>JARFIW010001081.1:10732500-13685000 GCA_036346225.1 Platerodrilus igneus | reverse complement strand
ACGTAAGGAAACTGTTGCTTCTAAAAGAATCCCGATCCACAAACTTAGGGCTTCATCTAATTAACCAAACCTCGTCGACAGGAATCCCACAATAAACGACTGACATCTTCTCATCATGTTTTCTAAAAAAAGCTCTACGAACGATCTCAAATTCTTTCATAACAAAAGTGTCTTTCTTTTATAATTTCACCGAAGAGCTAAGAAAATTAAAAATCCTTTTTAGCATAAGAATTACCTACTAATTCTAACCTCACCGTTAATGGACGTCGAGGACACGTAACCACGTTGTCACTACACACAGTCTTCCGGTTGCCTGGCTGGAGCCCGGGGAAACTTTACATCTCGGGCCTCTCCAAAACGACCGCGAACTTTCTCCTCATCTAGATTGCAATTCAAAGGCACCAGCTGATACGTAAACGCGTCGTCATCTTCTCATCTACTCGCTTTGCTAACGTTGTCCTGCAGCAAGATGGCAGAGTTTTCTTTTATACCTTCCACGCCAAGAACAGGTAATCTGTTTTAAGCGTCACCTCGTGACATTGTGCGCAAGCGCTATATTAACTTAATAATTTTAAAAGTGGATGCAATCCGCCTACGAATTAGATAACACAAGTGACTTGTTCATAGCGTAATCCTTTTTAAACGCGTTTTGTCCTTAGGAGAGTTTCAAAGTATTTGTTATTATTGAATGTTTTCTTATGATAAACCTAAAGCTAATTAAATGATAATAACGTTCTGCTCTATTATGAAATTGTTTTTTCCGATATTATCATGCGAAATAAAAAGGATCAGATGCCACAGAGCTGTAACAAATAGAAGTGGCTACAAAAGTTAGTACCAAAGAATATATATTTGTTGCAATGCAAAGGTTCGAGCCATACGTAAATTAATGGAAAACGAGATATTTTTAGTTTATGGCGTTTTCACTATGTAATATGCGACAGTGGTTCACAACTGAATAGCCATATTTTTCAAACTTTATATTCAGATTACGAGATACAAAAAGTCTGGTATGCTACCGTTTGCTTGCCACAATGTAATTATGTAAAACGAATAAATAGAACTGTTGGTACGGCAATTCGTTCGTACGTAAAAGCTCGTGATACGTGGGATATTGAACTACCGAAAATTCAATATGTCATTAATTCAGCTATTTATGAAGTTACTAGTTTTACGCCAAATTATTTAGTCTCTGGGCGTCACGTTCTGGTGATTTGTAAATTTTATGGAAGTGGTCCTAGAACTATTAGAGGATGTACAAGTCATCCCCTGCGACAGGCCGTTATATGCTGCAGAACGTTGTGGCTTATTTAAAATTTTTAAAGAAGTACCTGATAAGTTACACTTATCATATGAAGGATCTAGTCGACAATGTAATTTAGGACGAAGGGAAATATCTTTTGCTCTTGGTGACAAAAGGTGGAGAGCGAACAAAATGCTCTCACATGCCGCTCGCTGACAAACTCACTGCAAAACTGGCACCTAAATTTGTTTTAAGTTTCGTTCATAAGAAAATTTTTGATTTGGTTTATGATTTGAAAAATGAAGATGGTTCGAAAACTGCACGTTGACACGTAAAGGATCTAAAGCCTGTAACGTGCATTTTTTGTAGCTTAACATTTTACGCTTTACTCAATTCGTAAATACATTTCTGTAACTATTATTTCTATTCATTGTATTTATTAACTCGTTTGCGAATAATATCGTTATATTATATTACGCGATTATCGACTTTCACTCTCCACGATTCGATAGTGTGGTTAAGATGATCGAGATTGAAACACATCCTTAGGCGAATGCGTCCTATTATAATGAGTTGGTATTGTTTGTTTCTTGTTATCTATAGCAGGTTGTTAAAATAAACACCTGTGAAAACTTGATGATTCTGGCGGCATCTTTCGAAAATGAGGTGTGGTACAAACTATCGTGGCATACCGCGCCGTTGATATTTATCTTTCTGTACTAAATGTTTTGAAAAATGAAAGAAATAAGTGCTCTTTCACTTAAAAAGTACGAGTGTAGTTTTGTGAGAATGTGCTACATTCAACGTAGTTTCAGATAAGTACCTGTTTGATTTTTATGTCTTACGTATTGTAGGAGTTGTACTTTGAACACTTAATGCCTACAGACTGAATTTGTATATCTAAAATAGTCCTACCATTCGTGAACTTTTAGTTTTTACTTTCTTATTGAAATGGTACTCGGCGATCATACTACTTCGCCTTTCTATGTAGATAGTACAGACGGAATTTCTAAAGAAAATAATAACCTGTCGAATTAAGCCACGCCGTCGCGTGCTGTGAATGTTTACGTCACTACAATCTGCTGTTTGTTTTGTTATCAGATTCTTATTTGGTATTTACTCTTACTAAAGTATTTGAAAATGTAAGGCGACATCGTTAAACAGATAAAATTCGTCAATGTTATAGATCAATTATATCTCATGTTACTTATAGCTGATTTTAACTTTCATATACTTACTGTAATGATATCTTTTCTTAAGTTAACAATCTTTAGCTCCAAATCTGTTTCTTAGTTAAAAGAGAAAATTTAAGAAATACTAAATTCGTGTAAATTATGAATGAACTAGTAAATTTATGTTAGCTAGGGGTTTTGCATCTGACCCTCAGTCAGACCAGTTATAACTATTTATTTTGCTGTAAGCGGTACAAACGATAGTACTATCGAGTTCCGTCCCAGTCGGCCGATTAATGTTTTTTTCTTTTGGGTCATTTCATACTTTCAGATATTGAACTGGTTCTTTGAATTACTGAACCATATTATTTACTCTATTATATTATAAATGCTACTATGCCTAATTTTTGGAAACATTGTGGAAATAATGATAATTGATAATTTGATAATTGTTACTGATGTATTACAAAAGTCAATTTGTTTTGGTTAAGCATTCTAAATTATTTATTAAAGTGAAATTACTATATCCTACTGTTTTATTTGGGGTTGTGAACTCCAGGTATAATTATGCTTATTTTTTTATTTATTTTACAGGAACAATAAAAATAAAAATAAAAGTTCTACACAAAGTTCTTTGGGAAATTCCCACAGGTATTATGCAGACCAGCGTTCTGTATGAATTTTTTTTTCTTATAGATTTTTATATTTAAATATAATATACAATTATTTTCTTTGAGCGGACTAGCGTTCTGCTATTTGATAAATATCTATCTTTATTTTATGTTTGTGCTAATACTGTATTTTATTTTTCAGCTAGGTAAATTGTTACGGGTATCCTTATTTTTCTTGCTACCCTCCCCACTCTCCGACTCTCGCTAGCCGTGGCACTCCCCCTCCTCCCCTTGATTTATGACAACCTGATCATTTACATTGTCATAAAATTTCTGGCGTTCAAATTGGACGTTCACTTAAAAATACCCGTGGCAACCCATTGCACACGATTGACTTTTCAACTTAGTGCTTAATAAAACTAAGTTTGTTAAATAATAAAAAGGTTTGCATACATATATATTTTAAAAACATTAACAAGTTGAAAATGCAAGGCATTGTCGCAACGAACTTCCAAATGTAGACTTACTTTAAAACAATTTAAAGAAATTAAAATTATTATGTTGTAATAATTATAAGTATTCAGATAAAATAAAAATTAATTCCCCGGGGGGGTCGGGTATCCGTGGTCAGATTTTGTGGGGGGTACCATATTTCGACTCAGCTATGTTAGGGGAGTCCAAATATGTATCGCACATTAATTTTGGACCTATTTGAAATTTTAATTTTCCCGACGGAATATCGCGGGGGCACGGCGCCCCCGTGGCCCGATTTCAACTGACATCAAAACTTAAGCTCAGGACACCGAGCTGAATCGATTGATGTATCACACATTGATGTCCGACCATTAGAAAGGCCTCGGACGGACAGACGGACGGACAGACAGACGGACGACAAATCGATTTCATAAACGAACGAAGTTCGTTGAAAAAAAAGATTTTGCTTGTATTGTAGACTTAGTAGTTGTTAAATATATTTTTTTAGATTGCGTAGTTTGATTTGATAGACTCCAACAAATATTTGATTAGAGACCTGTGGGTTCATCAAAAAATTTTTTTTTGTTTGTATTGGCCAAAGTGGGGAGTCCTTGTGTTGTGCCGCTTGAGTAATACAGAATACTACATCGTGTGTGTGTGTGTGTGTGTGTGTGTGTGTAACAATTTTTTTTACGCTTATAAATGCGTATATTCTTTAGTTATTTTATACACTACAACACTTATTCAAGTAAGTAATTAATTCCCTTATATTAATTATTATTCGGATACATACCGTATTTCCCAATCACGAGTCGCATACAATTTAAAGTAAATAACAAAGACTTATCCTATAAATGATGGTTACTCGAATTATGATCGGAATGACAGGTGATATTTCGTCGTCGTGTTAGTTTTATCAATTCGTTTTCATTCGCTACCAGGTTGTCGTTACAAGAACAGTACGATGAAAGAAACCGGGCAAGCGATCTGCGGATCGCCAAAAATGGTTGTTCCTCCAAGTACTAAAAGCACTTAACTCTTACTATCCTGTTAGCGGTAATCCGGTAAAATTATTTAATATTTGAAACTAAATAATTCGATTTGTAGCGTTCATTAGAGAAGTTTATTAGAAAAATTCATTAGGGAAATGCACTTGAGAAATGTACCATGTAGCCTCGTTTTTGTTACAAAAAAAGACATGGCGTCATTGTAAAAGCTGTTTTTATTTCATTGGTTCGTGTAACACGAAAGCAATTTTTAGCCAAGAATTATATATTCGAGGTAGAATTAAGTGTAAGATTATTTACGCTTTCATTAATAGCAGTTGCGGAAAATTCCTGCCATAAAAGTTGCTAGTCCATTAAGAGTAAGTCAGGAGATATGACGACGCGAAGTGTTTTTTTTTGGTGTGTGACGTTTCATCATGCGGTTGACAAACAAGGTAAGCGATTAGCTTAATGACACGACCTGGAACAGCTATTTTTGTAGAGGTTGTTAAGAAAACCAATATTCAGTTTCAATTGGTAGCTTTGGACTTAGCATTTGTTTACTTGAAGATAGTAACAAAATTACCGTTCGGAAATAACTACATTATCTATAATATTGTCCACTTCAAGTATCGTTTACTTCATTAATTAGAATGATGTACATTATTAAATAAACCTGCATATTCATATTTAATGAAATTAAATTAATTCTAAGTTTAAACTTGATAAATACCTTTAATTTTGAACTAGAAACATTATTAGTAAATGTAAACCAAGATAAACAAATTTGAGTATCGAGTGGGGAAAATTGAGGTTATGTTAATATAATTACCGTGATTCTGTCTAAAATTTATATATTGATGCACTTGTGTCTAAAAGATTCGACCACCACTTTATTGTATATTTATGTAAAAGTATTTAGAATAAAAGAAAATAATTTTAATTAAAAGATTATAAGTTAGATCAAAATTATCTGTTTTATTTTGGGCAAGTGCATCTAAAAAACAGGGAAACTAAATTAGAATTCATAAACCTATTCTATTACAAAGAGTAAAATGACTAGCTGTGATTCAGGAATAACTTACTTGAACAGCGCTTCCAAGAAGCTAGATAATTAAATCTCTTTTTATTGTTTACATCTAAATTCCTGATATTGATAATAATCTTTTTTCTTTACAACACAAGGTAACAAGAGTGCATCTCTCGTGCTTTTAATTGTACTATCTGAAAGGATTACACCAAATATAGGATGTAAATAAATACTCGGAAGCCGTCTGATCTTGCTGTTTTACACCTATATTAATAAACAAGTATTACAGCAGCATGCAATGTTTATATGTGTTCATCATCATTTTGTTTTCGACCTTACTTAAGGTCGGTTTGACGCAGCTCTAACTACTTTTCTATTCTGTGCTAATCTAAAAAGCTCTACCTACCCTTCACAACCTAAATTTCTAATAATTTGACTAATATAGCTTGGTCTAGGTCTTCCTATATCCTTCTATCTTTTTCCTATCCACCTGGCTCTACATAGATATTAGCAACCTGATGGTTGTTAAAGAACTCCAACATGTATACATGATTACCATGTATAAGGAAATCAAATATAACCTGGTTATCTGCTTCAAAAAAGGAAAAGTGTTAAATTATATGTTATGGTAAGGCTTAAGCAACGAATCGCTGCCAACAGCAGCGGCCTTTGGGGGGGGGCGAACTGGGCGACTGCCTAGAGCCCCGCGAACAAAAGGGCCCCGCGCACCGCAATGCATATTTTAAAAATTTGTGTTACACTTTATTTAAAACGATAGCAAAACTGGGCTCCGTCAACTTGGCCCCCCTCCAAACGATTTATTGAAATGTAGCATGTGCACCAGAAAGTACTAGTCTTGCACCACCTTGCACCACCAAAATAATAGCTTGCACCATGCTGGAAAAACAATTGCGGTAATTTGTTTATGAGGGGGGCTAGAATGACGCTAGCCCCCCTCCATTCGAATTTCAAAAAAATGATATGTGCACCAGTTAGGGAAAAGCTTGCACCACGTTGCACCACTAAATTTAGAGCTTGCACCACTTCAGAAGATTAGATACAGTTCCTTTTCTCGAGGGGGGCTAGAATGACGCTAGCCCCCCTCCAGTCGAATTTCAAAAAAATGATATGTGCACCAGTTAGAGGATAGCTTGCACCACCTTGCACCACTAAATTTAGAGCTTGCACCACCTTCAATAAGTCGTTACATTATTATTTAATATTATTTTACATAAAACACTGCCATACTCCAAGGCTTACTAATGCACTTGCAAGGTATTACAGAACACGTAATAAACCGCATGATTTAAGGGTGTCAAATTTAAGTCAAATTACAACCAAATATAGCAGAATTCAGTTTTAAGCAGCATACAGAACCAAAGTCGTAGACAGATACTTTCGGAGAGGTCATGCACAAATTTTTTAATTTAATTACATTTCTATGGATGTATCTATCTACAATACACTAACTCCTCCGCTTAACTTTATATGAGTTTCACAAATTTCTCTTTCTAACTTATGACTGACGGCCTATCAATTTTTTTGTAAAATGTCACTTCCACCGTTTTTTAACTACGTCATAACTGACATTTGTTAAACTTTGAATTTCGAATCGTTCTGGATATTAATTTTTTTTATTAACCCTTTAATTTCAGCACATACGGTACATTTATTTAATCTTTTATTTTTAAAATTGCGAAAGAAAGTCTTATCGTATGTTGCGGGATTTGAACCCGGTATCGTCGGACTGATAGCTTCTCTAGGTATGTATAACTCAGACATCTTGGATACTAAAGATTTATTTTTACATTTTTGAATTATTTGAATCATTTCCAGCAACCCATACATTTAAAGGGTTTTTTATAAAGTTTTGAATAAAGCTAATATTTGATCTTTTCGAAAAAATCACTTTTCCCACTTTTCTCAAATACCTACGAAATGTATAAAAATTTTTGAATTCCAAATAACGATTATTACTCAACAACAACATCTACAAAACATTTCCTATTTAATCGATTTTCAATCTCTTCAGATAACAAAACTATCTATCCAGTGCTATCCAGAATTAGACATTCTGTAGCATCGATTTGATAATGATATTTTTAGTTTATCAAGATTCCCTGCTGAAATTGAAAATCTTTTCAAATTTTCTAGAATGTTTATTAAACTGCATTTGATTACTGTTTTATAGTAATCTTGGAATAGTCAATATTATATATGGAAATCGGAAAAAGTTTGTACTAGTTGAGATTGAATTTATTGCTGAGCATTACTTAGAATCATAGGTAGGTATCCTTATTATAGTTAGATTGATAATTAATTTCATTGCTGTTGCTTAGTTTATTTTTCACCTAAAGATTTTTACGTATTATTTTCTTCTGTATGAGTTATATACTTCTATAAAATTTGAAATTGCTCAAATTAAGTAACTAATCAATAGTAATTAATTAAATAATTTTATTTCAAGAATTCAAACACATAAAAATGTTAAACTCAAAATTAAATTAATTTTTTTAATATTTAAATATAAAGGACTAACTCTTATTCGAACAGGTTTTCTTAATTCTAAAAATGTATATCACCTAATAGATAAAATTGATAATGGACAGTACAATTAAAAATATATCTCTTAATACCTACATTTTTAAAAGAAATTTTTGAAATTAAAATAAATTTTCTGATTATAAAAAAGATTAATTCTTATTGCTAATAGCTTTCACAATTCTAAAAATTTTAGCAAAAAATAAATGAAATTGAAAGAAACAAGATTGATAGTGAATTAAAATACATATCTGTATATACTTAAGACAATTGAACATTAATTTAAATAATAAAAGGCTTCAGACTATTAGTTTAAAAAAATTCAGTACTCAAAACTTGAACGTATTTTTTCGGTAAATTTTGAAGAAGCGAACATTTGCATTTGTAATTGATCGCTTATTGCATTAAAGAAATATGTAATTCGGCGGGTGAAAAGTTCAAATGCCTTATTATCCAACAATAACGAAATTTCTAAGAACGGGCTGCATATAATGTCAATAGAGAAATTGGCCGTCAGTGACTAAACGCCTCTAGAAAAATAGTAATATTTTGTCTGGCAGGAAAGAGTTCCAGAAGCATAGTAGACAAAAATTAATTCCTTGGCAATTTATAGAAAGAATAACCAATGACCGGTTTGGAATTAAAATTTTTTTATACATTTCGTAAGTATTTGAGAAAAGTGGGAAAAGTGATTTTTTCGAAAAGATCAAATATTAGCTTTATTCAAAACTTTATAAAAAACCCTTTAAATGTATGGGTTGCAGGAAATGATTCAAATAAATCAAAAATGTAAAAAAAATCTTTAGTATCCAAGATGTCTGAGTTATACATACCTAAGTATGTATAAGAAACTATCAGTCCGACGATACCGGGTTCAAATCCCGCAACATACGATAAGACTTTTTTTCGCAATTTTAAAAATAAAAGATTAAATAAATGTACCCTATGTGCTGAAATTCAAGGGTTAATAAAAAAAATTAATATCCAGAACGATTCAAAATTCAAAGTTTAACAAATGTCAGTTATGACGTAGTTAAAAAACGGTGGAAGTGACATTTTACAAAAAAATTGATAGGCCGTCAGTCATAAGTTAGAAAGAGAAATTTGTGAAACTCATATAAAGTTAAGCGGAGGAGTTAGTGTATTGTAGATAGATACATCCATAGAAATGTAATTAAATTAAAAAATTTGTGCATGACCTCTCCGAAAGTATCTGTCTACGACTTTGGTTCTGTATGCTGCTTAAAACTGAATTCTGCTATATTTGGTTGTAATTTGACTTAAATTTGACACCCTTAAATCATGCGGTTTATTACGTGTTCTGTAATACCTTGCAAGTGCATTAGTAAGCCTCTTGTAGGAACGTCCTGATTCTGTCCTAAAGTCAGTATTATTAATCACCTTCTTATTATATAATACTACTATAATTAAATGAAATATAGTTGCACTATTTTGAATAAAAGAAGCGCAAGAAACATTTCGGCATTGGATCTGCTTAGAATTCTTTTGGCAGTGCAATTCAGAAACCTTGGAGTATGGCAGTGTTTTATGTAAAATAATATTAAATAATAATGTAACGACTTATTGAAGGTGGTGCAAGCTCTAAATTTAGTGGTGCAAGGTGGTGCAAGCTATCCTCTAACTGGTGCACATATCATTTTTTTGAAATTCGACTGGAGGGGGGTTAGCGTCATTCTAGCCGCCCTCGAGAAAAGGTCCTGTATCTAATCTTCTGAAGTGGTGCAAGCTCTAAATTTAGTGGTGCAAGGTGGTGCAAGCTTTTCCCTAACTGGTGCACATATCATTTTTTTGAAATTCGAATGGAGGGGGGCTAGCGTCATTTTAGCCCCCCTCATAAACAAATTACCGCAATTGTTTTTCCAGCATGGTGCAAGCTATTATTTTGGTGGTGCAAGGTGGTGCAAGACTAGTACTTTCTGGTGCACATGCTACATTTCAATAAATTGTTTGGAGGGGGGCCAAGTTGACGGAGCCGCAAAACTGTTCAGAGTATAGCTTTATGCATCATAAATCTATACAATACCTAGTACATATTGTGTAGTTTACAGTTATAATCCTAGTCACCTTTTTCGAGCGGATGAATCACTGTAAGAATAAGAAACTTCCATGCTTACAATAAGAAACAATGAAACGTCCTGTTAAGGTCAAAGATAAATATAAGAAAGCACTAAGCAGTTACATTGTGTACCTAATACTTTTGAAACTTCTTAAGACTGCACACCTTATAGACTTCATTATCTTTTGTAGGGTGGCATGCCATTGTAATATTTCTTTTGTTGTTGGTTGTTTTCCCCATAGATAATCAGTGTTCAAACTAAGTACGGGTTATTTCCATATCATATCAGTAAATTTAGAGTCTTCAGAATAATAAAACTTTAAGTTAGTTCAGTTGTCATTGAGCATTGAGCTTTTCATATTCAACAACCTTTTGAGTTTTACTAATTTAGTTTATGTGCGTGTAAATACATTGAATTAATATTGTGGCGAAAAAGGACGTATTTTTAATAGTGTAATTAGTTTTATAGTGAATTGAATAATAGTTTTGTGCAAGTGCATGCAATAAATAAATGTAATGAACTAATGAATTATTATCACGTGATTTGATTGTAATTGTAAATAAATTATTAGTGTTTTAAATTAAAATTAAGTCTAATAGCAAATAGCATAAACTGCAGATACACTGATTAATGATTATCTTCTGAAGGAAAATAATTAGGTAAGTTACAATAGGAATAGGATGGAATTAATCATTCACTTATGTTTTGAAATTTTGGTTCAATAACAGACAAGTTTGAATTTTTTTGCATCAATCTATTAACGAAATCGATATTGTTAAAGTGTTTTTTATTGTCTAAAATAATGCCTAAAGTGAAAAATATTTTTATTCCATCGGTAACTTCCACACTGTGTAATAATATATATATATATATATATATATATGTATATATATATATATATTTTGCAAAACTTTTCTTGGAACTGGTCATTAATAATTAATTTGAATGTTTTCTACATGTAAAATAAACACTTTTTTCTTGCTTTTTAATTTTTATTATTCATATGACGCGTTTCGGTTAAACAACCATTTTCAAATATGAAACCTATAAATTATCTCTAATTAAATAATGATTTTTTAAAATTAAAATGCATACATACCATTTAATGTAAAGTCAAACTATTAAAACTTACAAACTAAATAAATTATTTCTAACATTGTAGGATAAGCAACAATACATCCTAATAATACTCTTTTGGGTATGTTTTAATTTAAAACTTGCTTTCCTTGTCAATTTACAACTAACATTTAGATTAATAAAACTTTACAAAACTAATACCTTATCAGTGATAATGCTATTGAATTAAACATATGAATTTTTACATGCTTATGCTGATATACAGTGTGAGAGGATATTAATGTACGTGGTATTCAGATTATTTCTGTTGTATTAAATTGTGGTAAATATTTATAAACCCGTCTTGGTCTATTTTTGAGTTTATAGCTTTAGGGTTTTTTTGAATTTCTATTGTTTCAAGTATGTTTCTTTTGTTATCATTTATCTCCGTTCCTAAAATTTTAACATTACTAAAATCGAACTGGTGGATTTTTTCAATTGCGTGCGTTGCTAGGGCCGTACTTTTTTTATTATTAGTTTTTATAGTATATTTGTATTCATAAACTCGTTTATGGAGGTATTGTTTAGAATTTCCAATATATAAAAATTATTATATATATATATATATATATATATATATATATATTTTAAAGTGATGGCATCGCGCGAACGAGACGTTGGGTAGAAAATATGAGTCTGGAAGTTCGAAAAGAAAAAGATCCGAGAAAAGGAAGGAACAAGCTGGGCAACTAATCGGATCTCTCGTAAAATATTTGAAAACAGGAAATTGTTCAAGACAAACGGATATGGAATCGTCATTGACATTGACATCAATCGATTTGACAAATTTAGCACCTATTGAAGAATTACATTCAACAATGCTTCCCTCCGAATCTTCACCGGAGCCTGATGAGTCACCCAAATCATCATCTACGCTTGGGTCACATACTTCATTGTTTTCAGCAGCCTTAGAGTATGAATCAGCTGAAAATTTCAACATGCCGCTTAATATAAATATAGAAAATGATCCAGGAATGTGGCCTACGTACATTACTGATGCAGCACGGTCTGTTATTGTGCTCAAAGGTCCAAGTGTCGTAGATTTTAATTTTCCTACTGATGCTAATGGGCGACATTTTAGCAAGTTTTACTATACCCGCACCTTAAAAAACGGTGAAGAGCAAAACAGAAGTTGATTGGTATACTCAAAGCTGAAAGACGTTATATACTGTTTCGCTTGCCAACTATTTGGAAATTGCTCATCAAAATTAAGCTCCTATGAAGGATTAAATAAATGGAAGAATGTAGGTGATCTCTTAAAAGGACATGAAATTTCTATATCACACAAGGAATGTCTTTTAAAATGGTTCGATTTACAAAAAGCTTTAAAATGCAAAACAGATATTGATGATTCATCAAAGTCTTAAATTGAATCTATAAAACAACGATGAAAAGATATTTTAGAAAGGCTACTTGCTGTAGTGCAATTCTTAGCCTCTCATAATTTAGCATTCAGAGGACACTCTGAAAATCTAGAAGATACGTCCAGCGGTAACTTTCTAGATATCGTTAAGTTAATTGGTCGATTTGATCCTATTTTAAAAATCCATTTGCAACAAGTAACTTCAAAAAAAATTAACAATCACTACATCGGAAAAAACATTCAAAATGAACTCATACAACTGATTGCAAATCACGTAAAATCTAAAATTATAGAAAAAATACAAAAGTCTAAGTACTTTTCCATAATTCTTGATGGTACACGAGACACTGCTCGAATTGAACAAATGTCAATGATATTCAGATTTGTCGATGTAAATAGTGGTGACATTGAAGAGCATTTTATTGGTTTTATTGCCGCAGAAAAAAATACTGCAGAATATTTAACTACCTACATTTTAACTGCACTGGAAAGCTTAAAGTTGCCATTAGAAAACTGCCGGGGTCAAGGATATGATAACGGTGCAAACATGCGTGGAGAAAAAAGTGGGGTTCAAAAAAGAATTTTGACTGCAAATCCTTTGGCGTTTTTTGTACCCTGTGGCTGCCATAACTGGAATTTAGTATTAGGTGATGCTGCATCCACTTGTGTACAAGCTCAATCCTTCTTTGGATTTTTGCAACGGCTTTATACGCTTTTTTCTGGTTCTAGTGAACGGTGGGCTATTTTAAAGGAAAATGTTAATATTTCACTAAAACGTTTATCGGAAACGAGGTGGAGTGTAGAGTAGAATCCGTAAAGGCTGTGAAATATCAGCTAAATGATATATGCAGTGCTATACAAAGTTTAGCCGAAAATACAACAGTTTGTGCTTTGATTAGTGAATGCCAATCAATCGAAAAAGAAATAACTTCTTTTGACTTCGTAATGTCTTTAACAATATGGTACGATATATTACACAAAATAAATTTAATTAGCAAGATGTGGCAAGTAAAAAATATGCATTTAACTGTCGCTTTACAACATTTGCAAGGTTTTATTAAATGGATAAACGAATACCGAGATACTGGCTTTCAGTCGGCATTAATTGATGCAAAAGAACTTGCTGAACAAGCGGAAATTGAACCAACATTCAAATGTAAGAGAAGCAGGCAAAAGAAACGCTTTTTTGATTATGAAGCAAAAGATGTGAGTTCCCAGACACCAGAAATTAACTTCAAAAATAATTTTTTGAATGTGATTGTTGATTCGGTTCGAGGAAGCGTTGAGCGTCGATTTGAAGCACTTAAAGAGCACAGTAATATATTTGGCTTTATGTATCAAATTCGAAATTTAATACATATGACCGATAAGTCTATTCTAAAACACTGTAAAGATTTGGAGATATCATTAAGCGTTGAAGGAAGCAAAGATGTGGATGGATTAGAACTATATGAAGAGTTAAAACTATTTATAAGAGCGTTTGATGGTGAAAACAGTGCCATTTCTGCATTAAAATATATCATTGAAAACAATTTAAATGAAGTTTACCCAAATATAAGTGTTGCTTTAAGAATATTATCTACAATTCCAGTGACCGTTTAGTCTGCAGAAAGAAGCTTTTCCAGGTTAAAATTAATAAAAACATATTTGCGGACTACAATGACTCAAGACAGGTTGTCTGCTCTTGCATTAATTTCTATCGAAAACGACGTTGCTGCCTCGCTTAATTATCAACATTTGATACAAGATTTTGCTACAATAAAAAGTAGAAAAGTTTGTGTCTAAGAAGTTTAAAAAACTCTCAACATTTTTCTTATTCATCGAATTGTTAATTGATGGTTTTTTTTTTATTTTCATGGTTTCTTCATTTCCTACATTTAAATATAAGTTACTTTTAAATATTAAATTAAAATCCATTTGATCCTGATTCTAATCCTAATACAGTTCATGTAAAACATTTTATTGTGTTAACAATAAAAAAATCAGTATTTTTGGTAATATTAAAATTTTTAGGCTTTTACCAAAAAACTTAAGTCCGCATTTCAGTAGCTTTAAATTTTGATTTTACGATAAAAAAGCCCCGCAAAAACTTTTTGCCCAGGACCCCGCAGAGTCTAAGGCCGCCGCTGGCTGCCAACATGCCAGACCACTACCTAATTGTGAGTTATGTCATTGTGACGTTTATATGTGTTAACATTAAGGAAAAACTAGTTGACAGTTTTTAAAACCTCCTTCAATTCGCCATATAAAAACGCCGTTTTTACGTCGAACTGTTTGATGTAATAATCTTTTTCAGCAGCGATTGCCAATAACACGCTTACCGATTCATAACGCACAATCGGTGCGAAAGCGTCTGTATAGTCTATGCCCTCACCTTGAGCATAACCCTGAGCGACTAAAAATACCTTAAAGAATATACTTTCTTTCAGATCCTGCGTTCTCGCAGTCAAAGCGATGGTTCCCCTCAGGATTTCCAAGTTCTCCCTTAGGGTACCCCTTGCATTCATTAAGTCTAGGACTTGGTGGCACCCCCTGCACTCCTCCAATTGTTTTTTGTAGTAGCGAGTCAGTTACAAATTGTTGTTTTAAAACCCACGGCCATTGCTCATACCGCTATACCCAAGGAACAGACCCCTAGCTTAGTCGGAAGACTGTCGATTTCCCTTAATTGTCACGGGGACTTCGAATACCATTAATACGCACAGCATAGAGGAAAGATTAATTAGGTAACAATGAGGGCTAATGATCCTCCCTATGTATGTAAAGTATAACAAAAGATATAATAATTACAGTGTGTTAAGGTGTGTAAAAGTGATGCAGGTCGGAGCTCTGATTTTGCATTTTTATTTTGTTTGTTTGGTTTAGTCTATAAAGAGAAATGTGTTTGCATCCTATTTGAGTGTGCCCAAAAGTTTGTTCTGTAGCATTTGATAAACCAATGAGGTTTACCTTTGTAATGCCTTGGTGACAGACATTAATGATTGACCTTTTTAAATAAAAAATGTTTCTGTTTGAAGCGATAGTGTAAAGTTTTTATAACTTATCCCAGTTAGAACATGAAATTGTTCACTTTGTCAAATTTTCATAGTTTGCGTATAAAAATTTTTCTATGGCCGTTATATCTATAGATATCATTTCCCCTTTATAAAAAATTAATATTTTAAGATATTTCGTAAGAATCTTTGTATATATGTTAGCGAATTAGTAGTAGTGTATCTTTGTGTGTACCAGAACTTAGAAATTATTTTTGTTTGTGTCAGTAGGATAAAGATTAAAATTTTTGGAGTGTTGGACTTTTATATTGTGACTTTACCCGACTTTGACTTTCTTTTTTATGTGACAAATCTCTATTGTGACTCCCCGACATATGTCTCATTTCTTTTTGAACGTTTTGTACATGTAGTTACAAATTCACTCCAAAGGTAAAGTATACAAGGTTTAGAGTTAATTTTAAGTAGTTTTTATTTTATAAGGATTAGGGTTTGTAATAATAGTTATAGTTTGGCATTTGCTTTTTAAAAAGATTCGATTCCATTACGAAAATTATACATGAAGATCTAGTGGAATTTTCAGTCGTGATTGGCAGATGTCGAGGTCAACACAAAGACAACACGTTTGTGTGATATCATCTAAACATTCTAAACAACTTCGGGTGAGTATTGTGTGTCTGATATAAAATTTATGTTCTCTCTTTTGCTTTCTCTTGAATTCAATAGTCTGTAAAATAGAATATGTAATAACCCAGTTTTGCACATAAACGTATATGTTATAAAAGTCAGTTTTGAGCAAGTTAAATTAATTTCAGGTTCATATACCATAAGAAATTAAAATCTTGTTATGATAAAAAATCTAATCCCATTTAGGGCCAAATTCATAAAAGGTACTCATAGGTCACTACCATTCATCGCATGTTAAAAGTTTCCTAACTGTATTCATAAAATAGTTAGGTGTCAATGAGTCACTAAAGCTCTCCTCATCTGTAAACAAATTAAGTGGAAGGTTAGGGCAACCTTAGTGTAGATTTTGGTGCACTCAATTGTCACTAACTTAACTTTTTTTTTGCGTTATTGGTGTTCGTACAAACATTTATATATCATTTATTAATTTTACAAGCTCTTTTAAATTACACTTTTTAATATTTATTCATATACGTTGATATTCATTCGTATAGATTCTGCTTTTGATACTCATACACCATCCTGTATATGAAACATTACGACAATAAGTACGCTTTACTGCAATTCCATTTAAACCTATTTGCTGCGAAATGGAAAGTTCCTCTATAATTTAAATAATCGGTACCTTGTTTTAAGTATCCGTCGTCTTGGTGCATATTACTATAGAGTATAATTAATTCTTATAATACCCGATTCTAAAGACTCGTTGCAATAATAGATCACACTTCTCTGATAAAAGTAGTTTCGAGTTACTATTCACACGTGTGTGTTTGATAACGCTGGGATTGAATTTAATTCTTGCTATAAAACGAGTTCCTTAGATTATTCACTCTGCAGCTATACCACAAAGAATACTTGTCGTTACGATTCCTATCACATTGATTTTCGGAAGGTCAACCAAGTTACCCAAAAGGATGCATATCCTCTTCTTATATTTCTACCATCCCTGACTGGTTCCACGATGCTCGTTAGCTCTCCTCCCTAGATATCCGTTCCGCCTATTGGCATATCCCTCTGTCCCTAGAATCCAAACCCATCACTGTCTTCACGGTCCCTCATCGAGGTTTATTTCAATTTTGTCGCATGCCCTGCGGCCTCCATAATTCTCCTGCCACCTTCCAACGTCTTATCCATCAGATCATCGGTTCTGACCTGAAACAATTCTGCTTTGCCTACTTCGATGATATCATCATAGCTACCCCTCCTTCGACAAACATCTCTGGGTCATCAACCTGGTCCTCTCCCGTCTTTTCACTGCTGGCCTTACCCTTCGGCAGGATAAGTGTCATTTCTACTGTCCTGAACTTCGCTATCTCGGTTACGTCGTTAACCGGAATGGTCCACTCGTCGATCCCGATAAAGTTTCTGCCATCTTTAACATTCCTCCTTCTACTTCTGTTTCTGAAGTCCGTCGTCTGATTGACAAAGCCATTTGTTACCGACGTTTCATCCGCCATTTTGCAACACTTTTCCTCTTTCTAACCTAACCCGTAAGAATGTTTCCTTTTCCTGGACACCTGATTGTCAGTCTGCTTTCCTCTCCCTCAAACAACATTTAGTTTCCGCTCATATACTTTCCCGCCCTGACTTCTCCTTACCTTTCAACATTCAAACCGAAGTTTTCCACTTCGGTTTGGGTGCGATGCTAAGCCAAAACTCCCCCGAAGGCAAAAATGTCATCAACTATATCAACCGTTCACTGTACAAGCCTGAGCGCAATTTTTTCAGTTACTGAAAAGGACCTGGCAGTGCTGTGGGCGATTGAGAAGTTTTGCCCTTACGTCGAGGGTTCCCACTTCACTATTATCACCGTTCACCACTCCCTCCTCTGGCTGAATAAACTCCAAAGTTGTTCCGGTCGCTTAGTCCGTTGGTCCCTCCGCCTCCAATAGTATGATTTCACCATCCTCCACCGCAAATGTCAAGATCATAATATTGTTCCTGATACCCTATCCCGTTCTGTTTTCATTTTTGAACCTCTTTCGGTTTCGGTCCTTACCTTCCTCGAAGTCACCCTCCCTGCTCCTGATCCCTGGTACAATTCAATGATCTGAAAAGTTTTTAACTCCTCTAAACGTTATCTTTTTTGATCCGTGGTTGACAATATCCTTTTCCATCGCCACAAAACTTCAATCGCTGCCGATTCTCTGGACGATTGGAAAATCGTCGTACCTTCTGAACAGCGTAAAAATCTAATATCTCTCCATCACGATTCCCCCACTTCCGGTCATTGTGGCGTGACCAAAATTTCTGCTTGTCTCCTTCAAAAATATTACTCAGAGCTGACGTCTTTCGTTACATCCAACGTTGTGCGGTTTGTGCTGCTCACAAAGTTGAACAGTTACCTCTTGGTCTATTTGCTCCTAGGGCAAAATCCTCCTGTCCTTGGTGGATTACTTCCCGCAATATTGTAGGTCCCTTTCCTCGTTCCACCAAAGGTCATTCCTATGTTTGTGTAGTGGTTGGCTATTTTACTAAGTTGCCTCTTTTCTTTCCTTTATGAAAAGCAACAGCACAGTCCGTCACCAAAGTCCTAGAAGATCAAGTCTTGCTCCTTTTTGGCGTTCCTCAATACCTGATTACTGATAACCGGGTACAGTTCCGTAGCCATCAGCTTACTTTTTTATGTGCCCTTTACCACACCAAAATCCTTTATACTGCTCGCAACTATCGTCAAGCCAATCGTGCTGACCGAGTTAATCGTGTCCTAAAAACAATGATGGCTTCTTATGTCCTCGACGACCAACGTCGTTGGGATGTAAATCTCCCAAAAATTTCTTGTGCAATCCGCACTTCCAAACACGAAATCTTAGGCTGTACTCCATTTCGTGATCTATTTGGTCGTGAGCATATCCTTTCCGGCGATTATTTCGGACAAATGTTCGTAATAAAAAACATGTATATTCCTGATCTTGAACATCCTTCTCCAGATCCTGAACATATTCGTTTCCACATTCTCAAAACACTTTCTGCCGGTTATCGAAAAATTCACAGCCGCTGTAATCTCCTCCGCCGTTCTGTCTCTTATCAATTAGGTGATTCCGTTTGGCGCCGTAATTTCGCACTGTCCGACGCTTCACGTCATTTCAACGCCAAACTTGCTCCTAAATTTGTAAGTCCTTTTCCTATTTCTAAAGTTGTTTTTCCCTAGACCTATGAACTTACCGATCTTTCCGGTCACAAATCCATTTGGCATCTTAAGGACCTAAAACCTGCCCATCCTGACAATGCTAATGTCCCCGATCTCGCTCTGTTTTCCTTTTGACGACGCAAGCGCCGCAAATTTTGTCCGTAATCCTCTCGTCTTACTACTTCATGTGATGATTCCAAGTCGCTCTGATTTTCTTTTGGAATTTGAACTTTTCTTCGTATTGTGCTATGACGTGCTATTTTTTCTTATTCTATCTAGGTTTTCCTCCATCCATTTTCTTTTGGTTCATCCTATTCGTGAACATTGGTCTTTTGAGCCGAATATAAGTTAATTTTCGTTGGTTTTTGCTATTCTTTGCGTTTTCTCAAACGATTTTTTTTCTTTTTGTTAGTACTGTACTGCCTGTTTCGTAACCTTTGCTTTCCTACTTAGACCTTTTAATTTTACGGGAGAGGGGGGGGTTGTTACGCCCACATTTCAACGGTGTACAAAACTTTACGCCATTTTATTTCATTATTCATTTGTATAGATTCTGCTTTTGGTACTTAACACCACCATGTATATGAAACATTACTACAATAAGTACGCTTTACTACAATTCCATTTAAACCTATTTGGTGTGAAATGAAATAATCGGTACCTTGTTTTAAGTATCCGTCGTCTTGGTGCATATTACTGTGGAGTATAACTAATTCTTATAATGCCGAATCCTAAAGACTCTTTAAAATAATAGAGCACAGTTCTCTGATAAAGGTTGTTTCGAGTTTTTAAACACCTGTGTGTTTGATAACGCTGGGATTGAATTTAATTCTTGCTATAGAACGAGTTCCTTAGGTTACTCTCTGCAGATTTCCCACAAAAAATAATTGCTGTTACCTAATTTCGTTATCTACAGAAATTTTGTGCAAACCGTTGTGTGGTAAGTGCTTTCAGTTTTAAAAATGTACTTTTCTTCGTAAATGATCTAATTTTAATTATACATGTTACAGTTTCCTCCCGTGGGCATACCGTTCATTACATTGACCCCTGACTAATGGAGTAGTTACCACTTCTTTTGTAGAAAGGCTGCACGGCTCGCGTCGTCCCGTGTCCAACTGTTTCTATCTGTTCTTGGGGTAGGTGTGACCAACGAATCAACTTGGACGCGCGGGTGAGCGTTTCTTAACTGCATACTTGTATGGGTCCTATTTGCTTGCTTACCCATCTAAAGATTATCATATATAAGTACCAAGGAAGGATTTTCCAAGTGCTGTTTAGACGTATCCCGTCTGTTTACTTGTGTATCTGAAGACTGTGATGTATACAAGCAGGAATTTCTTTTACTCTTGCTGCGAGCTACTATTAGACAAACCGTCAAACACACTGTTAAGTGCCGAAAATCGGCACGAGACATTTTTAATTAAGTTTCAATATGTGAGAATTTCGCGCCATAAATTTAAAAGAACGTGTGTGTATTTCCGTCACTTCAGATAGTGCGTTGCGCGAGATTTGCGTTAACGCGTGTGGGGGAAGAAGGAAGTGGGGGATTTCCGAAAGAAGCGTTAGGACTTGCCTCCGAATCGCGAAGAAGAGTGGTTGTGTGGTATCTTATCGTATCTTTTTGGTTATGTAAGTCCCTTTTGCCCTTATCGTTCCTTATAACCAGTTCCCGTCGTTCCCGCTACATAGGAAGAAGACTGATCAAATTTGGATGCAACCTGGCTTAAGAGTTCCCACACCCGAGAAAGAGACGCGAGCAGCCCGACCCGAAAAAGATCCACGAAGCCCCGCTGCCGCTAGCATGGAGTAATCCTGAAGGAAGCCGCCACCATAATGAAGTAATCCTGAAGGAAGCTCTACCTATTCACGTAAGTACCCCTTAGGGGTCATTTAAAATTTGTATACTTTGAAAATGTGTTGCAATAATTTGCATATTGTGTGATGTCAACGACAATTTGCGCGTCAATTTTCACATTATGTAATATCGCTACCAACTGACATAGTGGCGCGCGTACCGCGTTTACGGGACTATAATAATGGCGCATTCAACGTGTTAGGTTGTGAAATAAAATCTTTTCTTTTGTTTTATGCTTTATAATATATAAATTAACGATATTTACAGCTTTTTCATTTAAAAATAATTTAATTGGGATCATTTTTAATATCTATTAACTCATAAAAATTTAGGGTGGCAGCTCTGAAACTTACTGTAGAATTACCTAAAATGACATGACAGCTGTTATGATGATTTAACATAAACCGCCATATTGACTATTGATTTTTTGGTATATTTTTTTTATATATAATGTTTTGCTAATCCAATTAATTCTCTGTAACTTTAAAAGTAGCGTGCTTTCTAACTTGAATTGTCTTAAATAAGTGCCTGGTTTGTTTGGAACGGAATTAAAAGTGTTTTTTTTAGGAGTGGTTAGCAGATAATATAACCCAACTTTCGTATTTGGAGTGGATACAATTTCGCTTGTAAGTACATTTAAATATAAATAAATATAAATAATTAATTAATTCATGCGTTGTTCATTGTCCCTTATGGAAATTGTTTGGTTAATAATATATTAAACATTATTATATGCCTGGTTTTTTGGGCTCAACTTTTAAAACTGTTTTTAAATCATGTACAAACACTATCTTGTTTTGATACCGTTTTAAAAGTGTTTATTAGTAATTTAAATAGTTGCGCTATGACTTACAAATTCCTTTTAAAGAAAACTTTGCGTTTTAAAACAGTTACCGCAATCAATTGAGTTTTTAGTATGTCTTTTAAAGCGTTATATTAACCTAATCTTGTATTTCTTTCATTAAACACTATCTTGCCGTGATACTGTTTTAAAAGTGTTTCCTTAGTAATTTAAATAGTTGTAACCTACAAATGTCTTTTTAAAAAAGATTTTATCTTTAAATACAGCTAACGTAACCAATGGGGTTTCCGAAATATTATAGTATTGTAACGGGCTACTACTACCGCGTTTCTTTAATTTAAAACAAGTAATAACAAACGTCTTTATTACTTACTGTTCACAAGTCTAATTAACAGTATATGCCTTATTTATAGATGTTTTCAGTCCGCTTAACAATGAAGCACTACTACACTAATGAATTTACAAGCACTAATATCTTCTTAAACTATCTTCTTTACCATAGGTTCATTAACAACACTAACACAACTATTTGTTTATACACTTCTATTTATTTATGTATACTACAAGCTGCATGTACATTAGACACAGCATATCACATTTATGTACACCTTTAAAAGCTCAAAACTACTACTACTTTACAACGTTATAATTTATATACGACATTCTAGTATAGACTGACCCTTGCATTCATTAGCGGTCTTATATATACTCTGGATTACAAGGATGACTCATGCTCCCGTAATTTCTAGAAGAATTCTGGAATCCTTGAGAAGGCGCTGTGCCCCGAGCGTTTGTATGTTTGACGGGTTGCCTAATAGTGGATCGCAACAGTATCTTAAATTTCGTATATTTTTTTGTCTTAAATACTAACTTAAAATGAATATTATTCATCTTATGTCATCCGAACGATTTACAAAATTCAATGTAGAAATATCAAACCCGCGTCTAATCAGAATGATAGACGATTGCAACTTAAAGCTATACTAGCGAAAGAAGCTAAAGGGCTACCTATTTCGAAAGTAATCGTTTCTGATTTACCTCAAAATATGTCCGAAATTAAGCAATCCCTTGAAGATATAACTAATATAATAAACAAAATTGATCCCGACCCAAGCGAAACTGAATTGAAACGTGTTGTTTCTCGCTTAGTTCATCTTAATCAAGCATAGAGTTGTGTTTATTTGATAATGAACAAGCGAACCAAGCTAAACAAATATTTTTATCAGATATTCTGTTACTTGAAGGAATAGTTCTTGATAGACTTAACCCAAATGCAGACACAGATATACTTGTACCTTTATCGAATCTTGCAATTTCTCAAGCTCCATCATTGGGAAAATCCATACCTGTCTATAAATGGGGTTTAACTTTCCAGGGTTTTGAGTCCCGACTTTCTTTAATGTCTTTTCTTGATAGAATCAACGATTTCAGAATTTCACGCAACTGTACAGATCAAGATTTATTTGTTTCAGCGGGTGAATTATTCTCTGGTTCCGCCTTAATCTGGTATCGTAACATTAGAGATCAAATTTCTACCTGGGAGGAATTAGTTACGTGTTTAAAACGGGACTTCTTACCGCATGGTTAAATTACCGACCTTTGGAATGAGATACGAAATCGAACCCAGGGACCTGACGAAAATGTAATTTCCTTGATTACCTCTATAGAGCTCTATATAGTAGACTTGATAATAAACCATCAGAATTTGAAATTATCGATCAGTTGCGTGGAAATTTAAATCCATATTTTTCCGAATGGTTAGCGTTACAACACATTTCTTCTTTACCTCAATTCAAAGATTTATGTCGTTCGCTCCAAGAAATAAAATTGCGGGTGGATAAATACCGTCTTCCTCCAGAAAAAACAATCTAGTCTTTTAGAACCTGGTTTAGCTTTTCAAGTTCAATTTTCTTGTAAAGTATCTACTCTTAATATTCCTTCTACCTCAACAAATAACTCACTTACCTGTTGGAACTGTAAGAAAAGTGGACATAACTATAACGTTTGCACATACCACAGAAATATTTTTTGCTATGGCTGTGGTCGCGCTAATATCTATAAATCTAACTGTACGAATTGTAATTCTAACGTATCGGAAAACTCCCGTCGAGATATTCCTACCCGGGACGTGAATATCTCAAGGAATCAAAATCGTCCTCAACACCAACCATTCAACGGACCCAGACGTCAATAAATTTAAAACATAAAACTACCTCTAGCGCTGTACCTTTATTAAATATATTTAACAATAATATCGCTACCTAGAATTTACAAAATGCCTTGCCTTCATTAACAGAATTATGTTATACTACCCCGTCAGAATGGTCCAATTGGCTACAAACCGTTAATTCCTTTTACCATAAAAAGTCTGCTGCTTTACAACTTGTTAAAAAACCCTTTGACAATCGCCCACATTTACCCATCTCGATTGGTTCTTTAAATGTAATAGCTTTACTGGACACTGGTTTCTCATGCTCCCTTATAAATAACGAAGGTCTACAACAATTATCTAAACAAAATATTAAAATTCGAATTGCTCCCGAAAAAACTTCCATAAATTTAGCTGACGATAATCAAATATATGTAACGGGTTCCCGTAAATTAGAAATTCGAGTAGAATCACTTAAACGTGACGTTCCATTTTTGATAGTACCTACATTAGCTTATCCATTTTTACTGGGTGTAGATTTTTGTAAACTGTTTAATTTGTCGCTTTAATTTCAAGATTTTTCTTGGCAAACTTCCCTTAAAACAAACTCCTGTGCATCTGCAGGAATATCTAATAAAATTTCTCTTACCGATTCGCAAAATGTAATTCTTAACTCTACAATCGACAAATTTCGTAAAGTTAATACCTCTGAACTTGGTTGTGTTACCACTGCAACACATGTTATCTCTATAGGTGATGCCCTGCCTTTTAAGCAACGTCAATATCCGTTATCGCCTGCATTACAAAAGCATTTGCATTCCGAAATAGATAAAATGTTGGAATCTGGTGTTATCTCTTCCTCAAATTCACCATAGATGTCTCCCGTATTATTAGTTCGTAAGAAGAATGATGATTGGCGTGTTTGTTTTGATGGCAGAAAGTTGAATTTTGTAACTGTCTCCGATGCTTACCCCTCTACCACGAACTGACTCAATTTTAAGCCGGCTTCGAAACGCAAAATTTATCTCATCTATCGATCTTAGACAAGCTTTTTATCAGATACCCCTCGACTTACCTTCCCGTCCTAAAACTGCTTTTTGTGTTCCAGGCCGAGATCTTTTCGAATATAATTTTTTGCCATTTGGTCTCTGTAACGCACCACAAACCTTACAGCGTACTATGGATCAAACGTTAGGCCCTATCTTACATCAGGAACGTGCCTTTGTATTTTTAGATGATATTTTAGTTATCTCAAGTTCCTTTGACGAACATATCGCCACATTGAATTAAGTTGCAGAACGCCTAAATGCAGCAGGTTTTAAGATAAATTGGGAGAAATGTCAATTTTGTTATTCATCCATTACATTTCTTGGTTTTATTATCGATGAAACTAGTCTACGAGCAGATCTTGCTAAAGTCGACGCTATTACTAAATTTAAAACACCTAAAACCGTTACCGAAATCAAACGTTTAATCGGAATGATTAGCTATTATCGCATCTTTTTACCCAACCTTTTAACTATATCTGCACCCATTACCGCTTTAATTAAAAATAAAAAGAAGTCCCAAACTATCGAGTGGAATTTAGAAGCTCAGCAGGTTTTCGAACAAATTAAAACGTTAATTACTTCAGCACCTATCTTAATCTCGCCAAATTTTGATGAAAAATTTTATATACAAACCGATGCCTCACTTACTGGTTTAGGTGCAATGTTGTTCCAGGTGAGCAATGGCTTAGAACACCCAATCGCTTATGCAAGTCGTGCTTTAACTTCTGCTGAACAAAAATACTCAGCTACCGAACGAGAATTATTGGGAGTTATCTCTGGCATTGAAAAATTTAGAGGATACGTTGAAGGTAGACATTTTACCGTAATTACTGATTGTGCAGCCCTCACTTGGCTAAATAATTTAAAACAACCCGCAGGTCGTTTGGCAAGATGGAACTTGCGTATCTCTCAATTTACCTTTGACGTTAGGCATATGCCTGGCAAATTAAATATCGTACCTGATGCCTTATCTCGTGATGTCGTTTCTCTTAATCTTCCAGATCTAATTCCTGATACATGGTATCTTAATATGATTAAAAAAGTTTGTGAAAATCCCGATAAGTTTTTACCTTTTGTGTAACCAACATTAGATTATATAAATTTGTATCTTCTTCATCTCACAAAATATCTAACATTCCTTAATCGAAACTTGTCGTCCCTACCGCTAACCGCAGTGAAGTGCTTAAATTACGTCATGATGATCCCATAGCTGCTCATCTTGGTGTTACAAAAACTCTTGCTAAAATATCTGAATTATATTATTGGCCCACACTAAAACAATCTGTCTGTCGCTATATTAGGAACTGTAAAATTTGTGGTTCTCATAAGAGCTCAAAAAGGAGAAGTAAATGTAGACCTAGGTTAGACTATTGCACAGAGATAGTGAAAGATGTAGGCTGTGAGAATTTCAGGGAAATGTGTAGGCTAGCTCAGAATAGAAATCAATGGAGGTACGCTTCCAACCAGTCCGAAGATGGAAAATTAATAACAAAAAATAATAACTGTACTTAAAGATGATGATTATTATAAGCAACTACAGGTATTGGTTGTGCAATATTTTCGAAAAATGTTAATTGTGCGAAAGGATTTACTGGAAAACTATTAATTCGACAAATGTCTAAGTGTTGGAGATCTTAGCAGCCACAGTCTGCTTAACCCCTACACATACAACTGAATCTCGGTGAAATAGAGCATATAATTATAAAACAATAGAAGGGAACCGAGCTGTATATAGGCTGTTGTGGGAATTTCAGGAAACTGTGTAGGCTAGCTCAGAATATAAATAAGTGGAGGTATGCGTCCAACTAGTTTCAAGACGGAAAACCTAATGACGAAAAAATAAGTGCACTTAAATCTGATGATTACTATAAACAACTACAGGTGTTGTTTGTGAAATATTTTCAACCAATGTTGATGTTGCGAAAGGATATATTGGAAAAACTATTAATTTTGCAAATGTTCAAGTGCTCCACCAGAAGGTACTACATTGGCCAGGAGGCGAGTTTTTTTTTGTTGCCTGGAAATTTAGAATTTTGCCGAACCCTTGCCGTTCCAGGCAAGGTAGGGATCTTTAACGTGCGTGACAATACTCACACACGGGACCTCCATTTAACCTCTCATCCGAACGAGGGCGTAATTTTTGTGAAAAATGCTCACCTGCCATTTTTCAAGCAGTCGGCAGTGTCGGGATTTGAAACCAGAACCTTGGAATCCGTAGTCTTACGCTTACTACATTGATCCACGGCGATGCCTCCTCTTCACATACCACTGAATATCGGGGAAATAGGGTATATAACTGCAAAACAATAAAAGGTGACCGAAATACATCTAACAAGAAAGAATACCGGATATGCTTAATGACTACAAACATAGAGACAAGAAGAAAATTGTTGAAAACATATGTGTGGGGCACAGCACAGTACGTCTATGAAATAGGGGCAGTAGGAAAAGCAGACAGAAAGAGATAGAAGCTTTCTGGAATGTTGTGCTTTAGATGTACGACGAAGTCTCCTCAAAATCTTTTATTATGGATTAAACTGTGGTCTTTATTGAATTATGACTTTAGGAGAAGCTAGGTTCGTCGCACCTAGCTTTGAATACAAACGTACCCATGCAGTTTTGAAACCGGCGTCCAGCTTGTCGCAAGGAAAATTGTAACACTAGCGCGCAGGGATTTTCGAATAATTGATACACCATTTTGTATCTGCCATTTATTTTCAAATTTATAAACAAGGTCGAATTCATGTTCAACAATTCTAGAAACATAGAGATAAGTGTTTTAAACGCTTAATTCTGATAGCTTCTCAGAATATTGAATTTTTTACGTAAAATTATCAAAAGCATATTTATCTCAAAACTTCGGACATTTTGAATATATAAATTTTAATTGTAACCTGAGTTAGAAAATGATTAAAACTGGTTTATGTAAATTTATCACACAGGTAATTATTCTGCATGGTTGCTTTTCTTCTAAGGGCACTTCGCTAATAGTCTTTCAAGCCGAACTGTTTAAGCAGCTTGCAATTAATTATAAATGCAGTAATTGATTGCTTTTACATGATTTCGATCAGTTTGAATATAATTTTTAAATGCATATGTCGGATTAAAAATTGTAAGTTTGTCCAAAACATAAAGCACTTCAAAACCAAGTTTAAATATAAATAGCATAATTAAGTTGAATGTTAAATAGATTTGTTTTTAAAAAAAAGGAACATTTAGATAAAAATCTAATTAAACTACAGTTTTTACTAAAATATTTCTTTCTCAAAGGTAGCTTTAATTTGCATTCTGGTATCGTTATTACATGCTAAGGACGCAAAAAAGTAAATGCTTTGTTCTCTACGTAAATAGTAAATTACCAAGTTAACATTGGTTTGAACCACAAGCAATACGTATCAGTAATATTAATCGTTTGTTTTGAAATAGCCTCTATTTGTTATTTATAAAATCCAAGAACAATCGTATCAGATCATTTACCTTTTATACCGTAAGCAGTTTTTATACTCTAGTCTTGCGACACATTCATATGTAAGCGCAAATTTAGAGTTATTCACTACTTAAATTTTTAGCTCTAATATTTTACGAATGGCTCAAATATTTTTTGTGCTTAATAATAAAGAAGTGTGTAGCACTAAATCCAAAATTATATCTGTTTATACATAACAATACAACAAAGACTTGAACTAGGATCTTCTTTAATAGACAAATACATATTTATTTTAAAAAATGCAACACTAATTAAAATATAAAACTGGCTAGAAATGCGGTGAAATGATATGAAATGATAAATGAGAAATAGAAAGGAAAGGGTCTTAGCATCGTGGGAAAGGATGACCAACAAATTGACCTCTTCTATCTGGAGCGTAGCGAATTGTATTTTTCAACGGGGTGTGTATTAAATCGCAGATTTCGAAGGGTCGTTAGATTTTTAGCTTGTAATGAATCTCCAGAAATTGGAATCACATTTTAATTTAAAACGAAATTGTTGTAACTAGAAGCCACTGATATTTAAAATATTAGATAAAAGGAATAAAATCATTATATATAATTTTGTGTATCCCCCAATCTTTAAATGTACAAATAAATAGAAATTATTAGAAAATTATAAAGAAACGCAAGTTAGACGCAACATTGTAAATTCAAGGATAAATCAGAAAGGTTATTAAAAGCTCACAAGCAAGTTATGAGAACATTGTATTCCAGACGTAAGTGATACTGCAGGTGCAGGTCACATACGGCTAAGAAACCGCTATTACTTAGAAATTAAGATTGTTACATTGTATAATGAATAGAATTAAGAAATAAGCAGACATGAGCTCTGCAAGTTTTCACAGACATGTGAGGGGCAGGGACAACCTAAATACCCCGGGAGCCCCAAGTCCATCAGTCTGTCTTGAGTATTTGAGCTTTAACATTGCCGTTTGCGTAAGCTACTCGCCCTAATATTAAATCCAATTACTATTTTATTTCGACTTAGAATTATTAATCAAGTTTGTCAAAATTTCATTGTAATTACTGTTTAAAAAATAAAATTTGTTACAAGAAGTTTTGGAAAAAGTTTTTGAAAAGACCGCACCTTAGGCCTGAAACGTAACTGGTGCAGTCGGTAGGATCCAGAAACGAATTACGAATCCAAAAATCGGAGAACTGGTGGCCAAGAATTTCAATTCCCAATTCTGGAAAAACCTAAACAAAGTTGGACGACGTACAAGCATCGACCGAAGCCAACCAAACAAATTTGGACGAGCTACAAGAATCGACCAAACCCAAAGAAACAAACGTGGACAATGTACAAGGAATCGACCGAGCCCAAACAAATGAAAACGACGATGAAATTTTTACAAATTTATTGATGCTAACTAATAAGGGAAAAATTTTTGTTTTTATATATGTACAGATTTTTTTATCGCAATTTATGCTATTTTATGAAAAGAATTTATTTATCTATTAAGAGAAATTATTTTTAAATACGAGAACTTATTTTTAAAACAAGAGAATTTTTAAAAAAGAGAACCGAAAAGACGCATTTATATACGCAATTATTCGTACAAATTATTATTACAAATTAACATTATTAATACAAAACACAACGAATTTAATTCAGCAAGTCTGAGACAATACAAATAGAACACAATTAATTTTTACCAGTTTATCACCGAAAGCTTAATGTATAAAACGCAATTCTTATAAACAGTTAATTATAGAGACGATTATTCAAAACTTTTATCAGACTTTATAAATTATACACTTCATCGCAACGAATTGACCGAAGTGCGTAATTATAAAAACAACTTTGTAATTATTATTAAATTAACTCAGCCTGCAAATCTAAAACGCGATTCCTGTACAAATTATTACCAGAAACCATCATTGAATAAAACCTATTCAAAAAAATCCGAAGGACCTAACACTCATCAGAACTTTATAAAGTATAATTAAATATTTTTCAGCACGATAAAATCTTGTTATACAAAAGCATTTAATTATAAAGGAATACTCACGCAATTTATTGCAACAAAATTTATCACTGAGACTGAAAATAAAACCTTTTAGGAGACTTAAATATTATTTAGATAATTTTATTGTATAAATTATAAAGGAAAAACTGATGCGACTACTGTAACGAAACGGTTGACTGAAAACTAGCAACTCTATACTTAAACATGTAAGGTATCGAGACAATACAATTCAAAAGAAGCATTTTATGCACTTATCAATTCAACACCTGCGGAGACGAGATAGTTAAAGCAGACACTTAACTAACTACTCTGCAGGACTGAAATAAAAATTGTAACTGACGCAAAACGCACAAAATATAACGCAATTACTGAAAAAAATTATGATCCATATAAAAACCTTTCAGAAAATTAAAACTAACACAACTATACCATCCTCGAAGTATAAAAATACAAATCCAAGGCTACAGCAATTAATCAGACATTACCAAACACAAATTGCTCAATTTAATTATAACACCGTATAACTAAGTATAAAATATAAGTAAAGCGATTCTTTAAATAACCTAACACAATCCAAACTGAAAATTAACAAACCAAACTAAAAAGTAACAATACAAATTGTAAAGTAAATCTCAATTTATACAAAAAATTTATAATTAATTAAAACCGAAAATAACCATTAATTATTAGGATAATCCTTAACGACCATGAGTTCAGATATAAAAATTCACCTCGAAAGCATACCTCAATTTAACGGGAATAAAGCTCTCCTATAAAACTTCATTACTTAATTTTTGAAAACCTTTATTTACCATGAGATAACGAAAGAAATGTTCCACTTTTACGCCTAATAATAACTAAACTGACCGGAAGGGCTCTAATGCTAATATCCAGCCGAGATGATTTGTAACGCATGCTGATAGCATATTTCGGAGACCAAAGGAACATCAAATGCCTTATCCGCGATCTAATAAACCTTAGAATAGAAAGTAACCAATCCCCATATCAATTCGGAATGAAATTTCAAGGCGTAAGAAGTTTAATTTTAACAAAATTAAAAATCTAAGAAGCCGACAAAAATATCCGCCTACTAAAGACAAAAATGTATGACGAAATGGCACTGAACACCTACATAAACGCATTACCAGAACGATTATCAGATAAAATAAGATTCTAACATCCTCAAAATTTAGAAGCAATGAATATGATCATAGAAGAAGAAAACGTCATGTATTTTCGACATAGGCTATATAACCCTAACGCGAATAAAAGCTATTCGCCAATAAAACCATACAAGCCGCGAGACAAACAACCACCCAACCAAAATTCACTTCATTTAACGCACAAACAAATCAACCGCGAATCAACAACCCGAATTTCAATAACACAAATTTCAATAATCAATTTAGACAATTTCTGAAACCAACATTTAACTGAAATTTTACAAAACCCGCATTTCTATCAAGATTCAACCAAAACATAAACCAACGAAAGCAAATATTCGGCGCAAACCCCATTAGAAATACACCGACGATAAATAACAATAACAACCCTAACAGTTATTACAAACCAACTCCTATGGACACCTCATCTGGTAACACTAAACAAAATGCAAAAATATCGCAAATCCGACCAAGCCATAACCAAAAACGAAACTTTACCTCGGAAGAATTATTTCACCAAGAAGTAGAAGAATCTAACGATGAATCAAACCACTTGGAAAATTATGAACGCGACGAACCATGCGAAAATTACGAAGAGGACGACGAAGAAAACGCGTGCTCAAATTTTCAGATAGACCGATTTATAAACGACCAAACATAATTAATTTAAATAATACCAATCAACAAGTATTGCCATACATAGAAATACCCCATGCAAAATTGAAATTAATAATCGATACCGGATCTTCAAAAACGCTAATTAGCCCCCGAACCGTAAAAACGCATTATTTAAATTTTGTACAAAGAGATCCCTTTAAAATTAAAACAGTTCATCAAACGACTTTCATAGTTAATATACTCCTACCAAAAACCTTCAATGTAAAAATGAAACATAAATTTTGCAGTTTCGAATTTAACAATAAATACGACTGACTAATAGGAATGGACCTTCTAAGAAAATTAGGAGCCAACACTGACATAAAAAACAGTTTATTAAGAACAAAACACGGACAAATCCCCATTAAATTCCAAAATACCCAAACCGAGCAAAAATACACCATAGAACCCCGTACCAAGAAACAAATAAAAGTTCCAGTAAACTCAAAAAACGACGTAGGAATTATATACCACATAACATTTCAACAAGGAGTACCACCACAGCATTAGTACAAGTAGAAGATAATTATGCCACTACAACAATTCTAAACTCAAATAACTACCCCGTAGAACTATCGCTGACAAACCCAATTAAAGTAGAAGAAGTAAATTTTAACGAAATGGAAATAGACGAAAATTTAGAAAACGATTACAACCCATAGAACACGACAAGATGTTAAGAATAAGCAGACATGAGCTCTGAAAGTTTCCATAGACAGATGAGGGCAGGGACAACATAAATACCCAGGAGCCTCAAGATCATCAGTCAGTCTTGAGTATTTCAGCTTTAACATTGCCGTTTGCGTAGGCTACTTGCCCTAAAATTAAATTCAATTATTATTTTATTTCAACTTAGAATTATTAATCAAGTTTGTCAAAATTCCATTGTAATTACTGTTTAAGAAATAAAATTTGTTACAAGAAGTTTTGGAAGAAGTTTTAAAAGATCGCTCCCAAGGCCCGAAACGTAGCTCGCACAAGTTCAATCGCGCTTCTAATACAAATGAAATGGAAAATCTTTCTTTGTTGCCGCACACACAATACTCTATACATGAGTATGAAAATTTTTGTAGGTTTAATACATAGCTGAACCTGTTAGAGAAATACGCAGAACTTTACATTTTAAGAGAAGGAACGAAGTTGTGGAGTGAATGGAATTGCTTGATGTAGGAAAATTTATTTCTATCCACGTCACTGCATGAAAGCTATAAACACACATGGAGTTTAAGGGCGGCATAAGAACAAACAATATACTGTGAAAATTTCTTTTACAAGTTAAGTTCTAAGACTAGCACCAATTAATTTATAATTTATGTCGACACGCTGTTATTCAATATGGAACGACTCCAATTTATTATTTGAAATGAAAGAATGTGTGAGAAATCTTAAGTTCTATGTAACACAATATAAATCAATTTTAATTATAACCTCTTAAACACAAAAATTGGTAAAATGTTGTTGTGGAAGCACCAACGATTGTACGATCTTTAGTACTTTGCTAGTGCTTTATTCTGCTTTAAACCCCGAAGCAAGCCGCATTTCCAGTTTCGGAAAGATTCGACCACAAATTACGGAAATGGAAGCTGGAAGTTGGTTTCAGCTTTTCTGATAAGCAAGCATTGCCAGTCACATGTAGATTGATTTTTATTGCATGGTTAGTACTCAATTGTGCCAAAAATCTCAACGCAGGCGTACTTTCGGTTTCGAAAATATTTGACTTCAAAATGCAGATCGGGAAGTTAGCTAGCGTTTCTTTATTATGCAAGTAATAGTTTGATGCAGTTATATTTAGTAATAATGACAACCAACCGCATTTCCAGTTTTGAAAATATTAGTCTTTAAAAAGTATAATCACAAGTTTGTTTCAGCTTTTTTGTTATGAATCTCAAAAGCGAATTTTTAACTATTCTTCAATACAAGCTATAATAACTTAGCGACACATTTGGTCGCCTCACGGAATTTAAACCCCGAGTCAATTTGAAGTTATATGTGTGGTGAATACTATTGTATTTTAATCTATAAGGTATTTTAATTTAACGCCAACAACATGGGGCTCCTGTTTAAAATTTGAGATTCTAGAAGAAAGATTTGGTTTTTACGTACTTGGTATAATATATATTTATCTAAAACATTTCAGGTTCGTGTATCTAATATATTTTAAAAAATATTAAAATGTTTCGTCTTTAGATTTAAAACATTCTAAAATTTGATAAAAACCTTCAATTATCTCCCTAATAATATTTTTAGAACTTTCGTTTTTCGGGTTGGTAAGCTACCAACACTAAATATTAAATGTGATTGACGCGTCATTTTATTGTGTAAATTTAATAATGGTCTGACTTAAAAAACTGAAAAGTTTGTCTTGATTGTGTTTGTGTTAGTTTTAAAAATTTATTTCTTTAAAAAGTAGTAATCAATAGTTTATATATAGCGTTAGTTTTTCGTGATGTATTAAATTACATGAAAACATAATTTTTGATTAATTGACTGATATCTAAGGTAAGTATTTATCATTTATTGTTTATCACAATTAAATATATCGTATGCTGTTAATTTTTATCTTCTTTGGAAAACCTTTAAATAAAATTTAAAAATATAACCTAAAAATCGTAAATTTGAGTGTTTTAAATAATAACATTATGTTCTCTCAAAATCATTTTAAGTCAGCGTAACATGTCAATTTGCCGTTGCCTCGCCATGTTACATTGTTGAGATCCCACTTCCTTATACAAGTATTTCTTCATCTTAATTTTATATTAATACCGTTTACAATCGCAAGTTACTTTTGATTTGTGTAACATTTCCATTTAGTATTATAAAATAATACACTATATATGTCGATCTTTAGTCTTTAATTTAATATTCTTTCTTTTGTATAAATAATATAAATAATTATGATCAGATGAAATTTTCTAATTGGTAAACCTCTGAATAATGTCCATAAATACACAACTGGTATATACATGAATCTGTCATTTAGGATAGTTTTCTTGTTTGTCCCTCTCTCAAAATGTGTGGTTATCTTTAAACCAGAATAAATTTTCATGCTTTTGATATCTGATCGCCTTCTTTTGCACATGCCGTTTCCCGATAAAGATGTTCTTTCAAAGGTCAAGATGTCGTACCTGGTATGTAAAAGGTGTTCTTTTCTTTTATTTTTGTTAAAACACAAAAATATCGTTTTAGAAGTTTAATGCATACGAAGAAGGCTGACCTGAATAACCCATTCAAAATGTTTAAGAATGGCAAGTTGATTACAGATAAAACTTTCAGATTTGTTCCTCGTGGCGTATTACAATACTTCGTTTTTGTAACACGTTTATTTTCTAGGTTTCTCTGCATTGTTGTTCTCTGGAGAAGCATTATCTAGTAAATCGTTCTCTAGTGAATTATTTAAGTATGCATGCTAGGCTATCTAAGCCTAATGCTTTAATTATACTACTTTACAAATATTAACTATTATCGTACAGGAATTTTATGTTGCCGTTTATTTACCTTCTAAAATAAATTAATGTCCGTTGGCAAAACATATGGCTGTGGAACAAAGGTTCGGCTCTTACAAATTTGAAGTTTGAGGTTAACACCAAACTAAATATGGGCGGTGTTCGTCTTAACAAGCAGTAAGAAGAAACTGAAGCCTTTATAGTTCTATACAAGCCGGATATCAATACTTAAATATACGTTTCTTTTATATTTTACGAATACAGGTATGAGTTTTATGTTATTTACCTTTGTGACGGAACAATGTGCATGTGTTGCATTTTAAATCTCAAATATCTAGAAAATAATGCATGTAAAATATAAAGTCATAATTTTACTTACCTATTATCTTAACTAATTTAATATTATCTTATAACCTTACAGATGTAAACATAAAAGCTTTCATTAAACCTTTTTGTAGATTTTGAAGGTTATGTTCAATTTAAAAGTTTAATTCAAATTCTCTTAACTAATGTTAAATACAACAAAGTGTATTTATGATTTCGTTTTACTTAGCACGTTAACTAAAAATTGTGTCTAAGTACAATAATAATTGGTTCGGCGACTTATGGTTAATTTATAAGTGCCTTAGTTCGCGCCAAAAGTATCGTTGTGTATTCGAAATAAACACTGATAGTACGCGATAAATAGAACCAAATTTATCTTGTAACGAACACCTGGTTCGCAAGAGTGCATTAATATAGAAAACGTGGATCGTGTGTGACCGCAGAGTACTCAAGAAGTGCTTAAACTTTTGTTTTACCGCTTATTCGCTTTCTTCGTGTAATTCAAGGCATTTTTGTAATTATTGTCAAAATAGGCATCATAGTTTACTTTGTTTTAAGAAGAAATCGGACAAAAATGTCCATTCTAATACTCGTGATTTATCACAAGGAACGCCCGTAAGTTCTCTTGCCAAGAATAATAATAATATTTCAAATTCCGCTATCTCATTCGGTACAAGTTCTCAGGTAGAACCTGCTATTACTGTAGCATTTAATTCTGAATCAAGGTCTAATCCTATAATATTATTAGCTACCGCACAAATATATGCAACTGGTTCTGACGGCAAACGCAAAATTATTCGTTATTTGCTGGATAACGGTTCACAAAACAATTTAATAACTGTAGAGGGTTGTAAATTACTCAACTTGTCTATAGAACCCCTTAACAATTCATTCATAAAAGGTATTGGTTCAACTCAAAGACCAATACGAGGCTACGCTTATCTTAATATTGAATCAATTGTGTATAATCACAAATATTATATACAAGTACTAGTAGTTGACACTATTACAGATAAATTGCCAGCATATTTTATTGGTAACTGTAATATGCAATTTCTTAACAATGTTCCGCTTGCACACCTTTCATGGAATATTCCTGGAGGCTTAGAGCTAGTAATTGGGGCACAATTATTTCCATATATCTACTTAGGTAACCGCATTGATTGTGGTCCCGCTACACCGCCCGCTGTACAAACCGTATTTGGTTATGTTTTCATGGGAGATATTCCCTCTCGCAGTGTCAATGCCGACCATTCTTACGCTTCTTTTACCGCATTAACTTTAAATAATATTGAAGCTTCTTTGCATAAATTTTGGGAATTAGAGGAAGTTTACGTTAAACATTTCCTTAGTCCCGAGGAAACGCTATGTGAAAATCTATACACTTCATCGGTCGAAAGAGACCCGACGGGCCGCTACTCTGTTGTCCTTCCATTTTGTAAAGATCCCTCCGCTTTAGGCAGTTCCTATACTGTCGCATATCATCGCTTTTTATCCTTAGAACGTAAGCTCAAACAAGAACCAGTCTTGTTTGAAAATTATAATCAGATAATTAGTGAATATCTAACTAAGGGCTATGTATCAGAAGTACAAACTTCTAATGATACACACGAAGGTTATTATATACCACATCATCCTGTTATGCGCCCGGACAAGTCTACCACAAAAGAACGTGTAGTTCTTGACGCCAGTAGTCAAACTCATACTGGCTATTCGTTAAATGACATCCTTTATAGTGGGCCTAATTTGCAGGCGGATTTGTTTTGCTTCTGTTGAATTTTCGCTTATTCCCAATAGCTTTAACAGCGGACATAGGTCAGATGTACTTGCAGATAATTGTACCAAATTTTCACCGCAAATATTTAAAATTTTATTCCGTTTCACAAGCGAAGAAAAATACGAACTTTTCAATTTAATCGTCTCCCTTTCGAGTTAAAATCTAGCCCATACATAACATATCTATGCGCACCATTCACCAATTAGCTTCTGCTGAAGCTAAACGTTTCCCAAATGCAGCACAAATAGCTACGTCTAAACTGTACATGGACGATCTGGTTTGCTCTGCACTTGATTATGAAACCGCTATTAAACTGGCTCAGGAACTTATTACTTTATTTAAGTCCGGAGGTTTTGATTTAATTAAATGGTTTTCAAATTCACCCGAGTTATTGGCTAGCCTTCCAGACTCCCACCGCGCTTCCGTAAGTTTTTCTGACGATGGTAACTTAAAAATTCTGGGACTTTCATGGTTGCCGTCGCTCGATTTATTTAAGATCACCATTTCTGATACTGAGGGTAAATGTACGAAACGTACAATTTTGTCTTTCATCGCCCGCTTATTTGATGTACTTGGTTTAATTTCGCCTACAATTTTATATGCGAAATTGCTTATTAAAGAATTGTGGAACATTAAAATTGATTGGGATGATATCCCTCCAGACGTGATTGTCCAACGCTTTAAATTATTACGCCAGGAAGTTCATTTATTTTCACAATTAAATATTCCACGCCATGTTGGTGTTCTAAAAAATTCTGTTGTGAATCTCGTAGCATTCTCTGACGCTAGTTTAAACGCCTATGGTTGTGTTATTTACATGCATACTACGGATTCTCTCGGAAATATTAAAGTTCGATTGCTTTGTTCAAAATCAAAGGTATCACCGGTTAAAATAATTAGTTTAGGCCGGCTAGAATTGTGCGCAATTGTTTTAATGTCTAATCTTATTAAAAGAGTTTATGATACTTATATTGATCAAATACCTATTACAGGTATCTACGCATTTTCGGACTCCACTATAGCATTATCGTGGATCCATTCTTCACCGCATAACTGGTCAATATTTGTAAGTAACCGCATAGCACAATGTCATGAAAATTTACATCCTCGTCATTTTATCATATTTCTGGAAAAGAAAATCCTAGCGACAGTTTGTCGCGAGGCATGTTGCCCTCTCAAATAATAGTTAACAAACTATGGTGGCATGGCCCACAGTGGTTGCATTTTCCTATATCAGAATGGCCAATTAAGCCATTTAGTTCTAATAACACTGATAATTTGCCTGAACGTAAATCAAATACTTTGATCGCCTTTGTTCAATGTGAACAACCAGAATTATATATTTTGGCTCAACGCTGTTCCTCATGGGTCAAACTACTTAGGGTAGTAGTGTATGTACTCCGCTTTATTAAAAAACTTCCGCTTTGTAACGAAATGAAAGCATCAGACCTAATTATTGCTGAAAAATATGTTATTCAGTCAATTCAACTTGAGCATTTTTGTGATGAAATTAGCAAGCTAAGTAACTCTAAATTATGCTCCAAAAAGTTTAAGAATCTTTGCCCGTTTTTGGACGAAGACAAGATTTTACGAATACAAGGACGATTATCTAATTCCGATCTCCCTTTTGAAACTAAGCATCCCGCTTTATTGCCAAAAAATGATCATATCGTTAATCTCATTATCGATTATTATCATAAAGTAAATTGTCATACGGGTCCAAATTTGTTGATGTCCATTTTACGACAACGTTTTTGGATACTTTCCGCTAGAAGTATTGTTAGAAAACGAGTATACCAATGTAACTCTTGTTTTCGTTTATCGCCTGTTCATCCCGTACCAAAATGGCTGATCTGCCTTTATGTCGAGTACAAGAAACAAAGGCATTTGTACATACTGGCGTCGATTATGCAGGTCCAATTAAAATTACGCTAACGCGACGGCGAGGTTTTCGATCACAGAAGGCCTACATTTGTCTTTTGTGTGTCTGACCACTAAGGCGATACACATAGAATTAGTCTCCGACTTGTCTTCTGATTGTTTACTGGCCGCCTTGAAAAGATTTATATCACGCCGCGGTCCTGTTGCTTGTTTATATTCGGACAACGGGACAAATTTTATTGGTGCCAAGACACAATTAGAGGAATTATATACGTTTTGGTATCCGCAAATTATCAAACCGCTTTAAAAATGAACTTGCAATTCACCGTATTGAGTGGAAAATGATTCCTCCACGAGCCCCTCATTTTGGAGGTATGTGAGTCAAATATAAAGAGTTGCAAGACGCATCTATTTCGAGTAATTGGAAGTCAACTATTATCATATGAAGAATTACTGACTGTCCTTACTCAAATAGAATGTCTGTTAAATTCCAGACCTCTTTGTTTATTATCATCAGACCCTCACCCTGAGGTTCTCACACCTGCTCATTTTTAATGTCTACGCCCTTACAATGTTTACCTTTTGATTTACCAAGTGAAAATATTAACTTGGTCAATCGCAAAAAATTATTAGATATATTAGTAAGATCTTATTGGAAAAAATGGAAGACAGACTACTTGCATACGCTACAAAGTCGTCAAAAGTGGTGCACTTCTAGTAATCCCATCAAGGTAGGGACTATAGTTCTTATTAATCAAGACGATACTCCTCCGCTACGATGGCCCTTAGGTATGATCCAGGAAGTTCATCCAGGCCGAGATGGCGTTGTTAGAGTTGCCACTGTCAAAACAAAAAACAGTTTCTTTAAACGAGCAATTGTGAAACTTTGCCCGTTGCCCACCCAATAATTAAATACTATTATACTTACCCGCATTTCTTCAACCGCATTTATTCATCCGCTTATAAAGGTTTAGTTTAATAGCATTATGCTTTACCGCTTACATAAACTCTTGTACTACTTGTGTATTGAGCAAGCACTGAGTTTTTTTAATTTTTTTTTATTATTTTATTTTTTTTTGTGTTCCATTCCTTTGAAGGTTTCCTACTTTCAAGGCGGGGTTCCATTCCTTTTCCATTCCTTTGAAAGTTTCCTACTTTCAATGCGGGGAGTATGGTTCGGCGACTTATGGTTAATTTATAAGTACCTTAGTTCGCGCCAAAAGTATCGTTGTGTATTCGAAATAAACACTGATAGTACGCGATAAATAGAACCAAATTTATCTTGTAACGAACACCTGGTTCGCAAGAGTGTATTAATATAGAAAACGTGGATCGTGTGTGACCGCAGAGTACTCAAGAAGTGCCTAAACTTTTGTTTTAACGCTTATAAATATAACATAAACCGCAACTGTGTGTTAACCGTGGATTGTGCGTGCTGAAATCACCTATAGCACTAAAAACCAAGAAATTCTGGTGAGTTTTTTGACTTTTGTTTATATAAATTTGTGCACTTAATTAACATTAAACATTTATACTGTAACTTGTACAAGACAGCCAGATTACAACCGCCTTATCGCTTTCCAATTTAGTCCCGCAATATTGTATCCTGATAATTTCTTTACACTAAATTGTTTAATCCACCGCTTACTTAATTAATTACGTGGAGGAAGTTACGCCCCTCCAATAATTTTAGATTTTCTAATATCTAGTAATGTTTAAGACAATTTTAAAATTATGAGAGCGTAGCTACATATACTACACTTAGCGATTTTATCACAAGAAAATTTGGTTATAAGAAAATAAGGGTATGTATTTAGTTTCTTTTTATTAATGTTATTAACTAAACGTCAATATATAAGTTGTATTAAGGTATTTTCTTTTGTCATGTTCTAAATTGCATCCCTATCACTTGTCTGGGTAAAATTTAACTTTGTTCTCAAAATATCTAAGAGTAAAAACCCCTGAGATATAGTCTTTTGCAATCTACCGCAGCCACAAACGGTCGATGCTAGTCCCGCCAGAGTTTTGTATAGACTCTGTTGTACACCCACCTGTAAAAAAGAAAGGGTGCATCATCTGTGTTGTTTTTTTATGAAACTAATACTTTTATTTAAAATATTTTTTCGTTTTAGTCACTCTAATTAAATAAGAAAAAACTAACTAAATTTCTTATATAAGTGGGAAATCATTAACACCCAATTATCGCCTGTCTAGTTTAAGAAATAAATTGCAAATATTAATCTTACTTTGGGTGTGTCTATAATTTTAAGTAAAAGTTACCTTCTCTTTTGGTGTATTTGAGATATCAAGTTTGATATTTCGCTTTTGCAACTATTTCCAATTTTCATTTATTTACTTGCAAAAAATATTACGTGGGTATTTTATTAGGTATGTATTGCTTTTCTATATATAATGTCGTTTTGTATAATTATTCATATTTAAAAATTCTCGTTTGAAAACTGAAAAGAATATATTTAATTTCCTTTCTATTGTTAAATTAATAAAATCTTGAAGATTATTTTACAAACTGAAAATGAAATCAAATTTTTTGTTTGACACAATTAGCAGTTCTAATGATATCTTATGTAAATTATACCATCGGATAGCTTCTTTAACTCGGGGATTAAACGATTTTAACTGTAAATTAAATCTTATGATTAACGTCAAATTTAAACCTTGTTATGCCATATGTAGTTTTCTCAGTTTAAAAGAAAGTCCTCTCATACCCTAATAATTTTTTTTCTAGTGGTCATTATCTGTAAGTATACTGGATTTTCTTTTAAATTTATATCTTTTATTTGGTTATTATTCCACAACTTAATCAGCTATTATCGCGGTTAACGTATTGTAGCGGGCTACTACTAACGCGTTTCACTAATTTAAAACAAGTAGTAATAAAAGTCTTTATTACTCACTACTCATAAGTCCAATTAACAGTATATGCCTTATTTATAAATGTTTTCAGTCCAATTAACAATAAAGCACTATTACACTAATGCTATTCACAAGCACTAATATCTTTTTAAACTAAATCCTTAACCATAGGTCTATTAACAACACTAAACACTACTATAATTTATTTATTACACTTTTGTCTATTTATGTATTCTGCAAGTTGTCAATACAATAGACACGTTCACATAATACAGATTTATATTTACTAAAGACTTTCAGAACGTAACGAACAACTAACTATATACGAGATGATTTATATACGACATTCTGATATAGACTAACTCCTACATTAATCACCGATCTTATATATACCCTATAGTTAAATGGATGATTCATACTCCGGTATATGCTAGAAAATTCTAGGCTTCTGTAGTATATACGTTGCTTACGGCGCTTGTGTGTGTTGACGGGTTGCCTAATAGTAGCTCGTAACAGTATGTTTCACAAAAATACGCTCTCGTTCGGATGAGAGGTAAAATGAAGATCCCGTGTGTGAGTCTTGTCACGCACGTTAAAGATCCCTACCTTGCTTGGAACATCAAGGGTTCGGCAAAATTCCAAATTTTCCAGGTAAAAAAAAACTCGCTTCCCTGTCCAATGTAGTACCTTTGGGTGGAGCATTGGAAAATCACATGTAAGGTTAACGTATACTTCGTTTGAAAAACCTAGCGAACTTTTACGATTTGTCCTAGTTGATGTTCTAGGCCTGATGCTTTAGTCGTGGATACACATAGCAAGCGCAAGCTATACGTCTGTAGTAAAAAGTGAGTTTCCACAGTTGCGAATACAAGAAATTTCTATTCGATGTGTTTTCTTACGCATATATTTCAATTATTTTTTATAATTTCCGTTATCAATCAATTTATATTAGAGGAATGCTAATGCATTTTTTTTTGTTTTTCCTGAACGTGTTGGTGAGAAGCTGTCGCCTTGTCGTTCCAAATATTATTCCTTTTGTTGTTACTATTTTTATCTTTAATTGACAGTCTACCGTACAATTACTGCTGTGTCTATAGCAATTATGTCTTTGAAATTATTGAGTGGATATATTTAGGTTGTTTACGTTACCTTTGTTTGATTTTCTTATCAAAGTGGATGTACTCGGTAGGAAGATGATTTATCTAGGTCTCATTTGGAGCCTAGTTGTCTGTAAATATATACGTGGTGATATAAGTTTTATCTTATCGTTAGTATCACAGGTGGTCCTTTAAACCGATCTGTTTTAACAGACCATCTACTCTCTACTTCTTCTCTAGAATGTTTATCCCAAAACTCTACTTTTTTCACATGCCTCTCTCTGTTATAAACCTTAATTTTTTCTCTGGTCTAACTGTTGTAAGTCCCGAGGCAACCGTCCATCACATAAGAGTGGTGTTCCTCACTCCGAGCTACTGACTACACTTTGGCTAGTCGAATAGTGCTTCGCTATCTACTGCTTTTTTTCTATGGCTGAAGCGTTTAAATTTTCTGAAACCCAAACATTTATTAAAATTATTAAGTAGCTATAATAATTTCTGCATCCACCTGGTATAGTGATATTATTCTATTTGTTTAAAATCTTTTATATGAGTGAAATAAATGAAGTCAAACACATTTAGTCAGTATTTTAATTATCGTTAACGTATAAAAGAAAGACACCTAACAAAATTCAAATAAATCGATTTACGTGGTTGAAGGTCGAACATAATTCTATCGTATCTTCTGTTTACGTCTTAACCATGCGCAAAGCTATGAGCACTGCAAGAGGGTACGCCGACTCTTTCCAAACATTCGCTGATAGAACTTCGTACTATAAAGATTTGGAAAGTTTTAAATATCGGCGATCTTCGCGTCGCACTTCATCTGCGTTAGCTTTCAACAATGCGCAACAAAGAAACAAGTTAGAAATAAAATTAACTAAAAAAAAACTTAAGTTCTGGTTTAGCTTTAAGTACAATTGCCATAATTACGTAAATGTGATGAGTTCATTCGTTGAGTATTAAGTTGGAGATGCAACATTTAAAACGTCGTGAAGGCCGTTATTAGAAAATGGATTAGGAATAATTCCAGTTACTCTCAAGGCCCTCTTGTTGTTTGGTCAACTACCATCTGGGATAAGCCAGTTTTTTTTCGGAAATTTACCGGCCATCTTGCTGTGTGTGTTCCAAAGTCGTTTTACTGTTGGATGTTATGGATAATATTGTAGGGGCCTGTTGCTTTTAGCCGGTAAGTCTACTTTTTTATTGAGTGACAAGCTGTTTATTTGTTTCCCGTAATTGGAAAATTTAAATTACCTATCTTCTATGGAATGGTGAAGTGCCGAACACGTTTAATTATTATGCACATCTTGGTAAAAATTTAAAAGTGATGTTTTTTTTGTAAATTGAAGCTTAACGCTAATATTTTATTTAGTACTTTTCCGAAAAACAAGAGTTATAAATTTATCTGGTTATATATGTACTTAAAGATTGTAAATCTATATCAGATCTGGTATCGGTAATAAACTGACCTATGCTTGTGCTTTACTAAGTTTAGAAAAATTATTTAAATATCTTACTGAGCATAGAGTCACATCTGCACAAGTAGAGTGATGGTGTGAGCTCCAAATCCAACTGAAAACTAAACGTAATACTTTTTAATACTTTTAGTAGGTTTTTTTTTTTTGTAAAAAAACGTAAACTACCAGTTTCATGTTATTTATTTAACTTCATGTTTTATTACAGGTACAGAGTCTGTACGAACTTAAGGTCAAACCTTCACAGTTTTGAAACAGAATTTAGTCGTCGAAGTTTCTACACTTCTATTTGACGATATTTGCTTGTAGTTGTTTATTTTATAAGTGTAGTGGCGTCCTAGTTTATCCATGAGTTATTAACCTCCCCCCCCCCCATAGTCTCACCCAGCAGATGTAGAGTTCAGAGTTAGTTCGGACGTCTTCCAAAAGTCAGTTACCATCTACGAATAAAAAATTACATCCTAAGTTTGGCTTTTGTGGTTTATCCATTAGTTATTAACTGACACCCTCCTCAATAGTCTCACCCCGCAGATGTAGAGTTTAGAGTTAGTCCGGATGTCTTCCAAAAGTCAGTTACCATCTACAAATAAAAAATTACATCCCGTTTGGCTTTTGTGGGAAGTTGGCGTAGTGTTGGGTACCCCCTTTTCACTAGCAACCAACAAAACAACAGCTCCAGAAATAAAATGTTATATGGCTATTGCTCAATGCGAGCCTTTCCTCTTATTTCTTCTACCTGGATTGCTATATACCTCCTAACCTCCCACCTTCCTCCTTTATCCTTTCTTTGTTTCTCTTTTTATATCACCACTGTCTTTTGCTGATGTACGTTGACAGTGAACGTCGTTAGTGATTTGGCTGTAGCGATCTTCCTGATTGACGCCAGGATGCAGGGATTGCATTCCCCTTTCTAACTGGTCCTTCGTGCCGTTTATGTGAACGATTGCCGCTTCACTGAACTTCTTTTGGGGGGTATGTACCAAATACTCCATTTAAGTTCCTATGGGATCACTCTACTCCCTCGGGAAGTCCCCTTTTTTTGTTATTACACTTATAGCAGAGGCGCTGTGCCTTCAGAATAAAGCCTAAGAACCAAAAGTTGGTTTTACGTTTTTTTTTTCAAAATTTTGTCATAAATATTAACTTATCTTAATTTTTAGGTTAAATCATAAATATCTAGTACCTATTTTTTACTTTAAAGTTGTCTTAAAGATTTTATTTTTCCTAAATAATATGTGACCATAACTGGTTTATTATCTCTTTTCCGAAAATATCCTAGAGATCTTATCGTACCTTAAACAATACTCCATCCCATAGGTAGTTAGATATGTATCTTTCTGCAATAAATAATTTCCCTATATCTTTCTCGTAATGAAATGCCTTCAGAAATTATTCTATCAATTAATCTTTCGAATCCTTAGTATTTATGACTACAGGAGGATCTATTATTGCGAGGTGAAAAAATGAGCTTCTACCTTAGTGTTGTATATATATAAGAAATTGCGTATTGTAAATGCAGTAGTATTGGCTAATTTGTTAACTAAACGTTTTTGCTGCTGCATCATATTTTACCTTATCCTGTTGAAGTTAGCACAAATTTGTTTAGCTTTAGAGAGTATCCATAAAAAGACTGATGTAAATTTGTACGTATTCACCATGTGAATGTGAAAATAACTTTTGTATTTAAATGTATAATAAAGTTCAGCGTTAGTAATAAATATGTGAATTTCATATTTTGCCTTATTCTGCTAAAACCAGTATAAATTTATTTAGCTTTAGAGACGTTTTCAAAAAGAGGTGTAAATTGGCTCGCATTCATAAAGAATGTGAAAAGAAACTTTTGTATTTAGATTCATACTGAAGTTAAGTGTAGTAATAAGTATGCGAGTCTCATGCTCCGGACTAAGTTTGTGCGGTCGGTGCGACGACAAACAAAACCTGCGCGCGCCGAGTTGAGTAAGCCTTACAATCGGATGGTTACTCATTTTCGTTTCCTGGTATCACAATTATTGCTACGGTTAAAAAAACCAGGTGGCGCCTACAGACAAATGTAATTTAAGTTTTCCATGAATGTGCAAGCTTTTGTACAAAGAGACTTTTTCCTTTTTAATTGTTCTTCTTTTTAAAGTTTTAAGGCGATTTTTACGCTTTTTTAAAAGCTTTAACATTTATTGTATTAGTTACGTTTTGAGGATTTTTGTGAAACCCTGCACTAAAAAATTCTCAGCTTATTAATGTTGTAATGCAGGCGTACGTAAAAACCACACAAAGTTTTGGTCCGCTCATTGGCTTATATTTGTGATTTGAGAGAATGCCAAGATTGTATTTCTCTCAACTGGCATGGCGTTGTACTCACCAATATACGTCACAGAACTTTAACCTCTCCTGGAGGGATACACATTTTTGTGAGAAGGGAATGTATCGAAACAAAAAACTTGACTACTGACTTCTTGCCAGTGTTGATGTGTGAGTAATGCTTCGACTTATCGACAAGTCATTCGTACCTTCCGTACCTATCCAATCGTTCATTAAATATCGTATCGGCACTTTGTCACAGAGAGCTACAGCCAGGCAAACACAGACAACAGGACGCCACCACAAAATCCTCGAGAGCCGTGGAATTCCGTTGCATTAGGAACAAAATATCGCGGGCAATTGTTGGCTATAATAACTTAGCGACTCATTTGGTCACCCCGGAAAATTTAGCTCCCGAGTAAATTTGAGGTTATATGTATAGTAAATACTATTGTATTTTACTGTAAATGCGGTGGTTTTAAAATATTTCACCATACGTGAGTTTTGTCACGCATGTTAAAAATGTCTACCTCTCTTAGAATAGTAAAGGGTTAGGCAAAATAAAAAAAAAATCATGTAAAAAACTGTCGTCCTGGCAAATGTAGTACTTTTGGGTGGGGCCTTGGAAAATTAAATGTAGTGTAGCAGTTCCGAAAAGAAAAATGATGTAGGGTTTAACTTTAAAACACAATGAAGCACGACATACTTTTGATGGTCAAATTATTTATGCATCTGTAACAAAAAAAGGTGAAATCAACCTCCATTTCTGTATGTTAAGGTCTAGTATTTCCAAAACCGGAAATACAGCTGTGATGGTATTTGAAACACAATTAACGAAGCACTAGAGAGCATTTCACATAGAATGGTTAATGCTTGCATAAGAGAAAAGTAGTAGCAAACTTTCTGATTTGAACTTTGAGCTCGAAGATTTCCAAAACTGAAAAAGCGGCTAGGTTGGAGCTTAAAGCACAATGAAGTACTAACAAAGTACTAAAGGTTATGCTACATATGGTCGTAGTGCTTCTAAAAGTTGTAGCCAACCTCAATCTGAATTTTGAAGCCGCTTATTTCGGAAACCGGATGCTCGGCTGTATAGGGGTTTATAGCATAATAAAGCACTAACACAGATTTAAAACTTGTACTCAATAGTCTGTTAGTGCTCGTACAATAACAGAGTAGTGGTTGTCTTCCAGCTTTTAGCTCTGCACTTTAAAGTCGAATATTTTCCAAACTGTAAATGCGGCAACGTTGGAGTTTGAAGCACAATCAAACACTATTGAAGCACTAAAGATTATGCTACATATGATCGTAAGTGCTTCTATAACAAAAAAGCTGTAACCTGCTGTCGGATCTGACTTTTGAAGTCGAATATTTCCTAACCGGAAGTGCGACTGTTTTGGGATTTAAAGCCCGATGAAGCACTACATACAATCGTTAATGTTTGTATAACAAAACGTTTTAGCTAACGTGTGGATCTAAGCTTTGAAGTCGAATATTTCACAAACAAGATGTACTCCTGCACTGGCGTTTCAAGCACAATGAAGCATTAACAAAGCACTAAAGGTTTTGCTATATTAGATCAATAGTGTTTCAATAACAAAAAAGCTGTAGTCAATTTCTTGATTCGCACTTTAAAGGCTAGTATTTTCGAAACCGGGAGTGCATCTGTGCTAGGATTTGAAGTACAATGAAGCAGTAATAGAGCACTAAAAATTTTGCTACATGGCATCTTTTGTGGTTTATATGTGTATCCAACTTTGCAGGGCTATAAAAATATCAGGAGATTCTTCTATTCATATTATTCAACGCCAGTTTAATTATACTCATTTCCAAAGCTTAATTTCGAATATACCGTTATTTCTAGCGTCACGGTTTGTTAAGTTGCAAGTAAAAATTTCGGAAAGTAGTATGTGTTATTTAAATTTTCGATAATGAATTAAATGAACAAATAACGTTAAGATCTACCGAAGCATGGAAATAAAACTTTAATCACCCCCATGAGATGCTGCATCGAATCCAACGTAACCAGGACTAGGGTTGCCTCTTTACAACCATGAACATCATCTTCGCCCAACACCATTGCCTGAAACTTTAACATAAAAACACGTTCCGCAACTTTACCAACTAAAGTGTCTTCAATCCTAGTGTAAAAACATTTCCAGTTTAATTAGGCACACAAAGACTTGTAAATATTTTGTTTGTGCGTTCATGCCTTTAATGTTTTATGTATAACTTCATATCAGTTTTTATTCAATCAGTTTTTTGACAACCAGGACACCACAAAAGTATTGAACGAAGGCGCGAAAAGTCTAGAATCAAAAGGGAAAAGTCATTAAACAATAATGTATTGATTGACAGCTACAAGGGCGTACTTAGAGAACTAATGTAACGTAGACAAAAATAAATACTCTAAAAAAAGCTCGAAATCACAATATATAAGATTTACAAATTGCGCACAAAAAGCTGCACGGCTCGGCAGAGCGAGTAGTTTCAATCGAAGTATGAATTCGCGAGTATTAAGATATAAATCAGTGAATAAAAGGGATAAAATAAATTCCTTTAATGTGTTTATAAATAAGTGCAAGTCTAGAGAAATTACATATCGAACTTGGTAATAAAGTAGTTAATCGTCATATTGAGAAGAATTTAGTGTTTATAAACACTGTTAGCAATTAATATCAATGTATCAAGGTCTCTTTATTTTTTTTCAGTTGCTACGTACATTGACGTAGCCTAAAAGACAAAGAAAAAATGTTCGGACTCAATTGGCGAGTAGACGAGGTCTTACCAAATGGCGAGCTGCAGTTTTTAGTCACTACAAATCTTAATTAACCAAACAAAAAAAAATACGACTCTAAAAACAACAGCTCTAAATTATCATCGCAAACATAAAAGTACATATATAACATTGGCACTACGATATCCTAACTAACCAAAAATTTACACTAAAAAAAAGGAAAACCCACATCTAAATCATCCTTGTAAACATACAATTAAACATATAGGATAGTCACGATAAATACAATATTAATAATATATATCATCTGCCATAACGATAATTATTTTAAAAATACTAATTTTAGTCATCACGTCGAGCTTGATAAATATACTGTTTCGACCAATTTCACAAGACCCATACAAGAAAATAGTGCATAAACACTCACCCGAGCGTCCACAGTGTAGGTTTGGGTCACACCTTCTTTAATAACAGGGCGGAGCAGAGGAACTCGAGATCCCTCAGTGTGGGTGTGCTCCCATAACAAAAGGAGCGGCAATTCAATGGGCCGTCAGGTCCACCGGAGGAAGCTGTAATAAGTGCGAGTAACGATTAGTTTACTTGCGCCGAAAAGCGCATTTTTTAACACTAGCAGTGCTTACCACACAGTGTGTGCTCGAAAATTTTTCAGAGAACGGGAACGACAATTGCTCTTAGTCGTATGCAGAAAAGAATAATTATTAACTCGTTTGATAGCACAAATTTACATTCATGCCGGTGTTATCAAACATATGAATGTGATTAGCAATTTGAAACAAGCTTTATCGGTGAAGTAGGATTCATTATTTCAACGAGTCTTTAGATCGAAGTAATGTAGAATGTAATTATACGCTTTCGTAATGTGTATCAAGTTTACGGATACCTAAAACAGGGTATTGACTATTTAATTTATAGAATAAACTTTTGGTTTTATATTAGATAGATTTGAAATTGAAAAGGTAGTTAAAGCGTACTCATTGTAGACGGGTAAAACATACAAGATGTTGTTGGGGTATTGAAGAGTAGAAACGGCATCTATGGGAATGAGTAATAAAATAAACGGATACGGTTTTACCGTCGGAAATGAACGTAACACATTGCCCATAGCAAAATTTAAAGGTTGGGGTAGGAAAGCAAAAGTACGGGATTGAGCAGTACCAAAACCAGATGTAAATTAAAATGGAGCTAATGGTAGAACAAAAATTGGACTTAAAGACGGGGTAACCTAAGAGAATCATTAAATCCGCAACATAATGAGGTTGAAGGTATGTATTAAAACGGTTTTCTTTTTAATAGAAAAGAATGAACATTATGGAGATAATGATACTTTGCGAGGAAATCTTTAAAATGTATGAACTAAAGAATTTTAAATTAGAGTTATTAAACCAGCAAGTAAAATTTAAGAATTTTGAAATTAAAGGGTAAACTTTGAAGTTTGAAAGTATTCCCTTTTAGTTTAAAAGTGGGAAGAGGTGTGAAAATCAGGTTTGGCCTAAATTGTTAGGAAGAAAGTTCAAGAGCTGTTTAATAATGAAAGGTTTGGAATTCCCAAAGGGAAAGTTTTTAAAGGAAAAAGAAATAAAATGATAGTATGAAAATTAAATTTTGAAATTTAGTAAATAGTAATTTAAGTTAAAAATTAATTTCTAACTTACAAATTAGAATAAATATTGTTAACAATTGGGAAATTATTCCTTTAAGAATTACATGAAAAGTGGTTAAATTAAGATTTTATACTAGGGTTTTCTGCTTTTCGATTCTCCGTTTATAATGAACGTAAATATGGTTAAGATTGAAAGATTATTAATGGTCAGATCTAAATTATTGAAATTAGTTGAATAATTCATAACTGTTAACGATGTGGAATAAAATAGTTGATGGGCGATCTAAGTTATTGAACTTATTTGACTTGAACTTGCTTGAGGAAGATGTTTATTAAAGGTCTATCTAATTGACAATAATTAGTTAGAGAATTGTTTTGTAACAATTTGTAATTACCATTGAAGAGTGGGCTTATAGTTACAAATTAGTTGAGAGAAAGGATGATAGTATACATTGGTCTTGATTATAAAATTTAGTGAATTTAGACTTTAAATTCTGACTTTGTAGTATCAATTGAGAGAACGTTAAAGTTTACGAGTAATAACATAATATAATGGAGAATCAAAGTTATTAAATTAAAATGAATAGTAGTTATTTGTTACAAAATAATTGAAGACATTAAAATTTAACTTAGAGTAAAAATTGTTAACCAGTGAAAATTTAGACTGGAAATAAATTCGGTCATTGCGATAACTTATCTTAGCATGCTTGTGTAAGTTTGTTGACAATTCGGTAAGTATAGATTCGACTATAATCGAGTTACTAATTTAATATAGAATCAGACAATATACAACTAAAGGATCAAAGTAAAAGACTTGATAGAATTAGACATGAGATTAGACATGATTATCGATAACAGGATTGTCATAACTCATGGATAGACTGAAGTAAATTCGAAATCATGAGGTATCGTATGCTAAAATTAGTGGTGAACCTTAGCGTAGTCATTGAAGTGTTAACCGATAGGTCTGGAACTCAGATATGATAAAGCTTTAGTATGAGTATCTGACGGTAGCATGATACGAACATTAGGATTAAGTTACAGGTACTACATAAAGCGTCTAATAGTAGGACAATGTAGATTAAATGAGAGTTAGAGTTGACAGAATTTGTATCACATTAGAAAGAATAACTAAGTTGAACTGACAAACTAAGAGTAAGAGTAAATGGAAGTTCTAGAGAAAATCAGATCAGGCTATAAAGTAGTATCGAACAATAGCATTAAGTAAGATGTAACATCAATGGCCTAACAATGTACGATTTATGTAAATATATTGTAATAGAGTAAAATTAATAACTGGTCATTAGATACGATGTAAGTGAGATAGCAATATGCATAGATACAAGTTCAATTAGATATTAACTTGTAATTATATCTATTAAGATTGAACAGTAAATGAGATAAGAACTTTAGAAGAATGATGTAGTCATAAGAACGAGTTACATGATTAGTAATAATCGATTTGTAACTAGATTGAAGATTAGTCAGTCAAGTGCTATCATAGCAATTCAATATAAAATTCGATTCAGTTGAAGTAGAATAATACCAATTCGTATCTAACTATGGTCTATGATCAGGAATTATTCAAATCTCGTAGAGACTTGTATATTGTAAACATACTTAGAATGTTTAGTAATCTAATATTTAGGCTAGATTCTACAGTTTATTATAAAGTCAGTGCAAATGATAGACAAAATTCGTAGTGCATAACGCAAATTATCAGCTTACAATTTACAGATTGACAAGGTATAATTGAAAATAGGATTAACTGAATGTAAGCAGAAGTTGTAGAATTACGAATTATCAGAATTATCATAATTCCATAATCGATGATCAACGATATCTAGATCATTATTTTAGTAAATAATTAAGATTTGAACAGTAAAGTTTATAGCTAAATATATCGAATAAGTATAAGAGAAATGATTACATGTAAGATATATGAACTAAGAAGTAAATACAGTATGTACTTAGTGAATTAGTTGGATAGAGTTATGTGTAACAATGTACAATCTGTTACTGTTAAGATTATGCTTGAATAATTTAAGCTAATCAAGGGCTGAATCGAGTATCAGTTAATAACATGATGGTCAATTACATATCATAGTAATAGTACTATTAAGTGTCAAATTAGTTCTACGATCGCTTATTATGACAGAATTAAGAATAAAGAGTAATGTCTAACTGATAACTCAGATTTACAATTTGCGATTGTAGTGAATATTGAACTGTAATATGACAATAAATGTAGCTTACGAATAGTTCTACTTTAGCACTACAGGATTAACATAATTGAATTTATGAGTCAAACTTTAGTAACGATTATACAATTATTCAAGTAGTTCAAGCAATTACATGCATTGTGTACAAATGTAGAAAAGCAAAATTAATGTAAAATTCGATACATGAATCGAAAATTGAAACGAATAGAACACTGATGATTAACGTGTCGAAGACTAAGATATTACGAGTCTATTAACACAATTGACAAATTACTCAATGTAGCGTAAAGATACAAATATTACAATATGCACAATTATACAGAAATCACACTTAATCAGACCTAGTACGAATCAAGAATAGATTTCAATATAATGAAAAGATTAATACAATATATTAGAATCAAACTATTCAATGGACTTAAACTTATGCAATATACAACGATAGCAAATTAATGACAGAAATGAAAATTATCCACCAATCGAGAGCAAAATTGCGAATTACACAAAAGACAACAGAAATGCTACAGTCAATCAAGATAAGTAAAGCAAGTATTCGATACTTAAGGAAAAATAAAAGAAGCGAACTGTAAAACTAGCTACAATTATAGGATCAAGATAAGAAAACAAAGAATTAGACAAGATAAGAATAACAATCAATTAACACAGAAACAAAACAATTGAAAATAGTAATAAAAAAGAACATCGAGTAATCATCGAGAACTGTAATAAAAAGAATACGATAAGAATACGTTATCAACAATGAGCAAATAATTTACAAATAACATAATCATAAAGTGCAGAAAAACTAGATACAGTCAAACAAGTAAAACGACTCAATGCGATAGCAAATAAACAATTAATGAACTGGATGAACAACAATTTAACAATACGACAAATAACTAATATGCTATATTAGATAAACGTTAGATAACAAGTACTTACGAATAACATAAGATGTTCAAGCGAACTAACATTAACATACATTAAATAATAGATAACTGCAATAATATTAGTTCGAACAACTATAAAGAAGTACGTATTCTAGACATAAATGACTAAGAATTCAATCAATCATAGTAATATGAATACAAAGTTAGTAAGAATAAAATTGACAATAGATAGACGATAGAACATTTACTCAAGATAGATCAACTTAAAAGTACAAGTTATAACATAATGATATCAAGTATAGTAAGCAATTATGACATAGCAGTACACTTGTTCGCAGGAGATAAATAAAACTCGGGATAATACAACAAGGCGATCGAATACAACTTACTGAGCGTATAATGATCAAGTAAAGATCTAAAAAGATACTAAACAGATAGCAAGAAATGTTCGAGAAATGTAGAAAGGAATTCATGAAATGTAAAAGTAGAACGTGAAAATAAATTACAACGTTAAGACAAAAGAATAAAGAAACAGTAAACTAAGTTAGATGAAATTAAGTAATAATCAAGAAATAAGTAAGAAGAAAACAATAAATAAATGATAATAATAAGACTAACAAACTAAAGTAAGAATTATTAGAAATTGAAGTAATGATGAGTAGATGACGCAGATAAGAGGATAAATAGAATGTATAGACGTCGAATAAGTATAGACCTAAAAAAGAACGTACTAAGACAGAAAAAAGTCATAAAGCAGTCGAGAGAACAAGAGACTAGAACAGATAGAAAGTAAAATAAAACGCGTAAAAGGAAGAAATACAAATAGATAAGGACATACACTAAAAGAAGTAGAAGTCAAAAGTGAAAAGACAAACTACAGAAAAGCAAGAGATCGCAACAAGAAAGAAACAGAACCTAGAACTAAGAACAGAAGTATGACGAAAGAAATGGTAGTGAGACAAAGAGTAAGGAGAACAAAAAGAAAGCGAATGAAGCGAAGAACTAAAGATAAGTGCAAGAACTGAAGAACATAGACTCAAGAATGACAAAGACTCAGGTTCAAACGAGACAGAAGTAGATAGATAAGTACATGATAGTACGTGCAGGAAAAGTTTAATCTGAAGATAACAGGAAGGATGAGATGCAAAGCAATGATAAGTAGAACGAGGATAGTGTGTAGAATGGTGTATGATACGTTGGAGCAACAGAATTCATCAGAACTAGTAAGAAGCAAAACCGAATGTACGTAAAAATAATTGATCTAGATTCAAAGTCGTTAAGGGGTCAGAAGTCTGAGAAGTATCGTGAGTAAGACATGCTAAAGCATGTATACACAGTCAAGAATACAGACTAGATCTAAAGATGCCATAAAATGATCGATGATAGAATTCGGCAACTAGGAATTGCTTAGAGTTTGGACAAAAAGTAATTAGCACATACGACTATAGACATATTAAAGTATTGTGAACAGTAAAACTAGTAATAAAGTTTTAAACATCAAAATCCAACTTAAATAAATACGAATCATAAATTTACATTTAAAAAAAAATCACTACTAAAAACTTCAGTAATACATATATAATGAACTAAAATTAACAAAACCGATATAACTCAAAAATAACAAACACGAAAACCCATAATCCAAAAACACAAAATACCAAAACACAAAATCACCATAGAACCAAAGAAACAGATAAATCCTAAATCAAACACTAGAATTTATACCAATAACATTAAAGTCACCAATAAAGATAATATCCACACAATAATAAATATACCTACAATAACCTCAAATAACTACCCAAAATTAAACGTAGAACCCAAATACAATTAAATAAAATACAATTACGAAATAGCAGAAAAACCAAACATAAAAATACTGTTTAACATGGCGAGCTGCAGTTTTTAGATCACTACAAACCTTAATTACTCAAACGAAAAAAAGTTACGACTCTAAAAACAACAGCTCTAAATTATCATCGTAAACATAAAGGTACTAACCAAAAATTTACAACTCAAAAAAAGAAAAATCCACAGTTCTAAATCATACTCGTAAACATACAATTAAACATATAGGATAGTCACGATAAATACAATATTAATAATATATATCATCTGCCATAACGATAATTATTTTAAAAATACTAATTTTAGTCATTACGTCGAGCTTGATAAATATACTGTTTCGACCAATTTCACAAGACCCATACAAGAAAATAGTGCATAAACACTCACCCGAGCGTCCACAGTGTAGGTTTGGGTCACACCTTCTTTAATAACAGGGCGGAGCAGAGGAACTCGAGATCCTCAGTGTGGGTGTGCTCCCATAACAAAAGGAGCGGCAATTCAATGGGCCGTCAGGTCCACCGGAGGAAGCTGTAATAAGTGCGAGTAACGATTAGTTTACTTGCGCCGAAAAGCGCATTTTTTAACACTAGCAGTGCTTACCACACAGTGTGTGCTCGAAAATTTTTCAGAGAACGGGAACGACAATTGCTCTTAGTCGTATGCAGAAAAGAATAATTATTAACTCGTTTGATAGCACAAATTTACATTCATGCCGGTGTTATCAAACATATGAATGTGATTAGCAATTTGAAACAAGCTTTATCGGTGAAGTAGGATTCATTATTTCAACGAGTCTTTAGATCGAAGTAATGTAGAATGTAATTATACGCTTTCGTAATGTGTATCAAGTTTACGGATACCTAAAACAGGGTATTGACTATTTAATTTATAGAATAAACTTTTGGTTTTATATTAGATAGATTTGAAGTTGAAAAGGTAGTTAAAGCGTACTCATTGTAGACGGGTAAAACATACAAGATGTTGTTGGGGTATTGAAGAGTAGAAACGGCATCTATGGGAATGAGTAATAAAATAAACGGATACGGTTTTACCGTCGGAAATGAACGTAACACATTGCCCATAGCAAAATTTAAAGGTTGGGGTAGGAAAGCAAAAGTACGGGATTGAGCAGTACCAAAAACCAGACACAACCAAAAAAAATTCGCTTAATAAAAAAAAACTAAAAAAAATTCGTTTACAAAAACAAAAAACAAAAAAAAGAAACCTCAAAATAAAAAACAACTCTCATCCTGCTCGAAGAACCAGTATACCCGACTAAATCAAGAAATTTAGGGGATATAAGAAAAGGAAAACTAGAAGGTAGCAATTACCGAGGATAAAGGTAGAATGTGTCAACACTGTCAAAGTCGTCAAAGGACGGATGCTTCTTCAGAAAAGAAACAGTAAACTCTTCGACCTTAAAAGACGATTGGTTTCCTGCAGAAAAAACCAAAAGTAAAGGAAAAGAAGCGCGGAAGAAAACCAACAGTAACAGCCAAAATGACAAAAGTGTCAAGCCTCAAAGTATGCTCGGGTACAACAAGAATGCTGGATAGAAAAAAAAATTAATTACTTCAAGCTGTGGTACCCAAAGAATCGCAATAACCGAAGAACCAAAGAAAAGAATAGCTGACTAAACCTAAAGTCGACTAAGTCGTGGTTTCTGAAGAAAAGAAAAACGGACTAGAAAGCACCTACTACAGGAAGTGGATCGAAGACCGACAGAACGTAAAACCTGCCACAGGAAAAGGGAAAGGAATGTGGAACGAAATGAACGATTAAAAAAAAGGAAAAACCAAAAAGAATAACACCAAGCAACAAGTACAAAAACCACAAAAAAACCCTAAGAATCGCACAACAGATAAAACAGAATCCCAGTGTAGTTATGTATTAGAATGTGTGTACGTGTGCGTGCCTGCGTGTGTGTTGGTTGATGTATGAAAGTGTGTGTGCGTGTATGAAGTGTGTGTGTGTGTGTATGTGTTGGACCGCAGTAGTCGCTTCTTACAACAGGCAGGTCGTATCTTGGGACTATTCTATTCCAGGACCCACACGGGTACAAGAAAAAGAAAGAAAACCCAGCCAAACAGGGACGTAAATAAAGAAATTTTAAAGTCCAGAAATCAAGTCCTAAAGAAAGCAAAGTCGACATAAGAAATGGGTGCGAGGACTAGATATTGGGCTTAAGACGTTTGCACCACCAGCAAGAAAATGAAACAAGATCAAGGACATTAGGACTTCGCCGACATACATCTTCCGGTTCGGAAGGAGCATAGACTAATGTCTGCCTTTTTCGGTCAGTTTTCTGCCAAACAGGAACAACAGGGGGTGTAGTAGTTGTAGCACAAAGTTTAGGAGCTGGCAAGGGTAGTTTATAAAACTCAAAACGCGTCATAGAAAAACGTTGTTTGTTGTTTGGATTGGTGGTAAGAAAGTCAACGGTAAAAAAGGAAACTTCATGGGTTGTCAGAATATCAACGGTAGGAAAAGAAAAAGTATTGGCTGTAAAAGAATCAATTTTACGAAAAGAAACACAAGCAGAGCACACTTCAGTTACGTTAGATAAAGGCACAGAAACAGATCAAATTTTATCGATGTTGGATAAAGGACTAGCAGTATCTCAGTTAGGAAAGAGAACAGCATTGGCTGTAAAAATATCAACCTTAGGAAAAGAGCAGAATCCGATAACACTTCAACCATATTACATAAAGGAACAGAATTAGGTAGAAGTTCATCAACGTTACCAGAACAAACAGTTTCAAGTAAAACTTCGCCAATGTTAGATAATCGAATGAAGTATATCAACATGAAAGAAAGGAGCCGCACCATACAGAATTTCATCAACTTTACAAGAACAAACAGCATCAAGAAGAACTTTATCCACAATAGATAAGGAAGCAGAATCAGGTTGACCTTCGTTAACAAATAACAGGACATCAGCTAAGATTTCACCAACCTTAGTTAAACGAACAGAAGCAAGTAGCATTTTGTCAGCATGAGAAAAATGAGTAAGAGTAGGTAACGTTTCATCAACGTCCAATAAAGAAGTAGAATTAAGTAAGATTCCATCAATGTTAGACAACAGACTAGGAACAGACAAAACTTCAGCTACAATAGGAACTGATTCCTTGCCAATAGTAGCTAAAAAAACAGGGTCTGGTGAAACTTTGACGACAGCAGCAACAGGCATTATAGCTACGGGTTCCCTAACTTCAACAGGACCTTCTCTACCCGTATTAGAAGTTATCGTCATTTCAGTTACAGCTGTTATTGCCGACACGACAGGAATTTATTGAGTAGAACCACTTAAGAAAGCAGGAACATGTATAATTTTGACAGCAACAGCAACAGACATTAAATATACAGGTTCATGAACTTCAACAGAACCCTCTCTGACTAAATTAAAAATTATCGTTACTTCAGCTACATTTGTGCTTGCAGACACGACAGGAATTTTGTGGGTAGAATCATTTAAGAAGGCGGGAACAAACCCTTGAGAAGTTAACTGCAAGTCACTAATTCGAAGTATGGGTTGTACTGGTGTTGGAGGCACAGTTTGAGATGGATGTGAAAACGTCGGGTCTAGTTGGGCTTCTTTTAAATCGCTAAGGACAGAAGGAATTTGGTTCTTGTTAGTGGAGTCTCGGTAATTTTGTTTGAAGCTACATTTGCCGTAGGAGCGTATGCTTTAATAGTAGTAGCAGGATAACCTGGATGAGGGACAGAAGAGAACGTAGAGTGAGAAGTAGTAGAAATTAGGCACCTAGAGGTGAGGACAGAATTTTAAGTAGAATTCGAAGACCTATTAGTAGTAGGACGACAGTTTGGACAGCTGCAGCGAGAAACTCCCTTATATACGCAACCATAACAGTGGAGAACTTGAGGACGAGTACAATGTGTCGAAACATGACCAGGTTCGTCGCAGCTAAATCATCTGACCTGACGAGTAGAAGCAGCGCTACGAAGAAGAACAGTAGAAAGTACGGAAGAAGTATCGGATCTACCCGTAGGCGTAGGAGAAACCTTAACAACTCGGTCATGTGAAGTAAAAGTATTTTCCTCAATAGAAGCAGACTCATAAGCAAGACCCGGTTCAGCAGTAACAGTATGTTGTTTTTGACTCGTTGATACAGAATTATCGGCTAGAATCTTTGACGGTTCTAATTTCAGACTTTCGTCCTTTAACTCTTGTAAACAGCGGACGGTAGGCAAATGGGCTCGATAAAATGGAGCGAGGTTACGAAGCACAGTGGACAATTGATTATCCTCGTTGAAAGATCCATACCACTGAAGCAGGGCCGTTATGCACGTGAAATAGTCAGTAATGATTTCTGAGGGTTTCTGCTGTCTATTGCAGATACAGTCTTGTTTCCACATCAGTCGTTTTGAATACGAATAAAGAAGATGTAACAGTCATTCTATGACCGATACAAAATTAATTCAATTTCTGTATATAATTCTGTATATAAAGTTGTAAATGTCTAGTAATAAAAAAAATTTATTTTAATTGATTGGTGTAACGTTGAGAAACGCACTGTATTGTCAAAAGGAAGAAAGTTATTTTAAGGAAATTTAACCTTTGTTTAAACTATATCTCAATGTTTGAAGGCGTAGTATCGCATCAATGTGTTGTATAAAGAGTCGGGATATCAGTACTTGTTTGTTAACATGATAGCAGGCTGCGCGGACATAATCATTGATTTACGAACAGAAGAACGTTAGGTCGCACGTAAAACACGCTTGGTGGCTTACTAAATTAAAAGGGTTTCAGAGTTAAAATTGCCCGAACTTACGTTGGAAGGATTTGTAGAAAATGAATGGTAAGCACACCTAAATTTACTAAACGGATATTTCTAGTTGTTGGTACAAATTAAAATTCCACATCTGTTCGGACCGCTTATCGGAAAGATAGTTTGGCGTGAGCGTCCATCTTTTTTGTAAGTAATAAACTTTGTCCTTATGGTACTAATATTTAATGCTTTAGATATTAGCATTTCTGTCTATATTTCAACAGAGCAAGAATTTATTGGTATTGTATAAGAACCCTTTTTAACGAAGGTAAAGAGGGGTTATAATTAACAGGTGGTTAATTGTATTATTGCAGGGTTTTTCGGTTGTCCTGAATTATTAGTTGTTGGCGCATTCGTGAGTTTTGTGAATGTCTTTCTGCGTTTGGTTCTGGAATTGGTAGTAGAGTTGAAGAAGAGTCTTAATCCCCAGTTGGTACTGCTGACGTTGGATATTGGATCGGCTGTTCCGGAATCCAATTCATCGGTACAGGTTCATGTCCAAGGGGTGATCGTGAGTAGCCCTAGAAAATAGTTTACTTGTGGTGCGGAGTAGTAAAGTTATTTATTTCTAACTAGAATAAAATATTGGTTGGTCTTAAATTTTTCATAACTGAGAATAATTATTTAAGGGTAAAAGGATTCATATGTGACAATTAACTATCGATAAAAATGTAAAGATTATAAAAGAATATTGCTATTTTAAGCCTAATTGTGAACACAATTTGCGCACATTGTGGGATATAAATATTTGGTAACTTATATTCGCAACACTCAATTTTAAATTTTAATACGAGCCTAGGGGCTTTTGTCTTGAGTTACTCAGTGTCATGATTACATTGCCACTGGTTCACATTATCTTATATTGCTTAGAATCTGTCTGGTTACTTTATTTATAAATATTAAAGAGATTGTGCAAGTGTGTACGACACAAAGCTTTTATTAATTGGAAATCAGGAGCTGTTAAGATAATTACTGCGAGGAATTCTAACCTGGATTACGTAGTCTTCCTAATCGGGTTGGGTGTGGTTGACTTTTTAGCTTGAGTTGTTTCCTGGGCGGAACCTAGCCCTGGCGCCCATATCTACTTTTCTCTTATGTAGCACTCCTACGACCCTTGTGTGCTCTTTGACTAGCCGCGGAACAGGAAGCAACAAATTAATCTCTCCGAGTTCGAGCCACTTTTATCGGTTCGAGCACAGCGTTGCTACAATTCACTCCTAGTACGCCTTCAGCGGGGCCTTATACTTTACCCCTCGCATTTAGGTGTGACAAAGAAATTGGGAAAAAGTAACTAAATAAAGGCGAACCATAACTCGATAGAAGCTCAAAAAAAAATTATTGCGAATACAGGACAATCCAAAACATATCCGACACCAACAGGAGCGAAACAACAAAATAGGAATTAGAATAGGGCGCTAGCGTTTTCAACGGACTAGAATTATCGGCGAAAACACAATTCCGATAATCTGAAATGAGCCAACCAACTGATATTTAGCGATCAAGAAAGAAAACAAAATAAAAATTTAAGAAGATTGAACCCACACAAGAAATAAAGAAGATCAATCCCTATGTGAGAGAGCAGAAAGAAAAAATAAATAACAGTTCGAACGTAAAGGAAGAAACAGGTAAGTAGCATCAGACCGCGAAAAGTGGATAATGTAGGAACTTAGGCCATAACAAAACAAATCGGGTCAGAAATTAAGCGAAATAAAATCGAAGCGAACGTTAACCAAAACCAAAATCGAAGCCAAAGCTAAACAAAACAGATTCGGAGCAAAAGTTACCCATAACAAAATCGGAGCCCCACGCCAGGGCGTCAAAATTTATGCTACGTACATTGACGTAGCCTAAAAGAGAAAGAAAAATGACCGGGCTCGATCGGTGAGTAGGCGGGGTCTTACCAATACAAGAAAAAATTAAAGGAAAGCCAGAAATAAAAATAAAAATTATACATACTTATTAATACTTATAATTAATCTAAGTGACATTTTGGAGAGACATAAAAGCGTAGTATACCCAAAGACGAAAAATCAATAACTACAATTGTACAAATAGCAGAAAAAAACCCAAACAAAAAAAATACTGTTTAACATGGCGAGCTGCAGTTTTTAGATCACTACAAACCTTAATTACTCAAACGAAAAAAAGTTACGACTCTAAAAACAACAGCTCTAAATTATCATCGTAAACATAAAGGTACTAACCAAAAATTTACAACTCAAAAAAAGAAAAATCCACAGTTCTAAATCATACTCGTAAACATACAATTAAACATATAGGATAGTCACGATAAATACAATATTAATAATATATATCATCTGCCATAACGATAATTATTTTAAAAATACTAATTTTAGTCATTACGTCGAGCTTGATAAATATACTGTTTCGACCAATTTCACAAGACCCATACAAGAAAATAGTGCATAAACACTCACCCGAGCGTCCACAGTGTAGGTTTGGGTCACACCTTCTTTAATAACAGGGCGGAGCAGAGGAACTCGAGATCCCTCAGTGTGGGTGTGCTCCCATAACAAAAGGAGCGGCAATTCAATGGGCCGTCAGGTCCACCGGAGGAAGCTGTAATAAGTGCGAGTAACGATTAGTTTACTTGCGCCGAAAAGCGCATTTTTTAACACTAGCAGTGCTTACCACACAGTGTGTGCTCGAAAATTTTTCAGAGAACGGAACGACAATTGCTCTTAGTCGTATGCAGAAAAGAATAATTATTAACTCGTTTGATAGCACAAATTTACATTCATGCCGGTGTTATCAAACATATGAATGTGATTAGCAATTTGAAACAAGCTTTATCGGTGAAGTAGGATTCATTATTTCAACGAGTCTTTAGATCGAAGTAATGTAGAATGTAATTATACGCTTTCGTAATGTGTATCAAGTTTACGGATACCTAAAACAGGGTATTGACTATTTAATTTATAGAATAAACTTTTGGTTTTATATTAGATAGATTTGAAGTTGAAAAGGTAGTTAAAGCGTACTCATTGTAGACGGTAAAACATACAAGATGTTGTTGGGGTATTGAAGAGTAGAAACGGCATCTATGGGAATGAGTAATAAAATAAACGGATACGGTTTTACCGTCGGAAATGAACGTAACACATTGCCCATAGCAAAATTTAAAGGTTGGGGTAGGAAAGCAAAAGTACGGGATTGAGCAGTACCAAAAAACCAGACACAACCAAAAAAAATTCGCTTAATAAAAAAAAACTAAAAAAAATTCGTTTACAAAAACAAAAAACAAAAAAAAGAAACCTCAAAATAAAAAACAACTCTCATCCTGCTCGAAGAACCAGTATACCCGACTAAATCAAGAAATTTAGGGGGATATAAGAAAAGGAAAACTAGAAGGTAGCAATTACCGAGGATAAAGGTAGAATGTGTCAACACTGTCAAAGTCGTCAAAGGACGGATGCTTCTTCAGAAAAGAAACAGTAAACTCTTCGACCTTAAAAAAGACGATTGGTTTCCTGCAGAAAACCAAAAGTAAAGGAAAAGAAGCGCGAAGAAACCAACAGTAACAGCCAAAATGACAAAAGTGTCAAGCCTCAAAGTATGCTCGGGTACAACAAGAATGCTGGATAGAAAAAAAAATTAATTACTTCAAGCTGTGGTACCCAAAGAATCGCAATAACCGAAGAACCAAAGAAAAGAATAGCTGACTAAACCTAAAGTCGACTAAGTCGTGGTTTCTGAAGAAAAGAAAAACGGACTAGAAAGCACCTACTACAGGAAGTGGATCGAAGACCGACAGAACGTAAAACCTGCCACAGGAAAAGGGAAAGGAATGTGGAACGAAATGAACGATTAAAAAAAAGGAAAAACCAAAAAGAATAACACCAAGCAACAAGTACAAAAACCACAAAAAAACCCTAAGAATCGCACAACAGATAAAACAGAATCCCAGTGTAGTTATGTATTAGAATGTGTGTACGTGTGCGTGCCTGCGTGTGTTGGTTGATGTATGAAAGTGTGTGTGTGTATGAAGTGTGTGTGTGTGTGTATGTGTTGGACCGCAGTAGTCGCTTCTTACAACAGGCAGGTCGTATCTTGGGACTATTCTATTCCAGGACCCACACGGGTACAAGAAAAAGAAAGAAAACCCAGCCAAACAGGGACGTAAATAAAGAAATTTTAAAGTCCAGAAATCAAGTCCTAAAGAAAGCAAAGTCGACATAAGAAATGGGTGCGAGGACTAGATATTGGGCTTAAGACGTTTGCACCACCAGCAAGAAAATGAAACAAGATCAAGGACATTAGGACTTCGCCGACATACATCTTCCGGTTCGGAAGGAGCATAGACTAATGTCTGCCTTTTTCGGTCAGTTTTCTGCCAAACAGGAACAACAGGGGGTGTAGTAGTTGTAGCACAAGGTTTAGGAGCTGGCAAGGGTAGTTTAGAAAACTCAAAACGCGTCATAGAAAAACGTTGTTTGTTGTTTGGATTGGTGGTAAGAAAGTCAACGGTAAAAAAGGAAACTTCATGGGTTGTCAGAATATCAACGGTAGGAAAAGAAAAAGTATTGGCTGTAAAAGAATCAATTTTACGAAAAGAAACACAAGCAGAGCACACTTCAGTTACGTTAGATAAAGGCACAGAAACAGATCAAATTTTATCGATGTTGGATAAAGGACTAGCAGTATCTCAGTTAGGAAAGAGAACAGCATTGGCTGTAAAAATATCAACCTTAGGAAAAGAGCAGAATCCGATAACACTTCAACCATATTACATAAAGGAACAGAATTAGGTAGAAGTTCATCAACGTTACCAGAACAAACAGTTTCAAGTAAAACTTCGCCAATGTTAGATAATCGAATGAAGTATATCAACATGAAAGAAAGGAGCCGCACCATACAGAATTTCATCAACTTTACAAGAACAAACAGCATCAAGAAGAACTTTATCCACAATAGATAAGGAAGCAGAATCAGGTTGACCTTCGTTAACAAATAACAGGACATCAGCTAAGATTTCACCAACCTTAGTTAAACGAACAGAAGCAAGTAGCATTTTGTCAGCATGAGAAAATGAGTAAGAGTAGGTAACGTTTCATCAATGTCCAATAAAGAAGTAGAATTAAGTAAGATTCCATCAATGTTAGACAACAGACTAGGAACAGACAAAACTTCAGCTACAATAGGAACTGATTCCTTGCCAATAGTAGCTAAAAAAACAGGGTCTGGTGAAACTTTGACGACAGCAGCAACAGGCATTATAGCTACGGGTTCCCTAACTTCAACAGGACCTTCTCTACCCGTATTAGAAGTTATCGTCATTTCAGTTACAGCTGTTATTGCCGACACGACAGGAATTTATTGAGTAGAACCACTTAAGAAAGCAGGAACATGTATAATTTTGACAGCAACAGCAACAGACATTAAATATACAGGTTCATGAACTTCAACAGAACCCTCTCTGACTAAATTAAAAATTATCGTTACTTCAGCTACATTTGTGCTTGCAGACACGACAGGAATTTTGTGGGTAGAATCATTTAAGAAGGCGGGAACAAACCCTTGAGAAGTTAACTGCAAGTCACTAATTCGAAGTATGGGTTGTACTGGTGTTGGAGGCACAGTTTGAGATGGATGTGAAAACGTCGGGTCTAGTTGGGCTTCTTTAAATCGCTAAGGACAGAAGGAATTTGGTTCTTGTTAGTGGAGTCTCGGTAATTTTGTTTGAAGCTACATTTGCCGTAGGAGCGTATGCTTTAATAGTAGTAGCAGGATAACCTGGATGAGGGACAGAAGAGAACGTAGAGTGAGAAGTAGTAGAAATTAGGCACCTAGAGGTGAGGACAGAATTTTAAGTAGAATTCGAAGACCTATTAGTAGTAGGACGACAGTTTGGACAGCTGCAGCGAGAAACTCCCTTATATACGCAACCATAACAGTGGAGAACTTGAGGACGAGTACAATGTGTCGAAACATGACCAGGTTCGTCGCAGCTAAATCATCTGACCTGACGAGTAGAAGCAGCGCTACGAAGAAGAACAGTAGAAAGTACGGAAGAAGTATCGGATCTACCCGTAGGCGTAGGAGAAACCTTAACAACTCGGTCATGTGAAGTAAAAGTATTTTCCTCAATAGAAGCAGACTCATAAGCAAGACCCGGTTCAGCAGTAACAGTATGTTGTTTTTGACTCGTTGATACAGAATTATCGGCTAGAATCTTTGACGGTTCTAATTTCAGACTTTCGTCCTTTAACTCTTGTAAACAGCGGACGGTAGGCAAATGGGCTCGATAAAATGGAGCGAGGTTACGAAGCACAGTGGACAATTGATTATCCTCGTTGAAAGATCCATACCACTGAAGCAGGGCCGTTATGCACGTGAAATAGTCAGTAATGATTTCTGAGGGTTTCTGCTGTCTATTGCAGATACAGTCTTGTTTCCACATCAGTCGTTTTGAATACGAATAAAGAAGATGTAACAGTCATTCTATGACCGATACAAAATTAATTCAATTTCTGTATATAATTCTGTATATAAAGTTGTAAATGTCTAGTAATAAAAAAAATTTATTTTAATTGATTGGTGTAACGTTGAGGAACGCACTGTATTGTCAAAAGGAAGAAAGTTATTTTAAGGAAATTTAACCTTTGTTTAAACTATATCTCAATGTTTGAAGGCGTAGTATCGCATCAATGTGTTGTATAAAGAGTCGGGATATCAGTACTTGTTTGTTAACATGATAGCAGGCTGCGCGGACATAATCATTGATTTACGAACAGAAGAACGTTAGGTCGCACGTAAAACACGCTTGGTGGCTTACTAAATTAAAAGGGTTTCAGAGTTAAAATTGCCCGAACTTACGTTGGAAGGATTTGTAGAAAATGAATGGTAAGCACACCTAAATTTACTAAACGGATATTTCTAGTTGTTGGTACAAATTAAAATTCCACATCTGTTCGGACCGCTTATCGGAAAGATAGTTTGGCGTGAGCGTCCATCTTTTGTAAGTAATAAACTTTGTCCTTATGGTACTAATATTTAATGCTTTAGATATTAGCATTTCTGTCTATATTTCAACAGAGCAAGAATTTATTGGTATTGTATAAGAACCCTTTTAACGAAGGTAAAGAGGGTTATAATTAACAGGTGGTTAATTGTATTATTGCAGGGTTTTTCGGTTGTCCTGAATTATTAGTTGTTGGCGCATTCGTGAGTTTTGTGAATGTCTTTCTGCGTTTGGTTCTGGAATTGGTAGTAGAGTTGAAGAAGAGTCTTAATCCCCAGTTGGTACTGCTGACGTTGGATATTGGATCGGCTGTTCCGGAATCCAATTCATCGGTACAGGTTCATGTCCAAGGGGTGATCGTGAGTAGCCCTAGAAAATAGTTTACTTGTGGTGCGGAGTAGTAAAGTTATTTATTTCTAACTAGAATAAAATATTGGTTGGTCTTAAATTTTTCATAACTGAGAATAATTATTTAAGGGTAAAAGGATTCATATGTGACAATTAACTATCGATAAAAATGTAAAGATTATAAAAGAATATTGCTATTTTAAGCCTAATTGTGAACACAATTTGCGCACATTGTGGGATATAAATATTTGGTAACTTATATTCGCAACACTCAATTTTAAATTTTAATACGAGCCTAGGGGCTTTTGTCTTGAGTTACTCAGTGTCATGATTACATTGCCACTGGTTCACATTATCTTATATTGCTTAGAATCTGTCTGGTTACTTTATTTATTAATATTAAAGAGATTGTGCAAGTGTGTACGACACAAAGCTTTTATTAATTGGAAATCAGGAGCTGTTAAGATAATTACTGCGAGGAATTCTAACCTGGATTACGTAGTCTTCCTAATCGGGTTGGGTGTGGTTGACTTTTTAGCTTGAGTTGTTTCCTGGGCGGAACCTAGCCCTGGCGCCCATATCTACTTTTTCTTATGTAGCACTCCTACGACCCTTGTGTGCTCTTTGACTAGCCGCGGAACAGGAAGCAACAAATTAATCTCTCCGAGTTCGAGCCACTTTTATCGGTTCGAGCACAGCGTTGCTACAATTCACTCCTAGTACGCCTTCAGCGGGGCCTTATACTTTACCCCTCGCATTTAGGTGTGACAAAGAAATTGGGAAAAAGTAACTAAATAAAGGCGAACCATAACTCGATAGAAGCTCAAAAAAAAATTATTGCGAATACAGGACAATCCAAAACATATCCGACACCAACAGGAGCGAAACAACAAAATAGGAATTAGAATAGGGCGCTAGCGTTTTCAACGGACTAGAATTATCGGCGAAAACACAATTCCGATAATCTGAAATGAGCCAACCAACTGATATTTAGCGATCAAGAAAGAAAACAAAATAAAAATTTAAGAAGATTGAACCCACACAAGAAATAAAGAAGATCAATCCCTATGTGAGAGAGCAGAAAGAAAAAATAAATAACAGTTCGAACGTAAAGGAAGAAACAGGTAAGTAGCATCAGACCGCGAAAAGTGGATAATGTAGGAACTTAGGCCATAACAAAACAAATCGGGTCAGAAATTAAGCGAAATAAAATCGAAGCAAACGTTAACCAAAACCAAAATCGAAGCCAAAGCTAAACAAAACAGATTCGGAGCAAAAGTTACCCATAACAAAATCGGAGCCCCACGCCAGGGCGTCAAAATTTATGCTACGTACATTGACGTAGCCTAAAAGACAAAGAAAAAATGACCGGGCTCAATCGGTGAGTAGGCGGGGTCTTACCAATACAAGAAAAAATTAAAGGAAAGCCAGAAATAAAAATAAAAATTATACATACTTATTAATACTTATAATTAATCTAAGTGACATTTTGGAGAGACATAAAAGCGTAGTATACCCAAAGACGAAAAATCAATAACTACAATTGTACAAATAGCAGAAAAAAACCCAAACAAAAAAAATATTGTTTAACATGGCGAGCTGCAGTTTTTAGATCACTACAAACCTTAATTACTCAAACGAAAAAAAGTTACGACTCTAAAAACAACAGCTCTAAATTATCATCGTAAACATAAAGGTACTAACCAAAAATTTACAACTCAAAAAAAGAAAAATCCACAGTTCTAAATCATACTCGTAAACATACAATTAAACATATAGGATAGTCACGATAAATACAATATTAATAATATATATCATCTGCCATAACGATGATCATTTTAAAAATACTAAGTTTAGTCATCACGTGGAGCCTGATAAATATACTGTTTCGACCAATTTCACAGGACCCATACAAGCAAATAGTGCATAAACATTCACCCGAGCGTCCATGGTGTAGGTTTGGGTCACACCTTCCCTAATGACAGGGCGGAGCGGAGGAGCTCAAGATCACTCAGTGTGGGTGTACTTCCATAACAAAAGGAGCGGCAATTCAATGGGCCCTCAGGTCCTCCGGAGGAAGCTTATAATAAGTGCGGGTAACGATTAGTTTACTTACGTCGAAAAGTACATTTTTTAACACTACCAGTACTTACCACACAGTGTGTGCTCGAAAATCTTTCAGAGAATGGAAACGACAATTGCTCTTGTTCGTATGCAGAAAAGAATAATTATTAACTTGTTTGATAGCATCAATTTACATTCATGACAGTGTTATCAAACATACGAATGTGATTAGCAGTTCGAAACAAGCTTTACCGGTGAAGTAGGATTCCATATTTTAACGAGTCTTTAGATTGAAATAATCTAGAATGTAATTATACGCTATCGTAATGTGTATCAAGTTCACAGATACCTAAAACGGGGTATTGACTATTTAATTTATAGAATAAACTTTTGGTTTTAGAGTAGATAGATTTGAAATTGAAAATGTAGTTAAGGCATACTTATTGTAGACAGGTAAAACATACAAGATGTTGTTGGGGTATTGAAGAGTAGAAACGGAATCTATGGAAATGAGTAATAAAATAAACGGATACGGGTTTACCGTCGGAAATGAACGTATCACATTCCCCACAGCAAAATTTAAAGGTCGGAGTAGGAAAGCAAAAGTACGGGATTGAGCAGTACCAAACACCAGACACAAACAAAAAAAATTCGCTTAATAAAAAAAAACTAAAAGAAAATTCGTTTACTAAAACAAAAAAACCAAAAAAAAGAAATCCCAAAATAAAAAAAAAACTCTAATCCGGTCTCGAAGAATCAGTAACCTGACTAATTCAAGAAGTTTAAGGGATATAGGAAAAGGAAAAGTAGAAGGTAGCAATCACCGAGGATAAAGGTTGAATGGTGTCAACACTGTCAAAGTCGTCAAAGGACGGATGCTTCTTCAGAAAAGAAACAGTAAACTCTTCGACCTTAAAAAAAGATTGGTTTCCTGCAGAAAAAACAAAAGTAAGGAGAAAGAAGAGCGGAAGAAAACCAACAGTAATAGCCAAAATGACAAAAGTGTCAAGCCTCAAAGTATGCTTGCGAACAACAAGAATGCTGGATAGAAAAAAAATTAATTACTTCAAGCTGTGGTACCCAAAGGATCGCAATAACCGAAGAACCAAAGAAAAGAATAGCCGACTAGACCTAAAGTCAACTAAGTCGTGGTTTCTGAAGAAAAGAAAAACGGACTAGAAGGCACCTACCACAGGAAATGGATCGAAGACCGACAGAACGTAAAACCTGCCACAGGAAAAAGGGAGAGGAATGTGGAACGAAATGAACGATTGAAAAAAAGGAAAAACCAAAAAGAATAACACCAAGCAACAAGTACAAAAACCACAAAAAAACCCTAAGAATCGCACAACAGTAAATAAAACAGAATCCCATTGTAGTTATGTATTAGTATGTGTGTACGTGTGCGTGCCAGCGTGTGTGTGTTGATATATGAGTGTGTGTGTGTGTGCGTGTATGAAGTGTGTGTATGTAGTGTGCGTGTATAAAGTGTGAATGTGTGTATGTGTTAGACCGCAGTAGTCGCCTCTTACAACAGGCAGGTCGTATCTTGGGACTATTCTATTCCAGGACCCACACGGGTACAAGAAAAAGAAAGAAAACCCAGACAAACAGGGACGGAAATAAAGAAATTTTAAAGTCCAGAAATCAAGTCCTAAAGAAAGCAAAGTCGGCATAAGAAACGGGTGCGAGGACTAGATATTGGGCTTAAGACGTTTGCCCCGCCAGCAAGAAAATGAAACAAGATTAAGGACATTAGGACTTCGCCGACATACATCTTCCGGATCGGAAGGAGCATAGACTAATGTCTGTCTTTTTTGGGTAGTTTTCTGCCAAACAGGAACAACAGGGGGTGTAGTAGTTGTAGCACAAAAACGCTAATTAGCCCCCGAACCGTAAAAACGCATTATTTAAATTTTGTACAAAGAGATCCCTTTAAAATTAAAACAGTTCATCAAACGACTTTCATAGTTAATATACTCCTACCAAAAACCTTCAATGTAAAAATGAAACATAAATTTTGCAGTTTCGAATTTAACAATAAATACGACTGACTAATAGGAATGGACCTTCTAAGAAAATTAGGAGCCAACACTGACATAAAAACAGTTTATTAAGAACAAAACACGGACAAATCCCCATTAAATTCCAAAATACCCAAACCGAGCAAAAATACACCATAGAACCCCGTACCAAGAAACAAATAAAAGTTCCAGTAAACTCAAAAAACGACGTAGGAATTATATACCACATAACATTTCAACAAGGAGTACCACCACAGCATTAGTACAAGTAGAAGATAATTATGCCACTACAACAATTCTAAACTCAAATAACTACCCCGTAGAACTATCGCTGACAAACCCAATTAAAGTAGAAGAAGTAAATTTTAACGAAATGGAAATAGACGAAAATTTAGAAAACGATTACAACCCATAGAACACGACAAGATGTTAAGAATAAGCAGACATGAGCTCTGAAAGTTTCCATAGACAGATGAGGGGCAGGGACAACATAAATACCCCGGGAGCCCCAAGATCATCAGTCAGTCTTGAGTATTTCAGCTTTAACATTGCCGTTTGCGTAGGCTACTTGCCCTAAAATTAAATTCAATTATTATTTTATTTCAACTTAGAATTATTAATCAAGTTTGTCAAAATTCCATTGTAATTACTGTTTAAGAAATAAAATTTGTTACAAGAAGTTTTGGAAGAAGTTTTTAAAAAGATCGCTCCCAAGGCCCGAAACGTAGCTCGCACAAGTTCAATCGCGCTTCTAATACAAATGAAATGGAAAATCTTTCTTTGTTGCCGCACACACAATACTCTATACATGAGTATGAAAATTTTTGTAGGTTTAATACATAGCTGAACCTGTTAGAGAAATACGCAGAACTTTACATTTTAAGAGAAGGAACGAAGTTGTGGAGTGAATGGAATTGCTTGATGTAGGAAAATTTATTTCTATCCACGTCACGGCATGAAAGCTATAAACACACATGGAGTTTAAGGGCGGCATAAGAACAAAGAATATACTGTGAAAATTTCTTTTACAAGTTAAGTTCTAACACTAGCACCAATTAATTTATAATTTATGTCGACACGCTGTTATTCAATATGGAACGACTCCAATTTATTATTTGAAATGAAAGAATGTGTGAGAAATCTTAAGTTCTATGTAACACAATATAAATCAATTTTAATTATAACCTCTTAAACACAAAAATTGGTAAAATGTTGTTGTGGAAGCACCAACGATTGTACGATCTTTAGTACTTTGCTAGTGCTTTATTCTGCTTTAAACCCCGAAGCAAGCCGCATTTCCAGTTTCGGAAAGATTCGACCACAAATTACGGAAATGGAAGCTGGAAGTTGGTTTCAGCTTTTCTGATAAGCAAGCATTGCCAGTCACATGTAGATTGATTTTATTGCATGGTTAGTACTCAATTGTGCCAAAAATCTCAACGCAGGCGTACTTTCGGTTTCGAAAATATTTGACTTCAAAATGCAGATCGGGAAGTTAGCTAGCGTTTCTTTATTATGCAAGTAATAGTTTGATGCAGTTATATTTAGTAATAATGACAACCAACCGCATTTCCAGTTTTGAAAATATTAGTCTTTAAAAGTATAATCACAAGTTTGTTTCAGCTTTTTGTTATGAATTTCAAAAGCGAATTTTTAACTATTCTTCAATACAAGCTATAATAACTTAGCGACACATTTGGTCGCCTCACGGAATTTAAACCCCGAGTCAATTTGAAGTTATATGTGTGGTGAATACTATTGTATTTTAATCTATAAGGTATTTTAATTTAACGCCAACAACATGGGGCTCCTGTTTAAAATTTGAGATTCTAGAAGAAAGATTTGGTTTTTACGTACTTGGTATAATATATATTTATCTAAAACATTTCAGGTTCGTGTATCTAATATATTTTTAAAAAAATATTAAAATGTTTCGTCTTTAGATTTAAAAACATTCTAAAATTTGATAAAAAAACCTTCAATTATCTCCCCTAATAATATTTTTAGAACTTTCGTTTTTCGGGTTGGTAAGCTACCAACACTAAATATTAAATGTGATTGACGCGTCATTTTATTGTGTAAATTTAATAATGGTCTGACTTAAAAAAACTGAAAAGTTTGTCTTGATTGTGTTTGTGTTAGTTTTAAAAAATTTATTTCTTTAAAAAAAGTAGTAATCAATAGTTTATATATAGCGTTAGTTTTTCGTGATGTATTAAATTACATGAAAACATAATTTTTGATTAATTGACTGATATCTAAGGTAAGTATTTATCATTTATTGTTTATCACAATTAAATATATCGTATGCTGTTAATTTTTATCTTCTTTGGAAAACCTTTAAATAAAATTTAAAAATATAACCTAAAAATCGTAAATTTGAGTGTTTTAAATAATAACATTATGTTCTCTCAAAATCATTTTAAGTCAGCGTAACATGTCAATTTGCCGTTGCCTCGCCATGTTACATTGTTGAGATCCCACTTCCTTATACAAGTATTTCTTCATCTTAATTTTATATTAATACCGTTTACAATCGCAAGTTACTTTTGATTTGTGTAACATTTCCATTTAGTATTATAAAATAATACACTATATATGTCGATCTTTAGTCTTTAATTTAATATTCTTTCTTTTGTATAAATAATATAAATAATTATGATCAGATGAAATTTTCTAATTGGTAAACCTCTGAATAATGTCCATAAATACACAACTGGTATATACATGAATCTGTCATTTAGGATAGTTTTCTTGTTTGTCCCTCTCTCAAAATGTGTGGTTATCTTTAAACCAGAATAAATTTTCATGCTTTTGATATCTGATCGCCTTCTTTTGCACATGCCGTTTCCCGATAAAGATGTTCTTTCAAAGGTCAAGATGTCGTACCTGGTATGTAAAAGGTGTTCTTTTCTTTTATTTTTGTTAAAACACAAAAATATCGTTTTAGAAGTTTAATGCATACGAAGAAGGCTGACCTGAATAACCCATTCAAAATGTTTAAGAATGGCAAGTTGATTACAGATAAAACTTTCAGACGGTTCCTCGTGGCGTATTACAATACTTCGTTTTTGTAACACGTTTATTTTCTAGGTTTCTCTGCATGGTTGTTCTCTGGAGAAGCATTTTCTAGTAAAGCGTTCTCTAGTGAAGTATTTAAGTATGCATGCTAGGCTATCTAAGCCTAATGCTTTAATTATACTACTTTACAAATATTAACTATTATCGTACAGGAATTTTATGTTGCCGTTTATTTACCTTCTAAAATAAATTAATGTCCGTTGGCAAAACATATGGCTGTGGAACAAAGGTTCGGCTCTTACAAATTTGAAGTTTGAGGTTAACACCAAACTAAATATGGGCGGTGTTCGTCTTAACAAGCAGTAAGAAGAAACTGAAGCCTTTATAGTTCTATACAAGCCGGATATCAATACTTAAATATACGTTTCTTTTATATTTTACGAATACAGGTATGAGTTTTATGTTATTTACCTTTGTGACGGAACAATGTGCATGTGTTGCATTTTAAATCTCAAATATCTAGAAAATAATGCATGTAAAATATGAAGTCATAATTTTACTTACCTATTATCTTAACTAATTTAATATTATCTTATAACCTTACAAGTGTAAACATAAAAGCTTTCATGAAACCTTTTTGTGGATTTTGAAGATTATGTTCAATTTAAATGTTTAATTAAAATTCTCTTAACTAATGTTAAATACAACAAAGCGTATTTATGATTTCTTTTTACTTAGCACGTTAACTACAAATTGTGTCTAAGTACAATAATAATTGGTTCGGCGACTTATGGTTAATTTATAAGTGCCTTAGTTCGCGCCAAAAGTATCGTTGTGTATTCGAAATAAACACTGATAGTACGCGATAAATAGAACCAAATTTATCTTGTAACGAACACCTGGTTCGCAAGAGTGCATTAATATAGAAAACGTGGATCGTGTGTGACCGCAGAGTACTCAAGAAGTGCTTAAACTTTTGTTTTACCGCTTATTCGCTTTCTTCGTGTAATTCAAGGCATTTTGTAATTATTGTCAAAATAGGCATCATAGTTTACTTTGTTTTAAGAAGAAATCGGACAAAATGTCCATTCTAATACTCGTGATTTATCACAAGGAACGCCCGTAAGTTCTCTTGCCAAGAATAATAATAATATTTCAAATTCCGCTATCTCATTCGGTACAAGTTCTCAGGTAGAACCTGCTATTACTGTAGCATTTAATTCTGAATCAAGGTCTAATCCTATAATATTATTAGCTACCGCACAAATATATGCAACTGGTTCTGACGGCAAACGCAAAATTATTCGTTATTTGCTGGATAACGGTTCACAAAACAATTTAATAACTGTAGAGGGTTGTAAATTACTCAACTTGTCTATAGAACCCTTAACAATTCATTCATAAAGGTATTGGTTCAACTCAAAGACCAATACGAGGCTACGCTTATCTTAATATTGAATCAATTGTGTATAATCACAAATATTATATACAAGTACTAGTAGTTGACACTATTACAGATAAATTGCCAGCATATTTTATTGGTAACTGTAATATGCAATTTCTTAACAATGTTCCGCTTGCACACCTTTCATGGAATATTCCTGGAGGCTTAGAGCTAGTAATTGGGGCACAATTATTTCCATATATCTACTTAGGTAACCGCATTGATTGTGGTCCCGCACACCGCCCGCTGTACAAACCGTATTTGGTTATGTTTTCATGGGAGATATTCCTCTCGCAGTGTCAATGCCGACCATTCTTACGCTTCTTTACCGCATTAACTTTAAATAATATTGAAGCTTCTTTGCATAAATTTTGGGAATTAGAGGAAGTTTACGTTAAACATTTCCTTAGTCCCGAGGAAACGCTATGTGAAAATCTATACACTTCATCGGTCGAAAGAGACCCGACGGGCCGCTACTCTGTTGTCCTTCCATTTTGTAAAGATCCTCCGCTTTAGGCAGTTCCTATACTGTCGCATATCATCGCTTTTATCCTTAGAACGTAAGCTCAAACAAGAACCAGTCTTGTTTGAAAATTATAATCAGATAATTAGTGAATATCTAACTAAGGGCTATGTATCAGAAGTACAAACTTCTAATGATACACACGAAGGTTATTATATACCACATCATCCTGTTATGCGCCCGGACAAGTCTACCACAAAAGAACGTGTAGTTCTTGACGCCAGTAGTCAAACTCATACTGGCTATTCGTTAAATGACATCCTTTATAGTGGGCCTAATTTGCAGGCGGATTTGTTTTTGCTTCTGTTGAATTTTCGCTTATTCCCAATAGCTTTAACAGCGGACATAGGTCAGATGTACTTGCAGATAATTGTACCAAATTTTCACCGCAAATATTTAAAATTTTTATTCCGTTTCACAAGCGAAGAAAAAATACGAACTTTTCAATTTAATCGTCTCCCTTTCGAGTTAAAATCTAGCCCATACATAACATATCTATGCGCACCATTCACCAATTAGCTTCTGCTGAAGCTAAACGTTTCCCAAATGCAGCACAAATAGCTACGTCTAAACTGTACATGGACGATCTGGTTTGCTCTGCACTTGATTATGAAACCGCTATTAAACTGGCTCAGGAACTTATTACTTTATTTAAGTCCGGAGGTTTTGATTTAATTAAATGGTTTTCAAATTCACCCGAGTTATTGGCTAGCCTTCCAGACTCCCACCGCGCTTCCGTAAGTTTTTCTGACGATGGTAACTTAAAATTCTGGGACTTTCATGGTTGCCGTCGCTCGATTTATTTAAGATCACCATTTCTGATACTGAGGGTAAATGTACGAAACGTACAATTTTGTCTTTCATCGCCCGCTTATTTGATGTACTTGGTTTAATTTCGCCTACAATTTTATATGCGAAATTGCTTATTAAAGAATTGTGGAACATTAAAATTGATTGGGATGATATCCCTCCAGACGTGATTGTCCAACGCTTTAAATTATTACGCCAGGAAGTTCATTTATATTCACAATTAAATATTCCACGCCATGTTGGTGTTCTAAAAAATTCTGTTGTGAATCTCGTAGCATTCTCTGACGCTAGTTTAAACGCCTATGGTTGTGTTATTTACATGCATACTACGAATTCTCTCGGAAATATTAAAGTTCGATTGCTTTGTTCAAAATCAAAGGTATCACCGGTTAAAATAATTAGTTTAGGCCGGCTAGAATTGTGCGCAATTGTTTTAATGTCTAATCTTATTAAAAGAGTTTATGATACTTATATTGATCAAATACCTATTACAGGTATCTACGCATTTTCGGACTCCACTATAGCATTATCGTGGATCCATTCTTCACCGCATAACTGGTCAATATTTGTAAGTAACCGCATAGCACAATGTCATGAAAATTTACATCCTCGTCATTTTTATCATATTTCTGGAAAAGAAAATCCTAGCGACAGTTTGTCGCGAGGCATGTTGCCCTCTCAAATAATAGTTAACAAACTATGGTGGCATGGCCCACAGTGGTTGCATTTTCCTATATCAGAATGGCCAATTAAGCCATTTAGTTCTAATAACACTGATAATTTGCCTGAACGTAAATCAAATACTTTGATCGCCTTTGTTCAATGTGAACAACCAGAATTATATATTTTGGCTCAACGCTGTTCCTCATGGGTCAAACTACTTAGGGTAGTAGTGTATGTACTCCGCTTTATTAGAAAACTTCCGCTTTGTAACGAAATGAAAGCATCAGACCTAATTATTGCTGAAAATATGTTATTCAGTCAATTCAACTTGAGCATTTTGTGATGAAATTAGCAAGCTAAGTAACTCTAAATTATGCTCCAAAAAGTTTAAGAATCTTTGCCCGTTTTTGGACGAAGACAAGATTTTACGAATACAAGGACGATTATCTAATTCCGATCTCCCTTTTGAAACTAAGCATCCCGCTTTATTGCCAAAAAATGATCATATCGTTAATCTCATTATCGATTATTATCATAAAGTAAATTGTCATACGGGTCCAAATTTGTTGATGTCCATTTTACGACAACGTTTTTGGATACTTTCCGCTAGAAGTATTGTTAGAAAACGAGTATACCAATGTAACTCTTGTTTTCGTTTATCGCCTGTTCATCCCGTACCAAAAATGGCTGATCTGCCTTTATGTCGAGTACAAGAAACAAAGGCATTTGTACATACTGGCGTCGATTATGCAGGTCCAATTAAAATTACGCTAACGCGACGGCGAGGTTTTCGATCACAGAAGGCCTACATTTGTCTTTTTGTGTGTCTGACCACTAAGGCGATACACATAGAATTAGTCTCCGACTTGTCTTCTGATTGTTTACTGGCCGCCTTGAAAAGATTTATATCACGCCGCGGTCCTGTTGCTTGTTTATATTCGGACAACGGGACAAATTTTATTGGTGCCAAGACACAATTAGAGGAATTATATACGTTTTGGTATCCGCAAATTATCAAACCGCTTTAAAAATGAACTTGCAATTCACCGTATTGAGTGGAAAATGATTCCTCCACGAGCCCCTCATTTTGGAGGTATGTGAGTCAAATATAAAGAGTTGCAAGACGCATCTATTTCGAGTAATTGAAGTCAACTATTATCATATGAAGAGTTACTGACTGTCCTTACTCAAATAGAATGTCTGTTAAATTCAGACCTCTTTGTTTATTATCATCAGACCCTCACCCTGAGGTTCTCACACCTGCTCATTTTTTAATGTCTACGCCCTTACAATGTTTACCCGCCTTTGATTTACCAAGTGAAAATATTAACTTGGTCAATCGCAAAAAATTATTAGATATATTAGTAAGATCTTATTGGAAAAAATGGAAGACAGACTACTTGCATACGCTACAAAGTCGTCAAAAGTGGTGCACTTCTAGTAATCCCATCAAGGTAGGGACTATAGTTCTTATTAATCAAGACGATACTCCTCCGCTACGATGGCCCTTAGGTATGATCCAGGAAGTTCATCCAGGCCGAGATGGCGTTGTTAGAGTTGCCACTGTCAAAACAAAAAACAGTTCCTTTAAACGAGCAATTGTGAAACTTTGCCCGTTGCCCACCCAATAATTAAATACTATTATACTTACCCGCATTTCTTCAACCGCATTTATTCATCCGCTTATAAAGGTTTAGTTTAATAGCATTATGCTTTACCGCTTACATAAACTCTTGTACTACTTGTGTATTGAGCAAGCACCGAGTTTTTTTTAATTTTTTTTTATTATTTTATTTTTTTTTTGTGTTCCATTCCTTTGAAGGTTTCCTACTTTCAAGGCGGGGGTTCCATTCCTTTTCCATTCCTTTGAAAGTTTCCTACTTTCAAGGCGGGGAGTATGGTTCGGCGACTTATGGTTAATTTATAAGTACCTTAGTTCGCGCCAAAAGTATCGTTGTGTATTCGAAATAAACACTGATAGTACGCGATAAATAGAACCAAATTTATCTTGTAACGAACACCTGGTTCGCAAGAGTGTATTAATATAGAAAACGTGGATCGTGTGTGACCGCAGAGTACTCAAGAAGTGCCTAAACTTTTGTTTTACCGCTTATAAATATAACATAAACCGCAACTGTGTGTTAACCGTGGATTGTGCGTGCTGAAATCACCTATAGCACTGAAAGCCAAGAAATTCTGGTGAGTTTTTTGACTTTTGTTTATATAAATTTGTGCACTTAATTAACATTAAACATTTATACTGTAACTTGTACAAGACAGCCAGATTACAACCGCCTTATCGCTTTCCAATTTAGTCCCGCAATATTGTATCCTGATAATTTCTTTACACTAAATTGTTTAATCCACCGCTTACTTAATTAATTACGTGGAGGAAGTTACGCCCCTCCAATAATTTTAGATTTTCTAATATCTAGTAATGTTTAAGACAATTTTAAAATTATGAGAGCGTAGCTACAGATACTACACTTAGCGATTTTATCACAAGAAAATTTGGTTATAAGAAAATAAGGGTATGTATTTAGTTTCTTTTTATTAATGTTATTAACTAAACGTTAATATATAAGTTGTATTAAGGCATTTTCTTTTGTCATGTTCTAAATTGCATCCCTATCACTTGTCTGGGTAAAATTTAACTTTGTTCTCAAAATATTATAGAGTAAAAACCCCTGAGATATAGTCTTTTGCAATCTACCGCAGCCACAAACGGTCGATGCTAGTCCCGCCAGAGTTTTGTATAGACTCTGTTGTACACCCACCTGTAAAAAAGAAAGAGGGCATCATCTGTGTTGTTTTTTTATGAAACTAATGCTTTTATTTAAAATATTTTTTCGTTTTAGTCACTCTAATTAAATAAGAAAAAACTAACTAAATTTCTTATATAAGTGGGAAATCATTAACCCCCAATTTTCGCCTGTCTAATTTAAGAAATAAATTGCAAATATTAATCTTACTTTGGGTGTGTCTATAATTTTAAGTAAAAGTTACCTTCCCTTTTGGCGTATTTGAGATATCAAGTTTGATATTTCGCTTTTGCAACTATTTCCAATTTTCATTTATTTACTTGCAAAAAATATTACGTGGGTATTTTATTAGGTATGTATTGCTTTTCTATATATAATGTCGTTTTGTATAATTATTCATATTTAAAAATTCTCGTTTGAAACCTAAAAAGAATATATTTAATTTCCTTTCTATTGTTAAATTAATAAAATCTTGAAGATTATTTTACAAACTGAAAATGAAATCAAATTTTTTGTTTGACACAATTAGCAGTTCTAATGATATCTTATGTTGCAAACGCGCCTCATATGTATTTAAACTTAAGTAGTAGGCGAGGGATTATTATGTGTTGTTACATATATGTCAAGAGTGATTTTGATGTCTCGTCCAAAAAAGTTATATTTTATGCCAGTAAATTGCACAGTTTAATACAAGTTGAGTATTACTTTTGATAAACATAAAGTGTTCCTGCGCAAGGGTGTTTGAAGCGGGTAGCTTCTTATATTCTTGCACCCGTCACTATAAAGGGCAGCGCCGTAAAGCGGCGTTTGCTAATTTCAGTGGCGGTTCTACATTTATTGGCGACCGTGACAGGACCCAACTTGGTATTGTTCGATTTAGCGTGGCGTTGGTGTTTGGTTTATCAGTATCGCGTTTGAGTTACTAATTGAAAGACTGTGACGATGGAGAGACTTAAGAAATCTCGAACTGCAGCACGCAGGGCTTTCACTTTAACTGCAAATCAGCTGACACAACTTTTGGATGCCGAACAACAAGATGTTGACCAGATAAATACAAGGTGTGAAATGTTAACCCAAAAAATAGCCGGATTAGAACAAATGGATCGTGAAGTCTATGACCTTTTGTTGGATACAGATGGAATCAGCGAGGAACAACTCGAAATAGAACTTCAGAGCACAGACGAGTATCAATTTACTTATCGCAGGTTGAATTTGCGTTGCCAACGCATTATTGGGTCACCTGCTATTGACAGTATTAGTAACGTTGGTAGTGGCGTAGGAGGATCTCTTTCTCGTAGAATCAAATTGCCAATCATTGAGTTTAAAAAATTCGGAGGTGAGCTGCGCGATTGGCTTCCGTTCTGGAGCACTTTTAATAAAGTTCATAATGATTGTGAGTTAACCAATGAAGATAAATTTCATTATTTGTTGCAAGTTATTGTCCCGGGTTCCCGAGCCGAAGAACTTATAGTTAGTTTTCCCCCAACTGGGAATAATTATGAAAAGCTGTAGAAAGTTTAAAAGCCAGGTTTGGGAGGCATGACTTGTTAGTCGAGTTTTATGTGCGTGAGTTGCTAAAATTATTTTAATTAAAGCATTCAATCCAAAGACGCTAAATTTAGCCAGTCTGTATGATAAGATTGCGACGCAGTTGAGAGCTCTTGACACGCTTGGTGTGACGACGGACACTTGTTCCGCAATGTTGTTTCCATTGGTAGAATCTTGTCTTCCAGAAGAGCTGTTGCGCGCATGGCAGAGATCGCTGGGCGATGTATCGGTGAAAAGAGGCGATACGCTCAAAGAACGCCTTGACGGTTTGATGGCATTCATAAGTTTAGAAGTTGACGGAGAACAACGCATTGCACTAGCAAAAGAAGGGTTTTCTGCAGCCACCATTTCTAACGAAACTGAGCGAAAAGGCAAAAAAGTTAATGAAAAACATGAGCACGTACCGACTGCTGCTGGTTTGTTTACCAAACAAGTAAAATGCGTTTTCTGTGAAGCTGGTCATAGTAGTGAGTCGTGTCACAAAATGCAAAAGGTTGCATTAGATGAAAAACGTCAAATTTTGAAACAGAAAAGGGCTTGCTTTAGTTGTTTAAAGGTAGGTCACGTCGGCCGAAAATGTCAAAAATAACTTGCATGATATGTAACAAAAGACACGTACCATTAATGTGTCCTGAGTTGTCAGCAAACAAGGGTGCTGAAGACGTTACTACACCGGTAACTCTGGATAAGGTACTACAGGCAACCAGTTGCCAATTTGTATAATCCTGTTGTGTTCCTGCAAACGTTACGAGTAAAACTCGCTGGAAAAAATGGGGAACGTACAGTGCGGGCTATTATAGACACAGGGTCACAAAGATCATATGTTTTGAAGAATACTGCTCAGATATTAGGTTTTTCCGTGCAAGGTCACACGCGGATTACTCATACTTTGTTTGACGGAGCGTCTACAGCGGAACAAGCTCACATTGTCTATAAGATAAAGCTTATTAATTTGACTGGTGAATATTCTTGCCACTTCGATGTTTTAGACCAACCCGTTATTTGCGATGATGTAGCTCCAGTTCCCAATGGTCTGTGGATAAACGAACTAGCTAAAAAAGGTATAAAATAGCTGACGTGGGTGATTATTCGCCAATAGAAATTTTGATAGGAGCCGATGTTTGTGGAAAATTATTGACGGGTAAGAGACATGTTTTGAATTGTGGTCTTGTGGCTATTGAGACTGATCTCGGTTGGACGCTTATGGGAAAAGCTCCCAAAGAGCTTTGTAGCAAGTCCACTACTATGCAAGTCATCTCATTACTTTACAGTGAGTTGAAGGTAAATCAGCTATGGGAGTTGGACGTGTTAGGCATTATGGATCCGGTGGAAAAAAGATCTAAAGATGAAATAAATTCCAATGTACAAAAATATTTCATGGAAACTGTAGAAGAAGATGCTAATGGAAGATACGTTGTACGTCTACCATGGAAGCAAGGTCATCCACCTTTGGCTAATAATTACGAAATTGCCCGTAAGCGATTGAACCATGTTATAAAAAAGCTGCAATTTGAACAGTTGTATAAAGCTTATCTACAAGTTTTAAATAAGTGGAAAGACTTAGGCATAGTTGAAGTAGTATCTGAAGAAGAGATGCGCTGTCCCAGAAATGCTGTTACTCACTATTTACCTCATAGGGCTGTAGTGAAATCTAATAGTCTAACCACAAAGATAAGGCCAGTTTTCGATGCTTCTTCGCACGAAAAGGTAGTCTTTCGTTGAATGATTGTTTAGAAAGCGGTCCGAATCTGATTGAGTTGATACCTGCCTTGCTATTACGTTTTCGATTCAATCCGATAGGTGTGATTGCAGACATCACCAAAGCTTTTTTGCAAGTGGGGTTACATTCTGCTGAACAAGACGTATTAAGATTTATTTGGTTGGATTTACAGGGTAGTGAAATCATATATCGACATAAGAGAGTTGTTTTTGGAGTGTGCGCTAGTCCGTATTTACTAGGCATGACTATAAAGTACCATTTGACTCGTATGCTCGATGAAACTGTGAACAGAGAAGTTAAACAGGTCATTATGACATTGATGAATGGCTTTTACGTTGACAATTGCATACACAGCGTCGCTACTGTGAGCGAGCTAAACCGGTTTATAAAAAATGCTCGTACAGTAATGGCCAAAGGACATTTCGACCTCAGAGGGTGGTAGCATACGCAATTGGGCAAAACGCCTTTGACAAACCTGTGACGCAAGTGCTAGGTCTTAATTGGAACAAAATGGAAGATAGTTTAGCGCTAAATTTTGAGCACCGTGAACATGAAGCCAAAGGACCTATAACGAAGCGTGTTATATTATCGCTGACTCATAGAATATTTGATCCAATGGGATTTGTATGTCCAACTACTATTCGCCCAAAAGCATTGCTACGGCACCTCTGGAGAGAGAAAATTAATTGGGACGAAGAAGTAGACGGCGAAGTTAAGAGTGTTCAGAAGGTGAAATGGTTCATCTTGATTCTGTGAATAGCTACGGTCAGGTGGGAGCAGCTACTGAAAATGCAGTGCATGACGGCGATTCCTCAGAAGAGCAGTTAAGAAGGAACATTGTACCTGTGAGTAAAACACGTGTGTACACTAAAAGTGGACGGCAAGTTAAGTTGCCGGAAAGACTTGCGTACTAGGCTGGACAGTGGCGCGTAAATTTTGTTGTGTTCTTCGGTTGCTCATAACACAAGGTGGGAGTATGTTGCAAACGCGCCTCATATGTATTTAAACTTAAGTAGTAGGCGAGGGATTATTATGTGTTGTTACATATATGTCAAGAGTGATTTTTATGTCTCGTCCAAAAAAGATATATTTTATGCCAGTAAATTGCACAGTTTAATACAAGTTGAGTATTACTTTTGATAAACATAAAGTGTTCCTGCGCAAGGGTGTTTGAAGCGGGTAGCTTCTCATATTCTTGCACCCGTCACTATAAAGGGCAGAGCCGTAAAGCGGCGTTTACTAATTTCAGTGGCGGTTCTACATCTTATGTAAATTATTCCATCGGATAGCTTCTTTAACTCGGGAATTAAACGATTTTAACTGTAAATTAAATCTTATGATTAACGTCAAATTTAAACCTTGTTATGCCATATGTAGTTTTCTCAGTTTAAAAGAAAGTCCTCTCATACCCTAATAATTTTTTTTTGTAGTGGTCATTATCTGTAAGTATACTGGATTTTCTTTTAAATTTATATCTTTTATTTGGTTATTATTCCACAACTTAATCAGCTATTATCGCGGTTATCGTATTGTAGCGGGCTACTACTAACGCGTTTCACTAATTTAAAACAAGTAGTAATAAAAGTCTTTATTACTCACTATTCATAAGTCCAATTAACAGTAAATGCCTTATGTATAGATGTTTCCAGTACAATTAACAATGAACTATCACACTAATGCTATTCACAAGCACTAATATCTTCTTAAACTAAATCCTTAACCATAGATCTATTAACAACATTAAACACTACTATAATTTATTTATTACACTTTTGTCTATTTATGTATTCTGCAAGTTGTCGATACAATAGACACATTCACATAATACAGATTTATATTTACTAAAGACTTTCAGAACGTAACGAACAACTAACTATATACGAGATGATTTATATACGACATTCTGATATAGACTAACTCCTACTACAGAAGCTTGACGCGACGCTCTCAGCGTCGTTAAAAATGCCTTGTAACTCGAGAGTTTTTCGGCTTATAAATATTGTTGTTCCTTGAGTTATTGTGATGTTTTTATCGGTTGATCTTCTTAATTAATAAATAAATATATAAATTTGTAGGGCTGGATCCCAAAAGACCTGCTCCTGGAATCCTCTTGATTTGGCGCAGTGAGCAGTTTCCCGAATCTTCCCCTTAGTTGTCCTCCTACTATACAGTATTCCGGATCCTGGGTCCACTGGCCTGTGGTTTTCGCCTAACAGGACTGGCTACTCGCCACAGACCGCTCCATGGTCAGGTAGCTCGTCTAAACAGGACTGACGGATGTGCATCCCCGACGACTTCACTTGTGTACCCATTCCTCGGCACCCCGCATAGCTGGAGAACTACCTCAGGACGTCACCGTTCAGCTGCTCACCTTTGAACGCCCGAAAGCGGTGGTCTGAATACGCGAGTTGTTACTCCATCGACGTCTGGGCAACAACTCACTAACTTCTACATTAATCACCGATCATATATATATATATACCCTATAGTTAAATGGATGATTCATACTCCCGTATATGCTAGAAAATTCTAGGCTTCTGTAGTATATACGTTGCTTACGGCGCTTGTGTGTTTGACGGGTTGCCTAATAGTAGCTCGTAACAGTATGTTTCACAAAAATACACCCTCGTTCGGATGAGAGGTAAAATGGAGGTCCCGTGTGTGAGTGTTGTCACGCACGTTAAAGATCCCTACCTTGCTTGGAACATCAAGGGTCCGGCAAAACTCCAAATTTTCCAGGTAAAAAAACTCGCTTCCTGGCCAATGTAGTACCTTCGGGTGGAGCATTGGAAAATCACATGTAAGGTTACGTATATTTCGTTTGAAAAACCTAGCGAACTTTTACGATTTGTCCTAGTTGATGTTCTAGGCCTGATGCTTTAGTCGTGGATACACATAGCAAGCGCAAGCTATGCGTCTGTAGTAAAAAGTGAGTTTCCACAGTTGCGAATACAAGAAATTTCTATTCGATTTGTGTTCTTACGCATATATATCAATTATTTTTTATAATTTCCGTTATCAATCAATTTATATTAGAGGAATGCTAATGCATTTTTTTTGTTTTTCCTGAACGTGTTTGTGAGAAGCTGTCGCCTTGTCGTTCCAAATATTATTCCTTTTGTTGTTACTGTTTTTATCTTTAATTGACAGTCTACCGTACAATTACTGCTGTATCTATGGCAATTATGTCTTTGAAATTATCGAGTGGATATATTTAAGTTGTTTACATTACTTTTGTTTGATTTTCTTATCAAAGTGGATGTACTCGGTAAAAAAATGATTTATCTAGGTCTCATTTGGGGCTTAGTTGTCTTTAAATATATACGTGGTGATATAAGTTTTATCTTATCGTTAGTATCGCAGGTGGTCCTTTAGACCGATCTGTTTTAACAGACCATCTACTCTCTACTTCTTCTCTATAGAATGTTTATCCCAAAACTCTACCTTTTTCACATGCCTCTATCTGTTTTAAACCTTAATTTTTCCTCTAGTCTAGTCCCGAGGCAACCGTCCATCACATAAGAGTGGTGTTCCTCATTCCGGGCTACTGACTACACTTTGGCTAGTCGAATAGTGCTTCGCTATATACTGCTTTTTTTCTATGGCTAAAGCGTTTAAATTTTCTGAAACTCAAACATTAAAATTATTAAGTAGCTATAATAATTTCTGCATCCACCTGGTATAGTGATATTATTCTATTTGTTTAAAATCTTTTATATAAGTGAAATAAATGAAGTCAAACACATTTAGTCAGTATTTTAATTATCGTTAACGTATAAAAGAAAGACGCCTAACAAAATTCAAATAAATCCATTTATGTGGTTGAAGGTCGAACATAATTCTATCGTATTTTCTGTTTACGTCTTAACCATGCGCAAAGCTATGAGCACTGCAAGAGCTTACTCCGACTCTTCCCGGACATTCGCTGATAGAACTTCGTACTATAAAGATATGGAAAGTTTGAAATGTCGGCGATCTTCGCGTCGCACTTCATCTGTGTTAGCTTTCAACAATGCGCAACAAAGATACAACTTAGAAATAAAATTAACTTAAAAAAAACTTAAGTTCTGGTTTAGCTTTAAGTACAATTGCCATAATTACGGAAATGTGATGAGTTCATTCGTTGAGTATTAAGTTGGAGATGCAACATCTAAAACGTCGTGTAAGCCGCTATTAAAAAATGGATTAGGAATGATTCCAGTTACTCTTAAGGCCCTCTTGTTGCTTTGTCAACTACCATCTGGGATAAGCCAGTTTTTTTTGAAGAAATTTACCGGCCATCTTACTGTTTGTGTTCCAAAGTCGTTTCACTGTTGGATGTTATGGATAATTTTGTAGGTGCCTGTTGCTTTTAGCCGGTAAGTCTACTTTTTTATTGAGTGACAAGCTGTGTATTTGTATCTCGTAGTTGGAAAATTTAAATTACTTATCTCCTATGGAATGGTGAAGTGCCGAACACGTTTACTTATTATGCACGTCTTGGTAAAAATTTAAAAGTTGATGTTTTTCTGTAAATTGAAGCTTAACGCTAATATTTTATTTAGTACTTTTCCGAAAAACAAGAGTTATAAATTTATCCGGTTATATATGTACTTAAAGATTGTAAATCTATATCAGGTCTGGTATCGGTAATAAACTGACCTATGCTTGTGCTTTACTAAATTTAGAAAAATTATTTAAATATTTTACTGAACAAAAATTGAACGCTATCTGTTAATGATGAATTATTTTTCTCATAAGATAATAATATTTAATTTCAATACACGTATAAAATTTGGCTATATGAAATTCTCATTTCAATTAGCATTTAGAACCCCCTATTAAAAGTAAAGCATCGTGTTTACCGTGTTTACTCAGTGATTAATTTTAGAACTTGTTTATGCTACAAACTGAGCATAGAGCTCCAAATCCAACTGAAAACTAAACGTAATACTTTTTAATACTTTTAGTAGGTTTTCTTTGTTGTAAAGAAACGTAAACTACCAGTTTCATGTTATTTATTTAACTTCATGTTTTATTACAGGTACAGAGTCTGTACGAACTTAAGGTCAAACCTTCACAGTTTTGAAATGGAATTTAGTCGTCAAAGTTTCTACACTTGTATTTGACGATATTTGCTTGTAGTTGTTTATTTTATAAGTGTAGTAGCGTCTTAGTTTATCCATTAGTTATTAACCTACTCCCCCAATAGTCTCACCCCGCAGATGTAGAGTTCAGAGTTAGTTCGGACGTCTTCCAAAAGTCAGTTACCATCTACAAATAAAAAATTACATCCTATGTGTGGCTTTTGTGGGAAGTTGGCGTAGTGTTGGGTACCCCCTTTTTATTAGCAACCAACAAAACAACTGCTCCAGAAAAAAAAAGTTATATGGCTATTGCTCAATGCCAGCGTTTCCTCTTATTTCTTCTACCTGGATTGCTATATACCTCCTAACCTCCCACCTCCCTCCTTTATCTTTTCTTTGTTTCTCTTTTTATATCACCACTGTCTTTTGCTGATATACGCTGACAGTGAACGTCGTTATTGATTTGGCTGTAGCGATTCTCCTAATTGACGCCAGGATGCAGGGATTACATTCCCCTTTCAAACTGGTCCCTCGTGCCGTTTATGTGAACGATTGCCGCTTCACTGAACTTCTCCGGAGGGTATGTGCCAAATACTCCATTTAAGTTCCTATGGGATCACTCTACTTTCTCGGGAAGTCCCCTTTTTTTGTTATTACACTTATAGGAGAGGCTTTGTGCCTTCAGAATAAAGCCTAAGAACCAAAAGTTGGTTTTACGTTTTTTTAAAAAAATTTTTGTCATAAATATTATCTTATCTTAATTTTTAGGTTAAATCATAAATATCTAGTACCATCTTTTTCTTTAAAGTTGTCTTAAGGATTTTATTTTTCCTAAATAATATGTGACCATAACTGGTTTATTATCTCTTTTCCGAAAATATCCTAGAGATCTTATCGTACCTTAAATAATACTCCATCCCATAGACGGTTAGATATTCATCTTTCTGCAATAAATAATTTCCTTATATCTTTCTCGTAATGAAATACCTTAAAAAATTATTTTATCGATTAATCATTCCGAATCCTTAGTATTTTTGACCACAGGAGGATTTATTATTGTGAGGTGAAAAGGCAAACTTCTACCTTAGCGTTGTATTTGATCGGTTAGGGTTAAGAAATTGTGTATTGTAAATACAGTAGTATTGGCTAATTTGTTAACTTAACGTTTTCACTGCTGCATCATATTTTACCTTATCCTGTTGAAGTCAGTAAATATTTGTTTAGCTTTAAAGAATATCTATAAAATGACTGATGTAAATTTGTACGCATTCACCATGTGAATGTGAAAGTAACCTTTGTATTTAAATTTATAGTAAAGTACAGCGTTAATAATAAATATGAGTTTAATATTTGGCCTTATTTTACTAAAGTCAGTATAAATTTATTTATCTTTAGAGATCGCCTTTAAAGAGACAGGTGTAAATTTGCTAGCATTCGTAATAAATGTGAAAAGAAATTCTTATATTTAGATTTATAGTGAAGTTGAGTGTAGTAATAAATATGCGAGTCTCATGCTCCGGACTAAGTTTGTGCGATCGGTGCGACGACAAACAAGACCTGTGCGCGCCGAGTTGAGTAAGCCTTACAATCGGATGGTTGCTCATTTTCGTTTCCTGGTATCGCAATTATTGCTACGGTTTAAAAAACCAGGTGGCGCTTACAGACAAATGTAATTTAAGTTTTCCATGAATGTGCAAGCTTTTGTACAAAGAGACTATTCCTTTTTAATTGTTCTTCTTTTTAAAGTTTTAAGGCGATTTTTATCCTTTTTTTAAAAGCTTTAACATTTATTGCATTAGTTACGTTTTGAGGATATTGGGAAACCCTGCACTGGATAATTCTCAGCTTATTAATGTTGTATTGCAGGCGTACGTAAAAACCACACAAAGTTTTGGTCCGCTCATTGGCTTATATTTGTGATTTGAGAGAATGCCAAGATTGTATTTCTCTCAACTGGCATGGCGTTGTACTCACCAATATACGTCACAGAACTTTAACCTCTCCTGGAGGGATACACATTTTTGTGAGAAGGGAATGTATCGAAACAAAAAACTTGACTACTGACTTCTTGCCAGTGTTGATGTATGAGTAATGCTTCGACTTATCGACAAGTCATTCGTACCTTCCGTACCTATCCAATCGTTCATTAAATATCGTATCGGCACTTTGTCACAGAGAGCTACAGCCAGGCAAACACAGACAACAGGACGCCACCACAAAATCCTCGAGAGCCGTGGAATTCCGTTGCATTAGGAACAAAATATCGCGGGCAATTGTTGGCTATAATAACTTAGCGACTCATTTGGTCACCCCGGAAAATTTAGCTCCCGAGTAAATTTGAGGTTATATGTATAGTAAATACTATTGTATTTTACTGTAAATGCGGTGGTTTTAAAATATTTCACCATACGTGAGTTTTGTCACGCATGTTAAAAATGTCTACCTCTCTTAGAATAGTAAAGGGTTAGGCAAAATAAAAAAAAAATCATGTAAAAAACTGTCGTCCTGGCAAATGTAGTACTTTTGGGTGGGGCCTTGGAAAATTAAATGTAGTGTAGCAGTTCCGAAAAGAAAATGATGTAGGGTTTAACTTTAAAACACAATGAAGCACGACATACTTTTGATGGTCAAATTATTTATGCATCTGTAACAAAAAAAGGTGAAATCAACCTCCATTTCTGTATGTTAAGGTCTAGTATTTCCAAAACCGGAAATACAGCTGTGATGGTATTTGAAACACAATTAACGAAGCACTAGAGAGCATTTCACATAGAATGGTTAATGCTTGCATAAGAGAAAAGTAGTAGCAAACTTTCTGATTTGAACTTTGAGCTCGAAGATTTCCAAAACTGAAAAAGCGGCTAGGTTGGAGCTTAAAGCACAATGAAGTACTAACAAAGTACTAAAGGTTATGCTACATATGGTCGTAGTGCTTCTAAAAGTTGTAGCCAACCTCCAATCTGAATTTTGAAGCCGCTTATTTCGGAAACCGGATGCTCGGCTGTATAGGGGTTTATAGCATAATAAAGCACTAACACAGATTTAAAAATTGTACTCCAATAGTCTGTTAGTGCTCGTACAATAACAGAGTAGTGGTTGTCTTCCAGCTTTTAGCTCTGCACTTTAAAGTCGAATATTTTCCAAACTGTAAATGCGGCAACGTTGGAGTTTGAAGCACAATCAAACACTATTGAAGCACTAAAGATTATGCTACATATGATCGTAAGTGCTTCTATAACAAAAAAGCTGTAACCTGCTGTCGGATCTGACTTTTGAAGTCGAATATTTCCTAACCGGAAGTGCGACTGTTTTGGGATTTAAAGCCCGATGAAGCACTACATACAATCGTTAATGTTTGTATAACAAAACGTTTTAGCTAACGTGGATCTAAGCTTTGAAGTCGAATATTTCACAAACAAGATGTACTCCTGCACTGGCGTTTCAAGCACAATGAAGCATTAACAAAGCACTAAAGGTTTTGCTATATTAGATCAATAGTGTTTCAATAACAAAAAAGCTGTAGTCAATTTCTTGATTCGCACTTTAAAGGCTAGTATTTTCGAAACCGGGAGTGCATCTGTGCTAGGATTTGAAGTACAATGAAGCAGTAATAGAGCACTAAAAATTTTGCTACATGGCATCTTTTGTGGTTTATATGTGTATCCAACTTTGCAGGGCTATAAAAATATCAGGAGATTCTTCTATTCATATTATTCAACGCCAGTTTAATTATACTCATTTCCAAAGCTTAATTTCGAATATACCGTTATTTTTAGTGTCACGGTTTGTTAAGTTGCAAGTAAAAATTTCGGAAAGTAGTATGTAGTATTTAAATTTTTGATAATGAATTAAATGAACAAATAAAGTTAAGATCTACCGAAGCATGGAAATCCAACTTTAATCACCGCTATGAGATGCTGCATCGAATCCAGCGTAACCAGGACTAGGGTTGCCTCTTTACAACCATGAACATCATCTTCGCCCAACACCATTGCCTGAAACTTTAACATAAAAACACGTTCCGCAACTTTACCAACTAAAGTGTCTTCAATCCTAGTGTAAAAACATTTCCAGTTTAATTAGGCACACAAAGACTTTTAAATATTTTGTTTGTGCGTTCATGCCTTTAATGTTTTATGTATAACTTCATATCAGTTTTTATTCAATCAGTTTTTTGACAACCAGAACACCACAAAAGTATTGAACGAAGGCGCGAAAAGTCTAGAATCAAAAGGGAAAAGCCAGTAAACAACAATGTATTGATTGACAGCTACAAGGACGTACTTAGAGAACTAATATAACGTAGACAAAAGCAAATACTCTAAAAAAAGCTGGAAATCACTATATAGAAGATTTAAAAATTGCGCACAAAAAACTGCACGGCTCGGCAGAGCGAGTAGTTTTAAACGAAGTATGAATTCGCGAGTATTAAGATATAAATCATTGAATAAAAGGGCTAAAATAAATTTCTTTAATGTGTTTATAAATAAGTGTAAGTCTAGAGAAATTACATATCGAACTTGGTAATAAAGTAGTTAATCTTCATATTGAGAAGAATTTAGTGTTTATAAACACTGTTAGCAATTAATATCAATGTATGTATCAAGGTTTCTCTATTTTTTTTTAGTTGCTACGTACATTGAGGTAGCCTAAAAGACAAAGAAAAAATGTCCGGAGTCAATCGGTGAGTAGACGGGGTCTTACCAAATGGCGAGCTGAAGTTTTGACGACAGCAGCAACATGCATTATAGCTACAGGTTCCCTAACTTCAACATGACTTTCTCTACCCGTATTAGAAGTTATCGTGATTTCAGTTACAGCTGTTATTGCAGAGACGACAACAATTTATTGAGTAGAATCACTTAAGAAAGCAGGAACATGTAAAATTTCGACAGCAACAGCAACAGACATTAATTATATAGGTTCATGAACTTCAACAGGACTCTCTCCGACTAAATTAGAAATTATCGTTACTTCAGCTACATTTATGCTTGCAGACACGACAGGAATTCTGTGGATAGAATCATTTAAGAAAGCGGGAACAAACCCTTGAGAAGCTAGCTGCAAGTCACTAATTCAAATTATGGGTTGTACTGGTGCTGGAGGCACAGTTTGGGGTGGAAGTGAAAACGTCGGGTCTAGTTGGTCATCTTTTGAATCGCGAAGGACAGAAGGAATTTGCTTCCTGTTAGTAGAGGTTCGGTAAGTAGGGGAGTGATAGCCGTAAAAATGAATATAACAGTTCAAAGGCTCATATGGCTAAAGAGGGTATGAGGTGATGGTAGTAGGGCGAGCAGAAGGAGGTGTAGAAAGGATGTAAAACTAGAGACGGAAGAAATTTTCATCGAAGCTACATTTACCGGAGAAGGGTATGTTTTGATAGTAGTAGCAGGATGACCTGGATGAGGGACAGAAGAGAACGTAGAGTGAGAAGTAGTAGAAATTAGGCACCTAGAGGTGAAGACAGAATTTGAAGTAGATTTCGAAGACCAATTAGTAGTAGGACGACAGTCTGCACCGTTGCAGCGAGAAACTCCCTTATATACGCAACCATAACAGTGAAGAACTTGAGGACGAGTACAATGTGTCGAAACATGACCAAGTTCTTCGCAGTTAAAGCACCTGACCTGACTAGTAGAAGCAGCGCTACGAAGAACAGTAGAAAGAACGGAAGAAGTATCGGATCTACCCGTAGACGTAGGAGAAACCTACAACTCGGTCATGTGAAGTAAAAGTATTTTCCTCAACAGTAGCAGACTCATAAGCAAGACCCTGTTCAGCAGTAACAGTATGTTGTTTTTGACTCGTTGATACAGAATTATCGGTTAGAATCTTTGACGGTTCTAATTTCAGACTTTCGTCCTTTAACTCTTGTAAAGAGCGGACGGTAGGCAAATGGGCTCGATAGAATGGAGCGAGGTTACGAAGCACAATGGACAATTGATCATCTTCCTTGAAAAATCCATACCACTGAAGCAGGGCCGTCATGCACGTGAAATAGTCAGTAATGCTTTCTGAGGTCTCCTGCTGTCTATTGCAGATACCCTCATACAGTTTTGTCTCCATATCAGTTATTTTGAATACGAATAAAAAAAAGAAATTGGAAAAAAGTAACTAAATAAAGGCTAACCGTAACTCGATAGAAGCTCAAAAAAAATTATTGCGAATACAGGACAATCCAAAACATATCTGACACCAACAGGAGCAAAACAACAAAATAGAAATTAGGATAGGGCGCTAGCGTTTTCAACGGACTAGAATTATCGGCAAAAACACAATTCCGATAATCTGAAATGAGCCAACCAACTGATATTTAGCGATCAAGAAAGAAAACAAAATAAAAATTTAAGAATATTGAACCCACACAAGAAATAAAGAAGATCGATCCCTATGTGAGAGAGCAGAAAGAAAAAATAAATACCAGTTCGAACGTAAAGGAAGAAACAGGTAAGTAGCATCAGGCCGCGAAAAGTGGATAATGTAGGAACTTAGGCCATAACAAAACAAATCGGGTCAGAAATTAAGCGAAATAAAATCGAAGCAAACGTTAACCAAAACCAAAATCGAAGCCAAAGCTAAACAAAACAGATTCGGAGCAAAAGTTACCCATAACAAAATCGGAGCCCAACGCCAGGGCGTCAAAATTTATGCTACGTACATTGACGTAGCCTAAAAGACAAAGAAAAAATGACCGGGCTCAATCGGTGAGTAAGCGGGGTCTTACCAATACAAGAAAAATTAAAGGAAAGCCAGAAATAAAATAAAAATTATACATACTTATTAATACTTATAATTAATCTAAGTGACATTTTGGGGAGACATAAAAGCGTAGTATACCCAAAGACGAAAAATCAATAACTACAATTGTACAAATAGCAGAAAAAACCCAAACATAAAAAAACTGTTTAACATGGCGAGCTGCAGTTTTAGATCACTACAAACCCTAATTAACCAAACGAAAAAGTTACGACTCTAAAACAACAGCTCTAAATTATCATCGTAAACAAAAGGTACATATATAACATTGGCACTACGATATCCTAACTAACCAAAAATTTACAACTAAAAAAACGGAAAACCCTCATCTAAATCATCCTCGTAAACATTCAATTAAACATATAGGATGGTCACGATAAATACAATATTAATAATAAACATCATCTCACATAACGATAATTATTTTAAAAATACTAAGTTTAGTCATCACGTCGAGCTTGATAAATATACTGTTTCGACCAATTTCACAAGACCCATACAGTTCATTTACATTTCCAATGCTCCACCCGAAGGTACTACATTGGCCAGGAGGCGAGTTTTTTGTTGCCTGGAAATTTAGAATTTTGCCGAACCCTTGCCGTTCCAGGCAAGGTAGGGATCTTTAACGTGCGTGACAACACTCACACACGGGACCTCCATTTAACCTCTCATCCGAACGAGGACGTAATTTTTGTGAAAAATGCTCACCTGTCATTTTCAAGCAGTCGGCCGTGTCGGATTTGAACCAGGACCTTGGGATCCGTAGTCTTACGTGTACTACATTGATCCACGGCGACGCCTACAAGACCCATACAAGAAAATAGTGCATAAACACTCACCCGAGCGTCCACGGTGTAGGTTTGAGTCACACCTTCCCTAATGACAGGGCGGAGCAGAGGAGCTCGTGATCCCTTAGTGTGGATGTGCTACCATAACAAAAGGAGCGGCAATTCAATGGGCCGTCAGGTCCACCGGAGGAAGCTATAATAAGTGCGAGTAACGATTAGTTTACTTACGCCGAAAAGTACATTTTTAACACTACCAGTACTTACCACAGTGTGTGCTCGAAAATTTTTCAGAGAGCGGAAACAACAATTACTCTTGGTCGTATGCAGAAAAGAATAATTATTAACTCGTTTGATAGCACCAATTTACATTCATGCCAGTGTTATCAAACATACGAATGTAATTAGCAGTTCGAAACAAGCTTTATCGGTGAAGTAGGATTCATTATTTCAACGAGTCTTTAGTTTGAAGTAATCTAGAATGTAATCATACGCTATCGTAATGTATATCAAGTTCACGGATACCTAAAACAGAGTATTGACTATTTAATTTATAGAATAAACTTTTGGTTTTAAAGTAGATAGATTTGAAATTGAAAATGTAGTTAAAGCATACTTATTGTAGACAGGTAAAACATACAAGATGTTGTTGGGGTATTGAAGAGTAGAAACGGAATCTATGGAAATGAGTAATAAAATAAACGGATACGGTTTTACCGTCGGAAATGAACGTAACACATTCCCACAGCAAAATTTAAAGGTTGGGGTAGGAAAGCAAAAGTACGGGATTGAGCAGTACCAAAATCCAGACACAAACAAAAAAAAATTTGCTTGATAAAAAACTAAAAAAATTCGTTTACAAAACAGAAAACAAAAAAAAAGAAACCTCAAAATAAAAAAAAACTCTCATCCTGCTCGAAGAACCAGTATACCCGACTAAATCAAGAGAAGTTTAGGGGATATAAGAAAAGGAAAAGTAGAAGGTAGCAATTACCGAGGATAAAGGTAGAATGTGTCAACACTGTCAAAGTCGTCAAAGAACTGATGCTTCTTCAGAAAAGAAACAGTAAAGTCTTTGACCTTAAAAAAACAATTGGTTTCCTGCAGAACAAACCAAAAGTAAAGGAAAAGAAGCGCGGAAGAAAACCAACAGTAACAGCCAAAATGACAAAAGTGTCAAACCTCAAAGTATACTCGGGAACAACAAGAATGCTGGATAGAAAAAAAAATTAATTACTTCAAGCTGTGGTACCCAAAAAATCGCAATAACCGAAGAACCAAAGAAAAGAATAGCTGACTAAACTTAAAGTCGACTAAGGCGTGGTTTCTGAAGAAAAGAAAAACGGACTAGAAAGGACCTACCACAGGAAGTGGATCGAAGACCGTCAGAACGTAAAACCTGCCACAGGAAAAAGGGAGAGGAATGTGGAACGAAATGAACGATTGAAAAAAAGGAAAAGCCAAAAAGAATAACACCAAGCAACAAGTACAAAAACCACAAAAAAACCCTAAGAATCGCACAACAGCAAATAAAACAGAATCCCAGTGTAGTTATGTATTAGTATGTGTGTACGTGTGCGTGCCAGCGTGTGTGTGTTGATGTATGAGTGTGTGTGCGTGTATGAAGTGTGTGTATGTAGTGTGCGTGTATAAAGTGTGAATGTGTGTATGTGTTAGACCGCAGTAGTCGCCTCTTACAACAGGCAGGTCGTATCTTGGGACTATTCTATTCCAGGACCCACACGGGTACAAGAAAGAGAAAGAAAACCCAGACAAACAGGGACGTAAATAAAGAAATTTTAAAGTCCACAAATCAAGTCCTAAAGAAAGCAAAGTCGGCATAAGAAACGGATGCGAGGACTAGATATTGGGCTTAAGACGTTTGCCCCGCCAGCAAGAAAATGAAACAAGATTAAGGACATTAGGACTTCGCCGACATACATCTTCCGGATTGGAAGGAGCATAGACTAATGTTTGTCTTTTTCGGGCAGTTTTCTGCCAAACAGGAACAACAGGGGGTGTAGTAGTTGTAGCACAAGGTATAGGAGGTGGCAAGGGTAGTTTAGAAAACTCAAAACGTGTCATAGAAAGACGTTGTTTGTTGTTTGGATTGGTGGTAAGAAAGTCAACGGTAAAAAAGGAAACTTCATGGGTTGTCAGAATATTAACGGTAGGAAAAGAAAAAGTATTGGCTGTAAAAGAATCAATTTTACGAAAAGAAACACAAGCAGAGCACACTTCAGCTACGTTAGATAAAGGCACAGAAACAGATCAAATTTTATCGATGTTGGATAAAGGACTAGCAGTATCACAGTTAGGAAAGAGAACAGCATTGGCTGTAAAAATATCAACCTTAGGAAAAGAGCAGAATCCGATAACACTTCAACCATATTACATAAAGGAACAGAATTAGGTAGAAGTTCATCAACGTTACCAGAACAAACAGTATCAAGTAGAACTTCGCCAATGTTAGATAATCGAATGAAGTATATCAACATGAAAGAAAGGAGCCGCACCATACAGAATTTCATCAACTTTACCAGAACAAACAGCATCAAGAAGAACTTTATCCACAATAGATAAGGAAGCAGAATCAGGTTGACCTTTGTTAACAAATAACAGGACATCAGCTAAGATTTCACCAACCTTAGTTAAACGAACAGAAGCAAGTAGCATTTTGTCAGCATGAGAAAAATGAGTAAGAGTAAGTAACGTTTCATCAATGTCCAATAAAGAAGTAGAATTAAGTAACATTCCATCAATGTTAGACAACGGACTAGGAACAGACAAAACTTCAACTACAATAGGACTAGGAACAGACAAAACTTCAACTACAATTGGAACTGATTCATTGACAATAGTAGCTAAAGAAACAGGGTCAGGTAAAACTTTGACGACATCAGCAACAGGCATTATAGCTACGGGTTCCCTAACTTCAACAGAACCTTCTCTACCCGTATTAGAAGTTATTGTCACTTCAGCTACAACTGTTATTGCAGACACGACAGGAATTTATTGAGTAGAACCACTTAAGAAAGCAGGAACATGTAAAATTTTGACAGAAACATCAACAGACATTAATTATATAGGTTCATGAACTTCCACAGGACCCTCTCTGACTAAATTAAAAATTATCGTCACTTCAGCTACATTTGTGCTTGCAGACACGACAGGAATTTCGTGGGTAGAATCATTTAAGAAAGCGGTAACGAACCCTTGAGAAGCTAGCTGCAAATCACTAATTCGAAGTATGGGTTGTACTGGTGTTGGAGGCACAGTTTGGGGTGAAATGAAAACGTCGGGTATAGTTGGTCATCTTTTGAATCGCCAAGGACAGAAGGAATTTGGTTCTTGTTAGTAGAGGTTCGGTAAGTAGGGAGTGATAGCCGTAAAAATCAATATAACAGTTCAAAGGCTCATATGGCTGAAGAGGGTATGAGGTGATGGTAGTAGGGCGAGCAGAAGGAGGTGTAGAAAGGATGTAGAACTAGAGATGGAGAAAATTTTGTTCGAAGCTACATTTTTCGAAGAAGGGTATGTTTTGATAGTAGTAGCAGGATGACCTGGATGAGGGACAGAAGAGAACGTAGAGTGAGAAGTAGTAGAAATTAGGCACCTAGAGGTGAGGACATAATTTTAAGTAGAATTTGAAGACCTATTAGTAGTAGGACGACAGTCTGGACAGTTGCAGCGAGAAACTCCCTTATATACGCAACCATAACAGTGAAGAACTTGAGGACGAGTACAATGTGTCGAAACATAACCAGGTTCGTTGCAGTTAAAGCACCTGATCTGACTAGTAGAAGCAGCGCTACGAAGAACAGTAGAAAGAACGGAAGAAGTATCGGATCTACCCGTAGACGTAGGAGAAACCTACAACTCGGTCATGTGAAGTAAAAGTATTTTCCTCAATAGTAGCAGACTCATAAGCAAGACCCTGTTCAGCAGTAACAGTATGTTGTTTTTGACTCGTTGATACAGAATTATCGGTTAGAATCTTTGACGGTTCTAATTTCAGACTTTCGTCCTTTAACTCTTGTAAAGAGCGGACGGTAGGCAAATGGGTTCGATAGAATGGAGCGAGGTTACGAAGCACAATGAACAATTGATCATCCTCCTTTAAAGATCCATACCACTTAAGCATAGCCGTCATGCACGTGAAATAGTTAGTAATGCTTTCTGAGGGCTCCTGCTGTCTATTGCAGATACTCTCATATAGTCTTGTCTCCATATCAGTCATTTTGAATACGAATAAAAAAAGAAATTAGGAGAAAGTAACTAAATAAAGGCTAACCGTAACTCGCTAGAAGCTCAAAAAAAATTATTGCGAATACAGGACAATCTAAAACATATCCGACACTAATAGGAGCGAAACAACAAAATAGATATTAGAATATGAATAGGGCGCCAGAGTTTTCAACGGACTGAAATTATCGGCGAAAACACAATTCCGATAATCTGAAATGAGCCAACCAACTGATATTTAGCGATCAAGAGAAAACAAAATAAAATTTAAGAATATTGAACCCACACAAGAAATAAAGAAGATCGATCCCTATGTGAGAGAGCAGAAAGAAAAAATAAATACCAGTTCGAACGTAAAGGAAGAAACAGGTAAGTAGCATCAGGCCGCGAAAAGTGGATAATGTAGGAACTTAGGCCATAACAAAACAAATCGGGTCAGAAATTAAGCGAAATAAAATCGAAGCAAACGTTAACCAAAACCAAAATCGAAGCCAAAGCTAAACAAAACAGATTCGGAGCAAAAGTTACCCATAACAAAATCGGAGCCCAACGCCAGGGCGTCAAAATTTATGCTACGTACATTGACGTAGCCTAAAAGACAAAGAAAAAATGACCGGGCTCAATCGGTGAGTAAGCGGGGTCTTACCAATACAAGAGAAAATTAAAGGAAAGCCAGAAATAAAAATAAAAATTATACATACTTATTAATACTTATAATTAATCTAAGTGACATTTTGGGGAGACATAAAAGCGTAGTATACCCAAAGACGAAAAATCAATAACTACAATTGTACAAATAGCAGAAAAAACCCAAACATAAAAAAACTGTTTAACATGGCGAGCTGCAGTTTTTAGATCACTACAAACCCTAATTAACCAAACGAAAAAAAGTTACGACTCTAAAAACAACAGCTCTAAATTATCATCGTAAACAAAAAGGTACATATATAACATTGGCACTACGATATCCTAACTAACCAAAAATTTACAACTAAAAAAACGGAAAACCCTCATCTAAATCATCCTCGTAAACATTCAATTAAACATATAGGATGGTCACGATAAATACAATATTAATAATAAACATCATCTCACATAACGATAATTATTTTAAAAATACTAAGTTTAGTCATCACGTCGAGCTTGATAAATATACTGTTTCGACCAATTTCACAAGACCCATACAGTTCATTTACATTTCAATGCTCCACCCGAAGGTACTACATTGGCCAGGAGGCGAGTTTTTTGTTGCCTGGAAATTTAGAATTTTGCCGAACCCTTGCCGTTCCAGGCAAGGTAGGGATCTTTAACGTGCGTGACAACACTCACACACGGGACCTCCATTTAACCTCTCATCCGAACGAGGACGTAATTTTTGTGAAAATGCTCACCTGTCATTTTCAAGCAGTCGGCCGTGTCGGATTTGAACCAGGACCTTGGGATCCGTAGTCTTACGTGTACTACATTGATCCACGGCGACGCCTACAAGACCCATACAAGAAAATAGTGCATAAACACTCACCCGAGCGTCCACGGTGTAGGTTTGAGTCACACCTTCCCTAATGACAGGGCGGAGCAGAGGAGCTCGTGATCCCTTAGTGTGGATGTGCTACCATAACAAAAGGAGCGGCAATTCAATGGGCCGTCAGGTCCACCGGAGGAAGCTATAATAAGTGCGAGTAACGATTAGTTTACTTACGCCGAAAAGTACATTTTTTAACACTACCAGTACTTACCACACAGTGTGTGCTCGAAAATTTTTCAGAGAGCGGAAACGACAATTACTCTTGGTCGTATGCAGAAAAGAATAATTATTAACTCGTTTGATAGCACCAATTTACATTCATGCCAGTGTTATCAAACATACGAATGTAATTAGCAGTTCGAAACAAGCTTTATCGGTGAAGTAGGATTCATTATTTCAACGAGTCTTTAGTTTGAAGTAATCTAGAATGTAATCATACGCTATCGTAATGTATATCAAGTTCACGGATACCTAAAACAGAGTATTGACTATTTAATTTATAGAATAAACTTTTGGTTTTAAAGTAGATAGATTTGAAATTGAAAATGTAGTTAAAGCATACTTATTGTAGACAGGTAAAACATACAAGATGTTGTTGGGGTATTGAAGAGTAGAAACGGAATCTATGGAAATGAGTAATAAAATAAACGGATACGGTTTTACCGTCGGAAATGAACGTAACACATTCCCCACAGCAAAATTTAAAGGTTGGGGTAGGAAAGCAAAAGTACGGGATTGAGCAGTACCAAAAATCCAGACACAAACAAAAAAAAAATTTGCTTGATAAAAAAAACTAAAAAAAAATTCGTTTACAAAAACAGAAAACAAAAAAAAAAGAAACCTCAAAATAAAAAAAAACTCTCATCCTGCTCGAAGAACCAGTATACCCGACTAAATCAAGAGAAGTTTAGGGGATATAAGAAAAGGAAAAGTAGAAGGTAGCAATTACCGAGGATAAAGGTAGAATGTGTCAACACTGTCAAAGTCGTCAAAGAACTGATGCTTCTTCAGAAAAGAAACAGTAAAGTCTTTGACCTTAAAAAAACAATTGGTTTCCTGCAGAAAAAACCAAAAGTAAAGGAAAAGAAGCGCGGAAGAAAACCAACAGTAACAGCCAAAATGACAAAAGTGTCAAGCCTCAAAGTATACTCGGGAACAACAAGAATGCTGGATAGAAAAAAAAATTAATTACTTCAAGCTGTGGTACCCAAAAAATCGCATTAACCGAAGAACCAAAGAAAAGAATAGCTGACTAAACTTAAAGTCGACTAAGGCGTGGTTTCTGAAGAAAAGAAAAACGGACTAGAAAGGACCTACCACAGGAAGTGGATCGAAGACCGTCAGAACGTAAAACCTGCCACAGGGAGAGGAATGTGGAACGAAATGAACGATTGAAAAAAAGGAAAAACCAAAAAGAATAACACCAAGCAACAAGTACAAAAACCACAAAAAAACCCTAAGAATCGCACAACAGCAAATAAAACAGAATCCCAGTGTAGTTATGTATTAGTATGTGTGTACGTGTGCGTGCCAGCGTGTGTGTGTTGATGTATGAGTGTGTGTGTGTGCGTGTATGAAGTGTGTGTATGTAGTGTGCGTGTATAAAGTGTGAATGTGTGTATGTGTTAGACCGCAGTAGTCGCCTCTTACAACAGGCAGGTCGTATCTTGGGACTATTCTATTCCAGGACCCACACGGGTACAAGAAAGAGAAAGAAAACCCAGACAAACAGGGACGTAAATAAAGAAATTTTAAAGTCCACAAATCAAGTCCTAAAGAAAGCAAAGTCGGCATAAGAAACGGATGCGAGGACTAGATATTGGGCTTAAGACGTTTGCCCGCCAGCAAGAAAATGAAACAAGATTAAGGACATTAGGACTTCGCCGACATACATCTTCCGGATTGGAAGGAGCATAGACTAATGTTTGTCTTTTCGGGCAGTTTTCTGCCAAACAGGAACAACAGGGGTGTAGTAGTTGTAGCACAAGGTATAGGAGGTGGCAAGGGTAGTTTAGAAAACTCAAAACGTGTCATAGAAAGACGTTGTTTGTTGTTTGGATTGGTGGTAAGAAAATCAACGGTAAAAAAGGAAACTTCATGGGTTGTCAGAATATTAACGGTAGGAAAAGAAAAAGTATTGGCTGTAAAAGAATCAATTTTACGAAAAGAAACACAAGCAGAGCACACTTCAGCTACGTTAGATAAAGGCACAGAAACAGATCAAATTTTATCGATGTTGGATAAAGGACTAGCAGTATCACAGTTAGGAAAGAGAACAGCATTGGCTGTAAAAATATCAACCTTAGGAAAAGAGCAGAATCCGATAACACTTCAACCATATTACATAAAGGAACAGAATTAGGTAGAAGTTCATCAACGTTACCAGAACAAACAGTATCAAGTAGAACTTCGCCAATGTTAGATAATCGAATGAAGTATATCAACATGAAAGAAAGGAGCCGCACCATACAGAATTTCATCAACTTTACCAGAACAAACAGCATCAAGAAGAACTTTATCCACAATAGATAAGGAAGCAGAATCAGGTTGACCTTTGTTAACAAATAACAGGACATCAGCTAAGATTTCACCAACCTTAGTTAAACGAACAGAAGCAAGTAGCATTTTGTCAGCATGAGAAAAATGAGTAAGAGTAAGTAACGTTTCATCAATGTCCAATAAAGAAGTAGAATTAAGTAACATTCCATCAATGTTAGACAACGGACTAGGAACAGACAAAACTTCAACTACAATAGGACTACTAGGAACAGACAAAACTTCAACTACAATTGGAACTGATTCATTGACAATAGTAGCTAAAGAAACAGGGTCAGGTAAAACTTTGACGACATCAGCAACAGGCATTATAGCTACGGGTTCCCTAACTTCAACAGGACCTTCTCTACCCGTATTAGAAGTTATTGTCACTTCAGCTACAACTGTTATTGCAGACACGACAGGAATTTATTGAGTAGAACCACTTAAGAAAGCAGGAACATGTAAAATTTTGACAGAAACATCAACAGACATTAATTATATAGGTTCATGAACTTCCACAGGACCCTCTCTGACTAAATTAAAAATTATCGTCACTTCAGCTACATTTGTGCTTGCAGACACGACAGGAATTTCGTGGGTAGAATCATTTAAGAAAGCGGTAACGAACCCTTGAGAAGCTAGCTGCAAATCACTAATTCGAAGTATGGGTTGTACTGGTGTTGGAGGCACAGTTTGGGGTGAAAATGAAAACGTCGGGTATAGTTGGTCATCTTTTGAATCGCCAAGGACAGAAGGAATTTGGTTCTTGTTAGTAGAGATTCGGTAAGTAGGGGAGTGATAGCCGTAAAAATCAATATAACAGTTCAAAGGCTCATATGGCTGAAGAGGGTATGAGGTGATGGTAGTAGGGCGAGCAGAAGGAGGTGTAGAAAGGATGTAGAACTAGAGATGGAGAAAATTTTGTTCGAAGCTACATTTTTCGAAGAAGGGTATGTTTTGATAGTAGTAGCAGGATGACCTGGATGAGGGACAGAAGAGAACGTAGAGTGAGAAGTAGTAGAAATTAGGCACCTAGAGGTGAGGACATAATTTTAAGTAGAATTTGAAGACCTATTAGTAGTAGGACGACAGTCTGGACAGTTGCAGCGAGAAACTCCCTTATATACGCAACCATAACAGTGAAGAACTTGAGGACGAGTACAATGTGTCGAAACATAACCAGGTTCGTTGCAGTTAAAGCACCTGATCTGACGAGTAGAAGCAGCGCTACGAATAAGAACAGTAGAAAGTACGGAAGAAGTATCGGATCTACTCGTAGTCGTAGGAGAAACCTTAACAACTCGGTCATGTGAAGTAAAAGTATTTTCCTCAATAGTAGCAGACTCATAAGCAAGACCCTGTTCAGCAGTAACAGTATGTTGTTTTTGACTCGTTGATACAGAATTATCGGTTAGAATCTTTGACGGTTCTAATTTCAGACTTTCGTCCTTTAACTCTTGTAAAGAGCGGACGGTAGGCAAATGGGCTCGATAGAATGGAGCGAGGTTACGAAGCACAATGGACAATTGATCATCTTCCTTGAAAAATCCATACCACTGAAGCAGGGCCGTCCTGCTGTCTATTGCAGATACCCTCATACAGTTTTGTCTCCATATCAGTTATTTTGAATACGAATAAAAAAAAGAAATTGGGAAAAAGTAACTAAATAAAGGCTAACCGTAACTCGATAGAAGCTCCAAAAAACTTATTGCGAATACAGGACAATCCAAAACATCCGATACCAACAGGAGCAAAACAACAAAATAGAAATTAGAATAGGGCGCTAGCGTTTTCAACGGACTAGAATTATCGGCGAAAACACAATTCCGATAATCTGAAATGAGCCAAACAACTGATATTTAGCGATCAAGAAAGAAAACAAAATAAAAATTTAAGAAGATTGAACCCACACAAGAAATAAAGAAGATCGATCCCCATGTGAGAGAGCAGAAAGAAAAAATAAATAACAGTTCGAACGTAAAGGAAGAAACAGGTAAGTAGCCTCAGGCCGAGAAAAGTGGATTATTTAGGAACTTAGGCCATAACAAAACAAATCGGGTCAGAAATTAAACGAAATAAAATCGAAGCAAACGTTAACCAAAACCAAAATCGAAGCCAAAGCTCAATAAAACAGATTCGGAGCAAAAGTTACCCACAACAAAATCGGAGCCCTGCGCCAGGGCGTCGAAATTTATGCTACGTACATTGACGTAGCCTAAAGGACAAAGAAAAAATGACCGGGCTCAATCGGTGAGTAGGCGGGGTCTTACCAATACAAGAAAATAATTAAAGGAAAGCCTGAAATAAAAATATAAAATTACACATACTTATTAATACTTATAATTAATCTAAGTGACATTTTGGAGAGACATAAAAGTGTAGTATACTCAAAGACGAAAAATCCATAACTACAATTGTACAAATAGCAGAAAAAACCCAAACAAAAAAAATACTGTTTAACATGGCGAGCTGCAGTTTTTAGATCACTACAAATCTTAATTAACCAAACAAAAAAAAAGTTACGACTCTAAAAACAACAGTTCTAAATTATCATCGTAAACATAAAGGTACATATATAACATTGGTACTAACCAAAAATTTACAACTCAAAAAAAGAAAAATCCACAGTTCTAAATCATCCTCGTAAACATACAATTAAACATATAGGATGGTCACGATAAATACAATATTAATAATATATATCATCTGACATAACGATAATCATTTTAAAAATACTAAGTTTAGTCATCACGTGGAGCCGGATAAATATACTGCTTCGACCAATTTCACAGGACCCATACAAGAAAATAGTGCATAAACACTCACCCGAGCGTCCACGGTGTAGGTTAGGGTCACACCTTCCCTAATGACAGGGCGGAGCAGAGGAGCGCAAGATCCCGCAGTGTGGATGTGCTCCCATAACAAAAAGAGCGGCAATTCAATGGGCCGTCAGGTCCACCGGAGGAAGCTTATAATAAGTGTGGGTAACGATTAGTTTACTTATGTCGAAAAGTACATTCTTTAACACTACCAGTACTTACCACACAGTGTGTGCTCGAAAATCTTTCAGAGAACGGAAACGACAATTGTTCTTGTTCGTATGCAGAAAAGAATAATTATTAACTTGTTTGATAGCATCAATTTACATTCATGACAGTGTAATCAAACATACGAATGTGATTAGCAATTCGAAACAAGCTATATCGGTAAAGTAGAATTCATTATTTCAACGAGTCTTTAGATTGAAGTAATCTAGAAAGTAATTATACGCTGTTGTAATGTGTAGCAAGTTCACAGATACCTAAAACAGGGTATTGACTATTTAATTTATAGAATAAACTTTTCGTTTTAGAGTAAATAGATTTGAGATTGAAAATGTAGTTAAAGCGTACTTATTGTAGACGGGTAAAACATACAAGATGTTGTTGGGGTATTGAAGAGTAGAAACGAAATCTATGGGAATGGGTAATAAAATAAACGGATACGGTTTTACCTTCGGAAATGAACGTAACACAGTATTTAGATAATAAGCTTACTTTTTATGGAGCAACTTAGTATTTTGTTTTATCATTAATTACGAAGTTCATTACAATAAATTATTTTCATTTGCATCATTATAATATAAAAGGTCGTACTTGTAGGAAAAAAAATTGATTACACTAGATATCCTTGATATTATTAAACATATGCGATATGCTTTTGTAATATTGATAAGGTTAGTTTAGAGTAGCAATAACAAGCAATTTAAAAAACCGTTGAAAAATAATATCACGTCTTACCTTTACTGTATACATTAAGGGATACACAGTCGAAGTTACCTTGTTATGGTATATTTATAAACAGAACATTTATAAATACAACAGAAGACCACCCGCTCATTTCCGTGGTATGAATTTTATATTTGTAACTTAACAACTTCGTTTAAGTCTGGTTTTAATTAATTAGTTCCGACTGACTTTATTCAAAGTTGTTTTTTATAAGCGACTGTTGTGAACTTTAATCTTGTCATTTGAAAGAACATTTGTCAAAAATAATTGGCAGAAGGTGCGCGAAAACTGAGAGAATTGGATGATGTCGTTTCTCCTTTTCTGGAGATGTTGATTTTGGGAATTAATAATATTAGAGCATGTATATCTTTCACAGTCTCTTCATTTTTTGAAGGTTTCGACGGCATTCATTGAATATTTTGCTTTCCTAATACCGATAAACTAAATTCATTTTTTAAATTAATTTTGAGAATTCGGGTTCCTTTAATACCCCTTGAAAGGTGAGTTAAATCCTTAGCTCCAATTTTTATTCGAGAGGATTTATCACCAAATAAAGCTCATTCGTTTGATTGCATTACTAGATCCAGTTAGTTGTGGTATACTGGTATAAGTGTTTCGTTTAAACTTTCGAATTACGACCCAAATATAAGGTGTTTCTAAAAGATCTGTACGAAATGTTACTACAAATTCTTGAGACTGAAATATGAGGATCTAACCCAATTTACTTTAGTCCAACAGTTAATAGTTTCCAAGATACAGGGTGTTAAAGTTATTATTTTTTAAGCTATTTTTTAAATGTGTATCTTAATAATATTATTATAATTTAAATAAAGGGGGATATACTTGCGGCCACGTCCCCAATGCTTCACCCGAACGTACTACATTGGGTTTAAACGCGAAAATTATACGTGCTCCCAATGTAATCTATCTAACTTCAACATTAATCGATCCTAAATAAAAATCTAACCAACTAAAACAAAAACTAAAAATAGGGTTTGAGTAATGGTATCCCTAGCGTTGATTTTGGAGTGTGTCCGATCAACAAGACACAAGCAAAAGTAAAATGGAAGGGATCCGCCTGCTCTCCTTACAGGTGCGACCTGAAGGATCGCCGTAAAACTATCCAAATCTAGCTAGCTAATTTTAAAAATGGATTCAAATTTTCTAAGCATTCGCCAAATATTTTAATAGTAAATCCAGCCATTTTGCCTGCTCTATAAATTTACAAATTCGTCCTCTCTGGTCTAAGTAATTTAGTCTAACTCCGGCCCTAGTTTTCCTATCATTCTCTAACTGATTTATATTATAATTATAATCTTTGATAAGTAATTTATATATATATATATATATATATATATATATATATATACAGTGCTTCCCAAAAGTAACGGATAAATTCGATTAAATGATTATTGACAATTTTTGAGTAAAAAGCTCTGACACGTCGATTTTTATTTTTAAATTGCCATTTAATTATGTAATTTTTAACCCCCCACCCTTCAACCCCTAAGCGCTAGCAACCCCTACTTAAAAATTTTAAATAACAATGTACCCCTTGTGATACCTCAATTAATAGTATTTTTCATGCAGAAATCAAATTTTACAAAAAATTCGAAATCGGTTGATAAATAACTGTTTTATTCGATAAAAACTTATTCAATTAAAGTGCCAATTATCGGGTATGCCTTGACAAACAAAATGTTTGTAAAGTGTCAAATAAGTTTAGTGAAAGTACGTTAGTTAAGTGCGTGTTGCTTGTTTAATAATAAGTCAGCAAAAATGAGACTAAACGAAGCCGAAAGGATTGAAATTTTAATGATGATTGGCTTTGGAGATAGAATTCGAACGCACAAAGAAGTTCGAATTTTATTCAATGAAATTCATCCCTACCTCCCCCCTATCTCGCAATCAACGATAAGCCGAATTGAAAATAAATTTCGGAATATTGGACACGTACGAGATAAATCTAAAGTGGACGTCCATCAGCTTTAGATGAAGAATCAGAATTGGATGTCTTGCTATTTGTGCAGGAAAATCCACATACAAGCGTTGCGGGAGTCGCTTTACAGTTAAATGCATCAAAAAGTGCAGTTCATAGATTTCTCCGTAAGCAAAAATTTCACCCTTACAAAGTGCAATTAGTGCAAGAGTTATCAGATGATGATTTTGATAGGCGAGAGCAATTTTGTGAGACAATGATGGAACTTTGCAATGATAATCCTGGATTGGAAGGAAATATTATGTTTTCTGATGAGGCAACATTTTATTTAAATGGTACCGTTAATAAGCAGAATTGCCGTTATTGGGCTGATGAAAATCCGCATTGGATGATGGAAGCAAATACACAATTTCCACAAAAGGTTAATGTTTGGGCGGGGATAGTGGGTAATAAAGTTATTGGACCATACTTTTTTGAAAGAACACTCAATGGAGAACAATATCTAAATTTTCTCCAATTTGAATTAATTCCGAATTTAGCGGTACTACATCCAAATGCAGAAGATCCTGATTCACCTCATCCCAGTATTTGGCTACAGCAAGATGGTGCGCCTCCCCACTATGCACGTCCAATACGGGAATATCTCGACCAAGTATTTCCTATGAGGTGGATTGGTAGACGAGGACAAATTGAATGGCCCGCAAGGTCTCCCGACTTAACCCCTTTGGATTATTTCCTCTGGGGTTATTTAAAATCTAAAGTGTATCTGAATAGGCCTCAAAACGTAAACGAGTTAAAGCAGAGAATTCGGAATGAAATTCGCTTAATTTCCCATCAGATAGTAAACAAAGTTCAACAAGAGTTTGTCTCTAGATTAGGACACTGTCTAGCCGCTAACGGACAGCAATTTGAACACTTAATTTAAATTGGGTTTGTTTTTTATTTAAGTTTTGTTTATTGTATAAAACAGTTATTTATCAACCGATTTTGAATTTTTTGTAAAATTTGATTTCTGCATAAAAAATACTATTAATTGAGGTATCACAAGGGGTACATTGCTATTTAAAATTTTTAAGTAGGGGTTGCTAGCGCTTAGGGGTTGAAGGGTGGGGCGTTAAAAATTACATAATTAAATGACAATTTAAAAATAAAAATCGACGTGTCAGAGCTTTTTACTCAGAAATTGTCAATAATCATTTAATCGAATTTATCCGTTACTTTTGGGAAGTACTATATACATACACATATACACACACCCATATATATTGCTGTTATAAGAGGTTGTTTAGGGGTGTATTGAGTAGTAGGGGTCGTGTAGTAACAGTAAATAGAGATAGGTATCAGAATACTGTATTTATTTAACAGAAAAATAAGCAATTCGTACATTATGTAAATAGCAAGCATTTAACACCATCTATATAGATCGTAATTAACTTTAGACAATGCAAGTAAGCATATCTTTCAACAATAGAACGCGTATTCAGCAGAGAAATAATCGTGAATGTAATTAAACATACATTGAGGAGTATTATACAAGTTTATAAAATAAACACGCAGAAGACAACAGAAAACCTAATAAATCTGCATGCAACTACGCTGGAACGATGAGCGCTTTGATAAGAAAACGCACAATAGACGTAAGTTGAGAGTCTGGCCACGATAACAAATTATAATGTATCAAAGATTGCAAATAAATACCATGACACGGAAATCCGAAGAAATTTCATCAGAAACAGCTTAAAAATACAGGGAATATTAAAGACAAAAGCTTGTTGGTTGAAACAATCAGCAAAACTGCTTGGAAACCTAATCCGAAGGTAGTGGGAAAAGCTATTTAACACGCACCGGTGATGAAACAGCTCAGTCTACACTTGATGCACGTTGAATCCACATCACTTTTAACCAGAAATCTACGCGTCAAATAAATAAAGTTTAGAATATAGTGAAAATGAAAATAGTGCTGTATAAAGATTGTGTTAAGAATATATGAACAGTTTTGCCGTTTTTTAGAAAACGGCTTCTAATCTGCGTCGAAAAGAATTCTAATCCACGTCGAAAATACTTATGATTCTAATCTGCGTCGAAGACAATTCTAATTTTAGAACAATTCAATTCTAATGGGCTTCTGAACTATTTCTGGTTTCACTTATAAAACAATTCTAATTTTAATTTTGGTATAATTGTGGGACAATTCTAATACGCTGCTAATTTATGATCCGAAGTCTGGAATTTCAAGTGATATTTACGAGAAGAGATTCAAAGTATACGCAAAGAAATATAGAACAAAGCACGAGGTGATTTTGGGAAAACAAGGGGTAACTGAACTTAAATATTGGTCCGACAAAGCAGAGCATTGGTATTCGATTGAAGACAAGATGGGGGGTGTTGATCCACAACACGAAACAACACAGATCACAGGTCAGATCTACTTAATTTTAAGATATCTTTCAATTTAAATTTTAATACTGAATTTATTCAATTTATCCAAAACTTGTAAAGAGTCAACAAGAAACATTGCATGTGTTTAAACTTACGTAATAAATCATAAAAGGGTCTCAAACGCTTCAGATTTTTGTAAAAGTGTTGTTTTGGTGACTTTATTTTAAACTAAAAGAATATACATTTTGGGATAAATAATCCATATGATATTAATTGATAGAAGGGTGTATTTAAAGAATTTCAAAAATTGTAAATATTATTTCCTTTCATTATATGAATGTTGATTGACTTCGTTTTATCAATTCAAACAGGTAATCATAAAACGTTGAAAGAAAATTGATCATCGTAACGTTGTGCACTCTATGTAGATTAAAAAAAAGGCTAGCCGTGGCATAAAAGTAAAAGATTAAAGTGAGAAACACAGCTGTGGCGTTAATTACATCAGACTACAACAAGTGAGGGCAATATATACACACATATATATATATATATATTTATATATACATATATACACATATATACATACATACATATATACATATATTATATATATATTTATATTATACATATATTATATATATATATATATATATTATATTATATATATATTATATTATATATATTATATAGAGCATGAGACTCTTAATCTCAGGGTCGTGGGTTCGAGCCCCACGTTGGGCGCCATCTATTATCACTATTTTCCCTGGTATTCGTTTCAAACGTCCTAGCTACGTCATAATTTCGCATCATTTCCAAAAAGTCTCTTAAAGTCCGAACGTTTTGTATCGCTACGGCCCTAGTTATTTCCGCCTCCATATGCCTTGACAACAATAATATAATTTCATCTTCTCTTAATTTAGGAATCAGGTGCTGCGCCTGGTTATACTTTTCAATCACATAATTTTCTCTCGATCCCTGGTATGACCTATAGTTCCCAGTGTTTAAATCCGTTCGAATATTAGCCTGATGCGTGTTTCCCCAATATTGTTCTATGAATAGCCTTCGAAATTCCTCGTACGAACTATATTGCCTCCTCACGATACAGTGCCATTTCTCTGCACAACCCCCCAATGTCACGCTCACCATCTGCATCTTCACCCTCTCAGGCTCACTCTCTACCATCTCGTCCAACTTGCTAAGATAGACCATCGGCTGCTCATTCTTTCTGCCTTCAAACCTCGGCAAGGTCTCTTTCCTAGCCTATACTGGTATCCTGCATCACAAACAACTCTTCCCCTTTCCAATTCAACCAACTGTTCTCTCATCTGTCTAACATTCCCTTCAAGACCAGACAATCCATTTACCGTATTCCCCAGAACCGTCGTATCCCTTCTCAGCTTCTCTGCCACCTCCTGACTCGCCCGCAATTTGCCTATAATTTCGTTTTAGAGTTAATATTGTCCTCCGTCTGAATCCGAACTATTTCACCTAAATTCTGCAATTTTTCTGTCTGTCTAACTTCGACCATGTACAGCTCTTCCCTTAATTCATTTAAACCTGTTGTTACCTTCCTTCTACAACCTGGACTCTATCCTCTACGTCCTTCAGAACTTCATCCTTAAATGAACACAAACTGCTCTGTATTGATACATTAATTCCTTCAATTTTCATTTCCATCATATCAAATTTTTCCTTAACTTCCGCTTGTGAATTTCTAACCTCGGCCAACAATGATCCTCTCAATTCTTCATGCGACTTAGTTAACGACCCTTTTAATTCCAACAAAACCATCATCACATCTTGGATCTGCATATTCTCTTTTCCCTTATCAATTTCATTTTCTCCCGATGTACCCCCTGAATTCACAATAATCACCTCCGGCTCCACATATCCCCCAGCTTCATCCCTAGCATCCCCTGCCGCTACAGTCTTAACCACCGGTTGCCCTCTCCCACCAGTCTCAACTCCATAAACTTTCCCTGACCTCGTGATTCTCTCCTCATCAGACATGTCCCTTTAATTTTCAAAATAAACTTCAATGATGTGCCCCACTAAGCTACACAACCTCTGCAAATCTGAATCAGCCCTATCGAGCCCCACCTTTAGGCGAACAAATATTTTGTTGCGAAGTTATTTACCTATTCGAGCCCCACCTAATGTTTTACCGCCGCTAAAATTGACCAAAGTGTGAATATCAAATTACGTCTTAGCCTACTACAATAAATTCAAAACCTTCAACAACTGTTAAATAAATATATATGAAACGTCAATCAAATATTAATTTTCACTTTTAAATAGAATATATGCAACGTACAACTAACAAATCTACTCTGCCTCACGTTGTTAGCGCCATCTATTATATATACTGTGATCCTACCTTATTAGTGATAGGCGTAATATATCTATCTGTCACTCCTTGTCTTATTTTAGAGCCTTGTTGAGTTATGCCACACAATTTATCTTTAAATATTTTACACGGCTGCTGCACTTAATTATTTTACAGGGCCGTCAAACACGTGGCGGAATCTACCTAGGGTGGGTCCGTCCTAAGCAAACACCTCTCAACTAGACACCCAAACAAATATCCAAGGAGTTTTCAAAATAATTTTAAAAGCCAAAAGTATTCCCAAACACTAGTTCCACTTTTATAAATTTGATTAAAGCACAGTGGCGTAACTACACCCCTGCCAGCACCCGCTATGCGGGGGGGCCCCAAGTGCAAGAAGGCCCAAACGATAATAAACTCAACTTATTCATCTTCAACGTATTTGGCAGGTAAGAAACGGTCAAGAAAATATTGCAGATAATTCAGAAACCGCAGGTTAACGAACGTTTTCTTGATGTTACTACTAGGAACTGCTGAAATACAAGAAATAATAATTAAGATAAATACTGAACACCACCTGCAGCCTGCATCCTTTCTTCTTTCTATCCGTTCTGTCCTATTTTGTAAGGGTTAATAAACAGATGAAAGAGACTGTAAACTTTAATAACAAAGATGTCTATATTATTCTTAAGTGATAAGTTGTATAAAGTGGTAAAGCATTATTAAACGACGTATAGTAGGGTTAGTTTGGTTTGTGGGATTTTAAATAGGAATAAAAGGGCTATTGTCTGTACAGTACAGATTCACAGGATGGCAGGTAGCTTAGTAACCTTCGCTTTCTAGAAATATAATACTAGAAAGAAATTCATTTTGTGGTTTCTAGTCAGCTGGTTGCAACGTATTTGCATTAGCTGCATTATATATAACGGAAAGGAAGTAAAAAGCATTCCAGTACGTTTTACTCAATAGTGTTGTGTTCGTATTACAGGAGGTCTTTCATATTTAAACGTAAGTATTTATATCTATTTTTATTAAACTACTATTGATTTGATCATAGTTGAAGTCGCGCTGAGAAATACATATAAATAAATCTTTAAGCATTCAATAAAAATCATTTATATTTTGTTAATTAAAGCATTTAAAGCAAAGTATGTATGTGTTATTTGTAATTTCAAAAGGCTTTTAAATAATTATTACTTATCTAATTACATTATAATTAATTTCATTCAAAATTGCAGGAAATAATATACAATGAGCACTACAAGCGGCGCTGCAAAAACGAAAAAGGAAACTATTGGAAGAATCAAAGAGCAAGATTCCAAAAATAAGCTCCTTTTTACTTCTAAAGAGTCCGAAAAACAAGAACAATCTATGAAAGAAATTGGGCTTTCGACAGTAGCATCTACTAGTTCCGCTACAGACGAACAGCAGTCGTCAACAATTTTAAAACTCTCACCCAGGGCGCAAGTACATCACATAATGACGGCCGCGATAGAAATTTGGAACTAGATACCACTACAATTACAGAGGTAAATGTGAGTAGTACTTTTCACTTAATGAACTATCTATGGATCTGACGAAAGAATATCCAACCGATTTTGCACATTTTTAAAAATCAATGTTTTACAACATGACAATTTAAGAAAAGAAATAATTAATTACGGATTGTGTAGACCAGATGGTGCGTTTCCTAAAGATAATAAAATAGAAGTTTTCAGTTCACTATTATTACTTAATAACTGCAAGCGAAAATAAAAGCAATACGTTAAACTTACCACACAATTCAAATGGGTGGTTGTGTTATTCTAAATTAAAAATTGTGTTTATTGTCAACCATGTTGGCTGTTTGCTTCAGTAAGGTCAAGTTGGACGACCGGAATTAATGATTGGCAGGGTTTATCAAAAAATTAAAGAGCATTTGCTTGCTCAATCTCATTTAACTTGTTGTTTTATTTACGATATGTGGAAAAATATTATACCATAGATAAGAAAGATACTCTACTATTAAAACAAGAAACTGAATTTTGGAAAAATGTTTTACACAGACTTTTCAATGTTACTTTAACACTATCCCAGCGCATGTTGTCATTTCGAGGACATAGAGAAAGTTTTCTGATTCAAAAGACAGTTACAACGGTAATTTCTTAAGTTTAGTTCATTTAATTAGTAACTATGATCCTATATTACAAAAGTGCTTGAACGACCCAAATGTTCAATTAAATATCTTTCCCAAAAATTCAAAACGATATTATTAATACTTTAAGCGCACACTTAAAAATATTTTATTAAATAAAATTAGATCCGCTCCTTTTTCTCAATCATAATAGACACTACACAGGATATAACTAAGATTGATCAATTAAGTAAAATTGTAAGATATATTGATTTTAAAAAGACAGCTTGGGAGAGGTAACCAAAATAGATATTTGTGAAACTTTTGTGGGTTTTACAAAAGTAGAGTCCCAATCTGCTGAAGGACTATGTAATACTATATTAAGCAATTTAACCAACATGCAATTAGATATAAATAAATGTAGAGGGCAGGGCTACGATGGAGCTAACGTTATGAGCGGTACGTATTCTGGCGTGCAAAGAGAATTTTAAACATAGAGCCTGCAGCCTTATATATGCACTGTAGTGCCCATAACTTAAATCTAGTCATAAATGATGCCGTTAAAGGTATAAAAGAAATAGAATCGTTTTTCTACTTTTAGAAAACATATATACATTTTTGCTAATAGTATAGTAAGATGGAATTGGCTTTCTGTTTTAAAGAAAATTTCACACAATTGAAACGCTTAAATCCGACACGTTGGGCGGATCGAGCAAAATTTTAGCTGCCATAAGAATTCGGTATAAAGATATAGTAATGTCTCTTAATAAAATTATTATGATATCAAAAAACAGATGAACGAAATGACGCAAAGCAAATATTAACTAGCATGGATAATTTTAATTTTATTTTTAAGTGTTTTTAAGTCAAATTCTAGAAGAGCTTAACAAGCTCTCACAAACTGCTCAGAGTGAAAAGGCGAATATTAATCAGATAACTCTCTTATTACAAAAACTTTAAAATTTTTCAAGGAAACAAGAAATAACTATTCCAACATCAAGGAGGAAGCAGCGAAAGTTGCAGGGCAATGGAATATTAAACCGGAATTTATAAAAAAGGCAACCAAAAATAAAAAGCATTACGATGAATTATCCAATGATTATCGATTTAATGATGAAGAATTTAAATTTAAAATAAATGTATTTTATCGCGTAATGGATATTATAATTTCACAGCTGTCGAATCGTTTTAAATCGCTTTTTCATGTAAACGAAAAGTTTAATTTCTTAGAACCTAATGTATTTTTGAATTTAACTGCAGACGATATTTTATCTAAGGCAAAACAATTGCAAAATTTTACTACAAAGATTTAAATGATGCTATAGGTATAGAACTTACTACACTCAAAAATAATAGACTTATTTGTGATGAATTAAAAATGTTAACGATATCTTACAATTTTTAGAATATCTAGTACTTTCCAAATCTACAGGTTCTAGCAGTTTTCCAAACACCATAACAGCCTTAATGTTATACCTAACTTTACCCGTTAGCGTTGCAAGTGCGGAGAGATCTTTCTCAAAATTAAAAATTATTAAAAATTATCTTAGGAACCGCACTTCACAAGATAGATTAGACGATTTATCCTCTTAGCAGTAGAACATGACACTGCCAAAAATATGAATATAGAGGATACAATAAACGCGTTTGCAGCAAAACATGCAAGAAAAACAAAATTTTGAATTTGATTTGGAATGTCTGCTAGCTCATAGGTTTTTACTGTATCAAATTTTTAGGTGTAAATAATTTTGTGCGGCGTATAAATATGTAGATTTAATATTAATTAACTTATAAGTTTGAATTTATGTAATTTGGTTTTATAATTAATAAAGCACTTGATTAATATAGTATATGTATTTAATTCTATAATGCTTCCTTCTCACATGTACTATAATTTAAAAATATGGCTAAATATAAGCCAGTAAAAGTAATACATTTTAAAGAGAGCCCACTTTAAAATTTTTGCGGGGGGGCCCAAAAATCGTAGTTACGCCACTGTTAAAGCACTGCGTAGATATTAAATACTAATACCTGGAATCCAGATACAAGCGCCGCCTTCCAGCCGTCCTGAAGCCAAGTGACCAACTGCAGGCACCTCCTGTAAATAATAAGTAACTCGAGCAACTGGTAATCTCCAGACTATAAAACTACTAATATTTCTACAAATTTTATGTTATACAAATACTCAGATAACTCCAATTCCACTATGCTTTCGTCTTCAAACAATAACGGTACAGACCAGCAATCCCTCTTTTAATTAACTTTTATTCGCCGTAAAACTGCTACTATTTGCTATCTCCAGGTACAACTTGACTTTCAAAACTTTCTCGTAACTTTTAAATGTAATAAAACTCATAACAGTACAAAAACACGTCTATTTTTCAGTAATATAAATTTGAAGTCCCTTATAAATAAAATCCGTCTTCCTTTTGTTTCCGTTGCCATAACAACTATCTCTACGCACACTATGTAATTTATAATTATTAATAATTGATTAATAATACAGTTGTTTTCTCTAGATACATTCATTTTCTAGATGGTTTGTAATCCAATGATTTATGTATATTGAACTTTTTACAATATTGAAAATAGCTAACAAACTTTGATGGTTCAGCTTTTAAATTGTACGCAACAGACATTTATGTCTTATTCGGTAAACGTCCTGTCATTACATAACCAATCTTTAATTGTTAAAACATATTCAAACTGAAATTGATTTACCAATTTTACGGGAGTATCACTTAACTCCTTAAAATTTTAAAAGCGTGCCGTATACCAAGCAATTTTGATATTTGTTTTTACATTCAAATGGTTCTGAAAACGCTAACTCCAAATTAAATTTCATATACGTGCAACCATAACGATTAAAATACGTATACAATGCAAACTTATAACTAGCTTAGCCTGGTCTATGGCCGGTATATGTTGTTGAATGCAATGCAGTTTCAAAAGCTTTATAAATTTATAAACGTGGAATAGTTGTTGTTAATTTATAAACCAAAAATACCTGAAAGAAAATACTCAAACAAAACCAAATATACCCCCATTCTAGCAAAGTCGTTTCGAAGCCCTATTTAAACATTTTATAAGCCCACCCCCTTCTTGACAGCAAAGGACGGGTTTTGGGCAGAGATGGCAGAGAGAAAGGGAGCAGAGATCAACGGATCAGGGGGAAATACCGACAGGGATTAGAGACCGAGAACGGGAGACAGATAGAAACTTGACGATCCAACACGTAACAACAAGAGACACGCGACAGAGATCGGAGGATAGGATAGAGAAAGTGGAGGTCCACGATGAACCCACGGTACAAAAAAAAACGTCGATTTATTAGTGTTAGGAAAATCAGATTTAGGGACACAGCATAGTATTAGTTTAGTAGATAAGTTGTTAGATAATAAGTTTGAAAGAAGGCGGGAGTTACCATTTATTCATATTAGTTTAGGGGATTCTGTTTACACGGCATTGATAGATACAGGGTCGCAGTTATCGCTGGTGAGAGAGGAAATAGTTTTGAAACATGCAGAATTATTCAAAGGGAAAATTTGTAGGGTTAAGAGTATTAATTTATGGTCTGCGATTAAGAGGAAGTTAACTACGATAGACAAAGTTGTACGAGTATCGATTGTATTAGGAAGTACCAGACTAGGTGAAGTAGAGTTTTGGATAGCAAGAGGATTATATTTAGATTTTATTGTAGGGATAGATGTAATTGAGGAATTTGGACTGGTTATAGATGGTAAAGCACGAATGGTAAAGGTATTAAATTTAGAGAAGAAATGGGTGGTGCCTAAGGATAATCGGGATACTAGGGATGAGATAAATACAGATAGTATAGGATCAGGAAAGACTAAGAATAGAATTTATGATGGAATTGATGAGTTACGGTTATGTAATATATTTGAGAAGGTATTTGATGAGGAACAGATAGGATTAACAGGGGTGAATGTCGGGGACGTTTTCATATAGAAAATTTGTATCCATATTTCCATGTGGAAAGTAAAGTATCGCAAGAATAGAATTAACACTGTAAATAATACTAACGAGCTTAAAACTATACAGAATATACAGAAACTAACACTTAATCCTCATACATAAAGAAAAAAAAAACTATAGTGATTTTAACTAAAATTTAAAATTTCTCAACCATTAAAAGAATTACTTATATCCAGGAAGCAAATTTTCATTTTTATTTAAAATCAGTGGGGCCTTATATACTGTCAAGAAGGGGGTGGGCTTATAAAATGTTTAAATAGGGCTTCGAAACGACTTTGCTAGAATGGGGGTATATTTGGTTTTGTTTGAGTATTTTCTTTCAGGTATTTTTGGTTTATAAATTAACAACAACTATTCCACGTTTATAAATTTATAAAGCTTTTGAAACTGCATTGCATTCAACAACATATACCGGCCATAGACCAGGCTAAGCTAGTTATAAGTTTGCATTTTATACGTATTTTAATTGTTATGGTTGCACGTATATGAAATTTAATTTGGAGTTAGCGTTTTCAGAACCATTTGAATGTAAAAACAAATATCAAAATTGCTTGGTATACGGCACGCTTTTAAAATTTTAAGGAGTTAAGTGATACTCCCGTAAAATTGGTAAATCAATTTCAGTTTGAATATGTTTTAACAATTAAAGATTGGTTATGTAATGACAGGACGTTTACCGAATAAGACATAAATGTCTGTTGCGTACAATTTAAAAGCTGAACCATCAAAGTTTGTTAGCTATTTTCAATATTGTAAAAGTTCAATATACATAAATCACTGGATTACAAACCATCTAGAAAATGAATGTATCTAGAAAAAGAACTGTATTATTAATCAATTATTAATAATTATAAATTGCATAGTGTGCGTAGAGATAGTTGTTATGGCAACGGAAACAAAAGGAAGACGGATTTTATTTATAAGGGACTTCAAATTTATATTACTGAAAAATAGACGTGTTTTGTACTGTTATGAGTTTTATTACATTTAAAAGTTACGAGAAAGTTTTGAAAGTCAAGTTGTACCTGGAGATAGCAAATAGTAGCAGTTTTACGGCGAATAAAAGTTAATTAAAAGAGGAGTGCTGGTCTGTACCGTTATTGTTTGAAGACGAAAGCATAGTGGAATTGGAGTTATCTGAGTATTTGTATAACATAAAATTTGTAGAAATATTAGTAGTTTTATAGTCTGGAGATTACCAGTTGCTCGAGTTACTTATTATTTACAGGAGGTGCCTGCAGTTGGCCACTTGGCTTCAGGACGGCTGGAAGGCGGCGCTTGTATCTGGATTCCAGGTATTAGTATTTAATATCTACGCAGTGCTTTAATCAAATTTATAAAAGTGGAACTAGTGTTTGGGAATACTTTTGGCTTTTAAAATTATTTTGAAAACTCCTTGGATATTTGTTTGGGTGTCTAGTTGAGAGGTGTTTGCTTAGGACGGACCCACCCTAGGTAGATTCCGCCACGTGTTTGACGGCCCTGTAAAATATTTAAGTGCAGCAGCCGTGTCAAATATTTAAAGATAAATTGTGTGGCATAACTCAACAAGGCTCTAAAATAAGACAAGGAGTGACAGATAGATATATTACGCCTATCACTAATAAGGTAGGATCACAGTATATATAATAATATATATATATTGCTGTGTTACCCGCAGCCCCTACAATTGGGTGCAATAAAATTGTTGTGATATACGAGCCCCGCGGCTTGGGCGTACAAAAATGCTGTAATATTACCCTTATACTACTCAAGCACTTGTGAAAATGTTAATTTATAATTTTCTTTTGCCTCGACTAGCTGTTTCAATTAAATAAAGCACTTCTACAATACACAGTATAATGATAGAATATTTACAACCCTTTTAAATATCTTCTCTCTTTTTAAATCATTTACATCTGTCAAATTTTTAGAAAATCAAGCCAGCAAAACGAGCTTTTTTATTATCTTTAAAGACCTATTGAAACGTTTCAAGATGTCTATAATTTTTCATAAAATTTACGCAAGAGACCCCAATTTGTCGCCTTATACACTTTAAATTATTATTGATATAAAACAGTTTTAAAATAAATCATATCAAAAATATCTAACTTGAAGTGATTTTGAAGTCGATATCCAAATCGTTATTGGTGCGTTTATTCCAATGAAAGGTTTTTCATTTCCGCAATAGAATATTTACCATCAATTTGCTTGAACAGGTAGCATTCTCCAAAATTGTATTTCAGATCGTAATGGCTCGTTATCTAAAATTTTAACAGGAATCGTAACGTTATTTTGATTGTAATTTAAGCTTGTAATGGCAGTTAAGACGACAATTAAGATGGTGATCAAGATGGTAATTCGGATGTAATTAAGATATTGTTTGAAGTCATTTGAATGTTTGTTTGAATGTCATATGGAAGGTGTTTGGAGCCCAGTTTTATTTATTATTAGAAATGGTATAATTTCACTAAATCTTATCTACTTACGTCTTCAGAAGTACGGCGCGTTTGTACAATTACACACTCTTGAATTTCACTTTTAATTTAATTTATTATTCACGTAAATATTTAGCACCTTCAAGTATAGTAACTGCCCAGTTTCAAGGTATACTAACTCGATATTTAATTGTCAAGATATTTATAGGATCGGCCCCCTTTTGTTTGTGATTTGTTGGCTTCACGTGCTAGGCGAGGCCAAGCGTATTATCACTTGTTATTTTGGAAAGTTTACCAATTGTATGTATTTTAATTGCATGAATCCATGCTTTTGGTCACGTAATTCAAATGTTATACCTCACATCTAATTCAGAAATCCCAGGAATTTTCGTTCATATCGAACACGTAGTATTGTTTGTTGGCCTTATTCTAATCTAAATCGAATAAATTTGGTGTTTTTTTATTTCCTAATAAATTAAATTTTCGAACAACTGTGATTCTTTTAGATCACGTACGCTTTTAAATAATGCATAATTTCTGCGTGCGTTTACGATGATATCTTAATACACTTTTTGAATGTTGATCTAGCCAATTCATGCAGGTTTTTTACTGATTTAATTTCAATGCGTTTCGTTACATTTTTAAATTCTAATCTTTGCCAGTAGCTACTCTTGGATATGTGTTTTAATCGTTTGTACTGCTATATACAGTGTGCTCTCAACTAATAATATTTATAATAACCAATTTACTCTTCTAATATCTATAATTATGTTTCTGTTACTTGGGCGTTTCTCTTGTTTATTCTACGACCCCTATGACTTAACCCCCCTAAATTAACCCCATATAATTACAGCATTATATATATATATATATATATATAAACATATAAAAGCATAAGCACGTAACAGTGCTTAAATTAGCAAAAACATCATCCAAATAAATTATCAGGTGCACTCGCATAAGCATTTATGTCGGCTAGCGTCATTACACACAAAATGTGCTTGTTAAATTATTTTAAAATCTTCTTATTAATACAAGTCAATGCTTTTGCGAGTACAGCCGCCACAATTTTATTCCTACCTCGTATATAAATTTCTCCAGCATCCGAAGATCTGGTCGTCTTCTTAAATCTATTGACATCTTACAGCTAAGAGGAGATGGATATGCACTCTTAAAGTTCTGGTGGGTATGCACTAAGGGGGGGGGGGTTACAATCACTATCACTTTTAAGTCCTGGAGGGATGCGCGGTTTCCCTCTACTTTATTTCTTTATTTATTTGACTGATTTAAATTAATGAGGGTTTTTGATTTATTTTGTTTTTATTTATTTGTTTTGATTTATTCTCGATATTCCACGCGTTTAAGGTGAGACAGTAATTGTTTTAAGTGTGTGGGGATTTGTCGTGCATATTAGGTTTTTTGGTTAATTAGTTTTATAATTTTTTTTTGTTACAGGTTTTAGTTAAACCATGCTCATGTCCATTTCTCATGCTAAGTCAAAATCACAAATTTTCAATCCTCCCCCACCTCCTCCGATTTACGCGCGGTCCAATCTCGCGATCCCTCCCGAAAGTTCTTTAAAGGCTGCCTAGAACGTTTTCTGGCTAGCCACTTCTTCAACTTCCTTTAGGCTATTTGGCCATGCGAGCCCTACCATAGGTAATTTCATATCAGCTAACCCTCGATTTGCCACCTCGAGTGGATAGTCGAAGAGCACGTGCTCTGCGCTTTCTGCGCTCTCACCGCATTCGCAGCGGTCGTTATCGGTTAAACCGAATCTTTGTAAATACGCTTTCAGGGCGCCGTGACCTGTTATAAGTTGCACCATTTTATGATCGAATTTCACCTCAATCCTACATCTAGCTTCTATGCTTTGTATGAATTTATGAGTCAACCTGCCCGTGGCAGCGTTGTTCCACCTCTCTTTTCATTGTCGAATTGACTTTTTGCGCAGCTTTCTTTTACTTAGAGACTTCGGTATCGTCGAATGTGATATTCGAAAGTCGCCCGTCGCGGCCTCTTTAGTTAATTCATTAGCCCTATCGTTTCCTACGTTACCATTGTGCGACCTAACCAAACAGAACTTTAAACGTTGGAACTCGAGCGCCGTATGCGCTATCCTCCAGACGTCCGCTAGGAGGTCTGTCGAGGTGTTTATATTTGTTAAAGCCGTCAGCGCCGATTTACTATCACTGATTATATAACACTTGTCTCTGCTCGTATGGTTTATTACGTAATCGATATCCTCTCGTATGGCTACCAATTCGCACTGAAAAATAGTGCTCCAGTTCGCAAGTTTGGTTTAAAACTGAAAATCCTTCCTTTTCCTGCTTATACACAACAAATGCCGCGCCTGCTAGCCCATCGTTCATACGTGAACCGTCCGTATAAATTCTGATACCCGTCGCGTCCCCATCATCATCGACAAACTCGATTCCTCTAATATCGGCCGGGTGTCCTAATCCTGACACAACGATTTTCCTCTCAACTTTCCTATTGCTAAGATTAATACCTTTTATGATTTCGCGTCCTTTTCCTGTATCTACTAATAGCCAGCAGGCAGCATCAAATGCTCCTAAAATGTCCAACGCAACAACACAGTACTCTTTAGGATCTCTCGCCTGCTTAATTTCCCCAACAATGAACTCCAGTGCGTCGATGGTCGATTTTTCCTCTATAAAACCAAACTGTCGGTTATTAAAACCGGCGCTGTCTCGCACCAAGTGCTCAACTCGCGTAGTCATAACACGATCCAAAACTTTCCCCACCACCGATACAAGCTAATTGGACGATATCTGCCCGGGTCTGACGCTTCCGCCTTTAGTTTAGGGATAAATTTCACATTCTGGACTTTCCAGCAACGCGGAAATACGCCACTCTCTAACAAAGATTAAACAACCTAACAAAGACACACGGGCTAACAGGCACGCCTTCAGAGCTGCGTCTGAAGTGATTCCGTCATGCCCCGGTGCCTTCTTAGGGTTCATCCTCCTAAGAACCCTTACGACCTCGTGAACTAAGATTTTCTTATCGGCACCTGTTCCTTGCGCCTCAATAGCTTCCCGACGTACTAAATCATGCAACCCCTCATACTCCTCGGGATTATCTGAGGATTATCTGATGGAAAAAATTTTTGTAATAAATACTGCGCCGTGGTTTTAAAAACTTTAGTATATTCGCCATTTGTTTTTTTGTTGTTACCGAATCCGATTTTCTGTTGTTTACCTCTTATTACGCGGTCTGAGTCTGCAGTACCCCAAGGTTTCTTCTCGAAATATCACGTGCAGAATTCTTTAAATTTATTTGTTCACGTTCCTTCTTTAATATTTTATATTCGCCGTTGCTTTAATTATATTCGAGTCTCCGTTGTTCTCTTATTTCTCCCGAGGCGCGTTGATAGAGGCGCCTTAGGTTATGCGTTTCTGCCCGCTTGGTGTTTAGTTCCCGAGTCCACCAGGATACGCTGTCTTTAAATGTTTTCTTTCGCGGCATGGAATACGACGACGCGTTTTCCACCGCGTCGTTTAATTTTTCGCGAGTGTTTCTATTTCGTCTGCCTCTTGGCAGTTTAATAGCCCGTTTTCAAGCGCAATAATGGTTTCGCCAAATTTTTGTTTAAACCGCTCCCAATTTGCTTTTTTATTACAGAACCGCGGAAAGATAGTTAGTTGCTCGTTTGTTTTTTTTTCTCGTCATCGATATCCCACGTAATTAATGTATGGTCAGAGAGCGTTATCTTGTCCGACCTAAGTTCCTAATTATAAATTATTTCTAGCATCTCGTGCGAGTCTGCACTAATATATCTATAAAACTTCTGCCTCTGTGCCCCTCAAATGTAGGTAAATCATTAGAGTTTATCACGCTAAAATCCCATTCCGTAAAAAGATTAACAACCTGCGAGCCCTTATCGTCTTCGATAGAGCTACCCCATAACGATGACTTAGCATTAAAGTCTCCCCCAATTATTAGTTTTTTATTCCTTCCAATTTTGCGAAAAATGCTTTCGATTTGATTTATTAAGTCTTCGGTTTGAGGATTTTCCCGCCGGGAGTCGACTGGAGGTAGTCGGGTTTATAGTACAGATAAAGCCGATATTCCCATCGTTCTAAAAAGTAAATGCAAAATTATTGCAAGAACAGGGAGAAAGCAAGTGGGAGCAATATCTTCGGCAGAACAGAGATCACGTTAAATGTAGAGGTTTGATCTAATGCAACCAATCAGTATATGCTACCGATGTTGATATTTCCCCGAAAACGGATGAACCCAGAACTCGTGACTAAGGCTCCGCAAAGTGACTGGAGGGACTGCAATGACTCAGGATGGATGGCGACAGAGCTTTTCATAAAATGCTTTAAGAGGTTTATAGTGTTCAGTGGAACAACAAAAAAAACGCCCTTCACCGCAGCTTCTCGATGGACATCAACGCTTACAAAAGTATGAGCCAATTAATCTGGCTATAGCACGTGGAGTTGAAAAAATTTCGTTTTTACCCCACACAATCCATCGGTTTATGTGAAGTCTTTGGTTATGTATTATGACCAAGCCGTAACTTCTTGGCTAAGATCTAATCCAGGACTTGGAGTAACAATAAGACATGTTGCCGAATTGTTTGGAAAATTTTTTATATAAGCTGCGAGCTGAGTACGTTAAGACATGCGGAATACGACCATACAACCCTTCTGTTTTTACTACAAGCAACTTTAACGGTTCTTCAACCAGTGATATCCAAATAAGTGATAACAAGCCACCTGAAATAAATTACGCTCACACAGTCACAGATAAATAAATTGAATGAAATAATAAGTTAAACACAAATTTACAACCTTTGATTTTAAATAGTCTTAGTATTCGACCTGATTGTTCCAATGAGCGTGATAAGCAAAACACCATCTAGTACCATATACACCCCCTTCGTTAGTTCAAGGCAATTGCTTCTAATACCTATCACAATGAAAACTAAAAGAACGTCTAGAAAACGAGAGAAAATTGAGATTATTACCTCCTCGCCCTACAAAGTATTATTAGAGAGGAAATAAAGAATAAACAAAAAACATTCTAGGAAAGAAAAAATCGATAAAAAAGGCAAAATAAAAGAGATGAAAGACACAAATTAACAGAGTAGAAAGAAAAAAACGAGACAGTTTAAAAATGAAACAAGAAAAGTAATATTTGGAAAAGAAGAACCCCGAAGGAATGAATCGTCATATAATTGACTCCCCCGAAGAAAGAAGTGATGAAGAGGAAAATGCCCCATTTCTTTATGTTGCAGTGGTTTATGTTTATAATTTCTAGAAGGTTGTATCGATGTTGAAGATCACGTGATTAAGCAACACACGTCTGTTTATTGTGTGAACCTGGCCATTAATTACATTTTTCTTGTTAACTTTTACTTTTTTTTAAATATATGTAAACTGTAACTTCAAATTTTCAACTTATTGACTACATTAAGCATACATATTATAACGATCATTTTTAAGTCGCATCTTGCCTCTTAGGCGTACCCTGTCTTATTCCCACATATAGGGCAAGGCGGGTAAAATGATTTTTTTAAAGTTTAATTACTACTCTTCACAATTTTAATTAACAATGATCCTTCTATTGGCGAATATTTGAAAGACCAATATCTAACAGTTATTTCAATGGTAAAAGATTTGCGTGACGGCGGAATTCCTAATTTTACTCTCAATCAAACGTTAAGTATCGCATCTTGCCCTACCTTTTTCTAGATGGGAAATGCGATTATTTATTTTTATAGGGAGTATTATTTATGATTATTTTCTAATAGAGGCACCGTATACTTTTCAAAATTTTTATGTTGCTATACATTCGTGAAGAAAAATAATAACTAAAGTAAATGGTGAGTCTCCGATAAACAACCACACTCACTTTGACATTTTTTTTCAATGAGAAGTGAAGTCTAAGTTCGTTCTCATTCCTAGACCAGAGGCGCAGTTAACTCATAGAAATTGTTTAGGTAAGGCATCCAGTATTCTAATATTCCATTTGTTATTATTGTCCTATACATATTTGAGATTAATAGAAATTTATTATCAATCCTTGTGACACGTAAGAAGCTCCTACATTAACTCATTTGAGTTCAAGAAGCTAAAGAAATATATAGCATGCATATTCAAAATTTCGATAATATGGATCGATTATATGGATTCAAGGCTAGTACTAAAAAACGTGACTGGGTTTTAACTACATCCTGGTTTAAAATATGCATTTTATATTCTGCTGTTGGAAGTATAATCTTGAATTAAGATCTCGAAAACTTGTTCATAAATTTACTTCACAACTATATTACTTAACGAATTTTATATTAGAGAACTGATAGCAAATTTAAAGTTGTTTCTTGTTTCACATAAACATTTTATATAATAATGCCCATACATTTTATCTACATATAGGACCACTGAAAAGGAAATGCCTGTGAAGGCGAGGATACAATGGCTTGAGCGTGCGTCTCCTCTCGATCAGTAAATGGTAACTCTAGAAAAATGGAACCGTAGTTGAAGACGTGTAACCTTTCTAATTATTTCTTTTTAAAAAAATTATTGAGGTTAAAATTTTCTTGCTAAACTAGACATGAACTGCACTCTTATCTCAAGGTCTGCAGTGGGTGCTTTGAATTGTTATTCCTACTAGTAAAACCATACACTTAATTTAATCCAAGTTCAATAAACAATAACACCTTTGCCACTATTTTAGTGAGTAAAAAATATCTTATTAATAATTCTGTAACCAACTTTATTTACAACCAAATCTATACAAAAAAAAATGTTTTGTTTTTACAATATTTACAGAGGGAAATGTTGCCAATTGAACAATAAAATTTAAAAAAATTGCTGCAATGCAAACGGCATAAACAAATTGCTAAATATTTTAGATTGGAATGAAGTCGTCATGTATTTAAAGCGAGCTCGTTTTATTTGTTTGACGTGTACAAACTTGAAGTCCGTAGGTTAGTAATAATTCAGCAAAAAATTAGGTTAATGAAGTTTTATGTGCTGTTTTAAAAATTTTACAGGCAGCTTTAACTACGCATAAAATTAAAATTTTGCTAGTATAAGAAGAATAAAATTAGTAATACCTATGTGCGTGTGTGGTAGGTAGATAATTGTTGCCACCTGATAAATAAGTTGAATAGCAATATTATCAAGTGGGCTTCAACCAGAACTTTCTATTATTGATCGACTAAGGACAACACCTGTGCAGATAAAAGCTTCAAAAACACCATTGAACAGCGTGCTCGATTAACGGCTTTTCATAATTTATTATTCCATCACCAAAACCTAATTTTGTGGATTCCAGGCGAAATAACTTATTAAACGGTAGATTGGTTGTACAGATAGCTGCTAACAATGAACTTTAGAAATGATGACGGCATTGCAGGGTGTGTTCAAAATGGCAACGTAGTGGTTAGAATTTACCATGTGCATATGCTATTAAACAAAAGTACGCATTTCTGGATACCATAGTAAATAAGACAGGATCGAAATTATCTCTTTGTGCTCCCGGCCATAATTTAGTATTGCTTACTTCTCACAATAATTTAATGTCACGCGAATCCCTAACTAAATTCCACTTTTGTGAATTTATAACTAAATTGCTGAAGTGAAAAACCCTCATCAGATTTAACAATTTCATATTAATAAAAGCGAATTAAACTTACCCACTTTTGGCTTTGCACATTATAACAACGTGAACAAACTCCGTGTGGGCACCAAAGTACTTGATGCTTTTTCAGGTCAAGCTCAACTTCACAAGCTGAAGATCCATTTTCGTGCAGTGCTTAAATCAAAAAGGAAGACAAAATTCGCGTATCTAACCAAGTAGATAATATACTTGCCAGGCACAGATGGTTTCTAAAATATTGTTTTCAACCAAACACGTTTCTACGAGGTCTGTATGTATGTATGCTTGTCTATCCATTACAATAAGTAGAATTCATTGCCTAACCAACAGTATAGCTAACAGAAAAATTTAAACTGTTACAGACGCCACGATTCTTTGAAGGACTGAAAATTCACTAGCTATGTAAATAACACAGTAAATCAGTTGTATAACTAACAGTGTGGTTATACGATAGTTTAGAAAGTTGTTACTCACCAAAAACAACACAAAAAGCTTTTAAGAATGCTCGCGATCACGTAAAGAATTGTATATTATATGGAACATACGAAACTGTTTTGCCAACAACCAGAACTTTTAATAACATGTTCTACGTATATAGAATGAAGAAATAGCTTGAAGCGCCAAAGTCTTAAAACTTTAATTGAATAAAATTACGGAGAAATTGCAGTAGTTTATATACCACCTCTCAAGATAAAGTTAACATTGCCAAACACAAAAGCGAGAAAGGGACAATCTTTAGGACAATCTTTGGGACAACACTTCCAGGAGTCGGTAAACTAAAACAGAGAAAACTTAATGTCAAAAGACAGCTTTCTTAACATTTTCTTTGGATTCAAACAAGCCTGGGTAATTAATTTAAAATAGAAACTGGACCATATAACACCTTTTATTGACCACCTGTTAGGAGTATTAACTCATCGTACTAAATCACGAAACTATGCTTCTGTCGGCTACGCACAAATCTTTGGAGTTCTGAAAACAAGTTTTATACGAGGCTTGTTCAATCGAAACCCATCTTTGGTTCAGGAAAAATTTATTGACAACTAAATTTACTAATAATTACCACTACGATTAAGGAACATATCCCATTGTTTCGTCAACCTATGTATACCCTGTCTAAAGAAATCTTGTGGTTGCTGCTCGAAGAATTCTTTCACGGCGTTTTGTACTTCTTTGTTCGATTAAAAACGGTTACCTTTTATCGCTTTCTTGAGTGGCCCAAAGATGTGAAAATCGCAAGGCAATAAATCGGGACTATAGGGTGGATGCTCTAATATCCTCCATTTGTTTCGCTGTAGATTTTCTTTCACTACGTTAGCAAAATGAGGTCGAGCATTGACGTGAAGCAGAATGACACCGCGTGAAAGCTTCCCTGAACGTTTTCGTCTTATTGCTTGATGGAGCTTGTTCAAAGTTTCATTATACAGGTTTGCATTGATATGCACCGGAGGATCTGTAAATTCTATCAAGAAGAATCCTTCATGGTCGAAAAATGTCAACATGACCTTACCGGCAGAAGGTTGAACTTTAAACTTCTTTGGTAGCGGAGAATTTGCGCGTTTACATTGCATCGATGACAGCTTACTGGATGGTTCAAAATAATGACACCAAGATTCGTCGCCAGCAATTATTGACGAGAAAAAATCGTTTCCATTTTGTCAGTATTCCGTGGGGTGTTGCAAAGATAAGCCCATTCGCAATCTTTTTTTGGTTCTCTGACAAAAGGCGAGGAACCCATTGCGCACAAACTTTGCTGTAGCCTAGTTTGTATGAACAGATCCGATACTCACATCAACATTTTTTGAAATTATTCTGATTGAAACTCGACGATTTTCTCTAATCAGGCCTTCCGCACATGCCATATTCCTGTCTGTTAATGCAGTACACATTGCACCTGGTCGCGGCTTATCATTCGTCTCTTCGCGTCCATTTTGAAATTTTTGGCACCATTTCTTGACAGTTGAATACGCAAAACATGCGTTTTCATACACTGCTTGCATTCGTGTATGAATTTCCAATGGTTGCAAACTTTCAGCACACAGAAATTGAATGACCGCACGCTGATCACATTTGGTCGGATTGTTAACACCAAACGTCATTTCAAAGTCACAATACTTAAAATCGCTTTCAAATATATACGAGAGAAAGTGACCAGTGGGAAATTTACAGACACCACTAACGTTGCAAAACGTCAGTTGAGTGACTACAATTGTTTCCAAGACTAACCTGACCAAAGATGGGTTTCAATTGAACAAGCCTCGTATTTAAAGAATTATATCCTTCTCTTACTTTTACTTTCGTTATGACTCCTATGTGCTACATTTAACACACTAAGCACCCAGTCAATTTTTCTGTTCTTTAATATTCTGGTCAAAAATTATTTTTGTAGAAAATATAATTTTCCCACATTCTGCTTACAAAGTAAAATGTAATATTTTGTTTTACTGTCGATTTTTAGTTTTTTTTTCGTGTGTATATTTTAGATACACTGACTCAGTAAAAGTTTTTTACGCGTTTCTTATTTCGTGGGCCTTGTGTGTCAAAAAGTATACACACAATTTTTAGATATTCTGTTTACAATTTTTTTTCTTATACATGTTTTTATTTTGAGGGATTGTTCGTTTCTGTGCATACTAAACAACTGGTAACTAAGTGACAAGTGATTAGACTGTGAAAGAGATAATTGTGAATTTATTGAACAGTGACAGACAATGGACTACTTTAGTGACGATTCCAGGGACGATCCAGATTTTGAACCTTGTTACGTTCAAAACCCTGCAAGTAATTTTTTTTGCATTCATTTATAAAACACCCAAAAATTGTTTAACAGGTTCGATTCCCTACTATTTGAAATTATTGTTATTTAATAGAATTTCTCAAGTAATTATTTTATGAAATTTTGCGTTGTAAAATCAAACAGCTTCTTAAGAAACTTTACGTTAAAAAGTAGTTGCAATATTTCCTACCACCTACAGTGACTACATTTTAACTAAAAGTTGCACGTAAATGCGCAGCTTTCTTCTAAAAGATAAGGCCACTTACCACCTGCCTACATCTGCTTACAATGGGTTTGTTATCTATAAATATACTGTTATTCTGCAGTTGTTAAGATGTTACAAAGTAATAAGATTGTTTTCCTTTGTCTAAAAATTCTTTGATAATTGCATTATCTGCTTGTTGGCAAGTTGTTACAGTTTGTATTTTGGCAGCTGTTGTCTGAGAATTCTGCACACTTGGTTCTTCGGCGATATCTTTGAAAGCCAAATGCCTACCCCCATACATGATTCTGGCCTTATAAAATAGAGACTGTGCTTCGAAAGACAAGATTGAATACAAGATCTGCTTACCGAGGATACATGTTGTAAAATCGCGCTACTAAAATGCTTTCTGTGCTAATATAAGTGAAGTTGGTGGTTCCAGCATACAGCCAATAAAGAAATGTAGTCGCATTTTTCCATCCACAACATGATACGAAGCCAAATAGTTCAAGGTACAGTTTTCTATTTTCGTAATTCTTTTATGCTACTGTGGAGGATAGACATTTTATTTGCTGCTACTCATGATTATCCAATAAATTACCAACACCACGTTACCAAACACATTCACAATGCACGAGCGACGATGTAATAATCATTCCTCAAATTAAAAATTAATCATTCCAAATTTGTGGTAGAATCTGTTTTACAGTTTCTTTTGTCTTTTTGTAAAAGCATTAACGTAAAGAACTTGTGCATCAATTTAAAAGTAGTTAATATTTGATTAATTTAAGTTAGGGTATCTAATTTTAATGTTATATTATTTCTTGAGGAGGCGCACTTCACAAAGCAGCATGTATATATAATTTAGGTATATTTCTTTTCCTAGATTTACTGTACAATTTATGCTTAATTTTCTTCTATATGTATTTGAGGTGAACCGTTGAAAGTATTTAGACTATAAGATGTTATATATTTTGCTTACCAATTTTATATGCTTATGTTATGACGCTTTGTTTACCAGCATGTAACAAACGATTAGGCAACTTATTGGATTTTATTGTTTTCTAGATAGTCTTACGAGATTTGGATGTTAACAATATAGTTTTACAGAGGTTTCCAATGTATTCTTTCTATTTCACCCACGCCCGTCTACGACGTTTTTGAGCTAGCCCGAATTCTATCATTCTGTCCTCGTTTTGTTGCGGTATTCGGCGTTATCAATTTCTTTACTGATTCTTACTGTTTTCTTTCGTGTTTGCGCGGAATACCGTAACAACCTGATTCCGATACAAGCAGTGAATCAGATGCATCTGCAGATGCAAATACTGAGAGCGAATAGTGCAATGAATCCTCTATCCGCAATCATCCCGACCCTTCTATATCGAATGCTTCTGGCAGTTCAACCTCAGAAGCAGACTGGATAAAGCGAAAGTTAGAAAATATTAAATGGTACATGTCAACGAATGATGATCCGCCAGCTATCGAGAATACCATGGGGATGACTGGTATGAAAGAAATTTATGCAGGAATCTTAGCTGATGCTGACCCTATAGACTATTTTGAATTATTTCTGACACCTAATATTATGCAGGAGATAATTGAACAAACGAATTTATTCGCTACTCAACATCTTATGTCTATAGATGTTTCTGGTAGATCTCAACTTTATGAATTGCAACCTGTTATCTTCGATGAAATGTATAATTTTTTGGCTCTTATTGGATGGATGGGCCTAGTAAAACTTCCTGCGATACGGGATTATTGGAGAAATAATGCATTGTTTGGTATATCTTTTGCACTCAGTGTCTTGACAAGAAATCGGTTTGAGCTTATTCTAAAATTTATTTATTTCTCGTACAACGAGGCTACAAAATCTGAAGGCAGATTATACAAAGTTCCTAAAGTTGTAAATATGTTTATCAAAAATTGTAAGAGGGTATATATTCCAGGAAAAAAAATATGTGTTGATGTGTCCTTAATTCCGTGGAAAGGCAAGTTAAAGTTTCGCCAGTATATTACTAATAAGGCCGCTAAATATGGCATTGAAATCTTCAAATTGAGATTAGAAAAAAGTTACACGTGAAATCTTGAAATTTATTGTAGTAAGTCCAAAAATGAAGAAGCTGCAGTTTCTAAAAAAACTGTTATTTATTTGGTGAAAGATCTTTTGGGTGAAGGTCGAACTGTATGTACGGATAATTACTACACCAGTGTCCGTCTGACCTATCGTTTAAGACTAAACAACACGCATTTGGTTGGGACTCTTAGATCAAACAGGAAACATTTGCCGACAGATGTCATGTCTGCCAAACTTAAAAGAAGACAATTTTCGGTAAGAAACACCGATGATGAGATTGTGGTTCTGAAATGGCGCGACAAAAAAAACGTCAGAATGTTGTCAACTAAAACTTCTGTGTTGAAGACAGTCTCTAGTTGAGAAGGATTAAGTATTCAAAAGCCCCAGTGCATTGTTGACTACAACAGTGGTAAATCCTCCATTAGGCGACTCCGTGGCGTAGTGGTATGTGTGTGACTGCTACGCCCAAGATCCCGGGTTCGAATCCCGACACGGTCCGCTTGGAAAATGTTAGGCGAGCATTTTTCACAAAAATACACCCTCGTTCGGATGAGAGCTCAAATGGAGGTCCCGTGTGTGAGTGTTGTCACGCACGTTAAAGATCCCTACCTTGCTTGGAACAGCAAGGGTTTGACAAAATTCCAAATTTTCCAGGTAAAAAGAACTCGCTTCCCGGCCGATGTAGTTCCTTCGTGTGGAGCATTGGAAAATCACATGTAAAGTAAATCCTCCATTGAGGCGGCTCCGTGGCGTAGTTGGTATGTGTGTGACTACTACGCCCATGGTCCCGGGTTCGAATCCCGACACGGCCCGCTTGGAAAATGTTAGGCGAGCATTTTTCACAAAAATACACCCTCGTTCGAATGGGAGGTCAAATGGAGGTCTCGTGTGTGAGTGTTGTCACGCACGTTAAAGATCCCTACCTTGCTTGGAACAGCAAGGGTTTGACAATATTCCAAATTTTCCAGGTAAAAAAAACTCACTTCCTGGCCAATGTGGTTCCTTCGGGTGGAGCATTGGAAAATCACATGTAAGGTAAATCCTTCATTGACATTAGTGACCAAATGGCTACCTATTATTCTACGTTACGGCGATGCATGAAGTAGTACAGAAAACTCATGTTCGAGATTATCTGGGAGATAAGCTTGGCTAACGTACATTTTCTGTACACTGCCTACTCAATCCGTAGAAAGCTCACTATAACTGAATTTCGTGAGCAAGTTATATCGTCAATGGTTGCTAAAGTTTTAGGATACACTGCTTTTCGATCAAGAAAGCAAATATAGGCTACACTTATTTGCTGACAAATATTATACAAGATGGCAAGAAAATCCGGTGCCGTTGCACAGAGTGTTATAAAGTGTGTGGAAGAAGAGGATCAATTTTTAGGGGACAAAGTTGTAAGAGCTTCTCAAGTAACAAAATGTTCTGTGTGTAATATTTATTTGTGGAAACTGCTTCAATAAGACTCACTAATATGTTTATTTTAATTTTTTTTTATGAATATTCACGTTTGTGTTACATTAAATTTTTGTATGAATTCATGTAATGCGACAGACTAGACATTCTTTGTAGAGTAGAAGTTTAATTTTTTTGCTGTAGTTTTCTTGCCCATCCATTACTAGAGGCCAAAAATGCGTATATAAATTCTTTCGTTGCTTACTAGCTAATATCAATAATTTGAAAATGGTTAGGATACATGAACTTACAAAATTTTTATTGCCAGTTCCATCAGTTTTCTTTCCTTGTGTTGTTGGGCTTGGTCGATTTTGTACCTTACCCAAATTTTTGTTTGTTCTTCCAAATGAAGAATTGAGATTCACGACTACCAGTTCCTCGATTTTGAATTTACTAGTGCTCTTTGACTGCGCCAGATAGGTTTAGGGCTTCTTGGAGCGTCTTTTTAAAAAGGCTTCTTCCAAAAAACTCTTCTATCAATTTTATTTAAACAGAAATTACAATATGAATTTAATAATAGGTACGTTATATTTAGTTACGTATTGAAATCAAAAATATTCTAAGTTGACAATCACTATTTAAATTTTACTAAAATTAGGGCGAGTAGCTTGAACAACCAACAATGTTAAAGTTGTGAAGCTTGAGATTGACCGACCCTCTTGGGGTTCTTAGGGTATTTATGCTATCCCTGCTTTTATATCACTTGTGGGAAACGCGGATCTTATGTCTGCTGTTTCTTTATTCAATACAAAGTATTACTCCTTGGTAATCTTAATTCTAACAATAAGTTACTTATAATCTATTGTGATCTGCAGCTGCAGTGTCATGTTACGTCTGGAATACAAAGAATTTACATCCGTTCTCATGTCTGGTTTATGAACTTCCATTAACCTTTTGTAATATGTCCTTTAATTATACATTATAACAATCTAGTCTTTAGATTCAATTGTTCCATTTGATTATACCTGTATACTAATTTGGGGGATATGTAACTAGCGTTGCAGAAAAAGCCTATGTAAACATGGTTCCACTCGCCTGTGGAGTCAGAAATTATAATTTTTTAGTCGCCTTCTACCCGCCATATATTTAAGGTCTAAAGACGAAAGTGTTAGGTAAGTTGCCGCTCAATCATTAAATTCAAAGATTGTGTGTGTGTGTGTGTGTGTTCAAATTGTTAGTTCTGTCGTTATCCATCCTGAGTCACTGCATTCATCCCAGACAACTTGTGGAGAATTAGTCGTTTTCGGTTTCATCCGTTTTCGGGGAAATACCAACATCTGTGGCATATACTGACCGGTTGCATTGAAACAAGCTTCTACGGTAAACGTTGATTCCTGTTCCGCCGAAGATATAGCACGCACTTGCTTTTCTCCTGTTTGTGAAATAAGTTTACATTTACTTTCTGGAACAATAGAGATACCGGTTTCATCTGTATAATGAACCTGTTAAAACTTCATACAGTTGGAGGTCAGCGATTGACAATATAGATGGCCTTATCGTATATTATTGTTGTGCTCTACATATGGCGGAGCGATAAAGCCTTTTCGCTTGACCAACATAACACTCTCTCGTATCGTTTCACCGACTCAACACCTAGTAACTATAACCGCGAGTGCATAAGTGCTGCTGCCCGACCAAGTGCGTCGACCGGTAAACAACACCTATCTTCGCGGGAGTAAATTGGTGAACAACATTGCAAGGTAAGCAAAACATTAATTACGGTTTGACCTATGTTACTGTTTTTCGCGTCTTACCTCCAATTGCATACAGTCCATTTGCTAAGCTTTACGCTTTGGGAAACGTTCTGGAGCTGTCCCGATTTTATACACTCCAACGTATACCACACAAAAAGTGGTCCTTCTGAGCCTCATATCAAAAAGTGGTCCTTCTGAGCCTCATACCACAAAAAGTGGCCCTTCTGAGCCTCATATCACAAAAAGTGGTCCTACTGAACAAATAAGCTTTGAATTATAGTCAAAATTAATATAATTTATTAGCGGGATCATTATAATTTAAATTATTACATTAATTCATTTTCAAAACTATTTTCTAAAAGTGGGTTTGAATATTAAAATGCATGATTTCTATTAAAAATTTCAAACTTCAATTATTATCAATAAACGAGTACTTTGCATTTAGCATCACAGGTGTTCAAAAACTTGTTCCAATTTATTTAAAGTTTGTAGTTCATTAATATCTTGTTACTACGCTTATCAATCAGCTGTGTAGATAACAAAATAAGTCAAAAGACTTTAACGAAACTGTTTGTTTACATTTTTGTTTGTAAATATTACGTACGTAATGCACTTTATTTCTTAGAGTTGTTTTGAATTCACTTATATTAGTTTTAGGCCGTATCAGCATTAACATTGCTTCTCCACGAGTACTGTGTTTACCTTTAAGGCTTTGCAACTGCGTTACATTTTCCATTAGTTATTTGTGATTTCAATTTGTTACGAGTATACCTGGTACAATATGGAACCAGAACGTGAAGTTATTGTTGTATTTAAACGATTAACAAATCGCAAAGAAAGGTACTGGCGATGTTTGCAAGATTGTTACGATTTAATTTCAACGTTACCAACTAATCTTGATCAATTTAAAGCTCGTGTTAGTCAGCTAGATGACGTAAGAACAAAATTTTTAGATATCTTAGATGAATTATCGTCACTCTCTGACGTTTATAAAACCTTATTTACTGATACCGTTAATCTAGAATCTACGTTCAATACTATGTACTATGATATTTTAGCTAATGCGGCGCGCTATGTCGTTTCAGACACAACGCCCAATGTAAATACTATTGATATTTCTGGAAATACCAGATCTAATGTTCATTTACCAGAAATAAAATAGATATATTTCGAGGTGACCCGAGAAATTCGGTGCGTTTAAATCTCTATATGACAACATTATTCATAACAATAACGCACTTAATGATTGCGAAAAATTCACATATTTGCTTTCTTGTTTGGATGCGACGGCATTAAAGCTTGCACAATCTGTTCGATTTGCTCCAGAAAATTATATGGTTGTTTATAATCTCTTAGTTCAACGCTACACTAATAAACGGATAATCGCTAATCATTATTTATCCAAAATATTTTCACTAACTCAACTAAAGACGGATTCCCCAAAAGTTCTTAGTGATTTATGTGAAACCTTGCAAGCCAACGTCACAGCTCTTATCGACATGCAGCTACCTGAGTTGGCCGATTACATATTTTTATTTTTTTCCCTCGGTTTATTAGACCCGGAGTCGAGACAAGAATTCGAAAAGGAACATTTAAATCAAACATTTCCGAAATTTAACGATTTTATTAAATATTTACGCAACAAATGTTCTATCTTAGCACTGGTGAGCGGTAACAATAATACACCACCATCAAAAAATGTGTTTAGTCCACCACAAAGGGCTAACCCTCAACTATATTATACAAATTCTGTAAACAATAAGCGTGTAACAATGTCCGCACAGGAAGTTACTTCACGACGATTTAATGCAAAGCAGGCCGTTTCTAAGTCCTGTCCTGCCTGCGACGATCAGTTCCACAAATTTTACAGATGTCCAAAATTATTAGCTTTATCAACTCTAGAAAGGCAATACATGGTAAAGCAATATCATAGATGTTTTGCGTGTTTATCACCACATCCTCTTTCGACTTGTAAGTCAAAATATCAGTGCAAACGGTGCGGTAGTAAAATGCACCATACGCTACTGTGTATCGAGGCACCAATTTCATGCAGTACTCCGACTCCGCCACAAAGCGCGGTAGGACACTCTTCAGGTGCCGCTAATTCGGCTGAACATTTTCCTGCTCCAGTCTCTCTTGTTCATTCCTGTGCAAATGAACAGGGAACCGTTGCGCTTTTAGCCACGGCGCAGGTACGAATTTTAGCCTGTGATGGTAGTTGGCATCGTTGTCGCTTGGTTTTAGATCAAGGGTCGCATTCTAATTTCATCACATTATCTTTAGCTAACAAGTTAGGTCTTAAACGCAAGAAATGTCCTTTTGAAATACGTGGAGTAGGCCAATCTCCGCTAGAAAAGGTTCATGGAATTGCTACCTGTAACGTTACATCAATATATGATCAAAACGTTTCATTAAATTTACAGGCTGTTGTTTTATCTCGTATTACCGCAGATCTTCCGATAGCAAATTTATCTAAGCATTTAATAGACAAATTTTCGTCCCTACAATTGGCAGATCCTGAATTTCACATATCCGCTCCTGTCGATATGCTGTTAGGTGTTCAAGCTGTCTTAGATGCCACACCCAACGATTCGTTGCGTATAACAGGCAAGCCATCGGCGCTTCTTACCTCGTTTGGTTGGGTTATTATGGGTGATGTACCAGCTTTAAGTCAACCGTTTTCAGGGGTTGCGTTGTACACTAGCATCTCGGAAGAACCGTCCCTTAGCGACACCATTCGTGCCTTCTGGGAAGCTGAAGAAATACCATTTACGCTGCCAATGTCGCCTGAAAACGTGGCTTGTGAAAATTACTTCAAGTCCACTACTATACGAAACGAGTTAGGCCAGTATGTGGTTCGACTACCGTTCATAGAAAACATTTCCCGAACATTAGGTTCAACACGAGAATTAGCTACCAATCGCATTCTAAAACTAGAAGCTCGATTTGCACGCGACAAAAACTTTTATAAATTATATTCAGAAAATATTGCTAATTATATATCGCAGGGACAACTCACTCCCGCTGTAAAACAGTCCTTATATATCATGACTCACCACGGCGTGGTTAAAAATAAGCCCTCTAGTACTCAAGTTCGAGTCGTGTTTAGTCCTGCCGATAGGGATATTAATGGTACAAGTCTCAATGATATTCTTTACCGGGTGTCAAATTACAATCTGATATTGGTCTTGTAATAACAAGATTTCGAATACCTCAAGTCGCACTCACTTGCGATATTCGACAAATGTTTAGATCTATCGTCGTTCACCCAGAAGATAGAAAATTTTTACATATTTTTTGGAGGTTTCACCCTTGTGAACCTTTAACGGAATATGAACATACACGCGTTATTTTTGGCGCTACCTGTAGCCCTTTCCTTGCCCTTCGTGTTCTACGGCAGTTGGTAGAAGACGAGGGTCACTCGTACCCCCGGGCTTCCCGAGCCCCTAGATCATCAACTTACATTGATGATATTTTGACTGGGTCCGATTCTGTAGAACAAACGCTCCTTCTAAAAAATGAATTGATCAATTTACTAAAACTAGGTAACTTCGACTTAGGAAATGGGGAAGTTCACACACTTCAGTTATTGATAAGTCGGAGACGGACGTTCTAAATCTACCGAACTCTAATCCTACTTTAACAACACGTGATGTTCTGGGTCTCTTTTGGGATATGGGTTCCGATACATTTAGATGTAAAGTTCCAAATATTGCAGACATCCCTACTAAGCGAGGAATTTTGTCACGCATAGCACGCATATTTGATATTAATGGTTATTTAAGTCCATTTACGGTTCTTCTCAAATGCCTTATGCAACGCCTGTGGCTACAAAAGGTGGATTGGGATGAACAATTGCCCGCAGAAATTCTTCAAGAATGGCAGCAAATTCAAATTGAACTGCCACTTCTCGAATACATAACAATACCACGATCTATTTGGAAAATCGGCAACAGTCAAACCCGTTTAATCGGATTCTCCGACGCCAGTTCCGTAGCGATGGCCGCTGTTGTGTATCTGCGATTAGAAGTTGATGACAAAATATATGTACATTTGATAGCTTCCAAAACCCGTGTAGCCCCTTTGAAAACGTGGACCATTCCTCGTCTTGAATTAGGAGCGGCATGTCTTTTGGCAAAACTAATGAAACATACAGCATTAGCATTTGACACCATCAATTTACTAGATCCAATATGCTTTAGTGACTCTACAAACACACTGACGTGGATTTGTACGTCACCCTATCAGTTAAAATTATTTTTTGCGAACCGAGTGGTGCAAATTCATGAAAATCAACCCACAGCCATATGGAGATACGTTCCCAGTTCTGCGAATGCTTCCGATCCTGCAAGCCGAGGATTGAGGCCATCCGAACTACTGAATTGTACACTCTGGTGGCAGGGTCCTGATTTTTTACACCGCGATTATTGTGATTGGCCAAGTGATAAATACACACACAATATTGCAGACGGGTTTAAAGCCGTACAATACGCACTCGTCTCTACTGTTGATGTGAAACAATACTTGGTAGTACTACAAAGGTCCTCGAACTTGCTAAAAGTTCAACGAATTTTTGCGTACGTTAAAAGGTTCACGTTTAACTGCCTTGCACGCAAACGTAATCTTGCAAGGACTACTGGTCCGTTAAATGCCTCTGAGTATCGTAACGCTCTCACATTTGCCATTAGAATTACTCAGTACGAGCACATCTACGACGATATCGTCTTACTAGAAAAAGGGCAACCTAGCACAAAAATGTACCGTCCGTTGTCACCTTTTCTCTCTCCCACGGGATTAGTCATGGTGGGGGGCCGTTTGCGCCATTCCAGCCTTTCTATAACTAGCAAACATCCCTACCTTATCCCAAAAAACAGCAGGTTAGCTGTATTAATATGTGATTACTATCACATATATTCAGGTCATGGGGGTCCGCGGCTAACTCGATCATTAGTTACCCGTACATTTTGGATTCCTTGTATCCGTCAGTTAATTCGAAGTAGAATATTTCGCTGCCTGACTTGCTATCGCTTCCAAGGAGAGCCTATTCAGCCTCCTATGGCAGATCTTCCGCTTTATCGCCTCGAACCCGGAAGATGCTTTACGCATACCGGTTTGGATTTTGCCGGTCCTTTTACAATCAAGCTATCCTCGTTGCGATCGACAAAATTTCAAAAGGCATATATTGCCCTCTTTATTTGTATGGTGTCACGTGCCATTCATATGGAGGTTGTCACAGCTTTAACAACGGAAGCCTGTCTTGCTGCATTAGATAGATTTATAGCCAGACGCGGGTTACCCACGAACATATACTCCGATCAGGGCCGCAACTTTCGTGGGGCGGCTAGAGAAATGTTAGAAATATATAAACATTTTGATCAAGCTAATCCGTCATTGCGCACTACTTATCTTCTAGGGGTATAGATGGTGTAACAAGAGTTGTAAAGCTAAAAACACCCACAGGCGAAGCGGTCCGCCCAATTAACAAGGTGGTACCACTTCCTCCACCATAAGTAATTCAGCATTCTAACATGCAATTTTATTTTTTCCTTCTTTCTCTACAAATTATGTTTTATTTTATATTTTAGTGCAGGAAGCAAAATGCAGAGTACTGAATAATTTATACATACCTAAACATTTTTTTTAAAATTTCTATTTTTATTTTTTCTCCCATTCATTTCACGGTATTCAACAAAATTTACCATTTTGGGTGGGGGGTATGTTAAAACTTCATACAGTTGGAGGTCAGCGATTGACAATATAGATGGCCTTATCGTATATTATTGTTGTGCTCTACATATGGCGGAGCGATAAAGCCTTTTCGCTTGACCAACATAACACTCTCTCGTATCGTTCCACCGACTCAACACCTAGTAACTATAACCGCGAGTGCATAAGTGCTGCTGCCCGACCAAGTGCGTCGACCGGTAAACAACACCTATCTTCGCGGGAGTAAATTGGTGAACAACATTGCAAGGTAAGCAAAACATTAATTACGGTTTGACCTATGTTACTGTTTTTCGCGTCTTACCTCCAATTGCATACAGTCCATTTGCTAAGCTTTACGCTTTGGGAAACGTTCTGGAGCTGTCCCGATTTTATACACTCCAACGTATACCACACAGAACCTGATCACTTGTCTTTTTTCCATCGTATGCTCTTCCCAGCAGTTCAAAAAATTAGTCAATCACCGCTTTATTAAAACTTGCAGCTCTTGCAGACAAGGTCCGGTTTTTTAACAAAAAGTTCAAGATCCGTTTCAGAAACCTTAACCACAAATCCTTTTTGGTCTGTGGTAAACATTAAACATTGTTAATATTAAACGAAAGTATTTTTTTATGTTCAGCTGCTAATTAATATGCTAAGGATTTAAATCGGTAGTTGTTATTTAATAACCGACACCATATCAATACTATAATTTACCATTTAGCCTCCTCTTCCTTTGAAAACACTATCGACTTTGAACTATAATCTGGATTTTGAAAAACTGCAAAATCGTATTGATATGAGTTGCCCAAGGGCCGTTAAAACGGCTCCGTGGACCAGACAAGTTCGCATATAACTGCCAATTCCAAGGTCCCGGGTTCGGTTCTCGACACGAATTGCTAGAAAAACCTTAGATGAGCATTTTTCACAAAAATACACCTTCGTTCGCATGAGAGGTAAAATGGAGGTCCAGTGTGTGAGTGTTGTCACGCACCTTAAAGATCCCTACCTTGCTTGGAACAGTAAGAGTTTGCCAAAATAAAAAATTCCAGGTAAAAAGAACTCGCTTTCAAGGTTCTGGGTTCGATTTTCGACACGGGCCCCTTGAAAAATGTTAGGCGAGCGTTTTTTACAAAAACATGTCTTTGTTTGGATGAGAGGTAAATTGTAGGTCTCGTGTGTGTGTGTGTGTGTGTGTGTGTGTGTGTGTGTGTGTGTGTGTGTGTGTGTGTGTGTGTGTGTGCGTGCGCGTGCGTGCCTGCGTGCGTGCGTGTGTGTGTTGTCACGCACGTTAAAACTCCCTACCTTGTTTGAAATAGCAAGGGTTCACCAAAATTCAAAATTTCTAGGTAAAGAGCTCGCCTCCTGGCCATTGTTATACCTTAGAGTGGAACATTAGAGAGTCTAATGTAGGGTCCAACGAACGATAAATGTTACTTTCAGTCATATTTTTAGTATTAATATGACTTCTTTTTCATATATGCTAGACGAAAAAGATGTTTGTTATTTGGAAAATGCTGTACCCGAAATTCAAGTCGTACCTAGGACTCGCATAATCCTTGATCCACACCTAGAATTATTGATTTTACACAAAACTTAAAATATGTTAATAACTTCTCACTTATGCGAAAAAGGTGTGCGTGCATAAGTGGGTGTATTGCGTGCTTCGATCGTCTATTCTTGCTAGATTTATGTAAATTAGCTTATGCCTGTTTGTGATTACAATAATCAAATAAATAAATAAATAAGGAATTGACTGAAACCTATTTAGAAAAAAATTGTAAACGTTAGTTGTTACAAATAAATTGTAAGATTTAAAACCATTTTTAAACGTTAATGTTGTTTACATTTTTTATTTGCAAAGTCTCCACTTTTTTAATACTGTACTTTCGAACATTGCCAAATATTAAGAATACACTACAATAAAATTGATATGATAATTCTTAACTTATTCACAAACGTGCTACTCACGTCAGACAAAAAACGCGTTATTAATATAGCCTTGTGGAAGTATTAGGTTTCACTATAAATATGCAAAAATGTTCCTTTTGTAATGGCCTATATTTGCATACTTACTAATTTACAACAATTAAATTGAAGGTTATGTATCGGTACCAAAGGTTCAGCATTTTAATACAAAAGGATTATAATTGATTGTAAACGTCTTGACCTTAAACTTCAGTATATCAAATTGAGATAAGGTGTTAGATAAAATCAACGGAACAGAATAGTATTATCTTATCTGGAGGTTCTTTCAAGCACTTGCAAAATATAATATTTTAGAAAAATTATATAACGTATTTTATTATATTAAATAGGAAGACAGAGCACCTTCTATGCGCTTTACCTTATGACCTGTCAAAAATTTTAAAAATTATTTTAATCTTTACGGTCAAGGTTTACCTATGATGAAGTAAATGTCCTATTTCTTCTTAAACTAACTACATAAACTTATTTTGGAACAAGCATTTACTAGACCTTAAATCCAATAGAGATCACAGAGTTAAATAAACCACCTAACACGGACACATAAAGAGATATATGGAACAAGGTCCATGTCAGTCATAATTTGGTTTCATTTGAAAAAGTACTTTTTAAAAGTTTTGTGCGTTAATATTGTTTCATTTCTTAATATAAGTAACGTATCTCATCATAAGTAATATAAAATTCATTTTAGAATGAGACTTTTAAATCTAAAGTTTTGTCTATTTTACACTAGAAATTACAGGGGTCGATTGAGTATATACCTAAGCGATTAGTTATATATTATATATATATATATATATGATATACATATATGAATGATATATATTATAGTTATTAAGATGAAATGAAAACCCAACTTTGTATTTATTGAATTACCATTTCAAATCGAACAGTATTGAAAACCACTAAAGAAGCACAGATTTGAACCTGCAACCTCTGATTCTCCGGATCAGTGCTCTAACCAATTGAGCTATCTAGCCTAATTGAGAATCGATGTTGACAGGTTCAACCTGAGCTGTAGCCTTCGTTTAGTGGTTTTCAATTACTAGTCTTCGCATTTGAAATGGTAATTCAACTTAAATACAAAGTTGGGTTTTCATGTTCATCTTAATAACTGATTATCATATTTAAGCATTCATTTGCATTCCAAATGTGGATTATCCTTCTATTAATAATAATATAATTACATGTTTGTATTATTCTGAACGTTGCAAAATGGATGATCAAGTTATTAGTACATGAATTATGTATATAACTAGATTCAATTTCCTTAAATGCAAGACGTAATTGAAAAATCGTTAACAAGAGCCAAGCTTCAGTAGTATTAAGTATAACATCATCTAAACAATTAGGCTAGATAGCTCAATTGGTTAGAGCACTGATCCGGTGAATCAGAGGTTGCAGGTTCAAATCCTGCTGTAGCTGTTCTTTAGTGGTTTTCAATTACTAGTTCGATTTGAAATGGTAATTCAACTTAAATACAAAGTTGGGTTTTCATTTCATCTTAATAACTATTAATATATATCAAGCATTCATTTGCATTCCAAATGTGGATTATTCTTCTGTATTAATAATATATATATATATATATATATATATATATATATATATATATATATAGAATAGGGTGTTAATATTTTGGGATTATTTCTCACAATAAAAACCATATAACGTTAAATCATTTGTAATATTTCGTACGTTTTGGTGAATGATTCTCACCTTAATCATCGAACTACAAGAAAAAATTATTAACGGTCAGCAATAACATATAACAGGCAAATACTTACAATTACTAGACAAAAGTTATAATAAGGTTTTTAACATAAGGTGTAGTATAAAAATATAATTAGCTAAATAATATTTAAAATTAAAACTAAAAAAATGGCTGGATTACATACTTCAAGTAATGTCACATTTCAATTGATTGACAGATGGAACAAAATAATGGAGCGAGTGTATATAAAAATGCGAGACAATCAATGTTTTTATGGTATACCTTGTTTTTAAGGAAAGTAATTCAAATATATAAAAAATTTTTTACTACAATTGAGATGGTCTAAGACAGAAAAATTAAATAACAGGTAGTGATAATGGGGAAAGTTATAACCAAAAAGTAAATCGTCTAATTACTAAAGTAGTGATAGCTAAATATTGAGCATTGATTGTAATGGTGGAATGTAGCAAATGTTTAAGAAGCTGAAGTTGAGGAAAAGTGTTTTTGCATTCTAACTTAAAAAAAAAAAAACAGATCGGTATTTAGTATAATCAAAGCAAGTAAATACCGATCTGTTTTTTTTAAGTTAGAATGCAAAACACTTTTCCTCAACTTCAGCTTCTTAAACATTTGCTAAAGTTTGTTAAAATGTGTAAACACTCACTTAAGTTTTATATGTTTATCGGTTGAGTTTCATTAATTATAAATAGTTACTACGTGTGTGCTTTATTTTAAAGATCACCGAACCCTACCCCTGAGATTATCACAAAGCTAGCCAGATAAATAATCTACCGCGTCCCTAAATAATATAAAAATCTCACATAATTTGTCACCCAACCCGTGGCATTTAAAATAAGCGCGCATATGTTTTCGATAAACTATTAAAAGTGTTGTGTTTTCAAGCAAGGTCGAGGTGCAGACGGAATAAGGATTTGGTTTTGTAAACACCTGCTTGCCTGGTTTGCAGATAAGGATGTATACAACAGAAAAGGTATTTATGTATCTTTCAGTGGCTTTAACCGTTTTTAAGTTTTGTATTGCTTATAAAACTGCTTGTTTATATATTGTTTGAAGTATGTATAGCAATTTCAAAAATGTTCGTATTAGATAGAACTATAAACAGTGCCTTATGAAACTTGTAGTGTTTCTTAATTTAATGACTGTTCTGATAATATTTTGTTCGGTAAACGTGTACATTATAACGTAATCGCGATCGCTCTCGCGTTTTGTTTCAACCAGAAGCATACCTGAGATTGTGGTAACCAACCCCTTTGGACGGATAGCTTGGTTGTAAAGCGTTTTACGGGTTATAATTATTTTGATAATTTTATTTACAAACCCGTATGTCACACGATTATTTTTAAGAAGTAAACAAACTTCCACAAACATGAATGATTCAATGAGTGAATCTGTGACCTTGTCGAAGGAGCAATTTGAAGCATTATTACAAAGTATCCGTAGTGTAAATATTAATAATGTTAACCCTCCAGCAGCGACAGGGGGAAACTTTTCACAGTGTCTTTCGCGTTTTGATGGTAAAAGGCACCGATGTGAACGCATTTATTGACGCAATTGAAGTTTACAAAGATTGTTCGCAAGTAAATGATTCTAATGCTCTTCGAGGACTTTCTATGCTTTTATGTGGATTTGCATCGTCTTGGTGGCAAGGTGTGAAAGCCGATGTAAACAATTGGACTGATGCTTTAGCTTTATTACGTACCACGTTTGGACCTAAAAAACCTCCATTTCGTGTTTATAGAGAATTATTCTCTCGGGAGCAAGATGCTTGCATTCCGACGGACGTTTTCGTTTGTCAATGTCGTAATATTTTAGCAAATTTACCTGTTAACACTTTAAGTGAAGCTATACAGTTAGATATGGTGTATGGACTTTTAAATATTCAGATACGTGAGAAAATTCCTCGCGATAGTGTTAATTCTTTTACTGAACTTTTGGAACGTGCGCGTTTGATTGAAGAGACTTTCGTGGAAAAACGTATTGATCGCGCTGAAAATCATAAATCAGTGGATAAAGTAATTTCTAAAATACGAAATCAACCCACAATGTTCGATGTGGTTACTGTAAGACATTTGGTCATAAAACAGATGATTGTCGTAAATTAGCTCGCAAAGAGACTGCTCAAGTAAACAATACAATTAGTGCTAACCCTATTTCGTGTTTTGGTTGTGGAAACCCGGGTTATATTCGCGCTAACTGTCCGAAATGTAAAACTACAGAAAATACACAAGAAGTGAATTCCATGGAATTCTGTGGTATATATTTAAAAGATAGGCTGGTTAAACCCCGCCCTCGTCCTACTTTATATGTGCAAATATTAGGTATGTCTGGCACTGGTATTATAGATACTGCTGCAAAACAAAGTGTTGCTAGCGACTCATTGCATAAAGCCTTGTTGGCAAAAGGTCAAAAGTTTTACGAAGATCAAGTTACGGTTAAACTTGCTGACGGAAGCACTTCGTTTCAAAATATCTTAGTAACCAATGTAAATGTTTTTCTAAATGGTCGTTCCATTACCACATCTTTCATTGTTTTACCTCATGCTAAGAACAACTTGACCTTATTCGGCATAGATTTTCTCGAGGACGCAAAACTTGTTTTAGACATTTCCAACCGTACGTGGAATTTTGCAGACAACGCAAAACAGAAATTTGTGTTAGATTTTGAAATAGTGAACTGCAAGCCGCACATTGCTATAAATTCCATTAGTGCGTTACGTTCTAACGAAGGAACCATGCTTGATGCTTCCCAAGTTTCTCGTTTAGACCGCTTAGTTAAAGCAAACGAAAATACTTTCCGACTAGGGGGAGGGACCACCCCATTTACGGAACACAGAATAGAAACAGCGGATCACCCGCCTATTGCTGTCCCACCATACCGTATGTCGCCCTCTAATAAGGAAATTATGCGGAAAGAAATCGATAGAATGCTTAGTGAAGGCGTAATTGAAGAGTGTGAATCACCCTGGGCCGCCCCAGTGGTCCTTGTGCCAAAGAAAGACGGTTCAACTCGTGTTTGTGTAGATTACCGCAAACTTAATGCTATTACTACACCGGATTCGTATCCATTGCCTCGTATGGATGATTTGTTACATGCCACAAAACGTACATTTTTTATGTCGACTTTAGACTTAAGATCTGGTTATCATCAAATTAGTGTTCGCGAATCAGATCGAGATAAAACTGCTTTCGTGTGTCCTTTTGGTATGTTTCGTTATAAAGTAATGCCGTTTGGTTTACGAAACGGCCCAGCTACTTTTCAAAGGCTAATTGATATATTTAGACGTGGACTGGGAGATATGCTGATTTTAGCATATTTGGATGATCTTATAGTACTGTCAGAAACATTTGACTCACATCTTAATGATTTGGAAAAAGTTTTCAAAAGGTTAAAACAATTTAAGTTAACTCTCAATAGAGAAAAATGTGTTTTTGCTTGTTCAAGCATAAAATATTTAGGTCATGTTATCACATCGAATGGAATTGAGGTTGATCCAGAAAAACTTCTGCCATTACTAATATGCCTAAACCACGCAATGTCAAAGATGTGCAATCTTTTTTACAGACTTGCTCATGGTATCGACGTTTTGTCGAAGGGTTTGCTGAAATTTCTAAACCTCTTTCTAACCTGACAAAGAAAAATGTTAAATGGGTTTGGAATGAAAGTCATCAAAAGGCTTTTGATTCTTTAAAAAAATCTCTTGTTACTGCCCCAATTTTACAGCAAAATGATGGTACGAAACCATACATTTTAAGGACTGATGCGTTTGCGTACGCTTTGGGCGCTGTTTTAATGCAAGGGGAAGGGCCTGATGAACACCCAATAGAATATGCATCAAGGTTATTGACGTCGGCTGAAAGAAATTATAATTGCACCGAACGCGAAGCTCTTTGTGTGGTATGGAGCCTGAATAAATTTCGAGGTTACCTAGACACATCGTCAGTAATAGTTACTACTGACCATCAACCTCTGAAGTGGTTGTTGCTTACGGTCGCCTACTGGTCGACTTGCGCGTTGGGCATTAATGATTCAAAGTTACAACATTCGGATTGATTACATACCAGGTCGTTGTAATTTTATTGCCGATTGTTTATCTCGTCCGCCGTGTGGACATGATACCAAAACTGAGTGTGATGTGTGCTTGGTCACAGTTGACATGCCCACGAGAACTGCTGCAGACATTCGTGCTGAGCAGTTGAAAGATGAAGAATTAGCTAAAATAATTCGTGCGTTTGAAGACGTTTCATGTCATGATTTCACAAAATGGACCGATCGTGGTTACATCATGACTAATGGTATTTTATATCATTATAATTCTGAGGACGATGGGGATGAAGCACAATTAGTGGTGCCTGCTCATGAACGCGCCCGTGTACTGAAAGAGTACCACGATGCACCAACTGCTTCCCATTACGGTGCTGAACGTACCTTACAAAGAATTATGAAAGTGTACTATTTTGTTGGTATGCGCCGATATATTTATGATTATGTTAAGTCGTGCTTGGAGTGCCAACGGTACAAAGCGAGTAATCAAAAACCTGCTGGTTTAGTTCAAACACCTGTGTACAATCAGAGGTTTGAAGTACTGTCAATTGATCTGTTTGGACCTCTTCCCGAATCGGTTAATGGGGAGAAATGGATTTTAATTGTGGAAGATCCTAGTACCAAATGGGTTGAGCTATTTGCTCTAGTGCGTGCTACCGCGCAGGAATGCGCTAAAGTACTTGTTAATGAAGTTTTCTTTAGGTATGGGATACCTCGTAAAATAACAAGTGATAACGGTACGCAATTTGTATCAGCTGTTATGCAAAAGTTTGCCATTGTTTAGGAATTAAACAGCATTTGATACCATTGTATCATCCTGCCGCAAATATTGTGGAAAGGAAAAACCGAGATTTAAAGCCTCGCTTGGCTATTCTTGTAAAAGAAGACCACGCTTCATGGGTTGATAAGTTGCCTGTGATTCGGTTTGCTATGAATTCGGTTTATAGTCAAAGCACTGGTTATACCGCTGCTTTTCTTACGTTTGGTAGGAGCTGAGAACTCCAGATCAGGTTCAAAACGATCTTCGCGTAGTGGTACAGTCAGAGAATTTTGTGCCGCAGATCACGCCCTTTTAGATAAAATGGCTCGAACCTGGGTTGAAGCCAAACAAACGCATGAAATGCAACAGGATCGTCAGAAGATATATGCTGACAGGAAAAGAAATCCAAATCCTGATTACAACGTAAATGATAAAGTTTTGGTCACCACTCATACTCAAAGTAATGCTTTAAAAGGTTACTTCAAAATTGCATCCACGTAAAGATGGGCCTTATGTAATTATGAAAAGGTTTCGCCTACTTCGTATCAAATCGCTGATTTGAAAAATCCTAAAGTGCCCCTAGGCGTATACCATTCGTCAGCGTTAACGATTTACCATGGTTTAGAAGATGCACCACCAGTAGTTCCAATTCGGAAACGTGGCAGACCTAGAAAAAAAGAAATGTTCTGTTGTTGTTGACCCCTCGCCGAGACGGCTTAGAGGTCAAAGGGGGAGAGTGTAACATATCTTTTATGATAGACCACGCGACCCTCACCTGTTGGGAATATACGCTGCGCAGTGCTGTGCTGTGTGCTATCAAGTTGTATCGGGAGTATCGTTTAAGCCGTTGGGGCGTAATGAAGCGACTCTCTTGCGTGCTCGCGTTTCGGGTATGAGTTGGCTTCTTTTGTACATTAAGATACCATACAAACTATTATTGTTCATTGCTTTTGTATAAAGTGTATAGTTTGTTAAAATGTGTAAACACTCACTTAAGTTTTATATGTTTATCGGTTGAGTTTCATTAATTATAAATAGTTACTACGTGTGTGCTTTATTTTAAAGATCACCGAACCCTACCCCTGAGATTATCACAAAGCTAGCCAGATAAATAATCTACCGCGTCCCTAAATAATATAAAAATCTCACAATATATATATATATATATATATTGCTGTGATATCTCTCAGCCCCTACGATTGGGTGAAATAAAATGCTATGTTATTCCCTTTATACCACTCAAACACTTGTGAAGTTGTTAATTTATAATTTTCTTTTGCCTCGACTAGCTGATTCAATTAAATAAAGCACTTCTATAATACACAGTATAATGATTGAATATTTACAACCCTTTTAAATATCTTCTCCCTTTTCAAATCATATACATCTGTCCAATTATTAGAAAATCAAGCCAGCAAAACGAGCTTTTTATTACCTTAAAAGACCTATTGAAACGTTTCAAGCTGTCTATAACTTTTCATAAAATTTACGCAAGAAATTCCCAATTTGTCGGCTTTTACACTTTAAATTATGATTGAGATAAAACAGTTTAAAAATAAATCATATCAAACTATTTGAGATAAAACAGTTTTAAAATAAGTTATATCAAAATCTCTAACCTGAAGTAATTTCATAGGCGCTCCTAAGAACTGAAGTCGATATCCAAATCGTTATTGGTGCGTTTATTCCAATGTAAAGTTTTCCATTTCCGCAATAGAATATTTACAATCAATTTGCTTGTACAGGCAGCATTCTCCAAAATTGTACTTCTGACCGTAATGGCTCGTAATTTAAAGTTCTACAGGAATAGTAACATTATTTTTGATTTTAATTCAAGATTGTAATTTATATCGTAATTGAGATGGTCATTCCGATGGACATTCAGAGAGGAATTTAGAGCCCTGTTTTATTTATTATTAGAAATGTTATAATTTCCTAAATCTTATTTACTTACGTCTCAGAAGTACGGTACAATTTTCACAATTATACACTCTAGAACTTCACTGTTAACAAATATTTATTATTCACGTAAATATTTGGCACTTTCAAGTATAGTCACTGCTCAGTTTCAAAGTATACTAACTCGATATTCAATTCTCAAGATATTTATAGGATCGTCCCACTTTTGTTTGTGATTCGCTGGCTTCACGTGCTAGGCGAGGTCAAGCATATTATCACTTGTTATTTTGGAAAGTTTACCAATTGTATGTATTTTAATTGTATGACGCGGTGCTTGAAGTTACGTAATTCAATTGTTGTACCTTACATTTACTTTAGGAATCCCAGGAATTTTTGTACATATCGATCACGTAGTGTTGTTTGTTGGCCTTATTTTAATCTAAATCAAATAAATTTGGTGTTTGTATATTTCCTAATAAATTGAATTTTCGAACAACTTTGATTCTCTTAGATCACGTACGCTTTTAAATAATGCATAATTTCTGCGTGCGTTTACGATAATATCTTAACACACTTTTTAAATGTTTATCTAGCCAATTCATGCAGGTTTTTCACTGATTTAATTTTAATGCGTTTCGTTACATTTTTAAACTCTAATCTTTGCTAGTGGCTACTCTTGGGTGTGTGTTTTAATTGCTTGTACCGCTATATACAGTGTGCTTGCAACCAATAATTTTTATAATAACCTATTTACCCTTCTAATATCTATAATTATATGTTTCTGTTACTTGAGAGTTTCATTTACTTATTCTACGACCCCAGTGACTTAACCTACCCCTAAATTAACCCTATAATTACAGCATTAGTTCCCCAAATTAAAATAAAATTATTGAAAATGTTGGTTTTGCCCAACGTGACACAAAATTTACATTGGTCAAAAATATTTCATTTTTATTTTGCTTCACTATGTGCACAACTCCTGCATTATTTTTACATCCCTATTCCTATTTTAATATAACCTATTCTATAACTACACATGTATTCCTTTCGAATATTTTATGCTATTTTCTAAATGATTATTATTTACACACGCCTCTTTCTATCTTTATAGATCTATATAAAGCATTTCATCTCCCTAATTCCTATCCATCTATACTTTCCCCATTTTTCATTAATTCATACAACGTATCATCTCTTCATATTTCTCCTGTTTATCTATCCTCACTTATATATGCCCTATTGTTTTCTTCAAATATTACAATATGTACAATATCTAATCCCTAATTTATCCTAATTTATGATGATATCCTAATTTAATTCTCCTATCCTAATTATTAAAAATGTATAGATTTGCATTCGCATCGAAATACGTTTTACGATATCTTACAATTTACATATCCAATTTAAGTTACCTGCTATTTATTTACAATATGTTTATATTATACAGGATGATTATTTATACACGCGCAATTTGCGTTTTTTGCATTGTACATCAATGAATAGAGGTATGCTTGTATTATACAGGGCGTGACCATGAAATTAAGGAAAATTTCATTTTTTTCCGGATTCTATTTTATTTTAGTGGGATTTATTTTTAGACTTAAGGTTTCAATGACCTCTTGTGACCCCTTATCACGTTAATATATACATATATATATATATATATATATATATAAATATTAGGTAATTAATTACACAAGGTAAGCTGATAAATACTAACGTATTATAGTTAATAAGATGAAATAATAACTTAGACCTTTATGCAAAGCTCAAATGATCATTTCAAATCGAGATAGTAATTGAAAGATGGAAAATATTATGTCCCGGAAAGCCTAAGATACTGGTTCAAGTTCTGTCCGGGGTATTATATTTTCTATCTTTCAATTACTATCTCGATTTGAAATGATCATTATTAGAGATTTAGGTTGTGAAAGATATGTAGACATTTTTAGACTAGCTCAGAATAGAAAAGAATTTAAAGCTACATTAAACAGACCTTAAGTAAGTTCGAAAGCAAAACAAAAAAAATAAATAAATAAAAATCCGTTAACTAAATGTCACCATGACATAACGCACAATTCGTTAGCGGTCTGGTATGTTGGCAGCGATTCGCTGCTTAAGCCTTACCGTAACATATAATTTCACACTTTTCCTTTTTTGGAGGAGATAACCAGATAATATTTCATTTCCTTATAAAATGGGAATCATGTAAGCATGTTGGAGTTCTTTAATAACCATCAGGTTGCTAATATCTATGTAGAGCCAGGTAGATAGGAAAAATATAGAAGAGTATATGAGGACCTACACCAAGCTATATTAGTCAAATTGTTAGAGATTTAGGTTGTGAAGGGTATGTAGAACTTTTTAGATTAGCACAGAATAGAAAGAAGTTAGAGCTGTGTCAAAACCGACCTTAAGTAAGGTCGAAAACAAATTGATGATATTTATATATACAAATATACATATATATATATATATATATATATATATATATATATATATATTGCTGTGACAACGCCTCGCTTTGGGGCGTTGCAAAAAGGGGTGATATGAAAAAGGTCGTACGTTGTGACGTTTCTAAAGGAATGCTATGATAGTGGCCACACGTTGAGGCGCCTCTGAAAAAGTGATGTGATAACGCCTCGCTTTGATTCGCGGCTAAATTATTGCTATGACAACGACCGGCGTTAGGTGTTACTAAAAGAGTGCTGTGATACAGATACAGCAAACTGTAGAGTTTGAAATTGTTAACTTACCTTCTTTTCTAACTTTACTAGGTCTGGCTAGCTCAATGAAAATGCCTGAGTTTACAAAATGAAATCAAACACAGCAGTAACAAAAAACATTTATACAGTCTAAAATATTTTCTCTCATACAAAGAAATGTAGAATATTTACAGCATAATCTTTTTCAAGCATAAAATTATTCCCAACAAGTACCTATTACTTAATTATCAAAATGTCTCTCACCTTATTTAGGTTTAAATTTACAGAACTAAAATCTCTTCTCTTATGGATAGTTTACCTGACTTTGTTTCGCACGCTTGTTTGGCCAAAAAATCCTTGACAGATAATCTATAAAAAAATCAGTGTGTTTTGAATTCCGACCACAAACTCCCTAGTAAATATACCCTTACAAAAAAAATATTATATAATTAAGACCAGTTCTACCTTTAATTAAAATGACAAATACTCAAATGTCAGTTACAAACAATATTTTGAAAGTAATACTTGCAAAAATCCACAACGCGCATCTTCAATTCGTAATTACTAGTATTAAATATCTTATGCTTCTTGGCTTTATTTTAAATCGACGTTCAAATCCCAGTTTACAAATCATACATATTTCCTTAAATCTTCCTTCTTGATTTTATTTTAAATCGAAGAATTTTCCCATCTTCATTGTATATTACAAATTTAAATAACTGCCTTTTTAACAACTTTCATATTTATATGCAGGTTACGTTTAACTTTATAATCAACATTATATTTTAAAAATGACTTTCAGATTCACTGTTACACTGTAATTATTAAATTATGGTATGCGTGCTGCATACTTCAAAAGAACATCGAAATTCTTTACATATTGCTTTGTCGACGTGAATTTATCAATTGATTTTAATTTCGATTGCTTCTGTTTATATATTAAAATTATTTCTTTTCTAGAATGTATGAGTGTTTACGTGATTCCATTCCAAAGACTATACGCCTATCGACGCAAGTTTTTGTGAATTCTTCATTAGCGTTCAAATCGCCGTGTTTTATTACCTCGTTAGCGTCATCTATGTGCGCTGTTTGTCTTTCTCTAACACGTAAGTTATGGTCCGCGGTCTTCATCACTAATACGTAAGGCTATTAAACCGAGTTCTTATCGATTTTTATATGGGTATTTAATGTTCCTTATAATAAACGTTTTGTTTATTAATGAATTTATACCATATTTCTTATTAACTATATTCTCTCGAAAATTCCTTTTTAATTTCGTATATTCTAGAGAATGCCTTATTTAAAATGAATTTGTTATACCGAAGTCAATTTGGTAATTAATTTTAAAGCTTTCATTGCTTTATAATGCAAACGAGCTGCATTTTTATAGTTGTAATAAAAGAGATTGGTGTTTATACTGATATTTCACACACGGTTAGTTATTTATTACATAAATAACTAATGCTTTTAATGGCTTTAAAATGTAAACAAAACGCGTTTTTAATATACATAATTAAGATTAAAATTGGGGTTTTAAATACACGAAATTATTTATTTTTATGCACGGAAAGTGCATTTTTATTACAAACGAATGGCTTTATATTTATTTTACAGTGATTATTTGCAATCACGGAAGATAATATGTTTTTTTTTCTGCATTCCTTTAACATAAACCACTGCGTTTGCGGGTATCATCTCTTGCAAATATAAACTCAAAAATGTAGTCTTCAATCCGTTGGCAAGAGGTAAATGCCAGTCCAATCCATACAAATACTTGGTCATACACGTGGTTTGCTTCCGGAAGTCCTAACCCAAGTTCAAATTAGTCAAGGGTAATCTAAAATCTCATTCTATAACTCGTATGTTTTAACATTCAGAATAGCGATCTCTTTTAAAAAAATCGCTCGTTTTAAATTGAAAACCTTGAATGTTCAAGATAAAAGTCAGCGAAAGCTGATTTATAAATGGGTAAACTTTGAAATAAAGTTTTATATAACTATGCTATCCGTATTTTCTCACGTTGGGATCTTGAATCCATACCATTTAATAATCAGTTCTTACCCCTTGTTTCACTCAACTGATTTATGGGTTCCAAAAATAATTTTTGGCCTTTGACTTATTCTTTAAAACTGTTTTATTGTATATTGCCAAATTTATTGTTCTCGGCAGGTTATGTAAAAAAATAATAAAACGGCAATATTTTGGCTGCCAAAGACATTTTCAAAAATTCGGGCTGTCCATTACATCTATACACGTCCAGGAAAACGATATAAAAAGTATTAAAACAATAAACTATACAGAAAAAAAGTAACAGGGCCCGCACGTAGGAAAGCATTCTTCGACAACGTATTCAACGTGCAAAAATTAATTAACACAAGCACCAAAATAAAATGTGTGTGTGTGTGTGTGCGTGTGTGTGTGCGTGTGTGTGCGCGTTTTGTGTGCGTGTGTGCGCGTGTGCGTGCTGTGCGGTGCGTGTCGTGCGGCGTGTGTGCGCGCGTGTGCGTGCGGTGTGTCGCGTGTGCGCGTGTGTGCGGGTGTGCGGTGTGCGGTGTGTGTGCTGTGGTGGTGTGCTGTGTGTGTGTGTGGTGTGTGTGTGTGTGTGTGTGTGTGTGTGTGTGTGGAGGCAGAATGGATTGGCTGAATTTTTAAAATTGCTCCCTTGGCAGGCAAAATACTTTTCTGCACAGAATATTATTTTTAAAAACAACAAAAAGACAATATTTTGCTACAAATGTATTTTCAAAAATTCAGACTCTATTCTCATCTACACACGCACGGGAATACAGCGCTCGCTCAGAAAACTTTCTAAATTATAAGTTGATAAATGTAGTTGGATATTTTAATACTATGATTGGTTGAGGATGAGTTTATTTTAAAATGAGCTATGTAACTTTATGTAATGTAAAAGTTGTTTGTACCTGTTTACAGGAATAATGTTATTATTACTGTGGTAAAATAGAATTAAGTGACGCAGTAAAAAGAAAGTGTTTGTTTTCATTGTTTAGGGTATAATTGGTTGTAAAGAACTCAATTCTACTAGGTGGCCGAGATAATTAGGTTGCACTAGGATAACTCGTTTTCAAGATGATTGTACCCTAGATAAAACGAGTTGACGTCCATTGACTAATATAGTACTAAAAATCATTTCAGAATAAGTATTTATGGTAACGTAGCTTGATAATTTTAACTTCTTTATTACATTTTGAAATCTATCGATTTATTTATACAGAGTGATTCACAACTTTATAGAAATATTTTAACTGATGCTTAAGAACGTGTTATAGATTAGTATTTACGCAAAAAAATATTTTTTAAAATCTAAAATTTGCTACGTATAATGACGTAGCCGGAACAAAACGTAAATATACCAGGCTAACTACCAATGCGGAGAGGGGAGGGGTTCCTAGCAACACAAAAATAATACATCGTCAACGATTTTTATTTACAATAAAGAAACACAGATATAGAAATTTCTATCAAAACAGCAAAACAAAATTAACTAAGGTTACTATTTAATAACACAATTTTACTCTATGGACAAATTCACTAATTGTTCCACGAAGTGTGCAATTCGTAGCTAACATGCAATAAATCTAATCAGTACTAAAAAGAATAACGCAGATACTTTCGTATAAGGGGATGGGTTAATTAAAAAAACATAAAATTTAGAAACCTTTCCAGTAAGGATTTTACCATACGAAGCGTTTGTTATAACTCTAATCAGTAAAAAAGAATACTGCTGATACTTTTGTATAAGCAGATGGGTTAAGTACAAAAAGCAAAAGCATTAAAGTTCGAAACGTTTCTAGTAAGGATTTTACCAGAACAAACATTCGCGTATCTAATTTCAAATTGGGTTTATCCCTGGGTATGTTAGAAAAAGAAAACAAGTCACATACATGTATCGGGATACTTATCTTGTAAGCTTTCGGAAGCGAATTGACACAGCATCGCCGCGGTAATCAGCAACAACCATGCTACTACCGTAATTGCAACGGCAGTCTACATGTAAGAGCAGTTGATCTACATCAAGAAATAATCGGGCTACGCAACTAGCAATTTAGCCTTCAGCTAAGAGCTACAAAAAAGGAAAATCTTACTAATATTAACAACTCAGGAGCGCTTACCGATGCACACCAAATCTACACATTTGATAGAGGAGAAACGTGCATCGCTCTTGGAGTAACAGAACGAGTAGTTTTTTCAAATGCATCAACGCACAAGGTGCAGAATCAAAGTTTAAAAGGAGTTCAAAATAACACGAACTCGAACAGCAAAGATCCGCGTTATCGATACGCGATTGAAACTGGAAAACACGGTTTTACCGGAGAATAGTAGGATATATTATTTCGACAAATCTTTAGATAAGAAACCCACTAGAACACATCTATACGTTATCAGAAGGTATAACGCGCTCACGGATACTTAACAGGATCTTGACTAATTAATTGTAGCATAAACTTGTCGTTTCAAAACAACTGGATTTACGTTGAGAAATTCTTAGAAAGAGTATTTATTATTAATTATGCGGAAGGATTTAACAATAGACATGGAATTTATACAAACGGATAATGAATTAACAAGGGATTTGAGTTGGAAATTATGGTAAAGCGAGCTTATCTGAACAGGTACAATATACCGGGTATTGTTGGAGAATTTAATACTAGAAAAGGAATTTATGTAAATAAAAGAACACCAATTATTGCCGAAAATGAACGTAACAAATCCCCTCCAGCAAAATTAAAAGGTCGGAGTAGGGAAGCAAAAGTACGGGAGTAGTCAGTACCAAACAAAAAGAAACCAAACAAACAAACAGAAAATTCGCTTAAACTAAAAGAAAACAAAAGAAACAAAAAAAAGAACCACCCAACAAAACACAAAAAAATTTTTTTATCCGGCTTGAAGAGCTAATAATAGAAAGGGAGAAAGAAAAAAAAGACAAAAAAAGAAGGGAAGACGGGTAATAAGTAATCAAAGAGGACTAAGGTGGAACAGCCTCAGCACTGCGGAATCGTCAACGGACGGATGTTTCTCAAAAGAAACAGTAAGGTTATCAACCTCCAAAGAAGAAAAGGAACGAGGAAAAAAAACCAACAATGCCAAGCAAAACAGTACCCAAAGGTCAAGCCTCAAGGATGTAAAGGAACAACAAGGGAGAACGAGAGAAAGAGAGGAGGAACGCTGATAAAAAAACGATGTACTATCAACTGTGGTAACCAAGAATCGTAACTGAAGAAGCAAAGAAAAGAATAGCTAACTAGTCCTAGAATCGACTAAGTCATGGCTTCCGAAGAAAGAAAAGCGGACTAGAAAGCACCTTCCACAGGAGCGGATGGACGAAACAATCGGACCAGGGACCGACAGCAAAGAAGACCAGCAAAAGGATAGGGAAAGGAAAGTGGAACGAAAGGAACGAGAAAAAAAGAAAAAACCAAAAAGAACAACACCAACACCAAGTATAAAACAAAAAACCTAAGAATCGCACAAAAGAAAATAAAACAGAATTCCAGTGTTGTTATGTATGAGCAGCTGTGTACGTGTGCGTGTGTGTGTGTGTGTGTGTAAGGAGTGTGTGTGTGTGTGTATGTGTCATGCGTGTATAAAGTGTGCGTGTATGTATGTGTTGTGTAAAACCGCTGTAGTCGCCTCTTACGACAGGCAGGTCGTACCATGGGACTATTCTATTTCCGGACCCACACGGGTGCAGAAGAAGCAAGAATACGAAAGAAAACCTAGCAAAACAGGGAAGTAAAAAAAATCGTAAAGTCCAAAAATCAAAACCTAAGGAGAGCAAAGTAGGCATAAGAACCTGGTGCACGAGGACTAGATATTGGGCTTAAGGCGTTTACGCCGCCAGAAGGTAAATGAAACAAGATCAAGGACATTATGACTTCGCCGCCATACATCTTCCAATTCGGAAGGACCATAGACTAATGTCTGCCTCTTTTGGGCAGTTTTCTGCAAAACAGTGACAGCAGGAGGTGTAGCAATTGTAGCACGCGATATAAAATGTGGCGAGGGTGGTAACTCGAAACGAGTTAAGGAAGAAAGTTGTTTTTTGTTAGGGTTGGAAGTAAGAAAGTCAACGGTAGAAAAGGAAACATCATGGGTTGTCAGAATATCCACGGTAAAAAGAGAAAAAGTATTGGCTGTATGAGAATCAACCTTACGAAGAGAAACACAAGCGTAGCACACTTCAGTTACGTTAACTAAAGAGACAGAAGTAGATAAAATTTCAACGACGTTGGATAGAGGACTAGAAGTATCGCAGTTAGGAAAGGAAACGTCATTGGTTGTAGGTATATCAACCCTAGGAAAAGGAGCAGAATACGATAATACTTCAGGAAACATTACATAAAGGAACAGCATCAGGAAGAAGTTCAGCAACAGTAGATAAAAGAACATCAGTTAGAAGTTTATTAAGCTTAGCTAAAAGAACAGAAGCAAGTAGAAGTTTGTCAGCATGAGATAAAGAAACACAATCAGAAGGAATTTTGTCAACATCAGAAAAATTAGTAAGAGCAAGTAACGTTTCATCAACGTCCGATAAAGGAGTAGAATCAAGTAAGACTGCATCACTGTTAGACAACGGAGTAGGAACAGATAAAACCTCAGCCACAATAGAAACTGCTTCCTTAACAATAGTAGATAACGAAACAGGATCAGGTAAAACTTTGACGACGACAGCAACAGGTATCACCGCTATGGCTTGACTAACTTCAACAGGGCCTTCGCAGACTGAATTAGAAATTATCGTCACTTCAGCGACATGTGTGCTTGCAGACACGACGGGGATTTCTTGAGTAGAATCGTTTAAAAAAGCGGGAACAAACTCTTGAGAAGCTACCTGCAAGTCACTAATTCGTAGTATGGGTTGCGATGGTGGTGTAGGCGTAGTTTGGGGTGAGAGTGAATAAGTAGGGCGAGCAGAAAGAGGAGTAGAATAGAATGTAGAACTAGAAACGGAGGAAATTTTGTTTGAAGCTGTATTCGCCGAAGAAGGGTAGGTTTTGATAGTAGTAGCAGGATGACCTGGATGAAGGACAGAAGAGAACGTAAAGTGAGAAGCATAAGAAGTTTGGCTCCTAGAGCTGAGAACAGAAGTTGAAGTATTACTTGATGACCTATTAATAGTAGGATGACAGTTTGGACAGTTGCGGCGAGAAACTCCCTTATATCCGCAACCATAACAGTGGAGTACTTGAGGCGAGTACAACGTGTCGAAACATGACCAGGTTTGTAGCAATTAAATCAGATGATCTGACGAGTAGAAACAGAACTAGGAAGAAGAACAGCAGAACGGAAGAAGTATCGGATCTACCCGTAAGCGTAAGAGAAATCTTAACAACTCGGACGTGTGTAGCAAAAGTATTTTCCTCAGTAGTAGCAAACTAGTAAGCAAAATCCGGGGGTTCAAAATGTTGAATCAGTAAATTAGACAACGACTTCCAGTCAGAAAACCTATGTCGGTAACCACGATACCAAAGTAACGCTTTAGACTCGAACAAGTCCACTGCAGACTCAAATAACTGCAATTCTGACACAAGGTGAGTTCGTTGGAGTTCTTCGACCCGTCCCAAAAAATCATGTATGGGAGGAGTGTTCGGGACACCTGAAAATTTCAAGTTCTACTCTCACACAGGAAGACCTTGGTAGGAAGCCGAAAAGAAGTCATTTTGAATACGAACAAAAAAGAAATTGGTAGAAAGTAACTAAATAAAGGCTACCCGTAACTCGATAGAAGCCCAAAAAAGTATTGCGAATACAGGACAACGTAAAACATATCCGACGGATAAACTTCAGGAACACCAATAGGAGCGAAACAACAAAATAAAAATTAGAATAGGGCTGTAGAATAAAAGAAAAATCGGAGGAAAGAAAACTAACTGTAGACGTGACGGGGAGAGCAAAATGTACAGAGAGGGAAGCAAGAAAAAAAAATCTTGCCGGCGTTTTTAATGGACTAGGATTATTGGCGAAAACACAAGTCCAATAATCTGAAATTAACCCACTAATAATATTGAGCGTAAGGGACAAAACATAAGTAGTATCAGGCCGAGATAATGCGGATCACATAGGAATTTAGGCACTAACAATAAAAAAAATCGGAGCAAAAATTAACTAAAACAAACTCGGAGCAGAAATTAATCACCAAAAAAATGGTGGCCCCACGCTAGGGCGTCAGAATTTATAACACGTACAATGACGTAACCGGAAGAAAACGTAAATATACCAGGCTAGCTACCAATGCGGTGAGGAGAGGGGTTCCTAGCAACACAAAAATAATACATCTCCAACGATTTTCTATTTACAATAAAGAAAGAAACACAGATATAGAAATTTCTATCGAAACAGCAAAACAAAATTAACTAAGGTTACTATTTAATAAAACAATTTTACTCTATGGACAAATTCACTAATTGTTCCACCAAGTGCGCAATTCGTAGCTAACATGCAATAAATCTAATCAGTACTAAAAATAATAACGTTGAATTTTTCGTATAAGCGGGTGGGTTAATTAAAAGAACCTAAAATTTAGAAACCTTTCCAGTAAGGATTTTACCATACAAAGCGTTTGTTATAACTCTAATCAGTAAAAAAGAATACTGCTGATACTTTTGTATAAGCAGATGGGTTAAGTACAAAAAGCAAAAGCATTAAAGTTCGAAACGTTTCTAGTAAGGATTTTACCAGAACAAACATTCGCGTATCTAATTTCAAATTGGGTTTATCCCTGGGTATGTTAGAAAAGGAAAACAAGTCACATACATGTATCGGGATACTTATCTTGTAAGCTCTCGGAAGCGAATTGACACAGCATCGCCGCGGTAATCAGCAACAACCATGTTACTATCGTAATTGCAACGGCGGTCTACATGCAAGAGCAGTTGATCTACATCAAGAAATAATCGGGCCACGCAACAAGCAATTTAGCCTCCTGCTAAGAGCTAAAAAAAGGAAAAATCTTACTAATATTAACAACTCAGGAGCGCTTACCGATGCACACCAAATCTACACATTTGATAGAGGAGAAACATTCATCGCTCTTGGAGTAACAGAACGAGTAGTTTTTCAAATGCATCAACGTACAAGCTGAAGAATCAAAGTTTAAAAGGAGTTCAAAATAACACAAACTCGAAAAGCAAACATCCGCGTTATCGATACGCGATTGAAACTGGAAAACACGGTTTTACCGGAGAATAGTAGGATATATTATTTCGACAAATCTTTAGATAAGAAACCCACTAGAACACATCTATACGTTATCGGAAGATATAACACGCTCACGGATACCTAACAGGATCTTGACTAATTAATTGTAGCATAAATTTGTCATTTCAAAACAAGTAGATTTACGTTGAGAAATTCTTAGAAAGAGTATTTATTATTAATTATGCGGAATAGACATGGAATTTATACAAACGGATAATGTTTTAACAAGGGATTTAAGTTGAAAATTATGGTAAAGCTAGCTTATCTGAACAGGTACAATATATCGGGTATTGTTGGAGAATTAAATACTAGAAAAGGAATTTATGTAAATAAAAAATCAATTAGTGCCGAAAATGAACGTAACAAATCGAACCGAATGTTCTCAGGATACGTATAAAAACAATGAGTAGAATCACCACACGTTCTAATTGAAATTCCTTAGTTTGTGAGCTATATAAGGTTTATTCTGTATGACAACTCTATCGTAAAATTTTATGACATAGTTTGGGCATTAAAATTTACAAACACACAAATTGACGTGTTTTATTATAAGCGGTGCCAATGGCACTGACGGGGTTTCAAATAATGTATATTTATTACTCATTAGTAAACTGCATTTTGTAACATTATTTTGAAATGTTAACGTATTAACAGATTAATTAATTAATTAAATTTCATTAACTTGTATTACTTATAGGCAAGGTTCCATGATGAATTATTTTAGTAAGCATCCCTTATAATAAAGACCTCAGGTTTAGAAATAGCTGTACCTTTAAATATTATAAATTCCAGCGGCTGTCATAATAATTTAATGCTCCTACCTTGCAGACACAATACAATACCCTTTAAGAACTTATGTCGGTTATAGATTGACGAATCTGATAAATTTAAATAAAATATTACCTTTTAACGTAAACAAAGAAAAGCAATTTTCAGTTGTAAAACTTAATTTTTTTAATATTTCAGTGATTGACAAGGGTTTGTAGAAAACGAAACATTACAAATAGCCAAACTATTTTCCAATTTGATTTCTTCAAAGATAGCAAGTAATTTTAAATAGTCTGGAGACAACCATTGTATTTAAATCTATTTCGGTTCTGGTTCGCCTATCCGGTTTTTTGTTAATGGCAGACAACTGTCGCCAATAGATATGGTCAACAATTTTAGTACTTAAAATTCCAAGAATGTACAACATATTTAAACCGTTAGAAAGATAATTGCTATCAGTGGCACTCATTTTGAAAGGGGTTGGATTTGGTTTCTGAAATCTTGTTTTTGGGAGGTTTTGTTAATAGTCATTGGAAAACAGAAATATCACGTAAATAATGGTTAAGGATAGGGATCATATATAATTTAAGGCTTTAGTCAAAAGAGAGATTCCAATGAGGTTTTCAGTTTTAAAAACGTAGCCAAAGAAGCTCGCTGGTAGCGTTCTCCGTCGTAGCAGATATGATATCGCACTTAGTATCACGATAGTAAAAGTGGAAAGGAGTAATTAACTCGTCCAGTTCGCGAGGGTTTATGCCCGTCTGTTCGGGGATTTGTAAGTGATATTAAAGTATATAATAAAAAGCTTGTGTGCGTGTGGCGCACAAGTTAAGCTATCAGCAAGATCCTGCCGGGTACGTGTGTCATCGAATTATTTGAATAGTTGCAAACGAGATTTTTTCCCGCAATTTAAAAGCTGTTCTGGATTGGAAGGCAAGCCATCAAACAATTGATGATTTTTAGTAAGTTTTTATAGTTAAGCTAGCATGAGGAATTTTTAGTTAATTTATTTGTTAGGACGTTTTGGCCATAAGTCGTAGGATTAATATAGTGTAAAATTTATAAGATAAGTTTTCTTCTATATAAAGTATTTGGGAATTACTTATGTACATAAAATTATCAGAATTCCATATCAACCATTCAATCAAATTTCTAAATTAAAATCAAGGAATTAAAATCAATGTAAGAGGTTGACGTTTATTGCTCTGTTGATTAAATAGTTTTTGTTTGCCGTTGATTAAGTGAATATTTTTCTATTTTTGATCATGAAAGTTGCCTAAGTAGTCAAAAAGGTAAGAATTGATTAAAAGAAACAATTGTCCTCCTTGGGATGACAAGTCTCTCAAGGTTTTGTATGAACATTTGAACATTCTCGACTTGTCTGGCGCCCTTGGTAATTGTTTTTAAGTAACAATATTTATGAAAGGTAAGTGCCAAATTTTTTTGTTGTATATTATACATTTATTTAACACTTTCTGCAAAATTTTAACCCTCTATACGATCCACAACCTTCCGCTAGCTAGTGCCGGTGACCCCCACCTTTAATTTTTGTTTTACAGGCCGCCCCCATTTTATAATTTTAATGAAAATAAGATACTTAGTAGCTTTTTCACCTGTAACAAATTTGAATTTCGATACAAGCAATGGACATTCTAATTCACAGGTGACGAGCTTGTAAAACGCTAATTTACTAGTTATAGTAGAAACCACGAAAGAAGTCCTCTACGTCATAGATGTCGACCTCAATTTAAAACAGACCTTTAAGATTATTTAATAGCTTAACTAATGTATATGATAAAGATAGGAATACGATTTGTACGTTTATTTGAGATGTGTCGTATGTTTTGAACTTTATACTTAACAGGCTAACCTTTGGTAATTATGCCTTTTCTTTAAAATAGGATATCTTTCTTAGTTATTTGTAAATGGAATATACTTTTTAAAGTTTTAAAAGCTTTGACGGAAACTTCCGAATCGGAATATTTATTGGGTATTTATGAACTAAATGCTACATTGACTTAAAATTTTCAACTTAATTCGTACGAATACAAGTGATGACGCAGACGACTTCTTTCATGGTTTCGACTATAGTATCACATGATTGGCATTTGCAATTCTCTTTTTCTGACAGTATTCAAAATACACTATAACCTTAATTTAAAAGAACTAAATGACAGTAAGCATTTGTTGGTACACAATAAAATTCATTGTTTAATGTTAATTTAATTCCAGCTCTATTCTACTTGTAGATGTCAATCCGTGTCGAGCACGAAGAAAGACGTGATACTCTTAATTGTTCTCAGGGGTTCAGGTTAGCAAATATACAACAGGTCGAGGGCAATATAACATTTATTATTAACTGTTGAAATACAAACTGAAATTACTTCACACATCGTACCGCTGGTAATAAAAAGCCAACTTAACAATGTTTTATAATACACCCAATTAAACACCCCTTAATGCGAACCGATTACAGCACGTGCTAGCGTACAGATTTATACAAATTATCAGATTAAAATAAAGGTCAATACTTACGTTCTAGAAGTCCTTGCAGGTGCAAGCGTATAAATACCTGCCGGTGTGCCGGGTGGTTTCACGTTATTTTCCACTCGGAGTTTACACTAACACAATCGTCAACACATTAAATTGCGCTACAAAAGCATCTTCATTACCCGTAACGAATTACATAATACTTCGCTAATTCCCTAAAACAACTAGCAAATATCTGCAATTGATATTTACACAGTAAATATCAAAGCTTTTATCCTAGAGGTATTTGAACAACCGACAACTAAATACCTTCTCATTAATAAACCTGATACACCCTCGGCATAGACAGCTGGCATAGCCACCTGTATCCACGCACATCTAAACATCAGCTAACTATCCGTCCCCTTGATTGACCTTCCTAGCTAAGCACCCTATATTTTATCAAGCACGGCTGGAAATACCAGGCTCATGTATTTACCGCGCAGTACCCATATTTTAAATAATTTTATGAAATATAAGATTAATATATGTTTACATATATGGCGCGTTACATACTTTTGTTTTCTGTGAATTTTAATTTTGTGAGAAACCTCAAAGATTGCTTCTGAAAGCAGCGTTTTACAAGCTTACTATCATGACATACACTATTCAGAAGCCCTTCAATCTTTTTTGCATAATACATCCCACTTGGAGAAATAATATGTCTTAAAAAACCTACTGAATTTCTCGCAAAATAACATTTTTTTAACTTTACGGTTACCCCAGCCGCTTTTAATTTACGAAAAATAATAGCCACACGCTCTATGTGACGGTTAGGGTTCACAGAAAACACCAATATGTCGTCCACATACGGGATTGTAAATTTCTTTACCTCAGCACCCAATACATTATACAGGGCCCTTATAAAGCCAAACAGCTGGACCTGAAAAACATAGGTCTGTCCGTCAAATAAAAAACCCGTATATTTTTGATGTTCCGCAGATATGGCTACCTGCCAGTAAGACGCCGTCAAGTCAAGCGTACTAAGACATTGACCTGGACTGAATTCATACAACAACTCACAAGGATTCGGTGGAATTGCCCTATCCTCTCCATTTTCTTATTTAGATAGCTTGCATCAAGGCAAACCCGAATGGTTCCATCCTTCTTTTTAACAGTTACCAGCGGACTGATATATTCAGTTCGGCGCATTTCTATGGCCCCCATTCTTCCATCTCTTTTATTTGTTTCCTAGCTTCCTCACGAAAAGCATAGGAAATTGGATATTGTTTACAGACAAAAGGGGAATAATCAATTAAATGGATTTCGTGAACGTAACCCTTGATTAGTCCCGGATGTTTTGAAAATATGTCCCTATATTCAAAGAACAAATTTTTTAATGCTTCTTTTTCTTCGACAGTCAACGACTCTGGCCTCTTGGCAACTTCTGCAATGTCCTGCGAAGAGTACAACATTGGAAATTTCTTTCCATTATAATGACTTATACGATCCTCTTTTATCTCGCTTATTAAGATATGTACGCCCGAATTTGGTTCATCCACAAACTTTAACTTTTGTACCTCGCCACAAAATTTACCTCTCAGTGAACCCCTGACAAAATCAATAACTACTTCATAATCTTGCATCCAGTCGCATCCCAAAATTACATCTCTTACCAACCCCGGAATCACCAAAAATGGGTAATCAATTTAATGCTCAACTTTTTTTAGGGATAAACAAACTTGTTCCTTAACAATCACACTTTTCCCCCCATGCTCCCGTTAATTGAGCGTTTCTACATGGCACCCTAGGCACTGTAGAACTATTCTGCACCACCCTCTTTAGAAAACTTTCCGAAATTCCCGTTATCTGAGACCCGTAATCTACCAACGTCTTTACGCCAATCATATCATTAACCAAAATATCAACAGATGGTAAAATTTATTATAGACTTCTAATACACCAAAGCCGTCGTTCTATACTTCACAATTTCTGAATTATTAGATAAATTCAAGGACGTCCTTGTAGAATTTTATGCTCCATGGTGTGGTCATTGTAAACAGTTGGTCCCTATTTACCGTGCAGTGCCCATATTTTAAATAATTTTATGAAATATAAGATTAATATATGTTTACATATATGGCGCGTTACATACTTTTGTTTTCTGTAAATTTTAATTTTGTGAGAAACCTCAAAGATTGCTTTTGAAAGCAGCATTTTACAAGCTTGCTACCTGTAAAGTAGAACACCCACTGTTTGTATTGGAACTAATAAAGCGCAAATAAACATTATTTGAAACATCTGTCGGTGTTATTGGTACCGCTAATAACAAAACACAAATTTGTGGTTGTGTAAACTTTAAACCCCAAACCATACCATAAAATTTTGCGATAAACTTGTCATACAGCATAAACATTGTACTGGAGCTCACCCAACAACTAATTTCAATTATATCAACTTAGCAGGAACATTTCCCCCCATTTAAACTAATGTAAAAGTGAAGGAAGTTCTTTTCATAAGAAATACATTGTAATTTTCTCTATATGAACTATACGTTTTTGGAGAAGAGATAGACACACATTAATCTAATTATACCAGCGTGTCTACCCTGAGGGCATTTTATTAACTTGCTTTTTTAACACGCTAATAACGCCACAGCTTAATGTTATAACATTGAACGGCGGTACCAACTTAACATTATTATATAGAACTAATCCATTGGAAAATAAAGAAAAACAACTGCAATCTATGAGAATTGCAATGAAATCCATAGTATATCTAATAACCTGCATAGTTATTTAGATCACATAAATGATATATCTATTTGAAACGTTTAATTATCTCGTAATAAGTATCTGCTGCTCGTTCTGTCGCCAAACCTTACAAATCTAAAATTTTGTTTGTTACAATCGATGTAGAGGAGGAAGACCACCAGCGAATTTTAGAATTCTTTGGAATTAAAAAAAGAAGAGGTTCCCACTGCACGTATTATTAAACTTGAGGAAGAAATGTCAAAATTCAAACCTGAATCGTCCGAACTTGATGCTGATAGCATAACTACATTTGTAGATAAGTTCTTAAAAGGTGAGCTTAAACAACATTTATTAAGTCAAGAACTTCCTGAAGATTGGAATAAACAACCCGTGCGTGTTCTTGTTGCAAGCAATTTCGATGAAGTTGTATTAGATAAATTCAAGGACGTCCTTGTAGAATTTTATGCTCCATGGTGTGGTCATTGTAAACAGTTGGTCCCTATTTATGAAAAAGTTGCAGAGCATTTCGAAAGTAATGTTGATGTTGTTATTGCTAAAATTGATTCCACAGCAAATGAACTCGAACATACTCGTATTACAAGCTTCCCTACAATTAAACTATACAAGAAAGAAGACAACAAAGTTATTGTTTACAATGGTCCTAGGACTTTTGAAGGGTTATCTAAGTTTGTAGAGTCAGGTGGTGTTGAGGATGGTGCAGCGTAAGAGCCAGTTGAAGAAGAGACTGAAGATGATGATACTGGACGGCGAGATGAATTGTAATTGTAGTACTGACATATTTTTGTTCGTTTTCTTTTCAGATTAATTGTTTTCACATTTCTGTATACTAATTCTAGGTTAAGTTCTTTAACTGTTGATATATGTTTAATAAAGTAACAAGTTATTTGCCAAGCAGTACAATAAATTCCAAACGCCTCGGGGCAATACATAAAGATTGGATTAATTAGCGCATCGTAAACAGCACCTAATAATTACCAAATCCAATTATGTCCAAATTCTGTATTAACTCTGGCCGTATTTTTATGATCATTTACGTATAGATGAGAAAATCTTATTTTGTTTAATACCTATTAATCAGTTAATAACAGTGTCTAGGAATACATATGCACATTTTTTGCAATATCAAGTTTAATTAACTCTAAAATATGCAAGACCTGTCTCATCAATTTTTAACACATCTAGTAGCGTAACCTGTTTATACCAAAATTTGCACATAATTGGATATCAGGAATTTTTAGAGCTTTTCATGTGTTTATACTCTTTCATTTTTTGCTCGTTGATAATCTCATTGCAAATCGTTTGTTTTAAATCAGAGCAAATCTTTGCAATTATCCAATATCGTGCAGTGGATTTAAATCGTACGTGTAATTAGTAAGATTGGGTTTTTTTAGTTAACGCACGGAAATTTTCCTTATTGGACATATCCTAATTAGGGCTCAAAACATATGTAAAAATCTGCTGTTTACCCATAAATCTCAATCACATATTAATGCAATTTTCTATCACATTCAACGATATCAATACCGAAATCGAATATCTCGGTACTGCAGGGCGACAATTATTCAATGGCTATCTGTCATCGTACACGGCGATTGTAAAAACCCATACCGAGTTACAGCCAATTTGAGATTTTTTCCGGAATCACCAAAAATGGGTAATCAATTTAATGCTCAACTTTTTTAGGGATAAACAAACTTGTTCCTTAACAATCACACTTTTCCCCCCATGCTCCCGTTAATTGAGCGTTTCTACATGGCACCCTAGGCACTGTAGAACTATTCTGCACCACCCTCTTTAGAAAACTTTCCGAAATTCCCGTTATCTGAGACCCGTAATCTACCAACGTCTTTACGCCAATCATATCATTAACCAAAATATCAACAGATGGAATTAGCGTGATAGATTTCAACTGCACATCCAAAGCCTCTTCCTCAATAACTTCACCGAAATCTGAATTAAAAATATTCATAACCTCTCTTTGATCCCTTTGGGTAGACTCAGTTTCTGATCGGGTATTTTCAGATCGGTCTTGCTCGACACGATTTTCCTTACGCCAATCTATCCTATTCTGACTGCTATTTTGAGCGTCATTATTAACATTGCTCGAACGAAAATTAGTGTTCCGATTAGAACTTCCACTATTCGAACGAGGAGCTTGACCCTTGTTATTTGGGAGTACCTCGTACGAAGCGTCAATTTTTCTTAGATGAGCTTCTACCTCTTCGATAGTAGCCAAACCCGAATTCAAATTGCCCCTTTTTATTTCCACATCAAAATGGTTTATTACCCAATTAATAAGCTCTCTCTCTCTCTGACAAAGGTTGAGTTAAATATTTAGCTTCTTTAATTATCTTAAGAAAATAATCTGAACGAGATCCCCTTTCGTAAAATCCGTATTTGACACTGAAAAGTGTCTCCCTTTCCTGTTCTATGCTTCAGTAACGCAAGAGAAATTGTGATTTAAAATTTTCAAATGACGAAAACTCTTTTATTTCAGCCCAATCTTGAGCCGAACCTCTTAAACAATTTACCGCAAAAAATACTCGCTTTTCATACGGTACCCCTGCCTCGTTAAACATACTTTCCAATCTTTTTATAAATAACACCGGGTGTAATACCCCGTTTGGTGAAAAGCGTAGGTTCGTACCCCCCCACATCTTTCCAAACTGTAATATATCCTCGATTATGAATTGCTACCGACGCCCCTGCGTTTACATCCTCTAAACTCTCCACATTCTCAGTCTTTTCTATTTTCTTATTTCTAAATTCCTTTTTTCTTTTTTAACGCCGACGAGAGTTGCAAAAATCCCTCGCTTAAATTCACGTTCAAATTTTTCAAAGCATCGCTTAAACAATTTCCGACTACCGCCGACAAACTGTTATTTACTTCGCCTATTATTTTTCGCAATGAGTTTTTTATGCACCTGCTTTTACGTCATTCTCTACCACCCTGCCCTTTTTTCTCTTTTCTCTAGTCATGCTTAATTTTAACACCGCAATTCTGCGTTATATTAACAACCCTTTCCACTCACTAATCGAATTATCCGTATTTCAACAAATGTTTATACCTCACTAGGTCCTTCACAGTTGTTTATTTGCCCCACGTTGGGCGCCAGAATGTAGATGTCAATCCCTGTCGAGTACGAAGAAAGACGTGATACTCTTAATCGTTCTCAAAGGTTCAGGTTAGCAAATATACAACAGACCGAGGGCAATATAACATTTATTATTAACTGTTGAAATACAAACTGAAATTACTTCACACGTCGTACCGCTGGTAATAAAAAGCCAACTTAACAATGTTTATAATGTTTTATAATACACCCAATTAAACACCCCTTAATGCGAACCGATTACAGCACGTGCTAGCGTACAAATTTATACAAATTATTAGATTAAAATAAAAGTTAATACTTACGTTCTAAAAGTCCTTGCAGGTGCAAGGGTATAAATACCTGCCGGTGTGCCGGGTGGCTTCACGTTATCTTCCACTTGGAGTTTACACTAACACAATCGTCAACACATTAAATTGTGCTACAAAAGCATCTTCATTACCCGTAACGAATTACATAATACTTCGCCAATTCCCTAAAACACAACTAGCAAATATCTGCAATTGATATTTACACAGTAAATATCAAACTTTTATCCTAGAGGTATCTGAACAATCGACAACTAAATACCTTCTCATTAATAAACCTGATACACCCTCGGCATAGACAGCTGGCATAGCCACCTGTATCCACGCACATCTAAACATCAGCTAACTATCCGTCCCCTCGATTGACCTTCCTAGCTAAGCACCCTATATTTTATTAAGCACGGCTGGAAATACCAGGCTCATGTATTTATCGCGCAGTACCCATATTTTAAATAATTTTATGAAATATAAGATTAATATATGTTTACATATATGGCGCGTTACATACTTTTGTTTTCTGTGAATTTTAATTTTTTGTGAGAAACCTGAATGATTGCTTCTGAAAGCAGCGTTCTACAAGCTTGCTACCTGTAAAGTATTGGAACTAATAAAGCACAAATAAACATTATTTGAAACATCTGTCGGTGTCATTGGCACCGCTAATAACAAAACACAAATTTATGGTTGTGTAAACTTTAAATCCCAAACCATACCATAAAATTTTGCGATAAATTTGTCATACAGCATAAACATTGTACTGGAGCTCACCCAACAACTAATTTTAATTATATCAACTTAGCAGGAACATTTCCCCCCATTTAAACTAATGTAAAAGTGAAGGAAGTTCTTTTCATAAGAAATACATTGTAATTTTCTCTATATGAACTATACGTTTTTGGAGAAGAGATAGACACACATTAATCTAATTATACCAGCGTGTCTACCCTGAGGGCATTTTATTAACTTGCTTTTTTAACACGCTAATAACGCCACAGCTTAATGTTATCGCACACCAACATTGAACGGCGGTACCACCTTAACATTATTGTATAGAACTAATCCATTGGAAAATAAAGAAAAACAACTGCAATCTATGAAAATTGCAATGAAATCTACAGGGTGTTTCACGACGAGAGGGAATAACTTCGGATAATGATTCTCTGAGTAATTCTAAGACGAAATGACTCTCTACACTTTTGCTCAATTCACAACCATAAAAAAGTTATGAGCAGTTAAAGTTCATATTCGCATGGGTCGTGTCATGGGAAGCCTCTCGGTAAAAATGCACTTGCAGTATGAAAAATGTCTCGTTTCCTTTGACTTCCAGATAGTTTCCATAACTACAAATTCAGTTGAATTAGCAGTTGTGGAAACTTCTGTCAAACAAACTTCAAAAATTCCCAAACGCTGGAAATTTAACGTTTTTGAAAGATTTTATTTAAAGTTTCAAAATGCCCTTTTATTCAGTAACACGGAATACGCCGATATGGTGTTCATGTATGGTTTTGTAATGGAAACTCTGTTTTAGCAGCCGAGACATATCAAGCCAAATTTCCAAATCGAAGAAAGCCCAATCGGAAAACCTTCACGAGACTATTTCGATCCTTGAGGGAAACAGGAGCCTTTCCTAAACTCGCTTACGAGAGAGAAACGCCTCGCAGGAACGCAGCAGAAGTTGTTTTACGGGAAGTCAATGAAGATCCTCGCACGAGTTTAAGAAAAATAAAAGCAAGAACAGGACAAAGCGTAACAAGCGCGTGGAGGACATTACGTGAAAATGGATTGCACCCTTATCATCTTCTTAAAGTTCAAAATCTCCTCCCAACCGACTTTCCAACTAGAGTAACGTTCTGTGAGTGGATGGAAGATAATTTGGAACTCATAGACCTAACTCTGTTTTGCGACGAGGCCACTTTCACTAGAGACGGAATCAATAACACTCATAATCAACACGTCTGGGCTGATGAAAATCCCACGCAATAATCGAGAATCATTTTCAACACCGTTTCTCAGTTAACGTTTGGGCTGGAGTAATGGCAAGCAAGTTGATCGGACCATTTATTTTCCCAGGAAATTTAAATAGTGTCATGTATCGTCAGTTTTTGGAGGAGGAGCTGCCCATTTTACTTGAAGATATACCCTTACAAACACGAAGACGAATGTGGTACATGCAGGACGGGGATTTCTTTGTTTGGGGACACATGAAGACACTGGTTTATGAACACGACAAGCCAAGAACGAAGGAGGAACTTATTGCTAGAATAAACGATGCGTTCAATCTTGTGAAAGAAAATATGGAGAACTACAACTGGCCCAGACAAATGAGAAGAAGACTTCGGTTATGTGTGGAGCAGGAAGGAGGCCATGTCGAACATTTGTAGCCGTAATTTTGTTGCTTTATCAGTTCTTAGCTTGTTGTAATTGTCATTTTAAATGGTTTTACTTGTTGAAATTTGTTAGTTATTAAATTTTTTAAAAGTTAAGAATGATAAGTGACCTACTCGTCCATTCATTGTAATGTTAGTATTACCCAGTAGGGTTGGCAACTTTAAGGGTCGATATCTCACATACGGTTGAGAATTGAGCAAAAGTGTAGAGAATCATTTCGTCTTAGAATTACTCAGGGAATCATTACACGAAGTTATTCCCTCTCGTCGTGAAACACCCTGTATAGTATATCCAATAACCTGCATAGTTATTTAGATCACATAAATGATATATCTATTTGAAACGTTTAATTATCTCGTAATAAGTAACAAGTTATTTGCCAATCAGTACAATTAATCCCAAACGCCTCGGGGCAATACATAAAGATTGGATTTAATTAGCGCATCGTAAACAGCAACCTAATAATTACCAAATCCAATTATGTCCAAATTCTGTATTAACTCTGGCTGTATTTTTATGATCATTTACGTATAGATTAGAAAATCTTATTTTGTTTAATACCTATTAATCACTTAATAACAGTGTCTAGGAATACATATGCAAATTTTTTGCAATATCAAGTTTAATTAACCCTAAAATATGCAAGGCCTGTCTCATCAAATTTTAGCACATCTATAGTAACGTAACTTGTTTATACCAAAATTTGCACATAATTAGATATCAGGAATTTTTAGAGCTATTTGTTACAGGCGGAAAAGCTACTAAGTATATATTTTTCATTCAAATTATAAAATGGGGGCGGCCTGTAAAACAAAAATTAAAGGGGGTCACCGGCACTAGCTAGCGGAAGGTCGTGGATTGTATAGAGGGTTAAAATTTTGCGGAAAAAGCTAAATTAATATATAACATACTACAAAAAATTGGCACTTACCTATCATAAATATTGTGGCATAATGACAATTGCCAAGGGCGCCAGACAAGTCGAGAATGCCCAAATATTCGTGCAAAACCTTGAGAGACTTGTCATTCCAAGGAGGACAATTGTTTCTTTTAATCAATTCTTACGTTTTTGACTACTTATACAACTTTCATGATAAAAAAATAAAAAAAAATTGACTTAATCAACGGCAAACAAAAACTATTTAATTAACAGAGTATTAAACGTGAACCTCTTACATTAGGAAATTCATGGATTTTAATTTAGAAATTTAATTGAATGGTTGATATGGAATTATGATAATTTTACGTACATACGTAATTCCCAAATGCTTTATATAGAAAACTTTTCTTATAAATTTTACACCAAATTAATACTACGGTTTATGCCAAAACGTCCTAACAAATAAATTAACTAAAAACTCGTCATGCTAGCTTAACTATAAAAACTTACTTACTAAAAATTGTCAATTGTTTGATGGCGAGCCTTCCAACCCAGACCAGCTCTTAAATTGGGGGGAGAGAATCTCGCTTTTTGCTTTTGTACTTCGCAATTATTAAATAATTCAATAACACACGAACCCGGCAGGATATTGTTGAGCTTAACTTAACTTGTGCATCACACGCATACAAGCTTTTTATTATTACTTTATATCACTTGTAAATCTGCGAACACACAAGCGTAACCCTCGCGAACTGAAAGAGTTAATTACTCCTTTCCAATTTCTCTATCGTGATACTAAGTGCAATATCATATCTGTGATGTCGGAGAACGCTACCAGCGAACTTTTGTGGTTACGTTTCTTTCTACTTTTTGACAACGGACAACCCCATTGGAATCTCTGTCTTTTGGCTAAAGTCTTAAGTTATATATTAATCCTACTCTAAACCCCCATTATTTTACGTCATATTTCTGTTATCCAAAGACTATTAACAGACTCTCCCAAAAACAAGATTTTAGAAACCAAATCCAACCCCTTTCAAGATGAGCACCACGGATAGCAATTATTTTTGTAATGGTTTAAATATGTTGTACATTCTTGGAATTTTAATTAATTTGTTGACCATATCTATTGACGACAGTTGTCTGCCATTGCGAAAAGACCGGATAGCCGAACCCGCGCCGAAATGGATTTTTAATACAATAGTTGTCTCCAGACTACTTAAAATTACGTGCAGTCTTTGAACAAACCAAATTGGAAAATAGTTTGGCTATTTGTAATGTTTCGTTTTCTATAACCAATCACGAAAATATTAAGAATATTAAGTTTTACAACTGAAAATTGCTTTTCTTTGTTTACATTAAAAGGTACTATTCCATTTAAATTTATTGGATTCGTCAATCTATAACCGACATAAGTTTTAAAAGGGTTTTGTATTCTGTTTGCAAGGAAGGACCATTAAATTATGATGATAGCTGCTGGAATTTATAATATTTAAGCCTAAAGCTATTTCTAAACCTGGTCCTTATTATAAGGGATGCTTATTAAAATATAACAGTAATTTATTATGGAATTTTGCCTATAAGTTATACAAGTTATTGAAATTTAATAAATTATTTAATCTGATAAAACGTTAACATTTCAAAATAATGTTACATATTCTTGTGTTTAGACTCTTCCATTAGCAATTTTTTGCTCGTTGATAATCTCATTTCAAATCGTTTAATACGTTTTAAATCAGAGCAAATCTTTGCAATTATCCAATATCATGTAGTGGATTTAAATCATACGTGTAATTAATAAGATTGGGTTTTTAGTTAACGCACGGAAGTTTTCGTTATTGAACATATCCTAATTAAAGCTCATAACAAATGTAAAAATCTGTTGTTTACTGATATATCTCAATCACATATTAATGCAATTTTCTATCACATTCAGCGATATCAATACCGAAATCGAATATCTCAGTACTGCAGTGAGACAGTTATTGTACATAAAGTGGCCATCTGCTATTGTACACAGTGATTGTGGAAACTCATACCGAGTTACAGCTAATTTGACATTTTTTCCCGGAAGACTTTATAGTTACACACAAAAGGCTTATTTGAATTATAAATATTACGGCTCTTGCTGGCGTCTATGTAATATAGGGTTTTCTTTAGAAATTAGCTTTTAGATGAGACCCTTGTCGAGATACATGCACCGAAATCTTATTTTTGTAGAAATGAATAACAAAACTGTGATTGTTGTAGAAAGTGTGTTGTTACGTTCAAAACCTCGCAAACAATCTTTTCTGCATGAATATTAATTCATACTACTTTAATTAAAACGTCAAAAAATTTCTAAACAAATCATAAAAGCTATCGATCAACAAGCTCGATTTCCTTCCACTTGAAATTAGTTTCCATCAAGTATTTACTCTATAATATTTTGCCTTACAAAATCAAACAGCCGTTTAGCAACCTTACGGTACAAAATCATTACAAATAAGTTCCAACACTTGCAGTGAATACGTTTCAACCAGAGCTACACATAAATTCGTGGCTTTCTTTTAAAATATAAGGCCGCTTAACCGTCTGCCTAGTAAATGAACACTTGGAATGGATTTGTTATCTATACCAAGTTCATACTATTATCCTGCAGCTGTGCAGGTGCTCAAAGTAATAAGATTGTTTCCTTTTGTTAAAAATTCTTTGTTAGCCGTTATCCCCTTGTTGGTAAGCTGTTACAGCTGTCGGAGAATTCTTCATATTTCATCCCTCGGCGATGTTTTTCAAAGCCAAACACCTTGCCCCTTACGTGATTCTTTTCTTTATAAATAGAGCCCGTGCTTTGGAAGCGATAGATTGAACACAACATCCTTTTAGCAAAAAGACATGATGTAAGTCGCGATTTTAAGATGCTATTTGTAAGTAATCATCTAACTTAGTTAAACTAGTATCCAATCCATCGACAAAGGCAGCCTAAATGTCCCGAATCCTGTACGATGCTACCAGAGAGGCAGATAGCTTGGTCTAAGGTACAGTTTTTCTGTTTTTGTTACTTTTTGATGCTGCTGTGAAGAACGGACATTTCGTTTGCTATTCATAATTTTATTACTCATGATTATCCAGTAAATTGCCAACGGTACGTTACAAAATTCACATACACAATAAACGAGCGACTATGTAATTATTCTTTAAGTTAAAAATTAGTCAATCAAAGCTTGCGTTATAGCCCTTTTCACTGTTTCCTTTGTCTTTTTTGCATGGATATTAACGTCAACAACTGGCACATTAAATTAAAAGTAGCTAACACTTGGTTTATTTAAGTTGGGGTGTATAAGTTTAATGTTACGCTATTTCTTCAGGAAGTACACTTCACAATGCAGAATTATAAATTATGTACACTTCTTTTCTTAGCATGACTGTAAAGTTTATGTTTAATTTTCTTTTGTATATATTTAGGGTTTGAAGCATAAAGTAGGTATATAGATTCTAAGATTTTATATTTGCTTACCAGTTTATATTTTTATGTTATGTAATATGCAAATTGACACTGTGTTTACCTTAAGGACGATTACGCAAATTATTGGTCTTTTGTTGTTTTGTAAATATCCCATTTGGGACTGTTTAATAAAGGTTTAAAATAAAATACTTCTTGAGGTTTTTAATTGGTTCTCTCTGTATCACTTACCCCACTCTACGACGTTGTTGAGCTAGCCTGAAATCTAATACTTTTGAATTTTGATTCCACCATTCTGTCTGTGTTTTGTTGCGGTATTCGGTGTAGGCGATTTCTTTACTGATTTTTCTGTTTTCTTTGGTGTCTGCACGGAATACCGTAACAGTGTCTATTAGTCAACAAAACATTTTGCTGCAACAAAATTGTTAGTTGTCCAACAAACACCATGGGAAGGTCAACACACTATTTATGTTTGCCAGGATAAGAGAGGGTTTATAGATTGGGGGAGGCTTTTAGCAACACTTTTAAACCAAGACAAGTCTAATGACCAAACCTAGATTCCGCTACTGGAGGAACTTAGACTGCTTTAGAAAATTTTTAACTGTTCTTATCCCTAATCACCGCCACTGAGGGGATATTTATTGACAAAAACTGTGTATTTATGTAGGTAAAACCCACAGCACTATACTTCGGCTACCTAGTTTCAGCTACTTTTCCAAGGTCACGGTGATGTCACAGTCTTCTAAAAATAAAGAACAAGTCAATGTTATTCGAAGGGTTTATTTTAATATTGGATAATTAACATAATTTAAAAACACTTAACCACCCAAGCGCGGATTCAGTAAAACTTAATTTCAGTATCAATTACGCACAGAAAACTGTCCTTTCTTTATGCTTGTTTGGGGTGGTTTTAATTTTATCTAGTTTTATCCGTAGTTTAAAATCCAAGTTGATGCCCAAGTCTTCTAGCTCCTTTCCTAGCCAATAATCGGATATATAGAGACCGTCGAGATTTTCGAATTGCAAAATGTGCCAAAGTATATTTCTATACATAAAGTCTTTGATTTCATATACAATCAGATCCATTCCTTTGTGTAATTCTTGCAGCTTGTGGCAATCTTTTAGTCGTGACTCTCCAACTATTTCCTGTATACGTATCTTGTTGGCTAAGTCGATTTCCTCTTGCTGGTATTGCTGATTCCCTCACACGCTAGTTGTATGTCCACTACCTTTAGAAATATATTACCCTTATATGTTGTAAGACCATCGGTTATAAGTGATCCGAAAGGCTCTTTATTAGGCAAGGAAAACCCCTTTACATGTCGCGTACGCCAAGATTACAAACCCCCCTTCCTTAGTTCGTCTATGCCATCCACCCTTTTTGATAAATACATTCTTAAAAAAACCTTTTAAATAGTATACCAATTTAGTACCATCCATCGCCTACATAACTAAAAGAGCCTTTCTTACTAACCGTAAATGCATATAGTTCGTAGAATCCAAATGTGTCTAAGTCGGTCCACCGGTACATAAAATAATCTTTTAATTCTTCCTTATTTTTGCTAATAAGATATTCTTTGTCTAACACATCTTTGTATTGTTCTCGGATTGTTGCAATTTTTCATGTAGTCCAACGTTCGCCTTTTTGCATCCAATTCTTCTAATTCCAGCTGTCTTTCTTTTCCACTTGTTGCGTATAGCTCGCATAATGGGTCAATTTCCTTTAACGTAAACGAATCGAGTTTGTGACCAATATTTACACATTTTCTTACAACCTCTGGGTAAATGTTAAGTGTATTAACCAAAACCGATTCCGATATTTTGAGATCGCCGTCCTGGCGGGGGTGAATTCCCCATAGAGCCAAAACATTCCACCAGGACCGCTCGGCATAGCCGCGTGGGCGTTTATTCCTGACGGATAAATGACCTTTATATATATCAGAATGGTTTTTAGACCTTAGGAAGATTTTCAAAGAGCAAAATTTGCCCCAGTTCTGGCATTATGCGTCTGGACGTAGTACAGTATACAAGGAGGTATATTTTCTAAAGTGAAATCATGTACCCCTAAACAAGTTGTATTCACTCCTGTAAATTCTATTTAGCAATAAGCCTGTTATATTTTGCAGATCGAGAATCTGGACATACTGTACATATCCAATTACTAACTAGAAATTGATGTAGAAGACGAAATCCTAGACGTAAATTTAAAAATAAGAATTAAAGTGGTTAGGTAATAACAACCGCAGTAAACAAAAAATTTCCGGCTGTGTGTTGCTATGTTTCGACTCGTTGGAGTGGAGATTGCAAATTTCCTAAAAATTAATTTTAATAGGTATCACCATGCAGAATGAGCACAAAATGCTTCCTAAATAGTCAAAAATTATACCAAAACCCGAACCTATACCCAGACCCTATGTCCGAGCGTAAGACCAATTCTTATACGCTTATTTTCTTTTGTTGGAAGATGAAAAATTATGCTCCCGAAATTCGTCTATGTACTCGAAGAAGCAACGAGGACACAACTGATTCCTGCTAATATATCACCTGCACCAGTAAATCGAGGTGATCGACTTAGCATCGAAGTGCAGTTATTATGTATTTTTAGTGTATTAAGTATGGATTTAAAAAAAATGGGGTAAGTTCGCTCTAGTAGTGGTACGAGTTTAAGCCGTTAAAATATTATAACTCGTTTTAATTCAACATCAATTTTAAAATGCAGTTTGTTACGATTTCGCACAATTAAATACCAAGCACGCAATCTAATCAATAGCAAGCACATAGGGAATAAAATTGTGGATTTATATTGATTGTCTAGGTGCTCGATTACTACATACAGATCCAATTTGATTAAGGATCAAGGTATTAAGATGTGGGGGCGGGGTGGTGTATAGCGGTGGGGGTGGAAGTTGTGTGTGAAGGTGAAGGTGTATGTAGTTACAACAACCAATAGTAAATACAAAGAATTTGGAGACGTGTGTTGCTGCTTCGACTCGTTGGAGTGGGGAATGAAAATAAAGATGCGTATTATTTGTTATAGCGTTTTTCATAAAAATTAATTTTAATAAATATCCCCATACAGAATGAGCACAAAATCCTTTCAAAATTGTCAAAATTCCCCCAAAATCCTGGGCCTACGTTCCAAACCCTGGTCCTATGCCCGAGCGTGAGTCCAATTCTTATACACTTATACTCTTTTGAACAAAACACGGACAAATTCCCATTTAATTCCGAAATAGTAATATTCAAACCGAACAAAAATACACCATCGAACCCAGGACAGAAAAACAAATAAAAATTTTAGTAAATTCAAAAGACGACGTAGGAATTATAAACCACATGTAATTTCAACCCGGAGTAGAAACACCCACAGCATTAGTAAAAATAAAAGATAGTTACGCCAACACAACAATTTTAAACTCAAACGATTACCCCATAAAAACATCATTGACAAATCTAATAGACGTGGAAGAAGTAAATTTCAGCGAGATGGAAATCGACGAGGAATATGAAAGCGATTCCAACCCTACAGGACACGATAGAATGTTGAAAGAAAACTTAATTAATATTCGTTTTAACGAAGATATTAATAACGAGGAGGAGAAAGCAATTAAAGACTTATGTTTCGAATATCGAGATATATTCCATTGTGAAGGAATACCATTAACTTTCACCAATACCGTATAACAGCATTGCATTAACAGACGATAAACCAGTATGCAACAAAGCATACAGACTACCTCAGGCAAGCCAAGAAGAAGCAGATAGACAGGTAGTAGATCTATTAAAGCAAGACATCATCCAACATTCAAACTCACCATGGAGCAGCCCCGTATTAATAGTACCAAAGAAGTTAGATGCATCGGGCAAACGCAAGTATAGAATGGTTTTCGATTACAGAAAATAGTGAGAAAACTGTAGACGATAAATACCCGCTATCCAATATTACGAAAATCCTGGACAAATTAGGAAAGTGTCAATATTTTTCAACATTAGACCTCGCAGCAGGTTATCACCAAGTAGAGATGGAGGAGAAGGACACAACCAAAACAGCTTTTAGTACACCTAGAGGACACTACGAATACAAATGAATGCCGTTTGGATTAAAGAACGCACCCGCTACTTTTCAAAGAGTAATGGACAATACTCTAAGAGTAATACACAATGAAAAATGTCTAGACGACATTATCGTATACTCAACATCACTGACTGAACATATCGAAAGATTACGAGAAGTTTTTGAACGATTACAAAAAGCTCATTTTAAAGTTCAATTAGATAAAAGTGAATTTCCACAAAAAGAAGTAGCATTGTTAGGACACATAATAACCCCACAAAGAGTTATGCCAAACCCAGACAAAACGAACGCAGTACTAAATTACCCCCTACCCAAAACTAATAAAGAAATTAAAGGATTTTTAGGACTCAGTGGGTATTACCGAAAATTCATCAAAGGTTACGCACAGATAATTAAACCTCTAACCAACTGTTCAAAAAAGGGAAATAAGATTGAACAAACCCCAGAATTTATTCAATGCATCCTTACGAATCACCCTGCATTGAAATATCCAGATTTTTCAAAACCATGTATATTGACAACAGACGCATCAAACGTAGCTTTAGGCGCAGTATTGAGCCAAGGAAAAGTAGGTGGCGATAAACCAATCAGGTACGCATCACGGGCACTAAATGAAACAGAACAAAAATACAGCACAATTGAGAAGAATTATTAGCAATAATATGGGCAACGAAATATTTTAGGCCATATCTTTATGGAAGGAAACTTTATATATACACTGACCATAGACCAATAGTATGGTTATGCAAACTCAAGCAACCGAATTCAAAATTACAAAGATTAAGAATTAGACTAGAAAGATATGACTATGAAATTATATACAAAAAAGGAATTTATAATAATAACGCAGATGTACTAAGCAGAATTCAACTTAACGCAATAAAAACGGAATCAATTATGGGTAACGTAGACGAAACAGAGATAAGAGAAGACTCAGAAGAAATAGACATTATTCACTCAACACAAAACGAAGAACCAAAAACTGCAATTAAAATTTTAAATGAAGCTATCGAGATAAAACCAAATCAATTCATAATTACCGAAATCTTAACCAACCCCAATCCAGTAAAATATACAAAAACGGATAATAAGAAAATATTTCAAATTCAAATAACGAAAGATGATAAGGAAGAGCAGATAATAAAAATTTTAAAGGAATATACCCCAGAGAAAAAATGTTTTTACTTTTATTCTAACACCGAACATTTATACAAGAGATTTTTAGAACTATACATTAGATTAATTAATAACTCAGGACCCGAGATGTACACGGAAATTAATAACTTTAGATGACCCTGACGAAATAAACGACGCAATTGGAAACCAACATTAAGGAAAAACCAACCATCGTGGAATCAACGAAACATTAAAACAACTCATAAGAAAATATTATTTTAAAGACATGACAGAATTAACCACGGATTTCATCAACCAATGCGAATTGTGCAACAAAGCAAAATACGACAGGTCACCCCCAAAAATACCCTTAATGATAACTAAAACACCCTATAAACCTTTTCAAAAACTACACGCAGACACTTTAGTAGTAGAAGCACAAAACTTTTTGACAATCGTAGACTCATTCACGAAAGTAGGCCAAGCGATACCCATTATTTCAAAAAATAGTATCGATGTAACTCAAGGATTCCAACAACGCTTTACATCTTATGGCACACTCGAATCAATAACGTTAGACAATGGAAGGAATTCGGAAACGAAACAATACAAAATACCCTTAAACTTCACAAAATAAAAATGTATATTATATCCAAAAATCAGCCAGAGTCAAATGGACTAATTAAAATATTACACTTAACATTATTAGAGCAAATCAGACTATTAAGACTAACCTATAAGAAAGATCATATCACTAATTTAATGTCATACGCATTAATTGCCTACAACAACACAATCTACTCATCAACTAATTTTACACCTCTCGAATTAACATTAGGACACGCAGATTCCCGCAACCCTTACGATATACACTATAACAAAAAAGTATACCAACAGATGCAAAAGATCACAAAGAAAAACTAAAAATAACTTATGATACTTTAAAAAGTAAATTGGATAACGATAAAGAACGTATTACAAAAACCGCAAATAAACACTAATATAAATAAATTTTCAGTAGGACAAACCGTGTATGAGAAAAATTTCAAAGGTAAAAGACACAAAACGGCCCCCAGAAATTTATGCCCGTTTAAAATCAAAAAGATCTCAGATAAGAATGTAGCCGTAGTAGATTACGGAAAAATTGTAAAATACATTCACTTAAAGAATTTAGAACACCCTGTAATTTTAGATGGACAGCCATCATCCTTGCCGCCAATCCCACCCAGGTAGAACGGACGACGACATATTAGTCGAAAACATTAAAAACAACCCCGGTATACTACCAGTAAAATTGGGAAGTACGCAAAATACAATAGATTACTGGAAATTCGCAAAGAAATTTGATTTAACTAAACTAAAACAAGAATTTTATGTAACTAGAGATAATTACTACAGACTGAAACAATCAATGGACACAGCCAAATTCGGAAAAGAATACGCGATAGAAATGCTTCATTACAAAAACATTATAGAAAACATCTTAAAGAACACAAACGACAAATTCACTCGATTAATACTAACAGACCAAATCACAAGACAGAAGAGAGGATTTATTAACGGACTAGGTAATATTATAAAAGCGATCACAGGTAAATTGGGCAATCAAGACGCTGAACAATATAACAACGCAATACAACAACTAATTGAAAGCCAGAATAACATTAACACCATTGTTAGAAATCAAATACCTTTAGCCTATTCAACCATAATAAAATTCAATGATACATTAAGTAAATTGGTAAAAAACCAGGACAGTATAACAAACAGAATACTAACCCTTGAAAGTAACATGCAAACCACAATGCTAGAAATGCGAGACTTAATAAGGTTCAACACGATATTCAATCAAATGATATCAACTATTACCATAATTTAACAAATTTTAGTCACGTTAGAGAACGCTGTAGCATTTGCTAAATTAATCACATTACATGCTAGTATTATAGGAACCAATTGATTTATTAAATGTATTATTAGGAATTAGATCACTTGTAACTAACAGTAAACTACCCTTTGAAGTAACAGAATCTAGCATACTTTTATTTGAAAAAATAGCCATTGTGAAAGGTTATGTAAAGAATAACAAAATTACGTTTTTAATAGAAACCCCATAGAAGAAAGTAATCCTTATAATTATTATCATATATTTGCTTTCCCCATGAAAGTTGCTAGCCAGTATCGAGTTATTATTCCTAAAATCAAGTTCCGTTCCCTAAATGAACTTAGGTATGGCTTCACGAATGAAAAATGCAAAGAAGTGGCACCCAGCCAGTACTTATGTCAATCATTGACGACGACAGCTATTCAAACGGATAGCCCCTGTGTAGTACAACTATTAAGATTCTCTAATCAATACGAAAATTGCGAATCAAAACTAGTACAAATTACAAACATGAACATTCAGAAAGTTACAGACAACAAATGGATTGCTGTATTTCCACAAGAAGTAATAGCAACCACCCATTGCAACCAAGACGAAAACAGCCTAGCTTTAGTTGGAAGCAAGGTAATCACAATAAAAGAAGATTGCTATTTAAAATTAAAGAGCGAAATTATTCGAGTATCCCGAAGCCCAGCAATAACGAAGAAATTCGCAAACCTACCCGAACTACAGTTCAGGACTACACAAACCGAAGAAGACAAAATCATCACAAAACCAATGCAACTAGAACACCTAGACCTAGACGACATCAACCAAGCTGTAAAGTTAATGGACAGTTATAAAGAACATTTAAACGAAGTGAAAGTGTCAAAACTACACTAAGACAATATCAGTGTATTAACTGTGTATTAATTGTACAAAATGTATCTTAGATATAAGAATATAGAAACAAATAGTAGTCATAATAACAAGGAAACAAAAGTAAATAAAGAAATCATAAAAGATCCTTAGGAACAATAAGATTTAAAAATTAGGTAAACCTTTAATTTTTCATCTACGTCGGGAGGAGTTACATATCCTCCAAATCAATATATATATATATGTATATATATATATATATATATATATATATATATATATATATGTATAATTAAATAGAATCATTAAAACTTAAGTTACATGCAACAATGTATAATTAAAGGACAGATTACAAAAGGTTAATGGAAGTTTATAAACCAGACATGAGAACGGATAGTAAAAAATAAGATTGCAATTGTTAGAATTATGATTGTTACTTTGTATTGTATAAATGAATAAAAAAAATACCAGACATGAGCTCTGTAGTTCCTACAAGCAATGTGATGGGCAGGGACAGCATAAATACCCCGAGGAGCCCAAGATGGCCAGTCAGTCTCGAGCTTCACAACTTTAGCATTGTGGGCTGTTCAAGCTACTCAAAGTTAGTTTAATTAATTCAATTAGTGACAAGTAATTTTGATTGTTAAAAGTGTTAATGAATATAATACAACCATTTGTTAATTTCCATTTGTAATTTTTGTTTAATAAATAAATTTGTTGGAAGATTTTTAGAAAAAGCTTTTTAAAAAGCCGCTTCTAAAGGCCCGAAATCTAACTGGCGTAAAAGTCAAAACATGTGGGTGTAAACAGTTTATTGGAGAGAAGTGTTGGAAAATATTAACGAAAAGTATACACATTCCATGTGTTTTGCGTAAGGCAGGACAAACATGTTAATTAGGAAATTTGTTGGAGGAACTGCCGAAAATGTATCAGCACGAATAAAGAAAACTCGTATAAAGTGTGTGTATTAAACACAGTACTTTTGCAGCGCTTAGGTGTTTAAACCCAAAATTCGTCTTATTACTATTGTTCTTCCCTGCCTAATCTCTGATTGTGTTGGGATGTTTTCGACATACTTCGATTTCTTCTAAAATGTATAAGACGATGTATTTGCTATACTTGTGCTCTTTCGTTTCCATAGTAATCTTAGACTTTGTTCGTATGCCTTTGACATCCTTCGGCTCTTGCCCTATAAAGTATAGATTAGCATCTTTTCTATATAAGTTAATATTCGATTGTAGAGGAAAAAGAATATAGATTTAGTATTGGAGAATTAAAAATCGTATTATGACACCATCGAACTCGAATAAACGAAGATTAAATTACGGAATTAAAAGATTTGAATTTTTTGTTGAAATATTTAACTACGCGAAAATGATCTAATGCTTAACGTATACAATCAAGCAGATAGGGTGTCACACAACTGATTTAATCATCGGCCCCGATGCTCGATTAGGTAATGCTTTTAGATCTAGGTTTGATAATAGATATGGTACTACAAGACTAGAGGCGTTAATATATATCTACATTCTTGTAAATTGTTATATGGCAGAAAATGTGTATTGCCCATTAAAAGACTATCTGGTTGGGAGATGTCAAATTGGCTTCCGAAATGTATGTACGTATTCGGTATAACTTGCGAAATTATAGTTTAATTCGCCGCATCATACCGCGGCACGCGCCGTGGTTGGAGCAAGCCGTACTCCTGTGGTCGCCGACTTTGGAGGTATTCTCGAAAACATTCGTTTGATTCCAAAAAGTACGCGTACCGTAACTTTTCCATATGCGCTTGTGTTCTTTCGGATATACCTCACATTTTAGTTTTTCTTCCTACTCCCTAACTTCGTTCGGTGTCTTCGGCAACCGTCGGCTCTTGTTTTATATTGTATATAAGTTCATACAAGGGGGATCTCTAAGTAGTTAGTATTTGGCAGCAACTAGAACGGTAAACATGAGCTCCTTCAAAGCGATTAGTGTTCCTCAACTTCTTGGGAATAAAATGAAGCCGATAAACGAGCGATATGGATTGTGGTTGCTGACACAAAATTTGTACAACAATAATTTGGTTACCGATATTGGTAATATGTTATGTCGAAGGTCTACAGATGCTGACTGGTAGACTACACACCCCAATTACAGAACCATTCTGCGATAATATAATGCTAGTTAAAATTTGCGATCTTTCTGTCGCTGAGAAATCATATATAAACAAAAGGATTTTTATCCTACAAAAAAAAATAAATTTGTGGCACATTTAACAGCTATCTACGGGGAAAGTTCGACAGATTTGTTTCCGCTAGGTATGGTGTTGAAGCTAAACTTTCGTTTTCTCTGAAAAGCACTAACAGGATGGCGTATGGATTAAAAGAAATTATCGGGAAAGAAGGTCTCGAAAAAATTAATGAAAAATTTAACAATCCGATATGTGTTCCGTACAAAGTGGAACTAGCAGATGTTAACTTGGAAACTCTATCGGAAAAATTTCCAGATATTAGATGATTTGAAAAGGGATGATTACTATCTTTTTGACATGAATATAACACAAGATTATGCCGGCATATTTAGCAAGACGGAGATGTGTAACTATTTAACTACAAACCATAACCTTTGTTACAGGGACGAATACGAAGAGAACTGCAATATTATAGTTGACAATGATAAAGCTACGGGAATTGATTATTTAACATGGCTAACAGCTAATACAAGAATTAAAATATACAACAAATTTGCGTGTCAAATAACAAATTCCGGTGTTAGTAAACAACTTGAGAATCATATAATAGATTTTATACCTTGTCCAGATGTACGTTTAAGGGAAACATTTGCGTCTACTTTGTCCAAAGAACATGATATTATGCGATTGGAAGCGACAATATACAACTGCACAACTGGAAATTATGTCAGTGCACACCATGTATATAATCCTTAAAAAGACTGTTTAGACGTATTAGGAAAATGTAAGGTATACTTCCAAAGGCGCCAATGCACTCGGTATCACTTGCCAAAATGTGGAGTAAGCTGCAGGACAAGCTACAAAATAGCTACTATTTAATGTATAATAACCACCTCTAGGGGAACAGCAATACGAAAAAGTTAAGTGGCTTGCAAATTAAGTTGTCCGAAAAACCTGAAGAAAGGGAAAAATTGATAATGTATGCGCTTATAGTTTTTAGTAAGAACTATCTGCTAGTAAAGATAGTAAAGGAAGAAGACAGCTAAAATAAAGTAAAAAATTTAAATAGGTGCTACATATTTTGCTCAATCTATAGCAGCATATTCTACAATTCCAAAAGACATAATTATTTCGGAATCGGGTTTGACACTTAACATTTACCCAGAGTTTGTAAGACAACGTGTATATATTGGTCGCAAACTCAATTCGTTTACGATAAAGGAAATTACCCCATTATGCGCACCATACGCAACAAGTGGGAGAAAAAGACAACTAGAATTAGAAGAATTGTATGTAAAAAGACGAAAGCTGAACTACAGGGAAAAATTGCAACAATACGCGGACAATACAAAGATATGTTAGACAAAAATATCTTATTAGAAAAAATGAGAAAAAATTCAAAGATTATTTTATGTGCCCGTGGATCGATTTAAACACATTTGGATTTTACGATCTATACATTTGTGGTTAGTAAAGACTCTTTTAGTTATGCGGGAGTTTTTGCGGAAAGGGATGGTACTAAATTGATATACTATTTAAAAGGCTTTTCTAAGAATGTATTTATTAAAATGGCGGATGGCATGGACGAACTAACGAAGGAAGGTGGGGTACACGACACGTAAAGGGGTTCCCCCAAACATTACTTATTTACCTAATAAAGAACCTTTCGGATCATTTATAACCGATGGTCTTACAACTTATAAAGGTAATATATTTCCAAAAATGGCGAACATCAGGATTACCTCCAATACCGGCAAAAGGAAATCGACCTAGCCAACAAGGTACGTATGCAGAAAATAGTTGGAGAGTCACGACTAAAAAATTGCCACAAGCTGCAAGAATTACTCGAAGGAATAGGTCTGCTTGTCTATAGAATCAAAGACTTTATGTATAGAAACAAGCTTCGGTACATGTTGCAATTCGAAGATCTCGACGGTCTCTATGTATTCAATTATTGGCTAGAAAAAGAGAAGAAAATTTGGACATCGACTTGAGTTTAAAACTGCGGATAAAACTAAATAAATTTAAAACTACCCTAAACAAGCATAAATAAAGGATGGTTTTCTGTACGTAACTTGGTTCTAAAATTAAGTTTTACTGGGTTCGTGCTTGGGTGTTAAATGTTTTTAAATTGTTACTTATCTATTGTTATAATAAAGCTTTAGAATAGCATTAACTTGCTCTTTACTTTTAGAAGACTGTGACATCACCGTGACCTTGGAAAGGTATCTGAAACTAGGTAGTCGAAGTTTAGTGTTATGGGTTTTTATCTATATGAATACACAGTTTTTGTAAAGAAATATCCCTTCAATGCCGGTGATTAAGGATAAGGACAGTTAAAAATTTTCTGAAAAAGTGAAGTTCTTCCAGTAGTGGAGGCTAGAATTGGTCATTAGACTTGTCTTGGTTTAAAAGTGTTGGTAAAAGTCTTCCGCAATCCTTAAACCCTCTCTTATCCTAGCAAAATCATAACAAAAATAGTGTGTTGACCTCCCCGTGGTGTTTGCTGGACAACTAAATATTTTGTTGCATCAAAATGTGTTATTGACTAACAGGCACGCTTCCTACAACAGTCACAGTTTTGTTATTCATTTCTACATAATTTAAATTTCGTAGCATGTATCTCGACAAAGGACCTCACATAAAAGCTTATTCCTAAAGAAAACCCTAGATTAAATGCACGCCAGAAAGAGGCGTAAAATTATAGTTCAAATACGCGCCTTATGTGTGTGGCTATAAAGTCTTCCGGGAAAAATTCTCAAATTGGCTGTAACTCGGTATGGGTTTCCACAATTACAGTGCACGATGGCAGATGGCCACTGTATGTACAATAAACGTCGCCCTGCAGTACTGAGATACTCGATTTCGGCATTGATATTGATGGATATTGCTGAATGTGATAGAAAATTACATTCATATGTGGCAGAATTATTAGTAAACAGATTTTTACATTTGTTATGACCTCTAATTAGGATATGTCCAATATAGAAAAATCTCCGTGCGTTAAATAAAAAAACCCAATCTTAATAATTACACGTATGATTTAAATCCACTGCACGATATTGGATAATTGCAACGATTTGCTCGGATTTAAAACAAACGATTTGCAATGAGATTATCAACGAGCAAAAAAGTTACTAATGAAAGAGTATAAACACAAGAATACCTCTAAAAATTCCTGATATCCAATTATGTGCAAATTTTGGTATAAACAGGTTACGTTACTAGATGAGTTAAAATTTGATGAGACAGGTCTTGCATATTTTAGGGTTAATTAAACTTGATATTGCAAAGAATTTGCATATGTATTCCTAGACACTGTTATTAAGTGATTAATATGTATTAGACAAGATAAGATTTTTTCTAATCTATACGTAAATAATCATGAAATTGCAGTCAAAGTTAACACTGAAATTGCACATAATTGGATGTGGCAATTATTAGGTTGCTGTCTACAATGCGTTAATTAAATCCAATCTTCATGCATTGCCCGGAGGCGTTTGGAATTTATTGTACTGCTTAGCAAATAACGTGTTACGAGATAATTATACATTTCAAATACATATACGGTTTATGTGATCTAAATAGTTGTGCAGATTATTGGATATACCATGGGTTTCATTGCGAATTCTTATAGGCTGCAGCTGTTTTTCTTTATTTTCCAATGGATTAGTTCTATATAATAATGTTAAAGTGGTACCACCGTTCAAGGTTGGTAACTGCAAAGGTGTGCGATAACATTAAGTTGTGATATTAAGAGTGTTAGAAAAGGCAAGTTAATAAATACCCTCAGGGTAGAAAAGCTAGTGTAATTAGGTTATTGTATGTCTTCTCTCATCCACACACGTACGAGGGGTGATCGATATACATCGGGAACTGACAACACCAGTGTTGCTAGGTGCGATCTGACTTTCTAACCTAAAGTCCTAAAGTTTGACATTTTTGACAGTAGACATACTTATAACATTTTGCCATATATGAACACTATTTGTTTTGTTTTTATTGAGTTGAAAATTGCGTCTCGGCCAAAAAGTGGAATTAACTCGTGAACATTTTCGTGCGATGATTTTTAACGATTTTCGACGTAGACTATCTCCACAACAGTGCCTGAATCTACTTATTTCGACTTTTGGGGAAGAAGCTCCAACTAAAACACCTGTATATCGTTGGTATAATGAATTCAATAGTGATCGTACTTCGCTAGCGGTTGAATTTAAAAAAGGCGTCCAAAATCGGCTGTTGTGCCAGGAAACATCAATGCTGCGCGCGAATTGATGATGCGAGATCATCATGTGACTTGTCGTGAGATTCAGGCATCCCTAGGCATTAGTATGACAAGTATACATTTGATATTACACGAACATTTAGCTGTGAAAAAGCTATGTCCCACATAATTTGACAATCCCTCAAAAAAAGACTCATGTCGATTGGTGCAAAGAAATGCTCAAAAATACCATTGCGGTTGCATAGATCGCAGTGTATAACATCTACATGGGTGACGAACCTTGAATTTATACGTATGAACCCGAAAGTAAACAACAGTCGACGGTATGGGTTTTCCAAGATGAACGAAATCCAACAAAAGTTGTCCATGCTCTAAGCACTTCGAAGAAAAGGGTTGCCGGTTTTTTTGAAACAAATGGACGTATCACATCCGTTGCTTTAGAGGATCGTAGAACAATTAATTCTACTTGATATACAACCATTTGTTTGCCACAGGTTTCGGAGAAATAAGAAAAACAAGTTGAAAATGCAAGGCATTGTCGCAACGAACTTCCAAATGTAGACTTACTTTAAAACAATTTAAAGAAATTAAAATTATTATGTTGTAATAATTATAAGTATTCAGATAAAAATTAAAAATTTATTCCCCGGGGGGGGGTCGGGTATCCGTGGTCAGATTTTGTGGGGGGTACCATATTTCGACTCAGCTATGTTAGGGGAGTCCAAATATGTATCGCACATTAATTTTGGACCTATTTGAAATTTTAATTTTCCCGACGGAATATCGCGGGGGCACGGCGTCTCCGTGGCCCGATTTCAACTGACATCAAAACTTAAGCTCAGGACACCGAGCTGAATCGATTGATGTATCACACATTGATGTCCGACCATTAGAAAGGCCTCGGACGGACAGACGGACAGACAGACGGACGACAAATCGATTTCATAAACGAACGAAGTTCGTTGATAAACCGACGACGTCGAATCATTCTCCATCATCACAATGCGAGCTCCCATACTTCGGCTCAAACAAGTGACTATTTGAGCACTTAAAACATCGAATTGATGGGTATTCCGCCGTATAATGATTTTTTTTTGTTCCTACATGTGAAGAACTAACTGCGTGGACAACAATTTTCGACACAGAAGAGGCGGTTGATGCGTTCAAAACCCATGTTTTGGAGATATTTCAATCGAAATGGAAAAAATGCTATGAAAACTGGTTCCAACGTATGCAAAAGTGTATTAATTGTAACATTATTTTGTAATGTTAACTAATAAACAGATTTCTTGATTAATTAAATTTCAATAACTTGCATAACTTATAGGAAAAATTCCATAATAAATTACTTTATGTTTTAGTTAGCATCCAGTATAATAAAGACCAGGTTTAGAAATAGCTTAAGGCTTAAATATTGTAAATTCCAGCGGCAGTCATCATAATTTAATGGTCCTACCTTGCAAATCCGAATACAAAACCCTTTTAAAGCTTATGTCGGTTATAGATTGATGAATCTGATAAATTTAAATGGCATAGTACCTTTTAAGGTAAACAAAGAAAAGCAATTTTCAGTGGTAAAACTTAATCTTCTTAATATTTTCGTTGATTGACAAGAGTTATAGAAAACGAAACATTATAAATAGCCAAATTATTTCCCAATTTGATTTGTTCAAAGATTGCAAGTAATTTTAAATAGTCTGGAGACAACTATTGTATTAAAAATCCATTTCGGCTCAAGTGGGTTAACCGGTCTTTTGTTAATGGCAGACGACTGTCGCCAATGGGTATGGTCTACAATTCAATAATTAAAATTCCAAGAAGATACAATATATTTAAACCCTTAGAAAAATAATTGCTTTACGTGACCCTCATCTTGAAAGGGGTTGGATTTGGTTTCTGAAATCTTGTTTTGGGAGGTTCTGTTAAGTCATTGGATAACAGAAATATGACGTAAATAATGGTTGGAGTAGGGATTAATATATAACTTAAGGCTTTATCCAAAAAGACGGAGATTCCAATGGGGTTGTCTGTTGTCGGAAAGTAGAAAGAAACGTAGTTCGCGGGTAGCGTTCTCCGGCATCACAGATATGATATTGCACTTAGTATCACGATAATGAAATTGAAAAGGAGTAATTAACTCTTCCAGTTTGTGAAGGTTACGCCCGTATGTTCGCGGATTTATAGTGATATAAAGTAATAATAAAAAGCTTGTATGCATGTGATGCACAAGTTAAGTTAAGCTCAACAAGATCCTGCCGGGTTTGTGTGCCATTCAATTATTTAATAATTGCAAGAAACAAGAGCAACAAGCGAGACTCTCTCCCCCAATTTAAGAGCTGTTCTGCGTTGGAAGGCAAGCCATCAAACAACTGATGATTTTTAATAAGTAAGTTTTTATAGTTAAGTTAGCATGACCAATTTTTAGTTAATTTATTTGTTAGGACGTTTTGGCCATAAACCGTAGGATTAATTTAATGTAAAATTTATAAGATAAGCTTCTTCCATATAAAGTGTTTGGGAATCGCTTATGTACGCAAACTTATCATTATTCCATATTCACCCATTCAATTAAATTTCTAAATTAAAATCAATGAATGTAAGAGGTTTACGTTTATTGCTCTGTTAATTAAATAGTTTTGTTTTCCGTTGATTAAGTCAATAGTTTTTTTATTTTTTTTTATCATGAAAGTGGCATAAGTAGTCAAGAAGTTAGGAATTGATTAAAAAAACAAGTCTCTCAAGGTTTTGCACGAACATTTTGACATTCTCGACTTGTCTGGCGCCCTTGGTAATTGTCATTAAGCCACAATATTTATGAAAGATAAGTGCCAAATTTTTTTGTAGTATATTATAGATTAATTTATCCCTTTCTGCAAAATTTTAATCCTCTATATGATCTACGACCTTCCGCTAGTTAGTGCCGGTGACCTCCCTTAAATTTTTGTTTACAGGTCGCCTCCATTTTATAATTTTAATGAAAAATATATACTTAGTAGCTTTTCCGCCTGTAACACAATCATCATGGAGAATATTTTGAAAAATAGTAAAAAAGTTTTCACACCTTAAGTTTTGTTTTTGTTACTTATATCCGATACATATCGAGCATCCCTCGTATAGTCTATATAGAGAAAATTGCAATGTTTTTCTATGAGAGGAATTTCCTTCACTTTTACATTGGTTTAAATGGAAAGAAATTTTCCTGCAAAGTTGGCAGTTTTGTACTACTCGCCTCGTATTTGTATACGTACCTTAAGCATTCGGTTTAATTTTAATGTTTAATAAATAATTTTTTTGCGTAAATACCAATCCAAGGTCCATTCTTAAGTATCAGTTAAAATATTTCTACAAAGTTGTGAATCTTCCTGTATTAGGATTCATTCCCGCACCACTGTAGTTTGCCGATGCACCCTTAATTTGCTACGGAATTTCCGCCTATTGTAGACATATCAAAACTTAACAGTCTAACGATTTTTTCACCCCTAACAGTTTATATAAAATCCATAATGGAACAGCGACATTGTATTTTTAACTTCTACAGAACAATTTGTATTTGACAATATGCGTCCTAGCTTATCCTGATCAGCATAAAATTATCTTTCGGCAGAACCATATAGATGGTGTGGGACTACCACCACGCACCCACGGTTGTGCAAATTTTCTGCTTAGTCGGCAAATTTTCAGCTTTAGTTGGCATTTTTTAGACATTTATGTTGGGGGTGGGGGGGTGGGGGCACCACCACGTACACACGGCAGTAGTTGTCGCCAATTATCTGCTTTAGTCGGCATTGTGTCGGCAAATTTTCTGCTTTAGTCGGCATTTTTGGAGTAATACTTGGGTATTCACATAAAAATATAATGTCTACATATGCGTAATTAGTTTCGTCGGCAAATTTTCACCACAACACTCCCCAGATAACGTGATCTATTTGCGGCTCTGTCTTTGAGGTAAGTTCTTAGCCGAACCTCAAATCCAAAATTTGGTGTAATTTGCAATTGAGAGCACAGAAGTCGATTGAGAACCTGAGGCAATTGGTCAATGCACCAGGAATGTGTCAAGTTATAAATGCAAATTTGAATCCGAAAAAATTTTGTCCGAAGTTTTGTGTGTATACAGAGATAGATTCATTTAATTTGATTGTTTAATTGCCATTATGTAAATAAAAAATTTATCTACGACACGGATCACCCCTTGTACAAATCAAAACAAAAATCGTATGTTACTTATACTTGGCCGACCTGAATACTTTTTACAACCACACCAAGATTACCTATTAGCTAAGATTACTTGAAAAACCTAAGGAAAATGTTAAACCTGTACAAATGCGTACAATAATACATAAAATGCATTGTACAAGTTTAAAGTAGGTCGTACTGCATTTTCTTAGCCAGGTCAGGGTTGTTCTTATAATTATACGCTAAGATACAACTGCGTTACATACGTACCACACGCACAAACGTGTACAAACTTTGTTCAACTATACGCACATTTCACTTGAAACAGGAATTGTGAAATTGTACAACTGTTATATTTTTCGTTTAAATAATTTACAACTATCCAAAATTATTAAAGGAATGTATAATTAAATAAACTACTTACTTTTTAAAGCCCATGTTTCATGTTGAAAAATCGCTTTCAGCACAGCTTCACTATCATTTTTACAAATTCCGTCAGGAAGTGAACCAATCGCGGTCTTTAATCGCCACAGATCCGGAAATACAAAACTGTTTTCAATTAAAAACGCGCCTTTTTCGCCACTTTCTGCAGTGGTATTATTCAAACGCACACCTATAAATCAAATAATAATCATTCTCGTACCATAAACAAATATTACCATTATTATGCAACGTGTTTGAATTAATATTTGCAGTCACTCTGGAATTGTCAGATGCAGCACATTCCGTAAAAATTAAGAAACTTAAGAAACAAGAAATTAAATATACAAGAATTTGCATACTAGAAAAATGTGTTGTTTATTGAAATCGCGTAAAATGGTCGATTGAGTTTTTGTATTTAAAAGTTTAACTGTTGTACTGCATGAATCTGGTAGTTTTAGATTAAAGAATTGAAAAAGAGAGGGAATGTTGTATCAGTGGGGCAAGCGATCGGAGGCCAAGTTATTTCTTGCATTTTTCTAGTTCTGAAGTAATATTATTGCATCAGTGTGTTTGTACATAATTTTTAATTATTAAAAAAAATATGCATCAACCTGAAATTGCTCTACGATCGGCCATCGTCACTTTCACGATTTACATTTAATGAATAATTAATTCATCTAATTCTAGAATCGAACCACGTATAAAATAAATTGATCTTAGTTTTTCTTAATACAGTTGCTTAAGGAATTTGCGAACACAATCAAACCGCAATTTAAGTAGTGTTATATGTCCAGGAACTTGATATTGCGGGTTGATTTCTACCTACAAGCCATTGAAGGTTTCAATTTTCGCCATCGGTACCGAACTGGAAATTTTTGAGGTTATTATTATTGAGAACTTGTACATGCTTATACATATATATGCATATAATAAAAATAAAAACAAATTACAAGGTTCGCAAATGGTAAATTTATCGCCAGCTTGCGATTTCTTCCAATTAACCATTGACGAAGCCTTAAATTAATTAACAAACGGAGAATATATTATAGAATTCGAGTTTGTATCCTATTATCGTTTGTAATTACACACTTGTTTGTATGTTCAAAAGAAGATGACGAAGGATGGAGACGGATGGGATTGAGAAAAACAGGAAGCATATCAGATATAGGTCTTTTTGAGAAGATACAGTTACATTTTATTTTTGAAAATACTAATGGCTTACATATTTTAATATCTATTAGAAGAAATTCCATTGTCGAATGGCCTTAACAGTAAACGAACCATTGTAAAAATGTGTTATATGAATTGGAATAGTTGAAACGAATATTATCAATTGATCTTGTTGAATACTGTTCTTCAAAAGGCAAAAAATTAGATCGTAGATAGAGGAGTATCTGTTTTATAAAGTAAAACAGCGCAATACATATTACGCCTGTGATCCATGGTTAGCCAAGCTATTTCATTCCTGTACAGAAATGTGCTCAAATTAGGTAGGTTATAAATAAATCTAATACTCTGTAATCTCGGGAGTTTGTTACGCAAATTCCCTGCTGTATCTGTAAATACTATATCAGCGTCCTCAATTTTTGGAATTATAAGTGCAGTGATTAAACGCAAGCGGGCTTAGAAGGGAGGAAAATTTTTTAGTAATGCTAGCTAATGGAAGGTGAGACATAAATGTTGGTTAATTATGTTTACATGTAAATTCTATGATAAAGTATCAACAATATGGATACCTAAGTTTCGAACTTCACTACCGAACGGTATTACAGTGACAACAAATTTTATATTCATCAGGGTGTTCTTTTGTATGAGAACTTTGTTATAAGACGAGCTAAGATAATACATTGGGTTTTCAAGATCGATTGCCAGACCATGCCTATTAATCCAGTCAGCTATTTTGCTTAAATCTTCATTTACTAAAGCACTTGTAGAATCAAGATGTACGCTGCAATACATGTATATTTGAAAGTAATCAGGAAATAAGTGATAACGACAGGTCAGACTTTTACTTATAGAAGCAATGAGTAGAATGAAAAGCAGTGGTCCAAGTACACTACCTTGGGGAACGCCCTTGGTGACTAATTCCCAATTAGAAGATCGTTGTTAGATTGTATGCGTTGCTCACGTTCTGTATATTTGAAAGTAATCAGCAAATAAGTGATAATGACAGGTCAAACCTATACTTATGGAAGCAATGAATAGAATGAAAAGCAGTGGTCCAAGTACACTACCTTGGGGAACACCCTTGGTGACTTAATTCCCAATTAGTAAATCGTTGTTGGATTGTATGCGTTACTCACGTTCTGTATATTTGAAAGTAATCAGCAAATAAGTGATAATGACAGGTCAGACCTTTACTTATGGAAGCAATGAATAGAATGAAAAGCAGTGGTCCTCCAAGTACACTACCTTGAGGAACACCCTTAGTGACTAATTCCCAATTAGAAAATCCGTTGTTGGATTGTATGCGTTGCTCATGTTCTGTTAGGTAGGATTCAAACAATTTAGTAACAGTTACAGATAAATTATACTTTTTTAAACAAGCTAATAGGATGTCATGATAAACTAAATTGAAAACATGAGTAAAGTCAAGGAGAGTCGAGATTTGTTGTCTAGTGCATACCGAACATCATCGATAATCTTGATAAACGCCGTTGATGTACTATGATTTTTTCGAAAACCCTGACTACAATGGATTATATAAGTTGTTGGCTTTAAGAAAATTGGTCAATTGCTTGTGGACTATTTTTTCGCAACAATGTGAAAGAAAGGAATACACCGATATCGGTCTGAAGTCAGACATCAAGTCCAAATTTGAAACTTTTGGAATTGGAGTGGAATGCGCTTTTTCCTAATTTTTGGGAAACAGCTGCTGAACAAAAAAATTAACAAAGTGAGTTATAATGGGGAGAGTAATGTCAACCACTATTAGAATACTTTCTCGATTTATACGATCCTAACCCGTACACTCATTATTGAATTCAAGCATAACTCGAAAAACCTCGTCCCTATCTACTTCTATAAAGGAAAAAACAGAATTTGTCGCAAGTTTTTCGGACTCGGTCTTTTTAATAGTAACGGCCTTTAGTTCGTGTTCTAAGATTGTTTTAGGTTGGGAAAAATGAGTATTTAGATTTAATACATTTAAAGGTACGTTACGTTTTGGATCCCTATTCTTTTGAAGACTTCCGAACTAGCTCTGAACTCTATCTTCAGCGGTTTAGAGAGACTATGAGGGAGTCGTTAAATAAATATGAATGGGTAGGGCGCCACTGTACTTAGGTAAGGTGTAAAAACAAGATATATCGCTAAGAAAATACAAGTTATCGGAATACAAGATTTTATATTTTTAGATGGTACTACGTTTATCCTGAAATAAAATAAAGTAAATAAAATAAAGTAAATAAAATAATATTAGAAACAGCAGTTTGCGCCTCAAAATAAAAAAAGTCAATAAATCAGACAGGTTTTGTGCACCTATGGTATTTTTCTTTTGCGTATTAGTGAATGGACACTCTACTTACTGAATTTATGCACTTCTGGTTCATATATAATATATAGAATTCAAAAATAAGTATGGCTAGAATAAACACTATTTCTTAAGTGCTTCTTTGAGTGTAATTAACCTTTTCTAAGTTTATAAAGAAATCAAAGTTCTTAAATATCAACACATATATTAACTGAAAAATATTCTGATTTAATTTGACAGATATTTACTATAAGTTTTCTGAATGCTCCATTAATTTTATTTATTTACATTACTAATTTTGGTCATTTAAAAAAACCCTCTAAATCAAATAGGCCCTATAAATATCATTAACACAATTATGAGCTTTCTTTGTCATCTTTTCAGTACTGACTAAACGACTCACATATTTACAAAATTAGTTTTATAAAATCTTTCAATTAGTAAACTTGAACTTTGTTAAATAGTTGCCATGTGTAAGCAAGTACTTGACTATATTATTCATAATGTAAATTCATAAAGATTTTGTTATGTAAACAATTTTATAAAGCATAATTTTAATCTAAAGCAACGTTTGAAAATCTAAATTCATAATTAAATATTATCATTAAGATGTTAGTTTCCATGGGTTCAAACTACCAAGGTTACGGTTTAAACATGACGTTGTACGTCGAACGGATGATTGTCTCAACAAATGAAAATCACTTACCGACCTTGAACTCAGGGCATGACTGCTTACAAACCAATTAACAAACAAGTTCGACCAACATGTGGATTTCCAATATTGAACAAACACATGAAAAAATCAGTTGTCTAAATTGTTATAATAACGCCTCGTAAACTAGAACCATAAAGATGAAGGATGAAATCCTTGTAAGTTTCCAATGCGTAAACGTTTTATACGCAAATAAATTAATTTCTTCTTATAACTATTAATCAGTTCTTAAGTGTTGTTTCTGAATTAAAACAAGGCTTTCATGTTAAAAATTGAGGAACGTATATATCTTATACGCAATCCATTAACGGTTTCGTACAACCATTATTGCTACAGTTCTTTAGTGTTGCGCTAAGGAAAACCAAATAAAAATTAGTTTGAATTATTTAAAAATAGAAATTACAAACCATGATGAGCTTCTAAACCTACAGATCGATGAATTGCTTAAAACTAGATTGCAACTCGCAAGTTACCCTTTGATATCAAATTTCCCATGTTGACGTTAGAATGATAAAGGGCCGACTGGTTCGACTCGACAACAACAACGATCTCAACAACCAGGTGCGCAAAATCACGCTATTTGATATTACCTTGAAGATACTTTATGGAAATTCTGAATAGCTTGTTCGAGTTTTAGCATGGTTTTTAAATACAAACTGGAACATCTATAACTATCCACCTTATTTACTAGATAATTAGAATAAAGAAGGACAATAATTGGGGTGTTTCGAAATTATGATACCTTCTTTTAATTTTGTGTTAGTTGATGTACGATTGATATTGAATTATAAAAGTAAATTTAAAATTTTTGTACCACAACACATAATTTTTATGCGTTATTTTAGAAGAGGGAAAACAAACTGTTAAAACGTATACTCATTAATAGTTTAATTTTACTTGTAATCTATCGTACCGGATTGTTTTTACCTTTAACGGATTTGAGAGGTACATTTTTGTGAGAAGTTGCATAGAGTGCATTTGTAAACCAGTTCACCTTTAAATCAATTGCATCAAAAAGTAACATATATTATCCAACAAGTGAAAGCGACATCGGATCTGTACTGGTTAACATTCATGTTTTTGATATCTCGAAATGTAATAAGTTTTGATCGATTGGGGATTGATTTTACATTATAGGCAAAATAGAAAAAACCGTGCTTAAAGAAATTGTGATTAACAGTTTGACTATAGGCCATAACTTTACAAAGATCAGAACAAATGGTTAGATCTAGGAGGGAGCTTGAATGTTCGCTGTAGTGATGTGTAGGATCAGAGAACAGTAGAAATAGTTTAAGAGAAGGAACAATATCCCTTAGCATAACCGCCCGGTTGTCAGTTTTTAAAAGGCAAATACTAAAATCAGTTTGAATATCCAGCACTCAGCTGTTCGATGGTATCTTCAAAAATATCAAAGTAGTCCGTTTTAGGCGGGCAATAAATGACGCACGTTCACAAGCAATTTGAACTTTGGAAGCTCAATACATAAAAACTCAAATAAACGTTCACTATTTGGATTTGACTGAGCGATAATCTTAAATTTATATGTATTACGAAGATAGGTAGCAACCCCTCCCCCTCCACTAGATAATCTATCAAATCTAATAATATTGTAGTTACGTATTGGAAATAGAATGTTTTAGCAAAGTTTCTGTAACAAGTATTGCATCAATAGTCGAGTTTTGAAATAACAGTTGAAGGTCTATAATATGAGCAGGAATGCTCTGTGCATTTATATGGTACAATTGTAAATTATTTGAGAATTTCGCTATCTCAGAAAAAGGCACACAGTTGATGCGGTGTGTAAGTTTTTCATCAATCGCTAAGGTAGATGTATCATCTTCATTATGCTTAGAGATGTTTATTGGAGAATTGGATACAGAGGTCGAATAAGGATGCGAGTTAGATAAAACTGCGGACGACATTATGTGTAACAAAATTTTTTGGCGCATTTTAAAAAGTCATCCTCTTTAGGTTTCACTCCTAGAACCGGTTGGGCACGTATCTCCATTGTTTTCTATTCTGAGCTAACATACACATTTACCTGATATTTCTACAGCCTACATCTTTCATCAGTTGTGTGCAATAGTTTAATCTAGGTCTGCTGTCACCTCTCTTTTTTCTTTTCTCTGCTTCTAACATATACCGCACAATTCCCTCATGCTTTAGTATGTGACCTATCATCTAATTTTTTCTATCCTTTACTGTCTTCCACATATTTATTTTTCCCCTGCCATTTCTAGTAGTTCTTTGTTCTTAACTTTGTCTGTCCATGATACCCCCATAAGTCTGCACCACCACAAGCTTACCTAGATCCCATCCATTTCTTTTAGCCTTTCTCAATCTTTTGAATTTTAGATTACACTTCATTTTAACTAAGTTATGATCGCTATCTATATCAGCCCCTGTATAACTACGACAATTTTTAACTTGGTTTCTAAATCTTTGTTTAACTCAAATATAGTTCATTTGGTATCTAGCCCTATCACCTGGCGCTTTCCAGGTATATCTTCTTCTAACATGTTGTTCGAATAGGGTGTTTACAGTTACTAATCTATGTTCCTCGCAAAACTTAACTAATCTTTCTCCTCTATCACTTCGCCTAAAATACCCAAATTTTCCTACTATTTTTCCGTCACTACCTTCTCCCACTGACGTATTAAAATCGCCCATAACTATTAAATTCTCATCTCCATTTACTTTTCTCACTATACTATTTATATCCTCGTATACCTTTTCTACTTCCTCATCCTCGTACTGAGTTGTAGGCATGTAAACCTGTACTAAAACAGAGTCTGTGAGTTTCGTACTCAATCTAACCACAATTATTCTATCACTAAATTGTAAGTAAAACTTTAAGTCCTATTCTTTTACCTAACACTTCCTTTTTTTCAATTGACAGCATTGAAAGGACCGTTAACCTATCTTTGCACATCGAGTTTCTTAAAAAAGTTTTTACACGGTTTAGAGTAGAAAAACTGCGTTCGGCTTCAACAGTGGTCATTGGTGTGGTCACAAAAATTTGTAATACCTTTTTAGTTTCGGCCATCGTTTAGTCCAAATTATTCGCAATTATGAATTTAAGGCACAACACCACGTATTTCTCCATATTCCCTAATGGAATATAATACGGAGAGCTCTGTTTTGAGACGTTCTTTATTTAAAATATCGTAATCGATGCAAGTTAAATCTAACTCTTGTTCTGGAAACTTGTTATCATACTCGACAAATTTTTCTGAACATATAAGTGAAGCGGCTATTAAATGGTCGGTAAAAGAAAAACACTCTTTTACATTGTTAACAACAACAACACGGTAATCCCATTGACTATTATTAAGCCGTTTTCGTTTAGTTTCTGCAGGAACGGTATCTAATTTTGATGCCTCTTCAATGACGGTTCCTATTTTATTATTACGTATATTATTAATATTAAGTTCAAACACACCTATAACTCTTTTAGCTTTAGTTGAATCCATATTTCTTTTTTGCAATTGGTTGTATAGTAAATTCACGTGTGGCATAACATAATGAAAGAAGGTCAAACAGAAAGAAAAATGTCGATCCATCAAAATTCGCAAAATTCCAGAGGCTTGCTTGCACGTTTGGATATTTGTGCTTTCCTCCAAGTTTTCCATACATTCAATTAATGCATCTCTGTATTCGTATACTATATTAACCACACGAATATTAAAATTCTAGCGAGTAGGAACAGAACGAGGCATTCTCCTTCCGACTATTTCATTAAGCACTGCTACACGTTGAGGTGAAAAGCTAAAAAACCCGGTATATCCTGCAAATTTCCAAAAGAAAGTCTTACTTGGCGGCTATTTATAGAAGATGCTTTTGTCATTACGAGATTTAGTTGATGAGCGTAACAATGTACAAAATGAGCATTTTTGTATTTTTGGTTAATTCGAGCTTGAACACCGCCACGTTTCTCGCTCATCACTGCGACCCCATCGTAACTCTGTGCAATAAGTTTGGTATTGTTATTTTTGATTACAGTTTCTAGAACACCTACAATTCTTTCAGAAAGTGAATCTACATCATGTTTTCAAAACCGTTCAACGGGATCGCCATCTTTTGTGACATAACGGAAAACTGTAACCATTTGAAACTTTGCTGATATATCTGTCGCTTCATCTGCCATCACTGCTAAAAACGGACTTTCTTGAATTTCTCAAACAATTTCAAAATGACAAACTTCAAGAATACATTCCAATAAGTCATTTTAAATTGTTTTGGAAGTATCTTTAAAGACGACTGCATTTTTCAAATGATTCTTAAGAGTTCTAGCAATTTTCAAGGAAAAATTAACCAGTCCCCTAAAAATACCGGCGTTTTCAGATGAATCGGATTCATCGTGTCCGCGAAGTGCAAGTTCAAATGCTCCGCACAATTTTATACAGTTTATAATTTTAGATAAAATATATCTATTTCTGATTACTTCGTCGTTATACTTCTGAATATTTATCCAAAAAACAACACGCACGGAAAGCAAAATAACGCATTTTCTCGATTGCACCCACAAATCAAACTGTTCCTTTGATAAATGTATGTATTGAACTGCATTTTATAAGTTTTATCACGACTTGTACCAGGAATTTCAATGTTCAGTTCTGGTATAGGACGACCCTGCTCTTTAATAGCTAATTGTTCTTGAAAAGTAAGCTGAGAGAACCTTTTTTCACTTAAATTAAAAATAACATCCATTTTAGAAACGATTAATGTAGCAAACGTCCTCAAGAAACAGTGTAAAAGTTTATTGTTGGTGAACCTAATTATAACTAAACGAATATACAAACTTACTACCTATACACTAAAATTTCAAACGCAAATGTTTATTCAGTTTTTAATCTGTGAATAACTAACTGATGATGGGTTAATCTGATAATTAAAGTAAAGTAAAACGTCTCTCATTACCTAAGAAAGAATATAATTACGATGTCCTCTACACAGATCAATTCTAGTTAAAAATTGATAGTACACACGAAAGATGAAATGCGTGACGCGTTGTCTACAAGAACCGGAATACACAAAACTTGAACGATTCGAATAGCCACAGACAAATGACGTTGCAACCTATGCAGCTTGAGCATGGGTTAATGAGGCCGTTTCTTACTATGCTCGTATTCGCGCGAAATGTTCAGACACATAGCCAAACTCGCAAATAAGATCTGCAGAACAACTTAGTTAGACAGTGATTTTATGGATTTTCCTTGTTTAGAGTTGCATGTTTACTGTATTATTGACCGACTGTTATGGACATCTAACTTAGGAATTCATAATACTTTTAGTGGCTGGTTATCGATCTCTTTTATATTACTAAATGTATTTGTTTGTTGCTGATTGTGGGTGGTTCTGCAGCTCTGCAGCTCTCATAGAATAGCCGCCGCTGTTTCTACCATGCCTGTCCATTAGTTGAAGAAGTTGTAATTATTCTATAATTATCTTTCCAAAAGTCATTACTATCTGGCCATCTCATCTCACTAATACCTAAAATATCCAGCTTTCCTTTTCTCTTTCGACTAATAAATTCGTTAACTCATCTATTCTAAGTAATGACCTTACATTCCAAGTCCCTATCACTAAATCAAACCCTTGCTTTAAATTCTTACGATGACGTGCCCCAAGTACCACCTCCCGGAGATCCAAATGAGGGGGTATTTTACCTCTGGACAAGAATTTTACTTGTGAGCTCTCCATCATACATTTTCGTGTTTTAGGCCACGCATACCTGGGAAATATTGTAGGTTCCCATATCTTTCCACAGCGCAGTTTTTAAAAACTTTAGCAGCAAAAAGTCGTATCTGTCACGGCCAACCCCCAACAACCTTGTGAATTATTGAGGATCGCCCAAGGCTTCCGCCCCTTGCTGCGCCTTTTAATCGCCTTTTACTATAAGCAGGCTTACTATAGTAGTATTCTTTGTCCCCTACTCTAGGGATCTTCATATATCAAACAGTTTTATTTATTTAGGATACATAGATATCCCTTAATCAATTGTTGACACCTTTAAGTAGCTTATTTCGGTTGGCAAGTTACAATTATGATTAGTCCTGTACCATATGTCGCCCTGACGGGGTCAAACATCAATCAGTCATTTCTTTGTTCCTTTGGATTACTTTTATATCTAAGTTTAAATTTGTTTACTTTCGCTGTAACATCAAATTTCATAGAATAATGTATTACACAGTCTCTAAGGCGTAGCTTTCACGTTATTCTTATTTATTACCTACCGCTTACTGAGCGGTCATAAACTAAGAGTCAAAGTTGACACTTTTTCTTTCATATAAATCTTTACAAAATATCAAATTAAAGTATCTATGAATTATTCTTTCTTATGTCCTATTCTTAATGCTATTTATTGAGATATCGAACTCACGCGCGTACCTTATTCAGTAGGGTTTTCGTTCTTGAATTCATACTATCAAGAATCGATTATAAATCTATTTCTTTCAAGTTTCATAACGTGTTAGTTTATAAATTAATTACTTTTTTGTTTTTGTGTTCTCAAACTGGTATATTTCGTGTCTGGGTACTAGTTTTGCAATCAACAAGGACAAATTACCAAAAAACCAGTACTGTACTGGTTGAACCAGTACGAATGTTCACTTTAATCTACGTACATACGAATATACCATAAAACGGTATTTTCCATTATAACATCTTCATATAAACAGTAAAATGGGCTTTTTATTGATGACACATCAATGCTATTTTGGGAAAACTTTGATCAACATTACACAAATATAGTATTTGTGTTACTAAACTCAAGGTCAGCCTCATTCTTAATTTATATATACACCAACCTTTTATCATTGCCATTTGCCATAGTGATTTGTATAGAATATAAATTGTAGTTAATTTGCAATAATAAACACCAACTTATTCATAACCCGAGCTCTATCTATTCTTTGATTTTTACTTGTGAAAAATTGTGTATTACTTCCACACTTATTTAATATTTAAAAATTCCTTACTTGAATGTTTGTAAATAATACGTTTATTTCCAACGAACAATTGCTTCGAAGTCAATGTTTGCTTTGCATAAGCAGAAATTATATATTCTACTTGAGAATAAACGTAAATATTGAAAATAGTGTCAATAATTCATGAAAAATACAATACTTAATGTTTATTCCTATGGAATTATATTCTGTAGTATTAGAATTGATTTATAATCGCCGTAAAATGGGATGAAGTTGGGCTCTTTTCAACTTTAACTGAAAATAAACCCTATTTGCAATTTTAGAAAAAATAAACTATCCTTGAGATAACGCGGATATCATTCTTACTTAGCCCTAGGACTGAAAAATTTGTAAAATGCGTGTCTTCTGTCTTAGAAAAAAATTAAAACTGCCTTCGGTCAACTTCGCCCCAATGAGGTGAAGTTGACCACATATATAAGTATCTTTGAAAACGCGTTTTTATGGTAGCTGGGGTGAAGTTAACCTAGTGAAAAATAAACGATAAAGTATTATTCATTTTATTAAAAAAGAAATTGGCGGTTAAAGAGAATTGATAACATGATTATATGATAAACCCGATTCTTTGCTCTAATTCTTCATATAAAAATAAATATAGATAAATCCATGTTAAAACAAAGTTCTGTACGACTAGATAGATACATTTGGGTTTTCTAGTAAGGTTTTAATATTTTTTGAAAATACGTCATCTTTAGCTTCTATATTACGCCAGATAAATTTCTCAACTTTCAATTGTCTTAAAAAATCAACAGTAACCCCATCATTATTTACTGATAACACTTGTCTAATAAAATGTTTATCGGTGTTTTTTGTTAGGTATTGTACAATAATCCATTAGTTTTTTGTTACGTTCTATTTCGTATTTGAAGAATTTACTACTTTATTACTGTAAAAAGCTATTTCAGTTCCTACTTATTTAAATTTCCGCAAAATACTATAATTAAAAAAGTCGAGCACTAAGATGAATATTCGGATTTAAAAAATATGACAAATCTCAACTTGAACTACTCAGTCAAATCCTTCGGGTGAATCGGTCTTGAGGGTTTTCCTTTTTTTCTTTTCTTTAATCCCCCTCTACTCCACGACTAGTTAGTTAACACGAGACTCTTCCTTTCCCTTTTTTAAAAAAGGGAATAAGTGAGGACCAAGTTAGTGCAAGGCGGACAGTAAGTATAACGGATCCACTTTGTGGCTAATTGCGTGTGGCGGTGATCATCCTTACCAATTTAATACATACATACATGTTCTCCGCATTAGTTTTATAAGAAAAGAAAGTAAAAACTAAATCACTTGAAACGTATACCAACAGATCTATGAAACAAAAGAAAACAAAAAAGCATTTTTAATCGTTTATCCTAACGACCGCTTATTAATTCAGTATTACACAGAAATAAATCTTCATGTATCATTTAGAGTGATTGTTATTTTTCTATTCTTGCATAGTGGGACGTTTTTGTGAAGGTCTTTACAATATCCCTTTAAACAGCAGTCTTACGAAAACAATTTATGGTTAATATTATAATTGATGCTCATGTTAGCTGCTGTATAATTAAAATTTTTCCTTGTGTGTATAATAATAAAATGGTTCACTTCTATATTTATTTTACATAATTTATATTCAAATTACCTAACTACAATGTTGCTAATAATACGTTATATGGCTAATGATCTTTTATAATTTAAGTGGGCTTCGGTATACATCAGTCAAAAGCTATAAGAAGTATTTAAAATTAGCTAAAATAATACCAATTATTAATAGTAGACAACGACAAAATTGGTTTAAAATTTATGCAAAAGTTAACAACTATTTATGTAAAATTTAGGAAGTGATGGTTTGCATAACTTTCCTATACGGATATTCTGACTCACTTTTTTTAACATAATGGAAATAAAGACGCGGTTTCATTTCAGTTTTAACTCCATTCCATTTTCATTTTGAAAAAGCGATAAAAATTATGCAGCATTCTTCATAGATTAAAGTTGAGAAATGCACAAAGTTGTTATAATCCCGGCGTCGCGCGTTCAGAGCCACTTCCACAGTTAGCAACACTGGTACTATCCACGTTCACATTATTGCACAACAAAGATATACGACATAATTTCGTGTCAAATTGTATCACATGCCAAATATGTTTACAGTAATACAAGATACACCCTAAAAAAGACAAAAAGCACTCACCCAAAAATGTGAAACTCTTCACGATTTCGCGGTCATCCTTGCGCAGACGCCATGCTGATTTCCATGTATCTCGTTTGGGCGTTGTTTGGGGTGGGTTACATAATACCCTCGTTGAAACCAGATTTAGCTTTTTCCCTCTTCTTTGATCGTAGGTAAGACGAAGGGAAAACCAGGTAAGGAACGATAAAGCCAGATAAAGGGGAAACCTACATTCTGAAAGAGAAAAGACAAAGCAAGACACAGGTAAACGTCACTTAATCTCAAGGTACTATAATTAACTATTCCTGCATCTATTGTTAATTTATATTGTCACTAAAATAATTTATTTTAACATTGAGTTCAAGCAGACCGTGTCTGGATTCGAACCCGGGACCTTGGGCGTAGTAGTCACACGCATACCAACTACGACATGGAGCCTCCTCAGAAAGTTTGACAGCACACGTGTCAAAACTATTAACTAGAATTGTACAAAGACGGATGGAGGAACGGACTGAAGAAACACCAGGAGAAAATCAATTTGGGTTTAGTCGAACCATGGAAACAAGGGAGGTAATTTTAGCTTTAAGGCTGATAATAGAAAAACGATAGAATAAGGAGAAAGCGCGTATATAAGGTTTGTAGATCTAGAAATGTTTGAAATACTGAAAAAGATTGGACTAAGTTATAAAAATAGACGGATAGTGCATAACTTATAAAAAGAGCAAACAGCTGTAATAGAATTATAGCAAGAACGTAGAGAAGTAAATATTAGGAAAGGGGCGTGTTACTGCAACAGGTTCACTTGACAGTGTCTTGGTTTGTTGTATTAATTGTTGTTCAATTTAGAAAAAAATCTAGTAATTTCCAGTTGTCACATTTCAAAAATAATCTTTTATGAATGTAATTTATATTTTTATACTAAAAAACTAGGTTTATTTTGCATGTACACAAATTTAAAGTAGCGAGACTGTGTATTAGAACAAACTGTGAATACATGTTCAACAAAAAAACGTTATTGCTGCTCTTAAATTTAATTAATACGTTGAGGCCCAGTACTCGCCTCAACAGCCTTTAAATTTGTATTTCATTTGGATCTTGTGAATATATATTGCATTCTGGATAGAAGATGGTTTATTGCAATATAATGAAGTGATAATCACATAATCTAGCAGATACCATAGACGAAATACGATTTGGTTGAACACCTACGGCGCATAATTTGTACTTAGTATTTCGTAATATTCATGTGAGTGTGTGCTCCCCACTGTAGATGTATCTATCTATACGTCCTAACAACTTATTGCAGAACCTATTAATCGCTCTTTGCCCCTGTGAACCTCCTATTTGTGGGGATTCAGTAAACTAAGGCGATTAAAAAATTGTTCTATTTGTGAAGTACTTGGATAACTTGGTATCAAGCAATGAAAAATTCATTTCAGCAGTCACCACTAACTGGTATACATAGCTGCCCAAAATGCAAGTAGCCTGATACTGAAGAGATGGTCCAGTGCGACCGATGTGATTCATGGTTCCATTTTCAGTGTGTTAACGTAACCGAATCAATATCACAAAAGGAATTTTTGTGCTCCAAGTGCATTATCAATTTATCACCAACATTATGCCAAGTACCTTATATATCAGATAAGATTTTTCACAAAATACGCCCTCGTTCGGATGAGAGGTAAAATGGAGGTCCCGTATGTGAGGGTTGTCACGCACGTTAAAGATCCCTACCTTGCTTGGAACAGCAAGGGCTCGGCAAAATTCAATTTTAGGTAAAAAAAAATTCGCTTCGTGGCCAATGTAGTACTTTAGGGTGGAGCATTGTATATATATATATATATATATATATATATATACTACATGGTTACAAGACTATCCTCGCGCCTGGACAAGTGTAACGAAGTCTTCCGACATAACTAGGGGTCTATTCCTTGGGTAGAGCTATGAGAAATGGGGGGGGTAAGTCGAATTTTGATTGTAAGTTGAACTTAATCCAAAACAAATAGGCGCCACCAAGTCCTGACTTATTTATGATAATTGCGTAGTATATTTCTAGGGGCGGACGTGGAAACCCAAAGAAAAAAATCGCCTTCAGTGACAAAAACCCGTCTTAACTGAATAAGACGCTGCTCCTGTAAGAAATTGCAATAATTAGCTTAAACAAAGGGTGGAACACTATTTGTGTCCCACAAGCATACCTAAAGAAATATTAAAAAAAATATCGCTTATATAAGTTGACATCAAAATTCCACTCTTAAGGATATTAGTTTCCTGTAGTTAGGTTTGACCATATTTGATCAAAATAAAAAAACTTTAATCTTGAACCAATAATTTACTCAAAAGATTCTCTTTTAAAACAAAATTCAATGCAACAAAATTTCATAAATAATTAAGTGAGTTCATGGGTTTTAAATTAAGGTTTATCAAAATAGTTGATAATCAAACATTTTAAAACTTAGTGTGAACTTGTTACAAAAAAAAAGGTCCGACCCGTGCAGATCTGTTCGAGTGGGTTACAAATTAAAACATAGTTACTCAAGTTTCCTTATCTAAATTATTTGTGTTAGTTTCAATTTCTAATATAAAAGGCAGATCACAAAAATATTCTTGTTTACTCAACTTGGGCAAACGCTGTTCAAAGCATAAGTTTACTAGAACACATGTGTCAGCAGTATATTGCAGACAAACAAGTGACGTCAATAACACCTGTCGCTGTTACTAACAGTACAAAATGAACCACGTGTATGGTTTCTTAAACCATTAAAAATTGTGAATTATAATTTTAACATTGGAAACTTCCAGTTCAACAAATAATCTAAATTATATATTATTCGTGCTTTTATGCACTAAACAAAATAGCGTGTTTCTAACTTGAAACACGAAAAATTACTTAAAGTTATCTACGAACCAAAACTGCGTTTTGTAGCTGTGAAGAGGTGTTGTAATATCAAACGTAATCACCATACATCCGTCAGCTGCTGCAATATGTGGAACCCCGCTGCCTTATCAAATAACATCCTAACGTTGTGTACTAAAATGGTCTTCTATAAATTATTCAAATTTTCCATCATCAAAGTTGCTTTCTACAGACTGTAATACAAAGTGGTTTTAACATCAGTGGTTGGAATAGTTGTTTTCAAAGTTGCTTTTATTGTGGCTATTTGCGCGCTAAATAAAATATCTCAATTAAACAAATTAAATAACGTTCGTAGGATACCAACCGCTATTTAAAGATGGGTCTCGACTGCTTAAAATGTAACCGCAAATTGGCGGCCTGCTTCCAATCGTACATTTTGACTCAACAATCTCGCATGGCCGACTGGTTATCACGCTCGCTCGGACGACGGCGTGTCCCAGGTGGGGGCTTTCAACCAAAACGCGCCTGCGAACAGTTATCGAAGGCACAGATATTTGACTATACATAGAATGCTACATATAGATACAGCTTTAGCGTATTACCAAAGTTGTTAAATGTATTTTACTTATAATTTTAATAAAAGCGTTTTATAACTTTGCACTTTTATGGATGGATTTAATAACCAAGAAATAAAATTGTTACAGCATTGGAAAAAAAATCAAATGTAGTGTCAAACTTTTTGTCTAAACGTTTTCACACCTATTTTTTGCACCTCTATTTTTTGATATGGTGGATATGGTGTTACGTTTGAAATCTTTGGAAATCTCGCGTGTTTCATTCATATAGCTTACAAGTTGGAAGAAACGTTGTTCGACGGCTTTTAGAATTTCTGCTTAGACATTATCTATACCCGATGCCTTATTATCTTTCAGACTCTTAAGTTAATTCAAACTCATCTTTAGGTGTCATCCTTTTCAATGTCGGATTCCTGTTGCAGAGCTTCCAGTTCCAGTCTTTCATATAATAAATTTTTGTTAAAAAGACCACATTTTAAGTATTTATTTGTCGGTTCATCAGCAATAGAAATAGATGTATCGGATTGATTCTTATATAATAGTAACTTACTGTTCAAATTATGAGTTTTTCTTTTATGAGAATTTAAACTTATTCTATTTGAAAAACCTTGTTGGCAAATTTCGCAACCAAATTTGGTATCCATGTTTCTCTTTTTGCCATCTTCGTTGGATACATTATCATTTGCAACAGTAGAAAATATTTGTTCAGTTTTGAGTGTATCTTCAACCCTTACAATTTTTAAACGATTTTTTGGAAATTTAAAAATTAATTTTGAGGTTCCTTATATTTCTATTTGATTAGACATTGACATTAACTTTTGTCCTATTTACATCATATGCAAATATCAAATTTTGTATCCTGTCAGCATCAAAAATTTCCTCAACATTAAATATTTTTCATTACCATGCCAAATCAATATGTTCTTCTTTAATAAAGTGGAATTACCAAACAACTTTTTATAGTAATTACTTTTTTTTTTAATTTTGTTAATAAGAAAACTATTATTTATTATTATTAATTTATACGTTTATGTCACAGTAAAACAATTTTAGTTGTTTTTTAAAATTACGAGTCCTTAGTGTCTTCATATATCATCATCATCATCATCATTTTGTTTTCGACCTTACTTAAGGTCGGTTTGACGCAGCTCTAACTTCTTTCTATTCTGTGCTAATCTAAAAAGTTCTACATAGCTTTCACAACCTAAATTTCTAATAATTTGACTAACATAGTTTGGTCTAGGTCTTCCTATATCCTTCTATCTTTTTCCTATCTACCTGGCTCTCCATAGATATTAGCAACCTGATGGTTGTTAAAAAACTCCAACATGTTTCTATGATTCCCATTTATAAGGAAATGAAATATTACCTGGCTATCCCTTCCACTAAACGAAAAGTGTTAAATTATATGTTATGATAAGGCTTAAGCAATGAATCGCTGCCAACATGCCAGACCGCTAACTAATTGTGAGTTATGTCATCGTGATATTTAGTTAACTGATTTTTATTTATATTTTTTTTGTTCTGTTTTCGAACTTACTTAAGATCGGTTTGACGCAGCTCTAAATTCTTTTGTATTCTGAGCTAGTCTAAAAAGGTCTACAAACTCTTCACAACCTAAATCTCTAATAATTTGACTAATATAGCTTTGTCTAGGCCTTCCTACTCTATTTTTATTTGGTAGTCTATAATCTAAGACCATACTAAATACTCCATCATGTCTAAAATGGTGCCCTATCATTCTATCTCTCCTGACCTTTAATTATTTCCACATACAGGGTTCCTCACCTATCCTTCTATAAACTTCCTCGTTTGTTACTCTATCTGTCCAACTAATCTTTAACATTCTCCTATAACACCAAGTTTCAAAAGCTTATATCTTTTTCTTATCTACCTCTATAATTGTCCAAGTCTCACTACCGTATAATAGAACGCTCCATACGTGCGACTTTAAGAAACTTGTTCTATTATCTAAACTAATACTATTAGCTATTAGTAAGTCTTTTTTTAAAACATTTTTCTAGCATGAGCTATTGTAACTACTATATCCCTTCTGCTACGTCCATCCTTTGCAATTATACTACCTAAATAGCAAAATTTATCTACCTCCTCTAACTCAGTATTACCTATTTTTAATTTTGGTTTAGAACTAGGCTGTAACTCACTTGTCATTATCTTTATCTTTCCTGAATTAATTCTCATACTGTAGTTACTCTGTAGCATCTTATCTAAAATATTTAAAAACTTTCCTAACTCTTTTCTAGACTCTGCTATAATGGCTATATCATCTGCAAAACGTAACATGTTTATTTTTTGTCCCTGTACACTAATACCTATCTCTTTTCTCTCTCTAGCTAAGTTTAAAGCTTCCTCAATATAAACATTATAAATCAAGAGAGATAGTATACAGCCCTGTCTAACACCATTTCTAATCTTAGCTTCCTTTTCTATTTCATCAAATCTAATTACTACGCTTTGGTTTTTATATAAACTGTAAATAATTTTTCTATCCTTATAAAAGATTCCTATTTTTTGCAAAACCCTAAACATAATAATCGAATTAATCCTATCAAATGCTTTTTCTAAATCTACAAACGCAAAATGAGTCTTTTTTATTTTTTGTAACCTTTTTTCGATAATTACCCTAATCATTAATATCGGTTCTCTAGTCCCTCTGCCTTTACAAGAACCATATTGGTCTTTGCCTAAATAATTCTCAGTCAAAGTTTCTACTCTATTTTTAGTTATTATTGTTAGTATTTTGGAAGCGTGGGAAGTTGAACTAACCGTTCTTAAATTCTCACATTTATCAGCTCCTAACATTTTGGGATTGGGACAATAATATTTTTTTTCGAAATCTATTGGGACGTCACCTGTGTCATATATTACTTTTACTAGTTCATATAGTCTGTCTAAAGTTTTCTGACTTGCACACTTTATTAATTGTGCGGGTATATCGTCTACCCCCGGCGCTTTATTTAGTTTAAGATCCCTAACAGCTCTCTTAATATTGAGAACCCTATTTCAACATCCTCTTCTTGGTCGTTCTCTAACTCATCCATATCGTCTCCCTTTTCTACACTCATGTACTATTTTTTTCCTAATTCTATTATATTTTTACTTACTTTTACTATTCAATTCTCTGAAAGGTTTAAGCTTTCTTCTATTCTCTATTAAATCTAATATCTCCTTTGTTACCCAGGGTTTTCTCGCTTCCACTTTTTTCTTACCTAAAGTCTGTGTTACTGTATTATGTATAGCCCTTTTTATTTCTTTCCAGCTATTTTTTACGTTCCCTGCTGTAGCTATCTCTTTGATCTTATTATCTAATACTTGTTTATATTCCTCTTTTATCTCACTATCATTTAGCTTACCTCGATCGCATCCCTCTCTTTTAGCCTTTTTCAATTTTTTTTAATTTTAGATTATACTTCATTTTAACCAAGTTATGATCGCTATCTATGTCAGCCCCTGGATAACTACAAAAGTTTTTAACTTGGTTTCTAAATCTTTGTTTAACTAAAATATAATCTATTTGGTATCTAGCCCTGGCGCTTTTCAGGTATATCTTCTTCTAACATGTTGTTCGAATAGGGTGTTTACAGTTACTAATCTATGTTCCTGGCAAAACTCAACTAATCTTTCTCCTGTATCATTTCACCTACCATATTCAAATTTTCCTACCATTTTTCCCTCACTACCTTCTCCCACTGACGCATTAAAATCGCCCATAACTATTAAATTCTTATTTCCCTTTACCTTTCTCACTATACTATTTATATCCCCATATACCTTTTTTACTTCCTCGTACTGAGTTGTTGGCATGTAAACCTGTACTAAAACAGAGTCTGTGGGTTTCGTACTCAATCTAGCCATAATTATTCACTAAATTGTAAGTACTCTATTACGTCCTAATCTTTTACCTAACACTATTCCTACCTCTGACTGTCCATTAGTTGAAGAAATTGTAATTATTCTAAAATTATCTTTCCAAAAAACATTAGTATCTCGTCATCTCACCTCACTAATACCTAAAATGTCCAGCTTTCCTTTTCTCATTTCGACTAATAAAAAAAAATAGATTTCTTAAATATATTTTATATAAGCTGAGTCTTCAAGTAACTTTAAATAACGAGCACGCTGTCATTCCAATTTTGAATATGTCCTCTCTGTCTGATAGGAGGTGTATCAATGATATATGTTTCGTCTTCAATGTTTTGAATTCTCATATTATCTGCCCTGAACTTTTACAGAAGATATGTATATACGTGCCTCCTAAAGTTACTAGGAATCATGAAATTTTGTTTATTGGGTTTCATAGAACCAACTATGGTTATTTTTCTTCTATTGATAGAATGTGTAGACTAATTAATAAGCATCATAATTCATTCCATTTGTTCGATTGTACTCTATATTCACTAAAAAAATCATTACGATATGTCTCATTTAAATAGTGTAAGTTCTAGTTGTACATACATTACTATGCTATACAGCAATATTTTTAATATCTAATTGCTATTTTGTTGTGTACTTCATTTTTGTTTATACACTTCACTTATCTTACTTATTCTTCTTATATAAATTAATTTAATTAGTGCATATAATTTAAATTGCAAGTTGTTTAAAAGCTGCATTATGTTGTTTAAGTTACCTGTATCAATAATTATATTGTAATTTAAAATAATGGTGTTAACCGTAAATATAAATAAATAAATAAATAAATAAATAAATAAATAAATAAATAAATAAATAAATAAATAAATAAATAAATAAATAAATAAATAAATAAATAAATAAATAAATAAATAAATAAATAAATAAATAAATAAATAAATAAATAAATAAATAAATAAATAAATAAATTCGTTAACTTATCTATTCTAAGTAATGGCCTTACATTCCAAGTTCCTATCACTAAATCGAACCGTTGTTTTAAATTCTTACGATGACGAGCTCCAAGTACACCCTCCCGGAGATCCAAATGAGGGGGTACTTTACCTCCTGACAAGAATTTTACTTCTGAGCTTTCCATCATACATAGTTCGTGTTTTAGGCCACGCATACCTGGGAAATATTGTGGTAGGTTCCCATATCTTTCTACAATGCAGTTTTTAAAGATTTTAGCATAGAGCCGTATCTGCCACGGCCAACTCCCAACAACCTTGTAAATTATTGAGGATCTCCCGAGACCAACCGATTCTCCTCCAATATCTTTTAGCCAACAAGGCTTCCGCCCCTTGCTACGCCTTTTAATCGCCTTTTACTATAAGCAGACTTACTATAGTAGTATTCTTTGTCCCCTACTATAGGGAGCTTCATATATCAAACAGTTTTATTTATTTAGGATACATAGATATCGCTTAATCAATTGTTGACACCATTAAGTAGCTTATTTGGGTTGGCAAGTTATAATTAAGATCAGTCATGTACCATATGTCGCCCTGATGGGGTCGAACATCAATCAGTCATTTATTTGTTTCTTTTTCTTACTCTTATATCTAAGAAAGTTCTTCAGTTTAAATTTGTTTACTTTTGCATTAACATCAATCTTCATAAAATAATGTATTACACAGTTCCTAAGGCGTATCTTTCACATAATTCTTATTTATTACTTACCACCTACTGGACGGTCATAAACGAAAAGTCTAAGTTGACACTTTTTCTTTCATATAAATCTTTACAAAATATCAAATTAAAGTATCTATGAATTATTCTTTCGAATATCCTATTTTTAATGCTACTTATTGAGATTTCGTAACACACGCGCGTACCCTATTCAGTAGGGTTTTCGTTCTTGAATCCATACTATTAAAAATCGATTACAAATCTATTTTTTTCAAGTTTTATAACGTGCTTAATTTATAAATTTATTAGTTTTTTGTTTTTCTGTTCTCAAACTGGTATATTTCGTGTCTGGATAATAGTTTCACAATCAATCAGGAAAAATTACAACAAAAACAGTACTGTACTGGTTAAACCAGTACAAATGCTTACTTTAATCACGTGCATACGAATATACCATAAAACGGTATTTTCCATTATAACATCTTCGTATAAACAGTAAAAAGGACGTGTTTACGTTTTTGGTCTTTTTTATTGATGAGACATCGATGCTATTTTGGGAAAACTTTGATCAACATTATACAAATATAGTATTTGTGTTACTAAACTCAAGGTCAGCCTCATTCTTAATTTATATATACACCAACCTTTTACCATTGCCATTTGCCATAGTGATTTGTATAGAATATAAATTGCAGTTAATTTGCAATAATAAACACTAACTTATTCATAACCCGAGCTTTATCTAGTCTTTAATTTTTGCTTGTGAAAAATTATGTATTACTTCCACACTTATTTAATATTTGAAAATTCCTTACTTGAATGTTTGTAAATAGTACGTTTATTTCCAACCACAATTGCTTCGAAGTCAATGTTTGCTTTGCATCAGCAGAAATTATATATTCTACTTGAGAATAAACGTAAATATTAAAAATACTGTCAATAATTCATGACGAATACAATACTTAATGTTTATTCCTATGGAATTATATTCTGTAGTTTTAGAATAGATTTATAATTACCGTAAAGTGGGATGAAGTTGAGCTCTTTTCAACTTTAACTGAAAATAAACCTTATTGAAATTTTAGAAGAAAAAAATTATCCATTCTTGTTTAACCTTAGGACTTGAAAATTTTGTAAAATGTGTGTCCTTTCTTAGAGAAAAATTAAAACTGCCTTTGGTCAACTTCGCTCCATATGAAGTAACGTTGACCACATATATAAATATTTTTCACAACGCGTTTTTATGGTAGCTGGGGTCAAGTTAACCAAGTAAAAATAAACGATAAAGTATTGTTCATTTTATTAAAAAAGGAATTGGCGGTTAAAAAGAACACGATTATAGCCTAAAACTATATAGTAAACACGATTCTTTGCTCTAATTTTTCATATAAAAATAAATCCGTGTTAAAACAAAGTTCCCCATGACTAGATACATTTGGGTTTTCTAGGAATGTTTTAATGTTTTTTGAAAGTATGTCATCTTTAGTTTCTATATTAGGCCAGATAAATCTCTCGCCCTTCAATCGCCTTAGGAAATCAACAGTGACCCCATCATTGTTTACTGACAACACTTTTCCAATAACATGTTTAACAGTGTTTTTTGTTTCGTACTGCACAATAACCAATGAGTCTTTTGTTACGTTCTATTTGTATTTGAAGAATTTACTGCCCTATTACTGTAAAAAAACAATTCAGTTCCTACTTATTTAAATTTACGTTTACTACATTTCCCTAAATTTAAATCGTGTAGAGAGGCAACCACCTATGCTCGGTCTTTATTTAATTAAAGGTCTGCATGTTTAAGTTTATACTTTTGGATCCTGAGATACATTCATGAGTATTGTTAGAAGTTTGTTGGGCGATATAGGATTTGTACATTTTAGTAAAAGTTACCGTTCACTTTTCAAAAGAAAAGTTGTATTTTTTCCATCCTTTGTTTATCTTATTTAACATTGCCTATTTTAGCAATCTTTTTATAAACAAGATTTGTTTGCGGTTTATACATAAAAATAACTTTAAGTAAGATATGACATAGTGGCCAGTGCTACAAAGCAGTTGTAGTCCTACAATAACAGACGGAATATGAAGTGAAGGACAACGTTTAAAATGGTGGATCTTACGGTAAGAAAGTGATTGTTTTGTTTACGTTTGTATGAAGGTTTTGTGACTTTTTATAAACTTTTTTAACGGGAGACTGCATTGAAGATTGGATCAACCGCAAAATAGTATAATTAAAAAGGTCGAGCATTAAGATGAGTATGCAGACATGAAAAATATGACAAACTTTAACTTGAACTACTGAGTAAAATCCTCCGGGACAAATCACTCTTAAGGTTTTTCTTTTTCTTTCCTTCAACCCCCCACTCTACGACTAGTTAGTTAGCATGGGACTCTTCCTTTCCCTTTTTTGTTGGGGTAATCGGTGCGGACTATCTCATTGCTTTCGTTGCTCTCCTCCTTGTCCGTCCGGTATACCGTAAGACCTTATATATCACCGCTTTTTAATTCCTCTTCAACAGTTTCTGTTTCTTCAACACTATCGGTCTTCAAACCAGAATAATGATCATGCTCTGAAAATAACTCAACCTTACTTTCACTTTCTTCGCCGTATGTAGCAACCTTCCTTTTACTGTTTGAATCTTGCTTGTTGTTTGATTCCTGTTTGTTAAAGGCTTTTTCATTATTCTTTTCTGGCAAATCTTCGAAGGCAACTAACCTTCCAAGAACAGCATTTACTTTTTTGCTTTTTATTATTGAATCACGGTTTTTTGTATTTCGTTGATTCTTTAAATAATCTAAATAATCTACTATAACTTCACCAATACTCTCCTTGTGTACATCTTCCTGTGCATGATGAATTTTATTCAAAAATTTCTGCTTATATAATGGAAAAGTTCCACGGCAAAAAAATCTTTTTGAGCATTCAGTTTGGATATAGAAATTAATCTGTCAAACAGTTTTTTTAATATTCTACGAAAATACGTTTTTCTATAAAGGAAGTATTTGCATTGCACTTTTTTCGTTGTACATATTATCAATTATTATATTGTGTGATTTTGAAAAAAAAATTGCACACCAACGTGAACGGCTACACGTTGGTGTGCAATTTTTATTTGGTATGAAATGCCCCTTTTTGGATTTTAAGCCCCACGTTGGTCGTTGAATTAAATTGATATGAAATGCCCTATTAAGTCCCTACGATGGGCACCATTAAATTGCTGTGATATCCCTTATTATATTTTATTTGTTTATAAGGACTAGCTCACAAAATGCTCGACTTCCTAATAATAAATCTTATTTTACCCTTTAAATTAATTCAAATAAAGCAGTTCAAAATCACACAATATAATAATTGATAATATGTACAATGTACAATTTTACTTATTCTGAATTTTAACGTTTCAGTAAATAATTTCATCACGTAAATTTCTACTGCGTTTGAGCATATTTTGTGCTTGGTTGAATATGAACTGACTTTTTATTCATTTCCTATTGTATTTATAAGCCCTTCTCACCAATCGTTTCTATTGGCGTGTTTATTGATCAAGGCTTGTACTTTGCCTTATCTCTGGCAAAACTCGGTATTTTCTCAAATTCCCTGGTTTAATTCTTCGACGAAATGCTCCATCAATCACGTAAGCGTTCTGTATATTACAGTATTTTGTTACGATTTCCGATTATTGCTTTTATTCAGTCACGTATTTAATGTTTACCGTTTAAAAGTCCAAGACTTATCATATAATTGAACCGCCTAATGTTTATTTATTATTAAAATATGTTGGTTTTCTAAACAAATGTACTATTTCTAGTCACGCATTTAATGACGTATTAAGATGCGTTTGCATAATAATTACGTTGATATTTTCGACGTAATTATTAAATATTTGGAATGCCAATTTATCTATGTGTCCCGATAATTTATTTTGATGCAGTTAGTTGCTTGTAAAACCTGATCATTACTTGTACCTTATACCTAAAACATATTACACGTCGTACACATTACTATTCTAATTAAATGGTATCGGATTATTACTAAACGAGCTTCTTTCTCATGCATTTAATCAAATATCCTTTATATACAGTGTCCTCGCAATTGACTTTTTGTAGAATAGTCGATTTATTCTTATAATTGATGGAATTATTTGATTTTCTTAAAGTTAAAGTTATTTATATCTATCCTACTTAATCTACCCTTAAACTACCCACTTATCATATCAATATGCATCCAATAATTTTTCATTAACTCAAAAAACCTTACATCTAGTGGTTGGCACAGGCTGCATTTAGTGGCAGACAAACGAAGTCAATATTATTTTGTCCACAAAGTTGAAGAAGTTCTTTTGTAAAATGGGATGAAAGATTATCACCTATTAGGACCTCTTCGCCCTTTATTAATTGAGCGTATGGATAAAAATCTTTTAAATCAGTCCGTATAACACATAGCATCGAACTTTCCCATTAATTCGATTGTACTGTGTTTTATTGGAACATTTTTTCTCACAACACGAGATAGATTTTGGGTCCTTAGAAACGTCTTTTTAAAAAGCTTTATTCAAAACTACAGCTATCAAAATTAATTTTATTATTTTATTTACCAACACACTTGTTTTGTTCAGAGACTGTACACTTATATTTTTAAGTACAAGTACAAGCCCTAAGCTGAATAAGAATGGGCGTGATTATATTTGCGATGAAGATTGCCAAATTGAGTTCCGACAACTAAGGCATTAATTGAAAACAACTCCAAATTCATAATGGGCACAGACGCAAGCAATGTCGCTATCGGAAATCTACTATCCCAGATGCAAAATGGGCAAGAGAGAGTGATGGGTTACTTTAGCGAGGTATCCTCAATACCGGAACAGAATTATTGTGTTACAAGACGGGAACTGTTGGCTGTGGTGAAATCCGTAGAACGCTTTTATAAATACCCCTGTAGGAAAAATGTTTACTTAAGAACCAACCCGCCGCCCTAATGTGGCTGCTACAGTTTAGAATACCCAAAAGGCAAGTCGCCAGATGGACAGACGGGCTGCAGGAGTATGATTTCGACACGGAACACCGTGCTGGTATGTCATCATAATGCGGATGTGCTTTCGAGACGGCCTTGCCACAAAGATTGTAGCCGTTGCTCACGGTTAGAAACAAAGTGTGATCTACTTGGTCGGACTACCCTGATCAAAAATTATTGGCAGCCTCTACAGATGTGAACGGAACAGGAGAATGACACAGATCTAGGTGTCATTCTAGGTTAGAAAGTCAGATGAAAATCCCTTCTGGCAGGACATTAGCCCATTGTATAACACCCTGGAATCGTTCTGGGCACAATGGAATTTCCTGAAAGTAGAGAATTGGATCTTGGTGCGATGCTTGAAGAATGGAGACGGATCCATGAGTACGCTTTAGGTAGTGGTTTCTAAAAGCCTAGTGTTGGAGATTTTAGTACATCTGCAAAATGGGATCCTGGAAGGACACTTCGGCGTTAAGCAGACTTTGGGGAAATTTCGAGCAAGATTTTACCAGGTTGGCTGCAATGACGATGTAAAGGGGTGGTACCTCCAGTGTCAACTATTTGCACGATTGGGAAACTTTATAGCTCCATTGAAGCAATAGAACGTGGCAAACCCTTTTGAGAAAGTGGCATTTGATATTACCGGCTATTTCGTGAGACCGACTCCGGGAACAAGTACATCTTGGTAGCCATGGACTATTTTACGAAATGAACCGAAACGTATACCATACCAAACATGATGTTGCGACCGTCACTGACGTTGTTCCAAGAAGTTTGCCGGTTGCTGAAGATAAGGAAAATCCAAACACCATTGCGCACGCAATCGTATGGTATGGTAGAGCGCATGAACCGCACTTTGGGCAAGTAGCTTCTTAAAGTGGTTTACCAACATTAGACAGACAGGGACCAATATTTACATCTATTTTTATTGGTCTATCGGCCTATGGTTCAGAAGAGCACTGTACAGACACGAGACACGAGATACGTTTACCGTATGACCTTGAGATTGGGCGCAAGCCTGAAGATGACGTAGGCGAGACATACTTTGTGAAGCTCAAACGCAAGATGCACGATATCTACAATGACGTTAGGAAAAATATCCTGATCGCAAGCGATCGAATGAAGATTAGAATGACATTAAAGCTCAGTAGTCAGGTTTTCAAGAAGGCGGCCGGATCTGGCTGTATAACTCCAGACGTAGGCGTGCATTGTCGTCAAACTTACAATGATATTGAAAGGTCCGTAGGAAGTTATAAAAAGGATCAACCATGGTATACCAGATTCGTAAGCTCTCAAAAGAAAGAACAATAGTGATGCACCTTAATCGGTTAGCACTCTATGATAATGATGACGCCGGTAGTGCCGAGGAACGGAGCACAATGAGATAAACAAACAGTTACGTTCGTGATCATGAGCGAGGATCTGGATCGAGCTATGGTTGGTTTATGTCTCTGTACAGCGGCACAGGCACGGCGAGATTCGGTGTCACGGAAAAGAATCAACGTGATTTATTTGATGCGCCACCAGAGTACTCCCTGGCGCATTGCGTAGCAGCGGACCTTCATATGTCCCGAGGACCTGCTTGGGAGTTTAAAAAAAATGTGGTGGTCTTGATCAACTTCTCGAATCCATTAGCTAGAATTGGATAGTTTTAAGTCGGTCCTTCAAGTAGCATCGGTAAACAGATCAGGTGGCTGCTATTTCGTATTACGGATCCCCTATCCCTTTTACTTGGTATCTTGCTGTTCAGTGTGTTACGGTGTTACGGATCCCACCACTACCACCCTTTACTTTTTGCCAGTGTTTTGTTGATCAGACACACTCCAAAGCCAACGCTATGGGTACCATTATTTAACCCTAACTTTAGTTTTATTTTATATATTATATTTAATGATTAATTAATTTCTAAGTAAGATTTATGTGAGACACGTAATTATTCGCGTTTATACCTAATGTAGTACCTTTGAGTGGAGCATTGGGGACTTAGCCGCAAGTGTAGCGCTTTACTCAAAATATACGGTTTTGATCAACTTCGCCGACAACTAGAGGTCGGAAAGGCCATACGGCTAAAAGACCGACATTGCGATATCTATTACTTGATGACTACGCAGCAGCCTTCTGGTAAACTGTATTACCAGGATCTGTGGAAGGTGTTAATGGATCTCATGGGTCAGATGATTAAGTCTGAAGGTAAGAAGTTGGTAATACCCAGATTGGTTGTGGGTAATGCGAAATATGCCAGTGGTGCTGTTCTAGAATACCGGGGTTTAGATTTTAATGTGTGGTTACAATCTAAATGGTACGGCGCTTGCACGAAAAGTATCAATTGCTACTTCTATCACAATAAAAACTAGAGAAATGGTTTCGACCATCCTTACCGCCACAAGAACTTCCAATGTCCGAGTCACAGAGTGTTCTGGGACAGAACAGCATTAAGAAAGGGGCAATGTAGCATCTATCGGTTTGTCTGTGACCAGAATAACATATCTGAATGTTAGCGAAACGTTCATACACAAAAAATGAATAACAGGTCCTGCGGGGCGACATCTTTTAATTGACAGGTGCAAGACGTTGCATTTAAGATTACAATGGGAAATCTCGAAAATGTCATATACATATTCTGGGTTGCTTTATAATAGTCTAGACCAATTAAAAATGTATATAAATTAGCCAGTTCTGAAATGCGGTTCTAAGCAAAGTTAAGTTCTAATGGCAGCTTTGATTGTAATACTTGTCCCTGTGTAAAGCATTGATTACAATTTGTTCTAGTTTAAAACTTTGAAAGACGTGATATAAATGAGTTTCAATATAAATAAGTGGTAATATAAATTATTTTAGTGATGATATAAATTAACAATTAGTGCATGGCTAGTTATTTATAGTACTTCAAGATTAAGTTAGTTACGAAAACAGCATAGTAGCATTAAGAAGAAGTTACTTGTGCTGCTAACAGTTAGTTCGGAAAGTGAATTTTGTGAGAACTTTTAGAAATTTTATTCTAGCCTGCGAGTTATTGAAACTGTTTGTATAACCAGTTTGAAAATAAAGAACTGTTGATATTGCAAATAGAATTTCATTACAATATTTTTGTTTAGTTTGTTTAGTTTATCAGTTTATCAGTTTATCAGTTTATCAGTTTATCAGTTTATCAGTTTATCAGTTTATCAGTTTATCAGTTTATCAGTTTATCAGTTTATCAGTTTATCAGTTTATCAGTTTATCAGTTTATCAGTTTATCAGTTTATCAGTTTATCAGTTTATCAGTTTATCAGTTTATCAGTTTATCAGTATATCAGTTTATCATAAAGATAATAGAAATATAAATTCAGAAAGTATATTCCAATCAATAGTCTTTGTTTTTATCGCTGCTGTGCTTTTCTCCTTTTTAACTGCCTACGAATCATACTTCTATACACATATTACGAATAGAAGCTTTTATTCAATTCATAGACTTTATCAAATTCTTCTTTCACTAATTCCTCTTACTTTGTGCATTTCTCGACTTTAATTTATGAAGAATGCTGCATACTTTTTATCGCTCCTTCAAAATGAAAATGGAATGGAGTTAAAACTGAAATGAAGCAACGCCTTTATTTTCATTATGTTAAAAAAAAGAATCATAATATCCGTATAGGAAAGTTATGCAAACCATTACTTCCTAAATTTTACATAAATAGTTGTTAACCTTTGCATAAATTTTAAACCAAATTTTGTCCTTGTTTACTATTGATAATTGGTATTATTTTAGCTAATTTTAAATATTTCTTATAGCTTTCGACTGTTGTATTCGGAAGCCCACTTAGATTATAAAAGATCATTAAACATAAAACATATTATTAGCAACATTCTAGCTAGTTAATTTAAATATAAATTATGTAAAATAAATATGGAAGTGAACCACTTTATTATTATACACACAAGGAAAAATTTTAATTATAATGCAGCTCATATGAGCATCAATTATAATATTGTTAGAAGAAATTAACCATAAATTGTTTTCGTAAGGCTGCTGTTTAAAGGAATATTATAAAGACCTTCACAAAAACGTCCCACTATGCAAGAATAGAAAAATAACAATCACTTTTTAAATGATACATGAAGATTTATTTCTGCATTAATTATGAGGAGCTGCGTAATACTGAATTAATAAGCGATCGTTAGGATAAACGATTAAAAATGCTATTTTTTCTTTTGTTTTATAGATCTCTAAGCATACGTTTCAAGTGATTTAGTCTTTACTTTCTTTTCTTATAAAACTAATGCGGAGAACATGTATAGCTGTTTCAAAATCTCGGCGACCCTGGGAAGCGCAATGGAGAAGTGAGAAACCTTTAGAAAAGGATAGAACACAGTGTTTTCAGTTCACCCAAAACATCACGATTCGCTAAACTAACCCTTAATGTAATGTCAAATTATTAATGTGTAAACAAATACCTAACCTTACTACTAATCTATGATAAAAGGCAAGGCGTATTCACTTTTGAGTTTTATATTACTTCTTAGGACTAAGTGAATTAAATAAATCATATGAAGAAAAATTATGGGATATTCGCTATAAGGTCGAAGTTACTATTCCTATCGAACAGGAGGAATAAACTGTCACAATAAAAAAACTGGAAAATGAACTTAAAATTCTTCAAATATCATTAAGAACCACGTTTGAAGTACGAATTTTCCAAATAGGCACAGAGTTTATAAGTGTGGATAAAATCCATTGTGGAAACTGCATCAAAGGATTCAGCATGATCATAACTTAACAAAGAGTAGATTTTTACGGAACTTCAAAGATTTTAATTAAAACAATCAATTCAAAATAAAGCTTGGAATATAGGTATGTTGATTAATATTTGCATGTAGTTCTGATTTTATATCTTTAAGCTGAAACGGTATGTTTTTTGTCAGTAGCCAACTCCTCATGTCTTCTTTTTTCGATGCCGTAGTTGGATTTGGTTCCTAGGTCGCATTATGATATGATGCATTATCCATCACTAACAAGGTTTTGTAATAATTTAACTTGTAACTATTTACAGAAATTTCTGATTCAATTCATCGTGATAATCGCCAGTTTTAAGTCCAGACTTAAAAATTAGCAATCCATTTGGAACAAAACCTTTTTTACCGCCAGCATGTACAATAATTAAACGTTTCCCTTTAACTAATGGTGCTTTTGAACATTGATTTGAACCATCGTCCCACGACTTTGATAAAGTATGTGAACTGTGCAGGTAAGTTTCATCACAATATATAATATTTCTTCATCCTGATCGATATTGTTGTACAATGGAGTACTTTAGGACGAGTACAACGTGTCGAAATATGACCAGGTTTATCGCAATTAAAGCATACGACCTGACGAGTAGAAGTAAAACTAGGAGAGAACAGTAGAACATACGGAAAAAGTATCGGATCTACCCGTAAGCGTAAGAGAAATTTTAATTACTCGGTCATGTGAAGCAAAAGTATTTTCCTCAATAGTAGCACACTTATAAGCAAATTCCGGGAGTTCAAAATGTTGAATCCGTAAATTAGACAACGACTTCCAGTCAGAAAACCTATGCCGGTAACCACGATACCAAAGTAACGCTTTCGACTCAAACAAATCCACTGCAGACTCAAATAACTGCAATTCTGACACATGGTGAGTTCGCCGGAGTTCTTCGGCCCGTCCCAAAAAATCATGTACGGTAAGAGTGTTTGGATCACCAGAAAATTTCAAATTTTACTCCCACACAGGAAGGTCTTGGTAGAAAGCCGAAAAAGAAGTAGCAACTGATTTAGGCACTATAGCAGGGGTTGATTCCGGTTCAACAGTAATAGTATGTTGGTCGTGACTAGGTGATACGGAATTATCGGCCAGAATCTTTGCCGGTTCCAACTTCAGACATTCGTCCTTTAACTCTTGTAAGGAGTGGACGGTAGGCAAATGGGTTTTATAAAATGGATCAGGGTTACGAAGCATAACGGACAATTGAACATCTTCACTAATTCACTAAAAGAACCATAGTTCCCAAACAGACCTGTCATCACGCGAAATAGTAATGCTAATGCTAATACATAACAATTTAAAACATATTCGACGGATAAACTTCAGAAATACCAATAGGAGCGAAACAACACAATAGAAATTAGAATAGGGCTATAGAATAAAAGAAAAATCGAAGGAAAAAAACTAACTTTAGATGTAACGGGGAGAACAAAATATAATGACAGGGAAGGAAGAAAAATATTTTGAGCGCCAGCGTATTCAATGGACTAAGATTATTGACGAAAAAACAAGTCCAATAATCTGAAATTAACCAACCGATAATATTGAGCTATTAAGAAAGAAAACAAAACTAAAATTTAAGACGATCGAACCGCATGTGAGGGACAGTAAAGAGCCGAAAGAAAAAAGGAAGTAACAGTTCTAACGTAAAGGAAGGAAAAACAAGTAGTATCAGGCCGAGAAATGCGGGTAATGTCGGAAATTTGGCAGTATCGACAAACAAAAATTGGGCCTGAAATTAAGCGAAACCAAATCGAAGCCAAAGTTACACGAAACAAAATCGGAGCCTAAATTAACGAAAACCAAAATCAAAGCGAACATTACCCAAGACAAAATCGGAGCCAAAAAAATTTAAACAATTCAGACAAACTCGCATCCCCATGCCAGGACGTCAGAATTTATGCTACGTACCTAGACGTAGTCGGAAGAAACGTAAATACCAGACTAACTCCAAAACGCGGAGAGTGGGGGGATTCACCTATATACCAAGAAAACAAAAAAAAGCACGTCGCTCACGATTATCTATTAACAATAAAAATAAATTATAATTTCTTGATCCACATGGACAAAGAAAAGTATTAAATTTAAGTTATATTGTAAAGTACAAATTTTATAATGGATCCACGAAGTGCACATTTCGTAGGTAACATGTAATAAAACTCATTGTAAAAAGGTAATGCATAGATTTTCTCAATAGCAAGTGTGTTAAATTAAAGTATTAAATGTAGACCAAGGTGTAGTAAGAATTAAGGAAATATAACTAGAAGCACTAGCGAAGCTAACTTTTAAACATGTATGGTGAACTGGTTTCACAACATCAACCGTCGATAAATAATAATCTTCGATGGGCATAAAAAAAAACGAGTCAAATACCTCTATGCGTCGGGTTGCTTATCTTTCAAGTCATCGGGGGTGAGGCAGCACAGTAACGCCATGGTAGTCAGGGTCCATTTGCCCTGCCACCGGATGCTGGCCAAGATATGATTTTGCTGAACAATTTGAGCAAAATAGTGTCTGAGCAACTGGTGTTGGGTTAACAATTGTTAAGAAAATTATTAAAGAAGGCAAAATGCAGCTAGTTAGTGCTAAGTTACAATTTACCTCACCAAGAAAAACCATCAAGAAAGGTAGTCCAAAGTCTACATTAGATGAATTTGAAGAAGAAATTGTGCGCACAATTATTTATCAATTTCCGAATACACACCATAAATAACATACAATGCAGGCTGTATTTGAAGCTTTCAAATCTGAAGCAATTAATTTCTGTGGAAAAATCAATTCGTTTAGACGATTGGTGCGTAAAATGGGGTTTCGTTAGAAGAAGTACCAAGACAATCGTAAAGTCTTAATTGAAAAACTAAAAATCCGAGCAAAACGGTCGATTTTTTTATTTATGGTGTGTATTCGGAAATTGATAAATAATTGTGCGCACAATTTCTTCTTTAAATTCATCTAATGTAGACTTTGGACTACCTTTCTTGATGGTTTTCCTTGGTGAGGTAAATTGTAACTTACCACTAACTAGCTGCATTTTGCCTTCTTTAATAATTTTCTTAACAGTTGTTAACCCAACACCAGTTGCTTCAGACACTATTTTGCTCAAATTGTTCAGCAAAATCATATCTTGGCCAGCATCCGGTGGCAGGGCAAATGGATCCTGACTACCATGGCATTGTTGTGCTGCCTCACCCCCGACGACTTGAAAGATAAGCAACCCGACGCATAGAGGTATGTGACTCGTTTTTTTTGATGCCCATCGAGGATTATTATTTATCAGCGGTTGATGTTGTGAAACCAGTTCACCATACATGTTTAAAAGTTAGCTTCGCTAGTGCTTCTAGTTATATTTCCTTAATTCTTACTACAACTTGGTCTACATTTTATACTTTAATTTAACACACTTGCTATTGAGAAAATCTAAGCATTACTTTTTTACAATGAGTTTTATTACATGTTACCTACGAAATGTGCACTTCGTGGATCCATTATAAAATTTGTACTTTACAATATAACTTAAATTTAATACTTTTCCTTGTCCATGTGAATCAAGAAATTATAACTTATTTTTATTGTTAATAGATAATCGTGAGCGACGTGCTTTTTTTTTGTTCTTTTAGTATATAGGTGAATCCCCCCACTCTCCGTGTTTGGTAGTTAGCCTGGTATTTACGTTTCTTCCGACTACATCTAGGTACGTAGCATAAAATTTGACGCCCTGGCGTGGGGCTGCGAGTTTGTCTGAATTGTTTGAATTTTTTGGCTCCGATTTTGTCTTGGGTAATGTTCGCTTTGATTTTGGTTTTCGTTAATTTAGGCTCCGATTTTGTTTTGTGTAACTTTGGCTCCGATTTAGTTTCGCTTAATTTCTAGCCCAATTTTTGTTTGTCGATACTGCCAAATTTCCGACATTACCCGCATTTCTCGGCCTGATGCTACTTGTTTTTCTTTCCTTTACGTTAGAACTGTTATTTCCTTTTTCTTTCGGCTCTTTACTGTCTCCCACATGCGGTTCGATCGTCTTAAATTTTAGGTTTGTTTTCTTTTTTAATAGCTCAATATTATCGGTTGATTAATTTCTAATTATTGGACTTGTGTTTTCGCCAATAATCATAGTCCATTGAAAACGCTGGCGCCCAAAAATTTTTTCTTCCTTCCCTGTCTGTATATTTTGTTCTTCCCGTCACGTCTAGAGTTAGTTTTTTTTTACTCCGATTTTTCTTTTATTCTATAGCCCTATTCTAATTTCTATTGTGTTGTTTCGCTCCTATTGGTATTTCTGAAGTTTATCCGTCGAATATGTTTTAAATTGTTATGTATTCACAATATTTTTTTTTTAGCTTTTATTGAGTTACGGTTAGCCTTTACTTAGTTACTTTCTCCCAATTTCTTTTTTTTATTCTTACTAAAAATGACTGGTCATAGGTTGGTGGTGTTTAATATGATCTGTAAAAGACGACACAAGTCATCCGAAAGCATTACTATTTCGCGTGATGACAGGTCTGTTTGGGAACTATGCTTCTTTTAGTGAATTAGTGAAGATGTTCAATTGTCCGTTATACTTCGTAACCCTAATCCATTTTATAAAACCCATTTGCCTACCGTCCACTCCTTACAAGAGTTAAAAGGCGAATGTCTGAAGTTGGAACCGGCAAAGATTCTGGCCGATAATTCCGTATCACCTAGTCACGACCAACATACTGTTACTGTTGAACCGGAATCAGCCCCTGCTATAGTGCCTAAATCAGTTGCTACTTCTTTTTCGGCTTTCTACCAAGACCTTCCTGTGTGGGAGTAAAATTTGAAATTTTCTGGTGACCCAAACACTCTTACCGTACATGATTTTTTGGGACGCGCCGAAGAACTCCGGCGAACTCACCATGTGTCAGAATTGCAGTGATTTGAGTCTGCAGTGGATTTGTTTGAGTCGAAAGCGTTACTTTGGTATCGTGGTTATCGGCATAGGTTTTCTGACTGGAAGTCGTTGTCTAATTTACTGATTCAACATTTTGAACTCCCGGATTTTGCTTATAAGTGTGCTACTATTGAGGAAAATACTTTTGCTTTACATGACCGAATAATTAAGATTTCTCTTACGCTTACGGGTAGATCCGATACTTTTTCCGTATATTCTACAGTTCTCTCCTAGTTTTACTTCTACTCGTCAGGTCGTATGCTTTAATTGCGATAAACCTGGTCATATTTCGACACGTTATACTCGTCCTAAAGTACTCCATTGTTATGGTTGAGGATATAAGGGAGTTTCTCACCGCAACTGTCCACACTGTCATCCTACTACTAATAGGTCTTCCAATCATACTTCAAATACTGTCCTCACCTCTAGCTGCCTAATTTCTTCTGCTTCTCACTTTATGTTCTCTTCTGTCCCTCATCCAGGTCATCCTGCTACTACTATCAAAACCTACACTTCTTCGGCGAATACAGCTTCGAACAAACTTTCTTCCGTTTCTAGTTCTACATCCTATTCTACTCCTCCTTCTGCTTGCCCTACTTATTCACTTTTACTCCAAACTGTGCATCCACCCATACTTCGAATTAGTGACTTGCAGCTAGCTTTTCAAGAGTTTGTTCCCGCTTTCTTAAAAGATTCTACCCAAGAAATTTCTGTCGTGTCTGCAATCACAAATGTCGCTGAAGTGACAATAATTTCAAATTTAATCAGTGAAGTTCCTGTTGAAGTCCATGAACCTGTATCGTAAATGTCTGTTGCTATTGCTGTCAAAATTCTACATGTTCCTGTTTTCTTAAATGGTTCTACTCAAGAAATTTTGGTGGTGTCTGCAATAACAGCCGTAGCTGAAGTGAAGATAGTTTCTAGTACCGATAGAGAAGGTCCTGTGGAAGTTAGCGAACCCGGAGCTGTAACGTCTGTTGCTGTTGCCGTCAAAGTTTTACCTGATCCGGTTTCGTTATCTACTATGGTTAAGGAATCTGTTCCTATTGTGGTTGAAGTTTTTCTGTTCCTAGTCTGTTGTCTAACATTGATGAAGTCTTACTTGATTCCACTCCTTTATCGGACGTTGATAAAACGCTACCTACTCTTTCTCATTTTTCTCATTCTGACAAACTTCAACTCGCTTCTGTTCTTTCAACTAAGGTTGGTGAAATCCTAGCTGATGTCTTGTTATCTACTGTTGACGAAGGTCAACCTGATTCCGCTTCCTTATCTAATGTGGATGAAGGTCTTCCTGATGCTGTTTGTTCTTGTAAGGTTGATAAAATTTTGTCTGGTGCTGTTCCTTTCTTTCATGTTGATAAACTTCATTCGACTCCGTTATCTTACATTGGCGAAGTTCTACTTGATACTGTTTGTTCTTGTAACGTTGATCAACTTCTACCTAATTCTGTCCCCTTATGTGATATGATTGAAGTGTTATTGGATTCTGTTTTTTTTCCTAAGGTGGATACTCCTACAGCCAATGCTGTTTTCATTCGTAACTGTGATACTGCTAGTCCTTTATGGGACATCGATAAAATTTTATCTGTTTCTGCCCCTTTATCTAACGTAACTGAAGTGTGCTCTGCTTGTGTTCCTTTTCGTAAGGTTGATTTTCTTACAACCGATACTTATTCTTTTTCTACCGTTGATATTCCGACAACCCATGATGTTTCCTTTTCTGCCGCTGACTTTTTTTACCACCAATCCTAACAGCAAACAACGTCCTTCTAGGACGCGTTTTGAGTTTTCTAAACTACCCTTGCCAACTCCTATACCGCGTGCTACAACTACTGTAGTCCCTGCTGTCTCTGTCTTGCGGAAAACTGCCCATAAGAGGCAGAAATTTGTCTATACTGATTCAGAACCTGAAGATGATGGTCGACGAAATCCTAATGTCCTTGATCTCGTTTCGTTCTCCCTCTGGCGGCGTAAAAGCCTTAAGTCCTCGCGCACCAGATTCTTATACCGACTTTGCTCTTCTTCGGACTTGATTTTTGAACGTTACGATTTGGTTGACTTCCATGTTTTGCTAGGTTTTCTTTCGTTTACTTGCTTTTTCTTAAACCGTGTAGCTCCGGCAATAGAAAGTCCCACGGTACGACCTGCCTATCGTAAGAGGCGACTACACACACACACAAACGCACGCACGCACGCACGCACGCACGCACGAACGCACGAACGCACGCACGAACGCACGAACGCACGCACGCACTCACGCACGAACGCACGCACGCGCACAGGCACGCACGCACGCACGCACGTACGCTCGCGCGCACACACACACGCGCGTAAGAAGCGACTACAGCGGTCCAACACAACACATACACACACTCAAACTTTATACACGCACAACACCTACACTCACATTTCTTACACATCCACACACACACATACGCACGCACACGCACACACCTACTCATACATAACTACACTGGGATTGTTTTATTTTCTTTTGTACGATTCTTAGTTTTTCTTTTGGTTTTGTACTTGGTGCTTGGTGTTATTCTTTTTGTTTTTTTTTGTCCCGTACCTTTCGTTCCACATTTCTCTCCTTTTTTCCTGCTGCTGGTCTTCTTTGTTGTCGGTCCCTAGTCCTATTGTAGTTCGTCCATTCGTTCCTGTGGTAGGTGGTTTCTAGTTCGTTTTTCTTTCTTCGGAAACCACAACTTAGTCGACTTTAGGACTAGTTAGCATTTCCTTTCTTTGGTTCTTCGGTTTTGGTTACCACAGTTTCCTATTACAAGCGCTCTCTCTCTCTTCCTCTCGTTCTTCCTTGTTGTCCCTTTGCTTTACCCATCTTTCCTTCCTTCCTTCTTATTTCTCTCTTTCTCTCTTTCTATTATTGGCTCTTCAAGCCGGATTTTGTTTGTTGTCTGTTTTTGTTTTCTTTACTATCCGGAATCTGTTGTGGTCGGTCTTGTTGTTATTTTGGGGGTTTCCTTTCTTTCTTTTTCTGTGTTTTTGTTTCCGTAAAGAATGTTCTTTTAGGTTGAAGCAAATTTTCTTTCTTTTTCGTTTTGTTTGGGGTTTTTTTGGTTCCTGCCCATTCCCGGATTTTGGCTTTCCTACCCCAACCTGTTAATTTTGCTGGGAGGATTTGTTACGTTTATTTTTCAACATCAACTAAATACCCCTTTTTCCCTTGTTAATTCATTACCCGTTCGAATAAATTCTGTTTCTGTTCTTAAATTTTCCAACAATACTCTATATAGTGTACGTGTTCAGTATAAGCCCGCTTAAGATAATTTAAACTCAAATGCACTTTGTTTTCAAAACGAAAATTTATTCGATAAATTAAATAGTTAATACCTTGTTTTAGGTGTTCGTTAATTTGTTAAACATTCCGATAACGTATAATTGCTTTCTCTTGTGTTTCCCCTATTTCTATAACCTATACAAATAGGTTATAGAAATAGTAGGGGAATAAAGATATGTATGGAAAGAAATAGGATAAATAGAAGGGAAGAATACGTTCTAAGGCATTTTTGGGGAATAGTATGGGATATATTACAAGCAGAAATAAGGAAAAAGGAGGTAGATGTAAACCTAGATCAGATAGTGATAGATGCAGACTGTGCAAATTTCATAGAAATGTGTAGGTTAGTTCAGAATAGGAAACAATGAGGGTTATTAACTTTGTCTGCCCATGCTATCATCCTCATACATCTGAAGCACAACATTCCAAAACCCTGCTACCGTTTTTCTGTACGCTTTTCCTACTGCCCGTATTTCATAGGCATACTGTGCTATGCTTCACACATATGCTTTCAACAATTTTCTTCTTGTTTCTATGTTTGTTGTCTTTGATCGTAGGCGCTGTTGTTTCTTGTTGGATGCAGTTCGGTCCCCTTCTATTGTTTTACAATTATATACCCTATTTCTCCAACATTCAGTGGCTGTGAAGGGGTATCCCGACACAGTCCGCTTGAAAAATGTTAGAGGGAGCATTTTTTACAAAAATACACCCTTGTTCGGATGAGAGGTAAAATGGAGGTCCCGTGTGTGAGTGTTGTCACGCACGTTAAAGATCCCTACCTAGCTTAGAACAGCAAGGGTTCGGCAAAATTCCAAATTTTCCAGGTAAAAAAAAGTCGCTTCTTGGCCAATGTAGTACCTTCGGGTGAAGCATTGGAAAATCACATGTAGGGGGAGGAGAGTGTAAGCAGCTTGTGGCTGCCAAGTTCCCCTAGCACTTGAACATTTGCCGATTTAATATTATTTCCAATACGTTTTTTCGTACATCAACATTAGTTGCAGATATTTCACAACCTACACCTGTAGTTGTTTATAATAACATCAGATTTATCTGTGCTAATTTTTTCGTCAATAGGTTTTTCGTCTCAAAACTGGTTGGACACGTATCTCTACTTATTTATATTTTGAGCTAGCCGACACAGTTCCCTGAAATTTCCACACAGCCTATATACAGCTCCGCTCACCTTCTATTGTTTTCTAATTATATGCCCTATTTCAGCGAGATTTAGTGGTATGGTGCAGGTGGGCGACTTCGTGGCGTAGTTGGTATGCGTGTGACTACTACGCCTAAGGTCCCGGGTACGAATCCCGACACGATCCGCTTGAAAAATGTTAGGAGAGCATTTTTCACAAAAATACGCTCTCGTTCGGATGAGAGGTAAAAATGGAGGTCCCGTGTGTGTGTTGTCACGCACGTTAAAGCTCCCTACTTTGCTTGGAACAGCAAGGGTTCGGTAAAACTCAAAATTTTTCAGGTAAAAAAACTCGCTTTCTTGCCAATGTAGTACCTTCGGGTGGAGCACTGGAAAATCACATGTATGGTATGTGCAGGGGGTTAGGCAGCCTGTGGCTGCCAAGAATCCCCCAACACCTAGACATTTGCCGAATTAATAGTTTTTCAGTAAATCCTTTCACACAATTAACATTATTCGAGAATATTGCACAAGCAATACCTGTAGTTGCTTTTAATAATCATCATGCTTAAGTACAGTTATTTTTTCGCCTTTAGTTTATCCATCCTGGGACTGGTTGGATGCATACCTCCATTGAATTCTATTCTAAACTAGCCTACACATTTCCCCGAAATTCCTACAGCCTATATCTTTCACCATCTGTGTGCAGTAGTTTAACCTAGGTTTACCTCTACTTCTCTTTTTACCTACCTTTGCTTCTAATATATTGCGCACTATTCCCTCATGCCGTAGTATGTGACCTATCATCCTATCTCTCCTATTTTTTACCGTTTTCCACATATTTCCTTCTTTCCCTACCATTTTTAGTACCTCTTTGTTCTTAACTTTGTCTGTCCATGATATCTTCATCATACATCTGTAGCACCACATTTCAAAGGCTTCTACCTTTTTCTTATCCGCTTCTCCTACTGTCCAGGCTTCACAGCCGTACGGTGCTATGCTCCACAGATATGTTTTAAGCAATATTTTCCTTGTTTCTATGCTTGTTGTTTTTGAACGCAGTAGTTGCTTTTTCTTGTTAAATGTAGAACGACCTTTTGCGCTTTTCCCATCTTGCGTTATTTGGCTTCCTAGGTAACAGAAATCCTTAACCTCTTGTAAGTTCTTGTTACTTATTTGTATTCGTGTTTTTGATTTATTTTCCCATACTAGTACTATAGTTTTATTTTTGTTAATTTTCATACCGTATCTTTGTGTTAGAACCGTTTCTCTTTCATTAAGAGCAGCTTCTAACTCTTCCCTGCTAGATGCTAATACCGCTATATCATCTGCAAATCTAAGCATATCAATTTTTGTCCCTGCATAGTAATTTCAAATGTCTTACTGCATTTAACAGTATTCATTGCCTCTTCAATGTACAAGTTAAAAATTAATGAGGATGGGGTACATCCGTGTCTCACCCCTTTCCTAATGTTTATTTCTCTACGTTCCTGCTTTAATTCTATTACAGCTGTGTTTGCTCTTTGTATAAGCTATGTACTATTCGTCTATCCCTATAACTCATTCCAATCTTTTTGAGTATTTTAAACATTGTCGAATGCTTTTTCCAGATCTACAAACCCTATATACACGCTTTCTCCTTTTTCTATTGTTTTCTTCATTATCACTCTCGCAGCTAAAATAGCCTCCCGTTTCCCTTGTTTCGTCTAAACCCAAATTGATCTTCTTCTAGTATTTCTTCAGCTTGTTTTTGCATTCGTCTTTGTACAATTCTAGTTAATATTTTTGACGCGTGTGCTGTCAAACTTATTGTTCGAAAATTTTCCATCTATCTGCGCCTCTCTTTTTTAGTATAGTTACTATGATGTTAGGTTTAAAATCTTTGGGTATTTTGCCTGTCTCATACATATAGTCTACAAGTTGGAAGAGACGTTATGTTACTACTTGTCCAGCAGCTTTTAGAGTTACTGCTTGCACCTTATCTGTACCCGGCGCCTTACCATTTTTCAGACCTTCTAATGCTAATTCAAACATCTCTAAGTATAAGATATCCCAAGTCATCATTTTCAATGCCTGATTCCTGTTTTAATGCTGTTAGTTCCTCTCCTGCATATAAATTCCCTATATATTCTTGCCATCTACTCACTTTCTCTACATTTTCTATAATGACGTTTCCTTCCGCGTCCTTTATATTTTTTCTATACGGTTTTATATCCCTAAAATTCATTCTAATTCGTGTGTATGCCGCGTCTGTCTTTCCTATTTCCATCTTAGTTTGTACCTCTTTACGCTTTTTATCAATCCATTGTTCTCTAGCTTTCCTGCACTTGCAAATAATTTTCCATTTTATGGCTTTGTGTCTCTGATTTCCTGTTTCGTGTGTATTTTCGTCTTTCTTCTATTAAATTCAGGATATCCTATGTTAGCCATGGTTTCTTATTTTCTTTTTGTGTATACCCCAAAATATCTCTGGCCGCCATGTCTAAGCTGGATTTAATGTTATTCTATTCTGTTTCTACTTCTTTTGTAACTGATATTTTCCTGATATCGTTCAGCAACTCATTTGATTTTTTTAGTCTCTCTTGAACATCTTTATCTTTTAGCTTCTCAAAGTCAAAGTGCCTTTTTCCGATTCTTTTTTTCAAATTTTTTAATTTAAGTGCGGCCGTCATAATTACGATGTTGTGGGTAGTGTCTATATCTGCTTCTGGGTAGCTTCTACAGTCTTTTGCTTAATTTCTAAACCGTTGTCAAACAAAAATGTAATCTATTTGGTATCTTCCTATATCCCCTGGCATCTTCCACGTGTATCGTCTTCTAGCATGATGTTGAAATAATGTGTTTGTGATGATTAAATTGTTCTTGTCGCAAATTTCTACCAGCCTATTTCCTCTGTCGTTTCTCGTGCCTAAACCAAATAAACCTACTATCGCTCCTTCCCTACCCTCACCTACCACTGCATTAAAATCCTCTGTAACTATTTAATTTTCATATCCTTTTACGTATCTTAGTATGTCTTCGATATCTTTGTCACTGTAGCTAGAGGTGGGCATGTATACTTGTAGTATTACTGTATTTACCGGTTTAGTCTAACCATGAGTACTCTTTCGTTCTTTTGTAAGCAATTTTCAACACCGGGTCCTATCTTTTTTCGCATAACTATCTCCACACCCGAATTTCCTTCCTCTGCTCCTGTTTGAATTACCCTGAAGTCTCCACTCCAAAAAATCCCCCGCCTCTGGCGGCCAAACTTCGCTGATCCCTATTATATCTGGTGCTAACCTATTCATTTCAATTTTCAGGTTCTATAGCTTACCTACTTGCTTCATACTTCTAACATTCCACGCTCCGACTCGCAAATTGTTTCCGACACTTATTCTGAACTTTCCGATCGCATTCTCCGAAGTAGTCCCCTCCCGAAGATCCGAATGGGGGACTATTTTAACTCCGAAATCTTTTACTCCAGAGAATGCCATTATGCTTATTACAATTTAAGTACGCCGTGTGCTTAGGAGGTAATGTGTTGGTTTCCCGTTGCCTTCCACATCGCGGTAGTGTGTTTTAGACTGCCATACCGACCCCTATGGTCTCTGCCAATCTAAGTACCGAAAGAGCCGCTGCCCTCTTTCGGGGACCTGTCTTAGTCTGGTTTCTCACTAACGACCCTACTACTTTGGTTGGACCTGGTGTTTGGTTCTTTAGCTCGTTAGAACACGGAAGCCATTTGACCTGTTCCAGTAATCTAGAACTCCGACCAAGTGCAGGTCCATTCGAAATGGCCATAACTTCTTATACAGCCAAAAAAAATTCTGTGGATGTATATTATATCCAGTATAAGACTTAACTATATAAATTAACAATTACTTTAAATTGATCTCCTGAAAACTAATGTTACCAGAGATAAAACATTCTGTATTTGTATCATAAAATGCTTTAAAAGTGCTTTGAATAAATATTATTTATGTATGGTTACATTTCCCAGCATGATATTCTGATTTTTTAATAATTTGAAATTTTTATAGGACTATGAGAGTATTAAATTAGTATTTGTTAAGAATTTGTGTTCCAATGACTGGAATTTTGAATAAAATTCGAATTTATAATTATTAATAACGGATACTCCATAAGACTGCATGTAAAAATCACCCTACATTTCCCTAGCGGCAAGTCGCGAACTAGGAATACAGTGCTAAAATATGCACAGGTTTCTGGCCGAGATTAATGTCCTAAGTAGAGAGGTCCATAGGTGTGATATAAGCACACAAATTGCATGCGAGTGAACGTTCGTTAGTATGCGACTGCGTATGCCTTTGTAACGTACCTTTTTGTGATGCGGCAAGTTAAGGTTCGTGGCTTCAAGCGGTCCTAAAGACTTCTTGAACTTTAACACATTTATTTGTTTTAAACAGAATTGAACATTGAAATTTTGACAAACTTGAATGAATTATTCTAAGTCGAAAATTAATTACTTAATTGTACAAATGAGCTATCTACGAACTGCAATGTGAAATCTGAACGTTTGATGAACTGACTGCGAGTGGAGCTTCCGGGCCTTTTATAATCTCCCTACCCCCTCACAGTTCTGTGGAAACTTGCAGACCTAATGTCTGCTTACACTTGACTCTATTCATGATACATAGTTGCTATCTTAAAAGCTATTCATAAATACTTTGTTGCGAGCTTACTTCTGCGTAATCTCGGTACGTGACTTCCTACGACCGTCTGAGACCTGACATCTGCAGTGTCACTTATCCTTGTGCTACTTTGTAGCGCTTCCGTTCACATGAACGTTAATAAACTGAATAAAATGTCCTTCAATTACATTGTTGCACATTTCCTAATATTTCTAATAACTTCTTAAGTATTAGTTTCTTTTATATATATATATATATATATATATATATATATATATATATAAAATTATATAATTTATTGAGGATTGCAGCAATTATGGAAGTCTACTCTTTATTTTATAACTCGAGCTTTCGAGAATTTATTTTTCTCTTCTTCAGGAGCAACTAAATACATATAATGGTAAACAAATAAATAAGTTTTGGAAGTTAGATACTTACAAATGCGAGGTTTGACTTAAATTAAAAATATTAATTCTAAATTACAAAAATTGGTTTCAAATTTTGAAGGTATAAATGTCAATGTCAATGCGTACTACAAGATTTAGATTTTAGTCATATAAAAACACTAACTCCGTGGATTAATTTTAAACATATAACAAGTATTCAAATAATTAACTAACTAACAGGTATAAGTTAATCGCAAGTGTATGTCAGTCTAAATTAGATCATTAGTAAAATTAGTAGGAAGATGTAGTAGTAATTAAGTTACATTCATTCACATTGTATATACATACACAAATATATAGACATACATATGTGTGTGCGTACATAGGCATGTAAATACATTTATATAAAAAATACATAAATATCAAACAAAAGAAAAACTGGACAAAAGAACGAATGCTTACATTTACAAACATAAAGACCTAAAAACACAAACAAACACACCTATATTCTCGAAAGCTCGAGTTATAAAATAAAGAGTAGACTTCCATAATTGCTGCAATCCTCAATAAATTATATAATTTTAAATTAATATTTATCAGCAAATAAAACTTGAAGATTATATATATATATATATATATATATAACAAATTGGGATTACATAACTGGCATAGTCGCACAATTTGCATATAAATGGACGTTCGTTAGTATGTGTTTGTAAATTACCTTTTTGTGATGCAGCATAACCACACAAGTTACAAGCAAATAGACGTTCCTTAGTAAGCGGTTGCACATGTATTTGGAAATATTGATGGACTCGGGGTTGGGCTTTCGGGCCGGCCCGGCCCGGGCCCGAAACGATGGTGAAATATCCACTCCTGCATTTTTCGGGCCGAAAAGTTCGGGCCTGCCCGAATAGTTTAGCCCCTCGGCCCCCCGGCCCGGACCCGGCCCGATTTCGGGCTCGAATCCGGGCCGGGCCGTTGGCTGCTTTATTCGGGCCGGGCCCGGGCCTATTTTTTTCGGGCCGGGCTGGGCTAAACTATTCGGGCAGGCCCAAACTTTTCGGCCCGAAAAACGCACGAGTGGATATTCCACCATCGTTTCGCTTCTATCTCACATTGAGTAAGTAAACGTTCTTAATTATATTTTCACGAAGTGTCTTCACAAACCCATTAATAATCAGTTTTTCGTCTTGTTTAGTGTAAAAGATACGTGATATTATAACTCACTTCTTATCCCGAATATTTTTTTCTAGTCTTATTTAGTGTTCAGCATGTTGTACTTTAGGCAAGTTAAAAATGCCCAGAAACATAAAACTAGGTGATTTATTCATAATTCAAAAGTTTGCACGATTTATATTATGTATATGTATATACTTCAAATTTCAATCCTGCGGCGAACGTCGATATTATCAATCGCGTGTATAGTTTATGTCTACCGCATAAAACACGAGAGAGTTACTGCAATGTACATTTTACCAATTTTTTAATAAAATTTTCCCTTATTTGACATTTACGCATACGCAATTAACACACCTTTAATGTTTGTCCTTTATTAAAATGCAGGACACCTTTGTTTTATTTAAATTCAGGCAAGGAATGCTTTTATTTAAGGCGCCTTATTTTTGACATATACCAAATGCCTAAAGTACAAACTTACATTTAATTGTCTGATTTCTGTATAAATATTGTGAAATTAAATGGATTTTTGTAGTGTTGTTTCCGTAATTAAATTTAGAGATATAATGTCCAAGTTTATAACACGAAAAGGATATAAAACGTCAACGCTATAAATACGAGGATGCTGTTCTGTAATGCTTTTCCTCGAAGGCGTAAAAATCTTTTTAAAAACTTATATGCTATATGCTTGGAAAGAAGTACAAAACAGTGTCTTGAAGTGCAATCGAAGAGTATTCCGTGAAAACATTTTGACAACACATACAAATGTTATCGAATCAGTGGGAAATGAAAGACTCAAATATCTTTGTGAGAATACAATTTTTTTTATCCTTTCCAATATAGTTAAACATGTATTATAGGTCACCTTATCACAAAAGAGATTAATTTTTTATTCATTTTTAAAACATAACCTACAGATATAGAATACTAAACATATATGTCAAAATAAAGAGTAAATGAAAAAACACGTGCAATAACACTCCTTTAAATTGGATGCAAACTTTTAATAAAGGATAATTTATTTAAAGATTCTTTTAATAAAGTCTACTTGGAATGAGTTTGCAATAACTCTCTAATATCAAGTAGGTAATTTTAGTGAAATTCTTTGAAGTAGGAAGGAGAGGATAAAGCGGACGCAAATTTATGATAAGGTGATAAGGTACATTAAGCGTACACTCAATTTACATAACAGTCCAACCGATGTCAATGCGTTCTTGCAACAACTATCTATTTTCAGTTTATTGTAGGATTTACTGTCGATCCTTTTTTCAAAAATTGCCTGTTGATTTACTCACCCCATAAAATCATACGCCTGTTTGTCAACTTGTAAACTTTAAGTTCACTATACTTCAGTCAAGTGAGTTATTAAACCTATGTTTATAGATATTAGTGGATACTTTACTGGGACTTGTCCTGTTTGTATCTCATAGTTTTTAATAAATAAATATATGCGCAAATTTTGCAGCCACGTGTTCTCTGTACTAGCTTTCGTAGTTGAAATTTATAGTTTTATAGCTACAAGTTAAAAATGTGGCAAAGTTGTTTAAAAACATCGCGTATCTTCACCAAATTGGTAGTTTGCCGAAAAGCTGGATGTACCCATTCCTTATAATCCCTCGTACATTTTGTACATAATATTTTCAGTGCAGATGCAAGTCCGTGTAGAAAACAGTGAAATAATTTTTACTTTCTTTGTGTGTTGTCAAGCCACATTATGTAGTGACAGAGAAACATATTTCTAACAAAAGTCGTGCAGAAGATGTTGATTTATCCGTATTAACATAAACTAACTTTTGTAGACTTCCGTACTAACTCTAAACTCTCACTTCAGCTGTTTTTAGAGACTATCAGGGGGGTCGTTAAATAAATACGGATAGGTTAGGCGCCACTGTACTTATGCAATATATAAGAACAAGGAATATCGCCAAGAAAAATACAGGAACCTCAACGAATATATTCTGTTATTGGAATACAAGATTTTGTATTCATAGATGGTACAAACGTTTATCCTGAAATAAAAAAAATTATAAAAATGCATTGAAGACAGCAGTTTGCGTCTCAAAATAATAAAATCAATAAATCAGACAACTTATATGTACTTATAAAATTTGATACTGGTCAATGGTGCATGGACAATCAACTTATTAATTTTATACACCTTTGGTTCATATAAGATTTATAGAATCCAAAAATATGTATGTGGTAGAATAAATACAACTTCTTAAGTATCTCTTAAAATGTGATTAACCACTTCTAAATGTATAAAAAAATTAGACTTGTTAGAAACCAAGACATATATTAACCGAAAATAATTTTGGTTCAAAATGACAGGAATTTACAATAAATGTAAGTGTTTAGTTACTCATTGCTATTCATGTAATAAACTTGATTGTATCGGAGCCTCTAACGTAAATAGGCATTATATATTTCATTAACAAAATTAGCTTTTGTCATTTTTTCAGTACTGATCAAACGTCGTACATTTTTATTAAATTACTTATGTAATAGGATCTTTTAGTTAGTAATTTTAAGCCTTGTTAAAAAAGTATCATGTATAAGAAACTACTCAACTGTATTAAAAAAATCAACGTGAATAAGCAAATTCTAATAACGACATCCATTTAGCATGATTCACAATCTAAGTTCTTGGACAGATCGTTTTGGTAAACAATCCTATATAGCAAGAGTTTAATTTAGTGCAATCTTTCAAAGATCAAAATTTTTAATATAATTATTAAGATATTAATTTTCAATAGTTTAAACTTCAAAGATTACAGCTTAATCGTGGATATCTTCTAATTAGAGAAAAATAACCACTAAACGTTGTACGTCAAACAGATGGTTTTCATAACAACGGAAAATCGACTTACCGACCTCGAACGTACAGTGCAATTTGTTACAAACCATTTAGTAGATAAACTCGAAGCATGTGTGCGCCTCTAATACTGCACAGTGACAGCAAAAACTTGTGCGTTTTATTACAGCAATGTCCTGAAGATCAGAACCATAAAAATAAAGAGTGGACTCCACCTTAGGGGAGAGTCGTCGTTGAAGTCTCTAACTGTAAGTTTCCATTCATATACAATTTATACGCTATCGATTAGCTGTTACGCATAGCCATTATTAGATGAAAACCTCAGTGTAAACCAAAAACTTCAATGTTGACCAAAAATCTCCGTGTTAACTAAAAACTTCAGTGTTGCGCATGATGAACCGTCTAACACATTTGGATCGATTTACTGCACAAAATGAATTGCTAGTCGCAAGTCGTCCTTTAATATTAACTTCTGCATCTTCTCGCTAGGACGATAAAGGGTCGACTGTCGTAGTCCGTGAACAAACGAGGTCTAAACACTTGAGTATTCAAAACAACAGGTGCGCATAATCGCTCTAAATTACATTGCCTTGAAGATAATTTATGGAAATTCTATCTAGCATATACGACTTGTAACGTAATGTTAAACACAAAACTAGAATACTTTTACATCAACGAAGAGGAAAAAATTGCATTATCATAATCAGTTTATTGGGGTTAATTACTGCATATTGTTACGTTTATGTTCGACGATAGATTTAAGTACGTCCTTTTTTGTGGTAATTCGGTTTTCATTTACCTAGCTTCTGTTTCTATTCAAAACCTCATCCTGTGTTTTTACCTCGTTACAATAGTATGGGGAATCTTAACATTTCTTTCAAATCTATTCAAAACAAAAATTTATTCGATAAATTAAATAGTCAATACCTTGTTTTAAGTATCCGTTAATTTGTTAAACATTCCGATAACGTATAATTGCTTTCTCTTGTGTTTCCCATCTAAAGACTTGCTAAAATAATAGATCCTACTATTAGTTGATAGCGTGTTTTCCAGTTTGCTAATCGCGCTTTGATAACGCGAGGATTGCAGTTCGAACTCGTGTTATTTGAACCAATTTTTAATTTGATTCTGCAGCTTGTGCGTTGAAATATTTTTGACAGCGATGCACGTTTTTTTGTTCGACAAGTAGGAGGTTTCTTGCGTGTATCACTCTTAGCTGGATGCCAAATTGGTTTTTTCTTTATGTAGGCCCAACTGTTCCTTGCCACAGATCAACTGCCGTTGCCTGTAGACCGCTAGTGCCCTTATGGTAACAGGGTAAATAGATCCCGACGACTGTGGCGATGCCAAGTATCCCGACACATACAGGTATACAATTTGTTTTCTTTTGTGTATATCAAGCGTTTGGTGTAGTTACGTGATAAGAAACGACACTGAAGGACTATTGTTTGTTGCTACGAATCGATATTATCGCTCTACAGATGTGATGTACCATTGTTAAAAAGATGTTTGACAAAAGTTCCCACACGCTTATTCTTTTCTACTGATTAGTTTATTTTACAAAAGTTATTATGTGCAATTTTTAAAACGCTTGGCAAAAGATCTCACATGTTTATTTTCTAGTGATTAATTTTATTTTATGTACAATACGAGATGCGCACTTCGTATCTAAAGTACTAAATTGTTCGTATCACATAATTGTTTGCTTTGAAATAGTAATGCTTAATTTATTTCTTTTGCTTGTTTTGTACATAACCCTTTATTTATTCTTATTGTAAATAGATAATCGTGGGAAACGTGTTTTTTTGTTTCTTTGGTATGTAGGTGAATCCCCCCACTCTCCGCGTCTGGTAGTTAGCCTGGTATTGACGTTTCTTCCGGCTACGTCTAGGTACGTAGCAATATACTTTTCATTGCTTGAAAAATTTAGGAAAGTAATTTTTATTGGCTTATATGCCAAAAATAATATATGTGCCCACACTTATTCAATGATACAAATTTAGAATAAAAACAACAGCTGTCATAGCTTCTCCGAAGTGTCCAACCCTTCAGGTCTCAGATAGATAATAGTATTTCTTCCATATAACATCACAGGGATTATGATGCAGGTGATGGTACTATATTTGTTCGTTGAACTTTCTCAATTGTATTTAAACGAAAGTGAAAGTTTACCTCACTAAAATGCCAAATAGGTACCTTACCTACACCAATTTGTACCCTCACATTTGTTCCTATCGCTCACGCTATTCAACCGTCAGAAAGTGATTTACTACTTATTCTAATTTACTTGCTTGAGCAGTTTCCAGTTTGTTTTAGAGAACTCTTAATTAAAAGACTAAAAACTTTTATATTAATTTTGATAAAGTTTTGTTAGGGTATTTCCTGTCAATCCTCAAATAAAATTTCAGACCTCTCAAAATTATATCTGGGAATTCTTCCAAACTCTTTGCAGAATTATACAAGATCATTAAAATGAATTTGAATACCTTAAATCTAAAGATGCGAATTTGTAGAGATTCATCACCGATAGCAACAATACTTTAAATATATCTGCTCTATAGCCGTTGGTTTATATTAGATTAAATAAACATCACTAGAGTTACAGTTTTTATGTCGAATGCCACTAAAATTCATTGCGAAATAGTTACTTGTTGAGCACAACTGAAGAACTATCTTCTCGTTCACTGAATGAGTCGGGCGTCCGGGCCGACAGTTTTCATTTCGGGTCGGGCCTCGGACCGGGCCGGTCACTTTTCTGCGTCGGGCCGGGCCGGGCCGGGCTTATTAAAAGCCCGGCGTGACCCGGCCCGAGTCCATCCCTGTTTGGAACGTAACTTTATGTTGTGCAGCAGAGAGACACAAATTGCATACAAATGGCCGTATGCGGTTACATCTGAGTTTGTAAACGACCTTTTTCTGGTATGGTATAAAGACACAAATTACAAGCAAATGAGCGTTTGTTAGTATGCAACAGCATACTGACTTTGTAAATTAGCCTATGCTGAAGTTGCATGATTATGTAGCTTCAGTAAAGGGTGATTGCACATAATATGTTTTTGTAAAGTACTATTTGCGATGCGGTATACTAACACAAATTTCATACGAAAGGACGTTTGTTAGTATGCAACAGCATATGTCTTTGTAAATTTTTTCTCCGTGATGTGATATAACCACACAAATTGCATACGAGTGAATATTCGTTAGTATGCGACTGGATATGGCTTTGTAGATCACGTTTTCTTGAAACTACATAATCACACAAATTACAAAGGAATTGACGTTCATTCATATGCAATCGCATATGTCTTTGTAACGTACCTCTGTGTAATGCGGCATAGTTACACAAATAACACGCAAATGGACGCTCGTTAGTATGCGACTGTATATGTCTTTGTAGATTTCCTCTTTGTGATGCGACATAAGCACACAAATTGCAAGCGAATGGACGTTCGTTAGTATGCAACTGCAAATGTTTTCGTAGATTACTTTTTTGTGATGCGGCATAGTCACACAAATTACATGTAAATGGACGTTCGTTAGTATGCGACTGCATATGTATTTGTAGATTTCCTTTTTGTGATGCGGCATAGCCACACAAGTTGCAAGCGAATGGACGTTCGTTACTATGCGACTGTATATGTTTTTCTAGATTACATTTTCGTGATGCGGCATAACTACACAAGTTGCATTCGAATGGACGTTCGTTAGTATGCAATAGCATATGTGTATGTAAATTACTTCTTTGTAGTGCGGTGTAACTACACAAATCGCAAGCGAATGGACGTTTGTTAGTATGCGACTGCATATGTGTTTGTAGATTTCCTTTTTGTGATGCAGCATAACCACACAACTTGCAAGCAAATGGACGTTCGGTAGTATGTGACTGCATATGCCTTTCTAGAATACGTTTTCGTGATGCGGCATAACTACACAAATTGCATTCCAATTTACATTCATTGTAATGCGATTGAATATGTGTTTGTAAATTTTTTCTCCGTGATGTGATATAACCACACACATTGCATACGAATGAATGCTCGTTAGTATGCGACTGCATATGGCTTTGTAAATCACCTTTTCTTGAAACTGCATAATCACATAAATTACAAAGGAACCGACGTTCCTTAATATGCGACTGCATATGTCTTTGTAACGTACCTCTATGTAATGCGGCATAGTTACACAAATTACATGCAAATAGACGTTCGTTAGTATGCGACTGTATATGTCTTTGTAGATTTCCTTTTTGTGATGCGGCATAACCACACAAGTTGCAAGCGAATGGACGTTTGTTTGTATGCAACTGCAGATGTTTTTGTAGATTACTTTTTTGTGATGCGGTATAGTCACACAAGTTGCATGCAAATGCACGTTCGTTAGTATGCGATAGCATATGTGTATGTAGACTTCCTTTTTGTGATGCGGCATAGCCACACAAGTTGCAAGCGAATGGACGTTCGTTAGTATGCGACTGCATATGTCTTTCTAAATTACCTTTTCGTGATGCGGCATAACTACACAAGTTGCATTCGAATGGACGTTCGTGAGTATGCGATAGCATATGTGTTTGTAAATGTCCTCTTTGTGGTGTGGTGTAACGACACAAATTGCAAGCGAATGGACGTTTGTTAGTATGCAACTGCATATGTGTTTGTAGATTTCCTTTTTGTGATACAGCATAACCACACAAGTTGCAAACGAACGGACGTTCGTTAGTATGCGACTGCATATGTCTTTCTAGATTACCTTTTCGTGATGCGGCATAACTACACAAGTTGCATTCGAATGGACGTTCGTTAGTATGCGATAGCATATGTGTTTGTAAGTGACCTTGTTGTGGTGTGGTGAAACGACAGAAATTGCAAGCGAATTGACATTGCTAGTACGCGACTGCATAATAAGTCTTTGTTAAGTACTTTTTTGTGATGCAGTTTAATCACACAAGTTGCATTCGAATGGACGTTCGTTAGTATGTGCTTGCAAGTAGTGACGTGATACAATCACACAAATTGCATGCGAATGAACGTTCGTTGGTATGTGACAGCATATGCGTTTGTAAAGTACCTTTTAGTGATGCTGCATAATCACACAGATTACACAGAAATGGATATTCGTTGATGTGCGATTGCACTGATTAAATTTGGATGCTGAGGTATAACTACATAAATTGCATGCGTATGGACGTTCGTTAATATGGGATTTCATATGCAACTTTAAATTACCTTTATAAGGTGTACAATAACCAAATAACAATATTTGTACTATATTTGCTTGTGGTACAAAAATGGCGGTCTTTGGGGGTGAGACTAGACGCGTCCTATTAGATTCATTATTAATGATGTACAATAAATACATAAATTACCTGCTATAAAAGTAGTATATTCCAATAATCTTCTACATTTTCGTACACTTTGTCGAATCTTTATAACGATAGTATCGTTTAATAGCACGCATTTTCTCCAGATGCAGCTATCGATAGGTATTTAATCTTCTTTTTTGTCACTAGCTCAAATTATGTAAAAATCGAATTGTTTTTAATAGTTACGGTTGTAAAAAATGAAAATTAAGTTATTTTATGGTAATCAATGGAAAAAGAGTTTACTATAGAATAAGAAGACATTGTGATGGTTCCGTAACCCACATTACACCCTAGTATTTGGGTCACCGGAGTAATAGGCGGTTCAATTATAAATGCAACTAAAACAGTTTATGGCTATATGCAATTGTTGTTGTATAAATTGTATTATTAGTTTTCAAATAGTAATAGTTGTGTCCTCAATCAATATACAGAATATTTAAACAATACTATTAGACGATTTTATTACTAATTACAATAAACTTGGCAACTACAATAATGATGAACCGACATTCGAGCGACGCAACCACTCGTGTCACTCAACCAGGACAACTCCAAGTGTGGTTCACTACTTACCCTTTTATAACGTTACCTACTTCTACACACATAAACCTAATAACAAAATGTAGCTACACAATTGGATTTATCACTTAGTAAATTATAAACTTCATCAATATTCCATTACAAAATCTCTTTTACCACTTTGACAAATGCACAACTCTCTTAGGTCTAGCATCTATAATATCATGTCAGCCATGCTTGCATCTGTCGGTGCTATAACATTGACTATATTCTCGTTTGAACTATTGTTAGAAGGTAATTTATCAGGCCTCTCATTACAGTTGTAGTTTTTTTTCGTATTTTTTACCTATCTGCAGGCACACATTGTTAGGCGCGAGTAAAATATTATTCTTCTTAATGATGGAAATCGCTATTGAACGGAAGTTTCCTGAATATGACGATAGCCCAGGGTGGAATTGGTTGGTAAGTAGCTAAGAGAAAAAGACGGCTAACTTTGAACATTACTTCATTATAATAATAATATAAAAATATTTTTTATTAGTTCTATAATAATACCATTAAGGCGTTGAACATGTCACATTACATAAAATTAAAACCTTAGCAGTGTATGAAACAAAATACAGTTACAATATAAAATTTCATATCTAAGTATCAATCAAAAATATCACATCGTTCAAGAAGTCTTCAAGTTCATAATAAGCTTTATTTAAATGGAAAGATTTAAATTTACGTTTCAGTGTCTTCTGGGGAAGTTCTCTATAGGCATGTGGCAATTTAATATAAATTTTGATTAACATATTACTAGGGTTCTTTTGTAAATAAGTAAGGCTAGTCTTTTTGCATAATACGTCCCATTTTAGCTCTAGTGTCATAGGTATGATATCTTGAGTGGTCAGCTACAATAGTTTTATTCCAAGTAAAAATGCAATGCATTCATAAATATAAAGGCTGGTTAGGGTGAGGATGTTCCGCTTTTCCATAACAAATATCGTGTGTACGTCTTTGGCATTACTCCATATGATTATACCAAACCTCATCCTGGATTCAATATAAGCATGATAGCAATGAATGCTGTTTCTATTTTAACTGTTATGACTAATGTTCTGAGCGCATATACACGTTTTGACATATCTTCAGCTAGCATATCTACGCGACAGGACCAGTCTAGCCGAGAATCCATGTATATTCGTAAGAATTTGGACTGTTTGCATATAACGAGATATGCCTGTCATTTGAGATTGTTATTTCTTCATCAGTTAGATAACTGAAGTTGATTATCTGTGTCTTCTCTAGGTTTAATGATAGTTTCAGAGATGCAAACCAGCATTCTAAAGTTTCTAATATTGTAAGCAACATCTCACAACAATTAGCAGTATTTCTTCCGGCTATAATTGCAGAGACATCATCAGCATATTGGATAGGACGCGGGATTAATACATGGAATAGCTCATTAGTGTAAATTATGTAAAGCAGCGGTCCAAGAATAGATCCTTGTGGAACTCCTCTAACGATTTTTTGTTTTTTAGACATTACTTTTTGCCCTCTGGCATCGTGAATACCTATTGTGCTTTGATTTCTGTTAGATAGATACGAGCTGACTAGATTATGTGCAATTCCACGTATGCCGTGGTTGTGTAGAACGTATAATAATGTTTTATGATCTACGGAATCAAAGGCCTTAGAGAGGTCAAGCATGAAGGCTATAGTGGTATTGCCCTCATTTAAAGAACTAATAATGAAAGTAAGAGCTTGATAGATAGCATGGTTTGTGGACCTGTTCTTTCTGAAGCCACTCTGATAGTCTGAGAGCAAGTCGAAATGTTCTAAAAATTCCATAATTCTACTAAAAATAATATTCTCAAACACCTTGTTTAATGCTAGCAGAATGGCGACAGGTCTATAATTTTTTACAAGGCTAAGTTTGCCATTTTTATGAATTGGTTTGATATGGGCGTGTTTTAGTTTTTCTGGAAATACTCCACTTTCTAAGCAAAGGTTTATGATGTATGTTAGTGGTAATGCAATTTCGTCTGCGGTATGTTTTATCAATATGATAGGTATCTCAACATTTCCGATTGTGGTCGGTGTCTTCAAGGACTTTATTATGTTGATGACTTCTTCTGGTGTAGTAGACTTTAAAAATAATGTATTGTTTGAATAGATTATAGGTTTATCAGGACATCCGTTTTTAATTGAAACTGGACATTGATTTAAGAAGAAATTGTTTACTTTATTTAGTACATCAATTTTATCTTTGTTATAGATGTCTACATATTGTAGAATATCATCCGTAGAAGGGTTGTCGGTAAACTGTTTTATTATTGACCATATGGCTTTGTTCTTATTTTGAGAGTTACTGAGAAATTATAAGTTACAGAGTTTTTAGTTTGCCTTACAGTCTGCTTTAGAGTATTGCAGTATTCCTTACAGTATTCACAAGGTATGTCTCCAGTCAGCTTTTGCTTGAATAATAGCCTTTTGGTTTCACAGGAGTATTTTCTTTCTTCTGTAAGGGTATGGCCATATCTGTGTTTTGTCTGCTGTTACTCGCTTAATGTGGAAAATGATATACAGCAATACTTGTAGTTTATATAAGAAATTATTATAAGCCACATTCACATTATTGCTGTTATAGATATCACTCCAATCAGTGGTTGCAAGTTCGGTTTTGTAATGCTTGATTTTTTTCAATGTAAAAAACCTTTTATATGTGATATTTTTAATTTGCTTGTGAGGTATGATGATAGCGTTAAGAGTTATTGACTGACCATGGTGATCGAACAATACAGAGCAAACAATTTTACCTTCCTGTGAATTTTCAAAGTTTATGAAAATATTGTCACTTAATTATTTACAAGACAGTGTGTCTCTAGTTGGATTAAATATTGTTTGTATTAACTTGTGTTCTGTTGGTAAGTCAATGAACATGCCCTTTTCTTTGCTGCTCTTCAAAAGATTGATATTAAAGTCTCCACAGAGAACTACTTTAAATTTACTAAATAGTTTTTGACACTTATTTAGAATATAATCAAGTTGTTTTAAGAAAATATTAAATAAGCTCATTGGCGTCCTATAGATACATATAACAACTAACTTATTTTGTTTTGTTACAATCGATGAACACTCAATATGACTTTCAATACTGTATGAGCATAATTCCTGACATTCTTCAAAATTAACCCTTGACATGCAAAAATTGATGAACCTCCATGTTGAGAGTTTTGTCTAGAGAAGAACGACACTAGATTGTAATTTGGTAGTTTGACACAATGTATCTTGCTTTCAATGCACCAATGTTCAGTCAGGCATAATAGGTGGTGTGCATCATTCATAACAGTGATCATAGCTTCGATTTCAAGGATCTTATATTTTATACTTTGTGTGTTTTGATGAAATATAATCAAATTATTACTTGTTGAATTATCGTTTAGTTATGAGAGACTTACATGTACTGCCTCATGATTTAGAGGGTGTTCACTCAGTCAGGATTTTTTTGAAATTGCTTCCACTGATGGAAAAGGGACGTTTGCATGTTTAGAATCTTCAAATTGCATCATATTTTTATTGGCAAATGCAGTTGCCCTCAGATTGTCTAGAAATTGTTGTCCTAATCTAAAGTTAATTCTTGCATAGGTTACATGTGTGAGTCAAAAATCTTCATTGTATACCATAATCAAAAACATGGTTCTACCTCAACCAATAAAGCATTTGTTATGAGGAGTCGTTCTAATAGTTTTTAACAGCTTGACTTCCACTACATTTGATTTTGTTTTTTGTGTTATAAAGGTTTTAATATCAACTTCAGGCGCAGAATCTTTTACATGTGTAAGAAATAGCCAGATTTTTTTATCTTATTTGGAGTTTGAACACCTCGAAAGTTGTCAGTACTTTGACCAATGCCTGTACGAAAATCTGTTTTTCTAGTATCGTGGAATTTGGAAGTCTGCGTTGCTATCATTTAATGAATGTTGAGTTGAGTCTTGCTGAATTTTATGTTGATCTGATATTGATTGTGCGATATCACTATTGTGGTGCTATTAATAAAGTATTCCTACCTAGAGTAATTATACTCATTATTTTGTCATTTTGAGCCCTTTCCAATTTTGTAATGTTTGTCTCAGTATCTTTTTTTTCTACAGGTTTGATTTCTTGTAAGTGCTTATTGTTATTTGAATGATTTCCAATTGTATTTGAATTAGAATTTTGGAGCTGGGTTTTGTTTGCCTTTGACAATGTGATTTTGTTATTGTTTGGATGTGTACTAGAATGGAGACACTTCCAGAGATGAGGAGGTTATATTAAGTTGGTTGTTTGGCATTACTTCCGCTGATTTTGAATCTTGATGTATGTAATTAGATGTAAGTTAAAGAAGGAAGTTAAAATCTGTTTTAATAAATAAAGTTATTGCCCATCGAGTCTTCTTTAATTAAACAGACAATTAAACAGTTATCTTGTAGATTAGCAGCATTTACACTTGTTTGTTTGTATTGGTAAAATAAGAATGTAGTTGTTTACTTATTATAAAGTTTAATTGTTCCAAAGACTACTTTTCTATGCTTACCATCAACTTATCTTGCGCTTGTAGTGTACTTGTAAGTTGTGTAGTGTTCAATTTACCTTGTAATATATTGATTTTTTCTAGTAGCAGGTTATTAAATGCCTTAAACTGTGTATTCATGTCAATTAAAATTTTATTCTCAAATTTTAGTGATTCTATGATGGATTGGGTGACGATGTCTTCTTTGTTTTCACAGAGTTGGTCTTACACAGGTTCTTCTTGAGTAAATTCTTGATTTTCACAGCAAATTTTCCTTGTGGAACAACTTTTATGGTAGTAGCTATTACACTTTGTAATGGAATTTTTTTAAGGGTTTTATTACAATATTTGCAAAGCAAACTTTCACAGAAACTTGGCTTGTCGGCCATCTTATAAAAGATCTGGTATGATACGGGTTGTGAACCGATTTTGTTTTATTAAAACTACTTTGAAACAATATTACTTATTGCATTAATAATCCGATCCATCCCCTTGAACTTTCCTTCTCTATATTTTTTCTTTTCTTCTAAAGCGTCCCTCATTAAAATAAGCTTCTTATTATAATATTCTTTTTTTACTGTTTGTTTATTAATCGTATGCTCATTTAAGTTTTCTGAAGCTTTAATAGTATTTTTTAATCTTCTGAAAGCGGCTGTTTTATAAGTTTTTTCTTTTTAACGGGTAAGTGTTTGTTTGTTGAAGATCTTGCTTTGTAATCTATTGCTGTAGTAGATGTGCTGGCTTCAGTATGTAGTGATCCGTAGTATTTCCTGAGTCGATTCAATCTAAAGCTTGGTGAAAGAGCAGAGTTTCATTTTAACGCAGACCAGCAAACCTGTTATTACGATTACAATATTATAATATCATTGGCGGTTATCTATAAACAGGGTAATTTATAATAGTTGTATTAGACTTCGCCATCTTGTTTGGAGAGTAATTTTAAGCAAACAATGTAATATGAACAAAGGCCATAATCCAATTATTTAGGGAATGGCAATAACTTTAAATTTTGTTGAATTAATAATACTTATTATAAGTCTCTGTAATTTTTTCTAAGGATGAGAAATATAGGAAATTTGAGTTTCCTGTAACATTGACGACAGAACAAAACGTTACTAAAGTTTCTCTTTCCGAGGATGTAACGAAACCAACTTGCTTCGTTCCATTTCTAGTGATAATCCTGTCTGGTCTCTAAACCGTCGGAATAAAAAAAAGCATACCTTAAGGCATATAATCGTATCACAATCTAAGCATTTATGCTGTTTATGGCTTGTATATGGAATAATCCCTCAAAATAATAATATTTACTTCTAACCTCCAAAAACATAAAAATCAATACAATGCACGTTTTTAGTCGGTCACGCGGCTGACACTAAACATAACTAGAGAGTATGGTTTACTCATTCATCACCATGTTTACAAGTTATCGCCACTTAGTATGCGTAAGTTAAAGCCTTTGTGACAACAAACCCCTATCACAAACAACGCCGATCTATCTCCCCTACTTTATTCGAACAAAGAAAACAATCTTCTTTACGAAGAGGTCCGTTCCGTTCTGATAGGCTAAAAAATTTAATGACGTTTTTGTATTTTTCCCCAGGTTTAGCATCAATCTACAAGAATTACAAATTACATTGGAAACCCATGAATGTTCGCCAATATGCAAATCGAAAATTTCATTGCGTGTGACTTTTATGTCATCATCTATTTGTTTCCGCAATGAACTAGTTTCGTGTTATCACAATCGTGAGATGGATTGTTACTTCTTCTTGTCGTATTGTACTCTACATTAGCCAAGTCACAATCCAATGTAAAACTACGATTGCATGATGACGACGCCTGTCGTTCCACTTTCCCCCGCTGACCAGCTCCTACATTAGATTTTCCAATGCTCCACCCTAAGGCATTACATTGAACAGGAAACAGGTTTTTTACGTGGAAATTGTGAATTTTGCCGAATGATTGCTATTCCAAGAAAGGCATGAATCTTTAATGTGCGTGCTAACACTCACACACGGCACCTACATTTTACTTTTCATTTGAACGAGGGCGTATTTTTGTGAAAAATGTTTGCCTAACATTTTTCAAGCGGAGCCACCCAATCCTGACAAGCCGCCGATACCGGGGTTCCGAATCCCTGCATCGTAACACATTTCCTACGTGTATCTACAATGACGGTATAACTCTGTGTCTACATGCACAACAGTTTATCGTTTCGCGGTCAAATGAGATATAACCGGACAGAGGCTATATCGGTCCTTTTCCATTGCGTTTGACAGAGAACGAACAAACTGTTATCTACATAGACTCAGTGCGAATGCCATAATCCAGAGACATTGCCGCATTTGATATGCGATTACACATGTATTTGGAACGTACCTTTATCCGATGCAGCATGCAAATGGTCGTTTCTTAGTATGCGGTTACATGTGTTTGTAAATAACTTTTTTGTTGTGTGATATAACGGCACAAACTGCATGGGAATGAACGTTCGTTAGCGTGCGATTGCATATGTGTTTGTAAACGACCTTTCTGTGATGCGGCATAGTCACACAAATTGCACGCGAACGGACGTTTGTTGGTATGCGACTGCATAATACGTTTTTGTAAAGTACTTTTTATGATGCGGTATATTCAAACAAATTGCATACAAAGAACGTTCGTTACTACGCGCCTGCAAATGTCTTTGTAAATTTCTTTCCGTGATGTGATATAGCGACACAAATTGTATGCAAGTGAACGTTCGTTAGTATGCGACTGCATATGTCTTTGTAACGTACCTTTTTATGATGCGGCATAGTCAAACAATTTGCATGTAAATGAACATTCGTTAGTATGTGACTGCATATGTGTTTGTAAATTACCTTTTTGTGATGAAGCATAATCACACAAGTTGCAAGCGAGTGGACGTTCGTTAGTATGCAGCTACACATGTATTTGAAACGTAGCATTATGTGATGCGACAAATTGCAGACAAATGGTCGTCTGTTAGTGTGCGATTACATATATGTTTGTAAATGACCTTTTTTGTGGTGTGGTTTAAAGATACAGATTGCAAGCAAATGGGCGTTTGTTAGTATGCGATTACATAATGTCTTTGTAAATTACCTTTTGCTGAAGCTGCATAATCATACATAATATGTTTTTGTAAAGTATTTTTTGCGACGAGGTACATTCACACAAATTTCACACAAAAGGACGTTTGTTAGTATGCAAACGCATATGTCGTTGTAAATTTTTTCTCCGTGATGTGATATAACGACACAAGTTGCATACGAGTGAATGTTTGTCAGTATGCGACTGCATATGGCTTTGTAGATCACATTTCCTTGAAACTACATAGTCACACAAATTACAAAGAAATCGACGTTCCTTAATATGCGACTGCATATGTCTTTGCAATGTACCTCTTTGAGATGCTGCATAGTTACACAAATTACATGCAAATGGACGTTCGTTAGTATGCGACTGCATATGTGTTTGTAGATTACTTTTTTGTGATGCGGCATAGTCACACAGATTGCATGCAAATGCACGTTGGTTAGTATGCGATAGCATATGTGTTAGTAGATTTCCTTTTTGTGATGCGGAATAGCCACACAAGTTGCAAGCGAATGGACGTTCGTTAGTATGTGACTGCATATGTCTTTCTAGAGTACCTTTTAGTGATGCGGCATAACTACACAAGTTGCATTCGAATGGACGTTCGTTAGTATGCGCTAACATATGTGTTTGTAAATGGCATTTTTGTGGAGTGGTGTAACGACACAAATTGCAAGCAAATGGACGTTTGTTAGAATGCGACTGCACAATATGTCTTTGTAAATAACTTTTTTGTGATGCGGTGTAATAACACAAATTGCATTCGAATGGACGTTCGTTAGTATGCGATTGCATATGTGTCTGTAAATGACATTTATGTGGTGCGGTATAACGACACAAGCTGCAAGCGAATGGTCGTTTGTTAGTATGTGACTGCACAATATGTGTTTGTAAATAACGTTTTTGTGATGCAGCATAACCACACAAGTTGCAAGTGAATGGACGTTCGTTAGTATGCGATTTCATGTGTCTTTGTAGAGTACCTTTTCGTATTGCGGCATAACTACACAAATTGCATTCGAATGGACGTTCGTTAGTGTGCGATTGCACATGTGTTTGTAAATTTTGTCTCCGTGAAGTGATATAACCACACAAATTGCATACGAGTGAATGTTCGTTAGTATGCGACTGCATATGGCTCTGTAAATCACCTGTTCTTGAAACTGAATAATCATACAAATTACAAAAGAATTGACGTTCGTTAATATGCGACTGCATATGTCTTTGTAGAGTACTTTTTCGTGATGCGGCATAACTGCACAAGTTGCATTCGAACGGACGTTCGTTAGTATGCGATAGCATATGTGTTTGTAAATGATATTTACGTGGTGTGGTGTAACGAACAAATTGCAGGTGAATAGACGTTTGTTAGTATGCGACTGCATAATATGTCTTTGTAAATAACTTTTTTGTGATGCGGTGTAATCACACAAGTTGCGTTCGAATGGACGTTCGTTAGTGTGCGACTGCATACGACTTTGTAAATGTTCGTTCAGTGATGTGATATCATCACACAAATTGCATACCAATGAATGTTCGTTGGTATGCGACAGCATATGCGTTTGTAAAGTACTTTTTAGTGATGCTGCATAATCACACAGATTACACAGAAATGAATGTTCGTTAGTGTGGGACAGCATATGTCTTTGTATATTAAATTTGAATGCTGAGGTATAACTACATAAATTGCATGCGTATGGACGTTCGTTAATATGGGATTGCACATGCAACTTTAAATTACCTTTATAAATTGTACAATAACCACATAATAATATTTGTACTATATTTGCTTGTGGTGCAAAAACGAAAGTCTTTGGGGTGAGACTAAACGCGTCTTATTAGATCCATTATTGATGATGTACAATTAATACATAAATTACTTGCTATACAAATAGCATATTCCAATAACCTTCTACAGTTTTGTACACTTTGTCGTATCTTCATAACGATATTATCGTTTAATAGTACGCATTTTCTATCGGTAATGCAATAAATAGATTCTGCAGGACACGTTTTTCTCCAAATGCAGCTATCGATAGATATTTAACCTTCTTTTTGTCACTAGCTCAAATGATGTAAATATCGAATTGTTTTTAATATTTACGGTTGTAAGATATGAAAATTAAGTTATTTTTATGGTAATCAATGGAAAAAGAGTTTACATAGAATAATAAGAAATTGTGATGGGTCCGTAACCTACATTATTCCCTAGTATTTGGGTCACCGGAGTAATCTGCATTTCAATTATAAATGCAACTGAAACCGTTTCTGGCAATATATAATTGTTGTTGTTCTTATACGTTTTCAAATTGTAATCGTTGTGCCGTCAATCAGACTACTGAATATTTATACAATACTATTAGACGACTTTATTACTATGTAACAATTTTTTTTGACGACTGCAAATCACCTAAAAATTATTTGTTAAATATTTCTTTTTGTCTATTCGATTAAACAAATAAATATCGTCATCCAAATAAATATTCGTATTGAGATCATGTAGCCCAATCATAATACAGAGATTATCCTTTAGTGCCAGTTTGGTTACTAACAACAGGCGTTGGCTGTTTGAATAAATAGCTCGATGTCAAAGGACTTTGAAATACTATGCGCAGCGTGCCAACCAGTCACTCTGGCCGTGGCACCTGATGCGAACACATCATGGAGAAGATTAAGGTTCTGGCCAGCAATTTGCGTGTGGCATTACGCCAAGGTGTTTAATTCAAGTATAACATGCACTTGAATAAGTGTTTTTAATAATGGTAAGCACATAGATTTAATTCCTAAAACAAACTAAATGAATTTGTTATAGCGCTCTTCAATTTTTCCATTTAATATGAATGTTTTTCAATTTGATTGTAATATTTTTGATATAATATGAACGTTCTTCAATTCGACTGTAATATTTTTAATTTAATACGAACGTTCTTCAATATGACCATAATAATTTTTGATCCAATATGAACGTCCTTCAACTTGACCGTAATATTTTAGATTTAACATAAACGTTCTTCAATGAGGCCGTAATACTTGTGATTCAACATTAATGTTCTTCAATTTAATAGCAATTCTTTTGTTTTAATCTAAACGTCCTACAATTAACATTTACGATAATCCGTTAATTGCTATGAAGTATTTACAAGTAATAACGTGGATAATTACGCTCAACATAATTGTTTGCTGTTGGATCGGACTTTGGTTTGTTTCATTGTTGCGTAGAAGAGATACACTTCCAGTTTGTATAATTGAGTCCAAGAGGCGTACAGTTGGTTGGCTGCGTCACAACATGTGAACAGCGACGTCATTTGTTTGTCGAGGCACAGTATGTAAGCACATCTGGTTTATACAAAGTAACACTGTCACATAAAGAGGAACCTGGCTATACAAGGTAAGCCTTCTTTATTATTTTCACATGACGTCCGCATTTCGCCAATATTGATACAAGGCAACGTATGAAAAATAACATTGTAATGACCTATAATTATTATTTTGCTTAACAAACTATATAGGATTTTTGATGTTTTGTAATTGTTAATATTTAAATCCAGGGTTGTAACCGTTATTATTACAAATAAACTTAAACATCTTAATTGAGTTCTGATTAAAGTTTTCATTTATATGTAATTATACTTAAAGCATATGAAAGTTAAATTATTAGATTTTTGATATTTCCATATAAACCTGTAAGCCTAATAACAGATCTGATATTTTGGGAATTGACTTGAGTAACTTTGTAACAAAAAGAAATGCTTAACATATTTAATATTTTATTTGATTTTAATTTAATTTTAATTTAAATTAAAGTACCATTTTGATATATAAATTTTGTACATACAATTTTTTATCATGAAGCAACATTTAATTAAAGAATCGTCATTTAATTCATTTAATTAATTGTTTTATTTTAAACAAGCGAGTTCAAAAATAAGGTAATTGAATCAAGGAATAGAAGGCATAAATACCTTCAATATAATGATATTTGTAGCTTCCATTTGACGAAGGAGCACTGATAGCACTTTCAAAATTTGATGCCTAATATTTGTGTCTATAAAAGTGTGCATAATTGATATTTATAGCTTTTCTTTTTATGAGGTAGCAAGAGTACGCTTCTTGTGTCCCTCCTTGTTAATTTAATCCAATTTTCTTTACAGCTCCTGCTTAAGCAGTAAATACAATATTCCTCTCTAAGGACTCCCAAGTCCCCCTTAGGGAAACTCTGTGTTTAAAACTTAATAACTTGGCGGCGCCTTCCCCATACCCCTGTTTTGGTATAAATTGAGTCAGTAAGGGCCGGTTTTTCAATTGAGGCTTAAACCGAGTTTATAGTTTAAACTACGTTCTGTGGTTTATTAGTTTTTTCAATACCAGTTCAGTGAGTGAACTTAGTTTAAACTTGATCCTTCGTTGTTCACAGTTTAAACCAATAAACCTAACCTTGTTACGTGCAAACTGAATTTGCACTTTAACATTTTATGTTAAGTAGTTTTTTAATGTGCGGAAGCTTCCCGCCATAATTTTAAATACGCAAGACGCGCGAACATTTTTAAATGAACTGGGCGGGGCTTCCGGTACGTCACAATAGTGCAATTGGCAAGTGTGAATTATCCCCATAGGGGTAAGGCAATGCTACAAAAGAGTAGGGAGTTCCACGGTTCTCGCGCGGAAACGTGGCTTTTTTACGCCGAACTTTGAAGTGAACAGTTGTGCCGGGTGTCGTGTTATCTTATTATGTAGATTTCCTTATCTTGAGTATCTTTCCTTAATTCCCTATTCCCGTCTTCCACTGCATATAGGAACGGAGATGACCCTGGAGCATCCCATGACCCCGAGATAATTTGAATGTCCAACTCTACCAGCAGCGATGCCGAGGTTACCGTGGCGGATTTCCTGCCGGTTAGCTGATCCTTCACGTGAGTAGATTGTCTGGTTTTATTGTTTAAATTTTATGTACCTTCTCTTAATTATGGCGCAATATAAATTATCAGTGACGTCATGTGTATCTTATGAACTTTGGTAATTGTATTACCGGCTTTTAAGAGCCATCTATCGCCATTTCAATGTACCAGAATCTAAGCGTAACATTTTGTTAACTGCATTACCGACCAGGTAAAACTGTAAACGAAGTGTAGCAGATGGCGCCTTCAACCTGTTCAGGCTATGAACTTCAGGGCTTCTTCTTTGTTTTTAGGTTAGAATAATTTCCTTTATAAGGATACAATGCATTAATAGCTTCTTCACTTAAAGAACTTTACTTTTATTCATGTAAGTATTTACCTTACCTTATGTCTTTAAATACAGTATTATAGAATTACCTATTAAAATATCTTTAGTTGCTTTCCTTAACTTTGAAAGGCCGTTTTTGAAACTTAAATACATCTTTATGTTACATTCTAAAATTGCATTATGGTTTATCTTTTACATGAAAATTAAGTGTTTAAAAAACACTTGAGTGAAATAAATTGCTAGTATACCTTTTTAAGAAGTGTTTGACTATACGTTGTTGCCTTATAGGTTAAATAACATATCCTCTGCGCCCATTTTCCATTTTGGAAGGCTTGTCTGTCATTATCTATAAAATATGTATTTAACTGAACATTGATTTCGTTTCCATATACCTTAAATGTGTTTCTTTGGTGTTATCGGTGACGTTCTAACAAGTTCTTACCTCTAAATATCGTATCGTATTACCTTAAAGTAGCTGTAACGTGTTTTTACCTTCTAACCTGCGTCAAAATCGCATATTTTTATATCGTGTCTTGAATATTGTATTCATAATGAACGTATCACATTTAAAATCGCTGGAATTGATCTACGAGCTGGAGTGCAGAAGTATCATAGCTGCGACCAATCAGAATGATAGGCGATCTCAACTTAGGGCTGTTTTGTCACAGGAAACCAAAGGCGTGGCTATCTTAAAGAACCCTGTTGGCGATTGGCCACTCAACGTATCAGAAATTAAATTATCTTTAGATGATATATCGGGTATAATAAACAAAACAGATCCTGCGGCTACTAATATCGAATTAGGAGATTGACTTCAAGAATAACTCACGTCAAACAGCGAGTTGATTCATTATCTTTATATAACGATGACCAAGTGACTCAAGCTAAACAAAGTTTGTTGTCCGAGGTGTTATTGCTTGAAGGAATTCTTTTAGAAAGACTTAATCCTAACGCAGACGTAGATATATCGTTACCTTTTTCAAATCTTGCGCTTGCCGAACCTAAACCATTAGGAAAACCTATACCTGTATACAAATGGGGTCTCACCTTTGAAGGGTTTGATTCGAAGGTTTCTTTATCATCCTTTCTTGACCGGATTAACGATTTTAAAATTTCTCGCGGGTGTACCGACCAGGACCTATTTATCTCAGCTGGTGATTTGTTCGCAGGCTCAGCATTAATATGGTACAGAAACATACGACACCAAATTTCTACCTGGAATGAGTTAGTTGCCTGTTTAAAACGAGATTTCCTACCTTATGGCTACATTAACGATCTTTGGAACGAAATTCGTAACCGAACTCAAGGTCCCGACGAAAATGTTGTGTCTTTTATTACCTCATTAGAAGCTTTATATAGCAGACTCGACAAAAACCTTCCGAATCCGAAATTATCGATCAATTACTTAGAAATTTGAACCCTATTTCTCAGAACGTTTGGCATTACAGACCATATCTTCGCTAGCTCATTTTAAAGACCTATGTCGTTCTCTTCAAGAAGTGAGGTCAAGGATTGACAAATATCGACCACCACCGAGAAATTATCTGGTCTTCTCGAACCTGATCTAGCTTGCCAAGTTCGACCTTCCGTAAAGTATCTACACTTAACGTTCCTTCTACCGTAACTAATAACGCACTTACCTGTTGGAACTGCAAGCGAAGTGGACATAGCTATACTGTCTGCACATACCCTAGAAATATTTTTGTTATGGCTGTGGTCGCTCAAATATCTACAAATCTAACTGCACCAACTGTAATCCTAACGTATCGGAAACTCCCGTCGAGATATTTCAAATCAGGGTGTGAATATCTCAAGAAACCAAAATCGCCCTCAACACCAATCATTCAACGGACACAGACGCCAATAAATTTAAATTATAAAACCACTTCTAACGTTGTACCGTCATTAAATTTATCTAATAATAATACCGCTACTATTAATGTACAAAATACCTTACCTTCATTAGAGGAATTATGCTACACTACTCCAGCCGAGTGGTCTAAGTGGTTACAAACCGTCAATTCCTTTTATCATAAAAGACTACCGCTGTTTCACAACTTGTTAAAAACCCTTCGATAACCGTCCACACTTATCTATCTCAATTGGTTCCTTAAATGTAATTGCTTTACTGGATACAGGTTCTTCATGTTCTCTTATAAATAACGAAGGTTTACATCAATTATCTCAACAAAATATCAAAATTCAAATTATTCCTGAAAAACTTCCATAAATTTAGCTGACGATAATCAAATACATGTAACCGGTTCCCTTAAGTTAAAAATTCGTGTAGAGTCTCTTGAACGTGATGTTTTATTTTGATTGTCCCTGCATTAGCGTATCCTTTTCTACTGGGCGTTGATTTCTGTAAACTTTTAATCTGTCACTTTACTTTCAGGATTTTTCATGGCAAACCTCTATTAAAACGAACTCCTGTGCATCTACAGGAATATCTAACAAAATCTCTTACTGACTCCCAAGATGTAACTCTTAACGCTACAATCGACAAATTTCGCAAACTTAATACCTCTGAACTTGGTTGTGTTACAACGGCAACACACGTTATCTCCACAGGTGATGCCCTTCCCTTTAAGCAACGTCAATATCCCTTATCGCCTGCCTTACAAAAGCATTTACATGCGGAAATAGACAAAATGTTAGTATCTGGTGTTATCTCTCCTTCAAATTCACCGTGGACCTCTCCCGTATTGCTAGTTCGGAAAAGAATGACGAATGGCGTGTTTGTTTTGATGGCAGGAAGCTAAATTCTGTTACTGTTCCAGACGCTTACCCTCTACCCAGAACTGACTCAATTTTGAGCAGGCTTCGTAACGCAAAATTTATCTCATCTATCGACCTAAGACAAGCTTTTTATCAGATACCTCTTGACTTATCTTCTCGTCAAAAAACTGCTTTTTGTGTCCCAGGCCGAGGTCTTTTCGAATATAATTTTTTGCCATTTGGTCTCTGTAACGCTCCACAAACTTTACAACGTACTATGGATCAAACGTTAGGTCCTATCTTACATCAAGAACGTGCCTTTGTATTTTTAGATGATATCTTAGTTATCTCAAGTTCTTTCGATGAACATATCGCCACATTAGATGAAGTTGCAGAACGTTTAAATGCAGCAGGTTTTAAGATAAACTGGGAAAAGTCTCAATTTTGTCGTTCATCCCTTACATTTCTTGGTTTTATTGTCGATGGGACAGGCTTACGAGCCGATCCTGCTAAAGTTGATGCTATTACTAAATTTAAAACACCAAAAACTGTTACCGAAATCAAACGTTTGATAGGAATGATTAGCTACTATCGCATTTTTCTACCTAACCTTTCAACTATATCTGCACCCATTACCGCTTTAATTAAAATAAAAGAAATCCCAAACTATCGAGTGGAATTTAGAATCCCAACAGGCTTTCGAACAAATTAAAACACTAATCACTTCAGCACCTATCTTAATCTCTCCAAATTTCGATGATAAGTTTTATATACAAACCGATGCCTCACTTACTGGGTTAGGTGCAATGTTGTTCCAGGTAAACAATGGTTTAGAACATCCAATCGCTTATGCGAGCCGTGCCTTAACTTCTGCCGAACAAAAATACTCTGCTACCGAACGAGAACTATTGGGTGTTATCTTTGGCATCGAGAAATTTAGAGGATATGTCGAAGGTACACACTTTACCGTAATCACTGATTGTGCAGCACTCACTTGGCTTAATAACTTGAAACAACCCGCAGGTCGTTTGGCAAGATGGAACTTGCGTATATCTCAATTTACTTTTGACGTTAGGCATAGGCCTGGCAAATTAAATATCGTACCTGATGCGTTATCTCGAGATGTTTTTTCTCTTAACCTTCCAAATTTAATTCTGGATACCTGGTACCTCAATATGATTAGAAAAGTTTCCGATAATCCCGACAAATTTCCTACCTTTCGAGTAACTAATAATAGACTGTATAAATTTGTATCCTCGTCCCCACATAAAATATCGAATATACCTGAATGGAAACTCGTTGTGCCCACTGCAAATCGCAGTGAGGTGCTCAAATTATGTCACGACGATCCCTTAGCTGCACACCTTGGTGTTACAAAACTCTCGCGAAAATATCTGAATTGTATTACTGGCCCACACTTAAGCAATCTGTTTGTCGCTACATTAAAAGCTGCAAAATTTGTGGTTCCCATAAGAGTTCGCAAGATGCTCGCCCTGGTTTAATGGGTAACTTTAAGCGTGTATCTTATCCCTTTCAATTAATATCGCTTGACTTATTAGGACCTCTCCTCGATCGAAAAGAGGCAATCAATATCTTTTAGTCGTTACCGATTGGTTTTCTAAATTTGTTATGGTGCAACCCTTACGTAAAGCTACCTCCGCTGCAATAATTAAATTCCTAGAACAGAATGTCTTTCTTATCTTTGGTGTCCCCCAGATTATTCTTTGTGACAATGGTGCACAATTTATCTCTAAAGATTTTCAGAATTTCGTTAAAAGTTACAAAGTACAAAAATTTGGTTTAACGCAAAATATCACCCCAAGTAAACCCTACCGAGAGAGTAAATCGAGTGTTAATTACCGCTATCTCGTCTTATATTGATTCAGACCATACTACATGGGATGAACATATCTTTGAAATTGCTCAAGCTTTGCGTACATCTAAACACGAAGCAACCCAATTCACTCCGTCTTTTCTTGTTTTTGGAAGATATACCCCAATCGATGGGAGTTACTATGGTTTAGTGCCTGACGATACTAACGTAATTGAATTTGACGATAAAGTACGTTGGGACAAGGACCAACAGTCACTACCTTCTATCTTTAACGACGTTAGAAAAATTTGTTAAAAGCTTACGAAAAGAGTAAGGACCATTATAACTTGCGTAAGCGAAATATTTCCTTTGCCTTGGGCGAACAAGTTTGGAAAAAGAACTATGTCTTATCGGATGCATCTAAGAAATTTTCTTCAAAATTGGCCCTAAATTCATTCTTTGTAAAGTCACACGTGTTATTAGTCCCTTATCTATGAACTTCAGGATACTGAAGGAAAACGCCAAGGCAGGTGGCATATTAAAGACCTTAAGCCATTCTCTGCCGACCCAAATGCTAATTAAGTTTTTCATGCCCCATTCTCCTCACGATTTACCTAATATTTTTTGTTCTCACCCTCAATTAGTATCTTTAATTACTTATTCCTTCTCTCATATAGTATATAATTTCTTACACGTTAACTTTACTTACCTTAATTTAGCTATCTTTTTCTTCTGGTTGACTTTTCCTTCACCATACCGTTAGATATATATCACTTCATCCTCTACACCCCCCCAATATAGCTCTGTCGTTTCATTTAATTAACCCTTGAAATTTTCCTACTACATATTGTTCGGTCTTTAGTATTTCTCTTATATGGTTTAATTGAAAGGTAATTGTCGTAACTTTGGTTGAAATAACCCATTGAATTTTTATGACTGGTTTTAGCTGATGTTGAGTGAATGCTTTCTTCTTTGGGCTCACATAGGACACGCGCGATCTATGCCATTGAAAGAAATAGTTCATATTCGCAGTTGCAAGAACTAGGATTATCTATTCCGTGTGTTTTCCTCTGAATTATTGCAATCGCCCACATTATACTACATCATTATACTACAACATTATTCCTTCCTTTTCTACTAAATCTACATAACTTATAAACTTTTTTCGTTATTTTTATTGAACTTTGTGGTGAGACGCTATCGCTTCTTATTGTTATCTTATTAAATTCTCGGTTTTTAGCATATGGGGACAGTGTATCTGTATTTAACTGCTTATAATTGGGCATTTTGTGTGTTTAGGGTGCTACCGTTTTAAAAACTACCTTAAAACAGTTGTTTTTGTGTGTTTGTATCTGTAATGATACTTGTAAGTTGTTGTGTCAACTTTTGTCTGATTTTCTTATCGTAGTTGAAGCACTCGTTAGGAAAATTATCGTACTAGTTCTCTTAGGAGTCTAGTGAATTTTAAAAATGTGTATATCTTATCTTGTCGGATTAATATCGCAGGTGGTCCTTCAGACTACGCTGTGTTTTATAGGGTCAATCCCATTTAAACGGCTCTACTGGAGCCACTCTTTGTTGTTATCATTGTCTTGGGTAATAACTAGGCCAATATCTTTGTCTTCTTTATTATCTTCGATAATACCTTTAGGTTTAATATCGTTATCTTATTGATTACCCTTAATAATAACCTTAGTTTATTATCGTTATCTTACCGATTACCGTTAGTAATAATTTTGGTTTAATTTATCGTTATCTTACCGACTACCGTTAGGAATGACTTCGAGTTATTTCGCGTTATCTTACCGGTTATCTTGAGTAATAACTTCTGTTTAAATTCATGTTACCTACTATCTCTTATAATCACTTTAACTTAATATCGTGTTATCTTATCGAGTATCTCAAATAATAACTAAAGCTTAATACCGTTATCTTATTCATTACCTTTGAGGATAACAACTTAAGCTTAATATCTTTACCTTATCTACTATCTTTAACATCAATTTGAGATCTTATCTTATCTTTTTATCGTCCTAACGTGTGGTATATATGACCAGACGTGGGAATTATCTTTCTGAAATTTAAGTGAAAAAGCTAACCCGATTTAGAAATGTAATTTGTCAGGTTAGCATATAAGGATTTAGTAGGCGGTACTTTTGGTAAATTTGTGGATTCACAACTGTGTCATGGACAAGTTAAATGTGCATCGGAGGAAACCAAAGTACCAGAAACAAAATTTGCTAGAGTGCAAGTGACGCACTCTCATGAACTTTTTTAAATTTGGGCACTTCTTGCCAAAAAAGAAGAATAGTTTGATGCGACACTCATGTGTGTTTGCATATAAGAACTTTATGTTAGCTTTAGTTAGATAAGTTTAGATAGGTTTAGATAGGTTAGGCGACTTGTCGCACCCGTGTTAGTTTAAGCAGTGTTTCATGCTCCCCGACAAATTTGTGCTGTCGGTAAGTAGTGTAGTCAAAGACTATCGGGCTACCTATTCCGTTTCCTGGTACTTCGGTAGACGTGCTATCGGTCGAAAAACCAGGTGGCGCCTTATATAAACATTTTGTAGGTTTTAAGTTAGGGTTTATGTAGGGTAGTAAGGACTTAGATTTTAAGCTGTTACTGTGCTAACAGACTTTTTCTTTTTTTAAGTTTTTTCTTTTGTGGCTTTGTCGCGATTGTTACGTGCAAACTGAATTTGCACTTTAACATTTTATGTTAAGTAGTTTTTTAATGTGCGGAAGCTTCCCGCCATAATTTTAAATACGCAAGACGCGCGAACATTTTTAAATGAACTGGGCGGGGCTTCCGGTACGTCACAATAGTGCAATTGGCAAGTGTGAATTATCCCCATAGGGGTAAGGCAATGCTACAAAAGAGTAGGGAGTTCCACGGTTCTCGCGCGGAAACGTGGCTTTTTTTACGCCGAACTTTGAAGTGAACAGTCGTGCCGGGTGTCGTGTTATCTTATTATGTAGATTTCCTTATCTTGAGTATCTTTCCTTAATTCCCTATTCCCGTCTTCCACTGCATATAGGAACGGAGATGACCCTGGAGCATCCCATGACCCCGAGATAATTTGAATGTCCAACTCTACCAGCAGCGATGCCGAGGTTACCGTGGCGGATTTCCTGCCGGTTAGCTGATCCTTCACGTGAGTAGATTGTCTGGTTTTTATTGTTTAAATTTTATGTACCTTCTCTTAATTATGGCGCAATATAAATTATCAGTGACGTCATGTGTATCTTATGAACTTTGGTAATTGTATTACCGGCTTTTAAGAGCCATCTATCGCCATTTCAATGTACCAGAATCTAAGCGTAACATTTTGTTAACTGCATTACCGACCAGGTAAAACTGTAAACGAAGTGTAGCAACCTCAATAACTTTTCTGATTTGTCTGTGGGTTAGTAGGTATCTAGTTGTTTACTTTTAAATTATGGAATTGACTTTGGTTGACTTTATGTTAGAGGATGAAGATATAATGGAGCATCTAAATTATTTGATTAGGCCAAGGAGGTTACCCGCTGTTAGAGAAAGAACAGACCATTTTGAAAGGTGTGATAATTATGATTTCTTTTTGAGGTTTCGCTTGTCCAAAGAAACTGTTTACAGGATTGTAAATGAAATTGGTGGTGCAATTAGTTCCAATACTAATAGGTAATATATATTTCATTTAAAATGTATAGATTTGTCAATATCTGTTTTTAGAATTGTGCAATTTCGCCTGTTATAATGGTGCGCTTAACCATGCGATTTTATGCTACAGGATCCTTTCTTATTGCTGTTGGTGATTTTATGGGAATTCATGAGTAATGCAAGCAAGGCAATTTATAAAGTTTCTCATGCTTTAGCAAAACTACGCTCACACTATATTAAGATGCCAAGCACTAATTGAAAATTTGTCAAGAATTCTGTAATATAGCTAGATTTCCTAGATGTATAGGTGCTCTTGATTGTTCCCACGTTAAGATTCAATTACCCGGGGGCGACAATGCGGACACGTTTAGAAATAGGAAAAATTTCTTTTCTTTTAATGTTCAAACTATTGCTGGACCAGATTTAAGAATACAAAATATAGTAGCACTTTGGCCGGGTTCTGTGCACGATTCAATATACATCTTAACAATTTTATAAGAAACAATTTATTTAATGGGTACTTTTCAGAGATTAGTTTAGTTAGCATTTTACACGTAGGTAATTAAGTTTAATACCCACTAAGCATGCAGCATTACAGATTATTGCAGCAATATTGCATAATCCTATAATTGTGAAGTTAGTTGTATTGTCACTGCGACATGCACATAACGTTAAATTTATAATGTATTTTTGCTACTTTACACTGTAATGTTGTTGCAATATTCAAGTATTGTTTTTTGCTTAGTGGGTAGGTATTAAATACTATATATTTTGATTGTATATAATTTATGGCACCCAAATATTGAAAATTAAATTAAATTCTGATAATGTTTTATTACTAAACAGGTATAAAGAAATATAAAGCTGTTAGGAAGGTTTTAAGTAAATATATAATACAAAACCTGTAAGTAAATAATAACAGAAACTTTTAAGAACACTAAAACAAAAATCTTACTCGAAAAATTACAACCTAAAAACATAATACACATTATGATACATCAATAACATGTAGTTGAAACGCTGAACCTATGCAGTCATGTGTCCATTTCAGGCTATACTCAAAGACAAACAATTATGTTTTGATTATAATTTAGCATGGAGTAGAATTGTAAATGATATTGTGATTGTCTTTTTATGTGTAGAAACACGTCGCTGACAATTTCAAATGAAATAAACGAGGATCTTTGTTATCATGTGACTGAAAAAAAATCCAGTGTTTGAACTATACATCCTACAGCCTTGTAAATCATGTAACTATTTAACACTAATGATACACTTTTATAAGTTATTCTATAGAGGTACATAAATGTAAATAAAAATATTGTTTAACATTCTTTAAGTTGCTTCTCCTTTATCTTAATATCTAATTGGAGCGATTTTAATTCATGCTCTTCTTTTAAATGCTGCACTTTCAGTGCATGTCCCACCTTTTTATGCTCCATATCCATTATTAAAATTCGCTTCTGCATTTTTATTAATTCTAATTTTGTCTCTGCAACAGAATTCCAGGCATCTACTGTATTGTTCCGCTTAGTTCTTGTGGAGCCTGTCTACAGTAAATACAGTTAAATATTAAAGTAAAAAAATGATTTTACATACTTGTATTTGGCCTATTATGGATATCCTGTTTTGCAGAAGGTTCTTTATTTTCTTTGTTCCCACTCTAAGTTTCTTCAATTACTTAAAAACAAAATACTGTATAAGTAATTTTTTAAATACAAATTGAGAATGCTTACTTATTTTGTGTCGTAATGGTGCTGGCATCAACTGCATGCTCCTAGGTTTTTGTAACATGCTGGGTGTGTAAGTTGCTCATGTATTTCTAGGTGCTTCTGATTTATAAAATATCTTATAAACTGTTGCACTACTGCATCCAACAATTTCAGTGATATGTGTATCGGAGAATTGTGATTCATAAGCGAATTCCACTATTTCAGTTTCGTCGTCATCTTCAACGTGATTTATCATTTGCTCTGAGATAGGAAACTATTATTAGAACTCTTTTGCGTAATAAAATATAATATAAACCTTTAGTCGCGCTGACTTCCACATCATCATGAAATTCTGATTGTAGGCCTGTCACTTGTGCACCTAACACTTCCTTAATGTGCAGATCCGTTTTGGTAATTTTAACGACCTATGCAGGACCTCCTCCTGTACCTCGGTTGTAACATTTTTCATCAGAAAATGCTTTTTTGGATTGCTCTTTTAAGTTTTCGTATTTTCGACGGAGAGTTAGGTGGTTCTGAAAAGTATTGCTATTAACATTAATTTCATCAGCTAGCAATTTCCACCCTGCTTCTTTAGCTTGTGATGAAACAGCATCCGTTTACTTACATTCCAATATTTTTCGGTGTTTTGCCACTAACGATTTATCTCGAATTATTAAAATTAGGTAATTTCAACAAAATAAGTAATATAGAAATATAGTAGATGGGGTTTTACTAAAATATGGTCCAATAGTTGCTCCTCTGCTCTACTAAAATTTGTTGCCCTTTTAGCATTATTCATTTTTAAAGAATGTTTATTAAATGTAAAAGAATTACAATTCAGTATGTCAACAACAATGAAATTCTTCTTAATCTTCTTTGGGAATTAAACCACTCATATTTTTTAAAATGATCTTTATTATTTTTATTATTTTGACAACGATCCTAGGTCATGGATCGAAACGTAAATAAAGATCATTTAAAAAAATATGAGTGGTTTAATTCCCAAAGAAGATTAAGAAAAATACAAAACAAACCACAATAAATATACAGGGGGTATTAACAATCAAATTATCATCAGACTATTCACGCAGTCGCGTTTGGTAAATCTCCTACCAACCTAATTTTAAGAAAATAAAATCTAGGTTCAGCTAAACTGGAGTTTGAAATACCGACAACGGGCTGAACTGAGATTAGAAAATAAATTGGTTCGGTAAAACTCAGTTTAAACCAGAATTGAAAAACCGGGCCTAAGTAAATAATGTTTTATAAAAAGAACCACGATCAATCCTCATAAGCTCTACCCGAGGAATAGACTCCTAGCATAGTCGGAAGATATTTGCGTTCCATCATTTTAAGGAAATCCTTCCTTAAAGTTCACTGGTTTCATCAGAAAATATTAAAGAACCCACGGGTTACTATAATTATTTAAATAACCAAATAAATAAGTAAAGAGATAAAGTAAAACTAACGCCCGGAACGTGGGGCTAAATTATTTTACTTATACCTAAAATGTGGCTATATTATTTCACTCATGCCTAAGACATAGCCTTTGTTTGTTTTACTAGCACCCAGAAATTGCGGCTTTGATTTTTTCACTCGTGCCTTGTGTTAAAGGTTTCGATTGTTTATAGGTATGTTGATACCGCGTTGTGAACGTTAATTTTTTGAATCTACCATGAAGTAGTAATTAGATTTCTGTCGTCATTACGAATATTGCCACACTATGTCGTTTAGGAATTTTTGAGTAAAAACTTTAATGGATTAATTGGAAGTAAGATAATAATTGTTGCAGAATTTAGTCATCAGTAGGGAGAAGTTGTGAATTCTAGATCTAATTGTAGTTCTCCTATTGAAAATCTTTTGTCAATCGTGGATAGTTGAAATAAATTTGGATTTGAAATATTTTAATTTCAAGATTTTAGTTAAAGTTTTTTTGATATCGATTTTATAAGAGTATGAAAATGGCTGATACTTTTCAGATTGTGTACTTTCTCAAAGAAGAGTTAGATTATAAACTTCGAATGAGGGGAATTGAGAGTAGTAGACCAGTTGTAGACAAGCGGAAGATATGAGGTCGTTTATTAGTGAAAGAATCGAATAAACCAGGTTGTCTAATAGATCTTACAGATTATAATGTAGAATTTTCAGTAGAGAGTGAGGAAATCAATAATACCGTGTGTGATTCAAAATGTTTTATCAGAATTTGAAGGTGATCCTTCTGACTCTGTTTTTAAAAGGGTACAGTCAAGACTAGTACACTTTACCGGTGGAGTTAAAAGCATGAAGCTGCCGTCACTGAATCATGAGGAAGCAGTTGTATTTGTGCGAGAAACATTGGTTAGGTTACTTATTATCGAAGCAGAATTGTTCGATAAGGCGAAAGATAAGCCTAGTAGTTTAAGCGAATCTGTAAATTTATTCCTCCCTGTTGGTAATGTGCCCCTTAATACAGTCACGTATGTAACATCACCCTTACCCATAGGAACTTGGTCTGTTCAATTTTCTGGAGATCCTGAACAGTTTTATTCATTCCTGGAAAGAATCGAAGAGTTAGCACAGTCACGTAGAGTAACTGAGGATGACTTGTTTAATGCCTCTGCAGAGTTATTCGTGAATGATGCCCTCGTTTGGTTTCGACAAGTTAGGAATTCCGTGAAGGATTGGAAATCTTTAGTAAGTCGGTTGAAGGAAAATTTTCTTCCTGCTCATGTAGAAGATGAACTATGGGAAAAGATTAAATCACGTCATCAAAGGACAGATGAGTCTGTAGTTGTTCCGTCCTTGTAAATAGTTTATAGTTTAGGATTTTATTATTTACTTGGACTTGCTTGCTGTTCTCAATTCGACGCGATAAATTTAAATTTTGTTAGTACAAACTTCCCCAAGGCGTTTATTTGATGTACATTAACTTTGTGAATGGTGAGCGTCTGTAGCGCGCGGACGCACCAGATTATCGATTTGGAATATCCAAGGAACTTGCTCAACGAATTCGCTCAACGAGTATCGCAGTGCCCGCATTAGCTTGTTCAAGCATCGTAGAACCCGCAGATAGTAGAAGTATCGTAGAACCCGCAGATAGTAGAGTATCGTAGAGACCGCATTAGAAGAATATTGTAGAACCGCCGTAGCAATAAGTCGCTCTAGTATTTGTAATCGCTCAACAAATGTCGTTGAAGAAAGCCGCATATCCTCGCTAATTAATAGCCGCTGAAAATGTTATCGTAAAAACCGCAATCGTACTTTATAGTGTCGTCTTGTTTGTGAATTGGTACACACCGCGTTGGTGTTCGCATCGTTTTGTCCAGGTGCCGCGTCCAGTGTGCACGTGTTACATGTCGTTAATTAGATATTATACACTTTGATGAACCGCCCTGGTTACATGTGCTGCAAGCTACTAATTGGTTCCAACCTTTCTTCATCGTTGTTGTCTCATTTAGGTGAGTACTAAAAATAAACGCTACTTTATTTGTTTGTCATGTGCATGAACATTAATTAATTGTGCTGCTTGCCGAAACACACCTATAGAAAAAATACAGTCCACACTTCTCGCTTTTTGAGTTATTCGAAAGTCACCGCCGTACAGTAGTTTTGTTTGTGGCCCATATAGAGAGTTTATTTAGTAGATTACCCAAGATGCCTGCAGAAATTACGATGGTTCGTATAATGAGAAAGAATTTACTACCAACTTATGTTGCTTAACTTGCTCTATCCGAGATTAATGATGTTTCTACATTAGTAAAATTAGGTAAAAAGATTGAAGAGGCAGTTTAATCGAGACAAACCATGATAACTACCCCATCAAAAGATAATTTTTGGTTTCGTAAAAATTTTAAGTCACAGTCTGAGAATAAATGTCAGGAAGAAGTTAGAAATACTTCTGCATCTCTTAGTAGGGTTTATGGAAATAAATCTTCATTTCCTCAAGTCCAGGTTGTAAGTCAAGAAAAACCTTTAGATGTGAAGTCATCAGGTATGGAAAGAGTTAACAAATTCGTGTGTTGGAATTGTACACGTCCAGGTCATACGTTTAGTTATTGTAGAGCCCCTATGAAAATATTTTGTTTTAAATGTGGAAGTAAAGGCGTAACATCAACTTCGTGTCAGTCATGTTCAAAAATAAGCGGAATACATGAATAATAATTAACATATCATCTCGTATTATACAGTTACTATATAGTGAGTACTAAAAATAATGTTTTGGTAAATTAGGTACATTAGTTTGTGATGTCGTCATATCGTTTGAGAATTGTCTTTGTGCGTAGGCACGTTTTCGGTTTAATGGCAACTTTTATGATTTATATCGGCGTTACAACGCAATGTAATTGGTTTTGTGTAGTATAGGCGATACTTGTCGTTGTAGTTGATAGCTCAGCAGCACGTGAGTGTAGACGAGACTCGTGAGGAGTTGGTCGCTCAGGAGTGCGTAAGTCTAGACGAGACTCGAGGTGAGTTGTCGTTCTAATAATTTTTGGCATCACTAGTTTGGAGGTTGGTGATGAGGTAAATTTTTTTTGCAGATTAGTCTAGGCGAGGCTCGTGAAAGAGTCTATCATTCTAACGAGTTTATGCGTTGTGAAGCAATGTTTTGTTGTACTGACAGCTTGATTATAACTTATTTCATCAGTTTGATTAGAGATTAAAGAGAGTGTACCTGTATATTAATTTTTTGTTAGCTTTCGTCGAGATTAGTTCCCTTTGAATCTATAAATTATTTCGTACTCGAAAGGCGGAAAATGGCATATAAAAGACCTGAAACCTTTTTCAATAGTAGACCAAGAGTATGCCACTTCAATATAGTTAATTGTTGCTCCCCAGGTTTGAGTTTGAAGTCAAGTATATCTCTTATCGTTTAGTTTTTAGTTTTAGTTTTTGTTTTTGTACAGAAGAACAAGAGGAAGAGCCTTGTCTAAAAATTTTTGAATACGAATTCAACTTAATGTTAAAATAATAGAATAAGTATGTTGGAGAACATATTACCAAAAAAAACTTTCTTAGTAGAAGACCGTATTATTAAAATCACTTTCCCCGTGACTACGTATTCTGTTGTCAGAAACACGTCCCCTGTGTACACAATCTAATTTAAGAAGCACCTTACCCATGCGTCTCAAGAACACCTTTCCCTGTGTGTGTATGTGTGTCCAGACCGTTAACACAAAATTTTTTTGTTTTTTTCGAAGTTGACAAACGACATTTTTTTGATTCGTAAAATGTTGACAGACAAAATCTTTTGAATTTATAACGTGTTAACTGGGATGAAATATTTTTTGTTTAGTTTGAAGAAGTGACGGTCTTGTCCATGAAGGACGGGTCTTCTACAATGTGTGCAAAAGGACCATAGTGTGTTCTTTTTGCATTTAGTGCATTCCGTCAAGAAATGCGTAAGTCTAGACGAGACTCATGATAAGTTGGTCGCTCAGCAGTATGTGCTTGGTTGAGTGGAGTGTGAATTTTTTGAATATTTGGTTTAGTGACGCTCGTTAGTTAGTCTGGTTTGAGTTGTGCCAGAAGCACAATTAGTAGTAGAGTTAGCTACTCACTACAGAGTTGGAGTAAAGTGACTGAATCAGTTGCTCACGTTTTTCTTAGTGAATTTTAGTATGTGCAAATTGCACAAGTTGAGTTAGAGTATGATCAGGTAAATTGAGTGAGCCAGTTGCTCACGTTTTTGTTAGTGAATTTGAGTATATGCAAATCGCACAAGTTGAGTTAGAATATGATAAGTGAGCCAGTAGCTCACAGGTTATTTGGTTATAGCGAAAAAGTGCTAATAGCACAAGAGTTAGTAGCGTTGATGAGGCAATGGTCTCGCATTTGTGTAGAGATTTAGAGTATTTTAGCTGATTGCTGAAATAGAGTAGTGACGACTCTTGATATTTTTGATAGTTGGATATTTTGGGGCTGCCTTTTTTTTTTAAATGGGCTCTAATCATTTCTTTCGAATCGAGTTGTCACCTTTATCATAAGTTTTGTACATAGTTTAGAGATCTGAATTTTTTATTAGTCTGAATATTTTCTCTAGTATTATTGTTACATTTTTTGTTAGTAGTTTCCGTTTAGTATCAGTTTGGAGAGTTTCTCTCTTGCTTTTTGTTCTAGCTAGGAGAGTATAATAGAGACCTGTGGATCCTGTTAATTTTTCCGTGGGAGTGTTGGACTTCTCGATTGCCACAATTTCCGATAGTGTCATGCCGATGTTGTTTCTTTAAGGACGTGTAGTACGCGAGATAAGTTTCGTCGTCTCCACCTGGACACACAACGTCCACCTCCACACACCACCTATAAATACTATCTACAACTCCACACACATCCATCTACACACTCCCATCTCCACACCAACTCCACCACCACACACAGCATCTACCTCCATACGCAACTTACACTTACATCTCCGTCTGCACTTCCACACACATCACCTCCGCCTTCACGTCTCCCACCACTCACAACATCTTCCTACACACACAACTTCTACCATACTACACTTCTAAACCAGACTTCCACCTTCACCTACACACACCACCTACTTCTCCTGCTCTATGTGAAGGAATTCCTGTTTACGTTTATTGATTAAGCAACAAATATGTAAAGGCTACGTGGAGCATTAATGATCTTTGTATCCGGCAAAAATAATCCTTTTGGACTTTAAATTTTTTCATAAGAAAATACATGTATAAATGACACTTTTGCACTCGTACGCCTCTTGCTTATCTGCTAGTAGTAGATATGTTTGCTAAACCACACTCGATTTTGTTTGCCTCTTTTTTCGAATTAAGGTAGGTGTATATCTTATGTTTTGCGATAATTTGTGCTTTAGGTTTCGACTCTCTCGTTTTTTGTCCTATGCATTGAATATTTTCAGGGTAATTAAAAATCACCTCTTTTTCAATTTGTCTAGGGCCTTATTTAAGTTTTCTTTAACGTGGCATTTAGGTTTTTCTGTTGGTTTCTAGCAAAATCGCTTGACTTGATATCCATATTATTACTTATGATGTCCATTTTTAATATAATTTTTACTCGATAACATACAAATGCAAAATAATTTGATGTTAGAAGTCTGACATATATTTTAACTAAGAAATCAGGTGTTGGCAACTTTATTAATATTTCTCGATATAACGGAAGGCGTCCGCTTAGATGTTTATTATTATATTGACGTATTTGTAAGTTTTTTTTGTCTTGCATTTTTCTGCGATGGTACGACATTTATTTAATTAAATATTCTAGGAGGAAAAATTGACAGCTGTAGGATTTGAACCTGTTTGCTTGAATATAATGTAATCAAAAACTTTCAATAGAAATTTTACTTAAGATAAAGAAAATGAGAGCCAAACTTCCACAGTTGTAATTGTCCACATTGCATATGCCTCCAAATAATATATGCAAATAATCAATATCGTAATATAAAATTCGAGAAATCAAGCGACCACAAATATCCAAATAAAAGTTAAGTGCGAAAGCGACATTTTATTAGTTAAAACTAGTACTTCAAAAGAGGCTAGATTGGGTTTGCTAACATAAAAGTGCTTCTATCTGGTACAAGAGAAGGATTTTTCATATTTTCCTTACTGGATATGCGGTATTATAAAACAGAATGAAGAATTTGCAAAACTAAAAAAAATGTATATGAAAATAATTAAGCTTGTAGTTTAGATTTTAACTTGATTTATGCCTTCCAAACCAGAAAAGATCTATAACCTGGGGCCTATAACCTGTGGCATATGGCCTAAGACCGTTTTGAGTTCTAGCCAAAATTCACAATTTAACAAAAACTTGTATTTACAGATCGAAAAGTACTCTTTAAATCGCAAAAAAACCAACACCGATCTTTGTCTATTTACACGAAGATTGATAAATTGTTTTTATAATGTACAACTCGTAACCCATTGAGGAAGTAGTTAAAAGTCATAAATGGTAAGCTAGAAAACGAAATTATTACTTTTGCTAGGATTAAATGATGAGCTTGATTCTAACAATACTTTGATTTGTAACATTTAAATTTAATATAATGCATAAAATTGCTAGCGATAAAATTTTATTTCACATTTGTTAAGCCTTGTTATAAGAACTATTGTTTATTATAGTTTGTAAGAAATATATTTAATTTAAGAAATAAATTTAATGTCTGTATTAAGTGGTTTTTTACTGTATATAACAAGTGTGCTATTAATGTGCTAAATTAAACTTCCTGGTTTTGGTATCTAAAATTTTCAAACTTTTAAACAGGTCTAACGAAGGGGATTAAAACATGTTGCTTGCAAATAGTGTGACGTCACCTATAAATTGCGAAATATACTGAACCTATTCCCATAAAATTTAGAATTTTGCAAGTATACTATGTAAATATGGAGAGTATTGGTACCTATAGGCAAGACATAGTACGCCTAATTTCTAAAAATAATGAATAGTGATATATGTTATTTAAAGGGCTTAAAAGATTACTGTGGAATGATGGTGTAACATGACACTCTAAGACTAATAAAAAATATATGTGCTAAAATTTTGAAAACAAGTCTAGTGAACGAGTTAGTGTTGTTTGCGGTCATGTGATTAAAAGTGACAAGCACAGAGAAAAAGCGATAGATTAATGTAAGTCTGTCTCTGGTCCACTCACATATAGTCGACATAAAGACAATCTATGTATTTTTTATGGGCGGTACTTCTTTCTATTTTACATTAGTTTAAATGAGTGATTTTTGTGCTGTAGTTCTGTAATACTGACAGTATTTATTACATTTTCGATATACAAGTTAAAAATTAATGAGGATAGCACACATCCCTGTTTCACCTTTCTAATATTTAGTTTTCTACGGTCTTGCTCTAGTTATATTACAAGCCATGTACTATTCGTCTAACCCTCTAACGATTCCTATCTTTTTGAGTATTTCGAACATCGTTTTCTCATTTTACATTGTCAAATGCTTTTGCCAAATCTACAGACCCTATATACACGCTTTCTATGACTGCTGAAAGAATATTCTAAATCCATTGAATTAACTCATTTAGCTTAAAAAATTAGCCTTAATATCTTTGTAAAGTAAACCCCATACAAGGACCATTAGATAAGATTTGGCGCCTCATACTCATAAAAATATAAAAACTCAAATACCAAAAACACGAAAAATACATTTATTTGTTAAAAAAAATTAATGTACAAAGTTATTGTAAGGACATAGCTTACTTAATATTCGTCACTGAATGGATAATACTTGTGGGATATGAACCTAAAACAATAAAATCGTGTAAATTAATTGGTACATGTGTTTGTGTTAGAATTTTATCAGTATCTATCAAATCTGCATAAATTCTAATAATTTTGTATAATTTATAATAGACTTTCTTCTTTGAACATACAGGGATTTCACAAATGTCGTTGTTTTTAATGTACTAAAAAGTGTCAATTTCAAAATGTTCAAAAATTCCGAACAACGAATTTGCATGAAATTATCTTTTAGAGTGAAAAGGGTGCCTTCGAAACCTTCAAAGTCATGTAGATTGAATTTGGTAATGAAGCAAAACCGTAGTTTTGAGTAATTAGTCGATTTTAAAACGCCAGTAGTTTAAGGAACACAACGAATATACAGGAAGTTTATAAAAGAACTGCTTCATTTAAAAAAATCATAATTTAAAAACATAACCAGTGATAAACTTTCGGGTTTTGAACTTGAGTTCAAAATATTGTCAAGATTATTTTGCTAATATTTGATCGCAGTGCATGGCCTTGAAGCGAGCGTGGTGTGGGAAGAGTCCTACTGCTTCCGCCGGCCGGCAGTCGCTACTCACCAGTCATGGCTACGCCACAGCAGAAAGCTCAGTTTATGATTTGGTTTATTCAATCGAGTTCAGTGATCACAGTTTAGCGTAATTATCGATGTGAATATGGCGGTGATGCACCTACTAACAAAACTATTCTGCAGTGGTATAGTCACTTTCGGGAAACAGGTAGTGTCTTAAAAATTAAGCCACCGGGTAGGCTCTCTGAAGAGAATGTGGAACGGATCCGTACATCTTGTATTCGTAGTCCTAAAAAGACATTGGCAAGGCAAAGTTTGGAGTTGGGAATACCTAAGTTTACCGTGTAGAAACTGATGCGAAAGAGGTTTAAATTACGTGGGTATAAGATTCAACCTCTGCATGAAATCAAGCTCAATGACAAAGTGAAAAGATTCGATTTAGCAGTCTACATTTTGAACAGGATTGAAGAAAATGAAAACTTCCTAGATTTGTTATGCTTTCAGATGAGATGACTTTTCACGTAAGTAAGTGGGGGTCTGAGTCACCGCATGAATTCATAGAACATCAGAGAGATTCTCCCAAAATCAATGTCAATGATCATATCGTAGGACCTTTCATCTTCGCAAAGAAGACAATTAATGGGGATATTTATTGTGAAATGCTTGAACTGTTTTCCCACAGATAGATGGTATCGAACTAGAAAATGGAGCGATTGTCTTCCAACAAGACGGCGGGCCACCTCACTATAGCAACAGTGTCCGTAATGCGTTGAACTTGAGTTTTCTTGACAGGTGGATTGGTAGACGTAGGTCGATTGCATGACGACCAAAGAGCTCAGATTTGACTCCACTAGATTTCTTTTTTTGGGGACGTGTAAAAAACATTGTTTATTCCGAGAAGATCCGTGACATTACTCATTTGAGGGAAAACATTGTTGCAGCTATAGCATCCGTCACGCCTGATATGCTGCTAAATATCTGGGAAGAAACTGATTAACGTTTACGTGGCCAGGGCAACAAATGGTGCACATATAGAACTTGATCAAGTATCAAAAAAAACTTGAAAAAATTCTCTTTAATACTATATATAGGTTTAATAACTATTATTTTAACTTTACTGTGTACAAATAAAACTTTAAATCAAGGAGTTCTTTTATAAACTCTCTGTATTTTATGGGTACAAATATCTACTTATCTTTATAAGATTGGATATTGCACCGCGATTATGCTTGTGCTCATGCAATCTTTTTAATTTACGCAACTCTTATCACCCGCTTATGCTCGAAACCTTCTTTAGTCTATTAAAGAAAATGCGTTAAAAGAGCTATTAATTATTAAATAAATGGAATGTTTTGAAAAACGAAAAGGAAGCTAACTGTAGTATATAAAAAAGCAAAGAAACCATTTTGAAATAGGCTATTTATAAATACGTAACATTCAAATTGTTTTTGTATGTCAGTTTTGATAGATGCTGATACAAATACTCTTATTGTAAAAATACTAAGGTAAAACGAAATAAGTTATTCTAGTACTTAGTAGCATTTTACCAGACTTAAATATCTTGCCCTTGTTTATACTTTTTGATTATCTATTACAAAAGAGTTTTAGATTTGCAAAGTTATGGAAAAGGTGCTAATGTTTTTCTTACTTAGTCTGTATCTACTTTGGACATAAAAGAAACTCATCGTCATCATCATTGGGTCCTTAGTGCTGGAACTGATTAGACGCATACCTCCATTGTTTCCTATTCTGAGCTAATCTATACATTTCCCTGAAATACCCACAGCCTGCACAATTCACTATCTGTGAGCAATAGTCTAATCTAGGTCTGTCTCTATCTCTCTTTTTTCTTTCCTCTGTTTATAATATATCCCACATTATTTTCCTTATGTCTTAGAACGTGCCTTATCATCTTATCTCTCCTACTTTTTACTGTTTTTCATAGATACGTTTCTTCCCCTGCTATATCTAAAACCTTTTTGTTCTTAACTCTGTTTGTCCATATCTTCATCATTAATCTGTAACATCACATTTCAAAAGCTTCTATCTTTTTCCTGCCGTAGAGTGCTGTGCTCCACACTTGCTTTCAGAAATCTCTTCCTTGCTTTCATGTTTGTTTCCTTTGAACATAGTAATTGCTTTTTCTTGTTAAATGCAGCAAATACTTTTCCTATCTTGCGTTATTTGGCCTTTTAGGGAGCAGTCATCCTTAACTTTTCGTAAGTTCTCATTTCCTATTTGTATTCTAATTTTTTATTTATTTTTCCCTCACTTACATACTAGTACCTTTGTTTTATTTTTGTTAATTTTCATATCATATCTCTCTATTAGTAAAGTTTCCATTTCATTAAGACCTACTTCTAACTTTTCCTTCTAGATGCTAATACCACTATATCATCTGCAAATTTAAGTATATCAATCGTGTATCATTGCATAATAATGCCAAATGTCCTCCTGCATTTGACAATATCCATTGTCTCTTCGATGTACAAGCTAAAAATTAACGGGAATAGGACACACCCCAATATCACCCCTTTCCTAATATTTGCTTCTCTACGTTCCTGCTCTAATTCTATTACATTGCTTGCTCTTTGTAGTATCATCTGTCTATCCCTATAACTAATACCAATATTTCTTAGTATTTCAAATATTTTCCCATTTTATATTATCGAGTGCTTTTTCCAGATCTACAAACCCAATGTACAGGCTTTCTCCTGTTTCTATTGTTTTCCCCAATATCACCTTTAGAGCTAAAATGGCCTTCAGTGTTCTCCTGTTTTGCATAAAGCCAAATTGAACGTCTAGTATTTCTTCAACCCATTTTTTCATCCATCTTTGTACAATTCTAGTTAATATTTTTGACATGTGGACTGTCAAACTTATTGTTCGAAAATTTTTACATTTATCCGCACCTCTCTTTTTTGGTATAGTGACTATGGTGTATGTTCAAAATCTTTGGATATGTCACCTGTCTCGTACATGTAGCTTACAAGTTGGAAGAGAAGTACTGTTAATGCTTGTGCAGCAGCTTTTAGAGTTTCTGCGAGTACCTAATCTATACCTGATGGCCTTAATATTTTTCATACTTTAATGCCCGTTCAAGCTCATCTCTAAATATAGACCATTCCAAGTAATCCTTTTCAATGTGTGCTTTATGTTCTAGTACTTCTAGTTCCTGTCCTGCATACAAATTTCTTATAATTATATTTTTGCCATCTAAAGACTTCTCTACATTTTCTAAAATGAAGTCTCATCCCGCGCCCCTTATATATTTGCTATTCAGTTTTATATGTCTAAAATTCACTTTAAATGGTTTGTATTCTTCATATGTGTTTTTATTTCCATCTTAGTTTATACCTCTTTGCTCTTTTCATCAATACATTGTTCTTTAACTTTCGTGCATTTGCGAATAATTTCAAATTCTATTGCTTTATATCTCTATTTTCCTGCTTCTTCTGGTCTGTTTTTGTATAATTCAGACTAACCTTGCTTACCTATAGTTTGTTTTTCTTTTGTTTAAATCCCAGTGTGTGCACGAAATTGTGAAGATAACAACAAAGAAATATTAAAGTCGTCATAGCACAGAAAGAATCGAGTAAAAGAATCGTTTTCTAGCAAGGCTTTACTAAAATCCTCGCGTTATCAAATGCGATTAAAACTGGAAAACACACTATCAAATAATAGTACATGTAATGTAGGAAAGAAGAGTTCTTAACATTCTATAGGAGTTTTTGCCTTTTTTTGCAACCATTTCCACGTCCAGCAGATGACCAACAATATTGTGTTTTATAGTACGTATATTTCGATAAAATGGGTGAGCAAACAAGACAGTCGATTTGTCTTCACGGTTAAAGAGATGCATATTAAGGATTTCAACATCGCCTATATCACAGCCATACAAAAAATGTTCCTTTTGATCTGGCGATCTGATCATGTTTACTATATGATTTTGGGGTCACTGAAACCTAATCCGAAACCTATTTCACCCCATATCATCAGGTTTTTGACATAACCTCGAAAAACTTGGCGAATTTTATATGGCAAACACACTTTTTAAATGAGAAATTTGCTTCAAACGTGGTATTTAGGGGTTTTTGGGGTCGCTGATCTGAATCTAAGGTCAGATTTTTAAAATTCAAAATGTGCGAATCAAATATGGCAATCAATTTTAAGCTTATTAAAATTTTATGAAATCGGCATCTGGGGATTTTTGGTATCGCTTATTACGAATCTAAAGTCAGATTTTCAAAATTAAAACTTTAACAACCCTATTTAATCTAATGTTTTGGATTTTGAAAGTCCGACTTTAGATTCGTAACACAGCCTTGCAAAAAAATTTCTTTCTGATCTGAGGGATCATGTTTATTCTGTGCTTTTGGGATCGCTGAATCCGTATCCGAGGCCTATTCAATTCCATCAGATCAGCCTTCTACCATAAATTCAAAAAAACTTGTATTTTAATATTATTAACCGCACATAATCCCAAAAATTAAGTTGTAATCTGAAAATCCAAGCCTTTTAAACCTTATATCGCCATAACGTACTTAACCTTATCATCGACTTAACTCTCATAGCTCACTTAACTCAACTCTATAACCGTATAACCTATTTAATCTCGTAGCGCAACGTACATCAACTCCAATAACCACCTATTTAGCTCAATCTCCACGATTACCCGTCTTGTTACGTTATTCGAGTATGTTACGTTAATCGTGGCAGCCACGTTGGGCGCCAAATTTATGCTACGTTGGCTCGTAGCCGTGCGTAACACAAAGAAAATCAAAGAAATGACCGGGCTCAATTGGAGATTAGGGGGGGTTGTAGAAAGCAGACTGACATATAATGTACGCGGCGGTAAGGAGTTAGTGACAATACCTGCAAGAAAATTAGTTAAGCAAACCTGAAAAAAAAAGAATAAGCATAGCAGCAATAAAAAGTCTAAGTTATTCAGTACTTTGTAGAATGTAAATAAAACTGTTTAGAAAAACTATATAATATAATCACGATAAAAGCATTACAAAAAATTTTTAGTACAAAGTGAGGCAATATTGGGGAGTAGCAGAAACGTTTCCTCACACACCAATTAAACATAAATCAGACAAAATGTTAACAAAAGATAAATAGGTAAGACACAATTGATATGAGTAATTCAGTAGTATTGATTTTTTTCTTTCTTTTTTTTTTCTTAATAGCAGGCAAGTCTATTGTAAAAGGTATCAGAACGACGAAGATATGACAAAACAACGAATAGATATTTATAATAACAAGTAGGAAATAGTTCAACTTACAAAAAGTCCTTCAGTAACGCTTCCTTGCATTTGAAGTGTGGGATTCACGATGTCCTGCACTAACGAAGCACTTCACCCTTTACTGTGAGGGTGTTGATGGAACTTATCACACGTTACCCTAATCACACCTACGTATTTCACTGGTGTTAGCAGCAGGCATTATCACGCGACGGAACTATGTAGCATTGATAAATTTTTGTTATATTTCGCAAATAACGAAATTTGCGCAAGCAATGATCTATTTTAGATTCTTTGAGGTTAGAAAATTCAGAAACTACAGTATTAACTGTATTTACATGTGAATGAGATACATGTTTATAAGAAGCAACCTTTTTTTCTACTAAACCTGCTACAACTGTATCATCATTGTTTTTTTTTTAGAAACACTCAAGCTTAAAACTGTATTTGGATAATCCAAAGTATGCACTACTCTGATAAAAAAAAGGACCACGAAAAGTAGATCGCACACACAATTTAAAATTCAAAAGACAAAGCACCAAAAAAAACCACAATGAGTAAAGCACGTGTATCACTAAAGTAAATCCGTCAAATGTTCCGTAAAACACGCGTGCAGGTCGAGTTTAACAAGTTTGCCTATAAACCATACTACTTCAATCGGAATTAGCACTACACTTTTTACAGTTAAGATACAACTTTTATTTCACAAGAAAAACAACTAAAATCGTGCCGTGCTTGTTCCTGAATAATTCGAAATTGATTCCGCATTAATTCTCACTATTGTCAAAGCGAAGAAGAAACAGTATTTTTAACGTAATTAATATATAGGAACCAAGAACAAAACTCCAACTCCTCATCTGTTTATATAAACTAGTTGTTACCATAAACTCTTGTCGACTATTATCTCCTTCGCTAATAACATAAGGAACATCCAAAACGTGAATGCACCATCATATCTAATAACTAATTACAGTTGTTTATCATTTTCGATAAGTTGGAAAGTAATTTACGAATAATCCAATTTAAACTTCGTTCCTTGCAATTTATTTATTAATGAAAATCAATCTTCAATTAAACTACTTTTAAAATTAATACACGCGAGTTAAATTGCATACAAATCTGAAAACTATTCGAAAGTATTTACTAATTGGGAAAAAAGCGTAAAATGTTAAGCTATTAAAAATGCCCGTTACAGTCTCTCTCTTAAAATAAACATAAAAACAGTAACTCCCATAGTCCTATTACTCACTTACGCAAAAATCTGTTAACTTCAAGAACCACGTACGTTGGACATTGAACTTGATATGTAGGTGTATTTGATAGGTATCCAAAAATTTTCTAATTCTATGCACATTTGTTAATAAGTCTTTGTATATCAATGAAAAATATCAGTGATAAATCTCCACATTTCGGTACGTGGTTCTAAAAAATAAGTTTTTTTAAAGAATTCAAAACTGATGTTCTTTGCAGAGCGATTACATTTTGCGCGCGTCTGCTTCCACAGCACCTCCATGTGGTGATGGTGGGCAACGAAGCAATTCCGTGATAGAGCAAAGTCCCTGGATTACAGCATTCGCACTGTCTATATAGGCAACAGCTTGTTCGTTCTTTGTCAAACGAAATGGAAAAGGACCGAGACAACATCTGTCCTATTAGTTCTCATTGGATGGCGAAACCACAAACTGTTGTGCATATAGACACATGGTTATACCGTCATGGTAGATACACGTAGTAAATGTGTTACGATGTAGGGACTCGGAACCCCAGTATCGGCGGCTGGTCAGGGTGGGGTGGCTCTGCTTGAAAAATGTTAGACAAGCATTTTTCACAAAAATACGCCCTCGTTCGGATGAGAAGTAAAATGTAAGTGCCGTGTGTGAGTGATAGCATGCACGTTAAACATTAATACCTTGCTTGGAATAGCAATCATTCGACAAAATTCACAATTTCCACGTAAAAAACTCGCTTCCTGTCCAATGTAATGCTTTCGGGTGGAGCATTGGAAAATCAAATGTAGGGGCTGGTCATCGGGGGAAAGTGGATCGGCAGGTGTCGTCATCTTGCAAGCGCAGTTCTACGTTGAATGGCAACTTGGCTAATGTAGAGTACAATACGACTAGAAGAAGTAACAATCCATCTTACGATTGTGATAACAATCGTGACGTTTTATTACATTTGCTGTAAATACAAAACTAGTTCGTTGCGGAAACATATAGATGATGACATAAAAGTCGATTTGCATATTGGTGAAAATTCATGGGTTCCCAAATAATTTGTAATTCTTGTAGATTAATGTCAAACCTGGGAAAAGAGATAAAAAGTTCATAAATTTTTTTAGTCCATCAGAATGGAACGAACCTCTTCGTAAAAAAGATTGCTTTCTTTGTTCGAATAAATTGGGGGAGACCGGCGTTGGTTGCGACAGTGGTTGGTTGTTACAGAAGCTTTAATTTGCACTTACTAGGTGGCGACAATGTGTAAACCTAGTGATCGAATGAGTAAACCGTGCTTTCTAGTTATGTTTAGTGTCAGTTGGAAGAACGATTTAAAACGTGCATTGTGTTATTTTTATGTTTGTGGAGGTTAGAAGTGTGTGTGTGTGTGTGTGTATGTGCGTGCGTGTGTATGGGTGCGTGCGCGCGTGCGTGCGTGCATGTGTGCGTGCGCGCGTGCGTGTGTGTGTGCGTGTGTGTGTGTGTGTGGTGTGTGCGTGCGTGCGTGCGTGTGTGTGTGTGTGTGTGTGTTTCTGACCTCCATGTTTAAGCTGAATTTTGTGTTATTCTATTCTGTTTCTATTTCCTTAGTATCAAAAATTTGTTCGATATCTTTCGGCAATTCGTTTGATTTTTCTCAACTTTTTTAGTATCTCAAACTCAAAGTTCTTCCTTTTTTCTTATTGAACATACCAATCACACTCTCCAAGGTAGTTCCTTATCAGAGATCCGAATGGGGGACTATTTTAACTCCAGAATCTTTTACATCAAAGGATGCCATCATTTTTTAAACTATTTTGGTACCCTGCGTACTTGGGTGGTAGTGTGGTGGTTTCTCGTTGTCTTTCACATCGCAGTAGTGTCTTAGAATGTCATACCGACCTCTATGGTCTCTTTCACTCTAAATACCAAAAGAACCGCTGCCCGCTTTTAGGGACATCTCTTAGTCTAGTTTCTCGCTAAAAACTTCACTGATTTAGTTAAACCTATAGCTTGGCTTTGTAGCTGACTAAAAAACGCAAGCCATTCCACACGTTCTGGTATTTCAGAACCTCTTCAAGTGTGCATCTCCGTTCAAAACGGAAAAGGGCCTTATTCAAAATAAATAAACAGTTTAGTTTCTTGCATGTTTATATTAGTACCAAGTAAATATAATTTCTTTAAGTTTTCCTCATATTTCATATACAGTGTGACGTTCCTGTATAAATCCGTACAATCACATTTCATTTTAATAGTTTCTGTATTAGTAAATTTCACCAATAGGATTAAGTTATTCACTTTAAGAAATACAATTTTTAGGTTACTATAAATTTTAATCGAATGTAAAATTATTTTGTACCATATCTTATCCGTATTCAAAGGTTGTCAAATTCGTATGTTCGTGTTTAAAGATTGGAACTAATGTCATCATTGTAATTAGTACAGCTGTGATTGTTGTTTTGACTATCAAGGACTAATGTTGGCGTCAGATGATCTCATCATCTAAGCGCAAAGACAGGTCATATACAGTTTTGTGTTGACTCAAATAAATGTAAAATTCCTATTTCTGCTTCTAGGTCCACAATACATATATTTAAGTAAATATATGTTAGGTAGTAGAAGACGACACAAGGTATGTTCATTTAATATGCTTAATTTATCCATCCGAAGTTTGCTAAGGATGCCTCGTATGATTTAAAAAGGGAAGATTCATTTTTCACAGGGACGTCGTACATAACATCCAAACCATCAACATGCCGTTTTGGTAGGTCAATTACCTTGAATAGAAATTATCGAACAAATCTGAGTAGTCTTAAGTATGTTCTGGTAACTTCCGGACAAGTGGGTCAGTTCGATTTCAGGGCACATTGGTTCCCAGATATACAACCCTTGTGTTGGAAGTATCCATACTGGTGTAAACGCAATCAATATCAACATTAGTATGGAACGATGTGAATTGCCCGTTAGGTATTTAAATAGGGTTGAAGTTTTTAACTAAATAAACAATTATAATTTAATGCATGAACCGACTGAATGTACTGATAATAGGCCTGTGTTTAAATTAAGCTTTGAGTTAAGTAGATGTGCGATATATTTGATTCTTAATACTTGCTCAAGACTGTATTTTGTATTTGTAATGCAAACGTATGTGCTGTATAGTTAGAAACAAGTCGTATGTAATTATGTAAAGACATGATTTAGATTTTTTATTATTGTAAGGGTATAGATACAGTTCTGTTGTAATAAATTATTTGCAATTACCTAGAAACATGATCGAGTATTTCAGGTCATTTAACGTGTGCTCAGGAATCTTCTTTGCAGTTAACAGCCTTAAATAGGCCTACGCGTTTTTAATGTTTATGTTTGTTTTAGGTTTAAAGTAATATTCGTTTCAATGAATTTTCAGGTATATTTTAAGTCTGAATCACTCTCCTGATCTCAGATTTTGGCACCCCTTGTTATTTTTTCTAGGGCTTTTTTCTAACAACCCTGCGAGATTAGGTGGCGTCCAAAGTATTTCCCAATCAAGATCATATTTCATACCGGATAGCCTTCTAGAACTCTCTTCAAACAATTACACCACTCACCCCACTGAGTTAGTCGCCAAACAATTTTATTAGTATAGTCGAGGTTTCTGTATTTTACCGAAACGTGATTTTTAGCCGAGTACTTCACCGAATTTTCTGTGAATTACTGGCATATAACAACTTATTTGACACCTGAAATGCCTGATTTGCCAACACTAATTCTACAAAAGAATAGCTTACAAACAGAATAAACACGACATTTTTGACAATCAGCTTATTGTTTTACTATCTTTACACAAGAATATTACTGTTACTGACAATGTATTTACCAAACAAATATTTGTTTTCAAAATATTATTTTCAATTAATTTATACAAATGAGGTGAGTACTAACCTGTAAGTTCTAGTAACGTTTTCTGATTTTATTAAGCTTAAAAGAATCTTCTTCAAATTATAATATAGATTTGGTTTACAAAAAATTTGGAGCCATGTATTCATGACTTTTACATAATGTCATTTAAGGCATTTCTAATACAAAACATCATTATACATGCTTTATGAATTTGACACCAGCACACATAAATGGTCTCATTTGATATAAGTATTTTATACACTAATGTTACGAGCTACTATTAGGCAACCCATCAAACACACAAGCACCGTAAGCAATGTATATATTACAGAGGCCTCAGACCTTCTAGCATATACCAGAATATGAATCATCCATTTAATTCAGGGTATATATAAGACCACTGATGAAGTACAGAGTTAGTCTATATCTAAATGTCGAATATAAATTATATTGTGTAAAGTTAATTAGTTATACGCTTTTGAGAGTCCAAGAGTAAATATAAATTTGTATTATGTGAACGTGTATATTGTACCGACAGCTTCTAGAATACATAAATAGACAAAAGCGTAATAAATAAATAGTAGTGTTAGTGTTGTTAATAGATTTATGGTTAAGAATTTAGTTTAAGAAGATATTAGTGCTTGTAAATAGCATTAGTGTGATAATGCTTCATGGTTTATTGGACTGAAAACATCTGTAAATAAGACTTATACTGCTAATTAGGCTTGTGAATAGTGAGTAATAAAGACTTTTATTACTACTTGTTTTAAATTAGTGAAACGCGTTAATAGTAGCCCGCTACACTATTATTCCAACAGAAGAAACATTCAACATTTTGAAAGACTGAATACAACCGTCAACCTCTAACACTGACTCATTACTACACTACACAAAAATCACTTCTAATTTGACAACAAATTGTATATCCAACAAGACAGATCTGCAGTAGGTTGACTACTTGCTCTATGACTACGTTTAAATCGGCGATTTCATTCCAAATTGAAGTCAAGCGGCTTGTATAATCCATTTTCAAGCTTTGACTTAAACACACAAAAGTACAATTTCAAGCAACTTTAACCGTTCAAGTCAATCCTAAAAATTTACAGTTTGACTTGACTGAAGCAGCTTTAAACTGACGATATAAACAGGGAACCACCTCAAGCCACTTGAAATAAAATATTTCCTTCCGTTTTCAAACTCTTTCGACTTATTCTCTTGGAATTACGATTGACAACTGACGCAGTTTGATTTCAATCCGGATTAAAATCGCCGATGTGAGCGTAGTGTATGATATCCAGAATATTTTGAGAAAACTGGAAAAAAACACTAGCAAAGTAAGCTTTTTTTAAACGTATAGAGTAAAATTCAAGGTACAGAAGTAAATTCTATTGAAAACTGAACGACTTACGTGGGAAAAAGAATTATGGAGTTAATTGACGTATTAATGAAAACATAAGCGGAAGAATTAAAATTTGATTTTCCGATACAGTTATTACGGTACAAAATGGAGATGGAAATTTGATCAATGACTTGCTTTGAAAAACTATGAATCCTGCAAAATTTAATGGTCAAAACCGCAAGTATTTCATTGTTTAAATCTTTAGATAAACATTTTGTGCTATAATTATTTTAAGTACATTAAGCTTGCCTACGATTTTGGCGTATAGATGTTATTTATGAATGGATAATTTTCAGATTTGTTCAAGGTCAAATTTAGAGTTAATTTGTAAATTAAAAAAATAGTATACAAATTATAAATACTCCTCACTGTAAAAAAATTTTGTCACTTACATAAGAAAAGTTTTGGGATTACTAATTATAAACTAGAACTGAGTAAACCCTATATCAATGTTCAGTAGTTGTGAAATGTTTTTTAGACTTAAATTGTACATTGCATTTGTGGGTTTTAATGTTTGTGTTTAAGTAATCTTTTGAATAATGAGTGTTGAAGAAAGATGTTTGTAAATGCAGCTGTTATTATTATTATTTTGTTTATTAATGAATTTTTGTGAAATTATAATTTTGATGTTGGAGTTTCGTTGTCTCATTTGATCTGAGCCAGCAAGAAAATATGGGCATCTTCAGGTAATAATTCACACCGGATCATGTTTGTTTTCAAAACATCTTTTATTGAAACCCAGCATAGGGGCAGCATTTTCATAGCTAACAATTCACAGCACCTTTTATTGGCTCCCAACGTCTGGGTGCATATTGCTACAATCTATATCGGAATTAATTCCTGTCAATTAAATTAAAGTCAATATTTCGTATAAAAAATACTAATTGCAATATGAATGTATTTAATTAAGCTGATTCTGGGATTTTAAGTTTGAAGAGAAAATTAATTAATTAATTTTTTAAGTGGAAGTGGAAAATTATTTGAATTATAATCTAAGTTTGAATAGGAAATTACATGGGTGAATCAAATATAAACCGGAATTCTTTTGATACTGATAGTGAAATAAACAAAGAGGAGTTCGGTGTCTGAGCTTTACTAGCGGGGATGCGTAGAGGACGTTGCACCGTTGTATAACACCACATCATCACGTGTTCAGTAACTATTGCGATGTGTAGCGAGAAGTACTGTCGTCCGTTACGCAACGTATTATAGTTAAATTTCTTATGAAAGAAGGCGTAAAACGATCAAAAATTTTGAGAAAACTTCGGGCACAGTTCGGGGATAATATACTTAAAAAGATAAAAGTGTATTAATGGCACAAACAAGTTTAGAGGGGCAAGAAGCAGGCTAAAATGAAGGTTTCCATTGTCGACTAAAACCAGCATGAAAGAGGAGTACCTACCTTCGTACTGTTCGCCGATTTCTAGATGACGAGCGCCGATTAACAGTAGCAGAATTGCATCTGAAGTTGCTGCCCAGATCCCGAAGCAGCAACAGCTATCTACCACCGCCTCCGGGCGAAACAAAGTAAGCAGTGGAACGGTGACAACTCGAGGGAGTTCTTCAGCTATGCGGGGCGCCGAGGAATGGGTACACAAGTGAAGTCGTTGGGGATGCATATCCGTCAGTCCTGTTCGACGAGCTACCTGACGATGAAGCGGCCTGTGGCGAATAGCCATCCTGTCGGTCGAAAATCACAGGCCAGTGGACCCAGAATTTGGACATCGTGTAGTTGGAGAGCAACGAAGGGGAAGATCCGGGAAACTGCTCACTGCATCAAAACATGGGGATTCCAAGAGCAGGCCTTGAGGAATCCAGACCAACAATTTATTAAGAACATCAACCACCAAACAACACCACAACAACTCATCAGAAACAACATCAACAAGTCAAAAAACTTCTCACGAGTTATAAGGCACTAATACAACTCTGAGAGCATCACGCCCAGCTACTGTAGCATTGCATATGAGATCGGAATCAGCTATGGCAGTGCTCAGACAATCAATACTGACAACCTCGGGTTTCGTAAAGTGTCCGCAAGGTGGGTATCTTGCCTTGTCGACGAAAATTTAAACAAAATGGAATCGTATGTACATGTGCCAACGGCATGTGAGCCGCTATGAGGTTGAAGTGGAAGTTTTTTGCCCCGATTGTGACTTGTGACCAAACTTGAGCGCACCATTACACCCCTGAATCAAAACAAGCAGGTATGGAATGGCGAACACAGAATGAATCTGCCTGTCAAAGCCAAAACTCGGCTCTCACCTGGAAAGGTTTTAGCGACCACATTTTTCAAATTTAAAGTAGTCCTACCTACTGATTTTCTTTATCCACGTCGAACTGTAAATGCCGCATATTACCGCCAACTTTTAGTTGCTGCAAAAACGGTATATCGTATGAAAAGACGAGGTTTTCCTATAAGAGGCGGTATTCTGCTGCAAGACAGTGCCTTACCCCATACAGCTGCCTTAACTACAATAAAAATTGAAACATTGTCATGGAGTACACTGGAACACCCTCCCTACAGTCCGTACTTTTCGCCCTGCGACTACCATCTTTTGAACCGATAAAATACTCTCGTATGCAATTGGCTTTTGGCACAACCATCTTCATTTTACGAAGACGAGATAATAAAATTACCCATCTGTTAGGATAAATATGTGACGAAATCAGGAGATTACGTAGAAAAATAATGTTAAGCCTTGTTACATGCCGAAAATCTGTTATGTATCATATTTAAATTAAGTATAAATATGTGACTAAATTCCCGCCATTATTTCAAATAAAATGGTTAAATTTCCGTCATTTCGGACAGTTGCGTTTGCGCAAAAGGAATACGCAGACGCGGAGTGATGGTGCAAGTGCGCGGTATGTGACACGACATTATTAGCCAACGAGACGTCAAACGGTGACGTTTACCTGTGTCGTTCTTTTGTCTTTTCTCCTTTAGAATGTAGGTTTTTCCTTATCTCGCTTTATCGTTGCCTTCACCTTTATTCCTTGGCCCTACGTACAAACAAATAAGAGGGAAGACGTTAAATTTAGTTTCAACGAGGGCATGACGTAACCCACACCAAACAATTCCCAACAGACGAGATACCCGAAAATTAGCATGACCTCTGCGCAAGGATGACCCGCAAAATCGTGAAGAGTTCCACATTTTAAGTGAGTACTTTTTATCTTTTTAAGTTGCATCTTGTATCATTGTAAACGCATTTGGTATGTGATACAATTTGACACGCAATTATGTCATAATATCTTTGTTGTGCAGTAATGTGAACGTGGATAGTACCAGTGTTGCCAACTGTGGTAGTGGCTCTGAACACGCAACACGGGGTTATAACAGTGGCGCTCAAAGTGGCGCTTGACTAGCATAAGCGATAGGGTGTTCTAATCCATTGCTTACTTGAAACAACATTGCGCCTAAACCAGTAAGTGAGGCATAGGTTTGTATATAAAAGCTTTCATCAAAATTGGGCGAGATTAAGATAGGTGCAGAAGTGATTAACGTTTTAATTTGTTCAAAAGCATGCTGAGCTTTTGAATTCCATTCGACATTGGGATTTCTTTTTATTTTTAATTAGGGCGATAATGGGTGTAGATATGGTTGACAGATTAGGTAGAAATATGCGATAGTAACTAATCATTCCTATTAAACGTTTAATTTGGGTAACAGCTTTGGTTGTTTTAAATTTAGTAATGGCGTCGACTTTAGTAGGATCTGCCTGTAAACCAGAACCATCGATAATAAAACCAAGTAATGTAAGAGAAGAACAGCAAAATTGACATTTCTCCCAATTTATTTTAAAACCTGCTGCAATTAGGCGTTCAGCAACTTCATTGAGTCTAGCGATATGTTCTTCAAAGGAACTTGAGATAACTAATATGTCGTCTAAAAATACAAAGGCGCGTTCCAGGTGTAAGATAGGATCTAGCGTTTGATCCATAGTACGTTGTAAAGTTTGTGGTGCGTTACAAAGACCAAATGGCAAGAAATTATATTCGAAAAGACCTCGACCTGGAACACAAAAAGCAGTTTTTGGACGGGAAGATAAGTCAAGAGGGATCTGATAAAAAGCTTGTCTAAGATCGATTGATGAGATAAATTTAGCGTTTTGAAGCCGACTTAAAATAGAATCAGTACGGGGTAAAGGGTAAGCGTCGGTTACAGTTACAGAGTTAAGCTTTCTACCGTCAAAACAAACACGCCATTCATCATTTTTCTTGTGGACTAATAACACGGGAGACATCCATGGCGAATTTGAGGGAGAGATAACACCAGATTTGAGCATTTTATCTATTTCGGAATGCAAATGTTTTTGTAATGCAGGCGATAACGGATATTGACGTTGCTTAAAAGGGAGGGCATCACCTGTAGAGATACTAAGTATTGCAGTAGTAACGCAACCGAGTTCAGAGGTATTTAATTACCAAATTTGTCGATGGTAGAGTTAAGAATTGCATTTTGGGAATCGGTAAGAGAAATTTTATTAGATATTCCCACAGACGCACAGGAATTTGTTTTGAGGAAGTTTGCCAAGAAAAATCTTGAAAATATAGAGATAAATTAAAAAGTTTGCAAAAATCCACGCCAAGTAAAAATGGGTAAGCTAATGTAGGTACGATAAAAAATGGAAGGTCACGTTCAAGTGACTCTACTCGAATTTTTAGTTTAAGAGAACTAGCTACACATATTTGATTATCGTCAGCTAAATTTATAGAGGTTTTTCCGGAATAACTTGAATTTTAATGTTTTGTTTAGATAATTACTGTAAGCCTTCGTTATTTATAAGGGAACATGAAGAACCTGTGTCCAAAGCTATTACATTTAAGGAACCAATCGAGATAGGTAAGTGAGGACGGATATCAAGGGGGGTTTTTAACAAGTTGAAAGGCAACAGACTTTTTATAGTAAATGGAGTTATCTGTTTGCAGCCAACTCGACCATTCGGACGGGGTAGTATGACATAATTCAGATAGGGGGGTAAGTTCTTCTGTAAATCTAAGGTAGCGATATTATTCTTATATATTAGATAGGGGTTTGATATTAGAGGTAATTTTACGCTTTAAATCTATCGACGTCTGGGTGCGTTGAATGGTTGGTCTTCCCTCTTCTTTGTTCGTAGGTAGGGCGAAGGAATAAAGGTGAAGGCAACGATAAGGCAAGAAAAGGAAAAAACCTACATTCTAAAAGAGAAAAGACAAAAGAACGACACAGGTAAACGTCACCGTTCGGCGACTAGTTGGCTAATAATGTCGTGTTACACACCGTGCGCTTGCGTTATCACTCCGCGTCTGCGCATTCTTTTTGCGCAAACGCAACTGTCTGAAATGACGGAAATTTAACAAGTTTATTTGAAATAATGGCGGGAATTTAGTCACATATTTATACTTAATCTAAATATGATACATAGCCGATTTTCGGCATGTAACAGCCTTTATATTTTTATCATGTCCCAACAAAGTTTTAAAAAATAATTCAGGTTTATATTTGATTCACCCTCGTAACTAATTGATCATTTAAGTCTAAAGTAGAGTTTAACTAAATAATATTTTAAGCCTGAAGATTAGTTTAAATGTGAATTAGAATTAATTAAATAATATTCTAAACTTGGAGTGTAAAAAAATGCATGTTCGATTTGAACACAAAATGAGATTACAACTAAAACGTCAATATATCAAGGTTTGGTAAATTTTGAAAATAGAAAAAGCAAATGTTACTGTAAGTGTGTATTATATTAATTATTTATTTTATTGGTGTAAGATAATTGTGATTTGAAGTTTATGTATTTGGACCCAAGTGATCGGCATACGCATGTGTGAATAAGATTTACATAAATTAATAGACACAAACAAGAATATGTAGAACTTCCAAATTTTGTTGTAGTTGAAAAACCTTGTTCATAACATAGCATTTCTTTAAACCTAAGCATTTAAGCTAAAAAAAAATAAAACAAGAGTAACTTACGGGCTTATTGTAGTAACCCTGCCATGTACATCCAAATCATTAATTGCTGACATCTCATCTGCAGATAATTCAAAGTCAAACACATTAAAGTTTTCGGCAATTCTGTTCTTATGAACTGACTTTGGAATTACTATTACACCTCGCTGAATTTGATATCGGAGTAGTATCTGAGCAGGAGTTTTCTGTAACTTTCTAGAAAGCTCTTGTATTTTTGGGTGGTCCATTAACTTAGGCACCTTTGGTTTAACATTTGGTACATTTGGCGAACCTAATGGGCTGTAAGCTGTTATAGTTATATTCTTCGATTTACAAAAATCAATTAGCTTTTGTTGGTTTAAATATGGATGGCATTCCACCTACAAAAACACAATTATAAAAATAATTAGTTAATCTGTTCTAAAAATGAATATTTCTCTACTTAGACTTTTTAGCAATGATATTAATGTATATAAAAGTTTTTGATCACATAGCAAGTATGCGTGCATTATATCTCTTCTAGTTACAACCCCAAGATTGGTTTACTGCAACGTTTTCCTATTTCCAATCTTGAGCTAACGTTATACATCCTTATCTAAATATTTTACAATCTAGTCTATATATGTTAGTCTTTGCTTTCCCATGTAAATTTTACAATCTGCTCTATCCCTCATCACTCTCCTAACTATTTCTTCATGCCTCAAAGTAAGGCTTATCACTCCATCACGCTTTGTAATTCCATTTGTAAAACTATTTTTGAATAATTTTTAAAACCCTATTGCTACCGACCTTATTTATTAGGCTGACTTTAAACATTGAGCGGTTCCATGCATCAGTTGGTATGCATGTTACTAATGAGGCCCAAGGTCTCAGGTTTGAATCCCGACACGACCAGCAAATGTTAGGCGAGCATTTTTCACAAAAATACGCCCTCGTCCGGATGAGAGTTAAAAATGGAGGTCTCGTGCGTGAGTGTTGTCATGCATATTAAAGATGCTTCCTGTGCTTGGAACAGCAAGGGTCTAGCAAAATTCAAAATTTTCTGGTAAAAAAACTCGCTTCTTGACAAATGTAGTACCTGCGTGGGGAGCATTGGAAAATCAAATGTAGTGACTTTAAGCGTTGTGCTATAATGGCGCTACATCTAGAAATCTTGTGGCAGTTTCTTTGCTTTACAGCAAACGCACGCCTTTAAGGGTTTTTTAAAATTTAGTATTGTACTACTATTTTGATTTGAATAAATTAAACTGATAGTAAATATCTATATATAAGGTTATCATAAAGTAAGGGATATATTTTAAATTATGATAACTTTTTAACAAATTAAGTTAATAACAAGAAATAAATGAAATCTAATTGCTTATGAAATGGGATTTAGTATGCCCAAAACAGGTTAAGGCAATTGCTCAATATGACCTCCATTTTGTTGTTGTAAGATCACCATCCTTACCTCCAAATTGTACACAGCATTTCGTAACATTTCTGTTTGAATTGTACCAATTTGCTCCGTAATACTGTCTTTTAATTCTTGTAGCGTAGTTGGTCGTCTTCTAAACACTAAACTTTTTAAATAACCCCACAGCCAGTAATCCGCTGGGTTTAGATCAGGTGATCTTGGTGGCCATGAATTTACGAAATGTCTGCTTAACACGCGATCTTGAAAAACGTTGGTTAACGATTCTTTGACTGGTCGAAAAATGTGCGGGGGTGCTCCATCCTGCATAAAAATGATGTTTTCAATTCAGTAGTGCTCGTTTTGCAGCTGTGGAATAACATAATTTTGTAACATTTGCAAGTATCGTTCACCATTTACAGTTACAGATACGGCTTGTCCATTCTGCATTTTCTCGTAGAAATACAGACCAATAATAAAATCAGCTGTAAAACCGCACCAAACGGTGACTTTCTTGTCATGAAGACCTTTTTGAACGATTTGTTGCCGATTTTCTGCAGACCAGATTCTACAGTTTTGAGTATTGACTCCACCATTCAGAGTAAAATGTGCCTCATCTGTCCATAAAATACGGGATAACCATTCGGGTTCAATTTCCATCTGAGCCATTACTCGCAAAGAAAAATCGTACCTAGTAGCCAAATCTGCGTCCTTTAATTCAAACAGCATTTTCAGTTTATATGGATACATGTTTAGAATTTTGCGTAAAATTTTCCAAACCGTGGTATACGGCATTTGCAATCGCTTGGATATCGCATTTGCACTGCTGATTGCGAGTGAATTGCTTCTGGCTATGTCTTGATTTTCATGAAGAACCTCTGCAACTTGGACATCACTAATTATTGGTCTTCCAAATCTTGGTAAGTCAGTTACAGACCCTGTTCTTTCAAATTTTTGTATCAAATTGCGGTACGCTTTCATTTGACAGGGTCCCGCTCTCAAACCCATTCTCGTGCGAAATCTTCGTAATCCAGCGGTGTAATTTCTGCCGGATTCATAATAGCACTGAACTAAACCAATTCTTGTTTGTAAATCCATGTTATTACAGTTGAGTCGTTTGAACTCAACGTTTACTTGAGTTTTAATTTCAAAATAAAACTTCAAATTGAATAATTTCGTTTTGACACTAGTGTCAACAATTGTTATGACAACGCTTTTGTTTCTTATAGATACGGTAAAATCCCATTCATTAAGCAACTAGATTTCGTTTATTTTATGTTACTAACTTAATTTATTAAAAAGTTGTAATGATTTAAAATATATCCCTTACTTTATGATAACCTAGTATTTATTATTATTATTGTAGTTAAATTTCTAGTATTAGATTAAGTTAAATTAATTTCCAGTCTCGAATATAAAATGTGGAACGATATAGAATATAAACACGATGGTATTTACTATCAATCGTTTAATTGCATAATGGACTGGTCATCATTTGTAAGTTGTTTTAGAGATAAACGAGCAAATTTATCAATAGTATGTTTAAATATTAACGGAGTGAAAAGCCATTTCGATGAATTTTTAATTTATTTAGGAAATACAAGTTTTGATATCGTTGTACTGATTGAGGTTTCTATTAAAGAAACAGAGTTGTTTAATTTTAATATTGAAGGCTACAATAGGTATGCAAAACTGCAAGTAAAAGCGAAAAAAGGAAGAATTTTAATATACATACATTGAGGGAAATATAACGATATACAAAATGACTGTAATTAAGTTAATAACAGTATATCGACCACCAATTTATAACCTTGAAGTGTTTATGCAGAAGTTGCAAATGCAATTAAATAATAGTAACAGTAGGTATGGGGTCACTTGAACCTGGGAAAATTTTGAAGACCGTGAGAAAATTCCTATGAAGGGCGTGGTCCTTTGATGATTGCCGCTTCCGAGTGGGCCATACTCCCAATTTTTTTTTCGGGGGTCGTAGTAACTTTTGGGGGTTAGGGTGAGCCATACTCCTAAATTTTGGGGGTGGGGTAACCCCAAATTTTTTTTGGTGGCGGGTCATACACCAAATTTTTTGGAGAATTTTGGGGGTGGGGTAACCGACTTCCGTGTGGGACATACTTGTGAAAATTTTGATACCGTGGGAAAATTCTTTTGAGGGGCGTGGTCCTTTGATGTTTGCCGACTTCCGGGTGTGGTTCACGCAGACCCCTGTTGTAAATATTTTAGGGTAATTATCGATATTAATTAATAATCAATAATTAATTGTTATATAATGGATTTTATTATTAACGTCACAGTCACCCCTTTCCGTCCGCTGACGTCACAGCTACACAGCTCTTGCAGAAAAAAAAGTTGACTGAAGCGCGATTCTAACTCCGGCCGCCTGCATTCAAAGCAAGTACTCTAACCACTAGGGCACAGAGTTGGTCGATATAACTACATTCACTCTCTTAGTAATGCAGTACGAGCTCATAAACAATTTAATTTATTGTTGAACATTAGCATAAAAGTGTGTCTACTTCTAATTTAAATTAAAAACCTTTTGGGTAAAATTCGCATGATTAACAATGCGATTGTACTTATTCTGGGGTACATCCATTTTAATTACATCTGTATATTGACGTATTTAACGACAATTGAAAAAGCTATTAGAATATACGTGTTTGGTAAGATTTACATACTATCAGTATAATTAAATAAATATCGGCCATATTCCCTTGTAATTATTTAATAATTTTTCTACATTAGGTTAAATTTTTGATATTTCAATAAATAAATATTATACTACTACGTATAAATGAGTTCCATCATCAACAAATAAGAGTCAACGTCCTTCCTTGGATAACTGACGAGGTTTTTAGTTTACTTCGAGTGTAATATAACAGTCTCATAGATACCTAGTACCTATCGATAATTAATTTCTTGTTAATTAATTTACGATATAACACAACAAGATTCCGAAAATGGTAATAAAAATTAAATAATAATGGTCGATATTCATTGTGTTAGCGAGCACAGTGTCCACTTACCTGTTCGACCTTAACCTACATTTCGTATAATCATACGTTGCAAATTCAGACGCTTTATAATCATGAATATTCTCTTCAGTTAAATGCACAAATGTCCGTTCATACGTATTGTAACGTTTGTATAGGATTTTCGTTTTGTTATTAGTTTGAAAACTGCGACAATGCTTTCAGCGACCTTTAGAAGATAGTTTAAATGCGTAGGAGAATACATATTTGACTGGATTCGAATACGCTAAGCATTCTAAGTATTGTCATTATTACAGCACCTTTAACAATTTAGGTTTTTAAGTTCTACACGACCGATTTTCAATAATTATGAAATAGAGATAAGGTTAAAGTTTTTGTGTTAATTCGAAATGGTTAACAGTTTTATTTAAAAACTGCAAATGATCATACCTCGATAACCAATACTAGCTACATAATATTAATAATGATTGCGTCATCGGACCGCATAGTCGGTGACAGACAAGTTTATACAGGTTTCGCACTGTGATCACCTGATTTGTTTTTTTTTTGGGTACATAAACTATAAAACAGAACATCTTGCAATCGCTTAATCAGTCTTACGTCATTTGTTTAACTAACCTAATCGGTTGTTATTTAAGAACTTTGTTACAAAGCAAGATCAAATAATGGCTAAATTTATTACGAGCAGAGATTTTGTAAAAAGAATCCGCCGTTTTAACCTAATGGGACGTACGCTTGAATTCAAAATAAAGCCGTTGCCCGAAGGTGAAGAACGTGTGCCGTGGATGAAAGACGCTGTCACACAGGTGATAGAAACCGCCACTGAAGGACTTGCAGCTGGTGATCAAGTAGGGTTTAGTTTCTGCTCCAAGGATTTGCAGAGGGGAGATGGATGGGTTCGCTTCCGCCCTGTGGAACAGCTCACATACGATGACGTTTGGAATGTTATAAGCAACATATACGAATCCAATTCGGAAGGGTGCAGTACATTTTGTCTGAGCGTGACATCGGTTAGAATGCCAGTAAGTAGAGGGAGGTGTAGAAACTATAATACTTTTAACGAAGAGAACGGTGTGAGACGTGGAATTATTGTCATCAGTAACAAAGACAACTTGTGTTTACCGCGAGCTTTAGTGATGGCTATTGCTTGCGCAAATAAGGATCCAGATCGTGCCAAACTACGGCGCGACATGGCTAAAATACAAACCAAAAGATCTGTTCAACTGTGTCTTGATTCCGGTGTAGTTGTTCCTGAAGTAGGATGTGGAATATCTGAACTACAGCAATTTCAAGAGCATCTTAAAAACTACAGAATTGTTGTTTACAGTTATGGCACTAAGGTGCGCGATATAATTTTTGAAGGGTCTGCAGAAGGCACATCGTTAAGTTTATTATACCACAAAGAACATTACAATGTTATAACGTCCCTCACAGCAGCATTCTGTTGTACGTACTTTTGTGAGAAGTGCCACACACTACCAAAGACAAACATAGGTGTGGAAACACATGTCCCTGTTGCCTACAAACTCCTCCTTGTGAGAAGGAATTTAATATTGTGTGTGAATTGTGCAATCGAGAATTTAGGGGTCAACCGTGTTTGACGAATCATAAAACAAAAGGTGTATGCGAAAAAATTAAACGGTGTAAGGGATGCTCAAAAACGGTGAAAAATAATCGCCAGCACACTTGTGGCGAATTATATTGTAAAATATACTGCGCTCACGTTCCAGAATACCACCTCTGTTATATGAAACCTGATACCGGAAAGCCAAATTTAAAAGGTGTTCTTTTTGTTTCTATGATTTAGAGACGATACAAGAAAGAACATTAGAGAACGGCGATCACCTACATGAACCTAACTTATGTGTATTAGCTTCTAGATGTGATATGTGTTTAAATGAAGATCATCTATACTTTTGCCAGAAATGTGGTTATAGACGGATTGTATATACGGACAACGTCATTCGTAATTTTATGAAATATATTTTAGCATCAAGAAAAAAGTTCAAACACCTGGTAGTTATTGCTCATAACGGACAAGCATTTGACAAACAGAAACAGATTTAAAGCCGGAACTCATCATGAGAGGAACGACGATAATATCACTGACGATGAAAAATGTTCAGTTTTTGGACTCCCTTAATTATTTTCCAATGGCTCTAGCCAAGCTTCCTAAAGCGTTTGGACTGGGAGAAAGTTTTAAGAAGGGGTATTTTCCTCACCTGTTTAACACCGCCAGTAACGCAAATTATGTGGGACATTTACCTCCCATCGAATTTTATGAGCCAGACACTATGAACGAAGATGACAGGGAAACGTTTATGAAGTGGTATCAAGAGCACAAGGATGACGTGTTTGAGATGCAGCGTGTCCTAGTCGACTACTGTATTTCAGATGTGTAAATTTTGACTACCGCATGTCTAAAATTCAGACAGCAAATGCTTGAAACAAGTGGCGTATGTCCATTTACAGAAGCGTGCACTATTGCTTCAACTTGTAACAAGGTATATCGACGCAATTTTCTTAAACCAAATACCATTGGGCTATAGGTAGCGCGATAACCAGTCTAAAATAGCTATTCAGTGGCTTGTGTGGGAACAAAAGCGGCGTCAAATTAACATCATGCATGCTGCTAAACAACAAGAAATCATAATCCACGGTCTCAAAGTCGACGGCTTTTGTTTTGAAACAAAACAGGTCTTCGAATTTCACGGTTGTTACTATCATGGTTGCTCAAATTGTTTCAAATACGGCAGAGACAACCCTTTACACAATGATCTCGGCCACACACTGAGTACAAGACGAGAGGCTACTGTGGCTAAAATGGAGAAACTAAAAGAATTAGGATATGATGTTATTGAGATGAGGGAGTGTAAGTTTCGATCACATATAATCGAAAATAGAGAATTACGTACATACATCTTACACCATCCGTTGGTTGTACAAACGCCATTAAACCCACGTGATGCTTTCTATTATAACGAGACGTGGCGCTCGTAATACAACGAAAACGAGCAAGGGGGGATTTCAAACTGAATTCTAATTTACACTAAAATCGCTAATGAGGTAAGCAAGGTAAATGCTTATCGGGGCAGTCGGAACAATCAGCTTCAATGTACCCTGAGCTAACCCAGTACCGAGGCGGGGAGTGGGGTAAACCATCAACCAAACCCATCCATCTCCCCTCTGCAAATCCTTGGAGCAGAAACTAAACCCTACTTGAACACCAGCTGCCAGTCCTTCAGTGGCGGTTTCTATCACCTGTGTGACAGCGTCTTTCATCCACGGCACACGTTCTTCACCTTCGGGCAACGGCTTTATTTTGAATTCAAGCGTACGTCCCATTAGGTTAAAATGGCGGATTCTTTTTACAAAATCCCTGCTCGTAATAAATTTAGCCATTATTTGATCTTGCTGATTAAGCGATTGCAAGATGTTCTCTTTTATAGTTTATGTACCAAAAAAAAAACAAATCAGGTGATCACAGTGCGAAACCTGTATAAACTTGTCTGTCACCGACTATGCGGTCCGATGACGCAATCATTATTAATATTATGTAGCTAGTATTGGTTATCGAGGTATGATCATTTGCAGTTTTTAAATAAAACTGTTAACCATTTCGAATTAACACAAAAACTTTAACCTTATCTCTATTTCATAATTATTGAAAATCGGTCGTGTAGAACTTAAAAACCTAAATTGTTGGAGGTGCTGTAATAATGACAATATGTATTCTCCTACGCATTTAAACTATCTTCTAAAGGTCGTCGAAAGCATTGTCGCAGTTTTCAAACTAATAACAAAACGAAAATCCTATACAAACGTTACAATACGTATGAACGGACATTTGTGCATTTCACTGAAGAGAATATTCAAGATTATAAAGCGTCTGAATTTGCAACGTATGATTATACGAAATGTAGGTTAAGGTCGGACAATTAAGTGGACACTGTACTCGATAACACAATGAATATCGACCATTATTATTTAATTTTTATTACCATTTTCGGAATCTTGTTATGTTATATCGTAAATTAATTAACAAGAAATTAATTATCGATAGGTACTAGGTATCTATGAGACTGTTATATTACACTCGAAGTAAACTGAAAACCTTGTCAGTTATCCAAGGAAGGACGTTGACTCTTATTTGTTGATGATGGAACTCATTTATACGTAGTAGTATAATATTTATTTATTGCAATATCAAAAATTTAACCTAATGTAGAAAAATTATTAAATAATTACAAGAGAATATGGCCGATATTTATTTAATTATACTGAAAGTTTAAAATGGAATGTAAATCTTACCAAACACGTATATTCTAATAGCTTTCTCAATTGTCGTTAAATACGTCAATATACGGATGTAATTAAAATGGATGTACCCCAGAATAAGTACAATCGCATTGTTAATCATGCGAATTTTACCCAAAAGGTTTTTATATTTAAATTAGAAGTAGACACACTTTTATGCTAATGTTCAAAAATAAATTAAATTGTTTTATGTGCTCGTACTGCATTACTAAGAGAGTGAATGTAGTTATATCGACCAACTCTGTGGCCTAGTGGTTAGAGTTCTTAATAATGTCGGAGGCTTTCACGGCCGGAGTCATTATAATTATTTATGGTTCCGGGTTGGGACCGTGTCATTTTATAAATTAATGTCGACGTTTCGCCCACTTTTGTAAGGGGCTTCCTCAGGACAATAAATATATATTAAAAGTTAAGAATGATAATATTAAATAGACAAGTCACAGTGTAAAGAAAAGAGTTACTCCTGAACTAGCAGACTCACTAGCCCATTCATAGCCAAAACGTGTCTTGTGGCGAAGTAACTGGTGAAATTTGCGAAAGTGGTGGTTTATATAGGGCGAGAACTTGATGCATGAGTGATCATGCATAGAGAGGAGTGTCGTAGTGGATCAGTGAACGTCACGGTTCCGCTGTTGTGAATACCTAGCAAATTTCTTAAAACCTTATTCCGGCAACACCCCTACTAATGTTTTAAACTCCACTCATTTCATAGAACTGATTGCAAATATTGAGCTAGGCCCTAATGATATACTAGTCAGTTTTGATGTAACATCCCTATTTACAAACGTACCTATAATAGACACTGTCTCCATTATTAAACAACTCCTACCTCAAGAAAACGAATTTGAGCACCTGGCCATGCTCATAGAAAAATGTTTAACCTCTACCTATTTTGTTTTCGACGGACAATTTTACAAACAAACTTCGGGCACACCAATGGGCTCACCTCTGTCCCCTATTGTGGCCAATATATTCATGGAGTCTTTGGAATTCATGGCCCTAGAATCCACAGGCCTAAAACCAAAAACTTGGCTCCGTTATGTAGACGACACTTTTGTAATCTGACCCCATGGACATCAAACGCTTAATAATTTTCTAGATCACATAAACAATCAACATAAAGATATTAAGTTCACTATAGAAATTGAAAAGAACGGAACTCTGCCATTCCTTGACGTTCTGGTAGAGCGCAAACCTAACGGACGACTAGGTCATTCCGTATATCGAAAACCCACACACACAGGCAGATACCTACATGCGTCGTCACATCATCACCCCTCACAAAAATTATCGGTAATCAACTCTCTAGTCCACCGTGCAATGAAGATTTCACAACCGGAAAACTTATCTAATGAACTGGCCCATCTTAAAACTAGTCTTATAAAAACGGCTATCGCAACTCAGATATCGGCAGAGTAATAAACATGTGCATCCTACACGAACCCCTAAACCACGCTGTAATCTCGATACACGATCTTTAGCAATCCTTCCATATATACACAGAGTAACAGACCGAATTGGCAAAATTCTACGTAAATACAACATCAAAACAATCTATAAACCCACTAATAAAATTTCACAAATATTACCAACCCCAAAAGATTCCAAAAATAGTCTTAAAGCCCCAGGCGTATATAGTATACCCTGCAGTTACGGTCTAGTATACATAGGAGAAACAGGACGGTCAGTGCAGACTAGACTAAACGAGCATAGGCGATGCTTAAGAACAAGCCAGTACAATCGCTCAGCGGTGGCCGAACACCAACATGAAACAGGCCATACCATCAACTTCGACAAGACGAAACTGATTGCCAGAATTCCATTTTTCTACAATAGAAAAATTAGAGAATCCATAGAAATCAATAAAAATTCTAATAATCTAAACAAAGACGATGGCTACTACCTTTTCCCCATTTGGAAAACAAGCCTATGTTCACAACAGCGGAACCGTGACGTTCACTGTTCCACTACGACACTTCTCTCTATGCATGATCACTCATGCATCAAGTCACCTTTTGGCTATGAATGGGCTAGTGAGTCTGCTAGTTCAGGAGTAACTCTTCTCTTTACACTGTGACTTGTCTATTAATATTATCATTCTTAACTTTTAATATATATTTATTGTCCTGAGGAAGCCCCTTACAAAAGTGGGCGAAACGTCGACCTTAATTTATAAAATGACACGGTCCCAACCCAGAACCATAAATAATTATAAAGTTAGAGTGCTTGCTTTGAATGCAGGCTGCCCGAGTTCGAATCGCGCTTCAGTCAATCATTTTTTCTGCAAGAGCTGTGTAGCTGTGACGTCAGCGGACGGAAAGGGGGACTGTGACGTTAATAATAATATCCATTATATAACAATTAATTATTGATTAATATCGATAATTACCCTAAAATATTTTCAGCAGGGGTCTGCGTGGACCACACCCGGAAGTCGGCAAATATCAAAGGACCACGCCCTCTAAAGAATTTTCCCACGGTATCAAAATTTTCACAAGTATGTCCCACACGGAAGTAGGCTACCCCACCCCCAAAATTCTCCAAAAAATTTGGTGTATAACCCGCCTCCAAAAAGAAATTTGGGGTATACCCCACTCAAAAACTTTGGGAAATGGCCCACCCTAACCCCCAAATATTACTAGGACCCCCAAAAAATTTGGTGTATGGCCCGCCCCCAAAAAAAAATTTGGGGTATACCCCACCCCAAAATTTAGGAGTATGGCTCACCCTAACCCCCAAAAATTACTGAAACCCCAAAAAAAATTGGTGTATGGCCCGCCTCCAAAAGAATTTGGTGTATACCCTACCCCCAAAATTTGGGAGTGTGGCCCACCCTAACCCCCAAAAATTACTAGGACCCCAAAAAAAAATTGGGAGTATGGCCACCCGGAAGCGGCAATCATCAAAGGACCACGCCCTTCAAAGAAATTTTCCCACAGTCTTCAAAATTTTCCCAGGCTCAAGTGACCTCATACCTACTAGTAACATATAAGAAAACATTATTATGTGTGGTGACGTAAATATAAATTTAGATCAGCGAACGAGAATCTTGAATGAGTATGAAGTGATGTTGCATGAAAAAAGTTTTTATAGGTGCATCTGGGACTACACCAGACAGCAATTTTACAATGACAATCTAGTGTTGTCGACTATAGATTACTTACATATTAAAGGTGTATTTGATAAAATTTTGTCAGGGGTAATTAAAACGGCAATATCAGATCACTATATGATAGCTGCACAAATAATTTTGAATACGTATGAAAGAAGTATCGAATCTAGTAAAAAGAGTAACATAAATGAAGGTAATATTAAAAAAGTATTAGAAAAAATAACATTTGAGCATTTACATAAAATAAATAATCCAGAAAAGCTATATAATCAGATTTTTCACATATTCAATATAACAGAAATAGTAATAGTAGTGTTAAAGTAGGAAAAAATGTGGTATTGGATAGGAATAGAGGTACAGTATTGCCCGAAATAAACAGTACCGAAACTAAGTTGGCGGTGTTTTTATGCGTGCGCTGTCACACTCAAGTTAGCTAGTATAGACCTGTCAAGTAAACCACAAACAAGTAATTAGTAGGGCCTAATTGTTAAAAATGGTGTTAAGTACAGAGGAGAAAGTGTTTCTGGTAGAGCATTATTTTCGTTCATACGGAATCGGCCGACATAATGGTGCAAGTTTGCTATACGTGTCTGATCAATTCACACAAAGGTTTAATAAACGTTCTCCAAGTAATGCTGTAATTTTGAAGGTTATTGAAAAGTTTAGAAATACAGGTAGTGTATTGTGCCAACGAAAAGGAAACTCGGGGCGTCCCAGGACAGTTAACAAAAACAATAACCATGAACGTGTTTTTGAGCAAATCTTAGAAAATCCGAAAGTCAGCCAGGCAAGGACAGCGTTACAACTTGATTTAAAAAGAACTTCCTTTCAAAGAATCCTGAAGGAGCTGGGTACATTTTCGTATGTGATTCAGGTACATCAACAACTACATCCTCGGGATTATCGCAGTAGAGTGGAATATTGCGCCAGAATTCTCGCGTTACAGTATGAAAATCCTGAATTTTGAAAATGTTTGGTTTTCAGACGAAGCACATTTTCACTTGTCAGGCTATGTGAATCGTCGCACAAATCGATTTCTGGGCTTTGCCAGACCCGATGAGGTTCAAGAGGTTCCTTTACATAGTGAAAAAGTGAGTGTCTGGTGTGCTGTTTCCGGACACGGAATCATTGGTCCGTCCTTTATCGAAGAGAATGGTAGGCAAGTCACACTTAATCAACAGAGGTACAGACAAATTTTAACACGATTTATCCCTGATCTACGTCAATTCTGTCGTGCACGTAACTTGGCATTTCGAAACCAATTTTTTCAGCAGGACGGGGCAACTTGCCATACTGCTGCCGCAATTCGTCAATTTCTTCAAGAACATTTTCCAAGCAAATTCATATCACGATTTACTGACTTCCTTATTCTTCACATTCTCCAGACCTCACACCTCCAGACGCATACATTTGGGGCATGGCTAAAAATGCCGTTTTCAAACGGGCACCACAAACCATCGATGAATTAAAGGATGCCGTTAGAGTCTTCTTCGCAGCCCTGAGACAACCCTTATTCAATAACATGACCAGAAACTTAGAACATCGTTATGAAGTCTGTCTCGAACGAGGAGGTGCACATTTAGAACATATAATAAAGTGTCAATAATATGTATTTTTTAAATATACAAAACAATTACAATTTCAGTACTGTTTATTTCGGGCAATACTGTATAACATTCCAAAAGGAGTGGATGAAAGATGACCTATTTAAATACATAACAAAAAGAGATAAATTGTACAAAAGATGGAGGCAATCAAAGAGAGAAGCACATAGGGAAGAGTATAAAAAATATAGAAATTGGGTAAACACACGAATAAGAAAGGAGAAGAAGTGCTTCTATGGTGCTAAATTTGGGCAGGAAAAGTTTAAAACGTGGCAAACCTGGACTCTAATTAATGAAATGACACAAAAGAAACGAAAAGATGACGTGGACACAATTTTAAAGAAAGGAATGCAGGAAGAGGATGACAAGAAACTCTCCAATAAGTTTGTCCAGTTTTTTTATGATAGCGTACACAACATCCGACATATCTGTGACATTAAATTCGCAAGGAATTATAATACAATTACTCCCGTAAATTGTTCCTTCCATCTGAGAAAAATTACTGTTGATTACGTAAAAAAAGAGTTGACACGGATGAATACCAAGAAAGCTGCTGGATATGATAGGATCAGACTTAGGTATATATTGGACATAGGAGATGAGATGTATGATATAATAACAAAATTAATTAATTTAATTATTGTAAAAAAATAATGTCAACAAAATTAAAGATAGCAGTAGTCAAACCGATTCATAAAAAAGGTAGTATTCTTACAACATAAGCACTTACTGATGGGGTTAATTGAATAATTAAAGTAACCCCTGGGTTCTTTAATATTCTCAAATGAAACAAGTGAACTTTAAGGAAGAATTTTCTTAAAATGATGGAACGCAAATATCTTCCGACTATGCTAGGGGTCTATTCCTTAGGTAGAACTTATGAGGATTGGTCGTGGTTCTTTTTCCAAAACATTATTTGCTTACTATGGCTTAATTCATACCAAAATAAGAGTTTAGGGAGGGCACCACCAAATCATTAAATTTTGAACAGAGGTTTTCCCTAAGGGGGACTTGGGAGTTCTTAGAGAAGAATATCGTGTTAACTGCTTACGCAGGAGCTGTAAAAAATTGAATTAAATTAACAAAGTGAGGACACAAGAGGTATACTCTTGCTACCTCATAAAAAAACTGAAAACATTGATTATGCACACAATTTTATAGACACAAATATTAGGCATCAAATTCTGAAAGGGCAATTAGAGCTTCTTTGTTAATTAGAAGCTACAAATATAATTATCTCGAAGGTATTTATGCCTTTTGTTCCTTGACCTGGTTATACCATTTCTGAACTCACTTGTTCAAAATAAAACAATTAACTAAGAGAATTAAATGGTAATTCTTTAATTAAAAGTTGTTTCATGATAAAAATTGTATGTATAAAATTTACATTTCAAAAAGGTTACTATAATTTCTTCTACACACAGAGGTGGAACTATGAATTTGAATGAAATATCAAATACGTTAAGCGTTTCTTTTTATTACAAAAATTAACTCAAATCAATACCAAAAAATCAGATCTGTTATTCGGTTTACAAGTGTATATGAAAATATCGAAGATATCTAATAATTCAATGTTCAAAAGCTTTAATTATAATTACACACAAATGAAACTTTAATCAGAACTTAATGGACTTGCTTAATTTCGTTAATAATAATAACTGTTACTACACTGCATTTATATTGGTAATAAAAAATTATCAAAGTGCTTTCTAGTTTGTTAAACAAAATAATAGTTATAGGTCATCACACAGTTATTTTTCTGGTGTAGCCTTGTATCAAAGTTCGCCAAGTGCGGACGTCATGTAAGAATAATATAAAGCTTTTACCACATTGCAATAGGTTTTTGTTTGTGTGACAGCGTTACATCGTGTTAGAGCAGATGTACATACATACGCTTCCTGGACAAACAAATGACGTCGCCTTCACATGTTGCACTGCAAATAACCAGCTGCGTGTTTCTTGTGCCAACTCTACGCAATAACGGAACAAATCAAAATCCATTCCAACGGTTATCACAAAAATGCAGAACTTTGATGTACTACTGTATTTAGATCGTCACCAAAACAATTATCTTGCGTGTAATTATCCACATTGTTACTTGTAAATCCATCTTAGCAATTTTAAAAAGACTATTACTGTTAATTATTGGACGTTTAGATTGAAACCAAAAAATTGCTATCTAAATTGAAAAACATTCCGGTGAAATTTCAAACATACAGTTTCATCGCAGAACATTTTATTAAATCCACGTATTATGGTAAAGTTGAAGGACGTTCATGTTAGACCAAAATTTATTATCGCTACGTTGAAGTACTTTCTCGCTAAATTTAGAATGTTATAATCAACTTGATAAATGCTCACATTGAATTGTAAACTCGATAATCGTAAACGCAAAGAAAAGATCCATATAATCATACAACACAAAATTTAAACGGGCTAATTTTTATAAAACCAGATAAAACGAGATCAGACTAATCAAAAGAATATACAAATAGAGCGCATTATTAAAAACACTATATCAAGTGTTTATTACACTTGAGTTTTCACAAAGGCGTAAAGACAGACGCAAATTACTCGCTATAACTCTGAGGTTCTCCATTATACCTTCATGCCAAGTGTTCTAGCCAGAATGACCGTTGACACGTTGCGCACGAAATATCAGAGGTGTTTGGCATTGAAATGTTTATACAAATAGTTAACGCCTGATGTTAACAACCAAACTAGCATCTCTGCATTGTGGTTAGACCACATGATCCCAATGCGGATATTTATTTAATTGACGACGTTTACTGGTTTAATGGAACAGACAAAAAGGTGTATTTAACTAATAATTTATTGGTGCTTTGAAGTGGTCAAAAAAATTGTTACAGTATAGCAGAACTGGTAAATTATAAGCCGATAACAATTTTATTCTCAATAGAAAAGGTATTGGAAAAATATTTAGCGGAAAAAATATACGAATTTTTGGAAGAAAATAAAATTATAACTCAGGAGCAATTTGGATTTATAAAGAGAAGGGGAACAAATAAACTATTATCAATATTTTCGAACTTTATATCATTAAATTTGCAAAAAGAATTTAACATTTTATCTTTATTTGTGGATTACTCAAAAGCATTTGAGACAATTGACCATATTCAATTATTAAAAAAAATAGAAAAGTGGGGATTGAGGGGACCCATTGTAGAATTGTTCCATAATTATCTTCGATACAGAAAGTTTGTTGTAAAGATACATAATGAATATAGCGATGCGAAGCCATTTACCATAGGAGTTCCACAAGGATCGGTGTTGGGACCATTGTTATTTATAGTATATATTAATGACTTACCACAAGTAATACAGAATTGAAAAATACTAATTTTTGCTAACGATGTACTCTTGATAGCCGTTCATAAGGATATGCAAGTTGCTGAGCAAATGATGCAAATAGATTCAAATAATTTAACGAAATGGTCGCATGACATCTACTTAGATTAAACAACGAAAAAACAAAGTTAATGCTAATTACAACACCCTATATAGAGAGAGGAAATCCAGAAATTAAAATTCATGCATGCAAATGTCAGGGGATACAAAACAGGAAAAGTTTAATATGCTTAAGGGAATGTAAAATTCTGACGTCTTGCACAACCTACTCGTATTTAGGAGTGATTGTCGATAATCATTTTAGGTGGGATTATCATGTCCAACTAATATGTAAAAAACTAAAAGCCGTATTGGTAAAAATGTATTACACTAGAAACCTACTACCGTTTAAAATTCGAAAAATAATATACCAGGCATTAGCGGAATCGGTAATGAAGTACGGAATAGAAGCATGGGGCTTTGCAAGCGAAACTCACCTAAAACTAATCAGTATAATACAAAGGCAACTACTAAAACTGATAGTCAATAAAAAAATCGGCGTCCATGCACGAACTGCTTACTGAATGTGATTATTTAAGTATTAAGGGTCCTCTGTATTACAGAATTCTATTAGATAATTATTTTAAAGTTCAGTATTTGCAGAAAAAAGAAAGAACACAAGAACTACGCAATAGTAGATATATAGTTCTATTAGTATACAACAACTACAGTCAAAGATGCTTCAACTATATAGTGTCAAAGTTATTCAACAACTTGCCAAAAGAATACACAATATTTGCCAACATGAAAAATTTAAAAAGAAACCTAAAAGAATTTCTAAATGCTGAATATTCGTGACAAAAAAAAACAAAGCTAATACAAATACCATGAGAAGATAGCGGAAAACATGTAAAGTGTATATAGATAGGAGGGTGTGTAAAAGCAGAGAGGTATGTGTATATATTTGTTACGTTCATTTTCGTAAATAATTGATTAGTTTATATACAATAATTTTTAACTTAATTTCCTTTGGCGTTAAACACGAAAATTAATTCCGTAAATTAAAATAACCCTTTCGCATATTAAAAATTGTATTGTAAGTAGTAATAAACATCCTATATATTTTACTTGATAAATCTTTCTGCTCATTAGAAAAATAAATATCTTTTCTAAGAATTCCTTAACGTGGAATTTACGCCACAATTAGATAGGCGTCTTTCCAAATATTCAATAATTAATGTTGGTGTGTTTTCCCTTTTTAAAAATTTCGGCGAAATTATCTCAATAAATTCGGGTTTTCCTGTTTTATTTCCTTGGCGACAAGTTTACGTTGAGCTCTGGTGCTTTAACTAAACAAATTTAATATTCATTTTCTGTTCGAATAACAACTAGAAAACATCCGTCCTGTTTTGCTTCATTCCGTTTTTCTTTATGCGAATTGCTGGCACGCATTCTAGCATGGTGAGTATTTAGAGTTTGTATAAAACGGTACTTTTCGGCTTCAATAAATTAATTTATTGTTCGTAATTATTCTAGCTTCCTGCGGGGGACACGTTAATCCCTTGAGCTGTAGTTTCTTCTGGTAATGGGAGGCCAAACGCGTTCTTCCTGGGCGTAGGCTTACCTACTCGCTGACGTGGACCAGCGAGTTTTTTCTTTGTATTCACTACTTACTTTGGAACCAGAACGCCTAGGATTTTACCGTTCAAATATGGCATTTCCAAATTTAATTCTTATCTACGAAAATTATTGAACTATTTTGGTATTTACTGCTCTTTTACTAATGCTTTACTATTTGTTTATAAATAACTAAAAATATACTACTTATTAATGTAAAAACGGTTTAAAGACTTGCTGGCACATTTGAAATTGTTGTTGCCAGTATGTTTGTAAATATAGGTTAAGTTTGTATTACGATGATCTAGAGCTGTGGTTTTTAGGGTTGCGTTTGGTTCTTTTCTTTTTACTACTTAATGTCAGGGGGTAATTACCTAAAAACTACAGCTCGCCATTTTCATGAATAACTTTTTACTGTGTTCTGTAAATATTTAGTTTAATTATAAGTTTTTTTTTCCTTTGTAGGTTTTGTTCTGAGTGTGAATGAGTGAGTGTATATATTTTTTTTCTTTCTTTTTCTATTTTTTTTTCAGGCTTTCCTTTACGTGCTTATACGTATAATACCCCGCCTACTCACCGATTGAGCCCGGTCATCCTTTCTTTCTCTTTCTTGGTTTTTTTTTATAGGTTACGCCAATGTACGTAGCATAAAATATTGATGTCCTGTCGTGGGGCTGCGATTCTTTTTGTGACTAATTTCGGCAACGATTGTGTTTAGTTAATTTATTCTGCGATTTGGTTTTCGTTAATTTTCTTGTGCTGCGATTTTGTTTCATGTAACTTTGACTCCGATTTCATTTTAGTTAGTTAGCTCCGAATTCGTTTTAGTTAATTTTTGCTCCGATTTTTGGTTTATTATTGTTAGTGTTTAAGTTCCTACATGACCCGCATTTTCTCGGCTTGATATTACTTATGTTTCGTCCCTTACGTTCAATATTATTGGTTGGCTTATTTCAGATTATTGGTCTTGTGTTTTCGCTAATAATCCTAGTCCATTGAAAACGCTGGTGCCCAAGATTTTTCTTTTTTCTTCCTTCCCTTTCTGTACATTTTGTTCTCCCCGTTACGTCTAGAGTTAGTTTTTCCTCCTATTTTTCCTTTATTCAACAGCCGTAATCTAATTCCTATTTTGTTGTTTCGCTCCTATTGGTTTTCCCGAAGTTTTCCGTCGAATATGCTTTAGACTGCCGTGCATTCGCAATAATTTTTTTTGGCTTCTATCGAGTTACGGTTAGCCTTTATTTAGTTACTTTCTACCAATTTCTTTCTTGTTCGTATTCAAAATGACTTCTTTTTCGGCTTCTTACCAAGGTCTTCCAGTGTGGGAGTGGAATTTAAAATTTTCTGGTGCCCCGAACACTCTTACCGTACATGATATTTTGGAACGAGTCGAAAAACTCCGACGAACTTACCACGTATCCAAACTGCAGTTATTTGAGTCTGCAGTGGAATTATTCGAGGCTGTTACTTTACTTTGGTATCGTGGTTTTCGGCATAGGTTTTCTGACTGGAAGTCGTTGTCTAATTTACTGATTCAACATTTTGAACCCCCGGATGTTACTTATAAGTTTGCTATTACTGAGGAAAATACTTTTGCTTCACATGACCGAGTTGTTAAGATTTCTCCGACACCTACGAGTAGATCCGATACTTCTTTCGTACGATCTACTGTTCTTCCTCCTACTTCTACTCGTCAAATCGTATGCTTTAATTGCGATAAACCTGGTCATGTTTCGACACGTTGTAATCGTCCTCAAGTACTCCATTGTTATGGTTGCGGACATAAGGGAGTTACTCGCCACAACTGTCCCAACTGTCATTCTACTACTAATAGGTCTTCAAATAATCCTTCAAATTCTGCCCTCACTTCTAGTTGCCTAACTTCTTCTACTTCTCATTCTACGTTCTCTTCGATACTTCATTTAGGTCCTCCCGCTCCTACTATCAAAACCTACTCTTCTTCGACAAATATAGCTTCTAACAAAATTTCCTCCGTTTCTAGTTCTGCCTCCAATTCCACTCCTTCTTCTTTTCGCCCTACTTATTCACTCTCACCCCTAAATGTGCCTCCACCACGCTTACAACCCATGCTTCGAATTAGTGACTTGCAGCTAGCTTCTCAAGAGTTTGTTCCCGCTTTCCTAAACGATTCTACTAAAGAATTTTCTGTCGTGTCTATAAGCACAAAGGTCGCTGTAATGACCATAACTCCTAATTTAGTCGGCGAAGGTTCTGTTGAAGTTCATGAACCTGTATATTTAATGCCTCTTCCCATTTTTGTCAAAACTTTACCTGTTCCTGCTTTCTTAAATGATTCTAGTCAAGAAATTGCTGTCGTACCTACAATAACAGCTGTAGCTAAATTTACGATAACTCCTAATTTAGTCAGCGAAGGTCCTGTCGAAGTTCACGAACCGGTATCTTTAGTATCAGTTGCGGTTGCTGTCAAAATTCTACAGGTTTCAGCTTTCTTAAATTGTTCTACTCAAGAAATTTCTATCGTGCCTGCAATCACATCTGTAGCTAAACTGACGATAACCCCAATACGGATAGCTGTTGAAGTTAGGGAACCCGTAGCTGTGATGCCTGTTGCTGTTGTCGTTAAAGCTTTACCTGATCCTGTTTCGTTACCTACTCATACTCATTTTTCTCATGCTGACAAAATGCTACTTACTTCTATTCTTTTAACTAAGGTTGGTGACATCCTAGCTGATGTTCTGTTATCTAATGCTGACGAATTTCTACCTGATTCTGCTCCTTTTCCTAAGGTGGATACTTCCACAACCAATACTGTTTTCTTTCCTAACTGTGATACCTCTAGTCCTGCACATAACTTCAATGAAATTTTATCTACTTCTGTCCCTTTCTCTAACGTAACTGAAGTGTGTTCCGCTTGTGTTTCTTTTCGTCAGGTTGGTTCTCGTACAGTCAATACTTTTTCTTTTTCCACCGTTAACATTCTGACAACCCATGATGTTTCCTTTTCTGCCGTTGACCTTTTTACCACCCATCCTAACAATAAACAACGTCCTTCTATGACGCGTTTTGAGTTTTCTAGACTACCCTTGCCACCTCCTAAACCTAGTGTAATAACTACTACCCCCCTGCTATTCCTATTCGGCAGAAAACTGCCCAAAAAAGACAGACTTTATTCTATGCTCCTTCTGAACCTGAGGATGTAGGTCGGCGAAATCTTAATGTCCTCGATTTTGTTTCATTTTCCTTCTGGCGGCGTAAACGCCTTCAGCCCAATACCTAGTCCTCGTGCCCCTGATTCTTCTGACGACTTTTATTTTCTTCGAACATGATTTTTGGATATTGCGATTTCGGTTTACTTTCCAGTTTTACTGGGATTTCTTTCGTTTGCTTTCCTTTTTTGTCTTCGCCCGTGTGGGTCCGGGAATAAAATAGTCCCACGGTACGACCTGCCTGTCGTAAAAGGCGACTATAACGGTCCGACACATACACATACAGACTTCATACACACATACACACACTTCATAAACGCACACACTTCATGCATCCACTCATTTCTGTTTGATTCTCTTTCTTTTGTTCTCTTGTTGGGTTTCTTTCTTCTTCACCCGTGTGGGTCCGGGAATAGAATAGCCCCATGGTACGACCTGCCTGTCGTAAGAGGCGACTACAGCGGTCAAACACATACACACACACACACTTTATACACGCATAACACATACACACACTCTTCTTACACCCCCACACACACCCACACGCAGGTACACGCCCACACCTACTCGTATCTAACTACACTGGGATTTTGTTTTATTTTCTTTTGTACGATTTTAGTTTTGTTTTTGGGTTTTATACTTGGTGTTGGTATTATTCTTTTTGATTTTTTCTTTTTTTCTCTCGTTCCTTTAATTTCACTTTCTTTTCCCTATCCTTTTGCTGGTCTTCTTTGCTGTCGGTCCCCAGACCGATTGTGTTTCGTCCATCCGCTCCTGTGGTAGGTGCTTTCTAGTCCGTCTTTCTTTCTTCGGAAATCACGACTCAGTCGACTTGAGGACTAGTCAGTATTTCTCTCTTTCGGTTTTTGTTAGTTGCGATTCTTCGATACCACAGTTGAGAGTACGTCGTTTCCTTTTACCAGCGTTCCTCCTTTCTTCTTCTCGTGCTCCCTTGTTGTTCTTTTAGTTTACTTGAGGCTTGACCTTTGGGTCCTCTTCTGGCTGTACTGTTGGTTTTCTTCTTCGTTCCTTTTTCTTACTTTGGTTTTTCGCGAGAAACCAATTTCTTCGTTGAGGTCGAAGATTTCCCGGTTTCTCTTTCGGAGATGCGTCCGTCCTCTGACAACTTTGCAGTGTCAATGCCATTCCATCTTTGATTACGTATTACCTGTCTTCCCTTCCTTCTTTCCCTTTTTTTCTCTCCTTTTCTTCGTTCTCCCTTTCTATTCTTGGCTCTTCAAGCCGGATAGACTTTTTTTTGTGTGTTTTGTTGGGTAATTCTTTTTTTGTCTCTTTATTTTCGTAACGAGTTTTTTTTAGTTCTCAAGTGAATTTTTTTTCTTATTTTTCTTTTTGGGTTGGTCCTTCCCACTCCCATTGCTTTGCTTCCCAACCCCGACCTTTTAATTTTGCTGGGGGAGAGGGATTTGTTACGTTCATTTTCGTAAATAATTGATTAGTTTATATACAATAATTTTTAACTTAATTTCCTTTGGCGTTAAACACGAAAATTAATTCCGTAAATTAAAATAACCCTTTCGCATATTAAAAATTGTATTGTAAGTAATAATAAATATCCTATATATATTACTTGATAAATCTTTCTGCTCATTAGAAAAATAAATATCTTTTCTAAGAATTCCTTAACGTGGAATTTACGCCACAATTAGATAGGCGTCTTTCCAAATATTCAATAATTAATGTTGATGTGTTTTCCCTTTTTGAAGAATTCGGCGAAATTATTTCAATAAATTCGGGTTTTCCTGTTTTATTTCCTTGGCGACAAGTTTACGTTGAGCTTTGGTGCTTTAACTAAACAAATTTAATATTCACTTTCTGTTCGAATAACAACAAGAAAGCATTCGTCCTGTTTTGCTTCGTTCCGTTTTTCTTTATGCGAATTGCTGGCACGCATTCTAGCGTGGTGAGTATTTAGAGTTTGTATAAAACGGTACTTTTCGGCTTCAATAAATTAATTTATTGTTCGTAATTATTCTAGCTTCCTGCGGGGGACACATCCCTTAAGCTGTCGTTTCTTCTGGTAATGGGAGGCCAAACGCGTTCTTCCTGGGCGTAGGCCTACTCACTCGCTGACGTGGACCAGCGACTGACTCAACCTTGACGTCAGCAACTCGAGGTGAGTTTTTCTTTGTATTCGCTACTTACTTTGGAACCAGAACACCTGGGATTTTACCGTTCAAATATGGCATTTCCAATTTTAATTCTTATTTATGAAAATTATTGAACTATTTTGGTATTTACTGCTCTTTTACTAATGCTTTACTATTTGTTTATAAATAACTAAAAATGTACTACTTATTAATGTAAAAACGGTTTAAAGACTTGCTGGCACATTTGAAAATGTTGTTGCCACTATGTTTGTAAATATAGGTTAAGTTTATATTTACCATGATCTAGAGCTGTGGTTTTTAGGGTTGCGTTTGGTTCTTTTCTTTTTACTACTTAATGTCAGGGGGGTAATTACCTAAAAACTACAGCTTGCCATTTTCATGAATAACTTTTTACTGTGTTCTGTAAATATCTTGTTTAATTATAAGTTCTTTTTTCCTTTGTATGTTTTGTTCTGAGTGTGAATGAATGAGTGTATATATTTTTTTCTTTCTTTTTCTATTTTTTTTTCCAGGCTTTCCTTTACGTGCTTATACGTATAATACCCCGCCCACTCACCGATTGAGCCCGGTCATCCTTTCTTTCTCTTTCTTGGTTTTTTTTTATAGGTTACATCAATGTACGTATCATATTGCAGATGGTAGGTGTATGTACACACGTATGGGTGTATGTTTAAGTATGTTTAGGTATGTGTTCATGCACGTGTTGATGTGTATGTATATTCTTGTACATAAAACAGATATCTGTATGTAAATAGAATAAGATAGCAGATAGTACAGTAGACTGTAGAATAATGTAGATATGTATGGCATTAGAATTAAAATATTAATATTATTTAAGTTGATAGAAACATAATAATAACCCATAAATCCAATGTGGTAAATACTACGGACTTAGGAATTAATTTGTAAGACAGAATTGCCAATAGATATTATTTTTTTATTGAAGTAAAAATGTTACGATGTAAAACTACTAGATGTTAATATAGGAAAGATAACTAAAAATAAGAATAATTAATAATTTTTTGTAATAGCAGCTTGACAAGCCATAGAGCTTAAGGTGTATGAATCTGTAAATTTGGGAAAATAAAGATACTTGATTGATTGATTATTAAACAGGAAACGTAGGAGAAGGGGTACTAAGTTTTTTTTACATTTTATACATCTACAATTAGTTTATAAAGAGTTTTGTCTGTGCAAATAACAGAAGCAGGACTATATTTTAAAACCCCAACAAATATGAATAAAGTTCTAATATTTGAAAATGTATTGTTGCGATCTACTATTAGGCAACCCGTCAAACACACAAACGCCGGAGACACTGTATATTCTCTAGGAATCGAGAATTCTTCTAGCAATTATTGGAGAATGAGTCATCCTTTTTAATTCACGGTATAAATAAGACCGATGATGATGTACAGAGTTAGTCTATACCAGAATGTCGAATATAAATTATTTCGTGTATAGTAAAAGTAGTTGAGCTTTTGGAAGTCCAAGAGTATACATAAATGTTATATGATGTGTCTAATGTACATGTAGCTTGTAGTATACATAAATAGATAGAAGTGTAATAAATAATAGTTGCGTTAGTGTTGTTAATGGACCTATGGTAAATTAGTTAGTTTAAGAAGACATTAGTGCTTGTAAATTCATTAGTGTGATAGTGCTTCATTGTTAATCGCACTGAATACATCTATAAATAAGGCATATACTGTTAATTAGACTTGTGAACAGTGAATAATAAAGATTCTTGTTATTACTTGTTTTAAATTAGAGAAACGCTGTAGTAGTAGCCCGCTTCAGTATTATTTTAGATTAAATCTAAAACCTCGTAACTATTACTATATCTTTAATATTCATAGTTTTATAATAATGGTTGTAATCTCACATTTTGTTATCCAGATGCACTGGTCAAGTTGTGTTAACAAACAATAGGCTTTGAAAAAAATGTTTTTTACCAGCAAATATCGATGTAAGAAAATTGTCTATACATAATTACAAGTTGTTCTTACAGTTCACTCAAAATAAATTTACCTTAACCTCTTATTCGTCCACTTAATAAATCATTAACTCACTGCATAACTAGAATAATTCAAGATTTTGAATATATTGTTTACTTTTGTTTTTTCTGTAAACGAGTGAAGTTGGAAATATTATACTTTTTACACACCTGATAAATTTTACTTTAAGATTTTTAAGTAATACTAACCTGATTTGTTACAGGAATGATTGTAGCTACTTCCAGTAACCTTTCAACTTGCCTTTTATTAAAGTTGCTGATTCCTATTGATTTTGCTAAACCTTTTTTATGGATATTTTCCATGGCTAACCACGTATCTACATAATCAACATTTGAAAATCCTACACCATCCTCCTATAATAAGCATTTTAAAGATAGTCTATAAAATCTCTATTTCATTATATACCTTAACTCCCATGGGCCAATGAATTAGATACAAATCAAGGTATTGTAAATTTAAATCTTTCAAAATAGTTTTCAGACCAACTTCAACTTGTTCAGGATCGTGGAGGTTATTCGGCAGCTTACTGGTAATGAATAAATCCTCACGTTTCACCACACCTTGGGAGAGTTTTTCAGAAATAGCTTGACCAACTTCTTTTTGATTCCGGTAACTATATGCGCAATCGATATGGCGATATCCAATGTCTAAAGCATCTTTTACTGCCTGATTCACTTCCTCAGGTTTGGACTTGAAAAATAAATATCATTATAAAATTTTATAAAGAACATATCTGAAAAGGTTTGTACTCTCTAATTTCAGGGTTGTATATATTTTGATCATTGTGGTTTTAAACACTGGTCGAAATCAATTTTGGCTGATGAACAAAATATACATACGATTCAAATCACTAGGAATAAACTAAAGGGAAAGAATGTGCATAAATTTCAAAGCTACTGTCACAAAAATTGTTTTAAATACTTTAATTGTATTCACACAACTGAACTGTATTTTCGAAATAACATTTGAATTATAAAAAATATTAAAATATGTAAATTCATTCGATATGTAGATTATTGCTTAAGTAGACTACAACTTTTTAAAATAATAGGATGAATTAAGAGTAAGTTAAATGTCACCCAGGAAACATTGGTACGCAATGAATTGCAATTCTCTTTAAAAGAGTATGTTAATTTTATGTCTATTTCTGTTTTTTTAACTGTTATCTTATAGACAGTTGTAACATAAATATATTCTATAGCATTATGATCATAAGAACCGCTTCAACATAAATATATTCTGTGGTATTTAATCCTTGTGTTCGATGTTGTAAAATCATAAAGGAACAATTCTATATGAAAGCGGGAAGTCGTGTTCACTTAAGGAATTTAAATGTTTTGTACGGAGATATTTGGTATTTTATAACTATCAAGAAACGAATTTATTTGGAGCTTAGTAGGTTGTGTTGTCTACCTTTCAGGCGGATATTTCCTACGCATCCGTACAATCGGTACAGCGCGTGTGCATACCGGTCACGAGATAGGACACGCCGATGATGTGTCGCTAGAAGGGCCGCCATTTTGTCTTGATAGATGTAGTCGCGTGAGCATTCTTTAGTTTGTTAAGAAGATGAAACTCCAGGCCTTACCTAAGTGGGGCCTCCACATCGGTTGGTATGGGAGATGGTAGAAGGTGGTGAGTTTTGCTTTGGGACGCGGATGAAGTGCCAAGCTCCTGCGAATCCGGCAAAGCGCTAAAACACGCCATTCCTTAAAGATTGTTTTGAGACTTGTTAACGGTAAGCTCTCTTCAAACCTGAATAAATTATAAAATATTTTTATCCCCTTTAGTGTATGACATTACGGACGGAATGAAATGATGGTTTATGTTGTATTTGAATCCAATATTGGAGAGCAGTTCATTTGTCGAGGCGATTAAAGTTTAGTAATAACCAGTCGAGAAGCAGATTTTTGGAACATGTGTGCTGGTAATTAATAATTAGATTTGGAAACAAAAACCTACAGGTATCAATCTTTCTTTATTCTGTTTGTGAAGATTCATAAATGTTCGAATACATAAATTTCGAAGTCCGTTTGATCGAGTTAAAATTTTGTATGTTTAGAGCAGCATGAAAGAAAATAGCTAAAATTAATACAGTAATAGTATTACAAATTTGCATAAGGTCACTTGTTAACAAAATGATAGTTCAGTCTATTTTTTTGCCTTTTAAAATATTTATTTACTCATATTGAAACCTTTATAAGCCTCTAATACCAGATGTAAATGAAAAGTTGTTTGCTTAAGTTAAAACACATGTGATTCGTTTTAATAGAAATAATCTTTGTAAAACTTGTAAACCAGAACTCAGATCTGAAACTTGGTACTAAAACTTGTTTGATACATGATAATTAATTTAAAGATCTGTTAAGTCAGAACAGATGTATTGAAACTTAATTTTATTTTGTACAATTTATTACCACATTCAAAGAAACATTTAACAAAGAAAAACATATTAAATTCCATTTTAGACTCAAGTTTTTATTCCATGCATATTTAGATATACTAAATTCTTAAAAGAACATGAGCTTGTTAATCGATGAAATTGTACAAGGCTGAAGTAATTTAAAAGGCCCTATTTGCTGCAACTGGTTTGTTATAAGTATTTATTCCTGATTTAAAAAGCTTTGGTGTGTTAATCTCCATATTATCCACCTGCAATTATTAACAGGTATTTTTATTGGAAAGCACAAACTGTGTTTTTCTCGTATAGAATTTGTTGTGTATTTTGTTCCAGGTTCATCGAGATCGGAGAGGTAGTAAGTATGTTCCAGAGATTTCCAGATACTTCAGTTTAGTAAGTTGTAAGTTTAATTGCATTTATATCCCATGAGTTTCTGTATCTTCTCATAGGAATATTGAATTTTTAGTGTAACCGTTCATTCAGATACAGTGGCGCTCAACCCATTTTCCTTTTGTTAGTTTATCGTAGAGTTTAGACCATCACCACCCCCTTTTCTCATTGCTCACCCTTGGGGTAATTCCCAGACTTAGCCGCGAATAGTTAAAGCTTCACTTTATCCATCAACAAGGAAGTTCAAAAAAAGGTGAAGAGAAATTAGTATTTCACAGTGTACACATTGGTAGCATAACATAGTTTTATAATAATGGTTGTAATCTCACATTTTGTTATCCAGATGCACTGGTCAAGTTGTGTTAACAAACAATAGGCTTTGAAAAAAATGTTTTTTACCAGCAAATATCGATGTAAGAAAATTGTCTATACATAATTACAAGTTGTTCTTACAGTTCACTCAAAATAAATTTACCTTAACCTCTTATTCGTCCACTTAATAAATCATTAACTCACTGCATAACTAGAATAATTCAAGATTTTGAATATATTGTTTACTTTTGTTTTTTCTGTAAACGAGTGAAGTTGGAAATATTATACTTTTTTACACACCTGATAAATTTTACTTTAAGATTTTTTTAAGTAATACTAACCTGATTTGTTACAGGAATGATTGTAGCTACTTCCAGTAACCTTTCAACTTGCCTTTTATTAAAGTTGCTGATTCCTATTGATTTTGCTAAACCTTTTTTATGGATATTTTCCATGGCTAACCACGTATCTACATAATCAACATTTGAAAATCCTACACCATCCTCCTATAATAAGCATTTTAAAGATAGTCTATAAAATCTCTATTTCATTATATACCTTAACTCCCATGGGCCAATGAATTAGATACAAATCAAGGTATTGTAAATTTAAATCTTTCAAAATAGTTTTCAGACCAACTTCAACTTGTTCAGGATCGTGGAGGTTATTCGGCAGCTTACTGGTAATGAATAAATCCTCACGTTTCACCACACCTTGGGAGAGTTTTTCAGAAATAGCTTGACCAACTTCTTTTGATTCCGGTAACTATATGCGCAATCGATATGGCGATATCCAATGTCTAAAGCATCTTTTACTGCCTGATTCACTTCCTCAGGTTTGGACTTGAAAAATAAATATCATTATAAAATTTTATAAAGAACATATCTCAAAAGGTTTTGTACTGTCTAATTTCAGGTTGTATATATTTTGATCATTGTGGTTTTAAACACTGGTCGAAATCAATTTTGGCCGATGAACAAAATATACATACGATTCAAATCACTAAGAATAAACTAAAGGGAAAGAATGTGCATAAATTTCAAAGCTACTGTCACAAAAATTGTTTTAAATACTTTAATTGTATTCACACAACTGAACTGTATTTTCGAAATAACATTTGAATTATAAAAAATATTAAAATATGTAAATTCATTCGATATGTAGATTATTGCTTAAGTAGACTACAACTTTTAAAATAATAGGATGAATTAAGAGTAAGTTAAATGTCACCCAGGAAACATTGGTACTCAATAATTGCAATTCACTTTAAAAGAGTATGTTAATTTTATGTCTATTTCTGTTCTTTTAACTGTTATCTTATAGACAGTATACACATTGGTAGCATAACATACAAATTTAAAGTTTTTTTATTATCAGTTTGAATTTTCTTTTACTTTGAATAATGATCAGTACATGATAGTAGAGGCTAATTGGTTGAATTGCTGCCAAATTTCCACCAGCAGCCACATTCCACACACATCTGGACCAAATAGTTTTCTTCGACTAGCCATTTTAATCTTTCGAGATAAATATATCTTGTTTGGTATCAATTAATATTAGATTTTTCTCAGCTATCCGAATTTCTAAAAAAATTTTAGATTGCATCATCTCCCAGGGAGCTACCCTTATTTTAAGATTTTTTGCTGGTAGCGATTTTTGTCCATTCTTATAATTTTTTTAGCCATGTGACACATCAAATTAGTCTAGAATTTTACGCGAAATCCGAATCTGCAGACAGATTTAATTTAGGATCACCCCTTACAAAGTTACACATATACCCTCTAGCAAACATATAAAAGATTATTTTTGTTTCTTTTAAAATAAATGTACCTTGTTTGGTATCAATTAATATTAGATTTTTCTCAGCTATTTGAATCTCTAGGAATTTTTTATATGGCATCATCCCCCGGGTTACCCCAATTTTAAGATTTTTTTACCGCTAACATTCTGAACCAAATAGTTTTCTTTGACTAGCCATTTCCACCCACGAGATAGGTGTCCCCTGTTTGGTATCAATTAATATTAGAATTCTCTCAGTTACCCGAATCTCTAAGAATTTTACAGATAGCATCATCTCCCAGGGAGCTACCCTCATTTTAAAATTTTTGCTGGCAGCGATTTCTGACCATCTTTATAAATTTTTTAACCATGCGATACATCAAATTAGTCTAGAGTTTTACGCAGAATCCAAATATGCAAACAGATTTCAAATAGGACCGCTCCTTACAAAGTTACACTTTAAAGCTCTCAAACCTCTAAATTTTTTGCTCATCTATGACATATGTTTTAACCAACCATTCCTGAAAATCTAAAACCGTGAGGATTTTAGAAATAAACCCTTTATAAACCATAAGTGTTTAATATTTAAAACCATTTTCAAACAGTAATGTACTGTTTTTAAAATATTCAAAACCACGACTTTTAAAATTTTAAACAGTAAAAAAATTCACCAATTTCTGGTTTAACATTTTTAATTTCTAAACACGTCATAACATAATTATGTAGTCAATGCTAAATAGGTACTTGGAAAATACAATTCGTTTCCGAACTAATTTCTTGACGATTATGGATTACCCAAATTACATGTGAGAGCAGTGTATAATTTCTTTTCAATGGACTTTCTATTAATTATGTTTCAATACCGTACATTAGAAATCAGCACATTATTGCTTGGGGATTATTAATCACACAAAGTACTTTCTAGTAACCATCCTCGACTACGTATTTAGGGAAATACAAACTTCATTTAGTAATACAGATCAATTAACGGATAATTATGTCAACTGTATACAAACCGACTTAATTACTAAAAGTCTATTAGTCCCGTGCACTTTGTGTAAAGTTTTGCTGAAATTTAAACAATCGTTTTGTGTTTGTGCAGTGATTTCCTCATATTGAAGATTTAAGGTAAGTTCGCATTCTTTTATTAAAACAAAACTGAATTTATTTGCAAACACCAATGTGAAACATTCTCCTTGGAACAACTTAAATTATTCAAACATTGGTTTAAACAGTGTTTGCACTTATCGCCGAATCTTCTTAATTCTTTGAGTCTAGGAACTGAGAATACACTTTCCATGTTTAAAATGTTGTTTGATAAATATTTCGATAGTAACTGCTTCTTCTGTTCTTCTTTAACATAGACAGTGGCCCCAGGAGGTATGACTTTTCAGTAAATCACCCACTTTTGTATACCCACTCGTAGACTGCTCGCCCCAGCAGAGTCCATGGATTCTTTTCTTTAACCACTGAACTTGCTTTTTAGGGTGTTATATTCAACCGCCATATTACTTTATTCACTATATCCAAAATGACGATTTCCTTGCAATAGAAATCACTAGTTTTGTATTGATATCCTTGTAAATCGACTATGAAACACATGTTTCCTGCTTCAAATCATAAATGTAAATGAGCTTCAAAACAAATTGCTCCTATCTATCCAGCTAGGGATCTTTACCCCCACCCACCAACTCCTTTTATGATTTTTTTCAACTAGGTAATTATCTAGAACTTTAGTCGGTTGATACTAAAGCAAGTCTGTTTTCTTAATCCAACTTTTACCATCCCCCAACCACGACACTAATAGTTCACGTCCGTGCTTCCATTTCCGTAAAACTTTTTCCACTAGGTAGGTGTCAGGTGCTGCTGTGAGCTGAATCTCATCACCGTAAAAAACACCTAGGATTGGTTGACCTTCCAAATCTTGTAGCAGATAGGTTATCGGCTTCGTTTGTTGTACTTTAACAATTTTGAATAGTTCTGTACTCCAGTTTGGATAATATCCTCGATCGAATACTGCTTTATATTTTGATATACGTACAATTTCTCCAACCTTATACAACTTCTTGTGACTTTTAGAGGAAATGTCAGCAGTGTAAAGTTTTATTCTTTTCGGGTGTTCTTCCACTTCCATAGGTGTCATGTTAATAGCTCGATGTGGTGTATTATTGTATTCTTCCATAACCTTAGGCAAAATATCCAACTATCTATGACTGCCTTGCACGTAAAATCTTCTGTACAACTTGTTTTTGATTGTTCTAATCAACCGTTCAACCATACTAGCTTTGATTACGGAAAATGCAGAATAATGGTTCACCATATATTTTTGCATAGGATTTTTAAACCAGCGGTTGTAGTATTCTTTTCCAAAATCCGTTTGTAGATTGATTTTTGCGGTTATATTTCCGTACAACATTTTTTCCAATATTTTTTTCATAGCATTTGCTAGTGCAAAAGAGGATGGTAAACATGGTCCATTGTTCCCGTCTAACATACGAGCTATATTCGCAGGACCATCAAACTGCGGTAAGACCAACGCTTTAATATCTCTGATTTTCATGAGAATGGGCTTACATATCAAAATGTCTATGTATTTTCGAAAAGTTTATATCAACCGAAATACGAATTGTTAAGAAACGTGTTTACACCTTTAAAAGAAGAAATTGGTTACCATGAGTTTGAAAATTACGACGATTTGATTGAACCCGGAGATACCAAAGAAGATTCAATTATGGTTTTCGATGATATACCTGCAAACGAACAAATCAAGATCACACAGTTTTTCTCGTTTGGGAGGCATAAAGCAATAGATGCATTCTACCTATGCTAGCGCCTTAAAACATAGACTCAGAGATAACGCCAATGTAATCGCATTATGGAAACAGGATGAAACCAATCTCAGACATATCTTTCTAAATCATATAAGTGGTGACATGACAAATCCAAAATTTAAAGAAATGTGCTTGCAGTGTTGGGGTGGGGGTGACTCAAAACACAATTTTATAACTATTGTGAAAGATTTTGATTTGGATAAGGGACGATATATAAAAATTTTGACGAATATATAAATATAGAAGAAGCTGTTAATGGTTAGTCCCAATCCAAAGTTTCATGATGATGGATGTTAAAGATTTTATTGCAAATAGACGTAAGCTTCATCTTATGCAGGATGACGTAGAAAAACAGTTTGTGGCGTACATATAGGGAGACACTACATCTCAGCAAAAATTCAAAGAAGCTCATAAACAATTGACCCATCCCTTGCAAGTAACCCCTTCCCATTTACAAGCTATCGCCGAAAAAATTCCCATACCTACAACAAGGGTTAAAGTCGAAGACATGGAAGCACCTATAAAGAAAATTAAGCAACTCGTTCCAGAAGAACCGTTTCATCTTTACTATGCGGACGTGTTAGCTAGGGACGAAGACGAAAATATTGATAAATCAATTTATGGAGTAAAGTATAACGCCGAAACCGATTCATGAAGTTTGTGGAAAAGTGTATTGGTAATTAACCCGGAAACTAGCGATATAACATTAAATAATGTGATATACCCGGGTACGAGAGGTTTATACAATCTGCTGGTTTATAAAGACATCAGCCCTGAAGATGATGATCTCATTTTCCATGAAGATTTGCCGAATTACTTGGAAATAATTAAATCAGCATCGATTTTGGGAAGAAAGTTTAACCCATTTGCGGTGCACGATTTAAGCGAATTCCCAACAAATAACAAAAAGTTTAACAAATATGTGCAAAAATATCTCGCCGAATTTCGGAGAAATCCCGAAAGAAAACAGCCAAAGAGAAGATAACAGTCTAAGGGAGCGGGTTTAGGCTTTTCCAATCGGTTTTACAAAAGTTTAAATTCGAAGTCTGTGTAATATGTCTACTGGAATAATGTACATGAACTTGTGGATCGGTTGAGATTGTTGAACGCATCCAATCAAGCTGGAAATACAAGCGAGGAAAACATTAACGAGATGGTGTCCATAATAGAGGAGTTGCGAGAAGAAGGTATAATACAGTGAGCTCAGTAAATAATTACACAGTTTTAAAATGCCCGTCGATCACTTCGGACGTTCAGAGCGTAAAGAAGCTGATATTCGGCGTGGTCCTCCAGGTCGAGAATTTCTGCTAACGTTGGTTGGTGATGAATATGATATGCTTCAAAGAAGGCTGGTGAATTCTTCAGATCCGAAAAAAGATTATGATTGTGTTAATCAGAGAAGCACTATAGTATTCAAGTCTGGAGAAGAAACAATTAGTTTTTGTAAAAGAAGGTTAGTTGAAGTAATGGATCCTAAAGACGATAGTGATTGTGTTTTTAAAAAGTTTGCTGTTAATCTTGTAAATCAAACCTTTTCAGACTGTCTAAAAAGTTCTGATGATATACAACGTAAAGATAAAGCCTTCAATGCAAGAAGCCACCGTATCATACAGCTTAGTCCTCTGATTGAATCCTCTGATGCAGTTAATAAACAATATGTAAATGAAAAAATGGATAAGCATATATCTGACTTTAAAACGTTTATACAGTTTTTTTATGAGTTTGACTGCCGCTTCTGAGACAAACGAGAAGGAGCTCGGTCTCGCATTATCATCGATTTACGAGGCGTCACCAGCAGCTATAAAAACAAATTCTACAAACCAAAGTTTCAGTTTATGTCAAAGGTGCAACTAAATAATGATAACCCTATTAGTTTAGCAACAGTGTTAAGTATAAATGAGTAAAGAGATCATCGTTAAGGAATTACAGTATTGCCCAAATAAACAGTACTGAAATTGTAATTGTTTTGTATATTTAAAAAATACATATTATTGACACTTTATTATATGTTCTAAATGTGCACCTCCTCGTTCGAGACAGACTTCATAACGATGTTCTAAGTTTCTGGTCATGTTATTGAATAAGGGTTGTCTCAGGGCTGCGAAGAAGACTCTAACGGCATCCTTTAATTCATCGATGGTTTGTGGTGCCCGTTTGAAAACGGCATTTTAGCCATGCCCCAAATGTATGCGTCTGGAGGTGTGAGGTCTGGAGAATGTGAAGGATAAGGAAGTCAGTAAATCGTGATATGAATTTGCTTGGAAAATGTTCTTGAAGAAATTGACGAATTGCGGCAGCAGTATGGCAAGTTGCCCCGTCCTGCTGAAGAAATTGGTTTCGAAATGCCAAGTTACGTGCACGACAGAATTGACGTAGATCAGGGATAAATCGTGTTAAAATTTGTCTGTACCTCTGTTGATTAAGTGTGACTTGCCTACCATTCTCTTCGATAAAGTACGGACCAATGATTCCGTGTCCGGAAACAGCACACCAGACACTCACTTTTTCACTATGTAAAGGAACCTCTTGAACCTCATCGGGTCTGGCAAAGCCCAGAAATCGATTTGTGCGACGATTCACATAGCCTGACAAGTGAAAATGTGCTTCGTCTGAAAACCAAACATTTTCAAAAATTCAGGATTTTGATACTGTAACGCGAGAATTCTGGCGCAATATTCCACTCTACTGCGATAATCCGAGGATGTAGTTGTTGATGTAGCTGAATCACATACGAAAATGTACCCAGCTCCTTCAGGATTCTTTGAAAGGAAGTTCTTTTAAATCAAGTTGTAACGCTGTCCTTGCCTGGCTGACTTTCGGATTTTCTAAGATTTGCTCAAAAACACGTTCATGGTTATTGTTGTTGTTAACTGTCCTGGGACGCCCAGTTTCCTTTCGCTGGCACAATACACTACCTGTATTTCTAAACTTTTCAATAACCTTCAAAATTACAGCATTACTTGGAGAACGTTTATTAAACCTTTGTGTGAATTGATCAGACACGTATAACAAACTTGCACCATTATGTCGGCCGATTCCGTATGAACGAAAATAATGCTCTACCAGAAACACTTTCTCCTCTGTACTTAACACCATTTTTAACAATTAGGCCCTACTAATTACTTGTTTGAGGTTTACTTGACAGGTCTATACTAGCTAACTTGAGTGTGACAGCGCACGCATAAAAACACCGTCAACTTAGTTTCAGTACTGTTTATTTCGGGCAATACTGTATTTAAACCTGCAAGAAAAAATTTTCAGCGTCGTCATACAAATCTGAAACATGTAAAACGTGATCTTATCCAATCGGACTTGTGCGAAATGCAACCTTACTCTCGTGTGAACAATGGGTACAGATATATTCTAATAGCGGTGGACTGTTTCACATAATATTCTTTAGCAGAGCCTATAAAAAATAAAACTGGATCAGAAGTTACAAATGCTATGAAAAAAATATTGGAAAAATGTTGTAGGGAAATACAACCGCAAAAATCAATCTACAAACGGATTTTGGGAAAGAATACTACAACCGCTGGTTTAAAAATCTTATGCAAAAATATATGGTGAACCATTGTTCTGCATTTTCCGAAATCAAAGCTAGTATGGCTGAACGGTTGATCAGAACAATCAAAAACAAGTTGCACAGAAGATTTTACTTGCAAGGCAGTCATAGATGATTGAATATTTTGCCTAAGGTTATGGAAGAATACAATAATATACTACATCGAGCTATTAACATGACACCTATGGAAGCGGAAGAACACCCGAAAGAATAAAACTTTACACCGCTGACAGTGCTTCTAAAAGTCACAAGAAGTTGTATAAAGTTGGAAAAATTGTACGTATATCAAAATATAAAGCAGTATTAGATCGAGGATTTCATCCAAACTGGAAGTACAGAACTATTCAAAATTGTTAAAGTAAAACAAACGAAGCCGATAACCTATCTGCTACAAGATTTGGAAGGTCAACCAATTGTAGGTGCTTTTTACGGTGATGAGATTCAGCTCACACCAGCACCTGACACCTACATTGTGGAAAAAGTTTTACGGAAACGGAAGCACGGACGTGAACTATTAGTGTCGTGGTTGGGGGATGGTTAAAGTTGGATTAAGAAAACAGACTTGCTTTAGTATCAACCGACTAAAGTTCTAGATAATTACCTAGTTGAAAAAAATCATAAAAGAAGTTGGTGGATGGAGGTAAAAACCCTAGCTGGATAGATAGGAGAAATTTGCTTTGAAGCCCATTTCCATTTATTATTTGAACCAGGAAACATATGTTTCATAATCGATTTACAAGGATATCAATACAAAACTAATGATTTCTATTGCAAGGAGATCGTCATTTTGTATATAGTGAAAATGTAATATGGCATGAAATACCTGAACATGGCGGTTGAATATAACCTTCTAGATGATGATGTCAAAGAGCAAGTTCAGTGGTTAAAGTAAAGAATCCATGGACTCTGCTGGGGCGAGCAGTCTACGAGTGGGTATACAAATGTGGGTGATTTACTGAAAGTAGTCATACCTCCTGGGGCCACTGTCTATGTTAAAGGAGAACAGAAGAAGCAGTTACTATCGAAATATTTATCAAACAACATTTTAAACATGGAAAGTGTATTCTCAGTTCCTAGACTCAAAGAATTAAGAATATTCAGCGATAAGTGCAACCACTGTTTAAACCACTGTTTGAATAATTTAAGTTGTTCCAAGGAGAATGTTTTACTGTTGCAGCCTTTTGTTGATGTTTAAATGTATTTAATTTTTAATAAAATATTTGTGTGAGAATTGTTTTTATTATCTTAGCTAAAAGACCATCTAAAATTTGAAAAATATGTATGTAAAACAGCGCATTACTTTGGAAAAATTAATAGTGATTAATAAATTACTCAATGTAAAATTTAAACGAATCTTAGATTTTTAAAAATACAATTAGAAACAATAGCAAAATACACGATAATTGGTGTTTGCAAATAAATTCAGTTCTGTTTTAATAAAAGAATACAAACTTACCTTAAATCTTCAATATGAAGAAATCACTGCACAAACACAAAACGATTGTTTAAATTTCATCGAAACTTTACACAAAGTGCACGGGACTAATAGACTTTTAGTAATTAGGTCGGTTTATATACAGTTGACATAATTATCCGTTAATTGATCTGTATTACTAAATAAAGTTTATTAATCTATAGGAACACTGTGGCACGATTTAAATAAAATTAATAAAATTAACCACAAAAATATTTAAATTACTAAATACGTATTTCGACCACTATGTGGTCATCATCAGAAAACCTGTAATTAAAAAAAATGGCTGTTGTTCTGAACACTTCAGAGATATTCTCCTACCACTTAGGCTGAAGTGAACCTTCCCAACCTATAATTTACTATATTGTAGGTTCACTTCAGCCTAAGTGGTGAGGAGAATATCCTCTAAAGTGTTCCAGAACAGCCATTTTTTTGTTTTAATTACAGGTTTTCTGATGATGACCACATAGTGGTCGAAATACGTATTTAGTAATTTAAATATTTTTTGTGGTTAAGGGTTTTTATTTAATTTTATTTAAATGAAGTTTGTATTTTCCTAAATACGTAGTCGAGGATGGTTACTAGAAAATACCTTGTGTGATTAATAATTCCCAAGCAATGATGTGCTGATTTCTAATGCACGGTATTGAAACATATTTAATAGAAAGTCCATTAAAAAGAAATTATACACAGCTTTCACATGTAATTTGGGTAATCCATGATCGTCAAGAAATTAGTTCGGAAACGAATTGTATTTTCCAAGTACCTATTTAGCATTGACTACATAATTATGTTATGACGTGTTTAGAAATTAAAAATGTTAAATCAGAAATTGGTGAATTTTTTTACTGTTTAAAATTTTAAAAGTCGTGGTTTTGAATCTTCTAAAAACAGTACATTACTGTTTGAAAATGGTTTTAAATATTAAACACGTATGGCTTATAAAGGGTTCATTTCTAAAATCCCCACCATTTTAAATTTTCAGTAATGGTTGGTTAAAGCATATGTCATGGATGAGCAAAAAATTTAGAGGTTTGGGAGCTTTAAAATGTAACTTTGTAAGGAGCGGTCCCATTTGAAATCTGTTTGCATATTTGGATTCTGCGTAAAACTCTAGACTAATTTGATGTATCGCATGGTTAAAAAATTTATAAGGATGGTCAGAAATCGCTGCCAGCAAAAAAATTTTAAATGAGGGTAGCTCCCTGAGGGATGATGCTATCTGAAAAATTCCTAGAGATTTGGGTAGCTGAGAAAATTCTAATATTATTGATACCAAACAAGGCACACTTATCTTGTGGGTGAAAATGGCTAGTCGAAGAAAGCTATTTGGTTCAGAATGTTAGCGGTAAAAAAATCTTAAAATTAGGGTAGCTCCCTGAGGGATGATGCCATCTAAAAATTCCTAGAGATTCAAATAGCTGAGAAAAATCTAATATTAATTGATACCAAACAAGGTACATTTATTTTAAAAGAAACAAAAATAATCTTTTATATGTTTGCTAGAGGGTATATGTGTAACTTTGTAAGAGGTATCCTATATTAAATCTGTTTGCAGATTCGGATTTTGCGTAAAATTCTAGACTAATTTGATGTGTCACATGGCTAAAAAAATTTATAAAAATGGGCAAAAATCGCTACCAGCAAAAAATCTTAAAATGAGGGTACCTCCCTGGGTGATGATGCAATCTAAAAATTTTTTAGAAATTCGGATAGCTGAGAAAATCTAATATTAATTGACACCAAACAAAATATATTTATCTCGAAAGATTAAAATGGCTAGTCGAAGTAAACTATTTGGTCCAGATGTGTGTGGAAATGTGGATGCTGGTGGAAATGTGGCAGCAGTTCAACCAATTCTTCTCTACTCATGATGATACACAATAAAACATAAAAAAATTATTCCAATGAAACAATTTAATAATTACTAAATTTTATTTATTAAATATGTTAGAATAATAATTGAAGCTTTATTTTGTGCATACATGTATTAAACTTATTGAACTGAATTCTACTATTGTTTTAGCATGAATCAATATCGAGCCAACAGAATTTCATACATCCCGTCATTTACTTGTGTATCTTCATAAAAATACATCCCAAGCAAATTATCCTGCTGATTTAGTTACCCATAGAATACTTGCATAAACTGTTTGAACTCACTCTGTTATGCATTTTTTGAAAAGCTCTAACGTGTATTGTATTAATTATTTAGGGAACTTTTAAAAACCTCAAAGTTCCCAACATATTAATATTTTAATGCAAGCACACGTAAAAACTACTGTGTATGTATGCAGGATAGTAAAGATTTTCTACTACAAAGTGACTACACAGCAAGTTCACCGATGATTTATGTATTAACGACAACAGCCATTCAAGCAGATAGCCCTTGTGAAATACAATTATTAAAATTCTCAAATCAATACAACAATTGTGAACCAAAACCAGTGCAAATCACCAACATGAAAATTCAAAAAGTTACGGAAAACAAATGGATTGCTGTATTTCCACAAGAAGTAATGGCAACCGCTCATTGCAATTAAGACGAAAACAATTTAGCATCTACTGGAGGTAAAGTAATCACCATTAAAAAAAATTGCTATCTAAAACTGAAAAATGAAATTCTTCGAGTATACCAAGACCCATAGTAACAAAGAAATTCGCAAATTTACCGGAACTGCAATCAAAACTACACAACTCGAAGACAACGAAATAATCAAGAAATCTATAAAGCTAGTACACTTAGACTTAGACCATCTCAACCAGGCCATGAAACTAATGGACAAATACAAAGAACACTTAAGTGAATTAAAGTACCAAAATTACATTATGAGAACAAGCGTTTGGACAATTTTACTAATCATTTTACTAACAATGTACGTATTGTACAAAATGTATCTTAGATATAAGAATAAAGAAAGAAATTTTATTCATAAGGAAACAAAGATAAATGAAGAAACAATAAATGTACCCTTAGGGACAATGAATTTTAAAAATTAAGTAAAGAAACCCTTAATTTTTCATCTACGTCGGGAGGTGTTACATATCCCCCAAATCAATATATGTATAATTAAATAGAAATTATTAATAAACTTAACTTAGATGCAACAATGTAATTCAAGGATAAATAAAGAAAAGATTTATGAGAGTTCACAAGCAAGTTTTGGAAATAAACCTTTTAAAAAGGCAGCTCCCAAAGCCCGAAACGTAACTCACGTAGCTTAAAAAGGTTTTAATCCACTAGTTTGTTTTAAGTTACTACAAGTCCTCAATACTAAAAAATTTTTAAAGCGATGTTTCTCATTCGGAGATGAATTGAAAACCACAGAACACCCATACGTGTTTTGTGTTAAAAACTAAAGACCTTTCTTAAGACTGCATTCGGTGTATCAACTACCTGCACGGTTTGCGTGTATCATTGCGAAACGAGACGGTCGAAGCACAAAGCAAATAAAACGCCTCTTTTAAAAAGATAATGTTTATTCGAATAGCGACAGCAAGGCATCATGTTTAAGGGTTAACGAAATTCAATCGCTGAGATAAAGTTTCTTTAAAATAATTCCTAAGGCCTTTTATTAGCGCGAGGCCCCTGTAAGCGTGAGGCCTTTGGCACGTGCCACTTGTGCCATATGGATAAACCGGCTCTACAAATAACACTTTTTAAACCAATATCATGTGGTGAGGAAAGTGTATTTTAGTATAGTATTGCATCAAATACTTAAAATTCGTACTCAGGGACTATACAATGTTACAACCTGAACGAAATTGTTGAACAGATGCAAGTTTTAGAAGTGTTAAAAATTCCATTTACTTACTCTAAAGGTTCCTAAGCCCAAAATGGGTATTTTTTCGCCATTATTAAAAGTAATAGTTGGAATTTTTGCAAAGCTTTGAATTATTAGCGGCATTAAACAAATAATTCCCCAGTTGTTGACCATGATCACTTCGTTATTATAAGATATCGTCAATATAAGAGATGTAACTAAACTAACACAAAATATTGAGATTAATAAACGGTCGACGAAAAAGATATTTGCTAATTTGCTGAGTGTGGATATGTCAAGGATATCAAGTAAGAAACGAGCTAACGAGCTAACAACTTTATTTATAATTGGTACATTTACATACATTTCCTAGTTCAAGTTGAAAGTGATAATTAAAAATTTGCCATCTAAATTGGTTGTTACAAATAACGTTCAAAAACGATTCTTCATCAAATTCTAATCAACAATCAATAGTTTTATTTATTATCATACTCAAAGTTCGTTGTATTTTTCTTAAATAAATACCCTTATAAACAATTGGTTCTAGTTCAATTTTAATGCCTGCTTGCCTTTGGCAAGCAGCTCGACCACCTCTCAAGAGCACATCAAAGTCAACTTCGAATTTATTTCAATGTAACTGATACTGTGCATTACGATTTGACAAGCACGCTGATTACATTTCAGGGCGGCTCCGTGGCGTAGTGGTATGTGTGACTACTACGCCCAAGGTCCTGGGTTCAAATCCCGACACGGTCCGCTTGAAAAATGTTAGGCGAGCATTTTTCACAAAAATACACCCTCGTTCGGATGAGAGGTAAAATGGAGGTCCCGTGTGTGAGTGTTGTCACGCACGTTAAAGATCCCTACCTTGCTTGGAACAGCAAGGGTTCGGCAAAATTCAAATTTTCCAGGTAAAAACTCGCTTCCTGGCCAATGTAGTACCTTCGGGTGGAGCATTGGAAAATCAAATGTAATGATTACATTTCAAATTCGAGTTGGAAGTGAATATGAACTTTTATTGGTGATTTATTTTTCTATTTATCTTCAAATGTAAAAGAATAGGAAACGTTCCAGTTCTAACTGGTTGGTATAATCTACAAATGTTTATAAAGCAAATGTTAACGTGTTCGGTTTTTGTCTTGTCCACCTTGAGAAGTAAATACCGCTCGTAGCTAAATTTCTCTTTACCAACTTATAACGAATTCGAGAACATACTAAAGTGCTGTTTAGTAAACTTAGGATTAATTATAAAAATATTAATTTTCATCTTTTTAAGAAATTGCTGTCTTCTAATGTAATATTTTAGGTCAACTGAACACACTTGTTAAAAGTAGATATACGAATGCGCCAAATCGGTAATGATCAGCCCTGCATCTAAATGTACAAGAATTTTCACTTATATTTTACCTTAGAGGTGAAGTTTTGACTTAGATTTTACCCATTGAGGCTACTTCAATGATTTTACCATTACTAATTCCAACCATCTCACTTTTTTGTTTAGGTTTGTTATATTTGTGCAAATGCAAAGATGTACCCATATATAGAAATATTATCTATTATTGTATACATACTGTGGCATTTTGGTATCTGAGGTCACCTGGTTAATGCTTCATAGCAACAGAGATAACATTTAATTGCAAATTAAAATATTGACATGAACCTATTATAGATTAACATTTAAGGCATGACGCACATAGAAATCGCATTAGTTTGTAAGTTGCAGAACGTGTTTTTATAGAATTGGGCGTTGCAGCTTCACGACGAAGACGACCTGGGTCTGATGTCGTGTAGGTACTATCTATGAGTAGGTGATTTTGGCCGTATCGAGAACCTCCTCCTTCCTAAAATGTTTGCAACCCGACATTAACCTTTACTATGCTAATTGCTTATGACATATTAATTCTAGAAATTCCCATACAAGAATCGACATGAAAATAAACCTCATTAAATCAGCATTATCATTATACACACATTGCAGCGATTAATAATCACATAGCCTGCGGTGAATACTAAAGTAGAATATTGTTCTATATAGCAAAGGAATATTATATAATCAGTAATAGTAAATCGGCGCTGACGGCTTTAACAAACATGAACATCTCGACAGACCTCCAAACAGACGTCTGGAGGATAGCGCATACAGCGCTCGAGTTTCGGCATTTAAAGTTCTGTTGGATTAGGTCGTACGATGGTAACGTAACTTTCGGATATCACATTCGTCGATACCGAGGTCTATAATTAAAAGAAAGCTGCGCGAAAAATCAATCCGACAATGGGAAGAGAGGTGGAACAATGCTGCCACGGGCAGGTTGACCCACAATTTCATACCGAGCATAGAAGCTAGAGGTAAGATCGAAGTGAAAGTCGATCATAAAATAGTGCAACTGATAACAGGGCACGGCGTCCTGAAAGCGTATTTACAAAGATTCGGTTTAACCGATAACGACCACTGCGAATGCTGTGAGGGCGCAGAAAGCGCAGAGCATGAGCTCTTCGACTGCCCACTCGAGGTGGCAAATCGAAGGTTAGCTGATATGAAATTAGCTATCGCAGGACTAGCATGTCCAAAGAGCCTAAAGGAAGTCAGGGAAGTGGCTAACCAGAAGGCGTTCTGAACAGTCTTCAAAGAATTTTCGGGAAGGGTCTCAAGATTAGACGGTGATAACCGCGCGTAAATCGGAGGGGTAGGAGAGGATTGAAAATTTTTGATTTTGACATGGCATGAGAAACGAACATGAGCATGATATAATCAAAACCTATATAAAAAAATTTAAAAAAATATTAAAAAAATATATAAAAAAAATGAAAAGCAAAAATCAATAACCAAAATCTAATATGCACGAGAAACCCCACACCGCTAAAACAATCACTGTCCCACCTTAAACGCGTGGAAAAATCGGAATCGGGAATAAATTAAAACAAATAAATAACAACAAAATAAATCAGTAAACCCTAATTAACTTAAATCAGCAAATAAATAAAGAAAATGAAATAGAGTGAAACCGCGAATCCCCCCAGGACTTAAAAGTGATAGTGATTGTAATCCCCCTAAAACGTTTAGTGCATACCCACCAGAACTTTAACAGTGCATCATCTCCCTTTAGCAGTAAGATACTAATAGACGTAAGAAGACGACCAATTCTTCGGATGCTTGGGAAATTTATATACGAGGTAGGATTAAAATTGTGGCGGCTGTACTCGCATAAGCATTGACTTGTATTAATAAGGAGATTTTGAAATAATCTAACGAGCATGTTTTGTGCGTAATGACGCTAGCCATCATAATGCTTATGCGAGTGCAACTAATAATTTGAGCGATGTTTTTACTAATTTATGCACTGTTGCATGCTTTTGCTTATTTAGATATTTATTAATTTATTTATATATTTATTTTATGTTTATTTATATACTTACATTATATCTATACTTATTTTATATTTATATTTTTGCCTGTATTTTTGTACTGTAGCTTGATTTTAATTGCTAGACGTTTTACTACCAATTTTTGGTGGCAGTATATATAGGAAAGAGGATTGTACTTATAATATGTCAGTTAGGGAATGATAGGGAACGCTAGGGACAAATTTAGGATGAAATTTGAATAAATACTTAGACCATGGAGGACAAATTTGTAAATATATAGAACAGGCAAAATAGCTGAATTCACTATTAAACATTTGGCGAATGCTTAGAAATTGAATCCATTTTTAATATTAGCTAGTTAGATTTGGATAGTATTAAGACGACCCTTCAGGTCAAACCGGTAAGCAGAGCTGGCAGCTGCTATCCAGTATAACGGATCTCTCCCCATTCATTTTTGCTTATGTCTTGTGAATCGGGCTAACTCCAGAATCAACGCTAGGGATACCATTCTTAAAACCCTATTTTTAGTTTCAGTTTGTTAGATTTTTTATTTAGTATTGATTAACCTGAAGTTAGTTTAAATTTGGAGCACGTTTACTTTACGCGTTTAAACCCAATGTAGTATAGGTCTTTCAAAATCTCAGCGACCTGCGCAGAAATCCCAAATATTACTGACAAAACTATAGACCAAAATGAAAATATAGCATTGTGGAATGATAGTCATGGCTCCAACAGCGTTGACGTTGCTGCAATATAATTTTAAAATCGATGTTACCATATGACGATAAGATTATATTTATATTTATTAGATTGCTCTGTTCTAAATCATATTTAATATTTTGATTAAATCTATGTTTATTAATGTAACAAAAGTCACGTTCTTCTATTATGAAAGTGGCTTATCTATATTAACCTTATCTAATCTATGTTCTAAACTTACCGCCGAGCCGATACTGCATATTTTAGACACTTAATAAATATCCCATAATCTTTCTCTATATGATTTATTTAATTCATTTAGTCGCAGGAAGTAATATAAAACTCAAAAGTGAATACGCCTTGCCTTTTATCATAGACTAGTAGTAAGCTTAAGTATTTGTTTACACATTAATAATTTGACATTACATTAAGGGTTATTTTAGCGTATCGTGATGTTTTTAGGTTGAACTGAAAACACCGTGTTATATCTTTTTCTAAAGGTTTCTCGTTTCCTCCATTGCGCATCCCAGGGTCGCTGAGATTCAGGTAATTGTTACTTTCACTTACACTTCTCAATAGATTCCTAGGTCTCTAGGACTTGAGTTAAATACCACCTCTTGCAACTTACCATCTATAACAAACTCTATCATCACATTACCATAACTACACCATTACCCCAAAAGTATATTTAACAATCATTCAAAGCGTATTTAACAACATTAAGAAAAAATGTAGACTCATTAAATAAAACCAAGTAGTCAAAAAAAATTATTAAACTTAAATACATATTACAATACATTCTGAATAAGTAAAACATTTTGTTGGGCGCATGCTAAATGGTCCTCCATATGCATAAATGTAAATTAACAACTACTACATACGAAAAGATCTTCAAGCACATACAAATGATACAACTGAAAACTACGTCCCCCATGCATAACTTGGCATACTGCTGGGGACGATCAAACGTTTATCATCATCCCCCGATTAACTGATTTTATTAATCATCTGCGTATATAGTTCATGCTTTTTGCTTCTTATACATGCCATCGTATGCATGAGGGCACCCATGTTGTTGTATACAATATCCTTAAAGCTATCTACATTAATACCGCTAACAACACTACGGCTGACACCTTTATCTTTAATAATGTCTTGTTCACTGATTATACAGTAGCTCTTGGCTCTGGTGTCAACAAACTCTAACACTAAATTACCATTAAATTCGTCCTTAAATTTACCTAAAACTATCTTGCTAACTAATGGAATAGCGTATTTATTGTCTAGTATATGGTCACTGGTATCGAAGTGTACTATATTATCACTTATATCACTATACAAATCTGGGGTATCTACACTATAAACCAAAAAATCGGTGTCTGTGTGTAAGGGGCAGATTCGATCACCGTACCAATATTTCATTGTACTATAATGAAACTCGTTAAGGGAGAACGCAGAAAACCTTCAAATATTTTCTTTAATGCACAAACTTTAGACTTCAATACTGGTGTTATTACTGGACCTGTAATAAATGCATGATCATAATTATAAATAAAACAAACAATTAGAACACTTTTTGTGCCCTCAAATAAATACATTCAACTCTAATCAAGGATATTTTTCACAGGCAAATCAGTTGACTTTGATTCACTAATATCAACGTGTGTTTTAAGAAATGCAAGCTTGAGGTTTCTCTATTAACATTTAAGAATATTTACAGACACTATTCATGTTTCACATTGATTTATTTACAGATAGAATTAATCCCTCCCTTATTGAAATGATTACCTTTTTATATTTTTAATAATAACTTACAACTTTTCTTAAAAGTTCTCTGTGATAATCATTAATACTTTCTTTATCTTAGTTGTTTACACAAAAATTTACTGACTTGAATAAAATAATTTCTAACCCTTTAATGCAAATTACTTAATGCTTTTAAATAAATTATAATTGATGTACTAGCCATCAACGGCCTTATCTGATCAAAGATGTTTGATGAGGGTTCACACTACTAATAAAAATGTGCAACGCTAGAATATATAAATATTATCAAAGCTGTTTCTTAAACAGATTACATACACATTTATGTGTGATTTAAGTTATAAACTGACAGATTTTTAATGGATAATTATTGAACTCGTTTCTGAATTTCTTACTTTAGTCTCATAACATTTTTGGTGAAAAGTACGAACCATATGCATTATCAATATATGCTATACATAATTAAATTTCAAAGTTAATTTTCAAACAATATACATTTCCGAAACACAATTAATCCGCCTGCTTTCTATTAAGTCAACTACGAAGCGTTTATTCCAAAAATAGCTTTTTACTCACCATGGTTTCAACATATGCAAGTATAACAGATGTCGACATATTACCTACGCCCTGTTAAACATCGACCTTGACCTGTTGTTTTATACTTTTGTAGTGGAATATAACCAAACAGTTGTATCCCTCAACAAAACGACAGATTTTCTGCACTTCGCAAACAATCTTATAGCATTAATTTCAGAAACATCAAATTAGCATCTACATTCGTATCAGCTGACGAACCATAACACAAACAAATCACATTGCATTAAGTGAGGAACCAAAAAAAAAAAACTAAACTACTCAGCAACTAAGCAACTCGCTAAAACAGAATTACATAAATCATTTTGTTTTAAAAAATTATACTAACCAATACTAAACTATTAAGCATGTGCACTAACAATACCTTGTCACATCACCAGCATTCTTTCAATTGCGATCGTAATCGCCCACCTCCAAAACAAAATCATGATCGTGCTTGTGAGGCACGAAGATTTATCTCGAACTACATCTATCAAGTGACTCTTCAAAACTGAGCTTCCTTCGTCGTGTTACTTCCCGTGTCAGTGGGGAATAAGCTAGTTACAATATTGGCAGCGCTGATACATTACTTGAGGCGTCTTTCGGTGAATATTTATTCTTACCGCGGTTAAGGGTGCATAACAAATTTATTAAAACGGGCCATGAAAATTTGACATGGTACAATAGAAGGAATATAAGGCCAGGGCTATCTTTTCAATTTATAGTATGTTACATTTATAATTTTACATAATTGGTGTATTCAGAAGTGAGCTTAAAAGTTGTAATTTAAATATTTTGTGTAGAAGATCAACAAAAATTTAGTTGCTACGTAAAAGTATGATAAAGAAAGGGGATATTTCTTTGAACGTTCAACGAAACTATTTGTGGTAAAATACAATATTTTGCTCGCTTTAATTGTTATAAGTTGAAAAGGTTATAAGCTTCGTACAGAGCTGATTCAATAAAAATATTTATTTAAATTTGATTTAAAAGTTCTATAAAAAAAACAAATGATATCAAAACGGGCGCAGATTTGTAAATTGTAACGTTATTTATTTTATTATACAAATTTTGGTGAATTTAGTTTGTCTTATGCGAAGATATCGAGTGTTGGAGAGGAGCGAGTAAAAATTTTCTGTTATATGGTCGTTTACTCTGTGTGTGGTATAACTGAGCTAGTTGAGGCATCAATATAATTGTGTTAATTTTAAATTATTTAAGAGGCACAGAGAGGTGGCGATTGATCGTTGTACATCTAGCAAATGGCAATATCGTAGCAATATATATATATATATATATATATATATATATATATATTGCTGTGATTCCTCCAAAATACGGGAACTACGGTTTTCGAATCGAGCCTCACGAATTGTGCGTCAAAGAATGCTGTGAAACCTACAAAAAGCTATTAACTTAACTGGTCCGTTGACTTTCTTCTGTTCATCGCCTCGGCTGCTCCCCTAGATAAACCTTCATCCTCATTCATAAAAAAAAAACAAACACATTCCTACCACAAACATCAACGTTAACTCTATTTACATCAATATTCAGAATACATTAAAATTTCAAAATTAAAAATTCAGCATAAATTTCAGTATCAGAAAATTTCAAGATTTAAGTTTGTTATCATTTTAATGTGCATCCAAAATTAAAGTCTTTGTAGGATGCCTACTAATTAATGTAACAATATATGCAGACCTGAGTCTGAGTACAAAGGAGCATCTACCACCCTTTACGTTAATTAACCAGGTTCGTCTAATTGAGCTCAAAGACATACCCAAATTTTCATCAAGAACATAAATACTAAATACTCCTTTCGACTTAAACAAGAAAATTTCACCTTAAAATTAAAAATTTGTTGTTAGTACAACTTCATTACTGTCCATTTTAAGTAAATAAATTATAAAGTTATTCAACACACACGAAAACATCAAAGTTCAAACAAAATAGTATAATTTACCTGAAGGTTACTGCACTCGTAGCTTCAATATACATCGTCCCTTTTGTTAATCACTCCATTCCAACTGGGTTATATTTACGGCTTCTGATTCTCAACGCTTTTAAAATTTTCTCCACCACCATTCATCTAAAGTTGTTTCAGGGCTTTTCCGGAACTCATCTGTGTATATCTGAACCTTGTTTTGTGGATCCAGACACGTTTATGAACCATTTAATTATTAACACCCCCGAAAAATAGCAAAGAAATTCATACTTCTTTCACAAATATACGCCAAAACTGCCTACTTTTGTGTATTCATTTGTCGTTGCAAATTGGACTAATTGGTACAGTGATACTAAACTTTATTACCTTGTATCTTCTTTTCTAAGTGCACTAAATTACATTCATTGTAACACGTAAAGAACAAACTGTTTTAAATCACCAAAATATACGAGCAAACTGTTTAAATTATTCTATCAAACTCGGAAAACTAAAAAGCACTGTTTAATGCATTGAATCAATTCGAAAATCTAAGAGAGCTTTTAAAGCATCTAATAGTCAAAATCTAAGAGAGCTTGTTCATATTAACCTGGGTATATATAGCGGTTATCCCGTCTGTCGCTCTTGTCCCCAAAACGGACAATTCTTCAGAATTTCGCATGCTAGGTTCCCATTCCGCAGCCCGGCATGCGACTTTTACGAAATTTGCACTCGCATCAGTTAAATCTCAGAAATTTCGACACGGCTCGCAACGTCTGGAAATAACTAATTAAATTTTTATACAGAAATGTTATTTTTACCTCTCAAGTTTGCCTTTTACTTTCAACCAATCGCAACCCAGTGACGTTGCTCTACTCACGCCTTTTACTATATGTGTCTCGGTCTTGCGCATATTATCTGTCTCTATCTACCCTGTTCTTATTGATGCAAATTGATATTCTTTATTATCGATTATTTCAGTCCATGTGGACTGTGAAATAACCCACCTTTAGCATTTCTCGTAACTATTAAGCTACGGTTTCTCCAAGATTCTCTGTAACCATTTGTTATCTGCCAAATTTACGCAGAATGAGCCTTTTAAAAATACGCAGGTGTTCAAACATAATACTTCTAAATAACACTTCTACGATTTGCATTTTATTGGGTTTTTACAAGTTTTTATAGATATTATATGTTACTAATGGTTCAATTAACTCCAATTAAAAATAATACCCTTTAATTTTTAGTGACTCCTAATCAAATATTAATTATTCTCTGTACATTTTGTTTAATACCGGTTACTTAAAATTGAGTTAATTAATATAAATTTTGCACGTAATTTCCATTTGTTTCTTTCCTCGGAATAATTAAATTACACGTAGAGCATTTTAATACTGCTTTCTTTTTTTATAGCAAACGTCTTGTAAATGATTTAAATCTCTTATTTTCAATGAAACGAATGAATTTTTATTCTCCACGGTTTTTTTAATAACGCGTACCTTTTTCCAAAGCTTCTACACGGTGATTAAAATTATTTGATGTGATTATTTAATTTTCTACCCTGGTCTAAATATGAGTATATATATATATATATATATATATATATATATATATATTAAATGCTTTGTAACATTTTTAGAAGCCTGTGATCAAGGATTAAATATATCCGAAAATTTAGGCATTATAAAAGAGTTTTCTTTTTACCAGCTGACCTCAAACCCATTAAAGCATTTAATATTACTAGAAGGTCATTATCTTTAAAATATATATATATATATATATATATATATATATATTGCTATGATAATAGGTTTATTTAAGGGTATATTAGGAGACAAGGGAGGCATGCTTCATGTGAACACCATAAAAGTACAGAATTCGTTCATTATGCATAAGACAAATACAAAGCACCCTGTATAAAATCAATAATTAACTACATTTGACAAAGGAAAGCTCATTTTGTAATAACTTAAACACATTCATCAAAATAAATAATTTTGGAAGCCATTCAATCCGTTTTTAAACATTTAAAACATTCTCAAGCCCCAAAGCAAATTCAAATCACCTTGTATAAAATTAATAACAAACTACAGTCAATAAAAGGAAGTTCATTCTGTAATAACTTAACCACATTTAGTAAAGTAAATAATTCCGGGCAAAACCCAATCCATTTTAAAACACTTAAAACATTCATAAACTTAAAATAAGTACAAGATAGGCATTTTTAAAGAAAAACAAACTGGAAATGAAGTCTCTTTCAAATTCAACGCATTAGCGTGAGGATTGGAGGTCAATGGAACGCATATAATTTGTACTGGTTTGTTATAAACTGATTCCTGAAAAACAAACATATTTAATAACGCAATCTGGAATAGATATTGAAGCAATTGCGTATGTGACATGATAACTGTAGAAATTGCCACATAATTATAAAACTCAACATAAGTAAACAAAAAATGGAAACTAAATTAAGACTACATGCAAGTCGAAAGTAAATGATAAACTATTTGTTGGCTAATTCCATCATACAAAGCTCCGAGAGTGCTAGATACGTGACTCTTAGAGCGTCTGAATAAACATGTTATACCGAGTAAAACCCAATAGGTAAAGATAAATAGCACGGACGAGTTTGTCTATATAATGAACCTAAAACAATAAGATTCATTCATTTCCATAAACAACTCGCACAAATTAAAGAATTCAAGTGAAGTACAAGTAGAAGTGCACGTTGAATACGTATGAATAAAACTCTGCCATTAATACAAAAACGTAAGTCTAAATTTAATTAATGTAAACATAATTTTTACTATTTATTAACTTAGGGCACTAAGGAACTAACTAAGCAATGAACCAAGGAACTAATTAAGCAGTGAACTAAGGAATTAACTAAGAAACGACACTAAAGAATTAACTAAACAAAGAAATAAAGAACGACGTTACACTAAATAATCAACTAAATCTCGAAGTTAACCACTAAGGAATCAAATTACTGGGATAAAACTCTACACTATAAATTAAATAATACTGGAAGTACAGTGTTGGTACTTCAAAGTATTGTACAAACGATAACGAGTTGCTGGAAAACAGTTTGAAGTACTGGGGGTACATTCTAAGCTGCAGGTCGACAACTTACAAACCACTAAACTAGCAATCGATTTGGATCAGGAAGCTCCCGTGTGAACCAATAGAAGGAATATCAGGTTAGAATTTATTTTACAAATGAAACGCCTGTTTTGAAAAGATAATGTTTATTCGAATAGCAACAGCAAGGCATCATGTTTAAGGGTTAACGGAATTCAATCGCTAAGATAAAGTTTCTTTAAAATAATTTCTAAGACATTTTATTAGCGCGAGGCTCCTGTAAGCGCGAGGCCCTTGGCACGTACCACATGTGCCATATGGATACACCGGCTCTACAAATAACACTTTTTTTAAACCAATATTATATATGGTGAGGAAAGTGTATTTTAGTATAGTATTGCGTCAAAAACTTAAAATTTGTACTCAGGGACTATACAATGCTACAACCTGAACGAAATTGTTGAACAAATGCAAGTTTTAGAAGTATTAAAAAATTCCATTTACTTACTCTAAAGGTTCCTAAGCCCAAAATGGGTATTTTTTCGCCATTATTAAAAGTGATAGTTGGAATTTTTGCAAAGCTTTGAACTATTAGCGGCATTAAACAAATAATTCCCCAATTACTGTTGACCATGATCACTTCGGTATTATAAGATATCGTCAATATAAGAGATGTAACTAAACTAACACAAAATATTGAGATTAATAAACGGTCGACGAAAAAGATATTTGCTAATTTGCTGAGTGTGGATATGTCAAGGATATCAAGTAAGAAACGAGCTAACAACTTTATTTATAATTGGTACATTTACATACATTTCCTAGTTCAAGTTGAAAGTGATAATTAAAAATTTGCCATCTAAATTGGTAGTTACAAATAACGTTCAAAAACGATTCTTCATCAAATTCTAATCAACAATCAATAGTTTTATTTATTATCAGACTCAAAGTTCGTTGTATTTTTCTTAAATAAATACCCTTATAAACAATTGGTTCTAGTTCAATTGAATAAACTAACAAGCATAACCTTAAAATTTATATTCTTAACCTAAAATTTTAATGCCTGCTTGCCTTTGGCAAGCAGCTCGACCACCTCTCAAGAGCACATCAAAGTCAATTTCGAATTTATTTCAATTTAATTGATACTGTTCATTACGATTTGACAAGCACGCTGATTACATTTCAAATTCGACTTGGAAGTGAATATGAACTTTTATTCGTAATTTATTTTTGTATCTATCTTCAAATGTAAAAGAATAGGCAACGTTCCAGTTCTAACTGGTTGGTATAATCTACAAATGCTTATAAAGCAAATGTTAACGTGTTCGCTTTTTGTCTCGTCCACCTTGAGAAGTATATACCGCTCGTAGCTAAATTTCTCTTTGCCAACTTACAACGAATTCGAGAACATACTAAATTGCTGTTTAGTAAACTTAAGATTAATTATAAAAATATTAATATTCATCTTTTCTAAGAAATTGCTGTCTCCTAATGTAATATTTTAGGTCAACTGAACACACTTGTTGAAAGTAGATATACGAATGAGCCAAATCGGTAATTATAAGCCCTGCATCTAAATGTTCAAGAATTTTCACTTATATTTGACCTTAGAGGTGAAGTTTTGACTTAGATTGTACCTATTGAGGCTCCCTCAATGATTTTACCATTACTAATTCCAGCCATCTCACTTTTTTGTTTAGGTCTGTTATATTTGTGCAAATGCAAGGATGTACCCATATATAGAAATATTATCTATTATTGTATACATACTGTGGCATTTTGGTATCTGAGGTCACCTGGTTAATGCTTCGTAGCAACAGGGATAACATTTAATTACAAATTAAAATATTGACATGAACTTTTTATACATTAACATTTAAGGCATGACGCACATAGAAATCACATTAGTTTGTAAGTTGCGGAACGTGTTTTTATAGAATTGGAAGTTGCAGCTTCACGGCGAAGACAACCCTGATGTCATGTAGATGCCATCTATGAGTAGGTGATTTTGGCCGTATCGAGAACCTCCTCTTCCTAAAATGTTTGCAACCCGACATTAACTTTCACTATGCTAATTGCTTATGACATATTAATTCTAGGAATTCCCATACAAAAATCGACAGGAAAATAAACCTCATTAAATCAGCATTATCATTATACACACATTACAGCAATTAATAATCACATAGCCTGCTGTGAATACTAAAGTAGAATATTGTTGTATATAGTGAAGGAATATTATATAATCAGTAATAGTAAATCGGCGCTGACGGCTTTAACAAACATGGACACCTCGACAGACCTCCAAACAGACGTCTGGAGGATAGCGCATACGGCGCTTGAGTTTCGGCGTTTAAAGTTCTGTTGGGTTAGGTAGCACGATGGTAACGTAGGAAACAATAGGGCTGATGAATTAGCTAAAGAGGCCGCGACGGGCGACTTTCGGATATCACATTCGTCGATACCGAGGTCTATAATTAAAAGAAAGCTGTGCGAAAAATCAATCTAACAATGGGAAGAGTGGTGGAACAACGCTGCCACGGGCAGGTTGACCCACAAATTCATACCGGGCATAGAAGCTATAGGTAAGATCGAAGTGAAACTCGATCATAAAATGGTACAACTGATAACAGGGCACGGCGTCTTAAAGCATATTTACAAAGGTTCGGATTAACCGACAACCACGGCTGCGAATGCGGTGAGGGCGCAGAAAGCGCAGAGCACGTGCTCTTCGACTGTCCACTCGAGGTGGCAAATCGAGGGTTAGCTGATATGAAATTAACTATCGCAGGACTAGCATGGTCAAAGAGCCTAGAGGAAGTCAGGGAAGTGGCTAACCAGAAGGCGTTCTGGGCAGTCTTCAAAGAATTTTCGGAAAAAGTCTCGAGAATGGACTGCGATAACCGCGCGTAAATCGGAAGGGATAGGGGAGGATTGAAAATTTTTGATTTTGACTTGGCAAGAGAAACGAATATGAGCATGATATAACCAAAACCTGTATAAAAAATTTAAATAAATAAATAAATAAATCAAAAATAAAATCAAAAAAATAAAAATCAAAAACCAATAACCAAAATCTAATATGCACGACAAACCCCACACCACTAAAACAATCACTGTCCCACCTTATACGCGTGGACTGTCTTGGAAAACATGTCTGGTGTATCTAGATGACGTGATATGTTAGACCGGACTTTTGAAGGACATATTAAGAACCTAGAGGAGATATTCCAAAGATTACGCGGGACCAACCTTACGTTGAGCCCCAAGAAGTGTCACCTATTTGGAAAACAGGTGAAATACCTAGGATATGTCGTTTCGGAGACTGGAATAGGAGCTGACCCTGACAAAATAAAAACGGTACAAGAGTTGCCTACACCAGCAGATATACACCAACTACCCAGTTTTCTAAGATTGTGCACATATTACCGACGTTTTATACTTGGGTTTGCGAACATTGCCAAACCATTAACGAAATTAACCGAAGATGGACAGGAATATGATTGTAATGACGACTGCCACAGTGCATTTGTACAACTGAAACTGCTACTAGTTACAGCACCAATTTTGAGTTATCCACCGATGGACGTGAAATTTGTGTTGGATACCGATACCAGTAACACAGTTACAGGAAGCGTTCTTTCTCAAGTGCAGGATGGACAAGAAAAAGTTATTGGGTATTTCTGCAAGGTCTTGTCACGACCAGAAAGGAACTATTGTGTGACAAGAAGGGAGCTGTTGGCCGTCGTCCAATCCGTAGAGCACTTTTATAAGCACTTATACGGCCGTAAATTCCTGTTGAGAACAGACCATGCTGCACTAAACTGGTTACTGCAGTTTCGAAATCCTAAAGAGCAAGTTGCAAGGTGGATAGAGCGGCTGCAGGAATATGACTTTGACACAGAACATCGTGTAGGAACTAGCCATCGGAATGCAGACGCTATATCAAGGAGACCTTGTCCGGTAGACTGCAATCATTGCTCCAAGATAGAACAGAAAATAAGTGTCATCCATAGAATGACGGTAACCGATGATACTTGGTAACCCGAAGGAATACGAGAAGACCAGAAGAATGACGCCGAATTGGGACGTATTATTGAATGGAAAAGTAGAGGACAACAACCAGCTTGGGAAGAAATTAGTATTTCAAATAGGAGCCTGAAGGCATACTGGGCACAGTGAGACTCCTTGGTGATTGAAAATAGAATCTTGAAACGATGCTTGAAATGTAAAGACGGCACTGAGAGACGTCAAGTGGTAGTGCCGAGAAGCAGAGGGGCAGGATTGTTGCAGCACTTGCACGATGATATTTCCGGAAGGCACTTTGGCGTGAAAAAAACTCTCGAAAGAGTGAGAGAAAGATTCTATTGGGTGAACTGCAAAGAAGGTGTAAAAGAGTGGTGCCGGAAATGTGAGTTGCGTGCCTCTGTAAATGGTCCGGTCACAAAACGGAAAGCCCCAGTGAGACAATATAACGTGGGGAATCCTTTTTGAGAGGGTAGCCATTGATATAGCTGGTCCGTTTCCTGAATCAGAGAAAGGAAATAATCTATAGGAACACTGTGGCACAATTCAAACAAAATCAAATAAAAACCATTAACCACAAAAAATATTTAAATTACTAAATACGTATTTCGACCACTATGTGGCCATCATCAGTAGAAAAAAAAAAGCTGTTGTTCTGGAACACTTCAGAGGATATTCTCCTCACCACTTAGGCTGAAGTGAACCTTCCCAACCTATAATTTACTATATTGTTGCTTTAAACACTATCGAGGATATTCTCCTCACCCGCAGGCTGGTGTTCTCAACAACAAACAAGTGAATTGTCACATTATAACTTAAATCTACTTAATTTATACTAATTCTAAACCTACTGAAGCGGAACCAATTTAATCTTGCTTTCTTATTGGTTGTTGACCAATAGGAAAGCAAAGCAGATGACTCTATTGGCCCTTTATCGGTGTTTAAGAGGGTCCTTTATGTTTAACAATTTTAATTGATTCATAGGCATTTAAGGAGGAAAACGTTGGTACCGCTTTTAACAATTTAACATTTTCTAGTTTAACGGGGTGGCTGGTTTCAAATATATGTTTGGCGACCTGAGACCTTTCATATTTACCATATTTGAAGTGAGCAATGTGTTCTTTAAATCTTGTTGTTATATTCCTCTTGGTCTGACCAATATATTTTGAAAACACCCTGGCCCTGCACAACTAATTTCATAAATTCCCGACTTTTGCAATTTTTCCCCCTTGTCTTTTGGATTACCTAGCAAATCTTTAATTTTATTAGTATTAGTGAAAGCAATTTTGAAATTACACTGTTTGAATATTTTATCAAGACCCTTTGTGGTTTTGTGAAACGGAAGTTTAACATATTTAACATTATCGTTAGAGGTGGTTGATTGCAAAGCCGTTGATTTACGGATGTTGATCCTATTTTTACACTTTCTAAAAATATTATCTATAATATCAGAAGAGAAACCATTGTAATTCGCTATTTGTTTAATAAGAACAAATTCCTTATTAAATCTGTTTTTATTTAAAGGGAAATTCAATAATCTATTAATTAAAAAGTTAAATGAAGCCAACTTATGTTGTATGCTATGATTAGAGGAAGACAAAATAAAGCGATTTACATTGGTTTCTTTTCTATAAATGTCAAATTCTAATTTATTACTATTTCTAATTACTAATGTATCTAAAAAGGGTAATTGTCCATTATTCTCTAGTTCATACGTAAATTTTTTGCTTTGAAATTTTGAATTCATTTCTTTAAGAAAATCATCAACATTTGATTTAGAAGTGTCAAAACTGCAAAATATCATCCACGTACCTTAACCATATTCTTGGGAAGTATTTGGAGTTTTCTTTTAACTCGGTTTCAAAACGAGACATAAATAAATTTGCTATGAAAGGTGATAAGCTATTTCCCATTGCTGTGCTTTCATGTTGTTCGTACAACTTGTTGTTGAATTGAAAACAGTTCTGGGACATGCAATGCGAAACAAGCTTGATATAGTCCTCAACTTTATCATCATCAATATCACTATCTATAAGAACATCCTTTAAATATGTTAAAGTACGTGGTATTGGAACACTAGGGAATAATGAACTGACATCAAATGAAATTAAGATTTCGTTCTCTTCTAATGTGATATTTTTAATTTTATTAATGAACTCTAAAGAGTTTTGTACAGACAAACTATTAAACTTAAATTCATTTGACAGCCATCGTGATAAATAGTAAGTCGGTGAGTTGATACCTGAAACTATTGGTCTCATCGATTTATTATTTTGTGAATCTTTGGTAAACAGTAAAGCTTTGGCATTTCAGGATTCGAAATTTTAATTTTAATTTTAGTGTGGGCGAAATTAGGTTTGGACATTCTTTCAAAACAGACTCTGTTGATTTAATCATTTTATTTAAAGGAACTTCATTTTACGTTTTTGACTATTGGTCTGTAAGGACCCTCAGACAGCAAAGTCTCTACTCTATCAACATAGTCTTGTTTATCCAGAATAACCAACCTATTCCCCTTATCAGCCTTTAAATAATAACAATTCTTTTGTCGTAAATCTTTAATAATAAGATGATCTTTCCTTGTTTGTTCTGAGACATTCCTTGCGCAAGTGCGTAAGTTGTTCGAAAGTTGAATTTTGCACGCGTTTCTAATAAAGTTTTTTGAATTGTCATCTAATTTTGAAATGGATTTTTCAATGCCAGCAATAATGTCTTCCAAAGGAGTTTTCAACTCTTCATTATTAAAGATTTTCGACGATTCGTTAACAACTATTGACTCTAATGGAGGTGAAGTAATTTCCAGTTTTTTAGGAGGTACATTGACATTGTGTTTTTTTAAAAGAAACTTCAACTTAGAGTTAAAAGAAAACTCCAAATACTTCCCAAGAATATGGTTAAGGTACGTGGATGATATTTTTGCAGTTTTTGACACTTCTAAATCAAATGTTGATGATTTTCTTAAAGAAATGAATTCAAAATTTCAAAGCATAAAATTTACGTATGAACTAGAGAATAATGGACAATTACCCTTTTTAGATACATTAGTAATTAGAATTGGTAATAAATTAGAATTTGGCATTTATAGAAAAGAAACCAATGTAAATCGCTTTATTTTGTCTTCCTCTAATCATAGCATACAACATAAGTTGGCTTCATTTAACTTTTTAATTAATAGATTATTGAATTTCCCTTTAAATAAAAACAGATTTAATAAGGAATTTGCTCTTATTAAACAAATAGCGAATTACAATGGTTTCTCTTCTGATATTATAGATAATATTTTTAGAAAGTGTAAAAATAGGATCAACATCCGTAAATCAACGACTTTGCAATCAACCACCTCTAACGATAATGTTAAATATGTTAAACTTCCGTTTCACAAAACCACAAAGGGTCTTGATAAAATATTCAAACAGTGTAATTTCAAAATTTTTTGTGGTTAAGGGTTTTTATTTGATTTTGTTTGTCAGAGAAAGGAAATAAATACATTTTGGCTGCAATGGATTATTTTACCAAATGGCCGGAGGCATATGCTATACCTATCCAAGAAGCCGAGACGGTTGCAGATGTACTAGTGAGGGAGTTGTTTTGTCGCTTTGGAGTTCCGTTGTAATTACACTCCGATCAGGGTCGGAACTTCGAATCAGCGTTGTTTCAAAACGTCTGCAAGCATCTTGGAATCAGGAAGACTAGAACCACCCCACTTCATCCTCGATCGGGTGGAATGGTTGAAAGAATGAACAGGACGTTAGGAAAGTACCTAGCCAAAGTTGTCTCTGAACATCAACGAGACTGGGATCAATATTTACATTTGTTCCTACTGGCGTACCGATCTTCGGTACATGATAGCACAGGATACTCTCCCGCTTGCGTGATGTTAGGACGTGAATTGCGGCTACCATGTGATCTTCAGTTTGGATTTAAACCTGGAGAAGAGATCACAGGTGAAGATTACGTTAGTAAGCTTCGTGAAAGATCAAATAGCATTCACGAAAACGTTCGAAAGAATATCCAGGCAGCAAGCGATCGAATGAAATCACAGTATGATACGAGAGCACAAGAAGGTGGTTATCAACCTGGAGATTTAGTGTGGTTGTATAATCCACAAAGAAAACGTGGGTTGTCACCAAAATTACAAAGACAATGAGAAAGCCCGTACAAAGTGATGAAAAGGATTAATGATGTTGTATACCGGATCAGAAGATCTCCCCGTGGTAAACCGAAAATGGTACACTTTGACCGTTTAACATCCTACGCTAGCAACACCCAGGAAGGCTCGAATAATGAGAATGGTGTTATTAATCATGAGCCAAATGTAGATTTTGAGAGTTTTATGGCGACGTATGGTAGTTCCGCTAAGACGAGATTTGGCGTTGTTGTTGAAAAACAGAAAGATCTGTTTAGAGCACCAGAAGAGTATTCCCTTGCACATTGCGTAGCTCAAGATTTGGAAATGTCAAGGGAAATAGCTGTTGTTTTCAAGAAAAAAATTGGATGTGTAGATGAATTAGTACAACAGCAGCCAACTATAGGAAAAGCTTTGGTTCTTCCGGATAAAAATCGTTATATGTTTACTATCTGGTCACCAAAATTCTTCATGGCAGAGACCTAGTTGTGGACATCTATGGGAGGCTTTGCTAAATCTTAAGGCTCAGATGATGGAAAATGGAGTAACGAAACTAACGGTGCCCAAGCTAGGCTGTGGACTGGATCGCTTAGATTGGAGGATAGTCCAAAATATGCTAGAAGTAGTTTTCCAGGAAAGCAACGTTTAGGTCCTTGTTTGTTGTTATCAACCGGTTGCCTACCAAGACCAAGAAAAGATTGTTGACTGTTATTTCCAACGACGCGGTGGATGTACCAGAGGAGATAGCAGCTGATACCGTCATCGGTCATCGAATTGACGTCAAAATGTATTTACAGTTACAAGACGTAACGGTTTTAAAGAGGGGGCAGTGTTGCGAGCTACTATTAGGCAACCCGTCAAACACACACAAGCGCCGTAGGCACTGCATATTCTACAGGGACCGAGATTCTTCAAGCAATTTCTGGAAAAATGAGTCATCCCTTTTAATCCCGGGTATAAATAAGACCGATGAGGAAGCAAAGAGTTAGACTATATCAGAATGTCGAATATAAATTATGTCGTGTAAAGTTAAGTAGTTGAGCTTTTGGAAGTCCAATAGTAAACATAAATGTTATACGGTGTGAAAGTGTCTAATTGAAGCATGTTTAATTTGCTCAGTATTTATTCGCATTGAATTACAAGTATAATGCGCCAAGCGTGCCTTATTCTTTATTAATGTTCCATATAGTACATAATGGAACGCTTCGTTTTAATAATCTTCTTGTAGTAAAATATCTGTGTGACATAAAGTTATTTTGTCGAGCATCTCTAGCAATCTTGTTGCTTTCGCATTTCCCACCTCTAACGGCGAGTCTTTGAATCGTCGCTATCGTTCGTTTCTCGTTTGTTCGTTAGTCGCAGCCAAGCTATCAATTCCTCAAGATGTTTTCCAGACTAGAGTCTTGCGACCTTCGATTAAATTATTTGTGTGAGTGGTTCAAGTCATGGTAGACTTGAATAAATATCAATAACTTCTACTAACGGTTTGTAATTTATACATTTTACGAACTTAATTTAATTTTGTTTCATTTATTTAGCGCGCCTACGAAAAACAATAGAAAAGTACGAGTGAGAATTTTGTTTTGTAAGTTGTATGGTTCTGTACAAGGATTGGAGATTGCGGACATGCGGTCGTGATTGCTGTTGCCCCAAGAAATGGTTACGGCTTCCTAAGTCTGAAATGGTTTATGGTGTTGTTTGGAGCTGATGAAATTTCTGATGCGATTTGTCTATGAAAATCAGATGCAGTTTGGTTCGTTATTAAATTTAAAATTTTTTGCATGTGTTTAGAATGTCGTTAGTCTTTGATAAACAGACGGTCATATAAAAAACACGAAATTTGCTATCACGTTTATGACCATATGACCGGTTTCACTTTCGATTATTGTTAAACTGGTTTTACAAACCGCAGAAAGAAATTTTTGTTAGGTTAGGTTTATATATTTGTAGGCTTTGTTTACATTCGAACTTCAGATAAATTTCGAAGTATATTTTCGACGTTATATTTTTTTGTGATGTAGTAACATTTTAAAGATATTTGCCGTGAAAGCAGATGCTTCGTGTAGCTTTCCTAAAATTCAAATTAAACATTCTTCAATCTTGAAGTTAGCTTTTATTCACATATAAATTATAAAAACTTAGTATAAAAATTTAAATTCGTTTAATGACAGTTGCAAAGTGTTTGCATTTGTGTTCATACAAAATTTTTAGGTTATGAAAATTTATATACTTAATACAAAAAGTACTTGATAAGTAATAGCAGTAAACTTTTGTTTACTTTTAATTTGTTATGTACATGGAAGTTTATTTCACTTCATTGCAAAATTTAAATACACGCTGCGTAATAATTATGAAACTGTAATATACCTGACAAGATCTGCCCAGGATAGAAATGGTAGTTCAATGCATTGTGTTTACAAATTTTTTTGATTAAATATTTAAAACAAGCTTATGTTTAAAGAGCAGTCTTTTGCTTTAAAAAGACAAAATTTTGATTTTGTTATAAACATTATTGTTGAGAATTTTTACATGTTAAAAAGTTATGAATTTTTAAAAGAAAGTTTTTCTACTTCAGTAAACAATTAGTTAGACTTTGAGACTTTTATTTTAGTCAAATGCGATCAAATCTGATAACATAAAGGTAGAATATTTGGGTAATAATTTTGTGCCAATATCATATTGGATATACATTTTTTATTTTTGATACTTTTATAGGACACAAATGGTGTTCTACATTTTTTTTTATTTAATCTTTGTAATTTCTTACAGGAGCTGCGTCTTATTTTTATAAGACAGGTTTTTGTTAACGAAGGCGATCGTTTTATCTTTGGTTTCCACGTCCGCCCTTAGACTTGTGCTCTGCTCTTATCGTGATTATCTCAGGACTTGGTGGCGCCTATTTAACTTTGTTTAGTTTTTGTTTGAAAACAAAATTCGACTTACCCCCCCACTTCTTATTGCTCTACCCAGGAATAGACCCCTAGCTATGTCGGAAGATGGCCCTTTCCTCGATTCTCTGTGAAGGAAGCAGAAGATTTTTGTGCACTGGCGCCCATTTATAAAATTACGTTTCACTGGCTCCCATCCAACTTTAAAAATACGTTTCATAATGACATGCAGCTCGTAGAATACATAATTAGACAAAAGTGTAATAAATAAATTATAATAGTTGTGTTAGTGTTGTTAATGGACCTATGGTTAAGAAGTTAGTTTAAGAAGATATTAGTGCTTGTAAATTCATTAGTGTGATAGTGCTTCATTGTTAAGTGTCCTGAAAACATCTATAAATAAGGCATATATTGTTAATTAGACTTGTGAACAGTGAATAATAAAGACCTTTGTTATTACTTGTTTTGAATTAGTGAAACGCGGTAGCAGTAGTCCGCTACAGTACTATAATTGATTGATTGAAACGTCTTGCTAGTTCGCCAGATAATCCATATTTTAAGGGTCACATGGAAGATTATCATTACATTGATCTTCAAGGACCTGGGCAATTTTCAGATACTGCTTGTACTTCTGTTAAAGTGAAAAGAGGCAGGGGTAGCCCTAGGTCAAAGTCAGCAGCTACTTTAGAGGAAGATCTACTGTTTTCGAGTGAAGAAGATCTAGATGACGTTCTTTTAAATGAATTTGAAGATAGCAAAGCCTGAATTTTTATACCACCAAAAATCTCTTGTAGTAAGTTATGTTAAGTAGTCATTTTATCTTTAAGGAGTTCAAAGTATGGCCAACTACCAACACTACAACACCGTTTTAAAGTTGGATGGAATCAAACTTCCTATGAAAGTTGGCGATATTCCAAAGTTTGAACTATAGAATGACATCAACGTCAATGTGTTTGCCGTAGAAGGGAAATCAATCGTCAGACCCCCTACACTTTATGCAAAGGAAGCAAGCACGACACGTTAACCTTTTATACATGCAGGAGGGCCAATACCAGCACTATTGTTTGATTACGGATCTTGGTAGATTGGTTGGGAAGCAGTTCTCCAAAAGACAGCAAGCTAGATGGGTCAGTGATGGATGTTTGGTATTTTTTAGGGCGGAGGATGTATTAGTCAAACATGCGAAGAGAGATTGCAATCATGCGACTACAACCATGTCGAACGCTTTCAACAACACTGTAGAATTTTCCAATATTCACAAACAAATGAGCACACCATTTGTAGTTTGTAGATTTTGAAAGTGTTCTAAAATCGGTAAGTTCTGCATCACCCGATTCTACAAGTTCATATACAAACAATACTCAACAACACATACCGTTTAGCTTCACATATTACATTAAATGCAGTTATGATGAGTCAAGTAAATTTGAAACGTATAGGGGCCCCGATGCTGCTAAGGTATTTATAAGAAAATGGGGGAAATCTTGAGAACCAATATTTAAATGGCACCGCTTGAACCATTGGACCAGCTACTCTTTCACTTAGCGGTGGATTGCGGAATTTGCAAAAAAACCATTGGGTGATGAACGTATTAAGGATCATTGTCATTTAACAGGGTGCTTCTGTTTCGCAGCACACCCACAATGTAATATCAAATACCCAATGTCCAACTTTATGCCAGTAGTTTTCTTTAACCTGAGCAGATACGACGGCCATTCTATCATCAAAGAGTTGACTTGCGACAAAAAACCAATAACCGCTATTCCCAATAACAAGGAGCGATTTATTTCCTTTTCAAAATATGTGATGTCCGAAGATGCTGTAGAGGCGGAAGCTGATGAAAATGATAAAGCCATCGATAACACAACTATCCAGCTTAAGTTCCACCGGCTCATTGCGATTTATGGCTTCCAACAAGTACAAATTGGTTAAGAAACTTGAAACCTCAACAGTTTGTAGAATTACATAAATACCTCCCAGATGAACGAGACCGCAGTTTGTTGATCAGAAGGTGTCTTCCCATATACCTATATTACAGATAGAAGTGTATTAGAAGAATCGGGTTTACATCCAAAAGAAGCAGTTTTCAATAACTTAACTAATGTTAACATCACATTTGCCGAGTATGCTCATGCACAAAAGGTGTGGAAAGAATTTTAAATAAAAGACTTGAGTGAATATAGTGGCTTGTACCTAAAGACTGACATCTTGTTGTTAGTGGATGTTTTTGAAAACTTTAGAAACGTCTGCTTATATATGTATGATTTAGACCCCTGCCAGTATATGACAGCGTCTTCCCTCTCTTCTGATACCATTTTGAAATACGCTAATGTGAAATGGGAATTACTGACTGATGTTAGTATGCATCATTTCGTAAAGAAGGGAATTCGCAGTGGTCTAACGCAGTGCAGTCAACGATATGCTTGCGCAAGCAATATATACATGCAAGATTATAATCCGGAAGAACCCTCAACGTACTTGGCGTATTTGGATGCAAATAACCTCTACGGGTGGGCTATGTCTACTTGCCTATTGGCGGCTTCAAGTGGATGAGTGAAAAAAACATCGAAAGGCTGCAGAATGAGGTTTTAAATATACCAATTACACCCGCTAGAGGTTGCATCCTAGAGGTGGACTTAGAATATCTGAAGAATCTCCACGATGCACACGACTTTCCAAATGTTTATTGTGTTTTTCTTGAGACTGAGATACTACCAGAATATTGTCGATGTAGTCTTAACAGAATTCTCGTCCGCTTAAAATTTGTGAGGCATTTCGTAATCCAAAGGTCATGTATAAGAATTCGAATAATTCAAAACGTGTTGTTATAGCTGTCTTCTCTATGTCTCTTTCAGCTACATAGATTTGATGATAAGCTCCGGCAAAATCGATTGTATAAAAGATTTTCCTACCTTACAATTCTTCTGCAAAATTTTCCACGAATGGGATACGATGCCTATCAGGAATTGTGCGAGCGTGTAAAGCCCTGTAGTTTTCACAGGGTCGCCACTGCTTGTTGTGTTTAGCAACCAAATGTAGGGGTGATGCCGATGGTAATTTGAATGACTTTACTAGTAAATTCGTCCTTGGCAATTTTGAGTGTGTCTGGGGTCAATGTGCATGGACGACTGTATACTGAGGGTCGTTGGGTCATTAGGATGTGATGTTTCGAATCAAATCAAATCACTTTATTGCTTTTATACTAAAAGAGATAGAATTCATACTGCTGATTTTAAATTCCACCCTTAGAAATACATGAAAATAATAAATATAAAATACAAAATATAGGATTATATACATAATACAATAAACAACTGGGACAGTCTAAGACAGTCGCTGCTCTCTTAATACATCATAAAATTGTAGCCTAAAAATATTTTTATTATCAGTCTCGTCAAATAGTGATCTATATTTGTTTATTAAAACAGGTGCTACATAAGCATAACATGATTCAAATTTCTTTGTTAAGTGTAGCGGAATGCTGAAATCATTTGTGTTTCGTAGGTTAATACTATACTGAGTAGCTCTGATTTGTATAGCTTCAAACAGGTAGTTTTGTCTACATTTGGATAATATAGCATATATGTACACAGCGAAAAGGAATTCTGCACGTTTATCATATTTAAGTATACTCTCACAACACTATTACATAAGTTTCATTTAATGTTTGAGCTTAACAGAAATTTGTATCTGTAAAGGGTACGCAAACCAATTCTTTTAATGATACAATTTTCAAACGTGAGATGCTTGTCGAGAGAAAGACCTAAATATTTAACACAGTCAGCAAGGTCACTACTTTATCATTTATTTTGATATCTAGAGGCCCTTGAACTTCAGATTTAACATGGTTTACCTGTAAACCAACGAATAATGCGAAAGTTTTGTTAGCATTAAGGATAACACCATTGCCGTGTACCCATTTATCCACTACAAGATTTTCATTCGGTTTTACTATTGCATCATCGACAAGTGAAACATTACTAGAAACATAAAGTAGGATATATGCATACATATGATATTTTCATTCTGGTGATAGTATTTCAGGAAAACCTGACGTAAAAATAGCAGAGTAGAGGGCCCAAGATACTACCCTGTGGAACACCTCGTGAAACACAGCGGAACTGGAATTGTTGTCCATGTAATTTAACTGATTGCTGTCTGTTACCCAAATAGTCTTTAAACCAATCTGTTGCAATATTATTGCAACCATAGAAACGAAGCTTAGCAACTAGTACGTTATGACTAAGTCAAATGCCTTACTGAAGTCTAGGAATACTAGATAAACAATATTTAATGAATCAATTGGGCATGTAAGATCATTAACTACCTTACTTAGTGCAGTTGCTGTGCTATAGCCAGTGCGAAATCCAGATTGGAATGTGGGTAATAAGTTCCCTTTAAATATGTGTTCAATTAGTTGTGTGTAAACTATGTGTTCGTTCCATAACCTTTGACATTATAGGCAATATACTAACTGGGCATAAATTAGCATATGTAGTAGAAAGAGGTTTTTAGCAATTGGAGTGATAGTTGAATATTTTTAAGCTATAGGGAATTTGCCCGATTCTAATGATACATTTATAATGTGTTAACACATTAACAATAAATGGCATTACCAACATTAATATTTTCTTATTTATTCCATCAAATCCTTGAGCATTAGACCTGATCTTCAATATCTTTTTTTCTGCCACATTTACATTTACTGGTTGTAGAATGAATGACCCATTTATAGCTTGGTGAATGTTTTAATTGTAAAAGTTTATGTTTTTATTGGTGTGAGAAGACTTCTCAGAAAGGTTATATCCGGGTATTTGGTTAGGATTTTGTGGTATTTTGAACTGAATACTGTAGTTGATATTGCACCATGTTTATAACTGGCGAGTTAAACTTTGATTTTTACATACTCCCATTATGTAATCAAATATTACGGTTAGAATAATGCAAATTTCAGTATATAGATTTTAAGATTATAAATACTTACTGTTCAGTTCTTGGCGACGAGTTCTTCTCAGTGTTTTCCAATGGTTTGGTCTTCTGCAGGTTTTTGACGTGGTGCTCATCGATAGTAGCAGCTGTGCCCTAAAGAAAGGTAAGAAGGGAGGAACGAGGATCTATTGGTACTACATTGTCATTCGCTTTAACACGCCCCGAACAACGCAGTTACTTGTTCAAACTCCGGTACCAGAATGAATCAATTCTGGTTCGGGTGAATCACCTTCATCATTTCGACACTTATCCCTCACTCCGCTTTTGGTTTATTGAAATTGACTAATGTCCTACAACCAATTGGATAGTACACCTCTGAGAACGATAAAAACGCCCGAGAGTATCTTTACGTATTCAATCCTAATAAATAATTGTAGGCCTACAACATAACTAATAATTTATAGCATACACAGGAGCGAATTCAGGAAACAAGTGTGAATTATTTTTCTTAAAGAAAACAACCTGCATACAAAACTAATTACGAAAATCGCTTATTTATAGGCCACATATAAAATACAAGATTTGAAAGTGTTATTATGTATAAAATGTTTAAGTTTCATATTTTAATAGATCTAAATTATGTTAGATATTCGCAAAAAACACAATTTCACTTCCTTAACTTTATCAAACCTTAAATATCAATTTTTACTTCGAAAAACCTGTCTAGACACGAGAAAATTACGTTTCCTGTTATATTTTAAAATATTATGCAATATTACGTGGACTAATACAAAAGCAAACCAATTAGTGATTGCACGCAATGTATTCTAAAGTGTTACAGACTATCAACTTTATAATAAGGAACAGAATTATTATGAACTTTATTCTCCTAAAAGAATTTAAGAAAGTTTCGATTTCCATAATATTCTTCAGAGAATTATAGACTTGAAAGATATTTTGCAATATAAAAGTGGAGTTGATGTTTTATAGCCTAGATTAGTAGTAACAATAACAAGACAAAGAATATCGTTGCCTATAACTTAAATTAATATAACTAGTTCATGATACTAACGGTCAACTTTTTAACTAATTCAGAGAAAGAAAGGGCTAATTTTTACCATTTTCTAATTAATAAACGATATTGTCATAGTAAGCGTTCGAGTTGGGCCCCAATTTTACGTACCCCCATCCCCTTACTTAATTAAATATTGGGGTTAGAATAATATAAATTTTAGTATATAGATTTTAAAATTATAACACTTACTGTTCAGTCCTCGGCGATGAGCTTATCTCAGGATTTTCAAGTGGTTTGACCTTCTACAGGTTTTTGACGTATTGCTGGCGGATGGAAGCTCTTGTGCACTAAAGGAAGGTAAGAAAGAAGGAACGATCATCTGTGAGCACTAAATCAACACTTGCAGTAACACGTCCAGAACAATGCAGTTACTTGTTCAAACTCCGGTAGTAGAATGAATCAGAAACCGGATTCAGGAAACCAGAAGAAATACTTCACTTTGACACAAAAATAATAGATTTAATGAATATACAAAAGGGGAACTTTGAACATACTATTTGCGTTTTCCTGTTAAATGCAGCACAGCCTTGTGCTAATCTTTGTTATATATCTTTTGCACTTTTCCCATCTTGCAATATTTGGCTTCCTAGGTAGCAGAAATCATTAACCTCTTGTAAGTTCTTATTTCCTGTTTTAAATCTAGTTTTTAATTTATTTCCCCCCTCTTTTACATACTAGTAGGTTATTTTAGTTTTATTTTTGTTAAATTTCATACCTTATCTCTGTTAGAACTGTTTACATTTCATTAAGCTAGATGCTAAAACCGCTATATCATCAGCAAATCTAAGCATATCAATCTTTTGTCCCTGCATAATAATTCCAAATGTCTTCCTACATTTGATGGTATTCATTGTCTCTACGATGTACAGGTTAAAAATTAACGGGGATAGGGCACATCCCTGTCTCACCTCTTTCCTAATATTTACTTCACTATCCTGCTCTAATTCTATTATTCCTGTTTGCTCCTTGTATAAACTATGTACTATCCCTAAAACTCATTCCAATCTTTTTGAGTATTTCGAACATTTTTTTCCATATTACATTGTTGATTGCTTTTTCAAATCTATAAACCGAACATACATGTTTTCTCCATTTTCAGAGCTAAAATAGATTCTCATATTCCCCTATTTTATCTAAACCCAAATTGATTTTCTCCTCGGTTTACCATTTGTCTTTGTACAATTCTAGTTAGTATTTTTGACACTTGTGCTGTCAATCGTATTGTTTGAAAATTGTCACATCCATCTACGCCTCTCATTTTTGGTATAGTTACTATGATGGTACGTTTGAAATCTTTGAGGATTTCGTCTGTCTCATACATACAGCTTACAAGTTGGAAGAAACGTTTTGTTACTGCTGGTTCAGCTGGTTTTAGATTTTCTGCTTATCTATACCCGGTGCCTTACCATTTTTCAGACTCTTTAATGCTAATTCAAATCCATCTTAAGTATAGGATATTCCAAGTCATACTTTTCAATGTCTGTCTTATTCCTGTTCTAGTGCCGTTAGTTCCTGTCCTGCATATAAATTCCCTATATATTATTACCATCTAACCACGTTCTGTACATTTTCTACAATGATGTTTCGTCCCGTGTCCCTTATATTTTTGCTATACGGTTTTATATCTCTAAAATTGATTCTAATTAGTTTGTATGCTTTATCCGTCTTTCCTACTTCCATCTTAGTTTGTACCTCTTTGTACTTTTCATCAATCCATTGTTCTTTAGCTTTCCTGCATTTGCGAATAATTTCCCATTTTATGGCTTTGTAACTCTGTTATCCTGTTTCGTCTGATTTATTTTTGTATCTTCGTCTTTCTTCGATTAAATTTAGGATATCCTTTGTTATCCATTGGTTTCTTATTTTCTTTTCGTGTATACCCCAGAATATCTCTGGCCGACAAGTCTAGGCTGAATTTAATGTTATTCCATTCTGTTTCTACTTCCTTAGCATCAAATATTTTCCCGATATTTTTCAGCAATTCATTTGACTTTTTTCAAATTTTTCTTGAATATCTTTATCTTTTAGTTTCTTTAAGTCAAAGTGCCATTTTCTGTACCTTTTTAAAAAAATTTAATTTAAGAGTGGCCTCATAATTACGATGTTGTGGTCGGTGTCTATATCTGCTTCTGGGTAGCTTCTACAGTGTTTTGCTCGATTCCTAAACTGTTGTCTAACAAGAATGTAATCCGTTTGATATCTTATATCTCCTGGCATTTTCCACATGTATCGTTTTCTATACATGATGTTGATATAATGTGTTTGTGATGGTTAAATTGTTTTAGTCGCAAAATTCTACCAGACCATTTCCCCTGCCATTTCTCGTGCCTAAGCTACATAAACCTACTACCGCTCCTTCCCTACCCTTGCCTACTACTGCATTAAAATCCCCCGTGTATACTTATATTATTACTGTATTTACTGGTTTAGATAATTTAACCATGAGTACACTTTCGTTCGTTTGTAAGTAGTTTTCTATAGTATCCTATCTTTTATTATATAACTATCCACATGCTTGACCTGAATTTCCTTCCTCTGATCCTGTATGAATTATCCTAAAGTCTCCGCTCCCAAAACTCAAGCCTCTGGCCACCAAACTTCACTAATCTCTACTATGTCTAATGCTAACCTATCCATTTCAATTTTCAAGTTCTCTAGCTTACCTATTTGCTACATACTTCTGACATTTCACCCTCTGACTCGCAAAATGTTCCTGGCTCTTCTATCCGATATCATCCTCCTAAGTTGTCCCCTACCGGAGATCCGAATGGGGGAATACTTTAACTCCGGAATCTTTTACCTCAGAGGATGCCATCGTCTTGAACAACATTTTCAGCACACGGCGTACTTGGGAGGTAATGTGGTGGTTTTCCGTTGCATTCCACATCGGAGTAGGTCTTATTAGAATGCCATACCGACCCCTATGGTCTCTGCCATTGTAAGTACCGAAAGTACTTATAGTGGCAGAGACCATAGAGCTGCTGCCCTTTTTCGGGAACCTGTCTTAGTCTGGTCGCTCACTAAAGACCCCACCAATTTGGTTAGACCTTAAGCGGCTCTTTAGCTCACTGAAATCCACAAGTCATTCCAGCAGTTCTAGTAATCTAGAACTTCGTTAAGCTGCAGATCCATTCAGAACGGAATCCTATTGTATTACCAGAATATTATACAGAGTGTAGAAAATTAAAGAAAATTTAAATTTTTCTTTGGTTTTGGGTTGATTTATTGACAGAATGTGGTGTTCAATGACCACTTATGACCTCCTCATCACATCATTTTATATATATACATTTTAGTTTCGCTCTTTTAATTTTGTTAATTCTTTTATTCACTAGCTTTTAATAGCTTGCAATGTTAAAATAGTAAGCTTTTGGACAGCATTTGAAGAGTGTTGACCGAAAAAAATAATAAAATTAAATACATTATGGAGTGCTACTCATTTTGAGTAAACATCTGAGTGAATAACATTAAAAAATGTAAATACACACACTTTCACACAGGCATGCACATTTTTGTGTAATGTATTGAAGGAATTTGGTTTACCCAGTCCTAGTTCAGTGCTTAAAATATAGCACAAACTGGCCACAGCAGATTTGGGGTAATGTTGAAATTATTTATTTCCACAATCAATTAACCATTTACTAATTAGATTACATTCTTTATTAGAAACAAAAAATTAATTGTACAACTTGGTTAATCAAACGTAACAATTTATTTAAGTTGCAACACTTAACAATTAAACATACATATAAAAATAAAATTTGCAGTAAATATAATTCTGATATAAATCTGATATTGTACCTTGCTATAAAGCAATTGCAGCTAATACTCATCGTGGAATGGATAATACTTATGCGTTTTTGCACTGAAAGTAAAATAATATTAATATATAGAAACAAATTTATAATAATTTTAACGAAAGTTAATATACTAAATCAACAAACACACTAATTTCATGTGGTAAGTAAAAAAATGTCTTACTTGTTTAACTATCACTTTTGAAATAAAAACTACTAATATTTAAAATTAGTAGTTAGTTTAAGCAAGCAAAATTCTGAAGAATTGTAAAATGGTTGGTTGTTTTATTTGACACAGGTATATTGGCAAAACTGATCGTTTTATAAATTTATTATAATGCAAAGGGAAATATTTTATAAACACAAAAATATTCTGTTTCGCATCAAATCTTAACTACCAATTCTAAACCTTTTAAACAACGTCAATACCCATTATCCCCCGCTTTACAAAAACATGTACATGCCAAAATTGATAAAATGATTCAATTTGGTGTTATTTCCCCTAGTTGTTCACCGTGGAGAGGTACTATCCAATTAGTTAAAAAGGAAAGCTTGTATATATTTTTTAGTGAAAATTTACCAAGGTGGCAAAAATTGAATACAGCAATGCAGCAAAATCAAACAATATCGTTAAAACTTAGAAAACTATGGCCAACAAAAGGTGGGCTTTGCGATATGACAGCATAAAGTCTATTAAAATTAATTAATTATCAGTTTTTAAATGCTTTTCTTATATAATTATTATCACAAAAAAAGAAGTAGAAAAAGCAGAAACCATTTCCTTAAGAAACAAAATAGAAACTTTTGATTTCGTTCTCATGCTTATTTTTCAATCGTATGTTTCTAATTATGTTAACGTGGTATCGCAATCAATGCAAAGTCAAAACATCGACATGGAAACGGTACAAATATGTTAAGATAATACACTCCGAAAATTTCAGAACATGAGAAACAATTTTCAAACTACTTATTATGAAGCGGTGAATCTGGCTCAGCAATGGAAAATTTCAATCACTCAAACAAAAACGATTAAACAAAATTATATGGTTTTTTTGATTAAATGACACTGATGATCCAATTCAGAACCTATTACAAAATTTTAAAGTAACTTCATATACTGCATCTCTAGATATTATTATTCAACAACTGTCTGTTCGGTTCAGTAGCTATAAAACTATAGTCAATTATTTTTATTGTTTACACCCTACTCGTATATTAGAAATAACAGAGAAAGAAATAGTAATAAATTCTGAAGTACTTCAAGAAAAATAAGCCAATGATTATCTATAAACGTTTCTAATGAAATCATGCAACTGCGCAGCGTTTTTGGAAATTCTTTGACCAATAGACAGCATTAAAGAACTGGTCAATTGTATTTTTATTACAAACAATTTTTTGGTAAATAATTTACCTGATGTATTTTCAGCTGTTACTATATCTGACTCTACCAATAATTAGCGCCATCACAGAGAGGTCTTCTCGAAATTAAAGATTATTAAAAATTATCTTAGATCAACCATGGCTCAAGAACGTTTATGACTTGGCTATAATGACGATTGAAAGTGAATGTGCTGCTTCCATAGAAATAGATAACATAATAGACAAGTTTATTTCACTAAAAAAGAATATTCTTTTATAATTGAATAATAATTCACGTTTTTACTTGTTTTTGATTCATGCTGTAAGACATAAATTCATGATTTAATTTAACCACTTAAGTTATTCGTTTTTCTCTTGATCTCGTTAAATACGATTTTAGGTAGTTTATTTTCAATATGTTAACATTTAATATTTCTTAACATTCTTAAGTATGTTACGTTATGCATTCCTTTTGTTCTTATTCATCATCATCATTAGGTCTTCATTCCTGGAACTGGTTGGACACGTACCATCATTGTTTCCTATTCTGAACTAACCTACAGATTTCCCTGAAATTTGCACAGTCTGCATCTATCCCTATCTGATCCAGGTCTACATCTACCTCTTTTTCCTATTTCTGCTTGTAATATATCCCATACTATTCCCCAAAAATGCCTTACAACGTTTTCTGCCCTTCTATTTGTCTTATTTTTTTTTCCACAGATATCCTTGTTCCCCTACTATTTCTATAACCTATTTGTTATTAACTTTGTCTGTCCATGCTATCATCCTCATACATCTGAAGCACAGCATTTCAAAAGGCTGCTACCGTTTTTCTGTCTGCTTTTCCTACTGCCCGTATTTCATAGGCATACTGTGCTGTGCTCCACACATATGCTTTCAACAATTTTCTTCTTGTTCCTATGTTTGTTGTCTTTCTCATAGCCGCTGTTCTTTCTTGTTAGATGCAGTTCGATTCCCTTTTATTATTTTACAATTATATACCCTATTTCTCCAACATTCAGTGGTTTTGAAGGGGGTTAAACAGCCTGTGGCTGTCAAGTTTCCCCAGCACTTGAACATTTACCGATTTAATATTTTTCCAATACATCTTTTCGCACAGTCAACATTAGTTGCAAATATTTCACAACCAACACCTGTAGTTGTTTATAACAATCATCAGATTTATCTGCGCTTATTTTTTCGTCCTTAGGTTTTCTGTCTCAAAACTGGTTGGACACGTACCTGTACTTATTTATGTTCTGAGCTAGCCTACACAGTTCTCTGAAATTTCCACAACAACCAATGTACAGCTCGGTTTCCCTTCTATTGTTTTCTAATTATATGCCCTATTTCACCGAGATTCAGTGGTATGTGAAGGGGGGCGTCGCCGTGGATCAATGTAGTAAGCGTAAGACTACGGATCCCAAGGTCCTGGGTTCGAATCCCGACACGGCCGACTGCTTGAAAAATGGCAGGTGAGCATTTTTCACAAAAATTACGCCCTCGTTCGGATGAGAGGTTAAATGGAGGTCCCGTGTGTGAGTGTTGTCACACGCGTTAAAATCCCTACCTTGCCTGACACGGTAAGGGTTCGGCAAAATTCTAAATTTCCAGGCAACAAAAAACTCGCCTCCTGGCCAATGTAGTACCATCGGGTGAAGCATTGGAAATGTAAAATGCACGGTATGTGAAGGGGGAAGGTGGCTCCGTAGCGTAGTGATATGTGTGTGACTATTACACCCAAGGTTCCAGATTCAAATCCAGGCACGGTCCGCTTGAAAAATGTTAGGCGAGCATTTTTCACAAAAATACACACTCGTTCGGATGAAAGGTAAAATGGAGGTCCCGTGTGTATGTTGTAACACACGTTAAAGATCCCTACCTTGCTTGGAACAGCAAGGGTTCGGCAAAATTCCAAATTTTCCAGGTAAAAAAAAAACTCATTCCTGCCCAATGTAGTACTTCGAGTGGAGCATTGGAACATCACATGTACAGTATGTGAAGGGGCTTAAGCAGCCTGTGGCTGCCAAGATCCCCCAACACTTACACATTTGCCGAATTAATAGTTTTCCAGTAAATCCGTTCACATAATTAACATTATTCGGGAATATTGCCCAACCAATACTTGTAGTTGCTTATAATAATCATAATGTTTAAGTACAGTTATTTTTTTGTCATTAATTTATCCATCTTGGAACTGGTTGGATGCATACCTCCATTGATTTCTATTCTAAGCCAGCCTACACATTTTCCTGAAATTCCTAGTCTACATCTTTCACTATCTGTGTGTAGTAGTCTAACCTACATCTACCTCTACTTCTCTTTTTCCTATCTCTGCTTCGAATATATTCCGCACTATTCCCTTATGCCGCAGTATGTGGCCTATCATCCTATCTCTCCTATTTTTCTCCGTTCTCCATATATTTAATTCTTCCCCTACCATTTTTAGTACCTCTTCGTTCTTAACTTTGTCTGTCCATGATATCTTCATCATACGTCTGTGGCACCACATTTCAAACGCTTCTACCTTTTTCTTGGCCGCTTCTCCTACTGTCCAGGCTTCACAACTATCTGTGCTCCACATATGTTTTAAACAATCTTTTCCTTGTTTCTGTTTGTTGTTTTTGAACACAGTAGTTGCTTTTTCTTGTTAAATGTAGCACGACCTTGTGCTAATCTTTGTTTTATATCTTTTGCGCTTTTCCCATCTTGTGTTATTTGGTTTCCTAGGTAGCAGAAATCCTTAACCTCTTGTAAGTTCGTGTTACATATTTGTATTCTGGTTTTTGATTTATTTTCCCCTCGTTTGCATACTAGTACTTTAGTTTTGTGAATTTTCATACTGTATCTCTCTTTTAGAACACTTTCCATTTCATTACGAGCAGCTTCTAATTCTTCCTTGCTAGATGCTAATACTGCTATATCATCTGCAAGCATATCAATTTTTTGTCCCTGCATAGTAATTTCAAATGTCTTCCTGCATTTGACAGTACTCATTGCCTCCTCAATGTACAAGTTAAAATTAATGGGGATAGGGCACAGCCCTGTCTCACATCTAATGTTTACTTCTCTACATTCCTGCTCTAATTCTAATACTGCTGTTTGTTCTTTGTATAAGCTATGTACTATTCGTCTATCCCTATAACTCATTCCAATTTTTTTGAGTACTTCAAATATTTTTTTCCATTTTACATTGTCAAATGCTTTTTCCAGATCTACAAACCCTATATACACGCTTTCCCCTTTTTCTATTATTTTTCCCTATTATCACTCTCAGAGCTAAAATAGCCTCCCGTGTTCCCCTGTTTCGCCTAAACCCAAATTGGTCTTCTCCTAGTATTTCTTCAGCTCGTTTTTCCATTCGTCTTTGTACAATTCTAGTTAATATTTTTGACACGTGTGCTGTTAAACTTATTGTTCGAAAATTTTCACATCTATCCGCGCCTTTCTTTTTTGGTATAGTTACTATGATGTTACGTTTGAAATCTTTGGGTATCTCGCCTGTCTCACACATATAACTTACAAGTTGGAAGAGACATTCTATTACTGCTTGTCCAGCGGCTTTTAGAGTTTCTGATTGCACCTTATCTATACCTGGTGATTTACCATTTTTCAGGCCTTTTAATGCTAATTCAAAATCATCTCTAAATATAAGTTATTCCAAGTCATCCTGTTCTAATGCAGTTAGTTCTTCTCCTGCATATAAATTCCCTATATATTCTTGCCATCTACCCGCTTTCTCTTCAATTTCTACAATGACGTTTGTTACATTCCAAATTTTGGTAATGTACATTCTTATAATTTGTAAATAAATTCCCGTGGATATTTTTAAATGTACTTGTCAATTTCCGTCATTCCGGACAGTTGCATTTGCACAAAACAATGCGCAGGTGCGGAATGTGTGAAAGGACGTCATTAAGCTACGAGACCTGAAGCCAAGAACATCTACCAATGTTGTGTGAGTGTCTTTTCTCTTTTTAGGATGTAGGTTCCTGTATCTTACCCTTTGTCGTTCCTTTACCTGGGGTTCCTATCATTCCGCTAAGAGAGGAAACGTGGTTTAGGACAGATTGGAAATTTGGAGTCAACAATGGCGTAGCCTACCCACAAAAACAACAAGGATCCTGAGATGTTAAAAAATACAAGTAAGTAACCGTTTTACGTTATATGTGCATGAAACTTTGTCTATTGCGCAATACTTAAAATGTGGTAATATGCGTTATAGGAATTACGCGGCTTTAACTATTGCACAATAGTATATCCATTGCCCGCAATATAGCATAGCGAACGACCGGTTTATAAGACGTTTCATCCCGTGTACCTTATATCCCTAAAATTGATTCTAATTAGTTTGTATGCTCTATTTGTTTTTTCTACTTTCATCTTAGTTAATACCTCTTTGCACTTTTCATCAATCCATTGTTCTTTAGCTTTCCTGCATTTGCGAATAATTTCCCACTTTATGGCTTTGTATCTCTGTTTTCCTGTTTCGTCTGATTTATTTTTGTATCTTCGTCTTTCTTCTATTAAATTCAAGATATACTTTGTTATCCAATGGTTTCTTATTTTCTTTTTGTGTATACCCCAGAATATTTCTGGCCGCCATGTCTAGGCTGGATTTAATGTTATTCCATTCTGTTTCTACTTCCTTAGCATCAGATATTTTCCCGATATTTTTCAGCAATTCATTTGACTTTTAGTTTCTCTAAGTCAAAGTGCGCTTTTCCGTTTCTTTTTTTCAAATTTTTTAATTTAAGTACGGCCTTCATAATTACGATGTTGTGGTCAGTGTCTATATTTGCTTCTGGGTAGCTTCTACAGTCTTTTGCTTGATTCCTAAACCGTTGTCTAACAAGAATGTAATCTATTTGATATCTTCCTATATCTCCTGGCATCTTCCACGTATATCATCTTCTAGCATGATGTTGAAATAATATGTTTGTGATGATTAGTTATTGTCGCAAAATTTTACCAGCCTATTTCCCCTGTCGTTTCTCGTGCCTAAACCAAACAAACCTACTACTGCTCCTTCCCCACCCTCACTTACCACTGCATTAAAATCCCCCCGTAATTATTAAATTTTCATGTCTTTTACGTATCTTAATGTCTTCGATATCTTTGTAGATCGCTTCTATCTCTTCGTCACTGTAGCTAGAGGTGGGCATGTAATACATATATTATTACTATTTTTACCGGTTTAGATTCTAATCTAACCATGAGTTCTCTTTCGTTCTTTTGTAAGTAATTTTCTACACAGTATCCTATCTTTTTTCACATAACTATCCCCACACGCAAATTTCTTTCCGCTTCTCCGGTGTGAATTACCCTGAAATCTCAACTCCAAAAATCCCCCGCCTATGGCCACCGAACTTCGCTGATCGCTACTATGTCTAGTGCTAACCTATTCATATCCATTTTTAGGTTTTCCAGCTTACCTACTTGCTTCATACTTCAAACATTCTATGCTCAGACTCGCAAAATGTTCCCGACTCTTATTCTGGACTTCCCTATCGAATTTCCCGAAGTAGTCCCCTCCTGGAGATCCAATTGGGGTACTATTAAAACTCTGGAATTTTTTGCCCCAGAGAATGCCATCATGTTTATTTCAATGTAAGTACGCTGTGTACTTGGGAAGGCGGCTCCGTGGCGTAGTGGTATGTGTGTGACTACTACGCCCAAGGTCCCGGGTTCGAATCCCGACACGGTCCGCTTGAAAAATGTTAGGCGAGCATTTTTCGCAAAAATACACCCTCGTTCGGATGAGATGTAAAATGGAGGTCCCGTGTGTGAGTGTTGTCACGCACGTTAAAGATCCCTACCTTGCTTGAAACAGCAAGGATTCGGCAAAATTCAAAATTTTCCAGGTAAAAAAAAACTCGCTTCCTGGCCAATGTAGTACCTTCGGGTGGAGCATTGGAAAATCACATGTAATGTGTACTTGGGAGTGTGACTACTACGCCCAAGGTCCCGGGTTCGAATCCCGACACGGTCCGCTTGAAAAATGTTAGGCGAGCATTTTTCACAAAAATACACCCTCGTTCGGATGAGAGGTAAAATGGAGGTCCCGTGTGTGAGTGTTGTCACGCACGTTAAAGATCCCTACCTTGCTTGGAACAGCCAGGGTTCGGCAAAATTCCAAAATTTCCAGGTAAAAAAAAACTCGCTTCCTGGCCAATGTAGTACCTTCGGGTGGAGCATTGGAAAATCAAATGTAATGTGTACTTGGGAGGTAATGTGGTGGTTTCCCGTTGCCATCCACATCGCGGTAGTGTGTCTTAGACTGCTATACCGACCCCTATGGTATCTGCCAATCTAAGTACTGAAAGAGTCGCTGCCCTCCATAAGGGACCTGTCTTCGTCTGGTTCCTCACTAACGACCCTACTACTTTGGTTGGACCTGTAGTTTGGCTCTTTAGCTCATTAGAACACACAAGCCATTTCACATGTTCTAGTAATCTAGAACTTCGGCAAGGTGCAGGTCCATTCGAAATTGTTGTTATTATTCTTTTAAAAAAATCATAATTTTCATATTTGATGTCTGCGTAGTTACCAGATATCAGACAATAAATATTAATTATACATGTTTACATGCAATGCATAATAATTGTTAACCTTGAAGATCTTAAAACAAAGGGCCCTTTTTAAAAAATTGCCAGGAGGAGCTCATCAGACATTACGTCCGCCACTGCAATGTATTTATTGACAATATCAAGCCCCTTTACAAAAATTCTTGAACTCTTTGCTGGTGAATATAGTTGCATTATCGGAAACCATTACATAATTCAATAGTTGAAACTGAAGTAGGTGAGGTTTTGCATGATACATTCTTCGTCCATTTCAATTTTACATTAACGGCGAATAGAAAATAAAAATTTTGATAAGGCCCCACATGATCAATATGAACCCCGCTGACAGTTTGAGTCGGGCTAATCCCAGGGTGTAATATTACCTTAGCGAGACTAGTTTTAATGTTGTCACGATTTGCATGATCTCACCCTGCATTCAATGTCTGTATCGATGGATCACAAATATACATATTTTTAAGATTCCAAGATGGGTTCGATGTAGTTCCTTTAAAACTGTTCAATGTAATCTGTAAGAAACCACAACACACTGCCCTCTAAATAGAATACCATTGTTGATTATGAATTCCGAGTTTTCCACTCATTTTTCTCGAATGAGCATTTGTAGTTTATGATCCCTTAATGTTTCATTTTGGAGTGATTGATATTCTTCTTTGGGAATGAAACCACTCATAGTTTTTAAAATCTATTTTATTTACGTTTGATCCATGACCCAGGATCGTTGTCAAAATAATGACAACGATCCTGGGTCATGGATCAAACGTAAATAAAATAGATTTTAAAAACTATGAGTGGTTTCATTCCCAAAGAAGATTAAGAAGAATGCTAAACAAACCACAACAAACATACAGGGAGTGATTGATATGTTAATCTTAAAGTTGCAATTTGATTAATACTTGCTTCACAAAGCCCATTTACTCCATTGTTTATCATTTGTCAATACTTGGTGTTCGCACGAGAAATATTAAAAATCATGTTTCAATTACGTTTAAGTCGCGATTATGTATATAATACTTAATCGTCGTTTTCCAGCTGATATGATAAACAACTATCTGTGCGCATATGCAGAACGAGAGTCGCTTTTGGGTTTCCGTGGAGTAAAGTCGTGCTTGTGTTCGACATTATTACGTTCAGTTATCACAAATCTATGTTTGCGTTTTGCTGTGAAATTATGTGTTAGTGTAAATATTCCTGTCCTGTCTTTCCTATTTCCCACAACATTTCAAAAGATCGGATCAATTGCACATGTGTTGCATCAGCTTGGTAAGTGCCGTTTTTTTTTTACCTGTGACTTTGTTAAATTTATGTACATTAATACCGCCCAGTTATCGGTGGTCCGCTACGCTATCAAAAGAAAAAACATTATTTTTCGTCCGATATCGGGGTTGTATTAACACTTGGTACATTCAAGATAGGTGCTTTTGACAGACAGCCAACATTGATGTTTTCATCTAAATGCCTTGTTACATCTTTGTAATCAAATTCAGATAAATATGCAGCATAGCGTTGTATGCTCGCTGACTTTATGTGTGGAAGTTTATTGTTCTGATGAAAAATTATAGCTAATAGTTGATTATATGTGATTAATATAAAAGATTGGCCCCATAAATAATGGTAAAATGATGAACAGCAAAAATAATTGACAAAGCATCTCGATCTAATTGTGAATAGTTCTGTTTTTGTTAATGCACATGATGCAAAAGCAATTGGAAGTTCATGTTAACTATAAAATGTGAAAGAATACCTGCCAAAACAGTGGGACTAACGTTGTACGCTAGTTGAACAGATAATGTAGAATCAAAAGGTTAGCATGCGATCACTTGCTATTTCCCGTTTCGGTGCAATAAAAGCTTCTTCGCAAGCTGGCACCCACTTAAAAAAGGTTCCTTCTTTTAGTAATCCATGTAAAGGAGCTACCATTGTTGATATGTTTGGATAAATCTTGAATAATAGGTTACGATGCATAAAAGTTTCACTTCTGTAGCTGATGTTGGTGTCGAAATGTCAACAAAAGCTTTTATTTTTGCAGGCGATTTTGAAATACAATTGTACTCTATCACGTACCCTAAGTACTTGATAAGGCATTGGAAAAAACACTTTTCTATTTAAATGCAGATCGAATTTACGTAATCGTTCTAAACAAGTTATTAGATTGGCCTTACATTCACTGTGACTGCTGTCATGTATGAGAATATTATCAAAATAATTTGTTGCACCTGGTAAGCCACTGATAATGCACTTCATAATAACACTAAATTCGGATGGCGCTACTTTAATACCAACAATAGTCGATTTATGTGGTAAGTCCCGTTATTGACGTGGTTTGAATAATACTGGATGATTCATCTATGGGAATATGTAGGTAGGCCTTAAATAAGTCCAAACGACAAAATCATTTCCCATTGTGTAATTTGTTAAGTACATCTTATATTCTTTTGATGAAGTTATGACAACCAATGAGTCTTTCATTAACTCCAACTTTGTAATCTACACATAATCGTATATTACTTCCAGGTTTAAGAATGACAACTAATGGCACATCACAGTTACTTGTTTCCATTTTTCAAATGATTCCAGATGCTTCAAGTTCACCAAGCTCTTTTCCAATCATTTTATACAATGCATATGGGAGTTCTCGTTCTCCTGAAAAACTGTCATTGGACCCTCACGCAGCTTTAATGATACCTTGGATCGCAAAACGCATTCAACTTTTTTCTGTAAACATGTTTCAAAACCTGTTTATAATTTCATCTATTTCATTAGCGTCATTGATATTATTAGATGTAAAATAGTCTCTATTATGTACACTATGCGATTCCTTGCTCTGTTGATCGTTGTTCTTTAGATCAATGCGTAGTTGACGAAAACATACAAGACCCTTCACGTTAACTTAAATTTTCCCATCAGTGTGTGTTAATAAAGCGATAAATTATTAATAATTGTTGAGTGTCGTAATTAATAAACTAAACAATGAGACCTCTTACCTCAGGTCCGGGGATCCTAAGAATTGTGTAAGAACAGAACCGAATAAAATGGGGCACGAATTTGACACTAATTATAGTTTTTAATGAAAATTCAATATCATAATAATACAAGTTATCATCTTAACTTACACCACGGGCATCAGCCGTCACTACAATTAAAATACTAGCATTTATAAAATGTTTTACAAAGTCTAGTGCACAGATTTTACCAAGTGAAAAACTGGCGTCTCTTTAATAACTAACTACCACTCTGAACGGAAGCATTACCGCATCTGCCTGCTTCGGCTTCTATCCTTCGACGCGAGCCATGTACCTGCGGCGTCACAGGTTCCCGTCCACTCTTAACCTACTATGCTACATTTCTATTTCTACATGATGAATACTGCAACTATAACTAAGAGAGCTTGATATGTTACAAGTGAAAAAATGTCTTTGGCGTAAGATCTAAATTGAATTGCTGCTGGTTATAAGTGATGGTTTAAATAGGGCAACTTAAATATACTGCGAGTTATAAATGTATAAGTTGATCCGCAATCAACTACTAATTGAATTGGTTCTCCTTTAATTCTGATGATAAGTAAGTATGGTTCTGTATCACGTTGCTCCGAATTATAGTGTATATTTACGATGCGATAAGTATCGGCAATACCCAAGGTTTCAGAGTCTGTCTGTGTAACATATTTTGTTGTTGAATGTTCTAGTAATGATATGCCTTAAAGCAATGACTGAATACAAACTTTAGATGTGACCATGTTTATGACATAATTGACATTTAAGATTTAAGTTTCCTATTCTACAGTCTCTTGATAAATAATTATCACGACCACATCTAATGCACAACCCTTGTATTCCTAATTTAACGTAACTAAGTCCAATTTTTTATTTACTTCAAGTTCTTAAGTGCTATTCATTTACATGTTGTGATCGTGTTTAATTGTAGCGAATATGTGGAGTATGCAATTGTTTCCTTGTGTGTGCTACTTTGAACATGTCCGTTGTTTATACTGGTTTAGTTGCTTGAGATAAATCCTTACAGTCGACTTTTGATGCTTTTACAATAGGCTCATGAAATTTTGTTACATTTGATTTAAGTAAATGCTCCCAAATTGTATTATTTCTTAATCCTCTAACATACTGTGCTCGTAAAAAATTCCGTAATCAATGTTTTGCATTTACATGTTGATATAAAGTCACAGTCAATTATATTTGCACTTACTGTTGCTACAAACTCTGTAATTGATTGATTTTCGGTTTGATATTTCGACAAAAATCCATGTTGAGCACCTATGTTTTTCTTCGATGACAAATGTATTTATATCATCTCCATTAATTAGTCGTACTTTAGTTCTTTTGAGAATTTTGGTGCCACCAATGTCACAAATAAGTTGTGGATTTCGAGCCCTATAGAATTTATTAATAATTGGGTAATTCTTATTTCCTTGTCTGTTTTTCATAGTCATATAATTTTCAAAACTGTCTATAATGTTTAAATAAGTCCTTTCATCAAAAGCTTCAATATTTGGTATAAATGCTGTTGTAGTGTTACCATCTGATTGTAGTGTCAGTTGCCTGTGCTGCTTTAGGTGTTTGTTGAAGAAGTCGGTCAAAAAATGCTCGTTGTGCTTGCCTAAATTGATCTTTATTCATATTGAATTATTTGAGTTTGAAAAAAAAATTTCCTTGATTAGTAATATGCACATCTCGTCACCAAAATTTTAATATCCTACTAGGTTATTTGAAACACCCAAAAAGGTACAAACCACTAAAATAAATATTTAATATTATTTTTATTAATTGCTATTGACAACCAACCGAAGCTAACTACTTTTTAGTCATAATAGTTTTGGATAAACTTTATCGATACATAGAGTTTCAATTCTTTAACTATTTCAAAATAGTGCAATAAATGTAGTATGACAAGTATATAAAATATTAGAAACAGCTCTAGGAAATCAAATTAATCCAGACTGTATCTGGTGCCCTAATGGTACACTTGGATCTCCTTAAAACTACTGAAGGTGCACTAGATCCAGGTTCATTAGGTCCTTGAGGAGATGAAATTTGATCAGACAGAACTCCTGTGGAATTATTGACCTGTATGTCGATATCCGCATCGAGAGCTAAGTCTATTTTCGTTTCAAGTGGAGCAGTAGTCGCATTTGAAAATGTTGTGGGAATATTAACTCCACTTGGTTCAGAACTAGAATCCCCTGGTAGTGGTACAATTGTTTCAGACTGATCAATTAGAGGTACTGTTGGTGTATTTTGGCCAATCCCTCTAATTTGTTCTGTGTGTCTTCTCCAAACACTTGAATTATCTAGTTTAATCAGGTAATGTAGTTTACCTAACTTTTTGTAAACCTGAACAAATTCCTATTTGTCAGCATGGATGTAGTCCCGACATCCCACTCTTTCCCCTATCTCAAACGTTTGGAAAGGTTTTAAGATGCTTTCGGTAACATCCTCAGAGTGTCCGGTTTTGTAGGGTTTTTAAAAGTCTAAACGTGTCCGTATTTCCCTATTAAACATCAAGTACGAAGGACTTACTCCCGTTATGGAATGGGGTGTTTTCCTATAGTGTAATAGAAATTTTGAAAGTTGTTTTTCTGTATCACGTGAATTTCCCTTCAATGCACGTAAAGCTTGTTTCAAAGTTTGAACATAGCATTCAGCTAAGCCATTTGTGGCAGGGTGATACGGAGCGCTTAATTTATGGATTATTCCATTTTCTTTCAAAAAAATTTTAAATTTGCAGCATACAAATGTCTGAAAATTATCTGAAACCAGGATTTTTGGTAACCCAAATGTTGAAAAGATTTTACGTAACAATGTAATAGTATTTATGGTAGTCATATCTTTAACTATGTGTATTTCAGACCAACAAATAAATGCGTCCACCATGATAAAGAAATATGAATTCATAAATGGACCTGCGAAGTCAAAATGGACTCGTTCCATGGGTGCTGTTGGGGTATCCCAGGAGTGAAGGGGAAACTTTGTAGGGTTATTTTTAAGTTTATTGCAATCTACACAATTTTTGCAAATTGCTTCTATGTCGTACGAAATTAGCAGTATTCACGAGCCAATTGTTTCATCCTTAGTATGCCGAGATGTATTGCATGTAATTCTTGTAAGACCGCTGGTCTTAAAGTTTTTAGGAATTACCGCCATTTGTTGACGGAAAATGCAATTATTTTGTAAAGAATACTCAATTTGAGGTATATTGAACCTATCCTGAGCTTTCACTTCTGTGCCGCTTTTAAGTGAATTTAATAAATTTTTTAGTGTATTATCTTTTGATGTTTCTACTGCTAATTGTTTCAATGTAATGGGTAAAGTTTCAATTTGATAAATTTCAAATTGATCGCTAACGTCATAAGGAAAATCACGAGTATTTTTGACGGGTAACCGCGACATCGCGTCTGCATTTGAGTGTAATTTAGTATTTTTGTATTTAATTTTGTACATAAATGATTGTAAAAACAATGCGTAATGTTGCATTCGTGTGGTTGTTAGTGTGGGAAGTCCTTCCGAAGGTGAAAAGATTTGCACCAACGGTTGATTGTCAACATATAATGTAAATTGTCGACAAACTAAATAGTAGTAAAATTTCTTTATGCCAAATATGATTGCATATGTTTCTTTATCGGTTTGTGAATATTTTTGTTGTACTGTAGTTAATGTCTGGGAAGCAAACTGTATGGGTCGCTCCCTGCCATCAGGGTACACGTGCGATAATACTGCACCCACCGCGTATGGGCTAGCATCTGTAGCCAGAACCAATGGGAGAGTTGGATCAAAATGAGCCAATACTTTATTCGATAGTATTTCCTCCGTTATCCGTGAATGAATTTTGGCATTGTTTGCTCCACCCGAACTGTACACCGCCTTTTAACAAATTGTATATCGGGTGTAGGGTTGAACTAACATTTTTCAAAAAGCGTGCATAGAAATTTACTAGTCCTACAAATGCACAAACTTCAGTTTTATTAGTGGGGACTTTCGCATTTACGATTGCATTCATTTTCTGTTTAGTTTTATGTATGCCCGATTTATCAATGGTGTATCCGCAATACTCAATTTGATCAGTAAAAAATGTAAATTTATTATAATTAACCCATATATTGTATTTTGCAAGTCTATTTAAGACCATTTCTAGTCTTTCAAAATGTGAAGCATCATTAACCCCCGTAATTTTGATGTCGTCTAAAAAGACTAATACACCTGGTATATCCTTTAGTATATTTTCAATCGAGCATTGCCAGATTGCAGGGGCACTTGCAATTTCATACATTAATCGTGTGCTCCTGTACAATCCTTTTGGCATACTTAATGTAAGATATTTTCTATCTTCTGGCCTAACTTACATCTGTAAATAGGTTTGTTGTAAGTCAAGCTTAGTAAATTTATCACCACCTGCCATTGAAGTAAATAGTTCTTCAATTGTCGGTAACGGATGCTCATCCACAACTAAGTTGGGATTGAGTATACAATTGAATGCACCGCATATTCGTATTTTGCCATTTGCTTTTAAAAGTGGCACAATCGGTGTAACATATTCACAGCTTTCAACTTTTTCCAGAACACCTTGATTTTCTAGAAAGTTTAACTCCTGTTCTATTTTTGGTAATAATGCATATGGTACCTTCCTTGCTTTAATAAAGAAGGGTTTCGTGTCACTCTTAACATTTAAAGCGGCCTGAATGCCTGTAATTATACCTATATCTTGGTTGAAAAGTAGTTTGTATTTCGATAAAAGTTTGTTCTAATTTTGTATTAACATTATTTATCTGTGTACCTTCTGTAACCCTATTCCCAGTTGTCGTAACCACTCACGCCCTAGTAATAGTTGCTTATCGTTACGAATAACATATAAATTTAAGGTTTTAGTGCACTTTTTGTACTGAACTTCAACCTTTGCCAAGCCCGCAACATTTAGTGCCTGCTTACTGTAACTAAACAGTTTGATATCTGTCTTATGTAATTGTAATTTGGGAAAATATGTGGAAAAATCTTTGTAATTTATTACTGTTACTGCTGCACCCGAATCGAGTTCAAAATCAATATGCACATTATTAACTAATATGGGTATTATAAATTTTTTTCTGAAATCCACATGTTCAGAAGAATTCTGTATTGAAAGAATTTCATCAATTTGCTTTACATGTCCCTTACCTGATTTCATGCAAACCTGGATCACATGCCCTTTTTTGTTACCTTTCGTACAAAAGTTTTTAGCATAACAAGCATTTGCAATGTTTTGGAGATCCACACCTAAAACATTTCAAATTAGTATTAGCTTGAAAAGTATTATTCGAATGGTTTTTCTCTCGTTTGTGAAGAGTTTTGTTAGTAACGTAGTTTTTATTCTCCTGATGTTGTACATTGTGTACTGCAGCCAAATTTGAACCATGTAATTGTGCAGCACCTCGAGCTGAGGTCTCCATACTCACTGCAATTTCAAAAGCTTTTTCAATTCTAAGATTTTTCTGCTCTAAGAGTCGACTTTGTATATTCTGTGTCCTGAGTCCAAACACGAACAGATTTCGTAAGGCTTTCTTTAAATATTCGCCAAAATTACATGTAGTAGCTAATCTTTGTAGTGTAGTTAAGTATTCCTGCACTGTCTCACCTTCGTGGTGTCTTCTTTGAAGGAAACAAAAATTTCAGCAATATCTAACGGTTCTGGATTGTAATGTTGTTTCATGGTAATTACTAACTCATTGTATGTTTTTGTACACGGTAAATCTGGAGAGATTTTATCGCATAAAACATCATATGCCTCAGGACCCATGTAGTAAAAATGTACGCAACTTTCTTGTCCTCGGATACCCCAAATACATTGAATGCACTCTCAAGACACATTAACCATGTGTCGAATTTTTTTGTGGTATCATATGTTTCTATTGAAAACACTGTATGTATTGAATGTATCGTATCTCGCGCCATTGACTTGAATTTTTGTATAAAGTTTCGTTAGTCAATGACCCTTGACTTCACACGTGGGTGTAGTAAGGTTCGTTTTGTAAATTTGCTTGAATTCGTCAATAATCCTCGTCGCCAATCTGTTGTGCATGTGATAAAATAACGTAAAGAACGAGGTTTCGTTTATTTATCAGTATTTACACAACTCATTTAAAATGTAGTATATCATAAATATAATGGTGTAACAGCGTTTTACCGAAGCGCACAACATGTCATTTTTCATGGACGCACCCCCGATAATTGACCGAATTGCAACTAAAAACTAAGTGTCTAGTATAACTCTTAGCGGAACTACAACGCTAAAATTAAATTATTTAAAATCTCATAATTTATCCATTATCAGAAATGTATGTGTATATTGTTTGTACCTGGTTACATAGTACAATAAACAAGGATGACTAGTTCTAAAAACGATAACATCTGGAATGACTGTGTGACTCAAGTAATCGACAAGCTGTATAGAACTAATTAATGAATCAGTACCCATTAATGAACTTACTATTAGATGAATTTCTTAGATTTTACAATTTTGTTTCCAATGCAATAGCTAATTTTACATTTAGGAAAAATTACAAATCAAATTCAACTTACTCAGCAAATGCCACCACTCTGCCATTAACATTTAGAGTGTTAATTTTCGCTATGTCGTCAGAAGAAAGATGAAAATCAAAAATTTCAAAATTTTCTTTAATTCTTGCCTTATTGATCGATTTTGGAATTACAATAAATCCACGCTCAACTAGGTATTTTAATATTATTTGAGCAGAACTTTTCTGAAGTCGTCCAGCAATTTCCTTCACTTTAGGATCTTCAAGTAACTTTGGATCGTTTGGTTTAGCCCAAGGTCGGCTAGGTGAGGCCAATGGACTATAGGCCATTAATGAAATATTTTTTGAAGCACAAAATTCGGCTAGTTTGTATTGGGTTAAATATGGGTGACATTCTATCTGAAATAATTATTTTATATTAAAAAGAAAACTAATTAAAAGTAAAACACTACAATAAATTCATTTTCAAGCCATAGTATGAGTTTTGGTTTATTATTTGTTGGTGCCAGGCAGCAATTATTAACAGCAGAATTTTATTCAGAGATTGTTACTTGATATACCAGCATATGCATTAGACACTGCAATTCTTCTGATTTTTTTTACTTGGCAACATCTGTGCCAGGAAGCTGACCTATAATAAGAACACTTACCTAAGGGTAATATTTAATTAACTATTAGTAATAATAGTTAGCGCTAATATAATATTAAGTGCATGGTTTTATTGAAATTAATGCAATGATTTTGTATAAAACTTCGCCAGAAGTTTTATAAGTACAATGTAGATTTTTGTAGTTATTAACTAACATATATAAATTCTATAAGGTATATCAAATAAGTATTTTTGACTTAAACTAATAACGATTTAATTTTTATTCTAGACAAAAGAGTAAACACAAAAAAGTAGTATTACATGTTCCAGACAATAAAACTCGTGAATTTTTTCCATTTTCTTCTTTGATAAATATTGTTATAAAGTCATAATACTTGTATCAAACGTTTAAAAAAAGCAATTGTTTTGATAAAGTGTAGCTGAAAAATCACGAATAATGAATTGAAAGTCTACACGACTTTTGAGTCTCTTCCTGTATATGGGATGCATGGAAAATAACCATATGGTTTGATTATTCAAAAACCAATCCACTTTTCAGTTTACCATGTTATGAAACAGAAATATCCCTGATCGTTTTTTGTCATTATGTCATTTATATTATGCAAAAAATCCTGAGAGCCATGAAGAACCAAATGACAAATTATATAAAGTTAGGCCGATAATAAAATATTTTAGCAATAAAATGCATTACATCTATTGACCTGGAAAAAATCTGTAACTTAATTATTTGTTTTTATGGAATGCACAACTAACATTTCATCAATATATAAAAAGTATACACCACAAATATGGTATAAAACTTTACGAACTCACCAAGGGCGATTATTATTATTATTATTAGTTTTAAATATATGTGTATACTGGTCAATCAGATATGCCGAGTGGAGAAAAGTATACCTATAATTTTGGGTTTGCTGAAAAATCACTGAATATAGAAAATGCTGTTATATAACGAATTTGACAGGGTATGGCAAAGTATCTACAGTGAACTCCCAGAAAAGTTATACTAACTAACGGCGAGGAATGCAACCTACTGTGTTGCCAATATAATCTAGCCAAAGGAAATGCATACAAATATTTTAGAGATACAGATTAACGATTCTGTACAGCTGTGTTTATAGATAATTATTGTTACAAGTGTGGATTGGGCTATATAACTTCTACTTTCGGATACATATTATATGGGAATGGGATGAATGAAAAAAAAGTAATCCTATAGAAGTGGAAAACGCAATACAGCAAAAATGTGTAACAGTTTTATTTTCATTTTTTAAATTTAAACCGCGTTTCGTGACCTTGCCCCAAGGGAGGAGATAGAACAACAATTTGAGCTTTACAATACAAGCGCAACTGTAACAGTTTTCCAAAAAATTTGAAATTTTAGAGTTAAACGTTGTAACGGTTCTAAAATTTTTAAGTATAATAATGAACACCTTTAAAATAATAGTGCATGTGAGACACGGTAATTCAAAACTTCAAAGGGACTTAAAACATATACGTGTACGAGATGGAACTATAAAAAATTGTTGTGCCAACAACTAACTTAACCATACCCCAAGGGAGAATATGAGAAGGTCCAAGTTGAAATATTCTTTGCTAAACTGAAAACAAAATAAATTGAAGTTGGACGCCACTGTATCTGACATGTATAAAAAATTATAATTTTGGGATAGATACAGAAACCTTTTAGAAGTAAATAATTTTCAAATTTCTACGTTAGCTTTTTGGAAAATTGACCATACTAAAATCAATGTTTCTATTCTATAATAAATAATTTGTATCCAATCGCAATATTTAACAAAAGAAATAAATAATTTCACACATTTTAGTTATATATATATATATATATATATATATATATATATATATATTGACGTGTGGAATTATAGGTTAAATAGGTCTAGACATAAAATTTTATCAACTGTGTATATAGAAAACAGGAACAATTTATTTACGAGCCAAATTAATCAGTTTAGATAGTGAAGACGGATGGTTATTAACAGATTTTGTAATTCTAAATTAGAATGTTAAAATTGCATAAAGGGAAGAAGCTTTAGTGTACATAAAAACTCAAGGATACGCAAATTAATTGTAATAATTTTAAATCAAGCGCATGGAAGCAGAAACTGACTTTTCAAGTATAAAAAATCAATAATTTAAATGCATCTTTCCATTTACATAAAAGTAAACGTTCGTTTACAAATACTAAGAAGGGAAGAAACTCGAAATTGTTATTTTAAATAACAAGTGGCTTTGAAGAAACACCTGTGGTTAAATGTCAGGTTCATAGAACTGGATTATACGTTGAGACAGAATTTCTATGAAATTGTTGCAACAGTCGATTTGACAAACTGCTAACTATAACATGTGTCTTGAAGACTGAGTGAAATAAAAGATCTAGAATGTAAAACAGACAGAAAAACGTATAAGAAAGCGTTGGTTACAAGTCACGTCTAAACTACACGGGGAAATATAAAGGCCAACAACAATATCGATTTTCTGTAGCTTGAGAGATGTTTCTAAAGACAATAAATATGGGTAGAACGGAGAAAGATAGCTGATAGGTGGAGCGTTAGGACGGGGGAAAACTATATCGTTGGTTTAAGGCTAGGCAGTTTTGAGAAGCGCACGTCCGTTGAAGTATTAAACAAATTTCAGTGTAACATTATAATGATCTCGGAATTTTACAGACGTTACGTTCAAAATTTGTAGAAGTGATTTTAAAAATAAGCTTTTCAATGAAGAGAGGTTCCTTGAGGGGCGTGAAAAGCGTTAAATACTCGGACAAAGATATTAAAGCTCTCTTTCCTTTTAAATCTGAGATCGCGTTTAGATCTTCAACGTAATTAATAGTACATGCTCTTACGTGTATTAATTATTGTGTATTCGGTAAAGTAGCATACAACATCCTGTTTGAAAATATGTAAAGCGTAGTAACGTACCGCAAAAGTAGTAAAAGTGACATTGCACGAGTGGGTGCTAAGGTCTAGATAAAAAGTGCCGTTACTACAACGAATCGATTGAATGAAGGGATGGTACTTAGGTAAGCGAATCCTAAAGCTTAACTAGTATGCATGTAGTGTACTTGGTATGAAATGTTAAGTTGGACAAAGCAAATATCTGGGTAGAAGATTAGAGGTGGTGGCAAAGATTTGGATAGTGGGAATCAGTTGGATCCAGGCATAATCAAAGTATATGGACACTACAACGAGGGTTTCTGGTACCCATCTTCAGAGGTGACGAGGGACAAACCCTACTCCAGGTAAAGAAAATTAATTTCCTGCTTTTTATATAAACATTTGTGTTAATATTTTGTGTGTTTGAGTGTTTTGACTTATTGGGGGCGTATTTATTACCATAGAACTCGTTTAAACTCGTAACTCACGCGACGAGAAGGTTGTGTTTGGTATCGCTCTATGTTATACGGTGTTTTATTGGTTGTTTTAAGTTGAACATTCTTGAAAATTAGCATACTTGTGTGTCTGTGCGTAAATAGGCTTATTTTGGTAAGTCTCATGTACCTTATTCTGCAGCTGCATGAAAATCGTTTATAATCGGTCCAATTGATTTAAATCCCATATATCGTAATCATAATGCCAAATACTTGTTTTATTTGTAGTATTGCTATTACAACAAGGTCGCCCGGCATATCATGTGCAGGCCGTTGTCGCGGCTTTTATCATGCCAAATGTTTAAATATATCAAGTGCTGTACTAAAACATTAAATGCTGCTAGCGAAGCAGGCTCATCTTGAAATGCAAGGAGTGTCGTCAATCACACGATGTATCAGTAATCATTGTAGATACAGGTGATTCTAATAGCGATGACGATAAATTTGAATCTGCTGAAAAAGAAGATTCCAGTTCTGTGACCTACATTTTAAGATCTATTCAGCATCAACTTTCAGAAATGAATAAGAAACATGATTCTTTACTTGAGTCTGTGGAGTTTTGCTCTAATAAAGTATCCGAATTTGAAAAATCGCTGGCTGATATTAAGAGTAAATTCAAAAGGATTGATACATTAGAAACTGAAAACGTTTCTCTAAAAAGAGAATTATTTACAATCAATACAAGATTAGATAATTTCGAACAGTATAGTCGTGCTAACAATCTGGAAATTCAAGGCGTTCCATTTAAAGATAACGAAAATATTTATAAAGTAGTTGAGTCGATTGCAGCCGCCGTAAACTGCTCCGTTGTTCCATCTGATATAGAAGTTGCCCACAGAGTTGCGCATAATAACTCTAATAATAAACAGCACAAACCTATAATAATAAGGTTTTGGTCTCGCAAAAAAAGAGATGATCTACTTGCTGCTGCAATACAGGCAAAACGCGATAATAAAGAGCGTCGAGGATTACATGTAGAGAATGTTGGTTCCAGCATATATATTAATGAGCATCTTACTCTAAAACGGAAAATTTTATTTAAAGCTGTAAGGGAAGCTGCTAGACAGAATAATATTAAATATGTGTGGATTAAAATGGGCTTATATACACAAGGAAATCTGAGTCATCAAAAATCGTTATTGTGGATTCTGATACGGACATTCTGAAGTTAAATAAGGACCGCTTTGTTTAACTTCATCCTTTCCATTATTATTGTACAAATATTGATTATCTGCATTATAGAATAATGAGTGTTTCGGTATATTACCAGAATGTTCGTGGATTACGCACTAAAATCAACACGTTATATAGTTGCTCGTTGCTATTGATTTCGATATTCTTTGTTTTAGTGAAACTTGGTTAAATTCTAGCGTCGAAAGTAGTGAACTCCTTGGCAATAATTTTGTGATCTTCGTCGCGATCGCGACACTAGTGCATCATCTAAAAAGACGGTGGCGGGTACTCATTGCCGTTAACAATAAATTTACAACTGTTCATCAATATAATTGGAGCAGTGATGCGGAGGATCTCTGGATCACTATCATTGGAAACAATAATCAAAAGCTGCACATATGCTGTGTATACCTGCCGCCAGGTGACGCAAGTTGTTACGTACTTTATTTCCAAGTTATGCACTATTATTACTACCACTCCTGATGACACATTTTTAATTGTAGGTGATTTTAATCTTACGGAAGTGCAGTGGACTAGAACTACTAATAATGTTTTTTCTCCATACAATATGTCTAATAAATCTGCCATATTCTTCGATAATTTAGCATACTGTGGTTTAATACAATTTAATAATATTCTAAATTGCAAAATCATATTCTTGATTTGATATTTAGCAACAAAGAAGTAGTTATGGACATTAATGAATGCCAAACACCACTTCTGAATTTAGATAAATATCATCCTCCAATAGAATTCTTAATTAACTTCAGCAACATTTCTTATTTAAAACTAAACATTAATGAAATATATCTATTTAAAAAGCTAACTATAACGATCTCAATATTACATTAAATAACATAAATTGGTCATATCTAGAGGAGCTTGACATGGATAAAGCCGTTAATCATTTTACTCGACCATATTTCAAATTATCACACAGCATGTCCCTCAGAAGCATCTTAACAATAAGTACCCTTTATGGTATTCCAAACCCACAATTAAGGCAATAATTGAAAAGAAAAATATCATAAGTTATGGAAAAATTCAGTAGTAGGTTAGACTATATTACTTTTAGCGTACTTTAGGAAAAGAGTGAAACTTCTAATAGAGAAAGATTATAACATTTATGTTGCTGACTTAGAGCGCAATCTATGTGATAATCCCAAAGGTTCTGGACGTTCGTTCGTAACAAACGTTGTAATTCTGGTCTGCCAAGGATTATGAAATTTGGAAATAAAACAGCTTCCGATGGTCAAGCGGTGTGTGAACTATTCTCGCATTATTTTGGTTCCGTGTATGTTAGCAGTGTTAAAGCCTCAACAATTGACCCGTTAATGTCCAATATGTGTTCAATTTGTCCGTTATTTTCTGAATTAGACATTTGCAGAGCGCTAGGTAGTCTAGATACGCGAAAAGGCGCTGGTCCAGATGGCATACCGCCATTTTTCTTCAGAAATGCTCTTTCACTTTAGCTCGTCCGATTTGCATCCTTTATAATAAATCACTTAAATGTGGAATTTTTCCTGATCTTTGGAAAAAAGCACATATTATACCCATATACAAATCTGGTGACAAAAGTGAAGTTAGTAACTACAGGCCTATTTCGATCTTGTCATCTATGGCCAAACTATTTGAGTCGCTAGTTTTAAAATAATATATAACATGGTAAGCTCTCAAATAATTGGTGAACAGCACGGATTTGTCAAAAGACGTTCAGTGGTATCAAACTTACTTTTATACGCATGATATTGCTCGAGCTATGGATAGCAGAGTACAAATGGACGTAATATATACTGACTTTAGCAAAGCCTTTGACAAAGTTATACATGAGATATTGTTTGAAAAATTGCTGAAGTTAGGTATAATCGGGGACTTATTAAGGTGGATTATTTCCTACATTTCAAACAGATCGCAGATAGTGAAAATTGGTGCATATCTATCGAAAGAAGTTTTGTTGACATCTGCCCGCAGGGTAGTCATCTTGGACCTCTCTTTTATTATCTACATTAACGATATAAAAGAATGTTTTCGTTATAGTAAGTTCTTAATGTACGCGGATGACCTAAAACTTTACTGTGAAGTAGAATCGCTATCGGATTGTTTAAATCTACAGGACGATCTTAATCGCTTTCACGCGTATTGTGTAACCAATAAATTGCAATTGAACTATAATAAGTGTTATCACATTCGATTCACTAGGAACAAGTACAATATACACCATGTGTTTACATTGAATAATCATCCAATAAAGACCGTCACCACTATTAAGGATTTGGGTGTGTTGTTTGATTGCAAATTAATATTTAATGAACATGTAAATGCTATCTGTATCAAAGCTTTCAGAATGTTAGGATTCATTGTAAGAACTACACGTGCCTTCCACAGTTTTGAAGCTGTAAAGGTTCTTTATTACTCATATGTACATAGTATCCTTAATTACGCTTCAATTGTGTGGAATCCGCAATATGCTTACTATTGTGATAGAATTGAGTCCATTCAAAAAAAATTTTTGAGACATGTAAAGTTTAAATATCATCGGATGTCTCAGGAGAATTATTCTCAATTTTGTCAACGTACTGGAATATAACAATTAGAAAATCGTCGTTTTATGGCCGATGCGTGCTTCCTCTATAAGTTAGTAAATAATTATATTGACTGCCCTAGTGCTCTACAGTTAATAAATTTCAATGTGCCCAGGTACCCTACTAGAGTCACTCCAACCTTCGTAAGCTAAAATATAACACTAACACTATGCAAAATTCGCCGGTAGCCTGTATGATTTACACTTATAACACACGTTATAATAATTTAGACATTTTTCACATCTCTTTGTTAGCGTTTCAAGCTCTATAAAATTAATAGAAACCTATATAGAATAATTTATAAACTAATATAGTACCAAGCTAAATTGCTATCACACATATTCTTACGTTACTTGCGTTGCCTATTTATTTAACTAATTTATATAATCATATTTATACAAAATTGTAGTTTAAGTTTTTTTTTTTATTTTTTTTTTGTTAAATGCACTTTTATTTATTATTATATTATATTTTTGTCAACCTGTACACTTTAAGTTCACTATACTTCAATCAGTGAGTTATTAAACTTATGTTTATAGATATTAGTGGATACTTCACTGGGACTTGTCCTGTTTGTATCTCATAGTTTTAATAAATAAATAAATAAATAAATAAATAAATAAATAAATAAATATATGCAGAACTATTAATCTTGATTATTTTAAAAGGTTTTTATTGATGATATATAAATGTTTATTCATGATATAAAATGTTGTAAGGAGTAAACGGGTCTTTAAATTTTGTTTTTAATAAAAATGCAAGGTTTAAAAGCATTTAGAGGAACTGGGTTATAATGAGCTCAAAATAGACCAGAATAAAATTAATCTAAGGTTGCATGAGGGGCCCATCTACTCGTATTAAATAGGATTTGTTGAAATGTATTAAAATCAAGGACTTTAAAGTATTTAATGATTGAGGTGGTAACAGTTTTAGCAAACTGTCTGTACCAAGGTGTACATATTTTATTAATAATGGAAACTTGTTAATATGTGTAAATAAAAAAATTGTAGGTTCTGTTGCATTATTTGAGTGATAATTTCATTTGACTGTGTTTGTGAGAAAGGAAGGTGCTTAGGATGGTAGGTATTCAAGAAGAAGCCGATTGCCAGCTAGCCAACCTTAAAACAACAAACTGCTCTTTATACCCTTTTAGATATTACGACACTTCAATATATATATATATATATATATATATATATATATATATATATATATATATATATTATATCGTAGTCCGATAAGTTAAAGTTATGTGTTAGTGAAGATGTAAAATAACATAGTTTTATATTGTTAACTTAAGAAACATATTTGAAAATGGAAAACCGAAACGCGTCATATGAATTAAATTAAAATGATAGATTGAGCAGTTTCATTTCATTACTATAACAAACATCATATAGCTAAGATAGTGCAAATGACCAAATTCCAAGAATTATAAATATTTATGGTTTCGGGTTGGGACCGTGTCATTTTATAAATTAAGGTCGACGTTTCGCCCACTTTTGTAAGGGACTTCATCATGACAAGAAAAGAAATAAGTAATAAAATAAAAATAATAAAAATATTAAGTAGAGAAGTAAAAGTGTAAAGAGAAGAGTTACTCCTGAACTAGCAGACTCACTAGCCCATTCAAAGTCAAAAGGTGTCTTGTGACGAAGTAACAGTTACAGTAACAGACTGGAACGATAGAGATTTTTGTAGTTCAGAACTTAACTGTTTGTGGAAATGGGGATTGCAAAATAAATTCGTTGTGGGACTCAGCAAAAATAATCCAGTGTTTATCTCTGACCACTGACTGCAACCCTTAGATTGGGCCAGATTCCAGCTGGTTGCATGTAGTAGAAAAGGCAATGGTTCTATACTGATGTCATAGTATCTGAGCAATGAGCTCGAGGATACATGTTGGCTTGGAGATATTTGCTGTCTGATGGTATTTATTAAATCTACCGAATCTTGTTGTCTTACAGGATTTTGTTGGTCCTACGGAATTTTGTAGACTCTAAAGAATTTGTTGACTATAAAATTTGTGCATCAACAACTCCCCAACCTGCTTGACTCGAGGATGATGTGGAAGTGAGCGGATTGAGAATACAACTTAAAAAGAGTGTTCAACTGGGAGAATCTTATCAGAACAAATGTTTAATGCCTATGCGCTGTGTGTATGAAACAAGTTGAAAATTTTGAGGTATAAGGTGAACAGTAAGGTGTTTACACGGACTTTTGAAAGATTATATATTCACGACTTTACAAACCAGGTTTCAAAACACTCGAATTGTTTTATATATGATCGTGGGTACAAAATGTTTAACTTAGCCTTACAATTTAACCAAACTAAAAAATAACAAATCACATGTTGTTTTCCATATGGGACTAAGGACTTATGAATTTGAAAATCCATCTAAATTTGCAAATAAATATACTTAGCGACTTTTTTTTCGCTTTCTATTGCTTTAATACCTCTATGCAATTTCGAAAAAAAAATTTTTATATAGCAAAAAAATTGTTACAAGTGGAAAGAAACCTGACATTTGTTTTACATTTCTGTGTAAGTTGGAAATGACATCATTGAGATTGGCAACCATAGAGGTGTGTTGGTAAAAGTAAGTCCCGTCCTATTGCTAAGTATAAGAAAGTATGATTGGCATTAACAGGATACATCAGATAATGTCTTATTATCCCTGCAAAAACAAGCCAATAAGCGATTTAAAAAGCTAGGACTGCATTTTCTTCAACATATACTAGTGAATAAATATTCCATCAGAAATCCCAACTAATCCAAATTTCGGCTACAAATATTACATACCTAATCCATATTGTACCTATCAAAATAAAAGAAAAATCTCAAAAATCAAATTCAAATCACATGTTAACAAAGAAAAATTAAAAACGCAAGAAATCAATTATAAAAGGTGACAATGCAAAATGTGTAACCGAAAGTATTACAAAAGATATTTAAGTGTATGACTTGTTCATCAAGTTACATTATGCAGATGTACTTGTGTTTTCCTTAATGTATCAGTGGTCTTTTAAATGAATAGCACATCCTGCATCTTTACTTTGAAGTTTTTTTGATATGCACTTGATTTTCATATTGTTGTTAACTTGAATTTGAGGGATTGATTTTACTTCGTTTCGCAATTGGCTATAAGCTTATCCGTATTTTACAACTTTTACCATGTTTTATTTATTTACTTACAAGAATAATGTATATATCGACTTTTACCATCCTTCTAAATTGTGAAACTTGTTGGTAGTTGGTATTCAGTGCTTATAACACGCAATTGTTTTAAATTAATACAGCTTGGAAATGATTTCACTCTAACAATTACGCACAACTAACCTGATTTATTGCAGGAACTATAGAACCATGTTTTATAATACGTTCAATTTGATTTTTATTAAAATTACTAAGTCCTATTGATTTAGTTAAACCCTTTGTGTATGCTTCCTCCATTTTCTTCCAAGTATCTACATAATCAAATTCTGAATACTCAATGCCATTTGGACCAACTGGATAAAGAGAATCTCCTTCCTATAAAACAGAAAATTATTAGTATATTTATTTCAATTGTTATCTAAATAAATTATGGTAGTGGTAATTTGATTGTTTTAAAACGGTGCTTAAATGAGCAAATTTAAAGTATTTATATAGGAGTTAGTTTTGAATATGGTCTAAAACAATATATACGAAAATGGCTTATTGTAACCACTATTAGTCATATTTTAAAATTGAAACAAACAATACTTTTTAAAAAACACCTCCAAGAATGTCACAACTGGCACTTCATTTTTCCAAAAAGTCATTTTAAAGTCAGCGATGTTTGTAGTCAGCGCTTGTAGGGTTTGTTTTGACAAAAAATCCTCGCAGATAATCTATTAAAAGGTCAGAGTGTTTCGAACTCTGATCATAAACTTTCGTGGTAACAACTAACAAAAAAATTATTATATAATTAAGACCTAGGGCTTTAGACTTAAATTAAATGACAAAATTCAAGTATCAGTTACAATGTTAAAAAAAAATTATACTTGCACAAATCCACAAAGGGCTTTTTCAATTAAATATCTTTGGTTTCTTGACATTATTTTAAATTGATGTTCAAATCCCAGTTTACAAAATCCTGCATATTATTTAAATCTTTATTTAGTAAACAATGTGCATCCTGGGACTTATTCAATAAAATTTTTAATAGCTTTTTATATCGAAGCATTTCCCATTTTCATTGTATATAATTACATTTAATAATTTTCATGTCTATGTGCAGATAACGTTTAAAACATACTTCTTCATGCACTGTTACATTTTGGATATTAAATTACAGTATATGTATTGCATACTGCAAATAACGTTGTCTTTGTGACTTAAATGAACATTTCGCGTTCGAATTCATGAATGATTAAATCATTTCCATTTATATACCAAATTATCTATTTCTAGAATGGAGTAGTATTTTGGTGACTCCATTTCCAATAATATACGCCCATCTGACGTACATTTCTGAAAAATCCTCATTAGCATTCAAAATGGTCTCCTTTTGTTATGTCGTTAGTGTATATTTATGTGCGCTCTCCGTCTTTATTTAATACCTAAAGTTAATGTTCGCGGTCTCCTACTACTGTACAGTGAATGCGCGAGATCATAAATATTTCTTATCAATTTCTATTACATTTTCTGGGTTTTTTAGTGTTCCAGCCGCTTCTTGGAATACACGTTTCTTTATTAATTAGTTCATACGAATTTGACGTATTTTTCTCAATTCCTCTCAAAAATACAAGTATGTTTTATTTGAAATATTTTTATGCTATACAAAGGCTAATTAATTTAAACTTTAATTGCTTTTCAATTCAAACAAGGTGCTATTCTTATAGAAAATATTTGCGTTTACGTCAAAACGTGTTCTAGTATAATAAGATTAAAATTGGGGTTTTCAATACACGAAATTATTTATCTTAGAATTATCAATTCGCATTTTAAGGTATCTAAAAAAATAATTATTTTTACATATACGGCTTACATTATTTGCTATGTAATTACAATACGCTTATATAATACAGGGTGATTATACACGCGCAATTGCATTTTCGTTTGGCATTTTAATGAATAAAAGTACGCTTGTATTATGCAGGGCGTAACCATAAATTTACGGAAATTTCTATTTTTTTTACACAAGGTACGTTGATAAATACTAACGTATTACAATTAATAAGATGAAATAATAAATTAGACTTTTTATACAAAACCCAAAAAAAATCTAAGTTATTATTTTATTTTTTTAATTGTAATACGTTAGTATTTATCAACTCACCTTGTGTAAAAAAATTACCTAAAATATATATATATATATATATATATATATATATATATATATATATATATATATTACTCATATTTAGACCAGGGTAGAAAATTAAATAATCACATCAAATGATTTTAATCACCGTGTATAAGGAATTTCATTAAATAATACGCGTTATTAAAACCATGAAGCATAAATAAACTCGGTTGTTTCAGTAAAAATAAGAAATTTAAATTATTTATAAGACGAAGCAGTAGTGAAAAGCTCTGCTGTAATGTAATTATTCCTAAACAAAGAGAAATTACGTACAAAGTTTATATTAATTAACCTATTTTAAGTAACCGGTAGTAAAACAAAGTGTACGTATAATAATTAATATTTAAGTTGTATTCGCTAAAAATAAAAAGGATAGAAATCAATTTTAATTGGAGTTAATTAAACCGTTAATAACATATAATACCTATAGAAACTTGTAAAAACACAAGATTAAAATACCACGGAATAAAGCTCTGAGAATTAATATTATTTTGAACACCTGCGTAGTTTAAATATCACATTCGGCGTAAATTTTGCAGATAATTAATGTTTCAAAGAATCTTGGGGAAAACGTCGCATAATAGTTACGAGAATTGCTAAAGCTGGGTATTTCACACTCCATGTGGACTAAAATAATCGATAATAAAGTATATCAAGTTGCACCAATAAGAACACGGTAGAGAAGGAAAGAGAAAATGCGTCAAGCAAAGACACATATTGTAAAAGGCGGGATTTAAGCAACGTCACGGGGTCACAATTGGTTGAAAATAGGATGCAAATATCAGAGGTAGAACAACAATTTCTGTACAAAATCAATTAGTTTTTCTCGGACATGCTTATGCGTGCCGTGTGGAAATTTTCTGAGATTTGAATGGGGCGAGTGAAAATTCGTAAAAATCGACGTGCGAGCAACAGACTGGGAACATAGAATGAGGAATTCTTTAGAATTACCCGTTTTGGGGAACAGACCGACAGACAGGCTTTTTGCTATATATACCGAGATGAATATAAACAAGCCCTCTTAGACTTTTGACGATTCGATGCGTTAAAAGCTCGTACATACGCGACTTGATTGAAGATATTAAACCGTGCATTTTAGTTTGATTAAATAATTTAAAGTTTGCTAGTATATTTTAGTGATTCAAAATAGCTTGTTATTTACGTGCTAACATGAATGTACTTCAGTGCACTTAGATACAAGGTAATAAAATTTAGTTTCACTGTACCAATCAGCAAAATTTACAACGACGAATGTATACACAAAAGTAGGCAGTTTTGGCGATATATAGGTGACAGAAGCATGAATTTCTTTGCTATTTTTCGGGAGTGTTAATAATTAAATGGTTCAAATACGTGTCTGGATCCATGAAACAAGGGTCAGATAAACACAGATGAGTTCCGGAAAGGCCCAGAAACGACTTTGAATGGATGGTGATGGAGAACACTTTAAAAGCGTAGAGAATCAGAAGCCGTAAATATAATCCTGTTGAATGGTGTGATTAACTAAAGAAACGATACTTTGAAGCTATGAGGACAGTAACCTTCAGGTAAATTATACTATTTTGTTTGACATTTTTGTGTGTATTGAATGACTTTATAATTGATTTACTTTAAATGGACATTAGTGAAATTGTTCTAACCATAAAAGTTTAATTTTAAGATGAAATTTGCTTGTTTAAGTAAAAAGGGTATTTTGTTTTGATGTTTGGGAATATGATGAAAATTTGGGTATGTCTTTGAGCTCAATTAGACAAACCTGGTTAATTAACGTAAAGGGTGGTAGATGCTCCTTTATACTCAGACTCGGTCTGCTTATATTGTTATATTAATTAGTAGGCATCCAACAAGGACTTTAATTCTGGATGCACATTAAAATGATAATAAAATTAATCTTGAAATTTTTTTGAAAACTGAATTTTATGCTGAAATTTAATTTGAAAATTTAATGTATTCTGAATATTGATGTAAATAGAGTTAACGTTGATGTTTGTGGTAGGAATGTGTTTGTTTAATTTTATGAATGAGGAGGTTTATAAAATTAGGTGAGCAGCCGAGGCGAAAAGCGTAGTTCACGGATTTAGAGAAGATTCACAGCATTCTTGACGCCCAATTCGTGAGGCTCGATTGGAAAACCTTAGTTTATGATTAATGGAGAATTTTAGAAGTTTCACAGCAATATATATATATATATATATATATATATATATATATATATTAATACTTGGCTTATAGCCGTAATTTTGAGTGTTGCTTCCTGTCTATATATGACATAAGTCAAAAACTTGACAATGTCAGATATGATTAACAAAAGTGCTAAACGTAATTGAAAGTTAGGTTTATATATAATTCTGTATACGATTTAGATTTGTAAATTTCCCAATTATAGTCATCGGTCTCGGTGGCGTTATTGGTAACCGCACAGTCCCGGCAAGACTGAGATGCAGGTTCAAATCCTGTTCAAAACCTTATATTATATATATAGTGAATAAGATGAAATAATAACTTACGCTTTTATGCAAAACTCAAATGATCATTTCAAATCGAGCTAGTAATTGAAAGATGGAAAATATTAGTTCTTGGACAGGACTTGAACCTGTATCTTGGTGGCGTAATTGGTAAACGCACAGTTCCGGCAAAACTGAGATGCAGGTTCAAATCCTGTCCAAGACCTTATATTTTCCTTCTTTCAATTACTAGCTCGATTTGAAATGATCATTTGGGCTTTGCATAAAAGTCTAAGTTATTATTTCATCTTATTAATTGCAACATGTTAGTATTTATCAACTTACCTTGTGTACTATATATATATATATATATATATATATATATAAAATACTCATATTTAGACCAGGGTAGAAAATTAAATAATCACATCAAATAATTTTAATCACCGTGTAGAAGCTTTGGGAAAAGGTACGTTATTAAAAAACCGTGAAGCATAAAAATTCATTCGTTTTATTAAAATAAGAGATTTAAATTATTTATAAGACGCTTTATATAAAAGGAAGCAGTATTAGAAAACTCTACATGTAATTTAATTATTCCTAGTAAAGAAACAAAGAGAAATTACGTGCAAAATTTATATTAATTAACCCTATTTTAAGTAACCGGTATTAAACAAAAATGTACTGATAATAATTGAATATTTAATTAGGATTCACTAAAACTAAAGGGTATTATTTTAATTGGAGTTAATTGAACCGTTAGTAACAGACAATATCTATAAAAACTTGTAAAAACCCAATAAAATACCATGAAATAAAGCTCTGAGAATTAATATTATGTTTGAACACCTGCGTATTTTTAAAAGGCTCATGCTGCGTAAATGTTGCAGATAATTAATGGTTACAAAGAATCTTGGAGAAACCGTGGCTTAATATTCACGGGAAGGCGCGATACGGGGTTATTTAACCCAGATAGTCCACATGGACTGAAATAATCGATAATAAGGAATATCAATTTGCACTAATAAGAACAGGGTAGATAGAGACAGATAATATGCGCAAGACCGAGGCACATATAGTAAAAGGCGTGAGTAGAGCAACGTCATAGGGTTGCGATTGGTTGAAAGTAAAAGGCAAAATTTGAGAGGTAAAAATAACATTTCTGTATAAAATTCAATTAGTTATTTCCAGAAGTTGCGAGCCGTGTCGAAATTTCTGAGATGTAACTGGTGCGAGTGCAAATTTCGTAAAAATCGCATGCCGGGCTGCGGAATGGGAGCATAGCAGGCGAAATTCTTTAGAATTGTCCGTTTTGGAGACTCGACCGACAGACAGGCTAACCTCTATATATACCCAGGGGAATATGAACAAGCTCTCTTAGATCTTCGACTTGATTCAACGCGTTAAACAGTGCTTTTTTAGTTTTCCGGTTTTGATTAAATAATTTTAAACAGTTTGCTCGAATATTTTTGTGATGTAAAACAGCTTGTTCTTTACGTGCTACAATAAATGTACTTTAGTGCACTTAGAAAAGAAGATACAAGGTAATAAAGTTAGTATCACAGTACCAATTAGTAAAATTTACAACGACAAATGAATACACAAAAGTAGGCAGTTTTGGCGTATATTGGTGAAAGAAGTATGAATTTCTTTGTTATTTTTCGGGGGTATTAATAATTAAATGGTGCATAAACGTGTCTGGATCTACAAAACAAGGTTCAGATATACACAGATGAGTTCCGGAAAAGCCCAGAAACAACTTTAAATAAATGGTGATGGAGAAAATTTTAAAAGCGTTGAGAATCAGAAGCCGTAAATATAACCCAGTTGGAATGGTGTAATTAACAAAGGGACGATGTACATTGAAGCTACGAGTGCAGTAACCTTCAGGTAAATTATACTATTTTGTTCGAACTTTGATATTTTGGTGTGTGTTGAATAACTTTATAATTGATTTACTTAAAATGGACAGTAGTGAAATTGTACTAACAATAATATTTTAATTTTAAGGTGAAATTTGCTTGTTTAAGTAGAAAGGGGTATTTAGTATTGATGTTCTGGATTATGATGAAAATTTGGGTATGTCTTTGAGCTCAATTAGACGAACCTGGTTAATTAACGTAAAGGGGTGGTAGATGCTCCCTTTGTACTCAGACTCAGGTCTGCATATATTGTTATAGTAATTAGTAGGCATCCTACAAGGACTTTAATTCTGGATGCACATTAAAATGATAACAAATTTAAATCTTGAAATTTTCTGATTCTGAAATTTATGCTGAATTTTTAATTTTGAAATTTTAATGTATTGTGAATATTGATGTAAATAGAGTTAACGGTGATGTTTGTGGTAGGAATGTGTTTGTTTTTTTTTTATGAATGAGGATGAAGGTTTATCTAGGGGAGCAGCCGAGGCGATGAACAGAAGAAAGTCAACGGAACAGTTGAGTTAATGAATAGCTTTTTGTAGGTTTCACAGCATTCTTGACGCCCAATTCGCGAGGCTCGATTCTAATTAAAAAGGTTTAACAGCAATATATATATATATATATATATATATATATATATATATATGGTTCAGCATGTATGCTAGATATATGTTTCATTTACTTGTTAAGAGAATTACTTTCTTAAACAATGCTTGTATATGAATGTTTCACGTGTTTATCGCTATATAAATATAATTAATTTAATATTGATGTGTGAACAATTTTCGTTCCAAGAATAAGCATTGAAAAAGATCTTTGTAGATCGAAAGGTTTGATAGAAATAAAAACGTTTGATTAGTAGTAATTTGTATTAGTATAAGACCTGTATTCCCAAGAATGTTTATGATTTAAAGCAATAACTTTACAACGTCAAGAATAAATAACCCGTTATTTATATTATGTGCCGTTATATGAACATAGTTTCAAAGCTACAACATTAAAAAGCAATTTTAAAACGAATGGTTTATGTTACCTTGAAACCCATTGGCCAATGCATTAAGTAGGAATCCACATATTCTAAACCCAAATCAGTTAGTGTAATTTTGAGAGCCTTTTCAACTATGTTTGGATTATGAAAAGTAACCCACAACTTGCCAACTATAAATAAATCTTCACGTTTTACAACACCTTCAGCAATTTTCTCGGATATTGCTTTTCCAACTTCTTTTTCATTTTGGTAAACATGGGCACAATCAATAAGTCGATAACCAATATCTATTGCATATTTAACGGCTTGCTCTACTTCACCAGGTTTAGACTGCAAAGAAAAAAAAAAATTAAATATTTACAACTTCTTGTCAGTTTCTCTAATTAAAGAGAAAACAAGTTTACTTTTAATTTAAATATTTCCATTTTGCGTATAATTTTTAATTAATTTCAAAATTGCAACTGATCACTTTTGTAATATAAAATTGGGCAGAAATGAAGTTTATAAAAACACAAATTAATTGATACCTACTACTACTTACTACTTATGACAAAGAATTTTAATACTTTCTTGGAATGAACCTTAACTGGAATTGTAGTACTAGATTTTCTATTTAAGTAGACTGTCAGATTCAGTAAAAAGTATTTGTAAATCTATTCAGAATTAATGATTTATAACATTTTCTAAAGCAGAATCGTCTATTTTATGTAACCACATATTAGGCAAATGTGACCATCATAGAGTGGATGTTATAGATGAACTAGGGATAAGGATTAATAATAAGTTACATGTTCAATATAATATACAGCACTTGATAAATAAATAAATCAAAACACTGTGTTATAAAATGATTTGCTAGTGATTTTTCTGCAGATACTTTGAGGATCTTGTACTGCACAAAAGTGAGAACAATAACAAAATACGCAGCAGTTATTTAGTTTCCTATCTATATTACCCATGTAAAAAGTATCGAAAGAATCCAACAAACACAAAAAAAATTACATGATACCTACTCCAAAACATTATCAATACTTAACATAAATACATTTGAACTACGACGAGCACATATATGATTTATATTTTTGGTATATATTAATTTCAAGAAATATTAACTTGAGCATTCTGATTTCAGAAATAAAAGTATAAGTGTATACTATGTAATACTCAATATAAATTTCTGCTTGCCTACTAACTTTGATTGCACAAACTATGGCATACTTTCATCTATCTACAGAATAATAATACATAATTGGTAACTAATTTAGTAAGACGTATAGATAAGTTTATTCTCAAACAGTTTTAAGAGATATTTATGCTTAATTAAAATTTAAATTCTGTATATGTTTATTATCTGGTTTAAAGCTATGTGAGATACTGCTTGTTTGTAATTAATTATAATTTTTGTATAATGGGGTTAACTTGTATATTCAAACTCATTTTTTGCAAAACAACTGATGTTCAACACCGTTATTATCTTAGGAATGTTTACTATCTTTATTTGTAAGAAATAGTTCTTTCCAAGTTAAAATGAACTGTAGTTTTTATTATATTTTCTAATATGGCATGACTAAACAACATAAAATAGCATACTACAACCACAAAACTATAAAATGTAACTGCAGCACAGAAGTAAAGAATTCCTTATCATATTGCCTCACCAAGCGGATTATCATTCAATGGGCTAACCTTCTAATATTAGTTAATGGGAAGAATACAAACTTTTGATACTGCTCGTGTTACTGTTGCATTCACGCACTGCACAATTTGAAAATGAACTATTCCATTAATACCTGGATGTAATTTCACAACTAAGGCACCTTTTAAAAGGCGGAAGATTGAATTCTTGCATCGATACCAAGCAGTCAAAATTTAAGCATACATGTATCATTCTGCATCCACTTCAATGTTTCTTAAAGTTTGGGTACGTATTCTGTCTCTCGGCATTTCCAAAACTGATGCAGTAACAATTGCAGATATTAAAATCTGGAAAGTCAATTATAAATATATGAAGTCTAGATGGTTCGGGAAGTTGCTGAATACCTATTTCAATCAGAAAATCAGAGGTTAACGCATCTAAGCCTGTAAGATCAGACAACATAGGAGCAATTGGGCGCGAATTAAGTACACAATCCGCTTATGATAGCATGTTATAAAATTCTTCAAATGTTGTGTCCAAAATTTTTGTGTAGGTGAGACTTTGTGGATTTAACCTCTGTTTCCGAAATGCTCCCAAAATATGGAAATATAGGTGGAATAAAATGCTACGTAATTTCATCACTTGCCAAGGAATTGTCAACATTTTTTGTGTTAAGAACTCACCCAATTCCTTAAGAGTGAATGGGTGCCAACAAAATTTGTTCCATTGTTGGAAAACATATTTAAGAGTTTACCACACCTTAAAGTTGTCCGAAATGCTTCTGCACTCAATCTAATTACCAATTATAGGTGCACTGTTTTTGTTACAAAACATACAAATATAGCTATTATGCCTTTTGTACTTGTATCCTTACACCTTTTATCTCTTAACATAACTGAACCTGCATAGTTTAGGCTAGTGATTCCAGTATTCTTAAATAGAAAATAAGCTGTTATTCGCTGTTGAACTAATGAACCCTGTTGTGAAATTTGATCTTTAATGGTGCGCTTACCTGTAATATGAATATTTGTATTTTTATGTATACTAAAAAGTCCTGTCAACTTGCTCGTTCTAATTATTTATTTTCTCTCCAAAATTTTTTCCTAAAAACAGTTTACAAAGATGTCAAATTAAATGAATAATGGACATATATTTTTTCATAGCCAACCTCTTCAAAAAACATTGCTAAACTTGACATTCTCCCGCCCTTGAAGTGACAGCTTTCTGTCCCTTCAAAGAAACACAACATTAACCGCCTAGATGAAACTATAACATAACCCCATAATAAATTTTACAAATCCAACTAACAACAAACTAAAACTACTTTAAACAATTATACAAAATACTCAAATGATGATGAGTTGACTTGGGAAAGACTAACTAATCTAAATAGCGAATGGGTTTCTTAACAACTCTTTCTACGCGAGTACATCGTTCTTTTACTACATCTGAAATAATTTTGTCAACTATAGGTAAATCATTAGGGATTGTATCTTGTACAGGTATATTTTTAACTTTTAACTGTTTACTATCCCTTAAAATACTAATCTGCTGTACTCCCGCATCAAAAATTTCCATGGAAAATAATCTCTGAATTGGTCTCATTATCACACCTTTAGCTGTCTTGAGTTTTACTACGCAGGCTACCCCATCTTTTTCAAGAATCATTTCAAGCACTTTCTTTCAAGCTCTTTTTATTATCAGTTCCTATCCAGACAACACTACCAACTTTCACATGTTCTACATTACTACCTCTATCTCTAGAATTGTGAATATTTAGGGCCCCTAGGTACTCGTGAGTAAACCTTTCCTTTAAAGCTTTGCGTATAGATGCTATATAACAAATTCCATTACATAAATTACTAAAATCAACCTTGTCTAAATCGGTTACACTCGTTTCAACTTCTTCTTGCTGTAAAAACATTGACAGTGTAATAGATAACGGTCCATTCGCATCATGGGATACAAATGTGATGGGTCTCTTGTTCATCACAGCGTCTATCTCTACCACCACTGTATGCAACTCATTATAGGTCAACAGAGCTCTGCTTAATGATGTTCTCAACAACATCTTTATTACACCTATAAGACGCTCAAAAAACCCACCCCACCAACTTCCAGTGGGTACGTTAAAAATCTACTTAATCTTCATTAATTCAACACTTTATTTGTTTATATTATTCCAAGCGCCAACAAAGTTTGTAGCGTTATCGGAATACATTACAGCGATTCTACCCCTTCTAGCTATTACGCGGTGTAAAGCTAATAAAAACGCTTCTGTAGAAAGTGAATCAACTATTTCCAAATGGACAGCCCTATATACTGCACATGTGAAAATAACTATTTTTTTAATAATAATAATATTTATTTAACGTAAGTAATCCTAATATTACAATACATTAGAATAGAAAATAAAAAGAACACGCTTTCATAATTTAAGTAGATATAAATACAAATACATTTAGTGTTACTTAGAAGTTACTCAAGACCAAAAGGAAAAATTAAGTATCAGTAAAAGTAATTATTACTTAACTAGAAGTTTGCAAATTATAATTACTCCTACCAAGTTTAGGTCATTTGGTTTAGTTTATAAAGTACTTACATTTTAGTTAGGCTTTAGTTTTTTCATTAATTTCCGTTTAAAAGATATCAATGTATTACAATCTCAAATTTTTTTTTGGTAAAGTATTATATTTAATCAGATCTTTAAAGAATATTGAATTCAGTCTTTTTCAATTTGGTCCTTGCAACGTATAAATTGCGTTGTGATCTAGTTTCGTGGCTATGTATTTGGTTGGTATAAACAATAAACTCATCAAAATAACTTGGCATTAATCCATTGATAATTTTAAAAATAAATATCATTGTTAAATATTCAATTTTTTTCAGTAACCAATAGCCATTATAGGGTGATTAATATTTTTTGAACGTTATTCCTTTTGCTACATTCCAGTATGATTCTTAAACCTCTGTTCTTTTTGAATAGTACTTAACTTATTTTGGTCAAATAAATATAGTATTGTTGCGCAGTAGTCAAAATGTGGTTGAATGATTGTTTTGTAGACTGTCATTTTAGTTCTCAAGGACAATTTAGGTGCTAATCTTGAGAAGAAATATAGTTTTTTTGTAATTTTATTTTTAACATAATCAAAGTGATTTTTAAATGTTAAAGTTCTATGCAACATAATATCTAAATACTTAGTTTGTTCCACAATTTGTAATATTTCATCACCAATCTTCAATGTAATAGCATTTCTATCGAGTCTATTTAATTTATTAGTATTTTCAACAACCATTGCCACAGTTTTGCTTGTATTAATTTTCAACTTGTTCATTTGAAAGTACCTATAAATTTTATCCAAACTTTGGACTCATTTTTCAAGAACAAGGGTCCCATCAGATCGCATCCTGAAACCTGAAAAATCCTACCTAAATTCACACGATTGTCTGGCAATCCAACCGAAGGTCTGACTACAGCTTTACTGCAATGTCTCTGACACTGTATATATTTCTTAATCATCTTACGATCTGCCTGTCGACCTCTAACTATCCATATTCCTTTACCTATGTCGTTTAAAACCCAACTGACACCTGCATGATACATCTCTTCCTGCTTCTCCCTCATCCTTGACTCTACAAGCGGACACTGAGCTAATACAATAGGTACACGGAACGATGACCAGAATTTATCATTCAAAATCTTTGTACATACTCTTTCCACTCCCCTTACGTCCACAAATGTTTTCATTCCTTCAGTTGTAGAAGGATAAGTCCTTTTTATCCAAATTTGTAACCATTCTTCGGCTATTCGTAATTCCTCACTCTTTAAATCATCTATCTCCACTAAATTTACGAGTCTTGTTAAAGAACCTATATATCCAAGCAACTACTCGTGAATTCTTCTTGTAGGAACTAAACAACAAAAACATACTCGAGTCTTGCATGCTCACATTAACTAATCAAGCAACCTTTTTTTCTAATAATGCTTCATCTATAGGTATAGCGTCAACTTTAGGCCACACATTTTTTGACAAGTATCTCTATGCAGGACCATCCCACCATTTCAATGCAACGAACTCATTTAGACGACACCCTCTGCTCAATAGATCTCCTGGATTAATTTCGCCAGGGATAAATCGCCACTGATCAGGTTCAGTTAGCTTACGAATTTCCTTTATGCCATTTCCAACAAAGGTTTTATATTCTCCTTTTTTAATCCAATATAACACAATCATCGAGTCGGTCCAGAACGATACCTTCGATACCTTTAGCATTTCACAAACAATTGGTCCTTGTCGAGAAGCCAAAGTTGCAGCAATTAGCTCTAAACAAAGTATAGTAGTGTCCTCTAAAGGAGCAACTCCAGCTTTACCTGTTACAAATGAGATGTAAGAATACGCACATACCTAGTACAAATTTACTAGCATCGCTGAAAACGTGTATCTCTATTTCTATCGCTACACCTTTAAAACATCTAGGTATTACTATGGAATCTATCAAATCTACTTCGTTCAACCACTTACAAGCAAGAATCGACAATTTCTCTGGTAATTGTTCACACCAATCCAACTTTATCTGGAAACATTGTTGTAAGATCAATTTTAATTTCAACAAAGCAGCCACTAAATGTCCAATTGGATAAAATATTCTACCAATGATTGACAACAATGATCTTTTTGTAAGCTCAACCTCCCCTTCAATTTTAGGTTTACCACAACCAATCATATCGGACTTGGGTAACCATCTCATGCCTAGTACTTGTTCTTCACCGTCATCTCCACTTAACACCCAGCCCCATAATTCAAACTTACCACGGGTCATTAGATCAGACACCACTTTACAAAAGTCCTCTGCTAGTGACGCAATCATCAACGTAGAACGACTTCTTTAGTTTATCAGCTGTATTACCCTGAAACTAATAAATATGATATGCAATCGTAGCATTCAATAAGAATGGACTAGGTGTTAATCCGAATACTACTCTGCAATGACGAAAAACAATTATATTACCATTTTTCCACCAAAGGAAACGAAGCATATCTCAATCATACTCGACAACACTAATCATTGAAAAGGCTTGCTTTATGTCAACGATAATACCTATCTTTTCTAATCTAAACCTTTGTATTGTGGTGGTTAACTCAGCTGTCAAATTTGGTCTAGTATATAAGCAATCATTTAAAGATAGATTTCCTATTGATTTAGCAGAAGCGTCAAATACTGGCCTTACTCTTGTAGTTTTACATTACCATATAATCGTTCAATGCGGTAAATAGCATACACCTAAATTACTACTATCATATGATTCGTTCACCCTTTCAATAATTCCTTGGCCTTCCCATTTCGAGAATTCAGCATCATTTACGTCAAACAATCCATTGTATTTTAATCTTTTCACCACGTCCTTTAAACGAGATTTCGCAACCTTTTATTAGAAGATAATGGAGGATGTCCCTCGATCCATGGTAAAGCAATGCAATAACGTCCTTCAATAGTAAACTAAATATTCTTCTTGAAATGTTTGGCACAAGCTAAACTATTGTCCTTTTTTACCGTAGGATTCTCACTACCCAAATGCTCCAATTCCCATAAGTTACGCAGCACATGATTCAACATTGATTCAATAGTGTTCAACATACTCCTACTACTAGAAGAGTCATTTCTGATTGAACCAACTAAACACCACCTCAAATGCGTCTCAAACACAAGCAAAGATTCAACAGAACGTACTTCTATTATCAATCTACCCATAATGTCAGCTCCCAACAATATATCAATGGGCCTATTTTTACAGGCATCCGTAATCGTAATGCCAACTAACGCCAACTCCTCAGCTAGCCTGGGATAATTTGAAATCTTACCATAAATCTTTTCTTGCTCAAGAGCTTTAGACTTTCCAATGTAATATTATAAACATCATGAGATATAACTTCTGATACTTGTTCACCAAACAAGATGTGACGGAACTCCTCTGTACTCTCTTTCTCTCTCTGCAGCCCCAATTCTCTACAAAGCTTACCTGAAACATAACTACAGACACTGACAAAATCTAGTAATATTTTAACTTTACGGATCCCTATCTTAGCAATAATGGTTTGTAATACAACAGACTCATTTGGCATTTAACCAGCGAATAAGTTGGTAGTTAACTTTGTTTCCTTTTCTATGACCTGATTAGTGCTAATTCCTTTTATATTTTCTTTACACATTAAGCTGTAATGTCTACCTTGACAAATTTCACAGTTTACTCTAACTCGACATTTACCGATTGAGTGATTAGTACCTAGACATGCAAAGCAGAGCCGATTAGTCTTTATAATTGATCTGTTTTTCCATCATTATTTCACTTTTACAATCTTTATTCTGGTCTTCACCTGTAAAAAATATGCACCTTATAGATTTGTTTTCCCATTTGGCTCCACCACTCTTTGTTTGACCCACTGGTTGCGACAAGAACAGCAACTGTGGGAGGCGATCGTGATTCTATTAAAACAATTTCCCTTAGCCTTTCATGTGCCTCCGCTTCCTTTCCTAAAAACGTCAACAAAATCTTAAGTTTATTTTCATTAGAATCGACAATTGTTTTACGTTCCCATAACTTCAATCTTTCTAAAGGAAAGCATTCTTCTATTAACAGTACCAGAATTGCAGCCCCTTCGCTGGTAATACCTAAAGTTTCCAGGCTATTTATCTTTGAACTAACCTTATCATACAATTCACTGAGAGAAGGCCTATTCCTAGCCAATGTTAAAAGTTCTATATACATGGAACCGATAACAAGTTCTTCTCTACCACAGTGAGTTTGTAGATGTTCTATAACTTTCTCGTAATTACTAGATGTATTTGGATATGTGTCTACTAACATTTTTGCTGGACCGCTAAGAGTCATGCGTATATATTGAATTTAATTTCCGTTTCTAAATCTTCAGAATCATGTATGCGTTTAAATTGTGCCCACCATGAAAGCCAATTACTTGCACACAACTCATATTTTTCAAGAGAAATCTTTGGCAACTTAATTCGCACTTGATTACTAATAATTGGAGATGATGATGATGCCAAAGTTTTGCTGTGAATGCTCTCCCTATCCATTTCGTGCGTGGCTATTTGCTTCTCTAGCAGTATTCTTTTTTAAATATTCTCTTGAACATCTAAAGCTCCCCTGACTTCATCTTTACAAGCTTCTTCATTTTCGTCTTCATCTAGCAATAGGTCACGAAATTTTTCATCGAGGTCTGCTAATGTTTTTGACAGTTTATCTACACTTTCCATCTTGGACATCAACACTGTACTATCATTCTCTGTATCTAAACTTGCGAGTGTCTTAGTAACAGTGTAGCCTACTCTTTTCTTCTTCAACTTACTAATGTTAACGGTTGCCATAATGTGAAGTTTAATCTTTAGTGGTGTGCTTACCTGTAATATGAATATTCATATTTTTATGTATACTAAAAAGTCTTGTCAACTTGCTCGTTCTAATCATTTATTTTCTCTCCAAAACTGTTTCCTAAAAACAGTTTATAAAGATGTCAAATTAAATGAATAATGGACATATATTTTTTCATAGCCAACCTCTTCAAAAAACATTGGTAAACTTGACACCTGTAAATATTAAACATTAAGTATTGGTTTTGCTTTGCTGAAACAACACATCTATGAACAATTTAGCTTACTAAATTTCTTCCTGAACTTATCCAATATCTTTGCCTTACTTTGGATAATAATAATTGAGGACCACAATGCAACAAGCAGTTACGCTCTGATTCAACAATTAATGCAGTTAAGTGATCGGTGGTAACTAATGGGATTTTTCTACTATAATTAAAGTTAGTTTTTCCAGATGCTCCCCTACACCCAAAATACCATTACTGTCAAGGATGGGGTTTAAAGAAAGCAAATTTGCTTTTGGATTTATTTCCCCTCCACTTTTTATATTTAAAATTTCAGCGCTGAATGCTTGCATTTGAGAGATCGTTACTATTTTTTGCAAAGAACATGTTCTGAAACAGAAAGCAAATCTTGTCAAATGAGAAGGCGGATGCCTCAGATTGAATAAGATTCTTAGACAAAATGCAAATATTCTCTAGAATTTGCAATGTGATAAATATTTCAAAACAAATTTTAAATATTTACTTTTGGCAAAAAACATTTTTTTATATTTTTTGCTTCCGATGGGTCAATATTAATTTGATTAAGTGGTGGTAGCCATTCTAACACGTCCATTTCTAAGGAGGAAATTCTTTCCACCAAAGTTCAGAGAGAAGCAATCTATGAGCCCCCTCATTAAGTCTGTTGGGTTGTTAGATTTGACATGGTACCGCTTTGTAGCATCGCAATATTTTGGATTTCTTATCCTATTGGCCACAAAGATCTTCATCATCGATTCTGACTTAATCCAATAAAGTGTAATCATTGATCAGACCCAAAAAAGGGATTTTCGGTTTTGATATCAGTCGATTCAAAAATTCTCAGCTTTTCTTCCAGGCGTGCAACTAATTCTGCAGCACATAGCTCTGGTCTTGTAAGTGATGTACTGTTTAGGGGTGCAACACGTGTTTTTGAGTAAATTAAGTTTGGAATAATTTTTTTTCTTTTAGTTTCACAATTAAGATAATTGCATGCTCCATGAGCATTCTCACTGGTATCTGCAAAGCCGTGTAATTTAATGCCTTTGACTTGTTTCGGAAATAAGGTTCCATTCTTAAATTTTACCTAACTGGTAGTTAAATCCGATGGTATTCATTGATCCCAGGTTTATTCATACTTCCAAGTTCCAAAGTCTCTGTATAATGAGCTTATCAATTCTGAAACCAATTCCAGAGAATCGAAAATTTGAGCTCCTACTGAGAATATTAAAAATTTAGTTACATGATTTGAAATTTTAAATGACTGACCGTAAATCCAAATTTATCTAAAGAAACATTCCAAAGAACACCCAAAGTTTTAGATTATTCAGTTCTTACAAAACAAACAAATCCTTATTTTTTGTCATTTTTATCAATAATTGCTAGTTCGTTTGACTTCCATTTCTGCAAATGAAACCCAGCACTTCCTAAAATGTGCATTATTTGTGCCTTTGTCTAATCTATTGAATTGAAATCAGCTAAGAGATCGTGTACACCTTGTTGCAAGAATTACAGCTGATAATGTAGCATAAGTAACTGTTTGCAATTTATAACAATCAAGACTCTTAAAAACATCAAGTCTAAAAATGTTATGCAAGGCTTGACCATTTCTCGATAGCCTGACCATTCTATACATTTTGTCTGTATCTCCTGTAATAATGAATGCGTAAAGTCTAAACTTCTTTAATGTGTGTAAACAACTCATCTTGAATCATAAGACGCATCATCTGCATGTCATTTACAGAATAATTTTCGCTTCCTTTACAATACCCATCAAAAACCACATGTACCTTTGTTATTAAACTATCTTCCTTAACAACACAGCGGTATTGCACGTAAAATGCTGTAACTACTGAAACATCTTCATTTACTTTATGGTTTAATTTAATATATACATGAATAACGTCACTGAATTCACTTTTAATCCAGGATTATCTAATCGCCTTTCTAAATTGTAAAATCGTTTCAAAATTATACCCATCGAGCTATCTAAATTAGGAAAAATTTTTTCTTTTAGTATAGACAGGTCAAAATTCTCATAGAAATTTATTTTAGTAGTTTTATTAAAATGACTTTCAGCACATTTCTTCATCAGAGATTTTACGATTCTACTCTTTGACATTCAGGAGTCCAAAAGTTTTCTACTTGTTTTGATAATACATTATCTGACTTTCTAATAAGAAAATTAGAAGTGGCCTGCATATCCCCTACTATTGAGACATATAGAATCTGAAATTGAAAGGATTACACCAAAAATAGGATATAAATAAATATTTGGAAGCCGTCGAATCTTGCTGGTTTACACCTATATTAAAAAAACAAGTATTAACATCAAGGAAAAACTAGTTCCGGTTCTATTAAAAAAATAAACTTGTGTGACATTTACCAATGTCATTAGCACACTACACATTTTTCAAAATTAACTATTAGACAAGAATGCAAACTCTGTACAACCGACATCAACATACCCTTGTGCATCCTTGCCTTACAAATGCATAGTTAAATATATCGTCCTTGCAGCTTATATTTCTAACACTCTCACTTAAGCTGCACCAAATCCACAATATTTAATTTTTCGCAAAGACAACAAAAAATTTGAGGACCCAAAGGTTTGGTAAGTATATCAGCCAGCTGTTCCCTAGATTTCACAAAAACAATGTCTATATCACCACGAGCATATAATTCTCTTATTAAGTGATAACGTACGTTGATGTTCTTGCTCCGATTATGAAATTCGAGATTCTTTGATAACTTTATAGCTGATTGGTTGTCAACCATTACTGTAACACTCTCTTCTTGGATTTTTAAATCCTGAAGAAAACTTTTCAACCAAATAGAATCCTTTGTACCATCACTTAGAGCTATATATTCAAGCTTCTGTTGTCGAAAGAGCAACGACTCGTTGTTTTCTACTCGACCATAGCACAGGGCCACCATTTAGTATAAATATGCAACCACTAGTAGATTTTTTTTTTTAGTAGAGTTTACATCAGTGGCATAATCTGCATCAGTATAACCAGTTAATGCAAAATTACTGCTCCCACTACCTCCATAGATAATGCCATAATTTTGGGTAGCCTGAAGATACCGGAAAATCTTCTTTACGGCTGTCCAATGTGTCCAAAGTGCACCGATTGCCTCCCTGTATGGTATTTCTTTGGTATTTTCCACTTTGGATATTTCCAATGAACTCAAATGTAAACCAGGTTCTGCAGGAACCTTCGATGGTTTACATGTATCCATACCGAATTTTCTAAGCATTTTCTTAACATACTTTGCCTGACAAATACCTATGCTCCATTCGTTTTGATTACGATATATTTCCATGCCAATGAAATGTAAGCCATTTGAAACTGTGATTTGAAATCTTTGTTTCATTTGCACCAATATGACAGAAATTGTTTTGGAACAACTGGAAATTAGCAATCCATCGTCAACATACAAGGCCAGAAAAACGGTGTTTATTTCATCTTCTCTAACAAAAACACAGCTGTCTGCATTTGTTGCTTTAAAGTGGAATTCTTCCAAAAATGTGACAAATTTTGAATTCCAACACCTAGGTGCTTGTTTAAGTCCATACAAAGACTTTTGTAAGAGACATACTGAATCCAAGTCTTTTTCAAAACCGGGAGGTTGTTGCATGTAAATAACCTCCTTCAATTCGCCATATAAAAATGCCGTTTTTACGTCGAACTGTTTGATGTGATTGTCTTTTTTAGCAGCGATTGCCAATAACACGCGTACCGATTCATAACGCACAACCGGTGCGAAAGTGTCTGTATAGTCTATGCCCTCACGTTGAGCATAACCCTGATCGACTAAACGTGCCTTAAACCGAACTCTATCGTTAGGTTCATACTTCTTTTTAAAAACCCATTTTGACCCAAGAATTTTCTCTTTATTAGTAAGTTTTACCAATGTCCAAGTCGAATTTTCATGAAGAGCAGCGATCTCTTCTTGCATAGCCCGTGACCAAGACAATGAGTCTTTACCAGAAATTGCTTCTTGACACGTTAACGGTTCACTATCCACAGTAAAAGCAGAAAGTTCATATTCCTCATACCAAATAGGTGGTTTAATTTTGCTCCAATCACGCAACCTATCTAATACACCGTCATTTTCATTTACGGAAACCGGTTCGACCAAATCAGGCTCTAAAATGTCCAAACCAGAGTTCTCAAACACAAGATCAATGTCATACACACCTGGTAGTTTCACTGATTCAACCGATGACAAATTTTCATTAAACACGACATTAGTGCTCTTAAAAATTTTCTTAGTAGAAGGATCCCATAAACGATAAAGAACCGTTTCCTTTTCGTAACCAACCATGATTAATTTCTTTGATTTTGGATCAAATTTATGTCGTTTTTCTTTAGGTAAGTTCAGGTAAGCGTCACACCCAAAAACTCAAATATGTTGTATATCTGGTTTAAAACCAAACCATCGTTCAAAAGCAATCATACCATTAGACTGTTTTGAAACTGTTCTATTCAAAAGATATACCGCACATGCAACGGCCTCCGACCAAAATGCTTTTGAAATATTCCTGTTATACAACATAGTTCTAGCAGATTCCACAATTGTTCTCAGTTCTCGTTCTGAACGACCCATGAAGATATGACGACGACATTTCATGAATTATGCCTTTATCTTTTAGAAACGCAGAAAATTGAAATGATGTGAATTCTGTACCATTATATGAGCGAAAAACTTTCAGTAAATTACCTGTATGTTTTTCAGAATACGCCACGTATTCCTTGAATTTTTCAAGTGATTTATTTTGCAAAAAATAAGCGTTTCTGAAACTTGAATGTTCATCTTTAAAAAGTTCAAAGTAGTGACTCCCACTTAGTGATATAATATTTGTAGGCCCACAAACATCACTATGCACCATTTCGCCAGATTTGAAACTTTTCACTCGATTACTAACCGGATGTGGTTTACTACTTTGTTTGCCAAGTTTACCAGCTTCACAGAAAAATTCGTCATTTGGTATGTTAGGAATAAATTATTTTAAAGTATCCTTAATATACTTTGTATTTATATGTCCCAACCTTTCATGCCACAATTGTAACAATTCTTTTTGTTGATCCGAGCATGCCAACGTTTTGTGATTGCGAAATAACATGCGAAATAAATTGCCATATTTCACACCTACGGCAGATAAAACTTCATCTGACTGTCGTATTTCACATTGATGTTGATAACTATGAAACGAAAACCCTTTGTTATTCACAGCAATTGTAGAAAATAAATTTCTCCTGAGATCTGGAACATAAAGCACATTTGTCAATTGACGATTGTGCCATTCACCATTTACTTTTGCCTGAATATCAATTGTGCCCTGACCTGCGACACGCAACACTTTATCACTTGCGACTTTAACCTCTTTTATGTTTTCAATAGGCCCAATTTCACGAAATAGTTCTTTCTGAAAGGTCATATACATACTTACACCCGAATCCGGAATCCAGACGACTTCATCTTCATTCCGAGTTTCTGAATAAAATGCAGATATATCCTCTATATACGCCCCACCTTGACCTTCATCGGAAAGTCCACCTTTATGATTTTTGACACACCCTTTTTTAATGTCATCAAGCCGTTTCTTGCATTCTTTAGCCCAATGCCCTTTAATACCACAGTAATTGCAGTTTGTAGTTTTTATACGTTCATCCAAGCTCTTTTTGGATTTATAAGCGCCATTATTCTTTGTAGATTTATTTTTCGAAAACACCCGTTGTTTAGCCTTATTTAGTTCCACTTTCAAAGATTCTACTTGAAGTGCCAAAGACGAGTAATCCTCACTCGTTGTTTGTGACAAGCGTTTATCCTCCCTGATTAATCTAGATATTAGATTTTCCATTTTGCGATACACTTGTGGTGTACATTCCCAAGCCATCCGGAAATTAGAAAATTTTTGTGGCAACACATTTAATAATTTATTTAGGACCATAGTGTCCGACACTATTTCCTTTAACGATTTTAAGTTATTTATGATTGATTCCAGTTGCACAACTTGATGAGCAAATGGTATATTATCACTAAATTTAAATGCATAAAAATGTTGCCAAATCTCTTGTTTTTGATCTTCTACGGCAGAACCATATAAAGAAATCATGCGATCCCAAATTTGTTTAGGCGACTTACAACTACATAAATGAACATGTAGTGTCTGATCAATTGATTTTAATAAAAGTACCGCTGCGTTAGCCTTCCTAGTTTTCCATTGACTCCATTTCTTAACTTCTTGCTTATCCGGTTCTGGTACTTCTTCATTTACAAACTGTTCCAGATCCTCTGAATCCAGTAAAAATAAAACACCAAACTTCCACATTTCAAAATTCGTACCATCGAATTTCTGAAAATTAGCCACATCTTTCTCCGCCATCGTTGAAAGAATCTAAGCAAGTTAACCTCACAAAAAAAATGTACTTGTTTACAATACACGTGCAAAACACTAGCTTTTAAATTTAATTTAAAATACCACGTGTCGCGTAAATATCGAACCAAACGAATTATGTACTTCAATCACGTGAACCTCAAAACCATAAAAACTGCGCTCTGCTACCATGAAAGGATTACACCAAAAATAGGAGGTAAATAAATATTTGGAAGCCGTCGAATCTTGCTGTATATTAATTAACAAGTATTAACATCAAGGAAAAAACTAGTTCCGGTTCTAGTAAAAAAATTAATTTGTGTGACATTTACCAATGTCATTAGCACACTACACAATTTAAAAATTAACTACTAGACAAGGATGCAAACAACCGACATCAACATACCCTTGTGCATCCTTGCCTTACAAATGCATAGTTAAATATATCGTCCTTGCAGTTTATATTTCTAACAGAAATGAACAAACCAAAAACTTCATAAAGTGGGTGTATTAGATGTTCGACACATCATTTATTCCATAAACCGTTATATCAGTTTTGATTTATGCAACTCTAGCTTATCAACAAAGTATGTTGTGACGAAATAAGACTTTCACAATCAAGCAAAGCTCTACATTCATGTAATTTGCCAATTGTGTCAGCAACCCTAACCCCTGCCACTGACAGCAAGACCTGGGAAGTTTTTCTAACAGAATTGTTCATAATTGTACTAACAATATTTCCAATAACTTTAAACGAACTATTTGTACATAGTGTACTACACTACTGGCTGCTCGATTTACCCCTACATTAAAAGTACTTGCATCACCATTCTCAATGTGAAGAAGTGTATTACGCCTTTTATCACAGATAGCGCATAATCTATGACTTTTAGATTTATTGCTAAAAAGATTATCTTTCAGGCAGTATAAATATGTTTAATTTTTTTACTTCTTTAATGTGAATGTCTTGACTTACAATAAGCAATCCACTTATTTGCTTAAAATGCGTTTAAATTTTAATTATTGGCAAATCACTTACATATTTGTAGGTTTACCACCCCCTTTGTGATGATAAATTCAACTTAGTGAAAATGACATCAATGATAATGTATCCCAATGCTGTACCGATTGGCCCATACTTTCTAAAGCGCAGAAATGTTTCAGCATGCTATCATTTAATTGACATAGAGAGGAGTGAGTTCTTTGACTATATTTGGCGTGTCAAATATTGTATTTTATATGGTTACGAATAATTTAACTTTTTATTTTCATACCTCTCCCACAACAAATACAGTTCCACGAAATAGTTTGAAGCACTAGTAGCCTCTAACTTTTTATCATAGTAGCTGCTTCATTTTTAAGGCATATGCGGTGGTAGTAAAAACGAGGTGGCTCCGTGGTGTAGTTGGATGCGTGCGACTACTATGCCCAAGGTCCCGGGTTCAAATCCCGACATGGTCCACTTGAAAAATGTTAGGCAAGCATTTTTCACAAAAATACACCCTAGTTCGGATGAGAGGTAGAATGGAGGTCCTGTGTGTGAGTGTTGTTACGCACGTTAAAGATTCCTACCTTGCTTGCTACAGCAAAGGATTCGGCAAAATTCAAAAGTTGCTAGTAAAAAAACTCGCTTCCTGGTCAATGTAGTACCTTTGGGTGGAGCATTGGAAAATCAAATGTAAGGTAGTAAAAACGAACATTTGTCACGCTCTATTTGTATGAATAATGCATTACACACGAGCAACAATATTATCCCCTTCAAAGTAGTTCCCTTCGGCAGCTATACACCAGTAGAGTCGTCGTTCCCATTCTTAGTAGCAACACTGATAGGCTCCAACTAGTAGGACCTTTAATATGTCGGTTACATTTTTTTGAATGTTCTCCAGCACCCCCCAAATGACGTCTTTTTAAGACATTTTTCAATTTTGGGAAAAAAATAAGTCACAAGGCACAATAGTGCAGGATATGTTAGAAGCACAGACAGGGAAAAAGAGAGGTATAAGTAGACTTAGATTTAACTATTGCACATAGATAGTGAAAGATGTAGGCTGTGAGAATTTCAGAAAAATGTGTAGATTAGCTCAGAATAAGAAACCAACCAGTTCCTGGACTAAGGACCTAATGATAATGCAGAGATAATCCAAACAACAATGTGGACAAATTGAAAACTCATAACTTTATGACATTAGTTGGTTGGAGCGAGATGTTTTAAAAATTTTTGGTCAGACTATAAGGAACGTAACAACCGAATCTAAGACAAATACTGCAAATTTCAAATTTGTTCAATATAAAACTCTCAAATCAATAATCACATTTTTAAAACGAGAAAATGCTAAACTGTTAAAAACAGCGTTGCACATTCCTCCTACAGTACTTATGTATCAATAAAAATATTTAAATGCAAAAGATACTTCTTAAATATTGATAAATGATCCAGGAGTTCGTCTGGTTTGCAGGTCCTATTTGCTTGTGATAACCATTGGAATGCAATGTTTACCTTAGCTCACGTACTTGGATTTCATACTCCATTTAAAGTGGTTAAAAATAAATCTGAAGAATATTTCAGTAGTATTATAAATTCATACCTGCCAAGTTCCCAGGCCAAGAATGGGTATTTTTATACCATTGTTAAGTGTTACGTTTAGAACTTGACTCATAACTCCACCTTGATAAATCAATCCCAGCAGCAGTAATTCAAACTAAAACAAAAAAAGAATTACCACTACGAATTTAATATATAATAAAGATCTTTATTAATGAACAGTTTGGACTTATATTATGAATCAGTGTATATGTTGTATAAACAAAGAATATCAATGCAAGCTTACTTCTTTTAATTTAATTGAGTGGTGTTTTGACATTAGGTCAATCCGTATGAAGTGATCCAAAAAAATTTTTCAGGTTGCTTGACCAATTTTGATATTTTAAATTTTTTTATATGTTTTTCTTACATAAGTCAGCACTTCAAAACAGGCTTGAAATTTTTTTTATCTCATCCCGTTTTGGAGATACGGCCATTTTTGTTTGGTCATGCGGGCTAATTTTGACTGTTACAGTCATTAGCGATAAATTAAATATCTCCAGACTGGTTAATGCTAAAGTAATGGGATTTGTACTACTCTTTTTAGAAAAGTCCATTCTACAATTTAGGCCATTACAGTTTAAAGTGTTAATCTAACATAAATAGCTCAAAAATACAACCAAAGTTCATGATCAAATTTTAACAAATTCGACTTTTTAAGGCTGAAAATTTCAACGAAAGAATAAAGTACCCAAACTAATATTTGTATGACTAGAAGATATAATAGGATACTTGGCAGTTTTAGAGAAAGAAGGTTAAAATATGTCTCCATCAATTTTCTATAACTTTTTAAAAAACGTAATTTTGAATTTTTCTGAAATTTCGAGGCTTAATAACTCTGGTGGGGGAAAATATAAAAATCTGAATTTTTACACAAGATGCACCTTTATGATAATAAACTACTGTAAAAGTTTCAATCTTGGTATTTGATCCTGAACCAAGTTATGAATTTTTAAAGTTTAACAAAAATATGCATTTCAGTGTAAATTATAAACAAATACAAGAATGATAAATGTGCAAAATAAATATTCCTAATGTTAAACAGCATAGTATTTTAACACAGGAGGGGTAATTTAAAAATTAGTCAATGGTTTTAAAAAAGGATAGAGATAAAAGGTTCATGTCCTAACAGTCACATATGCATCATTCATGTCTGGACAATCTGCTCATTGAGGTTCAGCAAATGCCACAGTCTGTTAGAGTGCAGATAGTTTTCTAATGTGTTGTGTCTTTTGTTAATTCAAGTTTATTGTATTAATTACAAGTGTTTATTAATTATTTCTTCATTTTACTTTTACTGTGAGTATTTGTTATTATTACTTAGGTCAAAATGGATGATCTGCGTTCTGTTGGACAATTAATTAATGAACATTGCTATAAAACAAGTTATGGTTTAGTGTCTAAAAAATTAGAACATCGATGAGTTTGATGATGTTGAACAAAAAATTTTAAAATTAAGAGCGAGTAACAATATTATTTCAATTTGTGAGTGCCACGAAAAAAAAATCTTCTAAAATATAATCACCTTTTTTGGGAAATCCTGTTTGGACCCTTAAAAAGTTCACAAGAAACAAATTACTTCTGATTTGAGAGAGATTAAATTAGAACAGTTGTTATTGAAAGCTCATGAATATATTGATAAATTAATCCCGGGGCAATCCCTGTGTCGAAACTGTTATGAAAAACTATTTGTTTTAGACACACAATCTAAAGTTTCCATTGATACCGATTGTTTGGATAATTATGTTCCTCTTGAGAAAATCCAGGAGAAAGTAGATGCAGCTTTTTCTTTGTTAGGACTATTTCCAGAGTGCAAAATAAGAAAGCTAACTTCCAAGAAGAGACAATCAGCCATTGAGAATAAAGTTCATAAAGCTAGTGAAAAACTAAGAAAGAAATTGGAATTGTGTTTTAATCATACTGGAAATAACACTGTTCCTGTACAACAAGATGTGTTAGATTCAGAATATTCTGATTTGATTAAAAAAATAAAGGAAAAGTGTTTAATAGCTTCTAAGGAGAAAAAAGTGAAAATCATTAGCTTGCTTCCTAGTTCATGGTCAAAAGAAAAGAATGCTCGAGAATTCCAAGTGTCAGAGCGTTTGATTAGACTTACACGAAATCTGATGAAAGAACAAGACATTTTGCCTTCATTACGGAAAAAGAAAGAAGCCTCCATTGGTGAAGAAACTGTGGAGAAAGTAAAAATGTTTTTTGAAAATGACGAGAATAACAGAATGTGTTCCAGTAAAAAAGAGTGTACCAAAGTGATAGTTAATGGAAAAAAAAATAGTACAACAAAAACGTTTAGTTCTTTGCAATCTCAATAAATTATATGTGGCGTTTAAAAAATCACATCCAGAATGTCAAATAGGCAGATCCAAGTTTTGTGAACTGCACCCAAAGTGGTGTATTTTGGCAGGAGCTTCAGGTACCCACTCTGTGTGCGTGTGTGTATACCATCAAAATGTGAAATTAATGATCAATTGTACAAAGCTGAATGTTGACTATAAAGAATTGATCGAGTTATTAGTTTGTGACGTAAACAATTATGATTGTATGATGGGTTTGTGTGAAAGTTGCCTGGGAAAAGAAAGTGTACTAGAACTATTTAGGAATTCGAAAGAAGATCTTCCAGATCATACTGAGTTTAAGCAGTGGGTCACGACTGATAGATCAGAGATGATCACTATTATTAAATCTCAAGAAGAATGTTTTGAATCGCTAGTTGAAAAGTTAGAAAATCTGAAGAGTCGCCATTACATTTCTAAAATTCAAGGACAGTTTTTGAAGAAAAAGAAAGAAAACCTAGTTGAATCAGAATGTATAGTTTTAGCAGACTTTGCAGAAAATTTCACCTACATTATCCAGGATGAAATACAAGGTTACCATTGGGTAAATGAGCAAGCAACAGTGCATCCATTTGTTATATATTTTAAGAACGTAGATGGTAAGGTAAAAAGTAATTCGATTTGTGTTGTAAGTGACTATTTGGAGCACAATACGATTGTTGTACGTGCCTTTCAAACAAAAGTAATCCACTATATTAAGGACAAACTGCCTGAAGTAGAAAAGTGGAAGCCAGTATAAAAATAGGTATACTTTCTAACATTTGCAACCACAAGAAAGAGTTTGGTTTGGTGGCAGAGTGGCATTTCTTTGCCTCTTGCCACGGAAAAACGCCTATGACTGAGTGTGGGGGGCAACAACAAAACGAGACGTGACGAAAGCTAGTTTACAAAGGACAACTTTAAATCACCAAATCCTAAATGTAGACCAGTTGTTTGCCTTTTGCAAGAAACATATTACAGACATAACTTATTTCCTTGTTAAAGAGGAGGATATTATTACACACAAGGAAAAACTTAGACCAAGATTTGAAAATACATTGTGGGTCAAAGGAACGAGAAAATTCCATAGATACCATGCTGTTGGAGAAAACACAATTAGGTGCTATACAACTTCAGAAACTGCCAAATACAAGGATCACTGCATCGCTAAAATCGTACCTTTAAGTCTCGAAGTTAATAACACTATTGCCTGTATATATGATGGACAGTGGTGGTTAGCGCAGATCGAGCAAATCAGCCTAGTACATAATGATGTCTATGTTCACTTTTATCACCCTGCAGGACCACGCACATCTTTCAAGAAGTCTGCAAGTGATCTAGTTTGGATACCAATTTCAAACATTTTAAGAAAATTGACGGTGCTAGAACTAACAACAGAAACAGGAAGATCATACACTATCTTTCAGAAGAAATAAGTATGCTCATAAATGGGCATTTATTGCAAAGAAAATAATTAATAACATTATATATGTGAAATGCAGTCATTCAATTCTTGTTTATAATAAATACACGTTCTTTCTTTAAATGAGAATTTTTGTTAAACTTTAAAATTTTATAACTTGTTTCAGGATCAAATACCAAGATTGAAACTTTTACAGTAGTTTACTATCATAAAGGTGCATCTTGTGTAAAAAATTCAGATTTTTATATTTTCCCCCACCAGAGTTATTATCTCGAAATTTCAAAAATTTCAAAATTACGTTTTTTAAAAAATTATACAAAATCCAGGGAGACATATTTTAACCGTCTTTCTCTAAAATTGGTAAATATCCTATTATATCTTATAGTCGTACAAATATTAGCTTGGGTATTTTATTGTTTCATTGAAATTTTCAGCCTTAAAAAGTCGAATTTGTTAAAATTTGATCATGAACTTTGGTTGTATTTTTGAGCTATTTATGTTAGATTAACACTTTAAACTGTAAGGGCCTAAATTGTAAAATGGACTTTTCTAAAAAGAATAGTACAAATCCCATTACTGTAGCATTAATCGTCTGGAGATATTTAATTTATCGCTAATGACTGTAACCATCAAAATTAGCCTGCATGGCCAAACAAAAATGGCCGTATCTCCCAAACGCAATGAGATAAACAAAATTTCAAACCTGTTTTGAAGTGCTGACTTATGTAAGAAAAACATATAAAAAGATTAAAAATATTAAAGTTGGTCAAGCAACCATCACCGGATCACTTCATATAGATTGACTCCATGTTGCTAGTTAATGGATCTATTGCCTTAAAAGAATTTTTCTCACTATTTTTATAATTATTCAAAGATACTGAAAATTAAAGAAAGAAAATCTACCATAAAAGCTTCCATTTTAACGATAGCGTAGCATCTTGACTAGAATATTAAAAAAATTAGTGTAATAGTCAGTAATGCTATTAGAAAGTATTTTGGTCCATTTATTAATGGACATTTTAATATTACTAAACTACTCTTGCCCTTCTATTAAATGAAACAATTTTATTCTGATCTTGGGAATAAAGTAAACATTTAATAATTTAAATTTTATTCATTGAAGCTTTAACAAATCCGTATGTTTCGACCATTATTTTTCTGCAAGCCTTTTTCAATGGCAGTAGTTAATGACTTGGCTTAAATTTCATTAATCAATTAAAAATCTTTTTTATAAATTAGACATACTTATACAATATTTGCAAATTATAATATGTAAATAGTCTATAAGATTAATGTAATTGTCTTAATTTATAGAAAAATCCAAAAGCATAGATATGTTAAGCCTAAATGATTATTTCAAATCGAGTTAGTAATTGAAAATGGAAAAAATAAGGTGTCAAACAGGATTCAAACCCATAACCTTCGGCTTGGTAATTTCCCTTGAAAGGCTAGGCAAATGTAAATTGTGTTTGCCACCATACATCAACCTAACTTTCAATAAGTTGGAAGCGATATGCAAATTTACAGCAATAGGCCAATTATTACATACAAATATTAGCTAATTGCACACAGCAAGTTGATTATTAATACTATATTAGTTAATAAAATCAATTAGATTTTTACGCAAATAAACGTTTCAAATCGATTTGAAATGATTATTTAAGTTTTGCATAAAAGTCTAAGTTATTATTTTATCTTATTAACTAACATAACATTGAAAATCAACTTGCCTTGTGCAATTATTAATATTTGTAATTAATTGTCGGTTTATTGCCATAAATTGGAACATTGCTTCCTGTTTATATCTGACATGTCAAAAAACCACACTGAGATGATTGATAAAAATACCCAACGTTATTGAAACTTCGGTTGATGTATGGTTGCATACATGGTTTAGATCAAAAGATATGAGTCGTAAAATAATGGAATGATAAATCTTAAAGATAAGAGGTAATGCATGTAAATGTATTAATTAATGGTAGCCTCAGACCCTAAAACGCCGCACTTCTAAACATTACATCATGTAGATCATAGGTTCCCAACGGGGGCGGTACCGCCCCCCAGTGGATGCTGTAGCTTTCAAAGGGGGCGGTAGCGAGTACAGGGGCAAAAGGGGGGCGTTAGGAGGATCAAGGGGAGCGTTCGTGACGTACTTACCTTTTTAGAAAATAAATATATTCAAATACTTTGAAAATACCTAGTTGGCATGAATAGACAGTTTATTTAGCTATCTAAAATGTCTATGTTATTGTTATCGAGAAAATATACTTTAAAACATTTAATTCAGCATTAGGTCTATGAATACCTAATTCCGTTTAATATTGTCCGCAACAAGTCTTTGCAAGTTGATAAGCAAAGACGCGATATGATTTGCTTACAAAGTGCACCGCATCGCAAACAAGATAAAACATACAAGTTGATGCTTGTATGAAATCAAACGATAAAAGGCAGGGATAGCTCTAGGAATGTGTTATTATTTTGTGTGCTTCGCAAATAATCCATGTTCGTGAGTGATAAGTTATATAAGTCATTATAACCATTAATTTTATAATTATCTATAAATTCGTTGAAAAGTTAATTTATTTTAAACCGTGGCAAGTTTTGGATTTCAAAATGTCTGAATCTAAGAAGAAATGCCGGCAGTACAGTCTTTTGTATTTGAAATATGGATTTACGCACTCTCCTGTAAACCCATCATTACCCATGTGTTTACTTTGCCAAAAAGTTTTCTCAAATGAAGCCATGAAGCCTTCTAGGCTACAAGAACATTTAAATAAAATGCATACTGATAAAAAGGACAAAGATTTGTCCTATTTTCAAGAACTGCAGAAGAAATATTTGAAACAGCCAACTATATCAAACCTATTTGCGTCGTCTTCTAAACAAGAAGATGATGGACTACGAGCATCATATAACATTTCATTGTTAATCGCAAAAACGGGAAAACCACATACCATTGGCGAGGAACTTATCTTGCCGTCAGTCAGAGAGGTAATAAAACTGTTCTTCATCATAAGACATCGGCAGATGTCATCAGAAAAATTCCTCTGAGTAATAACTCAGTGCAAAGGAGAATAGACGAAATGGCTCAAGATGTTGAAATATCATTATGCGATTACTTAAAATTTGCAATTTTCCATTCAACTTGATGAATCCACTCTACCAAATAACGAAGTACTGCTGTTATCATACGTTCGGTTCATAAAAGACGAAAAAATTTATCAAGAGTTATTATTTGCAAAAATTTGGAAACTGATACAAAGGGAGAAACGATATTTAATACCATGAGTACGTTTTTCAAGAGAAAGAAATACCTATGCATAATATTTTGTCGGCAGCTACTGATGGTGCTCCAGCAATGACGGACGTCATAAGGGTTTCATAGCTCATTTGAAACAAGCAGTACCAAATGTACTCGCTATACATTGTATTATTCATCGTCAGCACTTGGTTGCAAAAAAACTGAACAAACGTTTGCATTCGTCGCTTCATTACGTTATTAGAGCAGTAAATACGATTAGAAGCAATTCATTGCATGACAGATTATTTAGCCAACTTTGTAGTGAAAATGATGAAGATTACAATCGCTTGCTGCTGCACACAGAAGTTCGTTGGCTCTCAAAAGGTACTTGTTTGAACCGTTTTTTCAACTATTTGATTCAGTACTGGACTTTCTTGAAAACAGAAACGAAAAATTGCGCGAAAACCTGATTATACATAAAAATGACATCGCTTATTTGACAGACTTGTTTAAAATATTTAATGAAGTCAATTTACAATTGCAAGGTGACGAATTGAATTTAATTAAAACAAAAACGTCATAGCTGCTTTTGTGGGAAAACTTCTTCTATTCAAACGAAATCTAGGGAGAGGTGAATACAGCCACTTTCCCACATTATCAGCAGTCTCTGCAAAACATGAAGATTTACTTACTTACTGCCAACACTTGGACGTTCTTCATGTTCATTGTGTGGAGCGATTCCAGGATATTTTAAACATGAATATACCGGGTTGGGTTTTAGATCCTTTCGCAAATGCAGATACAGCAGAATCATCAAATTTAGAAGAGGAACTCGTAGAACTCACAACTAACGAAGAACTAAAAGTAAAATTCAGAAATGGATATCAAGAGTTCTGGCTTCAAAACCAATACCAGTTCTTTACCCTGGATTGTGGTCAAGAGTACAGATATTTTTAATTGCATTTCCTTCATCTTATTTGGCTGAGCGTGGGTTCAGTGCAGTAGCTAATTTATTGTCTAAGAAAAGGAACAGACTGCACATTACTGAACGTGGCGATTTGCGGCTGATGTTAACGAAATTGGAACCCGACATTAGCAAATTGTTAAAACTTCACCAGCCTCAACTATCTCATTAATTTTTTCTTCTTAATCTTTTTTTCTGTTCATTATGTATTCATATTTAAGTTTTTAATAAACAAGTTTGTACTACATTTGATAGTCGTTTTAATTAAGGTTTACTTTTACGATTTTTAATATATATATACCTTGTCCAACGCTTTAGTGAACGCTTGTAATAGCAGTCAAAAGTGCAACGTTCGTATATGAGTATCTATGTATATATATAGATAGATAGATACTATGCAACAATATTTTAATATTCGTTATAATGCACTATGATGAGGAGGGGGGCGTTGGAAGTTTTTTTTCCAGTAGAGGGGGCGGTGGTTCAGAAAAGGTTGGGAACCTCTGATGTAGATGATTCGAGATCAGACTGACTTCTAAATTTCAACAAATGAAAACGTAGGTGTAAACACCCAGACTGAACAAAAATTTTCTAGATTTATGACGTAGCAGGGCTCGATATTATATAACTAATTAAACAAGGTGGTCAATCGTCAGTGTTGAACACTTGTTTTAAACGCCACAATGCTAGTCTAATGTATTGTGGTAAACAGCCGACTTTGAAACTCTATTGCTACTCAGAAGTAAGATTTTGAAGTAGATAATTAAAATAGTTTTAAATGAATAAACAATAATGAATTACGGCAAGATAAAATTTTAATTTGAATAGAAGCATACATGAAATTTAAACGGATCTAATGGTATACTGATTATAAAATTTTAAACAAATTGGACGATGTTGGTATATGGAATTGGAAAGCATATACGAAATTTAATGGCGTTTAATGGTAAATTTTAAATGGTTTGGACGATCTTGGTATATGAATTTTAAATACAATTTTTGTGGATTTTTCCAACGATTTTGGACATGGATGCAAGCTACGATGTTGAAAAAGAACAACCAGCATAATTTAAACGATAAAATAAGGATCATATTGTTTGAAAATCTTTAAAAAGGACATTCATTTTATAATTTAATTAAATTAAATTTGAGTGAACGTGGATAATTAGAATTGAGAGTGGCTGACTTTGGTAGGTTTGGCCTATATATAATGAGAATTATTGAACATAACTGATCAGCTACGTTTAAATTCGATTTACATGGGAAGGTTATTAATATTATCCAACTTAATTTCTAAACTTTTTTGTACATAGTGCGAATTAAATAGGGAATTTGTGAATGAATATCCTAAATGGAAACAGATTTTCTGACTCTGTTTTAGATAAGCAAGTGATTGTCTAGTAGTTACAAATTTTTGATCTTAGACTTAAGATATTGTTTAAAGAAAAAGCTGTTGTGGCAATATTGGACTGCATCTTTAGATTTTAATGTTTGCATAAAAGTATTTTTTTGAGGTTACATATAAGATATTGTTTGTTAAAGAAAAGCTGTGTGTGAATGTAGCAATTGTTATTTGAAAGATTGTATGTTAAAGAATATTTGATGTCATTATAAGTTAGATGACTGATTCTAGTGGTTTCATTTAAACTGAGCTAATAAAATAATTAGAGCAACACTTACTAGAATCATCTTCATCGTCCACAGCAACGTCTATTGACGACCAATGTCGGGCATCATCAACTGCACTTCATAGCAATATATATATATATATATATATATATATATATATATATAATAAAGTAAGATGTATCTGTAAACAAACTCTTATGAAAATAATAAGAGCCATTGACAAATACAAATAGGGCTGGTAGTTATATAGCCATTAACAATATATATATATATATATATATATATATATATATATATATTAGGTTTCTGATTAATTGTTTTGAAGATTTTTGTAGCTTATGTGATAAAAACTTTCACATCACGGCAATTTCTGAAACGTTACGAACTCCAGATTTTCCTTCATCACTGATGAATCTTGAAAATTACCTCCAAACTAGAGCATTTAGAGCAGCTTTGGATTAAAAATACAAAAAGTACAGGATTGCAATTGAGGTTCTATATTGTCGACCTTCAACTACTTTCAGTTGTTTTGAGAAATTAGAAAAGGTTCTTTCTAACCAATACATCAAATAAGTGATGTAATGTGGACTTTTTACAAATAATTACAAATCAAACTGTTTGAAGTCATTATTTAATACACTTCACTTGATGCAAATTATTGATAAACCAACATTAGTTACTGAAAGAACATCAACACTACCATATATTGTGCTTAAGCGACAACATGCAAATTATAACAAGGACGTTTGTCACATGCTTAATTTATCTGACCATAAGTTGGTATACTGCAGAGTAAATTTGAAAGTGGACACTGTCCACAGCGTGACTCAGAGAGATTTTAAAACATTTTAATTATGATGAATTTTCAAAAGATGCAAATGAAATTGTCTGGTTCACGGGTCTAACTTTAAAATACCTAAATGAAAAAGTTAAATTTTTGAATCAAAATACCATTACTTTATTTGATCAACATACACTGTTGTATTCTGTTATTCCTAAAAAGAATAGAATGCCAGAATACATATACAATATAAAATTAATGATCAATCTAAAAAATAAAGCCTAAAAAATACTCCTACACAAAACAATCACACGACTATAAACACTATGAGGATTAAAAAGATTTTTGTAATACAGGCTATTAGAAATGAAAAATTATTTTTTTAAGAATTACATGGAACTGAATATCATAAAGTTGAAATAGTTGTGCAAATTTTTTGAAAATAACAACAAACATAGAAAACCGAAATCTAAAATCAGTTCAGAAATAGTCAATGCTGATCCACTTAATAACTCTTTTGCAAATACTACTACTAATACCAAAGTATCAAAAGATAAGGTCAAGGAGTTATAGCATTAAAGCGACAAGATAATATTAATAACGTTTCTTTTAAACTGGCGATTAGTCCACTATAAACGAGATAATAAACAAAGTGATTTAATGGAATACCTAAAAATGTTGCATCTATTGACGCACATTATTAACATGCTGTATTTCCAGATGTGTGGGTACTATTAGTTGTGATGGCATTTCATAATGTAAACAATGCATCATTACCTTCGCAATTATGCCCCATCAGCATACTGCCAACATTGTTTAAGATACTTGAAACCATAACGCAATGTCAACTTTTAGACCATTTTGAAAAAAATAACGTATTCCCACTTATACAATTTGGCTTTCGTAATGTCATAATACAGCTACAGCACTAACAAAAATCTGCAGTAACATTTGTCATAACAGAATGCCCTAAAGTTACATTTCTGGGTTTATTAGACTACAATAAATCCTTTAACATGTTTGTACATAAACTTTTGATACTAAAATTAAATAGCTATGGGTGTTTTGGGATGGCATTAAACTTGATTGCCAATTACTTATATGGAATAAAGCAACAAATAAAGTTGCATGATGTGTTGTTAGGCCACATATCAGTGTCATGCATTGTGCCAAATACAGTATCTCAGGACCTTTGCTCTTCAGTATGTATACTGCGGACCATCCGACAGTGTTACCCTCTACATGTGGAATTCATATGTATGCTTATGACGGTCAAATACATGTGACCGGCGATATTAATGTCATTAACAACACAATATCCAAGTTAAATATATTCAAGAATAGTCACCTGCACTTGGCTGAATTTGAATGTGAAAACAACTGTGATATTAGGAATTGGTAGTTTATATAATACTAATGTATTACACAATACTTCATCCTTAACTTTTAGTGTTAGTAACTGAAGAATTGATTTGAGCAACATGGCTAAAAATCTAGGTATTGTTGACAGCACACATTCAATTGAAGGCAATGTATCAAAAATTATTAGTGTAGTTTATTATAAGTTACACCAGCATTTCTTAATCTTTTTTGGCCCGCGAACCAGTAAAATTTGTAAAAAAAATTCGCAGACCAGTGTAGATGCGAAGAGGACTAACATTTTCATTGCTTTCTTGTATAGCGATGGATATTCATTTTTCAATTTGATGCAAAATTTATCTATAGACATTGTTGAAAAACTAGCTTTTGACATAATATCTGTACTAATCTTAAGGAGGAACTCTATTCTCTGTCACTTAAATTTAACTTACTACTGTCATGCGATATGAAGGGGTTTGTTATCCACACATTTCTTTCACACGTGGTTTCTTCAGATGGGAAATATTTTTCGAAACTATTTTTTAAAGATTCTAAGTGATGCCCAATGATTATATTTAATTTTAATAAGTTTAAATCTTGTTACAAATTAATAAAATCAAAATAATTATTAAATACATTAATATTATTGTTATTTACTTTATCCACCCAAAAAAATTTTTTTTTCTTAAATATCTAGTTTTGCAACCCATTCTACATCACACAAATGCATACTTAAAGGATAATTTTTTTCTCTTAAAAATATTTCTACTTCCGTCTTTAATTCAAAAAGTCTGGTTAAAATCTTACCCTGTGAGAGCCATCAAACTTTTGTGTACAGTAATAACTGCTCATGTCCGGCACCAACCTCCTGACAAAATAATAATCTACTGCTTAAATTGCTTTTTTTGATAAAATTAATAATTTTTATAGATTCTGCTAAAATCTCATATAATTCTGTGGATAAACTTTTTGCTGCTAAATGTTGTCTGTGGATAATTTAGTGGATAATCAATAAATCAGAATTAACTGCTTCCTGAATTCTTTTAGTAACACCAACCATACTAGTCGCCCCATCGGAACACACCTACGCAATTTTTCCATGCTAAAGAATGTTTAATAACATAAGAATTAAGTGCTTTAAAAATCTCATCACTTGTTGTATATGAAACCAATTCTATACAACACAAAAATTCTTCTTTTATTTCTTCCAAAATAAAATCAATAGCAAATTAATGACGCCTTTTTAGAAATATCGCATGATTGGTCGATTTGTATTGCAAAAAGTTTTGATTCCTTTATCTTTTGTATTAATTGGTATTCCACATTCTCTGATAATTTTTTTGTTCTTCTTCTTATAGTATCATTAGATAAGAGAATCGATTTGATTTTAACAACAGCAGAGAGTCCAAACATCTCTAAACAAACGTCTATTAAAACTGGTTTTATTGAATTTCCCCCAGTAGTAAATGATTTTTTGGTTTTAGCAATCCGAAGGGCAACTAGGTACGAACATTTTAATTGTGACATGTTCTGAATAAAATTTTGTTTAAATGTTGTTGTTTGTAATCCTAATTCTTGTTTTTTACGCTCAAAATATGCACACGGTTTATTTTCCAGCTCGGAATGTTTAACCTTCAAATGTCGATGCATTTTCGATGGTTTCATAGCATCATTTACTAAAACTTCATGGCAAATGATATACATCGGACATACATCTTCTTCCATCGATTTGGGCCAAAGAATAAAACCATATTTTAAATATTCATGGTTGTAGTGTCGGATAACTGGTTTTTTTCTTTTTTGCTGGTGGACTTCCTGTTTCGTTGTCATTTTTTTTGAGACATTGAACTGGTATTCAAAAAATTAAATAGCGTGCCTTGTTTACGGTTCGTGTTACTAAAGGTTAAAAATATTTTTTATTAGCGCCTACATAAGTATACAAATAATCAATAAACTTACTTTTATATTGGTCCAATCCAGTTAAACATATGTATACTTATTATAATAATGTTTTGTTTAACAATAACTTAAAAACACCCACACTATACAATGAAAAAGCTGTACCAAGTCACACATCAAATCTATATATTATAAGCGACTTAAGTGTCTGTCGCCGATAGAGAGTAAACCGGTCGGTGTCTGCGCGTCGCACTTGTAAGCATTTTGGGAATTTTTCTTCAGTGCCGCACTAATTATAAATTACATAGAATTAAAATTAGTTAAAGATAATTGTATTTCCTAATTTTATAAATTAAAATTTAGTTATTTTTTTTTATAAGTAAATTTTTTTCGCGGATAGAAAAAATTGTCCGCGGACTAGTAAAATTTCACTGTGAACCACTGGTGGTCTGCCGGACCAGCGGTTGAGAATAGCAGAGTTACACCATCACATACAAGGTGGAATCTTGTTAAAAGTTTAATCTTTAGTCATATGGATTACTGCAGTGTCGTATATTATAATTACTTAAATTTCCATCTTAAAATCAAACTGCAAAAGTTGCAAAACAGGTCTGAGATATGTTAACTTGGTTAATTTTGTAAATCATGTTGTACTCATTTATAAACAGTTGGGAATTTTAAAACCAAAAGCTATAGTTTGTAGTATTTATCTTTTCTATAAATTTAAAACGCCTACCGATTTGTATCAAAAACTACATCCTACCAAAGTGTACAACTTGAATATACGATTTATTTATTGCCTATCAATTCCAAAACACAGTACTGCCAAATTTAGGTGTAGCTTTGTGTATTGTGTTTGTGTTATTTTTAAAAAATACATTAATCTACCCTTCAGCACTAACTCAAAGAATATGTTTAAGGATAGATTTGAAATATCGTTACATTGTATGCAATTTATTAATCATTGTAATTTAAGCTTAAAATTGTTGCAGAAGGGTACTATTTAAAATCAGCAGTGCTGAGCAGAACTATTTGAATATTACAATTAATATTTTATACTTAATTTTCAATAAATAAATATTCAAATATACTGCAAGATTTTAAATAATGCAACATGCTATACTTCAGAATTGTCTTCTACAAACTGTCAATCGATCCATAAATTAAAAACACCTCAAACTTATGTTTATACCAATCAGTCTTAACAATATACCTCATCAATTTTAACCAATTTTATTTATTTGGGTTGACTAAACCCTTATACAGTACTAAAACTAGAATATACATACATAATCTGGTACCCTTTATTTAAAAAACACGCAAAGGTCATAGAATAATTCAAAACAAATTTCTTGAATTCGGCTTCTACAAGAAACATAAGTTTATGCCGCCATTTGACTCTTATGCACACATTAGATGTTTAATGTGCAGGCGTCTTATAAAGTTGTATATCGATTTACCTCTGCGCTTGTTTTATTGTTCTAAGATGTAGTTCCTTCCTCTTCAACTAAGTGGACTGTATTCGAGATTATAGTACGTGTTACTTTGCACTTTTGCCGAGTTTTTAGGGGTTTATCAAATAAATTCGGCGGCACTATTGACTAACTCACTGAATGCACAACTGTTTCGTTCCGATATCGACGAGAGAGTGTTTTTGTCACTACCCCTTTTTCAACCTATTTACACATGCACAAAGGAATTTTTTGGACAGGATATAAGGGGGCAAGGGATGACAGCTTTAGGATTTGATTTACAACTAAGAATTTACGACTTAAAATTAACCACGACAACGTGCGACAAAGAGACCGAACATTAGAAGAGAATTCAATGTGTATAAACTTGAAAAGAGAAGAGATATACATGCGTTAATATTCACGTATAATGTATTTAATGAGGTGGTAGACTACCTGCATTTAGTATCTCAATTTCAATTTAAGGTTTTCCACACTCATCGACTTAATACTGCTATTGGACTTCAGTCTCCTATTCAACAACTGTATAACATTTAATAATAGTCTATCTCTTGAAGATGACTCTAGTTCATATGAAATATTTGAAATTGTTTTCATTGTGTTTGAGATGCAATTTATGGCACGCCGAGATCCTTATATTCAAAAGTAACTTGTAATGTGTTATTTTTTATCTTTAGTCTCTTATTGCAAAATATGCTCAGTTTTTCTGGTGTATAGTAAATAATTTAAGAAGCAAGTAATAACGCCTTAGGCCGTGTTTCTTGTTTGTAAATGAATAAGTAAAATGTCTTTCGAGTTACTGCAGCTCTCATAATCAGTCAGTTGTTTATGAAGTCATAAACATATGGGAAACCAGATCTACAGCTTCAAAAAGTAATTTATTCAAATAATTCTATTAATGGAGGTGTAAAATTTTCCATTTCCAAAGAGTATAACCACTAACAAACCAATTTTGTTTGGCATATTCAAAACAATTCAATCCATAAACTTTGATTTCCCATATTTATTGCATATATAGTATATCATTAAAAGAAGTTAGCCAAGAGCAAGCGGAGCTCGCACTATTAGGGTTCCGTACCAATACTACAGTGAGCAATCAATAAACCAAATTAAGCTGTTTATTTTTTAGGTATATTTAAATCTTATCCACATTTGATTGTGATAATTGAAAAATGAATATATTGTCCCACATTGTACTGGTACATTAGTAAATACGTTGTCTATTAGTGTTTAAAAATTTTTTTCCCAGCAACTATTACACTGAAAAAGACTGCAGTTTTCCAATAATCTATAGTTACTATCCCTATTAAAATCAAAATTTTAGCTTTGGAAATGTAGGAGAACGGGGGGGGGATCATTTATGGCACTTTTTGACCTATATCATAAAGACTACTGGACCAAAAATTATAGAAAGAACATTTTTAGAAGCCTTTTAAAATTCACTTTCAAATCATACCTCACACGGTATATTTATTAAAACTTTTTTTCTTTTGACCGAATTAACCCCCGCCATTTAATCTAAAAATATTTTTTTCTATTGTCTGACTGTCGGTATATGTGCGCACCATAAATACCTAGCATTGTGCCAAATTTCAAATTCCTACGTTACATAGTTTTCGAGAAAAACCTCTGTGACAAACGGACTGACGGACACGAGAGTGATCTTATAAAGGTTCCGTTATACCTAATAAGGTACGGAACCCTAAAAACACTAAAAACATATGTTCCAGGTCAAATAATTAATCACACCCCAACCCTCAAAAGCTCTGATGGCATTTTCAAATTTTAAAATAATTACAAAAAGACTAGCATGCTTGATATATCAATGAAACAAAGCTTCCGAACTGAAGTAAACCTAAAACGTTTACTCAAATTTATTTGGTACTATTCCATTGCTATTAAAATCAGTATCAATCTCGTTACTAACCATACATTACATAATTAGTTATATGAAAGCAATATGCCACGATTTATTTTAATCTAAAACTATATAATTTTATATGTATCCACTAAGATGTATATATTATTTTAATCTAAAACTATATAATTTTATATGTATCCACTAAGATGTATATATTGTAAATTTGTTTGACTTTTTCGCAATGTAATAAGAAATCATTTGAAAAAGTGAACTTACCATGCCCGTTTATTAATATTAATTTAATACAGTAAAACACCATTAACCAAACAAGTAACTTTACAAAGAAATTACTTCCAAAAACATGAAGCTGACTTTTATCATTTAATCAACACATAGAGGTTACAACACCATCATGATATATAAATGTTGCTTAAGCTATTATTTGGTAATCATACTAAAAACTTTTTCTAATTTAACTGTGTGGGTCTGTTGCTATCTGGTTCTAAAATATGTTATTACTTCCATACCTGCACGTACTAGCATTACATGATATAAAGTTAATAAAATACAAGCCTAGAGAATAAGCAATTTAGATATATAAATAAAAATAATTGATATAATTAAGGTTATAAAATACCAATTTCTTTAAATATATCTAAACTATAAAATAACTTGCATAACACTCTAAACCACTTATTAACACTAATAAACGTTCAAGTTCAGGATTCTAAAATATGATAACCGCTTAAGTTAATCAAAATTTACAAATCTAAAAAAACAAATATAATTTTAACCCTTATAAATTTGCATTCTGATTTTTAATTGCTAAAACGAAAACATTTATAATTTTACTGGAAATAAATAAACATGCCTGAAAATAAAATTCTGATAAATATAATACAGTTTTAACTTTTATTTAGATTATTTTCTAGATTCTATAAAAAACTAAGGTGTTTCTGATTTCAAAGTGATAAATATTAATTTTGTGTCAGTAATAACATGTACTACATATATGAGTAATATGAATTATTTCAGATATAATTGGCGTATTAGTAGTTAATATTTGATAATATTAAGTAATACTTAAGTTAATATTGCATGAATTAAATATTCAGTGGCAGTTGGACAACAGTTCAGCAGAAACACAGCATTGTCAACACAGGTTATCTTGATCATAAGCAAATTGTATTATTATTGAGTAATTTCATACAAATTACTGCAATAATATTTATTTAAATAACTTCATGGTTTAATCTTAACCAGACCATAGAAAATGTGATAGTTGATGTAAATATTTTATAAGTTTTAATGTTTAATTATATAATTAACCAATGTGTCTTGTTTTATCACAAATGCTATACAATAAGCTGAATACTAATAATATTTCTGAAAATTTATCTACAATTTGCTTTTTTTTAAAAACAGCGAGAAGCACCTCTACAATACAATCTATGTATATACAAAAATCTTTCATTTTATACTATGCTATTATAGGTAGATTCGTTTTTACAGAGTTAAGAATGGTACACCGACGTTCAATTTACTTAACGATATGACTCATGTAATGAGGTTGCTCCCACCAGAAACTTTGATGGCATCACCACATGCTTTAAATAAATGTACAGTTAAGTTCTACAACAGTTGTAATTGATTAATTATAATTATATATAATTATAATTATAACACATACCTTTTTTTGAGCGTGTATGTATTATGTACGAGTTCCCTAAAATTATTGTAGTTCTGGGTGGCTGTATCATCCAAAACAAATACCAAATTTTTTGTTTTTAATAAGAAATTTTTGGATTTTTCCATTTAGGTTTCCTGATGTTAATATTAGAGCTCGAACACAGAAAACACTTTAAAGCAATTTTCAATAAGCTATAACATGGCAGCGTGATTCCTTATAGCTCTATATTTGATTTTACAATGCTCCATCCGAAAGTACTTCATTGGCCAGGAAGCAAGTTTTTTTTTTACCTGTAAATTTTGAATTTTGCTGTATCCTTGCTGTGGCGGCTCCGTGGCGTAGTGGTATGTGTGTGACTACTACGCCCAAGGTCCCGGGTTCGAATCCCGACACGGTCCGCTTGAAAAATGTTAGGCGAGCATTTTTCACAAAAATACACCCTCGTTCGAATGAGAGGTAAAATGGAGGTCCCGTGTGAGTGTTGTCACGCACGTTAAAGATCCCTACCTTGCTTGGAACGGCAAGGGTTCGGCAAAATTCCAAATTTTTCAGGTAAAAAAAACTCGCCTCCTGGCCAATGTAGTACCTTCGGGTGGAGCATTGGAAAATCACATGTAATGTATCCTTGCTGTTTCAGCCAAGGCGGTGCATGACAACACACACAGAGGACTTACATTTTACCTCTCATCCGGACGAGGGTGGATTTTTGTGAAAAATGTTCACCTAACATTTTTCAAACGGTTCGTATCAGGAATAAAACCGAGAACCTACAACAATCTTACGGATGCACCAGCTAACTACAGCGGTGCGGAAGTGAGTGTCTATAAAAAAAATTGCAAAATTATAAATTGGAATAGCTGGATTACAAAAACTGCTACAATGATCACTTGCCTTGGAAGGATTTATGTAGTCATATTTAAGGGGTGCCCAACCATCATGTCTCAGCAATACCTTCGATATTCTCTCGACATAGAAGACGGTTATTCCAAATAAGTATCTGTTTCTAAATTGGTTTTCTAAACCTGTCACCTCATACTTTATCTTTTCCTACGAAACCTAATCCACTCAATTTTATCAATAATATCCCATACCCAACCTAAACTTAACCTTTAATAACTTTAAATCCATGAAATACAAATACACGTACAATGACCTTAAAAAAAGAAATAGTCCTAATGTTCTAGCATCAAACTCGCCAGGCACTATGAAAAAGAAAATTAAATATTATTACTATCACACTGATCTTTCTAGTTTACAAATATTGGTAGTTACATTCTGAATCCCATTTATGAGGTCAACTTAATGACATATAAAAAGGGCGGTCAATATGTCCACATTCCATGAACCTTTAAAATTAGCAACTTTTGTTCACTTCACACATCATCATTTACAATTCACATATGGAATTAACAGATACATATTTCTACATTATAAAAAATTTATTTACTCACAGTTCCGTTATACAGCCCAGTTTTACCAAGAAATATATTATAAGGACATACAGGAATGTCAATTTACATGTCTTCTAGGTCATCAACTCACATGACAAAATTTGGATGGGTGGACTCGCAAGTTCAAACCATTATCCTTATTCGAGCTCATATAATCAATGTTTTATAGATTTTCATTTAACTGGAATGACGGTAATATTCATGCACACGTGAAGGATAATTTATTGCCTATTGGGAAACAAAGTATCATACAGCTCCTCCCCTAACCCATATGACCATACTAGATCTCCGTCTTTACGAAGTTACATTCCAACTTCGACTTCTACTCATTGATGTTCAGTCGCTTCTTACAAACCTCCCACTCTTTACGTCAAGCTTTTCATGAGATCACACGTCACCTGGGGTACTTACTTGTCTGCCCATAATACAAGCACGTGTCTGTTATGTTGTCGGTTATTTCTCATGGTCTTAACACTATTACATTGTAATATTAATCTGTATTGTTGTACAGTCTGGTTACGCTGCTTGTAATTATCTTATTTTTATAAATTCCCCTGACGTTAGACATGTTTTAAATGATTTAAATCAAAATTAATTTTATCCCATACGGATACAATTTAAACAATAACTACATTTCTTTGTTTCCATGTAATTTTAAAATTAATCATTTGTAATAAAATGTATAGAAAAATTCTCTAAATACGATATAATTATATAGAAGCATCTTTATGCAAACAAGTATTGACAATTGCACTGCCATCTAACAATCAATTATTCTAAAAGTTTTTTGTCAACAAAGTATGCTTACTTGAAATAACACAACATTATAAAAAATTATTGTTGCAATTGGTATGATCGAACACCATTGATTGTGAGGACGGCAGCAACTGTCTATTGTAATTATATTCTACATAGCTTGCGTCTTTCTAACTAGAATAAATTTGTCCATTCAAAATTAACTTTTACTTTCTTATCTTGTTGGTATCTAATGTAACATGAGCACAATACAAACGGTCCTACATTTAAAAGAAAAACTTACAATCTTCTGAACAGTAACAAATCAGTAAGCAGTGGGAAACATTTTTGTTTACTAATAATTAAGCAATGAAAAAATTATTATTAAAACACAAAAAAATGACTAAGAAACACTATGATTATAAAAATGTTTTTAAAAAAAGGGTGACCATAGTTCCCTAAACATAAATAGCTCCTTCTAAATGTAGATTTGTTATGCCTTTTTGCCAGCACAAAGATTTTATTCTAATTTTAGAAATAGGGGATTTAATCCAAATTTGTATGATTTCCCATCGGTAGTATAAATTGGTTATTACACATAAAACTACGTTTTAAGTTCTCACGCACTGTAAGGGAATAACCTAGAATTTTATTGTATGCGATCCGTCGTAGAAACCTTTCCCATGTTCAAAGGAATACGATTATAAAAACTGTTAAAAAATGATCATTATTCTCTAAACATTAATAGCACCTTCTAAATGTAGATCTGTTACACCTTTGTGGACTTCATAAAGTTGTATTCTAATATTAGGAATAGGGGATTTATTCCAAATTTATTCCAAAATTACATTTCTAAGTTCTCATGCACTGTAGGGAAACAACCTACAATTTTATTGTATGCAACCTGCCGTATGAACCTATCCCACATTCAAAGGAATGTGAGATCATTGCTTGAACCAATAAGGAGTTCATAAAAGAAGGTGCATTTTAGCAATGACTTGATCTTCAACTATCTTATATCAACATGCGTGTTTAGTGCGTGAAATGCAGTGAAGTATACCTATGAATTCCTCACCCTTTCATTTAAACTTATCTTATTTTATGCTCCTAAACAGCTTTAAAGAGCAAATTTCACTATGAGAAATTCGAAGAAAAACAAACATCTGTACCTCACGAGAAACACGTTCAACATTTGGACACCAGCATTAGGTCTACCTTAAACTACGACTATTATTAAAGGTAAACCTTTTGTTTATTTGTAATTAATTAAATTGTCTTTCGTTGTATTTAAATTTGTGCAATGTTGTGTCATCTACTCAACTGGGATTTGTACTAAATATTTATCTTTAACTGGCACTTTCACCATAATAGATTATAAAACATTATTTAACATTTCTCATATAACGCTATTTAGAACTTCAAGAAAGTTTTTATAATTCTTTTCCAGTTTCAAAATGTTCTGCGTAAACATAGTTTTTGATTGTAACTGCTGCAGAAATTCTATTACGAGCATGCATCTTACTTTTTTTAAAGTTCTTCTTCATTTTCAAAATTAAACAATAAGGTGTATTGAAACAAACAAATGTTAATTTTGTTTTACTTTTGTTAATAAACAATCTACATAGGTTCCTCAATTTAAGATATCTTCAATTTCAAATGGGCCAATAATATTATTATAAAAAATCTCAGCCCGGATAGTAATTTTGAGGATACTTAATTATGGTTGAAATGTTAAGCTTAGTGTTTTCCAGGGCCAGGTTTTCAATATTAGATTCACAAATTTAGGTAAAATTATACTCGTCCTGTTTCAAAGGAAATGTCTCAATGTTGGTCTTGCATTCATCGTTGCCGAATAATGCCCTTCTTTGCAATCAAGTGTTTGTTGTTTTCTGTGATATAATTATTTTAGAACATATTTTTTCAATAAAAATTTTTATTACTCACAACCCCCTATTTTCTGATTCAAGCGAAATATGTTTTTCATATTTGTACATATTTTAGAATAGTATTTGTCGATGGTATAGGTCTAGTATTGAACGTAATGACAAACAAATCTTAAATTTTTTAAACTGACACTACTGTAAAAGGTCTTTATCATAAACACTCTTTTTTTTGGTAGCATAATTATTCATTTTTCCATAAACTAACCTTAATACAAACGTAACCATCATATTTTTATTACTGAACAAACAATTAGTGGAACATAAATTTGCTATTTTAAGGGTACTAATTATGAGATGAATTGATAAATACTGTCAAAGTTTAAAATCCAAAGCACATCATATATAAAAACTATCAAATTTTTAATTGGCATTTTGAATTAAAAAATCTCTTTTAATCTTGTTATTAGTTCTTATTAGTTGATTTGATTCACAATAATTTTTCCTTTCTATTGATACCATTATCTTTTTTACACTTTAAATTGGCAAGTAGTAATTAACAAAAACATTTGATGCCGTGCTAAATTCTAATATTAGAGTTTGAGAACAAATATACAGGTTATATTGACCGTTTTGTTTCTAAAGTAACAGGTTTAAGCATTTTCCAATGGTTGGACAAATATAGACTAAGCTCCTTTCCCCAAAAGGAAGTTCAAGGAATTGCCCAAATCTATTTGCAGGAAATAGTAGTAATGTTTTATGTGCGGGTCTTTAATTATATAACAAATATGTAACAAACTACAGACTATGGACCTCTCTACTCTCTATTTGATGTGTACATGTGAGTTAAATTGATACTAAAATTAGTAGAAATTGCAGTGACCAGTAGTGAATTAAATGGTAATTCTAGTTCCCTACATAAAGCAAACATCCTGCTATCACAAGTGCTTCTGTAATTCTAATATAAACTAACTGAATATTGTTAAATTCAATTATTAGTTCAGTGTTTAATGGTAATATTGTGAAGAAACAAGTTTTCTATAGTGATAAGTGCAAGCTAGTTACTGATAAAAGTTCTGGTTTTATTTTTATCAATATCAACAATGAATTAAACCTCAATAAATATTAAAACCACATATCCTTATATTATATTATAAAATACACATATTCTGAATTTCCTGATTATACAGGGTGATAGAAATGTCACTCTGTTCAGCATGCAAAGCCACAGACAGGGTATACAGCTGTGATAAATGTAATCAACCACTGTGTGATGCCTGTAGTGGACTTCAATCTACTGAAATTCGTTGTCTAGAACTAAAACGTAAAACACTAATATTTCACTGTAAAACTTGTCTGGCACAATCAGATAGAACACAATCAGATAAGTTAAACATATTATTAGAGACCAAATTCAGTGATGTCCTAAAAGCATCCATACTCTTTTGAAAGCTTTAAAGCGAAATATTAGACAGCATGACAAGAAAGGTCCCTCAGGGCAACCATATTCTCAATATGCTGAAACAAAGAAATCATTTGCTGCAATAACTAAAGCTGAACCGGTTCTAGTTGTAAAACCCATCAGTGATCAGCACAGCAATGATACAAAACTGAAATTAAAGATGCTATTAAGCCAATAGATATTGGAATTAATGTATCTAAAATACGTGAAGCACCTAAGGAGGTATTGTCATTGGTTGTCAAAGCCAATCAGACCGAACGATATTGCAGAAGGAAATAGTTGGAAAACTGGGTACTAAGTATAATGTAGAAGTTCCCCATCTTAAAAACCAAAATTGAGAATAGCACAGATAAGCAGAGATGATATCGATGCAGATACCAATTCAATTGCCAAAAGTATTATAAAGCAGAATAAACTAAATACTGAAATAAAAACTTTCACCTAAAGGTTTTAAAATTATTACAATCTAGAGAGACAAAAACTACAACAGTAATCATTGAAACTGATCCGACTACACATGACTATCTGCTCGGAAGGGCAAAGCCGCCATTGGATGGTCTATGGGGACCATCTACAATCACATCCACATCACACAATGTTTCAACTGCATGAAATTCAATCATGTAGCCGAAAATTGTAAATCAGATACTACTTGTTCATTATGTTCGGAAAGCATAACTTCAAAACTTGTACAGCTAAAAGTTATACTTGTTCCAACTGCTATTTTGCTAAAACCAAGCTAAACATGGATATTAATGATGCACATGCAGCAGTGGATAAAGAATGCCCTGCTACCTTCAAATGTTGAAGAAGGAAACTGCTAAAACCGACTATATAATGGCATAGCAATTAAACTCAAGCAGTTTACACTACAAAAGACAATTGATACCCCAGTCAAACAAAGCATAAACAAAATATGCATCTGTCTGGTTAATATTAGGTCTCTGATACCGGTCTTTGATGAGTTCATCGCTACCATAACACCACACGAATTTGACATTATAGGTATAACGAAACGTGGTTGCCAACTGATTTTCCTTCCAATCTAATTCACATTCCAGGTTATTCCTAATCAGGAAGATCGCCCTACGAGAGGTGGTGGCATATGCTTATATATTAGCAGCAATCTTACATATAAATCTATACAATTAGACATTGCTGAGAATCATAATATCGAGCAATTATGGATCCAAATTAAAGTGAGTAAAATGCATGTTGCCACTGGAATTATATACAGACCACCAAATAGTACTATCTCCTCAATAGATGAACTTGAATCTGCACTTTCACAGGTCAGCATCATATGTGAAAATATAATACTCATGGGTGATGTAAATATCGATTTCTTACAAAATAGCACTAATAAAAACAGGATAATTTCATTGTTCACTGCCTTTAATCTTATGCAACATGTAAAAGAGCCTACACGAGTTACAGCAACGTCTTCTACACTTATCGATATTTTGTGTACAACCAAAAATATTACTACTGCATTATGTGAAACTATTGACTCAAATAATCTAACTGATCATAGAGTGGTTGTCTGTGAATTAAATATTGTGTTACCAAAGTTCGAAAACAGAACAATTACTTATCGATTTTAATCTCTTTGATATTAAGGAATTTGAGTATGACATACATCACATACACTGGCAATTCATAAAAACTGTACCTGAACTTAACAGCAAGGTCAACTTGTTTAACGAAACTATCATCAACTTATATGATGTACATGCACCGATGCGTACTGTTAACATAAAAAAGAATATTCCACCATATATTACTGCAACAATTCGACAAATGATAAAACTACGTGATGCGGCTTATAACAGATACAGAAAACAAAGGACCGATGCAAAGTACAACTATTATAAGACTTTGAGGAATTATATTAGCCAGGCCATTAAAATGAGAAAAAGCTTATCTTGAACATCAATGCAGACAAAACTTCAATGCTCCAAAAACTTTGGAAGGCATTTGATAGATGCAAAATTCATTCTACGGTGAAACACCAGATATCACCAGAAATTAATAATCCTGATGTTATAAATGATTATTTTGTTAATTCCATATCGCATCAAAAGGTAGAAAAAGCTGAGATCAATCAGTATATGCATAATTGTCTACCCAGCATAAATAAGTTTACTCGTTTTGCAACTGTAAATGATGATGTAGTTAAAGCATCTATAAAACGCATAAAATCCAATGCCTGTGGTGTTGACGGTATCAATCTTAAGATGTTATTACTAATAATGCCCTACTGTATCGAAATAATTACATATCTGGTGAATTTATCACTGCAAGAAGGCATATTTCCAAATTCTTGGAAACGATCTGTCGTTGTACCTATCGGGAAAAAACCATTATCCTGCTCACCTGCCGATTTACGGCCTATTAGTATACTGCCAGTGATGTCAAAAGTCATTGAGCATATAGTATATACACAAACGTTGGAACATATTAATAGATGTGGCATTCTACCTGAACTCCAGTCTGGATTTAGAAGCGGGCACAGCACAGCTACTGCATTGACCAAGGTACTAAATGATCTATCACATTCAGCAGACAAATCAGAGGTTACATATCTCGCATTCTTAGACTTCAGTAAGGCATTTGACATTATCGTGCATGACCTACTAATTGCGAAACTGCACTACTTTGGATTTGATAAAACTACTCTTGAATGGTTCACTAGCTATTTAAATGGCAGATATCAGAATGTCATACTAAATAATAAAACCTCACAATCGCTACATGTAACTCAAGGTGTTCCTCAAGGAAGTAACCTTGGACCTTTGTTATTTGTGATTTACACAGCAGATTTACCGCAGGTCTTAACGCCGACTTGTAGATACCACATGTATGCAGATGATGTATTATTATATACATCGTGTAATACTCTAACTGTAAATTCTGCAATCAATCTACTAAATAAAAACCTGGCTGCTGTTAGTAGATGGGTCCAACGTCATGGACTACTTCTCAACATCTCCAAAACCGAAGCACTGTGTATCTGTTCTCAAGAAAATTATGCAAGGGTAGAAGAAACTCAGATAAATAGTCTTACTATGAATGGTGCAACAATTAACATTGGAAGTGCCGTTAAATATCTTGGAGTAGGATTGGACAAGCAATTAAACTTTGAAAGTCATGTAAATAAAAAAATCGGACTTTGTTACTATAAGTTGCGCACCCTATACAGATATAAACAATTTCTAAGCCCAAGTAAAGTGGAGAATATGTAATAGTCTAATTCTATGCCATCTGGACTACTGCAATGTAGTATACTACAGCTATCTAAACGCACGAATGAAACGTAGAATACAAGTCTTACATAATTCATGCTTCAGATTTGCATATAGCGTACCTTATAGACAGCATATCACACCATTCTATAACTTGTACTGCAAGCTTAAATTCGACCGACGAGCAACCTTATTTTTAGCTACATTCATATATGCTATTATCACCTCCCGTACGCCACTTTATCTGTATGAGATAATGAAACCAAGAGCTAGTATGCACTTACTAAATCTAAGAAATAACAATGACCTCAGTATCATGCAGCATAAAACTGCTAAATATGAGAGTTGTTTTGCTTACACGGCTACACAATTATATAACAAATATAAAATAATTTTTTATGAAACTTCAAAAGACAAATTTTACAAGAAGCTATATGATGTCTTACTATATGAGCAATCACAAAGCTAGGCTGATGGAAATCAAGGAAATGCTGGAATCCTTTCCTCTATTTATCAATTTTACTTAGTTTGGCATATATACATTGTGTTTACCTATTACTTATATTGTTAATTTATAATTGTTATATTTCTTAATTTCTAGGAGGAATTTAAAATCAGCTTTGCTGAATTCCTTTCCTTTTGGATACACCAATAAATTTTTGATTGATTGATTGATTGATTGACAGTAATCACTGCCAGAAACCTGTGCACATTTTCTCACTGTATTCCTAGTTCACAACTTGCTGCTAGGGTTATTTGAGGGCGATTTTTATATGCAGTTTTATGAAGCATTCGTTATTTTTGTCATAAATAATTATAAATTCGGATTTTCTTCAAAATTCCAGTCATTGGAAGTTGAAATATACACAAATTCTTAAAGAATAAAATAGCATGCTGGGCAATATGTAACCATACATTAATATTTATTCAAAGCACTTTTAAAGCATTTTATGATACAAATACAAGTGGCTATGAAACAATAGCATGAGATGTCGTCATCCGGTTCATCAGGAGATCAATTTCATTTTGTTAATTTATGTAGTTAAGTATAACTATACTATAAAAATTAGAAAATTTTAATAGACTTTTTAAAATTATTTAAATGTTGGGAGTCTTAAGTTGTGAGAATTTGAAAAATAAACTGGTTAGTACCACTAACATACCAAAAATACCTTGGGAGCAGAATAAATACTTCTTTTTATGTGTTTAAATGTTTTATATTCGGATTTGCACCAGGGACAAAACAACACTTCATATTTTATATCTATAGATAAGTTATATACCACAAGTTTTACAATAAAATCCAAAAACAAAGTATTCTCGTGTAAAAATTAATATAATATTTAGAAATATAAAAAATTACAACAGAGTGCTTTCGGCATTGGCCATCTTTGGTGAAATGTCCAATTGTTTTAAAAACATATTCATCAAACTAATTCAATAAATTGATTTCAAACTATCACATATTAAAAGACTAGTTAAAAAATTTGATTGTTTCAATGATTATGGATTACATCGTTGATTAAGTCCTTTCGACTTCATCAACGACGTGGGCAAGGTGTAATCCATAATTATTGAAACAATCAAATTTTATAATTAGTCTTTTAATATGTGATATTAGTTAAGTAATTTAAATGAACTCAATTTATTGAATTAGTTTGATGAATATGTTTTTAAAACAATTGGACATGGCACCAAAGATGGCTAATGCCAAAAGCGCTCTGCTGTAATTTTTTATATTTCTAAACATATTAATTTTTACACGAGAATACTATGTTTTTGGATTTTATTGAAATAATTTCATGTAGACAGCACGAAAGTTATCATACAAGTTTTACGCACTATTGACTGTCGCAACTATAAAGTAACAAATACGATGATCTTAGTGTAATTGGACCTCGCAATTCTATAAAAATGCAATTACAATACTAATACTCCATAAGACAATAGAAAATTGGGCCTCATGTGACCCTATCATCAACATTATGCACTACAGACTATTTATTACAGTTTTATAGTTTTGCATAGATAGGAAGATTAGCGTCCTAAGTAAAGGGGTCCACATTACAAACCTAGCATGGTTTCACAATGTTGGATAATGCTTTTATACAAGATAACCATAATAGTCTAGAAAGACTGTTTTTAGTGTGTGATTTTATAATGTTTACTATGTAATTAATGTATAGTTGTTAAAGTGACAAAATACGTCTTGTCAGTTAGTTATAATTCGTTCTTGAAATAAAGAATACATACAGAAAAATTCTTATTCTTATTTTTATCAAGTACAGTGTCCAGTAAAGTTCCAACACACAAATGGTAAAACTTTAGTAAGTTATGCTCCATAGAAAGCAATATTGATATTACTATTTTCCCTACCTTAGGCATAAATGACATTTACGTCACTGAAACGCCCTTCTGTAACTTGAATTTACTAAGACTGCTGTGAAGCTGGATATAAGTGTTTCATAGGGAAGTAAGTGATTGACTGAAACCTTGGTTGCAAATGAAACCACTCGTAGTTTTTAAAATCTATTTTATTTACGTTTCGATCCATGACCTAAGATCGTTGTCAAAATAATAAAAACTTCAAGTTTGACGTTTATGACATAAATTGAAGGTTACTTTGATTTATTGATGTTTGAAATATTAGGTTTGAGTACACTAAGCAAAATTTTAAAGTTTAAAGAATGATTGCCTTCAATTTGTGTTGCGACCTGGGATCGACTTTCCTATGGTAGTAACGTGAAATCAGCTGATTAATTTTTATTGGTGAATTTTATATAAATTCAATAATTTGAGAAATTTATATAAAAATTTATATAAAACAAAATGTGCAATTTATATAAAATTCACCAATAAAAATTAATCAGCTGATTTCACGTTAAGCGTACTACCATAGGAAAGTCGATCCCAGGTCGCAACACAAATTGAAGGCAATCATTCTTTAAACTTTAAAAATTTTTGCTTAGTGTACTCAAACCAAATATTTCAAACATCAATAAATCAAAGTAACCTTCAATTTATGTCATAAACGTCAAACTTGAAGTTTTTATTATTTTGACAACGATCCTAGGTCATGGATCGAAACGTAAATAAAATAGATTTTAAAAACTATGAGTGGTTTCATTCCCAAAGAAGATTAAGAAGAATGCTAAACAAACCACAACAAACATACAGGGAGTACTTGGTTGCAAACTCATGGTATCGTGCCTAAGCCAATCTTAGGTAATTCTTTGGTTTTTATTTGAATTTTAAACTTAAATTTAAAAAATATATTGTTTCCCTTTAATCTAAACAATACAAAACACCTCATTAAACATTTAATCCAACCACTGTTTAAGTTCACCAAAAAAATGAAACAAACATTAGTAATAATTAAATTTTCAGAAAAACAAGTTCAATGAACTTAAAAACTTAGTTTTTACAGTCGAACGTAAATGTGCAATTTGTGCAGTTAGCAACACTATCAAGTTGTACATATTATTATAGTCCAATGCGTTGACGTTAACAGTACGATCAGAAACACCAATATTTCCTAATGAAGACTGTGGTACATCTACATTAACTTCTAAAGGAATTATAATTTTCAATTTCGTCCGATCTTGAGGAGACTGAGACTTGATTTCCTTTAAAAAAATTCGCTTAGCAATTTCATTCTTACATTCCAGCAAAACTGCAACATATTCTTCGATTATCGTGGATGATTTCCATCCACCATGACGTTTCAGGCAAAGTATATCCCCTCTGAATTGGCCAACAACGTGGCCGATGTTCATTGAAAATAATGGAATATATAGAGAACTGGTTCTGGCAAATTTCAAAAGGAAGGTTTGATTGAAGGAATATTAAAAAACATAATTTCCTATAGGTTGATTAAAAAACCTTCCTGCAGAAAATTTAAAAAAATCTTGTTTTTCATCGCTTTTGCAGACGGTATTTTTCTGACATCAAGGTATTTCCTTCTTCCTTGTGTAGAGGGACGACAGGAATACAGGTAAAAGTACGATAATCAGGTAGAAAATGAAAGGAAACCTACATTCCCTGAAAAAGAAGACAAGAAACGGCACAAAGATAACCACTAGGCTCGACGTCTGGCTGACTAGTCTCGACTTGTCGGAAATCCCCACTCACTTTTCCCTCTGCGTCTGCGCAATCTCGGAGCGCCAACGCGACTATCTAAAGTGACGGAAATGCACGCACAAGTCTTTTAAATTATTGGCGCAAAATCACTTACAAATTAGGAACTTATAGAAATGTTTATATGCCGAATTTCGGCAAGTAACAACTTATTAAAACACTGCCTTAAGAATGAGCAAATTGAATTTGACATTCTGCTAAAATAAATTAGCCGTTGACAAAAATTTATTTAAGTGATTTAATTCAAGTACGAAAGGGACATTTTATCTCATTCAAACCAAATTTATCTCTTATAATAACGAAGATACCGATGTTCAGAATAAGTCTGTGGACAATGTATATTGAGAATAAGACCAAAGTATGTTAACTTTTAACAATTATCTTAATACTTCAACAAGTTTCATAATAACGTTACGAATAAATTACAGCCAGAATCTAAGTATGAATTCGATTGGACCATTAAATACCGTATATAGTTACATATATGCGTGTCCAACAAGTGCATTACTAATAAGACTGTTAGAATTATACATTGAATTCAATATTTATTTTTTGTTAATGTGGTGAAGTGCAAGTGCGATTTTTCCTTTTATCTGTAAAAATTCTAGATTTCAAAAAGTTTTATCCATTTGTTTTAGAATAAAGAAAATATCACATCATTATACAGGAAAGTGCTGTGTTTCGAGTCTAATTAATAGAGAGTTATTGCAAGTACAATGCTAAAAATCCGATAAAGCTAAATGTCACTTGATGGTTTAGATTAATGTATTTTATGTAGAAACAAACTAGAGTTATCGCATCCTACTACATTACCGTATGAAAAACCTAACCTTGAATGTGTGACAATTAATATTTAATTCCCTGATTGATCTATTAATGGCAACTCACTTAAAAACTAAATAATAAATTACAAGGATACATTCAAGTTTTCAAAACTAATGTCAAACTAACGTCAAATAAAACAAATAGCGTCCGATATGTTGTACACGCTATTTTACAAAAATAGCTGACTGCGGCTATATATTTTCCGTACGTAATGTCTGTGTGCATGCGCTTTTTGCTAAATTAGCAAAAATAGCATACGATAAATTTAGCGGTGGTCGTGCGATAACTCCCTAATAAGATCAAATGGGTAGCTTTGAATGTTTTCTACGTGTATGGACGATCGTAACAGGACAAAAAGTTGAGTCAAAGATTGTTGATAACTGATCATTGATTGTGTGTATGACCAAAGAAAAAATGACAAATTTGATCAGCCTTAAAAAAGTGCAATGCAATGCGTGTCCAGTTTACTAAATCTGTTACTAGTTTGGATGCAGTTTTGGCCCAAAATATAGATTTAAAAAACATTAGAGAATTGGAATGCAAGTGGAAATATCGGTCAGTGTTCATGTTTAAAGTCGATGAATGCATTGCTGCAATTATGAATGCTGATGAGGAATTATCGGAAGAATGGTTCAACGAAGAAATGGCATCTCGGTACAAATATAGATATTTTGATCGCAAAGCAACATCTTGTGCAAGTATCAACAGCTGTACTGCAAAATAGTTGCAGTAATGTAGAATGTAAATTCAAACTACCTCATTTGGGAATAAAAAAGTTTGATTCCGATGTCATCATGGATAGGTTTTTAGAAACAATTCTCCAAAATTAATATTTCAATATTTGCTTCAATCAATTGTTCAAGGTTTGAAAGCACGAGAGATTTATACGAGTTTCCTGGCTACAGCCAAAAATTATCCTATGCTAATTGTGCAGTGAAAAGAACGTTTTGGATGTCAAATATTTTGATCGCAAAGCAACATCTTGTGCAAGTATGCGCAGCTGTACTGCAAAATAGTTGCAGTAATGTAGAATGTAAATTCAAACTACCTCATTTGGAAATAAAAAAGTTTTATTCCGATGTCATCATGGATAGGTTTTTAGAAGCAATTCTCCAAAATTAATGAAGAGCCTGCAATTCCTGATGCAGATAAATTTCAATATTTGCTTCAATCAATTGTTCAAGGTTTGAAGGCACGAGAGATTCATAAGAGTTTCCTGGCTACAGCCAAAAATTATCCTATGCTAATTGTGCAGTTAAAAAACGTTTTCGATGTCATATATTTTGATCGCAAAGCAGCATATTGTGCAAGTATGCACAACTGTACTGCAAAATAGTTGCAGTAATGTAGAACGTAAATTCAAACTAGCTCATTTCGAAATAAAAAGGTTTGATTCCGATGTCGTTATGGATAGGTTTTTAGAAACAATTCTCCAACATTAATCAAGATCCTGCAATTCCTGTTGCAGATAAATTTTAATATTTGCTTCAATCAATTGTCCACGGTTTGAAGGCACGGGAGATTCATGAGAGTTTCCTGGCTACAGTCAAAAATTATCCTATGCTAATTGTGCAGTTAAAAGAACGTTTTGGATGTCATGAAGTCTCGATCGAGGTATATATGCATGAATTTTTATGGATTATGGCCAAACGATACACCTGAAAGAAAGGAATCACTTGACAGTTTTGTAGGACAGATTAGAGTCGCAGTTACATGCACTAGAAACTTTAGAAATCATGGCCGATAAGTACTCTATACTGTTAAATCCATTAGTAGAATCATGCCTTCTGAAACACATCTTAAAAAACTGGGAAAGGAAGCATGCCGTAGGCACAGGTCATAATTTCTCAAATCGGTCAACGGATATCGTGAAATTTTTATGTGAAGGAGTTGCAGGAGAAGAACATATTTTGTTAGCAAAAAATGGTGCATATCAACTAGCCTAACAGAAGGAATAGTTTGTACACAGAATCTACAAATGTTACCAAATACGTTTCAAATTAAACAATACAAATTAATTAAATAACTCTACCTTATTTAATTTATTTCCATATTAGCGGCTGTGTATCAGATAATTATTTCGTATCTCAGGTGTTCACTATGCATTATAAATATGACCGATTTAATCCAAATTTTTGCGGCAAAGTTGCTGGTTTTCTTTCCCAAAAACGTTAAATATGGAACACAAGACAAATGATTCGATACTAGGTATAGATAGGGAAATCGACAGACAAAACTTCACCACATTCTGTAATCATCTGCACCAGTAGTTAAAAACAGCAGGGTCACGTAAAGAACGAATCATTACAGAACGCTTGAAAAATGTTAGGTGGGTATATTTCGCAAACATACCCCTCATTCGGATGAGAGGTAAAATGTAGGTCCCGTCCCGTGTGTGAGTGTTGTCACGCACATTATAGATCCCTACCTTGCTTGAAACAGCAAGGGTTTGACAAAATTCAAAATTTCCAAGTAAAAAACTAACTTCCTGGCTAATGTAGTACCTTTGGGTGGAGCATTGGAAAGTCAAATGTAGATAACAATGATGGCTCCATGAATCAGATAGGTTTGCATATGACTGCTGATTCCAACCTCCCAGGTTCGATTCCTGACAAACCACTTGAAAAATCGTAGATGAGCATTTTTCACAAGAATACATCCTTGTTTGGGTGAGCGGTAAAATGTAAATCTCGTGTGTGTGTGTGTCTGTGTGTGTGTTGTAATGTGATCCCTACCTTGCTTGGAATAACAAGGGTTCGGCAAATTTCAAAACTTCTAGGTAAAAAACTCACTTCCTGACCAATGTAGTACCTTCGGGTGGAGCATTGGAAAGTCAAATGTAGAGGTAACAATGATTACTTTGAAAAAACAGTGCCAATTAGGTCACCCAGTAATCAATGTGACCAAGTCTACTCTGAGAGAAAGGTACAGTATTTCAAGAAGTAATAGATCAATACGTTGTGCAATAGATGAATGCAGTAAATGTTGTAGACTTATACCACAGTCATCTACAGTAGTGTGTGCCCCTAATCCATAGGATCGGGTGAATTATGTTGGTGTGTTTGGAATTATCAGCATTGATCTTATCAGGCCTCTCTATTTGAAATGAGACAAAAAATGTTGGATCAAGTGCTATGTACCATGTTGTACACAAGTTGGTGTCATCAATATCAACAGCTTGTACTTAGAATTTTTTAAAACGTTCATCAGTAGATGGGATCATCCTAACATTGTTTATTTGGATAATGGGCCAAAGTTTGTGTGTGCATCTGAAGCATTTAAACGTATAGATTGGGAAAAAGTAGTGGAAACCAGTAGGTTCAAGAGGATCAAGTGGAACTTTAATCTGCTGTATGCTGCTTGGTGGGGTGGATGTTAGGAGCAATTGATACAAATGGTCACAAATCCATTGAAGCGAATTCTAGGGATAGCAATATTATATTATAAAGAGCTTTACACTACATTATGCAATTGTGAAGTCACAATTCATTTTCAGCAATTAACTGATGTAATGGAAGATGATAATGATTTGTTCACATTGCTCCATCAGTGTTCTTAAAAGTCGTACATTACTCTGAAAACTTTGATATTCATGAAATCGAAACAAAAAATTTGGATAGATGTATTTGTTACATGCAGCATTTGAGGAATAGCTAGCATGAGCATTTCCGTAATGAGTATTTAGGTCTTTTAATTACATTATGCAATAACTCAAGAAATGATATAATTAAAGAAAATAGTGTGGTTTTAGTGGGGAACGATAAAGTTAAATACATCCACTGGCTGTTAGAAATTTTGGAAGTTTTTGTTTCTAAAAATTGAAAAAACTCGAGTTCTTTGTTTGCGAGCCAAAGGTGGACAATGCACAAGGACTATACATATATAGAAGGCATATAGAAAAAGGCAGTTAATCTGGATCTCCTCTGTGCCGACTGTTGCTAAAAACCTGCGATGTCAGGTGAAACGACACGAAGACACAAATTGTGAGCTAGATGCTGTACTTCCAATAATGTGTCTGTATTAAATACAGCTTTGTTACTCCTGTCCTGATGAGCTCCAATTAGGGCAAAACGCGTCGACAGGATGCCCTCGTGACTGTATTTGAGACACTTGCCATTAATTCTTTTTTACTTTGTATATAAGCTGTATCCATTGGAATCGCAACAGGAAATTTGTGTTGTTTGAAATTCTTAAAAAGAAAACCAAACCACTAAACAAAAGGGCCCATTTAGAAGAGGAAATACCAATTACATTGAACCCCCAATAACAAAGTGCATCCAATTATTCACACTACCAGCAGGTGGAAAAGAGAGCGCACTTCGTACATTAAATTTGTTGATTTACTCATCTTGTTTGTATGTTGGTGATTCAAGGTGGGACAGATGTCAAAACTGAATTGAAGTCAATATTTACTTTTTGTGTGTCAAAGTCGATCAGTACCTGTCATTTTACCTTCTTATCTGTAATAATTCTATATTTCAAAAGCTGTACCCTTTTGTTCTAAAATTAAGAAAATCTTAGATGTTATACAGAGAAGTGCGGTGTTGCGAGCCTATTTAATAAGATCGGAACAAGTAGTTGTGAATGCTTTTTTTACTGAGCAAAACATACTATTGTTGGAATTAATAAAATGTGTAAAAATAATTACCTGCTATTGCAATTTATATAAAATGGTCGAAAATTTTTTCTATTCTTGATTTGATGGTCCCTTACCATTCGTCATCACTTTATGTTGGCTGGAATCAAATTTCTTAAAAGAATGAAGTTGAGTGATAAATAATGTTAGTTACCAAAACAAGGCATGAAGGCGCACATAACCTATCTCTTTAGTTATTTCACGAGCGTCTCACGGCAGTAATGCGCTGGCTGCAATGACAGATTAGAATACAGTTAGATATTATTATTAAAAAGCACACATTAAATATTATTATTAAAAAAACAAAACACAAATCACTTAATACACATATCAGAACAGTCTGCAATAGTTTTAGCAACAACTGTTCTGATAGGCGTGTTAAGTGATTTGTGTTTTTTAATAATAATATTTATTTCTAACAGTAACCTAACCTATCATGGCAGCCACGGCATTGCTGCCGCGAGACGCTCGTGATATTTCAAGTATACCGCATGGTAAGAAAACACTTGATCATTTTGTTTTCCTACCATCCCTTAGAGGGCGATATTAATTTAATAGACATGCGTGTAATCGTGGACTTGCATTTGACATTTGTGTGACATTTGTCATTAGACATTTGTAACAATATGTAATGTATCGTAGGTTTTCTTATTAATTTATTATAAAGCCGTACGTCTATCTTGTGTTCATTACTACAATGACAATTACGTTTTTTTAGTATAGTAGTAGTTTACGTTACGTTAGTTTAGTGGCCTTCTGTGTATAAACGTTTATCGTGTCTTCATTATTGTAATTAGAACTTCGTTTCGTAGTGTACAGTAGTAGTTTATATTATAAGTTATAGTGACTTTTGTTAATAAATCCTCACCTTAGTTTATTAGGTAAGAAACTTAAGTATTGGCAACTGATTATAATTTTAACCCAAGATTTTTCTATTGAAAAAGCTTATTTTTCTTTTTGAAATATTTACTTGTTTTCTAACTGCTGTATATTTTTAGATTTATTACATAATGGGTTATGTAAAATGCCGTATGCCCTACTGTGAAGATCAAACATCCAGGAAGCATAGATTTCCTAATCCCAAAAAAGATATTGAGAGACTTAATCTGTAGTTAAATGCCACCTATTTGTAGTGTTTGTGTGTCGAATAAAAGAAATTAAATTTAAATGTTCATTATTCTGTTTTTTTATCTTACACCATTGTGTGATTATTTAATTTGTATTTATGAATTTATGTATATATATTATGCTGTGATAAGGGGTTGTTTAAGGGTGTACTTTATAGGAAAGGTCATTTAGAAAGGAGAAATTACCATAGGCAGCAGAAAACTGCATTTATTGTAAAGAATTGAGAAATGGAGATAGTTTGTAAATAGTCAGCAGTCAACACCCTGTATATAAAGTATAGGTAGTTTTAAGCGACGCAGATAAACATAGGAAGACGCATAGTTAGCGTAGAAACCAGGAAGACATTCATTAGCTAAATAGAAAATATTAAATACCCTGTAGATAACGTTTTAGTTAATTTAGATAAGGCAAATAAAGACATTTTTCAGTGGAAGCACGCGTATATTTATAAGTAAACGATAAAGTGTAATTAGACACGCATTCTAAAGAGTTCCAAACAATTAGATTAATACGGAGATAGAAATAGAGCTTCAGGTAGCATAGGTAAATGCGTGCAAATAGCTAACCATTTTTGATAGGAAAGATGATTAAAAATTGCGTGAATAACATGTAAATATGAAAATTAAAAGTCGAATTGCATCAGTTGTTTATGGAAAAGCAATTAAATCTATCAAAACACCGCATGTTGATAACGAAGACAGCTCCAAGCAGGTTACAATTATTGGGAATCGTGGAGAATTACATCAGAAACTACTTTGAATGTAGTTATTTGATTGGTTATAAATGAGCGACGAGCTCTAGACCATACCCACTGACGGAGTGGGAACTGAATAATATATTAGCAGGTACAGTGATAACGAGGTCAGTTTGCAACTCAACAAAGGCCGAAGTGCGCCGCTATGAAATAAAGTAATACGTAATAATTTTAAAAATGAAAGATAAAATAAGTGCCAAGATGAAAACTATAATTGCCGATTAAACGTAAGTACATTTTGGTGAATTTATTTTAAACTAAAACATATTAATAATAGGGCTTCTAAAGCCGGGGAGAAAAATTCAACTTTAAAGTACGGGGAAAACAAACTACAATTTTGAAGTACGAGGAGAAAATAGACTACGATTTTGAAGTACGGGGAAAACAAACTACAATTTCTATGTCCGGGGAAAACAAACCACAATTTCTAAGTCTGGGGGAAGAATAATACAATTTGAGTAAGGGAAGAAAATAAACCACGATTTCAAGTCGGAAGACAATGATAATAAGAATTCTATTCTAAGTTTGAAGAAATTGATTGATAAGAAGTAATAAGTCTGAAGTGAAACGACAATAAATTGGGGTGCTTAAGTTAATGGTAGTCCATAGGGTAATGGCAATAATTTAAATGTAATCCTGAATTAGGGGAAGATAATTTTTATTCAAATGGAAGCGTCGACGTGAAGAAAATAGACCAGGTCAAATTTTTTTAGTTATAGGACAATTTATTTTTCTATATATTTTTTTATTTTGAATATTGAATTTGCTTAATATAATATGAATGTGAAAAGTCAACAAAAGAAGTTGCATAATTATAAAGTGAGTAATATGAGAACAGGTTTAGAACGTTCTACACTTCGTTGATAAAGATAATAGGTTTTTTTTGGTGACTTTGGGTTTTGAGTAAATAGTATATGAATAAATGAAATTTACAACATTAACTAATTAAAAAGTGTATTAGAAATAATTTACAAAAGCTGTACATAATATATTGGGTTCATTATATAAAATCCAAATTAACTGAATTTCATAATTCCAAATAAATGCTAGCCGAGGTCATAAGATAAAGTCAATGGGAGTAATTTGTTAATTTAAATAGTTCAAGGAGGAGCTACGAGTTGAATAGGAAATTGATAACAAGTAAGGCGGTAACGTACCGAGTTTTGTTATTGGTTGACAAGGTTGGTTCAAGATAAAATCCAGTTAAGTTTCTGGAGGGAATAGATAGTAATATTAATAAGACAGCCCAACGTCGGGATATTTACAATCTTGTTTATACATAGTAATATTAATATGGTCGCTCAAATGAGGGAGCGCGAATAATTTAGAGTACATAGCAAATAATATAACAGCCCAACATAGGGGCTCGATAATTAGAGTAGCATAGCATATATATATATATATATATATATATATATATATATATATATATATATATTGTGATATACTGTGATCGGGGACATTGAGCTTTGGAACACTCGAACCTTTTCCTAACAACCATTCAAGCCCCATGAATTGGGCGTCATAAGATTGCTGTAATCCGGGACATTAAGGGTTTGTCATCGAGTGTCATCAAATAATTTTCAAAAATAAAAAAAAATTTCACAAAAAAAAATTCTTACCCTGTTACTTTCTGCTTCAAAAAATCTTCAACAGCTTCCCTGGCTAACTCAGCTGTGTCCCTTCTCGGATACCTAAATATAAAACCATTCTTCCTTCACACTCGCACACCATTCAATAAAATCACCAAATAATACAACAATAATACAATCTTTTATTTACCGCTATTTACAAACAAATTATTCACATGTAAAAAAACAGTTTGGTACATTAATTACAAACTCAAAATGTGATAAGTTTTAAAGTCCTTGTTTTTCTAATTATTTGCAAACAAATTTAATAAAATATGAGTAAATGGGCTCACATAATACCCTAAATTGATTGTACTTTGGAGTATGGTGAGCTCATAATAACCCAGTTTATTTAATATATGCCTTTTACCTTGCATAAATTAATACAAAATTAATAGACCTTTTTACAATCTAATTTATATTCAAAATAAAATTTAGTAAGTTTTAAATACACCCTTTTTCAATATTTAAATACACCAATAAATTGTCCAGTACATGTATCTTTTCCAACAAGTTTATATAACCATAAATAAACCCCAAAACTCACTCACACAGCACAAAATTTCGCAAAAGTTTATCAGACAACAGAAATTTCAAATAAATTACCTGGAGAATGCTTCAGGCCTCCATTCTTTCGACGATGATCACCAGAACATTTCTGCTTCGTGCCCATGCGCTGTGATACTCCGCATATTCATAGACGATAACCCCAATTATTCGCCAAGCGCTTTGTTTCAAAGTACCATTCCATAACAGCATACCATTCTTGATTGTTTGTGATGCTTACCCACGTATATTATGCTTCTATTTATTGATTTTGTAGCTTGGTAAAGTAGTAGCAGGACCTCTAATAATTTAATTTACACTACACGTATCTCTCGTTAATAACTAGAAGGCCACTACAAATACGTTACACGTGCTAGCACTATATTTACTGTATTAAGAACATATCTAATACTCACATAACAAAAACTCTACTATAATGTTGGTCTATCGTAGTATAGTAGTATAAAAGCGATGAGAAGACAAAAAGGGGCCTAATAATTTAGCTAGAGTATTTATATATTTCAAAATGCTACCTCCCGGACACACTTCACGCGAAAAGCTTATTTTCAAATAACAATTCTGCAAATTTTGATATAACCGTGTTGAAAATTCCTGAAATTTACTCCGTGGATGTGCCGTACATATCCGAAATCTCTCTCACCTGTAGCGTGTTTGTACGTTTGGAAAACTGTCTATTCCTAACCAATGATACTATTCTGTGTCGTCATAAAACCCCGCCTGTAATATCTTTATCTCTCTCTGATGCATGTCTGCTGTCGCGTTCAAAACCCCACTTGAGTTATAGAAAATCGATGTTGCTGACAGGTCATCTCCACTCCACGTGTATTAGTACGTGTGATTTCAATATCAACGCTTTTATCTTTGTCTCTATCTGTAATATATAACTTTGCTCTTTAAGAAATTTGTTAGCTTGTTGTTCGAACCAACTGACGGTTGAAACTATTTTCTATGAAGTCCTATCTTATTATGCTCATACTTTCGACGAATGTAACCTTTTAAAATGCAGGTGTTCGTTAATTATAGACCGTTGAAAACAACAATTCTTGGAGTTTATTTTTCGTCGTATTAGATAAACTACGTTTGCTTGTTACAAAGAAACCTTTTGCCTTTGAATTATTGATTTTCCTTACCCTAGTGGGTTTTTTAATGCTTTTACGTGTTGAATTAAAATAGATTAAAATTAATTATGCGTATTCTATTTGTTTTAAAACTGTTTTCTTTATGTACTTTTAACTTTTCAATCATTAATTATAAAAATACGTCAATACTTGTCCGTTCTCACTAAATCAATTAAATAAATTTTGCGCGTAAATAATTTGTTCTTTTCTCTATACAGGGTGATCGAAATTTTATTGTTTACCCCAAATTTAACCCTTTAAATCCACAACAATATATATATATATATATATATATATATTATATATATAAATAAGATGATCTGTAAACAAACTCTTATGAAAATAATAAGAGCTATTAACAAATACAAATCGGGCAGTAGTTATACCATTAACAAAACATTAGCTTTATCACTTCACAGGAGGACATCACTGACCGACGGTTTCGGCTTTGTTAAGCCTCATCAGAGCAGATTAGTTTGCAACCCATGAAGTAATCGAAGCTATTATACTGATATAATTTCGAAACAATCTCGTAATATGGCAAGGTAAATAAAACCGCCATCGGGTGATAAAACACCAACACTACTAAGTGTGGAAGTACAGAATTGAATCGAAACTACATAGTTGATTCTACAGATGGTATAAAATACGTCTGGCCTTTGAGATTTGAGGAATGTTACACAAATTTGCAAACGTAACAAACCTTCTCGTGACGACACTCGGGTTCATGCCCCAAAGGCAATTCAAATAATAAAGACAAGTTATTTCAGTCCGCATAAGAAATTGTATATAAAATAAGATGTATCTGTAAACAAACTCTTATGAAATAATAAGAGCTATTGGCAAATACAAATCGGGCTAATAGTTATATATCCATTAACAAAACATTAGCTTTATTACTTCACAGGGGAGGAAACATCCACTGACCGACGGTTTCGGCTTTGTTAATCCTCATCAGAGCAGATTAGTTTCCAACCGTCGGTCGGTGGATGTTTCCTCCCCTGTGAAGTAATAAAACTAATGTTTTGTTAATGGCTATATAACTACTAGCCCGATTTGTATTTGTCAATAGCTCTTATTATTTTTATAAGAGTTTGTTTACAGATACATCTTATTTTATATACAATTTCTTATTGCGGACTGCAAATAACTTGTCTTTTATTATTTGAATTGCCTTTGGGGCATGAACCCGGGTGTCGCCACGAGAAGGTTTGTTACGTTTGCAAATAAATTTTGCTGTAACATTCCGCAAATCTCAAAGGCCAGACGTACTTTTATAGCCATCTATACAATTTACTATGAGTTTCGATTCAATTCTGTACTTCCGCACTTAGTAGTGTTGGTGTTTTATCACCTGATGACGGTTTTATTTACTTTTGCCATAGTGCAGAGATTGTTTCGAAATTATATCAGTATAATAGCCTCGATTACTTTATAGGGTTGGAACTAATCTGCTCTGATGAGGCTTAACAAAACCGAAACCGTCGGTCAGTGGATGTTTCCTCCCCTGTGAAGTAATAAAGCTAATGTTTTGTTTATGGCTATATAACTACCAGCCCGATTTGTATTTGTCAATGGCTCTTATTATTTTCATAAGAGTTTGTTTACAGATACATCTTATTTTATATACAAAATACAATTTTATATACAATGTTTTTTAATAATAATATCTATTTCTAACAGTAACCTAACCTACCATGGCAGCCGCGGCATTACTGCCGCGAGACGCTCGTGGAACAATTACTCAGAAGCACTTGCTAACGTATGCATCTGAACTTAGCAACGAACTTTCTTAGCAACGTATTCCAGTGCGTAAAACCGAACCCTACATACGATAATACATGCAAAAGTGAGTTGGAATCAATAGTAATTTTAGCTTCCATTGAGCTTACTTTTTACATGTTTTAGTACTGTTAAGTTGTTCAAATTTTTCTTTATTTAGGTAGAGAAGGTATTAATCAGCTAATTTCGTAATTATCGTTCAATATAGTTCTCCGTGCTTTTTCAATTATTATAAATACAAGAACGCACAATGTGGTGGTATTGGAGCAGCTTTATAGTTTAACGTTATAAAACTACTGTTTTATAACGTTTTTCACTGCTCTAGCATCTCCAGTTTATCATTTTATTGTGGGGAATACTGTAGCAAACAACCTCCGCAAATATCAAGCATTGGTCCCCTATACTTTTCGTAAAATTAAATAAAATCAAAAATTACTATTGATTCCAACTCACTTTTGCATGTATTATCGTATGTAGGGTTCGGTTTTACGCACCGGAATTCGTTGCTGAGAGAGTTCGTTGCTAAGTTCATACGCATTAGCAATGTTATAGTTTTTTCACGAGGACCAATTTATTAACAATGTAAAACGGGCACAGGTTAATACAACCCCTTTATCAGACGTAAATGAAATGTAATATAAATTGTAATATTTGACATTCCTTCGAATAGCTCTAAAGCAGTAGGACCACCGGTAACAGCAGGAAGGTGAAATGAAAAGGAAAGATTAAAGTCACTTACCCAGCTGGCAAATTGCAGGTTGCGCTATCAGTGTACTTGTGGTTATATTTGCAATATGAAAAGGATTGAAAATTTACACTAATACACACATTAACTAAACTAAATTTTAAATACAAAATAATACGTGTGTAATAAAACGTAACTACACACCCACGGACACAACTTTATCATAAGAAAAACGAAAGGCGATGCTTCGTTCCGAATGCCCACGAATAATTAAAAATGTTTATCACAATAGCTGTGGGCGGCGTATCTGGAAATGTAATAAAAGCTGATTTTAATGTTTCTTGCATCAACACAGACAATTCTGAGTATAATCCATAAAGAATATTCGCAAGACAAACGTAATACAGTCCATCCGCGAATCATTATATTTTAACAGTTTAATTTGTCAGTGCTTGTAATAAATACTCCTAACTGTTTGTAAACTTCAGTTTAAAATCAAATACTTCGAAAATTGTTAATTTTAGGTAATAGAAGTTGACATTTGTAACATAAACGAGATTTAAAAATAGCTGGTAATTGGAACCCAGCTAGGTTTTGTTACGTACATTGACGTAACCTATAAAAAAAAACCTAAGAAAGAAAAAGAAAGGATGACCGGGCTCAATCGGTGAGTGGGCGGGGTTTTATACCTATAGATAAATTAAAAAGAAACCTGAAATAAATAGAGAGAAAATTTATATACATTCACTCATTCACACTCAGAACAAAACATACAAAGGAAAAAGAACTTATAATTAAACAAAATATTTACAAAACGCAATATTCCCAAACCCAACCTAAAAAAGTTAATGTCCCCAATTTACATACACATTATGAGAAACCCCCAAACCTTAAAAAAAATTACTCATGAAAATGGCGAGCTGTAGTTTTTAGGTAACTACCCCCTGACATTATTTATTAAAAAAGAACCAAACGCAACCCTAAAAACCACAGCTCTAGATCATCGTAAATATAAACTTAACCTATATTTACAAACATAATGGCAACAACATTTTCAAATGTGCCAGCAAGTCTTTAAACAGTTTTTACATTAATAAGTAGTATATTTTTAGTTATTTATAAACAAATAGTAAAGCATTAATAAAAGAGCAGTAAATACCAAAATAGTTCAATAATTTTCGTATATAAGAATTAAATTTGGAAATGCCTAATATTTGAACGGTAAAATCCTAGGCGTTCTGGTTCCAAAGTAACGAATACAAAGAAAAACTCACCCTCGAGTTGCTGACGTCGAGGTTGAGTCAGTCGCTGGTCCACGTCAGCGAGTAGGTAACCTACGCCCAGGAAGAACGCGTTTGGCCTCCCATTATCAGAAGAAACGACAGCTCAAGGGATTAACGTGTCCCCTGCAGGAAGCACGCTATAATGCGTGCCAGCAATTTGCATAAAGAAAAACGGAACGAAGCAAAACAGGACAGATGTTTTCTTGTTGCTATTCGAACAGGAAGTGAATATTAAATTTGTTTAGCTAAAACACCAAAGCTCAACGTAAACTTGTCGTCAAGGAAATAAAAAAGAAAAACCCGAATTTTATTGAAATAATTTCGCCGAATTCTTTAAAAAGGGAAAACACACCAGCATTAATTAGTGAATACTTGGAAAGACGCCTATCTAATTATGGCGTAAATTCCACGTTAAAGAATTCTTAGAAAGATATTTATTTTTAATGAGCAAAAAAATTTATCAAGTTAAATATATAGGGTATTTATTATTAATTGAAATACAATTTTAAACAGACGAAAGGGTTATTTTAATTTACAGAATTAATTTTCGTGTTTAACATCAAAGGAATTTAAGTTAAGAATTATTGCATATAGACTAATCAATTATATACGAAAATGAACGTAACAGTTTTTAACCTTTATGTTAGTGCGGATTCAAACCTTAGCTAAGATTTTAACCATCAGTGGTAATACAATGCGCACAGAAGACACACAAATACATCCACAAGTCTTATTACTGAAGTGACTTATCTATATTACCCTTACCTAACCTATGCGTCGAATCAAGGCTTTGACGTCAAAAATAGTAATCCAGGCAGACAAATTCTAAATGCCAATTCGTATGAAAAGTTATAGTATGTTGACATTACATTTAATACATTTTGGTTTTTACGATTGGTATTACAATGCACTGTTGCCACGCCTGGTCTGATCATCTCATCATCATCATCATTAGGTCTTCAGTCCTAGAACTGGTTGGACGCGTACCCTCATTGTTTCTTAGTCTGAACCAACCTACACATTTTCCTGAAATTTGCACAGTCTGCATATATCACTATTTGTGTGCTAAAGTCTGATCTCGGTCTACCTCTACCTCTTTTTTATCTCTGCTTGTAATATATCCCGTACTATTCCCCAGAAATGCCTTAGAACGTATCCTGTCCTCCTATTTCTCCTATTTTTCATTTTCCACAGATATCTTTATTCCTCTACTATTTCTACAACCTATTTGTCATTAACTTTGTCTGTCCATGCTACCATCTTCATACGTCTGAAGCACAACATTTCAGAAGGCTTTTATCTCTTTCTGTCTGCTTTTCCTACTGCCAGTATTTCATAGACGTACTGTGCTGTGCTCCACACTATGCTTTGATCAGTTTTCTTCTTGTATCTATGTTCGTTGTTTTTGAACATAGCTGTTGTTCTTTCTTGTTTGATGCAATTTGGTTACCTTTTATTGTTTTACAGTTTTATACCCTATTTCCCCGATATTCAGTGGTATATGAAGGGGGGGGTAATCAGCCTTTGGCTGCCAAGTTTCCCCAGCACCTGAACCTTTGTGGAATTAATAGTTTTCCAATTTATCCTTTCGCACAATCAACACTAGTTGAAAATATTTCACAACCAACAACTGTAGTTGTTTATAATAATCATCAGATTTAAGAGCACTTGTTTTTTCGTCATTGGGTTTTACATCTTGATCATCTCATATACTTTCATTAATTCCAGTAATATTTTTATTTGACCGACCACTGTGAGGATATATCGGTGTTGCCGTACTGCTAAAAACGGAACCATTTTTTTAGCTTTAGCTAAATTTAGAACTGTTAACTTTTTGTAGTTCGTCCTAATATTGTACGAACTCTTTTTAATGTAACTATAATTGATAGCTCATTCTTATAATGAATTTCTTCACAAACTAATTGTTATTGAACCGTGAAATGCATGTTTACTTGGTATGCTTTGCTACATTACAACCTAGGGCGTGTTTGGTACATGATCAAGGTCTCTAAAAGAGTTCATAACCACCATAGCAATAATTAGTAGTGTATTTAAATGAAAAACACATTTTCAATATTTGGCAACGTAGTCGACAGCTGACATATGACATCATAGTCTTGATTCGCCGGATTAAGTATACCATAGCCGCATTATAGTACGTTGATTCGTTTGATTTGCTATATAAAATCTCTTGGCATTCTACAAACAGCAACAACGATGACAATACGCTTTTATGTGAATACGAAAGAGAAAACTGAATTCAAGTAAGCATAGCAGCAGACGTCACGTGGGAAGGTTCGATTATAATCAGTCGTGCGGTCGGTATGTTTCGCACCATCTTCTGATGTAAATTTCTGAACTAACTTTTTGAAATTGTAATTTTTGAAAGTGTTTATTTTGTTCTAAGATCTATAAACGCGAAAGCGTTTTCGTATTTATTGCCATAGTTGTGAAGTGAAAAATAGAATATTGTTAGCAAGCGATGAACTTAATAAAGATCAAATTTGTCGCTAGTTTTTCGTTTTTAGATAGTTTTGTATTTTTCCAAGTTGATATTTTTCATAATCTAATTTTGTGATTTCGTATTTTAGTATTTCTTTTTTTTGTAAGATAAGTAGCTGGTGCTGACCGTGCAAAATTATTCCCTAATTTCTATCAAGTCGCTTACGATCATTTACGGTAAAACGCAAGATTTAAATTGTTCGAATTTAACATTTTAACGAGGCCTAATACTAACAAATGTAAATTGGAAAGAAACACATAACAAATCAAATAACGAAATGAAACGAATACAAGTTCAAAAATGATTTTATTTATTTATTATTAATATTTATTTTTTAAACGTTTTGTTCCCATTTTATTTTATAAAATTTAATTTCTTTTAGGATCATTTTATATTTAATCAACTTAAATTTTGTTTTTGAACATTGCAAATTTATGCGTTTTGGATTTTCATCTATTTGTAGTTTTACATTTTAGATTTTTGTATTTATGTATACATACTCATATTTTTAAAATTTTATAGCTTAGTATTTGCTTATCTTGGAATTTTCTATAAATTTTCATAATTTGGCATATTGAATTTTATATCATGCGTTTTCATTCATTTTGTTGTTTTCGACCTTATTTAAGGTCGGCTTGACGCAGCTCTAACTTCTTTTCTATTCTGTGCTAATCTAAAAAGTTCCACATACCCTTCACAACCTAAATTTCTAATAATTTGACTAATATAGCTTTGTCTAGGTCTTCCTACTCTATTTTTATTTTGTATTCTGTAATCTAAGACCTTACTAGTTCCTCATGTCTTAACTGGTGACCTACCAACCTATCTCTTCTGACGTTTAATTGTTTCCACATACAGGGTTCCTCACCTATCCTTCTATAAACTTCCTCATTTGCTACTTGATCTGTCCAACTAATCTTTAACATTCTCCTATAACACCAAGTTTCAAAAGCTTCTATCTTTTTCTTATCTACCTTTTTAATTGTCCAAATCTAACTACCGTATAATAGAACGCTCGATACTTTAAGAAACTTTTTCTATTATCTAAACTGATACTATTAGCTATTAGTAAGTTGTTACCTTCATTTTTGGCAATAATTGGTTATTTTATTTACACAAATTCCTTCCCTAGTATTAAATTCTCCAACAATACCCGATTTATTGTACCTGTTCAGATAAGCTCGCTTTACCATAATTTTCAACTCAAAATTCCTTGTTAATTCATTATCCGTTCGTTTAAATTCCAGGTCTGTTGTTAAATTCCTTCGCATAATTAATAATAAATACTTTTTCTAAGAATTTCTCAACGTAAATCTAGTTGTTTTTAAACGACAAGTTTACGCTACAATTAATTAGTCAACTTCCTGTTGTAGGTATCCGTGAGCGCATTCTACCTTGCAATAACTTATAATTACGTTCTATTGGGTTTCCGATCTAAAGATTTGTCGAAATAATATATTCTACTATTCTCCGGTAAAACCTTGTTTTCCAGTTTCAATCGCGTGTCGATAACGCGGATGTTTGCTTTGCGAGTTTGTGTTATTTTGAACTTCCTTTGACATTCGATTCTGCAGCTTGTGCGTTAATGCACTTGTAAAACTACTCGTTCTGTTACTCCAAGAGCGATGCACGCTTCTCCTCTATCAAATGTGTAGTTTTTGTGTGTATCGGTAAGCGCTCCTAAGTTGTTAATATTAGTAAGATTTTTCTTTTTTTTAGCTCTTAGCTGGAGAATAAATTGCTTGTTGCGTAGCCCGATTATTCCTTCATGCAAATCAACTGCTCTTGCATGTAGACCGCCGTCGCAATTACGGTAGTAGCATGGTTGTTGGTGACTACCGCGGCGATGCTGTGTCAATTCGATTCCGAAGACTGACAAGATAAGTATACCGACACATGTATGTGACTTGTTTTTCTTTTTTAACATATCCTGGGATAAACCCAAGTTGAAATTAAATACGCTAATGTTTGTTATGGTAAAATCCTTACTAGAAAAGTTTCTAACTTTAATACTTTTGCTATTTGTACTTAACCCATCTGCTTATACGAGAGTACCAGCAGCATTCTTTTTTTAATGATTATAGTTATAACAAATGCTTCGTATTGTTGCGATCCACTATTAGGCAACCCGTCAAACATACAAACGCCCGGGGCACAGCGTATTCTTCAGCATTCGAGAATCCTTCTACAAAGTTCTAGATAATGAGTCATATCTTAATGCAGGGTATATATAAGGCCGCTTATGAATGTAAGAGTTAGTCTATTCTTGAATGTCTAATATAAATTATATCGTTGTAAAGTAAACGTAGTTGAGTTTTTAGAATATATACATAAATGATATGCTGTGTCTAATGTGCATGCAGCTTGCAGTATACATAAATAAATAGAAGTGCATAAACAAATAGTTGTGTTAGTGGTTAATGGACCTATGATAGAAGTTAGTTTAAGAAGATATTAGTGCTTGTAAATTCATTAGTGTAATAGTGCTTCATTGTTAAGTGGACTGAAAACATCTATAAATAAGGCATATACTGTTAATTAGACTTGTGAACAGTGAGTAATAAAGACATTTATTATTACTTGTTTTGAATTAAAGAAACGCGGTAGCAGTAGCTCGTTACACTGGTGTCAGGCATTTGTGGGGTATATAGTGATTAATTTAAAACACAAGTCTAAAGACATTTAAGTAGTTTGTATATGCCAGTTACAAGAAATCGAAGTAAAATGGAGGCAGAAACTTTAATGAACTTCCTTAAGGATTTTAAATCCGAAATGCAAGTGACACTCAATGAAAACTTAGTGAGGTCGGTTGAACTGGAATCAAACCTTACCGAAAAGTTAAGTGAAAATACAGCCACGTTAGAACGAAGATTAATGGAAAGCTCCATTGCATTGAAAGAAGATTTCACTGAACAGGTAAAACAGTTGAGCAAAAGTTGGATAATAAATTGGTAAAATGGAAGAAGATGTGATGAGGCTTCAAAACAAATGATTTCATTAACAACGCGACCACTTGAATTACCAAGTCAAGTTGTTAATCAGAACATTCCAGAAATAAGAACCATAGAAGGAAGCGAGTCAATTCCATCTAAATTTAAAGTAAAACCACCTACATTCGATGGTAAAACACCTTGGCCCACATATTTGAAACAATTTGAAGCTGCTGCAATAGCCAACGGTTGGTGCAACAAAGAGAAAGCTATCTCCTTAATAGTGGCCCTACGGGGGGAGGCTCTTAACATCTTGCAAACGATTCCCGATCACCAGCAGAATGATTACGGCCTCTTAACATCAAAGCTTGAGATGAGATATGGAGATGCACACCTTCAACAGGTTTACCACGCACAAGTTAAGAACCGCTCGCAAAGACAAGTGAAGGCCTGCAAGAATTCGAAGCTGACATTGCCAGGTTAGTTAGATTGGCTACCCAACGGCACCAGATAGCTTCCTCGAACAACTTGCTGTCCAAACATTTGTGGATGGCGTTAAGGATGCGAAATACAGCAAGCGCTAAGACTAGCACGGCCAAAAATGTTAGATGATGCACTGGCCCATGCGCTTGAATTTGAAGCAGCTAAGCAGACATCACATAGGGTGAGTCGCAAAGCTTCGGTCTGCCTTAGAGGAACCTGGTCAAGCTCAGAACAGCATAGATGAAATAATTAACCGTGTGTTTGAAAAGCGAAAGGCGGAAAGGCTGAAAAGACAACGACCGCGGAGATGGCGTCTACGATGCTGGAGCTGCGGTGAAGTTGGCCATATGCAGAGACGCTGTACTCAACCAAAGAAACAACCGGTTGTGCCAAAGCTGGTCCATGTAAGGGGGCGAACTTCGACAGCACAGCGTAGTGCCCCGGAGATTATCATCCGTGCTGCATCGTCAATGGGAAGTCTGGACAGCATTTATATCGATGGTAGAATTAATGGTAGGGTTGTCCGATTACTTGTGGATACAGGAGCAACAAGAACTATTGTGAGACCAGATTTGGTTGGTCGTGGAAAAATGCTACCTGTATCGGTGTGTCTCCGAACGGCAAGTGGTGAGAAGATTGGTACTCACGGAGAGACTGCCGTTATGTTGACAATTGGGGACAAATTAATTAATCATCGAGTGTTGGTAGCTGATATTACAGAGGAAGTGATCTTGGGAATGGATCTCATGAGAGAATATGGGTTTCATGTAAACATGAAAGAAAATGTGCTTCGGATAGATGATGATGAGATTCCATTTCAAGGTACGAGTAACCAGACGATGCATGTTCGAATGATTTGCGATATGAAAATACCCGAGAAAGCGGAAATGATAGTAATGGGACGCCCGGATGGTACGCTTCGGGAAGGACAAGTATGCATGATGGAAGCAACTGAATCGGGAATGGGTCAGGAGGGATTACTAATTGGAAGAACGCTGGTAAAGTTTCGAAATATGGTACCAGTAAGGGTGCTGAACATTAATCCGCATACGGTGACCCTGAAGAAAGACACGATTGTGGGAAGTTGCATTCCAGTATGCCATATTAAACGTTGTGTAGACGACATGAAAGATAAACCAGCCAACGGCTGCTCACAGAAATTGCTGGATATGTTAATACCTTCGTGTCAAGGATTAAACGGCGACCAACTGGGCAAGGTAAAAGAGCTGGTCGGACGATATCGAGGTGTGTTTGCACTGGATGATAGTGAGAAAGGAAGGACGAATGTTGTGCAACACAAGATCAATACTGGAGATGCGCAACCGATAAGACAACACCCAGGCGGCTTCCTTTGGCAAAACGTAAGGAAGCCGAGCAAATTATCACCGATATGGAAGAACAGGGAGTGATTGAACCTTCGAATAGTCCATGGGCATCCCCGGTAGTACTTGTCAAGAAAAAGGACGGGTCGACAAGGTTTTGTGTAGACTACCGGCGGCTTAACAATGTGACAAAGAAAGACAGCTATCCTTTGCCCAGAATTGATGACACCTTGGATACTCTATCCGGATCCAAATGGTTTTCGACCTTGGACTTGAAAAGCGGATACTGGCAGGTAGGCTTGGAGCCAAACGACAAAGAGAAGACTGCGTTTACAATTGGAACTGGATTATGGCAGTTCAAGGTCATGCCATTTGGATTATGCAATGCCCTGCTACTTTTGAACGATTGATGGAGTCGATACTGCGTGGACTGTCTTGGAAGACTTGTCTGGTGTACCTAGATGACGTGATAGTGTTAGGTCGGTCTTTTGAAAACACCTTAAGAACCTAGAGGAGATATTCCAAAGATTACGGGGGGCAAACCTTACATTGAGCCCCAAGAAGTGTCACCTGTTTGGAAAAGAGGTGAAATACCTAGGACATGTCGTTTCAGAGACCGGAATAAGAGCTGACCCTGACAAAATAAAAACGGTACAAGAGTGGCCTACACCAGCAGATATACACCAACTACGCAGTTTTCTAGGATTGTGCACATATTACCGACGTTTTATACTTGGGTTTGCAAACATTGCCAAACCGTTAACAAAATTAACCGAAGATGGACAAGAATATGATTGGAATGACGACTGCCACAGAGCATTTGAACAACTGAAACGGCTACTAGTTACAGCACCAATTTTGAGTTATCCACGGATGGAGGGGGAAATTTGTGTTGGATACCGATGCCAGTAACACAGCTATAGGAGGCGTTCTTTCTCAAGTGCATGACGGACAAGAAAAAGTTATTGGGTATTTTAGCAAAGTCTTGTCGCGGCCGGAAAGAAACTATTGTGTGACAAGAAGGGGAGCTGTTGGCCGTCGTCAAATCCGTAGAGCATTTTTATAAGTACTTATACGGCCGTAAATTCCTGTTGAGAACAGACCATGCTGCATTAAAATGGTTATTGCAGTTTCGAAATCCTGAAGGGCAAGTGGCAAGGTGGATAGAGCGGCTGCAGGAATATGACTTTGATACAGAACATCGTGTAGGAACTAGCCATCGGAATGCAGACGCTCTATCAAGGAGACCTTGTCCGGTGGACTGCAATCATTGCTCCAAGATGGAAGAGAAAATAAGTGTCATCCATAGAATGACGGTAACCGATGATACTTGGCAACCCGAAAGAATGCGAGAAGACCAGGAGAATGACGCCGAATTGGGACGTATTATTGAGTGGAAAAATAGAGGACAACGACCAGCTTGGGAAGAAATTAGTATTTTAAGTAGGAGCCTGAAGGCATACTGGGCACAGTGGGACTCCTTGATGATGGAAAATAGAATCTTGAAGCGACGCCTGGAATTTGAAGATGGCACTGAGAGACTTCAATTGATAGTGCCGAGAAGCAGAGTGCCGGAAGTGTTGCAGCACTTGCACGACGGTATTTCCGGAGGGCACTTTGGCGTGAAAAGAACTCTCGAAAGAGTGAGAGAAAGATTTCATTGGGTGAACTGCAAAGAAGATGTGAAGGAGTGGTGCCGGAAATGTGAATTGTGTGCCTCTGCAAATGGCCCGGTCACAAAACGGAAAGCCCCAATGAAACAGTATAACGTGGGGAATCCTTTTGAGAGGGTAGCCATTGATATAGCTGGTCCGTTTCCTGAATCAGAGAAAGGAATAGATACATCTTGGTTGCAATGGATTATTTTACCAAATGGCCGGAGGCATATGCTATACCTAACCAAGAAGCCGAGACCGTTGCAGATGTACTAGTGAGGAGTTGTTTTGTCGTTTTGGAGTTCCGTTGGAATTACACTCCGATCAAGGTCGAAACTTCGAATCAGTATTGTTTCAAAATGTCTGCAAGCATCTTGGAATCAGGAAGACTAGAACCACGCCACTTCATCCCCAATCGGATGGAATGGTTGAAAGAATGAACAGGACGTTAGGAAGTACCTGGCCAAAGTTGTCTCTGAACATCAACGAGACTGGGACCAATATCTGCATTTGTTCCTACTGGCGTACCGATCTTCGGTACATGACAGCACAGGGTACTCTCCCGCTTGCGTAATGCTAGGGCGTGAATTGCGGCTACCATGTGATCTTCAGTTTGGATTTAAACCTGGAGAAGAGATCGCAGGTGAAGATTACGTTAGTAAGCTTCGTGAAAGATCAAATAGTATTCACGAAAACGTCCGAAAGAATATACAGGCAGCAAGCGATCGAATGAAATCACAATATGACACGAGAGCACAAGAAGGTGGTTATCAACCTGGAGATTTAGTGTGGTTGTACAATCCACAAAGAAAACGTGGATTGTCGCCAAAACTACAAAGACAATGGGAAGGGCCGTACGAAGTGTTAAAAGGATTAATGATGTAGTGTACCGGATCAGAAGATCCTCGTGGTAAACCGAAAGTGGTACACTTTGACCGTTTAACATCCTACGCTGGCAACAACCAGGAAGACTCGAATAATGATAATGGTGTTCGGCAAGTTATTAATCATGAGCCAAATGTAGATTTTGAGAGTTTTATGGCGGCGTATGGTGGTTCCGCTAAAGCGAGATTTGGCGTTGTTGTTGAAAACAGCAAGATCTGTTTAGAGCACCAGAAGAGTATTCCCTTGCACATTGCGTAGCTCAAGATTTGGCAATGTCAAGGGAATAGCTGTTGTTTTAAGAAAAAGTTTGGATGTGTGGATGAATTAGTACAACAGCAGCCAACTGTAGGAAAAGCTTTGGTTCTTCAAGATAAAAATCGTTATGTTTACTATCTGGTCACCAAAAATTCTTCATGGCAAAGACCTAGTTATGGACATCTATGGTTGGCTTTGCTAAATCTTAAGGCGCAGATGATGGAAAATGGAGTAACAAGACTAGCGATGCCCAAGTTGGGCTGTGGACTGGATCACTTAGATTGGAGGATAGTCCGAAATATGCTAGAAGTAGTTTTCCAGGGAACCAACGTCCAGGTTCTTGTTTGTTGTTATCAACCGGTTGCCTACCAAGACCATGAAAAGATTGTTGACTGTTACTTCCAACGACGCGGTGGATGCACCAGAGGAGATAGCTGCCGATACCGTCACCAGTCATCGAATTGGCGTCAAGATGGATTTACAGTTACGAGACGTAACGGTTTTAAAGAGGGGGCAGTGTTGCGATCCACTATTAGGCAACCCGTCAAACATACAAACGCCCGGGGCACAGCGTATTCTTCAGCATTCGAGAATCCTTCTACAAAGTTCTAGATAATGAGTCATATCTTAATGCAGGGTATATATAAGGCCGCTTATGAATGTAAGAGTTAGTCTATTCTTGAATGTTTAATATAAATTATATCGTTGTAAAGTAAACGTAGTTGAGTTTTTAGAATATATACATAAATGATATGCTGTGTCTAATGTGCATGCAGCTTGCAGTATACATAAATAAATAGAAGTGCATAAACAAATAGTTGTGTTAGTGGTTAATGGACCTATGATAGAGAAGTTAGTTTAAGAAGATATTAGTGCTTGTAAATTCATTAGTGTAATAGTGCTTCATTGTTAAGTGGACTGAAAACATCTGTAAACAAGGCATATACTGTTAATTAGACTTGTGAACAGTGAGTAATAAAGACATTTATTATTACTTGTTTTGAATTAAGGAAACGCGGTAGCAGTAGCTCGTTACAGTATGATAAAATCCTTACTAGAAAGGTTTCTAAATTTAATGCTTTTTTTTTTAATTAACACATCCGCTTATACGAAAGTATCAGCGTTATTTTTTTTGGTACTGATTAGATTTATTGTATGTTAGCTACGAATTGCGCACTTCGTGGAACAATTAGTGAATTTGTCCATAGAGTAAAATTGTTTTATTAAAAAGTAACTTTAGTTAATTTTGTTTTGCTGTTTCGATAGAAATTTCTCTATATTTGTGTTCTTTATGGTAAATCGAAAATCGTTGGCGATTGATTATTTTTGTGTTGCTAGGAACCCCTCCCTCGCCGCATAGGTAGTTAGCCTGGTATATTTACGTTTTCTTCCGGCTACGTCATTGTACGTAGCAAAGTCTTTCCTTTTTAAAAACATTTTTCTAGCTTGAGCTATTCTAGCTACTATATCCCTTCTGCTACGTCCGTCCTTTGTAATTATATTAGCTAAATAGCAAAATTCATCTACCTCCTCTAACTCGGTATTACCTATTTTTAATTTTGGTTTATAACTAGGCCTTAACTCACTTGTCATTATCTTTGTCTTTACTGAGTTAATTCTCATACTATAGTTACTCTGTAGTATCTCATCTAAAATATTTAAAAACTCTCCTAACTCTTTTCTAGACTCTGCTATAATGGCTATATCATCTGCAAAACGTAACATGTGTATTTTCTGTCCCTGTGAACTAATACCTATCTTTTTTCTCTCTCTAGCTAGGTTTAAAGCTTCCACAATATAAACATTAAAAATCAAGGGAGATAGTATACAGCCCTATTTAACACCATTTCTAATCTTAGCTACCTTTTTTATTTCATCAAATCTAATTACTACACTTTGGTTTTTATATAGACTGTAAAAAAATGTTCTCTCCCTATGAGAGATTCCTATTTTTTGCAAAACCCTGAACATAACAATCCAAATAACCCTATCAAATGCTTTTTCTAAATTTACTAACGCGAAATGAGTCTTTTTATTTTTTTGTAACTTTTTTCGATAATTGCCCTAATCATTGGTATCGTTTCTCTAGTCTCTCTGCCTTTACAAAAACCATATTTGACTTCGCCTAAATAATTCTCAGTCAAAGCTTCTACTCTATTTTTAATTATTATTGTTAGTATTTTGGAAGCGTGGGAAGTTAAACTAATCGTTCTAAAATTCTCACACCTATCAGCTCCTGACTTTTTTGGGATTGGGATAAACTTTTTTTTTTCGAAATCTATTGGGACCTCACCTGTGTCATATATAACTTTTACTAGTTCACATAGTCTGTCTAAAGTTTTATAACTTGCATATTTTATTAATTTTGCGGGTATATCGTCTATCCCCGGCGCTTTATTTAGTTTAAGATCCCTAACAGCTCTATCAAATACCTTTCTTAATATTGAGAACCCTATTTCTACATCTTCTTCTCGTTCGTTCTCTAACTCATCCATATAGTTTTCCTTATATAAGTAAATCTTCTAGATATCTTTTCCATCTATCTGCTACCTCAACTTTATTTATTAAATGCTCATTATTTTCATCTTTAATACCATTATATTTTACCTATCTTCCCCGAAAAACTTTTTAACTGCCCTATAAGCTCTGTCCGTTTTACCTACTCTCAAATCATCCTGTATTCCCTTACAATTCTCCTCCATCCATTTATTTCTCGCTTTTCTACACTCATGTACTATCTTATTTTTAACTCTATTATATTTTTGCTTACTTTCACTATTCAATTCTCTAAAAGGTTTGCACTTTCTTCTATTCTCTATTAAATCTAATGTCTCTTTTGTTACCCAGAGATTTCTCGTTTCTACTTTTTTCTTACCTATAGTCTGTACTGCTGTATCATGTACAGTCCTTTTTGTTTCTTTCCATCTATTTTCTACGTTCCCTCCTATAGCTATCTATTTGATCTTATTATCTAATACTTGTTTATATTCCTCTTTTACCTCACTATCATTAAGCTTACATTGATCCCATTCCTCTCTTTTAGCCTTTCTCAATTTTTTGAATTTTAGATTACACTTCATTTTAACTAAGTTATGATTGCTATCTATGTCATCCCCTGGATAACTACAACAGTTTTTAACTTGGTTTTTAAATCTTTGTTTAACTGAAATATAATCTATTTGGTATCTAGCCCTATCATCTGGCGCTTTCCAAGTATATCTTCTTCTAACATGTTGTTCGAATATCGTGTTTGCAGTTACTAATCTATATTCCTGGCAAAACCCAACTAATCTTTCTCCTCTATCATTTCGTCTGCCATACCCAAATTTGCCTACCATTTTTTCCTCATTACCATCTCCCACTGATGGGGTATTGTACCTCCTGACAAGAATTTTATTTCTGAGCTCTCCATCATACATAGTTCGTGTTTTAGACCACGCATACCTGGGAAATATTGTGGTAGGTTCCCATATCTTTCCACGACGCAGTTTTTAAGGATTTTAGCAAAAAGCCGTATCTGTCACGGCCAACCTCCAACAACCTTGTAGATTATTGAAGATCGTCCGAGACCAACGGACTCTTCTCCAACATCTTTTAGCCAGCAAGGCTACTGCCCCATTGCTGCGCCTTTTACTCGTTTTTTACGATAAGCAGGCTTACTATAGTAGTATTCTTTGTCTCCTACTATAGGGAGGCATACCAGCCAAATAAATAAAGTTCTCTACAATTATATTCTCAAATTATTGCAACGTTATAACTCAAAAATAAACCCGTAACAAGGCCACCATTAATATCACAGCTATTTTGAAAAACAAAAAGTTATGCTAAGTTTCCCTATGTTTGGACGCATTTGTTCAAAATAAAACAATCAATTTAGTTGAAATTTTTCTTTTAATAAATTTGTATTCTTTATTATGTTTAATAATTTCTTTTACAAAATATAAAACAAATATTCATAAAAAAACACATTCAAAAAGCGACAGCAGGCTTAATTTTAGTAAATTATATTGTTCCTACTAATTTCATATCAAAGCAGCATTACAACAACATTTAATAGCGCCCTTTGATATTCAGATCTGTATATGCAGGCTCACAACAATACTGCAAATTATAGAACTACAGGTAAAACGTCTGTTCAATGTTAAACAGTATCTATAAATAAAGCTCAAAAGTTATACTAATTATAACCAAGAATACGAACTCTCTTTCTTGATAATATACCTAAGTTTCAGTATTAATTTTTAGTAAAAATTTGCATAGCCTTAGCAAAGCAGACCAGTTTTAGATTACAATATTACTTGAAACGTAATCATAAATACTTTAAGTGGAAATTCTTACTGCATCATAATATAAACAAATATTTGTTAGCTTAACATGCTTGTATAAATGTGTTATTTTTACAAACTTTAAGACGAACAGGTCGCAGGACTACATGTATAAAGCTATACGCTTACCTTAAATAATTAGACAAATGTTAAGAGGTCACACGATAACACGACGGAACCATATATTTCGAAATGAAACAACCAAACAAGTAACCATTACAGACATTTCCAGAACTTAAATTTACAAGAAATTGAATAATCACGCTGTTTTCCTACATTCTTGAAGGTAATTTCTTAATTAAATTTATTAGTTAGTCTACCACAAATGATAAAATGGAATGACAAATACAGGGCGCCATATTTATACATGAAGCCAGACCGAGTGGCTGTGTAATCCTCTTAAAACTAAAAACCAGAGCGCTGTAATTGAAATCAAACTAAAATAACGTATTAAATACATATACGTGATGGCCGTTAACAGAGAAACTAAACCTTATACGGAACCTACCCATCTAACGGTACAGAATCAAATGGCGATGCTAATATCGCTCGATCAATTTCTTACAAAACCCATATTACCTGTTTCAAGAACCGAGAACAAATGTTCTCTGAGTTGACGAACAAACGAAACAACCTTACGTTGCTTGTCATAACTAACAAACTTCAAATAACCATTCATTGAATCATGAACCTATATTATGCATTTTAAATAATACTCCACCTCTAATTGAATTATATTGTCAATGACCGTCTTATAATTAATATTAAAAAACTAATTACCCAATTAAATAATTGGTAAACTAGGTGTAGTAAACCAAAAAATCTACATATTTATACATCACCTCAAAGAAATATGTTACAGTATTGCACGTAACACAACGGTTCCTTAGCTGACTTTTCGTTTATTTTATAGGAATTAACTTTCGATTTTAGGTCCCACATTTGTGTAAATGATTCCCAAAAATGTTTATTTTAAGACTTTGTGTTCATTATTATTGTTCTAAACCATTTTGATAATGAAATAAAATCGCTCTACAACGGTCGTTGTTACTTCCACACATTGTAGCTTTTTCTGTAAGCTGGCCATACGTTAGATTTTGCGAATGGTTGGTTCTACGCTGTTACGTGCCAAAATTTGGCACTAGACATCTTTTTAGTTTAGTTTTGATATGCAAGTAGTATAACTATGGAGAAGCTGGGACAGCCCTTTTTAAAGGGTCATAAATATCTTGTAAAGGGTGTGTGTATTATGGAAAAGAGAAGTATGTATGTGTGAAGGTCATGTATGTGTAGGTGTGTGTGTGTGTGTTGGTATTAGTTAGGTTTGAGGATAACGATAGTATGGCTATGGAAAAGCTGGCCGGCCCTTTTTAAAAGGATCATAAATATCTTGTAAAGGGTGTGCGTATTATATAAAAGAGAGGTATGTATGTGCAGGTGTGTGCGTGTAGGGTGTAGGGTATGTATGGTTTGTCGGTGAAGTTAATGTGGAAGTCACGCCGCCCTCGTGATAAAAGTGCGTGTGTAGATATCGATCGGTGGGGGTGTGTGTGTGTGTGCGGTGTTGTCGTTGTTTTATTTTCGAAGAGAAAGGTATGTATCGTTATGCGTATAGGTGTGTAGGGGGGCGTGCGTGTTTTAGTCTAAGACGAAATATCGTAAGGGGCGCGCAAGTGGTGCGAACGTGTTTTTGTTTTAAGAGCGTGTTTTCGGAGGGGTGGTGGTGGTCGCGTTCGAGAATAAGTCTGGGTAAATAACCGCAAGGGTTTTTTTATTACAGGTGTCGATAAGAAAAAAATGCGATGGCCCTTTAAAAGGGCTGTCTCAGCTTCTCCATAGCTATACTACTGACGTAATCGTATTTTTGCTCAAGATGGTTCGATCGATGACGTGTGCGTGTATTTTTTGCCCTCCGAGAGAGAAGATGATGAAAGTGCGCTATTTAATTCGTATACAAATACGGGGTCACGATTATCTCATCGGACACACGTGCAAGACGTTTCAAGTAATCTTTTAATAATTTGAAAATGTTACGCTCGATATGTCGTAGGCAGTTATGATGAAGTATTTAAAATAACGCAGAGATTTCAGATCGTCGGGCAAGAGAAAAGAAACGGGGTCACGATTATCTCATCGGACACGTGCAAGACGTTTTAAGTAATCTTTTAATAATTTGAGTGCATTATATGAACCAAAGCATATACGATGACGAAATCGTATTTTGCCGAGAAATAAAAAGTGGTCGTAAATTTCGTATAGTATACATTCATTGTATGAAAAGGAAGTTAAAATATAAATGATCGAGTATGTTTGTATAATTATTTTTTATTATCGAAGTCGGGGAATTGCTTTTGATTAAAACATTGTATGCATAAAAGATAGCTTCTTGGAACGCGTAAAGAAAATACTGTAGTTTCATGATTACATCATTCGTGAGTAAGTTTTAATTTCAGTACACATCGTTTTGCATCATTAATTATATAGGAATCCATTATTTTTAACAAATATGGGCTCATAAATCCTCGAAATATAGACGTTTGGGATTTTTATATTCTTTATCGATGCCGAGTCGGGGAAAATGTTTTAGTTACTTACATCTTTGAATAAAAATATGCCTCATTAATTTTATGCGACTTCAATATCCGCATAATAAAAGATGGCGTTTTAATTTGAATGAGCGCTTTTTTTTTGTCCAGACAAGGGCAATGCTATTTAATTCTAATGAATTGCTATCGTTAATGTCATAATCGTGTATGTGCTTGGGATCGCAAATTAGATGCGTAATAAATTGTACGTCATTCGGAGCGATATAAATAGAGGCCCCTTATAAGGATTTTTATCTTGTAAAATATAAGTTTGAGAGTCGTACAACGTGTTTGTCATCGTGCAGCTTGCATTAAAAACAGGTAATAATTGTAAATATATTTTTTAACTTTATGTAATTATATTCGTAATTAGAAATAAAATATGGAGTTAATTAAAAAAATCAATTCAGTAAGCCGCATCGATAGGAAGAAGACCGTAAAGTCAAAGATCTCGAGCTACAGCACCCTTATCCGGTTTTAAGCATCAAATCTCTTCAGTCAAAGAAGAATTCTCGGCTCATTCTCGTCGAATTAGAAGAATGCGTTGTGTTCCTTCCGCAGAGAATCGCGGACGTAATTAGCGACAAAGATATCGAAGAGCTGAATAAACAGGAATGCCTTTGTTTGCACTACCTAGGATCGTTCGAAGTTGGTTAGTATTTAATTTTTTAATTTTTTATTTAAAAAACTAATACGAAATTCGTTTATTTTAAAGGTAAACCTAATCCTGCTGCGAGCATTTCCTTCTGCTGCATGGGCGAAAAACAAAAGGATCCATCATCATCAGCCCTCACGGATCCTCCCAAGGAAAATCAAGAACGGCAAGAGCAAAAAAAGCCATCCGTATCGTCATCACACTAGAATACCTACCTATACATGGTAATTAATTTTATAATTTTAGTATTTTTACATCTTGATTTTTAAAGTTATGAGTATTGAATATAGAATTAGATCAGCAACCCATTACAATCGTGATATGCTAATTGCGGATTATCCACATAATATTTATAGAATCGCATGCAAGGAATTGCCTGCTTATTTAAAAGACTTTAAATATCGGGACGGTTTTTGATGGGGTCTCGAGCCCTTTTCTATTTTGCATGCAATTTAATTTGTTCGACAATTTAACGTGCTTAGAAGATTCGTATTCTAACACAATAGCGTTTTGCTTCACCGACGTGTCTCGTATGAAAGAAAAGCTTTTTAATTTATGTAATTACGACCGAAGGGCATTTTATAATATTAGCGAAAGCATCTCGGCCGGTATTAGGTTGTTTAGATTTGTAGATCAATCTGCCGTATCGCCATTAAAAACAGTGTTTAATTTTCAGTATAAATGTGAAAGTGACATTTTCTTTTATGCAATTCTAAGAACCGATTGCCTATACGTGGACTTAAAAAATAGAGAATTCGTGTTTTCAACTCAATTTATTAATTCTTTGTTGATTTGCAGAAAACCCTCCGCATGCGCTTGCATGAAATCGGCGATTTATTTGTCTATAGTAAATGTGTTAGAACGACAGATGTATTTTCTATAAAATCAACTAAAATTACAGATTCAGAAAAATATGCTATAGACTTATCCTTTTGTATAAGATTTTTAAACTCGTACAAATTGTTAGCATAAAACGGGAACTGCATGCCGAATTAGAAGCCATTTTATGGTCCTGCGATTTATCGCCCAAAGACGATACGCCGAACGTATTAGTAAAATTGCACGGTTCAAAATACAGAAAGTTGGCATTGAAATACGAAAAAAAATGTTAACTAACAGAAAAATCGAAGCGGACGCGGGCGTTTCGATGTGTTGTGATCAGATGCTACAGTTGTATCGAAAAGTGCACGCAATTTTAACGAAATGTCGTAAAACTAAAGTATTTCGCAATTGGGTTCGAATATTAAAATCACACATTCACAACACCGAATCGATTTTAAGAACGGTGAAACAAACTTCTTCTTCGCTCTCGGCTAGCTATCTGAATCTATTCGAAAATCTTCTATGCCATATGAAAAGATATAAAATGCTATTTAAAAATCTATTAAAAACTACTGCGGCAGAATGTTCCTAAACAATGGATGTATTCTCGGAGCACGCCTCGACATTCTGAATTGGTTTGAAGCCGATCGTGTCTGCGTTTAAATCGAGAATTCAAACAGCTCAAATTATTAATGTTGCACATAAAGATCTTAATTTATTTATCGAAGATTGTAAAAAACTAATTTTATCCAAATTGTATACGATTTTTAAAAATCACTCGGTAAACCTTAAAATTAATGTCGTGTTAGCGTGCGATTTTTCAAATTTTCCGTCGCGCGTAACGAAAATGAGTTTCAAACTAGGTATTTTCGACGCCCAACTTTTTAATTTGTTTCGGCAATTTAGAGAAGTTTAACGAGTGGTTTGCGTGCAATATCGCAACACGCTTGTTGGATAAAATAGAGAACGACGCAATGCACGGGTCAGGATTCACGCTATCCGAAATATTATTTTTAAATGTTAATATTAATAAATGCTATGATATGTTTCACGCGAGTTGTTTCATGCCTCTTCCTATCGCAATTCAAAACAAAAGGCCTGTTTAAACATTAGAAACAATGATTTTCATGCTTTTATTGGAGCGTTTTAGCCGGAATAATTAAGCCTACAGCAGGTAAGCATGCTAATCGCACAACTTCGTATCCGCATTTTGCAGAAATTTTAATATGAAAAATTTCGTCAGCCCCATGCCTATATCGGATATATCGAAATTCGAAAAGCAGAATGATATTTCTGTAAATGTTTTGCTCTTATTTTAAAACGCGCTCGATACATCGTAACACCGGTACAATTAACTAGCCAAAACGAGATAAACACGTTAATCTGTTAATTGTTGAAGATGCGTATGTCGACGAGTCGTTAAAATTTAATTCTGACGACGGCGAAGACGTCAACGGCGACGAGGACGACGACGACGGCGACGAGGCCGATAAAGTTGGAAAAAGTTTGGAAGAATTAAAAAAATATTAAAGATTATAAACGGGGCGTTAGATATCATTATTGTCTTATAAAAATTTAGCCTCACTTGTGAGAGGTCAATTAACCAAATATACGAGTCACTTTTACGTATGCGATAGATGTTTCTCCTATTTCCCTGATGGCAAACGTGTCGAAGAATACGAGCAAGTATGCAAAAAACTTAACAAGTGTCGTGTTATTTTACCCTCCGAAAAAACAAATATTTACAATTTAAAGATTTTAAGTATAAAATACCTGTACCAATAGTGGTTTATTCTAACATAAAATGTCTTATTAAAAAAGCCGAGAGAGCTTCCAAATCAGAAATCACTTTCAAATACCAAGAACATATTCCGTTTTCAATAGGATATTATTTTTAGTGCGGGTACGACGAATCTCTTTCATATTACAGTTCATACACGGGCACAGACTGCATTTCTTGGTTTGTGCGACAATTAAAACATATTGCCATATGTTATGGGAGCGCATTTTTTAAAAACGAGCCTGCTACGTCCTCTATAGATGCCTCGACGGCTAAAACGTGCTTTACTTGCGAAGTCGATTTCTTGCCGGACGACGAAATGGTTATCGATTACGATCAGCTGAATGGCTCTGTATGAGGTGTTGCGCATAGCAGGTGTAGCTTAAATTTTAGGTTATTTCCAATTATTCCCACAGTCTATCATAATTTGAGCAATTATGATGCTCATTTTATTATTAAAAAACTTGCCAACGCTTTCGAAAATCCACTTAATATAATCCCCTTGAATAATGAAAAATACATAACATTTTCTAAAAATACAACGACGCAAATGTGACGTTCAGATTCATAGATTCCTTTCGCTTTATGGCAATGTCATTGGAAAAATTAGCATGCGAGTTGTCTTTCGATGACTTTAAAGTTTTAAAAAAGGAATTTAGCTCGCTAAACCCGGATCGCATTAAATTGCTAATGCGCAAGGGTATTTTTCCTACGAGTATTTGGATGACATTTTGAAATTAAGCGAAGAAAATCTTCCTCCTATAGAATGTTTTATAGCAATCTTAATGAATCACATATTGAAGAATCGGAATATATTCATGCGCAAACCGTATGGAGCACTTTTAAATGCAAAATTTAGGCGACTACGCGGACCTATATTTAAAATGCGACATTCTTTTACTTTGCGATATATTCCAAGACTTTAGAAAAATTGTCTTGAAACATACAAATTGGATCCCTTAAATTTTGTGACTTTGGCGAGCTACTCGTGGTCTAGCATGTTATTATATACTAAAATCAGGCTAGAACTAATTTGTGACGTCGACATGTTTTTAATGATCGAAAGAGGCATTCGGGGGGGCCTTACTCAAGTCGTAAAACGATATGTAGAATCCAATAATAAATATTATCCCCAAACGTATGATCCATCCAAGCCGAATAAATTTTTATTTTACGGAGATATTAATAATCTCTATGGTCATGCCGAATCTTGCTATTTGCCTTACGGGGATTTCAAATGGCTAACGCCTGAAGAAATATTAAAATTTAATGTTACAACGGTGAGCATTACGAGCGATAAAGGTTATATTATCGAATGCGACTTGGAATTTCCTACGGACATTCACGACGCTCAGAAAGAGTTGCCGATGTGCCCAGAACAGGACACGCCTCCGGGCTCGAAATTTTCAAAATTAATGTGCACTCTCACGAAAAGTTCAACTACGTTGTGCATTACAGAAATCTCCAGGTTTATTTATCTGCGGGCGTAGTTATGACGCGCGTTCATAAGGTTTTAGAATTCGGTCAGTCTCCTTGGTTGAGACCGTTTGTCGAATTAAATACAAGAATGCGCACGGAAGCTAAAACGGAATTTGCACAAAATCTATATAAATTTGCAAACAATTCCATTTTGGTAAAACAATGGAGAATGTTAGGAAAAGACGCGTCATAAAATTAGTGACTCATTGGAGCGGTCGGTATGGTGCTCTATCTTTAATTTCCAAACCAAATTTCCATTCGGCAACGATTTTTGACAAAAATCTGGTCGCGATCGAATTGAGCAAAACAGAGATAGAGTTCAACAAACCTATCTACATAGGTATGGCCATCTTAGAATTATCAAAATTGAATTATATAATTTTCACTACGATTTCATGAAGGCAAAATTTGCAAATAATTGCGAATTATGCTACATGGACACCGACAGCCTTTTGTATAGTGTGACGTGCAATGATTTCTATGAAGAGTGTATAAAGACGAATCTAGAAAAATTTGATACGAGCGCTTATGATCCCGATAACATCTATAAAATTCCTTTAATTAATAAAAAGTCATTGGTCTTATGAAAGACGAAACTAGAGGTCGTATTTTAACGCACTTTGTAGGCCTTCGATCGAAAATGTACTCTTTAAAAATAGAAGGCCGTGAGATAATAAAGAAGGTTAAGGGTGTTAAAAGTACATTATCGATCAGCAAATCTGTTTCGATCACTATCTCGATACGTTACGAAATAAAGTAGTTATAGAACGAGACCAAAATAGCATACGATCATATTTGCATAAGGTATATTCCATACGTCAGACGAAAATTGCTTTAAGTTATCAAGATGATAAAAGATACATTTTATCTAACGGAATAGATACTTTGCCTCATGGGCACTATCTAATAAAGGACCTTTGAATAAAACCATATTTTATTTTGTGAATAGCATGTTTATTATAAAAAATAATTAAAATCTTGTAACAAGAAAGAAATTGCATTGTCTTTTGTATTTTTATATTATAAAAACCGCATTGTATTTTTTTAATTTTTATATTATGTATAAAATTAATTTAAAAATATATTTTAAGCGCTGTTGTAGAGGCTCTCTTTGTTATATTGTAATCAAGAAAAAGCATTGTATTTTGTTATTTTTATATTTATTATAAAATTAATTAAAATATTGTAACAAGCCAAGATAAAAAACTGCATTGTATTTTTATTTTTATATTATGTATAAAATAAACTAAAATAATACATTTTAAGTGCTGCTGCATGTCAAAGTATCGCAGTTGTAGCGTCTCTATCTTTCTTATTTTTACAAGATCAAAAAAATGTATAATAAAAATCAAACAAAAAAGAAACAAATTTTTATTTTTGAAATGTAACATATTTATATAATAAAAATATAAAAACAAATGTTTTATTTTTAAATGTAACAATCTATATAAGATCAGCTTTTTGAATCCAGGAAGGCTCTTGGAAGCCCAACCATTTGACGAGAATTTTGGTTCCTTTTCGCCTTAGTATTTTCTCGATAAGGTAAATATTTGGAACTCTCGTTTTCTGCAGCTCAGCTTCATAAAACTGTCCCAATACTGGATCGCCATGCATGTCGACGAGTAAATAAGTAGTCGGATTTGCTCGAAACACTTTACATATTTTAAACGTCTCCTCGCTCCAGTTTGCATTGTAGCCCTTAGAAAAATACTTCTATATTTTGAAATGCGTACAAAGTCGTCCACGGCATAACGAGGTTTTCTAGTCGCCAGTTTTAATTTATCGTAAACTTTCAGACGCGTTTTCGCGGTCACATTTTGGGTTTTCTTTTAGTGGTCGAATGCACCGTATCGTTGTATTTCGATACAATCGAATCGATTATATCAATCCACTTCCATTTGCCTCTCAGACTAAAAGCTTTATACAGTTTGTTTTTTATCGTTCTGATTGCACGTTCTACGATGGCGGCTTTGATTGAGCTATATGTGGAGTAATGATTAATATCGTCATATTCCTTCATCAGCCGTGCAAATTGGCCGTTATAAAATTCTGTACCATTATCTGTTTGCAGATTTTTCGGTAAAGGCGGCCGCGATCTTTAATTTCATTTAGAATCTCGCGCATCGCAGATGTGACTTCATGACCATTCTTGGATTTAAGCGGTCTCGTCCATAAATATTTCGAATAGCAATCGATCACGAGTAGAATATACTTATGCCCTTTATTATATTTCGAATATGGAATAAATTCAGCAATATCGGCTTGGAATAAGTCGTGATAAGATTTGATGATCGTTCTTCGACGTGGAAAATTTATTCTAACCCCTCTGTGCAGTTCATCCACTAGTATTTCCTTATCGTTATATTTCTTAGACATTTTTAAGGTTTGACACGAGTATGAGAGTTAGACGACGAGGCTTTATCTTGCTCCAATAACACGTGCAGGTGTCTTATAACGTCGGTATTAATTTTGTGAAATTGTAAATCGCCTCCAGCAGACGTCTTGACTCCGTCTAATTTCAAGTGGTTGAAAATCAGGAAGTTCGTGTTTAAAACAACTTCGTTCAACACTTGAACGACCGATTGCAATACATCTCGAATGATCACGTTATCGCGGTGAATGGCGACACCTTCGATAAGATTTTGTATTCTCGCGTTCACATAGAACTTAGAAACGGCATCGTGCTCATCTTCGGCCTCGCCTATGTTGACAATTCTCAAGCCTCGAGAGTCGAAGTTCTTGGCCTTACCGTCGTCGATCGTGGTTAGTTTCATAAAATTTTGCGCTTTTTCTGACAACGTCGAGTCACGTATCTCTTGTTAACGGCATCGCCGAGCTCTGCGGGTCGTGCAAATTTACAATGGATCGCGATTTGGCGTCAAATTTAAGTTTCTTATTAGCATGCGTTTTTCCCGAAGATGAAGCGGTCAAACATATTTCCAATGCTTTGCCTATACGCAGATTGAGTTCTTCGCTGCAAAATTTTAAGTTTACGCCGTCGTTTGATTTTTAGGATCGGCCAAATTCACTATTCTAAAATCCTTCAAGTTAACTATTTTCTCGTCCTCGTCCAATACCAAGGCGCTTCGTTTATTTACCGCATCCGTTCCGGTCACGGGATTGCCTACGTTGCAAAGTTTTCTATTTTCTATGTTGAAATCTCCTTCCGGAGTTAGTTTAAAGCCTACACCAGGAGGCCCGCGCGCAGCAACCAAACCCTCCGCCTCCAGAGTCTCTGGCAACATACGCTCTTCCAAATTTATCGACGACCATTTTATTTCTGAGACTATTCTATAGAACGTGTATATTTTATTAGGCGATTAATTTCGCCTCCTTTAATTCGGATATAATAGAAAGAAATTCGTTTTGATTCTGAGAGCTATTGTTGCCCGCCGAACGTTCGGCCATCAACAAACGAAGCCGGCTCACCAGCTCGGCCGGCGAGTCCCAATGAACGTATTCTATCTCATGATTAGAATTATCGAATTTTTTGTATCGCCAAATTCTGCTTATATTACTCGATGGCTGTCTTTTTTTCGATAAATTATCCATACCGAGACCTTTCTTTTTCTTCGTTATTTTGGATCGTAATTGCATGGGAATCGTAGGAGTCGCCGATGCTGTATTCATCTCTCTTGACGACAACGACGACGGTGACGGCGACGAAGCATGCTGCGGCGAGGGAGGAGGCGTAGATATTGGTCGCCACGGGCGACGGTGTTAAATTCGGAACGATATAATTTTTATATTTGGGCGTTTTAGGCAGATCCTTGCGAAACAGTTTATTATATGCATTGTTTTCTTCAAAATATCGATGTAATTTTTACATCTAGCTCGGAAGGATTGCCAGCAGGCGTTTTCTTATTCGAAGGATTTTCTTATAAGTTAACAATCGAAGTAAGCCCTCCGTAATAGGATATTTTTATTTCTAATATTAATCGTAGATCCGTCGTCTGCAATAGCTAACTTTGAATTGCCCATAGACCATTTATTCGAAAGGTCGTCGTATTGAATGCCGATTCCGGTATCGTCTATATTGGGATCCTCGCTTTTGGACAGGATGTCGGCATACTTTTAAGTAAGGCATCTGAACCGTCGCCGACATTATCAGATTCGTGCTCCGCATTCTGACGTCGAATATAATTAGGATTTTTACTTGCAGAGAATTTTGATAGCGATTTTAACGGTTCTAGTAATTGAGCATGCTTCATTCCGTATTTTAATTGAGCTCGATTTTGATCTCGTTTAAAATCTAAAAACTTTTTTCTTATCGTTTTAGTGGCCTGCACTACGGCTCGATTTAAATTCGTAGAGTGACGTCGTCCTCGTCTCATCGCAGCCGCAGACATTGCGTTGATGAAAGTTCGCTCGAACGTCGTGATTTTAAATACATATGTAATGATCGAATCCTTTACGGTAGCGGCCCTCGTTTATGGCTTTTTCTTTGTCTACCACTAAGAATCCGTATCCGGCTTTATTGCCATCGCCGTCTTTTTTCCCACGCTAAGGCACATCTTTTGAAATCTTCGAAGCTCATGTCGGTATTAATGTGCTCCGAATAGATATGTCTTAAGTTCATTTCGTCTTGCAAAAACTATAATTAAATTTGTATTGTCGCGAATAAGATGCTTCGGTATTCTTGCATACGATTGGCTGAGGTAGAACGCGTCTATATTCTTATGACGGCTCATTGAAAATATTGACGAATCGCGTTTTGTTCGTGACATTGAATGTCGTCGAAAATGAAAATCGAATTACTCTTAGCATCTTGCGGTGAAATTATTTCAGAATTTTCGCTAAATTCGTAATAGCCTAGTCCCTTGATCGGTCTCAAAACTCGACTCAAAAATCGTATTTGGGCTGAAATAGCGACTTGGAGTAAATGTAAACGTTTTCAAATTCCAATCCGTTGGGTGCCAGTAACAAACTCAAAATCAGGTTTGTTTTACCGCACGCAGAAGGTCCGCATACGATGCATCTTATGCTGGCCGGTAAGAGATCTCCGTGCTTTTGCGCGTTCCAAAATAGGAATAAGAATCATCCTGCTCGACCGTTAGATCCATATTTGCAACCGGTAGAGATTGTTTCTGTTTAATAACCTTCATGTCTATTATTCGCTAATATGACGCGTAACGATTTCCGTAAACGGATCGTATTCGAATATAGAGTCGTGCAAAATTAAGCAGTATGCTTTAGTGGTTTGATCGAAAATGTTGCTGGATTCGATTTCGAGACGTATATCGACGGCCGAATTTTTAATAGATTCTTCTTGACGACTGCAATCGATCACGAACACGGGACAATTGCCAAATTGCTGATAGTCGTTCAAACAACACAGAGCGTAGCTCAAATTGCTCGCGCCTGCATAATAGTTTTCCGGAAATTTCGAATAGTGCATGAACGGGGTCGAATAATCGTTATTGGCAAAGTCCGAATTCATATCTTGAAGTGGAAATTCTTGGGAATTAAGGTATAGTTTTAAATTTGTCAGATTGCAGTGATCGAACTGGGCTGCCGATTGCTTCGCATTATCATACTTGCCATGCTGAAGAGTAAATAGAATCCATCGAGGTTTTTCTAATTCGTTCGAATTCTTAATACGCCAAACGTGAATTTTCGAAGACGGAAAGGACGGCAACTCGTGAAGCTCCCAGCGACGAAAGTAAACCACAATTCTGGGATTTTTATGCAAATGATGGAATAAATTTAATTTCGATTCATCGCTAAGCTTTAAATGCGGAACCTCCCACGATATTTTAGTAATTTTAAATGTTAGCTCGTTTTCGTCGCTCTTGTAACAATTGACGTCGCTCTTGGATCTAATTAAAACAAGCTCTTGCGGCATGTTTACGACGGCTCGTTTATAATCCTCGCAAAATCCAAAAATATGCTTTAGAGGCACATTGCACGAGAAGCGTCCGTTCTTAAAAATGTCGGCGTTTGTATCTCCTCGAGCGTCCCAGGTGCAAAAGCTCACACCGATGAATTTTTTGTGAAACGATGCGAGACCCTTCATCGTGCACGTTATACCAGCATTCTAACAAACGACGACCACATGCGTGCACCCCATTTTGTACTGTATTTCATCGAACAAGAATAATATTGCGTTGTTCGTTATCGTATACGGTTTACCTTCGGTTTTCACCGATAACGTTCCCTTTATATTCATGTAACTGTCGTAGGTTTCGGTTATAGCATCGGAATTTTGGATTTCTATAATCACTCTATCGCTGTGGTCTGTGTTTCGCGTGAAGGGTAAATACGAATAATAATCTTCTTTCGAAATTGTCTCTTCGTAGCGAGGCCTTTTGAATACGTCTAATTTGGCCACCTCGTCGAAACGTAATTTCTTCAAAGGGAACTAATCACCGACGAGATGTGATCTGCGACCATTTTCGTGCTACTACCAAAATCACCACGTATTTTACCGCCACGTTTAGCCATTTCTAGTACTTTTTCTATCTCGTATTCAAAAGCTTGTAGCCGAGCGCTTTTAAGAAACTTGCGTCTGCGCGACTAAGAGCGAGGTTCTTCTTCCTCTTCTTTTAATATGATGTCGCTTTTTCACACCTCTTCCGCTTTTTATTTCGTTATGGCTAACGATGATTTGCGTGCGACTGCAGATTTCGAGAACGTTTTTGCGTTTTATATAGGTTTGTTTTTGAGGAAGAAGAAGAAGAAGAAGAAGACTTCGGCAGCAACGACGATAACAATGCCCAACGCGCGGATTTTTCTTAGGTATATTGACGACTGCGGCTAACGTCTGTTGCTGCTGCTGCTGATGCTGACGCTCGTCATCGTAAACGACGCCCATTTTTTAACTTAATAATAATTTTATTATTCGCGTCTTAGCTCTAGGCGAACGCAAAGGTACGTATCGTTCGAAAAATTAACCGCTTCACCCGTATGATCCACCAGTCTCAACGTAATGTTATCGAATTCGTCCACGCACAGAGGGTAACGAATTATATTGCTGGGTTGTTGTTCTATGCTGTAGCCTGGGGGCACGGTTAGGCCAAATTCGTAAATGCTATGACAAAGTTGGTTATTGCGGTACGCTCCCGTCGTAATGTTAGTATCTACGAAAATATTAGATACCGAAATTATTTCCACATCGCGATCGGACGTATGCGAACGACCTTCCTCTAAAATTCGATCATAAAATCCCAGCATTCGACCGATGTTGCCGCGCTTCGTGAAGTCTACGGAGTATTTCGATTTTATTTCGCACTTTAGGGTATTATTATTAGCTCTTAAAGAAAACAAGCCGTCGACCAATCCGTCGTCGTCCAAAGTTACGGACGAATTAATTTCTTTGTTGGCTTTAGCCGACTCAATATCTTTTTCTCAGGAACGTGTTTAGCTCGTCTATTTCGTAGCATCCCTCGTCGATGGTGATTTCTTTATCTTTATCGTAATAGAACTTATTATTTCCCTCGTAAATATTTCGAACGGTGTTGCACGTGTAAAGACCCACCAAGCCGCAGGTGTACGTACCGCGATCGTTCAGTCTCACAGGTGGGTATAGCGTACCGCTGCTGATGGTATTTCCATACCCGAATATCGTGAATGTCCTAGACATGACTGTAGCGCTCCGAGGGCATTATGGTTCTTTATGTAAAATTTCAACACTAAATGACCACACACGATCGTGTTAAAGTCTTGCTCCCTTTCCACGTTATAATATATATCGCTACCGTGAAAATATCTTAAGACTTCCTCGGAGGCCTCAGGTCTCCGAAACTATCGAAGTATATCACCGTATTGGCCCTTTTTTTATAACCGACCCAATGCGTGCCCGGACCGGATCCATCGTCTAAATTTATAATACCACTTTCGTTTCGCCACGGCGGTGCTAAGCTTCCGTCGCGTCTTTTTAGCGGCAACTCGTCTCGCATGTACACGCCTCTAAAATACGGAACACCTTTAGCATATTTGTGCAGATCGAGATCGGTCAATGCGCGCATGGGAGGTGTAAGGGTGGTGGTGGTGGTGGTGGTGGTGGCGAGCTTAGCATTCCTCGGCACCATCGAAGTCATCCGTTTTTTTGAATCCCCCGGATAAGGTTTCAAGTACAAGGCGCTACCTTTCTTGTGAGGCTTTAAATACAATCCGCTGCCGACTTTTTTTCTCTTCCATGGCTCTGTTGTGACGCGCGTTCTCGTCGAAATACCTCTTTGCATTTTTGGCCGAATTGATGGCGTTTGCAACGCTCGACGCTCCGCCGGCCAGTGCTCCGAGCGCCGAAAGACCCGCAAATATCGGAATCAAAGGCAATAAGCCTCCTCGCTTGGGCACCGGTATTATGCGCGGTACTTTAATTTTCGAACGACCTCCCATCCTGTTGACTATAATTTTTGCAGCATTCATCGCGCTCGAAATGAGACGATTATGCGAAGCATCTCCGTGTCCTTTACTCTTGATGCTTTGTTTTCTGATTTCTTTAGATATTTTACTTATAAGACCGCCTCTGAAGGAGCATTTTCTGCCGACGTTACCGTTATTGTCTTTGAATTTACCCGAGCATCGACGTACTCGACGTCGTCGTTTTTGTCGTCGTCGTCGTCCTCCTCGCTGTCGACGATCCAGTTTCACGGCCATTTTCTTGTCTATTCCCATTCCTAGTTTGCGTTTCGCTTTCATTGCAGCCGTTACGCCCAACGCTGCGAGCTTCTCGGACCACTTAGAATCTTTGGCCTTGACTCGCCGCCAAGCCGCTTCTTGCAAGACCTTGTCGGCCTCGTGCCTGCGCTCCACGTCTTTGTGATGCGAATACGCGATGTCGTGCTGCTTGCACGCTTCGTCTAGAGGATTAATACCTTTGTCTCCGCGATTTAAACGCTCTTGTAGCCTGGTTCCGGGACCGCAGAAGTTATGACCAGGAAGGTGCAGTTCGAAGGGCAATTTATTTAAGAGGTTGTTGAACAACCCTTCACCCCGTGTACCAACATTGACTAACATCTCTCCTGCAATAACGTAACAATTTAAATATATATATATATATATATATATATATATATATAAAAATAACTGCATACAGAATAAATTTTATTTACAAAAAAGGATCATACACTATCTTTAAAATACAAAGGTTTCATTTCGACATTTAAATTCTTTTGATATAAACATAATACGTCATCGACAATTTCGTGAGGGAAATGGCGCGTGGTTTCTAATAAGCCGAGTCTGTTGATGTCGTAAAGAACGTTTAGGGTACTTAGGATGGATTTCCAAATACGTATTCGCTTATCATCTCGACTCGACATAAGATTTGATCCTGCACGTTCGAATAAAGTCCAGCATCCTCGAGGAGGGGGACGCCTTCACCTCCATCGTCGTCGCCGTCGCCGCTACTGCTCTTGCACCTGTTATACGCGTAAGCTCCGAACTCTTCGGGAAGGCAAGTGGCGACGCACTCTATATTTCTATCGTAGAACTCTTGAAAATCTTGTCCTTTCAATATTTCTAATTTGAGCATTATAAGAGGCGCTAGAGTAAACACTTTTGCAAATTCTTCGCGGGAGAGAGAAATTCGCGCAACATTGTATCCGGATCCTGTTGTTGTTGATTCTAATGCGGCGAGAGCCGCAGCAGTTTTTTGCACCTCGACTCTATGAATGGACTCGTATTCGTCTTTAAATTCCACTTCCAAGTATCCGTCGATCGTCTGATGCATTTCACGCCTCCAGTGCCATACGTCTGCGACTACGGAGGCGGCGGTAGCGCCTGCAGATGCAACCGTGGCAGTATCCGAGCGGTTGGAAAAAAATTTTCTAAATTTATGTTCGATATTGATAGACGACAAATCTTTCCACTCGTTTTCGTCCATTTGCAATTCGCCTTCTTTACAAAATCTGTTGGGGCATATAAGTCTGATAACAGGGCTAAAATCCATATTGCTCTTTCGTTTGGTTAAGCCCACTTCGATCGTATGACCGTGAGCGCACCATTGCGCATTCTCCTTGGAGGAATTCAATCGGTATTCGGTGCTACATATCAGGGGATCCATCGCCTGATCGTTATCGTAGACATGAATACCTGACAAAACTTGCGGCGATCCAGATACTGCACACGTAGATGATGATGATGACGAAATTACGTCATCATCATCGTTATTTAAAAATACTTGACTGTCGTCACCACTTGTATGATTATTTTCGTCTTGAATATACTTCACCATAATTGCTATTTAATTAAGTGCAAAATTTCACGCACACATACACACCCTGAACGAAGATACCTCCCGGTTAGAACTGAAAATTATTTTGCATGCGTAGGTTTTCGTTCGAGCTCAAACGATGTTGCTCATGCGCGCATAGTTTATTTTATATTTGTAATAGATGTAGTATGCCCACGCTCCTATTAATTGCATAAGTACGATGTGTTCTAAATACGTCCATACACCATCTGAACTATCAAATTCTCGATCTTTTTTCTCGCTCTCTTTCTCTTTCGAAGGCGATTCGTTTATGATTCCATGGCATGACGTACCATTCGGTCTCCGTAAAACTGCTATTATATTTAAATCTTATTTTAAACATCAGAAAAGGATCGATGCCAACTCCGTCTCCGACACAATCGCCCGCGGATCCATTGTTCAACCATTCGGCACCGTCGTCGTCGTCGTCGTCGCCGTCCTCGCCGTCGCCGGATCCATCTACGTTTTCTATTTCTCGTCGTCGTTGAAGGCGTCCTCCTCCTCCTCCTAGATAACTTTTATAAATTAAAAGGTCTCTCGATACCGCGGACGATGACGACGACGACGACGTCTCTGATGATGGCGATAAGGGAACCTCTTCCGAATGGTTCTGTTGCTGCTGCTGCCATTGCTGTTGCAGCTGCATGGTAATTAATTCCATACGTTTCCAATCTTTAGAGCGAGAGCATCTTATTTGTTGTTGTTGTTGTGACGACTCGGACTTCGACAATGCCAAAACGTCTTTATTTTCAACAACCTCGAAACATACGAATGCATTCGGAGGATCTACGGGAACCGGATTTCTTTGCCAGGAGGGCACGCTCGGTTTAAATATGTATAGGTAATTATTACATATTAAAGAGTAGGCGAGATATGCTGCGACGGCTGCGGGCGGTCCTTTAGAGTCATTTCGAACAATGAGCATTTTAATTGCATTCATAGGTTTTTATTGCAGGGCTGCGATGTGTTGTTGTGCGCGCGTACATATGGGGTAGAACATGCGCATTCAGGACACGATTTTATTTGCAGAGGAGGTCCATCTATCTGATCTGCATGCGACGACGATTGTAAGCCATGCGCTAAACAATAGCGATGCGTCCATAATTGTTTTTGCAAATACTCCGGTAATTTATCGAAATTTCTGGCGACGTCTTTACTTGCATGCCTCTCGATATACTCGAGCGGTAATTTCGTAAGATCCTCGACCGTCAACATTCTTCTATATTACAAACGTATATGATTATTAAAATAAACATATCATCTCGTAGACAATTTTCTTATCCCCCTTCCTTAAGAATGCATACTATAGGTTCCTGCATGATTTATATTGACGCCTAAATTTAATATTCTCGAAAGAGCTAACCCGCTCTGTTTTTCGGTATATTCGTCCAGTTTATTGTTCAATTCCTGAATGGCTTCGGGTTTAACTTGAGTTTGAAAGTCTTCAATTTTTAAATTTTATAATTTTTAGTAGTAAAATGTCTGAGCGATGACGACGATGATGATGATGACGATGTATCCACGGCTTCTGAAGACGATGATTTTGATGCGTTGGGCTTTACGTATTCACCGTTAAACACGAAATTAATTTTAAGAGATCCAAATTTTCTCAAACATTTTCTCAAACGTCGCTCTATTAGGGCGAATGCATCTTCTAAAAATTGCATGGGATCTATGTGATATAAATTGACCACAGCACTCGAACGTATCCTGCGGGCGAAAGCCGATTTCAAATCGACCCACACGATATTGTTCGACGTTCTACGTCTTTTGACATTCTTCTTTGATGTTAATCTATCGAAATTTTCAGCAGGATCGTCGACTTCGACGTCGTTCGCATAACCCTCGTCGTCGTCCTTCGCACTAGTATTATCGCCGGATCCATTCTTTTACTAATACCTGCCCTCTGATCGCCCTATCACGCTTGCTTTTTGCATTAGAAACGATCTGATTACATTTCAGATTTAGCAGCATCGATTCATAGTGACGTTTTCGACCTACGTTGCAAGCACTTTTCAATTGTTTTAAAATTGCACGCGTTGAGGTAGGCGCGTCTGGAATTTTTAATTCGTCCGAAGCTTGAGACATTTTTTACACTTTCGACACACGATGTTTACCGTTCGAATAATTACACAATAATAAATAGAAAAATATTTTGGATATTCTTTTACCAAGACGACGAAACTATTATTCGTAGTAGGGGAGAAATTTTTTCAAATACAAACGCAGCACGCAATTTTTCTTATCGACACCTGTAATAAAAACCTTGCGGTTATTTCCAGCCTTATTCTTCTTATACTTCATCATAATTGCCTACGACACATCGAGCGTAACATTTTTCAAATTATTAAAAGATTACTTGAAACGTCTTGCACGTGTCCGATGAGATAATCCCGAAAACACACTCTTAAAACAAAAACACGTTCGCACCACTTGCGCGCCCTTACGATATTTCGTCTTAGACTAAAACACGCACGCCCCCTACACACCTATACACATAACGATACATACCTTTCTTTTCGAAAATAAAACAACAACAACACCGCCCCCCCGATCGATATCTACACACACACTTTTATCACGAGGGCGGCACGACTTCCACGTTAACATCACCGACAAACCATACATACCCTACACCCTACACGCACACACCTGCACATACATACCTCTCTTTTATATAATACGCACACCCTTTACAAGATATTTATGATCCTTTTAAAAAGGGCCGGCCAGCTTCTCCATAGCCATACTATCGTTATCCTCAAACCTATCTAATACCAACACACACACACACCTACACATACATGACCTTCACACATACATACTTCTCTTTTCCATAATACACACACCCTTTACAAGATATTTATGACCCTTTAAAAAGGGCTGTCCCAGCTTCTCCATAGTTATACTACTTATGCACTAGACATTTTTAAATAAGTGCGGGAGTTTCGCGCCATAAATTTGAAAGACTTGGCGCGTGTATTTCCGTCACGTCAGAAGTGCATTGGACGAACTTCGCGCCGACGCGTGTGGGGAGAAGAAAAAGTGGAGAAGTTTCCGGAAGACGCTGAGAAAACGATGAACTTTGCCTTTGAACATCGAGAAGAGTGGCTGGGGCTGGTATCGTATCTTTATCTTATTATGTAGATACTCTTGCCTTTTTGATTATTCGTCCCCTATAAACCCGTTTCTTATCGTTCCCGCTACATATAGGTAAAAGAAGATAATTTGGATACAACCTGGTAGCAGCCCACGCTTGCAGTAGCTAGCCGGAGCAATCCTGGTGGAGGTCGCAGCCACCATCTTTAAATAATTTGGAAAGGGGCCACGAGCAACCCTAACGGAAATGATTCTGTAGGAAGCGGTACCTATTTATGTAAGTACTCCATTTTTTATAATACCTTTTATGCATTTTACATATTTCGTCATTTACGTGTAATAATTTGCATATTGTGTGACGTCTTTGATAGATGGGCGCGCTAATTTCTGCATTGTAGATTAGCGTTACCAACTGCCTTGGTGTCGCGTATACCGCGTCGACGGTAATGTAAGAATCACGCTTAAATGTAAGAACGCATCACACTACAGGTTGTACCAGAACTCTACTATCCTACAATTATCGTTAAAACCATCGAACCAATTGCGATCGTACTACAAATTGTACAATACATTGCTCGTTTGTAGGCCGTTTAACTTTTAATTAGTAATCGAAAATGCGTAGGAGTTTGTACGTTCTATTTTGTAGTTTGCATATTTTTTCCATTTTACACTGAGTACCCTATTTTAATAAATGCTTGTTTTCTACGTTTGGAGAACTGTTCAATTATTCAATATTTATTGTAGTTAAATGACTTACTTTATCTGTAATTCGATAAACCAACTTTGGTATCTTTGGGTGTTAGAAATATACTTATAAATTATTACTGTGCTATAACGGATTTTACGTGAGTGTTGTTGTGGGGCAGGTTTATAATACATTCGTTAAACTGAATATACTTTAATTTTTGAGCGTTGGTTTGCGTAGGTTCGTTTGGAATAACTATTACAAACCTAACCGGGCAGTTAAACTATCTTTATGCTGTTGTAGATTCTTGAACCAATGCTTTCATGGTGACGATACAAAATCTCACCATGTTGTTACAACACTTTTGTCTAGCTACTGTTGTATCCAGGTTAGGTAAGATGAGGTAAGAACATTACAGTTACCTAAAACCCTTAATCGATAATTATTTACGAACTTTTATTTAAAAAATTTATAACTTTTCAGTGATGTACAGTAACGGTAAAAATTCATTTAAATATTTAGCGGTTGTCCACATGTGCCCAAACTAAATTTGAATCTTCTTCCAAATTTAACGAATAAACAACAAACAATTTAACGAAAGCCTGTATTAGGTTTCGTTTCTAATAAGTTATTGAAGCTCAACCGACGTGATTATAGGAATACATTTTTGCAAACAGGCGTTCGTTTGTATGCAAGTGCACTGTAAGTAGGGTAGACCTGGGGATTACCGCCACCTTAAGGAACTTCAATTTTTATCACCATCAAAATTCGTATTTATGAGCTACATCAATTTTTGGAACATAGCACGCAATCTTAAAAATGTATACAAAATTTGTTATCAATAAATCTTTAAAGGAAATATTTACAAGAAATTAACTTATCAACCTCTGCATTGTAGCGGTATTACCCAGGGAGCTGGGGTAATGACACCACTAGACAATATGATTAAAATACTAAGAAGGAAAATTTATTGAAAATCTTACATGCAATTAGCATTACAATATAGAAATTGAAAAGCAAAATAAAAGACATTTTTAGTTTATACGAGTGAAAAAACAGTGTATTCTAAATTTATCTGATTTCTTAAAATTTACAAAAATCACAAATGTAGTTTTCAGCTGTTTCAGCATCGCTACACTCTGAATGCACCCACTTGCAACAACAAGTGCATCTGTACCACAGTTCGTTGGTTCCATATTCATTGCATATGGCACAAAGTTGAACGTTTGGATCAAAAAGGTCATCATTATCGTTGTCGTCACACAACTTTTTGACGTCGATGTACTCATCTGAGGAGTTTTCAAAACTAAAAAGTCGCTTGCCCCTTTTCTTAACAGATTTATTCATTTTCTTTTGCTGTGTTGTCACTGCTTTCTCTACCCTGCCTTGGATTCAGTTTTGATAGACATTCCGAAAACCTTAGCTGCAGATTTTCTTTCGGCTTGTTCTTTTTTCAATGTCTTCCTTTCTTTTAGCTACTTTTTCTTCCAAAACTATCTTCATTGGGGTTCCCGTTAGAATTGACGAGTGACCTTTTTTTTTAGAACTTTCCGCTACCCTTTCTGCTGCCAATTTTGGATGTGGTGAAAACTTTTCTAGCGATTGAAGAAACGTTTTTTGAGGCACCTCCTGAACGGTCTTTGATGAGCAAGGTTCTACATCCAGTAACCCAACTTCAGAGGTGTTGCTCGCATTTACAAGATTATTTTCTTCACCAGTTTCTTCTAAGATCATCTTTTCAGCCTGTTCTTGATTTTCAGATTCTGTGTTATCTGGATCATCGATGCATATTGGCTTCAGATTTTGAATAGGAAAGAAATCTTCCTCCTGGAAGGTGTTTGAGCTTACTGGAAAGATCCCAGTGCTGCGAAATCCTGATACTCTCTTCTCTATTGTTGCAACTGACATATAAGCGCCATAAAAGATTGATGCTATGTCGTAAAGAGTAATTTTCTTGTAGGTGCTTGCTCTCATAAACTTGTCACACTCCTTATTGAATGCTCTTTTCAGAGTGAAACTAAATTTGTGTGTGTTGTGGCGCAAGTAAAACATATGCCCCATGTTGGATGGCAGTGAAACTAAATTTTGTTGTTGTTTGGGCCGTAAACGTTGCGGCTTCAGTGTAACTATTTTTGCTGCTCACGTTGGATGGACGCCACTGAAACGACTTCTGTTTTACAAAAGACTGAAACGTCTTTTTTCTACGTTAAGGCGCTAGTGAACAAAAATCTTTCGACATAGCTAGGGGTCTATTCCTGGGTAGAGCAATGAGAAGTGGGGGGGTAAGTCGAATTCTGTTTGCAAACCAAAGTTAAGCTAAATCAAATAGGCGCCACCATGTCCTGAGATAATTACGATAATTGCAAAGCACAGTTCTAAGGGCGGACGTGGAAACCCAAAGATAAAATGATCGCCTTCGTTAACAAAAACCTGTCTTATTAAAATAAGACGCAGCCCCTGTAAGAAATTGCAAAGGTTAAATAAATAAAAAAGTAGAACACCATTTGTGTCCTATAAAAGTATATAAAGAAATAATAAAAAAGTATTTCCAATATAATATTGGCATCAAATTATTACTCAGAAAAATTTTTATCTTTATGTAATTAGATTTCAGCGCATTTGACCAAAATAAAAGCCTTAAATTTTGAACTAATTGTTTACTAAAAAAAACTCTTTTAAAATATCGGAACTTGTAACAAAAAATTGTCATAATCAACTACATCAAAGTTAAAGTTTTGACTTTCCTTTTTTTTATTAAACAACCAACTGTACTTTAAACATGAACTTGTTATACAAATTAAAGTGATAATGATTTGTAAGCATAACACAGTGAATTACGCTCTAACCTGGGCAGATCTTTTCAGGTAGATTACAAATTACTAGAACCTAACATAATGAGAATTTGAACTTTCATATTTACGTATAATAATTTATGTATAGATAAAAGCTGATCACAAAAATAGGAATGTTTGTTTAAATTCCGTTACAGCTGCACAAAGCATCTGCTTTCAAGACAACATCTGTCACCTGTGCAAAACAGAAAAATATGACGTCGAAAACATACGTTGAACTTATCAAAGGTTCATATGGAACAAAGCATGTTATTATAGAAAGCTAATCCGACAAAATTTCGTTTTACGGCTTATAGAACCAGCTCAACAATTAATTGAAACTTACACAATTTACGTGTTCTAAACATATTGAAACGACTTATTCAAAGGCCTTACGTTGCCGGCGCCAGTGAAACATTTTTCCTTGGCTTACTAAAACACCAGCCCCGCATTGGGTGTCAGTATTACTTATTTTTATATTTCTGGCCGACACTACTTTATTATCACCATGCTCCAAGTTAGGTGTGTGCAAAACAAAGTCTTCCGACGTAACTAGGGGTCTATTCCTTGGGTAGAGCTATGAGCAATGGGGGGGTAAGTCGAAATCTGTAGGGGGTCACACTTAAACTAAAACAAACAGGCGCCACCAAGTCCAGATTAATTTATGTTAAAGGCATGGCAAATTTCTAAGGGCGGACGTGGAAACCCAAAGAAAAAAAGATCGCCTTCGCTGACACACAACTTGTCTTAACAGAATAAGACGCTGTTCCTGTAAGGAAAAATAATAATAAGTCACATAGGAAATGGGAACACAATTTGCGTCCCTCAAATATACCTAAAAATGCATAGAGAATATTTTCTACATAAGGGTGTCATAAAATTTAACTCTTATTGTTTTTGTTTATCAGGTCTGATCAAACTAGATCAGAATAAAAGACTTTAAGCGTGGATTATCAATTTACTAGAAAGAATTTTTTTTGTTTCAGTAAATAAAATTCAATGCTATAAAATAAAATGAATACTTGAAATTCTTGCAAAGTTAATGTAAGGTTTATCAACCTGATCCTTACTCAAATATATTACAATTTATGTGACTGGTTATACTAAGGTTTCATAACCCAATCAGATCTGTGTAGGTCATTTACAAATTAATATACAAAATTTTCTTTAAGTTAACGATATTAAAATCAATTTGAAATCAAAATATTCACAAAGATATTCTCTAATTTTATCGAAGGTGGTACTAATGTAATACTAAACATCTGTTAGCACTTGTGCAATTGTTGACGGCATATTTCAAACAAACAGGTGACGTAACCGCAGCTGTTAATTTATGTTGAAGCCACGTGTAGTCACATATTTACGAAACTAAGTGAAATTAAATTTGTTACTGGAGAAAACCAGCGTAGCTACAGATAAACTGAATAACAAATTTGTGCTTCTATAAAACAAAACGAAATAACGTGCTTTTAGAAGGAAGCACTGAGGAAATCTTAAAGCTATTACGAACCAAACCCCGGGCTGTTGTCCTTGGCTGGAATGGAAACCACATCGCCGTGCGGAATCTGCTACTAATTATTCCTGCCTTCCATACTTCGAATACAGGTGTTGCAGCGAAGTGTGTTTCTTACTTTGATTCAAAGTGCATAGACTTTTGTAGCGTAAGCTTCCATTGTCTAATCTTCGTTATAAATATAATTTTCCATTGCGTTGTTTCTAAGTCGTAGTTTGTAAGTTGTAATTGCGCTAAACAAATTGTTAAATTAGGTACTATGATAACGAATATACAATACCAACCGTTACTCAGGAAGTGTGTCACATAAATAATGCGACCCGGAGGTCACTCGCCATTCTTTTCAAATGCATGCTGTCGCTGCTCTTACCTATCGACGAGTGCCTTTGCCGCGTTCTTATCTCGTCGGAGGGTCCCGAGTGGGGTTGTCAAAACCTCTCACGCGCGCGCCAGTGGCTGTAAAATACACCGAACTCCGAAACAAATAGACTAACGACTCTAGATACTGTATTAATGTAAGAATTTGATTGTTACACGTATTATTACTTTAGTTAATCATTCGTTGTACCTTTCCTGAATAGATTTTCTTACCGCGAAAATAAAATTGTTACACTACCCCTTTCCTAAAAGAAAAAATTTTTTTTTTTAAGGAATAAACTTCAAATATAACAAATACAAAAAAAATTTTTTTTATCATAATAATACTAGCCTTTTCTACCTTCCTAATTATCAAAACAATTTTACGAATTTATTCAAACGAGGAGACAAATATTTACAATTCGAGTGTGTTGGTAACTACGTGTACCTGACGTCCATTGGGAGACAAAATCGGGGAGTCACAATCGGTATTAATCAAAATTGGGAGGGTCAAATTAGAAAGTCAAACACTCCACGGGACAAAAGATTAAATTCACAATGATTTTTTTAACCTGGGGTCCTTATTCCTAACAAGGCTAATATTTATTACCTATAACCAAACATTTACAATTTATTTCTAATTCCAAAAAAAACTTCACTTCCAGGAGCTCAATCAGCTCTATCTACAAAAAAAGGAATGCTTCCTCAACAAAACAGCATAACTATTCAAAGTATCATCACTATAAGATGACAATCAAAAGGAAGACCTTACTAATAGGTCTAAATTTAAAACACTATTATCACAAAGTGATAATCAAAACAAAAGTGACCTAACCAAAAGGTTACTTATCAAATCCAAATACAAAGTATTATCACTTTATTACAAAGAGATAATCAAAACGAAGGCAACCTAACCATAAGGTTACTTAACAAACTCAAATACAAAGTATTATCACTTTATTACAAAGAGATAATCAAAACGAAGGTAATCTAACCATAAGGCTACTTAACAAATTCAAATACAAAATCGAACCAGTCAGGGCTGTAATATCCTACACCCTACTGAATATCCTATCACTAAGTTCCAACAAACAACAGATCTCATTAGTGATGGACCAAATGGTGAGACTCACCAAGCCAACCTTGACCTTATCAAACCAAAGAATTTCGAACGGTCAAAAAAAACAAGGGAAAGAATAATCTAATATTCTCTCTACCTAGATATGTAGAAATCAGGACCAACAATCAAATAGCCCACTTACTTCTACATTGTAAAGATATCCGTCAAAGACATCTTCTAAACACATCTCTGAGTAACGCGCGAGCAAAATGACCAGCGTGCACACCAAGGCACACCTCAAACTTACAAAATCTACAAAATCTACAAACTCTCTAACCACTTATTTCACTTCTCAAACAAAATACTCAAAATTGGTGAAACGACACTAAATCAAAAATCGGAACAACCAAAACAAACCACTACTTCATTACTTAATATCAAAGAGATGACCGGATCGGAACTAATCGTCAGGATCATCATTTTCCTTTGGATACGACGCTTCAACTGGTTTCAAGTCCTTTACGTGCCATTTCCCTGCTCTTGTCCCATCTTCGTTCTCTAACTCATACACTAAATTGGAATGTTTTTTTCGAACTTTACTCATAACGAACTTTAGAGCTAACTTAGCGGAAAACTTATCACTAGCACTCGAGAGGACCTTATTAGCTCTCCAAACACACTATCCGACTCGGAATGAAATGTCTCTTCTCCTAAGATTGTAGCGTTTACTCGCACGTTGATAAGCTACATGCAAATTTTCACGGACATTTCCAAAAATATCAAACAAAGGTTGACGATCTAAAACATAAGAAGGTCTACTACTGGAGACGACATCAACATCCTCACCAGGTATAAAATTATCATTATACGCTTTTCCACTTAAAGGTACCTGACGACCAAAACTAAAAATTTGGCGAATAGTTGGTGGACTCATGTTTTGCTGAGTTGATTGCGTATTGGATCTTTGATATCTCAATATCCCACGTATCATGTTCTTCTACGTATGAACGGATTGCTGTACCAACTGTCTTATTGATTCTTTCCACAAAATTGCATTGGGGAGCATAAACAGCATTATACCAAATCTTTTGAATTTCGTACCTTGCACACAAAGCTTTAAAAATACGTCCACTTAATTGTGGACCATTATCACAAATAACAAACTGTGGTACTCCGTAGACAAGAAATACTTTTTCCTCCAAAATTTCTCGATCAAATGTGCCGTGGCACTACGCAAAGGTTGCAAAATCGAATACTTCGAGAACCAATCACCAACAACTAAGAGCCATTTATGTCCGCGTTTGGAACGAGGAAACGGACCCATCAAATCTAACGCAATGGTTTGGAACGGTAGTCCAACCTCTTTCTCCTTTCCCATCATCCCAAGGGGACCTTTATTGGGTGGTTTTTGAGCACCACAAATCAAACACTTCCTACAAAATTTACGTACGTCAAAGATCATCTTTGGCCAATAATATAATTCTTGAACACGAGACAAAGTTTTAAGGAACCAAAATGTCCTGCTGAAGGGGGGTCATGACATGATTTAATGACATCTATACGCTGAGATTTTGGCACTAAGTACTTCCACTCTACAACATTCGCCGAATGCGGTAATAGGGAAGGTATAAACTTATAAATAAACCCATCTTCCACTTTCCATTGTGGGTAGCTTTTGGGCGACAACAAAATTTTCTTTCTCAAAGATTCATACCACAAGTCTACGCCATCAAGTTTAATCTCTACTAAATTAACTTCTGGATTTTCTAAGGGAACACCACGACTAAGACAATCTGGGACTATATTAAACTTTCCTTTCCTATGCACCAAATCAAATGAATGTTGCCTTAATCGAACTGACCATCTGGCGAGTTTTCCAGTTGGATTCTGAAGATTACTCAACCAAAGTAACGAAAATGATCGGTGACAACTGTGAAGCGAACTCCTTCTACCCACGGACGAAATTTCTCAATTGCAAAAATAACTGCTAAACACTCTCTCTCTGTGGTGGAATAATTGCGCTCGGTACGGCTCAGGGTTTTACTTGCGTACGAAATTACACGCTCTTCTCCTTTACATTTTGAATCAACACAGCTCCTAACCCAGTGTTGCTTGCGTCACACTCAACAATAAAGGGTGCCGAGTAGTCTGGCTGCGAAAGAAGAGGTGCAGAAACTAAAGCTTGCTTGATCAGCACAAATGAATTTTCTGCTTCCGCACTCCAGTTTACAGTTTGACCTTTTTCTTACTCTTAATGAGGTCATTAATAGGCGAAACTAAAGACGAAAAATTCTTTATAAAGCGACGGTACCAGCTGCACATTCCTATAAACCTTTAATCTCCGTTGTGGTTTTCGGACGAGGAAAGTTAACCATTGCCGACACCTTATCGGGATCTGTACGAAGTGAGTTAGAACCTACTATATAACCCAAAAATTTAAGAGTCTTTTTAAAAAATTCACATTTACTTATGTTTATAGTAAGGTTAGCTTCTTTAAACGTTGCTTAACCTCTACCAATAACTTTAGGTGTTCTTCAAAAGATGACGAACATAATATTATGTCGTCCAAATAGCAAAATACATGGGGTTCAAAACGTGGACCAAAAATCGCATCTACTAAACGCTGTTGTGTCTGCGCAGCATTCTTCAACCCAAATGGCATGCATGTAAATCTAAATTGTCCTCGTGAAATAACACTGAAGGCAGTCTTATCTTTAGACGACTCACAAAGGGGGATTTGCCAAAACGATTTTCTCAAATCCAGAGACGAAATGTAGTTCGCACCTCTCAACATATTGAGAATTCTATCTACGTTCGCAAGGGGGTACGAATCATGAACAGTTAAGTCGTTCAGGGTTCTACCATCGAAACAGAAACGATATTCTCCATCTGCTTTCTTAACCAACAAAACTGGAGAGGACCACGGACTAGTACACGGTTCTATAACTTTAAGTCTAAGCATGTCGTCCAACTCCTCATTCAATATCTTACCCATATATGGTGACATGACATATGGTTTCTTGTGGAAGGGTTTGGCATTGCCTGTGTCTATGTCCATTTCGATTAGGTGAGTTCGTCCTAATCTATCGTCGCTGCTAATCTCACTAAATGAATTTATTAACTCTTGTGCTTGCACACATTGAGCATCTGAAAGGTCATGTAAACCAAATAAAGAATCTTCAGTGTTCAAAGGGATGGAAGACGAACCTATATACCCAATGTCGTTCCCAATGTTACTTTGGATAAACCAATTATTACTTCTAAAGTCAGCAACTACACCAAATAATTTTGCAAAGTCACTACCGAAGATAAATGTATGCGGTAGGGACGGAACCACTAATGCATTAAGGATGCGGCAATCATTACCTATACAAATTGGCAAATCTACTGAGCCTACAACAGACTTTATTGAACCATCAGCTGTAGTGATACCCGTTTTGCTGAACTAAAATTTTCAAGTCTAATTTTCTAACAATTGAAAGGGCTAACGATCCTACCACTGAGGTAGTGCATCCCGAATCTAGAAGACCGGTAATGTCTCTATCCATTAATTTCACCATAATGTAAGGTCGATTATCACATTGCTTCTCAATGAACAACGTATTATTCTTAGGCTTCGAAGAGTCCTGACAAAAATTTTTAACAACTGTAAGCCATCTCGACCACTCGTCTTTACAAAAATATTCCTCTTGTTTACAAATCATAACTGTAGCCTTATGACGCGGAACAGGATACCGACCACTATGCACCTGCCGCCTTACTGGTTTTTTGAGCATTGTGGACATGACGTTGCCTTAACGCCTTTTCGACCACATCCAAAACAAAAAATTTTCTTGGTTGCTCTACAATCTCTAAACCAATGTCCACTACGGGAGCAATTCCAACAAACAAAATTATTTCTCTTATCGGGACTAAAGGAATTACAAACTGAGGACTCCAAAGAGCTCTTATCCGCTACTGTTACTTGGGGATTAACTAATCTACTCTGAAACACCCCACTCCCAACAGCACAAACCCCCTCATTCAACCCAGGAGGTTTGCTCTCAAACCGATGCTCAGAGGGGCTGCAAATCCTGTCAGGTTCACTAGAAGATGCTGAAACCAAGCCTAGCCTCATCAAAGAAGCCTCCTCCAACCCCTCACACAAATTCACCAAGGCAGACAAATCTTGAATGTCCGACAATGCAAGCGCCGAAATATACTCAGGAACCAAACCTCTTCCTATCATCCTAACTCCAGTAACCCCCGCTGGCTCGCTGGTCAGTCCACCAAACAGGGCCCGCATATGCGCCACAAACAAAATAATCCTTTCGTCTCTACCTTGACGACGATCTCCGATCCCCTCCCAAACGTCATCATCCGAAGAACCAGGCAGGAAATCCTCCCCCAAACGTTCCAACAAGGAGCTCCAGTCTCTCAATGAACCCTTCACTGTTCCAAACCAAACCAAAGCGTCACCCACAAAAAGTTCACACGCCGATCCAAACAAATCAGCCTCGGACACCTCACGAGACTGTGCCAAATCACCAACTCCATCCAAAAATGAATATAGTTGTTTGGGATCACCTGAGAATTTTACAGGCTATGAACCTATAGGTACGGAAGGCGTTACATACGAAGTCGAATGAATAGGTGCACTAGCAACTGAAGGAGATACTACAACGGACCGATCCAAATAGGTGGACTCTGTACTTTTATTGATTTTATCGTATAAGTCAGCTTCAAGGGTTAATATCGTTGCTACTGTCTCATTTCTGAACTTAATTGCTTCCTCGGAATTTACTGAAGGGATTTTCATGCGCTTAACTCGCCCCGAAAGGCGGTTTAACCTTGAACAAGCTCTCCTAAAAATTGAGTCTGATGAGTCACCTTCAAATTCGGACACAACATTACGAACTGACTCGACTGAAACTGAAATTTCTTTACTTTCCGTTGCAAGGTCTACTTCATAACACGAAAGATCAATCAAACAACCAGGCTTATCTATTTCTTTAGCCAACAATCTACCTAAAATTTTCCTTTTCTCCAACACTTGTCTCTCACTCACCACTCCTCTGATTCTTAGTTCATACTCCAATTCTTCTTTAAGTAGACAAACAATTTGGAATTTTTCCGACATGATTACTACAGCCTAATGGAATCAAACCGATAAATCTAACTGATCCGAACCTTACAAAGGTTATCAAAACAAATTCGTACTACTAAAGGTAAAAATCAAAAGATGTTTTTGGTAAAATTATTTTTGCCAAAACAATATCAAAAAATATTTATAAGGGGTCAAAATAGAATGAAAGCCAAAAGTAAATTTGACCAAATTAATTAATTGACTGTATGGGGATTAACATTACAACCAATCTTTTATCAAAAGCGAACAAACAAATCTAAATGTCAAATAGACTTTAAGCAAACAAATTTCGGAGCAAAATAATTTTTGGACAAATGGACTTCAAAGCAAAATAAATTTTGAGCTAACAAATTTCGAAGCAAATTAAATTTTGAACAAATAAATTTCGAAGTAAATCAAATTATGAACAAACAAATTTCGAGGTCCCAAACGTTGAACAAACAAATCTCGACGCCTCACACGTTGGGCGCTAGTGAAACGACTTATTCAAAGGCCTTACGTTGCCGGCGCCAGTGAAACATTTTTCCTTGGCTTACTAAAACACCAGCCCCGCATTGGGTGTCAGTATTACTTATTTTTATATTTCTGGCCGACACTACTTTATTATCACCATGCTCCAAGTTAGGTGTGTGCAAAACAAAGTCTTCCGACGTAACTAGGGGTCTATTCCTTGGGTAGAGCTATGAGCAATGGGGGGGTAAGTCGAAATCTGTAGGGGGGTCACACTTAAACTAAAACAAACAGGCGCCACCAAGTCCAGATTAATTTATGTTAAAGGCATGGCAAATTTCTAAGGGCGGACGTGGAAACCCAAAGAAAAAAGATCGCCTTCGCTGACACACAACTTGTCTTAACAGAATAAGACGCTGTTCCTGTAAGGAAAAATAATAATAAGTCACATAGGAAATGGGAACACAATTTGCGTCCCTCAAATATACCTAAAAATGCATAGAGAATATTTTCTACATAAGGGTGTCATAAAATTTAACTCTTATTGTTTTTGTTTATCAGGTCTGATCAAACTAGATCAGAATAAAAGACTTTAAGCGTGGATTATCAATTTACTAGAAAGAATTTTTTTGTTTCAGTAAATAAAATTCAATGCTATAAAATAAAATGAATACTTGAAATTCTTGCAAAGTTAATGTAAGGTTTATCAACCTGATCCTTACTCAAATATATTACAATTTATGTGACTGGTTATACTAAGGTTTCATAACCCAATCAGATCTGTGTAGGTCATTTACAAATTAATATACAAAATTTTCTCTTTAAGTTAACGATATTAAAATCAATTTGAAATCAAAATATTCACAAAGATATTCTCTAATTTTATCGAAGGTGGTACTAATGTAATACTAAACATCTGTTAGCACTTGTGCAATTGTTGACGGCATATTTCAAACAAACAGGTGACGTAACCGCAGCTGTTAATTTATGTTGAAGCCACGTGTAGTCACATATTTACGAAACTAAGTGAAATTAAATTTGTTACTGGAGAAAACCAGCGTAGCTACAGATAAACTGAATAACAAATTTGTGCTTCTATAAAACAAAACGAAATAACGTGCTTTTAGAAGGAAGCACTGAGGAAATCTTAAAGCTATTACGAACCAAACCCCGGGCTGTTGTCCTTGGCTGGAATGGAAACCACATCGCCGTGCGGAATCTGCTACTAATTATTCCTGCCTTCCATACTTCGAATACAGGTGTTGCAGCGAAGTGTGTTTCTTACTTTGATTCAAAGTGCATAGACTTTTGTAGCGTAAGCTTCCATTGTCTAATCTTCGTTATAAATATAATTTTCCATTGCGTTGTTTCTAAGTCGTAGTTTGTAAGTTGTAATTGCGCTAAACAAATTGTTAAATTAGGTACTATGATAACGAATATACAATACCAACCGTTACTCAGGAAGTGTGTCACATAAATAATGCGACCCGGAGGTCACTCGCCATTCTTTTCAAATGCATGCTGTCGCTGCTCTTACCTATCGACGAGTGCCTTTGCCGCGTTCTTATCTCGTCGGAGGGTCCCGAGTGGGGTTGTCAAAACCTCTCACGCGCGCGCCAGTGGCTGTAAAATACACCGAACTCCGAAACAAATAGACTAACGACTCTAGATACTGTATTAATGTAAGAATTTGATTGTTACACGTATTATTACTTTAGTTAATAAAGGTGTTTTAACATTCGTTGTACCTTTCCTGAATAGATTTTCTTACCGCGAAAATAAAATTGTTACAATATTAGCAAGTTTACGTGTTCAAATCTTTAAAATACATGCATGTAATATCTTACAACTAATAACGAACCCAAAAACTGCTTTAGCTGCTTCACGAAAAATTGAAACGGGATTTCCGCTCTTCAAACAAGGTTACCAGCCATTCTAATTTGATACGACTGCAACCAAATCAACATCCATAATTTCTTATCAAACAAATTTCTAATTAGGCAATTTTCAAATCGACTGTTCCTACAAAATGGTAATTCTTAACTTTTTCTTGAATTCTAGTTGACGAATTCTGCATGTTGCCTTCTACATTGTCGCCTTCTACATTGTCGCATTCTACGTTGTCGCCTTCTACATTGTCGCGCGTTATTAGAAGATATACCAACGATTAATAGTTGATGCGAAGGTTGCCAGCCTCCAGCCGAAAATACATCTTAACAACTCTGTTGCCGGCGGCCGACTGACTTGTCGAATCCAAGACCGAGTGGTCGCGCCGTCAGAGGCGGGGAACACGAAACAAACAAAGAGATGTTCTTGGAAATAGCTTTATGCGACACAGATATATTAATATAAGTAGATCCCTAAGGAACAATGCACGCTTATTGCATTATTCTTGTAATTCAATATAATTAAATTATGACTGAAAATAAAAATGTTACAAGAGGTCCAAAAAATGAGACGTCGAGCGGTTGAATCTTGTGTGAGGTATGTGGGGGGATTGAGAGCATGTGAATATAGTTCTCACAACAAAATTCATAGCTTTCCAGGGACACATGGCTCCCATGGTTATCGAGGATAAGTAGAACAGGATATTCCATCGAGGATTTCACGTTTTTCTGAAAATGCTTGAGTCAATCTAAAAAAATGTTCTCATTGGACCAGCCGTTATGGAAACATATATACTGAACCAGCAGGTCCCTCCTTTCCAACAACGGTGACATTCTTTCCCGTGAGTAGATAAACAATGGAGAGATGAATGAGCCAGACGCGCTCATGCAGCAAACAACTGTGATATTACGCCCCCTCTCCCAACTGGTAATTCCTCCAACTTGATTTTTCCCCTTAGGTGCAAGGACATAAACCGGCTTTTGAGCATTAGATATTCCCGTTTCATCCATATTGAAAATGCGTGTCGGTTTAAAGCTATGCTTATCCATTCGAGACTCTAGATTATGGTAGAAAATATCAACTTCTTGTTTATTCAAACCCATTACCCTGTTCATGCTTGTTGCAGAGGGCTTTCTTAGAAAAATCTTAAAGTTTCTTTTCCGAAAACCATTCACCCAATTGTTATACTCTAGAGTTCTATACTATAAGGTATACTTTTAAAGTCCCGGCGCGTACGAGCCACTACGACAGTTGGTAACATAATAAATTCATGCATAATGTTACGCAATAAGGGGTTACGTCATATTTATGTTACAAATTATTATCACATACAAAGAAAAAGATAAATATAATCACGTAAACTGTAGAACTCGTCACTGCATTGGAGCTATTCTGGCGTCAGGCTCTCGGCGTTGGTTGAGCGTTGTTGGGCGTAGGTCGTCCTTTGCCCCCTCGTTGAAACCAAATTAAATTTGTCTTCTCTCTTCTGTAGCGGTACGGTAAAGGATACTGATAAGAGGAACGATAACAGGTACAAGGCAGGATACCTACATATCTGAAAAAAGAAAACAAAGGCACACAGATAACCACACGGTACGTTTTGTTGACTAGTCCCTGACGTGACGAAAACCACCACTTACTTCCCCACTCCGCGTCTGCGCAATCTCGGGCGCCGGCCCAACTATCTAAAGTGTCTTGCAAATTAGAAACTTACAGAAATGTTTACATAGCCGATTTTCGGCATGTAACACAATCATCTCCGGCCAATCTTGTTGTGCGATTAAATTTGTGTTTGATATTTAAGTCTTCTGCCACCTCAAATGCCGTACGTCTTGATTCGGTGATTGTAATTCCATAGAATAGGTTTGCCATTGTAAAAACTCTGTCCTTCAATATTTCTTCTTGTTCCCTGTTAAAAACTGGGTTTCTGCCCATGGTAGGAGCCGAATTTTTTTTATTTTTTATTCTATTACGAAAAGTCGATCGTGGAATATTGTAGAGCAACACTTTTCACTGATTTCCCATCAGACATATGCTGCAAAGCTGCTTTCAAATCTTGCTCAGACCATTTAGCCTTATCGGTAAACCTTTTATGAACTCCAGGGATCCAGAAAATAAACGAAAAAATTGTGTTAGCTATCCAAAATAATAAGAAGCGTAAAAACCAAAATTTTAATCACACACTAAAACGTTTAGTATTCCAAAACAATTTTTTTTTAATTTACTGGAAAACTAAGACAAAAATCTTCATTCGCAATTTCAATGCGAAGAAGAAATTACCATTGTATGACTAATTCTTCAATTTTATTTGACACCATTAATATTTTCTTTGTGAAAATATAAATATTGTTACGTGCCAAAAATTTGGCACTAGATATTTTTAAATAAGTGCGGGAGTTTCGCGCCATAAATTTGAAAGACTTGTTGCGCGTATTTCCGTCACTTCAGAAGTGCGTTGTGCGAGACTGCGCCGGCGTGTGGGAGAAGAAAAGTGGGGAGTTTCCGCAAGACGCTGGGACTTGGACTTTGCCTTTGAACGTGAACAAGAGTGGTTGGTCGGGTATCGTATCTTATCTTTGATTATGTAGATTCTCTCTGCCTTTTGATTGTCGTCCCTATAAACCTGCTTCTGCTGTTCCCTACATATAGGTAGAAGACCAACCGAATCTGGATACAACCTGGCCTAACCGCAGTCCACGCCCTGAGAACCATCTTTAAATAATCCCGAAGGACGCCCTGAGAACCATCTTTAAATAATCCCGAAGGACGCCCTGAGAACCATCTTTAAATAATCCGCAAGGGAGCCACGAGCAACCCTGAAGGAAGCAATTCTGTGAGACGCTTACATATTCACGTAAGTTCCCCGTGTGTGGGGTTTTTTATAGTACATTTTATGAATTTTGCATATTTCGTCATTTACGTGTAATAATTTGCAGTGTGTGACGTCATTGACAGATGGGCGCGCTAATTTCCACATTATAGATTAGCGTTACCAACTGTCTTTGTGTCTCATATACCTCGTTTACGGTAATATGAGAATAACGCCTCAACGTGGTGTTTGGTTGTATGATTTGTTTTACGGCTTTATAATGTACTAATTCACGATTTATATAGCTTTTTCATTTAAAAAAAATATAATTACCTTAATTTTTCAATATCTATTGACCTTAAAATTTAGGTTGGTACTTTGGAAGTTACTAAATTACCTAAGATGGCAAGCTGATTTACGAAATCGAATGTAGAAATATTACCCCCGCGTCTAATCAAAATGATAGACGATTGCAACTTAAAGCCATACTAGCCTAAGAAACAAAAGGCCTACCTATTTCTAAAATAATTGTTTCCGATTTAACTCAAAATGTGTCTGAAATCAAACAATCCCTTGAAGATATAACTAATATAATAAACAAAATTGACCACGGCCCAAGCGAGATCGAATTAAAACGTCTGGTTTCACGTATAATTCACCTTAAGCAGCGTATAGAGTTGTTGTGTTTATTTGACAATGAACAAGCAAACCAAACTAAACAAACTTTCTTATCGGATATCTTGTTACTTGAAAGAAATGTTCTTGAGAGACTCAATCCAAATGCAGACACAGATATATCTCTACCTTTATCAAACCTCGCAATTTCTCCAATTCCACCATTAGGAAAATTCGTACTTGTTTATAAATGGGGTTTAACTTTTCAAGGTGTTGACTCCAAAATCTCTTTAATGTTTTTTCTTGACAGAATTAACGATTTCAGAATTTCTCGGAAATGTACCGACCAGGATTTATTTGTTTCAGCGGCTGAATTGTTCGGCGTCGCCGTGGATCAATGTAGTAAGCGTAAGACTACGGATCTTAAGGTCCCGGGTTCAAATCCCGACACGGTTGACTGCTTGAAAAATGGCAGGTGAGCATTTTTCACAAAAATTACGCCCTCGTTCGGATGAGAGGTTAAATGGAGGTCCCGTGTGTGAGTGTTGTCACGCACGTTAAAGATCCCTACCTTGCCTGGAACGGCAAGGGTTCGGCAAAATTCTAAATTTCCAGGCAACAAAAAGCTCGCCTCCTGGCCAATGTAGTACCTACGGGTGGAGCATTGGAAATGTAAATGAACGGCTGAATTGTTTTCCGATTCTGCGTTAATCTGGGACCGTAACGTTAGAGATCAGATTTCTACCTGGGAGGAATTAGTTACGTGTTTAAAACGAGACTTCTTGCCCCATGGTTATATTACCGACCTTTGGAATGAGATACGAAATCGAACCCAAGGACCTGACGAAGATGTTATTTCCTTTATTGCCTTAATAGAAGCCTTATATAGTAGACTTGATAATAAACCTTCAGAATTTGAAATTATCGATCAGTTACGTAGAAATTTAAATCCTTATTTTTCCGAACGTTACAACACATTTCTTCTTTAGCTCACTTCAAAGATTTATATCGTTCGCTTCAAGAAGTAAAGTTGAGGGTGGATAAATACCGTCCTCCTCCAGAAAAACAATCTGGCCTTTTAGAATTCTTATATTACCGTAAACGAGGTATGTGAGACACAAAAACAGTTGGTAACGCTAATCTATAATGTGGAAATTAGCGCGTCCATCTGTCAATAACGTCACACACTATGCAAATTATTACACGTAAATGACGAAATATGCAAAATTCATAAAATGTATTATAAAATACCCCACACACGGGGAACTTACGTGAATATGTAAGCGTCTCACAGAATTGCTTCCTTCAGAGTTGCTCGTGGCTCCCTTCCGGATTATTCAAAGATGGTTCTCAAGGCATCCTTCGGGATTATTTAAAGATGGTTCTCAGGGCGTAGACTGCGGTTAGGCCAGGTTGTATCCAGATTTGGTTGGTCTTCTACCTATATGTAGGGAACGGCAGGAACAGGTTTATAGGGACGACAATCAAAAGGCAGAGAGAATCTACATAATCAAAGATAAGATACAAAACCCGCCAACCACTCTTGTTCACGTTCAAAGGCAAAGCCCAAGTCCCAGTGCCTTGCGGAAACTCCCCACTTTTCTTCTACCACACGCCGCCGCGAAGTCTCGCGTAACGCACTTCTGAAGTGACGGAAATACGCGCAACAAGTCTTTCAAATTTATGGCGCGAAACTCCCGCACTTATTTAAAAATGTCTAGTGCCAAATTTTTGGCACGTAACAATATATGATAGAAGAATTATCTTCATTTCTAAATTAAATTTAACTAATTCTGAAACTCCTATTTTAAATAAATAATTAATTTATTGAAACTTGCAACAATTTTCATTTAACTTTGAAATCAATTATATTTATAAGAAATTCATTTACTAATGGAGTGAATTGAATCTTTATTAGTTTACTATAAAGAATTTAATAGGCACTTATAAAAAATTGTTTTTGACCTATACAGTGGAAAGACGCGTCCGGGGATAATGCCGCCACAATGGCGGCATCAACCCTGGAGAGGTGGCGTCATAACTCCGTTCCGACAAGATGAAAGAAACGTAGATTTAAAGACATCAAACAAACGGAAGTGATCAATATTGTTGATTAAAATGTAGGCTAAAATATCTAGTTAAAGGTTATTCATAGCAAATGCAGGCATTGTAACATCTAAAGGTACATACCTCAGCTTATTCAAAGTGGAAAAATAAGATCAAACTTCTTTAAAACAACGTTCGTCACTGTAAAAACAAAACAACGCCCGCAATGGCTGCCATCCACTCGGGGCATTAGTTGTAGCATCGTTCGCTAGAGGTCAGAAGCTGTCAGACCGGCTAACCGGTGTCCTTGACTAGCCTACCGGGAGTGGCGGCAATGACCCGGATGGCGGCAATCCCCTGGTCTACCCTAAATAGACATTTGTTAACATGCGTTCATATGTGATTTAATGAATTTTTTTAATACAACCTAATTACGTAAAAAGCATGAACACCGTCATCGTTAGTGACAGATAACACATAGGTATACTCTCTAGATTATTTTTTTCCGATACGGAAAAATCAAATATTTCGAACAAATGGCCATTCATCAATATGGAACTGCGCATGTTTTTATAAAAGGTTTTTGCGTCTTACACAATAATCACAAATATTGCATGCGAATGGACGTTAGCTAGTGTGCGACTTCATATGTATTTTTAAATTAACTTTATGTGATACGTCATAATTATACATCAATTGCAGGCGAATGGACGTTCGTTAGTGTGCGACTTCATATGTATTTAAAAACTATTTTTTATGTGGTATAATTACATAAACTGCATGCGAGTAGGCCTTCTTTAGTGTGCGACTTCATATGTGTTTGTAAATTACCTTTTCGTGATGCAGCATAATTACACAAATTACACGGAAATGGACGTTCGTCAGTATGTGACTTCATATGTATTTTTAAATTACCTTTATGTAATGCGGCATAATTACACAAATTACAAGCGAATGGACGTTCGCTAGTGTGCGACTTCATATGTGTTTTTAAATTACCTTTATGTGATGCGGCATAATTACACAAATTGCATGCGAATGGACGTTCGTTAGTGTGCGATCTCATATGTCTTTGTAAACTTCCTTTTTGTAATGCGGCATTATTACATAAACTGCATGCGAATGGACGTTCGTTAATGTGCGACTTCATATGTATTTTTAAACTAGCTTTCCTTGATGTGGCATAATTACATAAATTGCATGGGAATGGACGTTCGTTAGTGTGTGATTTCATATGTATTTGTAAAGTATTTTTTATTGATGCGGTATAATTACATAAATCGCATGCGAATAGGCCTTCTTTAGTGTGCAATTTCATATGTGTTTGTAAATTACCTTTTTGTGATGCGGTATAATTACACAAATTACATGCGAATGGACGTTCGTTAGTGTGTGACTTCAAATGTGATTGTAAATTACTTTTTTGTGATGCGGCATAATTACATAAACTGCATGCGAATGGACGTTCGTTAGTGTGCGACTTCATATGTCTTTGTAAACTATCTTTCCTTGATGTGGCATAATTACATAAATTGCATGGGAATGGACGTTCGTTAGTGTGTGACTTCATATGTATTTGTAAATTATTTTTTATTGATGCGGTATAATTACATAAATCACATGCGAATAGGCCTTCTTTAGTGTGCAATTTCATATGTGTTTGTAAATTACCTTTTTGTGATGCGGTATAATTACACAAATTACATGCGAATGGACGTTCGTTAGTGTGTGACTTCAAATGTGTTTGTAAATTACCTTTTTGTGATGCGGCATAATTACATAAACTGCATGCGAATGGACGTTCGTTAGTGTGCGACTTCATATGTGTTAATAAATGACTTTTCTTTAATGCAGCATAATTACATAAATTGCAAGCGAATGGATGTTCGTTTATGTGTGACGTAATATGTTTTCGTAAATTACGTTTATGTAATGCCGCATATTTACATAAATTGCACGCGAATTGTTGTTTGTTAGTATGCGACTGTATATGACTTTTTAATGTAGTTTTCCATGATGCGGTATAGTCACACAAATTGCATATAAATGGATGTTCGTTAGTATGCGGCATCATATGTCTTTGTAAATAACGTTTCGGTGATGTGGCAAAATTACATCGATTGATTACAAATGGACTTAGTATACAACTGTATATGATAAAGTGCTTTTCTGAGATTCGGTACAATCACACAAATTGCATACGAATCTATGTTCGTCAAAATGACAGCGTATATGGATTCTTAACTTGTTTTTACAATATGCAGAATGAACACACAAAAACCATGGCTATGGCCGTTCGTTAGTGTGTGAGCACGTACGACTATTTAAGAAACTTTAGAGAGAACAATAATTACATAAATTATATGATAACGAACGTTCCTTAGCATGTGACCGTGCTATATATTGGTAAGTTACTTTTTTGCTATGCAAATAAAAATTTTAACGGAGTCTGTTTGAGGGTGAGAACACACTTCTTAATAGGTCAATTATTGGTAATTACGATAAACACATATATTTCTGTCTATAAAATTAGAGTATTCCAATAATACTCTACTTTTGGAGGTGAGTTGGTTTATAAAGTCATTTCCTCTTAATACCGGACATCATTTCTTATTAAACGATAAATTCTACTAGACACTTTTTACTTCCAATATTAGCTGTCGATCGTATTGTTTACAGGAGCTTGTTAAAAGAGCTGAATACAAAGAATTAATTTGACTTAATTTTAAATACTTTTTCCGCAATATGTACATATTAATTTACCTTAACGTATACTTAAAACTTTAACTATAGCTAATCCATTATCAACGAGCAGCCATTTTAATAAATGTCTTTGTGGATGATTCATAGAATTGAATGATTTATAATCTCCCACGTGGTTTTTAGAGTAAACAGGGGAGCTTAAGTTTACAAATGCGCTAGTGAACCACTTGAAACTACTTTATGATTATTCTATTGAAATCATTATAGGAAATCACTCTTTATACATGAACCACACTCAAACATATGATGACTTGCTTGTATGCCTTTAGCTCAAATTATGTAAAATCGAATGGTTGTGAGAGAATAAAATTGAGTGTTTTTTGTGGCAATAATCAATGGAAAAAAGGTTAAATATCTAATAAAACGACTTGTACATGATTTTGAATCCCACACTAAAGCGTGTTATTTGGGTCACCGGAACTGTAAGCGTTTTAATTAAAAATGAGAAACGGTTCACCAATGATGTGTAAATAAATTTAATACGCGAGTTATGCATCCTCCAATTGATATATGTATTATAAAATAGAATAATTAGGAAATTATTAGAAAGTGTTAAGAATACGCTAAGTGAAGTGCAAAAAGTAACACAAAGCCCATCTATAAAGTTTATTAACAGTTCATGAGAACGGATGCGATACTTTGTATCCGAGACGATAATAGTGACACTGCAGATGGCAGGTCACATACGGTCAAGATACCGTGATTACTTAGAAATTAAGATTACAACATTGTATTTATGAATAGTATTAAGAAATAAGCAGACTAGATATCTGCAAGTTCCCACAACCATGTGAGGGGTAGGGACATTATAAAAAGCCTGGGAGCTCCAAGACCTGGCAGTCAGTCAAAGTATTCAACTTTAACATTGCAGTTGGGTAGGCTACTCATCATATTACAATTAACTAGTGTAATTTCGACTTAGAATAATTTTAAACCAACTTGTCAAAATTCCATAAGTAAATACTGTATTAATTAATAAACTTGTTAAGAAGTTTTGGAACTGGTTTTTAAAAAGGCAGCTCCCAAGGCCCTAACCATAACTGGCGCAGTTGGCTAAATGTCAAAAGGTCACTAGGAAACCCAAATTCGAAGAATTGGTGGTCTGGAATTTTAATTCTAAATTTGGCAGAACCCAAACAGAAGTTGGAGGCGAAACAAAAATCGATCAAATCCAACAAACCCAAACAGAGACTTGGAGGAGATACAAGAATAGATCGAATCCAAAAACGACATGGAGAACGTACAAAAATCAACAGAATCCATGAAACCAACGAAGCAATTAGTGTAAGTTCATTTCCTTAAACCAATTGATTTTTTTTACAAATACTTGATATTGCTAGCATTAACAAAAATTTTATGTACATATTTACCATTATTTTACTGCAAATTTATGGCATTACTTTGAAAATAATTTATTTAGCAGTTGCAAGGAGTTATTTTCAAGTTTATTTTTAAAAAATTCTATTTTTAAGAGACTTTAAAACGAGAGAACCAAAAAGACGCATTACATGCGCAAATGAGACAATTATTACGAAATTAACTGGCGCAAGAAATAGAAACAAAGCAAAAAACAAATTTAAATTACCAATACGAAAATTAACCAGCGCACGAAAATACCAAAAATAGAACGTAAAATAATTTACAATTTAATACCAAAATCTTTGTATATAACGCAACTAAATATTGAAGCGAATTCTTCAAACATAACCTTTCGACGCATTCCTATAAATTATAGAAACACCTTACAATTATTCATAGAATTAACATACTGCAAATCCAAACGCGGGTCTCATCATCGAATTAAAAACTAAACCTTTAACGCAACGAATACAAAGCCATTTTAATACGAATGTATATATCTAATTATAGTTAAAAAAAAACGTTCATCATAAACTGTACAAAAGCTATTCAATCGAAAAATGCGTCGCGACTTATAAAAGGTTATAATTAGATTTTCAGTTCAGAGATATCTAAGTATAAACAATTATTGGACGTGACGCGTTATAATTAACGAAGTAAAAGACGCAATCTATTTAAAGTATCAAACTGAATAAAAGCTTTCAGAAAGATCAAATAAAGTATAATTGCATATTTAATTATACCAAAGCATTCACAGAGACTGAAATTACACTTACAGTAGACTAAAAACATAGTAATTAAAACAATTCATTGTATTAATTATAAAAGGTTTTTTATGCAACATTAAACAAGCAGTTGACGGAAAATTGCAACTTTATATTAACACCCAAGGTGACGAGACAGGAAACACCTTAGACACTTATAAATTATAAACATTCCCTGGGAAGAGATAATTACAACAGACAGAATTAAATCAGCTGAATTAATATAGAAAAGTCTTAACTGGCGCAATCAAATTTAAAATAAATTACTACGAGAATTACTCAGTCACATCGAAACTTTCAGGGATCAAACCCACAATAAAATTAATATCAGGGAAGTAAAAATAAACGTAATCAAGGCTACAGCAAGCAACCAGACAATACCAAGCATAAACCTCATAAATTAATTACAGCACCGTATAACTAAGTACAAAAACATGCAACTCAATTCTTTAAATAACCTAAAACGACAACCTAAAAATAACAAATAACCCGACGCAATCTAAACTGAAAATTAATAAACGCAAGCAAAGAATAACGATACAAACCGGAAAATAAATTCCAATTTTTGTAAAACTTTAAAATTAATTGAAATTAAAACTAAATATTAATTATTAAAACACCCTCAGCCATAATGAGTTCGGATATGAAAATTTACCTCGAAACGATACCTACCTTTAATGAAGATCAATGTCTTCTGTGAAATATTTTTGAGAACCTTTTACAAACTTGGAGATAACGATAGAAACGTATTCTCCTACCCCTGATTATTAGTAAACTAACCGGATGGAAGTAACACTAATAGCCTTCCGCAATGACCTAGAGTAATGGGAAGATTTTTAACGCATATTGATAGCATATTTTGGCGATCAAAGGAACTTAAAATGCCTAGTACGCAACTTAATAAACCTTAAAATGCAAAATAACCAATCCCCGTAACAATTCGTAATAAAATGCCAAAATGTAAGAAGTTTAATCTTAACGAAACTAAAAATTGAAGAACCCGACCAAAATATCAGACTTTTAAAAACAAAAATGTATGACGAAATGGCATTAGACACATACCTAAATGCACTACCAAAACTACTATCATATAAAATAAGATTCCAACGTCTCCATAAATTAGAGAAAGCCATGAACATGATAATAGAAGAAGAGAACGTAATGTACTACCGAAACAGATTATACAACCCCAACCCGAATAAAAGCTATTCACCAATAAAAACTGTTGTACAAGCTGCGAGACAAACAATTTCCTAAAAAAATTCACATCATTTAATGCACAACCAAACCAACCGCGAACCAATAATCCACATTTTAATAGCACCAATTTTAATAATCAATATAAACAATTTCCAAAACCAACGTTTAACCCAAACTTTACGAAACCCGCATTCATACCAAGATTCAACAAAAATGTAAACCAACAAAGACCAGCATTCAACGCAAACCCTATTAGAAATTCACCAACGACAAACAATAATAAAAACCCTAATAATTATTATAAACCCACATCTATGAATACCTCATCTGGTAACACCAGATCAAATACAAAAATAACGCACATTCGACCAAGTAGTAACCTAAAACGAAACTTTACATCGTTTAATAATAAACTTTATCTAATCTATCATGATCCCACCATTCAAATAATCTGAAATTTAAATAGACTATAATAAAAGGAATTATAAATTTCATATTGGAAAAATAACGTATTTTTTTTTACAAACCCCACTAGCACAAATCCATGGTTTAATAAAAATTAAAGTTAAATCGAGTAAGATAATTTAGAAATTCCATATTTAGTGATATAAAATATGGTAAAATTACTGACCTGCCATTTTGTTAGCGCATAGGAAATTAAAACAAAGAGTTTTCGCAAAACGTAACGCTAGCTTAGCGTAAACGATAAAGTCACATGACAGAATAGCGAACGGGAGTGCGACAATTACAGTTTTCGCATTTTAATTGAAATGTAACATAACCTTACATTTACCTTGAATAAATTCATATTGTAGTAGGTGCGAATGTAAGTATTCAAGATAAGAAAGAATGAGTTTATATTTATTCACTACTATGTCGTTCTACAGCAAATATGGAAGAGTTACTAAATCTTGCTGCCTTTGAAGGATTGACCAATGAAGATTTGGAGGCTGGCATTTTGCATGTTGCTTTGGCTGAGAGGAAGGTTCCTAGAGATAGAGCGCTGCAATATGATCGTTTAAATTAAAACACTTTAAATTCTGAAGAAGTGCGACTGTGTTTTAGATTATCACAAAATGATTTATTGCGGCTAAGAACATTATTAGGCATTCCAAATGTAATTAAAACTAATGACAGACATACAGTGACTGATATTATGTATGTTTACCTAATACAAAATTAGCATATTAACATACTTCTTAGGTTTGGAAGGACTCTGCATATGTTTACGCAGGTTACCATATCCTAACAGGTGGTCAGATCTAGAGTAGTTGTTTGGCTTGCTTGCACCATACCTTTCAGATATTTGTAGCAGGGTTATTGAAATAATATTTGAAAATAATCACCACCTTTAAACAAATTTAAATAATTTAAATTGGTTAACTAAGGGAAGACTACAGATGTATGCAAAGGTTAGTAAATTTGAAGGTGTACATATAAGCACAAAGTTTATGTAAATTGTAGGCTATATCAAATAAAGGCGCGTGCACCATTTTTAAATTGCTGGGGTTTTATTGACGGCACTGCTAGACCAATGTGCAGACCTTCGAGTGAACAAGAGGAGTTTTTCTCCGGTCATAAGCGCATGCATTGCATTAGGTATCAGTCTGATTTGTGTCCTGATGGCTTAATTGCAAATTTAATAGGTTTTAACGTTATTGTAAATAATCACGATAACGTAAGTTAATTGTAACAACTACCCCAATTCAATACCAAAAAAAATAATTAAAGCAACCATACATTTTATTAAATAAATTCTCAACCAACCAACCGAATAGTTCAGTTCCTATTTTGATATGAACGAGAATCGTCAAACAGATAAAGTACCGTTATTACTCAGTCAATGTATTGTTGAGAAGGGTTGAAGAAGCAGACACTAATCGCTCTTAGTCACCGAGGAAGATGAATGCGATTCTGAAAATAATTAAAATAGCTTCCTGTCGAATTGGTTATTTCAAATTTTATCATTCAGAGTCCAGCACTAACATAGATAAAAATTAATGGATACGCGTTTTCAATTTTAGATTAGTAAAATCACTTATTATCTATCAGGAGATTCTATATCAAACTTAACGAAACTGTCACTCAAATCCGTTTCTCATTATCAGACAGCTTAAGAATTTAAAGGAAATGCCTACATTCTGTCTCTAAAACACCAAGGGGGGTAAGGAATTTAAAATAGCCACTTTAATCATAACAAGTTGTCTCTTCAAGAATGCAGCTCTAAGAACTACAGCCGAGAGGACGTATTTTTTAAAAGAATGTTGTTTTTCATTGGCGAACGTTCGATGTCCTAGTGACGTCATAAAAAGAAGAGGCGTGAATGGAAGTTACTATAAGAAATAATTTTTAGGAACAGAAAGCGAATTTTAGGCAGATTCCGACAGAGTTGAATAGACATGTAAGCTTAAATTTTGGTGGCGGTGCAAGAAAGTTACTGAGTTTTTGATAATTATGTAATTAGACATACGTTGTCTACGTTCAGCGCAGAAAACTTCCTGAGGGACTTTCACAGATTTAACAATAAACCAGTACTTTGTTACTGGCGGAAAAGCTACTACGTATGTATTTTCCAGTAAAATTATAAAATGGGGGCGGCCTGTAAAACAAAAATTAAAGGGAGGGTCACCGGCACTAGCTAGCGGAAGGTCGTGGATCATATAGAGGGTTAAAATTTTGCAGAAAGGGTTAAATTAATTTATAATATACTACAAAAAGATTTGGCACTTACCTTTCATAAATATTGTGGCTTAATGACAATTGCCAAGGGCGCCAGACAAGTCGAGAATGTCCAAATGTTCGTACAAAACCTTGAGAGACTTGTCATCCCAAGGAGGACAATTGTTCCTTTTAATCAATTCCTCACTTTTTGTTCTACTTATGCAACTTCCATGATAAAAAAATAAAAAAACTTATTGACTTAATCAACGGCAAACAAATCTATTTAATTCACAGAGCAATAAACGTGAAAATGAAAATTTTGAGTACATAAGTAGTTCCCAAACACTTGTATATGAACGAAAACTTATATTATAAATCTTACACTAAATTAATCCTACGGTTTATGGCTAAAACGTCCTAACAAACAAACTAACTAAAAATTGGTCATGCTACTTAACTATAAAAACTTACTCACTAAAAATTGTCCATTGTTTGAGGGTTGGTCTTCCAACGTAGAACAGTTCTTAAATTGGGGGAGAGAATCTCGCTTGTTGCTTCTGTTTATAATTTTTAAAGAATTGACTGGCACACGAACCCGGCAGGATCTTCTTGACAATATCACTTACTTGTGCGTCACACGCCTACAAGCTTTTTATTATTTACCTTGTATCACTATAAATCCGCGAACATTGGGCATAACCCTCGCGAATTGGAAGAGTATCACTCCTTTCCAATTTTTACTATCGTGATACGAAGTGAAATATTCTATCTGTGATGCCGGAGAACGCTACCCGCGAACTACGTTTCTTTCTACTTCTTGACCACGGACAGCCCCATTGGAAAAAACTCCCCGTCTTTTGGCTAAAGCCTTCAGTTATATAGACTAATTCCTACCCTAATCATTATGTACGTCATTTTCTGTTATCCAATGACTGGACAGAACCCCCCACAGAACAAGATTTCAGAAACCAAATCCAACCCCTTTTTAGATGAGAGTCACGGAAGCAATTATTTTCCCAAGGGTTTAAATTATATTGCACCTTCTAAGAATTTCTTAATTATTCAAATGTGGAACATACCTATGGCGACAGTAGTCTGCCATTAACAAAAAACCGGCTAACCTACTTGACCCGAAATGGATTTTAAATACAATGAATGTCTCCAGACTACTTAAAATTACTGTAATCTTTGAACAAATCAAATTGGAAATAGTTTTCGCTATTTATAATGTTTCGTTTTCAATAACCCGTTGTCAATCAACGAAAGTATTAAGAAGGTTAAGCTTTTCAAACTGAAAATTTCTTTCCTTTATTTACGCTAAAAGGTACTATTACATTTTAATTTTATCAGATTCGTCAATCTGTAACCGACCTAAACTTTAAGCGGTTTATTGTACTTGATTTACAAGGGTATAGCTTTAAATGATGACCTGCCGCTGGAATTTCTAATAGTTTAGTAGCCTGAAGCTATCTGTAACCTTGGTATTTTATTATAAGGGAGCCTAACTAAAATATGAGTAATTTATTGTGGAATTTTTTGTCTATAAGTTATACAAGTTACTGAATTTTAATTAATTGATCTGTTTATTCGTTAACATTACAAAATAATGTTACAACTTGATGTATTAGTGAGTGAAGTATCACTACCAATAACTTTGGACATTGCATAAGGCACGCGCGCGGGTTTGTAAAGCAGAATGCAACAACAGCTCTCTTGAAATTGCCGTTTTGGATACGAGGAGAAATACACAACTGTAAGTCAATAAACCTTTTTTTCCAATATAGTTTAATATTTAGATAGAAATTATTGTTAGGATTTTTTAGTGCACTATCAGTAGAGGGTACATCTGCTAATGTAGATATCATTATTATGTTATATGTGACTGTCGTTAATTTTATTCATTGTAAAAATAAAGTAGCTTGTTAAGTTGTTCAACGGAGTTGTCATTAATTACAATTTGTAGTATGATATTCAAAATTTAAATTATTTCATTATGAAGGGAGCTTTTGTTCGATCAAAACTGCCGTTTCAGGTATAATTTTGCATTAAGACTAATTGGTTAGTTAATTTATGGACAAAGTTTATTTGAAAGATTGAACGCGGATACTTAATATTTTTGGCGATTAACTCCCGTAAAGGTATTTCAGTAATTATTTAGCAGTGTTCATAGTTCGATGTGAGTAGAAGAGTGATAAATATTGATAACTAGTATTGAGGTGACGGTCCTTCGATAAGTCCCTGAAAGAAGACTAGAGAATGCAGAATTACAGGTAAGATATTTAAATCAGAATTGGTACATTAAATTAACGGTGGTATGCACTTTACCCCTTGTAATTTATGAAATTATTTGCATTAATCCCCATTGTAAAGAAAACCCACGACCTACGCGAGCTAGTCGAGATTAAACCTTTAATTCTTGTTACAGGCTTTTTCTCCTTTTATTATCAAAATTAAATTTGTCGTATCGAATCCGCCTGGAAGAAAACATGATGCAGGAATATTCTGTGAATCGAATTTGTATGAGCAACTGGAGGAATGTGTAATGTTTCCAAATGGTGACAATTTTGTTTTATGTGGTGATCAAGCATATGAGATTAGAGAATTGTTGTTAACTCCATATAGTAGTCGTAACCTTACTGAGGATCAACAGCAATTTAATACTAATATGAAGCCTCTGCAACGAGCTGTAGAATGGGGTTTTGGAAAAGTTATTGCAGAGTTTACATTTCTATATTTTAAAAAGACAAAAGCTACGTCTGCAAGACTTGAACAAAATGTATAAAGTTGCTGTAATATTAACTAATTGCCATACATGTTTGTACGGTAGTCAATCACCTGCACATTTTAATGTAAATCCGCCTCAGTGCGAAACGTATCTAGGTGCAGCACAAAGCAAAATGTTGACAAGTGAAACCATATTAATAGGTCAAGTACATCAAATACATAACTGAGTGCATATTTGCAATAGATATAGCTTATCAACACCGAAATAACAATATTATATAAGCATATAATGAAGTAATGACTTTAAATTTTATTGTGTTTGTTAGTATTATAAATTAGGAGCAAAATTAAGTAGGTATTGCGAACATGATTATACTTGTCTACTAATATCTAAAATAAAGTCTGTATAAACAAATTTATTTATTTTTCAATAATTGATTAATTATCTCCTGTTTCTGGGCAATCATCGTTAATGTTGCATCTCGTTCTTTAAGTTCCATTTGAAGACGTGATTCTATTGATTTCATTTCAAATTCTTGCATCTCCTGTTGCAAATCGAACTTTTTTCTTCCAAAAGCAGTTTCCTTTCTTCTAATTCTAATTGTTTAGTTTTCAAGGCCATATCTTTCTCATATATTTTTTTCAAATACTCTAAAGTCGATTGCTTAATAAATTCTTTTTTTGGCATTCGTGTACGTGTGGGTGCTTTGACAAAATAAAAACCAATTAAGCTGAATACATGTCAACAGCTTGTTACATACCTAGACGTGGCCGGAAAACACGTAAATACCAGGCTAACTACCAAACGCGGAGAGTGGAGAGATTTACCTAAATACTAAAAAAACAAAAAAAAGCACGTCGCCCACGATTATCTATTAACAATAAGAATAAATAAAAATTTCTTGATTCACATGGAAGAAGAAAAGTATTAAATTTAGGTTATATTGTAAAGGACAAATTTGATAATGGATCCACGAAGTGCGCATTTCGTAGCTAACATGTAATAAAACTCATTGGAAAAAGTAATGCTTAAATTTTCACAATAGCAAGTGTGTTAAATTAAAATATTAAATGTAGACCAAGTTGTAGTAAGAATTAAAGAAATACAACTAGAAGCACTAGCGTAGCTAGCTTTTAAACATGTATGGTGAACTGATTTCACAACATCAACCACTGATAAATAATAATCATTGATGTGCATAAAAAAAAACGAGTCACACTCCTCTATGCGTCGGGATGCTTATCTTGCAAACCGTCGGGAGTGAGTAAGCACAGCAACGCCACGGTAGTCAGGATCCATTCGCCCTGTCACCGAAACTGCAGCAGCGGTCTACAGACAAAAGCAGTTGGTCTACGTTAACGAACAGTTGGGCCTACATAAAGAAAGAACCAATTTGGCCTCCAGTTAAAAGCTAAAAAGAGAATTTGATTAGGACGGTTAAGAGCGGGAAAACTCACCGATACATGTAAAATACCTCCTACTTGTCGAACAAAAAACGTGCATCGCTGTAGAAAATATTTCAACGCACAAGCTGTAGAATCAAATTAAAGATTGGTTCAAATAACACGAGTTCGAACGGCAATCATCACGTTATCAAAGCGCGATTAGCAAACTGGAAAAGAGGCTATCAAGTAATAGTAGGATTTATTATTTCGACAAGTCTTTAAATGGGAAACACAAGAGAAGCGTTATTGGAATGTTTAACAAACTAACGAATACTCAAAACAAGGTATTGACTATTTAATTTATCAAATACATTTTCGCTTTAGAATGAATAGATTTGAAAAAAATGTTATGATTGCGCGTATTATTGTAACGAGGTAAAAATACAGGATGGGGTTTTGAATAGAAACAGACGCTAGGGGAATGAAAAACGAATTACCACAAAAAAGGACGTATTTGAATCTATCGTCAAAAATAAACGTAACAGATCCCCCCAGCAAAATTAACATGTTGTGGTAGGAAAGGCAAAATCCGGGAATAGACAGAACCAAAAAAAACAAAAAAAACCCAAACAAAAAAATCGCTTAAAAACTAAAAGAAAATTTGTTGTACGAAAACCAAACAAAAAAACAAAAAGAAAAAGGAAACGCCCAAAAAAAAGAACTCTCATCCGGCTCGACGAACCAGTATATAGTAATAGTAAGAGAGGAAAAAGAAAGAATTCGTTTAGGAAAAAGAAAAGTAGAAGGTAGCAATCACCGAGGACAAAGGTGAAATGGCGTTAACACTGAGAAAGTCGTCAAAGGACGGATGTTTCTCCAGAAGAAACAGTTAGGTTATCAACTTCAAGAGAAGAAAAGGAACGAAGAAGAAAGTCAACAGTGCAAACCAAAACAGGACCCAAAGGTCTAGCCTCAAGTAAACAAAGGGACAACAAGGGAGAACGTGAGGAAGAGAGGGCGAGCGCGGTAAAAGGAAATGATGTACTACTAACTGTGGTAAACAAAACCGAAGAACCAAAGAAAAGAAATGCTAACTAGTCCTAAAGTCGACTAAGTCGTGGTTTCTGAAGAAAGAAAAATGGACTAGAAAGCACCTACCAAAGGAGCGGATGGACGAAACACAATCGACTAGGCACCGATAGCAAAAAAGACCAGCAACAGGAGAAAGGAGAGGAATGTTGAACGAAAGGAACGAGAAAAAACCCAAAAAGAATAACACCAACAAGTATAAGTACTAGAACCAAAAAAAAAACCTAAGAATCGTACAAAAGAAAATAAAACAGAAGCCCGGTGTAGTTATGTATGAGTATGTGAGAGAATGGGTATGTGTATGTTTGTGAGTGTTGATGAATGAGTAGGTGAGTGTATGTGTGTGTGCGTGTATCTGTTGGACTGCTGTAGTCGCCTCTTATGACAGGCAGGTCGTACCGTGGGACTATTCTATTCCCGGACCGACACGGGGTAAGAAAAAGCAAGAAAACGAAAGAAAACTTAGCAAAACAGGGAAGTACAAAACAAAATCATAACGTCCAAAAATCAAGTCCGAAGGAGAGCAAAGTCGGCATAAGAATCTGGGACGCGAGAACTAGATATTGTGCTTAAGACGTTTACGCCGCCAGAAAGAAAACGAAACGAGATCAAGGACATTAGGACTTCGCCAACATACATCTTCCAGTTCGGAAGAAGCATAAAATAATGTCTGCCTCTGTTGGGCAGTTTTCTGCCACACAGGAACAGCGGGGGGTGTATTTTTGTGAAAAATGCTCGCCTAACATTTTTCAAGCGGACCGTGTCGGGATTCGAACCCGGGACCTTGGGCGTAGTAGTCACACACATACCACTACGCCACGGAGCCGCCCGGCATTCAATGGCAGTAAATCGCATCCATGGTGCACTGCGTTGTTAACGACATGCGCAGAGCAACCAACACCAATTATGTTGGAGGTCAAACTCTTTTTGAGTTTATGGAAAACATTGTTAACTCCTTGTTCTCTTCCACCGAAGTTTGAATTACAATTGTCTCCAGAAAACGCAGTTCATTTTGACAAGAGATCATGCTGACGAAGTTGTTTTATAATAAGCTTAGAAATTGTGTCAGAAGTCTCATTTTCCGTACACTCTATTTCGAGAAGCTTGAAGTGATTCCGTTCTTTTGGTTATCAAAATACTGAATAATAATAGGAAATAATTTTGTGCTTTCATGATCACTAGCATCAGTAGATACGCTTACGAATGGTACACCCTGTAAGTCGCTTTTTAGTTCGGCAATCGATAAAGGACTTAGCACGCCGGTTACTATAGCAGTAGCTTTCGTACGATTACATGTTATTTTCTTTGCCGTATCTGACCCCAAAAACAATATACGGTTGAGAGCACAAGTGCAATCTAAAGAATCAAAAGACACCTGATGAGATACTGTATGGTAGGCCATTGCGCCTTCAGCTGCTTGAATAAAGTGGTCTTTAGAGCTTGATCTAACAAAAAATGTGAAAATGTTTGAAGTACCTGCCTGAGTTCTAAAATTTGTTTTGTGTTTTTGGGTGTTTAAGTGCTCATTTATGTCAGTAACACCCTTACTTACTATCGAAATATTTGTTGAACAAATTGTATAAAAAGCCTCCCAATCACATTTTCCTTTTTTCTTCATTGAAAATTTATTTTGCAAGTCGCTGTTAAATAAGCATTTATGCTTAGGTATTTTGAGATCTGGAATAAAACAAAAAAAAAACTTGTAAGTAAAAACGTTAGTTGAGTACATATATCTTGTAATGAGGTCTAAAAGGAACATATTTGCAATTAATTACTTACATTATTACATATAAGATGCACCGTAGTATCGAGATCGCCACCGCATACCACACAAGTCAGCACTTGTATATACTTGTTACGCTAATGAGTTGAGATATCGTCGGTTGATGGGACGACGGCACCGGCGGGTGGCAGCCAACGGGCTAAGGTATGGCGTGGGTAGCTCTTCGTGTGTTGAACTAGGAGGCACCTGAACCTGCGGACAGGCAGCACTGGTAACTTTAAAATCCGGACTCTACACAAACCCCCCGGACGCTCCCCGAACGCCTTCCAAACTAGGACAAATCCGAGGAAACCCAGACGGATGGTAACCCTACTTTGTTACGTGCCGAAATCGGCCGTAAACATTCATATAGTTTTAATATGCGGGAATTTCGCGCCATACATTTGAAAGACTTGTTGCGCGTATTTCCGTCACGTCAGAAGTGCGTTGCGCGAGATTCGCGTCAACGTGTGTGGGGGAAGAGAAAGTGGGGAATTTCCGAAAGACGCGTAGGGACTTGCCTTTGAAACGCGAACAAGAGTGGTTGTGTCTTATCGTATCTTTGGTTATGTAGATTCCCTTTTGCCTTTTTTTAGTATCGTTCCTCAAATCCGTTCTTTATCGTACCTCTACATAGGAAGAAGACGATTTGGATGCAACCTGGCTCAAGATCCACGACCCGAGAACCATCATGAAATAATCCTGACGGAGTCCCGCAAGCCGCCATCATGAAGTAATTCCGCAGGAAGCTTTACCTATTCGCGTAAATACCCCGTGGGGTTTTTATATATTTTTATTATTGGAAAATGTGTTGCAATGATTTGCATATTGTGTGACGTCATCGAAATTTGTGCGTCGATTTTTACATTATCGAATATCGTTACCAGCTGTCTTTTTGTCGCATATATCGCGTCGACGGGACTGTAATAACTTGAGACCAACATTCAATTATTACACTGAAGATAACAGAATCAGAATTCCACTCGATTAGCGTTGTAGAAGGATACTACAGCTACAGATTTTCCTTAACCATATGAATCGTACGGATTAATTTTAAATAAAAGACTATTAATAACGCAACCAACAAATCAGAGGCGTTGTAAAAGGTAGGTAATCAAATCGAAATTAATAGGAATGTCGTTGCGAAAATTTATAACGTAACACCTTATTTCCGCCATGATCCTACTATTTCTGCGCATGAGCAGTATTCACTAACATTATTTAGCGTATACGGTATTTCAAGGTAAACGAATGCGAAAACTCTCGAATGTTTTCGACCACGATAATGTTCACGTTATCGGATATTAAACGTCTTCTAAGCTACAACCATGATAGACATGGTTTTGCGTATACATTTTATATAAGTCGAGATTTAAGATATAAGGACAGGACAGTATTATAAACTAGATTTATAAAATGCCCAAGCTTTAAACGATTTTAACAAACGCAAGAAAACTAACTAACATATTTTTTAGTGCGAAATCCACAAACTTCGCTAAAAGGGAATTTTGAGCACTTCCTTTTACAAAGACACTCAGGGTTGCTATGAAACATAAATTAAAACAAAGGACATTTGTATTAATAATTGATATTTAGTTAATCCAGCTTAACACTTGTCTAAGAAAGCGGCACCTGATGCAGCCTCACAAACGAAGCTTCATTAGTATGCAATATGTGCAATTATATCACTTTACGAAAAAGTGATTTACCAAGACATTTTCGGTCGCATACTAACGAACGTTTATTTGAATGCAATTTGTGTAATTATAGCTCGTCACGAAAAAATGATTTACAAAAGCATTTTCGTACACATACTAACGAGCGTCCATTCGCGTGCAATTTCTGTGATTATACCGCATCACAAAAAAGTCATTTACAAAGACATTTTTGGAAGCATACAAACGAACGTCCATACGCTTGTAAATGGTGTAATTATAATACATCACAAAAAAGTCATTTGCAAAGGCATTTTTGGACGCATACTAACGAACGTTCATTCGCATGCAATTTGTGTGATTATACCGCATCACGAAAAAGTCGTTTACAAGAACATTATCGGTCGCACACTAACGAACGTCCATTCGCGTGCAATTTGTGTGAATATACCGCATCACGAAAAAGTCATTTACCACAACACTTTCGGTCGCATACTAACGAACGTCCATTTGCATGCAATTTGTGTGATTATACTGCATCACGAAAAAGTTATTTACAAGAACATTATCGGTCGCATACTAACGAACCTCCATTTGTATGCAATTTGTGTGATTATACTGCATCACATGAAAGTTATTTAAAAAGACATTTTCGATCGCATACTAACGAACGTCCATTTCAATGCAATTTGTGTAATTATAGATCATCACGAAAAAATGATTTACAAAAGCATGTTCGTTCACATACTCACGAGCGTCCATTCGCGTGCAATTTGTGTGAATATACGGCATCACAAAAAAGTGATTTACAAACACATTTTTGGTCGCATACTAACGAACGTCCATTTGCGTGCAATTTGTGTGATTATACCGCATCACGAAAAAGTCTGTTACAAGAACATTTTCGGTCGCATACTAACGAACGTCCATTTGAATGCAATTTATGTAGTTATAATTCATCACGAAAAAGTGATTTGCGAAAACATTTGTTGTTGCATACTAACAAGCGTTAATTGGGATGCAATTTGTGTAATTATAGCTCGTCGCGAAAAGAATTATTTACAAATGCATTTGAGATCGCATTGTTATCGTTCAAAGAGGGCGGCATCTGTAAGCAAGTAGGCTTAGCTTAGTTCATTGTTTAATAATCATAAAAAAAATCAGTATAAGTTCCAAATTTACGAAATAATAAATGTGAAATTAAATGAATTAACAGTTAGGATGGCTTCATGGCGTCTGTGGAGCCAGGAGTAAACTGTATGCACCATTTAATGGGGTGTATCGGTCTTCGGAATGCTTCGGCTTTCTTCGGGAAGCTTGGGAAGTTGCTTAAGAGGCCCAGTGTGAACTTAACAGTGAAGATTAAGACATATATACAGGTCGGCGAGGTCCAGACATCTTCGGTGGTGTTCGGGTCTCGTCGGTAATCTTCGTGTTTTTAGTGATGGGTCAAAGTTACGTTAAAGCAATTATGAAATGAAAATTATATGCACTTAAAAACTACTATTTACAATATATACAAAAGCAAAAGGGTTCAGAAGGTTTTCGGTGTCTTCTGAAGTCTTCGGCGGCGTCGTGGGGAATGAGCTTCTACGGGGATGTCGTCCCTGTGGTAGAGCTTGATAGATACGATCACAATAAGGACGTCGGTGCAGTATGGAACAGAGTTGAGCGTTTGTACGTGCTTGTTAGTTGTCGATTGATTTACTACGATGACGGCCTCCAGGTACGGCGGCGGATAGGGTAACGTTTAGGGCAGGACGCAGGGCATGGTGAGCGCTGCGCTAGGATTAAGCGTGCTATGGCGAGCGCCGCTTTCAAATCAATTCCTAAAATCCATTATGAATTTTTTAAAGGTGAAACTGCTTGCTAAAAATTCAAACAAATTAATGACGATAAAGACGCCATATTGTCACGCTTACGAACCGTTCTATAAATCTTGCGTCCACTTCGCTGCTTGGTTTCAACAATAACCTTTTCTCATCACGGACCAGGCAACATGCCTTTCCCAGGAATGGAATATTTTTCAATTCAACATGGTAAGGAAACTTTCCTACCACGTTTTTTTTTAAATATTGCGTCTTATCTGACTACATGCTCGTACAAGAATAAATGTAAGTACATCGGGCAAGCGCCTTGAACTTCACGTGCATGGCTGCACGGATCGATAATCACGTCGACTACATTATTACGCCTTGATCGTGGCATTCCACATAACATATAGCAACTTTGAAATTGCCTATATGTAAAACGTTACAAACTGTTAAGCAGTATGGTTGACTGCAAGCACTAGATTGCAAAATTAACTTTTGGGTGGAAAAGTGTGCGACGCAAATAATAATTGTTAATCAGATTGATTTTTGATGCAGGCTAGGGGTGAGTAATCTGAGTATATTAATTAGAAATTTGCTAGAGCGTCTACAAATTTTTAGCTCCAATTACGACTTGATTATTTGATCACAAAACTATAAGAAAAGGATTGATCGAACCGTTCATTATTATTCTACAATCTATAGATGATACCTGAATAGAATCCTTTTCGGGTTTACAATCAATAAATTAAATACTCTGACTTTCGGTAGATTACAGAACTACATTTTTAATTGGTTTAGTTGATGGAATCAAAGGTCAAAAACACTTATTGTATGAATTAAACTATACTTCAGGTGTACTGCAAAAAAAATTATATTTTATAATGTGATAAACAAACATCAACGTGTCACGTGTTTAGTTACGAATACATTTTTGTATAACCTTGTAAATTCAAAAATTATCATATAGAAATTTCTTTGTGTTTTTAAGAGCATTTATGAAATATCCAACTATTAAATTGTGAATAAAATATTACGTGTCTAATTTAAATGACCATATAAATTATACAAAAATTTCGTGTGCCAATTTAAATAAACATAGAATTTACCACAATTATTTGTACATTTTAAGTAATGGTTCTATGAAATGAAAATTGATCTAAAATTGGGGATGATTCACCACAAACAATCTGCTAGGCATCCAAGTTCGTCAACCATCTTGAGTACTTACAAAAGCAGATGCACGTGGCTGGCACATGCACGGGCTTGACTTCTATACAAAACAACATCTGCAGTAACTTCCACCATCTTGCATAGCAACATTTAAGACTTTGTACTTTGGTTCGGCGACTTATAGTTAATTTATAAGTGCCTTAGTTCGCGCCAAAAGTATCGTTGTGTATTCGAAATAAACACTGATAGTGCGCGATAGATAGAACCAAATTTATCTTGGAACGAACACCTGGTCCGCAAGAGTGCATTAATATAGAAAACGTGGATCGTGTGTGACCGCAGAGCACTCAAGAAGTGCCTAAACTTTTGTTTTACCGCTTAAAAATATAACATAAACCGCAACTGTGTGTTAACCGTGGATTGTGCGTGCCGAAATCACCTATAGCACCGAAAGCCAAGAAATTCTGGTGAGTTTTTGACTTTGTTTATATGAATTTGTGCACTTAATTAACATTAAACATTTATACTGTAACTTGTACAAGACAACCAGATTACAACCGCTTTATCGCTTCCAATTTAGTCCCGCAATATTGTATCCTGATAATTTCTTTACACTAATTTGTTTAACGCATCCGCTTATTTAATTAATTACGTGGAGGAAGTTATGCCCCTCCATACTTTCAACCAAAAGTGCTTCTGTGTTCCATAATAATTATATACGAAAGATTTATCGCTCCACAATTTGATAAATTACATGCTTACATAAAATTTGTGTTCCAATACTATAAAATTTGCGTTTCAAAATTGGACTTGAAATTTGTTTCGATATTATTTGTTAACTTTTACTTGTGTTTCAATACTGTATAAACATTTTTTACTTGCGCTGAAAAGAAACGAGGAAAATGATTGGGATGTAAACTTGAAAATTATTCACCTACCATAGATATATTTCTTGGTCACTCTAGGTCGATACAACTAATCGAGGCCATGGTATCCGTCGACACCATTGCACCTCTTTGGGACAGCATGTTTTTTCAAACCTGCTAGCCCACGTTTCAACACTTGCTTCGCTGATTACATTCGGATGGAAAATGATGAACCTTGTCCACGAGGCAATTTTATTATCCAAGCACGCGCAGAAAGGGAATATTGTATAAATACACATACAGATAGAAAAAATCTTAAATTTTACTTCGAGTCTTTAAGTATAGGTGGAGCTCTATGTATGAATTGGTAATATATTGTTACTATCGGAATTTAATATTTTCCGTCTAATAATGGATATTTGTTAAATAGATATTTAGAACAAAAACGTATATTTATGAAGCAGGTAATTGTATTCGTTACAACATAAAGCAAATATGAAAGTTAAATTATTAGATTTTTAAAATTTCCATATACACCTGTAAACCAAATTACAGATGTGATATTTTGGGTATTGATTTGAGATAGTTTTGTAACAAAAAAGAAATGCTTAACATGTTTGATATTTTATTATTCTACATCTGCGTAGAAGAAATTGAAGTACAATTTTGATGTATATATTTTGTACACACAACCTTTTATCATGAAGCAACATTTGATTAAAGAATCATCATTTAATTCATTTAATTAATTGTTTTATTTTGAACAAGTGAGTTCAAGAATAGGATAATTGAATTAAGGAGTAAAAGGCATAAATACCTTCAATATAATAATATTTATAGCTCCCATTTGAAGAAGGAGCACTGATAGCACTTTCAAAATTTGATGCCTAATATTTGAGTCTATAAAAGTGTGTGCACAATTGATATTTATAGCTTTTCTTTTTATGAGGTAGCAAGAGTACACCTCTTGTGTCTTTCTTTGTTAATTTAATCCAAATTTCTTTACAGCTCCTGCTTAAGCAGTAAATACAGTATTCCTCTCTAAGGACTCCCAAGTCACCCGTAGGAAAACTCTGTGTTTATAACTTAATGACTTGGCGGCGCCCTCCCCATACCCCTATTCTGGTATAAGTTGAGTCAGTAAGTAAATAATGTTTTGTAAAAAGAACCACGACCAATCCTCATAAGCTCTACCCGAGGAATAGACCTCTAGCATAGTCGGAAGATAGTTGCGTTCCATCATTTTAAGGAAATCCTTTCTTAAAGTTCACTGGTTTCTTCAAACTATATTAAAGAACCCAGGAACTACTTTAATTATTTAATTATCCAAATAAATAAAGTAGTCTATGTAAGAAGTATTGTAATTACAAAAAAAGAGCACAAACTCAAAACTAATAACTTACTCTAAAAACAATCAAAATATTACCAATGAAAGTTTTCTTCAAAACATTCTGAGCAGATATATAGACAGTGCTCACCGCACTTGTATTTTCCACATTTTCTACAAAACATTTTTGTAGGCCGTTTTTTTGCGGTCACAATATGCATGACTCTGGTGGTATATACGCTTGCGTGAGATGATCCTACCATTTCTTCACCAATAAGTTCTCTGATTCTATCTTCTATTGTTTTGGGTAAGTTTTGCATTTGCAGTCTTGATTTGAGATGACTTCCGATTAGATGAAGCGATAAATCGAGGCGGTATTGTCTTCTAGGCACATGTACTCCAATATTATTTGTAAAATACAATACCATGGAATTAATTGCGGCTACATTCAAAATAGAATAAAAGATTACCATTGGCCACCTTCTAGTATTTCTAGCACAATCATAACTTCCGCATATTTTGTCAACTACGTCCACACCACCTTTTGTGGCATTATAATCCATAATCATTTCTGGCTTTCTTGATTCCGTATTTATATTGTCGTCATGGTGTAAGCTAGATACCAACAAAACATTTTATTTTTTTGGTAAATAAGATACCAAGGTAATGTCTTTCTGAAACCCAAACATAGTAGATCCGATAGGTCTTCCACTTGGACAAGAAAAGTCTATAAACAACTTGCTTGTTTGTCCGGATAGTACCTAAATACGTTAATTTAAATTCATTGAGAAGGTGCATCAACCAACTAAGATCTTGAATTATACACAGATGGCATTGCCAAACAAAATTTTATTAACTAGTCAACAGACAAGATGAAAATAAAAATAAATAAATGACCAATTACCTACTAAACACTGGCAGACCTTCTAAGAAGATACCTACACCCAATGCTAAATGAGGAACAAAAAATAATGTAAAAATTATTGGTTGTTGCAGCTCCTCACATGGACGCATCATTTTTTTTTACAAAACAACCAACTAAGGTCTTAAATTATGTACAAATCATGGTGTATTTACATATACAAAATATTTCTCATATGCCTTCTATACCCAAATGTAACCAACCAACTATCAGTGATTGTTTCAAGTCTCCGGTCACGGGGTTTTCTTTTTGCAAAATAACCAATAATTTTTACATTAATTTTCGTTCTATATGCTCAAATTACTTTCCCAATGTCAGGCAAAATTATTCATTATTATTTAACTAGAAACATATTGGTTATCATTGACCAACTTCTTCATTTAGCATTGGGTGTAGGTGTCTTCTTAGAAGGTTCACCAGTGCTTAAAAAGGTAATTGGTCATTTATTTATTTTCATTTTCATCTTGTTTTCTGACTAGTTAATATAATTTTGTCTGGCAATGCCATCAATACTAACATGTCTGAGACTTGAAACAGTCACCGATGGTTGGTCGGTTACATTCGGTTATAGATGGTGCATGAGAAATATTTTGTACTTATAAATACACCATGATTTACGTATAGTTCAAGATTTTAGTTGGTTGTTTTGCAAAAAAAGATGCGTTCGTCTGATGAGCTGCAACAACCGCAAAACCGGTCACGGGCTTTTCTTGTTGCAAAATAACCAACAATTTTAACATTAATTTTCGTTCTCTAAGCTCGAATTACTTTCCCAATGCCAAGCAAAATTATTCATTACTATTTAACTAGAAACGCTTTGGCTTTCGTTGACCAACTTCCTCATTAGCATTGGGTGCAGTACCTTTTTAGAAAGTTTGCCAGTGCTTAAGTAGGTAATTTATTCATTTTCATTTACACTATAGTGCCATGTGTTCAAGTAAATATCTGAACTTCAATAAAATTAAAAGAACGCATACACAAACATGCACACGGGTATGCACGTTTTTGAGTTAAGTATTGAAGTTGCAACGAAATTTAGTCCTAGTTCAATGATTAAAATAAAGCACAAACTGACCATAGTCGGTTTGGGGAAACCTTGAAATTATATATTTTCATGATCAATTTTTTACTCAAAAAGATTGGAATGAGTTATAGGGATAGACGAATAGTACATAGCTTATACAAAGAGCAAACAGCAGTAATAGAATTAGAGCAGGAACGTAGAGAAGTAAACATTAGGAAAGGGGTGAGACAGGGATGTGCCCTATCCCCATTGATTTTTAACTTGTACATAGAAGAGGCAATGAATACTGTCAAATGCAGGAAGACATTTGGAATTACTATGCAGGGACAAAAAATTGATATGCTTAGATTTGCAGATGATATAGCGGTATTAGCGTCTAGCAAGGAAGAGTTAGAAGCTGCTCTTAATGAAATGGAAACGGTTCTAACAGAGAGATACGGTATGAAAATTAACGAAACTAAAACTAAAGTTCTAGTTTGCAAAGGTGGGGAAAATAAATCAAAAACAAGAATACAAGTATTAAACACGAACTTACAAGAGGTTAAGGATTTCTGCTACCTAGCAAGCCAAATAACGCAAATTGGGAAAAGCACAAAAGATATAAAACAAAGATTAGCACAAGGTCGTGCTACATTTAACAAGAAAAAGCAACTACTGCGCTCAAAGACCACAAACATAGAAACAAGGAAAAGATTGCTTAAAACATATGTGTGGAGCACAGCACTGTACGGATGTGAAGCCTGGACAGTAGGACAAGCGGACAAGAAAAAGGTAGAAGCCTTTGAAATGTGGTGTTACAGGTGTATGATGAAGATATCATGGACAGACAAAGTTAAGAACGAAAAGGTACTAAAAATGGTAGGGGAAGAAAGAAATATGTGGAAAACGGTAAAAAATAGGAGAGATAGGATGATAGGCCACATACTACGGCATGAGGGAATAGTGCGGAATATATTAGAAACAGAGACTGGAAAAAGAGAAGAATAGGCAGACCTAGATTAGACTACTGCACACAGATAGTAAAAGATGTAGGCTGTAGGGGTTTCAGGGAGATGTGTAGGCTAGCCCAGAATAGAAATCAATGGAGGTACGCATCAAACCAATCCCAAGATGGATAAACTAATGACGAAAAGATAACTGTGCTTAAACATGATGATTATTATAAGTAACTACAAGAATTGGTTGGGCAATATTCTCGAATAATGTTAAGTGTGTGAAAGGATTTACTGGAAAACCATTATTTCGGCAAATGTCTAAGTGTTGGGGGATCTTGGTAGCCACAGGTTGCTTAACCTCCTTTGCTGAATCTCGGTAAAATAGGGTATAAAATTAGAAAACAATAGAAAGGGAACGAGCTGAATACACATACTCCTGAAAAGAAGAAAAGAAGAAACCACCAAAATGCAAAATCAAAGTAGCTGTTTATATAACCCTACATAAAAATAACTGAGTTGCAAACGAATCCGTGACTTTCAGTAAACAATGGATTCCATTACTAAAAGAAATAAAAAAAGAAATAACAAATGAAAATCAAATGCCCACAATATCTAGGTAGTTTTTCCGGGGTTTTCCTTGCAATATTAACATCAAATACAGCCTACATACATGATTTCTATTTATACATAAAATAACTAATTACATAAAAATAAGCATATTAACAATCCTTGTAAAACAGCATTGGTATCTGACAAGTATAAATCCACAATAAGGTTATCTCAAAACCATATACAATCTCCGTTGAACAGTATTGGTATCTGACAAGTGCAAACCCGCCATAGGGTCGCCTCAGATCCATATACAATCTTCATAGAACAACATTGGTATCTGACAAGTGTAAACCCGCCATAGAGTCGCCTCAGAACCATGTTAAAATCTACCAAAGAGGTAACTTAAATCATAATGAATTTTCCCCCTCAAAATAAATATAAAAAAAACGTCTACTTAAGCCTTTCAATAATGCAATCGCACACTTCTTTAATAACCATCCTCTCAATTGTATAAATAGAAACATGTTAAAAAATGTTTTCCAATTCCAAGTTATTGAATTTATATGAAATTCACCAATAAAAATTAATCAGCTGATTTCACGTTAAGCGTATTGGCTACCTAAAGAAAGCCGATTCCAGGTCGCAACACAAATTGAAGTTAATCATTCTGTTAAACTTTACAAATTTTTGCTTAGTATACTCAAACCAAATATTTCAAACATCAATAAATCAAAGTCACCTTCAATTTATGTCATAAATGTCAAACTTGAAGTTTTTATTATTATTTTGACAACGATCCTAGGTCATGGATCGAAACGTAAATAAAGTTGATTTTAAAAACTATGAGTGGTTTAATTCCCAAAGAAGATTAACCTGAATACACATGCTGTGTGAGAATTTCAGGGAACTATGTAGGCTAGCTCAGAATATAAATAAGTGCAGGTACGTGTCCAACCAGTTTTGAGACGGAAAACCTAATGGCTGCGAAATACCTGCAACTAATGTTGACTGTGCGAAAAGATAAATTGGAAAATATATTAAATCGCCAAATGGTTAAGTGTTGGGGGAACTTGGCAGCCACAGACTGCTTACCTCCCTTCACAACCATTGAAGGTCGGAGAAATAGGGCATATAACTGTAAAACAATAGAAAGTGATCGAACTGCATCTAACAAGAAAGAACATCGCCTATGAGGAAAGACAACAAACACAGAATAAGAAGAAAATTGTTGAAAGCATATGTGTGGAGCACAGCACAGTATGCCTATGAAATACGGGAAGTCTGAAACGCAGACAGAAAAACGGTAGCAGCCTTTTGAAATGATGTGCTTCAGATGTATGAGGACGATAGCATGGACAGACAAAGATAATAACAAATAAGTTACAGAAATAGTAGAGGAACAAGAATATCTGGGGAAAAAGAGAAATAGTAGGGCGGAATACGTTCTAAGGCAAATCTGGGGAATAGTATGTGATATATTTCAAGCAGAGATAGGAAAAAAGAGGTAGATGTAGACCTAGATCAGACAGTTATAGATGCAAACTGTGCATATTACAGGGAAATCTGTAGGTTAGTTCAGAATAGGGAACAATGATGGTACGCGTCTAACCAGTTCTAGGACTGAAGACCTAATGATGATGATGATCAATTTACCATTTACTGATTAGACTATACCCTTAATTAGAAACAAAAAATTAATTGTACAACTTTTGCTTAATCAAACGTAACAATTTATTTTATTTGCAACAGTTGACAATTGAAGATACATACAAAAATAAAATTTGCAGTTAATATAATTCAGGTATAAATCTAATATTGTAGCTAATACTCATCATGAAATGGATAATACTTGTGCGTTTTTACTCTGAAAGTAAAATAATGTTAATATATAGAAACTACCTTATAATAACTTTAACAAAAGTTAATATACTAAATCAACATACTATTTCATGTGGTAAGTAAAAAAATGTCTTATTTGTTGAACTAGGGCTTTTCAAATAAAAACTACCAAAAAATTAGTAATTCGTTTAAGCAAGCAAAATTTTGAAGAACTGTAAAAGGGTTGTTTTATTTGACAGGTATGTTGGCGAAACAGCATTTTATAAATTTCTTATAATTCAAAAGCAAAACCTTTTAGACACAAAAATATTCTGGATGTACATATAACAGAGTAGCCAAAATGAGGGAACTATGGAGTTGTCCCAAAACTATCACTTCGACCTTAAGCTCCTTAGATGAGCATATGAACTACGTACTTTAGGACAACTTCGTAATTAAAAACAGAATTTTAATTTGATACATCTTATTACTCTACCAAAAATACACACCTTAACAATTTAATAAATAGGTTTCATGACTCTTCATCGCCGTAGTATAAATTCTATACTTTATTCATTATATAAATGCTTTTAAATTATTCAAAAATGACAATTAATAAAGTCAGTCTAAGTAAGCATGTTACCTGTAAATTGCTTTATTGATATTACTGATGCAGAAGAATTTCATAAGAACTGAAAGCAGACAACTGACTATAGACTACTTGTGAATGAAATGAAGTTGCAGAAGATCTACAATTATTTATAAGAACTCATTACAACATGTGTGTTGAATTAAGCAAGGTGGTGTATTAATGTAAGGAAATGATAAGCATTGGTTATCGTAGACATTAAAATTAGTGAACAATGTAAAATGGTCGTAATGGAAGGGTGCATGAATTATATGTTAATTAGATGTCCCATAAACTTTGGGTACCTCAGATCATTGTGTGATAGTCTTGAGTGTAACTTTATGTACTAGCTACTTAAGCATGATTTGTTTTATTTAAATAAACGTGTCTGTTGGGTTTTACTGCCAAGAAGAAATCAATTTGTTCTTGGCACAACTCTCATCACTCAGTATTGTTTATTTTGAACTGTTCAATGTTACTAAAGGTGGCCACTTCTAGTTGCAATATCATTCTGGCCGATATCAACACTATGCTTGCTAGATTTAAATGATTAACATCCACTTCTCTTCATCCTCGATACCAGTGTGTTGGGTTATTCCCAATAAAAATTAAACTGAAGCAACTCTATTCGTAGCGAGTGGTAAACCGCAGTGTGAATTCAGTGTACAAGCACTGTGAAATGTGTATTCTGTGTAGTCATCGTGAAATCAGTGTATTTTTGTGAAATCTGCAGATAATCCTGCTGTTTAACGTAGTATCAGAATTCTTAACAAAAACATGAATAAAATAAAGTTGTTTTGAAATTTTAAATTGAAAATATTTTACATTTTATTCATTATCCAGAATGTTATTTTCGCAACAACAGAAGAAATTATGAATTGGCACTACTTTTAATAGACAAGATAGAGGATATGGAATTCATATGAACTCCAGCCTCAGAGTAATATTATTGAGTAGTCAAGAGTTAAGTTTAAAGATCAAACAGCTTAATTTAAACTACAAATTATTCAAAAATCTATTAATTAGTATGTTATCCACATTCAGTGCCCAAATTTAAACAAGTAAATGATTTTATTTATAAAATTCCTTGTTTCAATATTATTCGTGCCTAATCGTTATAGGACGTGTCATTCTGCATATGCGTACATCTAAAAATGAAGTGACTTAGAAGCCAATAAAGTACAAAGACATTCTTAGTTTATTTGTGTTATAGTTTGCAACGCATGTTGAGCTGTGTTTCAGTTTATTTTCCGGCATAAGGCTGTGTAATACTTTACAACTTTGAATTACTTATTATTTAAGTTATTAAGACAAGTACGAAGTAAACATTAGTCTGACGTTTAGTAAAAATTAAATCGAGATATGAATTATAAACACAAGTATGCTTAATGAAATCAAATGAACTAACATAATCTTCGGCCAAACTGGATAGCTTTAAAATGTGTTAATCAAGGCATGACATTTAATCCAGCCTACCCGCATGCCGTGTCTCCCCCTGTTTAATGAAAACATTGCATGGTACAGTTGCATAAACTGTTACTTTTATCAATTTTTACTGACTAGAATATTTAAATTTTTCTATTTAGCAAAATATCAGTATACCGCATCATATTCATATCGGGGTAATGGAATTTTAAAATGCAGATTGTAATAAACTTGCCGAAAAATGTATTACGTAAGACTACTATAATAAATAATACTTACTGTTTCTCAGAAAGGTGAACGTTTTTATATAGTTGCTTACAACGATATTAAAAACATAGTGTTTAGATTTTAGAATATACAGTTATAAAGTCTGTTAAATGGAGAAAATGTTTCGCAATTTAAAAATAAATAACACTGTTTAAAAAATTCAATATATCGTATTGATTGCAGAGAGAAACAACAAAAATGATTTTTCCCAAAACCTGTTTTTAGAGTTATCCAAAACTATTGTTATGTAATTTTTTTTCATGTCTGACACATTTATTTAGATCCTGCTCAAATCCTGCAACAACACCTGGTATATTAGACCTTCCTATAATAAGCTCGCTTTCTAGTAATTTTCAATTTTAAATCTAGTTGCCTTAAAACGTAAAATTTATGCTATAAATTAAATAGTCAATACCCTGTTTTAGGTATCCGTGAACTCATTATACCTTGCGATAGCGTGTAAATACTTTCTCGATTGTTTCAATCGGAAACTCGTTGAAATAGGGTATTGAGCTATCCGATAAAACTGTGGTTCAAGTTTGGTAATCGTGTTTGATTACCCCAATATTACTTGGAGCTCTGGTTATTTAGCGAAACAAAATTGATATTCACTTTCTTTTTCGATATACTAGACGCAAACATTTGTCATAATTTTGTTGGTTCCGTTTTCCTTGTGGAAAGTTCGCGCACGCAATACAGTGTGGCCAGTAATGATGGTTTTTACAAAACTATACTTTTCGGCAACAATAAATTAATTCGCCCATAACTATTCTAGCTTCTTCCGGTGGCCCTAAAGCCACGATGGATTGCCGCCCCTTGTTGTGATGAGAGGACAGCCCCAAGGCGGAATCACGCGCCCCTTGCTCTGTCAGTAAAGACGGTAGAAGCCGGTACGAAGGCAGGCACTCGAGGGTGAGTGTATGTATTAATTGACACCATTTGGTAGCCACACTTGGTGGCCTTAAACTGATTACTGTGATGTGAGATAGTCGGAAGTAGTAATATTGCACTTATTGGGATCCTTTTCTTCACTTATTTGTATGTCGGAAATTGCATGCTCGCGATGATGATTTATAACTGTTGGTTTACCTGCGTTCTTTTTTTTCTGAGTTATAAATTTTCTTTATTAGTTAAGACCATGTACTGCCAATGTGGCATATGTAATTTTTATATTTACGACCATTAAGAGCTGTGGTTTTTAGTGTTGCGGTTGGTTTGCTTTTTGTTGCATTGTTGCTAAATAATGTAAGGGGTATGTACCTAAAAACGGTAGCTCGCCATGTTAAAAATGAATTTTTTTTTGTTTGATTTTGTAAATATGTATAACGTGTACTTATGGATTGTTCATTCGTTGGTACTATTGTGCTTTTGTACATAACTTTTTTTTAATTAGAGGTTTTTCGTTTGTATATGTTTAATTGTGCATGAATGAGTATAATTTTGTTTCATGCCTCTCTTTATTTTGCACGTGTAAGACCCCGCCTACTCACCGGTTGAGCCCGGCCATCTTCTTTCTTTGGGTATTTTTCTCTTTAGGCTACGTCGATGCACGTAGCAACTTAAAAAATATGTTGATTATAAATGGTTTTGAGGTACCTGCAGTGATAGTAAAAGTTGATGCTGAAGCCATACACTAAATAGAGAGATTTACAAGAGAAGAGCTGAAAACAATAATTAGTGATGAGGACGTTTCCAAGTATTTTAGGCCATTGTTCTTTAAAAATCCTGAATGCTTCAAATTTGTTTTTGACCACATAAAAATTCTCTATTTATCAATCAATTTTTGAAAAAACACATTGCTGGTAATACATGTCAGAAAAAAGAGAATACGCAAGAAGGTTTTAGAAGAAGTTCGAGTTTATGCTCTTTAAGTACGATGTGCGACTGTAAGTTGTTTATAAATGCAGTAAATATGGTAAAAAGTTTTACTGATGAAAATTCAGCTATACTACACCAGTTAAAAGTATGGCCTAAGGCTCGAGTAAATGCAATAAGATGGGAAATGGGAATGTATTGTAATATAACTTGTTTTTGTAAAAATGCACTTTAAATTGTCAAAATTGCTAATAAGGACAGGGTTTCACAGTATACGATGGATTATGTGAATTTTCTATACATTTATTACGTAAGCACATAAATATACCCATTAAAACTAACGAGTCCTAATGCCAAAAAGTTATGTGTTTCTTTCATTCTCGCTCTAATTCTGGAAATGCGTCTAAAATAAACCTACTATCGGATATTAAAGTTTCTATATCAGAAAAGTCTAATACTTTCAATATTTATAATTTGCAAATAAGTTCCGCTAATAAACAAAAAGACACAAATTCTGATGTATTATTTGAAAATGTGACAGACTTGAGTCAATATGCTAATGAGTCTTCCAAATAGAATGCGTTCAGATATTCAAGATCCGAGAGATCACGGCGATTCAGAGGAAAAGTTATTGACAATTAGACTGTAATTACTAATTTTTTCGAAAGTGCCTAAAGAATTTATGAAATTGTTGAAAGCATTCCTGAAGTAGCAGATAAGATTATATCTAATGTAGCAAACGAGTGTGCTTTAAATTATGCAAATAAGAATGCTAATTGGCAAAGCTCCGAACAAAAAAAGCAATTTTTAACAAAATTTAGAACGTGACTTTTGAAGTCGAGTATAGTACTGCCAATAGGAACAAAAAACATCTGTTGCACATCTAATACATTTGGTGAATAATATCTCTAAAAATAAACATAAATTTACATTAGCCATTTAAGAGCCGAAGACAAAATGAATGCTATTTCAGCTGAAAAAATGTGTTCTTTAGAAAGAAATTGCCTAAATACTATTATTGACAGCGAAGTACTGTACTTTACTTAAAAGTTGTGAATTTTGTGTCGACTTCTCTTTTGGATCATTGCCTAACATCATATGACAGAGTTCATAGAGTATGGTTTTCTATATTTATTATGAGAATTTTAGGAGCAGCAATAAAGAAAAATGCTGAATTTACTCTCAAAGATAATTTTCCGACATTGAATTGCTACACTTCTGTAAAACTGAATGCACATACGCTAATAAAGTTCATACTGTTTCAACTTCCATACTTTTCAAGTCAAATTTGTGAAAAGCAGTTTCGAATGGCTAGGTCTATAACCTCAACCTTTTCTACAGATTAATTTTAGTATCAATAATTTTCTGCAATGTATGACTAGAATCCAAACAATAAGTGATACTATAGATGATGTTCGTAAGGATTTTACCTTTCCAAGAGAAGAAAAGGAATCAATGCTTCTTGAAGTCACGTATACATTAACTGAAGAAGATGTACGTAACTTCAATATTATAGATTGTGTGGAAGCAGCTGATGAAAATGGATTTGCTAGGGTATATCTAGCATTAAAATAGTAGGAAGAAGAACAGCCCTTAGCAGAAGACGACCTTGGAATTGAAAATGCTATAGCTGAAGAAGTTGATTCTTTTAATATTGTCTGTAACGAAGAGGTACATTTAGATTCTGAAGATCTTAAAGATTTTTCAAATGACATTACAGATAATACTGAAGAAGATTCGCCATATATAAGAATTAAAATTAAGAATAAACACACTATTATAAAAAAATCCTCTTATTGCTAGTTGTTAGATTAATCTTCGGACAGAATAAGTGTGGACAGATTAAGGAGATATATAATTAATAAAAGTTCTTAAAAATCAAAAACGTAGGAAATTGTTTAATAGAATTCTAAGAAAACAAACTAAAATAAATCATAAAAAGTCAACATAACAATTCAAACACTCAAGTACAGAAAATATTTCCAAAGACGTGCTTATATAGGTAACTGAAGTGTGTCTCGAAAAATATTATGCTGTGTAGCAAACGAATCCGTGACGTTCAGTAAGCAATGGATTCCATTACTAAAAGAAATAACAAATGAAAATCAAATGCCCACAGTATCTAGGTAACACTGCAAGTTTTTCCTGGGGTTTCCTTGCAATATTAACATGAAATACAGCTTACACACATGATTTCTATTTATACATACAACAACTAATTATCAACAATAGACATATTAGCAGCCCCCGGCTGCTTAAGCATTACGGTAACGTAATAACACACTTCTTTAATAACCATCCTCTCAACCGTATAAATAGAAACATGTTAAAAAATGTTTTCCAAACCTCAAATTATTGAATTTATTTGAAATTACCAATAAAAATTAATCAGCTGATTTCACGTTAAGCGTATTGACTATCTAAAAAGTCGGTCCCAGACCGCAATGCAAATTGAAGGCAATCATTCTTAAACTTAAACTTTTCACCTAATGTACTCAAACCAAATATATCGAACATCAATAAATCAAAGTCACCTTCAAGTTATGCCATAAATGTCAAACTTGAAGTTTTTATTTTTTTGACAACGATCCTAGGTTATGGATCGAAACGTAAATAAAGATGATTTTAAAAACTATGAGTGGTTTAATTCCCAAAGAAGATTAAGAAACATACTTAATAATTTGCAATCTTTCTTCTGTTCTTCAATTCTTATATGTAAACTGCAGAAATTTAATGTGTGATTGATACTAGTCTACTAAAAAAAACAAATATGAATTCAGCACTTTCGGTTCGTTGTGTATTCTACCTTACTTAACACTACTGAATTTATTACACTGCCTTTGTTCTATTTACTATACGGCAGACCCACGATAATATTTTTCCATACCTGTATAGAACTAATCAATGAATCAGTAACCTACAAGTAAATTGATTATTATCATTGTTAGATTTTCAGTCGTGGAACTGGTTGGACACATACCATCATTGTTTCCTAGTCCGAGCTAACCCACACATTTCACTGAAATTCCCACAGCATTTCTTTTACTATCTGTGTGCAATTTAGGTCTACCTCTACCTCTTTTTTTCTTCTTTGCTTCTAATATATCCCGCACTATTCCCTCATGCCTTAAAACGTGTCCTATCATCTTATCTGTCATATTTTTCACTGTTTTCCATATATTTCTATCTTCCCTTACTAAGTCCAGTACTTCCTTGTTATTAATTTTCTCTTCTTCATCATAGGTCTGTAGCACCAAATTTCAAAGGTTTCAATCTTTTCCTGTCAGTTTCTTCTACTGTCCACATTTCACAGCCATACAGTGATGTGCTCCATACATATGCCTTCTGCAGTCTTGTCCTTATTTCCTTCTTTGTAGTCTTCAAACATAGTAGTTGCTTTTTCTTGTTAAATGCAGCACGACCTTGTGCTAACTTTGTTTGGTATCTTTTGCACTTTTCTCATCTTGCATTATTTGGCTTCCAAGGTAACAGAAATCATTAACCTCTTATGAGTTCTCGTTTCCTGTTTGTATTCTGATTTTTGACTTAATTTACACCGCTTTACATACTAGTACCTAAATTTTGTTAATTTACATACTGTATCTCTCTGTTAGTACTGTTTCCATTTCATTAAGAGCTGCTTCCAGCTCTTCATTGCTAGATGTGAATACCGCTATATCATCTGCATAGCTAAGCATATAAATTGTTTGTCCCTGTATAATAATTCCAAATGCCTTTCTGCATTTGACAGTATTCACTTCAATATACAAGTTAAAAATTAACGAAAACAAGGCACATCCCTGTCTCACTCATTTCCTAATATCTACTCTACGTTCCTGCCCTAATTCTATTACAGTTGTATGCTCTCTGCATAAGCTATGTACTATCCGTCTATCCCTGTAACTAATTCTTATCGTTTTTAGTATTTCAAACATTCTTTGCTATTTTACATTGTCGAATGCTTTTTCCAGATCCACAGACCATATATACACGTTTTCTTCTTTTTCTAATGTTTTTTTCATTATCACCTTTAAAGCTAAATGGCCGCTGCATTTCCATTTCTCTTAAACCCAAATGGTTCTTCTCCTAGTATTTCTTCAGCCAATTTTTCATCTATCTTTATACAATTGTAGTTAATATTTTTAACATGATGCTATTGAATTTATTGTTCAAAAAGTTTCACATCTATCCACACCTCTCTTTTTGGTATAATGACTATAGTGTTAAGTTTGAAATATTTGAATATCTCGCCTGTCTCATACATATAGCTGACAAGTTGAAAGAGACATTTTGATGCTGCTTGTCCATCAGCTTTTAAAGTTTCTGCTTGCACTTTAGCTATAGGCAGTGGTACCTTATTATTTTTTAGGTTCTTTAATTCTAGTTCAAACTCGTCTCTAAGTAGAGGATATCCCAAGTAATCCTTATCAATGTCTGAATCCTGTTCTAATTCTTCTAATTCCGGTCTGACATAAATCCCTTATATATTCTTGCTATCCATCCACTCTCTTTATATTTTCTATAATGATGTCTTCTTCCGCGCCTTATATTTTTACTATACGGCTTTTTATCCCTAAAATGCATTCTAATTAGTTTGTATGCTTCGTCTGTTTTTTCAACTGTCATCTCAGTTTCTCTGCTTTGTCTGGTCGCTTTTGCATTTTCGCCCTTCTATTAAATTCAGAATATTCTTTGTCTTTCGTGATTCCTTATTTTCTTTTTGTTTATACCCTAGAATATCTCTGATCATAATTTCGAAACTGGATTTAATGTTATTCCATTCTGCTTCTACTTTCCTAGTATCAGAAATTTTCCCCATGTCTTTTAACAATTTGTTTGACTTTTTCCTCAAATCTTTGGTGGGTATTTTTATCCTTTAGTTCCAAAGTACCTTTTTCCATTCCTCTTTTCCAAACTTTTAAATTTCAGTTTGGATTTCATAATTACTATGTTGTGGTCAGTGTTTATATCTCCTTCTAGATAGCTTCTAGTGTATTACTGTATTCCTATACCATTGTCGAACAAAAATGTAATCTATTTGATATCTCCCTATGTCTTCTGGCATCTTCCACATGTATCGTCTTCTGGCATGATGTTGAAATAATGAATTTGTGATGGTTAAGTTGTTTGTGGAAATAACAAATGATCTACTACCCACTATAAAATTAGCGGACCTTCTAAGAAAGTATTACAACCAATGTTACTGGGGATATCGGTTGGCAGAAACTAATGCGCTTCCAGTTTAATGGTAATATAATTTTGTCTGGAGATCAATAGTTCAAGCATAGTTAATGAAAATTTAATTTTCTGGTTATTTTACAAAGAGAAAAGCCAATGACCCGTTTCTCAGTGTTTGCAGCTCGTTTCCAATAGTTGGTTACACTCGAGTATAGAGGCATGTGGGAAATGTTTTGTATATATTAATACAATGTGATTCTATTCTAATTCAAGATATTTGTTGGTTGTTTTGCAAAAAAAAAATTCGCTAGTCTGACAGGCTGCAAACAGAGCAAAAACCGGTCATTGGCTTTTCTCTTTATAAAATATCCAACAAATTAAGTTTTCATTCGCTATGCTTGAACTAATCATCTCCAGACAAAATTATATGTCACCACTAAACGTTTTTGTCACAAAATTCTACTAGCCTAATTACCTGTCGTTTCTCGTTCCTAAACCAAATTACTCCTTCTCTACCCTCACCCACAACTGCATTAAAATCTATAATTATTAACTTTTCATGCCCTTTTACGAATCTTAGTGTTTTTAATATCTTTTTACATTGCTTTTACCTCTTCATCTTTGTAGCTAGAGGTGGGCATGTAAACTTGTATTATTACCATATGTACAGGTTTAGATTCTAATCTAACCATGAGTATTCTTTCATTCTTTTGAAAGTTTTTTTCTACACAATACCCTACCTTTCTTCCACATAACTATCCTTACAAACAAATTTCCTTCCTCCGTTCCTGTATGATTTATCATAAAGCCTCCGCTCTAAAAATCCACCACTTCTGACCACCGAACTTCGATAATCTTTATTATGATGTCTATTGCTAGCATATCCATATTCAATTTTCAAATTCTCTAGCTTACCTACTTGCTGCATGCTTCTAAGATTCCACAGTCAGAATTGCAAAATGTTACCGGTTTTTCTTTTAACCTTGCCGATCACATCCTCCAAAGTAGTCCCCTTCTGGAAATCCAAATGGGGTACTATTTAACTCCGTAATCTTTTACTCCAGAGGAGTATTAATAATGAATAATATTTTGGTACGCTGTATACTTGGGAGTCTTGTTGATCGGGTACACTCCAAAGTCAGCGCTAAAGGTACCATTATTTCCAACCCTGTTTTTAGTTTTTGTTTTTAGTTTTTGTTTCAGTTTGTCAGATTTTTAGGTTTGTTAGATTGTTAGAGTTTGTTAGGTATGTTAGATTTTTAGGTTTGTTAGATTTTTATTTAGTTTTTTGCTTAGGGTGGATTAACTATGAAGTTAGAATGAATTAGAAGCACGATTATTTTTCGCGTTTAAACCCAATGTAGTATCTCCAGGTGGAGCATTGGGGACGTGACCGCAAGTATAGCGGCCGTTATTCAAATTATAAGAGTTGTCACGCATGTTAAAGATTCCTACCTTGCTTGGAACAGCAAGGGTTCGGCAAAATTCCAAATTTTCCAGGTAAAAAAAAACTCGCTTCCTGGCCAATGTTGTAGTACCTTCGGGTGGAGCATTGGAAAATCACATGTAATGTATACTTGGGAGATAATTTTGTGGTGTTCCGTTACCTTCCACATCGCAATAATGTCTCTTAGAATGTGATACCGACCCCTATGGTCTCTGAAACTCTAAGTACTGAGAGCTGTTGCCCTTTTTTGGAGACATGTCCTAGTCTGGTCCTAGATAAAAATCCTAATAATTTGGTTAAACCAATAGTTCGGCTCTTTAGGTCACTTAAACATGCAAGCAATTCTACCCGTTCTAGTATTCTAAAACTTCTTCACGGTGCAGATCCGTTTAGAAGGGATTTGATTTGTATAACAGAATAAATGTTAATTTTAAACAAAGGACTATTGTGTTATGTGCAAAATGCAAATATTATGATAAAAAAGGAGATAGAATTAAAATTGTCACAGAAAACTTAATAATCAGTCAGGGTTAGCGACTTATAGCTAACTCCAAAGTACTCCGTTCGTTGACTTACTATATAACATGGATTTACTAGATTTTATAATATTTGTTTTCTAAATTCAATATCTAATTTTATATAGAAGAAAAATTACAAAGCAAATCCAACTTACTCAGCAAATACCAGTAATCTGCCATTAACATTGAGAGTGTCAATTTTCGCTATATCGTCAGGAGAAAGATGAAAATCAAAAATTTCAAAATTTTCTTTAATTCTTGTCTTATTGATAGATTTTGGAATTACAATAATACCACGCTCAACTAGGTATTTTAATATTATTTGAGCAGACGTTTTCTGAAGTCGTCCAGCAATTTCCTTCACTTTAGGATCATCAAGTAACTTTGGATCATTTGGTTTAGCCCCAGGTCTGCCAGGTGAGCCCAATGGACTATAGGCCATTAATAAAATATTTTTTGAAGCACAGAATTCAGCTAGTTTGTACTGGGTTAAATATGGGTGACATTCTACCTGAAGTAGGATTTTGTATTAAAAATAAGAATAATTATAAAAGTTAAACACTACAGTAAAAAATTCATATTCAAACCATCGTATGAGTAAATAGTGAGACGGATGGAGTTTTGGGTTCTTATTTTTTTGTGCAAGTCAGCAACTATTAGCAGAAGAATTGTAATCAAAGACTGTTACTTTGATAAACCAGCATGTGCATATACACTGCAATTCGTCTGCTTTTTTGGCTTGGCAGCATTTGTGGAATTACAAGTGCCAAGAAGCTATCCTATAATAAGGACACATCGAAGAGCTATATTTAATTAGATTTTAGTAATAATAGTTAGCTTTTATATATCATGTGCGTGGTTTTATTGAAATCCATGTAATGATTTTGTATAAAACTTCGCCACGAGTTTTTTAAACAGTACAATGTGGATTTTTAAGTTAATATTAAATAAGGTATATAAATTTCATAAGGTGCGTCAGATAAATATTTTTGATTTAAACTAATAATGATTTAATTGTTATGTTAGATAAAAGGGTAAACATAACAAACTAGTATTACTTGTTCCAGGCAATAAACTTATGAACTTTTCCATATTTTTTTCGTTTGAATACTTGAATCAAATGTTTAAGAGAAGCAATTATTTTTACATGGTATAGCTGAAAAATCACGAATAATCAATTGAAATCCACTTACAATAACCAACTTGTTAGCATTTTTTGTCTTTTCCTGTAGATGAAGTACATGAAAAATAACCATATGGTTGATTATAACACCAATCCACTTTTCAGTTTACCATGTTATGGAAAAGAAATATCTCTGATCATTTCTTTGTCGTTATGCTGCTCACATTATAAAAATATGTGGGGAGCCTATGAAGAACCAAATGACAAATATCAAGTTAAGGCCAATAATGAAATATTTCAGCAATAAAATATCTAATGACCTGGAAAAACTCTGTCACTTGATGAATCGATGATTTAGAGACATTGGGCAACTAGGCGGCTCCATGGATAAGAAAGGTACCAGTATGATTCATGATCCCATGGTCCCGCGTTCGATTCCCAACACAGACCGTTTGAAAAATGTAGATCCCAAGTGTGAGTCATGCATGTTAAAGATCCCTACCTTACTTGGAATAGCAAAGGGTTCGGCAAAATGCAAATTCCAGGTTAAAAACTTCCAGGAAAACACAGTACCTTCGGGTGAAGCACTGAAAGATCAAATGTATCAGTATTTTTTACAGGGCAGTTCCATGGATCAAAAAGCTAATCTCAAGGTCCTAGGTTCGATTCCTGACATGGATCACTTGAAAATGTTAGATGAGCATTTCCCACAAAATATGCTCTTGTTCCGATGAGAGGTAAAATGTAGGTCCCATGTGTGAATGTTTGATGTACACTAGGAATAGCAAGGGCTTGCCAATTTGAAAATTTCCAGGTAAATAAAACAGCTTCCCGGTCCATATAGTACCTTCGGGTAGAGCATCGGAAAGTCAAATGTCTAGGAGACAACTAATATTTCAACAATGTATAAAAAATAAACCACAAATATGGTACAAAACTTTATGAACTTACTAAATGTGATTATTAGTGTTAAATATATGTTTATGTTAATCGATCAGATATGCAGAATGGAAAAAGGTATGTCCACAGTTTTAGATTTGCTGGAAAATTACTGTATTTAGAAAATGCTGTTGTATCTTTAAGTCGAATGCTCTACAAGTTTAAGGCACTGATTTAAACATACATCACGTAATTTTATAATAATGAATTATTACCACATGTATAATTGGAATACAGCAATTTTCAGACAGACGATTAATGAACAATTTTTTTATTTGGCATAATAACGACACACATTTTTTTACTGTACAGCTGTGTTTATAAATAATTTTTATAAGTATATTTGGCTAAAGCACTTTTACTTTTGGACACATAAAGGAATATTATGAATGAAAAGGAAAAGAAATCACATAGAAGTGGCAAAACAATATAGCAAAAGTGAAAAGAAACCTGAGATGTTTTACAATTCTACCAAAGTTGGAAATGACATAATTAAAGTTTCCAACCATAGAGATGCGTTGAAAAATGTAAGTATCGTCCTATTGCTAAGTATAATGAAAGTATGATTGGTATTAATGGGAAAGATCGGATAATGTCTTATTATCCCTTCAAAAACAAGACAATTAGGTCGTTTAAAAAGCTAGGACCACACTTTCTTCAACATATGCTGTTGACTAGGTATTACTATCAAATTTCCAACTAATATGATTTTAGGTTACAAGTATTAGTTATCTAATCAATACTGTACATATTAAACTAAAACAAAAAATCTCAAAAATTAAAATCAAATCACTTGCTATCAAAGATAAAGGAAAAATCAAGAAATGAATCATAAAAAGTATTGCAAAAGATATTTTCTACAAGTGTATGAGTTGTCCATCAAGGTATATTATGCAGCTCTACCTGGGTCATACTTAATATAATTAGCTTTGTCCCCTTTTAAACTATAATTAGCATACCTTTACGCTTTAAAGTATTTTTGGTATGTCTTGATTTCCATGCTATTGCTAACTTACATATGAGGGATTGATTTTATATTGTTTCTCAATGTGCTATGGCTTATCCGTGTGCCACTAACAATTTTTCGTATAACTTACAAGAATAATGTGTATATAGACTTCTGAATTGTGAAATTTGTTGGTATTCAGTGCTTATAACATGGAATTGTTTTAAATTAATGCAGCTTGGAAATGATTTCACTCTAACAATTACGTACAACTAACCTGATTTACTACAGGAACAATAGAACCATGTTTTAGAATACGTTCAATTTGTTTCTTGTTAAAATTACTAAGTCCTATTGATTTAGTTAACCCCTTTTTGTATGTTTCTTCCAGTTTCTTCCATGTACCTAAATAATCATATTCTGAATACTGAAAGCCATTTGGACCAACTGGATAAAGAGAACCTCCTTCCTATAAAACAGAAAAGTATTAATATATTTATTTCAATTGTAATCTAAAATATGGTAGTAATGGTTCCATTGTTTTAAAAAGATGTTATAAATGGGTCAATTCAAAGTATTCACATAATATAATATAATAATAATATAATATGAATTATAAACAAAATTACATCTTTACAACAATACATCTTTAGGTTATATATTATTTGTATGCACCTAGGTGCAAATCACGTGTGTGTGCATAAACTTCTTAATTAAGACCCTGCTTTTAGATACAATATTAGCAAAATATGACTGTAAAAAATTCTATCTTATAAAGACCTATGTGTGCAACTTATTTTTATTGAAACTTTTTCCTAGATCCATTCAATCTTTTATAACATATTACAACACTTTAGCATAGTATTAATGTTGTAATAAATGTGGTTTTTACATATATAAATATAATTGTTAATGTTACTCATTTGTTTTATCGTTATTGGTAAGTCATTATATATTTTAGTTGCTATATAGTTAAGAGAGCGTTGACTAGCACTTTTCTTGTAGTAACTAATTTTTATATTTTTATTATTGTTAGCTCTGGTTGCATAATTGTGATTTATGTAATTTTGCGTTATACTTTTCTTATGAATAGTAATACAACATGTTAAAAAATAAAGTTGTCTAATATTTAATATATTTGTATTATATAATAGGTTTGATGAGTAAGTCCTTTTCTTTCGAATATGATTTTAGGATGTATTTTTGAGCTACATTTACTATTTGTAGAGCATTGTTGTGGACGCTTCCCCAAGCTAAGATTCCGTATCTTATCAATGACTCTACCAGTGCTTTATATATTGTTACCAGTAATTTATCATATAGTATATTACGCAGTATATAAAATTTATGTATGAGTCTATTGATTTTACTAGCCAAGTTATTAGTGTGACTTGTCTATCGCAAGTGAGTATCTAGTATCACTCCGAGGTAAGTGATTTCATTGGTTTCTTTAATAGTAAGGTTATTAATAGTCAGTGTATTGAATTGTGGTCTATTTTTTTGTGTAATTGAAAAAGCAATATATTTTGTCTTATCCGTATTTAGAGTTAGTTTGTGCCAATATAGCCAGTTCTTTATGTTTTCTAGTCCATTTTGCGCTTTTTGTTTAGTTAGTATCCAATTTTGCTCTTGAAATACTAATACGGTGTCATCAGCGTAAGCAATAGATATGCCATCAATGGCAATTTCTAGCAAGGAATTTATGTATGTTATAAAAAGTATAGGTCCCAGCACCGTTCCTTGTGGGATGCCTATTTGTACAGTTTGTGGATCGCTATATGTATTATTGTATTTTAGAATTTGTTCGCTATCTTTTAGGTAGTTATCTACTATACTTAGCACGTTACCTCTTATTCCATATGCTTCAAGAGTTTCTAATAGAAGATTGTGGGGGACTGTGTCAAATGCTTTGAAACGGTTGGTTTTGTAAATTTCTACATTTGCCATTATTTATGTAATTTAATATTATTTCCGTGCTCAGATCTTCATGGTCTGTAATACCTTTTATGTTGGCTAAATTGATAACTTCAATTTGGAGGTGGTTGATAAGAACCTGTCGACGAAGCCATTGTCCTTCTTTCAACGAACGCCGCTTTGACAAGCTGTCTTTTAATGCACCCATCTTCGTCTCGCCTTATAGCGGTTTTGGATGTATTAAATGATATATTTGTGGAGTAGATTTTGGTATTACATTGGTTTATACGTTTATTTTTTCTACTCACAATACCGCCTTGCTGATATTTCCTGCTTTTACTTATATTAGGTGAGCCACGTTTTTCCTGTTTTGTGTTTTCTAATATTAATTATTTATCTTTCAGAATCTTGTATTGTACGAATATCAAAGATGTTCTTTGTTAGCTATTAATTCATTGAAACCCACTTCTGTGGTAAAGTATATCTTCCTGAAATTTCAGCGCTAACATTACTTATTTCAGGGTCCGTAATCTTGGTTATAATCTTGGTATTAATCTTGGATTAATCTTGGTATTAATCTTGTTTCATGTAAACAGATCCTTATATCAGCCCGTGGATGCTCCTTGTGAGCTCACTTCAATTCTGTACTAATCATCCGTTTGGATTCCCGTCTAAATTCAATATTAAATATTACTTCATTCAGTCAGTGGCTTATGTACTGAAGACTCGTTGGAACTGGAAATCATTGATTTATGATCCAAACTCCAGGTTGTATACTTAGAAGTTAGTGATACCTATTGCTGTATTTATTGTGTTGCGTTACGCAAGTATTGGCATAATTATTGTTTAATCTTGATTGAATTCGTGTAATTAGCCGTATGCTGGTTATATTATTTCATTGTTATTGGTAAACTATATCAAACTCTTGGTATCCTACCACCAGCTGTTCGTGTGTTTACTCATGTTACAGGTCAGCACTGGAGCACAGCGATTCACTAGCTAGTGATTGTATCGTCCAGGTATGCTCAGTTTATGCCGCTTTCTGGTGAGTAATCATTTACATTAATTAATATTTATTGCTAACCTGTAGGCGAAAAGCCATTTGTGTGTATTTTGTGAGGCCTTTCTCCTCTGTGTTTTGAAATTTACTTACCGGCGAGAAACATTTTGCGGCTAGTTTAATGTCAATTTGTATTCGCCAACAGGCGAAAGATACCTTAAATTCATTGCTTTTAGTGGGATACCGGTTTATATATTACCCTTTATGTGTGTTATTAAAATACATTTATATTTGCATTGCCACTGTGGTGTGTATTTAGTTCCAGATAAATTGCTTGTGCTTGTAATTCAGTTATTTTGAAATATAGTTATATGATTGTAGTGGCTACCGGTGTTATACTTATTTTGCTCTTTAGGTGTGATATTATCCGAAACCATTGGGGCTTGGGGTTTCGTAGTTCTTTCGGCATTTTAACCAAGTCACTGGCGCCTTTTATACTGTATTTACTTGTAGGTCTGTTCGGGTTCTTAACGACCTGTTTGCAGGAATCAAGATCCACCCCTGCAGAAGAGTCTTTATTAGCCGATGTGCAAAAAGTCACCGTATCTACCCTAATGAACCCACCTTTGTAAGCTTTCATCAAATTACCGTGACAGCTTTTGCAAGATCCAAAAATATCGCTATACATTTGTTATTGTTTTCTAAACTACCTTTTATTGTCTCGACTAACTCTAGTTTGGCATCACTTGTACTTCTTCCTGTTCTGAAACCAAACTGTCGTCTATGTAATATATTTATTTTGTCCAGATAATTAATTAATCTATTCTTTAGGCATTTCTCAAATATTTTTGCAAATGTGTTTATAATACTAATTGGTCGGTAATTTACAATATGTTCTGTTTCCAGCTTTATAGGTTGGTGTTACCAAGGATTTTTTAAATTGTGAGGGTACTATTCCACTTGTAAAAATTAAATTTATTATGGGCTGCAAAGGTTTCAATAAATAAATATGATAATCTTTCACAAGTTTGCTGGGGATATTATCCTCACCCGGGGCGCTATTGGTTTTTAGTGTTGATATATATTGTATTAATTCTGATTCATTTATTGGTTCTAAATACATAGATTTGCATACCCGTTTTTGTTGTTGTTTATTTTTTGTTATAGAGTTTATTTGTAGAGCCAATTTTTTTGCTATTGTTATATAATATTGGTTACAGTAATTTGCTGCTTGTTTTTCCTGCTTAAATTTATTATTTAGATCATCCACTATATTTAATTTGCTTCTTGCTTTTATGTTTTCATTTGTAGCTTCTGAAATTATATGATAGACTTTTTTTGCGTTGAACTTATTTGTATTTATTAAATTTGTATAGTATTGGTTCTTTGTTATTCTAATTAATTTATTTAAGTAATTTCTGTAGATTTTGTAGTTATAGGATTGTCTTTCTTTTTTACATAAGCTGCTTTTAGCTTATCCCTGTTTTTTATGGAAGTGATTAGGGCATTTGTAATCCAGGGAGTTAGTTTTTTTTGTAATGTCTTAGTTTGCTGTCTTATAATTAAACTTTTGTTATATAAACCTGTGAATGTATCAATAAATAGTTGATATGCAATTTGAGGATCATTTGCATTTAGTACATTTTCCCATTTTTGTTTACTGATAAGTTCATCAAATTTAGTTTCATCTAATATTCTAGTTGTTTTATTTTCTGGAGCAGTTGTATCTTTTTCCTTTTCTGTAAATTTCATGTCTAAATAAATTGGATAGTGATCCGTAATGTTAGTGTTTAATATGATTGGATATAACTGTATTTTGTTTTGGGGCGATTGATGTTTTATGAAAATGTGATCTAAGCAGGTTCTTGTATTGTTTGTTATCCTCGTTGGGGCATTTATTTGAGATGTGTATCCAAGTGCTTGTAGCATCGCTACGTATCGCATGTGTAATGCCGTGTTGGTAGTTAATATATCTATATTTATGTCCCCAATGAGAATCTTAATATTATAATTATCTAAATTAATAATATGTTCTTCTAAGTCTTCTATAAATTGCTCTAGGTTAGAATTTGGCGATCTATAACACGCTGAAACCATTATAGATCTATTATTGATTACTAATTTGATGTTACTAATGGTTACATTAGAGCGGTTTAAACTGTAATGAGATACTTCACAGTTTAGCTGTATGTTGACATAGATAAGGACTCCATCATTTTGATTATTTATACTGTTGTTATAATATGTTATAAATCCAGGAATGGAACAATTTGCTTTGTTTAATATCTGCCATGTCTCACTAAATATAATTACATCAATTTTCTTTAGATTACAAGTTTCTAATACTATTAGGATTTCCTCGAAATGTTTATTGATACTACTTACATTTAAGTGAAATATTTTAAGTAAGCTGTTGCTCTTGTTTAGTGTTTTGACAATAGATTTAAATTTATCAATATTCACATTAATTTGATATCTCTCATTTTGCTCTTCGATATAAAGTTCTTGTAATGTATCTTGAATATTCATTTGTAGTATGAAACCTATTATTTATCTGATAACTTGAATTTTATGTTGTGTGAATATTTGCTCATTATATAGTATCTCTAGAATTTAATAACTTAACTAATAATTAATTAATTAATAACTCAAAATCAATTCTAGTAATGATAGTTTATATTAAAGTTATCAAATTTGAATATTGGTTTTATCCATAATTTATCTTACGTTTCAGTTTTTCTATTTGAAAGTGCATAGTAGGGCAGTTCACATCTGTTGCCGAGTGGTGTGTGTCATGATTAAGATTGAACCTGATGTGATGTTTGTTCCCTTAAGTTACAGCAATGTTTTTCTTTTTTTTCGCATTCTTTAAAGTGATGTTTTCCACTACAAAATGAGCATATTATCCCAGATTCACAACGGTCTTTTCGGTGGTCAAATGTTTGACATTCATAGCATTGCATTACAGTTAAATCTTCTATTATTGTGAGCCTTTGTCAGCCAACAAAAATTTTTTGTATATGCATCAGTTTGTGAAAACTTTTAGGTGATATTTCAGCAAATATGATCGAATTCTTATTACGCAGTTCTTTTTATATAAGTTACTTTAATATGTTCGTTTTCATCTAAATGATTCTGGTTTTTTATTTGTGCTTCCAAATCCACCATTGAGCTGTTCCCTCGATAGCCCATAATTTTTATTTTAGTGTGTCTTAATTTTGTTTCCTCAATTTTATATGCCTTACCTAACTTTTCAAATGCCTTTGATTTAAATGTTTCCATATCTTCATGCGTCGCACATCTAATTATTAATCCGCCGTTTTTTGTTTCAACCATAGCTGTTACTCCAATACCAATTTAAGAAGGATGTAAATTTTTTTCCAAGTCGTTTTTTTGTTTTACTCACGCTCTGTATTTGTGTGAGTGCAATAATCAAACCTGGAATGTTTTTGTTTAGCTGAATGTTAGCTATGGATCCGGTTTTAACAACATTTGAAAAACTCATGCTGGAATTTTCTAGGTTATGTAGCTTTTGTTGTAGCAATAAATTTTTTTCTTTTAGAAGCTTGTATTTTTCATCAGTTTTATTTATTATTTATTCAATAAAGTAATTTCCTTATCTTTAAATTGTAGGTTATTAGTTAAATTTGCTATGCAAATTATCATTTTTTCTTGTATATTGTCTTTGTTAACACAGCACATAACCTTGTCAGTCGTCATTATAACAGTTGCTTTTACATGCACAATACAGCTTTTATGGTATGTACTATCACATATTACACACATTATTGGTTCATTTTTAGCTATTTTCTTTTTACATATTCCGCCTATTTACTCTAATTTACTGTTTTCTATGGAGCCGTCAGATTCGCCGTCCGAATCCGCCCCATCTTGCTTGCTTGCATAGGATTTAGTTTTGAATATGATCTAAAAGCAGAATATAGAAAAACGGCATTTCATGTGTTGATTATGTAACCCCTATTACTCTTTAGAAATTGAAACAAACAATACTTTTTAATGAACAACTCCAAGAATGCCATAATCGGCACTTCATTTCTTCTAACAGTCATTTTAAAATCAGCAATGTTTGTAGTCAACCTATGAAAGCTGTCTCAACAGAAAATATTCTATAGACTATTTTACCAGTACCAATGTAAAAGTAATTAACTTCAGAAAAAGTTCCTGGAATCTAGTACATCTTGTATTTCCAGCATTCTGCAATTGTCTTATTCATTTATAATTAAAGTTGTGCAGATTCAAAATTCGAGTTCTGCCTATGGCAACGAACTTTCATTGAAAAACATTTGTCATTACAACAGGTGTTTGTAGTGCATTCTATTGTTTTATCAGGATATGAATAGCAAAGTTATAAGCCCCAATAAAAACAAATGTATTAACAACATGCCCTCATGGCTTGTCGTTGTATATGTTTATTGTTTCTTATTAAACTTACTTTTTATATAATAATTTGGCTGTAGAAAAGGACAGTTAAACTGAATCTTAGACATCCTGTAATATCAGGTAGTGCAACATTAAGGAACAAAATGTGAGGTAGGTAATGCTGATATGTATTTATTGTTCATATTTAAAGTACCTTACATCAGGTTCTTATTGCCATATGAATGCATTCATTACATGAAATAGACTTTACAGTTAATTTTAGGTTTATAAAGGCAGGTAGAATATTAAATATCGATTTAAAACACAACAGTATGGCAATACAACATATGCTAAAAAGATACGTGCCTTTTACTTGAAATACATAAATATCAATGTTAAAAAAAGTAGGCGATTGGCAATAAAATTAGCAGGATTGATTATTTATTGCCATTGTTCTTAACAATTATTAATTTCAAGAATCTGCACCAAATATTTGGCGTGTCTTCAAAAGGATAAATTTACTCAAGGGACGGAAAAGAGAAGAAGAAAGAAATGGGTAATTAAGGGAAAAATAGGTATCTATATAACACCACCTATAGGAATCTTTAGATCAAAAAAGGAATTGGGAAAATTAAGAAAAAGGACTTTCGTTAAAAATTGATAATTTTCACTTTGCCAGAAAGAAAATGTAAACAAATCTAAATCCTTTCTCCACCAGATAACATATCCTCTTATATAAATATCTCAATTTTGTCAGACAAAGACAACAGCACATATATTAATGTTAAACATTCGTACAAAAGCAATTTACATCAAACCCAACTCAAACAGATAGTAATTACAATACAATTATGTTAGTCAATAAATTTCCGGATAAGAACTGATTGACAGGTTTACCAATGCAGAAATATTTTGAATTATTAAATGACAAATTTTCCTCGCAGATGTATACTTAATATTAAATCCGTTAATAAGTCATGCGATAAAATGTATTGATATTAATCGCTTTCCTGATCTCCTTCAAACAAGACATTTTATTGATATCATTAAATGATGCCAACACTTTTGTATCCTAAACATAACAACATTTTTTATTATTGTGACTCTCTGAAAAAGAAAAACGACTATAATGCAGAAATAATTGCAAATAAATTAGCAAATTACTTGACTGGGGATTTGGACACCGAAACACGTGTTTCTTGTAAACAGCACAACAGAACAACAATTACGACTGTGGAATCCTAACATATGTGATGCATTATGCTAACATAAAATTAGATTGAAAGAAATAATATTTAATCTTGAATGAACTAATTTGTTATTGAAGCACTCTGTATAAGTTTAATTTTCATGTAAAATAGTGTTTAAAAACAAGACTTGCAAGTAAATCTGTATTTTTATTACAATCAACTGAAAAATACAAAGACGCTCCTTTTATATCTGTAAATACATAGGGGAACTCAAATAAAAGTTGTTTTAAACCACAAGAATGTAAACAAAAAATTATAACCATTAAATTTTATAGTGAAAGCATGGCATGTTTTAAAAAGCTTTTAGAATTATAAAAAGAAATTGGTTGATATCCCAAATATGAGCTTTAGGAAGTTGGTTTAATAAATTCCATGCAATATGACATAGTTGTTAATAGACAGTTTCTATAAAGGGAAACCATAGACATTGTTGCAATTATTATAAAGCAAATCACAAATACACTTCATTACACTATATTATACAGACATTGAAAGCAGAATACAAAAGTATAGGTTTACATAGATGATGTAATTGTCTCATACAGTAGATTGAAACTGAGAGTGGTAAAAGCACAAAATAATTTGAAACATAGTATCAAGCAGACGCTGGCCGTAATAAAATATGATTTACAGTGGGGGGACAATTGGTCTGTTGGACTCAAGGAAAGTAGAATTAAACAGTTATATAAAACTCGTTGACTTGAAAAGATCAATCATGTAGGGGGTATGAAAAGGTGCAATCGCAAAAGGAGGCGAGGGCAGTCTGTATGAATCCATGGACAAGATAAGTTTGGAAAGTGAAAAGTTATGGAATGTTAGTTTGGCTTTAAAAATGTGAGGTGAGGAACGGAACACAACTTAATGGGAGAAATAAGCGGCATGCGATGAATTATTTGATCTTATGCTGATGGCTCTGCGAGGAATTTTTAAACGCCTGCAGGTGGAATTAACATTGTTATGACCGTTTGTAGGGCGTGAAACTGGATTTGTTCATCCGGCCATTAACTTAGAATTTTGAGGTTAGTTGTAGATGTTGTTCAAAGAATGGAAAAAAATTGTAAATATGATATTAACAACATGGAAGCTGGTGTGCACTGGACAGTCTTGGACTGTTATAATAAAGAAATTAAACTGTAAGTAATATTATAGGTATAATTTATATGTGTGTGAACGTGTCTGTTTGACATTTTTCGAAGTAAGATATTAAGTGAACATTATTACGATGATTTTTTTGCATTCAAGGATTTATCAATGGAGTGAATGGTTATTAAATTTTAGGATAAGATTATGAGTGAAATATTGAAGAAATATGTAGGTGTTAAAGATTTTGGAAAGGACAATGATATAGCAAAATAGGTATTGAACTGTTTTTTGTTTTATAAACGACATTGCCAATAATTTGGGATTTATTAATATCTTTACTGAAATCAGAAATCAGGAAAATTTGGAGTGATTAATGGTTTTGTCAAAGACTTAGAATTAAGTTTTTTCGAGAATTTCTTTTGGGATATTTTTATTTTAACAACAGCAGGCCAGATTTGACGTTAGGAGTTAATTTTTAGAAAATGATACCTTTTATGTATATGGGAAAGCATATTTATGTTAATAGAAGTTAAATTTAGGTTGATTTTTATTTTAATTTATTTAGGAAATAGGTGTATAGGTAATGGATATTCAGCTACCCCAGTGACAGTCGTATCTGGAAGGAGTATTTTATTTTGAGAAATTTAATTATGACCAACTTTAGGATACTAAAGCAAGGGAGTGTTATGCGGAATGTCTTCCACGTGGAAATGACATCAAAGCGCATGACATTACAGAGTTTGGCGCCCCTCGATTTTAACTGAGACAAGACCTTTAGGGTAAGTGTTAATGTAATGTGGAATTTTTAATTTAAAATCCTTGTTATTTATTACTTTTGTATTTTTTCTTTATTCTCTTTTTCTCGTTTAACCGCAGGAACCCACACCCACTCCTACACCACTGTGTTTGTTTATTTCTTAATAAATTGGATTTTTGAGCAAATGTGATACTTTTAAATCACGTACGCTTTTCAAATAATGCATAATTTTTAAGTGCGTTTAAGATGATATATCCACGCACTTTTTGAATATTTGTCTAGCCAATTCATGCAGGTTTTTCACTGATTTAATTTCAATGCGTTTCGTTACCTTTTCAAATTCTTATCTTTGCTCATAGCTACTCTTGGATATCTGTTTAATCGCTTGTACTGCTATATACAGTGTGCTCTCAACTAATAATACAGTATTGCCCGAAATAAACAGTACTGAAATTGTAATTGTGTTGTATATTTAAAAAATACATATTATTGACATTTTATTATATGTTCTAAATGTGCACCTCCTCGTTCGAGACAGACTTCATAACGATGTTCTAAGTTTCTGGTCATGTTATTGAATAAGGGTTGTCTCAGGGCTGCGAAGAAGACTATAACGGCATCCTTTAATTCATCGATGGTTTGTGGTGCCCGTTTGAAAACGGCATTTTTAGCCATACCCCAAATGTATGCGTCTGGAGGTGTGAGGTCTGGAGAATGTGAAGGATAAGGGAAGTCAGTAAATCGTGATATGAATTTGCTTGGAAAATGTTCTTGAAGAAATTGACGAATTGCGGCAGCAGTATGGCAAGTTGCCCCGTCCTGCTGAAAAATTGGTTTCGAAATGCCAAGTTACGTGCACGACAGAATTGACGTAGATCAGGGATAAATCGTGTTAAAATTTGTCTGTACCTCTGTTGATTAAGTGTGACTTGCCTACCATTCTCTTCGATAAAGTACGGACCAATGATTCCGTGTCCGGAAACAGCACACCAGACACTCACTTTTTCACTATGTAAAGGAACCTCTTGAACCTCATCGGGTCTGGCAAAGCCCAGAAATCGATTTGTGCGACGATTCACATAGCCTGACAAGTGAAAATGTGCTTCGTCTGAAAACCAAACATTTTTCAAAAATTCAGGATTTTCATACTGTAACGCGAGAATTCTGGCGCAATATTCCACTCTACTGCGATAATCCCGAGGATGTAGTTGTTGATGTACCTGAATCACATACGAAAATGTACCCAGCTCCTTCAGGATTCTTTGAAAGGAAGTTCTTTTAAATCAAGTTGTAACGCTGTCCTTGCCTGGCTGACTTTCGGATTTTCTAAGATTTGCTCAAAAACACGTTCATGGTTATTGTTGTTGTTAACTGTCCTGGGACGCCCCGAGTTTCCTTTTCGTTGGCACAATACACTACCTGTATTTCTAAACTTTTCAATAACCTTCAAAATTACAGCATTACTTGGAGAACGTTTATTAAACCTTTGTGTGAATTGAACAGACACGTATAGCAAACTTGCACCATTACGTCGGCCGATTCCGTATGAACGAAAATAATGCTCTACCAGAAACACTTTCTCCTCTGTACTTAACACCATTTTTAACAATTAGGCCCTACTAATTACTTGTTTGAGGTTTACTTGACAGGTCTATACTAGCTAACTTGAGTGTGACAGCGCACGCATAAAAATACCGCCAACTTAGTTTCAGTACTGTTTATTTCGGGCAATACTGTATTTATAATGACCTATTTACTCTACTAATATCTGTACTTATGTGCTTTTGTTACTTGGACGTTTCTTCTGTTTGTTCTACAACCCCTATGACTTAACCTACCCCTAAATTAACCCTATAATTACAGCAATATATATATGTATATATATATATATATATATATATATATATATATATATATTGTGATATTATGTGATATGTATGAGATTTGAACCTTGGCGCACTGAAGTACCACTCAGATATAAACTTCTGGTTCGTAAAATGATTGATGAAGGAGATGGTGAGGGCAGTTACTTGTTAAAGATATTTAAAATGATAATTTAAGAGAAAAGGAAGTTTTAAGATTTCAACTTGGGTGATGGTGATTTCATAAAGTTCGTGCCAATGAAGTGTACTGCTGTTGTTTGTATATCATAAAAATTGTGTTAAAATATTTAAAAGGAAACTTCACTGCCATGTGAATATGTACGTAAAGCCTAAAAAGTCAAGTAGTATGTTTTTATTAGATTTAAGTTAGTAATAAGATGTAGAAGTTTTATTTACTTTTCAGTATATAGTTGTAAGTCTTATTATACCATTTGAATTTCACTTGTTGTTAGGATTAAAATATCAATTTATAAATTTTCGGCCAATGACATTTGTGTATTAGTTTACTCCAAATTAGAATTTGACAAGAGCAATAAGATCTATTAAATAAAAGTTGGATCATAGAATGTTAGTTGGAAAAGAATTGTAAAAGAGTAGGCTGGTTTAATGTTTTAAGGGGCATCTCCATAGAGAAGTGACAGTTGTAAAATTAATTAATAAAAAAGGGTTGTTAAAGAATTTTTAAAAGGGAGTTGTTAAAAAATTAAAAAGGGAGTTGTTGAAATAAAAATTAAGAGAAAAAACTGATTTAAAAAGAACTGAAAAGGAACTTTACAAACTATAGAACAAAAAGTATAATCTTTTTTGGTGACAGTCACGAATTGTATACCTTTTATTGTTGTATTCTCCTACATAAAATTCAACATATAAAAATTGTAATTGTGATATTCAAAGTATAAAGGAACTGTTGATATTAAAAAGTGATAAATGCAAGTGTCCTTGTCATTGTCTTATTATTGACCATTTATTTCTGGGAGTATTTTTGTGTAGACAGAGGAGTTCCAAAGTGGTGCTATCAGAACGCTGGAATTGCTGAACTTTTGGTGTCGAACACGGTGTTGATTTCACGGAGCTGAGTTTCCTGATATGACCAACGACGATAAGTATAAGTGTCTCTAAAGAATTTTTGGCGTACCTAAACCCTAAAATAAAAGGCGTAAATTCAGTAATACAAATTTTTAAAACGTACTTATCCACAGGTATTAAGAACCCACATCAAGTTCGAATCGTCACTGTAGGCAGTGGAGCTTCATTGTTCAGCAGCAAGACGTTTCATTGGAAGTTTAGGTTGTATTATTTTCACTGTCATAATTTAAACACTTAATCGATTATACTCGATTGAAATCTTAAATTATTAACTAATATACACTGTTTTACTGTGCATATTTTTCAAGTAATTGTTTACACTGTCACTTTTAGAAATTGCTTTAGTAGAATTAACTAGAGGTCATTTGATTGGCAGTGTCACATACATCTGTATATGGTTCAGAACTCACGCTGTATGCAGATATAGATTTATTCACAAAATTAACCTGAGATAAGAGTTTCATTGGTCGAGGCGCAGATTTAAAGACTCAATAGAAAAGTTAACAAATTAATTAAAGAAAGGAAATTATAGGGCAATTTGGTGCATTGCTAATTTGCTCATATATTATAATTATCAATACGAAAAGGGGGGGGGTATATATTATAATATATATATATATATATATATATATATATATATAAATATTTTAGATAATTACACAAGGTAAGTTGATAAATACTATAGTATTACAGTAAATAAGATGAAATAATAACTTAGACTTTTATGCAAAGCCCAAATGATCATTTCAAATCGAGCTAGTAATTGAAAGATGGAAAATATAAGGTCTTGGACAGGACTTGAAGCTGTATCCTGGTTTTGCCAAAACCATGCGTTTACCAATTATGCCACCGAGACCGATGACACAATTGGGAAATTTACAAATTTAAATCGTGTACAACAACTATACATTGAACCTGTGTCCATCGAATTTCTAGTTCAACGCTCTAACCAACTGAGCTATGCAGCCAATTGATTAGAATGTTATACTTTATACTACTGAAGCTTATTCTTGTTTTTGGTTTTCAATTACGTCTTCCATTTAAGAAATTGATTCAAGTTATATACATAATTCATGTACCAATACCTTGATCGTCCTATTTTGCTGCGTTCGGATAATATAAAGATGTAAGTATATTATTATTAATAATAGCAAAGAAGAATAATCCACATTTGGAATACAAATGCATGTTTGTTAATATATATTAACAGTTATAAGATGAAATGAAAACCCAACTTTTTATGTAAAGTTGAATTACCAGTTTAGCGGTTTTCAATTACCAGTACGATTTGAAATGGTAATTCTATTGCACTAGAATAAATGATTTATATTACCTTAAAACCCATTGGCCAATGTATAAGGTATGAATCTACATATTCTAAACCCAAATCATTTAGGGTAATTTTGATAGCCTTTTCAACTATGTTAGGGTTATGAAAAGTAGCCCACAATTTGCCAACTATAAATAAGTCTTCACGCTTTACAACACCTTCGGCAATTTTCTCGGATATTGCTTTCCCTACTTCTTTCTCATTTTGATAAACATGGGCACAATCAATAAGTCGATACCCAATATCTATTGCATACTTAATAGCCGGCTTTACTTCACCAGGTTTAGACTGCAAAGAAGAAAAATATTAAACATTTACAATTTCTTGTCTTTTCCTTTAATTCTAAAATGCGTATTGAATAGCAGGTGTACTTTTAATTTAAATGAGGATTGGGTACTGTTTCTGAGGGTATATTTGGACGTGATATTACATTACCTGCGCTGTCCAACATTTCTCTTAATTCATTCAATCTTTTGACAAAATGTAACGGCAGTTGTATAGGCAATTAGAGAATTTGTTGACCGATATCAATACTTATATGGCTCAGTGTTTGCCTGTGCCCGATACACTTCAGGCATCACGTTATCGGCACCAATGTATTGGTCCGATCCTTATAACCAGTAAGTAGGGTCGCACGATTAATCTTGAAAGCCATAGAACTTAACCAACTAACGAATCACATTCGATTGTTCGATTATTTAATTTCTATGATTTGGGCCGGCACGGTATGTATATCGCTGTTGGAATATGCGATAATACGCCCATGCGTTTTGTTGTATTATATCAACTTTATAATATCTTAAGTACGCACCTGCAGACATTAAGAAGCAGAGTGTGCGCATTAGAGTTGTATTAAAAGTTCCGTTATCTTTAGTCGTAGGTCTGTGGTAATGTGTAATAAATGACAGTTTACTGGCAATGCTTTTGTTTTGTATTGAATTGATAAAGTTATGTAATATAAAACCTCATGTCTCCAATTGTGTATTATTGCTTTATTAAAAAAACAATTTAACATAGTAGCAGAAACCGTGATTAATTGTAGTTTGTTAGAAAACGAAGCCGTGTTGGTGGTTATAAAAAATATATAACGTGCACGAGGAACATAACCTATAAAAAGTAAAGCATCTGTTAAAACAGGAATTGAAAGTAAAATTTACGCTAATAGAAAATGGGTAATAACGACGTTGTTATTGAAAAGCTTACAAAGGGGTCAAAGTACGATCAGTGGAGGTGAGGTTTCATGTTTTTATTAAAATATAAAAAGTGTATTGCTGTTATTGAAAATGACGTTCGTCCTACAACGATTAAAGAAGAAGATTGGAATTCTATGGTTGATAAAATTATGTACTATTTTTCCGTTGCTGTGTCGGCGAATGATATGATGAATTGTGATATCCCAAAGCAGGTAATCGTAAAATAAGATGGTTTATATATGAAAAAGTCTGAAGCTAAACAGTTACTAATTGAACGCCAGTTGTATAATTTAAAAATGAATGATACTGACGACCCTGAAAAGTTTTTCGAGATGTTTGAACATAAAATCAATGAATTACAGTGTGCTGGTGGTGATGTTAGTCGGAAAATAAAAGTTAGTTATTTAATGATGTGTTTACCAGACAGCTGTAGACATCTTATTGAAACAATTGATTTAGTGCCGGATGCAGAACGTACTGTTGATTATATACGCAAGAAATTAATGAGTCTTAAAGATTTAAATAAAAAGACAGACGATGTAAGGTCTGTTGAAAAGGGACTTAGTAATGCTGAGCCGAATGTTCAAGCCTTTAAAGCAAATGTTCAAGTATCTGGCAATGCTGATAAGAAAAATATTATATGTTATGGTTGTGGGCGATCCGGTCACATAAAGAAAAATTTTTGGAATCGTACAGTAGAATATTGGAAGAATCAAAGTAGTTTTGCAAGCAGCGGCCGTGGATATTCTGATTATGGTCGTGGTAGGTCAAACTTTAATCGAAGAGGTAATTTTCGAGGTCATACATCGTATTCGGGAAATTTTCGTGGAAATCAAAGAAGAAATTTCAATCCACAAAGATATCGAGGAAGTGGAGGAAGTAACTTTGCAGGAAATGCTGATGTTACCGAGTCAAAGGAAGAATATTATGGCCAATTATTTCATATTGATGTCAATAGCTCTAATGTGAGTAATAATGAAAAAGATAATGTTATAGTAGATTGGTTGATTGATAGTGGATGCACGGATCACATAGTAATGTCAGATAAATATTTTTATAATTATATTAATCTTAAAGTCAATACGCAAGTTTATTTATTTATTTATTTATTTATCGTATTTATTTATCTAAACTAACATACACAAAGTGAAAGAGAAAAAAAACATACAAAATCGTGCAGGCGAAGTTCAGTCACAGACTGTTCTTCCACTTAACCTGAAGTAACATTATAATAACAGACAGCAAGCATCAAACGTAACAAGCAGCAGCACACAGTTGACTGAATTTATGTGTTCATACTTTCTCTACTTTCTCTACCCAGTACTGAATAAGTAAATAAATGAAATAACCGTAAGATCATTGTAGGTTAATCAGATATTTTTTGTAGTATCTCTTAAAACTGTATATTGATTTATTCTTTAGAGAAGCATCGATAGAATTGTATAATGCAACAGCTGAATAATGGTACGATCTTTGGTAGAAGGTGGACGTGTGACGCTCAATATGCAATAGATCGAGTGATCGTAAGTTAATACAGTGGTAATAACGACGCGGTTTTAGTAAAGACTTTATATATTCTGGTGTTGTGGGCGAGGTTAGAGCGCGATGTGTATAAACTGCAAGGTGTAATTTACGCCTGTTAGCCATATTCAGCCAGCCTGATTCTCGCAAAAAATTAGAAATATGGTCATACTTTCGTAAACCGTAAACAAATCTTAGACAAGCATTTTGGATCCTTTGAATGCGTAGGGAAGTATTATAGTCTAAACAAGGACCATATACAACATCACAATAATTAAACAGAGACAAAATTAATGATTCGCACAATAGCACACGATGATTATAACTTAAAATATCTTTATTTAAATAAAACTTGCGTAAAATTATGTATGAACGCTTAATTAGATTATTTACATGTCCTTCAAAACGTAACTTATAATCAAGTAGTATACCGAGATTCACAACTGTGTTTTGGATTTCAATACTATCACCATTGAGCATGAGGTTTAAGTTATCAACCACTTGTTTCCTATCATTAACTGGTCCAAAAATGATGGCCGAGGTTTTTTTAGTATTTAGCACTAATGAATTATTGGCAGCGTAGCGGGATATGTGCTCTAGGTCTTTATTGAGTAAATAGTTAGCCTCTTTCAAGGTATCTTTATGGAAAGATATATACAGCTGTGAGTCATCAGCATACATATGGAAAACACAGTGATGTAGCAATGAAGACGATCAGCTGTATATACTAAGAACAACAATGGACCGAGTATTGACCCCTGGGGAATTCCACTAGATACAACTTCGTAAGTTGACATAATTCGGTTAACTCGCACCGACTGCGTTCTGTCAGACAAGTAACAAGCAAAAAATTGCCTAGTTGGTTCATCAAATCCAAAATAATTCATTTTTGCAAGTAACAATTTGTGATCGATCGTATCGAAAGCTAAAGTTAAACTTGGCAAAGTCGAATTTTTAAAATCATCAAAAATAGGAAATATTTTATGTAAATTTAAAAATGGAAATTCGGAAAGGGTTGTATATATTGAAAATGTATTCTATGTACCTGAAATAGGCAAAAACTTGTTAAGCGTTAGTGCTATGACAAGTAAAGGGAAATCTGTAATTTTTCCGCCACATGGTGCTGAAGTATACGATCAAAAAAATGAATTAATTTTGTTTTCAAGTGTCAAAGATAAACTTTTCCCTATAAGATGTGAGGTAATATCTGAAAGCAATATAATTTCAGCTAATTACACAGCAAAAAATATGTCAGTCAAAGAGCGTTTACATAGAGTGCTTGGTCATGTAAATTTTAATGATTTGCAAATAATGTGTCGTCAAAACTATTTAAATGATTTGCCAAATTCTTTGGATAACAATTTTATGCACGGTGAAATTTGCTTAGAAAGTAAAATGTCAAATTTAAAATATGAAAACAATCGAAGACATGCTGACTACTGTGGTCAAATAATTCATACAGATGTAAAGTTTATGGATGAGGAAGGTTTTAATTTTGAAAAATATTTTGTTAGTTTTATCGATGATTACTCGAGAGTTGCAAGAGTATTCTGTATTAAAAATAAGTCTGATGTGTTTGATTGCTTTATGGAATATTTCAATGTCCTTAAAAATTATGCACCAGGTCCTTTATTAGAATTGAGGTGTGATAATGGAAAGGAGTATCTGAATCAAAATTATTATGATGTGGCAAAAAAGAAAGGTTTTCAAATTGTGCCATGCGTGCCATATAATCATGAATTAAATGGAGTTGCCGAACGATTTAACAGAACCATTATGAATCGTGTACGGTGCTTAAGAAAGGAAGCTAACCTAGAAAGAAAATACTGGCCAGAAATTGTTTTAGCTGCCTGTTTTAGATGAAACATATTAAAAAATTGTTCAACTTTTGAGAAAAAGATACCGTATGAAATATTTTTTGGTCGTAAACCGAGTGTGAAAAATTTGCAAATGGAAGTGATGTTTTGTTAGAATACCTGATGAAAAAAGAACTACATCAGATGATAAATCAATAAAAGGAAAATTAGTAGGGTATTTTGATCAAGGTTATAGGATCTTGGTCAATGGTAAAGTGCAATTGGCAAGAAATGTGAGGTTTGTTGAACCAGTCACTGAATGTATTCGTTTGAATGATGAGAATAGCGAGAATGAATCAGGGAAAGAAGAGAAAATGGAAGAGGTCAAAAGTAGATCAGAAAGGAAAAAAATGGTACCAGTGTGTTATAACAATTATATCTTATATTCTAATTATGCAAATTTGAGTGAGTCCAAAACGTATGATGAAGCAATAGAATCTGAGGAGAAAGAGGAATGGCGAAAGGCAATGTTAAAAGAATTTAATTCATTGAATGATTCAGAAACTTGGGAGCTAGTTGACAGACATGTAGACACAAAGGTGCTAAATGTGAAATGGGTGTACAAAATAAAATCCTATGGCATGTATAAAGCTAGACTTGTCGTTAAAGGATTCAACAGAATGAATTTGTGAATGATGTGTATGCACTCGTTGCTAGGTTATCAACTGTACGTACATTATTAAGTGTCTGTGTGGAACGTGGCAATGACATTCATCAGATGGATGCACAGACTGCATTCCTACATAGTGAAGTGAAATCTGAAATATTTGTTGAACAGCCAGAAGGGTGTGAAATTGAAGCAGGAAGGGTCTATAAATTAAAAAAATCACTATATGGACTGAAAGAATCTCCGAGAAACTGGTATGAATGTTTTAGTAAGTTTATTGTTAGTCTTGGATTTACACGTAGTCAACATGATCTTTGTCTGTATTCTAATATAAAGATGGATCTCTTTTGTATTATTTTTGTAGAGGATATCCTTATCTGTGGAAGTAAAATACATTCTATAGAACTGATAAAAAGAAATTTTACAAATCATTTTAAGATGACCGATTTTGGGAATGTAAAATCATATCTTGGTATTGATATTAATTATGATAAAAATAACCAACAAATAACTTTAAGTCAAATGAAATTTATTGAAGAGCTTGCAGTAAAATATGGTATCTTAAATAGTAACATAAAATACACTCCGATGGAAAAAAAATTTGAAATTAGAAGGTGGGAAACTCAATGACAGTTTAAAATATAAAAATTTAATTGGTACATTATTATATGTTTCACAAGGTACCAGATCAGATGTTGCCTTCTCGGTAAATTATTTAAGCCGTTTTCAAAATTGTTGTAATGAGATACATTTAGGCATGCTTTACGAATTTTAATTTATTTGTATCACACACGTCATATGTCACACAATTATGGTAAAAAATACTGATAACGATATAATTAATTGTTATGTTGATGCCGACTGGGCTGGAGACGTGAATGATAGTAAATCAACTACTGGTTTTCTTGTTAAAGTATTTGGAAATGTTGTAAGTTGGAAATCAATTAAACAAAAAACTGTTTCACGTTCTTCAACTCATGCAGAATATGTAGCTCTGGCGGACGCTGTAGAAGAAACATTACATGTCAAAAATCTATTGTCTGATTTTGGTATTAATAACAGTTAGTTAACTAACATAAAGATTTATGAAGATAATAGTGGGACTTGTATGTTGGCAAATAATGGGAATTTTTCGAAAAGATCCAAGAATATAAATGTTGCATTTCACTTTGTTCATGATTGAAAATGTAATCAATGTAATAAAAATTGAAGGCCGCTACAATCCAGCTGATATTTTTACAAAGCCACTAGGCCGTAATAAGTTTGAAGAATTTAGATTTAAGTTGAAATTATATTAATGAATAAGGTAGTAGTTATTACAGAGTGTTTGCCCTTAGTTTTCAATATTTTATTGTGAATTTTTTGTCGCATTTATCGCAAGGGTAGGTGTTGGAATATGCGATAATACACCCATGTGTTTTGTTGTTTTATATCAACTTTATAATATCTTAAGTACGCACCTGCAGACATTAAGAAGCAGAGTGTGCAGATTAGAGTTGTATTAAAAGTTCAGTTATCTTTAGTAGTAGGTCTGTGGTAATGTGTAATAAATGAAAGTTTACTGGCAATGCTTTTGTTTTGTATTGAATTGATAGTTATGTAATATAAAACCTTATGTCTCCAATTGTGTATTATTGCTTTATTAAAAGAACAATTTAACAATCGCACATTATTGTGCGCAAGAATTTCGTTGGCCTTAGTTGTGTTAAATTCTATTATTTCTAACTGTATTTTTCAAGAGCATTTTCAATATTCGGTAACCTTTGCATCTTAGCTTCGAGCTTGTTCAATTTATTTATGTTTGCGGATTTGGCAAAATCCATAACGCCTTGCAAACAGCCAAATAAAGCTTTTTGTTGCGCTTGTAAAGATATTCTGTCAGAAGGCATTTTAAGAAAATAACATAAATTACACGCAACTTGAATTAAACTGTACTTATAATGAAAATTAAATTGCAATCGTAAATAAACATAAACCACCTGTACGTATTGGTAATTATTATCTACGTACAGGTCAACTTCAAATTAGAGGTAAATACAACAATTCGATATGAAGAAATTTATATCGAATAATTTATTTTCGAGTAACCTTGTGATAATTTTAAGGTAAAGCAAGTGCCTCAGTATCCACGAAAACAATTTTATTTTAATCAATGCGGCCGAAGAGACCAAAAAAATCTTTGTTCAAGCCTTAACTGAACGAGAGACGCTGGTTGGCAACAATAAAATAAAATTGTATGTAACATAATAAATGTGTTGAAAAAACTTACCGCATTTAAAAACTATCACAACACTATAACGCACCTGTTTAGACAGAAGGTTAAAGGAGGGTTCAATAGAAGGAACTAGGTTTGGTATCCGATATTAACAAAGCTACTAAACCGACGCGAGAGAGCTTCTAATGGACTGTCTTGAGGCATACTAATTATGGCGATCTTTATTGTTGCGATAAGAGTCCCCCTTTTATCGATCGATGTAAAATGGCGTGCATCTTGATCACCGAGGAATTTACTATTTATTTACAATAGGCAAAGGCCTTAACAACTACAAACATAGAAACAATGATAAATTATTGAAAGCATATGTTTGTAGCACAGCACAGCATGTCTGTGAAATAGGGGCAGTAGGAGAAGCAGAGAGAAAAATGGTACAGGCCTTTTGGAATGTTGTGCTTCAGATGATAGCATAGGCAGACAAAGTTAATAACAAAGAGGTTATAGAAATAGTATATGAATAAATATTTCTGTGGAAAACAAAAAATAGAAGAAATAGAAGAGCAGGATATGTTCTAAAGCATTTTTGGGGAATAGTGCGGATATAGTACAAGCAGAGATAGAAAAAAAAGAGGTAGAAGGAGACCTAGATCAGACTATTGCACGAAGATAGTGAAAGATGCAGACTGTGGAAATTTCAGGAAAATGTGTAGGTTAGCTCAGAATAGGAAACAATGAGGGTACGCATCTAACCAGTTCCAGGACTGAAGTTCTAATGATGATGATGATAAAAAAGAAATCAATGGAAATTGGTTCAACCAATGCTTACAGTTCATTTACATTTCCAATGCTCCACCTGTAGGTACTACATTGGCCAAGAGGCGAGTTTTTTGTTGCCTGGAAATTTAGAATTTTGCCGAACCCTTGCCGTTCCAGGCAAGGTAGGGATCTTTAACGTGCGTGACAACACTCACACATGGGACCTCCATTTTACCTCTCATCCGAACGAGGGCGTAATTTTTGTGAAAAATGCTCACCTGCCATTTTTCAAGCAGTCGGCCGTGTCGGGATTTGAACCCGGGACCTTGGGATCCGTAGTCTTACGCTTACTACATTGATCCACGGCGATGCCAACCAATGCTTACAACATAAAATAGCATCTTTGAATATTTTAATGAATTTTCCTTGAAATAAACACACTTAATAAAAAACACTTATTAAACAAATAATGGATTCCAATAATTATTTCACTTCAATTATAGATATTCTCAAAAAAATACATAAAAATAGAAGTATCATACATAAATCAACAACCTGAAAACCAACTACCACTAACAACCCTATTATGTCACTACTATGATCTTGTTAAAATATTTAAACAAGTTAATTTCAATATTGCTTTTAGTAATACAGATTCAATTAAGAATGTATTAGATCATCCAAACAACAATGTGGACAAATTAAAAAACTGAGAAATTTATGAGATTAGTTGTTTTAGAGTAAGATGTTTTAAGCATTTTTGGTCAGACCAAAAGGAATGTAACAACCGAATGTAAGAAAGGTTGCTAATTTCAAATATGTTAAATATAAAAAATCTCAAATCACCAATCACATTTTTGAAATCAGCATCCCAGCTAAAACTAGAAAATGTTAAACTGTTAAATGCAGTGTTAGCACATTTCTCCTTGAATACTTATGAATCTATTAAAATAATTAAATACGAAAGATCTCTCTTAAATACTACTAAACGGTTCATAGGTTCATCTGACTTGCAACTCCTATTAACTTGTGACAACTAATGGAATGCAATGTTTATATTGATTCATGTACTTGGTCTTTCATAATCTATTTAAAGTAGTTAAAAATACATCTGAAGAAAATTTCAGTAATATTAAACATACATACCAACCAAGTTCCCAGGCCAAGAATGGGAATTTTTATACCATTGTTAAGTGCTACTTTTAAAACTTGACTCATAACGCCACCTTGATAAATCAAACCCAGCAGCAAAATTCAAACTAAAACAAAGAAAACAATTATCACTAGAAACTTAATATATAATAAAAATCTTTAATAATGAACCATTTGAACTGTTTATATCATAGCAAGTTGTGCATATGTTGTATAAAAAACAATTAACAATGCAAACTTGTTTTTAATTTAATTGAATAAAACTTTTTGACATTGCTAGCTAATGTATCTATTACTTTAAAGAGTGTTCACTCACTATTTTTATAATCACTCAAAAATGCTGAAAATTAAAGAAAGAGAGCTATCATTAACTAAAACATAGCAATCGAAGTAATATATGTATATATTATCGTGTAAGTTATAGGTTAAGAGGCAAAGATAAGTCAAGAAAATAAATTTGTAACGACCGTGTATATAGAAAATAGAAATAATTTAGTTACGTGCCAAATTAATTAGTTTTGACATTAAAACAAGCGAATAATAGCACACTTTTGTATTAATAAATCGGAATGTTAAATTTGCATATGTGTAGAAGCTTTGTAGTACGTGAAAACTCAAGGAGGATACGAATAAGATCAGCTGTAATATTTTAAAGGTTGTAAATCAAGCACATCAAATAATAAAGAGAGCTTTTGGGTATAAAATCAATAATGTAAACGCATATTTTCCATTTAACTAAACAAAGCGTTCGTTAAATACAAATCCTAAGAAATTCTATAAATGGAACAACATGAAAAATACGATTTCAAACGGACAATCGGCTTGACAGAAAATAAACGAGTTCAAGAAACCTGAATGTACGTTGGAATATAATTCTGTAGAAATTTAGTTAACGGTCGATGTGACGACTACAAAAACCACAGGTGGTTTGAAAGCAAGTTGAGACGGGGTATCGATAGCATAAGCGAGACGAGGAAAACAAATAGACGTTGGATAAAACACTCGTTTAAAGTACAAAATTTAGAGGTCGACCGACCACAATATCGATTTTATATTACTAGAGTGGGATTGTAAAAGAGACGGTAAATGTAAGTTAGACAAGGGTAACATAGTTGAAAGCTAGACCTAAGAATGAGAGAAATGTGTGTGATTGGCTGAGTGCTAGGGGGTGAGAGAAAATTTCAAGAAGAGGGCGACGGTTGTATTTTGTTAACCAGTGTTTCGAATTAAAGCGACGATGGAGTGAGAATTCTAAGTTTTACAAAGTTCGTTATTACACCGGATGGTATCAAACCAGACTCATCTAAGGTTGAGGAAATTAGTTTAGCACCAGAAAACCCAAAAATGTAAAACAAGTTCTGTCTTTTTACAGACAGCTTCGAGGTTTCGACGATTCATTTATAAGTTTTCTGAAATTTCTCGCCCTCTGTCTGATCTCACTAGGAAAAATTCAAAATGGCAGTGGGGGCCTGAACAAAAAGAAGCTATGGAACGCCTAAAAAGTTGTCTCATGTCAAGTCCGATTCTCAGACAGGCTGATGTCAGCATTCCATTTATACTTAGAACTGATGCCAGTGCTTACGCACTCGGTGCTTGCTTACTCCAGGGGGAAGGAACTGATGAACGTCCAGTCGAGTTTGCTAGTCGTTTGCTGACTCCGGCTGAACGAAATTATTGCACAACTCAACGAGAAGCTCTGGCTGTAGTTTGGGCTGTTGAAAAATTCAGAGGATACCTAGAGGGAGCAAAAGTAGTTGTGCACAGTGATCATCAACCGCTAAAATGGCTTTTATCGTTAAAATCGCCTAGTGGTAGACTAGCCCAGTGGGCATTGTCGCTTCAAGAAATGGATATAAAGATCGAGTATACTCCCGGGAAAATGAATGTCGTTGCTGATACCTTATCAAGGCCGGCACTTCCCGAATCAGAAATTAATTTTGTAAGTATTGACTTACCCGTTCAACCTGCCGACGAAATGCGTCAAGAACAACTGGAAGATCCCGATATAAAAAAAATTATTGACGCACTAGAAGAGTCGTCCGATTCAACTCATAATACCGATATTAAACGTTGGGTAGAACGAGGCTATATAATGTCAAATGGAGTACTTTATCGGTGTTCTCCTGATGTAGATGTGGAAGAACCACAAATGGTTGTACCCAATTCTGCGATACCTAGAATATTGGCAGAACGTCATGGGTCTCCCAACGGTTGGACATTTTGGAATATCACGTACGTTACACAGTATAGCCAGCCGATACTACTGGAATAATATGCGACGAGATGTAACCAAATACCTCTTAAAATTCATTGACTGCCAAAAATTAAAAATCTCTAATTGTAAACCGTCATGATTATTGCAGGCTCCAGTACAATCGCAACGATTTGAAGTTCTCTCTATAGACCTGTTTGGTCCCTTGCCAGAATCTCGGGAAGGTCTAAGATGGATTCTTGTTGTAGAAGACACCGCAAGTCGTTGGGTAGAACTACTACCGTTAAAGGTTGCCGCCGCCAAAAAATGTGCCGAATCCCTGCTCAATGAAGTAGTTCTCCGTTATGGCGTCCCAAGGAGAGTGATTAGTGATAATGGGCCACAGTTTGTGAGTGCAGTTATGCAAAAAGTTGCCTTGTGTTTGGGATTCGCTCAAACCTTAATTCCCATATGTCATCCCTCTAGCAATCCTGTTGAAAGAAAGAATAGGGACGTAAAAACCCAATTAGCAATCTTCTCTTGCTTAGAACATACTTCGTGGCCTGATCATGTCCCAGGAATACAATTTGCATTAAATAGTGCACGTTGTAAAACCACTGGTTTTACTTCAGCATTTCTAACGTTTGGCAGAGAAATGCACACACCCGACGATGTGAACAGAGATTTACGTCAAATCGTACAAGATGAAAATTTTATTCCACAAATTACTCCATACCTGGACCGCCTAGGAATAACCTTAAAAGAAGCTCGCGAAAATCAGGAAAAGAGTCAAGATGAGTACAAAAAGTATGCAGACACTAAGAGGCGAGATTTGTCTCCCTTCAAAGTCAGAGACTTAGTATTGGTAAAAACAAACATATTAAGTAGTACAAAAAAGAAAACTATTTCGAAATTTACTCCAAAAAGAGATGGTCCGCACGTGGTGTTATCCATTATCAGTCCTACTACTTTTGAAGTGGCGAATATGTCTGACCCCAAAAGGCCAATGGGTAAATATCACATTTCGGCACTGACGCCGTATCATGGTCCTTATGACCAACCTCCAATGCAACCTTTGAAAAGAAGGGGTCGTCCTGCAATAATCAAACAAAGTGTCAAAAATGACAACCATGTTTGAACACCTGAAAAGGAAAATGCACCAGAGAGGCGATACAATCTTCGGAAAAAGAAGACCAACTCTTCCTGAATGTTGGATCACACACGTGACGATAATGAGATCCAAAAGGGGAGTATTGTAAGGTAGGCTTGTCTGTCAAGCAAATGTTTTGAGTAGGTTTTGTTATTATGATAGTTGTCAGTTGAGTTTGACTGAAAGGTCTTTTTAAATTTAAAATAGTACATCTGTTAAATAACTCTGTACATTTATAGTTATTTGTACAATTAAAGCTTTACGTTTGAATAGAAGTAACTTCTGAAGGTATTCGAAATCAGTCGACAAACAAATAAAAGTATTGCCGAGATCTATAATGAAGGGAAACTCAAAGAGCACTCTCTAAGAGATCACTATCTTATCCCCTCATTAAGATAATCTTGCAATAACAATTTAAGCTTTGTATTTAATTATAGCAAAGGGGATGTGTAATTTCAAAAGCTTTAGCATCTGAAAACGTTTTAGTTTGTTGAGTATAGTGTATAAAAGCGAAGGGGCAGTTATAGGTGTGGAAAGTTTTAAAGCTGTTTGTCAGAGCTTTTCTAATAATATGAAAATAAGAAAATAAGAACCGTCTTTATTTTCCCCCTACATTTTAAGATAACATTTAACAAACAACTGCAAATTCCTAGTAGGGTAGCTTATAATTGTCAATTATATTAGATTTATAGCTGAAGTGTGTAGATAACTGTGGTCCGTTACAAGTTCAACTTGAGAAATAAAGAGGGCATATGGAATAAAATGAGTACAAGTGAGATGAGGATAACGCGTGTTAGAGTAATGGAATTGTAGCAGAGGTGGCAATACAAACTGGAGTGAGTGCAAAGCAAAAGAGAGATAATGTTGAAAGCGGATGTTGGAGAAAGATAGACGTTACCCTTGTTGCATTAGGGACGTATTGAATGTTAACTTTGTCAAGTCAGTAGCCATTAGGGGTTTGTTTGTATTGTGAAATTGTGAGAAGACCATTCAGAATATTACGTGGAAGGATATGTTTGTATTGACAAGCTTTTGTAGGATGAGAAACTGTATATACTCTCCAGCAGGTTGTTGCGGGGCTCTCTTTAAGTTTTCTCTTGAAATTTGATCTCTTAACATTTTGCTCTCTTAAGTTTTCATAGAGTTCGCTCTTAGTTGTTCGATCAGAGTTTGATAATAGTCTACAAGTTTTAATAGCATAAAGTTTTCAACCAGCTGATGATTACAAAATTAATATATTTGAACTAAGTTGAGTAAGTAAAATTTGTTTTAAATTTGAATTTGCAATAAGTAAGCAAAAAGAGAGTACATATGGAGCTGGAATAGATATCGGTGATTGTTAAAATTGGGTGTGCATCAACATTTTGTGGTAGTTGTCGAGGAGTGTTGCAGGCGAATTCCTCGTAACGACATTTCTGTATTATTTTGCGAATTCCTAGGCTATAATTAAATTTTCGTAGGTCTAACTCTATTTACTAGTATGATTGGATAATTAGGAAATGTTGCATTGGTCTTGCGTGGTAATTTAAATGTTTAAATGCTATTGGTTGATTCGAATATGATGTATAATCAATTTAATTGGATATCTAGAGCGCATTATCAGTTCAAGTTAACATTTGTTTTCTGCTTTTTCGATATACTTCGATCCTGGTTGTTGCTTTATGTGGTTTAGCTGTCCACCATTTTTGGGATTTGTGACTCCAGGACTGTTTGAGGCAATCTATTTGGTGATACTTTGTTATGGTTGCTCAATAAACTCATTTAAGAGGATTTACATATCGAAGTTGAAGGTAATTAATTATTACATTCGAATCCATTGATTTTATTGTACAGGTGTTGTAGGTGCCATATGTTTCTGTTCGTATTGATCATCCGCTGATCGATGTATATGTTATCGTAGTTCATTGCCCGTTGTACGGTATGTGAATTTATGTGTTGATATTGATTACTAATATTGCAAATTGTAGGGTTTTAGATTTTAGATTTTGGATTTCAGATTTTAGGTTTTAAGTCTTTAACTTAAGAGTTTTAATTGTGAAGCGTGAAATCCGAGTATTCATAAACTTCAAGCTCCAAGTTCAATTGGTATCCTGCGACGCTGGGCAGTTGTTGGGAATTCTGTCATTGCAACCTCCTGAGTTGACATTGGATGGGTATCGTTATGCATGATTTCTATTATAAGTTTATTAGATACAAATTTAATAACGTTAATGCATGAACTTTTTAATGATATTTGTGTACATTTTATGATGAAATATTTCAGTAGTTACAATTTGAACCATCACAATTAATTATTCATTTTACAATAATCAATAACAATCAACGCTTATTTATATTTACAAGTGCACCACTGTATATAATTTATTGTGCTAATTTGAACATTGTGTAACTGATATCGGTGCACCAATATCCCCTTTACATACAGTGCACAATTAATATTAAGTATTCCGTCATTTCACATACATAAAATAATAGGTAAATAATTTACGTAAACTTGATTCAATAAGGTATATGTATTGATGCTGTAGATTGTTTAGAAATTTAGTAAATATTGTGATAGTGTACTGGTATTTATTTGGGTATGTTCCGTAGTTGTATGTGTGATTTAAGTATCATTTCATGGTAAGATATTTGAGTATCTTTTCGACGGGAGAACGTCCCAATTGAGTTCGCGGAAATTCAGGTTATGTCAATTGGGTGGCGCTCATTAATTTTCGATCTCAGATCTTTCTTTTTTGGGATGGTTTCGTGAGACCCACTCCCCCCTCCACTGATCTAGTTACGGCAAACGTTCCTAGTATTTTCCGCTGTTCAGGTATACCTATTCGTCCTCGTTATTGTATGTATATTTATTTTTAGGCGTTAGCGCCTGGCGGTCTTTATCTAGCCAACGTTTTTTTATAAATGTTACGATTGGTAACAGTGGGACAATCGTGTAGCAGGAGCTTGGGGAAAATTGGATGCATTTAATATAGTAGATGAGTGCTGTTATTGTTAAATGGTTACTGCTAGAGAATATGGTTATGGCAAAGCAAGATAGTGTTTCTGTATGCAGCAGTCGAAGTGAGAATGATGGCAGCCGTATGCTGAATTAGTATCCAGGTAGCTGTTGCTTTAAGTGTTGGTTTTGGTTTTTCTTATTTTCTACGTATATAAACTAGTGTTTAATGACCATTTGTGCATTGTGTGTATAAGTTACGATTAAAAAAGGACAAATTTGATAGGAGACTGATAAAATTTTTATATTGCATTATTGTATTGTATTTTTATTTGGAAATTTTGATTTAAAATGTTTAATATTAACAAATGTTGGTATGTACAAGGTAAAAGGGTATTTTTGGGGGGTTGAGATGCTATCTTTGCACAAAGGTTTAAGGGTTATTATGAGCTCATATTAAACCTGAGGTAAAGTTAATACGGAAGGAAAGTCCTGTTACTTTATAAAGTAATATCAGTTGTAAATATTGATTGGAGTAATTATTGATGCCAAATAAATTATGACATGTATTATTTCGTAAAGGGGTTGTATATAAAGAATTAATAATGTGTGAACGTGGATTTTTTTAAATGTGATTTGGCGTGTATAATTTTTATTATGAGTATGTAATAAATGTATGTGATTTTCGTAGCAGATATTTTTTTGTGTTAGATAACCTATAGAAAGAAGCTGAGCAGTTGTGGCATGTATTTTTTTTAAGCGTTTCAAGCACTACTTATCAACACTTCATCAGCTCCAGAGTTTGCAGCACTTAGTGGCACCCTGTAAGTACAGTAATTTAAAGGTTTTTTTAAACACTGTTCCACAGAGCGTAAATTCGCAGCAATTAATGACCCCCAAAAGTGGAGCTCAAAACCGTAGTAGTAGCATTTAAAGGTTTTTAGTTTTTCTTTAAACAGTCTTTAACATATAGTAAACTTGCAGAATTTATAACGCCCGAAGGTTGGGCTTATTTCGTAGCATTTCTGAGCATTTAATGGTCACCCAAAAGTGGGGCTTTTTGCATTTCAGAAACAGCTTAAATTATTATATGTATATATATATATATATATATATATATATATATATATTACTCATATTTAGACCAGGGTAGAAAATTAATTAACGACATCAAATAATTTTAATCACCTTGTATAGAATTTTATTAGATAATACGCGTTATTAAAACCGTGGAGCATAAACATTTATTCGTTTCATTAAAAATAAGGGATTGAAATTATTCACTAGACGCTTTCTATAAAAAGAAGCAGAATTAAAATGCTCAACGTGTATTTAATTTAATTGTTCAAAAAAACAAATAGAAATTACGTGCGAAATTTATATTAATTAATTCAAATTTTAAGTAACGGGTATTAAACAAAGTGTAGAAATAATAATTAATATTTAATTTGTATTCACTAAAAATTAAAGGGTAGAAGTCAATGCCATTCATCATTATTTTAATTGGAGTTAATTGAACGATTATTAAGGTATTATATGCATATAAGCTGTTAAAAACCCAATAATATTCAAATCGTAGAAGTGTTATTTAAAGTATTACGATTGAACACCTGCGTATTTTTAAATGTCAAAATTCTAATAAATTCGAATAGATAAACATGCAGATTCTGCGTATATTGGAAACGGTCGGATAAACCGTAGCTTATGTTGACGGGAAGGCTAGATACGGGGTTATTTAACCCAAATAAGAATACACGTGGACTGAAATAACCGATAGTAAAGAGTATCGATTTGCACCACTAGGAGCAAGTTAGAAAAAGACAGATAAAATGCGCAAGGCAGAGACACAGATAATGAAAGGCGTGATTTGAGCAACGTCACGAGGAAATGGTTGTAATAATATGCAGATATGAGAGGTGTAAACGTAACGATTTCTATACAAAATTAATTAGTATTCTCGGACGTGTTTGCGAGCCGTGTGAAAATTTCTGAGATTTTCAACTGGCGCGTGTGCAAATTTAATAGAATCGCTGTGCCCGACTGTCGAAAGGGAACATAGTATGCGAAATTCTCGAAATTGTCCGTTTGCGGGACAAAACCGACGTACGGGCGGGCTCTTATATAAACCGGTGATATTATGAGTTTCTCTCTCTTAGATTTTCGATTTTGATTCAATACTTTAAACAGTTTGCTCTTATATTTTGGTGATTATTGAATACTTTAAAACAGTTTGCTCTTTACGTGCTACGATACAAGTTATTATGCATTAGTGCACTTAGAAAAGAAGATACAAGGTAATAAAGTCTAGTTATATTTGCGAGTATTACTGTACCAATTATCGAAATTAGTAACGATAAATGAATAAACAAAAGTAGGCAGTTTTGGGGTATAGCGTGAAAGAAGTAGGAATTTCTTTGCTATTTTTCGGGGGTGTTAATAATCAAATGTTATTAGTAAACGTGATTGGATCTACAAACAAGATTTAGATATACATAGATGCATTCCTGAGAAGCCCTGAAACAACTTAAGATGAATGGTGGTGTAGAAAATTTTAATAGCGTTCAGAATTAGAAGCCGTAAACATAACCCAGTTGGAATGGTGTGATTAACAAAGGACGATGTACATTGGAGCCACGAGTGCATTAACCTTCAGGTAACTTATGCTTTGTTGTTCGATTTTTGATGTTTTGGTGTGTGTTGAATAACTTTATAATTTGTTTGCCAAAAAATGGACAGTAGTGAATTTGTACAAACAACAAAATTTTAATTTTAAGGTGAAATTTTCTTGTTTAAGTAGAAAGGAGTATTTAGAAGTTTATGTTCTTGATTATGATGAAAATTTGGGTCTGTCTTTGAGCTCAATTAGACTAACCTGTTTAATTAACGTAAAGGGGTGGGAGATGCTCCCTTGTATTCAGACTTAGGTCTGCACATATTGTTAAATTAATTAGTAGGCATCCTACAAGGACTTTAATTGTGGATGCAAATTAAAATGATAACAAATTTAATCTTGAAATTTTATGATACGGAAATTTATGCTGAATTTTAATTTTGAAATTTTAATGTATTGTGAATATTGATGTAAATAGAGTTAACGTTGATGTTTGTGGTAGGAATGTGTTTGTTCTTTTTTATGAATGAGGACGAAAGTTTTAACTAGGTGAGCAGCCGAGGCGGAAAGAGTAAAAAGGCGACTATCAGAAGAGATTCAACAGGGCGAGAATCACAGCAAATCTTGGTGCCCAGTTTGGGAGGCTCGAATATTTTTTTTTACTCTGGTGAGGCTTTTTGTAGGTTTCACAGCAATATATATATATATATATATATATATATATATATATTTCTGTGATATTTGGGGTTTAATACAGCATTTGCATTAAATAAAATATTAATAATAAGGTGAAACGCTTCTCTGTAGAGTAAAAATCAATAATTGTACTAAATAATTTCAGTAAGCTAAAAGTCAATTAGTATCTTCCTTTAATGATGAATATTAAATTAAGAATAGTGTGTGTTATATCCTAAACATATTTTACTGTATTTAAGAAGTATAAAGCATTGTAAATTTCGTATTATAAACCTAGGTAACCTTCAAAAGTTAAATTATAGGAAAGCTTCAGCATTTAAAACCGTTTTAGTTTGAAGCTATTTGTCGAAGTTTTCCCAGTATAGTTAAGTATCGTTAAAGATATGAGGGCACAAACAACAAGCGAATTCTTAGTAGGGGTGGTAAGGTGGCTGTCAATTAAAAATGAATTATAGTTTTGAGGGATCTAGGCAGTTACAAATATTGCTTTGCCAATAGAAAAACAAAAAGAGGGGTAGTTATTTAAATAAGTAAAAGTAAGATATAAAATCACGTGTTAACATGGACATAGTTTAAACTTGGGAAGAGAGGGTTTATTTTGTCCGTTACAGTAGAACTGGCAAACAAGTAAACAAAGAGCGATTGTGTCATAAAATGAGTATGAATGGGATAAACAGAGAAGAAACTTTAACGGTCAGGAACAATGGGGATAATAAACAAGGTAGACAGGTGAATTAGCGTGTATGTATGAAAACAAGATAGAGATAACAAGTATAATTAGAGTTTGTTTGGAATGTTAACGTTTGCCAGTAGGACTGCGCTTTTCGGAGAAAATCGATGTCGATTGGAAGTGAAATTCACAGAAATTCGTTAGCCGATGGAGTTGTTATCGCTCGAATTTGTGGAAAAATCAAACCATTGAGAGTTTCAAGAATTGTATGTTTGTATTGGCGGTGTTAACAAGCGTTAGAGGGGCAAATGGAAAACATATAAACCCTAACGAATGGTGCTGACTCTCTCTCTCTCCCTCCTCTCTCTCTCTCTCTCTCTCTCTCTCTCTCTCTTTCTCTTTGACACTCTCGCGCTCTCGAAGTATTCAGCAAGTGTACGTCTTACACTGGTAGTGACAACCAGATAACGGCACCAAGTATTAAAGTTCTGTAAGTAAAATTGTTACATTTTCATATTTGCACGCAGTGTGTTTTGTATACAATTGCGAATGAAGTAAGAGATTGTGTTTGAGGTACTAGTTGATTGTCAATGCATTATTAAAGAAATTTGAAAGTTAGAATGCAGTATGGAGATGGGAAGTGAGATAACCCTTTGCTGACGTGGATGCAGTTAGCAGTCGTTGTGATGGCAATCCAGATTGAATGTTCCTGTGGGCAGCAGTCGTTGATGGTATGATGACAGTCCTGGAAGCAGCGATAGAATCCAGGTAACTCTTGTTTTGTTTACATATGAGTATAAACAGGTGTTTTGTGCTTTGTGGGTATACTGTTATGAAGGATAAACTTGGGAAGTGTTATGAATTGAACTTTTGCTGTTACATTATTGCACTTTACTTCTTAGTGGAAATTTAGGTTTAAAAAATAATTTATGACATTAATAATTTTTAATATGTACAAGGTAAAAGGGTACTTTTGGGGATTGGTGTGCTATATTTGCATGATGGTGTAAAGGATTACTATGCACTCGTACTAAACTGGAAGTAAGGTAAAGACTGCGAAAAGGCCCTGTTACTTTTTTTTTTTATATAATAAAATTGTAAATATTTATTTGTGTAATTATGAATTTCAAAATGTATTGTGAAATGTATCATTTTAACAAAGAGGATGTACATGATGTATAATTAATGAGTGAAGGAAGAATTTTATGTAGATCTGGAAGTGTTTTTGTCTATGAATATGTCAATAAACTTAAGCGTTTTTACCGTAGCAGAATTTTTTTAGTTAGTTTGGTTTTCCAGAAAAGCAGCTAAGCAGCCATGGCATACTTCATTGCAAAGTAGAGTTATTGTAAGTTTTTGTAGGTATATAAGCAGCACCGAAGGTTTGTAGCATGTAGGATTTTTGTATTGTATTTTTGTAGCATACTTTACCAATAGATGAGATTTCAGAGTATTAATGATGCTCAAAGGCAGGGCTGGAATTAGCATTAGCGCTTGGCTTTCAAAGTGTTTATGGCGTCCAAGTCGTGGGGCCGTAGTAATAGCATTTAAGGTTTCTTTTGTTTAAGCTGTCTTTAACAAATCAGGGACCGTAGTTTTCAGAGCAAAATGGCGCTCAACGTGGCTCGAATTCTGATAATTAAAAATTGTTTTAGGAAACTGACGACCTGGAGATTAGGGGTTGATTGTGTTGCATTTTTCTTTTATTGTTTGTTGTGTATAAATATGTGAGTTTGGTGTTGAGAAAAGAGTAGTTGAGAAGTCAAGGAGTTGAAATTGGAAGTAGTGATAGTGATTTGTTTGATAAGCCGGAAATGGAAGCAGAGGCAGGAGGTAGTAGGGATCAGTCGAAGACGGAATCGGGAGAACAAGGGAACAAATTGATTATGAGAATGTTAGAGGAAATGCGACTAGGTAGGGAAGAATCGAACAGGAAGTTATAGCAAATGAGTCAGGAATCGAATGGAAATTTTGCCCGGTTAGGTGAAAAAATAGAGAAATCGATTAAGGAATTGAGTGATTTTAAAAATAGTTTGACGGCAAAATTGGAGGAAGTTGATATGCGAGTAGAACGAAATGAAAGAGATATAGCAGGGCTCAGACAGGAAATAGAACAGATGAAAATGGAAGTGAGAGTTTTCTGCGAGAAAGAAATTAACAATAAGATGACAGAAGTAAATGATTCATGCAGGGACCAGTTAAGTAGATTTGAAAAGGAAGCGAGTAGCATTAAACAAAATATAACCGCTTTAATGGGGGATGGACCGAGGTTTGATACAAATAATTTATCGTTAGATCAGCACATAAAATTTTTTGAGGACAATCGAGTAAACCATCAAATATTTATCATTAGTGTTAGAGTGTTAGTACACAATTTGTATGATGAACAGGCCAAATTAAATGTAGTGAAGGCATTACTAAAAGAGAATGCAGAAGCGTGGTACAATCTTGTGAAGAAAAAATTCTGAAACATTATTGGGGAGATCATAAGCAAGACCAAGTGGGGGATGATTTGATTATGGGAAAATATAAGGGGGAATTTTCAGGATCTAGGGAACAGTATGTCATCAGGAAGTATAGTATAGCCAAACAGGTAAGTCCACCGTTAACGGATAGGCAAATCATCAAGTATTTATCTAGGCACTTTGAGGTAGAAGTTAGATAGCATGTAGCACTGCAAAACATCACTGAAAGGGAAACATTTTTAGAGTATCTACAGCGATATGATGATGTAAGTACCGGAAGATCTAGAGATTCTAGAGATAGAAATGTAAATCAGGTTAGATTCGAAAATAGGGGGGAGAATTTTAACAATAGACGGGGAACAAATTTGAACAGATCATTAAGAAATAATTGGGAGTCAAAGGAACTTATTATCGCAGTAGTAGCAGTACAAGAAGTATAAATCAGGGACCGAGTGTGCAACGTCAAAATAGGTCACCGGAAATCTTGAGGGCACAATCTAGTGCAGGGATTAGAAATAATAAAGTTACAAGTAGGCTGGAAGTTAGTAGGACCTATGCTGAAGAGGTAGAAAGACAAAGGGGACCAAACAGTGAGAGTCAGGGAAAATAGGATTTTCAATAAGAGACAAACCACTAGAGTTAGCTATATGTAAATATGAACATCCGTGGGAATTTATGACGATTGAGGAGGAAGTGGAACCAGAGATAAATGAGAAAATTTGTTTGCCTATAGTGGAGATTAAAATTTGAAATTGTAATGTAGGATCGTTGCCCGATTCAGAAGCAGAGAAGAATTTAGTATCTGAAGAGTTTGTTAAAGAAATTAAGGAAGAAATTGGGAATATAATTATGCCTATTAAAAGGAAGTCATTTAGTAGCTCCGAACAAAAAGAGGTTTGCTGTGTTAAATAGCGTTGTTGTGCTAAAGGTAGAGATAGGTTCGTTGTGTTGTGAACAGGAGTTTGTAATTGTTCCTGGACTAAAATTTAAAAGTATCTTGGGGATGGATTGTATGAAGAAGTTAGGTCTGATTATAGATATGAAGAAGCAATTAATAAAGGTTAGGGATATGAAATTGCCCTGAAAAGATAGTTATGATGTCACAGAAGATGACGTAGGGTTGTGTGAATTTGATGGAGATAGATGGGGAGTAAATGAATTAGATAATATTAAATTCCAGAGGAGAAATTAGATAAAGTTCAGGCACTGTTGAAAAAATATTCAGAATTAGTAGGTGTAGAAGCGAGCATAAAGGATATGAGCATGTTTTATAGGTGGATAATTCCAAACCGTTTAATTCTAAAATCTACCCGATACCTGCAACATATAGGGAGCAAATAAATTGTGAATTAGCAAAAATGTTGGCGGACGGTATATTTGAGTATTCAAATATGCATTTTCTAAATGTGTTGGTATAGTCAAAACCAGTTAAGCTGACCGATGACTCATCTTGTTAAAGCATATGCATCAATGCATCAGAACGTATTTCTAGCATTCTGGATTAGTTCAGTTGTTTATACAAAATGGCGCATGCAGTTTATATTGTGACAAATACTAGCTGAGAATGTATGTCCCAGGGCTTTTATAAATGATCCTTTAATTTCTACGAATTATAAGAAATGTCTGTTGGATATACAGTTGCCAACGGCGTTAACATAAGTATCAAATACATTTTTCTTTTATAAAAATTAAACCAAAACATTTAAGGTAAATTGGAAGTTTGGAAGGGAAATAGACCAACATTTTATTTAGATGAATTGTGTTTAAATGAAGATATTAATATTATGGAAATGGACAAGCTATTTTCAGGAATGTAGATAAAATCTTAGTTTAGAAATGTACTGCAGATACTGGATATTTAGCATGGTGTCACGATATTGTTGGTTTTTGAAAACATAAAGTGAATTTTCAAGATATTATATTGTTATTAAGTATAAAGATGCGTGTGTTCTAATTGATTCGATAATGTCTGAAGACTAATAATTTCTGTTGGAATTAGACTTGTTATTCACACAATGATCAAGGAAATTGTAGTTTCGGGATTTTATTTTATTCCTGTTTTATATGGTTAACAAGCATAGTTGTACATATAAAAGTGTATTTGTAAATATTTAATCAAATTTAGTATTAAATAAACAAAACGGTATTGTATTATTTTATTGTAATATTTTTCTACTACATTAAGAAGTATAAATCTAGGACACCACTTCATTTTATATTAATCAATTATTCTGAAATTGAATCATCTTCATAAGAGTCGTTGCTGCTTGAATCCTCTAAGTTGATAATGTTTTTTTTTCAATTTGCCACTGTACACGCGCGGGGGGTCTTATAAATTTATAAATCGACTTACCTCCGCGGTGTTTTGTTTTTCTATGCTGCAGTTCCTATTCTTTCAACCAAGTGGACTGTATGCGAATTGAGTTTATATGTTACGTAACACTTGCACTATGTTTTTTAGGGTTTAACAACGAAAGTCTGGGGCACTTGACTAACTTACGGTACACTGAACGAAGAAACCGACGACCGTTCTGCTTCAATATCCATAAGCAAGTGTTTGTTCACTACTCTGTCCACCTTATTCACAAATGCACAAGGAATTTTTATGGCAGGATATAAGGGAACAAGGGATGACAGTTTTTACTACTAGATTTACGACTACAAAATTTACGACTTAAAATTAAACACGCAAACGTGCGACAAAGAGACCGAACATCCCGCCCACCAAAATAAGTATGAACTAACTTATTTTATATTTAAAACTAATTAGAGCTATTAACTAAGAAACCTAACCGACAAACTTATATAAGTGAATATATGTGTACATACCATTAAATATCAAGTAACTGGCAGTAAACATAGTTTCACTAGGGAGCGTTTAACTAACCCTTGGGCTGTCTTGATGGTAGGTTTCCGAACGATACCGTCCCTACCAGCATGTAAATATCTTTCATGGCAATCTAAGATAATAATTTCAGTCAACCGATGCGACCGAGGAAGCAAAATTGGAAATTTTGCATCATGCGACAAGTCAGAATTACGTAGGCGACCGCCCACCCTCAACAAATCACGACTATCTAGAAACGGACTAAGGCTACGAAGTTGTTTACTAACAAGTTTTCCAGTTTTAATATTTGCAATGTATTGAGCAAAAACATTTGTTTGAACTCTTTTAATCAATAAATGTATAGCCTCTTGCTGCTGAGCTAGAGACAAACCATCAGAATATTTTGAACGCAAATCTGGACATTGAACATTACGAATGAAATGACGAATACAGGTAATAATCCTACAAATTTTCTGCAGGTTTGAAAACTTATCCAATAACAAATCTAAGAAATTGTCAGACATAACGACTGTTAACGACAGAGTACGATATTCGACGTCCATCTGAGATGAGTCGATAAGTTTTGGCAGCGATGTTACTGGCCATTCTTCATTACGACGCACTAACCAAGAAGGTCCTATCCACCATAATGGATGATGAACCAACTCTGAAGCCAAAAGTCCACGTGAGGCACAATCCGCAGGGTTATCCTGGGACTTAACATGAAACCACGAAGATGGAGGAATACGTTCTTGAATATGCGAAATACGATTGCTAACGAATGTCTTCCATTTATGCGAGGAAGACCGAATCCAAGACAAAACAACAGTAGAATCTGACCACGTGAAAATATTACTAAATGATAAAATATCTTTATAAGTATTTTGACGAAATCTACTAAATCTGCCAAGAGTACGGCAGCACACAATTCGAGACGGGCAATGAAACGCGATTAGTAGGAGCAACCTTCGATTTTGCGCATACTAATGATATGGTAATATTATCTTCTAAATCGAACGAACGAAAATAGATGACAGCTGCATACCCGGCTTCAGAAGCATCACAGAATCCATGCAACTCCACCTTTTTAAAATTATGACATACGATGTGACGCGAAATCTCAATATTCGAAACCGCTGGCAATTCACCCAACCAATGTTTCCATTTTTGTATGACTTCCAATGGAGGCTCTTGGTCCCATCCGAGACCTAAAAGCCAAAGATCTTGAACTAAACGTTTAGCGAACAGTACTACAGGTGCTATCAACCCGAGAGGATCAAAAATTTTTGCGATAGCCGACAAAATATTACGCTTAGTGCAAGTGCGCTCTTCAACGTCTAAGTTGTATAAAAATACATCTGTAAGAGCACGCCACGAAAGGCCCAAAATTTTTATTGAACCACTATCTTTATCCTGAAATGTAATTGCGTCCGAACTGGACAGGGACTCCCTCAAGTTGGACATCACTTCCGGCAATTACTACTCCATTTTCTTAATTGAAAACTACCACTAGAGCAAATACTATTCAATTCACCAATTAATTGATTAGCAGCTTCAATCGAATTACATCCAGTGACTAAGTCATCAACATAAGTATCGCTCGCCAATACCGATGACGCGAAAGAAAATTAATCGACTCTAACCTTGCCAATTCTTGAACAGTACGCAAGGCCAAAAAAGGCGACGACGAAACTCCATAAGTCACAGTATTTAATTTAAAGTCCATAATAGGATCCCACAGAGAAAATCTCCAAACGATACGTTGATAATCACGATGAGTATCTTTAACCAAAATCTGCCGATACATTTGTTTAATATCAGCTGTAATTACGATAGGGTGTACACGAAAGTGCAATAACAAAACTGCAATGTCTTTTTGCAAAGCAGGGCCAATAGCGAAGCTATCATTTAACAAATTTCAAGATTGATCCTGACACGAAGCATCGAAAACCACATGCAATTTGGTGGTAGTGCTATCCGCTTATGTACAGCATGATGGGGAATGTAATACATTTTTCATAACCTGACGAATTTTCAGGCGATTTCACTTGAACCATGTGACCGCTTGTCAAATAATCCTCCATAATTTTTTATAATCTGAATACAATTCAGGATTTTTTAGCAAACGACGTTCTAACGACAAAAATCTTTTAATACAAATTGATCTCATACCCACAAATGAGGGTTCCGAAAGTTTAAAGGGCAAGGACACTACAAAACGACCGTCCTTGTTACGTCTATAACCTTCCACAAATTGATTTTCACACCTTTCTTCTTCAGGAGAAATGTGTTTTTTGAAGGGAATATTTTCTAATTCCCAAAATCGACAAATGTCACTGTCTAAGGGTTCAACGAAAGTACACAACGACGTAATAGAACTATTCGGGAAACGACCTTTCCCGTTAAAACCCAACCAAAGGTTGTGTTAATAACAACTGGCTCGTTAGCAACACCCCAACGAGACTCGTTCAACAAAACCTGAGCAAAGATTTCCGCTCCGAGTAGCATGTCAATTTTACCAGGAACATTAAAATTAGGATCAGCTAAGGCCAAACCTCGAGTATGCGACCATTCCTTGACCCCTATCGACGACGAAGGTAATTGATTACAAATGTTCGGTAAAATATAACAATCAATTCCATATGCTGGAGACCGTGCTCGAGGGACTGACTACACACGATAGTGCACCAGACACCAACGACGAATTCAAGCCAAGTCCTTGAACAGTGACATTGGCTCTCCGTTTCCTTAAACCTAATTTCTGACGGCACCTTTCAGTCATAAAACTTTCCATGGATCCGTTGTCAATATTACACGAACAGATTGCAATGTTCCTGTATAATCAAGCACCGACACTATTGCCGTAGCTAACAGCGTGGTTGTGTGTTCTAATGACGTCAAAATCAACGAGCTAGTGGCAGGTTGTTCATGCACAACCGACGGCGACAGATTGTCTTCACTAGGTCTACTAGTAGAAGTAAGTTCAGGCGCCGCTCTCCGAGGAGACGCTGACCTTTGACGATGGGTTTGTCGGCGTGGCGACACCGATTTTCTTGTTTATCGAAGTGAAGCAACGAATTGTGCGACTGATGACATTTTCTACACGACCAATCTAACGTACAATTTTTCATCGAATGTGAAGGATTTAAACATTTAATGCAAAGATTTTTAAGCTTTACCACCTCAAATCTTTCTTGAGGGTTTTATCGAGAAACTGCTTACATCTATAAATAGGATGCACAGCTTGACAGAAACTACAATTTTAACATCATTGGTGGTACCAACTAAAGAGGTTTTAGCCAAGTGCTAACGAACCTTCCTTTTCTCTTTCTTTAACGGAATCTCGGGATTTTAAGCATGTTCCTGAAGCAATGTCATTGATTTCCAACACTTTACATTGTTTTTCAATGTACAACCTTAAATCTTTAAACGAAGGAATTTCGTCACTATTTCCTAATTCAAACGCTTTAAAATGTTTGTATCTAATTTTTTCGATAACAGATTAAACAACATGAAATCTAATAAATCTATTTCCATCTGCCTTAACGCGAATATATTTTCATCAAAACAACTAATTAATTGCCGGAGTTCCGCATGCGAGTCTGAGGAACTGACCTTAGGGCATTTTTCGAGAGCATTAAAATATGTTGAAAGTAATAACCTCTTGGACTGAAAACGATTAGTAATGATTTTATAGGCTTCCACGTATGCATAATCATTTAATGGCAAGTGTTTTATCAAGCCACGCGACGAATCATCTAATGTATCAACGAGATGGCAAAATTTTTCAACGGGTGACAAACTGACATTATCATGAATCAACCGTTTATAAATTGCAGTGTAACTCTCAAAATCTGATATGCGTCCGGAGAAGTGGGGAACTGAAAGATGTTTCAAGCGAATTCCTCCACAATTCGACGAAAAAGAATTATTCATATTTTCCACCTTTGGCTTATTTTCTACCCGATCTAATTCGCATTGTTCAGCGATAATACGAATATCTAATAGGTAATCATCGATTTTCACCCTAAGAGCAGAAAATTCATCCAATTGTTCACTTTCTTCATCAAAGAAAATATCCTTGCAAAAGGATTTGAAAAGCGTTTCAATCTGTTCAACAGTTTTAATCGACGCTCTAATTAAAGCAATCGATACGTCTTCCGATTGGTTTATCTTACTGTAAATGTGATCCAACCTTTTAACGACAAATTTAGCTTCAAGAATAGCTTTATCAATTGATATAACCATATTTGATTAATGATTAATGAACGACAATAAAATTAATGTAAAAACAATGCGTGACTCGAATACGCTAAATTACTAATTCATCTACGAAATTAAATTATTAATAGAAAAATGCACCTAACTACAGTGCTTGCCCCACAAAGCTTTTAAGGTTTCAAATAAATACCAATAACCCCTTTGTTATACAAGTTGCATGAACCCGAATGGTTGCTCCAACTTGAAGTGACAAATAAGGTAAAGATCTAGGACACAATAACACTCATAAATAGTTTATATAAAAGGATACCGACACAAAGGATAAGGAATGTATTGTAAAATCTACCGTTATAACCAGATGTATTTAGCATTAAATGTGTAAGCAAGATGTTCTTTTCTGTGTAACACGTTTAACCATAATAAAAACTACGACAATTTTATAAATTTGAGTATAAGGAGCTTAAAGGATAGGAACTAATTGTTTAATTAAAGATCCAGCGATGAAGGCCAATTTTGTACACGCGCGGGGGGTCTTATAAATTTATAAATCGACTTACCTCCGTGGTGTTTTGTTTTTCTATGCTGCAGTTCCTATTCTTTCAACCAAGTGGACTGTATGCGAATTGAGTTTATATGTTACGTAACACTTGCACTATGTTTTTTAGGGTTTAACAACGAAAGTCTGGGGCACTTGACTAACTTACGGTACACTGAACGAAGAAACCGACGACCGTTCTGCTTCAATATCCATAAGCAAGTGTTTGTTCACTACTCTGTCCACCTTATTCACAAATGCACAAGGAATTTTTATGGCAGGATATAAGGGAACAAGGGATGACAGTTTTTACTACTAGATTTACGACTACAAAATTTACGACTTAAAATTAAACACGCAAACGTGCGACAAAGAGACCGAACAGCCACCATTCTATCATACATTTTTCTCAATGGTGAGTGCATTTTTGCCAATATTTGTCATCTATCCTACCAAGTGCTTCATGCTATATTAATTGTACGTGCTCGTCATTAAATCTTCCAATATTGTCGTAATAGCTTTTGCAATTACCCCAAATTAATTCTATTGGATTAAATTGGCAATGGTATGGAGGGAGCCTTAATACTTTATGGCCACTTTGTGTTGCAAGTTCAAGTATGAATATTTTTGGTTGAACATTTTCCTTTACTAATGCAAGTAATTTTCTTTTTAACATTGAAGTGTCAGCAAATACGTTATGTCGAAGCAAATAATTAATTAATTCCTCTTTATTTGAAAAATTGATAGGAACCTTTTTGACTAATTGCGAATGATATGAAGCATTATCTAGCACGATTAAACTTGGACCGCTTAAATTTGGTAATAAACTTTCTTGGAACCATTTTGTGAACATTTCTGTGTTCATATCACCATGATAATCTGCATATTGTGATTTTGAAGAAAACAAAAGAGATGCATCATGTATAAAACCATTTTTATTTCCAGCATGTATCACAATAAATTTAAAACAACATTTGGTAACTATACAAAGCACAGTGACAGCAACAAATTAACAACTAACCGTCTTCCTGTTCCAAATGGCTTCTTCTTGATGCTTTTGTGAGAATTATCATGCCAATTCTTTTTGGCAGATCCCCTACTAAAAAGCCAAGTCTCGTCAAGAAAACAGGTTCATATAATTGCGTTTCCTTATTGGAATGGTAATCCTTTAAGAATTTTATTCGTGCAGCAGCTATATGTTGTTTCTCGAACAATCCTTGCCTTCCATCATCTACTTTATAAAAAATCCTATAGTAGGTAAAAGTCTTCTTAAGCTAGTTAATTTGAAATTACATATGCCGGCAGTAACAAGCTCTTTTTGGAGTGCTTGTGCAGTTAACATGAAGTCCTACAAATATAAAATTAGTTACTAATTACAATTAATTTTATATTACTTTTCGAGTGCATCTCATAAATTTTACGTTTAACTGCATGTTTTATAAAATCTTCAACATCGCAAGATCTGCTTTTTGTTTGGTTGCGTTTCCTGCACGTCGAATGAATTGGAAAATTTTCCTTTAGAGTTTGTGAGCCTCCTCTCTTAATCCTAGTTAAAACACTAAGGCTAAACCACATATTTCAGAGGTTTGCTGAAGAAATAATTAATTGATTTGAAGGATTAAGTGTATTTATTTTTGTACCTGCATAACACTTCCAAACGAAACTAAAACACATTCACTATCACGCTCTCTTTCAAAATAATCCATGACGTTCAAAATCACCTGGTGTGTTTGGGGTTTGAGATGTTTGTTTCGAAGCATTTTGAACAACTAAAAAGCAAAGAGGTGATAGTATTTTGTGTTGTTATAGGATGGCTGTATTTACCTGTTATAATGTGTAAGAAATCCTTTTACTTTTGAAAAAAACTTTTATATTTGCGATTTGAGCTAAATGTAAAAACATAAATACAACAAAAAATCAAGAACTACGTGAAAAGACAACAAAAAGTGACAGGAAACTAAAATTATTTATAGGTTATAATAATACATAAATATTAGTTATAACAGACATACGTTTTGATGCTGCCATACCAATCCTTAAAAGACGTATTTTTTTTCTATCCATCCTGTTTTAGAGCAAATAGTTACATGTACTGACAAAGACATGCAATTTTCATTATCATTTCTAATAATGTACCGCGGTGAGTCATCGGTCAGTTTAAATGGTTTTGACTATAGTCGTTTGTGTTTAGATGCAAGAGAAATTAATCAAAGGACTAAACCGAATTTCATTGTTCGCCATCCATGGACACACTTCTGACTAGGTCGAGTGGTAAACTAATTTTCAGTAAGCATGATTTGAGGAATTCTTTCTGGTTGATTCCGCTACATAAAAATTCTAAAAGGTACACAGGGTTTTCAGTTGTAGGAAAAATTTATAATTTTAAAGTGGTACCGTATGGTTTGTCTAAGTCTAGTGCAGCATTAATTAAGGCTTTGCAAGGAATTTTAGGGGCGTATGAACAATTTTGTATTCATTACGTCTATGATATTTTAATTTTTAGTGAAACAGAACAACAACATTATTCACACTTGGAGAGGATTTTGTTAAACCTTAAATTAGATGGCTTAAAGTTGAACATTGAGAAGTGTGAGTTCTTTTCCAAAACTGTTCGATTTTTGGGTTATGTGGTAAATAATCACAGTATGTGTATTGACAAGGAAAGGTTGTCTGAAAGGATGTCTGAAGTATCCTAGGCCAAATAATGTTAGGAAACTGAGGACGTTTTTGGGCGTTCTTAATTTTTACAAAAAGTTTGTACCGGCATTCTCCGATAAAGCAGGTCCGCTGTCAAACTATTGAAAAAAGGGTGTAAAATGGAAATGGTCTGAAAACCAGGAGTCGGGATATTTAACTTTATTAGAGCAGTTCCATGAACAGTTAGTTTTAAGGCATCCCAGGTTTGATTTAGGCTTTATATTACGCAACGATGCGTCTGATTATGCTCTGGCTGCCGAACTATATCAAGTTCAGAATGGTGCCCATTTCGTTTGTTTCTAGGACACTAAAGCCGCATGAATTAAATTACACGATAAGCGAAAAAGAGATGGCTGCGGTGGTTTTTGGTAAGTTGAAATTTTATCTGATAGGTAGGCATTTTACTGTAGTCAGATCATTCAGCGTTATGCGCACTAATGAATACGAGGTTTTCCAACAACGGTGTTATCGATGGGGTTTATTATTGCAAGAGTTTGATTTTGAAATTAAACACATTAAATAATTTTACAGCTGATGCTTTTAGCAGAAATAGGGAGAATGCGCACAAGAAATCATGTGGCATTTTGATAGCAATAAATAATTTACTACAGGACAGTTCGGTATATGGACAGAAAGAAATTTTGAGGAATCACGAACAGAGTGAGAAATTGCAAGCAATTAAGAGGAGGTTGGAGGGTGAGCCCAAGTTCAAAAATTATAGAAAGATGAACGGGTTTTTATGTAAGAGAATTCATAATCAAGCGGTATACGTAGTTGATCGGGAGCAGGCAAGGTCGATTGTTCAAGATCTTCATATCAGATATGGTCACATAGGGATAAAGAAATCGTGGTTGATCTTCAGAGAGACACTCTTTGCGGTAAAGGCCATTAGCATAGTCAAATCTATAATTAATACATATCATCTACGTACTCTGGGGAAATACAAAAATCACACTAATCAGGATATTGTAGAGTATTCAGATACACGACCCACTTGATTTAATTGCAACTGATTATTTAAGCAATTTAGTTACAAGCAGGAAGGAAAACAAGCATGTGCTAATCATAATTGATATTTTCTCTAAGTTCACAAAGCTATACCCTACAAGTGAATGCAACACTGTGCAAACCATCAAGATTGCTAAAGCATTTTGCCACGTTTTGGATCAGAAATAGACATTATACCTTTTTCTTTAACTAAGGTTTTAGTTTTCCTGGCAATTCTACTACTTACACTGAACTCATATCCTTTTACACGTGCAACTCTTAGGAAGTGCAGTTAAAATAATGAACTGCTTATTTTTACTGTCAGTTGTGGAATTTTTGTTTCAGTTGTTCAAGAATTTCTGAATCTTCATTATCTCTTTTTTCACTTCCAACTTCAGCACCTACATATTCCAGAATTAGTTTTTTAGTTACCATCTGTAGTTTTCTTTGGCAATAACCTAGGAAGTGTATTTCTTCAATATTTAAAAAGACTTGTTTAGATAGTTGAGTGCTATGTCAGGGTTAGTAAAAATCTGCAAAGGCTCTTCTAAGGTTTATGAACCTTTTTTATCTTTTGAAAGTTGATTTCTGAAATTATCGCAAATTTTTACTCCTGCCTAGAGTTTATTCCAAACGTCCGTTTCTGGACTGTCCGAATATTTTTCATAAACCGGTGAGCACTTTTTTGAAATAGATTGCAACAGTAATTCCTAATTTGACTTAAGTTGTACTTAAACAAAACAACAGGAATAAGATATTGGGTGAGATCTGGCAAAAATTAATTCAAATGTGGATCAATGGATTGATCCTTGTCCGTTCGTTTAGAATGACCCTTATTGTTAAATAATGGAAGTTGATTTACTGGCCTTATTTGTATATTGCTAATTCAAAGTGGCAGAGATAGAATTTGTATTGAATTCAATATTTATTTTTTGATAGTGCGCTAAAGTCAGTCAGTAAGTGTCATGTTTTCCTTTATCTACAAAAATTCTAGATTTAAAAGTAGTAACCTTTTGCTCTAAAATAAAAAAATATGAGATCCGTTACACAGGGAAGGTTTGTTCCAAGCCTGATCAATAAGATCAGAGCAGACACTTTTAAATGCTTCTTACAAAGAGCAAAACGTATTATTGTTGGAATTGATAAAATGTGTAATAATGATTACCTGCTATTGCAATATATTTATTAGAGCCGAAAATATCTTCGACTCTTAATTAAACGGTACTTCATATTTTCCACAACTTTACGTAAACTAGAAACAAATTTCTTAAAAGAATGAAGTTTAAGGATTAATAAAGTAGGTTATGTTTATTGTTTATTACCCAGGCTTAAAACAACGACCTTCTCGCGCCAGTAATGTCGTGGCTGCAATGATAGGTTAGGTTACTGTTAGAAATAGATATTATTATTAAAAAACATAAATCACTTAACACGCATATCAGAACAGTTGTTACTAAAACTATTGCAAACTGTTCTGATATGCGTGTTAAGTGATTTGTGTTTTTTAATAATAATATCTATTTCTAACAGTAACCTATCCTGTCATTGCAGCCACGGCATTACTGGCGTGAGACGGTCGTTTAAAACAGACTCTCCTGGAAATCTAGATATCTACTTTATAACAAAACTTCAAGGGTTTTTGTAATAGATACACAATATTTAGATTCTGTCTAAGATGAAATCTACTGAACCCACTGTTAAATATATTGTATTATTTAATTACGCCTTTAAAATTAAGAAACAAAATCTCGCAATTTCAAATTTCATAAGAAATATATGGAATCTGTAAAGTTAATTTAGTAATGCATACAACATAGAGAGAAATAATGTAAAAAAAGTATTCATATTTTGATACCTTTACCTTGTTTAAATTTTTTAATTATCATTTTATTCAAAACTTTTATTAGCAATGTGGGGAGTTAATTTCTGCAATTTGATGACCTACACTTAAACACAACGAACCATTGTTTATTTTTTAGATAGTCATTACATACAGTAAATATATTTATATGTAGAAAAGAAACGGCATAGACTTACATGTATTAAAATCAATTGAATCGGAACACGGATTGTGAATTAATCGTTTTGATTGAGGCTATTTAAAATAAGTTTAAGGAGCATCTTTCAGGTAAATTTTCAACCAAATAAAAAGGGACGCGAGACTCAAAATATTTCTCGGTCAAAGGGGCTTTTCTACATTCACGAATCATTGCTTACTTTTTAATAAACTTGTTTACTTATTCTATTACAATATTTACATTATAAAAACAATACTGAAAATAAATACTCAAAATCACGTAGTATTTATGAAATCAGAATGTCATTAGAAAAAAAGTTTTTATTTTTTATTACTAAAACAGCCAACAATTTTATAAACATTTTACACATACACACACGCACGCACAACGCGAACGCAAACGCTCTCACGCGCGCTCAAGTACGCACACACACGTATGCACGCACCCACGCACACACACGCGCGCGCATAACACACACATACGCACAAAACACACACACACACACAAAATGCATACATATATACATACACGCATGTATAACACCTATATAGATAACAATAAATTATAAAAGTAATCCTGTTATCATTGAGCATAAGTTTTTATTGAAACTTAAAATTAAAAATTCAACATGTCCCACTAAATCCAAAATTTTTAAAAAATTCTCAACTACACAGAGAAAGAAAGAAGTTTATTTATAATATTTTAATATGTATAACATTTATAATTTTATTCCTTTTGCTGGTTGTTAGCCTACCTAACCTTTGTAAATGTTCTTTTAATGTACAATTTGTTAAATATTAATGAATTAGAGAGCCTGTGAACAAAAACTAAATAAAGCTCGAAAATTTGGGCATAAAGAATGAGTAATCTTTATTCCCAAGACCTGAAACTCCCAAGAACTCAATTATAAATTACTATTTTCAGAAGGTCATCAAGCTATTGAAAAAAAAGTAAGTGCCATTTTTAAGACATAATTTTAATTCATAATAGAAGCTTGAATTTTTATTGAAAACACGTGATATATTCAACTACGTTTTACATTATTTGAATCGATGGATATTTTATTGATATTTCTTGTTTCGTTTATTTTACTGAAAATTGCATTTAACTATTATTATTCTAAATCGTTACATTTATGAAGTCACGTAATTCTACATTATTCCATGCAAGCGCAGTGATAAACCGAGGTATCTAAGTAAATATTGTATCTGTAAGGAAACACTTGGGATTTCCAAGTTGCTTATGTGACGAATAGTAATTTGAATGGTTGGAATTTACATATTGAAAATAAGCTCAATTTTTGCATTGTTAATAGCACTAAACCATTCATATACTTTGTTGTGAGATGAGAACATTATTATTGACGTGGGCCTACGTGACTTTTAGCAAGTCTAATATTCTTTGAGGATAGAAAATTTCCTGAAAAACGATATTGTTTTTAATTTGGATGATAGGTTATAAATTCGGCAAGTAGATTTAAAAGAGATAATTCCTCGTGTTCTGCTGACAAAAAAGTTATTTAAGAAAATACAATTAATAAAAATTAGGGCAAGTTTAAAGTATTAATAATTATTATAAAGCGTCTGCAGTTAGTTGATTTTTGTCAATTTAGGAAAAATTGTAAGTGGATCTGTATTCGTTGAATTAGTTTAAGTAATAGGAAATTATTTTTAGCACAACAATTTCATTTTGGTCTATTCTAATTCGAATAAGTTTAATTTAATTCGATTCAATTTTATTTCTTGGTTAACTTTCTCGGCTTAATGTTAGGGAAATTCTTGTATATTTGAATTTAAGTTAAAACAATCCCGACGCTAAGCAAACATATGAGAAAAAGGTCCTAATTGATGGAGCATTAATAGTTTAATTGTATGAAATTTCGGTAGGCTGATAAATCTGGAGTTATTTCAAGACACTCGTAAATAAATATTAGAGCAGCTTTTAAGAACGTGATTTTTATAAGAGATTTTATGACGATATCTAAATCTGAAATTTATATAGTGTTTTGTTCTGATAATTTTATTGTAAGAGATAGTTTCTTTTACGTTTAATCAATTATAAATCTGGCCATCTTTAATTAGGAAATTTTTTTATTTGTACAATTTAGACCTATTGGGGAGAAGAAGTATTTCTTAAAAAAATTAAAACGGCGGTGTGCATGTACTCAAACGCTGTAAAGGCAACGTAAAATTTATTCTTGTGTACGTTGAAACTTTGATTTTTTTATTTTTCATTTGATTTAATACTATAAAAATTTTAATTCTTCTATATTTTATTATATTATTTATGAATATTTATACTTTAACATATTAGTAAAGGTTTAATATATTGGTCTAATAGAGCTGGATAGTCAGTCGAGGAAGTGGGTTCTTGAATTTAGATTTGGCATTCTGCATCTATTGTGTGGCAAAGCGAGCGACATAACGTTACGGCATTAAGTGTCTAACGAACGGAATTTGAACTACACAGCATACATATTTTAGTCAACCTGTGAGGTTTGGCATCATAGCAATGTTTGTGAGTGCGGGTGTGTGTTAATGTATATATTGGTGTCGTCTGTCACTGATTCCAAATGAACCTCATGTTAGGCGTCGCTAAAAGTGCTGTGGTCTAAAGATGTCCGACGGTGGATGTCACTAAAAGATAATATCGGCTGAAGTAATTAAATAAACGTATTAACCTAATTATTTTGCTAGCTTAGTTTAAATCAAACCACTAGAATCAGACGTCAAACCAATAATGACAGAAAATAATTTTTAACAAACAATCTTTAAAATAACAAATATTGCATCCACTTTTTTCTAACAAGCAATATTTTACAAATCGAATTATCAACTTCTACACATATTACTCTAATTTCAAATATTAGCACACAAACTACTTCTAATAAAACTTAAGTAATAAATAGAAATGTCTCTTTTTTTTAATTTTAAACTATATGATTTTTATTTTACCGGGTAAATTATACTGGCCGTTATGGTTTCCTCTGGTTGGCCTGTAGTTATCCATCCATGTCGAAATCGTTTAAAATTTAACATGAAATACTAGTAAGCATAAAACTTGCATTCCAAATCCATTCAAATTAAAACTTTATCGTAGTAGTCAATCATTATTTATTCCTTTTACGTACTTCCAATTGTCTTTTACTTTTGTACATTTTAAACGCTTTTGCGTCATTCTTTCAGTAAATAATTTCACTACTGAAACTTTACTACGTGATATATTATCAATATTTCGACGACATTGTGACTTTTTAATGAGTATAGACTAACTGACTTTTAACTCAACTTTAATTGGGTTTTATAAGCGCGAGTACTCGTGATGTCAGCATCTCAAATCATATAGCCAACTTTTTAACGCCGTCTCTATGTTCTCATTGGTGCTAGAAATGCGCTGGTCCCTTAGGTCGATATGGAGAATTTTTATTCGGGATCAACCTTCATAATTCTTGTGTTCTAATGGCCTGGAGCTACTATTTACTTCCATTTACCTACGCATTATCTTATCCTCAAGATGTAACGTTACAAGTAATTTCATTTTTACGACTTTTATCTCTTTAATTGGACGTCCGTTTACATTCTTTTGGATTATTCCAAAAGTTTAACAAACACGTTTTTAAGTTATTTTTCAATTGAAATACAACGTACTTCATTTCTTAGAATCTGTGACTATATATTTTAAAACCTAATAAAATACGCTTTCGTTAAGGTTTGTTATCAAATGAAGATATTAAAACATGATACATGCGACATATATCTTTTGAAAACGCCTGGATTCCTTTGAACATAAACATGATCAAATGAAATCTTTTATAGGGTCTGCGCATTTACTCGTAATAGATACTAAAAGAGTACTTTAATATCAAAAGTAGATGAAACTTTTTGAAAAAACGTCCTTTTACTCGCGGAATATACTATTGTTTTTATCTAAAAACAATATTAAGAATGAAAATTTTTTCAATCAACGGTTTTTAAGCTTTTATACTTAATATACTGAGTGTTTCTATTTAACAAGAACGCTTTGCTACGAAATAACTATTTACATAATTTGAGCTTTTTTCTTACATTTTTCTTAATGTGCTCGGATTTGAGGCGTCGTATCTTTACAAAATGATGATATAAACCTTTGATAACCTCTAATCGCATCAATATAAATATATATATATATATATATATATATATAGAAAGAGAAAGAGAGAGAGAGAGAGAGAGAGAAAGAGCTGAGAAAAAACGCCATCTTAGTCTGTAAAAGCTAAATCTCAACTCAGAGTATAATTAATTATTAAGTGCAAACCTTTATTAAGAGCGATTGGCATTTAAAAATGCGCTTTATATTAGTGAAATTGAAGAACCATTTGTGCATATTTTACATTCATTTAGCATCGAGAGTTATAAATGAAATAAACGCATTTATTCAAGCTGGAAATTGAGTTAATATAAGAAAGTCTCACAAATATTAAGAATATATGAAGGCTCAAATTTTTATTATAAATGTACTGTTTTCAAATTGACACATAGGTTAGTTAATTTCGCCGTAAAAAACCAACACTAGCTGTGATAAGAGTTATATCAAAACAAATTTGTTATTTATACTAGAAAAGATTACAAGTAATAGAAAAATTTTAATCATTGGAATTTACATATGATAATATCATCGAATTAACAGTAATCGGAGCGTTCAACGAATAGAATCTTATATTTTGAAATAGATTGGTCGATCATTAATCAGGGCGTACGTGCCTTTTGCCAAATTTGGAACAAGGCGTGAAATGAAAATTTCTGGAATAAATAGCTCTGTAGTTAATTAACATTATAAATAAGAGTATATTCACTTTAGAACATTTCAGTGAACCAGTAAAGATTTAAAATAATTAAGTACTAAGATAAAAATACGAATAAAAATATGGTATTTGAAAAGTGAAATATAAGTGAGTAACTTCACCAATTAAAACTTGTAAGTAAAATCTGCACATTTAAATTCAAACATATTTGAATTTAATAATGGGGTTGTTCTAAAGTCTGAGTACCTTTCAAGTATCATTCTGAGTACGACTCTAAAAACGATTTTGAGTACCAGTAAGGTTCAATTAAAAGTTGTAAATATTAATGCAAATATTTCTTTTATCATTAATGCTTTCATAGCTTCACTTGATCATTTCTAACTTTTCTGCGAATAATAGTTTTCAATTTAAACTGGGTGTCAGTTTTCAGTAATTTGTTGAGATAGACGTCTGTGTTGGGATACAGTTCAACCAGTCAGGGCCGTAGGTGGAGGGGGAGGGTAAAAACGCACCGAGTCTCTGAAATCTTCAAATAATATGTTGGTAGATGACTGTTTATTTAAGTAACTGTAAGGTCAGTGACTTAAGAAATAGATCCAATGTCGCGCTATACTTATATTTGTTACGATAAAACATAGTACAACCACCTACCGTTCAGCGCGAAACCTGTATAAGCTCGCCTGTGCGTGCCGCGACTAGCACCAGCGGAGCGAGCTGGACCTTGCAATAGATCATGCGATGTCATCCGTTTGGCAAGAAATGAACGAGTGGAGCTTTCATCTTGCTATGACCTGTGATTGATTTTGTTTATGACACACCCGCAGACACACGCACACGCACGCATGCGCGCACACACACATACACACACGCGCGCGCGCACACACGCGCGCACGCGTGTGTATGTGTGTGTATGTGTGTGTGTGTGAGTGTGTGCGCGCGTGCGTGCGTGTGTGTGTGTCTGCGGGTGTGTCATAAACAAAATCAATCACAGGTCATAGCAAGATGAAAGCTCCACTCGTTCATTTCTTGCCAAACGAAAGACATCGCATGATCTATTGCAAGGTCCAGAGGCTTACCACTCGCTCCGCTGGTGCTAGTCGCGGCACACACACTACAACACACACACACACACACACACACACACACACACACACATAAACACACACACACACATAAACACACACACACACACATAAACACACTGTTATGGTATTTTGTGCAGACAAGAAAGAAAGCGGCAAAGTAAGTAGAGAAACTCGCCTACACCGAATACCTCAACAACATCAGGGACAGATTGGTAGAATCGAACTCCAAAAGGAATAGAGTTCGGGCTAACTCAAAAATGTCATAAAGTGGGATGGGTGATATAGAAAGAAACAAAATTGGAAACTTTGATAAAACTATATTACAACCTGTAAGTAAAACATACAGTCCCAAAAGAATCTTTACAAATGTCGAAAACACATATTTACGTAATCGTACGTTATAACGTGATGTACACAAGGCGTCAATTTACATATAGTACAGTATAAACCTAAACATTTTAAAATATCGAGAATAAAATCTTATTAGCTAAATAAAATAATACATATATCATGATCAAACCCTAAATGTGTGCAAGAAATAAAGAAATACTACAGTACCACTGCTATAGGAAGCACACCTCGTAAGATTTAAGATCGTACCATTAAAATTTTAAAGAGCAAGTTGTCGACGTTAACGTTAAGTTATACAGAAAGGTAAACAGTAGAAAAGTGCTCTAACGCAAGCTTTAAGAATAAGGCACATAATTGTTCCTGCTGTGAGTGTGCGTTTGGTAACATACGCACTGCAATTTATTGCTGAATCGACCAAAAAGTAGTGTCTATCTTTTAAAACAGCAACACAAATAAAGCAAACAGAAAATTCACTGCACCTTAAGCTAGGAAACCACCAACTTAACCATATTAGCACAAAACGCATTTTAAAAGCGCGAATTTACAACGCTCAAAGGACGTTGTATAACAGAAGATTCGTACCAGTAAGAGGACGATATAAGTAAGAAATCTACGTCGATGATATTTTAGTATATTCGGAATCTGTACAGGAACATTTAACACATTTGAATGTTATCTGAGAGAATGAAGGAGGTGAGCGTGTCCATTAAGTTTCGCAAATGTTTACTTGCTGTTAGAAAAATTCCATTTGTAGGGTATATAATTTCAGCAAAAGGAGTTGATATCGATCCATAACGGGCAGAGGTTATTAGGAATTATCCTAAGTCAAGGAATATTTGAGAGCTACATGCCTTTTAAGTTTGATTAGTTTTGAAAGGAGGTTTTGTGCAGGGCAAGCGCAGCACATGTGCTACGTACATTGACGTAACATAAAAAAAAAACCAAGAGAAAGAAGAAAAGGAAGGAGGACCGGGCTCAATCGGTGAGTGGGCGGGGTTTATACTTATAGATAAAGAGAAACCTGAAATAAATAGAAAAAAATTTATATAAACACGCACTCATTCAAACTCAGACCAAAACATACAACGGAAAAGAAAGAACTTATAATTAAAACCAAAATATATATACAACAGTACTCCCGAAACCCAACCCCAAAAAAAGTCAATGTCCCCAATTTATAAATACATTATTACAACCCCTTAAATATTCAAAAAAACAAAAATTACCCAAGAAAAAAGGCGAGCTGTAGTTTTTAGGCAACTACCCCTTGACAGTAATTAGAAAAAAGAAAGAACCACACGCAACCCTAAAAACCACAGCTCTAGAATGTCGTAAATGTACACTTAAACTAATTTTACAATTGAAATAATTCATATATATAGTAAATGCCAAAATGGTTTAATAATTTTCATATGTATAAAAAAAATCAAATTTGGAAATGTCATCTTAGAACGGTAAAATCACGGGCGTTCTTGTTCCGCGGTAAGAAGCAATACAAAGAAAAAAAGAAGGACTCACCCTCGAGTTCCTGACATCGGGGGGAAGGCTGTCGCTGGTCTGCCTCAGCGAACAGGCAAGCTTACGGCCAAGCGGAGCGCATTGGACTTTGCAGTCCCCCCAAAAGAAACGCAGCTCAAGGGATCAACGTGTCCCCCGCAGGAAGCTAGAATAGTTACAAACAATAAATTAATTTAATGAAGCCGCAAAAAGTATTGTTTTATATAAACCCCATATACTCACCACGCTAAATAAGGCGTGCCGGAAATTTACATACAAATAACGAACGAAGCCAACCAACTTGTTGTCTAGTTGATTATCGAACAGCAAATGAAATCGTTACATTGGTTAAAAGCACCAAAGCAAGGAAATAAACCAGGAAACCCTAATTTTATTAAAATAAATTCACCGAATTCTTTTAAAAAGGGAAAACACACTAGCATTTAAGTATTAAAATACTTGGAAAGTCGTCTATCTAATTAAGGCGTAAATTCCACGGGACGAACTTCTGAGAAAGGATATTTATTTTTCTAATGAAGCACAAAAATTTATCAACTGACATAGATAGGATATTTATCATTAATTACCATACAAATTTTAATATACGAAAGGGTTATTTTTAATTAACGGAATTAATTTTTGTGTTGAACGCCAAATGAATTTAAGATAAAAATTATTGTACCTACACTAATTAATAATTTACGAAAATGAACGTAACACATGATTGCGTTACTTCATTTATTAAAGAAGGGTGAAATATAGAAGCGGTCGCGGGAAGAACAGGTTGCTTTTGAAACAATAAAAACTAATTACTTGGAACTCATCATGGTTACTCACCCAAGTTTATTTGAAGCATTTTATAGTCAATGTGATGCGTCAGATTTAGCACATGGTGCAATTTTTATATTAGTTGCATGTTGGGGAAAAGTTTGTGCTTTGCAACAGTGGCGTATCATAGTATTAGGTCGATGTTTAGTATTGGTTATAGACCGCAATGCTCTGAGCTTTCTTTGTATATGCAAATTCAAATCTGCTAAATTATCTAGATAGATTTTGTGGATTCAAGAGTTTGATTTACAGATTGAATATTGTTGTGGTGGGCATTGTATTGTCATGTATACCATACAGGGTGATCAGGTGTGGCAGTTCATATAAAGGTGAAGATATAGTCATCTATTTTTTAAATTGATGGATAAATTTAAAAAAGGAAAGGAAAATTTACAACTAATCCGCAGTGATCAAAATGAAGAAGAGTGGATTAAGATTAAAGTCTATGTTTTCAAGAAGATAGATGACAGGTTAAAGGGGATATAAATAGAGTGGCAAGATGGTACAAATTTTACGAGGGAGTTCTATTTAGGATGGGTGATGAAGTCTCGCCAGGTTTTAAGATTTGTGTGCCTATAAAAGGCACGTTGTTGAACTAATGCAATATTAGCATGCTTATATTGAATATTTCGGGGGGGGGGGATAAAATTTTTGAATATGTGAAGGAATTGTTTTACTAGCACAAAATGTATAAAAATATTCGCCAAATTGTGGCAGCTTGTGATATTTGTCAAAGAGTAAAAGCTTTAAGACTTTACAGAAGAGTTAAATTCAGTGATTGTGGAACGTCCTGCAGATCTAGTCTGTATTGATCTGATGGCTCCCTTGTCTAAATGGGAGGGAAGGTGCACGTAGTTGTTATAGATGATGCATTTAGTTAATTTGTACGGTTATATGCCATTAAAAGAGCTACCGCTCTGGCTATTATAAATCGCATTGTGAAGGACTGCATCCAAAATACCCAGTTACCTAAATGCATACTTAGTGATAACGGAACACAATTCACGTTTAGAAGGTGGGTTGAAAAAATGAAGAAACAAGGGATTAGGATGACGACTATATCACCTTATTTTCCGCCGGGCTGTCGAAAAGTTTCTACCTTACATAGAAGGTAGTCATTTCACGGTCATCACCGACTACCATTCTTTGATCCGGCTTAATAAAGCCCCACTGGTCGCATAGCCCACTAGTCCATCAGACTCCAGCAATACGACTTCACTATCCTCCATCGAAAAGAGAACGACTATGTCGTCCCTGATGCCCTTTCTCGATCCGTCTCTGTACTCGAACCTGTCTCTGTTTCCGCCATCACACCCATAGATGTCACGCTTCCTACTCCTGATCTCCGGTACAACTCCATGTTCCAGAAATTTCCAAATTCCCCTCGTCGTTATCCTTTTGGTCCGTAGTGGACAATATTCTTTTCCGTCGCAATAAATTTTCGATCGCTGCCGATTTTCATTACGATTGGAAAATCGTCGTACTGTCAGAGCAGCGTAAACATATGACTTTTCTCTATCTCGATCCTACCACTTCCGTTTATTTTGGCGTGACCAAAACGTCTGCCCGCCTCTTTCAAATATACTTTTGACATAGTCTTCTAACTGGCATCGCTCATTACATACGACGTTGTCCTGTCTGTACTGCTCACAAAGTTGAACAGTTACCTCTCCCTGGCTTCTTCTCTTCTAGAGCCACACCATTTCATCTCTGGCAACTTCTATCCTGCGATATTGTAGGTCCTTTTCCACGTTTCACCAAGGGCTATTCTTACGTCTGTGTTGTGGCTGATTACTTTACAAAGTTTCCTCTTTTCTTTCCTTTGTGCAAGATCGCTGCACAATCCGTTGTGAAAATCCTGGAAGAACAAATCTTTTTACTTTTTGGCATTCCACAATATCTAATAACAGATAACGAGTCACAATTCCGTAGCCGTCAACTCACCCCCTTATATGTCCGTTATCACACCAAAATCCTTTTTACTGCCCGTTACCATTCTGAAGCTAATCCTGCAGACCGCATTAACCGTGTACTTAAGACTATGATCGCTTCCTATGTCCTTCACGACCAACGCCATTGGAATTTTAATCTTTCAAAAATTTCTTCCATTTCTTCCATCCGTACCTTCAAACATTTCGCTTTATTTGGTCGTGAACATATCCTCTCCAGCGATTATTTCGAACAATTGTCCGAGATGAACAACATGTACATTCCTGACCCTGAACATCCTTCTCCTGACCTCAATCATTTCTAAACTATCCGCTCCCATATTCTTAAAAAACTTTCTGCTACGTACCGAAAAACCCATCATCGTTATAATTTACGTCGTCGTCCTATCTCCTATCAGCTCGATGATCCCGTTTGGCGCCGTAATTTTGCCCTCTCCGGCGCTTCACGTCATTTTAACGCCAAAATTGCTCCTAAATTTCTTAGTCATTTTCCTGTCACTAAAGTCGTTTCTCCTTGGACATATGAACTCACTGATTCTTGCATTTGGCATGTCAAAGATCTAAAACCCGCACATCCTAATGTCCCCAATATTGCTTTGGTCTCTTTCTGGCGACACAGACGTCGTAAACTATATTTTTGATCGCCTCGTTCGAGATTTCTTATGCTGACTTCGCTTTGTTCTGGTAATTTCCCTCAGTTCTTATACTTGTTGCTTGGTGTTCATGATTTGATTTTTCTTTTTTATTCTTCTTTCCTCGTTCCTTTCGTTTCACATTCTTCTCCTTTTTCCTGTGGCTGGTCTTACTTTCTGACTTGGTTTGATTTTCGATATATGCTTTTTAGATATTTCTTTCCTTTTCCTTGGAAATTACGACTTAGTCGACTTCTCGGTCTATTAGCGAGCTGAAGTACTTATATATTTCTGTACTCTTGCTCTTTGTTTGTTCCTGTACATACGTGTGGCTAAACAATATTGTCTTGTTTTGGCTACTGCTAGTTTCTTCCTCGTTTACTTTTGGTTTTCTGTAGAAACCAACTTTTTGAGGTTGAAAACTTTACTATTTCTTTCTTAGAAATATCCGTCTTTCGACGACTTTTTGCGGTGTTATGCCATTTCATCTTTGCTGTCGACAATTACTTCCCCTATCTTTTTCCTATACAAATGATTTTTTTTAGATTGTTTGATACTTTGGTTCTTCGAGCTAGATAACAAATTTTTTTTAATTTTTTGGATTTTCTTGGGATTTCTGAAGGAATGTCCGTCCGTTCCTTCAATTAGTATATAGTGGTTCTTCGAGCCAGAAAAAATATTTTTTTTTGTTTTTTTTTGGGTTTTCTTGGGTTTTCTGAAAAATAAATTTCTTCCATTCATTCTATTAGTATAATAGTGGACCTTCGAACCGGATAACCAGTTTTCTTTCTTCCTTCTGGTCTCTGAAAGAAATCTCCTGGCGATTTGTTCTGTTGGATTGTTGGTTGATTCGTTGCTTCTGTTTCCTACCCCGACTTTTTAATTTTGCTAGGGGGGAATTTGTTAGGTTCAATTACACCCTGCCGAATAGTTTTTGTTTATTTTAAGATTCCTTATAAATACTCCTGCGTTCTTGTTTCCATATTTTGTAACTGTCTATCACAATAAACGCCCCTGACTATCTGTTAATTAACCTATCAATCTATTCTTTTAAAGCGTATTCTAAAACGCTGGAAATAAATGTTTATTCAACATCCTGTATGTTTTAATTTGTACAACTATTATCCTGTGAATATAACCATTGCGCTTGTAATAAAACACCGTTTATTTATCAAAAAACGTGGCTCTCAGAAATATTATTCTAGCAAATATATCAAGGATTGCTTATCTTTTCGTGGTCCGGATTTCATTAATTTCCAATCCTGCTTTCGGCGGTGAAATACACACTCTCTACAGGATTAACACTGCTCTTGTATTCAGGAGCAATGCACACATTTTGCAGTTTCACGAACAAGGCGATATTGCTGGATGTATTGATAATTCCTGGAGCATTGATTCATACTAGCGAGGTTTTCTTTTTTAGCTCTTCGGCATAGTCTGATCTGTCCTTAGTCACAGGTCCCTTTAGATCTTTGTCGTTACCACTAAAAAGCTTGTTACTGCTGCCCAAAATAATTCTGCCTAATAATTTTCATCGTGTCTTACACGATAGAAGTAGCTAAAATGGCAACTTGTAATTCTGAAAGAACAGTTCCGGTTTGCAGTTAGTGAACCCGGATCGATAATACTTGTTGCAGTTGCTGTGAAGATTTTGCCATCTCCTGTTCGTGTATCTACTGTTGGCAAGTAAGCAAATTCAATTGCAGCTGATGTTCTACCCGTGTCTATGTCTTAGTTTACTGCTGTCGAAAAAGAAGCAAGTCCTAACACGGCTGAAAATCTCTTTCAGGTTTTTCTTGTTGTTGATTGTACCAATTAAGTTTAACCGCTACCGCTTACGAGTTTTTTTTCTCTTATGATACACTACTACCACGCATGCTGGCGGCCGGAGTGCATTCCGACAATCATCTGCTGTAAGTGATTTATTTTTAATTTACTCATAAACGCTACATGGCTAAGAGAACCAAGATTTAACATCGTAATTTCGATTGAAATAGGTTTTTTTTAATTGCGTGTAATACTGAAAAAAAAAATCTTCGGGATAATTTGTCCTATATGAATGAATATTTCCGTAGCGGGCTGATTTTGATTTTCGTTATTTTATTTGCTTATACCACATGTTTCTGTTGGGCAAATTATAACTTGTAAATAAAATTTATACCTGGATTCCGTCTGCTTTTTCTTAAGTAAGAAAATTTGGCACACCCTGACTCACCCCATTTTTTGCTTTTGTAGCTAGCCCGATTTATCTAAATTCCAGTTACTGTTTCGTTTCTATACTTTTCCCTTCTTTTCAACGTAACAGGTATCACGGGATATACTACATTATTCTTACAAAAATGGGAAGTTCTTAAGAATCCGCTAGAGAATCCTTTGGGCTGGCCTACTAATGGTGATAACATGAAAAATGGGGGTTTATTAGAGCGATATTGAGACCTAACTCATAATCGTATACGTAGCAAGGCACTTAAACGTCAGGAGGGATGCCGGAGTTTTAAAATCTAACATGTTTTAAGGTTGGTGATCAGGTGTCGCTTAAGTGCCATCATCAGTCTTTAGCTGTTGATGGTACTATGGTTAAATTATTCTTTCTTTATGAGGATCTTTTCTGCATTACTAAAACTGCAGGTCCCAATTCCTATATGTTGAGTGAATCTTATTGGAAAAAGTTTGAAAAACACAACATTATTAATTTTAAGCCTAATAAAATACTTTCTTATATATTTCCTTAATATAGAAGTTTTCATAGTTTAAAGATGTTAATTTCATTTATTTGTAGTTTGTAGGGCACTTATTTGGTTGGCAATTGTCATGCTTATCTTTAGGTAACGTAATCATTAATTTTGTAGTAAAATTAAGCTTAATTAGGGGTTGGGGGCATAAGAGGGGTTTGCTTATCTTACAAGAGCTTTAGGTAGTGGAAAATACTGGTTGGTCATGAATGCGAACTTAGCAAAAGCGGTTTTTCTCTGGTGAACGGTTGTAATGTTGTAAGGAGGACGGGGCGGATGTTGATAAAATGGGGATTGATTATTGAATATTACGCCAGCAAGTAGCGTATTTACTTTTGTTAACGTCCATTTTATATATATTACAATTGATTTGTACTGATTTGCTGTCTAGAAATGTGGTGATTTTATTACGCTTTGCACGCATTTTTGAATCTACGTGAATAAATTGTTAATTTATGGTTCCTGAGATTATTTATTTTCATCGGCTCAAAGAGTCCAACAGCAATTATCTTAAAACTTAGCAAATATGAATATGTTTTCTCCTTCTGATTTCAAGCTTGACTATCGTGATCGGAGCAAAATAAATTAAGTTTGTCTGAGTTTTCATGTCTTGTAACAGTGTAGGATACGTTGCCTACCCGTTAGAATAACGTCTTCATGTAGGTTGGGTTTAGAGGTGATATCAAAAAGCAACCAACTCGATCTAACCGGGGCACTAAGAAACCATGGTGGTAGATGTTTAATATTTTTTTTTCTTTTTGCTTCAAGAATAAAAAATAATAAATAGAATAATTTTTAAGAATTTTTTTGAATTGTCTATGTATTAGATTGTATATATCTTGGTCGTTAAGCTTATTATAGTAACAAATGGTCTCTACGCACTACGTTTATTTGATATTTAAACGTAGAATGATGCGTTTGCCGGTAAATTTTATTTATCAAGAATGCACTTTAATAATAAATATTTGTTTATTGACCAACACAAGAAGCGTGCTACAGTGTTATATAAATCGAAACTGTTGGCTTAGTTTTTGCTAACATACAGTTGGTGGCTTTTTTTCTGATAAATGTTTTTTATTTGGAGCAGAAACGTGTTACTCTTAATATCAATTAGAATATACTCTGTGTTCAGTAAGACTAATGCCACGGAGCGCGCTGTGACTAGGGCCTTTTAAATTACCCACCATATGCTGACTGACGTGTCGAATTACGGCATTTCCTATGGTTTTTAAACATTAAACTAAATTTGTTTAAAAAATATTAGTATATAAACACATGTTTTCCATGAATGTGACGTCTTTGTAATTTTTGCTTTTTATTTGGTAGCAAAGTCTTTCTAATTGTCCTTGGATTAACAATAAAAGTATTAAACTTTTACCGCCAAATACGAATAAACCGGAAGTGTCACATCACCACTTATTTCATTTAAACGTCAAATGTTGTGAACAACAGAAGGTTGTTCTTAACCTTACCTTTATTTCTTGTTGTTGGAAAGGTTAAATACTATAAAGTCACACTTGAAATAAAGGTTTGTGTTAACAAAAACTCTTGGGGTGAATTTTTAAAATAATTTCGCGTAAGTGTTATGTTGATAAAAATTTGCTAGCTCATTGTCATAGAATTGGAGTAGAAGTTTAAACTTTAACCCCTTCCTTTGTTAATTTTAATTTAGTTCGTATTGCAGCACAATGTTCATATGGGACTGGTTCACAGGAGTCCTAGGATACCTAGGTAAGACGGGTGTTATTTTTGTATTTACGAGTTTTTTAAACTGCAATTAGGTTTAATAAATCGTAAAAGAAAATACATATTTTTGGGATTACCAAATTCTGGCAAAGCTTCATTAATAAAGCTGCTTATGAGTGAAAATTTAGTAGATCCAATACCTCATACAAATGCTAGCAGCAATTTTAAAACACAAGGTGAGTTTGTAAGAATCTAAACTGATTGCTTGTTACGTGTAGGCTTATGGAGGAAATCTGGGAAACTACTCTTTCTTGGACTTGATAATGCAGGCAAGACAACCTTATTACATATGCTGAAGGATGATAGACTGGCACAACATGTTCCTACATTACATCCCAGTAAGATTACTAAATTTTTTAAATTAGGATTGTTGCTTTAATATTTAGGTCATGGTTTTCATTTTTGTGTTTAGTTACTTGATTTAATATGCAGCAAAAGTGTGTTGTTGATGGGTTTTTACGGACATACGGAATATTGAAAATAATTAAAAAATTTACGTTTTTAAGTGTTAGAAAGATTGTGAATTTTAAATTCATTTTCAATGGGTTTTCAAATAGCGTAAGTTTTAATATGTGGCATGATTCTGTTAACATGTGCAATGGTAACAGTAACACTAGTGTGTCCAGTATCAATAGCGAATTTTTAGATGGCAAACGAGTGTCAGTTTTAAATATTTTGTAATAGTGTAACCCGTGTAACAGTGCTATATCCTCAGAATTATATCACGTCTACTCATCTTGTATATGGAATATAAAATGATTGTCTGGGGGTTTTTTTGTGAACAATGAAATATTTTTAAAACATTATTTTAGCTATTGAACTATTGGCAAATATGATGTTCGATAGTTTTCTTTAAAGTTGAATTCAATGGTGTAATTTATTTTTATGATAATGACCAGCTAAGAAGTTATCCAGGGTCGAAATTCATATTTAATAAATGGTTAAATAAGAAAAATGAAAATTTTGATTTAAATAAAAATAACATTTACATAGAATGCGATTAATGCAAATTATTGTTTGAAAAATGAGAAGCAAGTAAATTTTAAATGATAAAAACGATTAGCATTTATGAGTGGATATCTAGATAGAGGCAATTTTATAAACTAATTGTGTGACTAGTGTAAAATAATATATTTTGGTATAACTTTAGATTCTTTGCTAATCTCTTGATAGGAAATATGGATATTACACTATGTCAGGGGTGACCAACCTGCAGCTTGCAAGCCACATGTGGTAAGGATTATTTGTGTCTCTCGGTAAATGTGCCCAAGTTCCGTTTTCATTTTTGTGTTATTATATTTAAAAAATATTATCGTTCCGCGTGTGTTTCAAAATGTCTTTTAAATTACTGGCAACAAATATGAAGGGCTAAGTGCAACGTTGTTTCAAATTTGATTTCCGTCCAAGTTAAGAATGATATGACTCATCGAAAACTGCACGAACGAACAACAACAGTGGCGTAATCATCCGTAATTGACATTGTGCTCTGGAGGAAACAATTTATATCACTCTTGCTATGTATATAATTTGTAATCTGGAATTTTTAGTAAGTTAACTATAATTTGTTTCGTAGTATGTAACACGTGTTGTTATTGTTTTAGTAACACAAAACTTGTGTTTTCTAAATTTATTTATTTATTTCCAGTTCTTTTAAAACTATGACAACAGAGAACAAAATTTAAAAAAAATACGAGCAAGAAAATAGAAGTTTTAATAACGATTAGGAGGAGAATTTCTTTTTTATTGACAATAACTGAAAAGCAGTATGTGTTATTTGTAATTCTACGGTCAAAAATTATAAAACTAGCAATTTACATCGGCATTATGAAACCAATCATCCTCAGTTTCTAATCAGTATCCACCAAATTCCAAATTATGGTCAGATAAACTTGCTTCTTTAAAATCAAATTTAAATAAACAACAGTCAATTTTGAAGACTTTTAGCAATCCAGCTAATAATGTGACTGAAGCCAGTATTAACTAATCAGTATCCGAAAAAATTACTGAGAAGTGCCGTCACCAATTATTCACCAAATTTTAAAGAATTATTAAAAGAAGTAAAATAAATGTGTTTAATTTTTAATATTTAAATTCAATATGCATATTTTGTACTTTATTTATGTTTTCAATAAGTATAATTTCTGTAAAAAAATTATTTTAATACTTTTTTTTTCATATCTTTTTAATAAGTATTTAATTGCGGCTCGCAAAAAGTTTCAAATTTTGAAAGATGGCTCTGACTATCAAGGAGCTTAGCCATCCCTGCACCATGTAATGCTAGCTTTTTTTTTCAATTTAATAACATAAATTAATTTTTAATAATCTAATGACATGGGAGACCTTTAAGACACAGAAATCATAAACTAGAAAATAAGCTTATTATATTCAATACATTTAATTGTATCAACAAAATATTTATGAAACCAATAATTCAAATAACAGTAGCACCTAAAGTATTAGAACAATATACATGAAACTAAATTTGTAAAAATTTAGTTGAACGTAACTATAATGGAATGCTATTATACTGTACTATCAACTAGTTAACGTTAATGCTCAAAAACCTCAACAGATCATGAAAATTTGTAGTGGTGTACTCTGTTTCCTTTCAATACTAATTTTGGCTCCGGTAAAACTGATACAATTTGTTCAGATTGAATCGAGGGGTTAACCACTCCCGAAATACATGTACGTTTCACTCGAAATCACCACCGAAATCTCGAAATCACCACCGAAATCTCGAAATCACCACCGAAATCCCGAAATCACCATCGAAATCACTACCGAAATCGCCATCGAATTCGTGCCAAAATCGATTTTGTATATTTATTTGTCTCCGAATTTGCGTACTGACTTCGACATTATTCTATTCAACGTGATGTGTGATTAACAAAACATTACGTTCTCTTCATCAGCATTTTGCTGGTTATGTAATTTCTATCAATTTGTTCATTATACTTTGTATTTAATTGAGGGCTTTGTTCACACATACTAATACAGACTGCATTTATCTCGACGCTTCTATCCGATCGAAATTCGATCCTATCTCCGATCTGTCAAATCAATCCGTATCTCAAACTATTGCGTATATCTCGTGCTTTATTTTAATAGATCATAGGATCCGCAATTCAGTCCGGTAGAATTGAAGGAAGAGGGACATATAAGAGAGATATAGGTACACAAATAACGTCAAGCGGTATTAAAGGGAACGTTATTTTGCTAGTTAAGATATGTGCGCGATTTGATATTTAACACGGTTTGCGTTATTAGAAAGATATGTATTTATATTTATAACAAAACATGTGTGAATCACTGACGTGAATAACAATTTGTCAAATACAATAAAAATATGTTTAGAATATACAATTTAAAAAATCACCAAAGAGATGAAAATTATGTTATAAATCTTCAGAGGACAACCTTAAATAACCAACTGAAGCTAAAAACTCAGGTATTGTGTAGAAAGCATTTTCTAATAAGAACCTTTTTATATTTAATTTAAATTGATAAATAGGCAAATCTTTTATGCTTGAATGAAGTGCATTATAAAAAATACAGCCAAAGTAGTTAGAACCATTTCTGCTCCTACTTAGCCTATGGTAAGGTACAACCAATTTTCCCTTGTTGCGAGTGTCAAAGTGATGAATATCAGTGTTGTGTTGATATTGAAAGATTTGTTTTTTGATGTAAAGCAGACATTGTAAAATAAACAGACAAGGCAAAGTTAAAATTTTAAATTTCATAAAAGATGCACGGCAGTCATCACGGAACCCAAGGTTAGACATAATGCGAACAACTCTACGTTGAAGCTTGAAAACCCGAAGGGAGCCGCTACAATGGCCCCACACAATTATAGCATATGAAATATGACAATGGAACATGCCATGATAACATGACAGTAGCACATTGGGTGAAAGTGATCTTACCAAAGAGTTTATGAGATAAATAGTTCGGCAAAGTTTTTTGCATAGCAGATCACAGTGGGTGTCCAAAAGGTAGGTCGTTAATAAAGCATAAGAAAAGAAGCGGACCGAGGATGGAACCTTGAGGAACACCAGAAAAAACTTCACACATGCTGGACAATTTGCCTTTGTAAAAAACCCGTTGAGACCTAGCAGTCAGATATGAAGAAATTAGCTTAATACTATCATCATCAAAATTTAAACCTTTTAATTTGTTAACTAAGAGGGCATGATCAACACAATCGAAAGCCTTAGTCAAATCACAGAATTTAACGGCAAGATAACTACCCTCCTCAAAAACATCTGAAATTTTATTTACTAATTTGACTAATGCATCACTAACCGATAATTTTTTTCGGAAGCCGAATTGCTCAGCACAAAACAAATTATTATTTTCAAGATAAGAAGTAATTTGAGTATTTAATATACATTCAAAAACTTTCGAAAAAGTGGGTAAAAGGGAAATAGGACGATAGTTCTTAATATCATCAAACATACCCTTTTTATGAACAGGGATCACTTTTGCTTGTTTTAGAATATCGGGGAAAACTGCTTTCTTTAAGCAAATATTAAGTAATTTGGTTAGCGGAATAAGAATACTGTTGATAACTGATTTAACTAAAGAGATGTTAATATTAAACAAATCCTTCGATCGAATTCCTCATCGCTAAGATAACATCTCGACGTAGTTGAAAGAAACTTCTTCAAAATGGAAAGAGGGTACCAAACCAGAGAAACAATGTGTATAAGTAGTTGTGGTACTGGTGTTAGTATTAGATAAATTGGATAAGATTTCTGCAACAGAATCAATAAAAGAATAGTTGAAGTCATCGGCTGAGAAAGCAGTGTTCATATCATTGGCTCTGTTTTAGAACCTTTGAAATTATTAATCAAATCCCATTTTCTTTTATTATTATTTTTAGCTCTAAGAATGTAGTTGTCATAGGCATTAATTTTAACATTTTTGAGTGCATGACGATAAGCATATTTTAATTTATTAACATGCAATTTGAGTTCTGCACTAGGAAAAGCATCATAGAATTCAACATGAAGTAAGTAATTATCACGCATCTTTCGTAGGTCATCCGTAAACCAATTGACAACTATTTTGGAACAGGTATTCAATATGCTTAAGTGTTTGATAGGAAAACATTGATCAGCTGCAGAAGCAATTATAGACATAAAGTTAGAAAATTTGTCATTAATGGACAGACTATTATCATCAATAAAGTTCCAGTTAACTAGCTGGAGATGATTAAAAAATTTATATTTCCCATATATTGTATAGGTCGATAAGATTTATGATGATTAACAACTTTAACATTATCGTTAAGATTTAATTGAGTGGCATGGCCGAAATGATCAGACAAGCCAGTCTTAACCACTCTACAAGAGAGAGATGGAATATTGGTAAAGATTGTATCAAGACAATGAGAAAGACGAGTAGCTGTTTTATTATTTATAATAAAAAACATGTGTGAATCACTGACGTGAATAACAATTTGTCAAATACAATAAAAATATGTTTAGAATATACAATTAAAAAAAAAATCACCAAAAAGATGGAAATTATGTTATAAATCTTCAGAGGACAACCTTAAAGAACCAACTGAAGCTAAAAACTCAGGTATTGTGTAGAAAGCATTTTCTAATAAGAACCTTTTTATATTTAATTTAAATTGATAAATAGGCAAATCTTTTATGCTATAATGAAGTGCATTATAAAAAATACAGCCAAAGTAGTTAGAACCATTTCTGCTCCTACTTAGCCTATGGTAAGGTACAACCAATTTTCCCTTGTTGCGAGTGTCAAAGTGATGAATATCAGTGTTGTGTTGATATTGAGAGATTTGTTTTTTGATGTAAAGCAGACATTGTAAAATAAACAGACAAGGCAAAGTTAAAATTTTAAATTTTATAAAAGATGCACGGCAGTCATCACGGAACCCAAGATTAGACATAATGCGAACAACTCTACGTTGAAGCTTGAAAACCCGAAGGGAGCCGCTACAATAACCCCACACAATTATAGCATATGAAATATGACAATGGAACATGCCATGATAACATGACAGTAGCACATTAGGTGAAAGTGATCTTACTAAAGAGTTTATGAGATAAATAGTTCGGCAAAGTTTTTTGCATAGCAGATCACAGTGGGTGTCCCAACTTAATTTGCTATCCAGGGTAATACCGAGAAAACTAGCTGATTGCTCCTTTGAAAAAGAATCCCTTTTTAATGAAAAAATTATTTGTTTGGTTTTATCCCTATTCAGGGCAAGTTTGTTATCATTGAACCATGATTCAGTGAGGCATAAAGATGTTGGTACTGTCAGCTACCAGTTGAGCCATATTATCACTCTTATTATATAGAGTGGTATCATCTGCATAAAGGACAACATCACACTTGTCTTTTAGAAAAAAAGGTAAGTCGTTAATAAAGCATAAGAAAAGAAGCGGACCGAGGATGGAACCTTGAGGAACACCAGAAAAAACCTCACACATGCTGGACAATTTGCCTTTGTAAAAAACCCGTTGAGACCTAGCAGTCAGATATGAAGCAATTAGCTTAATACTATCTTCATCAAAATTTAAACCTTTTAATTTGTTAACTAAGAGGGCATGATCAACACAATCGAAAGCCTTAGTCAAATCACAGAATTTAACGACAAGATAACTACCCTCCTCAAAAACATCTGAAGTTTTATTTACTAATTTGAGTAATGCATCACTAGTAGATAATTTTTTTCGGAAGCCGAATTGCTCAGCACAAAACAAACTATTATTTTCAAGATAAGAAGTAATTTGAGTATTTAATATACATTCAAAAACTTTTGAAAAAGTGGGTAAAAGAGAAATAGGACGATAGTTCTTAATATCATCAAACATACCTTTTTTATGAACAGGGATCACTTTTGCTTGTTTTAGAATATCAGGGAAAACTGCTTTCTTTATGCAAATATTAAGTAATTAACAATGTACAAGCCAAAGGAAACAAAAAAATCAATCAGTGTTATAGCTGCTTTCTCAGTAGATTCAAAATGAACATTAAAATCACCACAGACCAAGAGGTGAGACCTAAAAGGCAAACCAAGGCGCTTAAATACTCTGTGAAGCGTTTCACAAAATATGTCAATTGATCCCTTATTAGGGGATCTATAAATAGTAATAATAGTAAGATTGATACGATTAAAATGTATTGCACATAATTCAGCATGTAACTCAATTGAGTATTTATTGTACACAAAGAACGTCAAGTAGTATTAACTGGAACGCTAATTTGACAGTTAAGATATGCGCGATTCGATATTTAACACCGCTTGCGTTATTAACGTTACGCCTGGACCTAAAGTATCCGTAAATAACACCGTGCGGTAACGTTAATAATGCAAGTGATGTTAAATATAGAATAGCGCATATATTAATTGTCAAAATAGCGTTCCAGCTAATACCGTCTAACTTTATTTGTGTACCCATATCTCTCTACTCCCTAGCGATAATGTTAATAACGCAAGCGGTGTTAAATATCGAATCGTGCATATCTTAACTATCAAAATAGCGTTTTCGTTAATACCGCTTGACGTTATTTGTGTATTCATATCTCTCTATACAGTGTGTACAGTATAAAATGCAGTACATGGGGATCTTGGAAACTGTAGGAGATACGATCTTGGTTAAATGGGACAAAAGTTGCATAATCATGAGGGTATCTCAGATCGGTTTTCAAATTTCAGAAATTTTTCATGTTACTAGATTTAGGCAAAAAACACAAAATTGACGATTTTTTTATTTGCTCGTAGTTAGTCTACTAATTGAAATAGAATGTTCAAATTTGGTACATCATGGTAATTCCCCATTGCGCTTCACATTTTCAACTTAGATTTTGTCTAGGGCATCTAGATTTTGCGTGACGATGTTCAATTTTTTATTTTTAAATAGCAGCCATATTGGATTTTTACATTTTTGAAATGCTGACAAAAAACCCTTTCCAAAGAGGTATAACATGGCTATGTTTGATTGGATCAAAACACTAAAAATCACATAATTATGTTTTGGTCGTAGTAGGGTTTAATTTCCATTATGACAAAGAGAAACAATTGCTCAACATCTGAGAAACGTCAAAGTTTGTCCTTTATTTTATGTTTCAAGTAGTGCAGTTTAAAAAAACAGTTAATTAATTTACATAGAAATTTAAGCAAAGCATTTGCGCTTGAAATGGATCGCTTTACTAACCGTGATAAATATCAAATGTTACAATGTTTTATTCTTTCTGGAAAAAATGATGTTAAAGCCGCTGAATTGTATTTAAATAAATACCCAGAAAAACATCAACCAAACAGATGTATGTTTCGGAGATTACAAAATAATTTAATAAATTATGGTAGTTTTGGCTTGTCTAAGAGAAATAGGCAAATTAAAAAAGATAATAAAAACATTACATGTGATTTTCCAATGCTCCGAAGGTACTACATTGGCCAGGAAGCGAGTTTTTTTTATCTGGAGAATTTTGAATTTTGCCGAACCCTTGCTGTTCCAAGCAAGGTAGGGATCTTTAACGTGCGTGACAACACTCACACACGGGACCTCCATTTTACCTCTCATCCGAACGAGGGTGTATTTTTGTGAAAAATGCTCGCCTAACATTTTTCAAGCGGACCGTGTCGGGATTTGAACCCGGGACCAGATAATAAAAACAGCGTTTTACAAACAGTTGTCGAAAATCCTCGTACTTCTCTTAGACAAATTCAGAATATAACAGGTGTTGATCATTCTACGGCAAGAGCTATTTTAAAACGTTTCAACTACCATTCATATCATGAACGACCATGTCAGGGATTGCGTACTGAAGATCAAATTTCGAAGAATGGAATTTTGTGCCTGGTATATCAGAAAGTGCAACGAAAATTCAAATTTTGCATATACAATTTTGTGGTCTGACGAAAGTCGATTTACGAATTGTGGTATGTTCAACCGCAAAAATACAATTTTTTGGTCAGATGAAAATCCACATTTGAACCGCCAAGTTAGACATCAAGTTAAATGGGGATTCAACGTCTGGATTGGTATTATTGGAAGGTACATTATAGGTCCGTTTTTTTATGATGCAAATTTAAACTCTGCGAGATACTTAGATTTATTGCAGAGAAATGTGGCAGATAGACTAATGGAGCTTCCACTCCCTACTTTGCAAAATATGATTTTTCAAAATGATGGCGCTCCACCCCACAATGCTCTGATTATTAGAAATTTTTTTAATTCTGAGTATAATGAAAACTGGATTGGAAATCGGGGACCAATTAAGTGGCGGCGAGATCACCGGATTTAACTCCTCTAGATTTCTTTATATGGGGCCATTTAAAAAGTTGTGTGTACTCAAAAACGTATGATAATGTAGGCCAATTACAACAAGCAGTCCAAGAGGCCGTAAATAAAATAACTCCAACTATGATAAGTCGATCTTGTAAAGATGTTTATAAAAGGTGTCGGTTGTGTGTTCAACAAAATGGGGGTTATTTGAACATTTAAAATAAATAATGAATTCATGTGGCTGACTATTGTTATATTTTTTTCTTGATTGTTAATTTGCAATTGTCTGAACATGAATGACAACTAAAACAGCTTAAATAATATTTTGTATTGAATAGATGCTAGTTTGTATTTATTCTTTGTTAATGCATAGTTATGTAAGTTCTGATTAATACAGATTTATTTTCAATTTTCTACGTTTTTTACTGTTTTTATTACCACTGAAAATAGAGTTTAAAATTTTTAGAGCAATTGTTTCTCTTTGTCATAATGGAAATTAAAGCCTACTACGAGCAAAACATAATTATGTGATTTTTAGCGTTTTGATTCAATCATACATAGCCATGTTATACCTCGTTGGAAAGGGTTTTTTGTCAGCATTTCAAAAATGTAAAAATCCAATATGGCGGCCATTTAAAAATAAAAAGTTGAACATCGTCACGCAAAATCTAGATGCCCTAGACAAAATCTAAGTTGAAAATGTGAAGTGCAATGGGGAATTACCATGATGTACCAAATTTGAACATTCTATTTCAATTAGTAGACTAACTACGAGCAAATAAAGAAATCGTCAATTTTGTGTTTTTTCCTCAATCTAGTAACCTATGACAAATTTTTGAAATTTGAAAACCGATCTGAGATACCCTCATGATTATGCAACTTTTGTCCCATTTAACCAAGATCGTATCTCCTACAGTTTCCAAGATCCCCATGTACTGCATTTTATACTGTGCACACTGTATAGTATAAAAAGAAATGTAACTAAGGTTTGCATCTAATGTCAGGTTATATATTTTTTACATAACGTCATTTATAGTTTTAGTTTAGAAATATTTGCTAAATCGATAGTAGTATATTATGATACATGGTACATTGGAAGAATAATAGAAATTTTAGAAGAAACCAACACATTCAAAATTAAATTCCTTAAAAATGATTTGGATTTGTATGTTTGGCCCAAAGAGGACGATATACAAATTGTTAAGAAAAAATATATATTTTACGGGCCAATAAATCTTTTAGGAAGTGGACCATTTACATTAAAAAGATACGATAAAATTATAATTCATAAGTTATTTAAAACCATAAGTTCCAAAAAAATTATGCAGTATGTATTTACTATTTACTTTATCATACTAATTTCATTCTAACAATTACTTAATCAATAAGAGCTTTTTGCTAAATCTATTAATCTCGTTATATACAGCAGGGTGAGTTTTTTTCATATTTACAATGGGCATCTTGGAAACTGTTAGAGCTAGAGAGACGCTCAAATGGGAAAAGTAATGCGGTCTTTTCTACTGATCTCCCATGTGCTTTTATATTTTTGAAAAGTATATTTACAAAATGGAGGTTATGTACATATCTATAAAACTAAAATAAATATAAAATTTTGAACTGTTCACTTTTATTTAGCATAAAAATATCTACAAGTTTTCTCTTTACATTATTTCTCTAATGCCAATAGTAAAACTTACAGATGAATATGAAAAACATTGAAATATTTAGTTTTTTTCAAAATATCTAGATCTCGATCTAGATATACGTGGACTTCTTCTAAAATATAAAAGCACGTGCAAGATTGAAACGACTTTTGCTTTACAAAAGACTGAAACGTCTTTTTGTTCTATTGTACTGAAAGCACTACTGAAACGTTATTTCTTTTACATTAAGGCGCTAGTGAATCAAAAGACTTTTGACATTGCTAGGGTCTATTCCTGGGTAGAGCAATAAGAAGTGGGGGGGGGGGGTCGAATTCTGTTTGCAAACCAAAGTTAAGCTAAATCAAATAGGCGCCACCATGTCCTGAGATAATTACGATAATTGCAAAGCACAGTTCTAAGGGCGGACGTGGAAACCCAAAGATAAAATGATCGCCTTCGTTAACAAAAACCTGTCTTATAAAAATAAGACGCAGCTCCTGTAAGAAATTGCAAAGATTAAATAAATAAAAAGTAGAACACCATTTGTGTCCTATAAAAGTATATAAAAATAAAAAAATGTATATCCAATAAGATATTGGTACCAAATTATTACTCAGAAAAGTTTTACCTTTATGTAATTAGATTTGATCGCATTTGACCAAAATAAAAGCCTTAAATTTGACCTAATTGTTTACTAAAAAAAACTTTTTTAAAATATCGGAACTTTAACAAGAAAAAAATTGTCATTATCAACTACATCAAAGTTAAAGTTTTGACTTTTTTTTTAAAACAACCAACTATACTTTAAACATGAACCTGTTATAAATATTTGAGTGATAATAATTTAAAAGCATAACACACTGAATTACGTTCTAACCTGGGCAGATCTTTTCAGGTAGATTACAATTACTAGAATCTTACATAACGTATATTTTAACTTTCATATTTACGTTTAATAATTTATGTATAGATAAAAGCTGATCACAAAAATAGGAATGTTTTGTTTAAATTCCATTACAGCTGCACAAAGCATCTGCTTTCAAGACAACATCTGTCAACTGTGCAAAACAAAAAAAATATGACGTCGAAAACATACGTTGAAATTATCGAAGGTTTATATGGAACAAACTTGTTATTATAGAAAGCTAATCTGACAAAATTTTGTTCTTTGGCTTATAAAATCAGTTCAACAATAATTGAAATTTACACAATTTACATGTTGTAAACATAACAGCAAGTTTACGTGCTCTAACCTTTAAAACACATGCATGAAATATCTTATAACTAATAACGAACCAAAACTGCTTTTGTTACTTCACGATAAATCGAGAAGGAAATTTCGTTCTTCAAACAAAGTTACCAGCCATTCTAATTAGATACGACTGCATCCAAATTAACATCCATAATTTCTTACTAGACAAATTTCTTATTAGACAAATTTCAAATCGACTGTTCCTAAATAACAGTAATTCTAAATTTTTGGATCCTACATGACGAATTCTACATATTTCATTCTACGTGTCGCGCTAAATAAATTAATTCAAATTAAATTAGTTCGTAAAATATATACGTTACCTACCGTTAGTAGAAGATATCTCAATAGTTAATAATTGATGCGAAGGTTGCCAGCCTCTAGCCGAAAATACATCTTAATAAAGCTGTTGCCAGCGCCCGACTAACTTGTCGAACCTAGAACCGAGTGGTCGCGACGTTAGAGGCGTGGGATACGAAATAAACAACTAAAGATGCGCTTGGAACTAGCTTTATGTGACAGATATATTAATATAAGTAGATCAATAAGGTACAATGCACACTTAGCGCATTATTCTTCTAATTCAATGCAAATAGTTATTACAGAAAATAAAAATGTTACAAGATCAGCAGAAAAAACACATTACTTTACTTTCCCATTTGAGCATTTCTCTGTCTCCAACAGTTTTCAAGATGCTCCTAGTAAAAATGAAAAAAAAAACACCGTATGTTCCCTTATCCACCGCAACATAGAGTTTCTCATCTATCAAACGCAACAAAAACGCCGAAAAGCAATGAAAAGAGGATTCCTTTTCTTGCTGGAGAGTCCTGGTAGTATAGCACCATACAGAATCACACATTATGAAAATTTCCATAAAAGACTGATTTTATTACGTATGTATTCGGGTTTTTTAGGTAGCGTATACCTGGTAAATAATGGAGATAAGCTTGTTTTATTACATTTTCTATATATAAATGTCTTACTTTAGATTTAATTTTTAAAATTCTTGAACGTCTTCGTGATATTTCCACTATTTTCTAGTGGTCTTTTAAATATGAAACTATTCGCTGACTCTAGCTAGCTAAACACTAATCATAAGGTATGGTATGTTTAAATCAACAGCAACACACTCTGTTTTAAAAGTAGATACTTAATTTTAAGATTACTAAAAATTCAGTAACGAAATTTTAACAAAAAATTAATAAATTAATCAATTAGTTGATTGCGGCGAAATCGCAGAAATCACAAACAATTTTAATGATTTCGGCGAAATCGCCGAAATCTTTAAAAAACCAGTTGATTTCGGCGAAATCGCCGAAATCTTTAAAAAACCAGTTGATTTCGGCGAAATCACCGAAATCATGCAAATTTTTAATGATTTCCGAAATACATGTACGTTTTTACCCTAGTGGTTAACCCCTCGGATTGAATGTATGATACATCATTGTCTACTAATTAAAAAAGTTCCGTTTTTGATTTACAGGACCTAAGAAAATGTACTTTTATTTCACCATCTTCTTCTATATCCGTCTGACACACTGCTACGTACCTATAGTTTTTCTTGAGTTGATTTTTTTACTTTCTTGATTGATTGACTAAAATGTATGCATCTGGCTTAATAAATGAATCTGGCTTAGTTGTACAAGGTTTTTGTTCATCATCACTATAAATGTCGTTACATCGAATTTTTGTATTCTGTGCGCATTTGTTTGCAGAAAAGTTATATAAACTAAGAATGACAATATCCGATAATTTTCGTACCCGAGTACCCGAAATTAATACCCGGGATTCACCTGATACTCGATAACTACCCGAAACCCGATAATTACCCAAACTCGATAATTACTCGATACCCAATAATTACCCGTTATCCAAGAATTACCAGTTAAACGTAAATGTAAATTTCTTTTTGTATATTGTTTGCATGTGCATTACATAGAACTCATAATGTCGTATAAACATAGACATAACATTAAAAATAAAACTATTACACATTTTTATTTATATTTTATTTTTGTATTTAATTAATCTAATCATAATTTCTATTAACAAATATAATGGCTTCAGACGTTTCGGGACTAAGCCGAGCTCGGTGTTTCGATATTATACGCCCAGCTGCCGAAAAGTGTCTTTCACTTGCCACAGATGTGGCTGGAATTGCCAAATATTTCATTGACAAGATGGCCACACTGAGGTATTTTGTTTTGTGGTCCTTCCATCACTTTAGTGGGTCCTTACTTGGAGCTAAAGTTAGTTCCCTCGAAAATAAATCGTATTCGTGCATGGTTGCTTCATTTTGGTTATGATTACAATGATAATCCGGCCCTGAAATAGTAATTAAATATTAATTGTACAAATGGGCTGTACTTTTTAAACGATTTTGTTTAAACGTTTAAATCAACTGCAGTTAATTTTTCACTAGTGTTCATAGTGCAAATAAAATAAATCATGTAGGTATGTAATTAAAAATTCTTTGTTAAGTGTTTATTATAAAGTAAAAACTAAAAAACACTAGGCATTTCATTATAAAAAAAAGCATATCTAAGAAAGTCTTCAGTGAAAGTAAGTCGTTTCCCTAGCTGTATTATCAAAATAGATACAGAAAACTTTAATTTATGATTTAAATAATTATTAGAGAAGTAAAGGTAAGTAGTACGTATTATATATTTTTCTATGAAAAGTGTATTGGTGGGCCGGTGTCATTCTCTATGCATTGACAATGTTATCGACTGCAGAACTCAGGTCGTTTTATGGCAAAAACTTCGACCGTCGGTCCCTAACGGCAATGTGTCTCCGATTGTCTGCAGATGTTTTTTTGCTTTGTATACTATATACAATTAAACATAGAACAAGAAAATGTCTATTCACATAACGTAATCAAATGTCAAACAAAAATTTACTGCTTTATTTATATTAAAATAAATGAAATGCGCACCAAAGTAAAGCGTAACTATTTTCAGTAGGGGTTGGATGTGTTTATTGGTTGCATGAGAATCTCTATGAGGACAATCACATTACATTATAAAAGAAAAAAACTTAGGAAAAAACAAACATATATCAAATGAGACCAATAAGAAAGAATAACCCTTCTTAAATCCTTATTACAATAGACACTTTTATTAAACACTACTACTATTATAATAATAAGATAGATAACCTACCTACCTAGTCTACACAAAACCTGAATCCTTTTAGTTTTCCCTTTTCAAATCAAGAAGCTACAGGTAAATTTAAAATTTAGAATAACAGAAATCCTAGCGGTTTGTCTAAATTGTAGCAATAAATGTAAGACACTTGCACTAATGTGATTATTAATGAAATTTGAAATGAAATCTATTATAATAATAATTAAAAATTCAGCATGGAAAAGATCAGAATTTATAGAATTAGAAACTAAGCGGCCAGGCCCTAACTAAAATCTGTCAGTGACGGAAAGAAAGTTATTATTAATATTTTCATTTTCATTTCCTTGTATGGCTGATCTTCATAAACCGTATAGATTATAAATCTGTTTCTGTACTTCAGCTCCGATAAAACGATAAGTTATCGTTTATCTACCTTACCTTTCTTTTATTTCTATATCAACTGTGTATTTACTTTGCAGTGACCTAACTTTCAGTGCATATTGTGTAAACATTCCCGTTGTTACAATGTAAAAATGTAATCAATACTAGGCTCTGGTCAGATATCCTAGGGAGAACCGACGGATTACCACTTCAACGAAATTTGCCAATTTTTACCCCCCTCCCCGTCATCTTCCATAAAAGCTTTTTTTGAGCCTTCTTGTATCATAATAGAAATATTGATTTATTTATTTATTTCCTTAACGGGCAAGCCTTTTTTACATAATATTTATTAAATCTAATGAGCACAATTATTTCATAGTATTTGTTTTGATTAAGAATAAATATTAAAGATAGTAGTATTAAATAAATCAAACCAATGAGAATTGTTATTTGCTAGTTTGCTTAGCCTAAATGTACTAGAATGTTTAACAAAGTTATACTTTATAGTAGGGCAAACAAAGTAAATATTTTTATTCCGAAGATTTCTACCAGGCACCTAGACATTGTAGTATCCAAGAAGGATGCTACAATCAATCTGATTATTAAACAATTTATACAGAAGAATTAAATCCGTTCTGTTTCTCACTGAACTTAATGTACTAATGTTCAGTTTAGTTGCAATGGGTTTATAATTATGATCACAGAAATTCATAGTCATACCTATACGGGATGCAGCATATCGAAGATAACATCTTTGTATACTTTCCAACTTATCTGACTGAACCAAAAGAAATGGATTCCAGACAACCGAACCATATGCTAATATAGGATATAAAAGTGAGTAATAAATAGTTCTAAAAGTAGTAGGATTTTTGAAATCATTGGATACTGATTTAATAAAAATATAAAATTTTTCTGGCTTTACATACAACATAATCAATGTGACTATGAAGACTATGCAAGGCAAGCTTTACGGTTCGGCGGGTTATATGACGAGATGTATATTAGATTTTTTACATTACGCGTTCGTACCGAAGCTATTACAGCACCCAAATGGGTGCTGTAATACACCTCTTCATTTCAGGCTTTTTAAATTTTTTTGAGATTGGTGCATTGCTTCGTTTGAATAATATTAAACCGAATATATATTACGGAAATTCGAACCTCAAATTTTAAATGTCAAAAAATTAGTTCTGCCAACTCAATAGCAAAACTTAATGTTTTAACTGAAAATTATTTGTTAAAATTAATTAATTTTGTTATTAGCGGCGCGAAATGTAAAAAATAGTATAAACAACTCGTTCATAAGCCATGATTTGCATCACTTATCCATTAAAACACTCGCCGATATGCGGCGTGTTTTAAACTTGGACGCATGCTGTAATACGTGGTATATGAACTCTGTTGTTTAATATACTATTTTAATATATTTTATATATTTCCGTTTAAATGTTTAGACCTTATACAAACCATAAACATGTAATATTTGCTAAACGTTTAAAACAAAACCCTTAAACGGCACAACCCTATGCCCTATTGTGTAATTTCTATGTGAATTGTGATCGTGATAAAAAAAATATTTTACCAAATAATAAATCTTCATCGCTTTTGGCATCGGCCTCATCTAAATTGTTACATTTTGAACATTTATTATCATTGTTCTCAGTGTTAGAAAGTGAAGATATTTGTCTATGTTGCTTTTAACAATATCATAAATACGCACTCGTTTCTCTTTGTCAATGCACTCTAATGCTATTTTTTGTCTTAGATCTACCACCCTAGTCTGCAGAACAATATAATCACATTCCAATTTTGATAGAAATCTTTCTTCAAGCTCTGTAATTAGATTTAATTTAAACTCGTTTATAATTTCATTATTCTCGAATTCCAATTGACTTCGATTGCCTTATGGTTTTGCTTTACGTTTAACTATTAAACAATTAAGTAGACGACATCTGCTACTGTGGAGTATTTTTCGCCGCATAATATGTTATTAGCAATTTTTAATATCTTTAAGGTCGGTAAAATATCCTCGATCAAAATCCATTGCTCATCTTTTAATTCTAAATGTGCCACATCGCAATGCTTCGTAATTCGAGAATCGCCCAATACAGCACGAATACTTCACCTAAAAAATGGGTTGCGACCAAGCACAGGTATTAAATGTGGCCAAATAGCACTAGCATACTGTAGGTTCTCAGACAACGTACAAAAACAGTTAGTTTGTAGTTTATGATTAATTTTTGAACAGACAACCACGGTATGCAGAGTATTTTGTTGACGAGAACCTCCAAAATAATATGACCGTTTCTTCACCAAATTTTAAACTATAGTTCTCGCTAAAATCACAACGAATTAAAGTCTCATTTTCAGACAGGTTTTGTTTTAGAGTAGGAATCGAGATGTATTGGTGCATAATACAAGCATTATGAGCCATAAAACCTATTAAATTTTGCTCCTACTTAGCAATATACTCATGGTAGTTTAAAATGGTGGGTGCTTTTGTTGTTTTTGCAACAGTTTTATATTGATTAGTTCTTTTATCTAAATAGTTTTTATTTTTGCAGTCCATTGGAGACACTTGAATGTCATTGTTGTATCTTGTAATACATAACAAACACAGTAGTTTTTGCACTTATTGCATAATCGAAATAAACAGCCCTCTTTGATCATCACAAGATATTGTTTTATTTATGCCAGAGGGGTTTCTAGATGGCAGTACTTTATTTGAAAACAGACACAGGGTCAGTAGCTCCATATCTGAATCTAATGAACACTTGCAAGTATCCCGATCTGTCACCCGTCGAAATTTGCATCCAAAATGGCCATTTTCGGCAGAAAAATGTATAACTGACTTTTATGTCGGGATAGTGTTGTAAAAGACTGTCAAAGATTTTTTAAATCATTTTGTATGTATCTCTTTTGCTTTTAAGTCTTATTTTGGTAGTATATTCTTTTTTTTTTTCCTGAACAAATCTGGGAATTAATATCTTTTTCAAGATTTCTGTTAATTGATGTGTTATAGCTTCTCAAAAAGCAACTTTTTTTTACATTTTCAATCTTATTTTTATCTTTAAGCACAACTTTCATCAAAGTGTTAACTATGGTTTGAGGTGTAATGAGACTTTGCTCTGACAAAGCTTTGTTTGCTTTTTTAAGACGAGTACAGCGTTGTTTATACTTGCAAATTCGTTTCTGAAGCTTTTTGATTAAAGCAGATGTCTTTGCGTTATCCTTGTAACGCCGAACTCTAGCCAGTTTTACTTTGACGTTTTAAAATATCTTGTGCAATGGGATCTATATTTTCATGCTCGGAAGGTGGCAGTGTATTTTCTTGTAAAAGAGCTTCTTCGTCTTGCTTGGCTCGCTTCCTGGTCTTGTAATTTTTGTTATTCTTTTTCCATGCTTTTTTTTGTTTTTGTGGAGTTAAAGCTTTAATTGGTTTTTATTTTTTGCTTCTTTTGTCTTACATACTATTGATGTTCTTTTTCTTTTTGTAATTCTCTTTTTACAGGATCCTCTTTTTACAGGATCCTCTTTAATTTTCCACTGATGTGTTCTCGCTCTCGTTCTCTTTTTTTCCTCAACAATTCATCGTGGCTACTTTGTGCATTTCTCTTTGAAATTTTTGGTTCTAAAAAAGAATTTATGTAACCAACAAATTCTTTTAAGCCATTCCCATCTCATTTTTATCATTCCCGTGTCATGTAATAGACACGGGAATGATGGACGGGAATAATATAAATAGCTTAAATTCCATCCCAAACTGAACAGATAGCATATTTTTCAATTAGTCTTAATATAAATTTAAAGAGTTTCCAAATTGAGTTGCAAATATATTGTATTACATTTTACTAATCATAAAATATCATTAAAAAACTTATCACGAAAATGATATCCTCTCCCATTACATGTACAATATGGCAGCTAAAACAGTTTAATTCTGTTATACCTTCCACACAATGGACAAAATGAACGTTACAACTTTGAACAGTGTAGTTTACAATATAACCTGGTTGCATATAAACATTCCTAGCACCACCTGATATACATTGGATCAAATTCTTTGTTGCGACATGGAAATGATGTTTTCAAATAGAGACAACATTTTTTGTACAATCCTGTAGAAAGCTGTAATATTATTTGAAAGTTTTAATTACAGATAACTTTATCTGTAATAGAGAATTTTAAATGTAGATTTCTTTGTTGTTAGTATTTATGGATAGCCTAAAATATTATACTATAATGTTCCTATATATACAGTGTAACATGGCACGGGAATGATAATTTTAGCAACAACTATTTTTTCAACAATTAAGAAAAACATTTTATAAATAATATGCAAAAATTAAACAGAAAACAAACAATAAATCTTAGGATATCTTTTTGTAACAATTACTGATCATTATTTACTATTTTTATTTGAGAAACGCGGAAATAGAAACCTTCTGGATATCAACCCTTATGAAAGAAAGGAACAAATCTACATTTTTTTTGCAGTTTAAACCACAAAAATTCATACAGTTGCTCCTCCAATTTACCTTATCTCGGATTCCTCCACGTTTCATTCGATTCTTTAAAGATCTCCGGCCTCGATAGTTTGGGTATACATTCCAGTCTGAGAGTTAATAAAACTCTCGATGTGATTAACTGTTCCATGAACAAATCCTTCCTTCTTTAAACCTAGATAACTCTCCAACAATCTTTAGAGATTTTGGTTCCACCTGCTACTTGCTTTTTGGTTAGTGTTTTCTTATCTCTCTTGTTATAACGACAAATTTCAAGTCGAAAATTTATAGTGCCAAATTTCCTTCAACCATTCTTCTTTTGTTGAATTTTTGTTTTCCAATCTAATATCATTAAAAGCAATGTATTTTTAACGTTTTGTGACCTATCATAACCTAACCTAATACAACCATGTTCAACGAGGGGTTAGTCATTAACTGTATTCATTGTATATGCTTACTGTAATTACCTGTAATTATCTGTAATCACTTGTAATCACAATTAAGCACCTGTATTTACTAGTATTTACTTGTATTTTCGTACCAGCTTCGTACGTTAGTGCCACCATATTCTTTAATAGCATAAAAAGTGGTGGAAGGAAGTTTGGATTATCAAAACTTCGTACTATGGTTGATGAGCAGCCATCTGTGTGAGCAAATTTTTCGATCTCCAAGAAGTTTGACGCCAACTTTTTCTACTTTCGTAAACTTCAGTTTAAATGACATAATGTCAAGGATTAAAAAATACAGATATTATAAAATATTACCTCTGACCTAAAACAACAGTATACATTTGCTAGGAGGTAAACATCTGTTTGGATGCTGGTGCATCTTTTGAGCAACCTGAAACCATACAGGAGAATGAAATTGAGGAAGATATAGAAATTAACTTTGACGTAGATGAAGAAAGTAACTTTCCTTCTCAAGCAAAATGTTCATCATCAAAGAACATTAAAAGCAGAACAGAAAGGTTTATCTAGGACAAAATTGGCGAAGTCGACAGTGACATCTTACTGAAGGATTATTTTCACTCCTCCGAATTTAAACAAATAAATGGGGACATCAATTATCGCCATTTGTCAAACTCGCATCCAACAGTACATAAAAATAGTTAAGAAATCAGCTCTTTGCTAGCTTTTTAATGAAAACAAGAAAAGATTTAGTTTGGACAGGAGTATTAGAGTACAACGGGAAGTCAGAATAATCTGAAAGAAAAGCCAAGTAAACTTGAAGTTCTTGTGGAAAAATATTGCTCTGGATATTATGATGAAGGCTGGTATATCGGAAGAATTGTTAAAAAAACGTCTGATACAGATTATAAAATCAAAGAATGAAATTTTATATATATATACATATATATATATATATATATATATATATATATATATATATTGCTGTGAATGTGCCACACTGAGAGTCACTGAAAGAGTGGTCTCGCGTTGGATCACCGCTAAAAGAGTGCTGTGGCAAAATACTTCTGGTTTGTAAACTTTAAATTGTTTGCTTACATTCGTTTTTAACTTTGGCTTGCTAGCTCAACAGAATTTACGGAGTTTTCAAAATGAAATAATAATAAGTAACATCACAAAGCATTTATATAATATGAAATATCTTCTTTCATACAAAAGCATTTACAACATTGTTTCTTTCAAACAAAATAATTTCCAAAAAGTCTTTGCCACAAACAAAATTATTGTTGCTTACCTTATTTTTCATTAACAGAATTAAATTAACTTTTTTGAAGATCTTTCACCTGATTATAAATTATTTCCACGCTGGTAAGATTTGCTTTGGCCAGAAAAAATCATTGACATATAATCTATTCAAGGTTAGAGTATATCAAACTCTGAACACAAACTCTTGGTAAAAAAATTTCTCACATAAGAAAAAAATTATTAGGATTACCTAGATCTAAATACTCTAATATCAGTTAAAAATAAATCTATCAGTGATACTTGCAGAATCCACAAAATGCTTCCCATAATTAAAAATCTTCTTATTTTAATTTGATCTCCAAATTGGCTTACAAGTTTTTCTAAATTAAAATTCCTGATTTTCAATAGCAATTATCAAAGTACATTTTTGGTTAAATCTTCCTTTCGATTATTTATTAGATCTTTAAAAAAACAGCTGTATACTGAAGAATTTTGCCTTTTCTTCGTAATTAATAATTCCATTTTTGTATGTAATTTGGGTTTAAAAACATCACTTTAATATTCATTGCAACCTCGCAACTATGTTTTACCGCATATTTCTATATAACGCAATAGCTAGCGTTTTAAAATAACGTTTCTTGATCTACATCGGCTGGATCAGATCAAATTTAATGAATGAATTCCCTTCGAAATGATAACCACTCGTTTATATACCAATTGTTTATTTTTCAAGAATTTCACCAGTATAATTTCAAACATTATGATGTAAGGGTGCCCGGAATACCAATTAGCGTATAAAATTTTGACATTTTATTACCTTCTTATTTGTTCTAGATATCCATGACACGTTTTTTGTCCTTGTTTCTCATATACTATTATTGCGGTGTCGCATACTTATGCAAAATATATTCGATTATGCCAGGGATTTTGCAGGTTTCTTCGATATTCAAGATGCTTCTTGGAATGAAAATGTTTATTTAGTGAGTTTATGCATAGTTGTAAATTCCGATGACTCATATTCTAGAAAGTTCTTTATTTAGAATCAATTGCTACAATTCGCAGGTTAATTAATTTACTTTGATTGCTTTTTAATGTAAAAGGGTTTACGTTTTATAGTAATTACACGAAATTATTTATATTTATTTAAAATGCGTAAAGCTTGTTTTATGCTAGTTACAGCAAATTTTATCAAAAATGTATAGATTTGTATTTGCATCGAAATGCGTTTTGCAGTATCTTACAATACGCTGATATCATACAATGTGATTATTTACACATGCGCAATTTGTGTTTTTGTATTGTACATCAATGAATAAAGGTATGCTTGTATTATATAGGGCATAACCATTAATTTATGGAAAATTCTATTTTTTTGGGATTATATTTTATTGGGATTTATTTTTAGAATTAGGGTTTCAATGACCTCTTCTAACCCCTTATATACATTATTAAATCCGCTGAAATTCTATATTTTGATGCAACAAAATTTTTTTAGTGGGACATGAGAGTTTTTTAAATGACATGGTAGAGGGTTTTTTTTTGCTGAAATTTATAGAGAATTTCATTCTCTTTTCAGATACAACAAATTTTCATACTGTTACATTACAATTTTTTTGAGAAAAACGTTAAAAACAATTTGCATCTAGCAAGCTTTGCAGTTGATAATTAATTAGTAGGCTTATAAAATCTAGAATTTTTTTATTCTAACAATTCTTGCCTTATTAAGAAATGTGAAATAAGAAAGAAAACGGTACTATAAATCTACCAAATAACCAAACAATTAAATGGGTTAATATGCTGCCTATTCAGTTCATTACAACGTATATTCATCCATTTAATTGTTTGATTATTTGGCAGATTTGTAATACCGTTTTCTTTCGTATTTCACTTTCTCTAATACGGCAAGAATTGTTAGAATAAAAAAATTCTATTTTTTTTATAAGCTTTCTAATTAATTATCAATTGCAAAGCTTGCTAGATGCAAATTGTTTTTGACATTTTTCTCAAAAATATTATAATGTAACAGTATGAAAATTTTTCTTATAAGAAAACTATATTTACTGATAATATTTTTATTTTGAACTGGGTATTAACCGGCTACTAAATCATCTTGTTGGATATTTATATAAATAACCAGCTATTTTACAACACTAGTTGCGAATTTGTTTAAGATTCACAATTTCCTAATGGTTGACAGTTTGAATCGCCCTTAATACTGTGTTATTAAAATCCTCGTTGAAGTATCGCAACTTTAAATTCAATGAAAAAAGTGCTACCTTCGAGTTTAATCTTTAGAAAGTTTGCAAAAATATTTGAAATAAATAAAAAATTTACAGAGTTAGATTTTAGTTTTTATTTATTGTGTATAACATGTGCAACAAGGCGGATCACTATAAAAAAATTATTGACAACTCTGTAATTACTTGTAATCACCTGTAGTCACTTGTAATTGTCTGTAATCACCTGTAACCACATGTAATCAATTGTAATCACATGTAATCACTTTCAATTATCTGTAATCACATGTATTTAGCTGTAATCATATGTATTCCTGTAATCATTGTACAAATTTTTTGCAATGAACCACCCCTCGATATTCAATAACAAAATTTTGTTTCACATTTTGTTAGTTAACCTATCCTAACCTGATCTAATACAATCACATTACAATAAAGAATTTTTACTTTTGTTTCATCTATCTCGATTATTTTTCCTTCATCTCTAATTTTTTCCAAAAGTTTCATAATCATTATCCAAATGTAGCATGTGTATTTTATGACAAAATGAAAACAACTATTGAACTTAATGTTAGAACATTTCCATAATAAGTTTGGACAATACTCTCATATATGACATCCTTCTTGTGGAACAAATATGTAATTAAAAGAATCTGATCAATATATATGTTGGAATCTTTAATATTTAGTAATTAATGTGATGATTACTTAGCTAATAAAACAAAATTCTTACTTGAAATTTGAAAAGCAAGTCTCTTTGTAGTTGCAACACTAAATGGCTTTTTATCACTATGAGTTTTCAATATTACAATATCCCAAGGCTTTTGTCAATAATTATCACCATTGTCTTGCTCTGAATATCTTCTACATTCTGTAGGATAAGTTGGTGTAAGACTGAGCGCATTTTTTATTAGATAATATATAATAGCATCTAGCTGAATTGTTATTTGATAAATAAATTTAATCAAGTTTTAAATATGATGTCCTCAATATCTATACTAATATAGTTTTACCTTAATATTAGAATATATTGTGATTTATTGGCACCAATACAGTATTTATATACAAAAGTGCCTTAGCCTAACTTGCCCCTTAGCAAGGAGCAAGTTCGGATACCAGAGGGGAGTTGCATGCTATCCTTCATAAGCTTTTGTGAGGAACAAGACTGAATTTCTGACCTTGCCATACTGAAATTCCATACAATGTAATATGAATCAATAGCAAATTGTGCATTCCTAAAATATTTTTATCCTAACTTGTCCCGCACAAGGGACAATATTTTTAAAGAAGTTTTTAACCTATTTTTTTTTTTGTAAAATACTCCGATATTATAAATAACACCTCTATACGAGCCAACCCAAATCCCCATTTTTCCATTATTTTTAAGCAATTAGATAAAGTTTTTCATGCTCAATTGAGATGGCTGTGTCCTTGCCAAGTGTATGACTTTTTCCTGTTCTTTCTTTGAAACGGTCATGAAGTGTTGACTTTGGGATGTGGTACTTTTTTTTGCAGCTCCATGTACAGTTATAAGGCCACTCTTTAATTCTCTAAGAGCATTACTGATATCATCTTTGGTCTAGTTTTAGCCCTCTCTGATTTCTGTATGTCAGTACGAACCATGTTTAAGAGCAACTGCAATGGAAAAAAAACTCGTTAAGTAAGCATAACAATTAAAATATATCAGTGCAAGACTGGAAACACTCAATCCAAACGTGCCCTGCTAAAGACACTGGGTAATATCAAATGCAACAATAAAACGAAAGCAAATTGAGGTTATGGCTTTAATTCGACTGACGGAATAACTTTTAAAACTCATTTTGCTTCATATTCTCAAGCTCTAAATACCTTTTTTTTTCCCCTAAAATTGATAATGTGTTATAGTCCCGGTGGTATCGCTATGAAACAACACTTAAGTATTTGTAAATAAACGAAATATTTTTCAAATAAACCAATAAATGAGTATTGTTCAACAAGGAAACACTCTTATCGGCCATTGCAACACTGTATTGGTTTCAGTATTACACGTTATTACACTTGTTAACAGTTAGGATTTGTCAATCAACATGTCCAAATATTATTATGAAAATCTTTTTGACTGACGAAGATCTAACATAATTTACAGTTAGAAGCCAACAGATGGCACTGCATTTACAATTTGGCATGTGGTTTTTAAAAGTTACCACTGGATCTCTAGAGATAAATTATTAAAAAAGTGGTGTCTTTGTAAAACCACTAGAAACGAAAAGGTTATATGAAAGATATGAATTGATTTAAAAGTATACAAGGTATTAAACTTTCCTATTTCTCGTTTAACCATATATTAGATATGAACTTGGAGCCTTATTAACTTTTTGCCTGATCATTTCTGCTAAAAAATTACACAATTGGTATTAGCTTTAAAAAATCTATCAAATGATATTTCACATATGCCAAAAGGGTTCAGTAGCTGTAAAGTCTAGTCAATATTTCAAATAAAATTATGCAACTATTTAGCGTTGAGTTCTAAAAATAATGGTTATGCCTGGATGATTTAAGCATATGGGAAATAAATAGCAAGTAACGTAAGTTGTATATGCAAAAATAATTAGTTGTAAGAGACCGTAAAAGGCATTCAATGCGAACGCAAAACGATGCATATAAAAATATTTTTTATTTGCTGCAAATAGCAAAGAATAGCTTTACGCATTTAGCATAAAAATAAATAATTTCGTGTATTTAAAAAAACCAATTCTAGTCTTAATTTTGTGTAGTGAAACATGAAAGCAAATATTTTTTATAAAACGCAACCCCTTTTGCATTAAAAAGCAACGCAAGTTTAAATTAATTATCCCGTGAATTGTAGCAATTTAGTCTAAATAAAGAATTTTCTAGAATATAAAGGGATGTGTCATCGAGATTTAGAACTACGTAACCAATTCAGTAATAAATAATCGTTTATAATAGCAAGAAGCGGTCGGAACACGGAAAACCCACAAAAATCCAAGAAATTGATTATCTTTAGCATTAATATACGACACCACAATAATAGTATACATGTAAAACAAAAACAAACAGCACAGTCACGAAAAACTGGAACCAGATAACAAGGTGATAAATATTGCAGTTTTAGACGCTAATTGATTTTTCGGAGAATCCTTGCATCATAATGTTCCACATTTTTCTAGTAGCATTCTTTCATTGTTTGAAGAAATGCAGAATACAACATGCACATTTAATTGGTTCCAAGTGTTAGAATTTTTTTCTTATGGTGTTTTGCTTATTTATTTATTTATTAACTTTATTAAGTGTATCTAATGTGTAAAGACAATTTGTATGCTAAAATTAAAATCAAAACCAAGTCCAGAGAAAGACATTTTTGTGTAATTATTGTATTTTGATTTTAAATAGAAATTAAATGCAAGAATCAAAATAAAAGATTTAAATAAAATTTATTAATACAAAATATAGAAATTTTTCCATAATTCAAATATTTATAGTAATTGCTGGAACTGCTCTGTTTAAACATAAATTATCCCGGATACGCCTGAAATTTTATTTGAAGGAAAACTTCTGATTGTTTTGACAAAAGTGAGTTATTTAGATCTATTATGCTTATAAATATTATTAAAAGAAAATATTTTTGCTGAGAAGTACAAGTTTGATTCTGGCCCATACAGTGCGTTTCACTTTTTAGAATATAACAATTAACGGGTTTATAATGTAAGTTTACAACAATACTATTTTTATGTGTTATGCTATTGACTGTATTCTTAAAAATTACAATGCTATGTCTAAAATATCAATTTGATTATGATAATTGTTTATCAACCGTCACATTCTAGCAAATGAAGAGGAAAAGCCATAATTGGTCCTATGACAAGGAACAAAGAAGTTGATGGTCATGTAGTGTGCGAGAAGAAACATGAATATTAATCATTTGTAATAGCTGTGGGCAATTAACGTAGCTGTTTAAAATTTTGTAAATATAAGAAATATCATTCATGGTTCTCCTATCAGAAAGTGACCATATATGAATTATTGATGATAATTTTTCTCTGTTACATTAGTAGTTTGGATTCCAGACTGAGAGGCATACTCTAAATGAGAGCCCACAAGCAATGTATAAAGTAACTCAATTGCGTTTATGTTGGAAAATTTCCTTGTTTCTTTTGATAAAGTCCAACAATTGAGTAGCTTAGGCGTAATACTCAAAATATAGGGAATAAAAGACGTTTTTATCAATTATGACATTCAAATCTTTAACTTCTGATAATATCCCATTGAAATTATAAGCAATCATATTGGAATTATTTATTTTAAAAAACTTAATGCAGTAACACTTTTTTAGATTAAGTTGTAGATTATTTTGTAAACACCGGTTTTCAACAGGACACCTAAATAACTTCTTTATTTTCAAAGCAGCCAATATGAAGTTTTAGCGGTTGTGTGGGTCACGACAATGCATCATTTTGTATAAATTTGGTTTCGATTTAGATAGAACAAAAATTATTAAGAAAAGTTGTTCCAAATCACTCAAAACCCCCATATACCAAATTTCGTTAAAAAAGTTGCATTTTAAAATTTTTCAACATTTTTATGCAGTCTATATCTTATTGCAATAAAATAGTGCCAAAGAGCAAGAAAACAATTTGCAAATTGTTTGAGTGCAATGTATTTTAATCACAGCTGTTGATCTTTGCAGTGGTCGATAAACATTTAATTTTGCAGAAAAAGTAGAAATTATTAGACTTGATTTGTTTTTGTTGACAATGCACGTTCTACCCAAGAGGCTGCTAGAGAATTTAGTGCAAGACGTGCTGAACATCCACCCATCCGTCATTGAACTATTTTATACTTAAATAACATTTTAACAGTACCATAAATGTTTCTAAACCATGTTCACAAGAATTGAATAATGGAGAACACCATTTAGTTGCAGTAATATTAGAAGGGTACCTTTATAATCCTCACACAAGTTTATGAGTTATGACTAGAAATTTAAATCTCTTTCTCTAAAATTTGGAGATGTTTTCGTCATCACAAATTGAAACCGTATAAGCCAAAATATTTACACACTCTTGTAATAAGAGATCTCCAAAGACACATGGAATATTGTTTATGGGCTCATGGTAATTTTCTTAATGAGGCAGAGTTTTTGAAAAAGATAATGTTCAGTGAGTAAACTACCTTCATTACTAAAGGCATAGTTTCATCCCAGAACTGTAGAAATTGGGCGATAGAAAACCCAAACTAGGTTTTTAACTGCAAAATACAATACTTACAAAATGTTAATGTGTGGTACAGAATTTAAAACACAAATCCATGGTCTCGTTTTTCATTTTTAATATGCTAAATACAGAAGGATTTTAAACTTTTTTAAATACTGAGTTGAAGAATGTGCTTGATGATCTACCATTGTGTGTGAGGCGAGATTTGTACTTACCACTAGACGGATCACCAGTTCATAACGCAACAAACTGTCGTATACTTAAATAACATTTTCAACATTACCAGAAATGTTTCTAAACCACTTCCACAAGAATTGAACAATCGAGAACATCATTTAGATGCAGTAATATTAGTAGGGTGCCTTTATAATCCTCACACGAGTTTACGAGTTATTGCTAGAAATTAATCTCTCTCGCTAAAATTTGGAAATGTCTTCGTCATCACAAATTGAAACCGTCTAAGACAAAATATTTACACACTCTCGGAAGACGCACGGAGTATTGTTTATGGGCTCAAGGTAATTTTCTTAATGACACAGAGTTTTTGAAAAAGATAATGTTTAGTGATTAAACTACCTTCATTACTAAAGGCATAGTTTCATCCCAGAACTGTAGAAATTGGTTGACAGAAAACACAAACTGGGTTTTTAACTGCAAAAGGCAATACTTACAAAATGTTCATGTGTGGTACGGAATTTTAAAGACATAAATCATTGGCTTGTTTTTCTTTTTGATACGCTAAATACAGAAGGATTTTAAACTCTTTTAAATACTGAGTTGATGAACGTGCTTGATGAGCTACCATTGTGTGTGAGGCGAGATTTGTACTTACCACTAGACGGATCACCAGTTTATAACGCAACTAACTGTTGAATACTTAAATAACATTTTCAACATTACCAGAAATATTTCTAAATCACATCCACAAGAATTGAACAATTGAGAACACTGTTCAGATGCAGTAATATTAGAAGGGTGCCTTTATAATCCTCACACGAGTTTACGAGTTATTGCTAGAAATTTAAATCTCTTTTGCTAAAATTTGGAAATGTCTTTGTCATCATAAATTGAAACCGTCTAAGACAAAATATTTACACACTCTCGAAAGATGCATGGAGTATTGTTTATGGGCTCAAGGTAATTTTCTTAATGACAGAGTTTTTGAAAAAGATAATGTTCAGTGATTAAACTACCTTCATTACTAACGGCATAGTTTCATCTCAGAACTATAGATATTGAGCAACTGAAAACGCAAACTGGTTTATTAACTGCAAAAGGCAATACTTACAAAGTAGTGTTAATGTGTGGTAAGGAATTATAAAGACACATCATTGGCTCATTTTTCTTTTTGATATGCGAAATGAGTAAGGATTTTAAACTTTGTTAAATACTGAACTGATGAATGTGCTTGTCGAGTTACCACTGAGTGTGAGGCTAGATTTGTACTTACAACGAGTTGGATCACCAGTTCATAGCGCAAGAATAATGCGGGCATGGTTAGATGAAAACTTTCCATAAAGATGATTAGGTCGTAATAGCTCTTTAATAGAGTGGACTCCGAGATAGCCTGATATTACACGACTAGACATTTTTCTTTGGGTAACTATTAAAAATGCCATGTATGCAACTAGACCTCAAAACATACGGAAACTGTATATTGTATTCATTTTGTACCCATAAAAAATGGTAGTATAAAAGATTTTATATATAGATATACTTAGATTTTATGTTAAGCGGTATCGACCTTTTTTTTAATAAAATATCAAAATTTTTAATTGAATTTATTTTCAAGCTTTCGTTGCGTTTTGGACAACTTCATCAGGAATCTAAAATATAACGTATATTAACAAAATGTGAGGTTTTATTTTTTATAGCAAACCATAGTTGTTACATACTATGAGCCCCACGTTGGGAATGCCATTGTAACGGGTTAATTTAACTCCAACTCGGCCCCTCGTGCTGTTCCAATGTAAGGGAATTCAATAATGAGAAGTTGAACAATAAAATCTTGCATCTTTGGCCCTTAGCTTGGCTATTACCCCTGGGAAACCAAGGGAAAGGACAGGGTTGAAATATTCTTCGATAAACCGAAAATTAAATAAAGCGAAGTTGGATGCCACACTGTATCTAGCAAGTATCAAAAAGGGTTTTTAGGGTAGATACAGAAACCCTATTGAAATGAATTTTTTAAAGCTTTGAAAATTAAACCTGTTAGAATCAGATAATATCTATTGTATAACAAATAACTTATCTAAAAAAATTAAACCAATTCACAAAGTTTATTGATATGAAACAAAATTATTATTTATAAAACATTTTTTGTCTCATAAGACTTGGGTGAGCATCAGATCTGATAATCACGTACACACTTTAATTTAAAACTTTTTACAATAGTTAACAGCTATAAATTCTTAAATATAAAAGTTTAATCAATTATCATTTCTAAAGAATCAAATGCTTTGAATAAGAAAATTTACTTGTTAGTACCAGATTTTGCGACTTTTAACGATAGAATGCCGAGTTTTACAGAATACTACTTGGTGACTCTGGACTTAACCCTAGTGGAAAGAAGGGGGTTGCCAAAACAATATATACACCCTTTTTGTGTCCATCAAAAGTTACTCACCCTTAACCACTAGTGGTTGGTGGCATTCTTCAAGTTGGTCTAGCACAGGTCCCGGCGGTATGGTCACAAGGCATCGGCCCCAAGCTATTGTGGTGTGTGCTGGATATTCAAGATTTGCGATCTGATTGTTTCACTATTGGGGTGGTTAACCCTACAGGGGGTTTGCGCTGCAATAAAAACCTATTAAGAAATAAACTTTTTAAATGACAGTCTCACCATCAACAACTTTCCAGCCCGCTTGCCTCGAAGGTATAGTGGAAGTGAGCGGATTAAGAAAATTACTTCTCAGGGCAGTTCAAACGGAAAAGTCTTATCAGAACAAAACTTTCAATACCCACGTGGTGTGTGTATAAAACAAGTTGGAAACTATGAGGTATTTCCTGAACCATAAGGTGTTTACACGGGCTTTGGAAAAATTAAATTGTTATTCCTGACTTTGCAAATCAGGTTTCATTACAGCTGGATTGTATTCTGCAAGATACGAAATGTTGAACTTAACCTTGTGATTGAATCAAATTAGAAAATGAGCTTGTTATTTTTCATATGGGACCAAGGACTTATTAAAAATTGAGGATCGACCTAATGCTGTATAAATAAGTGATCTGGACGAATTTTTCAATTTTTTTCCTTTTGCTTCTTCCGGTAGATTTCTAATTTCTTTCAACCATCAATTTTTCCCCTTAAAAAAAATTGTTACTAAAGGAAACCTCTTGGCTAGAATATCTCAATGCGTACATAAACTTTATAAAATTATTTTTGTAATATCATTACATCGTTTTTACAAAATGATTATAAAATTTTATACTTAAGCATTCAATATTCTATGTCATTATAACAAATTATGGTTTCTTGCAGCTGAATCGATATCTCAGGTTCTCATAGTCTGGTTCTCGGCAGATTTATGATATAGTGCATGCCGATAGTAGATGTTGTGCCCTAAAGAGAAGGATAAGAAGGTAGGAACAATAAACTATGAGCACTACTACATCGAGACTCGCGTTAACCCACACATTGAAAAAGCAGTTCCTTCTCTGAACTCCAGTACTGAAGTGATCAATTTAATTTCATGTAAATTATCTTTATCGTTTCAACACGTTCCATCACTCCAGTGGGATTGACTTACTCAAATTTGCTATTTTCTACAACCAATTGGAATAGAGAACTTTGACACTTCACTAATGCGTGTTTACAATACATTCTTCGAGAGCAATAAAAATCAGTTCGAGTGTACCTTAACGTATTTATATATATTAAAATCATTCTAATCCTATAATTTAACTAATAATTTTTAAAAAATACAGGCTCGTATTCAGGAAACAAAGGGCATTAGTTCACCTTTATCCAGAACGTAATAGATTCATTAAATAAATAACAAATGGAAACTAGTTATCCAATAATTGAAAAAGCACATTACGGGTTAATTCACTTAACACATAACATGTTGCACATTCCAATTAAAAAATAAAAGTTACTTTGTAATGGAGTTTGAGTAATTCAGTACATGAGGTGTATTGGCATAATTATTGCTTTGGGCAAGTGTTTAAATATGTTTTTGCTTTGATTGTATTGTATGTGATAAACATTTTATTTATACATGCATTATTGTGATAAAATATTTGTTTATCTAATTTATACACTTTTATTATAGCATCAGAAGAATTATCAATTGGTAATATGCGATTTACAACTTTTGACTTAGGTGGACATACTCAAGGTAATTTCTTACCATCATGTTATTCTAATTTTACCTTTATTATTTTAACCACAGCAAGAAGAGTGTGGAAAGATTACTTTCCAGCTGTAGATGCTATTGTATTTCTAATAGACGCATTTGATCGTTCGAGGTTTATAGAAAGCAAAAAGGAATTAGATTCTCTATTGACAGATGAAACACTGTCAAATTGTCCTGTACTTATATTAGGTAACAAAATTGATTTACCTGGTGCAGCATCAGAAGATGAGCTGCGTAATTTTTATGGTCTATATGAGCAAACGACAGGAAAGGTTTGTACAAAACCATTTAGTAAATAATAATATTTTATTTGTTTAGGGAAAAGTATCCCGCCAAGAATTACCAGGTCGTCCTCTAGAATTATTTATGTGTTCCGTTCTTAAACGGCAAGGATATGGAGAGGGTTTTCGATGGTTAGCACAATATATTGACTGATTTTTTCACATCACTATGCTATATGTTCCAACAGTAATAGACAAACGCCAGTTGCCATTTTTGTTAGTGGTGTGTTTTACATAGTGTTGTGTTATTATTAGTTTATTAAAGGATGGCTAATTGTTGTGTAAATTATTAAGATTAAGCAAATTGTTTTATGTAGAATAGTTTATAGATCACCCTCTTTATATATTTTTCTTATGTTGTACATTTCGAAATTTATTTAATTAAACTTTCTGGCAGTTTCCTTGTATGTAAAAATATTACAGTTTAAGGAGAGTTTTTTACTGTGTTATTTATATACTCGTATATTATTAAACTTCCTTGTAATAAAACTTATAACTGTAAAAATTTCAATTATATAAATTATTTGAGATCTGGTAAGAAACCTGTCTGAACAGACCTGCACCATGAAAAAGTTCTACTAGAATGGGTACAATGGTGTGTTTCAGTGAGCTACAGAGCTGAATTATAGGTTTAACCAAATTATTGGGGTCTTCAGTGAGGAACCAGATTTAGACAGGTTCCCGAACGTAAAGCAGTTTGTTTGGTACTTAATGTGACAGAGACCATGTGGGTCGGTATGGCATTGCAGGAAACACTAATGCAATGGGTAACCACCATATTACCTCCCATGTACACAGTATACCAAAAACATTTTCAAAATGATGGCATTCTCTAGGGTAACATTCCAGAGTTAAAATAGTCTCCCTTTTGGATCTGTGGGAGGCGACTGTTTTGAAGGACATGATCGGCAAGCTAAATAAGCAGAAAAAAAGAACCGGGCGCATTTTGTGAGTCAGAACGTAGATTGTTAGAAGGCAAGGTAGAGAATTCGAAAATTGAAATGGATAGCCTAGCATTCGATATGGTGGGGATTAGCAAACTTTGATGGCCAGAGGCGGGTGATTTTTGAAGCAGAGCTTGGGGTAATTCATACATAATTAAATGAAGGACAATTCGGATGTGTAGATATTTATGTGAAAAAAAGATAAGACATTGTGTGGACAACTACTTACAAAAGAACGGAAGCGTACTCAAGTTGGAATGTAAACCTGCAAATACAGTAATAATACTAGTATACATTGTACATGTGCACCTCTAGCTACCGTGAAAAAGCGGTAGATGGGATTTACAAAGATATCAAAGACACTAAGATTTGTAAAAAGACTTGAAAATTTAGTGATTATGGGACAGTGGTGGGGGAGGGTATGGAAGGAACGGTTGTAGGTTTGTTTTATTTAGGCACAAGAAACGACTGGAAATAGGCTGGTAGAATTTTGCGACAAGAACAATTTAACCTTCACAAACATTTTTCAACATCATTCTAAAAAACAATTCACGTGGAAGATGCCAGGAGATATAGGAAGATATCAAATAGATTACATTCCTGTTAGATAAGGATTTAAGAATCAAGTAAAAGATTGTATATGCTACCCAGAAGCAGATATAGTCACTAACTGCAACATAATAATTATGCAAGCTGCGCCTAAGTTTAAAATTTGAAAAAAGGCATTTTGACTTTGAGAAACTAAAAGTTATAAATACCCACGAAAGATGTGAGAAAAAGTCAAGCAAATTGCTGAAAGACGTTCTTAAAGTTTCTGATACCAAGAAAATAGAAGCAGAATGGAATAACTTTAAATCCAGCTTAGACATGGCGGTCAGATATTCTGGGGTATAAACATAAGGAGAATAAGAAACCATGGGTAACAGGATGTGAAAATTTAATAGAAGAAAGGCGAAAATACAAAAACAGACTACACGAAGACAACAAAGCCATAAAATGGGAAATTATTTTCGAATGCAGGAAAGCTATAGAACAATGGATCAAGGAAAAGTGCAAACAGGTACTGTTGCGGTTTGGGTTTAGAAATAAGGGGCTTCAAATTTTGGAACTTCTCTTAAATGACGTTGTACTGGCTCATTGTTCTGTTTATTTATAATACAAAGCAGAATTATAAAGGTACGTTGAATAAAAGAGATGGTGGTGTTCAAAATTTTCCTAAAATTAACAATAAAAATCTTTTGCATTAAACAACAACATTAGCTTACACTTGTGCCCTTTATACCTATTTTATGGAGTTTATATACAACAAGTTCTTTGACAGCTGTAATTAAAACTTGTCACTCTCAATTTCTTTTCAGGGCCAAGCGTATAAATAATAAAATAATTAATTCACAAGCAAGCTACTATGGGAGCTTAACAGTTTCAGTAACATTCTCCCCTTCGGTACACTGACGCAGCGCCGCTGTGTTCAGTTTACCTTCTACGTCCAGTACTGCCACTTCGCGTGTTGACGGTCTGTGATAACTTGATCCCACCCAATCGCGGAACGCCAAATTTCTTGTAATAAGATTTTTAGGTATACCATAAAACATGAAATTAGTCCAAGAAGATCAAACATGGACATCAACGTTTTTAGCACTTCGCGTTTCGTTGGCGGACTTTGACCATTTAGGATTTCTGGTGGTATCCTACCGAGATTGATTTCATAATAGAGCATGTCAGTTTCGGCCGACCACCACATTCCAAGTATTTTAGCTCCCAACGAATTATTTGCCAGGTTCAAATTCTTGTTATTAGAATCAGAGTCCTCTGCGCCTATAGCATGCAACACTTGTGAGGAGTTCGGCACAAACCTGCGTAACTCGAACCCTGCTTCAGCGTGTATTCGTACCACGTCCTTCGCAACCGATATTGCCTCCCCTTCAGTGGCAAAACTGTCTAACCAATCATCGACATAATGATTATCTCGGATGGCAGTCACAGCGGGGATGAGACGACTCGAATTTTGCGGCATGCATGTTCTTGACGAAATGTGCAGTACTAGGTGAGCAGGAGGCACCAAACGTCATCACCTGCATCACATAAACCTCAATCTCTGATTTTTGTTTACTATCACGCCATAGGAATCGCTGGGCCTGTTGGTCTTCTTCTCGGATCAACACTTGATGGAACATTTCACGTATATCCCCTGATATTGCGAATTTTCTTTCACGGAATCGAAACAAAACAGCAGGAAGTGAACAAAGTAGATCGGGACCTTTTAGCAAACATGAATTTAGCGAAATACATCCTACAGTTGCTGCTGCATCCCACACCAAGCGCACTTTCCCGGTTTATTCGGATTTATTACGGGAATACAGGTAGGTACCAAGTTTTTGGTGTACGCTGCGCAACTTCTTCTTTGTTCAGCTTACGTGCATATCCTTTGTCGACATATTCTATTAATCGTAGTTGAAGATTAGCATAAAGCGCTGGATCTTTATTCATTTTTTGCTCAAGGCACAGCAGGCGTTTATATGCCATTTCATAACTATCCGGAAGCTGAATTTTGTCGTATCGCCATAATAAACCCGAAACGTAGCGTTGCCCAACCTGTTTTGTTTCACTCTTAAGGATGGCGATGGCGCGTTTATCTTCCGATGTTATTAGAGGAACGTCCGGTCTTTTAACACCGAAATTGTCAACAGAAAAGTATTCTTGGATTTTCATATGTATGTCGTCGTCCGATGAGCAACTGCAGGCATAAAATGAGGCTGTGCATTTGCAGCATTCAATGTGACGTCACCGATTGAACCACAGATAATCCACCCCAACTTCGTTTTAGTCGCAATTGGCTCACCAGGTCTACCTTCCTTGATCTTTCTTGGGAGGCTCAGCTCTAAATGTTTAATTCCAATGAGCAGGCGTGGTTTAGCATTCTTGTATTCAGCGATAGGAATGTTTCGTAAGTGTGCCGACGTTCCAGGAAATGATTCATAATTAAGTGTTTGTGTTGGAAGATCTAACGATTTAACGGTTCTAACGTCTGACAGTTCATATCTTTTGCTTTTAGGCATATCTCCAGAAATATCGAAGGATACTCGTCTACTATTCTCCTCTAAGCGCGTCGTATCACCGGTCCACTTTAGATGAAGTGGCTCGAGTGGTCCGGTGACATCTAAAATTTGAACAATCTCGTCGTCGACTAGAGTTAAAGTCGAACCTTCGTCAAGGAACGCATAGGTTCTGAGGTATGCTCGGTCCGTATAGTATTACTGGAACGATTCGCATCAGTATCTGAGCCGTCGTCGTTTGATGGAGGTTGATAACTTCTTGTTTTGGTGCTCCATTAACGGTTGAATTTTTGATCGCATGCAGCTTTGTATCATGCAACAGTGGATTATGTTTAAAGATACATCCATCGACACCACATTCTTTATGCACTTTACATCTACCCGCATAGTGAGACCCTAAACATTTCCGGCACAGTTTATGTTGTCTTAGTAGTTCCCACCGCTTAGTTTTAGAAGATTCTAAAAATAATCGGCACTCGTTTACACTATGAATGCCGTCGTTACAGAGTGAACATTTATTAGCGTGTGGGCGCCTGTCTTTATCTCTCGATACCACCCGGTTTTCCAAACTTAAGGAATGTGCATTGTGAATCGATTGCTTACGAATCTCGGGACGTCTATTTTTATACACTTCGTTAGGTTGCTTTACAACAGCGATACTTCCTACACTTTCGGATAACTCTGAGATCCATGTAGTGAACATAATTAAGTCAGGATTCGCTTGCGCAGCTTTATATTTTGCCCATTCCAGTTGTAAGGTTCCAGACAGTTTACTAACAATCGTTCGCATTAGTGCAAAGTTTGTGAGCATATCGTGTAGTCCCGCTGCACGCATTGTTATTACAACATGTTGGACAGTCACGGCGAATTCTTGCACCGATTGAAGGTGCTCTTGTGAAATGTTGCCACACGATTCAATTTGATCAACCACAGCATCCAAAATAAGCTCTGGTCTTCCAAATTGAATTTCTAAAGCTCTCATTACTTGCGGCAGCGTTCCAGGGAAGTTATAGAAGCTGTGTACAAGTCGTTGTGCTCGACCTTCCAGACAGGTTTGCAAGCGGCTTAAATTGTCATCATCTAGGAGATGACACTCTAACGTCAGACGCTTGAACCAGGAGATGAACATCGGCCATTTATCCGGTTCACCGCCGAATTTCATGCAGTGTTTCGGCAGAATTTGTCTCATAGCAATTTGTTGCATTGTTATTCGTTCTACGCCTGTCTCATTCTGACTCGGTTTGCCGCCGATGGAAAGAAAATACTCGTTTTCTCTACTGGAAAGCCATGGCGTAAACGCTTTCAAAGCAGAAGGCGTGTCCCGATCGCACGTCACATGCAAGTTATGATGTGAGGAGGTTCTCCGTAACACCGCTGGTTTTAAATTAGCGTTAGAGTCACTTATTTGGTGTTTAGCGAGAACCCTTTGTTGATGTTCTTCATTTATTTGCGATTTCTCGAATGGTTGTTCGTCTACCCAGGACGAAACTTTCTGCTCAGTAGCAGCCAATAAATCACCTTCGTCAGATATGTCTGTATCCTCATCACAAAATTGCTGATCAACTTCAAAGCCCTTTTTTAAGAATTCTAAACGTAGACCCAGTTCGGCATTTAACTGCTGGTGGGCCAGTTTTCGTTTTGAAATCGATTTATTAGATTTGTTCATCACTGACGATTTGTTACCACTAACCTGTGCCCGACCCGGAAGCAACCGTGGGTAGGGTGCACATAGTTTAGAAACTGCTTTAGTAGTTATTTCTTCGGACACCACATTACTAGGCTTACTATTTTCGATGGGGTTACTAGGATTGCTTAACCCTCGAATACTCCGCTAATACGGTAATTGCCCGTCGGGTCTGTGCTTGACACAGCTTGCTGTTTGAGACTAGCTTGAAGTTGTGCCACCAGAGCCCTCAACTCCATCACCTCCTCTTGTTGTCGTTTCACTTCAGCTACTAATTGCGGGTTGCTGTCGCGTGATTGATCGACTTCGCCTGTTTGTCATGTGCAAGTTTACTTGTACATACTGTACAACTCAGTCTCGATCTTCTACCGTTTCATCTACCCCTACACAGTTGAAATGGAACCATTTGTCACATATGTCACAAGCGACCATAAACTTTGTGTCAGGATTTTTACACATCGCGCAATTATTCGTCATTGTACTGTTTTAAGCGGTTGTTACACTGTTATCCAATACCTTTTCGAGTTAGTATTGGGGCTGCCCTTCAACCTACCTTCCAGTTCAATAAAAGTGAAAATTTTGAATTTGTTGCGGTTTGGGTTTAGAAATAAGGGGCTTCAAATTTTGGAACTTCTCTTAAATGACGTTGTACTGGCTCATTGTTCTGTTTATTTATAATACAAAGCAGAATTATAAGGGTACGTTGAATAAAAGAGATGGTGGTGTTCAAAATTTTCCTAAAATTAACAATAAAAATCTTTTGCATTAAACAACAACATTAGCTTACACTTGTGCCCTTTATACCTATTTTATGGAGTTTATATACAACAAGTTCTTTGACAGCTGTAATTAAAACTTGTCACTCTCAATTTCTTTTCAGGGCCAAGCGTATAAATAATAAAATAATTAATTCACAAGCAAGCTACTATGGGAGCTTAACAGTTTCAGTAACAGGTACAAACGAAGATGGAAATAGGAAAGACAGACGAAGCATACAAATTAATTAGAATGAATTTTAGGGATATAAAACCGTATAGCAAAAATATAAGGGACGTACAAGGAAACGTCATCATAGAAAACGTAGAGAAAGTGGGTAGATGGCAAGAATATATAGGGAATTTATATGCAGTAGAGGAACTAACTGCATTAGAAAAAGGAATCAGGCATTGAAAATGATGACTTGGGATATCCTATACTTAGAGATGAGTTTGAATTAGCATTAAAGGACCTGAAAAATGGTAAGGCGCTGGATACAGATAAGATGCAAGCAGAAACTCAAAAGCCGCTGGACAAGCAGTAACAGAACGTCTCTTCCAACTTGTAAGCTATATGTATGAGACAGGCGAGATACCCAAAGATTCAAACGTAGCATCATAGTAACTATAGCAAAAAAGAAAGACGCTGATAGATGTGAAAATTTTTGAACAATAAGTTTGACAGCACACGTCAAAAATATTAACTAGAATTATGCAAAGACGAATGGAAAACGGGCGGAAGAAATACTAGGAGAAGACCAATTTGGGTTTAGGCGAAACAGGGGAACACGGGAAGCTATTTTAGCTATGAAAGTGATAATGGAGAAAACAATAGAAAAAGGAAAAAGCGTGTGTATAGGGTTTGTAGATCTGGAAAAGGCATTCGACAATGTAAAATGGAAAAAAATGTTTGAAATACTCAAAAAGATTGGAATGAGTTATAGGGATAGACGAATAGTACATAGCTTATACAAAGAGCAAACAGCAGTAATAGAATTAGAGCAGGAACGTGGGAGAGTAAACATTAGGAAAGGGGTGAAACAGGGATGTACCCTATCCCCATTGATTTTTAACTTGTACCTACAAGAGGCAATGAATACTGTCAAATGCAGGAAGACTGTTGAAATTACTATGCAGACACAAAAAATTGATATGCTTATGTCTAGCAAGGAAGAGTTAGAAGCTGCTCTTAATGAAATGGAAACTTCTAACAGAGATACAGTATGAAAATTAACAAAACTAAAGTTCTAGTATGCAAAGGAGGGGAAAATAAATCAAAAACAAGAATACAAATATGTAACACGAACTTACAAGAGGTTAAGGATTTCTGCTACCTAGGAAGCCAAATAACGCAAGATGGGAAAAGCACAAAAGATATAAAACAAAGATTAGCACAAGGTCGTGCTACATTTAACAAGACAAAGCAACTACTGTGTTCAAATACAACAAACATAGAAACATGGAAAAGATTGCTTAAAAGATATGTGGACCACAGCACTGTATGGCTATGAAGCCTGGACAGTAGGAGAAGCGGACAAGAAAAAGGTAGAAGCCTTTGAAATGTGGCGCTACAGACGTATGATGAAGATATCATGGACAGACAAAGTTAAGAACGAAGAGGTACTAAAAATGGTAGGAGAAGAAAGAAATATGTGGAAAACGGTAAAAAAGAGGATAGGATGATAGACCACATACTACGACATGAAGGGAATAGTGCGGAATATATTAGAAGCAGAGATAGGAAAAAAGAGAAGAGGCAGACCTAGGTTAGACTACTGCACACAGATAGTAAAAGATGTAGGGGTTTCAGGGAGAGCCCAGAATAGAAATCAATGTAGGTACGCATCCAATGAATCCCAAGAGGGATAAACTAATGACGAAAAAATAATTGTGCTTAAAGATGATGATTATTATAAGAAACTACAAGAATTGGTTGGGCAATATTCTCGAATAATGTTAAGTGTGTGAAAGGATTTACTGGAAAACCATTACTTCGGCAATGTTTAAGTGTTGGGGGGGATCTTGGCAGCCACAGGCTGCTTAACACCCTTCACTGAATCTCGGTGAAATAGGGCATAAAATTAGAAAACAATAGAAGGGGAACGAGCTGTATACACATGCTGTGTGAGAATTTCGGGAAACTATGTAGGCTAGCTCAGAATATAAATAAGTGCAGGTACGTGTCCAACCAGTTTTGAGGCGGAAAACCTAATGACGAAAAAATAAGCGCAGATAAAATCTGATGATTAGTATAAACAACTAGTTGTTGGTTGTGAAATATCTGCAACTAATGATGACTGTGCGAAAAGATATATTGGAAAATATATTAAATCGGTAAATGGTTAAGTGTTGGGGGAACTTGGCAGCCACAGGCTGCTTACCTCCTTTCACAACCTTTCATTTACATTTCCAATGCTCCACCCGAAGGTACTACATTGGCCAGGAGGCGAGTTTTTTGTTGCCTGGAAATTTAGAATTTTGCCGAATCCTTGCCGTTCCAGGCAAGGTAGGGATCTTTAACGTGCGTGACAACACTCACACACGGGACCTCCATTTAACCTCTCATCCGAACGAGGGCGTAATTCTTGTGAAAAATGCTGACCTGTCATTTTTCAAGCAGTTGGCCGTGTCGGGATTTGAATCCGGGACCTTGGGATCCGTAGTCCTTCGCTTACTACATTGATCCACGGCGACGCCTTCCTTCACAAGCACTGAAGGTCGGAAAAATAGGGTATATAACTGTAAAACAGTAGAAGGTGACCGAACTGCATCTAACAAGAAAGAACAGCGGCTATGAGGAAAGACAACAAACATAGAACAAGAAGAAAATTGTTGAAAGCATATGTGTGGAGCACAGCAAAGTATGTCTATGAAATACGGGCAGTCTGAAACGCAGACAGAAAAACTGTAGCAGCGTTTTGAAATGGTGTGCTTCAGATGTATGAGGACGATAGCATGGACAGACAAAGATAATAACAAATAGGTTATAGAAATGGTAGGGGAACAAGGATATCTGGGGTAAAAGATAAGAGAAATTGGACAGAATACGTTCTAAGGCATTTTTGGGGAATAGTATGGGATATATTACAAGCAGAGGTAGGAAAAAAGAGGTAAATGTAGACCTAGATCAGATAGTTATAGATGCAGACTGTGCAAATTTTAGGGAAATCTGTAGGTTAGTTCAGAATAGGAAACAATGATGGTACGCGTCTAACCAGTTCCAGGACTGAAGACCTAATGATGATGACCGGGTATAGATAAGGTACAAGCAGAAACTCTAAAAGCCGCTGGACAAGCAGTAACAGAATGTGTCTTTCAACTTGTAAGCTATATGTATGAGACAGGTGAGATACCCAAAGAATTCAAAGGTAACATTCACTATACCAAAAAAAGATGCAGATAGATATGAAAATTCCCAAACAATAAGTTTGACAGCACATGTCAAAAATATTAACTAGAATTGTAGGAAAACTTGACAACAAATATGATATTAATTTGGGTTTAGGCGAAACATGGTGATAATGGAAAAAAGTCGGTATTAGGGTTTATAGATCTGGGAAAATTGTTCGAAATACTCAAAAAGATTGAAATGAGTTAGGTATAGGTGGATAGTTCATAGCTTATACAAAGAGTAACAACTGTAATAGAATTAGAGCAGGAAGAGAAGTTAATTAATTTGTATCAGAGAGGCAATGAATACTGTCAAATGCAGGAAGAAATCTGGAATTATTGTGCAGGGACAAACGATCGATGTGTTTAGATTTGCAGATGATATAGTGGTATTAGAATCCAGCAGGGAAGAGGTTCTCAATAAAATAGTACTGACGGAGATACGCAGTATGAAAATTAACAGAAATAAAATTTTGAGTGAGTATCTTTTCAAGAAGTTTGCCAGTTGCAGGGATGAGAAAGACCTGAACACCATTGTGCTCGAAATCTGATGGTATGGTAAAGCACGTAAACCACACTTGGACAAGTCTTTTCAAGGTAATTTCCCAACATCAGCTAAACTGAAAGATTAGTTAAGTTAAGTTAACAACATGTTAGGAGAAGATATACCTGGAAAGCGCCAGGTGATATGGCTAGATACCAAATAGATTATATTTCAGTTAAACAAAGATTTAGAAACCAAGTTTAAAACTGTCGTAGTTATCCAGGGGCTGACATAGATAGCGATCATTACTTAGTTAAATGAAGTGTAAACTAAAATTCAAAAAATTGAGAAAGGTTAAAAGAAAGGAATGGGATCTAGGTAAGCTTAATGATAGTAGGGTAAAAGAGGAATATAAACAAGTATTAGATAATAAGAGCAAAGAGATAGCTGTAGGAGGGAACGTAGAAAATAGATGGAAAGAAATAAAACTGACTGTACATGATACAGCAACACAGACCTTAGGTAAGAAAAAAAATAGAAGCGAGAAAACCCTGGGTAACAAAGGAGATATTAGATTTAATAGAGAATAGAAGAAAGCTTAAACCTTTCTGAGAAGTGGATAGTGAAAGTAAGCAAAAATATAATACAGTTAGAAATAAGATAGTACATGAGTGTAGAAAAGCTAGAAATAAATGAATGGAGGAGAATTGTAAGGGAATACAAGATGATTTGAGAGTAGGTAAGACAGACAGGGCTTACAGGGCAGTTAAAAAGTTTTTTGGGGAAGATAGAAAAAATATAATGGTATTAGAGACGAGAATAATGAGCTTCTAATAAATAAAGTTGAGGTAGCAGATAGATGGAAAAGATATTCAGAAGATTTATATAAGAGAGACGATTTGGATGAGTTAGAGAACGACCAAGAAGAGGATGTAGAAATAGGGTTCTCAATATTAATAGAGGAATTTGATAGAACTGTTCGGAATCTTAAACTAAATAAAGCGCCAGGGATAGACGATATTCCCGCAGAATTAATAAAATATGCAAGTCAGAAAACTTTAGACAGATTATATGAACTAGTAAAAGTAATATATGACACATGTGAGGTTCCAATAGATTTCGAAAAAAATATTATTATCCCAATCCCAAAAAAGTCAGGGGCTGATAGGTGTGAGAATTTTAGAACGGTTAGTTTGACTTCTCATGCTTCCAAGATACTAACAATAATAATTAAAAATAGAGTAGAAGCTTTGACTGAGAATTATTTAGGCGAAGCCCAATATGGTTTTCGTAAAGACAGAGGGACTAGAGAACCAATATTAATAATTAGGGTAATTATCGAAAAAAGGTTACAAAAGAATAAAAATACTCATTTTGCGTTCGTAGATTTAGAAAAAGCATTTGATAGGTTAATTGGATGGTTATGTTCAGGGTTTTGCGAAAAATAGGAATCTCTTATAGGGATAGAAAAATAATTTACAGTCTATATAAAAACCAAAGTGTAGTAATTAGATTTGATGAAATAGAAAAGGAAGCTATGATGAGAAATGGTGTTAGACAGGGTTGTATACTGTCTCTCTTGATTTTTAATGTTTATATTGAGGAAGCTTTAAACTTAGCTAGAGAGAGAAAAGAGATAGGTATTAGTGTGCAGGGACAGAAAGTAGACATGTTACGTTTTGCAGATGATATAGCCATTATAGCAGAGTCTAGGAAAGAGTTAGGAGAGTTTTTAAATATTTTAGATGAGATACTACAGAGTAACTATAGTATGAGAATTAACTCAGTAAAGACAAAGATAATGACAAGCGAGTTACAGCCTAGTTCTAAACCAAAATTAAAAATAGGTAATACCTAGTTAGAGGAGGTAGATGAATTTTGCTATTTAGGTAGTATAATTACAAAGGATGGACGTAGCAGAAGGGATATAGTAGCTAGAATACCTCAAGCTAGAAAAATGTTTTTAAAAAAGAAAAACTTACTAATAGCTAATAGTATTAGTTTAGATAATAGAAAAAGTTTCTTAAAGTCGTACGTGTGGAGCGTTCTACTATACGGTAGTGAGACTTGGACAATTAAAGAAGTAGATAAGAAAAAGATAGAGTAACAAACGAGGAAGTTTATAGAAGGATAGGTGAGGAACCCTGTATGTGGAAACAATTGAAGGTCAGGATAGATAGAATGATAGGGCACCAGTTAAGACATGAGGGACTATTTAGTAAAGTCTTAGATTATAGACTACCAAATAAAAATAGAGTAGGAAGGCCTAGACAAAGCTATATTAGTCAAATTATTAAGATTTAGGTTGTGAAGAGTATCTAGACCTTTTTAGACTAGCTCAGAATAGAAAAGAATTTAGAGCTGCGTCAAACCGACTTTAAGTAAGTTCGAAAACAAAATAAAAATCAGTTAACTAAATGTTACCAGGACATAACTCACAATTAGGTAACGGTATGGCATGTTGGCAGCGATTCGTTGCTTAAGCCTTACCATAACATATAATTTAACACTTTTCCTTTTTTGAAGCGGATAACCAGGTTATATTTGATTTCCTTATAAATGGTAATCATTTAAACATGTTAGAGTTCTTTAACAACCATCAGGTTGCTAATATCTATGTAGAGCCAGGTGGATAGGAAAAAGATAGAAGGATATAGGAAGACCTAGACCAAACTATATTAGTCAAATTATTAGAAATTTAGGTTGTGAAGGGTATGTAGAGCTTTTTAGATTAGCACAGAATAGAAAAGAAGTTAGAGCTGCGTCAAACCGACCATAAGGAAGGTCGAAAACAAAATGATGATGATGATTATTGATCTATCGGTTTTCGGTTCAAGAAAGCATTGGACACACACCTGCATGTGTTATGTTGTGATACAAAATCGTCTACCCTGTGATTTTGTAGGTCCAGAGAAGATATTATGAGCGAAACTTATACAAAGAGTAACGACTGTAATAGAATTAGAGCAGAAAGAGAAGTTAATTAATTTGTATCAGAGAGGCAATGAATACTGTCAAATGCAGGAAGAAATCTGGAATTATTGTGCAGGGACAAACGATCGATGTGTTTAGATTTGCAGATGATATAGTGGTATTAGAATTCAGCAGGGAAGAGGTTCTTAATAAAATAGTACTGACGGAGATATACAGTATGAAAATTAACAGAAATAAAACTAAAGTACTGGTATGTAAAGGAGGGTAAAATATAAAATCATAATAAGAAAAAGGTAACGAGAATTACAAGAGCTTAGATTTCTGCCACCTTAGAAATCCAAATAATGTAAGATGCGAAATTACAAAAGGTATTAAAAAAATTAGCACAAAATTGTGCTGCACTTGACATGGTTGTGTTGTACGGTGACAAACAGAATAAAGAAAAAATTCTTGAAATCAATATGTGTGGAGCACAGCACTTAAGGTTGTAAAACGTGGGCAGTAAGAGAAGCGAACAGGAAAACAGTAGAAGCCCTAAAGTTTTAAAGAGGTTCTAGGATTAGTAGGTGAAAAAGAATATGTGGAAAACGGTAAAAAATATAGGAGATATATGATGATAGTACACTTTGTAAGGTATGAGGGATATATTAGAAACAGAGAAAGGAAAAAAGAATGGGGGTGGTAGAGGTAGACTTAGTTTAGACTATTGCTAGGCTGAGAATTTCAGGGAAATGCGTAGGTAAGCTTATAATAGAAAACAATGAAGGTACGTGTTCAACCAGTTTGAGAACTGAAGACTAAATGATAATGTTATCACTGTTTGTTATAATATCATTTCTTTCTGGACTGCTCTATTATAGTATATGGAAATGTAGGTTATTTGAAAATTTTGTTTAATAAAGACTGGTATTATAGATTTGACACTCCAGTCAGGTAAAGTTTGTTGATTGGCAACTGTAACATTTGTACACACCAAGCACATGTATTAGAAGTATTTAATTGTTGGCTTGCAAGAAATTCTTGCATCTAGCAAAAATTTATTCTCTACTGTATCCTTAATATGCTCTAGAGATTTTATTTTTTAAAAGTTTATGTTTTCGAATTCAAATTTCATTTCTCCAAATATAAATTAGCAGATTTTGTAGTTCTTACTAATCTGTAAAATGCGATAATCCTGTCAAATTTTTTAAATTTTATGTTTATGAGATATATAAGTTTACATATCATTCTACTAATTTTTCGGCAGTGAAAAGATAAATATTTTCCAAAAATTCTTATAACGGTGAAAAATAATGGACTTTACAAGAAGTTACAACATCGATTGTATTGCCATTTATGATATGAAAATTTTAATGCTGTGAATTTGTTAAATGGATGTTATATTTTGTTGCATATCTTTGATTACACCATGTTTCATTTTAGTATTTGGATTAGGGGATTTTTGCATGCAGTAAGCTTTTTCCCATCCTTCAATCAATGAAGTTAGCCCGTTTAAAGTTGTAATTTCTCACGAACTAGAAGTGAAGAACCCCAAATTTATTGCCTGTATTCCACACAAGCACGCATTTTTGAGGGAAAAGAATGTGTGGTTGGTACGGTTAGTCATTTTAAAATTAGACACTTGACTACCATCTATCGAACGCAGGTGTGCATAATTCCAAGTGAAGTGTTTCTTCCACATTCTCTTACCTTTTCAATTACATAATAAACATCTCGTGTTCTGTGAAAGTGTAAGGTTAATAGCATTTCACCGCCAGAATTTGATTAATCATAGAAGAAACATTCCACGCAACCTTGATCAGCTGAAGATAAGCGGCAGGTGTCTTTGGCTAACATCTAATAAGCAGGTAAGCTCCTGGTTTATTTTTACATTGTCAGCTTTACCCGTTGATGGCAATAATTGCAACCAAACTTGGAGTGTAATAAGTTACGCCCCGGGTTACATTGTCGTTGATGTTGCAGATAAAACGTAATAATTTTTTGATATTTTAGAAAAGCATCTGCACGTTATGTTAACTGCAGATGATATTTTACAGCAGACTACAAAGCTAATGATGGTTATCAAAGTATATTTCAACCAATATATAATATTTTATCGTTAACTTTAATTGATAAGAAACTTTTCAGTGATTTTGTCAGCAGTTTTGGTAAAATTTGACAAGAGCTTGGTTTGACTTTAAATAAAATTTTCAATCTCGGTGGAATGTACGTAACTTATTTTGATGACACTGAAGTACAATATATTTTACCTAAGATAAAACTATTGCACCAGGCAAAAATCATCGAAAGGTTGTATCAGTTGATGTTCCAACTCAAATGATACTCAGTACAAAGTGCTCACAATACAAAAATTTAGAAACTACGGCATTTAAAATCAAAATTTGCATTATCTGAAATAATCAGAATAATGCATGAATTACCAAAAAAGTGTTTCCACTGGTTCTATGGAAGCGAGTGCCAAATTAATTGATCTTAATAGTAAAAAATCTTAGAAAGTACTGGTGCTAGTCACTGACTACATATTGAATTAAAATAGAATGTTGAGTTAATGCATGTGAGAATATTATTTAACTTGTTAAAATTAACTTGAAAACATTTTCGTAGAAGCAAAAAGCAGATTTTTGAAACACCTAAAGAACTATTTAAAATGTTTTTATTGCGATATTTAGTTGCTTAAGGTAATATTCAACAGCGGAATTATTATTTTTAATTTTCTTTGGGAATTAAACCACATAATTGTTAAAATCGTCTTTTTTACGTTTCGATGCATGACCTAGTATTAGCGGAATTAATAATTTTACTAATTTCCACAACAAAGAATTCTGAGTTTTCTAATGAACTTTAAAGACTAGATAGATACAAACAGTAAAGATGTCCAGAGAGTGACGACAAAATAATTGACGAAGCTACTCTTCCAAGGAAAACATTGTCGCAATGTTACAGTAAAGTGCACAGACGTTTTAAATATCATCTATATCGACAAAACTTCAGTGTAACATTACTGATATACAAATTATAAAACAGTTCTATTTGACAATTTTTAGAGAAAGCAACATTCGACATATTTTTTTCTTAAATTAATTGTTTTTTATTTTCAAATTTCACAAACAATGTGAAATATTGTTACATGCCAAACTGGTCATGTATCATGTTTTAGGTTTAGAGATACCTTGTAGGTTAATTGCCGCGTATTTTTGAAATGATATGCTAACTTCCGCCGTTGGTAACGGTCGAGTCTGCGCAGAAGGAATGCGGATATGCGCGAGCGGAGGAAGCGACATTAAGCAACGAGACATGGACTAAGCAACAAGTATCTAAGTGCGGTGTAGTTTTTTAAATAGAAACATGTATGTAGTTTCTCTCCCCCCCCCTATCGGTCCGCTACCTCTTTCCTTTCAAACCCTTACGAGATGCAATAGAAGTTCAGTGACTGATAATAATTTGATGTTCAACATGGCGCAATCGAAACCCTAACCACGTGCTGGATCTTGAGATGAAGTTCCGAGAGATACACATCACGTAAGTAATTTGAATTTTACCTAGAATTGTGCATATAAATTGACTTAGACAGCGATTGCATCATCCGTTAAAAACGTGGTCTGTATATGTTATAACAATGGCATTAGAGCCACACCTAAAGTGTAATAATAGCGCGTAAATTGCGGTGCGGTAAATGTAGCAATATATATACTTACGTTTAAGAGAATGAATATGTATACTAGATTAATACGGTGGTGGTGTAGTAGAGATTGGTAACATAAAAATAAGATACTTTATTTAATTGTAATAAGAATGAATTATTGTCATGAAGTAACATATTTGAAAATCGTGTAATCTTATATTTCTTATTTGAAAATTTACTGCCTCCTTAATTAAAAACCCTTTTCAGTTTCTACTCATTTGAATTTATGGCTTGCTATACTTCTGATTTCAAGACATCTTAGTTAGACAGCTAATATTTATAAAGTGTAGCAACCTGTAAATTCCAATGAGTAGAAACTGAAAGGGTATTTAAAGTAGGAAGGCAGTAAATTTTTAAAAATGAAATGTAACGTAACAATCGAAGTGAATAAGGTTACATATTATCTCGTTTCTGTAGGTAGAGCCTTGTTCTGAAGATGAGTAGCGGCTTTGAGTATTCCTGCATAGGTGTTTCATCCCTTATTCGCAATTAATCAGCTTGGAACGGTGTTGGGTGCAGGACAAAGCATACAGTGAACACATGCTGCATTGTACATATTTTGCTTATACAATTTAAGACAAAAAAATTAATCCACTTAATAAAAATTGTAATAATGTATTACATATTTGTGCTTATGCATAAACTAAACATTTTTATTTCCTTTCAATTCCAAGCAAGAAAGAATGTGCTTAACTTGTATCAATGTTTTTTTCTCGTCAATTTATGTTGATTTTACTGTCGATTCCTACAAAAATGTTAGCCTTTAAAAGCAATTGCATATTAAATTAGAATTGGTATTCTGTTTGCACCTACATACCACTGTGTACTGAAATTCAGGTTGTTTAATGCAATAAATATTTCTAAACTTGCGTGACTGAAGCTGTTTGTTTTGAATTACTGACAATAAAAATATAAATAAAATGTTAAGTGTATTCTTTACTTTGTTATCTCTTTTAACTTTGAAATGATAGTATATTTGTTTATCTAATCTGAATTGAATTATAAAAAGTAAATCTCAATCAACTTTTTCTTTGTGAAAAATTTAGTTTTTATTTTTTGATTTCCTAAAAGAAATTTAGAGGTTTAATTAATTTGAATAGTTTTAAAAAGTGAATATTTGTGCTAGTTAATTTTTGGTTTTTATTTCATTTCAAGATTCTTAAAAAAGAAAAACTTTCTGGTGCAAAATATTGATAAAAAAAGACCACAAAGAATGAAAAAGGAAGGCTAATAATTTAAAAGGTCTTTCCACATTCAGGACGAAACATTTGAAAATATTATAAATACTTTAATTAATAACAACGTACAAGACTGATGTCGATGCGATATTACCATGAGCATCAATGCCGCGGTTGTCATTATAATCCGAAGAATATTTTGAAAAACAAAGGATCGGTAGTGTCAAAACAATTTATGTGTTTACAAAGATCGGATTTAAACAAAGATGCTGCACTAGCTCAAACAAATGTCAGTAATGCAGAAATAAACGAGTTGAAAAGATGCAAAAATATAATGGTGTCTGATTATCCATGCTTATATGCCTGACGTATTAATGAATGAAATTTTAAGAATTCTGGTAGTGTGTGGTCCTGTGCAATTAGAGAATATAGTTATACTGTTAACAGAAACAGGAAAATTTTCTACTAAATATTTTAACAACCAACTTTTAGATGGTGAACAAAATAGTAAGACAATTGCTTATTTATTCAAAAAAAATTTCTGATGCAATAGAATTCGTCGACTATCAACACTTATCTTTGGCTTTAAAACATGATGAAACTAGACATCAAATAATACTTATGTCAACACTTTGATCGATATAATTGTAAATATATTTCCAAACGGAATGTTAATCCTTCTGTATTTCATTGTAGTTAACAACTTGTTATTGTTTACAAGAATTGGCAGTACAAGTTGAGTGCAATTTGATTACCATATATCGGTCTCTTGTGCCTGTTCTTTTCTTTACTAATACTAGCAAATAAAATGACTATAGATTGTTTTTGGCAATTCAAGATGGCCGAAAATGCAGACAAGCATAAACTAGGCTCTTATAATTTTAAATTCGAGTGTTGTGCTAAAAAAGATTTAAATTACTATGTATTCAAAATGTGCTGTGGAGTTCTTCATACAAGTTTGTGTATTTAGAAGCAAAAACAGTAAATTTATTGAAAATAATATAATCACATGTAATAAGTGCATAAATAGACAAAACAATGTGGTGAACCACAAGGACATAGATAAGGAGAAGGAGTTACAACAACAAATAAAGGAATTGAAATTACTCTTAAAGCAAGCAGAAGGAAATAAAGAACACTTGGTAAAAGTTCTACAGGAAGCAGGCAAAAAATACTTCACCTACAGGATCTTGTTAAAAGCTATGAAAGCAACAAAGAGGAGTATAGGTTAAAGGAAGCACTAGTACAGCAGAAAAAACAAAAACGGGTAGATACCAAGGCAAAACTTTATACTGGAGAAATTAATCCACAAAATAAACAAAAAAACTAGTCCATAATTGCACTCAGGTGGAGGAGAATGATTTTACAATTCTTGATTCTTTGGAAATCACATACTCAGACGAGTGGTTTAAAGAATTATATGGTGTTGCACCGAAATACGCTCGTCATGATATCATTATAAAAAACTTTAGTGTAAACAAAGATAAATTGGAGGTAGTAAATTTAGTATGCATCCCTGTAGAATCTAATAATGAGCAGGTAATGACACCTATGCCAACCATCCTGCCTTATAGTAGACCTGTAGAATCAAAGGATGTCCAGTTTGAAATACCTACATCTATTATTCTCCCTGCGGAAAATAAAACAAAGCCCTATTTGAAAAGAAGGTTACTAGTGCTAGGAGATAGTCATGGTAGGAGGTTAACACAGAATTTAAGTAAGTTTCCGGAGTTTGATGACTTCACAATGGAATCCATTCTTAAGCCAAATGCAACTATACAACAAATATCAGAAGGGCTTCGGGAAATAATAAAGGGTTATTCTATGAATGATTATATAGTATTTGTAGCATGAGCAAATGATGTAGACAAACATAGTATAACATATATAATGGAATCTTTCAAAGATATTATAGAGTTATGTACGAATACTAACTTAATAGTTATTACTATTCCACTCAGGTATGATGTAAATTTGATCAACAAAAAAATAGTATGTATGAATAACCGTTTGCTAGCATTAAGCAGAAATAGTTTCAATTTTATGGCATTTAACATAAATAAATACATAAACAAGGATGATTATTCAAGATTTGGAGTACACTTGAACTCAAGTGGTAAAAAAATAGTGTTAGAAGTTTTGAGAAAACAATACAATTTAATTTTTAAGAAAGTTCATGCAATACCAGTAAGAATAACGAGCAGAAAAAAAAATTTTTTTTAAAAGAATTGACAATGAAGATTTTAATTCAGCATCACCAAGACAAAGGTATTTAGTGAACATTAGCATTAAGAGTAACAGAAATAAAAAATTATATGCGCAGACATTTAAAAAAAAACGCTGTAATGGATATGTGTATCTATTATCAAAATATTCAATCTGTTAGAAATAAGATTAATGAACAGGACAAAAATTATCAAGTCTTGTGCCTAGTTGAGCATTGGTTAAGCAACACTGAAGCAGATACTATTAACATAGAGGGATACTTTGTAGCTTCTAAGTTTACACGAATCTACAAAGTACACGGAAGGACCATAATCCTACTTCAAAATGAATTTAATAAAGATTGTAAACAACTAAAAAGATTAGATAGTTTATCAACAGAGGTACACTGAAATTTCAGCTGTGTTAATAATTTCGCTAAACACCATAATAATCAGCATATATAGGTCTCCATTAGGTGACCTTAATATTTTTTTGGACATTATGAATAAAACACTTAGTAATATAGATCACTCAAAACAAATAGTAGTCTGTGGGGATTTGAATGTTAAATTTAATTGTGATAACACTAATGCCACCAAAGTAAAAGATCTGTTCCAATCCTTTAAACTCGAATCAAATGTAACCTTTAGTACACACCAAGGAGGAAACTGTCTCGATAATGTATTCACTAATTGTAAACCAACTCATATTGCTCGGCAGAATAATGCTCTCTCCGATCATGTTGGTATTGAACTTAAAATTTGTAACAAAAAAGAACGAAGTAGCTTCACCCATTAAAAGGGCTTGAGTTATGTCAGATAAAAATAAATTTATATTCCATAAAAACCTTGAGAAAGTTTATTGGAGCTTAGCTACAAACAACATAGATGTAAATAAAAACTTTAATAATTTTCTTACTTGTGTAACAAACATTTTTAAATAATCTTTTCCCGTTAGGATAGGACTTCATTCTAAATAAAAAATTGCACCATGGTTTGAGTATAGTCTTAAAGACTTGCGTGCTAAGTTACAAGTCGCTTATGAAAGGTATAAGGAAAATCCCTCCATACAGAATAAAAAAATCATAATAAGCTTAGAATCAAATATCGCAATGCAATTAAAGAAGCTAAAATAAGGTATAATTCTGCTCTAGTAAAATCAGCAAAAAATCCGAGTAAATGCATGTGGAATATTATCAACTCAAAAACAAATAAGAATAAGGATGGTAATCAACGTCCTTCGATATTAAGTTCGACAGATTTTAATAAGTATTTTATAAATGTGGCTGAAACCATTGTATCTGCCAGAAATAATAATAGTACACAGACTCTTATGAATAACAGAACACAAGACGGGGATTTTACGTTTAAACCAGTATCTTTTAATGAAGTACATGAGATTATTAACTCCATGAAGACCAAAACCAGTACAGATGCCTATGGTCTTAGTATAGCAGTAATAAAAAATTGGATAAATATCCTGATAGTTCCACTCACTAAATTAATAAACTCATGCATTAAAAATAATACTTTTCCGGACTGCCTTAAAATAGCTAAAATTATTCCAGTACTAAAAAAGGGGGATCAAATAGTCCATCAAATTACCGTCCCATATCTTTATTGCCAATATTTGGAAAAGTTATTGAAAAAATTTTTAGTGAACAAATGAAAATATATTTTGAAGCAAATAATTTATTTTCGCACGAACAGTTTGGATTTAGAACAAATAAATCCTCCACCTTAGCTATTCTGTCTCTAATCAAGGAAATCACTAATGGCTTTGAGAAGGGAGAATTCTGTCTGCCATCCTTTCTTGACTTAAGTAAGGCCTTCAATTGCGTACAGTATGACTTATTGTTGCATAAACTACGACTCTATAAGTTCAGTCAGGGAAATTGTTTATTAATTGAATCATTTTTAAGTAATAGACAGCAATTTGTGACACATAAGGGTAACAACTAGGGATTAAGTAAAATAAAGTACGGGGTACCACAAGGATCTATACTAGGGCCGATACTGTTTTTAATATATGTGAATGACTTGCCCAAGAGTTTAGCTATAAGTAAACCAATCCTGTTCGCAGATGACACAACTTTGATATACTCATCGTCATCATTAATAGATCTAATTAATCTCAGAGTCATTACATATTTTTCAGTCATTTTATGCTTTTTGTCTAATAAGCTAAGTATAAACCATGAAAAATGTCAAGACATGATATTTACCTTAAAAGAGAACAAAAATGGTTCCTACATAAATCCAGAATCCATCAAGTTTCTGGGGATGCATTTTGCTCCCAACTTGAGGTGGGACAAACATGTCAATGAAATTGCCAGTAAGTTAAACAGAGCAATATATTGCATTCGCAACTTAAAAACAATGTCTCCAACAATATTATTATAATAGTATATTATGCACTATTCCAAAGTCACATTGCATATGCAATTTTGGCATGGGGTCACTCGCCACATGTAAAAAGGTTATTCTCACTTCAACGTAGGGTAATTAGAATTATATCTAATCTCAATTACAGAGAAGATTGTAACCAAATTTTAAACAATTGGGAATTTTAACTTTGCCATCCATATACATATTAGAATGCCTACTATATGTTCATAAATACAGGATTCTAAAACAAAACTCATTGGTAACACATGCTCAATTACATTCACACAATACACGCAATAACAAAGCACTCTGCACTTCTTTTACAAGAATTGAGGCCTCAAGGTACTCTGTTAACTACCCGCTATAAAACTTTATAATTGCCTACCACCTACTGCTAAATTACTAACACAAAGAAATTTCAAAATCAAAATAAAACATTTCTTAATCAAACACTCGTTCTACTTACTTGAAGAATATTTTAAATGTAACTTTAGTAATGCTTTAACTTAGAGCGATATTTATTAATTTAAATGGGTCTGTACGCTGAAACTTTAGATCTTTATAGGAATAGTATAAGTAGATAAGTATATAAGTCTATGTGTACGTTAAATGTTCACTAATATGTAAATGACGCGTTGTAAATTAAGTGTTATTTCACAGCAGACAATTTTATTGTATGGACAATTTAGGAATTTAGATACGAAGTGCGCATCTCGTATTTCACACAAAATAAAATTAATAAGTGTTAAATAAACCTGTGAGAGCTTTTGTCAAGCGTTTTTAAAATTTCATCTAACATTTTTGTAAAATAACTAATTAGTAGGAAAGAATTAACGTGGGGAAGCTTTTGTCAGACATCTTTTAAATCGTATATAGTACAGTTTGTAAAATAAACCAATTACTATAAAAGAATAAGCCTGTATCTGTCTAACATTTTTAACAAAGGTACATCTCACCTGTAGAGCGATAATATCTATTAGCAGCAATGAACAATAGTTCTACAATGTCACGTAACTACACCAAACGTTGATATGGAATATGCCATTGACACACACAAAAGAAAACCAGTTGTATACCTGTAGATGTCCGGATACTTAGCTCGTAAACCGTCGGGGGTGAGTCAGCACAGCAACGCCATGGTCGTCAAAATCTATTTACCCTGTCACCATAACTGCAGCAGCGGTCTACAGACAGAAGCAGTTGTTCTACAGACAAAAGCAATTGGTCTACAGAAAGAAAGAATCAATTTGGCCTCCAGCTAAAAAAGCTAAAAAGAAAATCTGATTAAAATAGGTACGCGCGGAGAGACTCACCAATACACGCAAGACACCTCCCAGTTGTCGAACAGAAAAAAACAAACATGCATTGCTTTTGAAATACGGTGACAAATAATGTAAAAAATATTTCGACGTACAAGCTGTAGAATCAAATTGGCGGCTCCGTGGCGTAGTGGTATGTGTGTGACTACTACGCCCAAGGTCCCGGGTTCGAATCCCGACACGGTCCGCTTGAAAAATGTTAGGCGAGCATTTTTCGCAAAAATACACCCTCGTTCGGATGAGAGGTAAAATGGAGGTCCCGTGTGTGAGTGTTGTCACGCACGTTAAAGATCCCTACCTTGCTTGGAACAGCAAGGATTCGGCAAAATTCAAAATTTTCCAGGTAAAAAAAACTCGCTTCCTGGCCAATGTAGTACCTTCGGGTGGAGCATTGGAAAATCACATGTAATGTAGAATCAAATTCAACAATGGTTCGAACTGCAAATCCTCGCTTATCGAAGTGCGATTGAAACTGCAAAACCCGGGTTCTATCGGATAGTACGCGACCTTATTTCAACAAGGCTTTACATTGGAACAATAGAGAAAACCATTATACGCGGTCGTAATGTATACCAAGATAACGAATACCTAAACAGGATATAAACTATTTATTTATAGCATAAACTTGTCGTTTCGAAATAAATATGTTCAAAATGAAAATTTGTAGCAAGCGTACTTATTGTAAACAGGATGTTGTTGAAGAATTCAAGAGATTACCGGATGCCTAAAACAAGGCATAGACTATTTAATTTATTGAATAAATTTTCGTTTTAAAAGCAAAAGGGATTTGAGTTAACCAGGGAAATCTTAAAGCAAAATTGGAACATAACAAAATCCAATTTTTGTATAATTCTATTAAGCTAGTAACAAAAAAATATAAACACAGAATGTAATAACAGGTTAGTATGTTATGACATTTTTACATCAAAATTGAAACTGAATAATGAAAGTGTTCAAAACAGTCCGAAATGTAAAAGTGCATTATATTTTTTACTGAGGTAAATAGTTCTGTTTGCACGATTCTATATTTAGATTGTTCCCGTATAAGATGTTCATTGATCTTTTCTGATATCATCCGAAAGAAATGATGTTGCAAATGATGGTGATGGACCTGGCTTAACAGGTGGTGTTCTACGAGACTAATCAGTTGCAATACTACCCGTTTTCTAAATTGCTACTAAGAAATATCGTGTCCTAATTGTCTGTAAAGTAGCCACCCTTGAAGACGACATTCATCCATACACCAGACAAAGTGTGGCCACTAATATTTTTTTTTTCGAATTTAGTATCTACATTGTGCGGTAAATTGATCGCTGAGCTTTTGTGCGATGTTGCAGTTATACTCAAAAATGACATTTAATATACTTATTTTCTTTTATTTTTTCTTTCCTGCTATATTTTGTTGCATTTTTAGGTGGCAGTTCTTTATGACAATTTGAAAGAACAGTGACCACAGCAACATCGTTCCATTCCACTCCAGTAAATTGACCATTTCCCTACACTTACCAAAGTTCCTTTTAGATTTTTACCAAATTGCTTTCTGTTCACCAGAGCGTTAGTTTTAGGCTTGCTATTTTCTCATAAGGTTCCAGTACCCTCTAGATTTCTGTGACATAAATTTTGCAACAGATCTACAGAGATGAACAGATAATAAAACTATTGCTTTTTATCACTGAGAACTTTTGCATGTTCCACTAACCCCAACACATCTGCACCTTGCCCAAGACTTATTTGCGGTAAATTTGTACTTTCACCACGATAAGCTTCGACATGAACCATGGTTCTATTTGGTTTTGCAAGTACCCACAATATAAAACCAAACCATATTAATGTTAAATTGGTCTGTACAATTTGCGCACTTCAATTAATATAACAAAAATCGCTAAATAAAATACAATGCACTGACAATTTAACAAATTGCAAAGTTGTTGATTTTGAGCGATAGTGCAACTGGGCTAGAAAACTGATTCAACAGTGGTTGAACTATATTTGAAATCAAATTACTTAGGTTATGACATTCCGGTGCGACCATATAAAATTCATATGGTGAATAGTCAACTTGGACATTATCACTTTTACAGACTCCAAAAAGTAGAACAGTTGAAGCTTATTATCCACACGAAATTCCACTGATATATTCCTATTGTAGCGCCGATCAGTCTGCCGTTCACCAGAATAATTACATTATGTAAGCGAGGCGTTTGTAAACAAAAGTTAATTGATAGGTCCTGGTGGCACCTCATCTTGCAGATAGTTTTGATTGACAGTTTTTTATTTAAAAGTTATTTAGATTACAATGGGAAATCTTGAGAATGTTATTTGTATAACTTTTAGTATGTTTTAGAATATGCTACTTTATGCAGCGTACGGGTCAGATAGAAATACGGGGCTAATTACAAATGCGGTGGGGGGTCCTAGCAACACAAAAAACACATCGCCAACGATTTTCTATTTACAAAAAAATTAAAATTTCTATTTAAACAGCAAAAAAAATTAAATAAAGTTACTATTTAAAAATAGCAAATTTACTCTATCGACAAATTTAATAATTGTTCCACAAATTGCGCATTTCGTCGCTAATATGCAATAAATCTAACCACAAAAAGAACAATGCTTTCGTATAAGCAGATGGGTTAAGTAAAAAAAAACCCTTGAATTTAGAAAACTTTCTAGTAAGGATTTTACCATAAGAAATATTAGGGTATCTAATTTCAAAGTGGGTTTTACAAAGAAAAACGTGATTTGTTCGTCAGAACGATGCGAATTGGGTTTATCCCTTGGTATGTTAAAAAAAGAAAACAAGTCACATACATGTGTCGGGATACTTATCTTGCCATCCATCGGAAGCGCATCAGCACAGCATCGCCGCGGTAGTCAGCAACAACCATGCTGCTACCGTAATTGCAATAGCGGTCTGCACGCAAGAGCAGTTGAAGTACGTCAAAGAATAATCGGGCCTACATAACAAGCAATTTGACCTCCAGCTAAGAGCGATGCAGTCGAGATCTACACTTATAAAAAAACGTGCATCGCTCTTGAAGTAAGTAATTTAGAAAATACATATAAGGACGAACTGCAGAATCAAATTAAAAATGTTTAAATAACAAAGAATTCGAGCTTCGATAATCGCGTTGTCAACATACCAAAAATGAGATTAGAAAACTCGACTCAAGCATTATCAAATAATAGAATACACTATTTCAACAAGTCTTTCGGTCGTAGCAGTATAAGGATTAATTTTACGCTATAGTAATATGTAGCCAGTTAACGGATTCTCAAAACAAGGTACCAACTGTAGAATTTATAGCTTAAACTCGTCGTTTTAGAGTGGACAGATTGAAATTGAAATTTATTCGCAAGCGTATTTATTATAAACAGGTAAAATATATAGGATGTTATTGAGGTATGGAAAAGTAGTAACGGAATCGATGTGATTTTTAATTCTAGGCCGTAATTGAACGTAAAAAATAGTCTAGAGGTTTTAAATGCGTATATAAATTACCGTCGTAGATACTGGAGTTCAGTCTGTTTAAAACTTTGATTACAATATGTTTTAGTTTAAAGCTTTGACAGATGTGATATAAATTATTGTCGTTATAAATTATTCTACGTGATATAAATTACTTTAGTAAATATATAAATTAATAATTAGCGCTAGGATAGTTGATTATAGTGCTTCGTCAGTAAGTAATTTAGAAGAAAGCATTGTAGAGTTAAGACTATAATATTTATACTGTCGACGATTAGCTGAAATTAAATAGTTACAACTTTTAGCAAACTCCATTGTAACTACGAGTCGTTGAAAAGACTTACATAGTCAGTTTGAAAATAAAAAATTGCTGTATGTGCAAATCGAGTTTTTGCTACCCTATGTTGCAATTACTAGAACCACTTATACGAATTCAAATTCTGTTAATAATAGCGATATAGGAGTGATAATTTTCAAGCAACTGAAAATTAAGTTTAAATTTTTTATATAAAGCAAAATTAAAGTTTGTAAAATAACAGCAAATTTTTTTTAAATAAGGAATGCAATGTAGAGCAGAATTATTATCGGACGGCGGGTGATGTCATGTGCGCAATAGTTTAAAATAAACGTGTAACATCAAGATTCACGCGCAGGTTCCATCAAGGTCATCCGCCTTTCCATAAAAATACTACTATAAAAAAACCAAACAAGGAAATAAACAAACAAAAAAATTTAACGAGTTATGCACAATACTGCATTAAAAATCGTAGACGAAAATTCTAGAAAAACAGACTAGGTGCGTGCGCGCGCGTGCGAGAATTTTTACTTTTTCACATTGATTTAGGTCAATATAAAGAACGTGTATTTCTAACATTTTGGGAGTTAAGACCGTATAATCGCTAATAAGTCGATTTTAGATTGATTTTCTAGAAGCTTCTACACTACTTTCAAAAACGATACGAAGCTAAGATTAAAATTGAAATCTGGTCAAATCAACCTAAAAACTAGTCATTAAATTTACTTTTTCTTCTTTTTTGAAAGTTTAGGAGTATCCACAAATTGTGCTGTGGTGTATTGAAGTATATTAATTTTTGAATGGTTATCATATTTTTAAATTTTTATTCAACAGGTTGTCGAAACTCCTCCATATTCAAGAAGAAGATATATTTTAAGTGCTAATTTTGTCATAAAATACAAGGGATTTGAATGTAATTCTTTTTGTTGTTCTGCATATTTCTATTTGTTGTGCTTTTCTATGAAATAATTCAAAGGTTGTGATGGTTAATGACGTCACTGATTCTGTCAAAGATTTGTCTGTCACTGCCAGACCTCTCTATGCTTCAGGCATCGCTTCAGAGTATCAGCTGTCTGAGTCGTCTGGTTAGGTAGCAAGGTAGGACTTTGGAAAGTGATGGAAATGGCTGCTAGTTGTTGTGGGTCAAAAAAACAGAAATTAAATAATTTAACTAGTGTACCAACTGGCCATAGTACATCAACATCCATAGTAAGTAATGGTTCATTGAACGGTATGGTGGCATTACCAGAAATGTGTTTCTTTTGTTTTGATGTTTTATATTGTCAGCTGTATAATCTGGATCCTCCAAAAATTCCGTCTTTTAGTAATGAGGCTTAGTAAGTAATTACTATTATCACTAACGAATAATAAAACATTGAACTAACAAGGTCTTTATTTTCTTTGTTATGCAAGTTAATCACTTCATTTATAATTATCCATTAAGAAAATTCTTTGTTGTTATAGTCCTTTGTTTGTGACCTGGAAAATTGGTAAAGATAAACGTCTTCGTGGCTGTATTGGTACTTTCAATGCAATGAACTTACAACTAGGCCTTAGAGAATATGCAATTACAAGTGCTTTTAAAGATTCGCGGTTCAATCCTATTACGAAAGATGAATTTAGCAAATTGAGTGTATCTGTTTCAATTCTTAGACATTTTGAAGATGGAAATGACTATTTGGATTGGGAAGTTGGTGTGCATGGAATTCGTATTGAATTTATCAACGAAAAAGGAAATAAACGAACTGCTACCTATTTGCCTGAAGTCGCTCCTGAACAAGGTAAAACTATTTTTCTTATTTGTATTCTAAGAAGTAAATATATATCTTTATGTAATCTATTTCAAAATAGAAGAATACTTATTATTGACCTCTTTACGTTATAGATAATTATCCTTTTAAAAATTATTTTTTCAGGTTATCTTAAAAAGTAGTATATGTCAAAGTATTTACTAATTTAATAGAAAATTGTCTATGCAATGCAATTTTAGGAAATCAGTCCACGTTAATTTAGCATATTTTTGTAGTTGCATAATAAATTTACTGAGTGGTGTATAATAGCTTTTAAAAAGTAGAGTAAACCACAGAATTATCAATATTTACTGAACCTCGTTTTACACAGAATATTTAAATGCAATCTGAGTTACAATGCCAGTAAGTGTAATTGCCGGGCTGTAGATATTTTGAGATTCATCTAAACTCGTGTAGGTAGGATAGTAACGAACAGCAATTTTGTTGGTAGTGGATTTGCATTCGATGTTAATTGCTGGGATTACATTATATTATACACCTGAATTTCTGCTAGACCATGAGTTAAGAAGCCGTTTTGGTAGGAAACAATCCAGTGTTAATCCAGTTTATTTGGTTTGGTTAGGATAGATAGATGTAAGGTTAGGTTACGTTAAGATATGTTAGGTTAGGTATAGACCATTTCAACATAACGTCACTGATATGTTTGCTGATGGGCAACCACCTCCAGCATTACAGGATATATTTTGTTAAATGAATAACGTAACGTTTTGTAGTTTTGTTTCTTATATAAACGACATAAAATGCAAGACAAACTCGACGAAACACATGCGATTAAATAGCAAATAAGTCATGTGTGCACACCAGCAGATCACACAATCATCTGTTCTGAAATGCTCTACGAAACAGAATTATCTAGCCAAATTCAACAGCGATTGCTCTAAGTGATTTTGTTGTTAAGTATAGTCGGTGGGTAATTGTAAATAGATTTATTCTGTAAAAATTTTAATTTGTGTGTGACAACTCTCCAAGGGGAGTGTCGTAAAATTTTTGGACATTGATTCAAACATTTTGTACAAAACTTTGCATTAATTTAGATATTAAAGGGGTTTTAATTGTTATTTACAATAATCCCAAGTATTTACAATTACCCCAATGCTTTGGGAGTAATTGTAAATGAGTAATTTGTATGCCCTTTGATCAATGGCCATTACGCTCGGGACAATTGTAAACAAACTATCTTAGTAATTTTTATAGCTGAAGATGAGTATGTTTTTCAACAGTTCGTTTACAATTACCCTGTTGTAAACATATGGGTACACAATTTATTTAGATCTACGTAAACAGAAATACTTCCTGGAAATTTGTTAACAATTTTTCTATCTCTTTTTTCAATATTTGGATTAGACAATATTTCGACTACTTGCTAAAAATTTAATAAGCAAACATTATTTTCTTTATGAACAAACTGAATTGCAACCTCATCGTATCTTTGGTAGCCACACATTGAAGTTCGCCGTTGTCATCATCAACTTTTTCAATACAGCATACATATTTATGAGCCTTATTTCTAGAGCCACCTAGGGAATTTACTAAAATAAATGTTCCCGGCTGTAGTTTGTCCCATCGAGTCTCTTCGTATTCCACTTCAATAGTGTTTTCTTTCAAACTAATTGTCGCCAGTGTTTCTAAATCTATGTTATCTGAGTAATACAATTCAACATTTTCAAAATTTATTTTCTTTTTTTTATATTCATGTGTTTCTTGAATATCAAAATTAAATTCTCTTTCATTTTGCAATTTAAGCTTTTGGGTTTTAGTGATATCAGAATTTTTAGGTTGGCTTTTTTTCTTTTTTTCATCTTCTGCTTCTTTTACTTTCTGTACTACTGCTTCCATTGTCAAAATTTCCCCATATCTGACTGGTTTTAAGCAAGGCACTTTTCTAATTTTCTTCTCTGGTGTTTGATCATGTTTGTTTGTTTCGTTTGGTTTTTGAAATGCTTGAGTGAAAATTTTAGTTATACTTTGAGGAGATTTCCTGCTCTGGAAGCTAGAAGGTACATTAGAGTCAACCAAGTTAGTAGATGAACATGAGTTGATTGGATTTTCCTGAAATAGGTTTAAAGTTGGCATGTAATGAACAACTCGGCTTTTTTTGTATTCACTCAATTCATTAGGGTTAAATTTTGACTCAGGAAACGTTGCATCAACAGGGAATATCCCTGTTGAAACAAATCATTTTTTACAATATTGCTGCTTTTCATCGTTTCTCTACCAAGTTGTCATACATGGCAACAAATTTGGCTTTACTCAATCTACCAGTGCATGGCCTTCCAATTTGTTGTTTTCCAAATGCAATAAGTTTTTTCTCCCAGCAAGTTTTGACTGGACCAAGAACACATTTGCATAGGGGGTTGTAATTTATCTGTCAAATGACTATGTAATTTGACCAGTTCTATTTTGCAGTCTATTGCAAGTTTGATGATCCTGTAACTTATGTGGCTATTATGTCTGTCATAAAGCAATATCGCAATCTGATTTGGCAGGTTATGAGCAGCCCTACTGAACCACATCAGGTACAAAAACAGTGCTGAACCACTCAAAGAACTGGGGCTCTTCCATCCACCCATTTACTGATGTTGAATAAGTAGTTCCAGGGTAAGCTTAATCTGACGTCCATCTAGCCTGGACTGCGGCACCTTTGAATACAATCAGAACAAGTAAGAGCAATCAGCAGATATCATAGCTAAAACTGTAGTTGATTCTCTCCCCGAGCCTCCTGGAACGCCGATCAGGAGTTTCCCATTTTCTTCGAATGCTCTTAAACGCTTCGGGTCTGATGAAAATCCACTTTCGTCACAATTAAAAACAAACGATGCTTTGTCTTCAGAGATTTGTTAACAACTTCATTCAACTCTGAGTAAAAATCATAAATGACGTCAGGGGTTCTAGCTGTTTTTCTAATTTTTTTTTGCAGGTGTTCCGGCTTTTTAAAAGAAAGCTTGGGGTGATGCAACATGAACGAATAATACCAGTCATTACCTAGAATACCTTCTTTGAAAGGGGTCATCATCATTAGGTCTTCAGTCCTGGAACTGGTTGGATGCGTACCATTATTGTTTCCTATTCTGAACTAACCTACAGATTTCCTTGAAATTTGCACAGTCTGCATCTATCACTATCTGATCTAGGTTTACATCTACCTCTTTTTTCCTATCTCTGCTTGTAATATATCCCATACTATTCCCCAAAAATGCCTTAGAACGTATTCTGCCCTTTTAATTTGTCTTATCTTTTTCCCCAGATATCCTTGTTCCCCCTACTATTTCTATAACCTATTTGTTATTATCTTTGTCTGTCCATGCTATCGTCCTCATACATCTGAAGCACACCATTTCAAAAAGCTGCTATCGTTTTTCTGCCTGCATTTCAGACTGCCCGTATTTCATAGGCATACTGTGCTGTGCTCCACACATATGCTTTCAACAATTTTCTTCTTGTTCTATGTTTGTTGTTTTTCCTCATAGGCGCTGTTCTTTCTTGTTAGATGCAGTTCGGACACCTTCTATTGTTTTACAATTATATACCCTATTTCTCCGACCTTCAGTGGTTGTGAAGGGAGGTAAGCAGCATGTGGCTGCCAAGTTCCCCCATCACTTAACCATTTACCGATTTAATATATTTTTCAATATATCTTTTCGCACAGTCAACATTAGTTGCAGATATTTTGCAACCAACAACTAGTTGTTTATACTAATCATCAGATTTATCTGCGCTTATTTTTTCGTCATTAGGTTTTCCGTCTCAAAACTGGTTGGACACGTACCTGCACTTATTTATATTCTGAGCTAGCCTACATAGTTCCCTGAAATTCTCACACAGCATGTGTATACAGCTCGTTCCCCTTCTATTCTTTTCTAATTTTATGCTCTATTTCACCGAGATTCAGCGAAGGTGGTTAAGCAAACTGTGGCTACCAAGATCCCCCAACACTTAGACATTTGCCGAAATAATGGTTTTCCAAAGGGGTATCCAAATTCTAATCAATACGAATCCTGCAACTAGTTTTATCATGTCCTCTTTGTTGCAAGGGCATCCCATTCTTACTTTAGCTATAATTCAATTTTCCAACTCTTTCTCGTTTTCTGAAGACAATGCAGTTGGCCGACCTACTCATAATTGAGGTATAGGAATTTTCCTATTTTTTATCCTGTGAAATATCACACTTCTAGGGACTCCATATGCCGCTTCAGCTTGAGCATAAGTAAAGTTTTTATTTTCAATATCTCGAACTGCTTTTACCATCCTCGTTCCTATACGGCCACTGAAGCCTCTTTTTTATATACTTGCGGGGCATCTAAAAAAGAAAACATTTTACTAGGCTAAAGAAAATTAAGCCTATGTTTAGAAGGAACAAATCCAATGGATCATACCTAGGCCTTCTAACCTAGTTAGGTAGATTTTCCTGCTGTTCTTTGGAAAAGTTAGTAAATCAATATTTAATCTATGAACCATACACACTTTTTAATTTGTCAATTCAACAACAAATTGGACCAATTAGTAATATTTAACTTTCATGTAAGGATTCAGATACGTAAGTTCATATTTACAATTCCCCCAATTCTTAATTTATATTTACCCCTAACACCAAAATGATCGAGGTAAATGTAAACAACAGCATGCAATAGACGAGAACCCCCACCACCACAACCACCACCAGAACATATTAAACTCATAACTAAAATTTTAATAGTAATGTATATTTACCTTAAATCAGGTTTTTTGTTGAAGTTGTTCTATTTGCATTGAGGCAACAACTAAATTCACAACACTTGCTGAAATGTTTTACATTTTTTTTTGGTCACTATGTGGAAGATTGGATGTTAATGGAGCATATCCTCATCTGTGATTACTAAAACTAGAAATAGCTTTGGAGGGAATCTCAACAAACATGTGATACCAGATTATTCAACACAAACTTCAAAACAAACGAAAATACTGACACCATTTTCAATTACACCGAATTTACAATTACCCCACCTGACTCTACTACCTAACAGCTGTGTTGGGGGTTCTGCAGTCTATTTCAAAGTGAATATCAATTAAATGTCAGTTGTTTTGTTGTCCTTTTGCAAAGAGAAAACAACCAATGGCTAATTTCACTGTAGCGTGTGTATTGTTATGTGTCGTGAAATAATAAATACTTCCATTTATACGCATTTATTATTAGCAGGTCACATTAAATTACAAGCCCCCAGTCTCGTGGCTGTTCTAGGTTATGATACCCTTTTTGTAGTGTCTCATCTACCTCTGACTCAACATCTACCTTTTTACAAACGCTAATACTATTACATTTATAATCCATCATCCAAGCAGGCTTGGTGCGGACACGACAAGGTTTACTTGAACGACTTCTTCTAGGAGTACATACATCATCGCTTATACTAGCACTAGAAATAGAATCAGGGTCTTTACAATTTTCAGATTCAGCCATAACTTGTTCTGGACTTATCGATTTCCCTTTAGATTGCACTGGACTGTTTTTTATATCTACTACACTATCTTGATTTGCCGATCCTGAACTATCTCTATTTACATGTAAATTTGGTTTAACGAACAATGCTGGTTGAGGACATTCTGGTATATTATAATATGGGACGGGCACGAGGTGCCACCTATTTTGACGATAAACACCCCCTGTTGAAGTTTTAACTAAATAAGAGCGAGGCTGATCGCACTTTTCTAAAATTTTGCCATTAGCTCGTATATCAGTGACCCAAACAGAATCTTATGTTTTGAACTGACAAATCCTCGACACGATGTCGCTTATAGTTTTTTCTCTGAATTTTCTTTTGCCCTTTTTCTATTTTCAAGTATTCCGAAGTATCAACTATTTCTAACAATTTAGTAGGGAGTACTGGTAAAGTAGTTCATAATTTACGTCACAAAAGCAATTCTGGCAGACTATAGTTAGACTCTAAAGGTGTCGTACGATATGCCAATAATGCTAGGTGTATATCGTCATTTTTCTTTATTAGATTTTTGCAGTTTTAACCGCTGCATCAATGCACCCATTGGTTTGAGGGTAGTAGGGACTAGTTTGGACGTGTTTGAATCCGTAGACTTTTGCAAATTTTGAAAATTGAGATTTTAATTGAGTGTCATGACCTGATCTGACAACCTCTGCAATTACAAAGCGTGCAAACACTTCTTTTAGTTTAGAAATAACAACGGTTTCTGTCAAATTTGTTAGAGAAAATATTTCAATAAATTTTGAATAATAATCAGTTATTATTAAGTACCATTGTTTGTGTTTAAACAAATCTATGGCAATACGTTGCCATGCACGGTCTGGGATTGTATCAGTAATAAAACTTTCCTTAAAATTAGTACGTTCTTCAACGCATTGAGGACATGCTTTAATAAGATTTTCAATTTGTGTTGAAATCCCTAACCACCAAATTGACATTTTTGCACGAGCTCGGCATTTAACAATGTCTTGATATTTTGCGTGAATAAAGCCAAGACATTTTAATTGTAATGCAGGAGGTATAATAATGCGACTACCTTTAAGTAACAAATTTTCACAAAATAAAATGTCAAATCAGAATTGATAATATGGATGTAACTCTGCTTGTAAGTTTTTTTTTATTTGGCCTTTGAGAAAGACTGTACACTCTCAATTTGATGCATACTGGATCGTGGGATTGCTCAATCTATAATTGACCAAGAATATCATTCTTAACCGGTGAAGATTTAAGGATGTGATGAACATGTGCGTTCACCTCTGCTTGCAATTCCTCTGAATCAGGACTTTGCTTTAACGGAGTACGAGATAAAGCATCCGCAATAACTAAATGCTTTCCTGGAGTGTATATTACTTCGTAACTGTAACGCATTAAGCGAATTCTAAACCGTAATCTAGGAGTTAAATCGTCAACCGGTTTAGAGTGAAGAATTTGAACCAGTGGCTTGTGGTCTGTTTCTAGCACAATTTTCAACCCAATTATATATTCTTGAAAACGATCACAAGCCCAAGTTAATGCTAGTGCTTCTCGTTCAATTTGTGCATATTTGCATTCGGTTTTAGACATAGATCTTGATGCATAAGCTATAATTTCACTATTGTTTTCCATAACTTGCATAAGGACAGCACCAATTCTGTAGGAAGATGCATCTGCGCTAATAATAATTTGCTTTAAAGGATAAAAAATGCTAGAATTGGAGCATTTTGCAATAATTGTTTTATTGTTTGAAAAGCTTTTTGTTGAGAAGGACCCCAAGTAAACAAAACATTATTTTTCAACAATGAGTTTAAGTTTAATGGTTCCATTATTTGCGATTTATTTGGAACATATCGAGCAGTAAAATTAATTATACCCAAAATTTGCTGTAGCTCTATTTTATTAGTAGGCGTGTGTAGTTTGCTAATTGCTTCTACACTATTGTTATCTATAGATACTCTGTTTCTACTTATGGCATGACTTAAAAACGTAACAGTTTTGGCACCGAAGATACATTTGTTTTTATTTAATGTGATGCCTTCAACATGTAAACGTTTCAGAACCTCATATAGAATCTTATCATGCTCGACACGTGTGGATGCATATATCAAAAGGTCATCCACATGCATAACAACTCCCTTAACTTCTGCAACAATTTTAGAAAACTTAGTTGCAAAGTATTCTGGAGCACACGAAATACCAAATGGTAATCGTTTGAATTTAAACCTCCCAAAAGGTGTAATAAATGTGGTAAGATCTTGACAGGATGCTTTTAAAGGAATTTGGTAAAATCCCGAATTAGTGTCAAGCTTAGAAAATATTACAGCCCCTGTAAGTTTTGACAAAGTAGTTTCAATCCCCGATATTGGAAAATACGGTCTTAAAACACTTTTGTTTAACTCTGTGTAATCACAGCATAACCTAATTGCTTCGCCTTTTGGCACGATAACAATTGGTGCAACCCACTCTGTATATTCATCTACCTGTGAGATAATATCCAGTCTTTCCAAATGCTTAAGTTCAGATTTTAATCTGTCCAGAAGCGGCATTGGAACCACTCTTGGTACACTTTGTACATAGGGTTTAGGGTTATCTTTCAGTTTTATTTCGATTTTCTGTTTAAATTTACCTAGCTGATTAAAGATGCCGGGAAAATCTTTAGAAATGGCGAGATAATTATTACCCAGTGTGAATGTTGCTGGAGGTGAAGGAAATTATAGCAAAATGTTTTCGCTTTCTTCTCTTATTACATATAACAAAATGTCAATTTTTCTTGGCCTGAAATTGACATATAACATTGAAAACGTTTTATCCATTGCGGCCAACTATTAGCCGTCGCAAAACTAAACTTTTCAGGCGGTGATACATTCACGATGTTGTTTACCGATGTGCTTAAGTTCGGAGCAGGAGCTACTGTTGACATTTTATATATGTACTTTCAACTTACGTTTTTTTTTTTACTAATCTTGTTTTACCACTGCCACCATGTATGGTTATGTGTCATGAAATAATAAAGACTTTCGTTTATACGCGTTTATTATTAGCAGGTCACATTAAATTACAAGCCCCCAACCTCGTGGCTGTTCTAGGTTATGATACCCTTTTTGTAGTGTCTCATCTACCTCTGACTCAACAGCGTGTCAGATTGGTTTATTTTCTCTTCAGAAAAAGTTAACAAAAGTTGTGAAAGCATAGACTTGACCCAAATATATATAATAAAGAAGGAAAATGTTCTGCAAAAAGCAGTATTATTGTGAATATAAAGTAATAAAATGTATCTATAAATTCAACTTTCATGAAAATATAAAAGTGAATTCAAAATAAATATTTGCATAGCCTTCTTCTTAATCTTCTTTGGGTATTAAACCACTCATAGTTTTTAAAATTATCTTTATTAACGTTTCGATCCATAACCTAGGATCGAAACGTTAATAAAGATAATTTTAAAAACTATGAGTGGTTTAATACCCAAAGAAGATTAAGAAGAATACTAAACAAACCACAACAAACATACAGGGAGTATTTGCATAGCCATTAACAAAACCGATACTAAATCTTTTTGTATACATCCATTGACTGATTTTGGCCTTTTAGACCTCATAAGAATGGATTAGTTTGTACCCTTATAACACGATCAAAGTAATAAACATCAATATAAATAATAAAAAAAAATTTGTAATGGCAGAAGTATAAATAAACTGTTATCTGATGACTCGGGAGCAATAGGTCGTGAAGGTAAAGAAGTTGTTTCAAATCTATATTGCAACGATTTCAAAAATGGTGATACAAACATGTCCTGCCATTTATATTTTTCCAATTTTCATTTTGTATAATAAATTTTCTTTGTATTTTTCCATTTCCATTATAGATCTCCTTCATTAGTAGACAATTTTCCTACTTGTAGTAACAGCTGATAACATTTATTTGCGGTTACAGCTGATAACATTATTGAAGTTACTTAGCTTTGAAATTTACTAGCGCATAATAACTCTTAAATAATCTTCATACGCAAGAGCGAGTTAAAAATCAGAAAGAGAAATAACCTTGAGTCTCACATTTTATATTTTAAAAGAACTTTACCTGATTAAACCAATATCATTGTTTTAGAACACCGATTATGTCTCTCATTCAACACATGACTTCAACAGGTGTCATAATTAATACCATTCTAGGAATTTAATCAGCTGATCTTGTAACAGCCAATTAGTTGATTCTTGGAAGCGTTTTATTGTTTGATTTGTGTCTGTCGACTTAATAAATTTAAATAATCATCTTTTTCCTGTTTTAAGTACTACTTCTGAACGTTTTAATTGTATAAAGGATTAAAAATATACTACCAGATTATTTTTCAACTAAAACTTTTATAAATGGTGGCTTTTCTTGTAGTCTACATACGAATGATGTACTACGACGACTCATTGCCAGTAAAGCATTTTATTAAAGAGTGCTTTATGATGCCGGGGAGAACTTCACCCGATGATTCCTATCATTAATTCAAATAAAAAACTTAAAATAAAAATATGTCCGAAATTGACTTCTAACGGAACTGTAGCCATTTGAAGTTTATTATATGTTAAATGTGTACAACCTGAAGACGATAATTAATTACTAATTACTCTGGCTTGAGATCAGCAGTGATTGTTAGTAATTGGGTGCAATATTTAACTGAAAAAATATGCAAACTGAATGTATCGTTCTCAATGTATTATAATAATTTAGGTACTGATTTAAAGCAATAACGTCTGGGATTAAACTCAAAGTAAGTGTTCGAAGTATCCTCTTGACAACATTGGACAAGTGAATTACTGACTCGAACCAGCACATTAGGATCCTTTCTTATTTCATTTGTGGCGTTCTGTATTCATTCCAGCAACTGCTCCGGGGTTGCTAGTGGCACTTTGTAAACAAGTTCTCTGTCCCCATAGATAAAAGTCTAGTGGGTTCAAATCTGGTGACCTTGACAGAAAGGGCAACGGGACCTTCGTAGCCAATCCATTTCTTTGGAAAATGAACGTTTAACAACGCTGTCACTACTCTTGCTGTATGGGGCGATGCACCATTGTGCTGGAACTACATATGTTGACGTAAATGGAGAGGCATGTCTTGTACCAATTCGAAAATTGTATTGTTGAGAAATTGCTCGTACAGATTCCCATTTAATCGATCTTCCATTTCATGTAGGTTATGCGAGACATTGTTGAATATTCCACCCCAAACATTAACACTGAATCGTTGCCGAAAACAACACTTCCTAGTTGCATGAGGATTCTCTAAAGACCAGTAATGTTCATTGTGTTTATTGTTGATACCATCTTTTGTAAAGGTGGCTTCATCTGACCATAATACATTTGAAATAAAATTGACATTGTCAATGGTTTGTTGTAATAACCACCGACAAAATAATATTTGCTGTTAAGCATCTTCCGGATGCAGCGCTTACACATGTTGGAAGTGGTATGGGTGCAGAACCTCGCAATGCAATATTTGCCATACAAAATCCTGGGATAGCTCTAAAGTATTTGCGATACGTCGAATGCTGACTGTAGCTATCACATCTTCTTCGTCCTGTACATTTACTTGCTTGGGGCCTTCAATTTTTCAGGGAAGAAGTTCCTGTTTCTTGAATTCTTTGAAAGGCTTTAGCAAACGTTTTGTGAATTGGTTGTCTGTCTGGAAATTGGTGCTAGTATTCTCTTGAAGCTTCTGGTGCATTTCACAAAATCCATAAATAAAAATTCTATCAGCATACTCCTGTACTGTGAATTTGTCCATAATTAATTTATTGTTGTATTAAGGCTTTCATGGTCTACAATGATATCAATTAGTTACTACAGTATCAGGTAGCTCTTCTTCCTGATGAAGAGGTCTGTAATGTCAGCGGAACCTCGAAGTAAACAAGAAACACAATGTGGTTTCAACCCAGAAATCACGTCTATTGCTATTAATTTGTTGATGCGAGAGAAAATTATTGTGACAGATAGATTTTTGTTTTCATGGGTAACACATGAAATAATAAATAAGCCTAACGTGATTGTTTTCAGTAATTGATTAATATTACATGTTATAAACTTCCAACGGCTAGAATTCCATTAGAAAGCATTTTTGGACATATGTTCATTTGAATTTTTTTATTTGGACTACTCATAGGAATCATCCGACGAAGTTTTTCGTTTACATCATAAATCTTCCAGTATATTGCTGTGGATTGTCTGGGGTCGTAAGTCTAATAAAAGATGCTATGATGAATGTTTCTAATTACCCGTCGTCTAATAATTTTTACTAACTCTTTAATTAACACAAACCACTTGTAATCATACATAAGATTTATAATAGTATGAAATAATCCTCTTACAAACAGTATTTCAACTATCAAATTAATAAAAAATAACTTTCTCTCAACATATATTTCATATACCACATATAGAGTCCCGAAAATCTCTTTAAAACTATAATGATCACTCACTAATTCTAAACAAATCTTAAACACGTGATTTTCATTCATAAGCAACTTCATAATTAAATTTTACTTAATCTGTACAATAATTACTTTTATAAGTCACTTAATTTAATATCCTTCTCTTTTAAACCGTATTAAACTTATCTGAATTCAGTTAGATTCAATTGTTACCTTGTGTAATGGCGAATACTTCTACCATAGGTTTACAAAACTGTTAAAATTAAATTAGATTAAATTTTAGACACTACTGTTACTCTTAAATTAAAATGGGCATCTTTATAAATTACTTAAAATTAATTGATTTAAATTTTACCATTACAGATCTTTTTTTAATTTACCAGCTTAGACTTTTTCTAGAATGTATTTACCAATCCATGCTCCAAAATTGTTTAAATCATTTTAAACAGTAACTATTTTCATGCAAATTAATCCATTCCACATATAACAAGTCATTTCAAATCATATATGCGTATTCCAATTAAGATAACTTTATTTTATGGCAGTTTTAATAATGTTTGATTATATATTTTCCATTTTGAGACTTAAATAATTATTGTCACTAAACATTATATATTTTGTATAGGCAATTAGTTATGCACCATTGTAAGTACATCAAATAATATACTCACGTCAGAGTTATAAATCACACTTTAACGTCGGCGATTTGAGTAAGAGCGATCTTCCATTAAATTTTTATATAACCATTCGGGTAAATTCTCATTTACAATAGTTTACAATTGGTTTCAAATCGTCTATCTTCCATAATGTATTTAAATAATTTTTACTACTAAATACTGCACATTTTATGTAGCATTTTTATTATGTAACATTATCTAATCTCATTGATAGTATGCCAACATCAAAGCTTCAATCAAGACTGCTCTCCACTCAACACCATTTGGCTTTTATAAAGCGAGTTAAGGTTTGGGCCTTGGGAGCTGCCTTTTTAAAACCAGTTCCAAAACTTCTTAACGAATTTATTTATTGATACAGAAATTAAATGTGGAATTTTGACAAGTTAAAATTAAACATTACTTTAAATCGAAATTAATTAATAAATGTACTATTTTGAGTAATAAGTAAACTGCAATGCAAAAGCGGATCACTTGACTGACTGCCGGGTCCTTGGGCTCCCGGACTTTTTACAATATCCCTACCCCCTCACATGGCTGTGGGAACTTGCAGATCTCATGTCTGCTTATTCTTAACTCTATTCATAATTACAATGTTGTAATCTTAATTTCTTAGTAATCACGGTACCTGACCGTCTGTGACCTGACATCTGCAGTGTCACTATCGTCTGCGATACAAAGTAGCGCATCCGTTCTCATGAACGTTAATAAACTTTACAAATTGTCCTTGTATTTGCTTTGTTGCACTTCACTTAACATTTCATTACACTTTCTAATAATTTCCTAATTATTCTATTTTAATATGTATACATCAATTGGGGGATACATAACTGGCCTAGGCTTCGGGAATTTTCGTGCTAGATCTAGTTGCTTCATTATGGTGTTTTTACTTTCTTATTTGTTTTGGTATGTATGTGTGTCATTTACATATGCTATCAACATTTGGATATTTATTGTTTTACTACCTCTTTGGGTTTTCTAATAATCAGTCACGTGACAACGCCTCGCTTTGGAATGTTACTAAAAGAATGCCGTGATACAGTTACAGCAATTTGTAAACTTGAAATTGTTCACTTACCTTCCTTTTTAGCTTTACCTGGCTAGCTCAATGGAATTGACGGAGTTTTCAAAATGAAATCAAACAGCAATACTACAAAGCATTTATACAGTATGAAATATTTTCTCTCATACAAAAGCATTTAGAACATTTACAACATTGTTTCTTTCAAATATAAAATAATTTCTAAGAAATATTTATTTAAAAAAAATTGTTGCTTACCTTATTTTAAATTTACAGAACAAAATTTCTTTTATGGATGATTTACCTGGTTATGTTTATTGTCACGCTTGTAAGGTTTGTTTGGCCAAATATCCTTGACAGATAATCTATTAAAAAGGAGTATTTCGAACTCTGAACACAAACTTCTGGTAAGAATCCTTTACACAAAAAAATTATCTTAAACTAGATATAAATATTCTAATATCAGCTACAAATAAATCTAAAAATAAAACTTGTAGAATCCATAACAATGCTCCTCGTAATTAAAAATATTATTATTTTAAATTGACGTCAAATGAGCTCACCAGTTTTTCCATATTTAAAACAGCAATTGCCAAAGTATATTTTTGGTTAAATCTTCCTTTCGATTATTTACTAAAGTCTTTAAAATAGCATTATATTGAAGAATTTTTCTTATTCATTGTAATTAATAATTCAATTTTGTATGTAATTTGCGTTTAGATCATTACTTCTATATTCATTGCATCGAAATAATTATTAAATTACAGCATGCTTACTGCATACTTACATACTATTTTCGCATAGCAACAGCTCGCGACTTGTTTAAAATAACATTTCGATTTCTAATTTAAGAATCGAATCCATTTAATGAATTTCGATTCAATAAAGGCTTCTTTATATGCAAATTGTTCATTTTCTAGAATGCTACTAGAAAATATGGAAATTATGATGCAGGGTTTCTCAGAAAACCTAATTAGTGTCTAAAATTGCGGTTCCAGTTATTCCAGTTATTCGTGACGCGCTGTTTGTTCTTGTTTTACGCATATACTATTATTGTGGCGTCGCATACTAATGCTAAGGATAAGCAACTTCTTGGATTTTTGTGGGTTTTTTGTGTTTCAGCCGCTTCTTGGTATAAACGATTATTTATTACTAAGTTATTTGCCTAGTTCTAAATCTAGATGACTCATCCTCTTATATTCTGGAAACAAAATTATTTAAAATAAATTGTATAATCTACAGAGTAATTAATTTAAACTTCAATTGCTTTTTAATGCAAAAAGGGGTTGCGTTTTATAGGAAATATTTATGTTCGTGTTCCAGTACACAAAATTAACATTAATTGAGGTTTAAAATACGCATTGTTTGTAGTTTCTTAACCTGAATGTGTAAAGCTAGTACTAATCTGCTATTTACAGTCAAAAAATGTATCGATTTGCATTAACATTTTTACGGCATTTTACTATTAATTATTTTTATATATACAACTTATGTTACTTGCTATTTATTTACAATATGCTTATATCATACAGCATGATTATTTATACCCGCGCAATTTGCGTTTTTGCATGGCACTTTAATAAATAAAGGTACGTTTGTATTATACAGGGCATAGCCATGAATTTATGGAAATTTTCATTTTTCCGGATGCTATTATATTTTGGTGGGATTTATTTTTAGAATTTGGGGTTTAATGACCTCTCGTAGCTCATATTAAAGATATTGTAACAAAAGTCTATTTGCAATAACAACAGTATTTTCTAACTGGTGGTACGTCTTTTCAACAACTCTTGGATACAACGGCATTTGCGAAAAGCTCTCCCAACAATTTATTTTCAGCTTATCACTAACAATATTATCTTCTTAAACTACAATGTTATCTTCTTAATTATTGTTGAAACACTACAATTAAATTTCCAAGCACTAATTACTATTTTATATTATCACTACAATAATCTATATTGAGACTACACAGAGATTTATATCACATCTTTCAAAGCTTTAAACTAGAGCATATCATAATCAAAGCTTGATCAGAATTACCTATCTATTGCTCATCATGGCAATTTGTATTTTATCCAATCGCTCTAATTATTTCAGAACACACCAGAATATGCAAATATAACATCTTAAATGCAAAATCTTATAGTCAATCAAGAGATCTGGCACCACAGAACGTGTCAATCTTCTTTTGTGTTCAAATCCTTTGATGGTAGGAACAAAACCGTTTCTACAGTTTCCATGTTGATAGAAGTAGCAATCAACACTCTTCATAGCAGGCCCTATACCATCTGGATTGTAACCACACACACATTTGGACCAATGGTATTTTGAAACATATTTCGTACCACTCACCAGTTCAACTCATCGAACCTGATCTTGGGTATGGCCAACATTTTGTCTTCAAATTTGATCATCTGGCCCTTGAGGTCCATTAATGCTTTCTACACTTTGCACTATCGTAGGGTGCTTACCTGTTAATATGCACCACTATTGTTCTTCCTGTTGAGATCTTATGAATCCGATACACCATGTCGTTGATCCTTTTTGCTACTTCGTACGTTCCCTCCCAATGTCTTTGTAACATTGACGACAAATCCACGCAATCCATCTTGGGTTGTATAGTCAGACAAAGTCGCCCTCTTGAAAACTCCTGCGCCTTGATGTCATATCTGGTCTCGATCCAATCGCTTGCGATCTGGATATTTTTTCTAATGCCATCATGGATGTCGTTCATCCTGTGCTTGAGCTTCTCGTATCGCAGCATAGCACATGCAGGTGTGTGTCCGGTGCTTTCATGAAGAAAACCGATAGGTCAATAAAAATAGATATAATTATTGGTTCCAGTCTATCTGATGTGCTCTATCATACCATCAGATCTCGGGTGCAATGATGTTTGGATCTTTTTCAGCCCAGCAACCTACAAACTTCTTGGAAAAATGCTCACTCAAAATTTCTGGCTCGATTGGCATGCATATCTGTAGGAACTCTAAAACTGCAGAACAGTCCCTTTAGCAGCACATAAGCGATGGTTACAGCTTTTTGATTTGGTATAGCGTACACTGCGGTCCACTTTGTAAAATAGTCAAAGGTTACCAAGATATACTTATACCCAGAGTCTGTCTATAGGTATGGACCAGCAATATCGATTGTCACTCTCTCTAAGGCTTCCCACATTGTATTGCTTCATTGGAGCCTTACTGTTTCCAAATAGTACACACAGCTGACACTCTTTTACACCGTCCTTGCAACCTACGTAGAAAAAATCTTGTTTGGTTTTTTTTCAAAAAATTTTTAATGCCGAGTGTCTTCCCGAGGTCGCATTATGCAGATGTCTTAAAACCTCCTACACTCGGCTTTTGGGAACCACCACCTGAAGCGTACCCATGGATCCATGTCCACTCTCCAAGGATTGCACCAAGATTCCATTCTCTACTTTCAGAAAATCCCATTGTATCCAGTACGACTTCAGGGTGCTGAGCAATGAGCTAATATCCTACGAGGATGAACGTTCTTCTCTGGCTTTCCAACCCAGAACGGCACCTAGGTCTTTGTCACTCTCCGATTCCGTTCACACTTGTATAGGCTACCAATCGTCATTGATCACAGTATTTTTTTTACAAATTCCTCATAACTATTATATTTACAAAGATATTCAATTGAAAATCGGTATGAGGATATCTTAGCATGTGCAGAATTCAAAACTGACATTAGAATTCACATAGCGCTTTTAGACCTTAATATACAACAGTCACGTTTTTTTTCTTACGGACGCTATATTGAATTTTTTGGTTACCGAATGACATTTTCAAATCTCCACATAAAGCTTTTTTAATTTTTAAAATCCTTTCATAAATTAAAAAGTTACAATTAATTGTGATAGTTTTTTGCAGTAGGCCAAGGAAATAAATGAAAGCAATGGACTGGTAAACTGTTTTTATCAATAACAAAGTTAAAATAGGTAATCTCTTATTATCAGTTTATTATCAGTGTTGTTGGGTATTTCTAGTTTTGTCCTCTACATTAAAAATCATAGAAATTTCTCGGCAGCTTTAAATGACTATTCACATCTTTACCCAGAGAGAAGACGGCCACATCGTACATTATTTGCAAAACTTGAACGATTACTACGACAGAATGGATCTTTTAATACTGTAAGTGTACAAAAAAGAAGTAAACGACTAGGCGAAATGAGAAAAATTGATATCCTAGCGGGCAGCTGTGGCAAATCCAAAATGAAAGTAATACTTCTAAGGCCACCATTTCTAGAATCTTAAAGTGTAATAAGATGCGTCCGTATAAGGTTCATATTGGTCAAAGCTTAAGTGGTACTGATTTTGAAAAGCGCTTGACTTTCTGTTATTGGTTTTCTAACAAACTCGATGCTAATCCAAATCTGCCTCTCAATATTTTATGGAGCGATGAAAGCAAGTTCACTAATTGTGAAGTCTTTAATAGAAAAAATTTTCATTACTACGCATTTCAAAATCCGCATATAATGAGTCAAAGAAAATTCCAGCAGAGATGTTCTATTAATGTGTGGTGTGGGATAATTAGAAATAAATTGGTGGGTTCGTATTTTTTCTATGGCAGTTTAAATGGGGAAAGGTATTTGAGATTTCTCCAAGAACAATGTGAAAATTTCCTAGACGATTTTCCATTGCAGACTGGAAGGCAATTAAGATATTTTCAGAAAGATGGGGCTCTTGCCCATGACAGCCGGAAGGTTAGTCGATTTTTAGATCACATGTATCCTCACAGTTGGATAGGTAATCGCCCTCCAACAGAGTTATGTATTCTACAACAATTAACCCAACAATTTCTGCACAGCTTGGCCGCTGAGGTCTCCTGATCTTAATCCGTTCGACTATTTTTTATGGGACTATATTAAACATATTGTTTATACAAAATCTTATAACATTGAAAATTTGCAAGATGCAATTATAAGGGCATTAAAAACTATAAATACAGTTGTTTTGGAAAATGCATGCAGACACATCGTTAGTCAAGTGCAATTATGTGTTGAAGTAAATGGTGGACATTTCAAGCATATATAAAATTGTATCTTGTTTTCTTAGTTTTCTTGCTCTACAATGATAAAAACAGTATACCAGTCCATTATTTTCATTTATTTCCATGGCCTACTGCAAAAAAATATTAAAATTACTTGTAGCTTTTTTATTTATGGAAGGATTTTAAAAATTGAAAAAACGTTACATGGAGATTTGAAAATGTCATTCGCTAATTAAAAAATCTAATATGGCGTCCATAAGAAAAAAAAGAAGTTGACTGTCGTGTATTAAAGTCTAAAAGTGCTAAGTGAATTCTAATGTCCGTTTTGAATTCTGCACATGCTAAGATACCCCTATACCGATTTTCAATTGAATATCTCTGTAAATATAATAGTTACGAGGACATCATCCTGTATGTATTGATAAATATACAACCTTCATCAATACATATATATTCACATACACATACATATATCAGTTAATAAATATTAATTGATTCAAATATTCAAACATATCATTAATGTTTCAATAACCTTTTATCAATACTACAGGATGATGTACATGCATACAACTATGATATACTTAAAAAAAGAACATCTTAATATATACAAAGTAATTTTATTATATGTTTCAACAACCTTTTACATTATTTTATTTATATATCCGATGTCATTTCATATATTTTAAACCTCAATTTAGTGAATATATCTTAAATGTAATAATTTATTGTTAATGCGTTTGTATATTTTATAGTACCTCTGAAGAAGAATATAAATATATTCGAAAATTTAGGTAATAAAAAAAAGAGTCTTATTAATCATCCAGCAGACCTAAAACCCACTACTTATGTTATATAATAAAATAAGGTCCTAAAATAATTACCTGTTATATATATATTGCTGTGATATACTCCTTTGAATGCGGGAACTGGGTCCTTTCAACAAAAAAATTCTAGTCCCACAGATTGGGCGTCATAAACGGCTGTGATCCTCTTTTCGCCTCGGCTGCTCACCTAATGTTATAAACCTCCTCATTCATAAAAAAAAACAACACATTCCTACCAAAAACATCAACGTTAACTCTATTTACATCAATATTCAGAATACATTAAAATTTCAAAATTAAAACTCAGCATAAATTTCAGTTTTAAAAGAATTTCAAGATTAATTTTATTATCATTTTAATGTGCATCCAAAATTAAAGTCCTTGTTGGATGCCTACTAATTAATATAACAATATAAGCAGACCGAGTCTGAGTATAAAGGAGCATCTACCACCCTTTACGTTAATTAACCAGGTTCGTCTAATTGAGCTCAAAGACATACCCAAATTTTCATCATATTACCGAACATCAAAACTAAATACCCCTTTCTACTTAAACAAGCAAATTTCATCTTAAAATTAAAATTTTATGGTTAGTACAATTTCACTAATGTCCATTTAAAGTAAATCAATTATAAAGTTATTCAACACACCCAAAATGTCAAACAAAATAGTATAATTTACCTGAAGGTTACTGTCCTCGTAGCTTCAAAGTACATCGTCCCTTTAGTTAATCACACCATTCCAACAGGATTATATTTACGCTTCTAATTCTCAACGCTTTTAAAATTTTCTCCATCACCATTTATTTAAAGTTGTTTCTGGGCTTTTCCGAATTCATCTGTGTATATCTGACCCTTGTTTCGTGGATCCAGACACGTATTTGAACCATTTAATTATTAACACCCCGAAAAATAGCAAATAACTTCATACTTCTTTCACCAATATACGCCAAAACTGCCTACTTTTGTGTATACATTTGTCGTTGTAAATTTTGCTAATTGGTACAGTGAAACTAAATTTTATTACCTTGTATCTAAGTGCACTGAAGTACATTCATGTTAGCACGTAAATAACCAACTATTTTGAATCACTAAAATATACGAGCAAAATTTTAAATTATTTTATCAAACTAAAATGCACTGTTTAACATCTTCAATCAAGTCGCGGATGTAAGAGCTTTTAACGCATCGAATAGTCAAAAGTCTAAGAGGGCTTGTTTATATTCATCTCGGTATATATAGCAAAAGCCGGCACGCCGCTTTTGTCCTCAAAACGAGTAATTCTAAAGAATTCCTTATTCTATGTTCCCAGTCCGTCGCTCTGGCGTCGGTTTTTACGAATTTTCACTCGTCCCAGTTAAATCTCAGAAATTTCAACACGGCACGCAACGTCCTGGAAATAACCGATTAAATTTCATACAGAGCTGTTATTTTTACCTCTCAAGTTTGCCTTTACTTTTAACCAATCGCAACCCCATGACGTTGCGCTACTCACGCCTTTTACTATATGTGTCTCGTTCTTGCGCATATTATCTGTCTCTATCTAACCTGTTCTTATTGATGCAAAGTGATATTCCTTATTATCGATTATTTTAGTCCACATGGAGTGTGTAATAACCCACCTTTAGCATTTCTTGTAACTATTATGCGACGTTTTCCCCAAGATTCTCTGAAACCATTTGTTATCTGCAAACTTTTCGCCGTATGTGACATTTAAACTACGCAGGTGTTCAACATAATATTAATTCTCGGAGCTTTATTTTCTGGTATTATAATCTTGGGTTTTTACAAGTTTCTATAGATATTATCTGTTACTAACGGTTCAATTAACTTCAATTAAAATTAATACTCTTTAATTTTTAGTGAATCCTAATTAAATATTCAATTATTATTTGTACATTTCGTTTAATACTCGTTGCCCAAACTTGAATCAATTAATATAAATCTTGCACGTAATTTCCATTTGATTCTTTACTTTGGAATAATTAAATTACACGTTGAGCATTTTAAAACTGCTTATTTTTATATAAAGCGTCTTGTAAATAATTTTAATCTCTTATTTTTAATAAAACGAATGAATTTTTATTCTCCACGGGTTTTAATAAAGCGTATTATCTAATAAACTTCCTTATACACGGTGATTAAAATTATTTGATGTAATCCATTAATTTTCTACCCTGGTCTAAATATGAGTAATATATATATATATATATATATATATATATATATATATATATATAATATTAATTTTCTTGACCAATTATACTTTATATAATAAGGGGTTTTGGGTTTTGGAATGTAAGGTCATTACTTAGAGTAGATAAGTTAACGAATTTATTAGTTGAAATGAGAAAAGGAAAGCTGGATATTTTAGGTATTAGTGAGGTGAGATGGCCAGAGAGTAGGGACTTTTGGAAAGATAATTATAGAATAAAGACAACTTCTTCAACTAATGGACAGGCAGGAGTAGGAATAGCGTTAGGTAAAAGATTAGGAAGTAAAGTTAGAGAGTCTTACAATTTAGTGATAAAATAACTATGGTTAGATTGAGTACGAAACCCACAGACACTGTTTTAGTATAGGTTTACATACCAACAACTCAGTACAAGGATGAGGAAGTAGAAAAGGTGTATGAGAATATAAATAGTATAGTGAGAAAAGTAAAGGGAGATGAGAATTTAAAAGTTATGGGCGATTTTAATGTGTCAGTGGGAGAAGATAGAGAGGGAAAAATGGTAAGAAATTTTGAGTATGGTAGACGAAATGATGGAGGCGAAAGATTAGTTGAGTTTTGCCAGGAACATAGATTAACAACTGTAAACACCCTATTCGAACAACATGTTAGAAGAAGATATACCTGGAAAGAGCCAGGTGATAGGGATATATACCAAATGGATTATATTTTTTAGTTAAACAAAGATTTAGAAACCAAATTAAAAACTGTCGTAGTTATCCAGGGGCTGACATAGATAGCGATCATAACTTAGTTAAAATGAAGTGTAATCTAAAATTCAAAAAATTGAGAAAAGCTAAAAAAGAGGGATGGGATCCAGGTAAGCTTAATGATAGTGAGGTAAAAGAGAAATATATATACAAGTATTAGATAATACGATCAAAGAAATAGCTGTATGAGGGAACGTAGAAAATAGATGGAAAGAAATAAAAAGGGCTGTACATGATATAGCAACACAGACTATAGGTAAGAAAAAAGTAGAAGTGAGAAAACCTGGGATAACAAAAGAGATATTAGATTTAATAGAGAATAGAAGAAAGCCTAAACCTTTCAGAGAATTGGATAGTGAAAGTAAGCAAAAATATAATACAGTTAGAAATAAGATAGTACATGAGTAAAGCTAGAAATAAATGGACAGAGGAGAATTGTAAGGGAATACAAGATGATTTGATAGTAGGTAAGACAGACCTTACAGGGCAGTTAAAAGTTTTTCGGGGAATATAGGAAAAAATATAATGGTATTAAAGATGAGAATAATGAGCTTCTAATAAATAAAGTTGAGGTAGCAGATAGATGGAAAAGATATTTAGAAGATTTATATAAGGGAGACGATATGGATGAGTTAGAGAACAACCAAGAAGAGGATGTAGAAATAGGGTTCTCAATATTAAGAGAGGAATTTGATAGAGCTGTTAGGGATCTTAAACTAAATAAAGAGCCGGGGATAGACGATATACCTGCAGAATTAATAAAATATGCAAGTCAGAAAACTTTAGACAGTTTATATGAACTAGTAAAAGTAATATATGACATGGGTGAGGTCCCAATAGATTTCGAAAAAAATATTATTATCCCAATCCCAAAAAAGTCAGGAGCTGATAGGTGTGAGAATTTTAATACGGTTACTTTAACTTCCCACGCTTCCAAAATACTAACAATAATAATTAAAAATAGAGTAGAAGCCTTGACTGAGAATTATTTAGGCAAAGACCAATATGGTTTTCATAAAAACACAGGGACTAGAGAACCGATACTAATGATTAAGGTAATTATCAAAAAAAAGGTTACAAAAAATAAAAATACTATTTTCACATTTGTAGATTTAGAAAAAGCATTTGATAGGGTTAATTGGATTGTTATGTACAGTGTTTTGCGAAAAATAGGAATCTTTCATAGGGATAGAAAAATTATTTACAGTATATATAAAAACCAAAGCGTAGTAATTGGATTTGATGAAATAGAAAAGGAAGCTAAGATTAGAAATGGTGTTAGACAGGGCTGTATACTATCTCCCTTGATTTTTAATGTTTATATTGAGGAAGTTTTAAACTTAGATAGAGAGAGAAAAGAGATAGGTATTAGTGTGCAGGGACAGAAAGTAGACATGTTACGTTTTGCAGATGATATAGTCTTTATATCTGAGTCTAGAAAAGAGTTAGGAGACTTTTAAATATTTTAGATGAGATACTACAGAGTAGCTATAGTATGAGAATTATCAGGAAAGACAAAGATAATGACAAGTGAGTTACAGCCTAGTTTTAAACCAAAATTAAAAATAGGTAATACCGAGGTAGAGGAGGTAGATGAATTTTGCTATTTAGCTAGTATAATTACAAAGGACGGATGTAGCAGAAGGGATATAGTAGCTAGAATACCTCAAGCTAGAAAAATGTTCTTAAAAAGAAGCACTAATAGCTAATAGTATTAGTTTAGATAATAGAAAAAGTTTCTTAAAGTTGTACGTATGGAGCGTTGTATTTTACGGTAGTGAGACCTGGACGATTAAAGAGGTAGATAAGAAAAAGATAGAAGCTTTTGAAACTTAAGTGTTATAGGAGGATGTTAAAGATTAGTTGGACAGATAGCGTAACAAATGAGGAAGTTTATAGAAGGATAGGTGAGGAACCCTGTATGTGGAAACAATTAAATGTCAGAAGAGATAGAATGGTAGGTCACCAGTTAAGACATGAGGAACTATAAAAACCTACAAATTCTGATAGATACATTAACTACAACTCCAGTCACAGCAATAAACACAAGGTCAATACCATCCTAGCATTAAAAAATCGAATTACAAAAATAAGCAATCCAATTTTTTTAAATAACAACATTAAAGGGTTAAAACAAGTCTTTATCAGTAATGGTTATCCCGTTCAAATTATCAACAAATTGTTGAATGCCAACACTTTATCACAACAAAAAACAACACAACTGGTCTACAACAAGCTTATATATTGAAAAACTGACTGCACAACTTACTATAATTCTAAAAACCAAATATAGGCATTGCATACTACTATGCTGAAAGAGTGCTGTGATAAGGCCGCGTTGATCGTTACTAAAAGGGTGCTGTGAAACAGATACTGCAATTTGTAAAACTTGAAATTATTCACTTACCTTCCTTTCGAATTTTGCCTGGCTAGCTCAACAGAACTGACTGAGTTTTCAAAATGAAATCAAACACCGCAATATTACAAAGCATTTATACAGTATTAAATATTTTCTTTCATACAAAAGCATTTAGAACATTTACAACATTGTTTCTTTCAGACATAAAATAATTTCTAAGAAGTATTTATTACAAACAAAAATTGTTGCTTACCTTATTTTAAATTAAGAGAATTAAACTTATTCTTTTGAGGATGGTTTACCTGGTTATGATTATTTCCACGTTTATAAGATTTGTTTTGGCCAGAAAAAATCCTTGACAGATAATCTATTACAAGGTCTGAGTATTTCAAACTCTGATCACAAATTCTCCTGGTAAAACCCTTTACATAAAAATATTATATGATTAACACTTATTATTTTACCTTACATTAAATATAAATCAGTTTAAAATAAATCCAAAAGTGATACTTGCAGAATCCACAAAAACGTTCCTTGTAATAAAGTATCTTCTTATTTTAAATTGACGTCAAATCTGCTTACAAGATTTTCCATCAAAAAATTCTCATTTCAAATAGCAATTACCAAAGTACATTTCTGGTTAAATCTTCCTTTCGATTATTTAATAAAATCTTTAAAAATAGTGTTATCTGGAAGAACTTTCCCTCTTGTAATTAATAATTTTCATTTTTCGTTTTAAGTTACGTTTAAAGCACTGCTTCTTTGTTCATTGCAATCTCGCCACTATTAAATTACAATATGCTTACTGAATACTCAAATACTATTTCCGCATAGCAACTGCTCGTGACTTAAAATAACATTTCGAGCTCGAATGAATCAAATCAAATTAATGAATGAAGTCGAATTTCCTCCTTTGATAATGCCACCTGATATATTCAAATTTTTCTGTTTCCAGAAGCTAGTAGAAAAATGTGGAACATTATGATGCAAGGGTTCATGGAAAAAACAATTAGCGTTTAAATTTGCAGCGTTTTATTACCTAATTATCTGGTTCCAGTCACTCGTGACACACTGTTTGTCCTTGTACCACATATACTATTATTGCGGCATAGCATAGTAATGCTAAAAGATTCATATCTGATATTTCTTGGATTTTTATGGGTTTTCCGTGTTCCTGCCGTTTCTAGGAATAAAATGTTTGTTTATTAATGAGTTTATACGAATTTGACATATTCTTCCGAAATTTCCTTGCCAATCTATAGTCTATTCTAGAAAATTCTCTATTTAAAATAAATTTGTGTAATCCACAGGTAAATTATTTTAAACTTTAATTGGTGTCTTTATGCAAAAGGGGTTGCGTTTTATAGAAAATACTCGCTTTTGTTTTTGGGCATTTGAAATTTTACGAAAAGCGGGTCCATCACATATTGGTTTTTGTCTTTCTCTTCTAGAAATGGGCGTTTCCTATCGGAAGTGTCCTATTTGAATCACTCCGTACATAGTCATCAATTCACTATAATTGCAGAACTTAAGCACAATATAGTACATGTCATACATGTGTAACAGTATTGCTAGTACACCAAACACTTTAGTTGAGGTTCTCTCACAAAATGTACAATTTATTTTAAAGCACTCCTTTCCCTTCACAAGAAATATGTTTAAGCCAAACTACATAGATAACTTAAAGAATAATTATACCAATGTATGATCTTAATAAGGGTCGTCGTGTGAACTAAATATATGGTTTTTCGTAAGTAAGTAAAGGCTATCTTCCTCGAGCTACAAATAGATAGTCATGGCACATTTGACTCTAATCTAAAGTTAGACAACCTTCAAATGAAATAGCCATCACCCTGATCAAAAAATTTAGTACCTTGAAAATAATTATACATTCTACAAGTTTGGTAGCATCTTGGCCTTGAAGTGAGCCATAATCTGTACTGTATATTTACTCAGTTTGTACACATTTTTGCAGGCGTGGGTTGTTTATATCTTCAAAAGTCACGAAATGTCTGCTGAAAAATACAACAATGTACATCGATAAACCATCCAGTACATCCCGTTCTGAAGAGGTGTTCTTTGAAATCAAAAAAAGATAGTATTTCATTGAAAATAACTGCGCAAAACCTGAATTTATTTACAATTTGCTTAAATTAGCGAAGAACCATGTTATTTAAAATATAATAAATAGATTAGTAAATCATTAAAAGTCTAGCACTAAACAAACTCATTTGTTAAATTTGCTTTTATATTTTTAAACTCATGTTACGTACTTCAAGCCTTAAGGGAATAATTGATTCAGAATCCAATGAACGGACATACAGGATGCCTGGATTTCGAAAGGGCCACATGGGTAACTTTAACATCTGAAGAGATAAAGAAATTGTTAAATTAGCGAAGGTGCATGTTCAATAGCTCATTAAGGATTTATTTTCAAATTTTACTTGCCATGGCCAACTTGGTTAAAATTTAAAAATAAACAATCTCATAATTGCTTTTATTTGCTGTGACTTTTTTATTAGTAAACATATTGAGATGAGGTTGGAACTAATTTGCATGGTAATTTAAATACTTGTATTGTCATTCAATAAAACCAATTTCGTTTCTTCAAATTTTTAGTAATCTAATCTAACCTCAAAATTTTTGATTGGTACCTGCAGTTTTTAAAACCTTTCAAGAAAATTTTTTTTAATACAACCATGTATGACATGATATTGAAATTTCCACAAAATTTGCATGGTAATTAAAATACTTTTGATGACACTTAAAACCAATCTCATTTTTGACCACAAAAATAAACTTAACTATACAAACAAAAATAATATTAAATTGCTCAAATAACCCACCTTTGTTTGCAGTGCAAAGTTGGCACCTTTTCTGAACACGGTTAATTACTTTACAGATAGTATTGCCATTGATACTGTGAAATGCTTTATTAAGTACTGTTTCCTACAGTTCTTTAACGTTGTTGTATGTAGAACCATACATTTTATTTTTAACAGTACTCCATAAAAAGGTGTCCCATAGAAACAAATCAGGTGATCTTGCACAGTAACATACTGTTCCATTAGTTGCAATTACCTCTCATTACATCGCTCCTTTAAATAGTCTATACCAACACAAGTACTATGTGAAGGATACCTATCCTGTTGAAAACACATCTGTCTAGTAGTTTCTAGTGGCAACTCTTTTATTAAATCTTCAAACTTCTCTTATAAAAAAGAGAGCTATCTTTGTCCTGTAAAAATAATTGAGCCTATTATTTTATTATTTATTCTGCCACACCAAAAATTGAAATTGAATCTAAATTGGTTTCAAACTGGAAGTCAGCTGTAAGTTAGTTTGGAAGATAGTAATGCTTATTATGTTTATTAAGCATTCTACAATTGGTAAACATAGTTTCATCTGTGCACAAAATGAAATTCTTGAAATTGGGATTTGAATTCAGTTGTCCCAACGCACAGTTAGAAAAGTGTAGTGTTTTTTCTTCGTCTTCAGTTATTAATGTATGAGATGGTTTAAATTTATAACGTTTATACTAAATGTTTCTTCAAACTCTCCAAAACTTCAGCCTTTAGCATACCTATACCTCGCGAAATGTCTCTTGAAGAAGTAAATATCAGATACAATGTATACCCATGTTTTATGTCGCCCTAAAATTACAGTTGATATGATTTTATAATATTTATTCGAATAGCGATGATCTAATTCTTAATGTCATATTTAGCAACTAAAACGTTCATCTAATAAATTGATTGATGTACATAGTATGTAGCAATAATTATAATTTTTGATTATCCAGGTTGGGATCAAGTCCAGACAATAGATTCCTTACTTCGTAAAGGTGGTTACAAAACAGTAATATCAAATGATTTACGCCGTAGTATAAAATTGACTCGTTATCAAAGTGAGAAAATTACAGTGTCTTATCAGGACTACATGAATCACTGGAATAATCAAAGGTGCTAGCAGCTAATATGGGGGCGTGCACCTGCCATGCCCCCATGGAATACATCACGTTATCCACTTACCGTACCCACATACAGACCTTCAACATTAGTAATGGTACAACCATCTTCACCAATATCCTCTTATCCAGTCCCTAATTTTGTACAACCTCCTTTTATGTTACCATCAATACCAGCATCAATTCCATCTTTGTGGGATAATTATGGGGGTCCTTCAAGCCAACAAGACTTACCCATGTTACCCTCGCCAGAATTCCAAAAGAGTGGTTATCATTCACCACCTTTTCGAAAACGGAAGTGAATTCATATCTTTATATTTGTTTTTAACACAACCGTGCCTAAAAACCATTGCATCAGATCTTCAATTTTATCTCTTACTTGTGTATGTTACCTAAAGTTATATGTTTACTCATTAAGCAGTAATGAGCAATTTAGGAAACTTTTAATTTAGTTAATTGTATTATTCTTATGTTATACTACTCACATGTTTAAGGAAAAGATACCAAGTTTAATGATCGTAAATAGTTTAATTTTTAGTTTTAACAATATTCTGGATTTAGTTAATAGTGTAAATCAATCTACATACTTTTCGTATCATAATTATGATTTAATGGTGTTTATTTATGGTACGTATATGTATATATGATGACAAAACAATAATTATAGATTAAGAAAAACTCTATAGGTTTATTTTGTAAGCTGTGCTTTGTCACCATTCTCGTTAACACACAAGACTCAACATGATTACATATAATTATGTTTATTTTAATATATAAGGTGAATATGTCATTGGTTTTAACAACTGTGATAAGCTATTTTGATTACTTTTGAATTTTAGTATTCGGACACTTTTTCCAGTCCAGAAATGAATATGCTGAATGGAATTATAGTTTTTCAGTTGGATGTGTACTTTTTACTTAGTTTGGATAAAAAATTAAAAAGTAGGGATACCATTGCAAAGACTTTGTATACCAAGACTGTCCAAAAAGGGGAATCAAAATAAAATCTTTTACATAATATATGTCTTTTTCACTATAGTTGTGGTTCGCATTGTAGTAAGTGGTATTTTAAAAGCAAGAGGTGTGAGATGCAGTATTAATGATCAATATATGAACATGTTATAAATTTAAAACGGATGAACACTACTTAATTGTAAACAGCGATACAGTGAATTATCTGCAAGTTTTTAACAATTTTAGAATTTTAGTTAATGGCAAATTGTGGTAGTCTAATCATTATTACCGATACAGTTGTAATACAAATTATTCTTCTTTAGCTTCTGAATAGTATTTTATAGTTTTACTGTGTACATAGTGCACATTTTCATCTAGGGGTTTTGTTGGTAAATCTGTTTATGGGTTATGCTCTGAACGAAGTTTACAAACGTGTGACTGGTTCTTTTTCGTGTAATCTAATGAAATGTTAGTTATAGTTAATTGTATTTAATCTAAAAATGAAAATTATAAGTACAGCAAATCAGGCTATAACTTGTATAATCTGTATCACAATAATATAAAGACATATTTTATATCATTTGTATAATAGCCAGTGATGATAATAAAAGAGGGAAGCATGAGTTGTGTTGTGTAGATTGAGAGAGTGGATGCATTTCTAGATTTTTGTATATTATTTATAAACAACAAGGCAACTATAAGTAGTCTTATCAGCTTTTAAGGGTCAATAAATTCTCTGGTTTATCATTCATCCTGGTTCGTATTTTTTTTCGCAAATGAGATGCATAATTACTGTTTTTATAAACAAGGTTGATTTTTAGTAACTGCTTATCTTTATTCACACAGTGGCTATAGTTATAATGCTTGAAGTATAGACATGCAGTTTTGAACGAAACTGTTTGAAGTTATTATATGGACGTTATGTATTACGACACAAGGGACGTAGGGTACAAGCAAACGGGATTTTAAAATTGAAATGTTTGTGGCTTTAAAAATGGGGATGGCAAATTGAACAACTGAAATCATCTCAGCAGGGAATTTCAGGCAGAGTTCAGATAAAAATACTAAGAAAATGTTTAGAATATAATGTTTGATTTACACATACCTAAGGAACTGTTGCAGAATTTTGTCGCCAAAGGTATCAGAAATTATATACTTATATATAATTATTAGTACACACGAATTAAAGGAAAAGTGAAAATCTTTATCCAAAACAATAAAAAAAAAAAAAAGTAATAGTTTCTAATACATTCTAACCAACTAACTTTTACTCTTACATCGGATGCTTATCTCATTCTACCATTCTGATTTTGCCAAACAAATCAAAACTGCCTAAATTCTAAACTTGATAATTTATGTGTTTTTGATCATTATAACCAGAGGTGATTTTCACTTCACACCCTTCGGTTAAATAAATTACTATGTTACTTATTTTACCTCAGGATGGTGAATGAATGAATTTTACTTTCGTACTATTTAAGCAAGTAATTCTTCGATGCGGTCAGAAGCAAGCATTAGAAAAATATTCATTAATACGCACTTTTATATGAGCAAAAATTCCAATACCATGACTTGCATACTCATAGTTTTAGTCAATTTAATATATTTTTGGTAGAAACATCAAATAAATTTTCATGATAAGTTTGTGACATTTCCAAAATTATCAGAAATTATCTTGGTAATATGTAATTTTTGATTTTTCATTTCAATCAATCAAAATTAAATTTCCTGACACACGAAATTTGAGATTTTTAGAATCATTTAAATTATTGAAAGATTTAAGGATGAGAAATTATTGTATTATAAATTCATTACAAAATCTCATCTGGAATTTTGTTATTTTCATGTTGCTATTAAAGTTTTATACAATATTGTTATCAAAATTTAGCAAAATGTTTGCAATTTTCCCATCGCTTTATGGTGTGATACAGAACCCCTGTGGTAATTCCATGTTTTGAAAGTTTATTTTGATGTAAACTTTAAAGTATTAATGAATGTTGAATGAAAGAAAACAACGTATTTATAGAATGGCTATTTTTGTGAACATAACCTCCATCAAGTTTGATGCATTTTCTCCAGTGGGATTATGTTGTGATGTGTGATCTAAACGTTACGTAATCAAGATTTTTTTTGATATAACTATATACAGTGGTAATCATTCTATAAGCTGTTTTCAAATTGTTTTCTCTGAACAATACTTCGAGGTGAGTGAAGAGATAATGTTGCTTTTGCTCAAACTGGCATGTGTTGTAAATGAATAAGCTTTTTGAAATGTAATTTGTTAGAGCTTAAATGCTGTTGGTGATTTCTGGTTGTCTGAATTTTTCTAGGCTACCAATTAAACTAAAAACCAATTGCCATAATTTTTCTCAACCTGCTATTGTGTGCTTTCTTTGGTTTTGGAAATATATCTTTTGTGCCACTGTTTTGATTGGTTCATAATGTGTGACAGATAATTCTGGGCCAGCATCTCATTGCTGGTAGATCTTTCATTGTATTTTAAGGGAGGAGTAAACATTTGCAGCATCAATTTAATATACAACCTATCCATTCTCATTGTGTGTGCATAACACTTTGTCAGCATGTTTTATCATTGGCACTTTTTTCCTCATGGTAAAAATCTTCACATTTTAAGTTAATGTATGCATTCCAGAAATATTACTTTGTGATTTATGCTTCTAAATATATATATATATTGCTATGATAAGAGGGTTGTTTAAGGGTAGATTAAGTCATAGGGGTTGTAGAATAAATGTAAATAATTTTAACGTTTAAGGAAAAAACAAACAATTCCACCAATTATAGGCGTAAATCGACTATTTTACAAAAGGTCAATAGCGAGCACACTGTATATAAATTATATTTAATTTAATGCATAAGAAAGAAGCTCATTTTGCATTAATCCGATACCATTTAGCTAAAATAATACGTCGTATAATATGTTTTAAGTTAAATTTATAAGTCCAGAATTGGAAAGAAACGAGTGAAGATAAGGTTTTAAACGCAACAAATTGCATCAATATAAACACGTAATCGGTAAAGATAAACAAACTGGCATTCTAGATATTTAATAATTTCCTCAAAAATGTCAACGCATGAATAAGTAAACGCATTGTAATACGTCATTATTAGAAAATGATTATGTAACTGGGAATATTACATTTGTTTAGAAATCCAACATATTTTTAATAACAGATAAATAACAGACGGTTTGTTATACGTTAAGCTTTGGACTATAAGCGACACAAATATAAAATACATGACAGAATCAAAGGAATATTTGAAAATTTTAAGAAAATACTGTGATATACAGAACGCTTACGTGATCGGCAGAGTATTTCATCAAGAGTTAAACCAGGGATTTTGAGAAATACCGGGTTCTACAAGAGATAGGTGCAAAGTACAAGCCTTGACCGACGTGATTCGTGCCTTGTTGAGGATGGACTGTCCATTTTCGAGTTTCCCATTGTTTTTATAAGCTCCACCTATGCAGCGTTTTAATTGGCGTGTTTGTCGACCACGATCAAGGCTTGTACTTTGCGCCTATCTCTTGTAGAACCCGGTATTTCTCAAAATTCCTGGTTTAATTCTCGATGAAATGCTCTGCCGATCACGTAAGCGTTCTGTATATCACAGTATTTTCTTAGAATTTCCAAATATTCCTTTCATTCCGTCACGTATTTTATATTTGTGTTGCTTATAGTCCTTATCGTATAACGAACCGTCTGTTATTTATTTGTTATTAAAAATATGTTGAATTCCTAAACAAATGTAATATTTCTAGTCACGTGTTCATCTTCTAATAATGACGTATTAGAATGCGTTGACATTTTTGAGGAAATTATTAAATATCTAGATGCCAGTTTGTTTATCTTTACCGATTACGTGTTTATAATGATGCAATTTGTTGCGTTTAAAACCTTATCTTCACTCGCTTTTCTCCTATTCTGGACTTATAAATTTAACTTAAAACATATTATATGACGTACACATTATTATTTTAGCTAAATGGTATCGGATTATTGCAAAATGAGCTTCTTTCGTATGCATTAAATTAAATATAATTTATATACAGTGTGCTCGCTATTGACCTTTTGTAAAATAGTCGATTTACTCCTATAATTGGTGGAATTGTTTGTTTTTCTTAACGTTAAAATTATTTACATTTATTCTACAACCCCTATGACTTCCTCTTATCATAGCAATATATATATATATATATATATATATATATATATATATATGCTAGAATCCTATTAGTTAGTTAACTGACATTCTAGGTAATTTCTTTCGTAATTTATATAGGACATGAATGGTCGGTTGCCATCGTCTTCTCCATTAGTCATGTCTTTTGTTTAAATTTCAAACTATGGCGAATTTGCTTCTTGCTTGTACTGAGTTTGTGTTTATAAAAGCTTATCAAAATTAGAAAAGTATTGGATGTAATTGCATTGGTAAATATTATTTTATGTAGTCGATGCTGCTTGATACAGAACGAGACAATTGAGTATGTCTTTCACTTGACACTTAAAAACGAATTTTTGTCGATTGGTTATATAAATAATTAGGAACTGTTACATTTCCATAATTTTGCATATTATTGTGACAGTTCTTGATTTACTGGATTTCAAATGTAGCTATTGATTGAGAACATGATGTAGGAATTATGATGATCTCCTGTATATGAAATTTCATAAAAATTTTGAAATCAATTAATTTGTGTTTAAAAATTTGATTTACAAGAAATACAAATATTATAGTGTACTAAAATCGTTAACGCCTTCAGGGTGAACCAAAAACACTGTTTTTAACGATACTTGATAGTCTGCTTTTACTAACAATCTGTTCAGTGTATACATGTACTAATTGTATTTTGTAAGTTGTACTTATAAAGTATGATGAATTATAATGCTTTTGTAGTCTTCATTTTTTAAAACAAAAAAAAATACATTTTTTATTCAAAATAATAAATACTGTTTATTTAACTAAATTTCAAGTTTTAACTATTTGAATTACAACTTACTACAATGGGCTACTAAATTTGGTGCTACACTTTCAAAAGGCAAATCATATTCTAAGCAAATTAATAGATTGTGTAATAAAGTTAAAATTTATTTGCATTGTTTAAACAATATAAACATATTCTATTTAAATTTATAAAACTAATGGTTAACGAGAATGGATGTACAGTGGCACTTGACCTTATGTTATACAAGTTTTTAATTTGTAAGTTATTTAGTTATATACATGACGCATGTGTTTTATATAAAATGTTATATCTTTAAAGTTTTTCAGTACATTGTATTTGTTGTATCTGTAGTTAATATGTTGTGCATCTTGTATATATTTGCATACTATTCATTTAAACACATTTTCTTCCATTTTGTTAAATCGTTCTTTTCACTATTTTTCTGTTTTAAAATATTCATTTCTGATGTTGATGATTTTATTTATTATAAAGGAATGCACGGTTGGATTATGATTTGACTAGTAATACATAACTTTGTTTAAAAATGAATCTTCTGTTAGAAGACAGAAGATTCTGTTACTGATCAAGTAGGAGGTATATATTAGATACATTATAAATATTTTTCTTGGTATCACGCATCACTGTTTAGTTAACTTTTAGCAGATGTGCACACGGTAGAAACATCTGCACTTTTAGTTAATATATATTGTTCTAAAAAATATTACTTTGTGATTAATGCATCTAGGTGCGTGCCTATCACAGTTCTGTTGGGTATTAAGCATGGTGTGTCCAATTTACTTATTTCATAATGTGTTACAACATGAATTTAGTCATTTCCTTTGCTGGCACGTCTTCACGAGTGAGCATAATTATTTGTCTGTTGAAAAGAATATAAACACGTTTTGCTTGTTAGTGTTGTTAAAAGTAACCCATATTCAGTCAAGTAATGACATTTATTAGAAGTTACCCACTCTTATAAACGTCACTAAGAAAACTTTTTTCATTTTCATTAATTAGATTTGTATTTTTATGGTATAATACATGATTTGGTTGCTATTATTTATATGTAGAGTTTTTCATCTATGTATGTTTTGATGTTATTTTTCGTAACATGTGTTCTGAAACTTTAACTTTGCAATTAAATAAGTCAATAATCAGTAGAAAATCCTTGTGTTTCTATTTTCAACTGATTACTTTGTTCCGTATTTTGGTTAGGGTATAATTAAATGTACATGGTCTGAACTTGGTTTCATTTCATTTTATGACTATTAGTTATTAATTGGAGCCACTTGTTCGATTAAATTTAATTTTCTGAGCAAATCATTGAAAATACTAGTGTTGGCTTTTCAAACATCCTATATTTTAGAGGGTTGTTTATTAAATGCCAAAAATTCGAACTTGGTTTTCAGACAAAATTACGAGCATCGCATGCTTTAATTGCTTGTTAAGATAATGTTTTACCACAATGTTAACTGATATTTTTAAATGAAAAAAATCCAAACGCCGAAACAGGTTATTAAACTAGAAAATTTTATAACATAAAAACTGAATCAGTCGTCAGCCTCTGGCACAGTTCCAAAGCTCAAGAATTGGTTAATTATTTTATATATATATATATATATATATATATATTTTTTCTGGCTCGTAGTAGTGTTTTTAAAAGCATGGTACAGATCGGCTTTGATTGCACATTCATGTTCTAAATAGGAACCTAATGCAGATCTCCAAATCTAAAATTGTTTATCAGAAGTAACCAGATACAGCAAGTTTATTTTGAATGGAAACCAACGTAGCCGTAACAAAGTATGCTTAAAATATGTTAGGGATGAATATAACTATATGTAGTTACAAAAATATATTCGACTCTGTAGCTGTTTGTAAATATAGAAAATAAGAAAATTAATTTTAGGCAAGGTATATTTTAAACTTAATTAATTTTAACGATCATTTAAAGTCAAACTAGTAACTGAAAGACGAAATTTATAAGACCGCGAGCAGAATTTGAACATGTAACCTTTTCATTAGTACTGATGTTCTCCGAATTGAGCATGATAAGTAACTTAAATTATAATGTTCATACTAACTACATACTGCACTGTACTCTATTTTATATACATATCAGTACAAAGAAAATGAGGTTAGTGTATAACAAACATAATAAATCGTTCGAAATTTGTGGCAAAAATTCATAGTTTAACCATTGTGTAATGTAGCGATTCGGCATTATTAATAGATTCAATTTTTTTTATTTATTAACAAAAATGAACATTTTGTTTAATATATTATATCAGGTTTCACTGTATTGTAGCACCTCAGATTGGTGAAATCGTTTACCTACAAATAGCCAACAAAAGCTTGAAATAATCAAAATTATTTAGTTATATAAACCTGATTCGAAGCATCGTTATAGGGCACTTTCTTAACTAAAAGTACCATGACCATAATGTGATGGTGATTCATATATTTATTTTTGATTTATAACCAATTGAAAAACATTTATTATGTCGTTGTATTGAATTTAAATACAAAACAGTATTTATAAATATTTCCAGAGTATTGTTTGGAAATATATTAAATTTTTACTCGATCTATTTCTGCCATCTGATGAATTTATAGATCCCTTTTAATATTTATTTTCGTAATGTTTTAGTTTTTACACTTAGAAATTAGTAAGTTATGTTTATAACCTAGTTTAATTTCTTATATCTTGATTGTTTTAAAAATGAAAAACTATCCGTAATTACTAGTCTAACCATTTTTCAACTCGAATTGTTTTGTTTCATGAAACATCAACCATCAAATTATATGATGGTAAAACTTAATAATCACTGCCATTTTAATCATCTTCTTTAACTAGTTCATTTATGATCATTCATGATCATGCTCAAAAATTAAGATAACGAACAATTGAACATCTTTGTTCAGTGATCTCCTTGTAAAGCCCAAACATTTTTACAATTATGCAAATTATGAGAAACATGCTGTGATTGGGCGTTTACAGTTATTATTATAAATATTCCATAAAGTGTTTGTGACTATAATATGTAATTATGTCACTATCCAAATGGTGCAAAGTAGTATGTAATATATCTCCTTGGGTATTTCTGGAGCTTAACATCACAAACTTGTTAGCTTATATCCAGCAAAACGTTTTACATATCTACAGCTTTATGTATTACTGAATACAATATGGTTAATAAGTAACGACAATGGAATTCCAATATTTACACTTACTATTATTGTTAGTAATGAAAGTAATTCCTCTCCTTATTTATTAATCATATGATGTTGCAATAGAATTTTTTAGTTATATAAAAAACCAGTTGTAAAATTGTGCCTACTGCTGGATTTATGCCATTTGAATTAGACACAGTCATGTAATTTATAAGTAATTACTAATTGATAACTGTTAGTATATTATAATTATAAGATGTGTGTATTGTAGTGGGGTCTAAAAGGTTTAATAAAATTACATTTTTTACATTTCATTTATCTTTATCAAATTTTTAATTTTTGTTTTTATAAATATTAATATTATATAATGACATAATTACTTTGTTGCAGGTGAAATAGTCATTGGCCAACATTTATAAGGGCAATCTTCGCTTTCATAACTTTGCAGTGTATCTATTTTATAACGCCACTGATTATATTGACAACTTGAGTATGCAGACGTATATTTTTTCCCTTATACTTTTGTTATACTTAGATAAATTATAAAGGTAAACCATAACATTTACATAAATTCGGTTTTTAATGCTAAATTATAAAATAATGACCACCAATCACAAAATGCGACACTAAGTTCTCCAACATGGAAATACAAATGTCAATCGCCATACTTGTTGATATTATTATTCTGCAATATAACCTAACTTTTTACAACTTTAAATTTTTAGCTGTCAAACATAAAGGTAATGTAACCGAACCAGCACAAACAATTTTTTGTTATAGTCCATTCGCTTTTAACTTTAGTATGACGTCAAATATAGTAATGAAGTGTTGACAACTGTATACAAATAAATACCTAGAATTATGTTTGAAGGATATTGTCATTTAACGCAATAACAGTTGGCAGTTCTGTACAGTGTTGCCACCAATTCCTCTTGCTAATGGGAGTGTTTGTATATTTTTCATTAAATACATTAGAATTTAAACTAATATTGGCAATGTAGCATTTATCCAGTTGTGATGTCATCCTAAAAAACGAATGGACTATAACATTGTTACATGCCGAAAATCGGCTATGTATCATTTTTGGTTTAAATTTAAATTTGTGAGAAAATTCCCGCCATTATTTCAAATAAACTTGTGCATTTCCGCCATCCCGGACAGTTGCGTCGGCGCAATAGAATGTGCGTGGTTTGCGACACAACCAGACATTATTATTAGCCAACGAGATGTCGAACGGTAACGTTTGCCTGTGTTGTGGTGCTGTCTTTTCTCTTTCAGAATGTAGGTTCCTCTATCGTACCTCTGCCTCTTATCGTTCCTTACCTGGTTATTCCTTACCGCACCGCTACAAATGACAAAAAGGGAAAACAAATCAATCTGGTTTCAACGAGGACATGACGTAACCAAACAACACCCAAGGACCCTGAGTTGGAGCTGAACGGAGCGTTTTAAGTGATTACCTCGATTTATTTATGTTTTTGAGTGCCAATGGTATCATTATAAACGCATTTGGTATGTGATACAATTGACACGTAATTATGTCGTAATATTATTATTATTGTGCAATATTATTAACGGGGAGCGTATCAGTGTTGCCAACTGTGGAAGTGGCTCTGAACACGCGGCGACGAAGTTATAACAGTTACCCGGGAGTATAACAACATATACTATTTTATGATATATAAAAATACCTTTTGCCAAAACTCTCTAATAAGGTTCCTAAGAATTTTTTAAGGCTTATAATGTAAAAAGAATAATTTAAACAACAATATATTCTGGCGGCTACCTTATTTTTTATATTATTTTAGACAAAACTTGACCACAATTCCTGAAATCATCATAATACAGTTTATATTGGTTGCATTCATCTGTAAAACAAAACAACTATCTGAAACAGTTAATATCTGCTATACATAATATCATATCTGCTACAGTGAAGTCTCCTTTAGTGCTCTTACTTTTATAATCATGTCTATTTGTACAGCTTGTAAAATTCCATTCAATGCTTCTTCATATATTGTACCATGCTCTGTTTGTTCAAATTTATTTCATGCCACATTGGATTGTGCAGGTCTATCTGCTTCTGAATCAAAAGTTTTGGACCTTAAGAAGAAGCAGATGATGGTCTATAAATGTATAGATTGCCATTCTAATGGCAGTGGAAACAATTTTGTTGATGTTTACTCTCTGTCTGCTGACCTTAAAGATATTAAAGCATCTTGTGGAATTTTGTCAACACTCCAGACTGAATTAGCTGATGTCAAGTCTCATATTGATGGTATTGTGAAATCACTAGAAGAGCTGCCTCGTCTACAGGGCCAAGTTGATACCCTACAGCTGAGAATATCTGAACTGGAATCTGCAAATCCTTGCTCCACTAATAATACTGAGAAGATGTTCTCTGAATTTCAAGATCGTATCTCACGTTCATGTAATGTCATTCTTTTCAACCTTCAGGAGTCAAGTAATGGTAATGCAATTGATGACATTAATCTTGTGAAAACTGTATTGGAGCCCATTGGTATTGAACTTTGTGATATTAAAGTTAAGAGAATTGGGCGGCTTAATGTTAACAATAATAATAAGACTAGACCTGTTATTGTAACGCTTAACAGCTCTAGAGATGTTTCTATTGTTTTCAGGAACAGGTTTAAATTGAAGCACCCAATCAGAGTATCGTTTGATAAGACGAAATCTCAGCAGCAGCAATATGCTAATGCTCTCTCTGAACTTAGGACAAGATCGTCTGCTGGGGAAGTTGACCTTGTGGTCAAGTATTTGGATAACGTTCCACTGTTGTTCAAAAGAGCAGTATTACTTCTCAGTCACAGACAAAAAAATAGTTCATGTTGATAAATCTAATCTAGTCATCTATTATCAGAACTGTAGGAGTCTGAAGAATAAGTTTCGTACTTTGCAAGTAAATTTAAGTCAGCTGACTATTTCGCCTGATGTTATAGTTTTCACCGAGACCTGGTTGGATAGTGCTGTACTGGATAGTGAAATTGGCCTGGATAATTATGTGCTATATAGAACTGATAGGTCTGTTCAACATAGTAACCTTACGCTGGGTGGAGGTGTGCTTGTTGCTGTAAGCAAATCTTTTCTTTCTGCTTTATGTGAAGTTGATGATAGTTGCTGTGAGCAGGTCTTTGTAAAGATTAATCTAAATTTCAAGAAATTGATTATTGGAGCAGCCTATATACCTCCGATGTCCTCTATACAAGTATATCAGTCTTATTCTGCTGCTTTGGAGTCTCTACTTAATTCTTTTACTAATGATGAATTGGATGTTATCTTGCTGGGAGATTATAATTTGCCGCAGGTCATATGGACAAATGAAGAGGATTGCTCGTTCAAGATTTTAGGTTATCTTAATCCTAGTTCTCGTCTGCCGTTGAAGTAGTGAGTGATATGGTGAATACCTTTGGTTTAAAGCAGTACTTTCCTTTACCTAATAATAAGCCATATTCTTTGGATTTACTATTTACTACTTTGGCTAAAATCAGTGTAATTTCTTCTGATGAGTATATATTACCGGTTGATATTCACCATGTCCCTTGCTACTTTGGTATTGATATTTTGCCAGGCTCTTTTGTTAATTTGCGTAGCGTAATTAAAAGTTTTGATTTCTACAATGCGGATTGTGATAAATTAAGTCTTGAATTTGATAATGTTGACTGGGACTCTCTTAAATTCTAATGATGTAAATTTAGATGTTGCTTGCTTTGAAGATCTAGTCCATAATATTATAAGTCGAAATGTGCCTTTGAAAACTAGACGTATTTCTTCCTATCCAAGTTGGTTTTCTGCTGAACTTTGTAAATATTTAGTATCTAAGAAGATTGCACATAGGCGCTGGAAAACCTCTGGTAAACTTCATGACTTTATCGAATTTAAGATGTTAAGAGCAAAATGTCTAAGACTGTCTAGGTTAAATTACAATGATTTTATACTAAAGGTTGAGAATAGTTTTATAAGTAATGTTAAGTCATTCTGGTCATTTGTCAATAAAAAGATGTTCTACTAGTTTTCCAGCTGTTATGCGACTTAATAGTTGTTATGGTCGTACTGAGTCTGAGATTGCTCAGCTGTTCTCTGATTGTTTCAGTTCTGTTTATAGGGTAACGCCGAATCTTAATGCTCCATTCTTGAATAGTTGTCCTGAACTTGATGTGCCTGTGATTAGTTCTGAAGATATTGACTATTGTATTAAGAGTATGAATGAAAGTGACAGTACAGGTCCTGGTTTATTACCAACTAGGTTATTGAAGAAATGTATTGCCTCATTGAAGAAGCCTCTTCTTGTATTATTTAATAAATCTATCAAATTGGGTGTCTTTCCTACTTCTTGGAAACTTGCGCATATTACTCCGATTTTTAAGTCTGGCAATAGACAAGATATTTCGAATTATAGGCCTATTTCACTGCTTGGCTCTTTCTCTAAGCTTTTTGAGTCAATAATCGTTAGTAAATTAACTAATCTAGTTTATCCTTTGATTAATAGCAGTCAACATGGTTTTATTGGAATATCTACTTTGACTAACTCTCTTCAGTTTACCACAAATATATGTGTGTCTCTTGAATTGGAAGGACAGGTTGATGCTTTGTTTCTAGATTTTGCCAAAGCTTTCGATACCGTTAATCATGGTCTTCTTATTCACAAATTATTTTGTTTTGGTATTAGAAATGAATTTCTCTCTTGGTTTAAATCTTACTTAGAAAATAGGGTTCAAGTAGTGAAGATTGGTGGGTGTTTATCAAGTCCTATTCGTGCTATTTCTGGGGTTCCAGGGTTCAAATTTAGGTCCGCTTTTGTTCATACTATTCATAAATGATGTCTGCAATGTAGTAAAATTCTCTAAAATCCTTTTATATGCGGATGATCTCAAGTTATATTGTAATATAAGTAATACCACTGACTGTATTAATTTGCAGTCAGATCTTAATGAAGTTGTTAGATGGTCAGTCGAAAATGATTTGTTGTTAAACATTGCGAAATGTAAAACTATGTCCTTTACTAGGCGTTCTGCTCTTACTTTCGATTACAGTATATTGGGTATTGATTTAGAAAACACTAATTCTATAAAAGATCTTGGGATCTTTCTGCAATACAATTTTAGTTTTAATATGCATTTAGATTATGTTATAGCTAGATCTCTTAGGATGCTAGGCTTTATTATACGATCTACTAAGGACTTTAAATCTACAAACTCTGTTATTTCCTTGTATAGAGCTTTGGTTATGCCTATTCTTATGTATGCCTCTGTTATTTGGACGCCATATACTGCTTGTGATACAGTAAAACTTGATAAAGTTCAACATTTGTTACTCAGATATCTGGCATTCAAGAGTGGATCTCCTATGTTACCATTTGATCATAATTATGGTCCTGTGGCTTCTAAATTTAATTTGCCCACCATAAAATCAATGCATGATATTTCTGATGTTATCTTTGTTTATAAGGTTCTAAATGGTTTCTTAAATTGTGAATTTACAGTGGGGCATTTTGCCCTTAGTCTTAATTCATATCCGACTAGACATCATCGTTTACTGCGGGAGCAAACGCATAAATTTAATTTTGCTTTCTATTCTGCCTGTCCTAGACTGCGTAGGAAGTGGAATTCTCTTGATGAGACTGTTCGAAATTCTGATCGCTTAAGTTGCTTTAAACCTATTATTCGTAAATTACTGCATAGGTACTGAGTCCTATATTCATTTTGTTATAGTTTATAACTAAGTTATATTTTATAGCTCTTTATTTTGTTATTCTTTATTAATTTTGTATAAGGACCTTTGTGTCCGTGGATTTATCAATAAATAAATAAATAAATAATCTCCTATTTTTGTCTTTTAAACAAGTTCCAAATAGTATACTAAGGGATTATTAGCATTATATATTTACTAAAGGGATTAAGTTGCTTAAAATATAATTAGAATTCTTGAAATCATTCATCCACTCTTGAAGAGCTATTTAGAAATTTTGTGCAATTGAGTGTTTTGGTCCTTTTTTTTAGTGGTTTGTGCTTGATTGCATATTAAGCATATAAAATGATTTGTTGAAAGTCTTTTTAATTTAATTTAAAATCAATCAGTGGTTATAAAAGAACGACAAATTGAGAATTATTAAACCTTCAAAAGTGATAGAAAAAAAGTGGATTCAGAGAATTTAGGATAATTATTTCAATTGCGTGCATTGTAATGAAGACAAAATTTTTTAATCTGTCAGTGAAGGAAAAATTCATACAAAAAATCAGCTTGTGTGAAAAATAACACTGACATCACATTAATTTAGTGGTTTATCCAATGCAGAAGTACAAGTTTGTCAAAGAAATGGGCTTTTATTTTATAGTACAATTGAAAATTTGAACTTTATTAGGGATACAGAATTTAAATGCTATGGTGGATACTTGATGGTTTTAAGCTACATCGTGTAAATAAATATTGGAAATTATTTGGAAGCAAAAAAATTTCTACTTCAAAAGGAACAGGTAACGATACTGAACGATGACCAAAGTTATACGAAGGGTGTGAGAACCAGAACATTTTTAACTCTGATGAAAGTAGTATTTTGTATAATTTAAAAAAAGAGAAATGCATTAGGAAAATTGACCAAAGAAGGTTAGCAGCTTTTGTATCCACAACTATGGTAAACACAGAAAAACAAAGTAATTACTTGTCCTAGGAAAATCAAAACTTCTTAGATATATTAAAATGTTACCAGTGAACTATGAGGCAGACAAAAAAGTCATGTACGATATCAGAAAATTTGGAAGCGGAATGATGAAAATGGAACAGGATGTTAAAAAAGATTTGTTAATTTTTGTTAACTGTTCCACACTTATATAATTTTTTACCATTACCATAAACGTGTGCGTTCTTTTGACAAGCATGTTTAAAACTAGTACATCGCACCTGTAGCGAGATAATATCGAATCGCAACAACAAACAATAGTTCTACAATGTGACGTTTCTTGTCACGTAACTACACCAAACGTGGATACGGAATTTAACATTGATGCACACAAAAGAAAACAAGTTGCATATCTGTAGGTGTGCTGATACTTAGCTCACAAGCTGTCGGGGGTGAGTCAGCATAGAAACGCCATGGTCGTCAGCATACATTTACTCTGCTACCATAATTGCAGCAGCGGTTTGGGGACAATAGTAGTTGGTCTACAGACAAAAGCAGTTGTTCGACATAAAGAAAGAAACCATTTGGCCTCCAGCTAAAAAAAAGCGAATACACGCAAGACACCTAATTGTTGAACGGAAGAACGTGCATCGCTTTTTGAAATACGGAGACGAATAAAATGTAGGAAACACGTTGACGTACAGCTGTAGAATCAAATTCAACAATCGTTCAAACAACATGAATTCGAACTACAAATCCTAGCTTATCGAAGCGCGGTAAAACTGGAAAACCCGGCTTATATCGGATAGTGCACGACCTTATTTCAACAAGTCGTTACATTGGAACAATAGAGAAAACCATTATACGGTGTTCGTAAGGTATACCAAGATAGCGGCTACCTAAAAACAGGATATAACTATTTAATTTTAGCATAAACTTGTCGTTCGAAATAAATAAGTTCAAAATGAAAATTTGTAGAAAGCGTATTTATTATTGTAAACAGGGTGTTATCGAAGAATTTAAGAGATTACAGGATACCTTAAACAAAGCATAGACTATTTAATTTATCGAATAAATTTTCGTTGTAAAAGAAAAAGGGATTTGAGTTAAGGAATTTATTTGAGAGCGTGTTTATTATTAATTATGTTGAAAATCAACGTAACAAATTATTTTAATAGTTCCAAAAAAGTTTTTCAGACTCAAATTAAAGGTAATTCACTAAGAAACCAAAAACCATATATAACCTCATTACTTGATTTAAAGAACATTAATAACACTATCAGTTGACAAAAATTTTCTAAATCTAATTTCAAATCATAAGGAACTCGACTTTGCATCTTGCTATGTTGACAAAATTTCATTACCGCAAATCAACAAGTTCATTATGAATTTGAGGGCATCAAATTTATATTAGCCTTCCATAGATGTAAATACCAAATAATAAGTTCACTAGAAATAAAGCTCGCAACATAAAAATCTCGCCGCATGGCAAACTGGTTACCAAAATACTACAAATCATTTTACGGTGATCTAACAACTTATCCTTGGTGTGATACAGGTGAAGACATTGCAATCCTTATCAGATGCCATGACTACAGCTGTTTCTTCGGAACATTTTTATCAAGTGTAATTTGGTTGTCATGATAATTTATGTTAAGTAGATAAGTACAGATAACTTTAATTAATATCCGTGGTTGAAAACATTTTCCAAAATTGAATTGCAATATTTGAATTGTTTGATACTTGAATGATTTTTATAGTTTAATAGTTACATAGGTTAATGGTAGAATATTTTAATAGTTGCGCTAAAAAAGGATTACAAAAATGAATAATTATATGTAAGAGCTGGAAATACACACCGTTTGTTTGCCTGATTACAATACTTTTCACCAGGACGAAGGTTTGCTTTTATTGTGAGCCTTGTCTCCCTTTGAGAGTGAAATTTACATCTTGACTCTGAAAACTTGAAGGCGACTCCCCAGAATTAACTATTTCTTTTGGATCAACGAGTTACGAAAACGGTTCAGGATAACACGCCAGCTGCATATTGAGATTAAACCGATTATTTGAACGTTGTAGCTTGTTAATTTAACCTTCGAACAGTATTTTTATGGAATTAAATTTATTTTTGTAACGTGAAATCTTCAAATAACAGATATACAAAAGCAACCACATGACTTGAATCGCAAACAACTTTTTTTTGATTGCTTTAATAATAATATTTATATAAGGGAATTTATAGATTTTAAAAATAACCGTATAGGCATTTTAATACAGGAAAAAAAATGTTTCAATACTTATTGTTACATAATTGGAAGAATATAGTATTTATTTCCTTCTTCTTCACTACTGCAAGTGTATTACCACTGATAAAAATTAACTGCGGTAGCAATTATTATAAATTTTCTGACATGTAAAGTGATGAGTAACAAAAATTAGTGTAGACAAAGATAATAAGGTGTACATATTATTGTTGGAACTACTAAAAGATCAAAATGATGAGTTCAGCTGGGAGCACGTCCATACTACCACAATGTGATAGTTTAACAATTGTTAGCACACTTTTATTATATTTATACTGGTAGAAAAATATCAGATGTATACTTCTTTTTAATTATGTCATTAACTGAACTCGATAAATTGTTTATTGTAAATACAGAAGGTGCACTATTAAATGGTAGTCAGGCTTAAATTTATCACGAGGACTTCGATATTCAGAAATGGTTATAAAGCAGGGACACAGATGACAATATTGTTGTGGTTTTAGCATCAAAATGAAACACTACAGATCCCAACGTTAAGTTTTTATGTTTAATGTCCTAATAGGACTGATCCTTTTTTTAATAATAAATCTGACAATCTCATCCATCATTTGTTATTGTCAACTTACTACAAAATGAAAGGTTTGTTTCTAACTACATGTGAGAATTGCTCATAATATAAATGTTTTGTCAACACACCCCTGTTTTAAGGTTTCTGAAAGCAACTGCCCTATGAAGGTACATTCTCTTGCACAATCTGACAAGGCACGTATGCGGCTTCAGAACTACTAAGTGAAACCATTGCCTGTTTCTTTGATTTCCAGAAGACAAAATTATTATAAATCTTTATTGCATAACCTGAAATGCTTTTTCTGTCATTTGAATCATTTACATAATCAAACTCTGCATAAGCAATAACTAAATGACTTCTGAGTTGTCGATTTTTCATATCTAATTCCGAAATCAGTCAACTTTAAATATCTCAAAATGTTTTTCAAATATGACCAATGCTCCTTTGTGAAATAATTCTGAAAACGACTGACATAGTAAATCGAATAACAGAGATGTAATTCCTAACATTATACATCAGACATAAGAGTTCCCCATGTGGTAAGTTCAGTATTTCAGAATTTGACTCATTATTTTTCAAATTTAAGTTGTATATGAATACTTAATGTTTAACAATCGGTCATGTTATATTTAATTAACCCCTTTGGATCGTTATTCCCAAAATACCAAAGTAAAGTTACTTTGACATTTAGGTGACTAATCATGCATTTCAAACCTTTGTTTAAAAATTTTAATTCTGTCCATACACTAACTAAACAAAGTTATGCCATTTACATGTACAATCAAATAAATATCTTTGTCAAAGTATCAACAAGAATCCAATTGTGATCTTCCAAAATTCAAATTTAGTAAAAGAAAGTGCAATTTTTGATAACACCACTTAGGTGCTTCTCATAAGCCACCTAATGCTTTATTAAGTTTACATATGTACTTACTTTTGGCTGACAAATTCACATCTACACCAACAGGAAATTCCATATAACCGGTTCAGGTAAGTTGCCATTCCACAATACACATTTTACATCTAATTGATTTACAAAAAGACATCGTTTTACACTTAATCACAAGAGTTCTCATATAGAACGTATGCATACCACTGGTGAGTGTACTTCAACACCAGGTGCAAGCTTTTTCTGTAAACACCCATCTTGAATCAGTCACCTTTACAGCTTGAAGTCTGTCAATTATTTCTAAGGTTTCACTTCTTTTTAAAGCACCCGCTCGCTTTTAATAGCATCAATCCAATCATTTTCTTTTGAAATTGCTTCAAGATAAGTCTGGGGTGTGTTTGTTGCAAATTCTCTGCCAATAGTGCCTGCCAACAAACTTTCATTGTACAAATAATTCACTTCATATTTGTCAAATCCTGTAGATTGATTAATTTGTCTTCTTGGTCTCTGTTCTTCATTATTTTGTTGATCAACAAATACATTGGAATCATTCTCTGTCAGATTGATATTGAACCTCACTACTGTCACAGTCTTTGTTCCAATTCCGTTCTTCTTGACAACTTATATCTTAGTATTATTATATTTAAGTTAATTAAGGGCAACATATTGTTTTGAAACTTAACACATACTACCACAATATTCATCAGTAAAAATAGGTTGCTTTACTATATCTACATATTTATATGTTTTTATCTGCTCATATCCTAAGTCTGTACACATTAATCACCCATTCAATTTATGTATACTTATATGGTGACCAATTTTATAAATGACAAACTACACTTGTAGTTAATTTTATGTTTTAAATTAAGTATAATTTTTATTGTATATTGATACTGTGATATTTACCATCATGGGATAGGTACAAATAAATCTATTTATATCTATATTCTGGTATTTCCTTCTGGTTCCTAAACTTTGTTTCATCAAAAATAGTTTTATTGAAATCTCTTTTTTTTTATTTAGATTTCGCAGACGATATCCATTGTCAGTGTAGTCCACTAAAACAGTTTTTTGGCTTCTATGATATAGTTTATTTAATACATCTTCAGCTGGAATGTGCACATAACAGGTATCTCCAAATATCTTTATTATTGCCAAATTTGACTTTTGTTTGTACCATATTTCAGTTGGGGATTCCTTGTCTATAATCTAAAGGTTTCATTGTACAAATAAGCTGACACAGCAACAACCACTTCCCAAAAGATATCGATATCAGCATCGAAAATCAGGCACCGAGCTTTATCTAAGTGTTCGGTTATACCTGGGACACACCATTTTGTTCTAGGGTGTGGGATAGTGTACATTCCATCTTGATATCCTCTTGCCTAGGTTCTTAATTTGATTGGACATATATACTCTATTCCGTTATTGCACCTAAATTTCTGTGACATAATTTTAAACTTATTTTTTACCAGAACTAAATATTCTAAATTTCTCAAATGACTCACTCTTATTTTCCATAAAATAAATTGCTTCAAAATGAGTAATGGTCAATAAACGTAATGAAGTAAGATTTATCATTGTGACTGGCTGAGTTTAGTGGATCACGCACATCACTGAATACACACTCTAATACCTTCTTAACCTTTCCTCATCAAGTCAATTTTTAAACGTCTTTCTAGTTTGTTTCCCTTGAATTTATCTGATGGGAAGTGTAATGAATGACCCATTTGACCATGCCATAAAACTTTTTCTTTGACCGATGTTAAATTTGCTATACAAGTTAGTATATGTAAATGGACCATATATAGACCACCCTGCAACTTGTTTGAAGCCAGCACATTCTCATTATTCTTTTTCACAGTAATCTTGCCACTTTGAAAGATGACTTTCATGTCTCTGCATTCAATTTTCTTTACTGAAAGTAAATAATGAGTAAGGTTCTTGTAGACCAGGGCATTTTCTAGTTTTTTTCTAGTTTCCAAACGTAAAGTTCCCTCCACATTTGTTTCTACACAATGTCCTTCTTTACGAGGTATTCGCTTCCTTTTTACATGTTAAAAACTTTTCATATTCCCTCATTATCAAATGATATGTGTATCCTGAATCCACCACAAAATTTAGCATGCTCTCTGTATTTACAATTTTTTATAAGACAAGCATGTGATAAAAGATACCTTCTCATCCTTTTCAGCAACATTCACTTTCTTGCCTTCCTTTTTCTTAGAGGGACCTTCAACTTTTTCGTGCTCATGCAAACCACAAGAGAAGCACTTATAAGAAAACTTTTTCTTATGTATTTTATGGCTATTGAAAAATGTTGCACTTGAACAGTGGCTTTTTCTCTACACTGCTTGCTTTTCGCCTCTACTCTTAAGTAATTAGTTTGCTTTTTGCATAGTCCAAACGAATTGCAGCTCTGATATTGAAGCCAATAGTCGCTTATGCTCCTACTAGCATTCTTGAATTCTACCACTGTCTTTTCAAAGTTCACTGTTCGATAAGCAATGGATGTAAAAATCCTATAATTGTTATAATTGCTCATGTTGTGCAAATTTTCGATAGCTGATTGGGCTGATTTCTAATGTATGAACACTAAGTTGATAACAAATACTGAGGTTTTACAATTTTGCCAATAAAAATACGATAATTCACAACAGTGTAAACTCTTATTCTTTACATTTGATTTTTCCTATGCTCTACCCGAATATACTACATTGGCCTTACATGTAATTTTCCAATGCTCCACCCGAAGATACTACATTGGCCAGGAAGCGAGTTTTTTTACCTGGAAAATTTGGAATTTTATGGAACCCTTGCTGTTCCAAGCAAGGTAGGGATCTTTAACGTTGTAACAACACCCACACACGGGACCTCCATTTTACCTCTCATCCGAACGAGGGTGTATTTTTGTGAAAAATGCTCGCCTAACATTTTTCAAGCGGACCGTGTCAGGATTCGAACTCGGGACCTTGGGCGTATACTACATTGGCCACGAAATGAGCTTTTTTACCTGGAAAATTTTGAATTTTTGCCGAATTCTTGCTGTTCCAAGCAAGGTAGGGATCTTTAATGTGCGTGAGAACACACACACGGTACCTCCACTTTACCTCTGATCCGAACGTGGGCGTATTTTTGTGAAAAATGCTCGCCTAACATTTTTCAAGCGGATGTGTCGGTATTCCAACCCGGTACCTTGCGAGTAGTAGTCACACGCATGCCAACTATGCCACGGAGCCGCCTATAAATTCTTACCTTACATGTGATTTTTCAATGCTCCACGCGAAGGTACTACATTGGCCAGGAGGCGAGTTTTTTGTTGCCTGGAAGTTTAGAATTTTGCCGAACCCTTGCCGTTCCAGGCAAGGTAGGGATCTTTAACGTGCGTGACAACACACACATGGGACCTCCATTTAACCTCTCGTCCGAATGAGGGCATAATTTTTGTGAAAAATGCTCACCTGCCATTTTTCAAGCAGTCGGCCGTGTCGGGATTCGAACCCAGGACCTTGGGATCCGTAGTCTTACGCTTACTACATTGATCCACGGCGACGCCTGTAAACTTTTACCTCAAAACTTGTAGAGGATGGCTTCAAAATAGTGGTATAAAAATAAGGTCCCCAGGAAAGGTGTATGAGTTCGAATGATAATTGTGGAGTGCAAGGCCTTGCAGCAACCCAACGTAACAAAGCATTGAACACAATTATTTATAATGTTTATGAAGATAAATAAGGTGGCTATTATCTTTCACAGGCATACAGTCTTGATAAAACCGCCTAATATCGTCAAAAAGCAAACCAGGTGTTTTTACATATCCCTCATCCAAAATGACAATTTTGCTTAGAAAAAAAAGAAACACAGTTTGCTAAATAGAAAAAATTATAAACTCTAAAGAATGTGTTACGCTATCCTTGCCAAAGATTATCAAGTAGAGGGGATTCGGGAATATAATAAAAAACAAGACCGTCCTCTTGCAACTTTTGCATGGGTGCAGTTCATTATGTTCTATGCTGAAGACCGGGAAGGTATTTTTTTGACCAGTGCTGCCCAAACAACTGAAATAATTGTTGAGCAAGCTGTCAGTGATTAAGTCTGTTAACCAAAACATAAGTTAAATCAATTTCAGCTTTGGATAAAATGGGGTTACAGGTGAAATAGTGTGCTGGTGTAAGGACATCGGTTACCTCATCGTCCATGGAAGAGGAAAGGGGCAAAAGGGACGAGAATTCAAAATTTCTTCTATCTTCGTCATAGTAGTGATAAAATCTTTAAGGAAGAGGGAACCATTACCGACTATTCGTTTCAAGTGCTATTTTGTGCTTTTGATTCCCGCCTCGCATAATCTGGCAAAATGTGATGCATACTGAAGATTAAAACGTCTCTTTATACTTCTAGTGGTTAAATAATGGGTGACGTCTCGATTAGAAGCATTCAAGAATTTAGAAGTATCAAGGTTATAATGAACTAGCACACCGTCAGACACCATAATATTCTTGATATAATTAAAAGCTGACCTACACTTGTCGTCCCATTGCTAAAAAGTATTTTTCTTTAATAACTGATATAGTGGATATGTCAGCAATATTTTTAATAAAACGCTGATAATAATTTATAGCTCCCAAGAAAGATTGTAATTGAGTAACATTTTGGAGTTCTGGAATATTTTTAATAGCTTCAACTTTTTCCAAACATTTATCCAGTCCCTTTTTGTCAATTATGTATCCTAAATACGAGACAGAGTTTGAGAAAAAGTACACTTGCCTTTCTTCAAGCTGTCTTCTAAACATTTGCTTTTAGGAATCTTCTTTGCAGTTAGCAGTGTTAAATAGGTCTACCTGTCTTTAGGTTTGTTTTAGATTTAAAATAATTTTCAGATATATTTTTAAACCAAAATCACTCTCCTGATCTTCAATTTTGGCACCCCCCTTTTATTCATTCTGGGGCTTCCCCTAGCAACCCTGCGACCTTAGGTGGCACACAAGGTATTTCCAGATCAAGACCACATTTCATACTCGATAGCATTTCGGAACCCTCCTCAAACACATATCACCCATTCCACTGAGTTAGTCGGCGACCAACACTTTTGTTAATATGAGGTTTTCGGTATTTTACAGAAACAGAATTTTTAGCGGAGCACATCATGGAATTTTCTGTGAATTACCTGCTAGATATTCCGAGGGCCAAAAACTTTATGTAACAAAGTTTCTACCAATACATATGAGTTAACTGATGATACAGGTCAATCCAGAGGGACTTGGCATGTAAAAGATTTAAAACTGGATGCGACATATAATGGTGAAAAAAGAGAAAACAGTGTAAAATTGACAACTATTTAAGTGAATGTTAGAACAGTAGGTTAATTATTTATTTTGTTACAATATATTGATAACTTTAGCTAGTTTGGTTTAATAATAGAAGTTAGATTTTGGACTGGGATTTGACATACTCATTGAACTTCATGGACAGTTAGGTTGACACCACCTTTTTCTTATTCGCCTTCTTTGCATCTTGTCTTGAAAGTACTTTATTCAAAATTAACAGAGAAAGGGCACATTCCTGTCTCACCCCTTTCCTAATATTTACTTCGCTACGTTCCTGCTGTAATTCTATTACCGCTGTTTGCCCCGTATTAGCTATGTACTATTCGTCTATCCCTATAACTCATTCTAATCTTTTGAGTATTTTGAACATTTTCTCCCATTCTACATTGTTTTTCCAGATCTGCAAACCCTATATACATGCTTTCTCCTTTTTCTGTTGTTTTTCCATTAACGCGCTTAAAGCTAAATTGGTCTCCTGTGTTCGCCTGTTTCACCTAAGCCCAAATTGATCTCCTAATATTTGCTCAGCCCGTTTTTTCATACGTCTATGTACAGTTCTAGTTAATATTTTTGATAAATGTGTTGTCAAACATAGTTCAAAGGTTTTCACATCTATCCGCACCGTTCTTATTTGGTGTTACGTTTGTAATCTGTGGGTATTTCGTCTGTCTCATACATGTAACTTACAATTTGAAAAAGACGTTCTGTTACTACTTGTCCAACGGCTTTTAGAGTTTCTGCGTGCACCTTATCTATACCCAGTGCCTTATTATTTTTTAGACTATTTAATGCTAATTCAAACTCAGCTCTAAGTATAGGATATCCCAAGCCTTCCTTTTCAATGTCTGATTCCCGCTCTAGTACTTCTAGTTCCTATCCTGCATATAAATTTCCTATATATTCTAGTCTGCTAACCACTTTATCTATATTTTCTATAATGATGTTCCTCCCACGCCCTTTTAATTTTTGTTATACGTTTTATATCTCTAAAATTCATTCTAATTAGATTGTATGCTTCGTCTGTTTTTCTTATTTCCATCTTGGTTTCTACCTCTTTACACTTTTCATCAATCCATTGTTCTTTAGCTTTCCTGCATTTGCGAATAATTTCCCATTTTATGGCTTTGTATCTCTGTTTTCCTGCTTCGTTTGGTCTGTTTTAGTATTTTCGTATTTTTTTCTATTAAATTCAAAATATCTTTGTTACTCAAGGCTTCTCATTTTCTTTTTGTTTATAGCCAGAACATATCTCAACACCATATCTAAGCTGGATTTAATGTTATTCCATTATGTTTCTACTTACTTATTATTAGAGATTTTACCGATGTCTTTCAGAACTTCATTTTGCTTTATCTTTTAGTTTCTCAAAGTCAGAGTGCCTTTTTCTGTTCCTTTTTTTTCCTCAAATATAAGCATAGCTTTCACAATTACTATGTTGTGGTCAGTGTCTATATCTGCTTCTGGGTACCTTCTACAGTCTTTTACTTGATTTATAAACCATTGTCAAACAAGAATGTAATCTATTTGATATCTCCCTGTCTGCTGGCATCTTCCACGTGTATCATCTTCTAGCATGAAGTTGAAATAATGTGTTTGTGATGGTTAAATCGTGTTTGTCGCAAAATTCAACCAGCCTATTTCCCCTGTCGATTCTTGTGTCTAAACCAAGAAAACCTACTACCGCTCCTTCCCTGCCCTGGCCTAAAATCTCCTGTAATTATTAAAATTTCATGTCCTTATACGAATCTTAGTATATCTTCGATATCTTTGTAGATCGCTTCTACCTCTTCCTCACTGTAGCTAGAATTGGGCATGTATACTTGTATCATTACTGTATTTACCGGTTTAGATTCTAATCTAACAATGAGCACTGTTTCTTTCTTCTGTAAGTAGTTTTCTACGTAGTGCCCTATCTTGTTCCGCATAATTATCCCCCCCATATCTGAATTTCTTTCATCAGATCCTGCATAATTACCCTAAAATCTGAACTCCAAAAATCTTCCGCCTCTGGCCACTGAACTTCATACCTACTAAGTCTAATGCGAATCTATCCATTTCAATTCTTTCAATTCTCTAGCTTACCGCTTCATGGTTCTGACATTCCACACTCCGACTCACAAAATGTACTCTGCTCTACTTTTGAACTTGTCGATCACATACTCCAAAGTAGTCCTCTTTCGGGGATCCGAATGGAGGACCGTTTGAACTCCGGAATCTTTTACTCCAGAGGAAGTCATGATCTTAAATAACAATTCAAGTATGCTATGTACTTGGGGGGGGGGGGTAATGTGGTGGTTTCCCATTACCTTTTACAGCATAGTAGTGTGTCTTAGAATGTCATACCGACCCCCAGTCTCTGCCACTCTAAGTACCAAAAGAGCTGCTGCCCTCTTTTGGGTAGCTGTTTTAGTCTGGTTCATGACTAAAGACCCCACTAATTTGGTTAAACTTATAGTTTGGATCTTTAGCTTGCTGAAACACGTAAGTCATTCTACCCGTTCTAGTATTTTAGAATTTCTTCAAGGTGCTGGTCCGTTCATTGATCCATAAAATTTTTAGTACTAGCATAATAGTTTACAGCTTAGTACAGCCAAGTGTAACGTCATAAGTTTTTCAAAGGTAAAAATTATACTTCTGTTAATTACAAAATTGGAGGGGTTGCTCTAAATTGTGAAAATACAGTTAAAGATCTGGTGATTATAATGTATCACAAACGGTCTTCACCTCTACATCATGAGAAGTCATTTTCAGAACAAATAAAACGTTGTGTTTCATTAATCATCAATTACAAATCTTTTCTTGCATTAGGACCATATTTTTTTGTATCGTTTGTACAATCATAATTAGATTACGGTACTACCATTTGGTCACCTCATTGTTTAACTCAAATAAATAGACTTGAAAAAGTTTTGTGAAATACTTATGCTATAAGTTTAATATAATCTATAGTACAGAAAAGCATGATATGATATTAGTTTATTTCGGACTTTAATTAAAAAGTAGGCGAACATTTTTAGATGTGTGAACATTCTTTAAAATCTTAATCATATTGATTGTCCTGTAGAGTTAAATGCTATAGGCTTAGTTACAAAATCGCACTTCCATCGTAATCCAGAGCTATTTTACATACACTTCCATCGCATGCAGTAGGGCTTTACGAATTTAGACTTTATCAATTGTTCACTGAACTAATTTAAGCGTCAACTGAAAAATGTGTATAATCTTTGAAACTTCGTAGGCCATCTACTTAACGTTTAAAATTTTAACTTTTGTAATGCACACAACGTAATAACTGGACGTGTTCTGTAAAGAAATGAATATTATTTATGGTAAAAACACATTTGTCAGTGAATCATATCGATAACAGAAAGAAGCGATCATTGTTATTGTGCTCATGTTTTTCATAACAAAATGCATACCCACTTTTCATGTCAATGGCAAAAATATCTCGATAACATCATGGCTTATAGGTATACTTGTAATTCTTTAATACCTTTCATACCGACGATTTACATAAATCAACAAAAATTTGTGGCAAATTATGTTGGGTCTACATGCATCAATGCCACAATTTGTTCTTTCTTTATGACTGTGTTAGTTAATTTCCTTTGATAGGATTATTTTAAAACACTAAATTTTTTCAATAAAAATTTTTATTCATTACTTTCTGATTCTAGTAAAATATTTGCTCGTTTTTCAAATTTTTAAGTTTTTGAATAGTACTTGCAGATGATGTGAAATTTTAAAATACAAATATTTCATTTTAATGTTTATTAGTGTGGCTTGATTTACTTTTTCTATTGATAGCACATTAAATTCCTATATTCAAATTTAAGAAAGGGCACCGGGTGTATATAATTACAATAATTAACGAATTTGATATTGCTTTAACTAGAATTGATATAAAAATTTATTCTCAAATTAATAATGACGAACAATATCATTATTTAAAATTACTTACAAATACTACTACATAATTAACTAACTGTTAAGATCATATTCATAATCTAATAACATTAACTTTTGATGAACCTTGTTAATATTTCCCGCTGCTAAACCAGTTAACACCGCAGCAGTTATAGCATGTCCCAAGAATATAGCAAATAATTTATTTCCAATGGGCATGGTCAATTTCCTTATCAACAGCAATACTTTTAGAGGTTCACTTGTTAAGTGTGGAACTTGATAGGTATTATATCTCACAGCAAGCTATAAAATCAGAAAAAATAAAATTGTTTTGATTTTCTTTACTTACTGAGAAAGATGCCATAGGTGCTAGAGCATATGGAAAAATCATACCAGAAAAGGCTTGCAAGGCAGAAGAACGCATTTCGGTACACACTGCACAATTCTTTTGCAACACAATGTCTGGAACTACAAACTACAGTTTTTTAAGAGCATAATTCAACAAACTCTCTATTAAAATACTTACAATATTATGAAAGATATAGGATAAAATGGGAGGTATTATGCATACTGGAATATAGTTTGCAAATTTTCCATAATTCAATAATTTTAAACGTGATCGAAAATGATTATTTATATAAAAGCCTGTAAAAGCCGAAAGTGATGCTAATATAGTTCCTTCATGCTTAAAAGCCCATCTAGTAAACAAATTATAATATACTGAATTATGTAACACTACCTACAAATCACTTTGATTCTTCCAGTTTTCAGAAATTTCAATTGATATTCCAGTGCATCTCTCTCATTTAATATAACGGCATCTTTTGGTATATTAGAAGGTTTATCCCTTAATAAAGCCATCAGAAGTGTTCTACTGGGTCCGTTTCACCTGCTTTATGAGCGTATACCATGAAAAAGTGAGGTTAAGGGTTAAGTACAGCAACCTAAAAAAAAACAACAACAATTCTTTTCCAACTGTGCTGTTTTACAATTAAGTGTGATATAATGGGTGATAATTCAAAAATGGTGCATTGTAAACATTTCGTACAACGGAAAAAGAGATATTGTAAAATGACCCTTAAACAAGGCGATGAATACTGCGGGGAACATCAACCACAAAAAGCAATTCCCACACAGAACCCTAACGACAGTAATAATACCGTAAATCAAAAAGTTAGAATTCCATGCCCACTTGATCCTAAACAGTAAGTATAAAAACTTTTTATATACATTTAGTACTCAAATTTTAAGGTTAGAAACGTTTCTGGCTACATCGCGGTGTGTTTAGCAATACTGTAACGTGAAGAAAATTAATAAATATATCCACTTTACTTATTAGTTCCATAAATTGCAGGTTTTGAAAAAGCTCATTAACTTTTTAAAGTTAAAGGTCATTGAACAGCATGTTGTTCAACGAAATTGTCTTGTACGTTAAGTTTAAATATTGATCTTTATATTTTGTTTACCATTATTTACTGTATTTGCAAAGCATGTTACGGGGAGCTTTAAAAAAAATACACAATGATGCAACCTTTTTTTTATAATATTCCAAGCCTCTAGGTACTTTTGGGCTATTAAGCAGACTTTTCTTTTAGATTGTACTCTCTCCAGATAGGTTTTACGCTTGGGTAATGGATGTCTCATCATTTATTTCCATTTGCAATATACAATTTAATATAGAGGGTTGAGAAAAAATGATGTCAGATGTCGATCAAAATTTCATAAAAATGAAGTTCTTTACAATATTTTCAAACACACCTGCACTTTAAAATTTTCGAAATTTACTTGTATTTTAAACTCTTTTCAGGATTTATTTTCGAAAAAACCAATGGATCCTCACAATTAAAATTATTTTACATCGTTCTTTCAACACGTGCTTTGTTGGAATCTAATTAAATTTACATTTATCTCGAACTCTTATCTTTGATTTATATATTGGAAATTTTATCAAATTTGTTTTTATAATACAATAATATTTACAAGGATTGTTTTCGAATTTGAACCTTTAATAAATTTTATTTTATAAAAGAGAAAAATCTTTACCTTGATTATTTTATAACAAAGAAATTTTTTAATAGTGATTTTTTGATGAAGCCATCATGAATGCACACAGCTTACATGTCATCAACTATATATGGCACCTGTAACGTGATGAGTTACGCTAAGCATAAATTAGATATGAAACAAGTAATATTTAATCTTGAATGGACTAACTTGTCATTAAAGCGTCATATAGAATTTTAATTTCACGCAAAATAATGTTCAAAACAAGGACTTGCAATTTAACGCCATATTTTTATTTCAATTCAACTGAAAACCACAAAGCTAATCTTTTTTTGTTAAATATTTAAGGGAACTTGAATAATGGTTGTAAATTATTTTAAACCGCAAGAATGTAAACAAGCCAAATATACATAGTGGATGAATGCCATTTTTCTGTAAGCTTTAGATTTATGAAATAACAGTGAATTTGTTAATGTATGCATCCCAAATATGAGCCTTTGACGTTTTAGTTTTATAAATTACAAGACCAATGATTGCGCCAAGTTTGTAATTATAGCAATAGTTTTCTTACAACGCTTTATGTGATATAAGATTTTTTAGTATATGTCAAAAAGAAACAAAAAGCAAACATATCCTACTAAATATTATTTATATTTTATCTCCTTGTAATTTAGTCATAACACCTATGATACGAGATATGTAAACATATCCATAACACCCGGGGCGTAATAGTTTCATAACGCCCGCTCATTATGCCCTCAGAAACAAATCAATTTTTTAGCTATTTATGCACCAAGTGTGTTATTAAGCTTTCTCATAGCTCTGTTTAGATTTAACTCTTTCAGGGGCAGGAATTATAAAAAAATTTTATCCCATGTGGGCAAAACATTAAAGAATTTAAATTTTTAAAAGATACTTGCTGGTATAATAGAATATAAATTAAAGGTATCAATAAATCTGGCAAATTAAAAGAAAGTAAATTTTTAAACAAAATACAACGGTGGTTCAACTAATAGACCACTGCACATATTAGTCAAATTATTTATGATAGATTTCAAAACAGTTTTTTTGATTTTGATAAGCATAGTGGTACAAGACATGTCACACACTGCCAATTTGTGCGAATTTGTTTATTCTTTGTGCTGCAAAGGGCGCATCGTCTTCTAGTAGCATGAACATGTTGATGGCCGGTGTCTTTAGTTATCAGTTCTTGGGGTACGAAGGCTTATGCTTCTTTACTCTAACTGGAATAGATCGCAGTGAACTTCGTTTTTTAGGAACATGGATAAGAGTTTCAACTACAGAAAGTCTGAAATTTTTCATGAGCATTTTTGGTAACGCAAGCGACTTGTAAATGCAAAATGCATTTACAATACAGGAATTCAGTAAATAAAAGAAAATCCGATGCCACCATTTATGACTTTTTCTATTGATTTCGTATGTTGACTTCTTTTGGTCAAACTTATCTACTCCGTTCATGAACCTGTTGTCGTCAATTAACATTTGGAGACAAGGAATATCTTCAACATTTCCATTTTTATTTTTCCGCTTCACCAAACCAGTATCTTTATTATTGTGATAATTTGAAAGTAAATGAACACTTCTTTGGTTCTTCCATTTAATAGCAAGTAGGTCGCTTTCACTGACAAAATAATCAAAATGTCCTCGTTTCATTATTTTATCTTTGGTAAATGTTGGCAGATTTTGTCTTGTAATGTTGACTGTTGCGCAACCATATATTTGATTTTATTTTTAGATCTTCCATTAGTTGCACACTGTTAAAATAGTTATCAAAGTAAACATGATGTCCTTTGTTTTCTAAGCCATTACACAATTGCTTAACAACACGCGCACCCAAATTTTTGTCTACAGTGTCACCACTTTTTCCTGTATATATTTCAAACTTCAAGCAATATCCACTTTCATCGGCCATCATCCAGACTTTGTAGCCGCTTTTGATTGGTATCTTAGGTAGATACTGCTTCAATGAAGATCTTCCTTTGAACCGTATCATAGATTCGTCAATTGACACATTGTTAGAAGGAAAAAAGCACTGTGCAAATTTCTGCTGTAATTCAATTATCAGGGGTCTAAGTTTATATAATTTATCAAATGATGGATCATTTCTAGATGGTATTTGAAAGTTATCATTTGCATGAAGATGAGCTAACTACCAAGAAAATCTTTTCACATGCATCAAGGTACTTATGAATGCATCATGCAGGTACTTACAACTTGACCAGTAGTCACAATAACTAGGTAGTTTCTTTATTCCCATCAATAAATTAATTCCCAGGAAGGTTTTCATTTCAACAATATTCGTGGGTTTATAAGGTTTCCCTTCCTGTTGTGCATACAAATTTGTTTGGAATACTAAACATTCTATTGTATGGTCAGAAAATAACAAATGAAATAATGTACTTGGAGTTTTATCTTCCAACTCCTTGACAAAATCTCGTACTCCATAAGTTCCAAACTGCAAAATATGTTCTGCTGGTTTATTGCATTTAGACCAACTAACTTTTTCTTAGTAGAAGATGATGCAACTGCCGTATTTCTTGTTGGAAGTCTCTTTTGTAGTACATTCAGGGGTATATTTGACTCAGATTCAGTGTCTGAAATATCCGAAATATCGACATTCCTAAGATTGTTATAATCTGTGCATTCTGCAGTTTCATCGAAATTAAAATTAATGATAGAGTCGTCATTTGATGGAATGTCTTCAAAAACATTGTCATCATCATCTCGGTTAAGTTCATCAACTAATTCATCTACTGTTATTCCTATTAATCTCATATCTCGAAAATGTGTTTTTTGTAGTCCACATTTTCAAATAAAACCTGAAAAAATAAACTGAATGTGGGTGGTGGTACATTTTTGGCACGGTAGGCTATTTAGCATTTACTATTACAAAACATACATATTTTAAAATATGCGCAGAGAAAATTGTTTACTTACAGTATTATACTCTTGTATTTACAGCACAAACCACTTTATAAACTAAAAACTAATGTAAATATGTAATAAATAAACTTCATAAATTTTTAACTGTCAAATTAACCTCACAATGTATTCAAACTGTGTTTCTAACAAAATGCTTAAAACCAGACCGGTTTCGCCATTTGTGTTTAATAGTTTATACCTTGAAACAGATTTTCATGAGGTGGTTCACTAAATGAATCATCGTACATACCGAATATAATGCCTCTGATATGTGGTTCAATTCCCGTACCACTACACACACAGGCTACAATATTTGGTGGTTTATTTTATGCACCGGCACCCTTGAAAGAGTTAATGGGTAGCAAACTTTCAGTTGCTTTTAGAGCTTGCTTTGCAATTATTGCTGGCAACTCTTGATCAGCCAGTTTGCACTATTAATATTAAATAAATGTGACAAATGACCAAAACATAGGAACGTCAAACCGTTTATTGTTATCATGTAAAACATGATGTAGGTGTGTTTAATAGTTATATAGTAAAATCCGAGGTAAATTCTAAAATAGAAAACTTTTCTATCGCCTATTTTTTATTTTATATATGAGGTGAAATATAAGATCTTGTATGCACCACTTTGTTTTGAGCATGGTTGACACTACGACGCCATGGGAAGGATAGAATCCTTAGCGGACCTAGCTCAATTCGGCGAGGGGTGGGTATGGTAGAAAGTCATAGTTTGGGGTTGCCAACAGCCCTGAAATACAACTAGTAAAATCTTAAGCGATAATAATGACAAAATCGGGTGGGCACCATCAGTAATATCGATACGCAAGATGTAACAAAAGAGCCTCGTCACTGGTGAAAATACTCTCAAAGGTTGAAACGAAAAGTAAGAATCTAGTAGTGTAGTGGGTCTGGGCCCACTCTAACGCTTTAAATCCTCTCACAAATAATACACGTCAATAGTTCAACTTAACTCTATTTGCAACCTTTTCCTGAAAGAAATACATATTTTATAAAATAAATTCAGGGCATACTTTTGTATGCAAAATCAAACATTTGTATAGCATAAAAGAAATTATACGATAAGGTTATGTTCATAAATTTTAAATACTATTATTAAGTCAAGGTTAGTAAGTTCCTATGATAATTAATTTCACGCTGGCCAGACCTACTAATAAATAAGCAAATTATTGTTTACATTTAAACAACGAATGCTTCGTGCAAGCGATTAACAATAAATTTACAATAAATGTTCTGTTACAGGTGCGAGAAATAATGTTTTTAGTAAACAACTGTAACATTAAAAATTTGTAAAATACATATAAAATGGTATGATTAAACCCAATAATGTTGATGGATTATGATGGCAAGTAGAATCTTAGCGCACAGTGTCCGCACTTGGACGTGATGGTATCACAGTAAATCTATTTACAAAACCTTCTTGCAGGATCGGCGGCCTTACCACTACACAAAGCAAGGGGTGTTGAGCATAATTAAACTACTTCCATGCACGTGTGTAATTATTGTGGTTTCTAATCCCAAGTAAAGGATTAGTACATACATAACGGCAAATGTACTGTTAAGTTTCCTTGTTCCCCAACCTGCATAAATTCCAAAACCATTTAATATCAACTGACCTTCGTAAACAAGGGTGATGGGGTGCAAGAACCTACAACAAACCAATTAAGCAAACGTGGAACGACTTTAAAAAACATTTTCGAATCACAGACGATAAAATAAATACTAATTCGTGACAAGTATTTTTATCGATTTCTTAAATGCGTAACTTGGAATTACATTTTATGATGCAACAAAAGAAAAGGATTAGGAGTGATAGTCTCAGGTTCACAAAGTTCAACAGAAATATGTGTGAGTGGTCTTGAATTTATGATATATTTGATCTCTAAAAGTAGTGTTAACAACAGTTCTTCCTTTGGGTGAATACATGTTAATGTGATATTTAGAGTTGTTTTAACGATCGCATCATTCATTCCCAAACGCCTTCCTGATGACTCGCTAAAGGACAGTTAAATTTTCAATAAATATCTTTAGTATGTATGAAATCTGCAATCTTCACTTGATCCAAATTTTCTGCCCATTTCCTAAGTTCTTTTTTTGCTCCTGTAAAATTTGTAACATTGTCACTCCGTATCAATATGTACTGCTCGAACTGAAAGACAAGTAAATAAAATACCATATCTTTTTTCAATGATGCTTTCCATTACGGTTATTGGCAAATGTCCCATTAGTTGTGGCGCTTGTGATTGGCACCTTCTTATTTTACATACCTGATCTTGATTAAAACATTTATTGACAGCTGGTCGTAATCTCAGAATCCAAAATTTTTCATAAATATTATTGGCAACTGCTTCAAACTCAATGTGACCAATATCTAAGTGGAGTTTGTTAATCAGTAGAATCTCAAGTTAGTATTAACATTGGTCCTTGTACGGAATTCTTCCACCTAATCACAGAATAGAGTCTTTATTCAAGAAGGGACATAGTTTATACAGATAGCTGCATTTTAGCAAATCTTTTCTATTTTGGAGAATTTTAATTTCTTTTTCGAAGCATTCTCTTTGACACTATAGAGTCCATGGGTTTGTATCTAGCTCCGGTTATGGGTTCTTTGGTCTTTCTCCTTTCTTAATTTTTGTTATTTTTGCAAAATTTACAATCCACGCTAATGATCAAATTAGGTTGTTTCATTTTGAAAAGCGTTCAATTTATGGGAAAATTCCAGAGTCGGTCGAGATACCAGAAACCAGGAGTACGTTTTATTTCTGCTGCAGGTCCTCTTTTGTTTTTGGTGGTTTTATTGGTCAGTGCTCCTTGGATTGGGTTAAGAAATATGGACCTTTAAGCCACTATTCATCTAAATCCAGTTTGATAGTTTGCAGAGCTTTCGTAGCAAGATCAACTACATTTTTATCAGAGAGAGCTCAATGCCATTATGCAATTTCGGTAGTTTCGTGAATTTCGCCTAGGCAATATGCAATAAAAATAGGAAAGCATTTATTTTTGATCTGATTTGGTGAAGTATAATCAAGGAATCGGTCCAAGAATGACACTCTCAAATAGGATATTCCAACTCTGACGAAATACATGTTGCTTGTTGCTTGAAGTTTTAGCTTTGGAATGGTTTGCTGTTTACTTGGAGCTACTTTGAATTTGAAGGTAACAAAGGAAACGCGAATATTAGAGACTTGTTATAAAGTGATGTAGGCAACACATGCATATGCCTTGTCACTGGCATCACAAAACATATGTACATCAACAAAGGGTATGCATTGAATTAAAGGAAAATATGGGCACGGTATATCAATAGGCATACAGGTTTTTAATGTTACGGCCCAAGTTCTCCAGCACTCAAAGCTTTCTTCGGTTATATTTGAATCCCAATCTCTATATATCTTGCATCAAAATGCAAGCTTGAACCATCAGCACTGAAAGAAATCCCAACGGATCAAATATGGACATAGTTATGTGAAGAACTTCTGGCTTTGTAGGAACCTTTGTACCGTCCCATAACTTTGTGTCTAGTTTCTTCATGTTTAGGTCGAATACAAATTTATCATCAATTAGAGACCACGATAATCCTAAAACACATTAAATAGTTTCACTATCGATTCTCAGCATTTTTAAATTAATATTTCTTAAGGTGTACGGAATTGAAGATCTAACAGTAGATGAATTACTGATTCATTTTATTTGAAAGCCCACTTGAGGGTGTACATAAATAGTATTGTGGACACTTTGTATAGTTTCTTCTTCAGTGTTAAAAAAAGTCGAAATAATCGTCTACATAGTGCTGTCTCTTCATTATTCTTTCAATACCTAGAAACAGTGACTCAAGTCCTTCTGTATTCTTATTTTTTATAAATTGGGTTTTGGATGGCGACGATACTGCTCCAAATATAATAGAGTTCATGTGATGTACATCAGGAGCTTGTTCCGTATTTTCATCATGTCAGAAGAAGTGTTAAACACATCTATCTTCTTCTCTTATAAATACTTGATGGAACATCTCCTTTATATCTCTGTTTATTACAAATCTGCCATGCCTAAAGCGCCATAAAATAGCAACAAGCATCGGACCTAAATTTACTTCTCAAAGAAGAAAATCATTTAGGCTATAACCATGGCATTTTGTAGCTACATCAAACACAAGTCGTACTTTCTCTTGGCTTTTTTACATTCCATACAGCAAAGTGCGGAAGGTACCAGGTTTTTGAAGTTTCCACAATTTCTTCTTATTTAAGTTTTCTTGCATAGCCTTTATCTACATATTCTTTAATTTTTGGAGCATATTCATTTGCAAATTCAGGATCATGCTTAATGTTTCTCTCCATGCAATAAAGTCGATACAATGCATTCCTTCTGCTATCTGGTAAAGTTGCTTCTTCATTTTTTCATAAATGCTCTAAAGCATAGTGATTACACCATGCTTAGTCAAAGTTTTTTTTCCATAGTTTCGACTGTCTGCTTGTCTCCTACAGACCTGATAATATCTAGATTTTCAACATCATAATCTTCGAGGCTGAAGCTATTTTATTACCATCTTGTGCAGTTCTTCATCCGTTGATCGTTTACAGTAAAGACTTACTTAGCCTGGTATATTCAGATCATTTCCATCCAGTGCATAATGTACCATCCTGCCTAGTTTGCAATTGGACATTATAGGATAATGAAGCTTGAGCTGTATGATTTCCCGTGCTATAATCAGGTCACAATTTTTGCGTGTGATTCATCTTTAAAATGGGTAACCCCATTTATCCATTAAAAGCATCGAGGAAAATTGGGATCCTTAAATTGAAATTCCTGTGCTAGATTAGCCTCCCTAAGTGCACAAGTAGAACCTTCATCCAATAGGGCAAAATGTTTTATATTTGCTTGTAGGACCTCTAATTGTCACATACCTAATTATCAGTAGAACACTTGTCAAACGAAATCTGTTTAGCACAAACCTGATTGGTATTGTATCGAGCTGCAGGTATGTCTGCATTTTTTTTCTAAATGCAAACTTTAATTGTACTTGCCTGTACAACCATTTATTATACCCCCGCCGGTACGGTACGCGAACCACTACGTCAGTTGGCAGCACAAATTAATATTTGCCAAATGACGCGCAAATAGGGTATTACGTCATATAAATGTTCAAATTATTATCACAAAATAACAATGGTTAATATTAATTATAAGGAAAAACAGAGGGTACTCAAGTAAACTGTAGGACTTCTCACAGCATTACGCTAGTATAACGGCAGCTAGCATCGGGGAGCTTCCGGGCGTGGGTGATCCGTTGGGCCCTCTTGTCGGATCCAAATTCTAATTTGTTTTCTTCGTTCCTATTTGTAGAGGGGCGACAGGAAACTGGTATAAAGAACGATAATTGGGTAGATAAAAGGAAACCTACATAACAAAAAAGACAAGATACGATAAGGCACAAAGATAACTACATTCGTCGACGTCTCGTTGACCAGTCTCGACGTGTCGGAAATCACCACCACTCTTCCACACTCCGCGTCATCCTTTGCGCAAACGCGACTATTTGAAGTGACGGAAGTACGCGCACAAGTCTTTTTAAATTATTGGCGCGAAATCCTGTTACGTGATTGTTACGTGCCAAATTTGGCACTAGACTTTTTAGTTTAATTTTAAAATGCGGGAGTTTTCGCGCCATAAATTTCAAAGACTCGGTGCGCGTATTTCCGTCACGTCAGAGTGCGTTTGCGCCAGATCGCGCTGACGCGAGTAGGGAGAAAAGTGGGGAAGTTTCCGGAGACGCTGTAACGAGGCTTTTGCCTTTGAACTTCCAGAAGAGTGGTTTGGTTTAGGTATCGTATCGTATCGTATCGTTATCTTTATTTATGTAGATTTCCTTGCCTTATCTGATTGTCGTCCCTATACCTGTTCCTTATTCGTTCCCTACATAGGTAGAAGGTAATTTGCAAGCAGCCTGCCCGAACCGCAGTCCACGACCCTACCACGAATGAGTCCAGGGAGCCCCGCTAGCAGTTAGCCGGAGCAGCCACCATCTTTAAATAATCCAGAAGGGGGTCCTACCAGCCCCGATGGACGTTGCAGACGCCATCTTAAACGTATTCCGTAGGAAGCTGGACTTATTCATGTGAGTATTCAATCTTTACGAACTGTTTGCGAATTTGATATATATTCCGTCAATTGCGCGTTTAAATTTGCATATTGTGTGACGTCATTGACAGATATGCGCGTTAATTTCCACTTATTGGATTAGCGTTACCAACTGCCTTTTGCGTCGCATATACCGCGCCGACGGTTATGTAAGTATCGTTTAAAAATGTAAGAATCCCTTACAAATTAAAACCCTACAGGAATGTTTACATAGCCGATTTTCGGCATGTAACACATTTTCATTGCACTGTAATTTTGCTTATAACACCTGCTAGCAGAATATCCATTTTTAAGCAAATAAAGCAAAGTTTTTTTCTCTCCTAGTATCGTTCGTCTTTTCTCTACCGTTTTTTTTGAGAACTAACCATATTCATTTATAATGTGGTTTGAACTATTACAATGGTGTACTCCAAATGTTGGCTGTATGTCAACTATTAAATAATCATTTAGGTAATTAATTGCACAAGGCAAGTTGTAAATACTTTGGGAATCTTTTATTATTTGGAGCCACCAAACGTATTTTCATTATCGGTGTGATATTCTTCACTAATACTGGATTCTCTACAAATTTGTCCGAATTGACGAAGTTTTGGTGCCCATATCTACTACACGTTTCACCATCTTCTATTCTAAATTTTCTTCAATTATTGGCAATATCGATTTATTACAATAATTTTTCACATTTTCTTCATAATTGCTCTGAACAAATTCTTTAGGATGTTTATATTGGTTACTGTTAAAATTAATGCTTGGTTTGTCTACTATTTAAAATTCTATCCCTCACTAGGCTTTCCACTTCTACTTACATTTACTTGAACGGCTGGCCCCCTTTTGACCACAACATTATTAATTCTCACGTTTCTCTCAACATTTGTTTCTATTTATTTTAATATTATTCACATCCCTATTTTCAGAATGCTATGTATTGTGCCCGGCCCCCCTCCCCCATTAACTCATTCATTTCATCATACACCATTGTTGTTATTCGAGTATGGAAAATTTCTTCTAGTTCTATTGAAATTATTATTTCTTCTGAAATTCGATTGGCCCCTGCAACCCTTACAGCCTTGAATTCTCTATTTTTTGATGACGACTTACTTCACGGTTGCTGGCATACATCATCATAATAACATTGCAAAATTCTAAAAACATACTTTTGTTATTATGGAATATGAAGTTATAATTTGGGAGCCACACTATGAAGTGCATACACATTGCAGAGAAGCAGTCCAACGTAGCTTTCTGAAGTACCTTATCTTTAAGGTCGAAGGAGTGCCTCCACCTATTTGATTTTTTCGTACTGCTCTCTTAGAGAAACATAGCTATAGTCGAAACCATGAAAGAAGTCGTCTGCGTCATCACTTGTATTCGTACGAATTAAGTTGAAAATTTTAAGTCAATGTAGCATCTAGTTCATAATTACCCAATAAATATTCCGATTCGTCAAGCTTTTAAAACTTTAAAAAGTATATTCCATTTACAAAAAAACTAAGTAAGATATCCTATTTTAAAGAAAAGGTATAATTTTACCAAAGGTTAGCCTGTTAAGTATAAAGTTCAAAACATACGGCACATACTCTTCTCTTTCGTTTTCCCAGATGAATGTGTTTAGGTATTTATTTAAAACACGTACAAATCGTATTACTATCTTTATCATATACATTAGTTAAGCTTTTAAATAATCTTAAACGTATGTTTTGAATTGAGTTAGACACCTATGACATAGAGAACGTCTTTCGTGGTTTCTACTATATCTAAAGCTTATTACACATCGACATTACCTCTTGTTGACTTTTTTGCACAACTTGCTTATTTGCCGCATTAAATGTCTCATTATAAAAGGTATATTGCAATTTAATACGTAAATGGTTGCACTTAGGTTCCGTTCTTTTATTTTACCATCCGATCCCTTAAACAAACAGGCTTAAATCAGGGTTGGCTTGATTTAAATCATGATTTAAATCAAGTGATTTTAAAAATCATTGATTTATTCATTTTATTTTTAAACTTATTCATTTTATTTTTTAAATTTGTATAAATTTAATCGTGTTTTCTGCTTTTTAAATGCATTTTCAATTAAAATAAATATTGGATATTTCGACCACAATAAAATTTCTGTAGGAAGTAGAAAATAAAATGCATTTTTTCTCTTAATTTTTATTTAAATTTTAAATTATACATTCATCATCATCATCATCATTGGGTCTTCAGTCCTGAAACTGGTTAGACTCGTACCATCATTGTTTCCTATTCTGAACTAACCTACAGATTTCCCCGAAATTTGCACAGTGTGCATCTATCACTATCTGATCTAGGTCTACATCCACCTCTTTTTTCCTATCTCTGCTTGCCATATATCCCATACTATTCCCCAAAAATGCCTTAGAACATATTCTGCCCATCTATTTCTCATATTTTTTTCCCAAAGATATCCTTGTTCCCTTACTGTTTCTAAAACCTATTTGTTATTACCTTTGTCTGTCCATCCTCATACATCTGAAGCACGGCATTTCAATGGCTGCTACTGTTCTTCTGTCTGCTTTTCAAACTGCTCGTATTTCGTAGGCATACTATCTGTGCTGTGCTCCACACATACGCTTTCAACAACTTTTTGTTCTATGTTTGTTGTCTTTCATCATAGGCGCCGTTCTTTCTTGTTAGATGCAGTTCGGTCTCCTTCTATTGTTTTACAATTATATACCCTATTTCTCCGACATTCAGTGGTTGCGAAGGGGGTAAGCAGCCTGTGGCTGCCAAGTTCCCCCAGCACTTGAACATTTACTGATTTAATATTTTTTCCAATATATCTTTTCGCACAGTCAACATTAGTTGCAGATATTTCGCAACAAACAACTAGTTGTTTATACTAATCATCAGATTTATCTGCGCTTATTTTTTCGCCATTGGGTTTCCCGTCTCAAAACTGGTTGGACATGTACCTGCACTTATTTATTTTCTAAACTAACCTACATAGTTCCCTGAATTTTTCACACAGCAATACAGCTCTGTTCCCCTTATATTGTTTTCTAATATTATGCCCTATTTCATTGAGATTTATTGAAGGGGGTTAAGCAACCTGTGGCTACCAAGATCCCCCAACACTTAGACATTTGCCGAAATAATAGTTTTCCAGTATATACTTTCATGCAATTACCATAATTTGAGAATATTGCCCATCCAATGCTTGTAGTTGCTTATAATAAATATCATGTTTCTTCTATTGTTTTCTAATATTATGACCAATTTCACTGAGATTTATTGAAGGGGGTTAAGCAACCTGTGGCTGCCAAGATCCCCCAACACTTAGACATTTGCCGAAATAATAGTTTTCCAGTAAATGCTTTCACGCAATTACCATAATTCGAGAATATTGCCCATCCAATGCTTGCAGTTATAATATATATAATATATATCATGTTTAAGTGCAGTTACTTTCTTCGTCATTAATTTATCCATCTTGGGACTGGTTGGATGCGTACCTCCATTGATTTCTATTCTGAGCTAGCCTACACATTTCCCTGAAACTCCTACAGCCGACATCTTTCACTATCTGTGTGCAGTAGTCTAACCTAGGTCTACCTCTTCTTCTCTTTTTTCCTATCTCTGCTTCTAGTATATTCCGCACTATTCTCTCATGCCGTAGTATGTGGCCTATCATCCTATCTCTCCTATTTTTACCGTTTTCCACATATTTCTTTCTTCCCTACCATTTTAGTACCTCTTCGTTCTTAACTTTATCTGTCCATGATATCTTCATCAATCGTCTGTAGCACCACATTTCAAAGGCTTCTACCTTTTTCTTGTCTGCTTCTCCTACTGTCCAGGCTTCACAGCCGTACAGTGCTGTGCCCCATACATATGTTTTAAGCAATCTTTTCCTTGTTTCTGTTTGTTATCTTTGAACACAGTAGTTGCTTTTTCTTGTTAAATGTAGCACAACCTTGTGCTAATCTTTGTTTTATATCTTTTGTGCTTTTCCCATCTTGCGTTATTTGGCTTCCTAGGTAGCAGAAATCCTTAACCTCTTGTAAGTTCGTGTTACATATTTGTATTCTTGTTTTTGATTTATTTTTGCCTCCTTTGCATACTAGTACTTTAGTTTTACTTTTGTTAATTTTCATACCGTATCTCTCTTTTAGAACCGTTTCCATTTCATTGAGAGCAGCTTCTAACTCTTCTTTGCTAGATGCTAATACAGCTATATCATCTGCAAATCTAAGCATATCAATTTTTTGTCCCTGCATAGTAATTCCAAATGTCTTCTTGCATTTGACAGTATTCATTGCCTCTTCAATGTACAAGTTAAAAATTAATGGGGATAGGGAACATCCCTGTCTCACCCCTTTGCTGATGTTTATTTCTCTACGTTCCTGCTCTAATTCTATTACTCCTGTTTGCTCTTTGTATAAGCTATGTACTATCCGTCTATCCCTATAACTCATTCCAATCTTTTGAGTATTTCGAACATTTTTCCATTTTACATTGTCAAATGCTTTGCCAGATCTACAAACCCTATATACAGCTTTCCCCTTTTTCTATTGTTTTCTCCATTATCACCCTCAGAGCTAAGATAGCCTCCCGTGTTCCCCTGTTTGCCTAAACCCAAATTGGTCTTCTCCTACTATTTCTTCAGCCCGTTTTCCATTCGTCTTTGTACAATTCTAGTTAATATTTTGATACATGTGTTGTCAAACTTGTTGTTCGAAAATTTTCACATCTATCTGTGCCTTTCTTTTTGGTATGGTTACTATGATGTTATGTTTGAAATCTTTGGGTATCTCGCCTGTTTCATACATATAAGCTACAAGTTGGAAGAGACATTCTGTTACTGTTGACCAGCGGCTTTTAGTCTCCGCTTGTATCCTGTTCTTGCACTACAGTACAAGCGAAAGGTACAAGCGGAGACTCTAAAAGCCGCTGGTCAAGCAGTAACAGAATGTCTCTTCCAACTTGTAAGCTATATGTATGAAACAGGCGAGATACCCAAAGATTTCAAACATAACATCATAGTAACCATACCAAAAAAGAAAGGCACAGATAGATGTGAAAATTTTCGAACAACAAGTTTGACAACACATGTATCAAAAATATTAACTAGAATTGTACAAAGACGAATGGAAAAACGGGCTGAAGAAATAGTAGGAGAAGACCAATTTGGGTTTAGGCAAAACAGGGGAACACGGGAGGCTATCTTAGCTCTGAGGGTGATAATGGAGAAAACAATAGAAAAAGGGGAAAGCGTGTATATAGGGTTTGTAGATCTGGAAAGCATTTGACAATGTAAAATGGAAAAATGTTCGAAATACTCAAAAGATTGGAATGAGTTATAGGATAGACGGATAGTACATAGCTTATACAAAGAGCAAACAGGAGTAATAGAATTAGAGCAGGAACGTAGAGAAATAAACATCAGCAAAGGGGTGAGACAGGGATGTTCCTATCCCCATTAATTTTTAACTTGTACATTGAAGAGGCAATGAATACTGTCAAATGCAAGAAGACATTTGGAATTACTATGCAGGGACAAAAATTGATATGCTTAGATTTGCAGATGATATAGCTGTATTAGCATCTAGCAAAGAAGAGTTAGAAGCTGCTCAATGAAATGGAAACGGTTCTAAAAGAGAGATACGGTATGAAAATTAACAAAAGTAAAACTAAAGTACTAGTATGCAAAGGAGGCAAAATAAATCAAAACAAGAATACAAATATGTAACACGAACTTACAAGAGGTTAAGGATTTCTGCTACCTAGGAAGCCAAATAACGCAAGATGGGAAAAGCACAAAAGATATAAATCAAAGATTAGCACAAGGTTGTGCTACATTTAACAAGAAAAAGCAACTACTGTGTTCAAAGATAACAAACAGAAACAAGGAAAAGATTGCTTAAAACATATGTATGGGGCACAGCACTGTACGGCTGTGAAGCCTGGACAGTAGGAGAAGCAGACAAGAAAAGGTAGAAGCCTTTTGAAATGTGGTGCTACAGACGATTGATGAAGATATCATGGACAGATAAAGTTAAGAACGAAGAGGTACTAAAAATGGTAGGGGAAGAAAGAAATATGTGGAAAACGGTAAAAAATAGGAGAGATAGGATGATAGGCCACATACTACGGCATGAGAGAATAGTGGAATATACTAGAAGCAGAGATAGGAAAAAGAGAAGAAGAGGTAGACCTAGGTTAGACTACTGCACACAGATAGTGAAAGATGTCGGCTGTAGGAGTTTCAGGAAATGTAGGCTAGCTCAGAATAGAAATCAATGGAGGTACGCATCCAACCAGTCCCAAGATGGATAAATTAATGACGAAGAAAGTAACTGCACTTAAACATGATATATATTATATATATTAACTGCAAGCATTGGATGGGCAATATTCTCGAATTATGGTAATTGTGAAAGCATTTACTGGAAAACTATTATTTCGGCAAATGTCTAAGTGTTGGGGATCTTGGCAGCCACAGGTTGCTTAACCCCTTCAATAAATCTCAGTGAAATTGGTCATAATATTAGAAAACAATAGAAGGAAACATGATATTTATTATAAGCAACTACAAGCATTGGATGGGCAATATTCTCAAATTATGGTAATTGCATGAAAGTATATACTGGAAAACTAATTATTTCGGCAAATGTCTACAGTGTTGGGGATCTTGGTAGCCACAGGTTGCTTAACCCCTTCAATAAATCTCAATGAAATAGGGCATAATATTAGAAAACAATATAAGGGGAACAGAGCTGTATTGCTGTGTGAAAATTCAGGAACTATGTAGGTTAGTTTAGAAAATAAATAAGTGCAGGTACATGTCCAACCAGTTTTGAGACGGGAAACCCAATGGCGAAAAATAAGCGCAGATAAATCTGATGATTAGTATAAACAACTAGTTGTTTGTTGCGAAATATCTGCAACTAATGTTGACTGTGCGAAAAGATATATTGGAAAAATATTAAATCAGTAAATGTTCAAGTGTTGGGGAACTTGTAAATATCATGTTTCTTCTATTGTTTTCTAATATTATGACCAATTTCACTGAGATTTATTGAAGGGGTTAAGCAACCTGTGGCTGCCAAGATCCCCAACACTTAGACATTTGCCGAAATAATAGTTTTCCAGTAAATGCTTTCAAATTACCATAATTCGAATATTGCCCATCCAATGCTTGCAGTTTATATATATAATATATATCATGTTTAAGTGCAGTTACTTTCTTCGTCATTAATTTATCCATCTTGGGACTGGTTGGATGCGTACCTCCATTGATTTCTATTCTGAGCTAGCCTACATTTCCTGAAACTCCTACAGCCGACATCTTTCACTATCTGTGTGCAGTAGTCTAACCTAGGTCTACCTCTTCTTCTCTTTCCTATCTCTGCTTCTAGTATATTCCACTATTCTCTCATGCCGTAGTATGTGGCCTATCATCCTATCTCTCCTATTTTTACCGTTTTCCACATATTTCTTTCTTCCCCTACCATTTTAGTACCTCTTCGTTCTTAACTTTATCTGTCCATGATATCTTCATCAATCGTCTGAGCACATTTCAAAGGCTTCTACCTTTCTTGTCTGCTTCTCCTACTGTCCAGGCTTCACAGCCGTACAGTGCTTGCCCATACATATGTTTTAAGCAATCTTTTCCTTGTTTCTGTTTGTTATCTTTGAACACAGTAGTTGCTTTTTCTTGTTAAATGTAGCACAACCTTGTGCTAATCTTTATTTATATCTTTTGTGCTTTTCCCATCTTGCGTTATTTGGCTTCCTAGGTAGAAATCCTTAACCTCTTGTAAGTTCGTGTTACATATTTGTATTCTTGTTTTGATTTATTTTGCCTCCTTTGCATACTAGTACTTTAGTTTTACTTTTGTTAATTTTCATACCTATCTCTCTTTTAGAACCGTTTCCATTTCATTGAGGCAGCTTCTAACTCTTCTTTGCTAGATGCTAATACAGCTATATCATCTGCAAATCTAAGCATATCAATTTTTGTCCCTGCATAGTAATTCCAAATGTCTTCTTGCATTTGACAGTATGTCATGCCTCTTCAATGTACAAGTTAAAATTAATGGGGATAGGAACATCCCTGTCTCAAGCCTTTGCTGATGTTTATTTCTCTACGTTCTGCTCTAATTCTATTACTCCTGTTTGCTCTTTGTATAAGCTATGTACTATCCGTCTATCCTATAACTCATTCCAATCTTTTGAGTCTTTTGAACATTTTTCCATTTACATTGTCAAATGCTTTTTGACTCCTTACAAACCCTATATACACCTTTCCCCTTTTTCTATTGTTTTCTCCATTATCACCCTCAGAGCTAAGATAGCCTCCCGTGTTCCCCTGTTTTGCCTAAACCCAAATTGGTCTTCTCCTACTATTTCTTCAGCCCGTTTTCCATTCGTCTTTGTACAATTCTATTTTTGTAATGTATCATTTTTGAAATTACATTATTGTGCTTGTATCAATGTTTTTGCTTTGAAATTTCTCCAATTCATTAAATTATGGACATCTTCTATTTGCTGAGTTATTTACGCTTAATCATCCGTTTGTCTTGAAATCTTTGGGTACTATCGCTGTTTCATACATCAACTGAGTACGAAATTGATGCATGTAACAGTTTCAGATCTACCTTAAGTCCTTTTATGTTCATCACTTCAGATAAATCCTCTGTCATTTCTAGACAATTGGATTCTCGTACAATGCAAGACCATTTCATTAGTATGACGCTAAATTTATAGATGGCAATGCTTAGATTTGACATCGATGTCTAGTGTATGGTACAATGTTAGAAAAGATTGGAACGCTGTTCTAAGACAAGTTGAGAAATGTAGGAAACGGTTGTTCGTATAGAATGATGGGAGATGTATGAAGAATTAACAGAAGAGTAAACGGGTAAAGATAACTAGTATGAGCAAAGGAGGCAAAATAAATCAAAACAAGAATACAAATATGTAACACGAACTTACAAGAGGTTAAGGATTTTGCTCTAGGAAGCCAAATAACGCAAGATGGGAAAAGCAATAACGATAAAGAAGTTGCACAGGTTGCTAATTTAACAAGAAAGCAACTAGTGTCAAAGATAACAAACAGAAACAAGGAACTAAGATTGCTTAAGAACATATAGTATGGGGACAGATGCACGGTGCTGTGAAGCCTGGACAGTAGGAGAAGCAGACAAGAAAAGGTAGAATGAAATGGGTGAAGACGTGATGTGATGAAGATGATCATGGACAGATAAAGTTAAGAACGAAGAGGTACTAAGAATGGTAGGGGAAGAAAGAAATATGTGGAAAAGGTAAAAAGAGAGATAGGATGATAGGCCAATACTACGGCATGAGAGAATAGTGGGAAATACTAGAACAGAGATAGGAAAGAGAAGAAGAGGTAGACCTAGGTTAGACTACTGCACACAGATAGTGAAAGATGTCGGCTGTAGGAGTTTCAGGAAATGTAGGCTAGCTCAGAATAGAAATCAATGGAGGTACGATCCAACCAGTCCCAAGATGGATAAATTAATGACAAGAAAGTAACTGCACTTAAACATGATATATATTATAAGCAACTGCAAGCATTGGATGGGCAATATTCTCGAATTATGGTAATTGAAAGCTTTACTGAAAACTATTATTTCGGCAAATGTCTAAGTGTTGGGGATCTTGGTAGCCACAGGTTGCTTAACCCCCTTCAATAAATCTCAATGAAATAGGGCATAATATTAGAAAACAATATAAGGGGAACAGAGCTGTATTGCTGTGTGAAAAATTCAGGGAACTATGTAGGTTAGTTTAGAAAATAAATAAGTGCAGGTACATGTCCAACCAGTTTTGAGACGGAAACCCAATGGCGAAAAATAAGCGCAGATAAATCTGATGATTAGTATAAACAACTAGTTGTTTGTTGCGAAATATCTGCAACTAATGTTGACTGTGCGAAAAGATATATTGGAAAAAATATTAAATCAGTAAATGTTCAAGTGCTGGGGGAACTTGGCAGCCACAGGCTGCTTACCCCCTTCGCAACCACTGAATGTCGGAGAAATAGGGTATATAATTGTAAAACAATAGAAGGAGACCGAACTGCATCTAACAAGAAAGAACGGCGCCTATGATGAAAGACAACAAACATAGAACAAAAAGTTGTTGAAAGCGTATGTGTGGAGCACAGCACAGATAGTATGCCTACGAAATACGAGCAGTCTGAAAAGCAGACAGAAGAACAGTAGCAGCCATTGAAATGCCGTGCTTCAGATGTATGAGGATGGACAGACAAAGGTAATAACAAATAGGTTTTAGAAACAGTAAGGGAACAAGGATATCTTTGGGAAAAAAATATGAGAAATAGATGGGCAGAATATGTTCTAAGGCATTTTTGGGGAATAGTATGGGATATATGGCAAGCAGAGATAGGAAAAAAGAGGTGGATGTAGACCTAGATCAGATAGTGATAGATGCACACTGTGCAAATTTCGGGGAAATCTGTAGGTTAGTTCAGAATAGGAAACAATGATGGTACGAGTCTAACCAGTTTCAGGACTGAAGACCCAATGATGATGATGATGATGAATGTATAATTTAAAATTTAAATAAAAATTAAGAGAAAAAATGCATTTTATTTTCTACTTCCTACAGAAATTTTATTGTGGTCGAAATATCCAATATTTATTTTAATTGAAAATGCATTTAAAAAGCAGAAAACACGATTAAATTTATACAAATTTAAAAAATAAAATGAATAAGTTTAAAAATAAAAATGAATAAATCAATGATTTTTTTTAAAAATCACTTGATTTAAATCATGATTTAAATCAAGCCAACCCTGATTTAAGCCTGTTTGTTTAAGGGATCGGATGGTAAAATAAAAGAACGGAACCTAAGTGCAACCATTTACGTATTAAATTGCAATATACCTTTTATAATGAGACATTTAATGCGGCAAATAAGCAAGTTGTGCAAAAAAGTCAACAAGAGGTAATGTCGATGTGTAATAAGCTTTAGATATAGTAGAAACCACGAAAGACGTTCTCTATGTCATAGGTGTCTAACTCAATTCAAAACATACGTTTAAGATTATTTAAAAGCTTAACTAATGTATATGATAAAGATAGTAATACGATTTGTACGTGTTTTAAATAAATACCTAAACACATTCATCTGGGAAAACGAAAGAGAAGAGTATGTGCCGTATGTTTTGAACTTTATACTTAACAGGCTAACCTTGGTAAAATTATACCTTTTCTTTAAAATAGGATATCTTACTTAGTTTTTTTGTAAATGGAATATACTTTTTAAAGTTTTAAAAGCTTGACGAATCGGAATATTTATTGGGTAATTATGAACTAGATGCTACATTGACTTAAAATTTTCAACTTAATTCGTACGAATACAAGTGATGACGCAGACGACTTCTTTCATGGTTTCGACTATAGCTATGTTTCTCTAAGAGAGCAGTACGAAAAAATCAAATAGGTGGAGGCACTCCTTCGACCTTAAAGATAAGGTACTTCAGAAAGCTACGTTGGACTGCTTCTCTGCAATGTGTATGCACTTCATAGTGTGGCTCCCAAATTATAACTTCATATTCCATAATAACAAAAGTATGTTTTTAGAATTTTGCAATGTTATTATGATGATGTATGCCAGCAACCGTGAAGTAAGTCGTCATCAAAAAATAGAGAATTCAAGGCTGTAAGGGTTGCAGGGGCCAATCGAATTTCAGAAGAAATAATAATTTCAATAGAACTAGAAGAAATTTTCCATACTCGAATAACAACAATGGTGTATGATGAAATGAATGAGTTAATGGGGGAGGGGGGCGGGGCACAATACATTGCATTCTGAAAATAGGGATGTGAATAATATTAAAATAAATAGAAACAAATGTTGAGAGAAACGTGAGAATTAATAATGTTGTGGTCAAAAGGGGGCCAGCCGTTCAAGTAAATGTAAGTAGAAGTGGAAAGCCTAGTGAGGGATAGAATTTTAAATAGTAGACAAACCAAGCATTAATTTTAACAGTAACCAATATAAACATCCTAAAGAATTTGTTCAGAGCAATTATGAAGAAAATGTGAAAAATTATTGTAATAAATCGATATTGCCAATAATTGAAGAAAATTTAGAATAGAAGATGGTGAAACGTGTAGTAGATATGGGCACCAAAACTTCGTCAATTCGGACAAATTTGTAGAGAATCCAGTATTAGTGAAGAATATCACACCGATAATGAAAATACGTTTGGTGGCTCCAAATAATAAAAGATTCCCAAAGTATTTACAACTTGCCTTGTGCAATTAATTACCTAAATGATTATTTAATAGTTGACATACAGCCAACATTTGGAGTACACCATTGTAATAGTTCAAACCACATTATAAATGAATATGGTTAGTTCTCAAAAAAAACGGTAGAGAAAAGACGAACGATACTAGGAGAGAAAAAAACTTTGCTTTATTTGCTTAAAAAATGGATATTCTGCTAGCAGGTGTTATAAGCAAAAATTAAGGTGCAATGAAAATGTGTTACATGCCGAAAATCGGCTATGTAAACATTCCTGTAGGGTTTTAATTTGTAAGGGATTCTTACATTTTTAAACGATACTTACATAACCGTCGGCGCGGTATATGCGACGCAAAAGGCAGTTGGTAACGCTAATCCAATAAGTGGAAATTAACGCGCATATCTGTCAATGACGTCACACAATATGCAAATTTAAACGCGCAATTGACGGAATATATATCAAATTCGCAAACAGTTCGTAAAGATTGAATACTCACATGAATAAGTCCAGCTTCCTACGGAATACGTTTAAGATGGCGTCTGCAACGTCCATCGGGGCTGGTAGGACCCCCTTCTGGATTATTTAAAGATGGTGGCTGCTCCGGCTAACTGCTAGCGGGCCCCTGACTCATTCGTGGTAGGGTCGTGGACTGCGGTTCGGCAGGCTGCTTGCAAATTACCTTCTACCTATGTAGGGAACGAATATGAACAGGTATAGGGACGACAATCAGATAAGGCAAGGAAATCTACATAAATAAAGATAACGATACGATACGATACGATACCTAAACCAAACCACTCTTCTGGAAGTTCAAAGGCAAAAAAAGCCTCGTTACAGCGTCTCCCGGAAACTTCCCCACTTTTCTCCCCTACTCGCGTCAGCGCGATCTGGCGCAAACGCACTCTGACGTGACGGAAATACGCGCACCGAGTCTTTGAAATTTATGGCGCGAAAACTCCCGCATTTTAAAATTAAACTAAAAAGTCTAGTGCCAAATTTGGCACGTAACAATCACGTAACAGGATTTCGCGCCAATAATTTAAAAAGACTTGTGCGCGTACTTCCGTCACTTCAAATAGTCGCGTTTGCGCAAAGGATGACGCGGAGTGTGGAAGAGTGGTGGTGATTTCCGACACGTCGAGACTGGTCAACGAGACGTCGACGAATGTAGTTATCTTTGTGCCTTATCGTATCTTGTCTTTTTTGTTATGTAGGTTTCCTTTTATCTACCCAATTATCGTTCTTTATACCAGTTTCCTGTCGCCCCTCTACAAATAGGAACGAAGAAAACATTTTTTAAAAATTTGTGATTTTATAATGTGGTACATACTAAAATAGACATTTATTGCTGTACTCTTGTCCGGGAGATGCGTCAATTGACGAGCGTACAACGCATAACCGCGGTAAAAGCGGCGAGGGCGTACAGGACCACCTCCACGGAGGCTGTCCTGGTGATCAGTAGGACTCTCCCTATCGAATATATCGTTAGGGAGATTAGAGATAGACGATTAATAAATATAGGAAAAGGGCGCGAAATTATCGAAGATCTTAATCTTGGTAATAGGGAAATTGCAAGAAAGATTGTTGTATCTGAGTTAGGGCACCCGGCTGATATTAGAGGGATCGAGTTTGTCGAAGGTGATGAGGACGCGATGGGTATCAGAATTTATACGGACGGTTCACGTATGGACGATGGGCAAGCAGGCGCGGCGTTTGTCGTATATAAGCAGGAAAGGAGGTGTTTCGGTTTCAAACCAAACTCGCGAACTGGTGCACTATCTTCCAGTGCGAATTGGTAGCCATACGAGAGGCTATCGATTACGTAATAAACCATACGGGCAGAGACGAGTATTATATAATCAGTGATAGTAAATCGGCGCTAACGGCTTTAACAAACATGAACACCTCGACAGATCTCCAAGCGGACGTCTGGAGGATAGCGCGTACGGCGCTAGAGTTTCGACGTTTAAAGTTCTGTTGGGTCAGGTCGCACAATGGTAACGTAGGAAACGATAGGGCTGACGAATTAGCTAAAGAGGCCGCGACGGGAGACTTTCGAATATCACATTCGTCGATACCGAGGTCTTTAATCAAAAGAAAGCTGCGCGAAAAATCAATTCGACAATGGGAAGAGAGGTGGAACAACGCTGCCACGGGCAGGTTGACCCACAAATTCATACCGAGCATAGAAGCCAGAGGTAAGATCGAGGTTAAGCTCGATCACAAAATGGTGCAGTTGATAACAGGGCACGGCGCCCTGAAGGCGTATTTACAAAGGTTCGGTTTAACCAACAGCGACCGCTGCGAATGCGGCGAGGGCGCGGAAAGCGCAGAGCACGTGCTCTTCGACTGCCCGCTTGAGGCGGGAAATCGAGGGTTGGCTGATAGCAAACTAGCTATCCTAGGTCTGGCATGGCCAAAGAGCCTAGAGGAAGTCGGGGAAGTGGTTAACCAGAAGGCGTTCTGGACAGCCTTAAAAGAATTCGCGGGAAGGGTCGCGAGATTAGACAATCAATGACGACCGCGTGTAAAAATTCGGTGGGGTTGGTGGGAGGATTGAATAATTTTAGATTGACTTGGCGTGAGTAAGGATACGAGCATAACCAAAACCTGATATTAAATTTAAAAAAAAATAATAAAAAAAAAAGATAATTATACCAAAATGTCCAATATGCACGAGAAACCCCACTACATTAGTACAATCACTGCCTATCTTCATAATTATGTGCGGAAAATCGGGAATAAATAATACCAAATAAACAATAACAAATAAATCATAAACCCTCATTAAATTAAATCAATAAAGTAAACAAGGATAATAAAACAAAGCGCAACCGCGCATTCCCCCAGGACTTGAAAGTGAAGTGATAGTGATAGTGATTGTGATCCCCCCAAGAACATTTAGTGCATACCCACCAGGACTTTAGCAGTGCACCCCGTCCCACCTTTAGAAGTAAGTTACAGACGACCAGATCTTCGGATGCTGGAGAATTTTATTATCGAGGTAAGACTTAAATTGTGGCGGCTGTACTCGCACAAGCATTGATTTACATTAATTAGTAGTTTTTGAAATAATTTAAGAAGCACGTTTGGTGTGTAAAGGCACTAGCCGACATAATGCTTGTGCGAGTGCACCTGATAAATGGGGTGATGCTTTCGCTATTTTGTGCACTGCTATATGCTTAACGCTTATTAAACATTTATTTATATATTTACATAATTATATTTGTTTATATTTTATATTTACACTTTATATTTATTTATATATAGCATGTATTATGTAGCTTATTTGTTTTGTTTGACGTTCTGTCGCCATTTTGGTTGCAGTATATATTTGGGAAGGACGAGCAGAATTGCGAAGATTGTAATCATAATGTAAATCAGTTAGGGAACGATAGGAAAGCTAGGGATGGATTTAAATTAGTTAGCTAGATTTGGATAGTTTTAAGACGACCCTTCAGGTCGCACTGGTAAGCAGAACCGGCGTCTGCTATCCGGTATTACGGATTCCTCCCTCTCATTTTGCTTGTTGATCGGGTACACTCGAAAGTCAGCTCTAGGGATACCATTATTTACAACCCTGTTTTTAGTTTTTGTTTTGTTTTTGTTCCAGTTTTTGTCAGATTTTAGGTTTGTTAGATTGTTAGAGTTTGTTAGGTTTGTTAGATTTTTAGGTTTGTTAGATTTTTATTTAGGGTGAATCAACTATGAAGTAAGAATAAATTAGGAGCACGACTATTTTTCGCGTTTAAACCCAATGTAGTACCTCCGGGTGGAGCATTGGGGACGTGGCCGCAAGTATAGCGGCCCTAATTCAAATTATAATGTACTCTTGTTTGGCGGGTTCAAATCCCGACATGGTCCGCTTGAAAAATGTTAGGCGAGCATTTTTCACAAAAATACACCCTCGTTCGGATGAGAGGTAAAATGGAGGTCCCGTGTGTGAGTGTTGTCACGCACGTTAAAGATCCCTACCTTGCTTGGAACAGCAAGGGTTCGGCAAAATTCCAAATTTTCCAGGTAAAAAAAAACTCGCTTTCTGGCCAATGTAGTACCTTCGGGTGGAGCATTGGAAAATCAAATGTAGTGTACTCTTGTTTAGATGCAAAATTTAATATTTAAGTTATAGTATTTCTAGAACCTCTTTGTTCTTAACTTTTTCTGTTCATATCTTCATTATGCATCTGTAGCACCACATTTCAATAGTTTCTATGTTTTTCCACGTTTCACGGCCGTACAGTGCTGTGCTCCATATATATATATATATATATATATATATATATATATATATATATATATATTATACAACAAGTATTTTAGTTGGACATTCTCTTTATTTGTGATGTCTAGCTTTCGAAATTTGCTCCAATTTCTTCTTCAGGACACTAAAATATAAATAACTAAATAACACATTTAAAATACAATATTACATCTTACACAAACGTGAGCTAGGTCAAATAAATAAAACGTTCAGCATATTTAAAATTTTAGCAAATTACAAATACTTATATGATTATATAAAGTTACAGTTACATCCAATTTGAACACTAAATTATATTATCAAAATTTTCTTTTACACAATATCAAATGTCAACAATATCAACCAAACAATATTAGAATTTACAATTGACTGACAAAATTTCTTGATAGAATAATTTGATTAACATATATATATATATATATATATATATATATATATATATATATATATATATATATAACAGGAAATTATTCTTGACCATAAAAATAAATATTACTGAAGTTTATTCTTGGAAGTTGGTCAGGTCAGTTAAATAAGTTAGTCCACTTTCGTATCTGATATCGCTAACATTGTTATATTGTTCTCGATTTTTATTTTTATAACTACGTTGTTTATATTTCAACCCTTGTTAGTGACTATTCCTTATGATACATACAAAATACTGCCTGTTGTTATAGTGATGTTGTAAATTAACAAGTTAAAATTTCTGGTCTGTATATTTTATAGTTTTTAAAAACTTTATTTTAATTATAACTTTTTATAGATAATCTATTTGATAATGGTCTTGTTGACCGAAACGCGTCATAGTAAAATATATTGATTTTTTACTACTACGATTCATTATTTCTCGACTTATTTAACTGACCTGACCAACTTCCAAGAATAAACTTCAGTAATATATATATTGTAATACTTTCCTTTCGTTATGTATGTAGTATTTATGATTACTTTATTTTGAATTAACATATCAAATTCTTCAAATAAAATATTGGACCTTTATAATTTTGTAAGATATTTTAAATCTATTAATCAAATAATTAATGGGAGCAATGAGTTTCTTATGGTTGGATCTTTAATAAAAATAAAGATTCCGGCTAGCTAAATTTATCATTTTCTCTTCGACGATCTCAGGGAGTGATCAGGTCCACACGTAACTTTGTATTTGTTTACTAATTGACTTATCTTTACTTAGGACAGTGTTACAAAATAAGGTCGAAACAATATTAAAATGTTTAAACACTTACGTTTGAAATCCTGGTAGCAGCGTATTATTTTATCATTCAAAACAGATATTTCCTTCATAGATTATGTCCTCCTCTAATTATTCCCAATTGTGTCACTCTGAATTTCTTTTCCGGGTAACTCGTCACAGCAAAGTTTCTTACTACAACCTCAGTACGTATTAGTAAATTGCAAAATGATTATAAAACTTCCTTTCAATCTTGCATCTGTCAACTAATTTTGACAGTTACTGTTTACTGAAAATAACGAAATCGCTAGGAAGTTTTATCGTGTATTTTAAAGGATCGGCTTGGAATTTCCTCCAGGACCTAATCTAAATAATAATAAATATACAATAATTAATGATATCCTGGATGTCTGATAACCCTGAAAGACTACTATAATTAAAATTAATAATTTACTTTCCTTTATATGTTGCGTTGTCCTGGGTTCATACACCTCAAAAAGGGTCCTTCTTTGCTTGGTTTATTCACAAATTTTTCTGTATTTTAAGCTGCAACTATTTCTTTGACAAGCTGATTATTCTCTTGTTTCGGGATTTGTTTTCTAGCGGTATTAAATCTTCTTATCTACACTTGAATTAAATTTCAGCTAGACTTCAAATGACAGACAGGAATTTAATTTGACTTTTTATTTTTTTGTTTCAAAGACAACCAATCAATCACAACTTATAAGAACTTCTAAACACAATTCCAGTAACTAATGTCTATATATAATGTGTCCCAATATTCTGTTTGAATATTAATCTCAAAATTACTTCTTCAATCATAATCTCTTCTTCTAATTTCTTCTTTAATATATTATTTCTACTATCTATTATACAATCACTTATTTTCACTAAATTTACACAAAGTTCAATTTTATACAAGTATTCGTGTTATAAATTATTCGTCAACTAATTAAATTTTCACTGAGCTCAATTTTCTATGACTATACACGTTGAAGAATTATTTGTAAAGACCATTTATTTATGATTTTCATCACCCAGGTAACCTATAACAGCACACTTCTATACCTAATATTTTCTTTTTACCCACTATGATATCTCTTTTAATCATTTTCTAAGCTAACCTGTTTATTTGATGATATGTTGATGTAGCACATGCTACCTTTTGTTGTTACTACATACTGACATGCATATTGTTTTTATTTACACATACTATAACTAACTTAATATTTCTAATGATTGTCTTGTCCAGTCTTTTGGGCAAACTTAAAACTACCTTAATCTATAACCCGGAGAAATCTCCAATTCCCCCTTTAAAATTGAAACCTCCCACTTTCTATGTCGTAATAAAACCCCAGTCCAAAAATACACCACAATATATATATATATATATATATATATATATATATATATATAAGAAAAGAAATAAAACTGACTGTACATGATACAGCAACACAGACTATAGGTAAGAAAAAAATAGAAGCGAGAAAACCGTGGGTAACAAAGGAGATATTAGATTTAATAGAGAATAGAAGAAAGCTTAAACCTTTCAGAGAAGTGGATAGTGAAAGTAAGCAAAATATAATACAGTTAGAAATAAGATAGTACATGAGTGTAGAAAAGCTAGAAATAAATGGATGGAGGAGAATTGTAAGGAATACAAGATGATTTGAGAGTAGGTAAGACAGACAGGGCTTACAGGGCAGTTAAAAGTTTTTGGGAAGATAGGAAAAATGTAATAGTATTAGAGACGAGAATAATGAGCTTCTAATAAATAAAGTTGAGGTAGCAGATAGATGGAAAAGATATTTAGAAGATTTATATAAGGGAGACGATATGGATGAGTTAGAGTACGACCAAGAAGAGAATGTAGAAATAGGGTTCTCAATATTAAGAGAGGAATTTGATAGAGCTGTTCGAATCTTAAATTAAATAAAGCACCAGGGATAGACGATATTCCGCAGAATTAATAAAATATGCAAGTCAGAAAACTTTAGACAGATTATATGAACTAGTAAGTGAAATATATGACACAGGTGAGGTTCCAATAGATTTCGAAAAAAATATTATTATTCCAATCCCAAAAAAGTCAGGAGCTGATAGGTGTGAGAATTTTAGAATGGTTAGTTTAACTTCTCATGCTTCCAAAATACTAACAATAATAATTAAAAATAGAGTAGAAGCTTTGACTGAGAATTATTTAGGCGAAGACCAATATGGTTTTCGTTAAGACAGAGGACTAGAGAACCGATACTAATGATTAGGGTAATTATCGAAAAAGGTTACAAAAAATAAAAGACTCATTTCGCATTTGTAGATTTAGAAAAAGCATTTGATAGGGTTAATTGGATTGTTATGTTCAGGGTTTTGCGAAAGATAGGAATTTCTCATAGGGATAGAAAACTTATTTACAGTCTATATAAAAACCAAAGCGTAGTAATTAGATTTGATGAAATAGAAAAGGAAGCTAAGATTAGAAATGGTGTTAGACAGGGTTGTATACTGTCTCCCTTGATTTTTAATGTTTATATTGAGGAAGCTTTAAACTTAGCTAGAGAGAGAAAAGAGATAGGTATTAGTGTACAGGGACAGAAAATAGACATGTTACGTTTTGCAGATGATATAGCCATTATAGCAGAGTCTAGAAAAGAGTTAGGAGAGTTTTTAAATATTTTAGATGAGATACTACAGAGTGACTATAGTATGAGAATTAACTCAGGAAAGACAAAGATAATGACAAGTGAGTTACAGCCTAGTTCTAAACCAAAATTAAAAATAGGTAATACCGAGTTAGAGGAGGTAGATGAATTTTGCTATTTAGGTAGTATAATTACAAAGGATGGACGTAGCAGAAGGGATATAGTAGCTACAATAGCTCAAGCTAGAAAAATGTTTTTAAAAAAGAAAAACTTACTAATAGCTAATAGTATTAATTTAGATAATAGAAAAGTTTCTTAAAGTCGACGTATGGAGCGTTCTACTATACGGTAGTGAGACTTGGACAATTAAAGAAGTAGATAAGAAAAGATAGAAGCTTTTGAAACTTGGTGTTATAGGAGAATGTTAAAGATTAGTTGGACAGATAGAGTAACAAACGAGGAAGTTTATAGAAGGATAGGTGAGGATCCCTGTATGTGGAAACAATTGAAGGTCAGAGAGATAGAATGATAGGGCACCAGTTAAGACATGAGGGACTATTTAGTAAAGTTTTAGATTATAGACTACCAAATAAAAATAGAGTAGGAAGACCTAGACAAAGCTATATTAGTCAAATTATTAGAGATTTAGGTTGTGAAGGCTATGTAGACCTTTTTAGACTAGCTCAGAATAGAAAAGAATTTAGAGCTGCGTCAAACCGACTTTAAGTAAGTTCGAAAACAAAACAAAAAATAAAATTAGTTAACTAAATGTCACCAGGACATAACTCACAATTAGTTAGCGGTCTGGCATGTTGGTAGCGTTTCGTTGCTTAAGCCTTACCATAACATATATTTTAATAAATGTCACCATGACATAACTCACAATTAGGTAGCGGTCTGGCATGTTGGCAGCGATTCGTTGCTTAAGCCTTACCATAACATATAATTTAACACTTTTCCTTTTTGAAGCGAATATCCAGGTTATATTTCATTTCCTTATAAATGGTAATCATGTAAACATGTTAGAGTTCTTTAACAACCATCAGGTTGCTAATATCTATGTAGAGTCAGCTGGATAGGAAAAAGATAGAAGGATATAGGAAGACCTAGACCAAACTATATTAGTCAAATTATTAGAAATTTAGGTTGTGAAGGGTATGTAAAGCATTTTAGATTAGCTCAGAATAGAAAAGAAGTTAGAGTGCGTCAAACCGACCTTAAGTAAGGTCGAAAACAAAATGATGATGATATATATATATATATATATATATATATATATATATATATATATTGAAATGTATAAGGGAGATACCAAGAGTTCTAAGGGTTGTTTAGTACAAGCTAGTATATGCCAAGCAAAATAATCCACATATTTGATCACATAAACTTAAAATGTATGTTTGCCGTATTTTACGTATACTAAAATACCATTCAAAATGGTAGTTGAAATTAAGTGCCAAAAGGTAATATTGAAATGACTAAATGACGTAGTAAGATGTACAGTGCTCAAGGGTTTATGCCGAGTTTGAATTTTAAAGGCCATTGAAAGTACATTTGCCATCCAAAACCGGATGCGTCTATGAATGTTTACTATCAACCACGCATCCAGGTTCAAGTGTGATTTATTTTGGTTTCATTTTAAATAGAATCAACTTTTGGACAATATTTGTAAGCTCAAAATTATTAGTTATAACAACTTCAAATATGATTGGTGAACTGTAAATATTTAGGACAAATAATAGAATTGTATGTGAATCAGGAAAGTGTAAAAGGACATGAACTATGGTATGTGCGACACAAACGAAATGTTAAGATGTTATTGGACAATTTAGTTATGTACTTTAAAGTGTAGTAGGCAAGAAAGTTAAAATGGTCGCCTTGGAAAGTAAACAGAGGAGATTATTTTCGAAATTCATTTTGTAAAAGACGTGTTTTCATACTGTGCTAATTTGTAAATAATTTTTAAAAGAAGTACCTGCAGATATGAGAAGATTCACAGCATTCTTGACGCCCAAACTGTGGGGCTCGAATGTTTTTTTAAAGGGCCAGTACCTAGAGATATGAGAGGAATCACAGCAATATATATATATATATATATATATATAATATATAAGAAAAGAAATAAAAGAAATAAAACTGACTGTACATGATACAGCAACACAGACTATAGGTAAGAAAAAATAGAAGCGAGAAAACCGTGGGTAACAAAGGAGATATTAGATTTAATAGAGAATAGAAGAAAGCTTAAACCTTTCAGAGAAGTGGATAGTGAAAGTAAGCAAAAATATAATACAGTTAGAAATAAGATAGTACATGAGTGTAGAAAAGCTAGAAATAAATGGATGGAGGAGAATTGTAAGGAATACAAGATGATTTGAGAGTAGGTAAGACAGACAGGGCTTACAGGGCAGTTAAAAGTTTTTGGGAAGATAGGAAAAATGTAATAGTATTAGAGACGAGAATAATGAGCTTCTAATAAATAAAGTTGAGGTAGCAGATAGATGGAAAAGATATTTAGAAGATTTATATAAGGGAGACGATATGGATGAGTTAGAGTACGACCAAGAAGAGAATGTAGAAATAGGGTTCTCAATATTAAGAGAGGAATTTGATAGAGCTGTTCGGAATCTTAAATTAAATAAAGCACCAGGGATAGACGATATTCCCGCAGAATTAATAAACTATGCAAGTCAGAAAACTTTAGACAGATTATATGAACTAGTAAGTGAAATATATGACACAGGTGAGGTTCCAATAGATTTCGAAAAAAATATTATTATTCCAATCCCAAAAAAGTCAGGAGCTGATAGGTGTGAGAATTTTAGAATGGTTAGTTTAACTTCTCATGCTTCCAAAATACTAACAATAATAATTAAAAATAGCGTAGAAGCTTTGACTGAGAATTATTTAGGCGAAGACCAATATGGTTTTCGTTAAGACAGAGGGACTAGAGAACCGATACTAATGATTAGGGTAATTATCGAAAAAAGGTTACAAAAAAATAAAAAGACTCATTTCGCATTTGTAGATTTAGAAAAAGCATTTGATAGGGTTAATTGGATTGTTATGTTCAGGGTTTTGCGAAAGATAGGAATTTCTCATAGGGATAGAAAACTTATTTACAGTCTATATAAAACCAAAGCGTAGTAATTAGATTTGATGAAATGGAAAAGGAAGCTAAGATTAGAAATGGTGTTAGACAGGGTTGTATACTGTCTCCCTTGATTTTTAATGTTTATATTGAGGAAGCTTTAAACTTAGCTAGAGAGAAAAGAGATAGGTATTAGTGTACGGGGACAGAAAATTGACATGTTACGTTTTGCAGATGATATAGCCATTATAGCAGAGTCTAGAAAAGAGTTAGGAGAGTTTTAAATATTTTAGATGAGATACTACAGAGTGACTATAGTATGAGAATTAACTCAGGAAAGACAAAGATAATGACAAGTGAGTTACAGCCTAGTTCTAAACCAAAATTAAAAATAGGTAATACCGAGTTAGAGGAGGTAGATGAATTTTGCTATTTAGGTAGTATAATTACAAAGGATGGACGTAGCAGAAGGGATACAGTAGCTACAATAGCTCAAGCTAGAAAATGTTTTAAAAAAGAAAAACTTACTAATAGCTAATAGTATTAATTTAGATAATAGAAAAAGTTTCTTAAAGTCGTACGTATGGAGCGTTCTACTATACGGTAGTGAGACTTGGACAATTAAAGAAGTAGATAAGAAAAAGATAGAAGCTTTTGAAACTTGGTGTTATAGGAGAATGTTAAAGATTAGTTGGACAGATAGAGTAACAAACGAGGAAGTTTATAGAAGGATAGGTGAGGATCCCTGTATGTGGAAACAATTGAAGGTCAGGAGATAGAATGATAGGGCACCAGTTAAGACATGAGGGACTATTTAGTAAAGTTTTAGATTATAGACTACCAAATAAAAATAGAGTAGGAAGACCTAGACAAAGCTATATTAGTCAAATTATTAGAGATTTAGGTTGTGAAGGCTATGTAGACCTTTTTAGACTAGCTCAGAATAGAAAAGAATTTAGAGCTGCGTCAAACCGACTTTAAGTAAGTTCGAAAACAAAACAAAAAATAAAAATTAGTTAACTAAATGTCACCAGGACATAACTCACAATTAGTTAGCGGTCTGGCATGTTGGTAGCGTTTCGTTGCTTAAGCCTTACCATAACATATATTTTAATAAACGTCACCATGACATAACTCACAATTAGGTAGCGGTCTGGCATGTTGGCAGCGATTCGTTGCTTAAGCCTTACCATAACATATAATTTAACACTTTTCCTTTTTGAAGCGAATATCCAGGATATATTTCATTTCCTTATAAATGGTAATCATGTAAACATGTTAGAGTTCTTTAACAACCATCAGGTTGCTAATATCTATGTAGAGTCAGCTGGATAGGAAAAAGATAGAAGGATATAGGAAGACCTAGACCAAACTATATTAGTCAAATTATTAGAAATTTAGGTTGTGAAGAGTATGTAAAGCATTTTAGATTAGCTCAGAATAGAAAAGAAGTTAGAGCTGCGTCAAACCGACCTTAAGTAAGGTCGAAAACAAAATGATGATGATATATATATATATATATATATATATATATATATATATATATATATATATATTGAAATGTATAAGGGAGATACCAAGAGTTCTAAGGGTTGTTTAGTACAAGCTAGTATATGCCAAGCAAAATAATCCACATATTTGATCACATAAACTTAAAAATGTATGTTTGCCGTATTTTACGTATACTAAAATACCATTCAAAATGGTAGTTGAAATTAAGTGCCAAAAGGTAATATTGAAATGACTAAATGACGTAGTAAGATGTACAGTGCTCAAGGGTTTATGCCGAGTTTGAATTTTAAAGGCCATTGAAAGTACATTTGCCATCCAAAAACCGGATGCGTCTATGAATGTTTACTATCAACCACGCATCCAGGTTCAAGTGTGATTTATTTTGGTTTCATTTTAAATAGAATCAACTTTTGGACAATATTTGTAAGCTCAAAATTATTAGTTATAACAACTTCAAATATGATTGGTGAACTGTAAATATTTAGGACAAATAATAGAATTGTATGTGAATCAGGAAAGTGTAAAAGGACATGAACTATGGTATGTGCGACACAAACGAAATGTTAAGATGTTATTGGACAATTTAGTTATGTACTTTAAAGTGTAGTAGGCAAGAAAGTTAAAATGGTCGCCTTGGAAAGTAAACAGAGGGAGATTATTTTCGAAATTCATTTTGTAAAAAGACGTGTTTTTCATACTGTGCTAATTTGTAAATAATTTTTAAAAGAAGTTAATAAAAGTATTTGAGTTTTAAAGAGTTTGATTGAGTAAAGAAGCGTAAAGAAGCAACAGCGACGAGAGTAATTAGTGTAAAGAGTGGTGATTGTGCAACGGCGAAGCGACGGAAAATTATATAGATTTGGAGTGATATTGGGAAAGGTAGCAGGACATCGAGAGTGGTTATAAATAGGAAAGAAGTTTGGTTTGGATAGCGATATTAGGTAGCAGGACATCGGGAGGAAATATATAAAGGAAAGAAGTTGGATTTGGAGAGCGATTTATAGATTTGTAGCAGGACATCGGAAGGAAATATATAAAGGAACGAAGTGGGATTTGGATAGCGATATTAGGTAGCAGGACATCGAGAGGAAAAATATATAAGGAAAGAAGTTGGTTTTGAATAGCGATATTAGGTAGCAGGACATTGAGAGGAAAATATATAAGGAACGAAGTGGGATTTGGATAGCGATTATTAGATAGCGGAGCATAGAGCAATTTTGAAGTAAGACGACGAGTAGATTTGGATAGATACGAAGAAGCGGACGGATTGATCGAGAATACGAAGAGCGAAATTTAGGATAGCAACAATTGGTAGTGGTGGATTCTAAGCAGAAATTAGCACAGGGGAAGTTACAGCACTGGGTATTCAAAATTCTAAATTAGGGTTAATTATTTCAGGTATTGGGGGAGCAGCTAAATTGAGAACAACACCTGGAGGCGGCACGACAATTCAATCAGATAGGACAAAAGTGTAAAGACGCATACGGCGACAAGGATTTTGAGCCAGCAGTCAGAGCGGCCAAGAACGGAGTATAAACCAGGTGAGTGCTGAGATATCTTAAAACGTCAAAAACAGTCATATAATTTTGGTAGTAATTAAATTTGGCACAAAGCAACTTTGATCATAGTATAATTTTGGCATATACAAAAGTAGAGTAAAAAAATTTAGTACTAAAACAAAAGAGGTGCACTTTGGTTGGACTTTGCACATCTACTTATAACAGAACTCACTATAAGTAGTTGACCACCCTGAGATTTAAGAGCTTAAATAGTCGAGGCATTGAAATAAATAGTTAATTAAAGAACCAACCAAACGTTGCAAGTAAGGGGCGTGCATTAGGTGTGCACATTACAAAAAAAAGGCGCGACAAAAGGGGTAAATAAAATAAAAATTTTAAGAATATAGAATTGAGAGTGATTGAACACAGTCAGTGAGTAAAAGAAAAGGGGGATTCAATAATAAAAAAGGTGGCAAACCCAACGTGGGGCTGAAAAAAGGCTAGATCGAGTGAAATTAGACAGAAATAGTAGTAGGATACGGGATCCTGAGATTAGGTGGGGCCCGTAGTTTAGATATTTTCAGGCAAAGGAGTTCAAAAACAGGCTGCAGAGATGACGGACCCAGAAATGAAACGGATTACGAGATCGGGACGGATATACGGAATTGAAGCAGAAATCACGACACTAAACGATGAAATTAGGACGCAAGACATAGAGCTAGACGCAGGGGGAGACATCCAGGAGATGGAGGTGAGGCAGACAGACCCGGAGGTGTTAGACATGGACACGGACCAGGCGACAGTACCGGAGGAAAGGGGGGCAGAAACCACTGGAAGTTTAGATCTTATACGAATCCTGATGAGTCTAAAAGAGGATTTCAAAACTTCACACACGGAACTGAAGACGGACTTAACAAAACAAATTGCAGATTTACGTACGGAACAAAAAGAGTCGCGGACGGTTTTTGAAACTTCACAGACGGAACAAAAAGAGGCGAATACGCATTTGACTAATAAAATAACGACTTTAACGAACCAAATTACAGATTCACACACTGAGTTAACTAACAAAATTACCGATTCACACACCGAACTGAGGAACGAGTTTAGGACGGCACACGCGGAACTGACGGCCAAACTGAATTATACACAGGACTATCTACTCACGCAAATGCAAAACGTAAAGGACGACATAAGGACTGAGGTACACAAAAAGATAGACAGAATAGATGACAAATTAGAAAATACACGGGTACAGATTCAGGGAGACTTGAACGCGACAAAAACTGACCTACGGACGGAAATTAAGACACGCGTAGAGACAGTAGAGGAGACGATGGTCAGTGGTTTTACGACATTAAATTCAGAAATACAAACATGCGACAAAAGACATATGACGAACTACAAAAATTTAGGACAAACTTTAGAGACGATACAGAACGAAAATATGAACACTAAGACACAACTAGACGAAAAACTTGACGACAAAGTCACGATATTAGAAAACCGGGTAGGACACGACGTAAGACAGATACAGGAAAAATTGGACGACCTAGAACGAAGGCGCATTGGACTGGACTACGGACAGCACATTAAATTCAACCGGGACGCGTTACCTAAATTTGAAGGACGGAGGACGGAACAGCCAATGGGGTTTTTAGACAGACTGGACGAAATCGTCGAAACGGAAAACGAAAGGACTAAGTTACAGATAGTAGGGGCGACGTTGACAGGGAACGCGGAAAAGTGGCACAACATCATACGACGACAGTACGACACATACGCGGAATTTCGACGATTATTTGTGGAACAGTTCTGGAGCAACACGCACCAGACGGACATACGGACAAATTTAATTACGGGACACTACAGTAGGACACACGGGACACGCGAGGAATACGCAATCGACAAATTCAACCAGGCACAGCACTTGACACCTAAATTGGGAGAGGACGACATAGTTTTACTACTTGCGGGCCACATGGAACCGGAAGTGACGAAGATGGTCGTGGTACATAATGTAAAAACACTACGGGAATTTTTAGGCGTCATGAGAAACTTCGACTTAGCAACGGCACTGGAGGCAAAAACGCGGACAAGTTATTGGGATCAAAACCGGGGTTATAGGGAAGATAACAGACGACATGCGTACCACGAACAGCGACACAACCACAGACAGGACAATTTCAATCACGAGCATCGACCCAGCTACCGACAGGACTATGTTAATCACGGACACCGAAATCACTGGGGACACGACGGAAACAGAAGACCATACTACAATAGGGAACACCGGGGGGACGACGTACAAGGACAAAATAGGTAACGGCACGACGACAACGCGGATGACGGCCGGACGACGGGGGGCGGAACACAAAACGGATATAGCCGGACGGACAGGGACGCTAACGTCCACCACATGACAACTAGCGCAAGGACTCAGGACACGGATAAAATTGAAGTGGTGCAGATACACGAGGCACCCTCAGGAGAAAAAAAAAACGCCAATTTTTGGAAGAATGAATGTTTAGGATTAAAGATCGACGTAGGTTATAGTTTAAAAGACTTATTGTTAAATAATTATACTTTGAATAAAAAGAACCTTTTGTTTATTAATATTAGTTTAAGGGATTGTTTATATGTTGCTTTAGTTGATAGTGGTTCACAGTTGTCGCTGGTTGATGAGAAGGTGGTGATAAAACATGCTGATTTTTTAAAAGGAAGAATAGAAGCGATTGATGGGGTTAATTTATGGTCGGCAATGAATAAAAAGTTAACTACGATTTACAGGGTCATCCGTGTACCAATATTTGTAGGGGATAAAAAGGAAGGAGAGGCAGAGTTTTTAATTACAAAGGGTTGCAGCTAGATTTCATATTAGGAATGGATTTTATAGAGGATTTTGGATTGAATATAGATGGTAAGGATAGGTCGATTCGAATATTTGATAAAGATAAGTTATGGATGGTGTCTACGGTTAGTGAAGAATATAGGAATGGAAATAATATAGATAAGTCAGGATTAGGAATGGATAGGACAAGTGATTATAGACAGGTTAAAGTACGATTATGTAATATGTTTGCGAGATTAATTAATGATGAACAGATTGGAAAAGTGAGTATTGAGATAAAGGCGAAGCTAGGAGAATTATTTAATAAATATATAGGGTTATTTAATGAAGAGCCAAGATTTGCGAGGCGATATATGCATAAGTTAGAAGTCACGGAAGACAACGGGTTTAATACAAAGGTGTATCCAATTCCGTTTGCTATTAGAAATAGGGTTAAAGCCGAGATTAACAAGATGTTACGAGAAGGAATCATAGAACCAGCGAAAACTCCATATGTGAACCCGGTAGTTATCGTACCTAAACCCAACAAAAGGGATATTAGGATTTGTTTGGATGCGACGGAAAGTTTAGTTTTTGTTTTTGTTTTGATTTAGTTTATAGTGTAGGTTAGTATATAGCGTAGTTAGACAGGCATGTTGAGAAAGACAAATAGGGGTTGAATAATTACAATATGTAGAAATACGAGAGGGGGTTTTTGTAGAAATACGAGAGGGGGTTTGAGTTTAAATAAAATTAGAAATTATGCACACCAGGGAAGAGTAAAACCGACGAAATTTCATTCAAACTCAGTGGGGCCAATGAAATGTCTAAGGGAGATACCAAGAGTTCTAAGGGTTGTTTAGTACAAGCTAGTATATGCCAAGCAAAATAATCCACATATTTGATCACATAAACTTAAAAATGTATGTTTGCCGTATTTTACGTATACTAAAATACCATTCAAAATGGTAGTTGAAATTAAGTGCCAAAAGGTAATATTGAAATGACTAAATGACGTAGTAAGATGTACAGTGCTCAAGGGTTTATGCCGAGTTTGAATTTTAAAGGCCATTGAAAGTACATTTGCCATCCAAAAACCGGATGCGTCTATGAATGTTTACTATCATTCACGCATCCAGGTTCAAGTGTGATTTATTTTGGTTTCATTTTAAATAGAATCAACTTTTGGACAATATTTGTAGGCTCAAAATTATTAGTTATAACAACTTCAAATATGATTGGTGAACTGTAAATATTTAGGACAAATAATAGAATTGTATGTGAATCAGGAAAGTGTAAAGGACATGAACTATGGTATGTGCGACACAAACGAAATGTTAAGATGTTATTGGACAATTTAGTTATGTACTTTAAAGTGTAGTAGGCAAGAAAGTTAAAATGGTCGCCTTGGAAAGTAAACAGAGGGAGATTATTTTCGAAATTCATTTTGTAAAAAGACGTGTTTTTCATACTGTGCTAATTTGTAAATAATTTTTAAAAGAAGTTAATAAAAGTATTTGAGTTTTAAAGAGTTTGATTGAGTAAAGAAGCAACAGCGACGAGAGTAATTAGTGTAAAGAGTGGTGATTGTGCAACGGCGAAGCGACGGAAAATTATATAGATTTGGAGTGATATTGGGAAAGGTAGCAGGACATCGAGAGTGGTTATAAATAGGAAAGAAGTTTGGTTTGGATAGCGATATTAGGTAGCAGGACATCGGGAGGAAATATATAAAGGAAAGAATTTGGATTTGGAGAGCGATTTATAGATTTGTAGCAGGACATCGGAAGGAAATATATAAAGGAACGAAGTGGGATTTGGATAGCGATATTAGGTAGCAGGACATCGAGAGGAAAAATATATAAGGAAAGAAGTTGGTTTTGAATAGCGATATTAGGTAGCAGGACATCGAGAGGAAAATATATAAGGAACGAAGTGGGATTTGGATAGCGATTATTAGATAGCGGAGCATAGAGCAATTTTGAAGTAAGACGACGAGTAGATTTGGATAGATACGAAGAAGCGGACGGATTGATCGAGAATACGAAGAGCGAAATTTAGGATAGCAACAATTGGTAGTGGTGGATTCGAAGCAGAAATTAGCACAGGGGAAGTTACAGCACTGGGTATTCAAAATTCTAAATTAGGGTTAATTATTTCACGTATTGGGGGAGCAGCTAAATTGAGAACAACACCTGGAGGTGGCACGACAATTCAATCAGATAGGACAAAAGTGTAAAGACGCATACGGCGACAAGGATTTTGAGCCAGCAGTCAGAGCGGCCAAGAACGGAGTATAAACCAGGTGAGTGCTGAGATATCTTAAAACGTCAAAAACAGTCATATAATTTTGGTAGTAATTAAATTTGGCACAAAGCAACTTTGATCATAGTATAATTTTGGCATATACAAAAGTAGAGTAAAAAAATTTAGTACTAAAACAAAAGAGGTGCACTTTGGTTGAACTTTGCACATCTACTTATAACAGAACTCACTATAAGTAGTTGACCACCCTGAGATTTAAAAGCTTAAATAGTCGAGGCATTGAAATAAATAGTTAATTAAAGAACCAACCAAACGTTGCAAGTAAGGGGCGTGCATTAGGTGTGCACATTACAAAAAAAGGCGCGACAAAAGGGGTAAATAAAATAAAAATTTTAAGAATATAGAATTGAGAGTGATTGAACACAGTCAGTGAGTAAAAGAAAAGTGGGAGATTCAACAATATATATGCCTTCAACAATTTTTCTTTTCTGTGTCTGTTGTCTGTGAATATAGCAATGCTTTTTCTTATTAGATACAGCACAGCCTTGTGCTAATATTTTTTTATATCTTCTGCACTTATTCCTTTCTATTGTTTTCTAAAAAATATCCCCTATTTCACCGATATTCAATGGTACGCCAAGGGGACGCGACTCCGTGGTATAGTTGGTATGCGTGTGACTACTACGTCCAAGGTCCCGGGTTCGAATTCCGACATTGTCCGCTTGAAAACTGTTAGATGAGCATTTTTCACAAAACTACGCTCTCGTTCGGATGAGAGGTAAAATGGAGCCCCACATGTGAGTGTTGTCACGCACGTTAAAGATCCCTACCTTGCTTGGAACAGCAAGGGTTAGGCAAAATTCAAAATTTTTCAGGTAAAAAAATACTTCCTGACCAATGTAGTACTTTCGGGTGGAGCATTGGAAAATCACATGTAGGGTACGCTAAGGGGAGGTGGCTCCGAACCTTGATTGGTGTGCATGTGATTACTAAGCTATAGGTCACGGTTCAAATCCCATTACAGGTTCAGTTAAAAAATGTTAGGCGAACATTTTTCACAAAAAAAAGACGCCATGTTAGGATGAAAGATAAAATTTAGTTTCTGTGTGTGTTTTGTCATGCACATTAAAGATCCCTACTTTTCTTGGAACAGCCAGGATTTGACAAAATTCAAAATTTCCACATGAAAAAACTCGCTTCCTGGCCAATTCAGCACCTTCAGGTGGAGCATTGGAAAATCAAACATAGGGTACGTGAAAGAGGTTAAGCACCTGACGACTACCAAGATCCTCCGCCACTTAAATATTTGCCGAATCGATAATTTCCAATTATCAGGTTTAAATACAATTACTTTTTCGTCAATAGGTTTCTATCCTGGAAACGGTTGGACGCATACCTCCATTAATTTTTATTCTAAGCTAACCTGCACATTTATCTGAAATTCTCACAGCCTACATCTTTCACCATGTGTGTGCAATAGTCTAATCTAGGTCTGCCTCTACCTCTTTTTTTTACTTTCACTGCCTCTAATATATTCCGCACTAATCCCTCATGTCTTAGTATGTGTCCTATTATCCTATCTCTCCTATTTTTTACTGTTTTCCACATATTTCTTTCTTCCCCTAGCATTTAGAAAACCTTTGTTCTTTCTATGAAGATTCGTGAAAAAGGATGTACGATATGCTTTTGAATGTTGGTTCTTGGTTGGATACAGAAGGATCCCCGAGGGGTGAAACATGTGCTGTAAAAATTGATGGAATTCTTTATGCGAATAATAAAGATACTTCAAATAGTTTGACAGTTGTGCTCTTGGTTCCAATGGCAATAACTGCTGGGCACTAGTTGATCCTGACTAATCTGCAGGTTGTCATGCATGCACAGAATGTACCAATCCTTTTAACGCAATGATTGCTTAGAATGGGCCGGGTTTCAAAATGCAAGCACGTTAGGGGTAATATTAGATGTGATATTGTAACACATCATCTAATATCACTGTAAGCAGTGGTGTTAGTAGGCATATAGTCTTGTCGTTACACCAGCCTCTCATTTTAACCCATTGTATGGTTACATGTGAAAATTTAAAAGGAAAGCAAATTCTCCTTGTTAATGCTTCAGTTTATATAACTTAAAACAACTGTTTTTCAGGCGACTTTAAATTTACATGCATTCAGTAGTAAGCACTTTATCTTACATTGTTTCTAAACACCATTAATTGTAGAAGCCGGCCTGTTTGATTTTATTAATGATAAATTCTAAAAAATCTGAATCCACGCGTTTCATTTATATACATACATTGTTTTATTAACCCTTGTATAGTATTTTACATGGTGCTACAATGACCCTGTACAACACTATTATTTAAAATAATACACTGCTTTAATTTAAATCCATACTATTCTGATATGCAATCGCACATCTACACTACTTAATTACAATGCATCTGAAAGCTCCGTCGATAAAAGCTGTATTATCTATAAAGGGTGTGTTGATTAATTCGTACAATTGCATGCAGTAAATTACAAAATAAAAAAATGTATATCATATTTTGGCAAATAATGCCTTGTCAGTGTACTGGCAAAGATTTTTTTAAATTTTATCTTGTTAATTTAGTGGAGATAGACAAATTTAAACATCATGTGGTCATCTTTAAAAAAAAAAGCATATTTTGTACTGAAATCCACAATAATGCAAGGTATACTTAGCATTTGTTTTTATGTACAACCAACAGAAAATCAGGAAATGAATCTCAAAATGGTATCACCAGTTTAAGTGATCTGCCAAAAGTCCAGAAATGGTGGACAATTGAAAGCATCAGAAATAGTAAAGGCAAGGGACGTTTCAAGACATGTACTTTATATTTAACATGAACAACTTGGTATTAGAAAGTTCTCCGCGAGGTGGATGCTGTAATTATTAACAATGGACTAAAAGTGTGCTTGTTCTTGATTGATCAATAATTTAGAAGCTTTGAAAGTAACACAACTTAGTTTTAATGTTGATTTGTAACTTGTGATAAAACATCAGATATTATTTTATACAGAAACTTTAATATCAAGCAAAGATGTAGACCAAATGCAAATCAAAACGTTTGTTGATTAAAAAAGTAATGAAATCTGTTTTTTTGGATGCTAAAAATATTTTGTTGATACACTATCTTCAAAAGGACAAACAATCAATGATGAATTAAGTAAGTCTTTTAGACTGTTCGTAGGCAGATATCCCTGAAAAATGTCTGGAAACAGCTAAAAAGAAGGTACTTTTTGCCGTGATAATGTACCTGTACAAGTACAGTCGTTAAAAAATTGAAGAATTAAGGTTCAGATTACTGTTGTATTCTCTACTTACTAGTCCTAACACCATACCACTTTCTACTCCTTAAATTAAATTTTTTCGGTAGGAGATGAAAATTTTACATACCTGGAGAGGTGATTTCAACAGAAGACTGTATATGATTACACGTTATTCGAATGACTTCTAATTTAACAACTATTTAACCACATTATATTAATGCTTTATGTACATAATATAAATAAAATTGCTAATCCAAATGAAACAATCATTAACATCTAAACTTACTTAAATTACTAAAAGTGCAATAAAAATAATACCAAACACTTTTTTCACAATTATAATTTACAAATAAATTGGTGAAAACCAACAGTAAAATTATTCTAGTTATAAATACAAAAACTGAATTATTGTATTGTTTGTGTTAACATTAATTAATTGCTTTCTTATTTAATTCGTTAATAATGGAATTCTCAATGTCATTTAAAGCCCATTGATGATCAACTATTTCAAGTGCTTCCCATTCTGCTTTAAATGCTACTTTAGGGTCAGTAGGCATAGCCATTGCTGCACCAGACATTTGTTCTTGCATTTGTTTAGATTGATCAGCTGCGTTATTTTCTCCCAATACTAAAGCATATATGCTTCTCAAACCGAATACATTTAAGAAATACCACGATGCCGATGAAACCCAAGACGCATCAAGATGTGCTAGTTCAATTCCTCGTTGCAACATTGGTTTAAATCTCAAAGTTAAAGGAAATGGTACTCTTGTAGTAATAAATCCAGAAAACATCCAATTAATCCAACCTCCAATTATAATAATTGGTAATACATTTGTAACATTTCCTTTGAGCATATCTGTCATCATTGTGGGATCAGTCATTACATTTTGATTAACTGGTGGTCGTTTTTGAGTAAGATAACCTCCATCTTCACTATTGAAAAATTGTTTACGTATCAGAAACGAAGATCTTGGAATAAATCTGCAATTCTCCTGTAATGCTCTAGATCTGCGTAAAATTTGACTGTCTTGCAACTGCAGAAGTTCTACTTTCTTTTGAGATGAAAGAAATATTGATATGTAGTGCCGCACAATTCCAACTAAAAACGTAATAACGACTATTGGTAAAAATATCCACCCTCTAATTTGAGAGTCTACAACTAAATCACTCATTTCTAGTCCTTTGAGAAAATTTGTGCAAATCGATTACACTAAACAGACGAAAAGGTTATGTTAACACATAGATACATACATCAGTTATATTAAAGGGAGTTAACTGTAGGGTAAAATAGTTCTGTGAGATTATTTTGATTATGGTTATATTTACTCGTATCGAGCTGCAGGGTTAAACCCTCCAATAGGAATTCGGGAGCTGCAAACCTTATGTATTAATTAGTACCTACATTATAACCTGATAAACTTATTTTTTAAATACGTCATTAAATTCCAAGCTACTAACTTTTGTTTAGATTGTTTTTAATTGCCATATGTATATAATTGATAATTGACAAATAGTTAAATTGTTAAAAAATATTAAAGAGTATGTGAAATGTGCTGATTTGCTATTGCAGGATTTAACTCGGTAGCTAGATACTGATAGACACTTTAGACTGGTACTTGTCTATAATAAGATGTCAATGAAGCGCACCAAGCGGCTGCATGCTTAACTATTTTTGACAAAGCGCCAATTTTAAATTATTAAGATTATTGAATTCATTTACTAAATTATTCCTTTCTCAAAAATAGCTGATAAACTTTGAAATAAACTGAAAATTCCATCAGTCAGATAATCGTTTCATTTCTTTTGGCTTCTTATACATTTCTACTAATCATAAGCAATAAAAACCATTAATTAAGGCTATAATTTCCAATATACAGAATACATAGATTATTACTACTTGATGTTAAAAGTTTAAAAATGTTTTTACTTTAATACTGCATATACAATAAAAACCATTATTAATTCAAACCTCTGATATACATTCTTCTGCATTTTTTTGTTAACAAAGCAACTAATGTAACTCTTTAAACATCTACTTACAAGTATGAGAGAAAAAAACAGAATTCAGCTAGCCTAAGAAAATAATTAATATGGACTAATCTCTAATTTAAATTTAACCTGACAAAGTTTCAGTACATAAAGTAAAATATTTGAAAAGACTACTTCAAGTACCTTTTAAATTTATTCTTAAGTGGGTACATTTTCAAAGTCATCTACACTGGAGTATTTAAATATGTGAATCATTTTAATACATATAAAGGAATTATTTTCAAGTGCTTCAACTATAGTTGTAACAAAAATTGGAAATTTAAGAGGTTCTAGTTAACCAAGCTAGTAAATTTCTTGTGATTGATATCGTTATTTTATACAAATAAGAACTAATAAATTTAAGCGTAAAAAATTAAATATGATATATTAGAGAAGCCAAGTAACATTTAAATGAAGCAATTTTTATTTGAAATAAATATAAACGGTTTTGATAGATAAACAAATAAATACTCCTTGTATGTTTGTTGTGGTTTGTTTAGTATTTTTCATGGATCGAAACTTAAATAAACATGATTTTAAAAACTATGAGTGGTTAAATTCCCAAAGAAGATTAAGAAAAAAGATAAACAAGTACTTTTATGATCCTTGCAGCTACAAAAGTAAATAGGATATCATATTTTATATAAACTAAGTCACATAATATAAAAATATGTTGAAAATATAAATACTTATAAATATTAACTACTACTACTATTGCATCCGCGAAAGTACTTTCAAAATTCTATAACCCTGTATGGAGCATTATCTGTCAATATAATTTTTAGGTGGCTTTTGAAAGTTTTTTTGACTATCCATGTTTATGAAGCGAGTAGGTAGAGATTGCAAAGTTGTTTATCCCCTTATATAGGCGACCGTTTGAAAACTTCGGGTTTGGGTTTCTCTGTGGAGAACAGACTTATTTCATGTATTATAAGAATGAATAATAGTATTTAGAGGGTAAGAATCTTCATGTTGATGAAGGTATATAGCGTAGATCGTAAGAATTTGCTATGTATTCGTTTAAGTACTAGGACTGTATATCTGTCCCACATTTAATTAACTATGGGACAGGTATATAGTTATATTATTTAAAAGAGTATATCCAATTCCATTAGAGAAGAGATTGATATGTTCAAACGTATTTGCTATGTATTTTAGAAAGCTGCAGGCACAAGGCGTGGTACTTCTTTAATTCAATTGTATTCGAGAGCATTTTTAAAACGTCTTACTGTTACAATGTTGTTCAATACATTTAACTAATTTGACAAAATTGTGAAAAAAGATAAAATCACTGTCACTACAAAGTAGTATCTAAGGGTCGCTCTGTGGACTTATGATGTGTACAAATGACCGATGTTCAAGTGTTTACGTGGATTTAGAATGGAGCCTGTTGACAAAACTCCACATCTAACTTCAGTAAATAGTGCCTCAAAGGAATCAGTGCCTTCGCTTAATCGCTTTTGGGAACATAATTGCCAATGGCATGAATCGTGTACTAGCCTCACTTCCTTTAATTTAAAGAAATACTAGAAACAAAAATTGGATTTGTTAATTTCAAAACCTCTTAATCGATATCTTACACAATTTTTTAACTCTACTCTGCCACCACACTTTGAAAACCTTACTGTCTCAAAATACCTGCATCATTTTAGCATTGTTGTACAGGTGATTTGTGTCGTTATGTTAGTTTTTTAATGAATTCATGTAAGTTTTGTATTTTATAAATCTTCTTTTTTATTAACTTGACTACACTTTGTTATACTATACAGTAGCTATTGTTTTCATATTAATCTTTCTAAACAGAATATTTATTGATTGTATGTTATTTTAAAAAGTACTCATTACATTCGATACATATTTGAAAAATTATTATTGATGCTTTCAAGTTTTTATGTATTGGGCTGTCATAAACAGATGAGGTATTATAGTTCGATAAATTCTAGTAACTGTTAGTTATATTTAGATGGATACCTCACATTTAAAAGAATAAAATACAAGAGAATACATCAGACTCGGATGATTCCACGGACACACCTCGAAAGCAACAAAGAATTCCGCATTATTTCAAAGTTAACTATTTAGGGAAAAGTGCAAGTAGTTCTTTCATTTCCATAACTAGTTTCAAAGTATTGCAGTATGCAAATTTAATTGTGTCAACGAATTTAAGGAAAATTTGACAAGTGTCCTTACCTAGATAGTTAATTTATTAAGTTATTGGATATTCAGTAAACAAAAATAAAGCAAATGCACAAATTGAAACCTTAAGCTAGTTGTATCTACCAAGAAAAGTAGTTATAAACTTTAGAAGCGCCTTAAGAAAACACAATCAAATTAATGCAATCACGTCATACAAAAAAATATAAGACATACAAAGTAAACGATTGTAAAGAAAAGTTACAAGAAAATCCCAATATGCTACCGACCATTGCCCGTCTAGCCAAAAACAACTTACAATTATAGATACTTTAAAAAAACCTATTGTAACACAAATTGAGCAAGAAATTTTTGGCAAAAGAATATTAAATTTTATAGTAGCAGCAATATCTATCATTGGAAATTCTTCCTTTGGGAATTTGTTTGACAATATAACCCTAAAAGTCACAAGTCGAAATACTGTTATGTAAACTTCAAACAACTGTAATTGTCTATTTATAATACGATTTACAGGATTCGTTGTATATATGTAGAGCTGTTTCAAAATCTCAGCGACCCTGGGATGCGCAATGGGGGAAGTGAGAAACCTTTAGAACAAGATATAACACTGTTTTCAGTTCAACCTAAAAACATCACGATTCGCTAAAATAACCCTTAATACTAATTTATGATAAAAGGCAATTCACTTTTGAGTTTTATATAACTTTTGGGACTAAATGAATTAAATAAATCATGTAAAGAAAAATTATGGGATATTCGCTATAAGGTCAAAGTTACTATTCCTTTCGAACAGGAGGAATAAACTGTCAAGATCAAAAAAACTGGAAAATGAACTTAAAATTCTTCAAATATCATTAAGAACCACGTTTCAAGTATGAATTTTTGAAATACGTACAGAGTTTATAAGTGTGAATAAAATCCATTGTGGAATCTGCATCAAAGGATTCAGCATGAGCATAACATGCAGGCTTACTGTTCTAGAAATGGGCTAATCTTAAATCTTTGTAAAACAACAGCTGTATTATTTTCAACTGTGTTACCTGATCATAGTTTGTTTATAAAAAGCTCAGCTAATAAACTTCTGAGCCAGGAGTCCTGCAGTCATTTCTTAGGAATTGAAGTTGATTCGTGTCTTAACTGGTATAATCATATTAGATAACATTGGTGAAAAATAAACTAAACATCAAATGCTTTATTATATGGAGATTACGGGAGGATGTTAGCTTAAATATTCTGGTTGCTTATTACTATCCATTCAATGTTAAGTTATAGCATAGTTGCATGGAGAAACTCACGAAAGGCTAGGGAGATATTTATACTCGAAAAGAGAATAGTTAGATTAATGTTATTCAAGAAATATAACCATCCTGCACGGACTTGTTCAGGCAACTCAAAATACTTACAGTTTTCTCAATTTATATCTTACATGCAGTAATGTATATAAAGAAGTGCCCTACTCATTGTATAACTTCAAATGAGATATCATCCTACAGACTTAGGGTGGGAATTACACTAAGATTTCAGCAGCTACATCTTGAAATGATTTATAGTAGTCTTATATTTCCAATAAAATTCCATAATCACATACCATCTGCGATAAAAAAATAAAAATGTACATAAATTTTTAAAAAAATGAAAGAAAAATTTGCTATTCTTTTGCTTGTGCTCAGTGGATGAATTTTTCGCTATAAATACTGCCGACTGGGTTTTGTAATGCCTCTAATTATATTGTATATAGAAAAGAATAAAGGGGATTGTTTGTATTATTCTCTTACCTTAAGTATTATAAATGTTTAAAATGTAATGTATATTATGGCATGGCTTGATGTACAACTTGTACCGTATGAGCGGAATAAACCTTAACAAAGAGTAGATTTCTACGGAATTTCAAAGATTTTAATTAGAACAATCAATTAAAAATAAAACTTGGAATATAGATAGTTTATTGTTTGAATTTTGAAAAACTATTGGTAACATCAAGCACGATTTTAACAATGGAGAAGAAATTCATAATTATGGAGACATTGTAGATTGTAGGCTTGGATAGCAAAAGTAACAGTAGTACAAAAAGTTATTTTTATACAAATATTTCAGTTAAATAAACACTCAAAACAGTTTGGGCGAAATAGTAATTGTATACACTGTTTGAACTTCACTCTGAGCTATCTACATTATAAAGTAATAATAATTACTTTAGACAGCACGATTGAAATTTTCATACAACTCGTCCAATGATTTCAAATAAATAAAACCCTAAATATATTATTTAGATCAGACACCCAAGTAAAATATTAGTTATTAATATTAATAAGTAATACAATAATGTTGCTTATTTAAATGAATAACAATATGCACTACAAACAAATTGAAAATACCTTATAGCATACACAATCATATGCACGTTACTGTAATGGTTTGCAACCAAAATCATCATCACTATCATCATCAGGCAAACTCAAGTCTGAAGAATCACCATTGTAGTCAACATTTATTATTAGTTCTTCTATGTCGTGTATTATATATTCCCTACTAAGGTATTCTTTTTCTGTTTTCTCTACACGAGAACAAATATTTACCCATTCTTGATGACCACGGTATAGAACTTATTTTCAGCCAACTTCCATACATCCTCTAATTTAAAAGTTGTGTTATTTGCAGCAACATGATTTTTTACCATTGCCCATATTTTTTCAATAGGGTTGAGTTCCGGATGATATGGGGCAATCGTAACACTGTATGACCATGTTCAGCTAAAATTTTATCAACAACGTATTGCTTGCACGGAGGCTTATGTTAGTTAATATTTGCAGATAGTTCTGATTTTGTATCTTTAAGCTGAAAAGGTGTGTTTCTTTTCAGTAGCTTACACCTCATGTCTTCTTTTTTCCAAGCCGTAGTTGGATTCGGTTCCTCCGTCGCATTATGATATGATGCATTATCTATCACTAACACAGAGTTTGGTTCAAGATTTTGTAATAATTTATCTTGTAACCATTTACAGAAATTTCTATGATTCATTTCATTGTGATAATCACCAGTTTTAAGTCCAGACTTAAAAATTAACAATCCATTAGGAACAAAACCTTTTCTGCCACCAGCATGTATAATAATTAAACGTTTCCATTTAACCAATGGTGCTTTTGAACATTGATTTGAACCATCATCCCACGACTTCGATGCAGTATGTGAACTGTGCAGGTAGGTTTCATCACAATATATAATATTTCTTCCTTCTGATTGATATTGTTGTACTTTTCGTAAAAAATCGACTCGTTTTGCTCAAATGTCTGGTTTTTCAATTAAGACTTTACAATTGTCTTGACACTTCTTCCAACGAAATCCCATTTTATGCATCAATCGTCTAAACGAATTGATTTTTCCACAGAAATTAATTGCTTCAGATTTGAGAGCTTCAAATACAGCATACATTGTAGGTTGTTTATGGTGTGTATTCGGAAATCGATAAATAATAGTGCATACAATTTCTTCTTCAAATTCATCTAACGTAGACTTTGGACTACCTTTTTTGATGGTTTTCCTTAGTGAGGTAAATTGTAACTTAGCACCAACTGGCTGCATTTTGCCTTCTTTAACAATTTTCTTCTTTTCTAAACTATTAAAGATATCAGTAGCACTTGCAAGTAAGAGATTCACTGGCACTCACAACAAAGTGACCGAAATGTTGGACGACTAACAGTGGTTATAATTTTATAAGGGCATTTTAAAAATTTGTTATTGATTTTGATTTTACCGATCAAGATCAAGCTATTGAATTTGAATATGTTCATAATATCTCATTGCCTACACATGTTAGATGGGCTAGTGCTGATAGCACACTCTCTCATACAGCAAAAATTATTCTACAAATATAAAACTTAATTATCTTCTTTGCACTTGTAGTTGGGTGAGCTGTGGATAAAGTTCTTGTAGTAAAGCTGATAACCTCAACCAACCTTTTATATTAAATTACGACTAGTTGTAAATGTGGAAGCTAGCAATACAATGATAAGCAAAAATTGTTATATGCGAAAATTGAAAAATATTTTTAAAAACAATATCAGAAAATAATTTACACTATGAATTTTTTTTATAACTTTAGGCCTATTATTCTCAAGGTTACTTAAGAGTTATAATCCTAATTCATCAGACCATCATGTTTTACATTTTAATACTAGATAGGTGAAGAGCTATTGCTCATTGAAAATATATATATATATATTATATATATATTATATATTATATATTATATATATATATATTAACTTTTACACTATGGGTGTCCTTTTTCTATTTATTTTTATAATGTTTGCTCGAGGCTAAATACTTATTGTGTGCTATAATTTTGATAGGATCTATAGTAGGTTGTTGGCACGATAAAACCTTAACAAATTTACTTTCTTTTCCCTTTAGAATTAAATTAACTCTTTTTGTCCAGAAATGTATAACTACCTTAAACAAAATTTTTATAAGCGTTTTATGCAATTCTGGATGTTGCATGCAATTTAAAGTACTATCTAAATGAAATTCCTTCAAAATATAGTTCTGAAGGAAGAATCCCACATTCTTTCTTTCACGTAACCTGGGGATCATGTACAACAACTTAGGGACTATTTGTGTTACCAGTAAATTTAAGAAACCGCTGGGAACAGTTAATCGACTCTTATTACATTGGAATGCATCAATAAAGTCAGTGTCATTATGCAATACAGTTTGTGCCACAGTAAGCTTTCGGCAGTCATTGCATTTTGGAACATATTTTACTAATTCGTCTTAATCTTCTTTGGGTATTAAACCACTCATAGTTTTTAAAATCATCTTTATTTACGTTTTGATCCATGACCTAGGATCCTTGCATAGATTAGTAAGTAGGTATAGATAAGCAACTCCCTATAATATTGCAAAACCATAATTAGCGCCACTCGCGATGCGAGCATGAACTATTTTCATTGGCGCCAAATTTAAATTTGAAATTTCCTGGCATTTTATGAATCCAGGTTTGTGAAATGAATATTTCAAGGACGTTTTTTATGTAATTATGTTAATGGTATTTCTATACCATTAACCATTAAGATAATTACATAAAAAAACGTCCTTGAACGTTTTCTAAATAAAACAAAATTTATTTGTTAAGTGAAATTATTTGTCAACATTTCAAAAATTGTAGTTACAGTATTATGAAATGAGGCAAGAATTGATAATTTACAATATGTCCTTAAAATCCTTATAAGTGCCTTTCATAAGTTTAATATTCACAACAATAAACATTTTTTATTTATTTATTTATTTAAGAATGAATGAGAAACCCCAATTTTTACAAAACAAATTTCAAATGTATATTACATGTTAACATATCTGATAGGTCATACAGTACAATGGATAATTCAAAAAACATCCTAACCAACAATACTAACACAAAAGCAAAAGCAATAATCACTTTAGATACCTTGAAGGTGTAACGTAGGAACAGCATTGTATTTTAAATTAGTAAGATTTCTATTAGCCACAAATTTAGAATCGTCTGCAAAATGGATATCCCATACTCTAAATGCCTGCCTGCTATGCCTTTCATCAAAATTCCTTAAATCTTTACGACCAACTGCTAGGCACCATAAACGACGAATCTATGAACACGAGAATGTTATAAATAAAGAGTATCCTGTATCAAAAAACCATACATTAATATGATAATTTTGTAAATACTGAAATAGTTTAGCATTTAGTTAAAATTAATAAGCATTTAAAAATGTTTGAAGAACTTACCTCAGGATTCTTTGGTAAACAATGTGTTTGTACGGTAACAATAGTACTACCACCAGCAATGGAACACTTAAACCCTATTATTTAAAACTGAATCTTAAACTCAAATCACAAATAAATAAATACCACAGATGAACATAAATTCTAAATATTTCACTAAATAAATATTCAAATGAAGTTTGTCAAACATGACAGATTTGCCAGTAAAGTAGTATTTTTCCTTAACCTCTTTATTATAACTAGCGACGGCAACGCTTCGGTGTTGCGAGTACCTATTAAAACACGGAACTGTCAAATGCCAGGAGTGCGCCTGCCCTGTATCGTTGTCAAAATAATAAAAACTTCAAGTTTGACATTTATGACATAAATTGAAGGTGACTGATTTATTGATGTTCAAAATATTTGGTTTGAGTACACTAAGCAAAAATTTATTAAAGTTTAAAGAATGATTGCCTTCAATTTGTGTTGCGGCCTGGGACTGACTTCTTTTAGGTAGCCAATACGCTTAACGTGAAATCAGCTGATTAATTTTTATTGGTGAATTTTATATAAATTCAATAATTTGGGGTTTGGAAAACATTTTTTAACATGTTTTTATTTATACAATTGAGAGGATGGTTATTAAATAAGTGTGCGGCTGCGTTACCGTAAGGCTTAAGCAGTCGCTTTTTTTTTAAATTTATTTTAAGGGGGAAAATCATTATGATTTAGGCTACCTCACGTTAAGCGTATTGGCTACCTAAAAAAAGTCGGTCCCTGGTCGAAACACAAATTGAAGGCAATTATTCTTTTAAACTTTAAAAAATTTTTGCTTAGTGTACTCAAACCAAATATTTTGAACATCAATAAATCAAAGTCACCTTCAATTTATGTCATAAATGTCAAACTTGAAGTTTTTATTATTTTGACAACGATCCTAGGTCATGGATCGAAACGTAAATAAAGATGATTTTAAAAACTATGAGTGGTTTAATACCCAAAGAAGATTAAGAAGAATGCTAAACAAACCACAACAAACATACAGGGAGTATTTATATTTTACTAATGTTTTTGCAATATACCCTGATATATACTTTATTGTACAGTTGCCTATTTTTGTCGACATGCGATCGAGATTGGATATATTTATGTCAATATTTAATGGTAAACACTGAAAGTCTTCGCTAGGTGTTAACGATGAATTAATATCATTTATTGACTCATGGGAATAATCGTCCTCACAGTTAGCATCGGGCGAATGTGCGGCAGTGAAATTATTAATAATTAATGTTTTATAAGAAGATTCAAAATTTCCAGAATTTGGATTTGTGTTGCATACACCATGACTGCGAACACGTGCAAAAACATTTTCAACACACTCTTGGTTTAATGTTCGTGGTAAAGAGTGCGTAAAACTTTTGTTCAACAATAAATATTTGTTGTGAATAAAACCTTGAAGCGTTTTAATAAAGTTTGTTAGAGTTGGCACGCTAACAAGTTTTTGTTTGGTTTTTGAATAAAACTTCATTGTCTTCAAGGTAGTTATTGCTGCATGCCAAAATTCCTTATGAGGAGAGTATTGAGTAACACCACATTTTAATGGTTTGCTTTTAGGTCCCACTTTAGTACTTCCATTAAGACTGTCAAACAGTTTATCCAGAAATAAAATTAGATTTGCGGTCTTCAGCATTACGGTCTAATTTATAATCACTCTCGATATCTGAAATACAAAATAAATATATAAAATCAGTTGCATTAGCAGTCGTACTTACTCCACTTAGCAATTCTCTTCATTGATGCACTTACTTTATGACTAAATACTTGTGTGCATCTCGACACCTTCATTTTATTCATCTTGTTTTCAAGTATATGCGCATCGGTTAATTTTGGGCACATTCGAACCTCTTCCATTGTGTCCAAGTAATACAACTGTTGAGTATGACTCCATTTTGCCACTTGGTCTCTATCATCCATGTTAAAGTATAGATCCTTTTTCAATAAATTATTCCAGAGTCCTTTAATTAGATGCGGAACATCGTAAGGCGGCACAATTTCTTTGTCATTTATTGAAAATCCAAAATACTTTTTCTCTTCCCCTTTCTTAATACATTGTTCAGCAGTATTTCGAAGCAAGCTATTAATTGCAGCAACATTGGAAGTAGCTTGATCATACACCGTGGCCTTAACATCAAAACCAATATTTTGACACTCGCCTATGATAGTTTTTATTAATTTTTTAAATATGGGGTTTTTATAGATCCAGCCATAAATACATAAGCTATTGGTTGCCTCCATTTCCGAGAAATTCCTTTAAGCATAAAATCACATGCATGATCAGCAATTGCTGCCCTTCTTGAATCGCCCAAGTCTTCTAAACCATTAACCATATGTTGCCATTTTGGTTTACCAAACCTACGCCCGTGACTTAAATTATGCAAGACAACCCCAGATTCAGGCCCAATAGCTTTCAGCTTTCATCTGTCCTTCTGCTAACTCCATACCTACAGCAATTTGATATGCTTTCTCGAATGTTAGGTTATCTTCTGTTAATAATTTTCTTTTGATACCTTCTGGGTTAAGACCACAAACAAATTTATCCCCTAGGGCCTCTTCCAAGAAAGCTCCAAATTCGCAAAACTTTGATAAACTTTTAAGTCGAGCTGCATAGGTTTTCACATCTTCAGATAATTCTTGACACGAATTATAAAATTTGTAACGTACCGCGATTGCAAGACATTTTGGACTATAATGTTGTAATAATGCTCTTTTAAGTTCATCATGTGTTTTGTCCTTTAAAGGGCTTGGTGCTAGAATGTCTTTCACAACTGTAGGCTTCTCCTCCTATTAATATTAGAAATAAAGCCACCTTCTTTGTATCTTTAACCTCATTGCATGCCAATAATTGCTCTAATCCTTCTATGTATGTTGTAACATCAGAATCTTTAGGGTTAAACGGTTCTATATTTCCTATTAAAGACATTTTTTCTTAATTATTCAGACTTAAAACCCTTAGAAAGTGTTATGTAAATGGACATACATAACCTCAGCAACATTGGAAGTATCCTGATCACACACCGTAGCCTTAACATCAAAACCAATATTTTGACACTCGCCTATGATAATTTTTATTAATTTTTTTAAATATGGGGTTATTATAGATCCAGCCACAAATGCATAAGCTATTGATTGCCTCCATTTCCAAGAAATTCCTTTAAGCATAAAAACACATGCATGATCAGCAATTGCTGCCCTTCTTGAATCGCCCAAGTCTTCTAAACCATTAATCATATCAAGCTTATTATAATGTAAAGAGGGTTCAATACTTATTTCATCAAATATTAAAAGGCAGCACCTTTCTTGATCTTTCATTCTAGTTGCTGCAACATGTAGCATAAGACAAATTAACCATACTCATTCCTGGCTTCGATGATATTTTTGACAATAAATTTGTCAGTCTTTTTGGATGGTAACGAAAAGAACTTGGACAATAAACGATAACCTCTACCAGTTGCTTTTAATAAAGTTAAACTTAGAATTTTATCTTCTTGAGTGAATCGCCGTTCTCTGGGTGTAACATTCTGATTCCTTATTTGAGATAAAATAAAACCGTACGTTTGTTTATTAACGTATTGTTGCAGCACAATTTTGCTAAACCAATTGCCTCTGCACGTTCTTTCTTACAATAGGCCACTTTCTTATTCAGCATAGAAACTTTCTTGTTTAATGATGTGGTCATCTAGTATAATTTTTTACACTTCGGAGAAAGTTGCCACGTGCGTAAACAGCCTACCGCTTGAAGAATAGATCGTCGTTTGTGAACTCCTAAAATATACATATTTTAACCTAGAACATATATTTTGTTCCAAATAACATACCTTTTGATAATGCCACCTTAGAGGTAGTTGCAGCATTTGTATAGGATTTAATATTTGAAGTATGCGCTGCTTGACAATCAATATTTTCTGAGAGATCTAAACTGTACATATATAGCAATCAAACAATTATTTAGATAAAAATTGAAATATTATAATGTACAAATGTTCCCGAATACAACGCATAAAATATTAAGTTATACATTACCATCAACATCCATCTCGATAAGATCTTAATACTCTTGGTCTTCAGATTCTGCATGCTCTCGATGTGAAACAGCCGTATTAGCAATAGATTCTACAAAGCCAACAATGGCAGCTGTCATAACCAACGTACTTCTACAAATATCTAAAACTTACCCTTCACAAACAACGTAGAAATGCATCCTTCCTTAATCCTCTTTGAGTGCCAGGAACAATATATTGTTCTTCAAGGTGTCAGTCGCAGACGTAATACGATTTGTACACAGCATCCACCGTCATATTGATCAAATTAGGATTGCTTATCTTATACATCCACTGTTTAAAAAGTTTGGAAACGGATTTTAGAAATCGGTGGCGCTTGCTAATCATATCACTGCAAGTGGAACACAACAACTATGAACACGTTTCTTGCTCATCTTCACAAACGATACCTGCAAAGTTCAAAAGAAATTGAAAAACAATTGATTTAAAAATCAACATGTTTGAATAAAAAGGTTAAAAGTTGGCTGTTTTTTTGTGTGAGTGAAAGAGTTGAGACAAAGAGCATTACAAAAAGTCGCTCCAGCGGCTGCATGCCTAACTAACTCAAGCAAACGCATGCGCCGGCTCAGTTTCTTATCTATAGTTATCTATGTAGATACTCGTGCTATTATTTCATCAGTTCTTATTGAAGATGGTAAAGATGGCAGTACAACTAAACTAATGAGAACTAGAACGGTAATCCTATAGTGCATGTTCTTATACAGGGTGTTCCTAAATATCATGTACATACAAAAGGGTGATTCTTTGCAAATTTTATGACAAAAAATTTATATAAACACAGGTCCGCAAACGCTTCGTTTCCGATCTACAGGGTGTTGACGTATGGAAATTTTTTTGGTTTTCTCTTTATAGCTCTTGTAGTTTTTGAGATATTAAGATCAAATTTGGAATATAAGTTAGGCGGTAAGGCTTACATCATTGGACATGTTGAATTGTTGTGTGAATCTATAGGGTAGTAGTTTTTCGGGGATCATCCCCCCCCTTTTCTCCTCCTAAACTTTTTTGAGCTTTGCCGCAGGTAAATTTTAAAACAAAATAATTTTTCTGTTTTGTATAGAAACTGTTTGGTCTCTTGCAGATTTTTCGTATCTGTGACCGTTATTTGGGAAAATAATATGAAACTATTTTTTGCGATATAGCAAGTATTTACAATATAAAAAATTTACAATTCAACAACCTAAATACTAACTATAACAAGGAAATTATGTTAAAGCAAATTTTGAAAGTGACCTCCTCTAGCCCTTATACATATGCACACTCTTCTTCTCATTGATGCCCGTACTCTTTCGAACACCCACGGAGTATTTTTACGGTTTCAAATATAGCTATAATTCGATTTCATAAATCATCAACCTCATTCACTGGCGTTGTATACAATAGAGATTTGAGATGCCCCATAGGAAAAAATGTAGGCTATTTAAGCCAGGGATCTAGGAGACCATGACTGAGATCCATCCCGTTCTATCATCTTGTTTTCATACACTTCATTTAAAGATTCCCTCGCTAAAATAGAAAAATGTGCCGGAGCGCTATCGTGCATATACCACATTTCATTTCTCAGTAAAAGAGATACATTTTCGAGTAATTAAAGCAATTCGTGTTGCAGAAAATGCCCTGTATGAGTGACCAGTAAGTCGACCAGGCAAAAAGCAAGAACCAATCAAATGATCCCCAATTATACCACCCCATATATTTAATAATTAGTGCATCTGAAAATGCATGTCTACAATTCTCTGTGGATTGTCTTCAACCATATGTGGTTGTTGTGAAAATTTATAATAGAATTCCTTGAAATCTTCACTTGTAGAAGGATCGCGGCAAACAGTCCGGAATGATCTTCTTCAATGCATCAGGCAACAAGGGTGACAGGAGGTGGTCGGGTGGTGATTTCACTAAATTGAATAACGGTTTATTCGTGGACAAATTTTACACGCACAAATTGAAAAATTAAATCTTAATTCTAAACATACCGCTCACCAATAAGCTCTGCTTATTTAAACTAAAGGTACAAAAACAAAAAAAACATATATATATATATATATATTGCTGTGGTAAGGGGTTGTTTAAAGGTGTATTTTATAGCAATGGTCGTTTAGTAACCATAAATTATAATAGGAAGCAGAAAACTGCATTTAATTAGCAGAAAATTTAATAATTCTTATATTGTGTAAATAGTAAGCATTTAACACCCTGTATATAGAGCATAAGTAGTTTTAAGCAACGCAAATGAACACATCTCACAATAATAGGACGCATATTTAGCATAGAAATAGATAATTCATACATTAGGTGAATAACAAAGATTTAACACCCAGTATATAGAGCTTTATTAATTTTAAGTAATGCAAATAACGATATTTTTCAGTAAAAACACGCGTATTTAGAAGTAAGCATAGTTCATGTAATTAAACACGCATTCAAAAGAATTCTAATTAGTTATGATATAATACGGAGATAAGAGATAAAACTTAACAAAGCTTTATGTAAGTGCGTAGAAACAATTAACATTTTTGATAGTAAATGTAATTAAGGATGCGTAAATAAATAAACATACTTGAAAATCGAAATTAAAATTGCATCATGTATTCTTGTATAATATGGAAAACGCGATTATTTACTCAAAACACCGTATGGTTTGATAACGAGGTATCTATAAGCAAACAACCATTATCTGGGAAACGAATTTGTTACATCAGAAAACCACTTCAAGTGTAGGAAATACAAAGACCTCATTGGTTAAGATTAGCGACGGACTTGTAAGCCAAGCCCACGTTCAAGTGGGATCAACCCATATATTAACAGCGAGCAATGATAACAGAGCTCAGTTTTTACTTAACAAGGCGAAGCTTCGTTACTCTGAACCTAAGAGTCACGTGTAATAATATTTTAATAGTGAAAATGTAGTGTTACGAATATGAAAATTTCTATTGCCGATTAACGTAAGTAGAATTTGGGGAATTTATTTAAACTAATAAGATAATAATAGGGCTTCGAGGGTGACGACAATAATTCGAGGCTGATGACCATAATTCGAGTGAGGTGTAATAATATAATAATTCCGAATTGGTGGAGAATAATTTCGAATACGTTAATGATCTAAATGGGTGTATAATAATTCGAGGGTGACGACAATAATTTGAGGCTGATGATAATAATTCCGAATTGGTGGAGAATAATTTCGAATACGATGTTAATGATCCAAATGGGTGTATAATAATTCGAGGGTGATGACCATAATTCTAGTCTGAGAATAATTCAAGTGTATAATAAATCCGAGTGTATGGATGATCTTAGTTGGTTGATAATATTTCAAATGTGCTGATGACAATAATTCTGAATTGATGTTGGTTGATAATGGATGGTATAATAATTTAAATGCATGAAAAATTCTAATTGATGGTATAATATTTTAAAGCGTCGATAATTGTGGTACAATTTTAAGTTGCGAGAATCAATAAAGAAGCACGAAGTAAGCAGAGCAGGTTAGATCTTATTAGTTTTAAGACATTTTTTTTTATTTGAATTTGAATATTGAATTTGCTTAATTAATATAAACTTGTGTAAGAGAGTCAGCAACGAACTTTGCATACGTTAAAAGTACGTAATATTAAAAAGGGGTTTTGAACGTTCCAGGCTTCTTTGGTAAAAAGAGTCGTTTTTGGTGACTAGATTGATTGCAAAGCAGATAAATTTTGGGATAAATAAGACTTATAATATTGATTGATTGAAACGTGTATTTTAATAATTTTCAAAACCTGTACATAATATTTCTTTTCATTATATGGAATTAATTAACTTCATTTTATAATTCAAACAAAGAGGTAATCAGAAAGGGGTAAAAGAGAGAAAAATTGATCATCGTAACGTTGTGCACTCTGTGTAGAATAATAATAAAAGCTAGCCGTGGCAGAATAATAAATAAAATTAGGGGGAGTGAAATTTGATTAGGAAAACACAGAGAGGTGGAGTTATAAGTAGAAAACGCCATTGACACCGAGTACGGTGTTATCATATCAATTTATATTGGACGGCCCAATGTCGGGGCTTGATAGTTCCTGTTAATACATAGCAATATATATAAATATATATATATATATATATATATATATATATATATATATATATATATATATATATATATATATATATATGTGTGTGTGTGTGTATGTGCGTGTGTGTGTTTTTTTGTTTTTGTACCTTTAGTTTAAATAAGCAGAGCTTATTGGTGACCGGTATGTTTAGAATTAAGATTTAATTTTTCAATTTGTGCGTGTAAAATTTGTCCACGAATAAATCGGTATTCAATTTAGTGAAATCACCACCCGACCACCTCCTGTCACCCTTGTTGCCTGGTGCATTGAAGAAGATCATTCCGTACTGTTTGCAGGGATCCTTCTACAAGTGAAGATTTCAAGGAATTCTATTATAAATTTTCACGACAACCTCATATGGTTGAAGACAATCCACAGAGAATCGTAGACATGCATTTTCAGATGCAGTTATTATTAAATAGCCCAGTTTCATTCACACAGAGTGCACAACGTTACGATGATCAAATTAATTTACCCCTTTTATTCTTACCTGTTTGAATTGATAAAACGAAGTCAATCAATATTCGTATAATGAAAGGAAATAATATTTACACTTCACAATTTTTGTAATTTTTTAAATAAACCCTTCAATCAATTAATATTATTTGGATCAGTGATCCCAAAAATTATATCCCTTTAATTTAATTTAAAGTCACCAAAAACGACACCTTTTACTAAAAAAAAATCTGGAACGTTTAAAACCTTTTATGCTTGTTACGTAAATTTTAACGTATCAAAAAGTTTTGTTGACTCCTTACAAATTTGAAACGAAATAATATATTCAGTGTTTAAATTTGAAAAGATTCCTTATACTAGTTAGTCCTGACCTGTGATATTCTGATGAGTTGTTGCGTGTTGTGGATCAACACCCCCTTATTATCTTCAATCGAAAACCAATGCTCTGCTTTGTACTCCTTCACGTACTTTGAACCGATAGTTTTGTTACTTCTTATTTCCAAAATTCACCTCGTGCTTTACTTTATATTTTTTTGGATACGCCTTAGACCTCTCCACTTAATTACAAACTGGACTTCTGAATACTACTCAACAGTTCTGAATACCAGACTTAGAATTCGTCGGTTTCTTAGATACACCGTTAAATTAGACTTGGATTTCTTAGGGTCGTGAATTAGAATTGGATTTCTTCGAATCGTGAATTAGAAGCCCTACATTATTACAAACATTTAATTTAAATGAATTAATCAATTTCTACTCACGTTTTCTGCAAAACCGCAAAAGCTTTTTCATATATCTTCAACGTAATTCATCATCAACTATTATTGTATAACACTACTTTTCACAATAAATTTAATTTAAAATTTATTTATATGACGCGTATATATTCGATTAAGAGCGTTGCAGGTTCGACGAGCTTCAAATTGAGACTGCCCTTTCTTATCAACTCTGGGCGTTGTATAGCTTTTGCTATCTACATTTGGATTGGTTTTCCAAACAGCCTTACAAAGTGTTGCAACCAACCATGTTTGTTTTTTATTCTAGGCTTTACAAGCTGATTTCTGACGAAACTATTCTGAAGTTCCATATCATACTGGTATTTGCTATTGTTTTACGATCTTTGACCGCCTATTTTGTTATTGTTGTTCGACTTTACTTTAGCTTATGTCTGTTGTTTTGTGTAGATAAAGCTTTTGGAGAATTGAACAAAATAACTGATGTAACATGAGTGATGTTTTCATTTATGTCTCTATTTAAAACTTATCTTTGAAAGTGCGTTTCTTATCAAAGCGCCTTATCATTCCTTCTTTATTGCAAGCGTAATTGCAGGAAGATTTACTATGTTTTATCTTATTTCATGCGTATTTATTTTATAAACTTATTGAACGCTTCTTGACGTATTTTAGTTACATGTATTATTATTTCTCTGCTGAATACGCGTTCTATTATTGAAAGATATGCTCACTGGCATTGATTAAAGTTAGTCGCGGTCCATATACAGGGTGTTAAATGCTTGCTATTTACATAATGTGCGAATTATTTATTTTCCTGCTAAATAAATGCAGTTTTCTGATTCTTATTGCTATTTACAGTTACTAAGCGATCCTTACGACTCAATACACCCCTAAACAACCCCTTATCACAGCAATATATATATATATATATATATATATAACATTGAGCAATTAAAACTACACCTAAAACAACTTGGGTGTGTGTGGGGTATGTACAATTACTCTGCTTAAATGGGATTTAACAGAACAGACTCCTCCCTCCCATAAACCACTGAAATGAGGTGATGAAGGAGAATTAAATGCCAATGTATAATTATAAACCCGGCACCTTGTTCCGCATATGATACACGTAAACAAGAAACGCCCACAACATTGATGCGTTGATCGCAGTATAGGTCACTGCAACAACCACGACATGCAACGAAAACAACGAAATGCTGCTAGAAAAGCTTCAGCAGTCAGATCAGACACCAGTTCAATATGAAGTGCTTTGGTGGCCATACATACAAATAAACACATACAGGCTTTGGTGCGTTTTGTACCTTGAATACGCCTTGACATGATTGTGAAAGGGCCTGCAAAGTCCACTCCAACATGACTAAACGATTTGAGCTGAGATATTTGGAAAGAGGGCAAATCTCCCATTAAAGGAGCAACCGAATGCCTCTGGCTACAACATGATTAATAGCACGTTTAACTTCCAAAATCCAAAATTGTTGCACTATGAAGAAGGCTAATGATTGGGGTTCAGGGTGAAGTAACTTGCGATGCCGTTCCGTTCCTGTATATAGGTGTTCTGATTTTATCTATTTTAATGAAGCTTATTTATCAATGTTACTCGTAATATTTTTTCCATAAAAAATTCAATGCTTTATGCAAAATATTGTACAAAAAATTTCTACTGAATTATTGATCGATACATTGTTAAATGTTTCTAACCAAATTAAGATTGCCTTGAATAAACATACAATTAAGAACTAGTAGCATCTTGTAATACAACCAACTTTTTATTACAGCACCTGTTATGCCAACAAGCTAAAGAAGCATTTGAAAAAATGCAATGCCAGACCTCTTGCATTGCCTTCATATATTCACAAAAATATTAATTGTATTGGTACTAGTAGAGATTTAATTGGACAGCAAAGAGTGCTTGCAAATGTACATGTAACGGACATACGAAATGTTATCGAAAAGGTAAACAGGATACATAATGGTAAACTTTAATTAGGTTTCTTTCTTGAGTAATTTAAAAAGTTTATTTAGAAATTACGAAAGAAGCAATAACAGAAAAGATTTTGTCACATCCAATATTAGAACCGGAGTTATCTAATCCAGAGTTTGGAGAATCAACAAGAAACACCTCTTACAGACTTCTTCTGTTATTGGTATTATGCAAGAATTCAATCTTTTGCAACCTGATACATGTTACATTGAATTTGGAGCAGGAAAAGGTTAGTATATAAACCTGTAAATGTAGTAACCGCCATTCAAATAAAAAATTTCTAAAACTTCCAATGTACTTAAGCATCTCAGTACCCGCTACTGGCTTGTAATTGTTTCTTCATTTTTGTTAGCTAAAAATGTATTGCACAAAAAATTAAATCAGCACAAGTAATTTTGGTACTCGCTACTGGTACCATTATCGGACGAAAATAAAATGCTAGAAAAGTGTCAACATTTTAAAAAATTATAAGTAACATGTGATTTACCGTGGGAAAATATTTTTCTACATCATTACCACTAAAAACTATTCCTCATGAGGAAGTAATACAACATTAACTTTAAAGGTTTCATACTAAATTTGTTCCGCTTAATTCGGTATGTATTGGAAATATCTTAAAGATGAATATAAAACAATTGTGACTATCATGTATTGGAAATAACTTAAGGATGAATATAAAATAACTGGCACTGTCATTGACATGTTAAAGAATCAGAGAGAGCACTGAACTTCTAAAGTAAGCGACAGGTAAAGGTTACGTTGAAACTAAAGCAGACTATTAAGAGGGCTCTCCATTGGTTGAACTCCATAAGGTTTTAAGAAATAGTAAATTGTCGTCAAAGTTTTTATTTTCATTGACATAGTGGTCATTGTTGTTCTTAGTGATTTCTAACGTTTCAACAAAATCTAGGTGAAGACTTTTATTATCAATGGAAAGAATTTTGAAATCTTGATTGTAATTGTAGTTGTGATTAGGTATTAGATTTACAAACACTGATTTTTAATGTGGTAGCGCCAAGGTTCAGATTATTTTTAAAATGCAGTTTCTGTGTTCAAGGAATCTGGTAATTAATTTTCTTCATTTATCCAATATAGAAACAAGGACAAGCACATTTTAATTATCCCCCTAGTAAAGGAACCATACTGCGTTTCTGACTATAGATAGATTGATAATTTTTATCTCTTAAACAATTGCAGCATTGAAATATAATGCACATGTATAAATATACATACACTTACATACACAGTAGTACATTAGATGTTAATTTGTGTCCAGTATTCAGTCTATATTAAATTTAATTAAATATATTGACATGATAAGGGGATTACGAGAGGTCATTGAAACCCAAATCCTATAAATAAAGCCAACCCAAATAGAAACAATCTGGAAAGAATTGAAATTTCCGAAGATTCATTGCATTTTGTAAATACAAAGCCATTAAAATACAAAGTGAAACACAATTCTGTGCATGTAAATAAACACACTAAGATATAAATACAAAAAGCCATTTAATCCGTGTTCTAAACAAATGATATTTTCGTGCATCGGCAACATTTAACTTCAGTGTAAGAGTTTTTAATAAATAAAAAGCCATCACTGAGAATGTAATGGCAAGCTTTAATTAATTATGTAATTATACTGAAACCTGTATTTGAATAGCATGCAAAGCAAATTGCAAGCTTGAATTATTTATGAAATAAATAATTATGTGTCTAGATATAAAACCACATTCTACAATTCTCTGGTAGATTACTAATAAAGGCAAATTCGTCATATTTCCTAAGAAGTGTCATATAGGTTAATTAAATAACTCGCGCGACAATTAGAGAACCCATAAAATCGATAAGAATTATTTATTATCTTTCCAAGTCACTATAAGAAGGAGGGAAATGCAAAATTAACTCCATTAATCAGACAAGAATCGACAACGCCTTGCTATGCTCGTAAATCATTTGGTCACGGCCGTTTGATACTAATTCGATCATTAAAACTGTGGAATTCCCAGAAATATTACATCACCTATAGGACTAAGTTCGAATTAAATCCCGAAAACTCTGGAGAATCATGACACAGTTAGATAAATTATACATAAGCGGGAACTTTAATTAGAGGGATTCATTCATTTCAATTTACGCGATATCGACAATGTAAAATTCAAGATTCCCTCATAATTAATTAAAAACAGAAAATAATCTAAAAATTGAGATTCTAAATGGAGATTTAAAGTTATATGAACAAAACAGTTAAACTGGGATTTTAATGTCAATTTGAAAATGGAAGCAGAAGGTATTTACTGCCGTTAATTACTAGAATTGGATAAGTGTTATTGGATTTTGCAAGTATTTTAGATTCCTTTGTTTGTAACTGATATTTGAGTATTTTATCATTTGAATTTAAGGTAGAATAAGTCTTAATTATATAATATTGTTTTGTAAGGATGTTTACCAGAAAGTTTCGAGGTAAGAATTTGAAACATTTTAACCTTTAATATATTATCTGGAGTATCATTGGACAATTATATTTTTTTTGGGTAACAAAAGACAGGTAAATTATCCACAAGAGAGGAGATTTGAGTTTTGTAAATTTTAACAAAAATTACGTGAGTAACATTTAATAATTAACTAAATAGGTACTTGTTAGGTATAATTTTATGTTTGAAAATTATGCTGTAAACAGTGCTATATTCTTTTGTATGAAAGAAAATTGTTTTTAAATGTATAGATGCTTTCTTAAGATTGCTGTGTTTGATTTCATTTTGTAAATTCCATTACTTCCGTTGAGCTAGCCAGGCAACGAAAAGTTAGAAAGGAAGGTAAGTCAGTAATTTCAAGTTCGCAATTTGCTGTACCATGTCATAGTACTCTTTTAGCGTCCACACCAAAGAAAGAGGGACTTATCACAGTAAATTTAGTGGCATCCACGTAAGGCCTTCTCACAGCATATTTTTTTTAGTGACATTCCAATGTGCGGCTTTAATGCAGCACTCTTTTAGCGATACCCAACGTGAGGCGTTATCACCACTCTTTTAGCGGCGCTCCAACATGAGGCCGTTGTCACAGCACTTTTTAGTGGTACCCAACCTGGGGCTTCATCACAGCTAATTTAGCGATGCTCCAACGTGTGATCGTTGGTATATCAATATACATGTTCTAACTATAATTTGATTGGTTTGATTATTGTTTTAGGCCACGTCTAGTGTCGACCAGCTTGTTTTATATTTGAAAATTGGTATAGTATTACTTTAGCATGTGTGGAATTTAAACTGACATTAGAATTTGCTTAGCACTTTTAATATACAATAGTAAACTTTTTCTCTCTTATGGATGCCATATTGAATTTTTCCGTTACTGAATAACATTTTCAATTCCTCATACGACACTTTTCAATTTTTTTAATTCTTTCGTAAATAAAAAAGTTACAAGCAATTTTAATATTTTTTGCGGTAGGTCATGGAAATAAATGAAAAGAACGAACTGGCAAACCGTTTTAACCAGTAACAAAGTGTTAAAATGTAGGTAATCTCATATTGATAGGTTATTATCAGTGTTATTTCGTATTATTATTTTTAGATGAGACATCTAGAAATAATAATACGAAATAACACTGATAATAACCTAACAATATGAGATTACCTATATTTTAACACTTAGTTAATGATTAAAACAGTTTGCCAGTTCATCGTTTTCATTTATTTCCATAGCCTGCCGTGTCTATCAATTTGTTATCAGTGTTATTTTGTATGATTTTTGTATACAAAACTTTAATTACTATTAAACTGATGTTTCAATTCACAAATGAAGATTAAACAACCACGTTTGTCCACTACAGTAGAAATTATACAAATACCTTGGCAGCTTTAAATGACTATTCATTCACATCTCTACCCTCAGAGAAGGCGGACACATCGTATATATGAACTAAACTTGTACAATCACGACAGAATGGATTTTTTAATATACCAAGTGTACAAAAATGAAGTAAACGACTAGATGAAATAGCACTGATAATAAATTGATAGACACATCTAAGAATAATAATACGAAATAATACTTATAATAAAATAGCAATAAGAGATTACCTATTTTGATAGTTTGTTACTGATTAAAACAGTTTACCAGTTCATCATTTCTATTCATTTCCATGACCAACTGGAAAAAATATTAAAATTGCTTTTATTTACGAAAGGATTTCAAAAATCGAAAAAGTGTCATTGTAAATGCTATTTAGTAACAGAAAAAAAGAGTTAGTAAAGGTACTTGAAAGGGCGCAACATTTTTGTAATTTAACCGAATTTGTATCTCTGCTGGTTACTAAAATACCAATAGTAAGCGAGCGAGCTTAGTGAGGCACCCTGTATAGAGTAGTACTGCTACTGAAAAAGCGAACACATACTGGAATTAAATATCAATACTAACTCTGTAGAGTAATCACGAATCAAAAGAAGAGTAGCTATCTTTACAACAAACGTTTATTGAAACCTCTAATACAACCTCTAAATACGTATTTTGATGACTTAATAGAAAACAGTAAACCTAAAATAGTTAAACTAACAGTTAAACTAAAATTAAGCAGGGTTTCACTTCTACGAATGTTCTCCTTATCAAGTAGGCTGAAGTGAAACTTTGCAAAGATAGTACTGAATAGTTTATACCGAGGATGACTACTTAGTGGTCAAAATAAGTATTTAGAGGTTTTATTAGAGATTCCAATAAATGTTTGTGTTAAAAGAAGTTATTCTTTGTTCGGTTCATACTGAACTTATGTGCAATTTATGTGCCCTTAAAAAGTGGAAAAATATCCGAAGAAAATAAAACGAGTTTGTGAGGTACAAGTCCTTTATTTCTTTCGTGGGGCACTTGCAGCAGCCTCTGGTTTGTACTTGATGATCTGTATATTACGAAAGTGCATTTCATTGTGCATACCTAGACATCAAGCGCATCGCAACAACAAATTATTTGACAAAGTTACGTCTTGATACTTGTCGATCGGAGGGTTGTGAAAGTCATACATGCAAATTTTTGTAAAGCCACTCAACTTTTACAAAATGTTTTTTGACATATCACGAGCACATAAATAACATATAAATCAGACCTAGTTTTTGACTACAGTTTTTTATATATAGGCGGGCAGCTTATCATCACCCCCCCCCCAATTTTTAAATTCAATTTTCTAGTAAATGGTTGATCACAAAAATCGGAACTAAAACAACTAATTAGCACATAAATAGTACATAAATCAGGAATGATAGTTTTTAGATTGCAATTTTTTCATATTGGGATGAGAGATAAAATGTAGGTCCGTGTGTGTTGTCACTCATGTGTTAAAGATCCCTATCTTGCTTGAGACAGAAAGGGTTCAATAGGGGTAGATAGAAAACATGACTTATTAAAACTTTACACCCATTTAAAAGCATTTGCAAGACGAGGTAATTTACAAATGTCCATTGTCTCTACATTGACTTTATATAAGTATAAGAGTGATTAACATAGAACATCGTAATTACACCAGCCTGTCTTTTCACATACCCGCAGTTACCAACTGTGAATTGACTCCACGTGTACCACCTCATAGTAACTTTTCCCCTAAACATGCATTCTACTCCACTTTTACATATTCGCCATTTTTGTCATAACTTTCACTTATATACACCTGCCATTTTGCTTCCAACTGTCACACAATACAGAATTCGTGTTCGTTTGGTTGCCTGCTATTGGTGAACCATCCCACTCTCCGCATTTGTACTTAGCAGGCACCTTTAAGTATCTTTTATCTTTTTATACGTTATCGTGATTCGTACTGGTCCTTACTTTGCTCTCCTTTCTGTTTCTGCCTGACCTGTGCGGTTTACAGTTATAAATCTACTAACAATTTCAAAATATTTACAACAGGGTGTTCTATCAGTACAATCTAATCAGGCTTTACTATATCCCTAGTCGAATAAATAAACACCAGATGGACGAAGTAAGAAGAATTTCCTATTGTTTATTTAAAGATATGTGTGGAGGTAACCTTACTTTTTATTTTTAAAAATGCCGATTGGTTCACAACACGAAAGCTTGCACGAATCTAAGTAATTCGTAAAGAAATAAAATTATATATGCATTTAAGTTGATAGATTGTGGTGGCTATGACTGCAACCATTTAAAAGTGGAAATGGTACCATTGGGCACAGCATATTAGACTCAGCAATTAAAAATTTTTAATTTAAAACACGGCCTGTATTTAAAATTTTACGGACCGGGTACAAAATTAAACAAATAACATTTAGTAGAGGTAAAGATATTAATAGTTTTTTTCATTATAGTTACGGATTCATACTCAAAATCAAACTCTAGCCACGTTGTGCGGTTTATATACTGATTATAAAGCTCCCACAGATTACCAGAAATTTCGAGATTTTTCTAGATTCTTCACTTTTGTATGCTTGATATAGTTTCTTTAAATGCGCTTTTGTAGCACTCAATCAGTTTATTCTGGATTTAATGGCTTAGTCTTATTCAATTTTAGACTTATCGGCGGCATTGTTACAACGTTGCTCAAATATCGATGTTAAAGAGATGCACTTTTCTTCTTTGCTATTAGTGTCCTGTGCATTATTACATAGATATGGAGCTTCAGTTCAAGACTATCAACCTTCGTACGAGTCAAAAAAGTTTGATCATTTTTCGTAAGAGGAATTACTTAAAACTATTGGTTTAGTAGATAGCACAACCATATTAAGTTCGATTGCGTAGACTACCTATTTATTGAGGCGGCAAAGTAACCGCGGTGGGTTCAGTAACCCAGATATAGGACCAAATGGCTGCGGAGAAATTCCTTCGATTTAGTGAACTGCAAAATAATGAATTCAAACAAATGCACGTCGATATACATACTTAGTTTATTGCGATTAATAGATTAATTACAGAATTCGCCCGCTTAAAGCGAAAATTAACATTTAATGGTTTACCGCTACATTTTAGTTTGTACAACGCACTTCACCCTCAATGCCAGTTCTCGAGCTACTCACCCCCGGGTTGCTTACGGATCAGAACGTAACAATCGCCACTTAGACCAGTCCATAATATAAGGGGTGGTGCGCATCAAGTCTGTATATTAGTATTTGCACATAACTTAACACTAGAAATATTTTAAGGCTGTTAGGGATGACACAGTAACTATAACAACTATGTTTAATATTAGCTAAATATTAACCGTTTGTTATCTTATCCACTCGAAATCTCTCTTCAAGGGAAATAATTAGAGAAAAAGGGTATTTTGTAGATGTCCCTCATTAATTATAAGGAATAAATTGTGGTTGGATTATGCACGAGAACTTAACTGAAATTAAATGATTCTAAATAAACCGATTGGATTCAGTAACAGTATACACATATTATAAAGAAAATGATAGATTGCAATACAATGCTTTCGTATGTTTTCCTGACGTACGAGATAAGAAAATGTTATTTTCAGATATTTAGGGAAACCTCCTTAAAATATTGTTTGATTGTTTTCAATTAGGTTTGCTAGGGATCGCGTTTCATGAAAAATTTATATTCAGGATGTATTTGAGGAGAAAATATGTCAAATACTGATATACTAAAATGCGTAGGCCATCTTGTTTTTTAGACCGAGGTATCAGGCATGCTGTTAGTCGTGCTTAATTCCATTTAAATCTTTGTATTTTTTTAACTAGGCAATTTTTTCTGGGTACAAACTTATATAGAGTTTAAATTTAATTGAATTGACAATAGTTGTATAGAATTTTCTATAAGAAATGATTCTTTAAACTGCAACACACTTTGAATGAGAAGGTTAAATCGCAGAAAACCATATTTATATTGGTTCTTTGAATATGCTCTTGTAGCAGAATAAGAAATATTGGAGGTACGCGTTTAATTAGTTCCAGGATTGAAAACCTACGGATGATGTATCAGTCAGTCGGTCAGTGTATTTAATGGCTTAGTCCCTTTCAATTCTAAACTTTTGGGCGGCATTGTTACAATGTTGTTCAAATATTGATGTTAGAGAGTTAACCTAATCTTATGGTCTCTGCCACTCTAAGTACCGAAAGAGCTGCTACCCTCTTTCGGGCGATTACTACCATACTTATCAATAGGTTTTTTTTGCAAAATAAATAGAAATGCATAGCATAATAGGCTACATTTGCACTTTTGAGTTTTTGTAGCAACAATGCATTGTTATCAGTTTGTGTAGCGTCAGCTGTTTGTTTGGAAGTTATTTTGTTTTAGCTTTATTTGCTTTGTATTATTTATTTAAAGTAATATATAATTTTTAGGAAAATTAAGTTATTGGGTTGCGAAAACATTAGAATCTTTAGAAAACAGTTCGTCAACAGTCCTTTTAGTGGAACGAGCATCCCATAGACATAAGTGTGATAATAAATTGGACAAGTCTAGTGGAATTGTAGAACGTATAAGAGCAGATATTGCAGATTTGGTGCTTTCAAAAGTGGATGCCGTTAAAAAAGCTCAAAGTATAGTGGGCCTTAGTAAACATTTATGTGGCGATGCAACAGGTATGTAGGAATTATTTACAATTAGTGTATGTTAAATGTTAGTTAAGATTTAGCACTACAATGTTTGATCAACTGCCAGGCTGATAAAAAAAGAATTTCTGGTTTAATAATGACTTTTTGTTGTCATCATCGTTGTCAATGGTCTACATTTACCGGAAAGCTGTTTTTTGAGGTACGTATAGTTAACTTGAATTTTGAATGTTTCCTTATCGCTACTTGCAAAATAACATGTCTTAATATACAAAAGAACTGAATATTAACTACTTTATTAGTATAGCATAGTTTTAACTTGCCGAGCCTTTTAAAATGTAGTTAAGCTAAGCTGCCTTTTGTAATTTTATTTAAAATTAAACAATGAAGATTAAGATACCAGAACCTTTTTAAATTCATACAAAGCGTTAAGGAATTAACAAAACATGAATTGAATATAATTTAAGGAGTCAATGTATTTAATATACCACAAGGTCCACAAATTGTTGGTTACATTATAAATTTTATTTGTAAACAATCTAAGCTGATAAATAGATAATGCTTATATCACAAAAAAAAACATCCAAGCTGTTTTAGTAAGCAGCTTAGATTATCTATCTGTCACACTATGTTGTAATAGTTACTTCTGGTTTGGTACCTAGGTACAGGTATAGATACATATAAAAAAACCTAGGTATAGGTAAAGGTATTCTATTTCTGTGCCTAATATATATAGATAAATTTTAGGTATTTGACAAGATTGGAATGCAAGAATTACAAACAATGCAATAGAACTTTATTATAATAGCACAGATTTTTTTAAAGCTATTTTTCAAATAATACTTTATCATTTTTGTTTAAGATTAAAAGGGTTTCGAATACTTCATCTGACAACCTATTTCTTTTGGAAGTCAGACCACCCACACTGAAAAGTCTTTCTACTGGGGCAGAAGACTGAGTTATACATTTAAAAAATTCTAACATAATAAAATAATTTAACAGCGACTTCACTTTTGATTTATCTTCAAAGTATTGTAAGCATTCCATTCGAACAATGTTTTGGTTGGTTGATATTTGGACTGTCACATTAATGTTAACAGAATTAGGACTACTCAATATAGTAAAAAAAATATGTGTTTCAGCTGAATCGTCATTAATATATGACTGTTTAAATTTAATATTACTTTTAAAAATTTTGTCCCACTCTGACACTAATAGCGATTTTACAATATCAATGTTACTAACAGCATCACCTACTGCACTTATCCAACTATATTTGAATTTTGGAATACTAACTGCAGCTAAAAGATGAGGTTTTGAAAAACTGCTACGTTTACGATTTTTCCCATCTTTTATTAAGACCTTCTAAAATAACTTCTGCAAGTAATGTACAGTAGACTAAATGGGTAAGTCTACTTAACGATGCTTTCATTTAAAACAGAGTGGGAAGCACATACCCTAAAAAACACTCTGATTCCCTTTGTAAGATGTCGATGGTTTGTGCAAGTGATGGTATAACAGAAATATATTTAGTTAAAAAGTCTATTTCTACATTTTTAATCTTGCTTTATCTAACTTGTTGCAAATTGTATTTAAACGGTTCTTGAATTGCAATATCTTAGAACATTGCTAAATAATGAATTCAATCTGGTGAGACAAGGAACCTTTAACTTCATATTACAGATATTTTCAATTTCATGCGAGGCAACAGTGATTTGGTGACAGTAATTCCACAACGCAACTAACTTTCCAAATGCTGAATTATGTATTTTTTTATAAACACGATGTTGCAGTACTATTTCACAATCTTTGGTAGTTATTAAATTTAAGGTATATGATATACAGCGGTAATGATGAGGTAATGTTATCGTACCAATATCTTGGTCTTGTTGTTTCATGTAAATTTCTACGTCCTGCATTAAATCACAGAAATCTGGTATGTCATATATAGTAATAGCTTTATTTTCATCATTTAAAAATCCGTATCATCATATTTGTTCATATTTTCAGGTAGCATATAGATTTTCAAAGGTCTTTCCAAAATAGGTCGCATTATCACGTATTGTTCCCACAATCTGTGCACCAGTGACATCATATTGTTTATGAACGTCTAGCAGTAACTTGCCAATCTCAAAGTGAGTATGTGAATATCGCATTTGCCTACAAGCTAGTGCAGCTGAAGGTCTTTTCAAATTATCGTTTAAGAAATGACATGTAACACCCAAGTAAGATTTATTATTTTCACTCTGCTGTTGTACAAACATAAGGCATGTTTTCCGGTGTTGTTCTTAATCTTCCTACAGTTTGCTACATACATTGCCGTAGCCTACAAAAGAACCAAAAGTAAGTGATGACCGTGTTCAATTGGTGAGTACGTGGGGTATTTCCACTACGAAATAAAGGGAGGCCTGAAAAAAATATTCATAACTCATAACAAAACAAAAAAAAAATTATAATTAAACAAAATATATTACAGGAGCACAGTAGTACTTAAAAATGCATACTCAATAACTACAATGTACATCTAAAAGCAAAACCCAAAAGAAAGCATTTTTTTTACAATGGCGAGCTGTAGTTTTTAGGTCGCTCCCCCATCTTAATTAAAAAAAAAAACAATAGTACAACTCTAAAAATCACAGCTCCAAGTGATCATAGTAAGCCTAGAAACAAATACCTACACATAAATGATTACAGTGGTCCCCGTAAATACAATATGAATAATCCATATACACTCACATATGTACAATCATTTTCACTACCAGGCCATTAATTAACAAAATTTCCAATCATAGCCATGCTTAATCACTATCGTGAGAATAAAGCTCATTACGTGAAGTTCTCACGGTAAAGGAACAGTATATATAATAAAACTCATAGTGAATAACGGATCAACACTCACCCATGTGTCGATGCTGATGGGCCTATTAACCCTCCTTAGCGTCGGAGCGGAGTAGCGGAGCCTAGGACCATGTTGTTGTGCCATAAAAAGGGGCGGCACTCGCCTCATCATTTAGGGTCAGGGTGACAGGATGGTCCTATTCACCGGAAGACGCACACAATGATGTGTGCGAAATTCGGAAGAACTGAAACACAAAAAAAATTACGACGGCAACGACGAGTGATCGTTGTTGTTCCTAGGACAGAATTTACTCACAAACAATTAGTTTTCAATAATCAGCATTCCATGCAAAATGCTAGCGTTATCGAACAGGTGATTAAAAATTTGAAACACGGGTTTATCCAACAGTTCGATACCTTATTCCGACGAGTACCTAGATTGTTGCAATCAGGAAGTACGTATATGCTATCGGAATAGTAAGCTCGCACACAGCTAAAACTAGGTACCGACTATCTACTTTAATATTGGGAATTTTCATTTGATAACTTAAATAGATTGAAATGCAAATTATTGTAAAGCGGTAAAAGATACAGGAGGATGTTTTAAAGATCTAAGTGGACTCTATTCGAATGAATAATGCATTACCAGAAAAGGATGTATTTTTACTTAGTCGAAAATAAACGTAACAAGCTTCCTCTTTTCTTTTGTACATTTTATTCATTATAGTTCTACGATAAAATGGATTTGTGCTACCTGACAATCTAGAAAGTCAAAATGATTCCTTTTCAACTATATATACTGGTAACATTTCCTCGATTAAATAATCACACACAAGATTGTTATCTAAAATTAAGTAACCATTACTAATTAATAATATTAGCAATTGTAATAGTTATTTTATGGGTGTATCCTACATCCTATACAACACATCGAATAATAAACAAATAATTTTATTAATTAAAATACCAAGCACTTATTATCTTACCATTTCGAGTGAAACTCTGTTATTCATTTTACATCTTGTAATTGGTGCGATAATTCTTGAGAATTAATTTCAGTTTACTCAAACTACAACTACTTTCATGACCCGGGGCGCTTTAAATTCACAGCATTTTCCTTGGGTAACTTTGAAGACTCTAACTTCCTATCTGCAGCATGGTGCTATCTCTAAAAACATGAAACAGAATGAACTTCAAGAACAGTGTAGTTTAAAACCATAATACTCTCAAATGTATATACAAATTTCGAGTTGATGTTTTAGTGCTGGTTATGATTTTGATCTTTGGATTGGACAACATACATCTTGCAGTTACTTTCGCTATATTATCAGTAGTGTAGTTGAATTGTTCTTGGGTGAGAATTTTGAAAAACTCACAATTCAGAATCAATGGCAAATCGTCCACATCTAACTTCATTCAATTCTGTGTTATTTGTGAAGAATTTTTATCTTTTATGTTAAAACGTCTTTTATTGCATAATTAGAGAAACACAAAACCTAGGTCTTAGAAAATCTCGATGTGTCTAGCAAGTATTAAAAAATATGTTTTATGGTAGATACGGAAACCCTATTGGAATGGATTTTCTTTTCTTTTTTTAACTTTTAATTTACTTTACTTAGAAGATTAAACATGTTAGAATCACAGAATATCCATTGTATAACAAATAACTTTTATCCAAGTAGAATTAAATCAATTCACAAAGTTCAATGATATTAAACAATATGATTACTTTAAGAACATTTTGTCTTTTAAGACTTAAATGGGCATCAGATCTTATAATCACGTACATACTTTAATTTAAATCTTTTTACAGTAGTTATAGCTGTAAATTTTAAGATTTAAAATTTTTATCAATTAGCACTTTTAAAAAAGAATATGCTTTGAATAAGAAATTTTACCAATTAGTACTAGATTACGACTCTTAACAATGGCGTGCCGAGTCTCAACGACTACTACATGGTGGCTTGGGATTTAGCCTTAGTGGAAAAGAGAGTTGCCAAAACTATATATATATATATATATATATATATATATATATATATATTGCTGTGATCCCTTATAAGAATCGTGCCTCACGAATTGGGCACCAAGATTGCTGTGATTCTCTTGTCAACAATCGAGCCTCACGAATTGGGCGTCAAGATTTGCTGTGATCCTCGTTACTACGGTGAATGGCCTCTGATATTCGATTTCTTACCTGAATATCGCCTCTTGAATCCTTCCGCCTCGGCAGCTCACCTAGATAAAACTTTCATCCTCATTCATAAAAAAAAACAACACATTCCTACCACAAACATCAACGTTAACTCTATTTACATCAATATTCACAATACAGTAAAATTTCAAAATTAAATGGCCAACTAATTGAATCAATCTGAACAATTATTCCAGCCATTACATTAGTATTTATCTCAATTCCATCATTAACCCTAATGTATCTATTTGACGAAACTAACTCATCTATCATATCAGTAAAAACACTGGGAAATCAGTGATATTGAAAATATGAATTCTGAGATTTTATTAAAAAAGAACTAAACGCATACCTAGAAAACAATAAAAAATTCAGCTTCCGCTTATTAGATGTAGACATTCAATTATTTTACCGCTAAAATCAAAAATCCGTATAATATTCACATCACTTGACGTAATTCACTCTTGAACAATCCAGTCACTAAGAGCAAAAATAGATGCTATCCCCGGACGATTAAACCAATTATTGTTCATAATCAATTACCCGGGAATTTACTTTGGACAATGCTCAGAAATTTGTGGTATAAATCACAGATTTATGCCAACATCTATTGAAAGAGTAATACCAAAATTTTTTATTAAATGACTGAAAACCCCGTCATTAGATGGCTGAAAGTAAGTACAGGTCTCTTAAATCTTCAAATAGTAATTAACAACTACTTCTAATGGAAAATTTAGTTAAACCTATAACATTAGTCAGTCAAGCTAAAATTATTTAAACAATACTTTTCTATCCCTCAAATAGCTCCCTCAATATGATTAAATATTCTAATTATTAGATCATGTCTCTGACCCACTTACGCACTTTGCCCTCACACATGGCAGTCGCTCCGTAAACTTCACAAATTCGCCAGTGAATGTCTGCAGCAGACAGGGTTCTTGCCGTCAGAAAACATATCACTGACCGTATCTCGCACGGGACAGGCGATTCGATAATCTTGAACATTTTAAAGACACAGGTTACCTATGCAGCTGCAACTGAGCACAGTTGTTCACGAGGAATGCTGGGACACGAAGCAAGCACTCGTTGTGGCACTTGTGCCAACAACAAAACGGCTCTTACTTAAGAAACACTCCTTGTATATAAAAATAATCGTGAAGAAATTAATATTAATGTCGACTTTAGTATCTACATAATTATATAATATTTCGGAAGTTTTACGAACATGTGTTTGGAATGAATGTTTGTAAAATTTCTTTAGAACAATTAAAGTCTAATCGTATTTAATAGCTTCTGTATTGGAGAAATTCCAATATTTTATTGTTACTTATTTTGTGAAAAATATTCATTGATAAAATCAGTAGCTAGCAAGACCGTTTCCAATATTATGATTTTACTAGAACAAATTGTTTTAAACTTATTCAAATTTAATTTAAATTGTTAGTTTCTGTGTTATGGGAATTTCAAATATAGAAAAGCTGTTGGTACATCAGGGAACTTTACAAAATCATTTTATCATTAATATGTGAAAGGCTTAGGTAATTCATTCATTTTCAAATTTAATTAACGTTGTTGTAATACGCAATGTATTTCTCTAATCTATTATACTGATGTCTGTATTTTGTGGTACCAGTTACTTCTTTGTTGTGTATTCTAAAAGATAAAGAATTTCTCACAGCTTATTGTTGATATACAAAATTTTGTGTACAGAAAGTTTGAAGGGACATCTGAATAACTTGCTAGGCAAAAGAAAGAAACAGCATTAAGTGGAAAACGATTCATTTTCTCAAACAGTTTTCCAATTGTTAGCAATATCATAATCTATGCCGACTGTGAAATGTGATCACTTGCTACGAATTCACCGAATGTATAATTTTGGTAACCTTTACATTCAATAGTTGGAGCTGCTGCTTCAAAAGCTCATACTAATCGCAATTAGATGGCATGCCATGAAATTAATAATACGGATAAATATTCCATGGCAATAGTACTTCAACCCTATTCAAGTACTTACACTCCTCTTTCCATATGTAATTAGCAACCATTACGTTATTATTATAGTGGAATTACACCTAATTTTCCAATTATAGAATTTGAACGGGAAAAACTCCACATACTGTGAAATATGTATGTGATTTTTTTGACCAATTCTGTACATATAATGTTGCATTATGTATGTCAATTTTTATTTATTTATTTATTTATTTATTATAACGACTCACACAGATAACAAGGTCCAATTATGGAGTCACAGAAATAAAGTATTACAATAATAAAATAATATAAATACAATAAAAATACAATATAAATAAAAACAAGGGGGAATGGATAATAGTGTTATTAGCATAGCAGAAGAAAGAAAACTGAGAAAACAGTGATAATGTTAGTAGAGAGCATCTAAGATGGCTAGTCGAAAATGTGAGGGAGGAAGTGAGAAATCTAAGTCTGCAGAATACTTATTGAAGGAGCTGGACATTCTACAAATAGGAGAGTTTTTATAAGAGTTAATGCGTGCAAAATTGGAGTAAAAAATGGAGCAGTTTCTACTGGGCCTCGATGGTGCGTGTAGGTTAATAAGAGATAGGCTAACAGAGTCATCAATTAAATAATTTAAAAGTTTGTAAATGTGAATAATATCCTCCGTTGATGTAAGGGAGGAACATTAAATTCAGTGATTAGGTCTAAATAAGGATAACCATTCAGTGGGTACAAATGATGTTTTTTATGGTATAAGAATTTTAGGAATTTACGTTGAATTTTCTCGATTCTAGTGCTGCTATTGTTATAAAAAAGTGTCCAGACCTGAGAACCATATTCAAGAGTGCTGCGAATTAAAGAGAAGTATAGGGTTTTGAGACAATCCAGATCAGTAAATAGTGATGTACTACGCATTAGGAAACCTAGAGTCCACAGAGAGCGTTTGATAATGTTATTTATATGACAATTAAAAGAGAGTTTCATCAAATGTAATACCTAAGTCATTAATAGTAGCTACACGAGAGACTGAACTGGTGCCTAGGAAATAATCAAAGAGTATTGGGGTAGCATTATTACTATAGGACAAAACAATACATTTATCAAAATTAAGACATAATTTATTTGAATCACACCATCGGAGTAATTGGGTAATATCTGTTTGTAGTGATTCACAATCGGCAGCAGAGTTAATTTTGGTAAAGATTTTTAAATCATCAGCAAAAAGAAGTTTATTATTAGAAAATATTTGGGTGATGTCATTTATATATAGTAGAAATAAAAGAGGTCCAAGTACAGATCCCTGGGGTACTCCACTGGTTAGGGGAAGATGTTTGGACTGTATGCCATTAAACTCAACGAATAATGAGCGGTTTGTCAAATAAGACTTAAAAAATGTTAGTAAGTTATCAGAGAAATTAAACTGATATGATTTAGGACATCAAAAGCTTTTGTGAAGTCAAGATAGACAACATCACACTGGGATTGAGCATTCAAACATTCCGATATGAACTGTGTAATAAAACAAAGGTTAGTTACTGTAGATCGCCGCTTTATAAAACCATGTTGGTATTCGGACAAAAGTTGTGAAACTTGAGGATATAGTGATTCAAAAATAATTATCTCAAAGACTTTGCAGACGTTAGAAATAATAGAAATTGGACGATAGTTTTGAATGATGGATTTATCGCCATTTTTGAAAATTGGTTGCACACGAGCTGATTTCCAGATATCAGGAAAAATGGATTTGGTTAAGCACAAATTAAAAATATGAGTCAATGCAGGACTAATTACACGAGAGGTATCTTTGAGGACTACTGCAGGTATGCCATCAGGCCCATAACAAAATGATGTTGGTAATTTTTTAATGGCTTGTATTACAGCTGATTCAGTAATTGTAGGAATGTCTACAGAGTAGCTGACATTTTGAAAGACTGTAACGTCTTGAGAAGTGTACGGTGAGGAGGTGCAACATGAAGCGAAGAACGATGCAAAAGCCATAGCAATGCTTTTTGAGTCAGATTTTTCACATCTATTATATTTAAATGCATTAGGGTAGGAAAAGTTTTGTTTGTTTTTAAAAAAATTCTAGAATTGCTTGGGATCCGTTTTTAGAGCAGCTTGGGTACTATTAATATATTCTTTGTAAGCTTTTTAATCGAGAACTTCAGGCTAGCACGAAGTTCCTTGAATTTGTGGTCGAAAATTTGAGAATAGAGGCTATACTTACGATTACGGGCCAGAGAATGGTATAAACTTTTCTTTTTAAGGCCAATAATAATTTCTTTAGTGTACCATATTGGATAAGATGATCTATAACCTTTTGTCTTAGGGACGGTAGTTGAAAAAATACGAGATAAATTATTTACAAACAAGTCTGCAGCAAATTGGGGATCATTACTAGAGAGAATGTTTTGCCAAGAGGATTTCCAAATAAGATCATACATAAGACGAAAATTAGCTTTTTTAAAATTAAATTTGGAAGAGCGTCGTTTATTGAGTAAATGACAAGGAGTAGAGTGAGTGGTACATAAAGATAACGATAAGGTAAACGCTGGATGGTGAGGGTCTTCAGGGACTAAGGGCGTATTAGACCTGACAGTGTTGGCAGATAGGTTGGTTGAGAGAAGGCGCACGAACGAAAGATCAAGCATGACGCCTCTATGGTTAGGAACAGAATTTATTTGATCAAAATTATGAAAAGATTGAAAGTCATGCAGTAGTTTTGCATTTTTTGATACAGTCAAATTACCACTATTGATGTAATCGGGCACGTTGAAATCACCTATAAGAATAATATTGTAGGGTATTTTACTAATAATGGCATCAAGGCACTCCAGCACAGTACTGAGGAAGGAAGAAATAAATGGCGGCAGGTAAAGACAAATAATTACATAGCAGCGATTGAATAGGGTAATTTTAACAGCTAAGATATCTACAGCCGGATGTCCTAAAAAACAGTTCCAAGATCAAAGAGTGAGGATGTAAGTTTAGTATTACAGGAGATTAGTACACCGCCACCTCTGATGCGGTTACAACTTTGAAAATCACGGTCTTTTCTATAGGAACTAAAGTGTTCATTGAAAATCTCAGCAGAGCATATATTCTCGTTAAGCCACGTTTCAGTCAGAATTAAAATATCGGCATCAAGTAGATTGGCGGTAAGGTAAAGAGTGTCCAACTTAGTACCAAGACCACGAACATTTTGATAATATAGGTTACAAAGATGTTTGCTATTTATTTTACTAGGAACGAAAGGAACGTGGGTCCTGAATGACACCTATCGAAGTATTTTTGTTACCCGTGTCAGTATTCTTTGTAGGTGCGGGCATAATAGGCGAAGTCTTGATAATCTTAGATGTTAATAATGGGAGTATCGGTTTAGTTTGAATACTGTATTTGTACTTAGTAAAAAGAATTGAGCAGACCAGAGAACTAACCTTATGGAGAAGTAGTGATTTACCTGAATTATTGATGTGGAAATTGTGTTTGGAATAGTTAAGTTCGGTCAAGATATCCAAGGGATCAATAAAGGATGCACATGACTTGAAGATGGAGTATAACGATAGATTATTTTTGAAGATAATGTCATTGAAATCAAAGTCATTATGCCAATAGGGAGGAAAAATAAAAATAACATTTGTATGGGTCAAGCGGTTGCACAAGGTACTAAGAAATCTCCTATTTAAGATGTTACCTCTTAGGGCATCATTAGAGCCAGCAAAAATAACAATAAAGTCCTTAACTGAGAAACCTGTAGATAATTGGGCAATGTCAGCGACAACTTGTTCAAATGATGCATTAGGTTTAAAAAAGGCAGAAATATCAAAATGCATTTTATTAAGCAGATTGTGAAGTAACTAACCACCATTACGACATTGACTGTCACTTAAAAACAAAATTTGTGGTTTAGAAGATAAGGAAGTAGGTAATTGTGGAGTAATGTCCAAAGCCAATCTAGAATTTACGACAGTAGAGCTTTTAGTATAAATGGGCGAATAACCAAACATTATTGAGAACCACTCATCAGAAAAAGATTTATTAGAAACACTATTCGAGTTAGGGGAGAGAGATTTTGTAACCGAGTTAATTTGTATATCTGATCCAGCGCATGTACTGGTACCAGTGACTGCGATTTGGGTTTCTGTTGACGTGATTGCAGTAAGAGATAATTTAGAATTTAACTTATCAACTAAAGATTGAAGCTTTATAATCTTGAGTTCGGCATCCTGTAATTGTTGTTTGAGGTAGGTTTCTTTTGCCACAGTATCCTGAATGAACGAGTTGTGTTCTTGATTTAATTTTGCTAAACGGCGTATCAGTTTATTTTTATTCTCTGTAAGTCGGTGAAATGAGGAAGGAACATCATTAGTAGTATTAGAAACAGCAGCAAAGCTTGTTGACGATGTGTTGCAGTTTTCGCAGAGTAGAAGGTTGTCGTTTAATAACTTTTTATTCTTTACTCTATCCAAGCAGCTCTTATGGTAAACATTATGGCAGTGAATGCAGACAAAGTTATTAAAAATCTTCTTAGGACAACATATAAAACCCGACGAAATGGTAGGATCAATGCACAAGTAATTTTCATTCATGTTAAAACTCATAAATCAGAGTTTATGAAATATGCAGAACTTGTAAATAAATGATTTAAAGTTAATTGCAAATAAGTTAACAAGCACTGCAAGAAGCCAGGTGTTGTTTGTTTTGATAAAGATAAATAATAAAATGTAAATATAACCTTCAGTCAATTGATAATGAAACAAGAAATAAGAACCAGATGTGCAAATCTTTGTAATATAATGAACTGCTGAACTTATGGAAACAATAATGTATCAGTGGTGTAAGCTTTGAACTGGTCTGCCAACAGTACACCAGGAAGAGTAGAAACTTCACTATAGTTTAGTATACTTTTCACTAATTAAAAACACTAAATACACAATTAAAATCACAAAATGATAGAGCACATTAATAGATTAAAAGGGCTTCACAATGATATTACACCACAATTAATTTTCAGTATTTATCTCTTTTACACAGTCTTTATGAGCCAGTAATTTTCTTTTGAATTTTGGCTCTATGGCTGTATAATAAAACGAAACAGTGCAGTTATGTTCTTTTAATTGTTTTTTAACAGGAACATGGTCTAACACAATCGGATTTTGATACAATGTGTGGTATAGTAAGTTGGGCAGTTTGCGGTACTGGCCAAAGTAGAGAACATCGACAGAATAAGGAATATACTCCCCTTCAAAGTGCACGGTAAATAAATCTTGTAGGTAGGTAATATTTTCTTAAATCATTTACTTTTAGGGATGTTGAAATTGGACTTAATAGAGAACAGAAAGCAGAAATTGGTAGAAAATGCAAAAATATTTTAAATTGGGGTCGCAAACATTTTTTGATGGAACATAATTTTAAAACTAATTTATATTATTATGTGGATGCTTCTGTATCATTAGAGAATGTTTGTATTGTTGGAATAAAAAATTTGATTTAACCTTTGAGCAGGTGCCGTCTTTAATTTAACAGCAGTGGGCGTGTTTTATATTTTCTATGACAAGCTTTTTCTTTTCTGTTTAAGGATATATAATATTATGAAGTTGTTACATGCCGAACATCGGCTATGTATCATATTTAGATTAAGTATAAATATGTGAGTGAATTCCCGCCACTATTTTAAAATAAACTTGTTAATTTCCGCCATCCCGGACAGTTGCGTCGGCGCAAAAGAATGCGCAGGCGCGGAGTGATGGGCAAGTGAGCGGTTTGCGACACGATATCATATTATTAGCCACGAGACTTCGAACGGTAACGTTTACCTGTGTCGTATTTTTTGTCTTTTCTCTTTTTAGGATGTAGGTTCCGCTATCTTCTCTCTACCTTTTATCGTTACCTCTACCTGTATCCTATCGTACCGCTACGAACGACGAAAGAGGAGAGACATAAATCTGGATCAACAATGGCGTGATGTGACCCAAACAAGGAGATGCTCTGAGATAAAACTGCAGGCGCGTTTTAAGTGAGTACTTTGCTTCACTTTTGTGTAAAAATAAAAATTGTATCATTGTAAACGTGTTTGGTATTTGATACAACTTGACACGTAATTATGTCATAATATAAAATATTTTGCAATGTTGTAAAACATGGACCATGACAGTGGTGCCAAACGTAAAAAGTTCCATATTAAAAGATTAAGTAAAACTGTTTTTAATAAAAAGTGTTGTATATTCTAAATGTAACTTACAAAATATCTCTTATAACTTGAAACTTTCAAAGAATTTTTGAATTATTTTGATTTTTCTAAATGTTACCATTAAGGAAACTAACATATTTTTTATAACAACCAAAACCCAGAAAAAATGATGCGTTATTCTAAAAACGAATGATTCTTGTCTTGGCAGTTCCAGCATTTAATGATGGTTACAAAATGGCATTTGCATGTAAATGTATTGCACTCGTGACACTTCATGGATACTGATATTCAATTTTTTGTACAATACACACAAGCGACAAACATCTCGTTTTAGATAATTCTCTGTGTTTGCACTGTTCCTTTTTTCCCATAGTTAATTGTCAGTAATGAACTATGTCTGATGATTAGCTTCTAATAGCTGCTTTATCAGTTAGGTCTCCCCCTCATGAGATTTGGAGGAGTTATTCATGAACACTTTGAAATTTAAGATAACTTGATGTATTTACAGGATAATATAATCGGAGGCTTTCACGGCCGGAGTCATTGTAAATATTTATGGTTCCTGATTGGAACCGTATCATCTTATAAACTAAGGTCGACGTTTCGCCCACTTTTGTAAGGGGCTTCATCAAGACAAGAAAAGAAAATGAAAATAAATAATAAAAATAATAATAATGAAGATAAGAATGATAATATTAAGTAGATAAGTTGTGTAAAGAGTAAGGAAAGTTACTTCTGAACTACCAGACTCACCAGCCCATTTAAGTCACACGATATTTAGCAATCCTTCCATATATATATATATATATATATATATATATATATATATATATATATTACAGTGAATAAGATGAAATAATAACTTAGACTTTTATGCAAAGCCCAAATGATCATTTCAAATCGAGCTAGTAATTGAAAGATGGAAAATATAAGGTCTATAACTGACGTAAGTCAAAAACTTGACAATGTCAGATATGATTGACAAAAATGCCAAACGTAATTGAAAGTTAGGTTTATGTATAGTTGTGTACACGATTTAAATTTGTAAATTTCCCAATTGTGTCATTGGTCTCGGTGGCGTAATTGGTAAACGCATGGTTCCGGCAAAACCAGAATACAGGTTCAAGTCCTGTCCAAGACCTTATATTTTCCATCTTTCAATTACTAGCTTGATTTAAAATGATCATTTGGGCTTTGCATAAAAGTCTAAGTTATTATTTCATCTTATTCACTGTAATACGATAGTATTTATCAACTTACCTTGTGTAATTAACTACCTAACATATTTATATATATTGCTATGTATTTTTTACCCCACGCTGTTGCGTTATTTAAAAATTGATATGATAACGTTGTACTCGGTGTAATAAACGTTCTACTGAAAGCCACCGCTCTGTGTTTCTCTCAAATTAATCTTTTACTTTTATTATGCCACGGCTAGCCCTTTTTAATTTACACACAGTGCACAACGTTACGATGATCGATTTTCTTTCACCCCTTTATGATTACCTGTTTGAATTGATAAAACGAAGTCAATCAACATTCATATAACAAAAGGAAATAATATTTACAATTTTTGAAATTCTTTAAATACACCCTTCGATCAATTAATATTATATGGATTATTTATCCCAAAATTTATATACTTTTAGTTTAAAATAAAGTCACCAAAAACTACACCTTTACAAAAAAAATCTTTAACGTTCGAGACCCTTTTATGATTTACTACGTAAGTTTAAACATATGCAATGTTCCTGTTGACTATTTACAAGTTTTGGATAAATTGAATAAATTCAGTATTAAAATTTAAATTGAAAAGATTCCTTAAAATTAAGTAGATCTGACCTGTGATCTCCTGATATGTTGTTTCGTGTTGTGGATCAACACCCCCCGTACTGTCTTCAATCGAATACCAATGCTCTGCTTTGTCGAACCAATATTTCAGTACAGTGACCCCTTGTTTTCCAAAAATCACCACGTGCTTTATTCTATATTTCTCTGCATACGCCTTAACTTCTTCCCTTAAATGCCTCTTGAATTCGTGGGTTACTTAGTATTATGAATTATCCCAAAATTAAAATTAGAATTGTTTACGACGCAGATTGGAATTGTTTTATAAGTGAACCATAAATAGTCCAGAATTTGACTGGAAGCCGATTAGAAGCCCTATATCATTATAAATATTTAATTTAAATTAATTAACCAATCTCTACTCACGTTTTCTGAAAAACGGCAAAAACTTTTTATATATTCTTAACACAATTTTTATGCAGCACTATTTTCACTATATTATAAATGTTATTTATCTTACGCGTAGATTTCTGGTTAAAAGTGATGTGGATTTAACGTGCTTCAAGTGGAAACTGAGCTGCCTTATCACCGGTGGGTGTTAAATAGCTTTTTCCCACTGCCGTTGGATTGGGTTTTTCTAAGCAGTTTTACAGATTGCTGCGACCAACCACGTTTGTCTTTAATATTCCCTGCATTTTTAAGCTGTTTTCTGATGAAACTCTTTTGGATTCTCATATCATGCTTGTTTATTTGCGATCTTTGCTTGCCTTATTATTTGTTATCGTGGCCAGACTTTTAACTTACGTCTGTGTTTTGTATAGATAATGCTTTTGGATAATTGTACAAAAATAAATGATGTAAATCTAGTGCTGTTTTCGTTCATGTATTTATTTAGACTGATCTTTGAAATTGCGTTTTCTTATCAAAGCGCATATTGTTCCTTCTTTATCACAAGCGTAATTGCATGAGGATTTATTAGGTTTTGTCTTATCTTCTGCGTCTTTATTTTATAAACTTGTTAGACACTTCTCAACGTAGTTTTAAGATTATTTCTCTGCTGAATACGCGTTCTATTATTGAAAGATATGTTTACTTGCATTGATTAAAGTTAATTACGGTCTATATACAGGGTGTTAAATGTTTGTTATTTACATAATGTACGAATTACTTATTTTTCTGCTAAATAAATGCAGTTTTCTGATTCGCATTGCTATCTACAGCTACTACACGACCCTTACTACTCAATACACCCCTAAACAACTTCTTATCACAGCAATATATATATATATATATATATATACATACAGAGTAACAGACCAAATTTGCAAAATTCTACGTAAATACATCAAAACAATCTATAAGCCCGTTAATGAAACTTCACAAATATTACCAACCCCAAAAGATCCCAAAAACAGTCTTAAAGTCTCAGGCGTGTATACCTTGCAGCTGCGGTTTAGTATACATAGGAGAAACAGGACGGTCAGTACAGACTAGACTCATCGAGCATAAGCGATGCTTAAGATCAAGCCAGTACAATCGCTCAGTGGTAGCCGAACACCAACATGAAACAGGCAATACCAATAATTTTTATAAAACGTAACTAATGTGCCAGAATTCCATTTTTCTACAATAGAAAAATCAGAGAATCCGTAGAAATAACTAAAAATCTTAACAATCTAAACAAAGACGATGATTACTACCTTTCTCCCATTTGAAAAACGAGCCTATGTTCACAAAAGCAGAACCGTGACGTTTGCTGATCCTCTTCAACACTCCTCTCTATGCATGATCACTCATGCATCAAATTCTCACCCTATATAAACTACCACTTTCGCTACTTTCACCAATTACTTTGCCACAAGACACCTTTTGGTTTAAATGGGCTGGTGAGTCTGCTAGTTCAGAAATAACTTTCCATACTCTTTACACTTTAATTTGTCTACTTAATATTATTATTTTTATTATTTTCATTTTTTTTATTGTCTCGATGAAGCCCCTTACAAAAGTGGCCGAAACGTGGACCTTAGTTAATAAGATGACATGGTCCCAACCCAAAACCATAAATATTTATAAGGAACATATAATACTTGTGCATTTATGCTAACAATATTGATGAGGTCATAAAAGATTGTGCAGAGCAATCTCCTTGTTATTCTGGAAACTGAAAATCGGATGCACATTTTGTCAACTACGTCAACTCATTTGGTTGCATTATAGTCCACAATGATCTCGGGTTTGTTTATGGATTAATTTCTTCAGTTTGATTAGTGTGAATAGAAGTATAACTGCTTTATTTCTGCAAAGTGTATATACCATTTAATTTTTTTGAAATGCAAATAAACATGATCGAAATTCTTTGTTCATATATGGCAGAAAGTCAGAAGGTATTTCCCGTTTATTTTTTTTCAATTTACCATTTAGTGTTATATATTTTTTGAGAAAGTAATCAGTGATATAAATACTGGTATAATTCATTGTTGTAAGGTTTCTATTCGAATCTTCAATTGAAATAACTAAACGTTGACCAAACAAAAATTGTTTATAACTCATGGCTCCTCTAGTAATTTCCATACCGGTGCCATCATTTGACCAAATTTTCTTATGTTTGCATGATGTAATTTTTTGATTCCAACCAAAAATAATAATCCTGCGTATGTCATGAACTTGCTTGTACTTGGTATGTTTGTAATCACGATCTTCAACAGTTAATGATTAGCTCGACGTTTGTCTATATACACATCAGTGAAATTAATAATTTCATCTATCGTGACATGATCGACTAGTTTTAGAAATGCTCCTATCTCGCTGCTTATATTTTTGGCATATTGTTTTGCTCCACATATCTCTTATACACCATTGTTTTTCCTTGTCCTTGAAGATGGAATTTTTAGTTTATGCCATTTACTATCATCTTTTCCAAAATAAAGTTGTTATTACATGATCTTCTACAAGCTCTTAATTGGATGAAACTGGTTCTGAGCTACTGTGATATTTATTTATTTCTATATTTTTAACTGAGATCACTGTCGTTGCCTAGTATACTCTCTATACCATTTTCCAGCTTGTCTCTCACATGCAATAATATCAACCTTCCTAATAGTGAGGATGCAATCTGTAACATTTTATTTTTCCAGTTGTAATTTAATTGCATTGAATTACACGCTAAGCGTGTATTGTTCTTTAGGGATCTAGTTGTATTGATATATCTGTCGCATAAAGCTATTTCCAAGTAAATATCTATTTGATTGTTTCGTGTTCCCCCCTCTTACGGCGCGACCGCTCGGCTCTGGTTTCGATGAACAGTCGGCCACGGGCAACAGCTTTGTTAAGATGTATTTTTGGCTAGAGGCCGGCAACCTTCGTATCAACTAATAATTGTGGAGATATCCTCTAATAACGGTTGGTAAAGTATATATTATACGAACTAATGTAATTTGAGGTAATCTTATTTAGCGCGACCTTTAGAACACGACAACGACAAAATATAATGCAACAAATATAATGCGACGAGATATGATTCGACAATGTGGAATGCAACAAATATAATTCGACAATTAAGAATGGAACGAAGATAATTCGTCATCTAGGATTCGAAGAATTACCGTTATTTACAAACAGTCCATTTAAACTTTGCCTAATAAGAAATTTGTCCGATAAGGAATTATAGAAGTTAATTTGGATGGAGTCGTTTCAAATTAGAAACGCTGTTAACTTTGCTTGGCGGCTCCGTGGCGTAGTGGTATGTGTGTGACTACTACGCCCTAGGTCCCGGGTTCGAATCCCGACACGGTCCGCTTGAAAAATGTTAGGTGAGCATTTTTCGCAAAAATACACCCTCGTTCGGATGAGAGGTAAAATGGAGGTCCCGTGTGTGAGTGTTGTCACGCACGTTAAAGATCCCTACCTTGCTTGGAACAGCAAGGATTTGGCAAAAAATTCAAAATTTTCCAGGTAAAAAAAAACTCGCTTCCTGGCCAATGTAGTACCTTCGGGTGGAGCATTGGAAAATCACATGTAATGTTAACTTTGCTTGAAGAACGGAAATCCCGTCTCAGGTTGTTGTGAAGCGGCTAATGCAGTTTTTGGTTTGTAATTAGCTACAAGATCTTTTTTGCATGTGTTTCAAAGTTTAGAACACGTTAACTTGCTTTTATGTTTAGTACACATAAATTGTGTAAACTTCAATTAATTGTTGAGCTGGTTTTACAAGCTGTAAAACGAAATTTTGTTGAATTAGCTTTCTAAAAAACATGCTTTGTTCCATATTAACCGTCGATAAGTTCAACATGTGTTTTCGACGTCATATTTTTCTATTTTGTACAGTTGACAGATGCTGTCTTGAAAGCAAATGCTTTGAGCAGCTGTAATGCAATTTAAACAAACATGCCTATTTTTGTGATTAGCTTTATTTATACATAGATTATTAGACATAAATTTAAAAGTTCAAATTCTCATTATGTTAGGTTCTAGTAATTTGTTATCTGCCCAGGTTAGAATTTAATTCACTGTGTTATGCTTACCAATCATAATCACTTTAATTTGTATAACAAGTTCATGTTTAAAGTAAAGTCGGTTGATTAATGAAAGAAAAAAAGGAAGGTTAAAACTTTAATTTTGATGTAGTTGATTATGACCATTTTTTTTGTTACAAGTTCCGATATTTTAAAAGAGTTTTTCTTAGTAAACATTTAGTTCAAAATCTAAGACTTTTATTTTGGTCAAGAGCGATCAAATCTAATTACATAAAGCCAAAATTTTTCTGAGTAATAATTTGATGCCAATATTATATTGGAAATATTTTTTTTATTATTTTTTTATATATCTTTATAGGACACAAGTGGTGTTCTACTTTTTTATTTATTTAACCATTGCAATTTCTTATAGGAGCTGCGTCTTATTTTGTTAAGACAGGTTTTTGTTAACGAAGGCGATCATTTGTTCTTTGGGTTTCCACGTCCGCCCTTAGAACTGTGCTTTGCAATTATCGTCATTGTCTCAGGACATGGTGGCGCCTATTTGATTTAGCTTCACTTTGGTTTGCAAACAGAATTCGACTTCTCCCACTTCTCATTGCTCTACCCAGGAATAGACCCCTAGCTTTGTCGGAAGACTTTGTTCTCTAGCGCCTTAATATAAAAAAAGACGTTCCAGTCTTTTGTAAAACAGAAGTCGTTTCAGTGGCACCCATCCAACGTAAGGCCTATCAAAAATAGTTACACTGGCGTCACAACGTGAGGCCAGCCAACTTCAGAAATTCGTATCAAATCTACGATATCTTCATCATACATATGTAGCACCGTATTTCAAAGTCTCGTGTCCGCTTTTCATACTGTCCAAGTTTAACAGCTATACATATGTCACACATATGTCTTCAGCAATCTTTTCCTTGTTTCTATGTTTGTTGTCATTGAACACAGTAGTTGCTTTTCTTGTTAAATGCAGTATAACTTTATACTAATCTTTGTTCTATATCTTCTGCATTTTTCCTGCCTTGCATTATTTGGCTTCCTAGATAGCAGAAATCCTTAACCTTTTGTAAGTTCTCGTTATCTATTTGTATTCTTGTTTTTGATTTATTTTCATCTCCTTTGCATACTAGTACTTTAGTTTTATTTTTGTTAATTTTCATACCATATCTCTGTTGAAACATTATCATCCGTCAGGCATTAAATCAAATAGCATTCACAGGAGACCTATGCAAATTGTTTGTTAACTTTGTCAATTGAATCAATTTGTTGTTTGTGATCTTCCTTGCCTTTATAATTATGTGTAAAAAGAACAGTACAAGTAAAATAAAGAGAAAGCTTAAATTTATGGCAGATGATGATCATAGAAATTTTGTAGACGAGGTTATGTTGAAACGGGTCCGATGGACGTTACGTTAAGTGTCTTAATTATCCCTAAAGGTGTAGGCCAGCGTAATAGTTTGTGTTCGTGCGGGATGGGTCCTAACAAAAAATAAATCTTAGGGGTATAGACATTGTAAGTTTCCTAATAATTACCTTGAGTCGGTTTCTACCTACCTGAAAGGATTATCCACAGTTTTTCAATCTTATGTTGTTGCACCTTTTGGCTTTACATTTTATTTTAATATTTAAGTTTAGGGGTTTTTAAACCCAGCATAGGAAAGCTTGTTTCCCATTCTTAATATAAATTTCTACATGTATAGTTTTACAATTATAGTGTCCCACGAATTCCAGGACATTAACTCTTGATTTATGGTATGCAAACCGCATACGTTTGCATTCTCAGGCTAAAAGAACGTGGTGGGGGAAGTGAAAAATGGTGGAACTACTATAGTTGGCGAGAGACAAGTTACCTTAAAGGCGGGACTTTACTACTGGCGTTCGACGAGATTGTACATGTGTGTGGTTAAGTTCGGCAAAGTGGTTCATTTCGATTCCTGTACCTTCTCTCTCTATCTAGAACAACGCCCATGATCAAAGACAACAAACATAGAAACAAGAAGAAAATTGTTGAAAGCATATGTGTAGAGCACAGCACAGTACGTCCATGAAATAGTGGTAGTAGGAGAAGCAGACAGAAAAACGGTAGAAGCCTTTTGGAATGTTGTATTTCAGATGTATGAGGATGATAGCATGGACAGACAAAGTTAATAACAAATAGGTTCTAGAAATAGTAGGGGAATAAAGATATATGTGGAAAAAAAATAAAAGAAATAGAAGGCAGAATACGTTCTAAGGCATTTTTGAGGGAATAGTATGGTATATATTACAAGCACAGAGAGAGTTGTAGACCTCGATCAGATAGTGATAGATGCAGGCTGTGCAAATTTCAGGGAAATGTGTAGGTTAGTTCAAGGAAACAATGAGGATACGTGTCTAACCAGTTCCAGGACTGCAGACCTAACGATGATGATGATCCTGTATGAATTACCATAAAGTCTCCACTCCAAAAATCCCCCGTCTCTGACCACCGAACTTTGCTGTTCCCTACTATGTCTAACGCTAATCTATCCATTTCAATTTTCAAGTTCTCTAGCTTACCTGCTTGCTTCATACGTCTGACATTCCACACTCCGACTCTCAGAATGTTCACGACACTTTTTTTATAATTTCCGATCACATCCCCAAAGTAGACCCATCCTGGAGATCCGAGTGGGAGACTATTTTAACTTTGGAATTTTTTACCTCAGAGGATGCCATCACCTTTAATAACAATTTAAGTACACTGTGTACTTGGGAAGTAACGTGGTGGTTTCCCGTTGCCTTCCACATCGCAGTATTGTGTCTTAGAATGCCATACCGACCCCTATGGTGTCTGCCACTCTAAGTACCGAAAAAAGCTGCTGCCCTCTTTCGGGGACCTGTCTTAGTCTAGTTTCTCACTAAGGACCCTACTACTTTGGTTGCACCTGCAGTTTGGCTTTTTAGATCACTGGAACACTCAAGCCATTCCACCGTTCTAGTAATTTAGAACTTCTTCAAAGGTGCAGGTCCATTCGCAGTGGCTACTTAAATTTATGATGGCAAATAATACTTACAAATTCGAATTAAAAATCTTTTATTCCTAATATTAGAATAAAACTTGGTGAAGCCAAAGGGTTGTAACAACTTTCATCGACTAAGTGCACATCAGCGAGGTTGATGGTAAATCAAGTTTCAACTACAGTCGTCTGTTGGGATTCTCCCTTTTCCTTTGATGTCACTTAAATTTCTATTCCGTGATTACAGACACGTCTACATCACTCGGACTTCCACCAAACTTCCTTTTCGTCAACTATCAGATCGATTTCTTCTAAAGTCGCATTTCCAATCACTCCCACTTTGAAGTGGAATTGTAATTTTAATAAACGACCTTGCTTGTTGTTTTCAAGGAATTTGTAGGTTATGTTTTGAAATTAATTATGAATAAAAATATTTTGTAAAATATTTTGTTAGCTGGTATTGCTGCAATTGTTGTTACTGTTGCTTATAGACGATTTGAAAAGAAGAAGAACAAAAGAAGACCCCTTATATATATATATATATATATATATATACATATATATATACATACATATATATATATATATATATATCATACATATATATATACATACATATATATATATATATATATATATATATATATATATATATGCAATCCGCATTTACCCAGCCCAAAGCGCTATATCTGACAGTCATACGAAGCCCATTTGGTATTTAGGAAGCCCAACTTCGGGCTTCCTAAAAATACAGTGTATATATTTTTTTTTGGGTTAGGTAATGCCATCTCTGTCGTTTGCTAGAAAAATAGAGGGCTTCGTAAATTCGGAAAAAATGTTAAAATATACACCTATAGTACCAATACTTTCACAGTAGGGGGCGCAGGAGTCAAACGCGAGTATATATGGAACTGCATATATCTCACCAACACTTCGAAGCCCGCTACATCGACAACAAGGCAACCTCAGAAATAACAAATAATACGTTTTCTCCAGAGAAATAATGACGCAGCTGAATTCATCGCAAATACGTTGACAGAGTGTTATTATATCTGACAGAACAACGGCATTCATTATTTCAAAATTATTCCTTATTTTCCACATAATCTCAATTATGCAATTGCTTGTTCTGAAAACTGAGTATTCGTCACTTGTGTCATTGTTGCTCTGGAGGAACAAAATAAATACCTTGAACATAGTCTATAAAAACACATTTAATGTAAAATAATATAAGAACAGCAAAACAGTTATCCATTTCAATTATTTTTTTCTGAACATATTATACACAAATGTCTTAATTTTGACCCAATCTTTCTTATCTATTTTATCCTCATATTTCGATAAAAATAGATCGCATTCGTGCTTTTTCGGTGTTATTCTGTTTTTAATATGTTTTCGAAAATAACTTTGGACTAGTTTCTTTTCTGCTGACGTCCATCGGCTACGCCCAATAATTTGCTTTAGACGTGCCAAACTTTCTTTTTTTGTTGGAGTTTCGGTTGCTTTTCCACTTAAATTCTTTACATCATAATCTCTTTTTTTAATTTTGTTTGTTTCTTTTTTCAATTCTTCTTTATTATTATCTACCGATATCTCTTCGGCTACTTCGTCACACTTTTTATCCATTTGACATATTTCTTCGTCTACTATTTCTGCTTCTACTTGTTCGGTGAAAGCGATTTGTTCATTAAATCGACTTACTTTTGGAGATGCGCGTACTTGATGTTGTTCTTCTTCATCACTTGTGTCAGAGTTGTAATAATCGGCATCTAAATTAATTTTTTCTAAATTTTTGCCACGAAATTCTTTTCCTTTTCCTCTCTCCAGTAAAAGCAGCACCTTGGCTACTTTTGCCGTTTGATAAATATCATGTGGCAATCTGAAACAAGAATATGTATGTATTAGATTGGGTGTTTTAAATTAAATGTGGTATAAATAATACGGGTAATAAATTTGAAAGTATTAATTACTTAACTTAAGTGGAATAATTGATACCGAAAAATCCTTCGGCTAGATTACATAGATCAGTGGTGGCTACAATTTAAAATTGGTTACATGTATACAGGGTGTCCCAAATATAAAGTAGTATATATTTTTAATGCATCTCTATATTTTATTTTATTTTTGAAGTTTACTTAAAAAATAATGTCAGTTTATTCTAAGTTATCTATACTTATTATTGATACTTTTCGATTTATTTCTCTTTTTTTGAAAATGTAGTGTTGTTGAGAAAAATAAATTATATTTAATTACATAAATCTTAAAAAGTCATTTTGGTCGACTAATTCTACATTGTTGAGGTTTTGTAGTGATATAGTAAAGGATATTAATTTAATATACAGGGTGTTTGTAATTCGGAGTGTAAATACAGTAAAATATTTTGTTTAATTACTATTTTAATTGTAATAATACATAAAATCAATCTTCTTATAAACTGTTATAAGGCTCTCTATACTAAAATTCACTAATTTCAGACTTATTTGTATTAGTTTACCGGGATCAATGAAATTCGTTAATTGAATATAGTACATTTGTTATTTGCTAGGCCTTGAACTAGACTAAAACTTGTTTACTGTCAAAATAAATAAATTCTTTTCCTTCTTTTTATAAACGTATTTTACATTTCTTAAAATATCTGGAGTGACATTAGCAAACATACCTGTAAAATTGTGCATGTGTCTTCTTGGTATGTCCCATGAACGTGGCAACTTGCTCCATGTCCTCAGGTCCCAGGCTCATCAGTTGCAAAGTTGTCGCAATGTGTTTCCTAAATTTAGTAGATGTTAAAAGTGCAAGTTCTTGCGCTCCGCATTTTTTAGCCAACATTCTAATTACATAATCTCCTCTCATCCATTTGTTATCGACGCCTGGATTTGCAAATAAGAAAGAGTTTGATGCAGGCACGATATTAGTGGTTTTTCTAATCTTCAGCAAAGACGTTATAAATGTTTGGACCCGCTTGGAAAATAGAACTGGAACTGGTTTTGAGCCCTTTCCATCTGTAATGACCCTCTTAAATTGTCCACATAAAACTTTTTCCAAATTTGTTAATGATTCAGAAAATGCTTTTTGATTAGTTGAGGAATTTTCTCTCAAGTATGTTTCAATCTTTAAATATTGAACATCGCCTACGCGCTTTCGATTAAACATTATAGTTTGGGCTAGTACACATTCTGTCAATTTTTTGTAGTTTTCTTTTACATTAATACCGTTTTGCAAGCTTTCGTGATAATTTTCCGATGTTTCTTCAATATATTTATTAAATAACAGTATATCCTCTGATAATGGTAACCTGTTAGGTTTTTGCCACTCTCTCTCTTTAAGATTCTTCAGCGCTAAGCTTGATATTTCATTACACCAATGTGCCTCTATAAGTTTTTTTAAATCTTTTATATCACTTTTTTTCTCATCTCTGTTCTCCCAGCGAATGTTTGGAATCTGTTTCTTTTCAATGACTATTTTAAAAGCAATGTTACATATAGCTTTCAAATTAGTTCCCATGTGTAACGCAAGGGAAGGCGCTCTGAAAGTTTTATCATCTTCGTTATACCCACTGATTATTTTTGCTGCTGCCACAAGCGTTGAAAACATTTCTGGATTCAGGATATCAAAAATTCCCTTAATATTATCATGCATAGATCGTACTGCCATTAGCATCTTTGCCATTTCCCTCATTTTAATTGAAATAAGAGTTACAATCTGTTGTCTCTTATGTTTCGCAAGAAGCGCCTCTCCATATAAACAAATCAAAGGATCACTTTTTGCAACGTTGCTCACAGAATCGGCACGCATTGTTTCAAAAACTTCATTTTTTAAACGAGATGTTCTTAAGAATTCGTGGTTCTTTAATGCCATAAATGTTTGGGATTTACCTAAACAATTCTTGCCCGGGTTGGTAACACCACGTGGTTTACTTTTACAAACTTTCACATGCCTGTATAACGTTTTCTTGTTATAGAGTCCTAGACAAAACGTGCAAACGTAGGGATCCAACTCCGAGTCTTTTGAACTTCGCACAGGATGCGAAATACCTTTTTCTGTTTTTAATATAAAATTGCCTCGTTTTCTGAAAGCTGAAACAATTTGTAAACGTTCTATGCTGTTGGGTTTCACGCTTAGCATTCTTTTAACTTCCGGATCTTTCGAATGATGTCTAGAAAGATGTCTTGGGAAATGTGTAATAACGTCATCATAGCATAGAGGACAAATGGTTGGTCTCTCCCTAGAAGAATGGTTTTTCGTGTATTGTTGATTCAAAACCTAATAAAAAAACATTAATTGAAGTTTTAAGGTGAAAATGGTACCAATAGGGTATATCTCTTTTTCTATACTCTATTATATGGTGTATTGTTTAGGTGCTAGGTTTATTTGTATATGGAACAGTAATATTAGAAATAATAGTTTGAATTTGATATTGTAAAACATTTGTTTCTCTTAAATGAAACACCCCACATGTGTTTACAATAATCGATTATTCTATGGAAAAGAAATACCTTATGTATGTTCCAGTCATACATCCACTCATAGTTTGTTGTTTTCGAGTTATTTACATTCATAGAAAAAATGCACTATTTGCTAATAAATAATATGACTATTAGTGCATATATCGTTTCAATTAGCCGAATCTAGGAAATTTTGATTATATCTTTCATTAGCAAACGTTATTTAACTATGGTACTCGTTCTGTTTTATGTACATGATTCGAGCACAGCAATTACAGTAATTAAATATCCAAAGTATTTTTCCATAGAATAAAATAATATAACGAAATAGGGTGGGTTGCATTTAATATTTACGGACTTTTGTTAGGCAAAGTTTAAAATAAATTTTTATCACCATGTACTTTAGAATTGGATTTTTAGCACGTTGTAGTAGTATCATGTTTTGTTAATAGACGCGTAAAATACATTTTGCAATTTATATGATTGTAAAATGTCAAAATTTATTACAGTCAAATATCTTAAAATCGGCTTAACAGAGTTTTCTGATACAATTGATATGAAATAGAGCAGATACAGGGTGTTTCTTTTAAAATAACATTGGTAACGACAACTTGTTATAGAAACGGATTTGCAAATGTTCTCTGGTAGAGCATTTTTCATAACTCCCTAGTGCAAATCTTCAATTTGTACATTAATGTTACGTATACAAGTGCCCTACCATTTAAAAACACAGAAAGCACAAGGCGATTCACAACTTCCTAGAAATGTTTTACCTGATGCTTAAAAAAGGGGGCGAAAATTAATATTTACGCATAAAAAATTATTTCTTAAAAAACAAAAATTCAAACGAATGTTTTTAGAAATGTACATGTAAAGTAAAGAGGCGACCCATCGCATACTTATATGTTTATTTGTGAGGAACCAAATCTATTTTCACTGATCGGTAGTTCAATTAATAAATTTGCGAAGCACGCAAAAAATTGTTGACTTTATAGGATACTTTAACTGCTGTTCAAAAAGGGAGCGGAGAGAAATGTTTACGCAAAAAAGCATTAGGGTTATTGCTCCTTTTTAGATATAGTAAGGAAACGATTCATCATCTACTTACGTATCAAAATGCCAAAATATATGCCGGGCCAGGTTTATATTGGTATAGTATAGAAGTATAGTATAGTATTGTGTGTGTAGTTTGTAAATTGTATAGTGTGTATAGTTTAAAGATCACTTTTAGTAAAAATATTTAGAAGGCGTTGCGTGTTGTTTATAACAACGTGTATGGTTTCGATCAATTAATTATAATAACTTAATGCTAAAACGGAGAAATGCGTTGAGAATAGCTTTTACATGCAAACTACATTCATGACCTACCTTACACATTATTTTTGAGTTCATGTCATTAGTGTATTGTATCTCTTAAACTGCGATGTTTACAGTAGTAGGATATGGACATCCTGGAACAGATCCACCTTAAGGGATCCACCCATTGGATCCACTCGAAGCACCCTATTCATATCTTACCTAGGTAAGAGTTTTCTTCGACTCCACCCCTTGGATCCATCGGATCCACTGCAATCATATCTATCCTAGGTACGAGTTTTCTCCGACTAGCCATATTAGATCCACCTTATGGGATCCACCGCAATCATATCTAACCTAAGTAAGAGTTTTCTTCGACTAGCCATATTAGATCCACCGTATTGCGGCGGACAGGCGGACGAATGGGCGGGTTGACGGGCGGGCGGACGGGCGGGCGGACGCGCGGGCGGACGGACGGGTGGGCGGTCGGCTGTATTACAAAAAATTCCACTTGTAAAAAAGGTTAAAGTCGAAGGCACAGACGTACCTTTAAAGAACATTAAACAACCTGGAGGACCTTATACATCTTTATTATGCAGACGTGTTGACTCGAGATCAAGACAAAAATATAGAGAAATAGGTTTATGGAGTAAAGTATAACCCCCAATCTGATGCGCATAGTGTGGAAAAAGTGTGTAGGAAATTGATCCATAAACAGTGATATAACCTTAAATAATAGCATTTATCCCGGTACTAGAGGTCTAACAAGAGTTTTAATTATTTTTAAAGTCCTTAGAATTTTCCTAAGGAATGTAATAAACAAAGTACTCCAAAATATTTTAAATTATACTTTTAAATTCGCGAACTATTTAAACACGATTCCCAGTTGTGAAAAGAAAAATTTCTTGCTATTTGCAAAGCTTTAAATAAAATATCATTTTTCAGTTTAAATGGATAATAACAAGTAGGTTTAAAAAGCAAATATAAAAACTTAGTCTTATTGAAATAAAAACGGCTGGAAATTAAAGTCAAAAACGTTGGCACATAGCACACAAAAATTACAGACACTATAAGCACACCACGTGTTTATCTTTGAAGATATACCAAAACGATAATTGCATTTCTTGAGCGTCACTATATTACGCGGATAATATAGCCTTACTGAAGGTTGTACGGAAAATTTTTCAGAATGACCAACACGACCTACGGCGATTTTTAATTTTCAGTATTATGTATTTCAACGACTGGTTGTTACTTTCTACATTCATTAACTAGGCATGAGTAATATATAATAATTAACGAAAACTACATTCCCGAAGCGCCTCCAACCTTATGAGAAAGTTGTCCGGGTAATCTTTAAACTAGTATACCACATTATGAATAACATTTAAACTGAGCTCACCTTGTATTAACAATTATTCCTAGTTTAGTGAACAATTACAATGAATTTGCGTATTACCTTACAAAAGAAATTTGCATAATCAACAACATGGGCAATAATAAATTTTACAAATTCAAAGATGGAGTTAAATATAGATGAGCAGAAATGCTCAAAATAATATAGGTGCCCTCAGACATACAATGACATCTATTAGGAGCTCTAAACATGAGCTATAAACAAAATTCATAAATAAGATTAGCTTATCCGGGGATAACGTAAAATGTTTTATTTAAGATTTTCTGTATAGAAAAGTTTTTGTAATAGTATCTTGGAAAGTTGTACGGAAATTTTTTTAAAATGAGCAGTAAGACCGACGGCAATTTTTAATTCCGATAAATAGAATTAAACATTATTTGTATTAGAGAAAACAAATTTCATTTCCAAAGAATTTACAAAACTGACCTCGTATTAATAATTATAGCAAGGACAGTCTACAAAGTTAATAAACTTATAAGCGGTTTACATTAGCAAATCATTAAATAACAATGAAGTGCATTCTCCTCAGCCATTTATTTAGAAACTGTCAAACCTCGTAGAAATACCCAAGTTTTCACTTCTAATGAATTAAATTTAGAGCTTGTCAGTAATTAAAACAAATTAAACTTTAAATAATAATTAACCGCGCTCGTAAAATGAGAAACTAATGGTGAAATTTAATAACACTAAGCATGTACTTTCGCTCGGTGATTCATTTAGAAAATATACAAATCTACCATTTCCAAAAATATGACGTAGAAGTTATTTAAAATTAAATTGCTTTATTAGTAACTATCCTGTAGACAATAGCATGATATATCCTTAGTAAAAGTTTAAAGTGTTTTATTAAGTTTCCCTTCAAAAGGTTTAATTTGATTTACAAAAACCTTAAATGATTTTTAAGATATGATAGAAATCTATGTATAATTGGTTATCTATAGAGCTTTTTAGAGTTGATTTTATTTTGAAAATTCATTACGTTTTTAAAATTATTCCGCAGAAAAGAATTAAAAATGTTTTAAGTTGGTTTTAAAGTTTTAGTGTTGTTCTTAAAATAATTGAATGGTTTGCATACTGCGGTAAACTTTAGACCACGTTATAACATTTCGATAAATACATTAGCTAAAAATGTTAGTGGAGGGTTTGTGTTAAGGTAGGGGGAAGTCGATTAAAGCGTTTATCTCGGATGATCAAAGTGGATTTAAAGATTGAGTTAAAATTAAATAAAGAAAAAGTTTAAAGGTTCGGGGCTTTAACAGGGTGTAACTTTATAGGGGATACTCCGATTTGAAAAATTCCAGCAGATTCGAATTCCCCAGAAAATTCTAGATCAAACTTTGTATCATACCCTAAGAAAAGGTGCTCCGAGTGGTAGATCCCATAAAGTGGATCTAATGATGACTAGTCTAAGAAAACCCTTACCTATGTTGGATATAATTGCGGTGGATCCGGTGGATCCAATGGGTGGATCCCATAAGGTGAATCTAATATGGCTAGTCGGAGAAAACTCTTACCTAGGTTAGATATGATTGCGGTGGACCCGGTGGTTCAAATGGGTGGAGTCGAAGAAAACTCTTACCTAGGTTAGTTATGAATCAGGTGGATCGGGAGGATCCAATGGGTGACTCCCATAAAGTGGATCTGTTCCAGGATGCCCATATCCTAATACTGTTTACTTTAGTGTTGGGTTTTCGAGATTGGCGTGTGACATGCGATGTGCTTAAGTAAGCTATTCTTTTGTGTTTATTTAGAATTAGTGTTATTAATGGTTTAGTTTAGCCTTTATCAGTGAATTGCAAAGGTTCCTTTTGTTATCAGTTCTTAATTAATAACCATACACAACTACTGACTTCCCAATTTGAAACTAATAGACTTTGTCCTAAGACAATGTTTAAATCAGTAGTTTGGTCAAAATTTTTAACATCCACCAAGCATGTGGTGAATCGCCTCTGCTCTACACGTATACGTACAGATGTTTCTAAAAACATCCGTTTAAATTGTGAGTTATTTTTAAGAAATATTTTGTGTATGTGCAAATATTCAATGTATGCCCTGTTCTTAAGCATGAGTTAAAATATTTCTATGTTGTTGTGAATCACATTGTATTTTATTCTTTCTCTTCTTTGGAAATGAAATCACATAGAATTTTTAGTTGTATATTTATTGACGTTTTGGTGGTTCTCAAAATAATAACAGTTTTAAATCAGACATTTGTCACATAAATTGAAAACAGCTTTGATTTACCAACGGTTGATATATTAGACTTGGATGATTGAGTGGCAGATAAAAGCTATAAAATTGAAATGCGGTAAGTGCTTATAATTTATGTTGCGCAACATAAATCAAAAACACTTACTACATTTCAATTTTTATATCTGCCATTTAATCATCCAAGTCATGTATATCAACCGTTTGTAAATCAAAGTTCCTTTCAATATATGTGACAAATGTCAAAACTAAATCTGTTATTATTTTGACAAGAATCCTAGGTCATAGATCGAAACGTAAATAAAGATGATTTTAAAACCAACGAGTGGTTTAATTTCCAAAGAAGAGAAAGAATAATACATAACCAACCACAAGAAACATACAGGGAGTATTCACACTGTCAGAAAACTAAGAAGACAAAAACGGCGTGATAAATATTTTAAACATAAGAGAAGCTCATTGCTAAATAAAATATCAAGCGTAGAACTGTTATATCTTAAATAGAAGCGTTGCTAAAAACCTAACGTCACATACAGCGCAGTAAATAACTTACCGAAAATGGTTTAGAGTAAATGTCAGTATTTGTTTCTTGGGTAGGTTCTTCTTGTTTCGATAATTGTATATCCAATTTGTTCTTGACCGATTCCAAGTAGTTATCATTTTTTTGTGAGACGTCTACCTGAAAATAGTATTTAATTTAGTGATACAACTGAGATTGTAGTTCTGCATTGTTTACTAATGGTACTTTATTATGCAAAGCCAATTACTTTTGGGAAACTATCACCTGAAATTTTTGATTAACTTTCTTAGTTTAACAAACAATCTGTCAATAATTTTGTTTCCATGCCATTTTATTGATTTCTTGACATGACACTTTAGTTGTTAATATCTAAAGAGTAAAGAGCATTTGGTATATACAAGCTGATAAAGTCCAACATTCTAATAGGACCCTAGGATTGGTCGTAATTTGGTGTTTTATACGAGGCCTGCAAAGTTGGCATGCATATAAAGCAGGAATGTAACAAAATCCTTAGTGCTCAAACCCCAACCCAGCCTTACTACCGGTTTCTGAAATATTTGATCTAAATGTAGAGTTTCCCAGTCTAATATTCCCTAAACCGAAAGTGTGGCTAGGTAGAGGTTTGAAGCACTAACGAAACACTAAAGATTATGTTACACGGAATCTTTTGTGCTTTATATACGTGGCCAACTTCGTGGGCCTCTGTATGAGCTATCAAAAAATTCAGAAAATTCCCTTAATCAAACAATAATTAACATCGAATTTCTAATATCCTATATGAGCAACCACTTAATTATCTAGAAAATACAGTGCACATTTTCTTACCTTACTGATTGGTTGTTTTTCATACATATTCATTACACTGATATTTCCTTGGCTATTGTTTGAATATGCTTCACGAACATCGTCAACACATATTTCGGATCCCCTTTCAGAAGAAGATGTGTCATCATCTTCGTCTGTGGATGGTATATATTCGGACCCAGAGCTCTCGTATTCATCTTGAGGGTCAAAAGATACAAGTGCAAGCTGAGCAGTTGATGAAGGCTCCGGATTCAATTCATTCCCTAATTGAGTAATTTGTTTATATTCAGTTTCGCTATATAAGGGCCAAGTATCAAAGCCGTCAGTACTTTCTCTAGATCTTTCACAATGGGAAAAGCCTGCAGTCACTTCTTGTGATACTGATGTTAATAAAGTTTTGTTTTTTGCAATAATCTGTTTCTATATCCTCATGGAAATTGTACAAATTACAGTAGGTGGGTGTAGTGAAAGACACATCGCTCGTATACTGTGCAGAACTTGTTTTTGTAGATGTAGCTTGTTTTAAAATAACGTCTGAAATTATATTTACAAACTTTTTATTGGATGGTATAGATGACTTCTGAATTGGTGATTTGGTCACTATCGTTTCTACAATTTTTAAGTCAGGGTAGTAAGCTTCCGAAGGAGACGAGGTTTCGGTTGAAGTAAAGATTTCTTCGGTCGTAGAGCTTGCATGAGACTGAATACTATTACCATGTTGCTTGTTAGCAGTATATATTGTATGAGTATAATTTTGCTCACATTGTGTGCTAGCTTTAGGATGATATTCCTGTGCCAGTTTTACATAGGGTTTTTCTATAAAATTAGAAACAGTACTTTCAACCCACTTTTCGGTGATATTGTCTAGATATGGATCCTGTTTAGACGAATGCAACTGCACTGGTGAAGATAGTAAACTACTACAAGATTCTGGTTTTTTATAAAGGTTTGGGGTAATAGTCGGACTCTGAACGACGTCAACTGTCTCAGACACAAATGCAACCTTATTTTCGGATGCTAATCGTATTAAGAGTTCGGAACGCCTCATAATGGTCATCAAATCATGTGGATCTAAAATTTTCCAAAATGAATTTTATTTATCATTCAAAAACATTTACTTTTTTTATTGTGTAGACTTGTCCAAATTCCCACACTACAAAAATGTACCGTACTAAACCACTAAAATTTTATTAGAAAAATCAGAACCGTAAAGTAGAGTTGTTTTTATTTGCGGCAAGATATCAATTTGTGCTGGACCTCTATCTAATAAAATCATATAGCCCCTATAACGTAATCCCTAATACTCAAGGTCTTTTAGTTTTAGAAAACTGTAAGATATTTAATATAAGAACCGTATTTATAATAAAAATAGTTGAAAACAAGGCAAGAAATTAAGTTTAATTTCCAAAATTGCATCATAGATTAGCCTGCAACTATACAAAAAAAATGCGGGCAAAACTTTTCAATAATTAAGGATTAAGGAAGAAGAACCAAAAACAGTATAAAACAGATAAACGGCTAAATCAAAATTAAAACATTTAAAGATCTCTTTTTGGTGATCAATGAAACATTATATTAACATAAACTAATCCAATCTGAGGTAATACTTAATAACCAAAATAACATAGCAGAACATCTAGTATATATCGTAGAAGATTTTTAATCGGATAATATAAAATCGGGGTGAAGTTAATATCTTGCCGTTTATATCGCTATTTGTTAGGAAGATGAATTTTTTAATGCAAAAGGAAATAAAATATCTTTAATGTTCTTGTACATAGTGGCTACGTTCAGATCTATAAACTGTACAATGTACCGACGGGATTTTATTCAATCCGATTTGCTTCAATTTAATTCGATAAAGAAGTTGGTTTGGATTTGACGCTTAAACCGATTGAGAATAAATCCGGAAGTTTATATCGAAGCGTTTAAGTGGATTGAAGATGTGTAAACCGATTAAACTCTTCAATGTAAAGTAGGTAATAGTTCCGAGATGCGCTATAGGTAGTCTTTATATTAGAATAAGAATATAATTAGATTAGATTAGATTTAAAAATTGGGAAGGGTGACATATGCCACATGCACTTAGGCCTCATAGTGGACCCATTGTGCTGCCTTCCTTGCGCTAAGTTAGCCCTTCATCACTCATCCACCCGACCTTACAGGTGAATTTGAGGATGTCGGACCAGGGGATGCCTTGAATAAGAATATCTGTAAATGAGTTCTATAAAATCAAATATACTTCAATAATTGCTTAATAGAGATACAATACACATGTATAGTAATTCGTATTTTTTATGTTATCTTTTTACCCTTTTCTAAAGGTTTTTTGGTTAGTTAGAGGCATGCTAAAAATTTTTAGCAACTATATACAAAAAGTTTTAAATGATGAGTAATAGAATTTACTTGCTAGGTATCTCGCTAGCCCCTGGATGCTTATATATGTCTTGTTATATTTTTATCCTTTCAGCTAATTCGATACAGAATTTAAATATTTTAGAATTAAAAAAAAGTTCCCTTTCTTTCTCACATTAAAATACAAATACATAATCAACATATATTAATATTAAGAATCAAATCAATTTATTGATGGAAATTGGAAATGCCAAGGGTTTTCGGTGAAATTTGTTCCGTTGAAATTAAAAAATTTAATTTGTCGCTAAGATAACATACACCTATTTTGAAACTAAATTAAATAAGTAGGATAAACGTTTAGGTACCTAATTTTATCAGTTTATATTTATTTTACAATTTATACACAACAATTTATTCAATTCAATTGTGAACAAAAATATTATTAGAACAGAAACAACATTGCAAATTACTACAGAAATTGAAAATAAGGTAAGTAGGTTTTTTATAGTTAAGTTATTGCCATACTGCATGCTAATGGAAAAATACCATGCTAGAAGATATTACATATCAGTGTACGACTTTGCTATTGCATGCATTTATCATGTAAAGAGCGTCACTGCGTTTAAATGTGTTTAATAATAATGTGGTCATCTATTTACTAAATAAGCAAATTTTAAAATAAACTCAATATTTATTTACTTAGACAAAACTAAATACTTAATGATTTTGTTTTTAAACGGTTATTATTTCTTTTCGGCTTTAATACAAATGTGCAGAGTCGCAATTTTTATGTTTTGAAAGAGAACATGCTCTTTTAATAAAATACTGCTAGACATTTTTACGAGCGGGCAATTAAAATAAAACGAACTCAGAACACGAAATTTGCTTAATCAAAACATGACGAAAATTAAACGTTAATATTTTTCCTGAAAAGTGTGCTAGTCTCTTGTAATCTAATAATCTCAAAAAGTCGGATTTTACAAACAATAAATCATTTACTTACCCAATTTATGAAATAACTGAGGCAACACTGCTGGGCTTCCCATAAACTGTAACACACATACACACCGAATAATAGACAAAATACTGTGACAGTATATTTAATTGTCGGATACCTCTCCGTCCTGCGCAACCGGGCTTCGGCTTGTCTGTACGACGAAGCGGGCTTCGTACTGGTAGCCATGCAGATATATATATATATATATATATACATATATATATATATATATATATATATATATATATATATATACATACATATATATATATACATACATATATATATATATATATATATATATAATATATATATATATACACGTACTAACGTCCTTTACGAAGCCCAAAAAGACATATTCCGCGGATGATACAAAGCCCTCTGCTGTTTTACAAAGCCCGAAACGGGCTTCCTAAAAATTTGTGTGTATTAAATTTTATTTCCATAGATATGGCCATAAATAGCGTTTTTACAAAATTTACCTGGGCTTCATAAGTCTGTAAAGTATCGCAACTTATACACCTTTAGTTGATGGCATTGTCCTTAAGGGGGCACGTTAGTTCTGTCGTATATACACTGTATATACTATACAGTCTTTACGAGCCAAATATGTTTGATGCCTTTTAAGAAGCCCGTAAGTCTGGCACCCGTGTGCTGCTCAGATTAATGTATGTCTCAGGCAAATACTTACTTCTTAATTAGCAGATTACATTTTAAAGCCACAATCAGTATTTAAATAAAATACATCATTAAAAGTTTATTTTTTAACACTTCTTGTAGCAGTAAAAATTCCATACACATTCTTGACTTTCGAGATTTATATTTGCAATTAATTAAAGATCTTCAACAACTGAGCAGTAATTTGTACAATTGTTTAAAGATGCTGCATTCTCATTATATTTATTTCATTATAGTAATAAGCATCCTCTCCTGTTACGCAAAAGGACACATTTCTCTAATAGTCCAAGAGGCAGCATCACCGAAATATCGACCATTTCATCATTGTTTGTATTTTATATACACTATCTGCGGGCTAAAATAAAAAGATTGCCGTAAGTCTGCCGGTCTTTCAGTGGTGGAGACGAGGGCAATTACACCATGACTGTAGTAAAATCAGCAAATTTTTTAAGTGATTTTATCATGCGAGAGACCATGTGCAAATGCAAATTTATCAACTATAATTAATGAAATAATGGTCTACCACCAATTCAATGGTGGACTACTTTTTGTTGTGATTATTATCTAAACATGTGAATTTTAGAAAAAACCTTAAACTTTTTTCAGTAACAGCTGAAGTACATGGAGCTATTTCGTTTGGCAGCAAAATGCACTCCATTTTACTAATTTAAGTTTGCTGAAGGTCACAACTTAATTGGCCGACTTCAAAAACCATGATTTAATTGTATATTTTATTTGTGACCTAGTCAACATTGCAGTGGTTTTAAAGAAATTTTAATACTTTTTGTGTGTCAATTTGTAGCTAAATTGTTTGCTTTAGACCCCAGGTGTATTAACAATTTTTATTTGTCTTATCGGTCTCTACACCCACTTTAAATTAATGACATAAAACTTATGCCACCATGTATAACACAACATGGTAATACAGGATGGCATTTATTCTAATATGATGTACCAGAGTAAAAATTAAATTATTCTACTACTCCCCTCGACCCGGGCTTCGTCTAATCTGCAGTACATAGCGGGCTTCGCATGATATGTGAGGTACGTATATATATATATATATATATATATATATATATATATATTGGGGTCTTCTTCTTTCCAAATCGTCTATAAGCAAAAAATATCTAAAATAAATTCAAGCCCCACAATCGGGCGTCATAAATTCTGTGGATCTTCTTATTTGAAACCCCACGCTTGGGAAGCCATAACTGCTCTGAACTATCCGACTTGTCCGGGTCGATAACTCTAACCCCACAATCGGGTCGTCATAAATGCTCTGCATCTACCTGTAAAGAACGCTCTACCACCTAGACTTGCATTTCATATCACTTATTGCACTACCCTCTGAGGATGCTCTTCATGTAGGACGCCAAACTTCCAGCTTTCTGCTCAGCTTCTTAAGGGATATTCTCTGAAAATACTTACTACTATTAAAAAAAAATTTGACTACCAAAATTTCATCACCCTTTATTGTAACATCAAAATTGTTACTCTTAGTTCTCACCTTGGATATTTAACAACCATTATCAATTTTTAAAAGAGGTCAGTTTAAAATAAAATAATTTCAAAATCTATCTATTCACATCTATAATTATTAAAAAGTAACTGGGCTTATCCCTAAACGTTATTTTAAAACCCCAGGTCTAATATGAGCTCATAGTAAAAACCTTTCTGTACCTAAGTGCTAATTATTGCACTGAAAAATTATCTAAAACCTGTTTACTTTGTACAAAATGCCAATATTACACACTCATTTTATAATACAAAATTGTACATGAATAAATTTCATATAATTCCTTCTCAATGGTAAATAGTCAATTAGAACGTCCATAAAATACAACAAAATGCACCAAAAAACACAAAATGGCATAATCACAAAAAAAAACACAACAGTCAAAAAGTTTTATAAAATTCATTTACCTGGACTGTAGCATAACCAGCTCATTGCTTTGAAGCCATCTCTGATGTAGTCCTCCTATATGACTGCACGTGCATGAACAGCACTCTTCCACCCAGATCTCTCAGCATCCAATGTATGGTGCTTCCACACTCTCGTACATCCGCTACTGGTCCATCAACATCTACTATTCCAACCCAATGCACACCAAGCGCCTCCAACCATAAATAACAAGAAGTCTACTTATGTTCAGCAAGCTTCGCTTTTCAAATTGTACTGTATATATCTCACAGCTGCTACATTCAACTTGTGCACAATCAATTAATTGTAATTACAAATCTCAACTCACTTATTCACATTTACTATCGTAGTTCGAAGCTTGGCTGACGGTCGGAAAGGAAAGAGAGCGTTTACCGCCACCTCTTTGTTTATATAGACTCAAAATTGCCGCCAGAATCGTTTCACACTATCCCCTAACACGCTTACTCGGTAACGTTTCTTCAACCGTCTACCAATTCCACAAATTCAAGCACACCACCACACCTAACCATCGTCCAATTCTCAAAAACAAACCATTATCATTGAGTTATTCCCGGTAAATTTGGCAACCGTCTCAAAAATCTTGAAATTTCACTCGCAAACAAGTATTTTATTTCGAAACCCTCGTTAAAAATTTCCAACGGCTGTCGACTTCGTCGATATCCCTCAACAACTAACTTCCATCCAAGCATCCAAAACAGGTCTCTCTCACACGTGCACATCCTATCATCTCACTCTAACTTGCATTCAAAATCTTCTTTGTCTTGCACCCTTCCTCAATTTTCTACGTTCGTTATCGATTTCTTGTATCCTTGTTTAACCCGCATGCTATATTTCTTTACCTTTATTCCCGCTGTTAACAATCTCTAATCCACCCTACCAATCTACACTGTCGTCTTTCTCATATGCACAGTCTAATAGTCCTACTTTGTATGTAGCCTTCTACCGTACTTTTCATTACCCTTTCCTAACCGATGTCTTATGGAAACACGCTGCATCTCCGTCTTGCTTATCTGCCTTTAAAAATTTCTTTGTCTTACAGACGTTTCAAAGTCAATGACAACTAACCATACGATATCTTCCATTCATTGCTGTCTCATATAAAACACAGTCTTTCTTTTTATATCATCGATCCATTTTTGTTTTTAAGGTTCAACACCCTAACTAACATCGACCTGTTGTTCGTTCTTACCGATCTTTTCCTAAGAAACCTTGATGTTTGGTGACAGACTTTTAAATCCATACGAAGAACGTATTTACCCTGCTAAACCTTTGAAAAATTATAAATATTCTAGCTTCATATTACATTACACTAAATTATGTACACAGATAAAATAATTACGCTTTGAATATCATTACTAACAAATTCACCTTCTTCAATTATCGATTTTTATGCTACAAATAAAAAGCTTTCCTAACACAACCTTTACAAGATACTTATATGTTTAAACGTACGTGTTTACCTTACGGATTTATACCTATTATATTTAATAATTGTAATTAATTTTATCCTAACTCTAAAATGAAGTAAAATTAACCTTAAAGCTTATTTTAAATTATGAATCCTTATGCTATAGCTTAGAAAGTGCTTCAAATTATTACATGGCTTCTATATACATGGTGTACCCTCTCATAAAAATTCATCTGACCTATCTACCTTTGTTCTAACCTAAAAATTCATAGAAATATATATTGCAGTGATAAGGGGTTGTTTAGGGGTGTATTGAGTAGTAAGGGTCGCATAGTAACTGTAAATAGCAATAGGAATCAGAAAACTGCAGTTATTTAGCAGAAAAATAAGTAATTCGTACATTATGTAAATAGCAAGCATTTAACACCCTGTATATAGACCGTAATTAACTTTAAACGATGCAAGTAAGCATATCTTTCAACAATAGAACGCGTATGCAGCAGAGAAATAATCGTACATGTAATTTAAACGACGTTGACGAGTGTTTTACAAGTTTATAAAATAAAATACGCCGAAGATAAGACAAAACCTAACAAATCTTCATGCAATTACGCTGGAACCATGAGCGCTTTGATAAGAAAACGCACTTTCAAATAAATAAATACATAAACGAAAACAGCACTAGAGTTACATCATTTATTTTTGTACAATTCTCCAAAAGCATTATCTATACAAAACAACAGACGTAAGTTGAAATGACACGGAAATCCGAAGCATAATTTCTTCAGAAACAGCTTAAAAATACAGGGAATATTAAAGACAAAAGCTGGTTGGTTGAAATAATCTGTAAAACTGCTCGGAAACCTAACCCAGATGTAGTGGGAAAAGGCTATTTAACACCCACCGGTGATAAGAGAAGTCAGTCCACACTTGATGCACGTCGAAGCCACGACACTTTTAACCAGAAATCTACGCGTCAAATAAATAAAGTTTGGAATATATCAATGTTATTGTGAAAGTAGTGCTGTGCAACAATTACGTTAAGCATACATGAAGAGTTTTTGCCGTTTTTCTCAGAAAACGGCTTCTACTTGGATTCTAATCGGATTCTGGTACAATTCTAATTGGATTCTATTTGACTTCTAATCAAATTCTAATTGGCTTCTGGTACAATTCTAAGATGCGTCGAAAAGAATTCTAATCTGCGTCGAAAGTATTTAAGGGAAGAGATTCAAAGCCTATGCAGAGAAATATAAAACAAAGAAGCATGAGGTGATTTTTGGAAAACAAGGAGTAACTGTATTCAAATATTGGTTCAACTAAGCAGAGCATTGGTATAAGATTGAAAACAACAAGGGGGTGTTGATTCACAACACGAAACAGCATATCAGGAGATCACAGGTTAGATCTACTTAATTTTAAGATATTTTTCAATTTAAATTTTAATACTGAATTTATTCAATTTATCCAAAACTTGTAAAGAAGTCAACAAGAAACATTGCATACGTTAAACTTACGTAATAAATCATAAAGAGGTCTCGAACGTTCCAGATTTTTTTGTAAAGAGGTAGTTTTTGGTGACTTTATATTGAAACTAAAAGAATATAAATTTTGGGATGAATAACAAATATGATATTAATTGATTGAAGGGTGTATTTAAAGAATTTCTAAAATTGTAAATATTATTCCCTTTCATTATATGAATGTTGATTGACTTCGTTTTATCAATTCAAACAGGTAATCATAAAGGGTTGAAAGAAAATTGATCATCGTAACGTTGTGCACTCTGTGTAGATTAAAAAGGGCTAGCCGTGGCATAATACTAAAAATAAAAGATTAAATTGAAAGAAACACAGAGCGGTGGCGTTAAGTAAAACTTTTATTACACCGAGTACGGCGTTATCATATTAATATATATATATATATATATATATATATATATATATATATATATCATATATAGATATATATAAAGCGAAGACAGCAAGGATTGTTTCATAATCTTGTGCAAGAAATGATAGTGTCCGACCCTTTTTATTTTTTAATTTTACAAGGATGACTGTGGATGCATTTGACTATATGCTTTCACTTGTTGGTCCACATTTACAGAAAAATTCGAAGAGAGAACCATTTCAGCCTGCTGAGGTTTCTAGCAACAGGCGATTTCTGTCCGAGCTTAGCTTTTGCATTTAGAGTCGCACCTCCAACAATTTGCAAAATTATTAGAGAAGTTTGTGCTGTTGTTTGGGATGTTCTGTTGCCAATTTATTTAAAACTATTGGTAGATCAGTGGTTTGAAGTGGCAAATGAATATTGTAATCTATGGCAACTACCTAATTGTGTAGGAGCTATTGATGGGAAGCATGTGGCAATACAGGCACCACCTAATTCAGAATCCCTCTATTATAATTATAAGAAGCACCATAGCATCATTTTATTTGCTGCATGCAATGCAAAGTGATTTTTTTTACCTACGTTGACATTGGTGCATACGGTGCTCAAAGCGATGGAGGTGTGTTAAAGCATTTTCAGTTTGGAAAGATGTTAAAAAGCAACACGTTAGGTAATTGTTACATACTTGTACTTAGCTACATTCATTTTTAATGTAGGTCTTCCTCCGGCCTTAAAGTTATTGGTTGAGGACCACAAAATACCTTTAAGTATATCATAAAGGGCCTGGCAAATCTTGTGCTAATAGTTTCTATGGCAACTATTTATATTATGTCGTGGTTGATGTCTAGTTTTCTTAAGTATAATAATTATAGAGCCAAATAAATACAAGATTTACTACTGATATATCGCATTACTTATTTATTCATGCACTCTGACCAACAGGTTATGGGCCCAAGCCAGAACCAATAATGTAGTAATGTATTTTGCACATTAAGTAAAACGATTTGAATGTCAGAGTTGTATTAGTTAAAAATATGGCAGTAAGTTATTTAACCAGTGTACCACGATTGTTAGGCCGAGAAAATTACCAGGATTGGTCTTTCGCGGTAGAAAATGTGTTTGTTCTCGAAGGCTTATCAAATTGCCTTGTTGGAACTGAAAATGATGAGCTTGTTGCAAAAGCCAAAGCAAAGCTAATTTCGACTTTGGATCCCTCCTTGTTTATGCACGTGAAAAGTGCAATAACAGCTAAGGATGTTTGGGATACCCTTAAAAAATTGTATGTGGACAGTGGATTTACAAGAAAGATTGGTTTACTCAGAACTTTAATTTCTTTGAGACTGGACAATTGCGATTCGATGGAATCTTATGTAAGTCAGGTCATTGAAACAGCTCAAAAGTTAAATCGCACAGGTTTTAAAATTGATGATACTTGGGTCGGTTTTCTTCTTTTAGCTGGACTTCCAGAAAGGTATATGCCGATGATTTTAGCTATTGAACATTCCGGCATTGATATAAAAACCGATGAAATTAAGTCGAAATTGCTTGACATGAATCTAGATGTTGGTAGCCGTGGTGGAAGCGCGTTTGTTACTAAACCTAGGAAGAGCTTTAAAAATAAAGCAATTGATAGTAGCAGCAGTTCTGTAAACCCCAATAAAGTTGACAGAAGTAATGTTATTTGTTTTCGGTGCAAGAAAAAAGGCCATTTCATGAACAAATGTCCTGATTTAAATGTAAACAATGATAAATCAATAAAGGGTAGTAATAATAGTGCTTTTAGCGCAGTCTTTTTGACTGGACAGTTTAGTACTGCAGACTGGTTTATAGATTCGGGATGCAGTATGCATTTAACTGCTAGGAGTGATTGGTTGACCAATACTCGAGTACAGCATGAGTTAAAAGAAATAACTGTAGCCAATAAAACGTACATGCCAGTCGAATGTGTAGGTGATGCAAATATTACTACATTTGGTGAAGAAAAATACAATATAACAATAAAAGATGTTTTGTACGTACCTGGTTTGACTACAAGCCTTTTGTCTGTTGCTCAAATGATAAAAACTGGGAATGATGTTGTTTTTAATGAAACCGGCTGTAACATCTTCAATAGTCAAGGTAAACTCGTTGCAACAGCGGATTTACAAGATAATGTTTATCGCTTAAATTTCAAATACGAAAAGCAACGTTCTGTATTAGTAGCGACAGCTATAACGAGCGGGGTTTGGCATAGAAGATTTGGTCATGTAAATTATAAGGATTTGAACTTGATGAAAAATGGTTTAGTTGAAGGGCTTGAATGTAAAGGAAGCTTTAATCGGAATGCAGTAGGTGAGGTTTGTTGTGAAGGGAAGCAAACAAGGCTACCTTTCAACCACACAGGTCATAGAGCTAAAACTTTTCTAGAGATCATTCATGCAGACATTTGTGGACCACTAGAAGTACTGTCAATTGGTGGGTCAAAATATTTTCTCACTTGAAGACGATTTTAGTAGAATGAATTTTGTTTATTTTTTAAAAACTAAAGATGAAACCTTTGAAGGTTTTAAAAAATTTAAAAAATTTGTTGAACATCAAAAGGAATCAAAAATAAAAATTTTTCGTTCCGATGGTGGTGGTGAATTCTGCAGCAAGGAGTTTGAGTCTTATTTATCTGATCACGATATTAGTCATCAAAAGACGAATTCGTATACACCGCAACAGAATGGTACTGCTGAGCGTTTAAATCGTTCGATAGTTGAAAAAGCCAGGTGTTTGCTTTTTGATGCAAAATTAGGAAAACAGTTTTGGGCTGAAGCAGTAAACACGGCTGTCTATCTTAAAAATCGTTCTATAGCAAAAGGCATTTTAAAAACGCCTGTTGAAATGTGGACTAACAAAAAGCCTAACGTCAGTAATTTGCGTATATTTGGAAGCAATGTTATGATGCACATTCCAAAAGAAAAACGCCTCAAATGGGATAAAAAATAAAAAAAAAAAACTTTTTTGGTTGGTTTTAGTGAAAACGTAAAAGGATATAGGCTTTATGATCCAGAAACAAATAAGATCGTGATAAGCAGGGACGTAATCGTAAATGAACGACATAGTGAAGTTCGTATAGATACTAACAATACAATGGAGTCATTAGATTCAGTGGGAGGTTTTACTGAAATTCTTGTTGATAGTGATCAATCGAACTTGTCTAGTATTTCGGATATTTCAGTAAACAATACTGCAAGTTCAGAGAGCAATTTTATTCCGGATATCCCTGAGGTTGTTGTAACTGATGCAATTCGTAAATCAAAAAGAGTATCTACAAAATCTAAAAAGTATGAAGACTTTGTCAGCTACCTATGCACAGATAATGATAATCTTGAAAGTGAACCAGTATCTGTTGAAGACGCAATGTCCAGATCTGATCGAGATCAGTGGACACAGGCCATGCGTGAGGAATTAAAGTCATTTGAAGATAATGCAGCATGGGAGTTGGTTGAGGTTCCTGATAGCTGCACAGTTGTCAAATGTAAGTGGGTGTTTAAGCGCAAAGTTGATAGTGAAGGTAATGTGCCGTATCGTGCCAGGCTTGTAGCCAAAGGTTTTCGCAGAAAGCAAGTATCGATTTTAACGAAACCTTTTCACCAGTGGTAAGGCACTCTACTTTACGATTATTAATGGCTTTATCAGTTAAGTTAGGTTTAGATATCTTTCATCGGGATGTAACAAAAGCTTTTTTAAATGGAGATCTTAAAGAAACTGTGTACATGATGTTGCCTGAAGGTTTGCAAGTAAATAATTGTAGCAATAAAGTGCTTAAATTAAAAAAGGCCATTTATGGTCTAAAGCAAGCTTCAAGATCATGGTATGAAAAAGTTGATTTTTTCTTAGGGATCTAGGATACAAAAGATCTGAATTAGAACCCTGTTTGTACACTAAGATGAAAGGTGATCAGAAAACTATTATTGCTTTGTATGTCGATGATTTTTTCATTTTTTCCAATAACCGAATTGAATCCGATGATTTGAAGTTTAGGTTAGGTTAGTTTTTAAAATAAAAGATTTAGGGGAAATAAAAAATTGTCTAGGCATGCGTGTAACCATTGATAAAGAAAATGGGACTATTTCTTTAGATCAAAAACAATATATTGAACAATTGCTTAAAAAATTTGGTATGTTAGAATCAAAAACTGTAGCTACACCAATGGAAATAGGTATGAACTTAGAGAAAGGTGACAATTGTGTTAATGAAACTAAGTTTCCATATCAGCAACTTATTGGTAGCTTAATGTATTTGTGCATTTTAACAAGGCCTGATATTTGTTATTCCGTTAGTTATTCAAGTCAATTTAATAACTGTCACACTGAGGAACATTGGATACATGCAAAACGCGTTTTGAGATATTTAAGAGGAACTTTAGATTATGGATTTAAGTTATATAAAACAGATAGTTTTTTGGAAGGCTTTGTTGATGCCGATTGGGGTAGTAACTGTTATGACAGAAAGTCATATACTGGTTTTTGCTTTATGTTATCCAATGGTCCAGTAGCTTGGGAAAGCAGAAAACAGAGTACTGTTGCGCTCTCTAGTACAGAAGCTGAGTATGTTGCAGTTTCTGAAGCCACTAAAGAGGCTGTACATTTAAGAAACCTATTGATAGAATCGAGAAGCATAGAGGGTTGTATAACATTGTATAATGATGATTTAGGTGCACAGAAATGGTCAATTAATCATGTTTCATAAATGTACAAAACACATAGATATAAGATATCATTTTGTAAGGGATGTTATTGCTAATAATCAGGTTGCTTTAAAATATTTAGAAACTGCCAATATGCCCGCAGATATGTTGACAAAAAGTTTGGGTTTAATTAAACATAATAAGTTTATTAAAAAATTGGGAGTTGTGAATTTGAAGGAAACTAATAATTAGTTGCAGCTTTCGTATTCTTGTGCTCCAGTGGGAATGTTGGTTGAGGACCACAAAATACCTTTAAATATATCATAAAGGACCTGGCAAATCTTGTCCAAATAGTTTCTATGGCAACTATTTATATTATGTCGTGGTTGATGTCTAGTTTTCTTAAGTATAATAATTATAGAGCCAAATAAATACAAGATTTACTACTGATATATCGCATTACTTATTTATTCTTGCACTCTGACCAACAAAAGTTACCCAAAACAAATATATATCCAATGTACCTATTTCGTTGGCGATGAAGCTTTTCCGCTGCAGGTAAACCTATTACGACCATATAGTAAACATCGCACTGGTCGTATGACAAATGAATTAATTTTCAATTACAGGTTATGTCAAATATTTATTTTAGTTGTGTACTATATATATATATATATATATATATATATATATATATATATATATATATATATATATATATATATATTAGTTTTGCAGACAACCGAGCGAGGCGAACCATTGAAAATACTTTTGGCATAATGGTTGCATGATTTCAAATATACCATCGAACAATTAATGCTATGTTAATTGTATTATTAAAACAACATGTATACATAATTTTATAAAGTCTAGAGCTATTAATAATAATTTATATTGTGGCGCTACTTATGTAGATCATGAAATAAATAGACTAATTATTCCAGGAGAATAGCGAAATGAAGTTCCCAGTGAGAATGCATTACAAGTTGCCTCACACCTACGTTTCTGAAATCGAAATGCTCCAAAGGACGTATTCAAACTGAGGGACACTATAGAGGAATATGTAAATGGTATTGGAGGTGCAGTGTGTCCGTGGGAATTTGACCATATAGAAAATGCTGGTCGCATTATACCTTAAACGTTTTTCAAATGTACATTTAATTTTAATATTAATAACAACAAAAACAAATATTTTAATTAGTGGTCCTATTTCTTCTTTTTGTCTGTAAAAGACGAATAACTGTTTTATCCATAAAATTTTCAGCAACATCTACTGGTAGATCCCGCAGTTCTGCTTCTAAGTATAACCCAAATTTGGAAATTTTATTAGGTTCATTTGGAACATTTGCATTTGTTACCGTGTTGGTTAAATCTTTCAACATATGAATAAGTGCATCATCATTGTGTTGGTTATTTAATTTTCTCTTTCGAGAATGTGATGATACGATCCTTGCCGGTGCAGTACTACTACAAGATGGACCTGCTTCTACTGGCGACTCCTTTCTGCAGGATGGGTCAGTGTTGGGAGATTCTAACATATTCTCCAGACTTCCAATTATGTCTCCTGACTCGGAATAGTCTCTGTTGATGATGCTACATGAGTTGTTATATTTGTAGAAGTTCTAACAAAATGTTCAATCAATAGAACTTACATAATTAATTCTTATTACTCTCTTGGCTCTTTCATTTCAAACATAAATTGAAAAAACGACATGTAAGGCCATTCGTTAGTTGTACCACCAGAACTACTTCTTAAATTTAGTTTTTGTTTTTCCCCATATTTTTTTCACGTAACGATTTCCATCGGTTTTTACATTCTTCAGCTACAAGTGGAAAACAATGACAAATATTGTAAAAGAAGTAATTAAACCCACTTACAGGAAATGTTCACGGAAGATGATATATTTTTTGCCATGCTCTTTCAATAATTAGCCTATTGCAGTAGCTTTGGCTATTGTAGATGGCAGGATAATTACAGATTAATTTTAAAAATAACTCTTCATTTAAGTTGTTCATTTTTGTCGAAAATAAAATCGCGCGGTAAAATAACACATACTCTAACCCATAGATAAATACTGTATGTTCTCTATGCTCTAACCTCAAAATTTGACAAAATTGACTTGTTGCTTGCTTGCTGTATGTATAAGCACGAGCGTCTCGCGGCAGTAATGCCGTGGCTGCAATGATAGGTTAGGTTACTGTTAAAAATATATATTATTATTAAAAAACACAAATCCCTTAAGACGCATATCAAAACAGTTGTTGCTAAAACTATTGCAGGTGATTTGTGTTTTTTAAGAATAATATCTATTTCTAACAGTAACCTAACCTGTCATTGCAGCCACGGCATTAATGCCGTGAGACGCTCGTTGCATCATTTCGACTTTAAAGTGGAATATAAGTGGAATTACGTTCACGTCGATTTAGCATTGGAAACAGTAACGCAAGAAAAGTAGGCGCAAGCATAAAAAGTTGAATTCCACTTCAAAGTGGAAGTGATTGGATAAGTAGCTTATATCGTTTTACACGCATTAAGCTACATTTCCAACCACTTCCACTTTGAAGTGGAATTCAACTTTTTATGCTTGCGCCCACATTTTTTTAACGTTTCCAATGCTAATTCGACGTGAACGTAATTCCACTTTCAAGTCGAATTGATGCAAGCTGCTTACATACAGCAAGCAACAAGTCAATTTTAAGTCAAATTTTGAGGTTAGAGTATGTGTTATTTTACCGCGGACTCTTATTTTCGAAGGAAATGAACAACTTAAATGAAGAGTTATTTTTAAAATTAATTTGTAAACAACAATTGCAGCAATACCAACTAACAAAATATTTTTATTCATAATTAATTTCAAAACATAACCTACAAATTGGCATTCGTTGGAAACAACAATCTAGGTCGTTTATTAAAATTCCAATTCCACTTCAAAGTGGAAGTGATCGGAAATGTAGCTTTAATCGTTTTACACGCATTAGCATCAAGAATTTGGCTGCCTGAATTAGTATGTATGACGTCATGGTTATGATATTTTGAATCGAGTATAATATAGTAGCAACCCTACATCATAGGTGTCTCACTTAATTCAAACATACTTTTAAGATTATTTAAAAGCTTAACTAAAGTATATGATAAAGTTAGTAACACGATTTCTATGTGTTTTAAATAAGGACATACGTGAACACGTTCATCTGGGGAAACGACCGAGAAGAGTGTAGGCGATTTTTCGCGACATACTTGAATTGTTCGAGTATGGTATGTTGAAGTATCCCCCCACTATTTAAAAAATATTTACTTGTGCGGCACCGCGAAAACTTATTGTAGTTTCCTAACCTCGCTTTGAATAATTACTCGGTAAAAGTCAAGTGTTTAACATACACAAGCATAACCTGGTACAGATCAGGGTATGTTCGTTTATCTGATAGAATGGTGCCGTACAATTTCCCCTCCAGTAAATTTTGTCGCCAAAACGCAAGTTTACACATACACACATAATTAAGTATGTTAGTTTATGTCACGAAAAATCGCCTTATGTGTCGGTATGTTTTGAATTTTATATACTTAGGGTCGGTTTTTCAATTGAGGTTTAAACCGAGTTCATAGTTTAAACTACGTGCTGCGGTTTATTAGTTTTTTCAATACCAGTTCAGTGAGTGAACTTAGTTTAAACTTGATCCTTCGTTGTCCACGGTTTAAACCAATAAACCTAACGTCAATAACTTTTCTGATTTGTCAGTAGGTTAGTAGATATATATCTATATATATATATATATATATATATATATATATATATATATATAATTTAGATAAGATGTTATAAATTTCTTGGGATGATTTTGGTCAAAATAAATAGTAATTTAAAAATTTTTGTTCTATTACTTAACGTTTCGGCAACACATTTTTGCCATAATCATAAGTATTAACTGTTGTTCATAAATATATAATAATTTAGTTAATGACAGTGTATACTACTTTCAATTAAATGAAGTAGTGTCACTGTCATTAACTAAATTATTATATATTTATGAACAACAGTTAATACTATGATTATGGCAAAATGTTACTAATAGAACAAATTAAATCTTTTTGACCAAAATCATCCCAAGAAATTTATAACATCTTATCTAAATAATAAATATAAAGGTCATTAAAGTATAAAGAATTATATATATATATATATATATATATATATATATATATATATATATCTAATTGTTTACTTTTAAATTATGGAATTGGCTTTGGCTGATTTTATGTTAGAGGATGAAGATATAATAGAGTATCTAAATTATTTGATTACACCATGGAGGTTACCCACTATTAGAAAAAGAACAGACCATTTTGAAGGTGGGATAATTATGATTTCTTTTTGAGGTTTCGCCTGTCCAAAGAAACTGTTTACAGGATTGTAAATGAAATTGGTGGTGCAATTAGTTTCAATACTAATAGGTAATATATATTTCATTTAAAATATATAGATTTGTCAATATTTGTTTTTAGGAATCGTGCAATTTCGCCTGTTATAATGGTGCTCTTAACCATTCGATTTTATGCTACACGATCCTTTCTTATTGCTGTTGGTGATTTTATGGGAATTCATGAGTTTCTCGTGCTTTAGCACAACTACGCTCACACTATATTCAGATACCAAGCACTAAATCAAGAAAAATTGAAAATTCGTTAAGAATTCTTTAATATAGTGTTGCGAGCTACTATTAGGCAACCCATCAAACACACAAGCGCTGTAGGCTTTGCATAGTCTTCAGAATTTGAGAATTTTTCTAGCAATCAAACACACAAAACGCCGCCAGCACTGTTTATTCTCAATGAACCGGGAAGCTTCTCGTAATTACTAGAGGATGAGTCATATCTTTAACTCAGAGTATATATAAGACCGCTAATAAATGCAAGGGTCAGTCTATACTAGAATGTCTAATATAAATTATATCGTTGTAAAGTAATAGCAGTTGAGCTTTTGGAAGTTCAAGTGTATACATAAATGTTATATGCTGTGTCTAATGTACATGCAGCTTGTAGTATACATAAATAGACAAAGTGTATAATAAATAAATGGTTGTGTTAGTGTTGTTAATGGACCAATCCTAAATAAGTTAGTTTAAGAAGATATTAGTGCTTGTAAATTCATTAGTGTAATAGTGCTTCATCGTTAAGTGGACTGAAAACATCTTTAAATAAGGCATATACTGTTAATTAGACTTGTGAACAGTGAGTAATAAAGACTCTGGTTATTACTTGTTTTAAATTAAAGAAACGCGATAGCAGTAGCCCGCTTGACTGGTGTCAGGTGTGGGGTATATAGTGATTAATTTTAAAGGAAAGCACACATTTCTAAAGACATTTAAGTAGTTTATATATGCCAGTCACAAGAAGCCAAAGTAAGATGGACGCAGAAACTTTAATGAATTTCCTTAAGGATTTTAAATTCGGTATGGAAGGAAAGTTAAGCGAAAACGCAGTGAGGTCAGTTGAACTGGAATCAAACCTTACCGATAGGTTAAGTAAAAATGCTAAGAAAATGGAAGAAAAATTTTGTGACAATGCTGAAAAAATGGAAAGGTTAAATGAAAATGCTGCCAAAATGGAAGAAAAGTTGAATGAAAGTACAGCCACGTTAGAACAGAGATTAATGGAAAGCTTCATTGCATTGAAAGAAGATTTCACTGAACAGGTAAAAACAGTTGAGCAAAAGTTGGACAGTAAATTGGTAAAAATGGAAGAAGATGTGATGAGACTACAAGAACAGGTGATTTCACTAACAACGCGGCCACTTGAATTAGTAAACCAAGTTGTAAATCAGAACATTCCAGAAATAATAAGCATGGTAGAAAGCGAGTCAATACCGTTTAAATTTAAAGTGAAACCATCCACATTCTATGGTAAAACACCTTGGCCCACATATTTGAAACAATTTGAAGCTGCGGCAATGGCCAACGGTTGGTGCAACAAAGAGAAGGCTATCTCTCTAATAGTGGCCCTACGGGGGGAAGCCCTTAACATCTTACAAACGATTCCCGATCACCAGCAGAATGACTACGGCCTCTTAACATCGAAGCTTGAGATGAGATATGGAGACGCTCATCTTCAACAAGTTTACCATGCACAAGGTAAGAACCGCTCGCAAAAGACAAGTGAAAGCCTGCAAGAATTTGAAGCTGACATCGCCAGATTAGTTAGATTGGCATACCCAACGGCACCAGATAGCTTCCTCGAACAACTAGCTGTTCAAACATTTGTGGATGGCATTAAGGACAGCGAGATGAATTAGTAATTTAGCGTATTCGAGTCACGCATTGTTTTTACATTAATTTTTATTGTCGTTCATTAATCATTAATTAAATATGGTTATATCAATTGATAAAGCTATTCTTGAAGCTAAATTTGTAGTTAATAGGTTGGATCACATTTACAGTAAAATCAACCAACCGGAAGACGTATCGATTGCTTTAATTAGAGCGTCGATTAAAAGTGTCGAACAGATTGAAACGCTTTTCAAATCCTTTTGCAAGGATATTTTCTTTGATGAAGAAAGTGAACAATTGGATGAATTTTCTGCTCTTAGGGTGAAAATCGATGATTATCTATTAGATATTCGTATTATCGCTGAACAATGCGAATTGGATCGGGTAGAAAATAAGCCAAAGGTGGAAAATATGAATAATTCCTTTTCGTCAAACTGTGCAATTCGCTTGAAACATCTTTCAGTCCCCCGCTTCTCCGGACGCATATCAGATTTTGAGAGTTACAATGCAATCTATAAGCGGTTGATTCATGATAATGTCAGTTTGTCACCCGTTGAAAAATTTTGCCATCTCGTTGATACATTAGATGAGTCGTCGCGTGCGTTGATAAAACACTTGCCATTAAATGATTATGCATACGTGGAAGCCTATAAAATCATTACTAATCGTTTTCAGTCCAAGAGGTTATTACTTTCAACATATTTTAATGCTCTTGAAAAATGCCCTAAGGTCAGTTCCTCAGACTCGCATGCGGAACTCCGGCAATTAATTAGTTGTTTTGATGAAAATATATTCGCGTTAAGGCAGATGGAAATAGATTTATTAGATTTCATGTTGTTTAATCTGTTATCCAAAAAATTAGATACAAACATTTTAAAGCGTTTCGAATTAGGAAATAGTGACGAAATTCCTTCGTTTAAAGATTTAAGGTCGTACATTGAAAAACAATGTAAAGTGTTGGAAATCAATGACATTGCTTCAGGAACATGCTTAAAAGCTCGAGATTCCGTTAAAGAAAGAGAAAAGGAAGGTTTGTTAGCACTTCGGCTAAAACTTCTTTAGTTGGTACCACCAATGATGTTAAAATTGTAGTTTCTGTCAAGCTGTGCATCCTATTTATAGATGTAAGCAGTTTCTCGATAAAACCCTCAAGAAAGATTTGAGGTGGTAAAGCTTAAAATCTTTGCATTAAATGTTTAAATCCTTCACATTCGATGAAAAATTGTACGTTAGATTGGTCGTGTAGAAAATGTCATCAGTCGCACAATTCGTTGCTTCACTTCGATAAACAAGAAAAATCGGTATCGCCACGCCGACAAACCCATCGTCAAAGGTCAGCGTCTCCTCGGAGAGCGGCGCCTAGACTTACTTCTACTAGTAGACCTAGTGAAGACAATCTGTTGTCGTCGGTTGTGCATGAACAACCTGCCACTAGCTCGTTGATTTCGACGTCATTAGAACACACAACCACGCTGTTAGCTACGGCAATGGTGTCGGTGCTTAATTATACAGGAACATTGCAATCTGTTCGTGTAATATTAGATAACGGATCCATGGAAAGTTTTATGACTGAAAGGTGCCGTCAGAAATTAGGTTTAAGGAAACGGAGAGCCAATGTCACTGTTCAAGGACTTGGCTTGAATTCGTCGTTGGTGTCTGGTGCACTATCGTGTGTAGTCAGCCCCTCGGGAGCACGGTCTCCAGCATATGGAATTGATTGTTATATTTTACCTAACATTTGTAATCAATTACCTTCGTCATCGATAGGGGTCAAGGAATGATCGCATACTCGAGGTTTGGCCTTAGCTGATCCTAATTTTAATGTTCCTGGTAAAATTGACATGCTACTCGGAGCGGAAATCTTTGCTCAGGTTTTGTTGAACGAGTCTCGTTGGGGTGTCGCTAACGAGCCAGTTGCTATTAACACAACCTTTGGTTGGGTTTTAACGGAAAGGTCGTTTCCCGAATAGTTCTATTACGTCGTTGTGTGCTTTCGTTGAACCCTTAGACAGTGACATTCGTCGATTTTGGGAATTAGAAAATATTCCCTTCAAAAAACACATTTCTCCTGAAGAAGAAAGGTGTGAAAATCAATTTGTGGAAAGTTATAGACGTAACAAGGACGGTCGTTTTGTAGTGTCCTTGCCCTTTAAAATTTCGGAACCCTCATTTGTGGGTACGAGATCAATTTGTATTAAAAGATTTTTGTCGTTAGAACGTCGTTTGTTAAAAAATCCTGAATTGTATTCAGATTATAAAAAATTTATGGAGGATTATTTGACAAGCGGGCACATGGTTCAAGTGAAATCGCTTGAAATTTCGTCGGGTCATGAGAAAATGTACTACATTCCCCATCATGCTGTACATAAGCGTGATAGCACTACCACCAAATTGCGGGTGGTTTTCGATGCTTCGTGTCAGGATCAATCTGGAAAGTCGTTAAATGATAACTTGGCTATTGGCCCTGCTTTGCAAAAGGACATTGCAGTTTTGTTATTGCACTTTCGTGTACATCCTATCGTAATTACAGCTGACATTAAACAAATGTATCGACAGATTTTGGTTAAAGATACTCATCGTGATTATCAACGTATCGTCTGGAGATTTTCTCCGTCAGATCCTATTATGGACTTTAAGTTAAATACTGTGACTTATGGAGTTTCGTCGTCGCCTTTTTTGGCCTTGCGTACTGTTCAAGAATTGGCAAGGTTAGAATCAATTAATTTTCCTTTCGCGTCATCGGTATTGGCGAGCGATACCTATGTTGATGACTTAGTCACTGGATGCAATTCGATTGAAGATGCTAATCAATTAATTGGTGAATTGAATAGTATTTGCTCTAGTGGTGGGTTTCAATTAAGAAAATGGAGTAGTAATTGCCCTGAAGTGATGTCCAACTTGAGGGAGTCCCTGTCCAGTTCGGACGCAATTACATTTCAAGATAAAGATAGTGGTTCAATAAAAATTTTGGGCCTTTCGTGGCGTGCTCTTACAGATGCATTTTATACAACTTAGACGTTGAAGAGCGCACTGGCACTAAGCGTAATATTTTGTCGGCTATCGCAAAAATTTTGATCCTCTCGGGTTGATAGCACCTGTAGTACTGTTCGCTAAACGTTTAGTTCAAGATCTTTGGCTTTTAGGTCTCGGATGGGACCAAGAGCCTCCATTGAAGTCATACAAAATGGAAACATTTTTGGGTGAATTGCCAGCGGTTTCGAATATTGAGATTTCGCGTCACATCGTATGTCATAATTTTAAAAAGGTGGAGTTGCATGGATTCTGTGATGCTTCTGAAGCCGGGTATGCAGCTGTCATCTATTTTCGGTCGTTCGATCTAGAAGATAATATTACCATATCATTAGTATGCGCAAAATCGAAGGTTGCTCCTACTAATCGCGTTTCATTGCCCCGTCTCGAATTGTGTGCTGCCGTACTCTTGGCAGATTTAGTAGATTTCGTCAAAAATACTTTTACAGATATTTTATCATTTAGTAATATTTTCGCGTGGTCAGATTCTACTGTTGTTTTGTCTTGGATTCGGTCTTCCTCGCATAAGTGGAAGACATTCGTTAGCAATCGTATTTCGCATATTCAAGAACGTATTCCTCCATCTTCGTGGTTTCATGTTAAGTTCCAGGATAACCCTGCGGATTGTGCCTCACGTGGACTTTTGGCTTCAGAGTTGGTTCATCATCCATTATGGTGGACAGGACCTTCTTGGTTAGTGCGTCGTAATGAAGAATGGCCAGTAACATCGCTGCCAAAACTTATCGACTCATCTCAGATGGACGTCGAATATCGTACTCTGTCGTTAACAGTCGTTATGTCTGACAATTTTTTAGATATGTTGTTGGATAAATTTTCAAACTTGCAGAAAATTTGTAGGATTATTACCTGTATTCGTCATTTCATTCGTAATGTTCAATGTCCAGATTTGCGTTCAAAATATTCTGATGGTTTGTCTCTAGCTCAGCAGCAAGAGGCTATACATTTATTGATTAAAAGAGTTCAAACAAATGTTTTTGCTCAAGACATTGCAAATATTAAGACTGGAAAACTTGTTAGTAAACAACTTCGTAGCCTTAGTCCGTTTCTAGATAGTCATGATTTGTTGAGGGTGGGCGGTCGCCTACGTAACTCAGAGTTGTCGCATGATGCAAAATTTCCAATTTTGCTTCCTCGGTCGCATCGGTTGACTGAACTTATTATATTAGATTGTCATAAAAGACATTTACATCCTGGTAGGGACGGTATCGTTCGGATACCTACCATCAAGACAGCCCAAGGGTTAGTTAAACGTCCTCTGGTGAAACTATGTTTACTGCCAGTTACTTGATATTTAATGATATGTACACATATATTCACTTATATAAGTTTGTCGGTTAGGTTTCTTAGTTAATAGCTTTAATTAGTTTTTAAATATAAAATAAGTTAGTTCATACTTATTTTGGTGGGTGGGATGTTCGGTCTCTTTGTCGCACGTTCGCGTGGTTAATTTTAAGTTATTTAAATTTGTAGTCGTAAATCTATTAGTAAAACTGTCATCCCTTGTTCCCTTATATCCTGCCATAAAAATTCCTTGTGCATTTGTGAATAAGGTGGACAGAGTAGTGAACAAACACTTTCTTATGGATATTGAAGCAGAACGGTCGTCGGTTTCTTCGTTCAGTACCGTAAGTTAGTCAAGTGCCGCAGACTTTCGTTGTTAAACCCTAAAAACCTCAGTGCAAGTGTAACGTAACATAGACTCAATTCGCATACAGTCCACTTGGTTGAAAGAATAGGAACTGCAGCTTAGAAAAACACAAAACACCGCGGAGGTAAGTCGATGTATAAATTTATAAGACCCCGCGCGTGAACATATATATATATATATATATATATATATATATATATATATATATATATATATATATATAGATATACCATAAAGCAGCTATAAAAGCTGCTCTGTGATATATACTAAAATTCTGAATTATTACGTTTATCGAATATCGAGTAATGTCTATGCAGTTTAGAAAATTTTACGTGTCCCTGAATTTATTTTACCCATCCACTTGCGGACTTTTAACCACACTTTGTATGTTTTCAATTTCAAAGGTTATTAGCTTATTTCTTTTGATGGTGTGGTTGCATGGACAAAGTATTGTGTTTTATTAATTTATAAAGCAGAAACGTAATTTTCTTTATTTGCAGAAGTTCATTAAAGGACAGTGTGTCTTGCGAGGTGTGTTGGATATTTCTATAATTATTAATTAGTTTATATACAGTTATTTTAGGATTATGGCTGAAGCTAGTAGTACAATTTCGTCAGACGTTAAACTAAAACGTTTCTTATACACCTCCTCAGAGCAGCCACACTTCAAAACCGGCAGTACTAATAATTTGTATCATCATAGTAATGTAACATGTATCTCAGAGTATTTAGCATCATCAAATCCTGAAAAGCTTTTTAATATTATCGAAATAGTTCATAGTGAAGGTTTACTTCCAAGACGTGAAGCCATATTCTTTTTATTAGCACTAGCTATTGCTACAGTAAAATGTGAAGCTTTAAAACATAGAGCTTATAGAACATTGAGCACTCTGATCAAAGATAGTAGGGATTTATGTCTGTTTATAAAACATTACACAAAACTACACATGAGATTTAGTTCTGCGGTTAACAAATTGATAGCGTCATATTACAGTAAAAAAGAACCTTTAGAGTTACTTAAAGAAATCACGGAGAATAATGGTTTTTACTCTTGGACCCATAAGGATCTGTTAAAGTTGAGCCATTTTAAGTGGGATGGACTTGGTAAGTATGTAATGTTTGCTTATTTTAGAATCGCTCAGTTTTCTTTAATTTTAAATAGTTTAAAACTGAACAGCTAATTATATATAAATATATGTATAACTGTTGTATCAGATAAGCCGGCGATATAGCTGGTCTTACTTGATACTTGTAATAAAACAATCTTACCTTAATAAATACTTTATTACTATATGCTTTTGCAACATGCACGGAGAAGGCATCGACCTGTAATGCACATGTCCGACGGTTGGCAGGCATGTTGTCCCTAATGCCAGTGCTACTTAAACTAAAGTGCCAAAGGTTCTAAACATAACCTCTAGAACATCCTCCCTTTCTACCTTATGTATTAAACATAGTCCTTAAAATAACTAGGTCTTTTAACTTGTCGTCCCTACCTGGTTACACATAACTCTTTTGTATTTTTATCCACAACTTCACCACTAATTATATCACTATCAGCAACCCTCGGTGCAATTGTTGCACTCCCGGACGTATCTTGTGACTTATCAATAGTAATACATTGCTTGTTATCATCTACCGTAAGATCTTATAACTACATCATTCTGTGAAGGTTTCAAGTGAAAACTATTCCATCTCAGTATCTTTCCGGTTTCTTTTTGAACTGTATATGATCTTGGTTCCCCACGAATCAGTTTAATTTTTCCTTGGGATTTTCTAGTCTACTGGTAACGTCATCATAAACTTTAGGCTTTAAGATGTTTTGAGAACATGGAATTTGCAGTGGTGTGAAGTTAGCAGTAAAATTCTAGCAGTAATTTTTACGGGTAAGAAGATGTATAACTGGCAGTAACATCCCAGCAGTAAATTTTTTGTGCAGACCTGAATAGACAAAATGCGATTTCAGAAATGGAGTTACACTTACAGCTTCCGCCACGGCACAACTATTAAAATGATCGCTCTTAAAGTCCCGTTAGATCCAAATTAACTTTCGACTCGTATGGGTTTCAAAACCCCCCCTTAAATAATAAAGCAAAACAAATCAAATGGCAAAAGGCCGTCCAGTTACACGTTCCGCTTTGGCACATATATTGTTAAAACCTTCCTTAATGCACATGCAAAAACCAAATTTGCTTGCGACTCGTATGGGTATTAAAATCGACGCGTGTAAGCTTCAAAAACCATGTTTGAATGATATAAATAGGAAAAAAATTAGAAGTGGCAGAAGGTCATCGAGTTACACCTTCCACTTTGGTACATATATTATTAAAACCTTCCTTAATACAGCTGCAAAAGCCAAATTTACTTGCGACCCATATGGGTATCAAAGTCGACCCGTGTAAGTTTTAAAAACCATCTTTTAATGATATAAATAGGAAGAAAAATCAGAAGTGCCAGAAGACCATCGAGTTACACCTTCCGCTTTGGCACATATATTGCTAAGACCTTCCTTAATGCAGCTGCTAAAACCAAATTTACTTGCAACTCGTATGGGTATCAAATTCGACCCGTGTAAGTTTAAAAACCTTCTTTTAATGATATAAATAGGAAAAAAATCTAGAAGTGGCAGAAGGTCATCGAGTTACACCTTCCCCTTTGGCACATATATTGTTCAGACCTTCCTTAATGCACCTGCAAAAACCAAATTTACTTGCGACCCGTATGGGTATCAAATTCGATGCTTTTATGCTTCAGAAACCATCTTTTAATGATATAAATAGGAAAAAAATCAGAAGTAGCAAAAGGCCATCGAGTTACACCCTCCGCTTTGGCACATATATTGTTAAAACCTTTCTTTATGCACCTGCAAAAACCAAATTTACTTGCGACCCGCATGGGTAATAAATTCGACGCGTGTAATTTTCAAAAACCATCTTTTAATGATATAAATAGGAAGAAAAATCAGAAGTGACATAAGGTCGTCATGTTACACCTTCCCACATATATTGTTAAAACCTTCCTTTATGCACCTGCAAAAACCAAATTTACTTGCGACCTGTATGGGTATTAAAATTGACCCGTGTAAGCTAGAGAAACCATCTTTTAATGATATAAATAGGAAAAAATCAGAAGTGGCAGAAGGCCATCGAGTTACACCTTCCACTGTGGTACATATATTGTTAAGACCTTCCTTAATGCACCTGCAAAAACCAAATTTACTTGTGACCCGTACACGGGTCGATTATGATACCCATACGGGTCACAAGCAAATTTGATTTTTCAGGAGCATTAAGGAATGTCTTAACAATATATGTGCCAAAGCGGAAGGTGTAACTCGATGACCTTCTGCCACTTCTGATTTTTTCCTATTTATATCATTAAAAGATGGTTTTTGAAACTTGCATCGATTTTGATATCGATACAGGTCGCAAGTAAATTTAGTTTTTGCAGGTGCTTTAAGGAAGGTCTTAACAATATAAGTGCCAAAGCGGATGGTGTAACGCGATGGCCTTCTGCAACTTCCGATTTTTTTCCTATTGATATCATTGGTTTCTCAAGCTTAAACGGGTCGATTTTAATTCCCATACGGGTCGCAAGTAAATTTGGTTTTTGCAGGTGTATTAAGGAAGGTTTTAATAATATATGTGCCAAAGCGGAAAGTGTAACTCGATGTCCTTCTGCCACTTCTGATTTTTTTTCCTATTTATATCATTAAAAGATGGTTTTAAAGCTTACACGGGTTGATTTTAATACCCATACGGGTCGCAAGTAAATTTGGGTTTTGCAGCTGCATTGAGGAAGGTCTTGGCAATATATGTGCCAAAGCGGAAGGTGTAAGTAACTCGATGGCCTTCTGCCACTTCTGATTTTTCTTCCTATTTATATCATTAGAAGATGGTTCTTGAAGCTTACACCGGTCGATTATGTTACCCTTACGGATTGCAAGTAAATTAGATTTTTACAGGTGCATTAAGGAGGGTTTTAACTATATATGTGCCAAAGCGGAAGGTGCAACTCGATGGCCTTCTGCCACTTCTGATTTTTTTCCTATGTATATCATTAAAAGATGGTTTTTGATGCTTACACACGTCGATTTTGGTTTTAGCAGGTGCATTATGGAAAGTCTCAGCAGTATATGTGCCAAAGCGGAAGGTGTAGCTCGATGACCTGCTGCTACTTCTGATTTTTTCTCTTATTTATATCATTAAAAGATGGTTTCTCAAGCTTACACAGGTCGATTTTAATACCCATGCAGGTCGCAAGTAAATTTGGCTGTTGCAGGTGCATTAAGGAAGGTCTTAACAATATATGTGCCAAAGCGGTAGGTGTAACTTCACGGCCTTCTGCCATTAGATTTGTTTTACTTTATTATTTGAGGGGGGTTTTTGAAACCCATACGGGTCGAAAGTTAATTTGGATCTACCGGGGCTTTAAGGGTGATCATTTTAATAGTTGTGCCATGGCGGAAGGTGTAAGTGTAACTCCATTTCTGAAATCGCATTTTGTCTATTCATTAAGGTCTGCAGAAAAATTTACTGCTGGGATTTTACTGACAGTTATACATCTTCCTACTCTTAAAAATTACTGCTAACTTCGCACCGCTGGAATTTGCTCTCTTAGCACTCTAGTCATCTGGGACGGAGAATAGTTTACACTCGATATTAGCGTATTCCTATAACTCAACAACCTTAGGTAAATATCTTCATTACTTTGTTTACATTTCTTTAACAAATTTTTAGCTATTCCTACAGCTTTCTCTATTAAATCATTCGACTTGGGATACCTAGGACTTGAATGGACTGTTTGTATGTCCCATTTATTAGAAAATTCTTTAAAACTGTAACTTGCAAAAGACACGTTATCACTAACAATTATTCTAGGTATGCCATGCACTGAAAAAATTTCTTTTAACCCGGGAGTGGTCGCTAGAACATTTTTTACTCCATTGGTCGCGCGAGAGACTTTGTCTCACAACGCATATATCTTTGAATTAAGTCATGTACAAGTATTCAGTCTATCTAGATTTGGTGATTTTTCTAGAAAACACGCTTTTGGTTATATATCGATTGTAAAATAAAAACTGAACAAATACTATATTATACAATAATACATAAAAATGCAGTTATAAATGATAAAAAATAAAAATATGCATTAATCACAATTTTCTGAACAATTCAGGCAGTTGTAAATTGTGTGTTCGGGGCAAATGGGCTTTTGGCATGAATTACAATTTTTCTTTGTTCTTCTACCTTCTGACGATGGCAAAGATAACAATAATGTGGCTTCATATCTTCAGCTTGAGCTGGAGTTTCAGTCTGCACATTTGCTAACTTGGCTATCGATGTCTGAAGTGTCAATGGTAGGTTTGGAATTGCTGTATGTTGTACAAGGTGTGGTTGCATCAATGAAAATGCCAAGTTCTTCAGAAAAATGCGGCGGTCTTTGATATGATTTTCATTGTTGAATTTATGTATTATGTAGCTGTTAATGCCACCCACGTTTAACATTGAAAAGAATACAGTCAGTGGCCATCTGCAACTGACCCTTGCAACTGAATACAAACTTTTCATTTCATCTACCACGTCTACAGCACCTTCGTTAGGTTATAAAAGCTGATTACTTCAGGTTTGTTCTGGTCTCCAGTTTGTATATCGATTTGGTCATCATCGTGCATAGTAGACAGTAGAAGTACATTCTTGCTTTTCTTGGAACATAAGAGACAAGCAGAATGTCTTTTGAAAAAGCAAACATGCTACTACGAGATGCTCTGTCTTTTATGTTAACAAGTGCGGTGGAATTTCTTTTTATTTTTACGTAAAGTGCCTACCATAGTTGTCTTATGATTTCGTAGATCTTTCGCTAAGGGTATTGATGAAAAATAATTGTCCATTGTAACATTTCGGCCTGAATTTAAAATCGATGCTGTGATTCTTTTTACGACACTAAAAGCACTGTATGGTCCAATTGGCTGTTTTCCAGCATATATTTCCAAATTTGAAGTGTAGAAAGTTCGTGCATCAACAAGAGCATAAATTTTTATGCCATACTTTGCAGGCTTATTAGCTATGTACTGTCGAAACTTACATCGCCCTCTAAATCCCTCCAGCATTTCATCGACCGTTACATATTCCCCTAGTTGGTAATTGTTTTTACACCTTTCTACAAATTCTTCAAACTCTTCTCTTATAGGTGCCAAATTGTCAGTTACTCTGCGTTGTGATCTATCTTCGATATTATCAAATCGCAATGCACAAAAGCAAATAAAATCTTTTGTAGGACATGGTTGCACGAAAACATGGCGAGCAGTGCCATCATCGCTCCACATTTCTTCCACGTTGAGGTGAGAATTCTTTTTTACTCCAGCCAAATAAAGCAAACCTATTAGTGCCCTCATTTCTTCGATACATGTTTCTAAACAATCTCTTTCACGAACATATTTCTCTTTCATTTTTCTTAGGTAAATGTTTGTGTATCTTACTAGTTTTTCTATACATGCCTGTGGGAAAAAAGCTCCCAACATTCTAATGGAGATTTTGCATTACGCGCAATCTTTTTGACACTAGGAAGATGTAGTACTATATTGCGTTTTCTAGCACGACCAGAAACAACAGGCATGTGTTTTAACCATTGGGTTACTCTATCTTTACCGAGAAACAGTGGCACATTTTGAAAAGGAAGAACAACATCTGATACATCAGAACTGTCTGATTGTTCCGAGTTTGTATTATGGGAACTACACTCACTCCGTGCATCGCTCTCTGGATCATCAGCGATCATTTTCGTTCAAAGCAGTTAGTTCGCTCTGTTGAGACTCTAAAATTATCTTTGTAATATAAATTTGTTATTATTGCAATTCACCTTTATATTTCTCTTGCTCTAATTTTAGAAGAGCTAGCTGTACCATTCTGATTCCACGACTCATATTTATCGATTTATCACCAAAAACAAGACAAAAAATAACAAAATATCACAAACTTTTCAGAAAATTAGTCAAATGTCACAAATTAGGAAAAAGTTAAGTGCGGGAACTACCGAGGTAACTACTAATCTAAATCACTAAAACTAATCAAATGTTTTGAGTAATACGCTATGATAAAATAAATTAAAAATAATAATACTTTAGAAATGTTCACGTTATAAAACGGTTTCATGCAACTGGCAAATAACACTATCACAGATGGTCGTGCGACGAGAGAAAATCACACTTTGAATACGTGCTCTTATTACAAGGACTGCTACAAAAATACTGGATGCTGGATCAGGTTGCTGGACCCGAATAGCTTTAGTTAACAGTCTGGTAGAGGATATGGAGGGGTGGCAAGTATCTACCTGCTTTAGTGTAAGAACAATGAACAATACAATAAATATGTGAGACTTTCTCCCATATAGCGACCACTCCCGGGTTAAGACATATTACACTATCGGCTGTTTTTAATTTCAACTTTTTTTACCGTTATCCACTTACTATAATAGTCTACTAAAACTAAATAATCTGTATTTCCATAAAACCCTATATCTACTCCTACTTTACTAAATGGAGTTTTTGGAATTTCATGTACAATTAGAGGCTCTTTACAATTGGATATTTTAAATTTTTCACAAATTTTACACCTACTAACAGACTTTTCTATTTCCTTAAGTCATTCCTGGCCAATACAATAGTGATCTCGCCCTAGACTTACACTTTGACATCCCAAAGTGACCTACATGTTTTTTTGGTACAATTATTTTGTTGCTAAGATAGAGTATATTGTCTTGAACTGCAATGTCATTTCTCAAATTATATAATGACTAGTTCATTATTTTGATTACTTTTTGTATTCACCGGAAACTCGGTGTTATACCACTTTAAAAATGTATTTAACTGCTCATTCTTTAAAGTTTCATCGTTCAACCGATTTAACCACCTTTCAGAGATCGGCATGTCCACATACAAGTAGAATATCTGAAAGTGTTTTATCTTCCTCTGAATTTGTCTTATTAAAATTTCTCGATAAAAAATCAGCAATGAACATTTTATTGCCTGGAACTAGTGATGTGAGCCGGGTAAATACCCAATGGGTAGGTAAATACCCAAAATGCGGGTTTTTTGAGCTTTAAAAAAGACATTTAATTCAATTAGGTAACTGAGATTAGTAACACTGTTATTGTATTCAGTTTTAAAATGTTTACAAAATAAAATTAACTTCTTAGCAAAAAGAATGAATAATGCCTTTTTAAATATTTTTAGTACCTAAAACATTTTATAAACAGATTAATTACATTGTACAGGTTTGCTCAGCTAAAAAAGTATCATGAATGTGTAAAAAAAACCCCAAGTGTTTATACACAGTCTAACTTTTAGTAATGAGATTTTAGTTACTGGGAGCAGTTATTTCTTTTAACTAATCCTTTAACTCTGAAGCACAGAATCGCTGTTTCAAAAAATACCCTAGAAGCACATACTTATTTTATTCTAATTTATAAGATTTTTTTTAGGTAATTGTGGATTACTAAGCAATAAAATATACCATAGTTAGGATTATAAAAGTTTATTTTTTGTTATAATGCAAATTTTGGGGTGGTACTCTATATTTACCACCATGCAACTAAGCACTGTATTATACAAACTAAAAGTATAGTACCTAAATATATGTTTTTTCAAACTGAATGATAATCAGCAAAACAGTTCTTAGATTTGGATAAACACAATGGAACATTACAAGTTTGGCACATCCAATCGGTGCGTATTTGCTTATTTCGAGTGCTACAGCGAGCACATCTTCTTCTAGATCCATACATTGGCATGTGCACATTTTCTTTGTATTTTATATCGGGATGGACAAACGGTTTGTGTTTTTTTATTTGTATGGGTTTTATAGGTGACTGCATATTTTTCTTGTTGCGGACTTTTGTTTCCGATATTAACGAAGTATTTACTTCGCGTTTGAAATTTTTTAAACTAATTTTAGAACTTGTAATGTATGACACATACATCTAAAAAGTGAAAGAAAATTCGGTGCCACCACTTCTTAGACTTTCGGTCAATCTCATAACACGACTTCAGTTGATCCAATTTATCAACGGAGTTCATGTTCGCATTATAATCTGAAAGATTTTTAGGACAAGGAATTTCTTGTATTACCCCAATTTTTGTTTTATGATTAACTTTAGTCACTTCACTTGGTTGATGGTAATTCGAAATCAAGTGAACACATCGTTTATTCTTCCATTTCACTGTATAGATACCACTATTACTAACAAAATAATCAAAATCACCCTGTTTTTATTCTTTATCTCTTTGAAACTGTGGTAATTCCCTCCTAGTTGGATTTATGGTTCCACATGCAAATATTTGTAGTGTTTTTAAAATCTCCATCAGCTGGACACTACTAAAATAATTGTCAAAGAATATCTTATGACTTTTATTCTCAAGTCCTTGAAACAATCTATTTACTACTTTTACTCCCAAGGCTTTTTCAGATGAATCTCCTGTCTTTCCAGTACAAACGTCGAATTTATAACAGTACCCACTTTTATCGGCCAATACCCACACCTTATACCCTCGTTTGATAGGTTCTTTTGGTAAGTATTGTTTTAATGACGAACGGCCTTTAAATTTAATCATTGATTCGTCAATCGCCATGTATTCAGATGGTCTAAAGTGCTTCAAAAAATTTGTTTGCAATGAAGACAGAAAAGGTCGAAGTTTATACAGTTTGTCGCGTAGTCAGGCGACTTACGGCTTGGTAACAATTCATTGTCATTGATATGAAGATTTGTAAGAATCCAGCCAAACCTGTTTACTGTCATCAAATTGCTCACAAAACTATCATGGAAGTCAGGCGCAGACGGCCAAAAACGCCGGTAACTGGGTAGTTTTTTCAATCCCACTAGTAAATTGATGTCCAGAAAACATTTCAATTCCGTTTTCGTCAAAGGTATGAACATGCAACCTTTTCTAGTCTGGGTAGCATATAAGTTGGTTTGAAAAACAATATGGTCCATCATGTTATCTGATAAAAACAACTGAAAAAGTTGACAGGGAATTTCAGCATTACAAGTAATATTCACTGAGCCAGTATTATCTAAAAAAGGTGTTGGAGCACATATACCATAAGTTTTATTCCATGTTGGTTTCTGCCGCACTATAAAACTAGAAACAGGAAGCAGGTCCTCATCATTCCATTCGTTATCACTTTCAAGTTCTATTGACGGTGTTTCAATATATGTAATTTCATTTGCGTCTTCAGCATCATCATTCTTATCGTCTGAGTCGTTTTCTGATTCATTTCCTGTAGGAATGTCAGCATATAATTCTGCAAATAATTCTTCTCTCGTCATATTCACTAATCTGAACGGTAATTTTTCATTATCATCCATATTCGTGCTAAAACAAAACATAACCTAATTTCACGGAGGTACAGATATTGAACGCCCACAAATTTATCTATCAGGTTAGGCAATAATAAATTATACAAATTTTAGATATAATATATCTTACCTGAATATATAATTAATAAATCTATGCTAGAAATTTGAAGCACAATGCAATAACTGGTTACACAAGAAAACAATTTACTACTAGCACATTCAGCTGTCTGAAGAACACTGAGCTGCTGTAAAATATTGCAGGTATGAGGTAGTCTATTATTTGCCATTGAACTGTTAACTCTATGCACTGCCATACATAAATATAAGGTGGTTCACGAAACGAACCGTAATGCATGTCTATGTATAACTTATTTTACATGTGGTCTATTTTATGTGCCACCATGTCTCATAGGTCTAGATAAATGTGGTATTTTACGTGTACCACCATGCTTCAAAGAGTTAAAAGAGCAGCTTTCCTGCTTAAGTTAATGTTTTATTTTTAAGTTTTACTTCCTTTTTGCTGGTTACGTGTGGAAAAATGGTCAAGAAAAAGGGTTCAGCTTGGCAGTTTTTTAAAGAAAATAAAAAAGTGGTGTTGGTGTTGTATGCAAATACTGCAGTACTGAATACAAATATGCTAATGTTAATAAAATGACCAAACATATAAGGAAGTGTTTTAAGTGTTCTGAGGATATGAAGAAAATTCTTGATATAAAGCCAAAAACTGTATGTACTCAAGTATCCATGTTAATAGACACAGATAAGAAAACAACTCTATATAAATCACAGCAAAATGAGTTGAATGTAAACATGCTTTTTGTACCAGAAGAACCTGGATCAAGTTCAAGTGATAGGCATATGCAACCTATCAGTTCAACATTGCCAATTATATCTGAAAGCAGTGTTAGTAACATCTCTGAGGGAATGAGAGGTAATCGTTGGATTTTCAATCGATCATCATCCACAACTTCGAATATCAGTGGAGGAGGATTGGTTAATTTTTTAGACCATATGGACAGTTGGTTGAATATAAATAAATAAAAGAAATTATTATTAAGCTTCATATAAAAGGTAGCGTGCTTCCCAATATTAAAATGACCATAAAAGTCATCACGCTATATGGCGGAATCAATTTTTTTTGTTTATGGCAAACCTTTTTAAATAAAACCCAAAGGTCAAAGTTTTAGTAATTGCAAACTTTAATCATTTTTAACAAAATATTTATTTTTACCTAACTCTTGCTTTCTTCTAAGGACACACAAAAATGACAAACGCTCCCAAGAAGAATTTTTATGAGTTTACAGTTTCATGCACTTAGGTCGGTACTTCATCATCATTTTGTTTTCGACCCTACTTAACGTCGGTTTGACGCAGCTCTAACTTTTTTCTATTCTGTGCTAATCTAAAAAGCTCTACCTACCCTTCACAACCTAAATTTCTAATAATTTGACTAATATAGCTTGGTGTTACGTCATCATCGAACAATTTGGTATTGGTGGCAATAAATACCATTAGTGCGGGTACCCTACAGTTTAGTAAAGCATTTATGCCGGCAGCGGGAGTGCGTGAAGTGAGACAGTCGTACTCGAACCATTACAGAAGACAGTTGCACGAGGGCTTTTGGAAGCGACACCGACACCCAACGTGCGTGTTCTTGGTTGTCCGCGAACCTTTTGTGTGTGACTTTTATTGCCCACAGCGGCACAGGCTTTAAGGTATTTATACCCTTCATTAAGTAGTTTGTTGTAGTTGCTTTATTTATTACATAACCGCTCCACTGCCATCGGTATTGCTACAAAAAGCAATTGGTCTTTCCTTATAATTAACATATCTAGATCACCTTAACACCCCATACATTCACTTGGTCTAGGTCGTCCTATATCCTTCTATCTTTTTCCTATCCACCTGGCTCTACATAGATATTAGCAACCTGATGGTTGTTAAAGAACTCCAACATGTATACATGATTCCCATTTATAAGGAAATGAAATATTACCTGGTTATCCGCTTCAAAAAAGGAAAAGTGTTAAAATTATATGTTATGGTAAGGCTTAAGCAACGAATCGCTGCCAACATGCCAGACCGCTACCTGATTGTGAGTTATGTCATGGTGACATTTAGTTAACTGATTTTTTTTTTATTTTGTTTTCGAACTTACTTAAAGTCGGTTTGACGCAGCTCTAAATTCTTTTCTATTCTGAGCTAGTCTAAAAAGATCTACATACCCTTCACAACCTAAATCTCTAATAATTTGACTAATATAGCTTTGTCTAGGATTTCCTACTCTATTTTTATTTGGTAGTCTATAATCTAAGACTTTACTAAATAGTCCCTCATGTCTTAACTGTTGCCCTATCATTCTATCTCTCCTGACCTTTAATTGTTTCCACATACAGGATTCCTCACCTATTCTTCTATAAACTTCCTCGTTTGTTACTCTATCTGTCCAACTAATCTTTAACATTCTCCTATAACACCAAGTTTCAAAAGCTTCTATCTTTTTCTTATCTACTTCTTTAATTGTCCAAGTCTCACTACCGTATAGTAAAACGCTCCATACGTACAACTTTAAGAAACTTTTTCTATTATCTAAACTAATACTATTAGCTATTAGTAAGTTTTTCTTTTTAAAAACATTTTTCTAGCTTGAGCTATTCTAGCTACTATATCCCTTCTGCTACGTCCATCCTTTGTAATTATACTACCTAAATAGCAAAATTCATCTACCTCCTCTAACTCGGTATTACCTATTTTTAATTTTGGTTTAGAACTAGGCTGTAACTCACTTGTCATTATCTTTGTCTTTACTGAGTTAATTCTCATACTATAGTTACTCTGTAGTATCTCTTCTAAAATATTTGAAAACTCTTCTAACTCTTTTCTAGACTCTGCTATAATGGCTATATCATCTACAAAACGTAACATGTCTATTTTCTGTCCCTGTACACTAATACCTATCTCTTTTCTCTCTCTAGCTAATTTTAAAGCTTCCTCAATATAAACATTAAAAATCAAGGGAGACAGTATACAACCCTGTCTAACATCATTTCTAATCTTAGCTTCCTTTTCTATTTCATCAATCTAATTACTACGCTTTGGTTTTTATATAGACTGTAAATAATTTTTCTATCCCTATGGGAGATTCCTATTTTTTGCAAAACCCTGAACATAACAATCCAATTAACCCTATCAAATGCCTTTTCTAAATCTACAAACGAAATGAGTCTTTTTGTTTTTTTGTAACCTTTTTTCGATAATTACCCTAATCATTAGTATCGGTTCTCTAGTCCCACTGTCTTTACGAAAACCATATTGGTCTTCGCCTAAATAATTCTCAGTCAAAGCTTCTACTCTATTTTTAATTATTATTGTTGGTATTTTGGAAGCATGAGAAGTTAAACTAACCGTTCGAAAATTCTCACACCTATCAGCTCCTGCCTGTTTTGGGATTGGGATAATATATTTTTTTCGAAATCTATTGGAACCTCACCTGTGTCATATATTACTTTTACTAGTTCATATAATCTGTCTAAAGTTTTCTGACTTGCATATTTTACTAATTCTGCGGGAATATCGTCTATCCCTGGCGCTTTATTTAGTTTAAGATTCCGAACAGCTCTATCAAATTCCTCTCTTAATATTGAGAACCCTATTTCTACATCCTTTTCTTGGTCGTTCTCTAACTCATCCATATCGTTTCCCTTATATAAATCTTCTAAATATCTTTTCCATCTATCTGCTACCTCAACTTTATTTATTAGAAGCTCATTATTCTCGTCTCTAATACCATTATATTTTTTCCTATCTTCACCAAAAAACTTTTTAACTGCCCTGTAAGCCCTGTCTGTCTTACCTACTCTCAAATCATCTTGTATTCCCTTACAATTCTCCTCCATCCATTTATTTCTAGCTTTTCTACACTCATGTACTATCTTATTTCCAACTGTATTATATTTTTGCTTACTTTCACTATCCACTTCTCTGAAAGGTTTAAGCTTTTTTCTATTCTCTATTAAATGTAATATCTCATTTGTTACCCAGGGTTTTCTCACTTCTATTTTTTTCTTACCTATAGTCTGTGTTGCTGTATCATGTACAGTCAGTTTTATTTCTTTCCATCTATTTGCTACGTTCCCTCCTACAGCTATCTCTTTGCTCTTATTATCTAATACTTGTTTATATTCCTTTTTTTACCACACTATCATTAGGCTTACCTAGATCCCATCCCTCTCTTTCAACCCTTCTCAATTTTTTGAATTTTAGTTTACACTTCATTTTAACTAAGTTATGATCGCTATCTATGTCAGCTCCTGGATAACTACGACAGTTTATAACTTGGTGACTAAATCTTTGCTTAACTAAAATATAATCTATTTGGTATCTAGCCCTATCACCTGGCGCTTTCCAGGTATATCATCTCCTAACATGTTGTTCGAATAGGGTGTTTACAGTTACTAATCTATGTTCCTGGCAGAACTCAACTAATCTTTCTCCTCTATCATTTCGTCTGCCATACCCAAATTTCTACCATTTTCCCTCACTACCTTCTCCCACTGACGCATTAAAATCGCCCATAACTATTAAATTTTCATCTCTTTACTTTTCTCACTATACTATTTATATCCTCGTATACCTTTTCTACTTCCTCATCCTCGTACTGAGTTGTTGGCATGTAAACCTGTACTAAAACAGTGTCTGTGGGTTTTGTACTCAATCTAACCATAATTATTCTATCACTAAATTGTAAGTACTCTTTAACTTTATGCCCTAATCTTTTACCTAACACTATTCCTACCCCTGCCTGTCCATTAGTTGAAGAAGTTGTAATTATTCTATAATTATCTTTCCAAAAGTCATTACTATCTGGCCATCTCACCTCACTAATACCTAAAATGTCCAGCTTTCCCTTTCTCATTTCGACTAATAAATTCGTTAACTTATCTACTCTAAGTATTGACCTTACATTCCAAGTCCCTATTACTAAATCGAACTGTTGTTTTATATTCTTACGATGATGAGCACCAAGTACCCCCTCCCGGAGATCCGAATGAGGGAGTATTTTACCTCCGGACAAGAATTTTACTTGTGAGCTTTCCATCATATATATTTCGTGTTTTAGGCCACACACACCTGGGAAATATTGTGGTAGGTTCCCATATCTTTCCACAACGCAGTTTTTAAAGATTTTAGCAAAAAGCAGTATCCGTCACGGCCAACCCCCAACAAGCTTGTAAATTATTGAGGATCTCCCGAGACCAACCGACCCTCCTCCAATATCTTTTAGCCAGCAAGACTGCTGCCCCTTGCTGCGCCTTTTAATCGCCTTTTATGATAAGCAGGCTTACTATAGTAGTATTCTTTATCCCCTACTATAGGGATAGGTCGGTACTTATGTCCCTACAATTTAAGTAATTTTAATCAAAGTCTCTTCCTTAGATTGAGTTGAATTACGTGTTATGTGTTGTGTAATTGAAAAGAGTTGCATTTTAATATGCAGTCTTTTTCGTTTCAGGAAAGCCTTAACCAAAGTTTAGCTAAAACTATTTTCGCAAGTGGTGCACCCTTGTCAATAATTGAACATTCACTATGGATAGAATTCTTCAAAAAAATTTGTCCATCTTATAAACCACCATCGAGGTATCACCTTACTTACACATACCTTAACCTTTACCGCAAGCGCGGTTTACTAGACACCACAGCAGTTGGTAGCGCTAATCTTTGTACAGATTTTGGCGCGCCCATCTGTCAATGACGTCACCAATGCACAAATTTAATACGCAATTAACGAAAAATATAAATTTAAGACAATAGTTAATAACAGCGAAATACTCACATGAATATGTCCCTGAGTTAAAGTTGGCTTCTGTTGAAGTCCATCAGGGCTACTGATGGCCCTTTTAAGGCAATTAACGGTGGGTACGCCCAATGCTCTTCCAAAGCGCTCGAACCAGCTCCGGCAGTCGCAGTTGCTACCAGGACTTGTTCATCTAGGGTCGTGGCCTCCGGTTCTCCCTAGGCTGCTTACTAATTTATCACCTACCTATGCAGGGAACGGATAAGGAAACATGGTATAAGGGCGATAAACAGAAAAGCAAGGCAAGGATCTACATAGATAAAGATAACGATACGTTACCGAAAACGTCCACTGCACTCGAAGTTTCAGGCAAAACAGCCATGTTACAGAGTCTCACGGACAACCTTCTCCCACTTTTTTGTCCTTTCACGCGTCGGCGCGAAATTATTCGTCCAACCCACTTTTGACGTGACGGAAATACGCGCACCGAGTCTTTGGAATTTATGGCGCGAAACTTCCGCACATCAAAATTACACTAAAACAATGTTTAGTGCCAATTTGGCACGTAACAAAGTGAGATTACAAATCAACTAAGTGACTAACAACGCTTACATTGACAATGTGATGACTGGAGTAACATCAGGAATGAATCAATAATAAACTTTGTTGTTACAAAGCCAGAGCCACTGTTTGTGAAATATTGTCGCAACAAAGAACAGACACAATGCACCTTACTTAGCTGAGTTGATAATCAACGTATTTGAAAATTAAGGCCCTGAGAAGTTTTTGGTAATCATTGGAAACAATGCTTCCAACATGCGAGATGCTTTGGCGTTGGTAAAGAAAAAGTACCCGTCACTTGTACCATTAGGTTGTCTAGCTCACCTTTTACACCTTCTGTGTGAGGACACCTTAAAATGCAATACCGTCAAATCCTTTATGGCTACTGTCGTTGACATAGTAAAAACTATAAAAAACAGTCATGTCTTAAAAGCACTGTTTGACCGCTTTCAATTGGACAAAAATTTCAAAGATAGGATTTCTTTGAAACTGCCTGGGCAAACAAGATGACGAAGCAACTTGTTCTGCTTACAGAGTTTGCTATCAAACAAACTTGTGCTTCAAAAACTAGCTGTTAGCGAGGAAGTAGAAATCACATCAAACATGAAATGTCGGATGCTTGATGATGGCGTGTTTTGGGTCAGAGTTGAAAAAATGGTGAACACCTTACACCCAATCATTGAACTTATCACTGCATTCGAGTCAAACACTCCGCAGATCCACAGGGTTTTCACAAAATTTAACAATCTTCAAAAAAATCATAAAAACGGGATTCCAGTCTCCTCTAAAGAATTCTGAAGAGAAAGAGGTGCTGAAAAAGTTAGAGAAACGGATGGAGTTTGGTGTGGGGAAAATTCATCTTGCTGCTGATTTGTTGAATCCTTCTCAGGGTTGCAAACGTAAACCTGAAAAGATTATACTTATTGCATGTGGCGGTATTTGTATTGATTCTTTGCGAACCTTGTCGTGTGTCTCATAAATCTGACTACTTTTATTTAGAAATGTAAGTGGTATTCCACCATTTCAACCTACTTTTTTAAAGTGATAAGAGATTGTATTTTAATGTGCTAATACAGTGAAACGCTTAACGTTAAAAAAATTCTTTCAGTTAACAAGTAAAAAGTAAAATACAAACATCTAGAGTTAGTTATGTTCTGTATCGTATACCATCCTGGCCACTATGCACAGTGCTTACTAATTATTTATTCTCAATATGGGATCTCTGTTTTTATGAGAGATAGCGTTTTGTTTATATGAGACAAAATGTACCTGAGGTAAAGTTGTATTAAATCACGTAAATAAAATTTCGATATTTCTCCTAGTGTAGGCTTTATAATAAAAAAGATTTTTCTTTTTTTTTATAATTTTGTCAATGGCTGATTTATTTTAGCACACAGTGAAATTTAGTTTACACTTTCTAAAGGCAGTTTTTTAATACAAATTTAATGTTACATTTAGATTTTTGAAGAATATGATCATGGTTCAGTTACAATGATCAACTTTAACTTTTTCTTTCTTTCATTATCCCCCAGTCTTAACCTTGAAATAAATTGTATTTATATAGATGGTGTTTATGAAATCTGAAAATCTTATGTGCAATAGGTTTAGATATTCCATCATTATGCGGAATTTGACAAATTAGTATGTTTGGCTTTTCAACAATTGTGTTAAGTACATAATCCTTATGTATACAGGGCTTTTCACGACGACCATGCATCAGAAAGTACAAGAAATAGAAGTATGAAGTTTTGTAAATGGTGTTATTTCGAGATGCCGAATCGATCTAAAATATTTTCGTTTTGATAGCACTTCCAGTTGTACCGGAAGTTGATGTTATTTTTGTTATTTTAAATGTAACACCCTGTATATTTTTGCATTTGTAAATTTTACACAATTTTAAGTTAAATTCGTTTAATAAGTCATATCTCAATATTTTACAGTTTCCGAGATAATTAGATTTTTATGTTTATTTTGTAAAAAAACGATATATTTTCTTGAAAATAATGTACATTTAAATTGACAGTTATAGGAACCAATTATTAGCAGATTTGATATTTAAAAGTATGATAAATATTTCAATGTATTTGTTTCTGTTCAATACCATCCGAGGTGTTCAAAATTTTTACTTAAAGTTTCTAACTGAAAAAATCTAAAAAATCAATTTTCTAAATGGAACACATCCCGAATATTTCTACATTTTTAAATTGTTCAATTATTTTTAAGATAACTTTATGTAACAAGTCCTATTTCGATATTTAACAGTTTTAAAGTTATTTGATTTTAAAGGTATTAAATGGTTCTACTACAATAATAGTAATAAATATTGGCATTATGAAAGTAAGAGTGTTATAGTCCATGCGCAACTATCATAGTCTAAGGTATAACCGTTAAAGTCCCGCGCGCACGTGTTCAGAGCTACTACGATAGTTGGCAATACCTACTAAAGCATACGTAATATTGCAGAATAAAGCTATTACGTCATAATTGCGTCTCAAATTGTATCGCACCAAAAATATTTATTGTGATACCAGAGGCGCCTTTAAGAAAAAGATAAAATGTACTCACAAAATAATGTGGAGCTCTTCACGACCTGACGGTTATTCTTGCGGCAGAAGCCATATTTATTTCCATTTTGGGTGTGGGTCGGGCTTTGCGCTTGTTGAAACCAGATTTTCTGTCTTCCCTCTTCTTGTTTGTAGCGGTACGATAGGAGTAAGGTGAAGGCAGAGTTGCGATAGGGCAAGAGGTAAAAGGAAACCTACATTACCTGAAAGAGAAGACAAAAAAAAGACACAGATAAACCTTACTGTTAGACGTCTAGTTGGCTAATGCCGTCATGTCGGAAAACGCCACTTACTTCCTTACTCCACGTCTGCGCATTCTCTTGCACCGACACAACTGTTCGAAGTGACGGAAATGCACAAGTCTATTTGAAATAATGGCGGGAATTCAGTCACATATTTAAAACTTAAACCAAAAATGATACATAGCCGATTTTCGGCATGTAACAAGTGACCTTGAAAAATAAACTGTATGTCAATTTGGATGTGTCAAAGTGGTTTAAGGAATATGTTGTTTATTTGAAAATAAAAGACATTATAATTTATTAAAATTATTTAGAATAGAAATTTAATGAAGGTTGAAAAGAATAAATGAACAATTAATGTATATATTTTAATAAGGTTATTATGTGTTGATTTTTTTATTGCCTGTGGCGTTAATGAATTTATAGCAGTTCTAACTCTATCTTTGGTTGTGATTGAATCTGAATAGACAACGTTCTTTAAGTAACCTCAAAAGAAAAAACCTAGTGGATTACTATCTGGAGTTTTCGGAGGACCATCGAATTAGACCATTATTTGTAATCTATCGGTCTTTAAAAATTTCTGTTAATAAACCACCAACCAATCAAATGGTAATTGTGACATAGTGCACCATTCACTTGATACCATTTTGTATTATTGGCTGCACGTCATTTCTTAGCATATGTATGTACCTTTCTCTAGTATAATTTTTATTGTAAAAAATTCGAGATAAAGAATTGAGTCACAATTAATGGCCTAAAATACATTAAATTGCTATTGCTCTTCAAAGTTTCTTTCACGGATTACATGTGGATTTTGCAGAACCCAATAATTGCCGTTGTGCCTACTAAATACACAATTTTTAGTAAATTTAACTTCGTCTGTCTAAATTATGTTTTTTAAAGTTTTAGTCCTCTTGACTTTTACTTAGCAGCCACTCAAAAAAACTCAACCCTCCGAAGCAAATCAGGTTCTTTTAAATGTTGGATGCAGTAAAGTTTAAATGGATGCCATTTGTGTTTGTTAATTATACGATCATGGTGACATACGATATACCTATTTCTCTTTCAGCTTCATGTAATGATGCAGTAGGGAAAACAGAAAAATCCTAAGACAGTGATTTCATTGTCTGCATTATCAACCTGCGGCTTTCTGCGTTTCATGTGTGGAAGTAATGCTCCATTCGTTCTACAGTTTTGAAGCAGGCGATTAACAGTATTCTTATTAGGCTTTTGAAGATTCAGATATCTTTCTGCAAATAGTCAACATGTTAAAAAATGATTCTCAATCTCAAGTTATTGCATTTATATGAAATTTAACTATATAAAAATTAATCAGCTGATTTCACGTTAAGCGTATTGGCTACCTTAAAAATCACTCCCAGGATGCAACACAAATTGAATGCACTCATTCTTCTAAACTTTAAAATTTTCACCTAATGTATTCAAATCAAACATTAATAAATCAAAGTCATCTTCAATTTGTGTCATAAATGTCAAACTTAAAAATTTTCATTATTTTGACAACGATCCTAGATCATGGATCGAAACGTAAAGAAAGTTGATTTTAACAAAAAAAACAACTTTGAGTGGTTTATTTCCTAAAGAAGATTAAGAAAAATACAAAACAAACCACAACAAACATACAGGGAGTATTTAATAGTCAACAAGTTTGACATTCATCGTAAATAATTATTAAATTTAAGAAATCTTCATTACTATAACCTAATCTTGACATTTTTACTATTTTATACTCAATCTAATACTTACAAGTAATAATGACAATTTGAAGTTTCATATCACCCTACAATTTTTTTCCAAAGCCTCCTACGTTTATAATGCCGATATTTATTACTATTATTGTAGTAGAACCATTTAATACCTTTAAAATCAAATAACTTTAAAACTGTTAAATATTTAAATAGGACTTGTTATATAAAGTTATCTTAAAAATGATTTAAAAATGTAAAAATATATGGGATGTTCCATTTAGAAAAATTGGTTTTTTAGATTTTTTAAGTTAGAAACTTTAAGTAAAAATGTTGAACACCTCGGATGGTATTGAATAGAAACAAACACATTGGAATGTTTATCGTACATTTGAATATTAAATCTGCTAATAATTGGTTCGTATAAGTCAATTTAAATGTACATTATTTTCAAGAAAGCATATGGTTTTTTTTTACAAAATAAGTAAAAGGCTAAATAATTTAACTTAAAATTATGTGTAAAATTTCAAACGTATATCTATTGTACTTTCTGGGAGATGTCTAATGCACGGTCGCCGTGAAAAGCACTGTATAGTGTCTATTGGATTGCCTAACATTCTCACCGATTATCCCCAATTTATTGTATGATATTTATTTTTCAATAAAATCCATCTACATCGAATGCTCAGTGATAAAACATGGCGCTGCGAACTAGATCCTAAATTGATGTAAACATACTGCGATTTAATAAAATATTTTATAATTAACAAAATGAAATACGAAACCATTAATTAATAATCACTATGAAAATTAAAATAAATTGATACCAATCCTCAGTTTCAAATAATAATAATATAATAATAATAATAAACTTTATTAACACTTCAGCTATCAGTATACATTAATAATTTATAATAATAATAACTTAAACATAATATCATCCATAAACAAGTAATAGTAATCATTCACAGATAGTTAACTAGTTTAAACTAATTAATCTGACAACACTTGTTGAAGCTTTTATCACTTCATTCAATCATAATATCTAATAAATTCTTTTAAGAACAAAAAGTTGTATGTATTGGTTTTCTTTGTATATAAAAATTATCCTTATTTCATGTATTATAATTCTGTGAGGTAGTAGGGCATATTACCAATCTTAACCTTGTGTCTAAAGGTTAATGAACGTAGTTCCACAAGGTCCCTAACATTAAGCCAATTTAAAGTTATCAATATATTATTTATCTTTTTGTATTGGCTGCACTTTAACATGGATCTCATTCCTCTGTTTTGTAAGATTTGCAACCTTCTTAATGCTGTTTAATTATCTAAATATAAAATACTAGCACAGTAAACAAAAGGTGGCCAAACGGTAGTTTTAAAAATTGTACATCTAGTATAAGCTGATAGGTATGACCCTATTCTTATTATTAGAAAATACATTACATTTGATTTTTTTCCAATGCTCCAACCGAAGGTACTACATTTGCCAGGAAGCAAGTTTTTGTTTACCTGGAAATTTTGAATTTTACGTGCATGACGGCACACACACATGAGACTTAACATTTTACCTCTCATCCGAAAGAGGCCCTGTTTTTATGAAAAATGCTCGCTTAACATTTTTCAAGCGAATCGTGGTGGGAATCGAACCCGCGCATGTCAACTGAGCCATGGAGCCGCCTCCGTTAAGAAAATGCACACATTTGATTTTCCAATGCTCCACCCGAAGGTTTTGTGAAAAGGCTTGCCTAACTTTTTTCAAGCGGATCGTATTGGGATTCGAACCCAGGACCTTGAGTTCAATAGTCACGTGCATATCAACTGAGCCACGGAGCCACCCAAGTAAAGGAAATACAGGTGAAAATTGGAAAAGGTGGTTACAACAACATTTTGAAATTTATTCAATTGCAACAGAACTGGACACGAAACCCGAAAAAAATTCAGTGTGCTCAATTACTACACCACATGGGAGAATCAATTTATATACTTAAAACATTTTTATTTACCGCGCAAGAAAGTGATCTAATTAAACTACTAAATCAAAAGCTCAACAATTATTTTACACAAAAAAGGAACTTACCTTATGAATGCTAAAAACTTTTTACATCAAGACAAAGTCCACGTCTAAAAATCGAACAATTTGTGATGAAATTAAAAAAAAAATTAATGCAAATTTGGAAACGAGCAATTACAGGATTATCTTATAAAAGCGATGGTCATTTAGGATAACAAAGATGACATTATGAGAGAAAAACTGCTGCAATATAAAAACGAAGGGCTCAAGTAATAGAATTTTGTATACGAATGGAAAGTTTGAGAAAAAGTCTTCCATTAATGCAAGAAAAGGAAAACATCGACTATGAATAGAAAACAGAGAATATGAAATAGATACTATTAGCCATAATCATAATGGGCAATCATGGCTTTGTAGAACAGGCAGTAGAAATAGTTGCACAAGGTCAAACTCGAGCAAACTATTGTCCTTCAGTTGCAAAATATGTACTGATAACCAATATAAGTAATATCAACAATTGTACAAAAGTGGCTGTACTCATTGAATCAATAAATGTTCTGCTTATGGAAAATATTGCCATATTTGCAAAAAGGCAAATCATTTTGCAAATATTTGTAGAAATAAAAGTAATAGACCTATTGGTAACAAGATTAATTTAGAACGTGAAGATTTGGTAACTGATAAGCATCAACTCATCAAATGTACATCGACATCGTACAATTACTTTTTCCATAAGCTCGAATATCAATGTATATACTGGGATTAAAGTAGACAGATTCTAGTACAAATTTAATTCCTGTATTTAATTTAAGAGAGCTGGAGCTACATGTTAAAAAGAAAATAGTTTCAACAAATCAAACCTTATCAACCTATACAGGTGGAAACATTCCAATTATTGGTAAATGTTATTGAGATTTAAAATTTAATGTTTAGTTCTAAATCAATTTCAAAATATTTTAATCTCAACATAACTCTAATCACAGTAGATGCTTCACACTACACAGGGAGCTGTTTTACACCAAAATAATAAACCATGTGCTTATGGTTCTTGTTTCTTAACAGTCTCTCAAAAAAAATTATGAACAAACAGAAAAAAAACTTCTAGCAATTTGCTTTGGTTTTAATAAAATTTTACCATTATGTTTATGGGCAAGAATTCTATGTAGAAACAGATCATAAACCACTTATTACTATTTTCAAAAATCATTAAATCTCTGCCCACCCAGGCTTCAATACATGAGGCATGAGGCTATCACTTCAAAAATATAACGTAAATTCATTTACAGAAGTGAGATTCTTTTAGTCGCAGATACTCCTTCAAAATTAAACTAGACTGAAGAATTAAAAGACAATTTAGATTTAGAATTGTAAGATTGCCTACTACAAATTAATATTCAAGTATCAGACGAAAGATTAAAACAACTAATAACAGCAACAGAATAAGATGAAGAGCTATGCCAAATTAAACTTTATCTACAGAATAAATGGCCACAAAAAAATCAAAAATGTACCAGTAATCTAAAACTATTTCATAAATTAAAAGAACTAACTACATCGAAACAAGGATTGCTATGTATCAGGAACAGACTAATCATTTCAAATACACGGAGAAATAAAGTGCTATATGGATATACAGGGAACTTATTCTTATTAATAACATTAAAATTAAAAATGTCAAATTTATTTACAAATCGAGTCATGGGTATTACGATTTGTTAAGCTTTTTAGATACTTTTTGAATTTTGTCCGCTCGAAGAACCATTTCGGTGGTAGGCAACTAAGCCACCATGGACAGTTTTAGATTTTAAACAATTTATGTCTCTTACACTTTTCCCGTAAAATAAATAGGGAAGCAGGAAAATGCATAAGTATGAATTTACATGTAAATCCATCTATGTTAATTCGTCCCTAACATTTAAGGCCTGGTCATAATTGTCATGTAGGTCCTTCTGAAAAGTCTCCCTAAAATTTGTATTGTCACAAATGATCTACACCTACTCTGGAAATCAAGTCCTACCACCCAGACTTGCATTACACATCACCCTATAGTAATACCCTCTGAAGATGCTTTCCAATTCGGACGCCAAAACCTCCAGCTTTTTGCTAAGCTTCCTCAGGGATATTCGCCACGACTGCTCACTTGCTCTGTGAAAATAATATCCTAATATTCGAAAAATAAATAAAATTTGACTGCAAAAGTACATCACGCTTTATTGGAACATTAATTTGCAATTCAAAAATTTTACTCACATTCTTTATACACTTTGGATTTATCAATTTACATCGATCATTAAATGAAATTAACTGGGCTTATCCTAAACTTTACTTTAAACCCCAGGTCTATTACGAGCTCATAGTAAAACCTTTCTGTACCTATGTGCTAATTACTACACTGAAAAATTACCAAAAACCCTTTTTCTTTATGCAAAAGCCAATATTACATTTTCATTTCATAATACAACTCCTTCTCAAAGTAAAATTGTCAATTAAAAATGTCCTTATAATACAACAAAATCCACAAATATCACCAAATTGTCATAATCACCAACAAAATCACAATATTCAAAAGTTTTAAAGGTTGAATTACCTGGATTAAGCACCACCAGCTCTACGTTGAAATCATCTCTGATGTGGTCATCGCTCTAGACTGCCTGTTCAAGAATTGCTCCAGGTGGCCTTTCACCATCAGGAACTGCACGCCTCCACTCAGCTTTCTCAGCTACTAATGCACGGTACTTCCATGCTCCCGTACATCTGCTACTGGTCCATCAACATACTCGACTTCTACTAGAGCACACCAAGCGCTTCCAACCATATGTAGTAAAAAAATCTACTTACTTTTCTACCAGCTTTGATTATTAACGGTATTTTAGATATTACAATTGCAATATTATCGTTGCACCAACTTAATTGTAATAACAAGAATTTAAACTCACTTATACACTATTACACGAAGCTTGGTTGAAGATCAACAAGGAAATAAAAAAGAGAGCCCTAACTGCCTCGTCGTTGTTTAATAACCTCCGAATTCCACCTCTGGATCGTTACACGCCATACCCTAAGCACACTTCTCGGTAAAATTCTCAACCGTTCACAGATTCCACGAATTCCCCCACTCCACAACAACTAACAGTCGTCTCATTCTGCAAAACCAGCCATTATCCTTGAGTTTTTCTTCGTAAACTTTGCATCCGTCTCCAACTGTCTCAAAGATCCGAGAATTCCACTTGCAAAACAAGCATTTTAGTTCGATCTCCTCATTAAAAATATCTAACGGCTGTCACTTTCTACGAAATTGCCGGCAACTAAATTCCACCCAAGCACCAAAACATGCCTCTTTCATACGCGCACATCCGATCGCCTCATTCTAACTTGCATTCATACTATACTGTTCCTTGTCTTCTATGTTTCCCCAGTTTTCAACGTTCGTTATCGATTTTTGTGTATCCTTGTCTAACTTGTGTATTATGTTACCTTACCTTCATCCCCCGCTTATTTACAAGTCTTATCCCAACCAACCAACCAACTCTGTCTGTAGCCTCTACAATATTTTCCATTACCCTCTTTAACAAACATCTTATGCAAACACGTAGCATCTTCCTCCCACTTATTTACCTTTAAAAATCTCTGTTCGGTCTCTTTGTCGCACGTTGTCGTTGTTAAATTTATTTTAAATTCTTAGTTGTAAATCAAATCCTAAAGCTGTCATCCCTTATCCCGTTACATCCTGTCGTAAAACCTCCTTTGTGCATGTGAAAATTAAGTAGAAAAGGGGAGGTGACAAAACACTCTACGCGATATCGAAGCGCAATGGTCGGTTGTTCGTTCGGTAAAGTGAGTTAGTCAATAGTGCCGCCGAATTTATCGATAAACCCCTAAAAAACTCAGTGAAAGTGCAAAGTAACACATACTATAAATTGCATACAGTCCACTTAGTTGAAGAGTAAGGAACTACATCTTAGAACAATTAAACAAGCGCGGAGGTAGTCGATATAAAAATTTATAAGACCCCTCGCACATTAAACAATCTCTTTGTCTTACAGACGTTTCAAAGTCAACGACAACTCACCGTATGATATCTTCCGTTCTTTGCTATCTCTTTAAAAACATAGTCTTTCCCTTTATATCATCAATTCATTTCTATACTTGTAGCGTTCACGTCTTATCTACCCTAAACCAGCTGTTTGTTTTCAAACTATCTTTTGCTACGAATCCTAACGTCTGTTGACAAGCTTTTAAACTCAATACGAAGAACATGTTTACAAAGCTAAACTTTTACTGGAAATATTTTGTTTTAAAACGCTCCCTAATGGTTAACATGATTCTTGACTACATTTTCATATTTACAATGCTAAAACCTTTGAAATTATCAATGTTCCAGCTTTATATTACCTTAAACTACGTTATGTACACTAACAAAATAATTATGCTTCAAATATTTGTTCCATAAAAATGCACCCTCCTTAATTATCAATTTTTATGCTACTACTGAAAAGCCCTACTATCACTATCTCTACATGCTAATTATATGTTTATAAGCACGGACTTGTGCTTCTTTACCCTAATACTAACATGAAGTAAAATTAATCGCAAAGCCTATCTTAACTAATAAATACCTACGTTTTAGCTTTAAAATATTCTAAATAATTTCTGGACTGCTATATACATGATGTACCCTATTAAAATGTCTTACTTGACTATCTCCCATCATGTCTAACCTAAAAATCCATAGTAATATTTAATTATTCATGAAAAGCAGAAAAGGAAAAAAATCAAAAGGTCTTAATCCAGTGAAATTATTATCTTTACTGGGATTTTTCTTATAATGCATTACAATTGAGTTCCTTCATAAGCTATGTATTGGTCAATAAATGTATCACTTGGTAATCAAACAATGCTGAACTCTATGTCCAGAGATATATCTTTGCTACTCATGGCAAATTTATATTTCAACAACCCTAAGAAACCATAGGACTGTTCCAAAACCTATTATGTAGTACATTGATGTTGCAATAGTTAAATTCAAAGACTGATACTCCTTCAAACAATTCATACTTTTGAAACCAGTCAAAAGGGCTGTCAGGTATGGTGCCGATGGGACCTAAAAATTGATTATATTGGCCATATTGAACATATAGTTTGGGAAAGCAGAGACCACACAAGAGGATGCACTTGGAGAAAGAGTCGTGAATAAACTGGTATCCACAATTAGATACTACGATGTCTGCTTATGCTTTGATCGATTTTTTACTTCAGTTAATCTTGTTGATAATATAAATTTTCCACTGTCACTACATGCTTGAAAGGATGTAAGAATGTTCCCAGATTTGAATGAAAGTTGAAAAGATGCAAATGCCGTATGGTAGGAAATCCCAAAGGAACTCTGGCAATCACATGGCAGAATACAAAAGACTTTATTGACTTGAAAACCTTTATCTGCCTGTCATTGATAAGACGAGCATAAAATGAAAGACGGGCCAGAAGTAGAGGTTGATTGTCTAGAAGCCATCTACTTTTATAATAAATACATGGAAGAAGTAGACCTCGTCTACATGACTACATTTACTACACTTCTATTGGTGATACATTTATATGGTGATAGTTCTTTAAAAGTCGGTAATACAGTTAAAAGCCGATAATACAGTTACCAAAGTTCATGAAATACATCGCGCAAGCGCAATGAATAAAGCGAGTGACGCCTCTAGCGGAGGGCAGCGCGAACCCTTTTACAGGTTTCGCGTGGCCAACTACCATGACGTCATCATTACCCCAAATTATATTGCGCCATAATCGGACATATAAAAAATTAAACAATGAAAGATAAAAGCGAATAATTTTAACAAACAGAATACTCACATAAGATATCCGCTACATCCCAGAGGGATTAAAGATGGTGATTCTTCCGAGCTGCTAGCGGGGCATGGACATCAGGGTCGTGGAGTCCAGTTTGCCGAAGGTTGCTGATTACCTACCTATGCAGGGAATGACGGAAAAAAACAGGTAAGGGTCGACAAACAAAAGATAAGCAAGCAGGATATCTACATAGGCAAAGCTAGCGATACGTTACCAAAAAAATGACCACTTCACTCGACGAACCCAGGCAAAAAGCCACGTTTCAGAGCGTCACGGAAAAAACCTCTCACCACTTTGTCCCTACTCTTTGTCTTTTTCACATCCGCACGAAGTTATTCGTCTACCCCTCTAGGGTCACGCCATCTGCGCAAACTCACTATGACGTATCGGAAGTACGCCTAGTCTATTTAAAATTCCCGCGCACCGCGTCTTTTGAAATTATGGCGCGAAACTTCCGTACATCAAAACTTAACCTAGAAACAATGTTTAAGTGCCGATTTGGCACGTAACACATTATATGACATTGATAAGAAGTCACAAAAACGATGGAAATAAATTATTACAAGCTATTCATGATGGCAGTTTACAATTCATACATTATGTATAAAGAAATCACCCACAAACGGGTCACATTTATTAAATACCAGGTGCCTGTTGCTGGAAGTTTGATTGTAAAGGTAGGAAGACTGCTGTAAGGAAGCACTTGACAAGTTGGACAACATCTGAATAACTAAACATGGCTGATTACATGCCTCAGGAAGTCGATACTTGAAGATGTTGCTACAAATGCGCTCATAACAAAAAGGAGAAATGAACAAAATTCATCTGCTGGATGTGCAATTTGCCGTTATGTTTCAAATGCTTTACTCCATTCCATAAGTAACTGTTGGACATATACGTCCCAACATAAAGCCTATTGGGACACATATGTGCTATAACAATTATTATAAAAACTGAGAAATATTGATATTTATCGTGTTTTTGCTTATTGTTAAATTCAGTGATCATAAAAATCTTACTTATTAACGAAGAAAATAAATGAGCATTGAAAGAGTTAAACTCCTATGTTAATAATTATTAAATAATTGTAATAAAATAACAATTCTTTTACTTTCTCTCACTTAATTATCATGTTAGTTATAATTTATAATAACAAATTATACATTTTTGAAAAGTACAAAAAATATTTTAAATGATGGCATGGTCATAAGAAAAAAATGAAATTGGTCATTGTAACTGAGCTATGAGGACATTCTTTAAAAACCTAAATGCACTATTAAATTCTTATTAAAAAACTACCTTAAGAAAGTGTAAACTAGATTTTACCGTCTGCTAAAATTAATCAGCCTCCGATAATAAAAAAAAGAAAATTCATTCTTTTTGTTATAGCACATGAACTAAGTTAAATATCAAACTTTATTTACATGATTTAGTACAACTTAATACAATCTTTGTTTCTCATAATAACGGAGCTCCCCATGTTGAAAATAAGTTTATGGACCTCCTGTATAGAAAAATTTTTTTACATATTTTTGTTTTTAAACATATTTACATAGTGAATATTGTGAATACTCATGATTTTAGTGTATCTAAAATATTGTAGAAAGTTAATTTTTGTAACATTATACATAAGAAACTTATACATATTAATTTTTGTTTTAGCAACAGCTGTTATAACAGTGTACATTTTGTTTGGTATGAAGAAAGCAGAAGTAGTTGCAGATGATAACCATTCAGTCAGTAATATATTGAGCCACTTAAAAAAAATCGAAGATTTGAAACGATGTGAAGATGAAAATCGAATTGCCGAATTAATACCTGAATTGCATTGCAGTATTGAACGAGTGCCTTCGTTTTATCATAATTCTAAAGTGGTTAGTTCCTTTTTTTAATAAGATATTTTTCTATTTGAAACTTTTCTTTACAAAATAATTTGAAATTTTTAGGAATAGCAGAATACTCATGTTAGAAAAGAGAAAACAAATACAATTTTAAACTTAGGAGACTGAATTAAGATCTCTCTTTTATATTAATTTTCAAAACATAATGAACAGCAGAAGTTGCTCAAAATAAAGTATATACTGCATTCTACATCAGTTAAAATAATTTGCTACCAGCTGCATTAGTATTTTTTTAAGATGACCGTACAAGTATTGAGGTACTTCTGAAAGAAGCAAGATCATATTAAAAATTTTTCACAATATATCTGTGTAAAGAATAGTCAACAATCAGGGGCGTAACGTTTATTCCCACGACCCCTGCGGTACAGGTGTCCAATCCTCAAAGGACCTGGCGACTGCTACCAATATAACTTATTCACCAAATAACTTCAGAGTTCTTTCTTTTCCTTATTCAGTTGAATTGAATTGAAATTGATCCTTTTTACAACAAAATTCTTTTATGAGAAAGTGTATAAGAAAATGTATTATAATAGATGGAGTTCATCTCATAGACAGTTATCAACTCGATCCTAATTCTACAAATTACGAAATTAAAAATTTATTACCATAACTTTATGTAATTTTATCCATATACAGGGTGGTATTAGTTTTGTCATTAAATTGAGGAGGTAATAGAGATTGATTAGCTAAACAAAAAATCTATAAGGCATTTTACTCTTGGATCGATTTTTAAATGCTCGACCTATGTCAACTTAAGTAAAAGTTTTAGGACTACTGTTTTGTTACATGTTTACAAAAAATAATACTTATGCTAGTGTTATTTGGAATCATATCACGCACATAAATTGATTTCACAATATGTTCAAAATGACCACTACCTTTACGTAATTCACTAAACTAGATTAATATCTTTAATTACCTATATTTATTAATTAATTTTTTTATACGGTTAACACCGGCCGCGGCTACTCCATGGGGGCTCAAAGGCTAGAGCCCTCCAGGTTATATTAAGGAATAGGTACCGTAAATAAACTTTTCGGCATAAATTAATTCATCGTAAAATGATTACTCAAAACTAGAGATCGAATACATTAATGCTTTCAGCCCGGCATTTTTAAGTGGTCTCAGTAAATAAATTGTAAATGCAACGTTTACAGTTTACAATGATGTATGGTGCCGGAAACAGATATAAATAGTAAACATATCCCGCCGTCGTCCTTTCGTAAGCAACCACATCTAATCGTTTTAATGAAAATTAACACCAAAATGCATATAATTCTTTTAAGATTTGTGGTTCAAATGATCAAATGTAACACTTATATTAATACTTAGCGGCAGTATCTGTTGGTAAATCAAGGCGTGTTTGTGTTGTCTGGTACTAATTTGCGTGAGCGTAGAGATTATTTCACTTGTTTTCGTTGAAAGTAAAGACCGTGTCTTGTTTTGTGAGAGTAGTTGTAGTGTATAATTTTGAATATTATTTTGAATTATTTAAGATGACTGAAAATAATATTCGTAATATAGTCGAAATTAAATTTAAAACTCTTCCATTAGCAGAAAAGGTGAAAATTAAGAACCTAGGGTGTTCGACACCGGATTTAAATCTGAAACAGGTAGATAAGGTTGGAAATTGTAGTTTCACAAGGCATTTTTCAAAAGAAATTTATAAAAAATGTCAGTGGATTTCCGGATGCTCTCAATCGAATGCTGTATTTTGTTTTCCTTGCCATTTATTTTATTGTGACGGAATGGACAAAACACGGTCGGAAAAAGACTTTAGAGATCTGAAGCATATAAACGATAGAATAAAAAAGCATGAAATTAGCAAGTACCATATAAAGTCTTGCACGGATTTGGCTATGCTAGGTTCCGTGAACATTGCGGTTCAGTTAGATTCCGCATATAGGCAGAACATTATGAAGCATAATGAGCAGGTGACTAAAACTAGATACATTTGAAAAAAATTATCAATTGTATTACATTTTGTGGAAAATTGGAATTGGCATTGAGAGGACATAATGAAAAAGAAGATTCCAGAAACCATGGAATTTTGTTAGAATTAATTGATTTTACTTCGGAATTGGATGTAATTTTAAAAGAACATTTACACAAAGCGACTGTATTTAAAGGTACATCCAAAACTATGCAAAACTAGATTTTAGAAAGCATGCTTGCAGTGTGTTGTCAAGAAATTCAAGATCAAACTAAGTTTGTGAATTTTTGGCAATTCAGTGCGATGACATGACTGATATTTCAATTCAATGCCATATGGTAATTATAGTTAGATATTTCTACAGTGGAAATATTTATGAGAGATTTTGGACATTTCTACGAGTAATAGATGAAACAGCTAACGGTTTAACGGAGTGTATTGAGCAGGAATTAGATAAATTAATATAAAACTCGCCATCTAAACTAATTGCTCAAACTTATGACGGTACAAATGTTATGAGTGGTTCTGCTAGTGGAGTTCAGTCAAAAATAAAACTTAAATATAAAAATTCCCATTTTGTTCACTGTTATGCCCATCAATTAAATTTAATTATGCAGAAAGCAACTACTCAAAATGCTAAAGTTAAATTTTGTTTTGCTAATTTATCCGCAATTCCTGCTTTTTTGTCATTCTACTCACAAGTGTGACGTGCTAAAAGAAATAGTGAAGCGAAAATTGCACACTGTTGCTGCCACACGTTGGAATTATAATATTCAGACAGAACGTCAGATATGAGAATAGAGAAAACTCATCGAATGCTTTGAGGAATTAGAAGAAAATGCAATAAAACTATTACCTGCAGGGAAGCATATGGTTTGCATAGAATTCTGGAAGATCCTGATTTTGTGTTTTTTCTCAATTTATTTCATAAAATTTTTCCACATGTTGACATTTATTTAATCAGTTTCAAGCTAGAGATACAGACAGTGTTGCAATGAAGAGAAAAATGGAAGACTTTGAAAGGATAATAGCATCTGCTAGAAATTCAACTGATGAGATAGAAAAAAATATAATCTGTAATGATACTAAACGAAGAAAAATTAGTAACGTGAAAAATCGGAATTTGATTGCTAAAGAAGCGTGCGATACAATAGTTGTTCAGATGAATGACAGGCTCCATACCGAACTCATTTAGAAGCCGCATTTTTAGTAGACGTAACTAATTTTGATACTTACTCAAAAAAATTTCCAACATCGCATTTCCAATCGATTGTTAAGTGTTATCCGATGTTACAGTCAGACAAATTGAGGACTGAATTGGAAGTGATGTACTCAAGAACGGATTTTAAAAATATTTTAGGCGGCCTAAACATGCTTTCCTGGTTGACCCAAAATGGGTTAAATCAAACATTTGGCGAAACAATAAAATTATTAAAAATTATAGACACAACCCCAATGTCCACTGCCGAATCTGAAAGATGTTTTTCAACTCTTAATAGGATTACAACTTATCTAAGGAACACAATGACCGAAGAACGTCTTAATGCCTTAGCAATGATATCAGTCAAAAGTCAGAAGGCTTGATTTCGTATACAAGCAGTAAAATTATTATTACGTGACAATTTAGAGTACAGTGTGTGACTTTTTGTATATAAACCTATAAACAAGTATACAAGAATTAATGGGTCTGTGTGAGTGACTAGGCTGAATACACCAAACCACTGAAGGTGAGTTTTGCTTATATTATTTTGTATTATATTCATGCCATGAGCAGTTAGAGCCCTTCAAATAAAATCACCACGAGCTGCCACTGGTTAACACCATTATTATAAATTATAGTATAAATATCTATACAGGCAACTTAAATAACATTATGCGGCCATTTACTTAGACAAAATGCATATTGAATTAAATTAAATTCGCTAATTAGATTAATTAATACACGATGGATAAATAAAATAAGTGAAGTGTACAAACAAAAGTGAGATGCACAATAAAATAGCAATTGGATAGTAAAATATTACTACATAACATAGTAATGTAGTTTAACTAGAACCTACTCTGCTTGAACGAGACATAACATAATGATTTCTTTAATATATAGAGTACAATCAAACAGATGGAACGGATAATGATGCTTATTAATTAGTTTACACATCCTATCAATAGAAGAAAAATAACCAAAGTTGGTTCTATGGAACCCAATAAACAAAAGTTCATGATTCCTAGTAACCCTAGGAGGCACGTCTATACATATCTTCTGTAAAAGTGTAGGGCAAATAATATGACAATTAAAAACATTGAAGACAAAACCTATATCATTGGTACACCTCCTATCAGATAGAGAGCGCATATTCAAAACTTGACATGGCAGTGTGCTTGTTATTTAAAGTTATTTGAAGACTCAACTTATATAATATGTATTTAAGAAATCTAACCTGATCATGCTCAATCAAGTCAGAGTAACAATGGTAAATTGGATTCTAAATGTGAACGAACCAGAGAGGTGTATAATATTTTTATTGAGTTAATATTTGTGAAATGTTTAGTATTTGTTTTAATAAATTTAAACATACGCATTGCTTTGGCTGAAATATTTTTGATATGGGAAACAAATGTTAGGTCCTTATCAATTAACACTCCTAAATCAGTCAGTCGTCTCGGTTAAGAACTCTAAAGCTTGACTATTTAAAGAATAAAATGTCATGGACTGATTATGTTTTCTCTAAAATCTTAGGTAATAAAATTTATTAATGTTTACCTGCAGTTCGTTATGATCACACTATTCACAAAATCTATCAAGATCAGAATGAAGTAACAAATGATCATTAGGAGAATAAATAGACATCTATTTTAATATCATTTGCAAACAAAAGAAACTTAAAAATCGATTTAATATCATTCATGAACAATACAAATAAGATTGGACCCAGGTGAGAACCTTGCGGAACACCGGATTTAATTACAATTTTTTTTTATATATAATTTTGGATTTTAACAAACTGACTTCTCCCAATAAGGTAGCTAGATATCCAACCAAGCAAAAATCCTCCAATGCCAATTGTTGCAAGTTTGGTCAAATCTAGTCTATGGCTGATTGTATCAAATGCCTTTCTAAAATCATCATAAATACAATCGATGACGTCTTTCAAAAACAGTAGTAATAAAATCAACAATAAGTTGGTTGTGGTACAGCATCCAACACAGAAACCATGTTGCTCGTCAATAATTAAATTTCTAAATGTAAAGGTTAGGTGATCTCAGATAAAACTTTCAAAAATTTTTGTTATACAACTAATTAAGGAAATAGGCATATAATTAAAAATATTAGACTTATCACCTGATTTATGAACTGGAGTAACAAAACTAGCCTTCCAATAAGCAGGAAACACCTCTTCACTTAAGGACAGATTAAATAATATGAATAAGTGTTTTGTGATAATACAAATACAAATTTTTAAAATTATAGGTGGAACTCCATCAGGATCAGGAGATATATTTACATCAATATTGTTTATTTTTGAGTAAATGTCTGCTAAATCAATATTAAAATGTGAAACTTTGATATTAGATGAATTACTGTTTATAGTAGACATATTATGTCCACTACTACTAACTTAAACCGAAGAGAAATAGGTTGCAAATAAATCTGCAATCTCATTGCCTCCACAAGCCACCTCATTATTATAAAACATCGTTTGGAATTCCATTATCATCCCTTAGTCTACTAGTGAAACTCCAAAACCGTTAAACATTGTCAGAAATAGAGTTCTCAATATTACACACATAATTCCTATAACAATTGGTTCCTAATTTTTTTTGTCTATTCCTTAAGTTAGAAAAAATAAGGTAATCATGAACAGAGTTCGTAGACATATATCTTATGGGCCATTTTCTTTCTATAAATTAGAGATATGAGTTTACTTGAATATTAAGTAGGGAAATTGGAATGCCCGTATTTACGAAGAGGAACATACAGTCCAATTGTTTCATAAATAATGTTATAAAATACATTCACTGCCTCATTCAGTGGCAAATTGGATAATATAACATCCCAATCAAATCCTGCTAAATAATTCGCCATGAAACTGCAGTTAGCATTCCGAAAATCGTAAAATAATCATTATTATTTTCTAACTCATTTTTGACTGCACAAATAGGTGAAGTATACAAAGTGTGGGATGACGGTTTTCACAAGGTAGTAATATATCAGTTGCATAATTTACTCTAATGTTAGACATGCTAGAAAATACAAGATCCAGTAGAACATTGTTAGCATTAACTACATTATTAAGCTGATAAAGATTAAAATAGCCAGAATGTTCAGATATGTGAAACGAGGAATCTACCTCAGAAGTAGTACTATTAGGCTGAGAAATTGCATAGACACCAAAATCGTAATTACACCAACTTGTATACAGTATTGTAATCCTCAATCAAAATGAGCTTTGCGTTGTTATACATATTCTTTATATAGTGGACTGTTAACTCTTTCGCTGCTGAATTAAGGATGAAGCTGCACCACTTGTGTGCTGAATTAAGAAAATTTAAAAACGTATGTATACGGACGTAGCATTCAAAATTACATAGAACATATAATTACTGACAGCATATATATTATTTAATTTGTGGTACGTCATACGTTCATAGCATACCTGTCAAACTTAGTTATTGAAAAAATGCAAATAAATACTACACTTTTTATCATGTAAATAAAAATCAGTTGTGCTAAATATTTTAAAACTTTTCAATGTGTGAAATAGTTCAAAACAGGGTACCGTGCAAAGTCCGATGTCACAGTCGGGACAATAATATCCACTGTCGTTTCTTCTTTTTTGGTAATTGCTAAGCTTTCTTATCCATCAAACCGACATATCCTGCCATTATACAAGAATTTATACCTATGCACTATTTAACAGCAAAAGCACCTGCGACACGATTGAAAATCTGAACACGACTAAATCTAATAAAACTGCAAATACTTGTGATTTACGAAGTACATATATGCAACTATAAAATTTTTTTTACGGACGTAGCAGTTAAGGGGTGAAGCAGTGAGCTACATAGACATCCGATGAAGATTTTGGTGGCATATATACAGCTCCAATGATTAGAAGTAAATGAGCACACTCAAATTTAATGAATAATTGTTTTACTGAGTCACAATCCAATGATACAGAACTACTCAGAAAATTAGATTTCACAGCAATCATCACACCACCATCCCTACCCTACTACATGTACTAGTGAAATCACTATGATCCGTTCTATATATTACATTGTCTTTTAAGTTGAGTTTAACATTAGTAATATGATTAGACAACCAAGTCTCACTAAAAACCAGCACATCATAGTCTTCAAAATACCCCATAACTGCAAGATATAATTGATTCAACTTGGAGCGAAGAATGCACATTTTAATAGTATATAGAAGTAATCAGTTTTTCAACGATTTGCATTAATAATAGTGGGAACCCCATTAATGTATCGAATAGTTTTATCATTCACGTCCTTCCTCATTAAATTTCCTAAGTCCTGTTTAATGACTTTCGCTGCATCACTGTTAAATCAGAACCAAACCTTATATCTCCAGTATATTTATTTTCATTCTTGAGCACTGCTATGACATCATTGGCATTACTTAATATTATCTTTGGCTTTTGCAAGTTACTCAAAATTCGGCCGCGAACCCTATTGAACGTGACCGAGGTGTTACCATTAAAATCTAAAAACCAATTAATTTCTAAATTGCAAAATATGCAGGTGTAAAATGTGTATTGTGTCTTAAAAATCTATTTAGAATCTAATTTCGTATCAATTTCAAATATAGGTTTATTTTTAAAGACAAAAATGCTAAATTCCTTGTATGGACGTGATTGAACCCACCCAAATAAATACATTTAATTGTAAATTTCTCAGTAAATCGAAGCATTTTTGTGTGACCTTAGAAAATACGCATAAAACATTCAAAATGTTGACAAACGTTTGGCACAATATCTCAGTGCTAATGCTTGTATAAGGCATGCACAGCATCTCGGGTGCAATGCTGAGGTCGTTCTATTTTTCTTTGATTTTTATAAGGACACTCAATGCTATCTTGCATCTTACATTACAATCACTTTTGGGAAGAAATACGAAGGTAGGGGGACGTCCAGAAACAATTGGGGCGAATATATTTTATAAACGTTTGACTAGGTACGAAGATTTTTTAGTCTTAGAAGTGTGAGCAATACACTTTCTAATGTAACTTAATTATTAAACGTAAAACAATTACCAGCATTTGTTAAGGCAAGCTTTACTTCGGATGCAAATTTGTTAGTTTTAATTGTAACATGTCTACTGCTGCCATGTTGTATTTTAGTCGTAGTAGATACATTTCCTGTTTTAAAAATATTATGTTATGTTGCCATGGATATAAGTAAGAAAGAGTTGTAAAATGCCATAATAAAATGCATGCAAAGAAAATTAATTCCTCAGATATAAATGATTAAATTTGTACTAAATTAACATTGTGAGTAAAAAAGAGGTGTACCATAACATGGTAGAAGATAAAGCGTTGATACAATAAATGAAATGGATAATGTTAGTGTGATTTTATTGCTACTTGTATGATAAAAAATTAGAGAGCAAAGTGTGAGAAGGCATGAACAAACCAATACTTGAAGAAGAGATTGCTGCTAGTGTGAGAATGCCAAAGTCTGACTGGGTGAAAGGGGTCTTTCGGTGAAAGGTTTCTGGACCGAAAGGGGTTCAAAAGCGATAGGGGTTCCCATACGAAAGAGCTCCCCAAAAAAAAAGTCCCATACGGACTGAAAACCAACTCTAGTTTGAACATATAAAAATGTCAAACATACAAAAGCTTAGAGTTTAGTATGACACTAAGATCTTTGATTTCTATAACTCGTTGAAAGCTAACATTTTCCATGCAGTTAGTCCGTAGGAGCGCTATTAATAGCATTTGAAAAAGCATCGCATAACGTTTATTTGGTATTAGTATTGATAATAATAAATTAGGGGGTGGGGACAAAGTAGTCTAGCAAATAGTCCCTTTGCCCTTTTTACTACCCCCACCCCCCTCACACTAACGGGTTCTCTATTTCAGCTCTATTCTGCCCTCCCTTTGTAAACCTGTCAGTTTATCTAATGAAAGCCAGCATGTCTAGCCAGGGAAGGGAGATAACTCCTGCGCCAAGCTGCATGAGCCCAGGACCCTATGTCTTAACCTCATCTCTCCCACTCTCCTATGTAGTGCGCAACAATTTCCTCCTACCTTTCATAGGTGGATACCTAGACTCTGCTTCGATATCCAGCTGGCCAGGTATCTCCATAACCTGCAATAGCTAGTAAGAATTCTCACCAACACATTGAGTGCTTTGCTGTCTTTATTTAATAATCATGTCATTCTTGACTCGTCCAACCTGGCTATCGTTATCTTTGACTGTCTATTGTCCTCTCTTCGTTTCCACTCTTCTTTCCATCTCTTCCACATCCAACACAGACTTTCTCGTTAAGACTATACATGATTGAAATCCTAAATAAGGCTTAAATAAATCCCTGCTTAGGTAATGTATCGGCTTCCTCTTTTCCATACACACCATGGTGTTCTGGAAACTCACCAGAGCTGAACTTTTTTCGGACTGACTAATTCCGCTAATGCATCTCCACACTTCTGACAGTCGGCTTTGGTTCTAGGGATCAGATTGCTTGGAGTGCTGCTTGACTGTTGGAGCAGACACCCCTCCCCATCTCTTGACTTTCATCCACTTTTAATATTGGGATATCTCTGTTTGAAAAATAGTTGTAACCGGCTTAGGAGAAAGCGTTCCAATTATCTCCCCCCCCCCATTTCCCCTGTCCTGGCAAGTACTGTATCCCCTATTTGTTATAGTCCAGTGTTTCCCAGATTTAGGTATGGCTAGAACTGGAATTGAATTGAATTGACCCATCAGTATAACACACCGTGAGTCCTGGCAGAATGTAACCTCATTTTGTTCCATTATAAATGCATGTTTTTTGTTTCCCCTGAACGTGTTGGTGAGGGGCCATTGTTTTTGTCATTTCAAATATTATTCCTTATGTTGTGGTTGTATTGGAAATTTTCCCTATCCTTATCTTTGATTAACTGTTTTATCGTACAATAATCGCAGGTTTCATAGTAGTTATGTCTTTGAAATTATTGAGTGGGTATATTTAAGTTGATTACGTTACCTTTGTTTGATTTTTCTTATCACAGTAATTGTTCTCGGTAGAGAGATGATTTGTCTGGGTCTCATTTGGAGCTTAGTTGTTTTTAAGTATATACATAATGGTTTAGGTTTTATCTTATCGTTAACATTGCAGGTGGTGCTTTAGACCAACTGCCTCTTTACTCTTTCTCTAGGATGCTTATCCTACAACTTTACGTTTTCTTACCTCTCTATCTCCTTTTTCAACCTTGTTTTTTTCCTCTGGTGAACCGTCTTAGTCTTGAGACAACATTCATCACATAAGAGTGCGGTTCCCCACTCTAGGCTATTGCCTACACTTTGGCTGGTCGAATAGTGCTTCGTTATCCACAGTTTTTTTATCCTCTTCTCTTTTTGCTTTATCTTCTATTTTTTTCCTTTTACTTTCTAAGTCACTACATAGTTGGAGGACTGTTGCTTCATATTGGGCTGTGGATGTGGGAACCTTCATCTAGCTGTGTATCACCACTGCCTTCCCCTGATGTGCATCAAAGCCGCAGACAGTTAATTTGTTATCCGACTTGGTCTGTGCCGATTCTTCCTTAATCTACACCAGGATGCAGAGATTGCATTGCTTTTTCTATATGGCCTCTCATGCTGTTCGTGTGAACGAGTACAGTTTCATGGAACTTCTCCTTTGGTGGACATGAGTAAAAACCCCATTTCAAGTTTTTGCAGGATCCCTTTTCTCCTTCGGAAGTCCTATTTCCATTGCTATACTTATAGTGCAACAATTTTTTTATAAAAGAAATAAAATGAAAAAATTTGCCGAATTATTAATTTGCGATCGTAAATAAATTTTCATATTCATAACAAATTTTTAGGTCCAGATGGAAAACAATAAATAATCCATTATTTCCGTTTAATTCTATTGAAAGGTTAAGTCCCATATTTTATTGTTATTACAAATTATATTCTTATTGTGAAAGTCGTTACCTTTTTTAAAAAATTTCTCTTAATACATTATCTTATCTAATAGATTAAACCATTAAGGTTTGGTGTTTATCTTTCTCTTCAAAGTTATTTTAGGGATTTTATTTTGTCTAATTAATATATGACCATAAATGGTTAATTATCTTTTTGTGTAAATATTTTAGAGATCTTATTCTGGCCTACATTTCGGATTGCAAATGGTTTGTTACCTATTCCTTCTTGTCAAAACTGTCTTAGAAATCTTATGGAACTTTAAATAATACTCCAACCCATAGATGGTTATGTATTTATCTTTCTCTCTGCATTTAACTCTGAGATGTTATCCTATCTTGCCTTTACTTTAAAGTAAATAAATTATTTTATCTTTTTCGTTATGAAATGCCTTTAAGAAATTATTTTGTCTACTTGTTCATAGTACCTTTGGTATTTATGACCAAAGGTAGGATTTATTACTAAAACATTAAAGTTAACTTGCATTTTAGTATTGTATTTAATAGGATAAGATTAAGAGGATTATGTATTGTTAATGGAGTAGCATTGGCTAATTTGTTAACTTAATGTTTTGGCTGCTGCATCACATTTTGTTTTATCCTGTTGAAGACATCAAGAAATTTCTTTAGCTTAAGAAAATATCTTAAATTATGAAGCTTTTTATGCATTCGTATACGAATATAAATAACCTTTGTATTTAGATTTATAGTAAAGTTAAATGTTAGCTTTAAGTGTTTGAGTCTCATGTTCCCGGATAAATTTGTGCAGTCGGTATGGCGGGAAACATGACTTTTGTGCGTTTAGTTGAGTGCTAGCCTTCAAATCGGATGGTTACTCATTTCCATTTCCTAGTATCACAAATATTGCTACGTTTTAAAAAAACCAGATGGCGCCGATAGACAGATTTAATTTGTTTTGCATGCATGTGAGCTCTTGTACGAATAGACTTTTTTGTTTTGAAGCTTTAAGGCGATTGTTGCGCGCTTTTTAATAAGGCTTCACCGTTTCATTTTACTATATAATTTTAGGGAATTTTTAAACCTCGCTTGGGAAAGTTTTCCGTTACATTTTTAATTTAAGCTCACATGTAAATTCCATGAAGACTCGATTCTCACGCCTTTCAGGATATTGGCCTACGATTTGTGGTCTAAAATACGGCAAATATTGTGTTCTCAGGCAATGAAAACATATTTACATTTGCAGTTTTAGTGTGTGAACATGAACAATCGTTGAGGTGGTGATAGTTGGTGAAAACGAAGTGTCGTAAAGAATAGGTTTATCCTCTAAAATTGAATAATAAAAGGAAAATGTGAAGCCTTAGAAAAGGTGCAACACATTGTAAGTTAAAAACCACTTATGCTCTACTTTAGACTTTTTATGACTGTAAATAATGCCAGTGGAGGTTTCGTTGTATGACTTAAAAGCATGAAGTAGAGCACCTACAGAGACGAACAATATTTACCGTAGTGCAAAGTCTAGTAGCATGGTAAAATAATTTTGATGTTATTTTGGAAATTGATGTTTTTTTTTAAAGTTTCACATGTATTTAAATAAAATTAAACTAAAGTTATTTTGTAGGTTTGGAATGCCTTACTGCCAGAATTATCATATAGAGATATTATCAATTACCTTCGGAAATGGTATACATTAGGTTTTTTAAAACTCAACTCGGAGTTTCTAAATAGAGTTGTTGAATATTTAACGAATAGTGACAAAATACAAAATAGCAAAATTCATCCTGTGGAAGTTTTCATTGGTTTAAAGGATTTTGAAAAAGGTGGAAAGTAAGTAATTTTTGTAAGTTTACTTGTATTTGTTAGTGTTTGTAGCTTGTTTTTATTTATCTATTACTAATAGTTGGTGTTTGTGAAAGAGTAATTTAGAATGAACATCATGCACTTTTATAAGTGTAAAGTTACTGTTATTTGTGCATCAAGTAGATGCAATAGAGCTGCTTGTAAAAAAGGTAATTCGAGCGCTTTTGCGAAACTTGAAACGGCGAATTCATGAAACATAGCATGCAATTCTTATTTCATGTTCTGTAAAATAATATAAGGATATTTGTACGTTTCATCTTTTTGTTCAAAATGTAGTAGTTACTATTGATAGTTAGAGTTTTGCAGCTTGAAAAATAAACATTCCATGCAGTGAAGTCGTAATGCTTTTAAAAAATGCTTTATTTATAATTAAACATCTTCGCATTTTTAACATCGGTTATATCTCAGATTTGCCTGAAACTCCTTTTGTGCATTTTTTTATTGTTTAAATTTTTAGTCTACGAACGTTTTAAATGAGATTATCCGGTATTAGTGGTTAGGATATAGTATATTTTCTAATTCACTTATGCCCTTCTGAATGGACTTGCACCTTGAAAAAGTTTTAGATTACTAAAAGGGTGGAACGGCTTGAGTGTTCTAATGAGCTATGAGCCGAACCAAAGGTTTTACCAATTTGGTGGGGTCCTTAGTGAGGAACCAGACTAAGACAGGTCCTCGAAAGAGGGCATCAGCTCTTTTGATACAGAGTGGTAGAGATCTTAGGGTTGGTATGGCAGTCTAAGACACTCTATTGCGATGTGGAAGGCAATAGGAATCCACCACATTACCTCCCAAGTACACAGCGTACTTAAATTGTAATAAACATGATGCTGGGGTAAAAGATTTCGGAGTTAAAATAGTCCCCATTCGGATGTCTGGGAGGAGACTACTTCAGAGTGATAGGAAAGTTCAGAAAAAGAGTCGGGGGATATTTTGCAAGTCCGAGCATGGATTGTCTGAAGTATGAAGCAAGTAGGTAAGCTAGAGAACTTGAAAATTGAAATGAATAGGTTAGCACTAGACATAGTAGTGAAGTTTGGCCACCAGAGGCAGGGGATTTTTTGAGTGGAGACTAGGGTAATTCATACTGGATCAGAAGGAAATTCGGATGTGAAGATAGTTATGCGAAAAAAGATAGGATACTGTGTAGAAAATTACTTACAAAAGAACAAAAGAGTACTCATGGTTAGATTAGAATCTAAACCAGTAAATGCAGTAATAATACAAGTATACATGCCTACCGCTAGCTACAGTGACGAAGAGGTAGAATCGATCCACAAAGATATTGAACACCACAACATCGTAATTATGAAGGCCGCTCTTAAACTTAATAATTTGAAAAAGAGAGAACGGAAAAATGCACTTTGACTTTGAGAAACTAAAAGATAAAGATATCCACGAAAGATTTGAAAAAAAAGTCGAATGAATCGCTGAAAGATATCGGGGCAAATTTTTTATGCTAAAGAAGTAGAAACAGAATGGAATAACATTAAATCCAGTTTAGACATGACGGCCAGAGATATTCTGCTGTATACACAAAAAGAAAACAAGAAACCATGAATAACAAAGGATATCTTCAATTTAATAGAAGAAAGACGAAAATACAAAAATAGATCAGACGAAACAGGAAAACAGATACAAAGCCATAAAGCAGAAAAGCTAAAGAGCAAGGATTGAGGAAAAGTGCAGAGAGGCACAAAACTAAGATGTAAATAGGAACGGCAGACGAAGCATACAAAGTAACTAGAATGAATTTTAGGGATATAAAACCATATAACTAAAATATAATGAACACAGGAGGAAATGTCATTATAGAAAATGTAATGGTTAGATGGCAAGGGAATTTATATGCAGGAGAGGAACTAACATCATTAGAACAGGAATCAGACATTGAAAAGGATGACTTGGGATATCCTATACTTAGAGATGAGTTTGAACTAGCATTAAAGGGTTTGTAAAATGGTAAGGTGACGGGTACAGATTAGGTGCAAAGCAGAAACTCTAAAAGCCGCTGGACAATCTGTAACAGAACGTCTCTTCCAACTTGTAAGCTATATGTATGAGGCAGGCGAGATACCCAAAGATTTCAAATGTAACATTATAGTTACTGTACCAAAAAAGAGAGAGGCGCGGATAGAAGTGAAAATTTTCGACCAATAAGTTTGACAGCACGCATGTCAAAAATATCAACTAGAATTGTACAAAGACGAATGGAAAAATGAGCTGAATAAATACTAGGAGAAGATCAATTTGGGTGTAGGTTAAACAGGGGAACACGGGATGCTATTTTAGCTCTGAGGGTGATAATGGAGAAAACAATAGCGAAAGGGGAAAGCATGTATATAGGGTTTGTAGATTTGGAAAAAACATCCCACGATGCACAATTGAAAAAATGTTCAAAATACTCAAAAAAATTGGAATGAGTTTTAGAAATACACGGATATTACATAGCTCATATAAAGGGTAAACAGCGGTAATAGAATTAGAGCAGGAACGTAGAGAAGTAAATATTAAGAAAGGCGACACAGGGATATACCCTATCCCCATTAATTTTTAACTTGTACATTGAAGAGGACATTTGGAATTATTATGCAGGAACAAAAGATTAATATGCTTCGATTTGCAGATGATATAACGGTACTAGTATCTAGCAAGTAAGAGTTAGAAGCTGCTCTTAATGAAATGGAAACAATTCTAATAGAAATTAACAAAAATCAAACTAAAGTACTAGTATGCAAAGGCGAAAATAAATCAAAAACAAGAATACAAATAGGTAACGAGAACCTACAAGAGGTTATGGATTTCTGCTACCTAGGAAGCCAAATAACGCAAGATGGGAAGAGCGCTAAAGATATAGAACAAAGATTAGCATGTGTGTAGCACTTTATGACTGTGAAACCTGGACAGTAGGAGAAGCGGACAGGAAAGGGGCAGGTCTTTGAAATGTGGTGCTACAGACGTATGATGAAGAGAATGAGAGAATATTGCGGAATATATTAGAAGCAGAGATAGCAAAAAGAGAAGTAGAGGTAGATCTAGGTTAGACTATTGCACACAGATAGTGAAAGATGTAGGATGTGGGAATTTCAGGGAACTGTGTAGGCTAGCTTAGAATATAAATAAGTGGAGGTATGCGTCCAGCCAGTTTCAAGATGGAAAACCTAATAACGAAAAAAATAAGTGCACTTAAGTCTGATGATGATTATTATCAACACCTACAAGTGTTGGTTTTTAAATATTTCCAACCAATGTTGATTGTGCGACAGGATATATTGGAAAACTATTAATTCGGTAAATGTTCAAGTGTTAGAGATCTTGGCAGCCACAGGCTCCCCCTTCACATACCACTGAATATTGGGAAAATAGGGTATATAATTGTATAACAATAGAAGGGGATCGAACTGCATCTAAGAACGCCTATGATGAAAGACAATGAACTTAAAAACAAGAAGAAAATTGTTCAAAGCATGTGTGGATCACAGCACAGTACGTCTATGAAATAGGGGTAGTAGCAAATGCATACAGAAAGAGATGGAAGCCTTCTGGAATATTGCGCTTCAGATGTATAAGGATGGTAGCATGGACAGAGAAAGTTAATAACAAACAGATTATAGAAATAGTGGGGGAATAAAGATATCTGTGGAAAACAAAAAAAAAATAGAAGAAATAGAAGGACAGGATACAAGCAGAGATAGAAAAAAAAGAGGTAGATTACATGCAGATAGTGAAAGATGCAGACTGTGCAAATTTCAGGGAAGTGTGTAGGTAGCTCAGAATAGGTAACAATGAGGGTACGAGTCTAACCAGTTCCATGACTGAAGACCTGAGGAATTCATTTATGAAGTAAGTGGTTCAAAGCTTTTTTAAGCGTTTGTTACGTGCTGAATTGACACTAGTTATCTGAATTAAATTTTACCCTACAAATGAGACGTAGCAGTAAATAAAGCACCAGCTAGCTTTCAGTTGTGAGGTAGTGGGTTCTATAGAAGCAAATGCAAATCTTTTAGGGTATACGAACTTCAACACTTTCACTTATATCTACCTGGAAGGGTTTTAGAACTTTCTGTTCAATAAAAGTTGTTGAGCACCAACCCACCTGATATCATTCTCGTTAGATAATTGGTGTTCTAAGACACCATTTAAATGGGTTATGCTTTCTGTAAACAGGTTGATTGAGCCTTTATACACTTTTTTATCACCTATTAATTCAATATAAACACAATAATAATACTTTGTCGTTCACCTGTCCTATATCATCCAAACTTGAATATCACAGTATTTAACAAACACAACAAAACAAACAAAGTAAGCCCTATCCCTAATTGGCCAAGTATGCGTGTATCTAAAATAAAAAGAACAACCTAAATTCATTCTTTTATAGTTATCCTACCAATTTAGCTGGCACACCTAAATTTATGTAAATACTATATTGTGATGCTTGTCTATATAAGAATTTCCTGTTTACATTCTGCTTTCAACTAAGCATGTACCATTGTAAATGTCTTAATACCAAAAAATGTTTTATAACTTGTAATGTCTTAAAACCACTGCATTTAGAGCGTGGTAAAATAATATTTCACACACAACGTCAAATTTACTCCAGAGTTAAATTCCTCAAGGCGAAAACATGTGTTATTATGACTAACCCTTATCCACAGTATCATGCTCCTCCATTGTAGTACTTTCCCACCTATCCCATAATATTGTAGTTTTTGTATTAACGTTGCCTTATCAATAGTTTCAAATGCTCGTTGAAAATCAAGAAAAACTACCACAATATATTCACTATTATCCACAACACTTTTCCATTCTGTTATTATTAACTGTAATGCAGTTTCACACGAATGATTTTTTCTGAATTCAGATTGACATCCCAAAAACAAATTATTATGATTAAATTACTCGATTAGTTGTTCATAAACTACCATTTCAAGTACTTTCTCTAATGCAGGAAGAGTATTTATTGGACAAAAGTTTATTGCTTCATTGGTAGTAGATACCTTTATTATACTGATTTAAAAAAAGTCCGAAAAACAGCCTTTGTTAAAGACATATTAATGAAGTTTAATATAAAATGTCCCAATGCTTCAAAAGTTTGTTTTAAAAATTTACTGTTTAACACCATATTTATTTACCTTTTTAATGAAAAAATTATTTTACGTAACTGTGCCATACTTATTTCTTCAAATTTTTCTATTTTAGTAGTTATTAATGGATATTCTACAGGAGGCCATTTTCCCGCTATATCTATGCTGTTTGCTATTTGAGATATACTATTCACAAAATAATTATTAAAACTGTTTGCAAATCAACATAGTTGCTGCAAACTTTTGTTTGATCTTGCAAATAGAAAATAATTTTATTTAAATTTGTATTTTTTAGGGGTTTTAAAAGTTGCTTCAAATATTTCCAGATCATATTTGAATTACAGTGATTATCATCAATTTTCTTTCTATAATATACTCTTTTCGTTGCTTTTAACATATTAACATACTTATTTCGTGCTGTTTTATACAGATTCCATTTTTGATCTCGTGTATAAGTTACACTATTTTTAAAATTTTTATGTTAGGTCTTTTTCTTTAGATGGGTTATTTAATTGATCATCATAATATGGAACTTGGTTTGATTTAATGGTTATAGTTTTAAATGGCACAATATTATTTACTACTGAAGTACAATTATTAATGATTTCTTGCAATATTAAATTTACATTATCTGTATTTAAGTTCTTTAAGTTCTCCGTTACTATTAAAAATTGCTCATTTATCTTTTCATATATATCATCATTAACAAGTTGAAAATGCAGGCATTGTCGCAACGAACTTCCAAATGTAGACTTACTTCAAAAAACAATTTAAAGAAATTAAAATTATTATGTTGTAATAATTATAAGTATTCAGATAAAATACAAAATTTATAAACAACAAAGAGACATTTTAATATATTTTATTTTATTGAATAAATATTTTAAAAGCTATATATGTGTGTGTGTATGTATGTATGTATGTATGTTGTGTGTGTGTGTGTGTGTGTGTAAATAAGGGGCATCATATTTCGATTCAGTTTTTCAGAGGATTCTAAATATGTATCGCACATTAATTTTGGATCCTATTTGAAATTTTTGATAAAATTAATTCCCGGGGGTCGGGTATCCGTGGTCAGATTTTGTGGGGGTACCATATTTCGACTCAGCTATGTTAGGGGAGTCCAAATATGTATCGCACATTAATTTTGGACCTATTTGAAATTTTAATTTTCCGACGAATATCGCGGGGCACGGCGTCCCGTGGCCCGATTTCAACTGACATCAAAACTTAAGCTCAGGACACCGAGCTGAATCGATTGATGTATCACACATTGATGTCCGACCATTAGAAAGGCCTCGGACGGACAGACGGACAGACAGACGGATGACAAATCGATTTCATAAACGAACGAAGTTCGTTGAAAATTTGAATTCTAATACATTTTGTAGTAGGTTGCTTATTATTACGTTTGAAAATGTTTATTGATATATATTTTTTTGATAGTTATTCACACCCGGTGGAGTGGAAAGCTCTTATAGCCAAAGTGTGGGACTGTCATTGCAGTATACCCACTAAAACCACTTGTGGGTGTGTACTAAACGGCTCCGCCACACTGCAGCCTAAGAGGCTTATTGTGCTGACCCTGGTTAAGTTGATTAGTATACAAGTCCTGGGTCTATCAGTGGATCTACTATATACAACTGCCCCACCGATTGAACTCAGTCCTAGCACCTTTCCCTTGCAAATCCAAGGTTCCTGGATAAGGGCTATATTGCAGTCCCCCATCAGCTTACATAGTGGACTGGTGTGACTCCGTCTAAGTCCCAGATTCGACTTTCTTGGTTTTTCTCAACTTTCTACGCTGAGCTCTTGAAAGCCTCTGCTTGCAGTCCAGTGCCTGCAAGTTTCTTTATAGATTTTCATGTCTGGTGTTTCAGACACCGGTCATGCAAGCGAACTTGCATCCGGGTACGCTTCACCTCCATGGATACATTTTGGTTACCTGAGGAATTCCCCATTGCTGGTTTCACCTCTTCAGGTTCAGTTTTACTAGTGGTACCAATATTATTCATGATTGTTCCCACGAGTATGGGGGATGTAAATGGTCGCCATGCCAGTTGTCCCCTGTTGGCATGGAAGATATGAATAAAATGGGGTGCCACCCTGTTCCTCGAGTTTTGGACCGATTGAGACTGGTTAACTATCCAGCCACGCATCCCTGGGCTCGGTTCTACACCATGGGATTTAGGAATTTTTAACGAAGTTGTCTCCTCTTGTCCGGGCGGTTAAGCCAAGACCCCCACACCCTCTTGCCCGTGGGACATAACCACGATGGCAGGGAAGGCACGGTATGACGGTGTTGCAGAATTGCCCCACCGACTTCCTTTACCTCAGTGCCATTAGCCACAAAACTACAGCTTGGGTTGAGGGGTTTGGTCCCCGGGATCGTTTTCACTTGGCTAGGGAGCAGATTTTATTCCGCATCAGCACAGTCTCTTGCTCTTCACCATGTTGTGGGTTTTATGCCACTCAGGTTACTGGGTCACTGAAAGAGATAAGCTTATCGCGATCCTTCCTAGAGTAGATGGCCAATCCCTTGTTCATATATCAAAGGATTTCTCCTATCCGCCACCTGGAGACGTGCCCAATGGGTAACCAATCATATGGGTTATTGATATTATAGAATGGTCAGTAATTTTTGGTATATCATTCACACTAACACCTTCATAATTAGTAATAATGTAATCACTTACTGTTTTGCTATTATTAGTGATTCTAGTAAAATTATTTACAAGCTGATTTACTTCAAAAATACTAAATAAATTTTTTATCTTCTTTGTATAATAGTAATTTAAGTTTGTTTAATCGATATTAAAATCTCCTATTATAATACACTTTCCTTTAGAAAAATATTTTTCACCAACGTCCTCCATAAAATCTAAAAATACTGAATGATTTGTATTTGGTGAATGATATAGACCACCTATTAACCACTTATTGCTACCCATCTTTACTTCAACAAATTGCAACCAATAATTCAACTCTGAAACAAAAGAATTCTTGATTTTGTAATCAGTATTGTTTTTAATATAAATTCAGACACCACCCGCATGCCGGCTACTGCTATCACAACGAATTACATTATAATTCTCTATTATTATCTCAATATCTTTGACATCTTTGGTCACCATAGCTTCACTAAAAATGATTACAACAGGATTATTACTTACAATATTCATTAAAATGTCGTCCGTGTAGTTAGATAACTTGTAATGTTTACATACATAATGTCTTGATTAAATGCAGGCCTAGAAATCGAAGAAATTAATGCACTTACTGTAGTTGATTCTTGCCATGTTAGTTTTTTAAATGTCGAAATTTCATTTTATCGACAATGGTAGGTTTGTTGTTGATATATTTAACTGTTTTTGTCTGATGCCTTGATCTTGTAATTCCTGTAGTTTCTTTTTTTATAGTTAGGTCGTATTCATATTGTTTATTTGTTTGGTCACCAAATACACGAATACTGTGGGCTGATATATTTATTTTATTTTTAAGTACAGTTACAGCATCTTTCTTCAAGTTCAAAATAACTTTTAATGGCCTTCTTCTTTCCCCAGAAAATTTTCCCAATCTAAAGGTTTTAATGTTATTCAAATTCAAGTTAAGGTTCTTCAAAAGTTGCTTAACTGCATCCTTATCATGTTCATTTCTCTCAACAAACATTTTCGACTGAGATTCTTTAATATCTAATATAATAATATTTGATGCAGGAGCTTGTCTATCCTTTATTTCGACTATAATATCTTCAGCATTTTCTGGTAGTTTCTCAGAACATATAGCTTGAATGGTTTCATCTTTATTACCAACACTGAGTTGACTAACTTTTTCTTTCAATAGCACAATCTTATTTATTAACTCTGGTACACGAAACATACCATTTTCACAACCTTCACAAAAGAACAACAGTTTTCTTTTACTTAATCTTAAGCATCTTACTTAAGTTTCTGAAATATCACAATGAAATGAAATATCACAAGTGAAAAGTTGATCTTCTTCCTTTTTGCACTTATAACAGAACATTCTATTTTTGTAAAGTAATTCAAATCTATCCTTTTTGAATGTTTGTTTATATTATTATTAGAAATACAAGTAATTATCACTCCTGCCATATAAGGTACTGATAAAAAAGAATATACTAGGTACTTTATTATTTATGTCCTATTTTAATATTATAGTGAAATAACTACGTTTTTAAAGTTTAGACTTGGCAAAATTCGAAAAAGTTCTATTCGATTAATCGAATTTTACAGTATTCGCAAACTGATTAAATCGATTAATCGATTTTCTATCGAATATTCGGCTAATCGAATATTCAATTAATCAATTATTTGATTAACTTATTAATGCATACTATTCAGTTGTTGAATTTATTACAGATAAAGATATTTAAGTCAGTTTCCTCTTTAAATATGTAAAGCTTGTTTTAAAACTGTTAAACTTTAAAGATTTGTTTAAAACATTAACTACTGGTAATATATAATTGTGTTATACGTTAAACTTAATGTTGCCATGTACTTAAACTAATTTAGAGATTATTATATTATCTGCTGTATTTTTTAGTACAATATGACTTATGTTCAACACATGTAAATGTTTGGAATAAATGCTACTACTACTACTACTAATGGAATAATCAGTTAATCGAATATTCGATTAATCGATTCCCCGATTATTCGATTGTTAACAAATTTTTTAGTTAACTAATTGACTAGTTCGTTAATCGGTTAGTCAATCAATCGTATGGTTATCTAGATAATCTATTAATCGACTAACCGTTTAATTGACTAATCAAGTAGTCAAACAAATTATTTTTCACCAAATAATCGTTGGTCTGATTAATTCACTATCGTGCGGGGTAGTCAATTACAAAATCCATCAAGTCGTGTTTCATTTCATTTTCAAGTATCCTCTATCCAATAGCAAGATCTTGTCCTGAACTTGTACTATGTATGGTTGTATTTTTGTCTTCCCTCACGTTATAGCTTGCACACATAGGAAAAAGAGAACTTGGGCTCTATATACGTAATACAAATAATACGGCTATAATTTAGTTGGGTATTATAAGTTCAAGTTAGAAACAAACTTACAAAATAATTTTAAAATTATGGACTTGCAGTTTAATAAGCAACGACTAAATTATAAACTATAATAGTGGACCCACTCAGGTAATCGGAAATCGAACAGCTATTAATACAGGCGCTTCCTTACTATATTATTGTACATTCACATAGGTAGTTGATTTTAATCTATTAGGTAATCAAACTGAATTATATATACGTCACGGATCAAGTTAGTCAATTAACACAATAAAAAATTATTCTTACAATTGATTCAAGTCAGTTAATCAAATAACAGTGATTATAGGTGTCGGTGGATGTTTTTCTAATTTATTTGACAAAAATATATCGTTTGTAATTTTGTGTACAGGTCCGGTTCCTGTACACAGGTCAGAGCACGCTTAAGTTTTATTAGTTCTTGGAAGGTTTAGTTTAAAGTAGAATCGAGGGTCTTTCTTTGTATTATAAATCGGACGTTGCTCCTTTTAGGATAAATCGTTTACAACATGTTTGTACTGTTATATTTTAAATTTTACTAGAACTTTCGTTCTGTAAGGACTTGCCTCTTACTAGAAATAAAAGCAAACCATTTTTCTTTTAACTGTATTTTATTTACCCATAACTTTTAATAGGTGTGTCCTATTGGTCGACTAATCAAATATTCAATTATTCGTAATTAGGTCTTCAGTCCTGAGACGGGTTAGATGCGTACCCTCATTATTTCCTATTCTGTGCTAACCTACACATTTCCTGAAATTTCCAGTCTATATTCACTATCTGTGTGCAATAGTCTGATCTAGGTCTACCTCTACCTCATTTTTCGTCTCTCTGGTTGTAATATATCTTGCACAATCCCCAAAAATGCTTTAGAACGTATACTATTCTTCTATTTGCCCTATTTTTTTTTGTTTTATACAGATATTTTTATTCCCCTACTATTTCTATATTTCTATAACCTTCTTTGTTATTAACTTTGTCTGTCCATGCTATCATCCTCAAGCACACGATTCCAAAAAGCTTTTACCGTTTTTTTGTCTGCTTCTCCTACTGCCCCTATTTCATAGACCTACTGTGCCGTGTCCTACACATACGCTTTCAACAATTTTCTCCTTATTTCTATGTTTGTTGCCTTCGAACATAGCCACTGCTCTTTTTTGTTAGATACTGTTCGGTTCCCCTTCCATTGTTTATAAATATATACCCTATTTCCTCGATATTTAGTAGTATGTGAAGGGGGTTAAGTAACCTAGGCTACTAAGATCCCCCAACATTTGAACATTCGCCGAATTAATAGTTTTCCCAATATATCCTTTCACACAATCAACATTAGTTGAAAATATTTCAAAACCAACATCTAGATGTTTATAATAATCATCATATTTAAGTGCAATTATTTTTCGTCATTAGGTTTTTCCGTCTTGAAACTGGTTGGACGCGTATCTTCACTTATTTCTATTCTGAGCTAGCCTGCACCGTTACCTGAAATTCCCACAGCCTAGATACAACTCGGTTCCCTTTCTGTTGTTTCGTAATTATATGTTCTATTTCACCAAGATTCAGTGGTATGTGAAGAGGGTTAAGCAGCCTCTGGCTACCAAGGATCCCCCAAAACTTAGACATTTGCCGAATTAATAGTTTTCCAGTAAGTCCTTTGACACAAGTAACATTAAGTAGTTAGAGTATTTGAAAAACCAATACCGGTAGTTGCTTATAATAATCACCAGGTTTAAATACAGTTATTTTTTTCGTCATTAGGTTTTCCATCTTTGAATTGGTTGTACGTGCACCTTCATTGATTTCTATTCTGAACTAGCGTGCACATTTTTCTGAAATTTACAAAGCCTACATCTTTCATTATCTGTGTGCAATAGTCTAACCTAGGCCTACCTCTAACTATCTTTTTCCTATCTCTACTTCTAATATATTCTACAGTGTTTCCTCATGTCTTACTGTTTTCCACATACTTCTTTCTTCCCCTACCATTTCTAGTACCTCCTTGTTCTTAACTTTGTCTGTTCATATCTTCATCATACATACGATTGCATGATGTTCGTCTCGGTATAAAGACGTATATTGGTGTCGCTCCGTGCTAATATCAATATTCATACCTTACATCATTTTATGTGTGTGTATTATTACTGTTATCTTACTATGCCTTTTACTCGAGAACAGGTGAATGATATTACTGATATCATTAAACAATCCATAACTAACTTAATGCAAGATGTCAAGTTCATGGAGGTCATCACTGAGAGAGTGTCCAATAGAATAATGCAATCGTTAGAAGATAAGCTGACTGGTTTACACAAAACTATAGGATAACTTAAAAAAGAAAATGTCGATTTAAAAATAAAGATGACCTAGAAAACTACACTCGTCGAAATAATATAAGAATTTTTGGTATGGAAGAAAAGGTGATGAGGAACTGTTAACTGTGATTCCTAAATTGTTTACGGAGAAGTTAGGTATTAGAATTACAGAAGCTGATATAGATGTGTGTCACAGGGTTGGAAAAATAATTAGTGGAAAGGCACGGGCTGTTCATGGCTCACAGAAGTAAATATATGGTTTTAAGTAATAAAAAATTGTTAAAGGGTTCCAGTATTCGAATAGTAGAAGATTTATCTAGGCATAAATATTTGCTTTACCAGAAATGCTTAAAAAGATATGAAAGAGGTAAAGTATGGTCAATCAATGGATATATTTTTGTTATCAAAAACGGTCAACGAACTAAGGTCACTGATATCACACAAATAAACTAGAATAGATTTACGTCCAGCTTGTGTGTTTCTTGTTTATTGGTATTATATAGTAATTTAGTTTGTAATGTTTAAGGAAAATCATTGTTGATTATTAATTTACTGGTGTAGGGTAAATTGGTTGTATAGTGTAATCAATATATTTAGCATGTGAGTGGCGGCAAGTAGTTTTTACGGCAACCCCAATTATAGCAATTGATTATTCCTTTTATTCAGTATTTACAATAAATTAACAAATTTATTTTAAGTAGTTATTGTAATTATTCAACAACTTAAGTTAGCACATTTAAACGTTCGCTCATTGCAGCCACATTTTCAGCAAGTTAAGGAGGTGATTTTGTTGAATAATTTTGACATATTCGGAGCTAGTAAAACCTGGCTTCAGCAACATATTACATCTGACAAAGTTAGTATTATGCATTATAATATTGTTCGTAAAGATAGACATACTTGTGGAGGGGGAGTTGCAATATATATTAAGAATACTATTAAATATGATATTATACAAACGAGTAGTGGAATCGAGCAACTATGGATTAAATGCAAAGTATCAGGTCATGTGTTTTCTGTTGGTGTAATTTATAATCCCCATAGAAGGTATTATAAGGAATTTTTTGATGTATTAGAAGATAGTATAAGAGATACTTTACTCGAGGCTGATACAGTATTTTGCATGGGTGACACGAATGTAGATTTATTGCATTTTGGTAGTGTGGAAAGTAAATATGCTAATAGGCTTTTTGAAGATATAGGATTTAAACAGATGGTCAATCAAGCTACTAGGGTAACTCTGAACTCGGCAACATTGATTGACTATATTATTACAAACAAACCCGAACTTATTAGCATAATCGGATATTACCTTTCGACTATGCTGATCATCATTTGGTATGCTGTGAAGTTACAATTAAATCGTAGGTGCAACGATTAGTTTATAAAACCTTTCGCAACTTTAAAAATTAAACTACAAGCTATTTAAGGATTCGTTAATGGCAATACCATGGAGAAATATATATGATTGTGACACTGTAGATGATAAAGCCGAGTTTCTCACCTCAAACTTAATAACTCTTTTAAATATGCATGTACCTGTAGAAACCTGCAGAATCACCAAACATTATGCGCCGTGGCTTTCTGATGATATAAAAGTTATCATGAAAGTGAGGGATCGTGCCTTGGTTAAGTTTAAGCAAAGTCATGCCACTAGTGACTGGATGCAATATAAACAATTTAGAAATATGGTAAACTATGCCGTTAGGCGAGCTAAAAAGTTGTATTTTGAGAGTGTTTTTGAAAAATGTAGTAGTAAAAAGATGTGGATGGAGATTAAAAAGCTAACTAACCGTAGTAAGTTGAATACTTTGCCATGCCATTTAAACAATGCGGAAAATATTAATAATTATCTTATTAATTCACTAATTTCCATACCACCAGATGTTGAACCAATACATTTTTATAATTCTAACGTCCTGGCAGGGGTGGATGAGCATTTTAAATTTCAAGTAGTTACAGAACTACAGGTATTCGATATTATAAATAAAATTAGTAGTAATGCAACTGGGTTGGATAATATTAATATATTTACCATCAAACTGTGTATTCCACTTCTACTGCCATACATTACGCATATTATGAATTACTGTCTAGTTCATAGTGGTTTTCCAACAATATGGAAGAGGGCACAAGTGATTCCACTTACTAAAATCTCAGATCCTAAGACTTTTAAAGATATTCGTCCCATTAGTATTTTACCAACTTTTTCAAAAATATTAGAAAAAATTATAAACAACATCCAACTTAGAACTTACTTAGAGAAACATAACATTCTACCGTTGCACCAACCTGGTTTTAGAGAAAACCATAGTTGCTCGACTGCATTATTATATGTTACATGTTACAAAAGCATACGATGATGGTAAAATAACCTGTTTAGTACTGCTTGATTACTCCAAGGCTTTTGACACCATAAATCATGTAACACTACTGGCCATTCTACATTATATTGGATTAGATTCGTCAGCTATTAACCTAGTGCAGCAATATTTAAGTAACAGATATCAATGTGTTAAAACGGATAATTATATGTCGGTCTTAAAAAAAGTTACTTTAGGTGTGCCACAGGGTTCAATTATGGGTCCATTACTATTCATAGTTTATACGTCATGCATGCAGACATGTTTATCGGCGAGTAAGCTTTATTTGTATGCGGAGATGATACCCAGCTATACATGTCTTTTGAAGTCGATGAAATTGCACAAGCGAATGCTGCGCTGAATTATGATTTATCTCAAATAATGAATTTCTCTAAAAAGCACAGCATGTGTCTTAATACTAGCAAAACGGATATGGTTATATTTGGCAGTCGTGTTAACAAACTTAAAGCAGTTGATTTTTGTCTCAATATTGGTGATACTGTATTAAGTGGTAAAAATGATCTTAAATGCCTTGGAGTGCATATTGATGCAGGACTGCGGTTTTCCAAACACGTATCTAAATGCATGTAGAAGGCATATGGTAACCTAAAAAGTATCTACCCAAATAGGCATTTGTTTTCTGTTCAAACTAAAAATCTTTTATGTAATTCACTCGTGCTCTCTCATTTAGATTTTGCGGATACAGTGTATGGTCCTTGTCTCACTGTAGTAGACCAAAATAAAACTCAAAAGGTTCAAAATTCCTGTCTCCGTATGATATACGGGGTAAGAAAATATGAGCATATTAGCTCTAAAAGAGTGGAAGCGCAATGGCTTAGTATGATTAATAGACGGACACTACATGCGCTGACTCTCTTTCATAAAATTATATTAACAAAAACACCGTGGTACTTGTATAATAAAATTACTTTCCACACTGACGTCCATAATGTGAACCGTATATTTAAGGGTGCTTTAACTCCTCCATCACATGTTAGTGCTATATATGAACGCTCATTTACTTATTGCATCGCCAAACACTATAATAATGTTTCACTAAACATGAGGACATTGTCAGTAATGTCTTTTAAAAAAGCTATGTTTCAAATGCTTCCTGGAATGTAGCTCTAATTTACTTAAGAATTGTCTGAACTTTAAATGCTAGCGGAGTTTAGCCATATAATAATATTTAATTTTTACATAAGGTTGAGTAGAACGTTAGCGTAACAATTATTTTGCTTCGATGTTACTAACTAGAATATTAAGTTATTTCGCGCAATTCCCTGTGGGTTAAGTGGTAGAGCAACTGATGGTTATGCCCATCAAGTTGAACTTCGGCCATATTCTATTATTTTGTTACTTTATGTTTTGTTAACAAATACTTTTTTGAATAAAGACATTTAATAATAATAATAATAATCTGTAGCACCACATTTTAAAGGCTTCTAATTTTTCCTGTCTGCTTCTCCTACTGTCCAGGTTTCACAGCCATACAGTGCAGTGCTCCACACATATGATTTAAGCAATCTTTTCCTTGTTTCTATGTTTGTGGTCTTTGAGCACAGTAGCTTTTTCTTGTTAAATGTAGCACGACCTTGTGCTAATCTTTGTTTTATATCTTATGTGCTCTTCCCATTTTGTGTTATTTGACTTCCTAGGTAGCAGAAATCCTTAACCTCTTGTATGTTCTCGTTACCTTACAATACAATGTATATTCAAACTATGTGATATCGAATTAGGTAGCGGTCTGGCATGTTGGTAGCGATTCGTTGCTTAAGCCTTATCATAACATATAATTTAATAAACGTCACCATGACATAACTCACAATTAGGTAGCGGATAACCAGGTTATTCTTAATCTTCTTTGGGAATTAAACCACTCATAGTTTTTAAATGATCTATATTAACGTTTCGATCCATGACCTAGGATCGTTGTCAAAATAATAAAAACTTCAAGTTTGACGTTTATGACATAAATTGAAGGTTACTTTGATTTATTGATGTTTGAAATATTTGGTTTGAGTACACTAAGCAAAAATTTTTAAAGTTTAAAAGAATGATTGCCTTCAATTTGTGTTGCGACCTGGGATCGACTTTCCTAAGGTAGCCAATATGCTTAACGTGAAATCAGCTGATTAATTTTTATTGATGAATTTTATATAAATTCAATAATTTGGGAATTTGGGAATTAACAAAAACAAAACCCAAAAACGTAATACAAAATTCAAAAAACTGTATCTACAAAATACCGTGCGAATGTAATAAGTTTTATATAGGGAAAGTTCCAGACCATTTGAAGTTCGATTAAAAGAACATAAATCATATATAAAAATAGAAAATTTGAAAATCCATGATTTGCCAACATGCATGGGACTCAGTCATAAAATAAAATGGGAAGATGCAAAATTATCGACAAAGAAGAAAACCACCAAAACGCAAAATCAAAGAAGCTGCCTATATAACCCTACATAAAAATAACTGCGTTGCAAACGAATCCGTGACTTTCAGTAAACAATGGATTCCATTACTAAAAGAAATAACAAAAGAAATAACAAATGAAGATCAAATGCCCACAATATCTAGGTAGCATTGCAAGTTTTTCCTGGGTTTTCCTTGCGATATTAACATGAAATACAGCCTACATACATGATTTCTATTTATACATACAATAACTAATTACATAACAATAAGCATATTAACTAGAAAACCATTATTTCGGCAAATTATAAATGTTGGGGGATCTTGGTAGCTACAGATTGCTTAACCCCCTTCACTGAATCTCGGTAAAATAAGACATAAAATTAGAAATCTCTCAATTGTATAAATAGAAACATGTTAAAAAATGTTTCCCAAATTATTGAATTTATATAAAATTCACCAATATAAATTAATCAGCTGATTTCACGTTAAGCGTATTGGCTACCTTAGGAAAGTCGATCCCAGGTCGCAACACAAATTGAAGGCAATCATTCTTTTAAACTTTAAAAATTTTTGCTTAGTTTACTCAAACCAAATATTTCAAACATCAATAAATCAAAGTAACCTTCAATTTATGTCATAAACGTCAAACTTGAAGTTTTTATTATTTTGACAACGATCCTAGGTCATGGATCGAAACGTTAATAAAGATCATTTTAAAAACTATGAGTGGTTTAATTCCCAAAGAAGATTAAGAAGAATGCTAAACAAACCACAACAAACATACAGGGAGTATTAACCAGGTTATATTTCATTTCCTTATAAATGGTAATCATTTAAACCATGTTAGAGTTCTTTAACAACCATCAGGTTGCTAATATCTATGTAGAGCCAGGTGGATAGGAAAAAGATAGAAGGATATAGGAAGACCTAGACCAAAGTATATTAGTCAAATTACTAGAAATTTAGGTTGTGAAGGGTATGTAGAGCTTTTTAGATTAGCACAGAATAGAACAGAAGTTAGAGCTACAACAAACCGACCTTAAGTAAGGTCGAAAACAAAATGATGATGATGATGATGTGATATCGCATTTGATTTATTGAACTAGAATTTCTAAAAGCTCATATGTGCAATGCATATTAATGAATTCACTGTTATTTCATGAATCTAAACCTTTCTTTAAAAAATGACATGATTCCATTGGCAAAGTTTACAGTTATAAATGTTCTGTTTATATTTTTGTGGTTTAACATAATTTACACCCTGAGTCGATTATGATTTGAATTTTGTCCATTTTATATTACTTTTCCTTATTCATTTAATTTTTATATATAGCATAATATATCCGCATTATAGGACACGGTGAGCTAATTACAAGTTTGGACACTACGCAACACCATATAGATTTGCAACCAGTGTCAACTAAAGTCTCAGTTTCAAAATTTGCACTAAATTAAATAGAGCTAAAGCTATCAACTAGAGCTTCCTGCAATCTTTTTTTTTATAGAGTACTTAATTATGGCTGTTGTTTTATTGTATTCATAAAAATTTATAGATAACAAATTAATACATGTTAGTTAAAACAATATTATATGAGACAACACCATGTTAAGGAATAAATGTTTTTCATTATCGTTCCAAGATTTTTAATATGTACTGTTTTTGCAGGCCTATTAATCCAAAGTTTAAGAAATACATCACGATTTTAAGTAAAGAGAACCCTGAAAAAGCTATACGGCAAAACAAAGTAATAGAAGCTACAAAATCTCCAAGTATAATTAGTGCGCTAAATAAAGCATTGCAAATTTCACTGTGCAATCTTCAACCATGGGGACGTAAAATTATGATCACAATTGATGTCACCGAGAAAATGGAGTTACCCTGTTTACATAATACAAATCTCACTTGTGCTGAGGTAGCTGCAATTTTAACGTTTAGCATACTGAAAGTTGAAAGAGATGTTACTATTGCATTATTCATCAATAATAAAATTAATATTATAAATATAGATAAGAGTGAGTTAAGGTATTTTAATTGTTATATCATTACTTGTTTGTTTTTAGATGCAAGTTTTTCTCAAACATTACGTAGGATATATCAAAACGGGCAACCACAAAGCAGTTATTGTACACCATCAGCACCATTAGAATGGGCCACAAAGAAAAGGAAACCTGTTGATTTGTTTATTAATTTGTTGTATTATCATCACTGGCTTTTGTTAATTCCTCAAGAGCTTCGAGCGAATGAAAAGCCATTAGAAAGTTTAAATACATACCGGGCAAAGATGACTTTACCTCATGCTAAGTAAGTATTATTCATTTTTATACACATAATAAATATGTAGAGCTAACGTTTCCTTGTTTATGAAATTGTAGATATGTACGATAAGAAATGTAGATAACTTCAGTTATTTTAAATACAAGTGGATGTAGAACCTTTCGTTTGAACATTGCGATTGGTCAGATATACTCGGGTGTGTCAGTGTGAGTGTGTATTGGCGGATATTGGTAGGTGATTTTACACATTGAACTTTGATGGAGAAAATATAATTATACCAGAACTACTTAACAATTAATTATCGATATAAGTTAAACAAATGTGATTAGCACACACACATATGATTTTTATTCAATTGAAGTGCTTGTTAACATTGGCCTCAGTACGTAGCAAATCCTATCATACCAAATTCGAAACTAGAAACAAATCAAGTTTAAAACTAAAAGTTTTGCATACATATTTTCACAATTTCCCTATTACTCAAAATTACTTATTAAACTAAAAATACAATCCGAAAATAATACTAACTTAGTTTGAAATAATGCATTAGTTAATGAACCGGCTTCTTGTAACTCTACCATGCAAAGGAAAAAAAATGTATTTGCAACACTTACGTTTTTGAGTTTTTATGTATTTCCGTATAATATAAATGCCTGTAAGCAGTTACCAATACCATACAGCATAAAAATCACAGTAGTTTTTTAAATATTATATATCCTAAAAGCTGGAAGTTCTAGTAGCAGCATAGAAGTACATTGGAAATTGCATATGTGAACGAACTACTTACATTAAAATATAAATTGGTATTCCAAAACAAAAAATAATGCACTCTTTGCCTACATTCTTCCATCTTTGTAAATCATAAAAATTACTTTCAGTTATAAAAAACATACAAAGGAAAAAATAAGTATACTGCCTATAAAGGTATTAGTGTTGTATGAAGAACGCATTATAATTGATACAAAAAAATGTATGAAGGCTTACTGTTATTTTTTTTCGTTATTCAATAACTTGCTTCTTTTTATAATTACATTTATACTCGCATTCAGTTCATTTCTATCACATAGTGTAATTTATTGTGTTGTGAACTAGAAGCGGTTTTCAGTCCATATGGAACTGCTGTGAATGCCCGTACTCGCTTAACGCCTCGTCCTCTTTACACCCCGCCCTCTTTATGCCTCGCCTTCTTTATGTCCTGGCCTTTCTGGGCCTCACCTTCTTGACGCCTCGCGTTCTTTACGTCCTGCTCTTCTTACATCCCACCCTCTTTACGCCCCGTATTCTTCACGCACCGCCTTCTTCATGCCCTGCCTTTGAAGAGAATTTTTTAGTAGCATCAGATAAGACATAATTTCTTTTCCAAACCTGTTCACCTAAAGCAAAAGAAATATCTCGTTTTCGCAGATTATAATTATCTTTACTCTTTTCGTAAGCCTTTTACAAATTTTTTCTAACGTCGTTGAAAATGGGTGTTGTTATACTTGTGGTATGATTCCCGTCATATTTCTGACTGATACCGACCACGTTATAAAAGTGATGCAACCGCTGTTTAAGTCCATTTGCAATCACAATTTAAATCAAAACAAATTACTTACATGGCGGCATCTCGGAATTCATCTCAGGGTCCCATGATGATTTTGCAGGTTGGGTTTACTTTTACGCCATGTTGAATCAAATTACTTCCGTCCTTCCTTTTACTGCACTCGTACGGGAATTACAAGATTAGGTAACAGGTACTACAAAATATAAAAGGTAGAAGGAACCTACATTCCTAAAAAGAAAAGACACATGACACAGATAGATGTTGCTTTGTCGAGGGCTCATAACGTAATGGCGTCTTATAACACCACGCGCGCACTCCACCTCCTTTTGTGCAGACACGGCTGTCAGGGACGCCGGAAATTGACGTATTCATTTAAAAATATGGCGCAATTTATTTACAAATTAAATCTAACGTGATACATGCCGGTTGGCATGTAACACAGGATGTTATATGATTTTGCCAGTGTTTGGGAACTTATAAGGTCATGGTGAAAAGTTTTAAAATACAAATGATGGCTTCTCTAGCTTATTACTCTATAATCCTCTGTCACTAATTGGTTGTAGAAATTAAACTGTATATTAGGTTAAATAAACAACTTTTAGAAGATGAAACTGAAAACACGTCCGTATTGAAGGTTTAGGGCAAAGCAACTCATTGCAGTGCACTACTAAGTAAAAATGCCATACTTACAAACGAATACCTATGCTTGGTAAATCTACATTTGTTTGGAACACCCCAAGAGATCATAACAGTACAATTTGAAAATTAAATATTAATAGAAAATCCAACATATTCCGTGCCTGGCAAGTTTCAAGAAATAATTTTGAAACACTTAAGCGATTTTACAAATTTGAAGTTACATTCAAGAATGATAAACTGCACATACAACTTATTGCTAAATGAACTCAAACTAAGTGCAATGTAAAATGCGTCTTCGTGAAGACGAAACACTTACCAATATGTTTTAAATTATACCACCCAGTCGTGCACTATAGTGAAAGGGCACAATTTAGCATACGATTGTCTCACAACCCCACCAGAAGTTAATAGGAAACCCACATGATTAACACCATCGGACCAAGATGGATTGAACGACACGCCCAAGCGTCCACTGCATAGGCGAAGAATTGTCGTTTTTGATAAGTATTAATGTATCTGTTGTAAGATAAGTAACAATGTGTGCCACTTCGAACCCTGTTGAAGCTCCGACACATACTCTTTGGTTCTTCTATTTCAGAGATGTTGAGGAAAGCTTTGAATTTTTTGAAAGGTATATAATCACACTTCTGGCACTTGGACCAGATCTGGATCAGGCACTGCCATGGGTGACCGACCAATCAAAAAATGTGCAGGAGTTAATGGTTGGTCACTTAGATCAGAGGATTCGGAAAAATGATAGTGAATTGATTGTGGATTCTACCTGTGTAAGTAATGTGCTAATTTTGTTGTGTGTTAATAAGGTGCTGCCAATTACACATCGCAAATGGAACTTGCAGGATTTGATGCATGCATCCTACAGACCACTGAAGTGCGGGCTGTAAACAGGAGTGAAATGCCAGTCGGTTCTTTTACCATTGACAGAGCAAAAATGTTAATATTTTACTCGTTAAGAAACTTGTTTAATTCATTAGTTCTGAATTAGCACGGACGAAATTAGTGTCTTCGTCTGAATAGACATGTAGAGTTTTCCGCATTGAGCAACAAACCGACGAAAAGCCATTGAAAAGATTTTTGTTGAGAGTTCAATCACCAATCCCGGATGAACGGCCTTTTTTGAAAAATAAATGAATCCAGGAATGGATCAAGGGATAGTAACACTACATTTGATTTTCCAATGCTCCACCTGAAGGTACTACATTGGCCAGGAAGTGAGTTTTTTTACCTTGAAAATTTGGAATTTTGCCAAACCCTTGCTGTTCCAAGCAAGGTAGGGATCTTTAACATACGTGACAACACTCACACACGGGACCTCCATTTTACCTCTCATCCGAACAAGGGCGTATTTTTGTGGAAAATGCTTGCCTAACATTTTTCAAGCGGACAATGTGGATTTCAACCTGGGATCTTGGGCATAGTAGTCACACGCATACCAACTACGCCATGGAACTGCCAAGGAATAGTAACAACGAAGATTTTAAGGATGTACCTTGAAGCAGTTTAAATTCGACAAAGAATGATTCATGCTATTAGGATTAGAGGAGATTCTTGAAACTTAACAGAAGAAAGAGTGCCAAAACAAGCATCTGTCGTGGACTTTAAACAGATGTTACGGATATGAAAGCAGTAACCAGTGACTCGCACTATTTGAGACAAAGTTGGATAGCAATTGAACGGAAATGACTGGTATGTTAACCAAATTACAGTGAAACTCTGCTTTCATTTCAGGAACGTCAGCACCCGAATAATTTGAATTAGGTTCAAAGACTCTTCTTCACGAATCCATGAAAGACTGTGCTGCCAAAGATTAGAATCGTTTAGTAACAGTGGAATGATCTCCCTAGAAAGCAAATCTGCGGAATTGTATTTAGTTGGTACACGATATGAATGGTTACACATCAGCAACTCTTTGCATACGAAAGTTTTTAATACATTAGGATTGGTCTTCAATTATCCTAGAACAATAGTCGAATCAGACTAGAAAATAGAACAGTAACTTGTAAGTTTGATACTTTTAGAATTTTCTTCAAAAGCTTAGCTAAGAGAGCAACCCCACAGAGCTTTAATGTAGGAATTATTAATGGCTTCAACCGAGAAATCTTGGATTATAACATAAGAAAATACAATGCACCACACCCCTGCATGGAAGCATCACAGAAACTGTGGAACTCTAGCTCGGTGTATTGTTTGCATACTATGTCTCGGAACCCTCAGATCAAACTGCTTAGCTTGCTATCAAATGAATATAATTTTTTCTTATGTTTTCAGGAACAGGATTATCCCAATTTAGATTTCCACCCAACTCCACTGTATGAGAATTTTAATTTCTAAGGTGTAGTGACCAAGAAGACCCAACGGATCAAAGGTTTGTGCAATCTCTGAAAGCATGCTACGTTTTGTTTTCTTGAGCATAGAATCATTTGAAATGGAAAACATGAAGTAATAGGACTGAAAAACCAAATTAAACCTAATGCTCACATGTGTTCATGAAAACCTAATATATGAACACCAGGATGAATATCTGAACTTGGACTTCCTTCCAAAACTTGTAGATCATTAGAAATCCACTTTCATAGGTTGAAACAACCCAAACGCAGAGCTTGATTCAACTTAGAGCACAAGCTGCGAGCACCTGCAAGCGTGCTACTATCTGTCAACAAGTCGTCCATGTTTAATTACTTTAGAGGCATTAGAAAACAAAGCAGCATGATGGTAAGCGAGCTGTATAAAACTGTGGATAGCAAGAAAATATGCAGAAACAGTATAATAAATAACGGTATTTAAATTGTATACAAGAAGTGAATCTGCTGGGAAAAATCGCAACAAAATCCTTTGCAAAGACCTTTGGTCAGACACCTTGAACCTGTTTGTACATTTTCAAAACTATGGAAAACAGGTATGCAACAGTATATAACCGAAACAAACAATATTCTCCCTCAGGGTGCAGTGGAAATATTGAGGGAACTAATATTATATTTGAAAATGTACGAATACAAAATCGCATTGTGGTCGTATCTGGAGGATATCTTTCCAACCTAGGAGTTAGGAACAGACTATCTTTCCCAATTCGTCGTACATCCCACTTAATGGTGGTTGTGCTGGTGAATCTTAGATAATTTAATCTCATAAATAATGCACTTATCAGCTTTTAACTTAATTAACTTGTGTCAACAAAACTCCCCACTTACTAAACAGTGTTGGGTATGACACAGAACTTTTTTAAATTTACAATATGTGAGGACTCAAGAATTTCCCTGTCCAAACAATTCAACAAATATGCTTTACTATTTACTTACTTGATGATCTCGATATGGGTCTTCATATATAAGAAAGAACATGCATTTTCCAACCTCTGTGGAATATATTGGATGGATTTTCAATAACACCATATCTCCTTCATGAAACTCATACCATGGCCATTCTACTGTTACATTTTTTGTACGAGTATGCTTGCGGATAGCTACCAAAAATCCTTTAAATCATACAAGTGGATACTTCTTCGTTCTGGAAAACTACCTACTTCACAATTATTATTCCTGCTTCTAAACCAAACGCTAAAAATTGACAATAGCCAATAAGATTGCGAACTACAGAAGTCAATCACAATTTAATTTTGTTTTCCTTAACCCCGCATTCAGAGTAAACTAGAGTAAGTATCATACATAAATAACCTAAAATTTATTCAGGTGATTCCTCGAGACAACAAAATACATTGCAGATGTATTACTAATAGCACTTACCCCAGTATTCTTCTCCTGGTGTGCGGATTCTAGGTCTTCGGGTGGAGTTTCGTAGTGGCTTCCTGCTGCTCGTGTGACTTCACTGTAACCCTCGTGCGCTGCCTGTCGATACAATAAGGGTTGGGGGGAATGGGAGGTGGGATCCACTAGTCGATAAGTTCGAAGCACTCCCACACATCGACACTCAATGGAAGTCGGTAAGCAAGTCTTGAGTTACGATACTTTTTCTCTCTCGTAAATATCAATCTCCTCCATTATAGCCTTTTCAGTTATATTAAGGGATTTTTCCTATTAGGTTTTTTCTATGTGACCAGCTGAAAGGCACAAGAAAGTTTTACGAGGATTTCCAGTAAGTGTATAGAGCCCACGGCAAGTTTCGGTGGAAAATGGCTCGTAGATGAGGAAACCTCAAAAGGCTAAGCGGCTAGTCGAACTATTTGCTCTGGGTAGAACATGAGCTGTGGGTCGGGGTTGGACTGCGACCAAAAATGTAAAGAATATGGCGCCACCGAATTTTTCTATACGAAGAAGACCTTACTTAAGTCCCTTGTATAAGGCGAATGCGGAAACCTTTATTCAATTACCGCTATACAATTTATTACCGCAACACAATCCCTAAAGTTTCTTACCTTATGGCTCGACTTTGACCTTTATAGATGCACTGCTACACCTGTGAACAGATTAAACAAAGATAGCACTGTTTGTGCATTTATACCCAAAATTTAAAAATTAATTCGAATCAACCTTCATTCATTCCAATTAAAAAGAATAATCTTGACCAAAATAAAAATCTATTCCTTCAGTATTTAGCATGTTATTTACAAGACATCTTTTTTTTAATATAAGTTTGATTAATTTAAATTATTGAAAAATATGTACTTAGGTACTTGATAGTATAAGTACTTCTCACCGTTAAAACATGGTAATTTCTATTAGAAATGTCTAGCAAAATTTATTTAAAAATGAGTGAGCATGAGTTTATTTTCTGAATATATAACTATATGTAACAATTTCGGTTGGTTTGGTAGTACTACTTAACCTCATACAAATATTCCACTTAGCAATTAGTGAAATATGAAATGTAAAAATTAAATTTCTAATGATTTGAGTAAATCATATTTCAAATAATTAAATCAATTTTCATAAAATATAGAATTTAACTTTTCTTATCTCATAAGGACATCTTCCGTAAATTAAATGTATTAATAAAAAGATTTAAAATGAAAATTTACAGGTTCCTGTTGCTTAATATGAAAATTAAATAGTCTGTCATTCACCTAACTTGAAGTTCAGATCACGTGATCAAACAAAAAAATTGTTTGTCTGCTATATCCATGCGACAGCTGACATATATGAAAGTAAATTTACATACCAGATGTTCATCCGATGGAAAATACCTGCTAGGCATCTTGCCTCAGCACTTAAATACAGGAAATCTCCAATCTCATACAACCAAATTAGCTGCTTACTGAAATTCTAAACCATATCACAGCGTCCATAAAAAATAATTGATGCACGCCAAATCAACATTCGTACAAAGGTCAAACTCCACTAAATACTGATAAATTTAATTTCTTAATTCTCCTAAATTTTCCTACGTTGCATGTTAACTAAAATTGCATGCCAACTAAAATCAAAGGCCCTTCAAACAAAATAACGTCTCGTCATCTGCGAGCTATTTTCCAGCAAGTGTGGACAACAAAAGTGCGCGTCGCCGAGACGATATCCTATCAAGAAAACAATTTAAATTTCGTGTGCTTCCAACATGTGGATTTAATAAACGTCATCGTCCTTGTGTTCAAGGAACAATTGACCTCTTCTGACGACAGCTGAGTTGGAAGTGGTAATATCACGCGGGTTACCGCCTGACAACAAGCTTAATCTTACAATTGTCTAACAGAGGGAACTCTTAAGATGACACTAACAAAAAGTATCTTTTGTCACCGCATAATTTAAAATTTTACACTTCCGAATTGAAAGTTAATATTGTATTTGACAATATGTAATATGTATTTCTTAGATTGTGTAGCATCATTATGCATTAAGTTGGTTCTTATTAATTAAATAGGTTAAATATCTGTAGACATAATGACAGAAAATAAAATCGTTACACCATAAGGGTTAAAGCACTCTTGACACATGTTGGTGGGTACAACGCCATTCGACCATGAGACCTTCCAACTTAGCATTATCTCATACCACAAAGATAAACCAATATCCGGAATATCCGTGGGAACAACTTTATGTGGTTGCCATATACATCGGTATTATGATATTTATCTGCTGGGAATTCCCCAATACATAGTTTTAAAAAGTCCCCTAAACCTAATTAATACAATAATATGTTGAAGCTTTATAAAATAAAGCGTAACAATCTTAGATATCTCATAATCTCACTTTGTATGTTTCACAAAACACTAAATCCTAGTCAATCGACCTACCTCCCTATTAACCCTTTGTAGGTTAAATTAGTTTAGGAAAATATTGAATTATATAAGATAGAACTAGTAAAGTACTAAAGAAAAACAATCAAACATTTTAAAATGACATATTTCAACTGGTCTGTCTAGACAACCTGTCTAAATTTTAATATGAAACAAAAATGCAAACGGAAGACCAACAAATACAAAGAGAATTATTATTTATATGGAAAGAAGCAAAACACGTGATGCACAGCGCAACTTGACATTTATGCATTCTACATTGGACCGTTTTGGCTTTATGATGTGCTGCATCTAACACTTCTACCTTGTAACAGTTTTTTAAATTTATTTAATTTATTGAGAATCGTTTTGAGACCTAGCCCCAAGGAAGAGAGGAAATAGAGCAACAATTACGGCCTCACGATGCTAGCACCATTGTAATGGTTCTAAAGTTTTTTAAATTATAAAATGAACATGTTTAAAATAATTGCGGCGGGCTTGGCTTGATTATTATTAATGCGCATGAGATGCAGTAATTTAGAACTTCAAATGGACTTAAAACTTTTTTACACATATGAGATGAAAAAAGATAAAAAAAGCTGCTATGCCGACGGCTAACTTGGCTCTCACCTCAACGAAGAGTTAGAGATGGGCTGGTTGAAATATTCTTTGAAAAATTGTAAACAAAATAAACTGAAGTTGTAAGCCACTCTATCTAGCAAGTATTAAAAGAAATTGTAACTTTAGGGTAGATACAGAAATGCTTTTGGAGTAGATAATTTTAAAATTTTCGATGTAACCTTTTGGAAAATTCGCCAGACTAGAATCAGAATTCTTATATATTCTATAATATATTTAATAATAAATAATTTGTATCCAATAATAATTTTTAACAAAAGAAATAAATAATTTCACTGGTTTTCGTCACAAAAAAATTATCAGATCCAATAATCACATACAAATTTAATTAATTAATTTATTTATTTATTTATTCATTCATTGGTACACTAGACACATGTACAGTGAACTAGAACTCCAATAAGAAGAGCTTCAGCTAAGCTGGTTTACAAGCTCTCCTAAAACAATACAACTAAACAAACAATAAGCCTTACATGTAAATTACAGTATTTTGAGTACTACAAGATATGGGCATATAACTATGTGCTACTAATGTAGCATTAATTCATTAATAAAGCTACCAAGATTTGCTTTTAAAGCTCTCCTTGCTAACTTGAAAGAGTGAATAATATTTATTGAATATGGATGGAGCCATGTACAGAAAAGAACATTGAAATTTTCTAGTTGAATGATAAGGAATAGATAACTCTTGAATATTCCTTAAGTTTAACTTATGTGCCAGTGCCCTGGGTAGTAGCATTTCGACTAAGTATGTAGGACATTTTGCAGTGGTTACTTGATATGTGAAAGACGAGAACTGTAGTGTAGCTCTATTATGGAATTTAAGTATTGCTCTGGAGTTATAATGAGGTGTTACATGTTCCCTAGATTCTACGTTAAATGAGTATCTAAAACATACATTCTGCAGCACCTGTATTTTGTGTTTGAATAGTTGTGATAGAAAGTTGTAATAAACCACACTGCAGTAGTCAAGATTACACAATACTAGACTGTTACAAAGTCTCCATTTTATGGAAGGACTTAGAAGTAATTTCTATCTGTACAAGGTGCGCATTTTGTGATAAGCAATTCTGATTTTTGTATTAACGTGCTGTTTAAAGCTAAGTTGAGAATCTATAATTACCCCCAGGTATTTAGCATAATCACAAATGGGTATTATTGAATTGTCAATATGTAAGTCAACAGTGCGTCTCATTTCAGCCTTGGTGCAGAAAGTTTTGGAACCAACACAAATAGCTAGTCTTATTTGCATTAAGTACCAAACCATTATTGGCTACCCATGAACTGACTGCTGCAAGATCATCATTTAACTGATTGATAGCATGGTTAATATTGTAAATGTCTGTTGAAATATATAGAAGCACATCGTCGGCATACATATGATATTTGCAAGCGGATGATAACTGTTGAGGCAGATCTGCTGTGAAAATTGCAAACAATAGTGGTCCCAGGATGCTACCTTGTGGAACTCCTTGAGCAACAGCAAGGGGCATGGATATTTGGTTGTTAATTTTGACTGACTGTGTCCTTCCTTTTAAATAACTTGTGAACCATTGTAGAACAGTACCTTGAATTCCATAGTAAGTTAGCTTTGCTTCTAACAGTGTATGGTTAATTACATCGAAAGCTTTACTAAAGTCAAGTAATACCAGGTATGTAACTTGTGCTGTATCTATTGAACTACTAAGATCATATATGACTTTGGTCAATGCTGTAGCAGTACTATAGCCTTTACGAAAACCTGACTGATATGCAAGTAGTATATTATGATTAGCGATATGCTGAGTTAATTGAATATATACCAAATGTTCTATAACTTTGGATATAACAGATAGTATGCTTATTGGACGTAGGTCTGCAAAAGTAGTTGCTAGTGGTATTTTCGGAATAGGTGTAACTAGCGATTCCTTCCATATAGTAGGAAAGGAGCCTTGTTGAAGTGAGAAGTTAATGATATGTGTAATCACATCAATGCTATATGGCATTATTAACAATAGCATCTTCCTGTCAATTCCATCTTTACCCTCTGCATTAGATTTGAGTCTTTAAAAGATTTCCATACTAGGTCTGTTGTAACTGGTTGAAAGCTAGCAAGACAGGTACCAGGTGAATAACTGTTTGTTAGAAATTTATCGATTTCAATTTCAGGCACTTGTCTTCTAGGGATAGATGTTATAAATAAGTTATTTAACTCATCGGCATCTTTAATCTCATGTGAGATATGAGACTTATTTTTGGTATGGATTTGACAACTATCGAAGACATTCCAGAGTTTCTTTGAGTTCATGTGATGAAGTCTGCATTGGTAGTCTAAGTATGCTTTCTTTTCACTTCTGATAGCAAATGTAGCATAATTCCTTAAATCTTTATAATATTGGAATTTAGTCTTATCACCAGTTACTCTATATTGTTTAAGGCGGCATTTTTCGTTTGAGTATTTGTTTAATAGTAAAAGTCATATAGGGCAGTGCTTTTTCCTTCTTATTATTGTTATGACAGGTGCATGGAAATCAAACAGGAACCTAACAGCCTCATTAAGGTATTTTACTTTGCTATCTAAGTCAGGTAAAGTCTGTACCATATTCCATTGAATGTTTCCTGCATCAAAGGCGAATTCATCATTATCAAAACAAGAGCAATCTCTACTGTTTAAAGTTAAAGGCTGATGCTTAGGGACCATTAAGTCAAAATCACATATGATCCCTTGGTGATCTGTAAGGTTAAGTAGGTCTACAGTTCCACACCTGTTGACTTTAAGCCCAGGGGTAGTACATACAATGTCAATAAGGGTTGATGAAGTAGATGTTATTCGTGTACACTTGAAGTGTAAGATTAAATGTATTAAATATAGATATCAGCTTGGTTCGATTAGTGTTATAGTGCAGAAAGTCTATATTAAGATCTCCCATTAAAATTAGGTTGTCATATTTCATATAAACATTGGCTAAGACCATTCCAATTCCTGCAGACAGGAAGTGCCAGTACTTGGTGATCTATAAACAATACCTATAGCAGTATTCTTTTTTTTAATTTTAAAAGTAATCCAAAGTTGTTCGAGTGAAGGATGCTCAATGAAGTCAATGCTGATTTGCTTATGAAACAGAGCATGGTTAATATACAAGCACACACCGCCACCTCTGGACTTTCTATCTGCCCGAATATTACTGTAGCCTGGTATCTGTACAAGGGTTGAGGGAAAATCACTGGTCAACCACGTTTCAGTACTTCCAATCAAATCAAAATCCTGGTTAATTATGTAGGCTAAAAAATCGTCAAAACACGAATTCAATGATCTAATATTTACAAGAAAAGTTCGTAAGGAACCAACTATCAAATCTTGACTGATTTGTTTTGAACAAGTGTTGTCCTGAGTAAAAGTCTGTGATTGCTATGATACATCTAGGTATTCAATTTTAGAGAGTTCTTTCTTTAAAGATTGAAGGTAGCAAGGACATTCTTTATCAATTGCAGTATGAGCATTATTTATCTCAATATTTAATTTAGCTTTAGCAGCTGTGCAGTTTGAACATCGTTTGAAGTCAGCAGTACAATTTACATACCTATGTGACCAAACTTAAAACAGTTAAAGCACTGTGTAACATGCACATGGTTGTGCACACTGCCCGTGGACCATCCAATTGCTGCTCTTCCCATTTGGATCAGTGTTTTGTGGGTATCTGAATCAGTTTCAACTATTACTACACTGTTGCCTGTTTTTTCATTTTTCATAATTTTAAGCACTTTTAAATGAAAATTGTTGAGATCATTTTTCAATTTGTTTTGCTGAATAATTTTTGCACTTATGTTGTTCATGTCTGTATCACAAACGTCATCATTGTTAATGTTTACTATTCTGATTTTGGGTTTCTTTAAGTTTGGAGCTACTATCTTGTATCTGTTACCGAGTTTACCAACCATCTCTTTTTGTAGTACGCTTCGTTCTGTTTTGTTATGACAGCCAATAATTATACCACCTTGAGATGAGTCACGAATCTTACAAACATTCACTCCAATGGAGGCTGGATTTATAGTATCTTTGATTTCGCTCCTAGTTTCTTTGCTTAGTTGGTTATGCATTGGTTTTACCACTAGGACAGGTTCAGATTTTGCCATGGATGCGTAAGATGTAATTGGTTTATCTGTCAAAGTAGTTGTCTGAGTTGTAGAAACATATTTTGTTGCCATATCGATAAATTCAATTTTAAACGATTTAAATAAAGCATTTATGTTATTTAATGTCTCTTGAAATTTGGCCTGCAGTAGGCCCTCTAAGCTCTCTAAATCAACATCAGGTTTATTATCTACCTCTGATAGACAAGCCTTACAGTAAAATAATAGACTTCGTCTTTTCAACTCAAGGCATCGAATTTCAGTTATGGTAAGCCCACTACAATTATCACAGGTAGGTGATTGGCATTTATCACAGTAAAATAATTTGTCCTTATTGTTGCATGAAGTACAGTGTGACATTTTAGTCACCCTGTATAGTTATTCAGCTTAATTCAATTGTATAAATAGAGATAAACATAAAAATAGTATGTTGCTATGTTTATAACTACTAAAAGCAAGGCTATGTAGATAACACTGCAAATGCTGCTTTTAACTCTAATTGTTTATCTTCTAATTACAGAGGTTTATGTTTCATTCCAAGTACTGTAATCTTTGCAATTATAAATCAAATGATTTCATAGATATGATGCACCTTGTTTATAAAAGAATATTTTCATATGAAAGTCAGTGTAACAAGCTTGAAGATTTTTGCTTAGCGTACTCAAACCAAATATTTCAATAAATCAAAGTCACCTTCAATTTATGTCATAAATGTCAAACTTGAAGTTTTTATTATTTTGACAACGATCCTAGGTCATGGATCGAAACGTAAATAAAATAGATTTTAAAAACTATGAGTGGTTTCATTCCCAAAGAAGATTAAGAAGAATGCTAAACAAACCACAACAAACATACAGGGAGTATTTACTTAAAGATGTAATTACTCATATTAGTTTGTAATTGAAATGATTTCTTCAATAAAAATTGAGAATGCATACGCTAAAAGCAACAGATTCGCGGATTTTATAAAAACAAAGTAGGTGTTCGAATTTTCAACATCAAAACGTCAAATAAATTTTATAGGTGTCTGTCTGTCTTGCATTATTGCATACACATTTATTGCAAATAAGCATAAAAATACCTATTTTGTAATTGTTTTTAGTGGTGGTCGTCGGAAAAATAGTGTACAGTACTCGCATGGAAAGTGACATTTCACACTCGTGGAATAGTCGCACTCGGCTGACGCCTCGTGCGACAATACTCTTCCACTCGTGTGAAATGGGTCACTTTCCATGCTAGTAATGTAATATACTAAAAAGGTAGCAAAAATAAACTACATTCATGTTGTTTATGCTTATTGTAACCGAATAGTTTTTAGGTGTGCCCTTTAAAATATTCTACATACTTTTTTCAGAAATACAAAATTGAAATATACCACTAACTACACATTTGATTACAATTTCTAACACTCTTTTATTGCATCAGCAATTGACTGGTTTTATGCAACTCTCCAAGCCTCCTTAATTTACATCAATTGCCTCAAGTCGACATACCTCATATACTACACTATTTATATTCTGTATAAAAATTGTACTGCAAGTCTACTTATGCTGTGATACCAGTACTGAACGTTTTAAGCAGTGGCAGCTCATGCTCAAGACATTTGATAGTGCTGTCATCGTTAACGTATAAATATATTACTGTTTTCTTGAATATTCACGGAAAACATTTATCTTTCTTTGTAGCAAATTAGTCAATCACTTTTTCATTAAAATCAGGACTTCAAGCTATTATTTTTTTCAATTGATAAAATCGAAAGTGTCGTTAACTTATCTTCACATATCGAGTTCCTTAAAAAAAATTTATATGGTTTAGAGTAGGAAAACTACGTTCTGAAGAGTTAATTCTTGACTGTGTACGCGAACTTTTCAATAAAATCTAAAAGAGAGTATTCTCGTGTAAAATAATATAATTTTAAAAATTTTTATAAAATTACAGCAGGCGCTTTCGGCATTAGCCATCTTGATTGCCACTACAAGTAAGCATTTTGATTTATATAACTTTCGCATGCTTACTTGTAGTGGCAATCAAGATCTAATGCTGAAAGCGCCTGCTGTAATTTTTATAAAGATTTTTTTAAATTTAATTATATTTTATTTTAAACGCTTCAACAGTGATCATTAACGTGGTCACAAGAATTTGTAAAAGTTCTTAGTTTCGTCCATTGTTTTATCCAAATTATTTACAATTATGTATTTAAGAAAAGGCACCATATCACGTTTTGCACTACATTCGCTATTGGAATATAATACGGATAGGTCTGTTTTGAGGCGTTCTTTATTTAAAACGTTGTCGCAAGTTAATACAGCTACTAAATGGTCAATAAAAGCAAAACATAATTGTAGATTATTTACAAGCAGTACGGTGATCCGATTGACAATTATTAAGTCATTTTTGTTTAACTTCTGCAGGAGCTGTATTTAATTTTGGTGTATTACATGTCAAAAATCAGCTATGTATCACATTTAGATTAAGTATAAATTATAAGGTAGTTCCCGTGAATATTTTTAAATGAACTTGTCAATTTCCGTCATTCCGGATAGTTGCGTTTGCACAAAAGAATGCGCAGGCGCGGAGTGAATGATGCAAGTGCGCGCAGTGTGATGAGACATCATTAGGTATAACCGAAACGTGGTTGCCAACTGATTTTCCTTCCAATCTAATTCACATTCCAGGTTATTCCCTAATCAGGGAAGATCGCCCTACGAGAGGTGGTGGCATATGCTTATATATTAGCAGCAATCTTACATATAAATCTATACAATTAGACATTGCTGAGAATCATAATATCGAGCAATTATGGATCCAAATTAAAGTGAGTAAAATGCATGTTGCCACTGGAATTATATACAGACCACCAAATAGTACTATCTCCTCAATAGATGAACTTGAATCTGCACTTTCACAGGTCAGCATCATATGTGAAAATATAATACTCATGGGTGATGTAAATATCGATTTCTTACAAAATAGCACTAATAAAAACAGGATAATTTCATTGTTCACTGCCTTTAATCTTATGCAACATGTAAAAGAGCCTACACGAGTTACAGCAACGTCTTCTACACTTATCGATATTTTGTGTACAACCAAAAATATTACTACTGCATTATGTGAAACTATTGACTCAAATAATCTAACTGATCATAGAGTTGTTGTCTGTGAATTAAATATTGTGTTACCAAAGTTCGAAAACAGAACAATTACTTATCGATTTTAATCTCTTTGATATTAAGGAATTTGAGTATGACATACATCACATACACTGGCAATTCATAAAACTGTACCTGAACTTAACAGCAAGGTCAACTTGTTTAACGAAACTATCATCAACTTATATGATGTACATGCACCGATGCGTACTGTTAACATAAAAAAGAATATTCCACCATATATTACTGCAACAATTCGACAAATGATAAAACTACGTGATGCGGCTTATAACAGATACAGAAAACAAAGGACCGATGCAAAGTACAACTATTATAAGACTTTGAGGAATTATATTAGCCAGGCCATTAAAATGAGAAAAAGCTTATCTTGAACATCAATGCAGACAAAACTTCAATGCTCCAAAAAAACTTTGGAAGGCATTTGATAGATGCAAAATTCATTCTACGGTGAAACACCAGATATCACCAGAAATTAATAATCCTGATGTTATAAATGATTATTTTGTTAATTCCATATCGCATCAAAAGGTAGAAAAGCTGAGATCAATCAGTATATGCATAATTGTCTACCCAGCATAAATAAGTTTACTCGTTTTGCAACTGTAAATGATGATGTAGTTAAAGCATCTATAAAACGCATAAAATCCAATGCCTGTGGTGTTGACGGTATCAATCTTAAGATGTTATTACTAATAATGCCCTACTGTATCGAAATAATTACATATCTGGTGAATTTATCACTGCAAGAAGGCATATTTCCAAATTCTTGGAAACGATCTGTCGTTGTACCTATCGGGAAAAAACCATTATCCTGCTCACCTGCCGATTTACGGCCTATTAGTATACTGCCAGTGATGTCAAAAGTCATTGAGCATATAGTATATACACAAACGTTGGAACATATTAATAGATGTGGCATTCTACCTGAACTCCAGTCTGGATTTAGAAGCGGGCACAGCACAGCTACTGCATTGACCAAGGTACTAAATGATCTATCACATTCAGCAGACAAATCAGAGGTTACATATCTCGCATTCTTAGACTTCAGTAAGGCATTTGACATTATCGTGCATGACCTACTAATTGCGAAACTGCACTACTTTGGATTTGATAAAACTACTCTTGAATGGTTCACTAGCTATTTAAATGGCAGATATCAGAATGTCATACTAAATAATAAAACCTCACAATCGCTACATGTAACTCAAGGTGTTCCTCAAGGAAGTAACCTTGGACCTTTGTTATTTGTGATTTACACAGCAGATTTACCGCAGGTCTTAACGCCGACTTGTAGATACCACATGTATGCAGATGATGTATTATTATATACATCGTGTAATACTCTAACTGTAAATTCTGCAATCAATCTACTAAATAAAAACCTGGCTGCTGTTAGTAGATGGGTCCAACGTCATGGACTACTTCTCAACATCTCCAAAACCAAGCACTGTGTATCTGTTCTCAAGAAAATTATGCAAGGGTAGAAGAAACTCAGATAAATAGTCTTACTATGAATGGTGCAACAATTAACATTGGAAGTGCCGTTAAATATCTTGGAGTAGGATTGGACAAGCAATTAAACTTTGAAAGTCATGTAAATAAAAAAATCGGACTTTGTTACTATAAGTTGCGCACCCTATACAGATATAAACAATTTCTAAGCCCAAGTAAAGTGGAGAATATGTAATAGTCTAATTCTATGCCATCTGGACTACTGCAATGTAGTATACTACAGCTATCTAAACGCATCGAATGAAACGTAGAATACAAGTCTTACATAATTCATGCTTCAGATTTGCATATAGCGTACCTTATAGACAGCATATCACACCATTCTATAACTTGTACTGCAAGCTTAAATTCGACCGACGAGCAACCTTATTTTTAGCTACATTCATATATGCTATTATCACCTCCCGTACGCCACTTTATCTGTATGAGATAATGAAACCAAGAGCTAGTATGCACTTACTAAATCTAAGAAATAACAATGACCTCAGTATCATGCAGCATAAAACTGCTAAATATGAGAGTTGTTTTGCTTACACGGCTACACAATTATATAACAAATATAAAATAATTTTTTATGAAACTTCAAAAGACAAATTTTACAAGAAGCTATATGATGTCTTACTATATGAGCAATCACAAAGCTAGGCTGATGGAAATCAAGGAAATGCTGGAATCCTTTCCTCTATTTATCAATTTTACTTAGTTTGGCATATATACATTGTGTTTACCTATTACTTATATTGTTAATTTATAATTGTTATATTTCTTAATTTCTAGGAGGAATTTAAAATCAGCTTTGCTGAATTCCTTTCCTTTTGGATACACCAATAAATTTTTTATTGATTGATTGATTGATTGATTAGACTACGAGGCCTGAAGCCAAGAACATCTACCCGTGTCATGTGTTTGTCTTTTCTCTTTTATAGGATGTAGGTTCCTTCTATCTTTATTTTCATGTACCTCTACCTGTATCCTTCTCGTCCTACCTATGTACGAGGTGAAAAGAGGATGGACGGATTTGGAATCTGAAACAACGATGGCGTAGCCTACCCACACCAAAAACAACGAGATGGCCCTGGGATATAACTGTAAGGTGCGATTTAGGTGAGTACATTGCTTTTATTTATATTTTAAAAGTAAATTTGATCATTGTATTACTTTTAATCGTGTTTTGTATTTGATACATTTGCGGCGTAATCATGTCATCTTAAACGATTGTGCAATAATATGAAACGCGGGAAAGCGTAGCAGGTGTTTCTTCAATCGCAGTTTCTATTTTACTATTATGTATATTATTAATATTGAATCAAACTCACTTATTACACTATCTGCTTCACTTGAATTCATGATTCTTTTTGTAGTTGCTTATGTAGAACGTCCACGTGTGGTATAACATAATGAAAGAAGGTCAACCAGACAGAAAAATTTTTATCCATAAAAATTCATAAAATACCAGAAGCTTGCTTGTACGTTTTGAATATTTATGCTTTCCTCCAAGTTTTACATATGTTCAATTAGTGCGTCTCTGTATTCATACACCATATTGACCATGCGCATACTAAAATTCTAGCGAGCGGAAACAGAACAAGGAATTCTCCTTCTGAATATTTCTTTAAGCACCGCTACACGTTGAAGAGAAAAGATAAAAAACGAAAATATCCTACAAATATCAAAACAAAAAGTCTTACTGAACTGTTTATAGAACGTGCTTTTGTCAATATGAGATTTAGTCGATGAGTGTAGCAATGCACAAAACGGATGTTCTCATATTTTTGCTTAAATCGTGCCCAAACGCCACGTTATCCACTCGTTACTGCAGCAATAAATTATACAACAAGTTGGGTATTTGTATTTTTTAATAGAGTTTGTAGAACACCTAGAATTGTTTCAGAAAATGTACCCCCGTCGTGTTTCTCAGGAAGTAAAAAGTTCAAAACCGTTCAATGTAACATAACAAGCATTTATTCTGATAAGATTTCCCTGGTTTAATTGTCTTTGTAAGTCGTATTCTAAATCCAATCACTTCCACATCCTCTTCGATTCACACAGGGTAGGGAGTCATTGATGATGAGAATTAGTGATGAAAAATTAAGTGCCTTAATTTGTTTTTATTTCACAAATACCTTCGAGCCAACAAAATTCCTTCTAGCTAGCAAACATCCCTCGCCAAAATGTACTCTCTAATCTACTAACATCGTTAATGTCCAAGCAACCTTGAGCCTACAATTACCCTCGAGCTCACCCGTCACGTACTTTGACTGGAGCCAGCCAAACTAAGGGTAGCAGCCAGCGACCAGTGGTTAAGAGAGAGTTATTTTTGCCTAATCCCGGAACAGATTTGCTTCACAACTCCCTTTCCCACAAACGGCTAAGTTTTGAGCCACGGAAACCTCCACCGTTCCAGTCTGCAAAACCCGGTACCCAACTGAATTAACTTTTTGTTGATTATTTAATTTTGAACGTATATTTTCTTAAAAGTAATATCTTTGTACCAACTTTGTTATATTTGAAACTCTCACTCAAAACTATTTCAAGGTTATTTGAATTACTGTTTTATGACTGAATTACTGTTTTTGATATACATAAGCAACTACAAAAGAATCATGAATCCAAGTGAAGCAGATAGTGTAGTAAGTGAGTTTGATTCAATATTAATAATATACATAATAGTAAAATAGAAACTGCGATTGAAGAAACACCTGCTACGCTTTCCCGCGTTTCATATTATTGCACAATCGATTAAGATAACATGATTACGCCGCAAATGTATCAAATACAAAACACGATTAAAAGTAATACAATGATCAAATTTACTTTTAAAATATAAATAAAAGCAATGTACTCACCTAAATCGCACCTTACAGTCATATCCCAGGGCCATCTCGTTGTTTTTGGTGTGGGTAGGCTACGCCATCGTTGTTTCAGATTCCAAATCCGTCCATCCTCTTTTCACCTCGTACGTAGGTAGGACGAGAAGGAAGAGTTAGAGGTACATGAAAATAAAGATAGAAGGGAACCTACATCCTATAAAAGAGAAAAGACAAACACATGACACAGGTAGATGTTCTTGGCTTCAGGCCGTAGTCTAATGATGTCTCATCACACTGCGCGCACTTGCGTCATTCACTCCGCGCCTGCGCATTCTTTTGTGCAAACGCAACTGTCCGGAATGACGGAAATTGACAAGTTCATTTAAAAATATTCGCGGGAACTACCTTAAAATGTATACTTATCTAAATGTGATACATAGCCGATTTTTGACATGTAACACACCAAAATTAAATACAGCTCCTGCAGAAGCTAAACAAAAATGACTTAATAATTGTCAATCGGATCACCATACTGCTTGTAAATAATCTACAATTATGTTTTGCTTTTATTGACCATTTAGTAGCCGTATTAACTTGCGACAACGTTTTAAATAAAGAACGCCTCAAAACAGACCTATCCGTATTATATTCCAATAGCGAATGTAGTGCAAAACGTGATATGGTGCCTTTTCTTAAATACATAATTGTAAATAATTTGGATAAAACGATGGACGAAACTAAGAACTTTTACAAATTCTTGTGACCACGTTAATGATCACTGTTGAAGCAGAACGTAGTTTAAAAATAAAATCCAAAAGAGAGTATTCTCGTGTAAAATAATATAATATTTAAAAAACCTTTATAAAAATTACAGCAGAGCACTTTCGGCGTTAGCTATTTTTGGTGCCACTACAAGTAAGCGTGCGAAAGTTATATAAATCAAAATGCTTACTTGTAGTGGCACCGAAGATGTCTAACGCCGAAAGCGCTCTGCTGTAATTTTTATAAACATTTTTTAAATATTATATTATTTTATACGAGAATACTCTCTTGGATTTTATTGAAAAGTTCGTGTACACAGTCAAGAATTAACTCTTCAGAATGTAGTTTTCTTACTCTAAACCATATAAAAATTTTTAAAGGATCTCGATACGTGAAGATAAGTTAACGGCACTTTCGATTTTATTAATTGAAAAAAAATCAGCTTGAAGTTCCGATTTTAATGAAAAAGTGATTGTCCAATTTGCTACAAAGAAGGATAAATGTTTTCCGTGAATATTCAAGAAAACGCAGTAACATATTTATACGTTAACGATACAGCACTATCAAATGTCTTGAGCATGAGCTGCCACTGCTTAAAACGTCCAGTACTGGTATCACAGCATAAGTAGACTTGCAGTACAATTATTATACAGAATATAAATAGTGTAGTATATGAGGTATGTTGACTTGAGGCAATTGATGTAAATTAACCCTTTAACGCCCAAGTTATTTTTTTAATTGAAATTTAATAACACTTATAATTTAAGTTAGTATTGATATTATATTACTAAAAAAAAATAATAAAAAAATAGGATGAGTCATTGCTGAAATATGACCCGTGATCATATGAACACGCTAAACATTAATAAGTACAAAAGCTTAATATAGGAAAATATTCAACTGATTTGAATGGAATGACTTAAAACAAGATAAACAAAGACGAACATTACACTTGCTGCAACTAGATCTTACGGTATTGCTACAATTAGGTCCTCTACAATGACGCCTATTGCTAGATTCTACAAGATGACCATGGCCGTCAAGCCTAATGTCATCACTTACATCCGTATGGATAGCACTTTTGAAGTTTGTGGTCGACCTTCGCCAGATGGTAAAACTCCATATGTTTTTAAATATGTGCACACTACGTTTTTTCTAAATTCTAACTGTGATAAGTCCGATCCTGAATACTTTGATAGCAACATCCAAGTGAATAGTGACCAGTACCATTTCTTTCCACGAAAGCCTATTCGATAATAAGCAATATTTTCGTTCATTCTGTCTGTGCCACCCATAAATTTGTTATATTGTCCTATTACTTTAGGTTGTGAAACATTAATTGTCTTTTTTTCTGCTTTCGAGTACCTATTTGCTTTTGCAAATGGATACACACCATGGCACGTAGAAGCTACTGTGACAGTATTGTTGTCTACCCATCTTACTAGTATAATATTATCTTCAACACTATTTTGGAAATCGAAACTTCCTCTTTCCATTTTTTTCATCGCGTTTGTGGTAGTTAGCGGGCAATCTTTTGGAACACGGTTTTGCCTAATTGTTCCGGTTGCATGGTAACCTTTAGATTTTAGATGTGCAAGTAGTGGTATTCCGATAAATAAGTTATCAAAGTATAGTTGAAATGGCAAAGCGGCTACATTTTCTTGAAAACTATCAAGCATCTGTACCAATGGAGCAGCTGCTTTTCCAAAATCAATTTCATATTGATCATTTCCGCATGGATTTTTACCTTGATACACATCAAAATTGACCAAGTATCCAGTTAGTGTGTTCGACACCAAATTTTATATCCGAAGCGGATAGGCTTATTTCGTATGCACTGTTTACAGCTGTGGCGTCCAAAATATGCCACCATACATTCATCAAAATCCAAGTGTTCTATCGGTTGAAAATTGTCACTGCACCTTTGTTGCAGCAGCGTGATCAATGGACGTAGTTTCCACATTTTGTCTTTTTTATCAATTTTATTGCTGTTAGCATAATGTATAAACAGATTTATTTCTAGAAACCTAGACCTCCTCATTGCATTTACCACCAATTCATTACGCAAATCTTGGAATATTTCCCAGTACGACCTCTTAGATGGAACAACATTATATCCTGATAAATATAAAATGGCTATAAATACTTTCATTTCTTGGAAAGTTATTTGTGGGTCCTTACAATTATTGTAAACTGCATATTTGGATGATTCACTAATGAGTAAATTCAATACTTCTTCATCTATAAATAGTTCAAATAAGTCAATTGGCGAAAGTCCTCGATATTTAGAATAATTAGCTTCAGGAAATATAATATTACGGCTTACTGATAAATCTTTGTGTTCCCATGAATAAGTTTGTTTTGCTTTCTTACGCCTTTTTTGATTGTTTTCTTGTACACACTCATCTAATGTATCAATGCGGTTATTGTTTCTAAGTACTATTTCAGCTGCACATCGTAACTGATTCCCAGATAGGTTATCAACCAGACCACCACCATCTTCACCAGCAGAGTCCTCATCGGAATTGATATGCGCATCCGGCGGTTCAATAAAAATATTTTCAGCATCTATTTCTTCCTCGTCTAACAAGGCTAAAGCTTGTTGGAGTGTTGTTCCACTGTAAGTAACAAAAAATAATGTTAGAGCACAGAAATGGCTAAGTAAGAATTTTGACATCATACATGCTTTGCGTGTTCATATGATCATGCCCCAATATTATGTGGCATGCTGTCATAAATCTTTATTATAAAATTAAATATCACTCATACTGTTTAAATCTGAGGTATTTACTTATTGGAATTTAAATTAATTATAACATAATTACAAAAGTAGTAGTTTACTTACACAAACTTGATTTCCTCTGCACGTACGTGGTCAATTTCACGGCTACTACCTGCTTCCATATTTCGTAAAACCTTAAAAGTTTAAAACTGGATCGAACATACAGCTGGAAGTTTTAATACTGATTGTATTTAGAAGTTTGCAGTTGCTAGTGGCTTCCATACGTAGCAGTAGTAGTGGTGGCGAGAGAAACTATAAACCCCTGTTTGGTGTGATCGTATGATCACGCTAAGCGTTAAAGGGTTAAGGAGGCTTGGAGAGTTGCATAAAACCAGTCAATTGCTGATGCAATAAAAGAGTGTTAGAAATTGTAATCAAATGTGTAGTTAGTGGTATATTTCAATTTTGTATTTCTGAAAAAAGTATGTAGAATATTTTAAAGGGCACACCTTCTAAAAACTATTCGGTTACAATAAGCATAAACAACATGAATGTAGTTTATTTTTGCTACCTTTTAATAATTTACACATTGAGACCTTAGACATTAAAATAAACTATTATATTTAAAATCAAAGTTCATATCATTTTAATAATTTTGTGATGGAAATTTGTTAAATTCTGTAGTATTTTCAGAACATTTAAGAATATATGTAAAATTTTGGTAATTTAAACAACTATGACGGAGTTATCCGTTTGCCCAAATATGTTCAAATGTACTGTATACCAATAGAATTATGAGCATTAATTTTTTTCTTTCACAGGTTAGTATCTTTCTCCCTGGGCTCTTCAAGTGCCAGAATTGCAGATGGTTCACCAAACGTTTTAGATATAAGTGGGTTCGATAAAACTGTACCCCTTGCTTTGGAAGCTTTCAGTAAGGGATTGTTTTAATATTGTAACATGTGTGTAACTACTAATACAAGATGATTTAAATAAATTAGCAATGTGTTCAAATAACTTTCCTAAAATTATTATACAAAACATTAATATTTTTTTTCTAATGTTTACTTGTCTCGTGAACATATATAAAGGAAGACTGGAATATGCGATATGTTAACTTATTTTTTTCAGTTGATGGTAATGTATTTTCTAATAATTAATTGAATCGATAATAATTCTTTAGTTTTACTTTAATTGATTGTTAGCACCAAAACTATTTATATAGTTTGTCAGTTATATTTAAGTTATTTTTGTACTTCATCCATTATTGTAATTATCCCTACCTGTTAGCTATATTAGCATACTTTATTATAAAAAAATTAATTAGAATTTTTATGTAATAAAATAACTATTTGGCTTTGCATAATATGGCGTTTTTTTAAGTCCAAAAAGATACTATGCATATTGTGATTTAAGCGGTATTGATTCCTGTGGAATAAGTAGAAATCTTAAAAATTAATTGCAACGATTTCAAGTGCATGTTATTCTTTCAGCACATGAAGTGCGTGAAATAGAGTTCAAAGAGTATGGTGTGTGTTAAATGTGCTCTTCCTTTCTGTGCTGTTAATGTGGACAACCTTAGTATTAATACTTTAAATTTAATGTATTTGTGCAAGAACCAATGCTGGCTTATTTAGCTTACATTTTGGACACATCTGACTAAGGATTGATTAATAATCCTCAAATATTACATCACAACATTGGTAATTTAGTATTATTTGACCTTGGTATAAATTTTATTATACATACAATTAAACTGAACACCTTTATAATAAACTGATTATAATTGAGTTGTATGCCAGATGTAATTTTATCACTTATCAACCATAAAATTGCTATCCTTATATTTCATTATTGTATTCTCTTATTTCACTATAAAGAGTTTTATGTAAACTTGGATAGCCTGCACTGTGATTGTATTTGTATTTGATTTATTATGATTTTTTTTTTAAAAATGCATTAACTCCTATACACATGTTCTTACATTCCTCTGTCCTTTATTTCACAACACTACAGTGGTCTACTCCTTTCTGTCCTACTTAGTCACTGTGAAGGACCCCACAGTGTGAAGAGTTTTGCTTCCTTCCTCATTCCTTCTCATGCAATTATTTACCAGCATTCATATTAATGGCTGGGCGTTTTGTTTTTAATTGCTGTAAAGCCAAATTTCATAGCAACTACGTATACATCAATTGTAATGCAATATAGAAGAGTTGCTTGGAGGCTAAAACGATCAAATTAAAAAAAATAGAGAATTATAAAGCATCCTGCTAAGCTTTTTCCATTCCTGAGGAAGAATACAGCACCCTAATGGATGAGTTAAGTAATATTAAAGCGGAAAATGAAATCTTTAAAGAAGAACGCAATAACTTAACTCGTCATGTTGAAAGATTAAAAGCTCAAGTCGACCTCAGCTTAGAGGAAAGTATATCTATGGAGGATTCGCTCATTAAAATTAGTGAGGAAAATCAGCACCTTTCAAAGGACTACCCATCTAAAATAAAAATACTTGAAATTGAAAACTTATCCTCAAATCTGAACTTGTCACAGCTCAGCATTTCAAACCTTCTGTTTGGATAAGTAAAGCTACACAAACTTCGAGTACAAATTCTTAATTTTTAATTCACATCGGATTGGGAAGTAGTAATTTGCTTAATGAGCACTCACATGAGGTTATAGTCAATAGTATGCATGCTCAAACTAAACCCATATTCAATAATATGGTTGATGCATAAAACCAAACAACAGATTTGATACCTGAAAGTGCCACTCATTCCTCTTCTGTTAATCAAGTTCTCTTAACTAAGTGCCCCTAGGATAACAACCTCCATGAGTACGACAGTCATAACTGACGCTGAAAATATCCACACAGAGAATCATATCATAATAGACTTGAACTTTCAGGATGCACTTACGTTAAATCGATCTATTACATATGCAATAATTCTAACAATTGGACTCACTCTGTAAAGCCTCTCTCCAGCTTTCAATATAGTCATGCTATTCCTAATCTGAAAAAGAAAAAGCTAGTTATATATGGTGATAGTCATGTGAAAAATTTCTACGCGATCCTAAGCTCATTAATTAAACACAATTTCTCAATCTTCAATGAATGCAAGCCCAATGCAACATTAGACGATGTTACAGCAAACATATCATCTCGTATCAAAGACTCCACTCAGGACGATTATGTTATTTTGGGTGGAACTAGCAATGCTCTTAGAGGCTCCAACATTTCTCAGGATAGTAAAAAATTATTACTCAACATTGTTGTCAACACAAAGTTGGTCCTGATATGTTCCCCATTTTGGAAAGGTCGTCATATATAGTCTTTGCAATTTCTAAATAGACCTGCATCATTACAATTTGTGACGTCAAACTGTAACGACGTTGCCACTACCAAAATCCTATTGCTGCATGACTATATTAGCGTCATCGGTAGAATACAGAGATGAAAATATTTAATAGCAGATGACGAATGTGATTTGTTGCTTTTTAAAAAAGTATTTTTTAGAATAAATTTCTATCGATAATATTGAAGATTAAAGTCATTAATTAACAATATATTTTATTTACTTCTTTATTTTTACCACTGAGCATATTTTAAATATAGTTGCGTATTTCTAATGCTCCTAATTTTATGGACATTATACCAGACACGGAATAATAACCACAGTTATTCAAGAGGTTATGTCATTGGAATTATAATTTAAAGGTTTTGATTACACAAATCGAAAAAGAAAAGGAACAAAGTTACAATTCCATTTGTAAGTAAGATTCTCATTAACTTTGAATAATTATGATATATCACTTTAAAATAATCTTTTAGATTTCCCTGAAATCATCTACAAAGACTAAAGTTATGTTATATACAATGCAAACGAAAGATTTAACACTTTCAAATCGCCCTAAAATTTGTGATCATTTCACTTCTGATTATTAGTATGCAACTGACTTGAATATGTCATGTTTTCAAAGCATTTCCAACAACTAAAACAATGTATAAGAGTAAAGGCTTTAAATGAACCAACTTTGAAAATCTTATAACCAAAAGGTTCAACGACTAATCTTTCGATGGAATTTTTAAAGATATAAACAGCAGTTTGTTAAATATACAAAAGCATGAAGGGACAAAAATCTTTAAAAAAATAGGCATTCACTTTATTACTCTTTGAGACCAGGTAACGAAGTAGTTTGAAACAAACAATTCAATATACAATTTACCATTTTTTGTAGATTGGTGTAATATAAAGACTTTGACCTTACTTGTATTTAGCACCTTCAAAGTTTAAGCTAGTGTAGTATTGACCAGTTCGTCACCAGCGTGTTTATTACAGCCATTAAAATTGAAAGCTGTAGAAGCTGTTAGGATTAAAATCCAATATCCTGAAGATGAATTTGCAACTCATGTTTTAAAGACAAGTCACTCAAGAAATTAACAAGTATTAAAAGCTTGTAATTTAAAAGTAAAATATATATGGTAGTACTTGTTTATTACACATAAAGTTTAAGATAGTTATAATTAAATTAGAAGTACATCGTGTAAAAAGCTTTTTAATTCTAAGTAGCCATGCATTTGGTTGACTAGTTCAATTTGATTGAAAATCTGAATCACTGTCATCACCATCACCAACGTTAATAATTAGAGGTGCATTATCTTCTTGATCAAATTTGATCTCATGTTTCTTCCACCAATCTTTGATAATTTTTTCTGCATGTTCTTATCGAATGTGCCCAAATCTCTGGTGTTATTTTTTTTAATGCTTCTTTCCACATCTGTAAACAGTTTTCAACAGACCTATCATCTCTTCCAGCGTGTTGATTGTAGTACCTCTTACTAACACCCCATACATTTTCAATTGCATTGAATATGCAGTGATACGGAGGCAATCTTAACACCGTATGTCCATATTGTTCGGCCAGCAAATCCGCTTTAAAAATCTTGGCGGTTTATACCTAAAATTTTTAATAAATACTGATATGTTATAAAGCACAAACTTTTGACACATCATGACAACTTTCAGAAGCTCTGCTTTCAAAGTATTCCCATCAAAGGAAATTGTTTGTTTTGTTAACCATTCTGCGATGTCACTTTTTTTCCAGGAACTGTTAGGTATTTTATTTAGCACAGTAGAATGATAGGAAGCGTTGTCTAAAACTATTGCAGATGGTGCTTTCAAATTCTTCAATAATTGATTTTCAAACCAATACAAGAAATTCTGTTCTTTCATTTCTCCATGGTAATCTGGGTCGTTTGTGGACGAAGAAAACATCAATTCTGCTCCATCTATGAAACCATTTACATTTCCTGCATGTAATACTATTTACCTAAAAGATTATTTACATTATTCTGTTTTAAAAGGAAGTATATGAAACAAACCTTTTTCCATCAATTCGTGTACTGTTTACAGTTCTTAAGTCACTGTCTTGCCAGAAGCGGCTCACACCACCATTCTGAAAAATCCATGTTTCGTCCACAAACACAAACTGATACAGATTATCTTCTTTTATTCTCTTGTATGTCTTCAAGAAACGCATCCTTCTATCAACAATATTTGGAAATTCCATTAGAGCTCTCCGTGGGTTATCTTTTTGCCATTTAAATCTTATATTGTGTAGGATTGTATTCAGGGATCGTATAGAACCATTAAAAATTTCATCGTGCTTCAGATTCTGCCACAAGGTATGAACAGAAATATGTTCATCTAAAATAAATACATGTAATACAATACATTAACTTGGAAATGAGTACTCACGATTGTCATATAACCTATAAATCACATTACGAATTCCACTTTTGGTAAATTCATCTACGTCAGTGACAGGCTTTGTGTGGGTTCGCTTTTTTGACGTAAATGGTTCACTTTTCGCAATTGTTTGCGAAATCGATTTTACGGTGCCAATATTAAGACCCAGGGCAACCGATACTCTCTAAAAATATGCATAAGAAATAGTTTTTGAAGTAAATAATGAACTTAAATTACCTCACGAACCGCTGTTAACGGAATAAGCGGTCCACCACTATCCCTTTCTTTTTCAAAAAAGTGATTAAACTAGCAACAAGTTGTTTAGCTCTAACGCCTAAACTAATTCCACTCATTATCTTCGGTTATCAGAGTTCGGTGTAACACTAATATGAGTTCTGAAAAGAACTGTTTGAAGCAAAAACTGATCAAATTATGAACGAATAAAAATAAAAAGTGCACGAGATGTAAGAATAACTAAACAACATATAACCAAAAATTAAACGTCAAATCAATTGAAATTCCACTAGAATTGTTGGCAACGTTACACATTGCTACTATTCAAATTGAAACCGTAGCATAGCATTTTACGGTTTATAATGAAAAACGTCTGTATAAATAGTTAGTACGTGTGTGACATCGCGACTGACGAGGTCTATTTAGAAATTGCAAAGACTATATTAAATAACTTTATACATTCACCTAATTGTGACTTGTATTCGCTGTAATTACTCCCTGTATGTTTGTTGTGGTTTATTTAGCATTTTTCTTAATCTTCTTTGGGAAGTAAACCACTCATAGTTTTAAAATCATCTTTATTTATGTTTCGATCCATGACCTAGGATCGTTGTCAAGGATTGAAACGTAAATAAAGGTGAATTTAAAAATATGAGTGGTTTACTTCCCAAAGAAGATTAAGAAAAAATTGTATTCGCTGCTTGTGTCTACTAAAGTCAACTTTTTTTTATGCTGATATCAACACCATTCTATCATCAAAATACTTCACCAACCATGGATTACATATTAAGAATAGTGGAAAGGAACTTTTATTGAAGCACATTTTACTGATCACTAATAGCTTTACCTCTAAATCTACACTTTTTGTTATAACATTAGGAATCAAAATCTCATATATATAAAGACATCTACATATAGTTCTAGGTCTTCATTCACACACTTGTCACATGATATTTCAAACTTGAACATTTCTGATTCGAGTAATCGAATTGACAAACCTAATCTAGGGAATAATCTTAAAATAATAAAAAATTTTTAGAACTCTGATACCACAGCGCCTCTCCCTCCTACTGTGCAACATACGTAGTTTGCGCAACAAGGTTAATAACTTACTTGTATTGTTAGATAGCACAGGCTTTTCAGAAATTATATGTCTGACAGAACATTGGCTAAACTCAGAGGAATATGTTCATATTGAAAATTATCACATTATTAGTATATATCACAGACCGCACTCGAGTCATGGTGGCACAGCCATTTATTGTAGATTGACCACTGATTTCTCCCAAAACACTGATTTTAATGAACTCCAGAGTGAGCTCAATTTTGCCTTCAGCAAAAGTCTTAAACTACGTCTTTTCCATTTATCGTTCTCCTACAGGTAATGTCGACTATTTCCTTTTATCCCTGGATACACTCTTAGACTCAGTTACTTCTTCTTATTGTAAGCTAATCATTACAGGGGACTTTAATCTTAATTTTAATAACAACCTGGATAAAAATGTTCTTCGGTTAAAACAAATTATTAATTGCTACAACTTGGATATGCAGGTAGCATCTGACACTAGAATAACAGCTAACTCTAGTTCCATAATTGACTATGTTCTTACGAATATTAGTCCAAATTTAATTATTAATACTGAAATAATCAGTAGTGATCTATCGGACCATGAAGCAATTCTTTTCAGTACTAGCTTACAAAATCCTAACATACCAGTCCCTAAATACCACAGAATTTTTTCTCCAGCGAGCATATCTACTTTTGTGAGTTCCTTTGATAGTCTACCCGCTTCAAATTTAACTGACCTTAACTATAATTTCAATTCATTGTTTAACAAAATCTCTTCGGCATTTGACGGGTCCTTCCTCCTGGTGTTAGTTAAGCCTGAGAATAAAAGTTGGCTAACTGGGGGCTTGATAATTTCAACAAAAAACAAAAAGTCACTTCACATTTTGTACAAACTTCTCTAATTCTACTTTCATTAAATCTTATTACCTTCGCTATAAAAGAAATTTTAACAATTTAGTAAAAACAGCAAAGTCACATTTTTTATCTAAACGTATATTAAACTCGAAAAACATTCCTAAAGAAACCTGGAGAGATAAATGATCTGACTAATAGACTAAATACTCAGAAACAAGACATTATGCTTGAGAATTGTCACGTGGATGATATCACAAACACCTTAAATGTACATTTTGCTAAGGTAGCAAGTGAGTTGGCCTCAATGAACGATTCTTTGGCTACTGATGCAATTTAGTTTTTGCGTAAACATAAGGATGGAAATCGTAATAGTCTCTTCCTTTACACTACCGATCAGCACGAAGTAGTTAGGGTCCTACAAGCTTTTAAAAATAAAAATTCAGTAGGAATTGATAATGTTTCAGCTAAAATTTTATTACTTCTTCCGCTTCATGTTATACAATACCTTACTAAGCTTATAAACGATTCTTTTCTGAATGGAATATTTCCCTTGTGTTTGAAACATGCTATTATCATCCTGTTACATAAGGGAGGAGCTAACACGCTTAATAACTTTAGACCAATCTCTTTACTTTCAACTTTCTCTAAATTATTAGAAACACTTATAAAGGAACGTTTTACTAGATTTGTTAACAAATTTGATATTCTAAATTTTAATAAGTTTGGTTTTCGTTCTAACAAATCCACAGCAGATGCTATACATCAATTTTTAATATGTCTCTATACAACATTGAATAAAAGAAAGTCTGCATCTGCTGCTGTATTTGTAGACATTAGTAAAGCGTTTGATTGCATGCATCATTGCATTCTTTTAAATAAACTTGACCATTATGGTATTAGAGGGGTGGCAAATTCATGGCTTCAATCTTACTTAGAGAACAGAACTCAACCCGTTAAACTCTCTAGTCAACGTAAAACAATTGTATCAAATATGGTACGTGTAAATTGAGGAGTTCCTCAGGGTCCTGCTTTGGGACCCTTATTATTCTTTATATTAATGACTTTACATCTTCTGTTAAATATGCTTCATGTACACTATTTGCCAATGATATTACATTGTATTGGGACTCTTCTTCTGCTCCTATACTTCACAATTGCATGTCGTCGGATCTTGTTTCTACTCAAAATTGGTTCAAAATGAACAAATTCTCATAAACACTAAAAGAACCTGCTGTATAATTTTCAAACCTCGCCACCTCTGAAATTACAAGTATATTAGACAATTTATCACTAAATATTGTCACTAATACTAAATTCTTAGGCTTAACTATTGACCATGGCTTAACTTGGGCAGAATATATCGTTGCTTCCCGCTAACTTAGCATCAGCGTATTATGTACTGAGAACTATATCCACGGAACTAGCAGTTCTGCCCTTAAAGTGGATTATGCCTTGTTCGAATCCAGGCTGCGATATAGTATACCTTTTTGGGGATATACCATGCTAGAAAAGATGTCTCTCATCTTCAAATTGCAAAAACGGGCTATCCGTATTATTTGCCATAAACCAAGAGATGAACACTGCAGGCCGCTCTTTAAACGACTGAAAGTTCTCACATATACTTCCCTATTCATTTTGGATACGTTGCTGCTCTTCCGTAAAAACACTCTTAAATATAATAGTATCAACACTAATTCTTCCCACATTACAAGAAATTCAAGAGATTTCTATAAAATTACACGTACTTCAACCCGGGTTTATAAATCAATACTTTTTATGGCACCAACGCTCTATAATAAACTTCCTGACAGCATTAAAAACTCTAAGAGTATTCATAATTTTAATTGATTTTATATAATAATATAATAATATATATATATATATATATAATATAATATATATTAATTAATAATTAATTAATAATTAATTAATATAATATATATAATATAATATATATATATAATAATTTTAATTTTAATTAATCATAAATTTAATTTTAAATTTAATTTAATCATAATTTTAATGCATGACCAGTGTTATTACACGGTGGAGGAGTTTTTGAATGATGAGTCTGTAACGAATATATAATCTAAAGCACCATGTTTGTAAGAATCGCTTCAGCATAGATTTATTCTGTGGTATTTACTTCTCGTGTTTGATGTTATAATATCTAAAAGAAACAATTCTATATGAAAACAGGAAATCATGTTCATTTAAATAACTTAAATGCTTTGCACGGAGATATTTAACAAAATTACAGATTCAAGGAATGTGTTTATATGGAGTCGAGTCGTTTGTGTTATCTACCTTACAGGCGAATTCTTCCTCTACATTCGGTATAATTAGGATAGCGCATGTGCGTACTGGTCACGGGATACGCCACGCAAATAAGGTGTCGCAGTAACGAGGTCAGCCATTGTTCTTATAGATGTAGTCGTGTTGGCATTCTTTTCTTAAAAAAGAACATGAATCTCCGGGCCTTGCAGAAGTGGGGCCTTCGGATCGGCTTGTGATGGTTATGGTAAGGGGGGCGAGTTGCTTTGGGACGCGGTACGAAGCGCCAGGCTCCTGCGACACCGGCAAAGCATTGAAACGCGCCGTCCCTTGATATGTTGTGTTGAGATTTGTTACGGTAAGCTCGCTTTAACTAAATAACTTATAAAATATTTCTATCCCTTTAGCGTATGACAGTAGAATGGAGAATTAGAACGACGAATTAAGATGTTGGAAATGTGTATTTAAATGCTGCAATAATATAAAGATATGGTCGAACGTTGATATATTGGAGTAAAGTATTGGAAAGCTGTTCGTTTATCAGGACAACTGCAGCTGTTGTTTGGTGTTTCGTTGCGACAGCTTAAGGAGCAGATTTTGGAGCATGTGTGTCGACGTTTAATAGTTAGATTTGAAAACATCAACACCTACAGGTATCAAACCTTCTTTTTTGTTTTGTTTGTGAGGATTCGTGAATGCTTACATAAATAATTTTCGAAGATCGTTTGGTCAAGTTAAATTTTGTATGTTTAGAACAGCGTGAGAGAAAATAGTTAAGAATTACTACAGTAATAGTTTTGTAAAATTTGCATAAATTCACTTGCTAACAATATGATATTTCAGTCCATTTCTTACTTTTAAAATATTTATTTACTCATATTAAAATTTTAATAAGCCTCTAATACCAGATTTAAATGAAAAGTTGTTTGTCTAAGTTCACTACACGTGATTCGATTTTTTTTAGAAATAATGTTTGAGACACATATGTGAACCAAAACTCAGATCTGAACGCTTGGTGCTAAAACTTGTTTTGATATATTATTATTAACTTAAGGTTCTGTTATGTCAAAGACAGATGTATTGAAAACTCGATTTTATTTGTTCATTTTGTAAACATATTTAAAGAAAAAAGATTCAAGAAATAGAAACTATATTAAATTTCATTTTTAGACTCAAGTTTTTTATTCCATGCATAATTAAATTTACTAAATTTTTAAAGTAAATAAGTTTGTTGTTCTGTGAAATTATACGAGGCTGAAGTAATTTAAAAAGCCCATATATGCTACAACTGGTTTGTTCTAGGTATTTATTTTTGATTTAAATATCTTTGGTGTGGTAATCTCAATATTATCCACCTGTAATTATTGGCATGTATTTTTATTGGGAAGCACAAACTGTGTCTTTCTAATAGAGAATTTGTTGTGATTTTGTTCCAGGTTCATCGAGATTGGAGAGATCGTAAGTATGTTCCAGAGGTTTCCAGATACATCAGTTCAGTAAGTTGTAAGTTTTTATTGCATTTATATCCTTTGAGTTTCTGTATCTTCTCATAGGAGTATTGAATCTTTGGTGTAACCGTTCATACAGATACAGTGGCGCTCAACCCATTTTCCATTTGTTAGTTTATCGTAGAGTTTAGACCATCACCACACCCTTTTCTCATTGCTCACCCTTGGGGTAATTCCCAGACTTAGCCGCGAATAGTTAAAGCTTCACTTTATCCATCAACAAGGAAGCTTAAGTAAAAAAATAAAGAATTGCTTTACTGACGCCCAAACAACGTGGGGCGTGCATTAGTAAAGAGAACAGAAAAAAATTATTGCTTCAAGTCTGTCAAGTAGACCTATTATGACAGATACTTTGTTAATCATTAGTGTTGGTTAATTTTTATTGGTTATGACTATAATATATTTTATTGTATTATTTTAAGACTTTCAACACTGTCGTACACTATATGTTATATTGTTTGTTATATTGCTTGTCTCTGCCAATACCATGTATAAATGGGTTCAAATAAATACAGTACAATACAATCTCAATATGAAATGAAATATTCTGTAAGTGATGTGTAGTATTTATACAATAAGTGAAGTAACATAGGTTATGCCTCTGTAATGTGCTTTGTGTTTGAGTTGAGGCAATAACAATATACTCTGTTTTAAACTATGTTTTTTTCGAGGTTTCTCTAGTTCTTTATCTTTTAAATACAGTATTTTTCAATACTTACCACAATTGTGAAGCTTATTTGCAATTAATTATGTGTATATGAATCAAGAGTCTTTCACCCTCTAAAAAACACTCGTTTAGGCATTTTCCTTTGACGATAAAGAACGCATCAAGTTTGTGGTGAACAAAATCTCAATAAAAATAAGAAGGAAAATGTTGCATTTAGTGCAGGCGCCCATTCTGAAGAGACCTGCACCTTGAAGCAATTTTAAAATACCACAACGGGTAGAATGGCTTGTGTGTTTTAGTGAGTTAAAAAGCCTAACTATAGGTTTAACCAAATTAGTGGGATCTTTAGTGAGGAACCAGACTAAAACAGGTCCCGAAAGAGGGCAGCAGCTTTTTCAGTACTTAGAGTGACAGAGACCATAGGGGTCGATATGGCATTCTAAAATGCACTACTACGATGCGGAAGGCAATGGCAAACCACCACATTACCTCCCAAGTACACGGCGTATATAAATTGTTATTAAAGATTATGGCATCCTCTGGGGTAAAAATTCCGGAGGTAAATTAGTCCCCCATTCGGATCTCCGGGATAGGAGTACTTCGGGGGATGTGATCCGAAAGTATAAAAAGAGTCGTGAACATGCTGCGAGTCGGAGCGTGGAATGTCAGAAGTATGAAGCAAGTAGGTAAGCTAGAGCGGTCTGGCATGTGGGCAGCGATTCGCTGCTTAAGCCTCACCATAACATATAACTTAATAAACATCTCCATGACATAACTCACAATTAGTTAGCGGTCTGGCATGTTGGCAGTGACCCGTTGCTTAAGCCTTACCATAACATATAATTTAACACTTTCCTTTTTTGGAGGGGATAACCAGGTAATATTTCAGTTCCTTATAAATGGAAATCATGTAAACATGTTGGAGTTCTTTAACAACCATCAGGTTGTGTTACGTGCCGAAGTGGCCCTTAAACATGTTTAGGTTAAGTTTGATGTGCGGAGGTTTCGTGCCATATTTTCAAAAGACGCGGTGCGCGGAACTTTAAAAGACTAGGCGCGTACTTCCGATACGTCACAGTGCGTTTGCGCAGATTGCGCGACGCTAGAGGGTTGGACGAATACTTCGCGCCGACGTGAAAAAGACAAAGAGTGGGGAAAAGTGGTGAGAGTTTTCCGTTAGACGCTTTAACGTGGCTGTTTGCCTTTGTTCTTCGAGTAGTGTGGACGCTTTGAGGTATCGTATCGTGCTTATCTTATCTATGTAGATTTCCTTTGCCTAATTGTCTTTGTTGTTGCCTTATACCATGTTCCCGTCATTCCCTGCATAGGTAGGTGTCAATTTGAAGCCACGTAGGCGTACCGTACTGCACGACCCGGGGATGAGCGATCTCAGGACTGCCGTAGCTGGCCGGAGCGCTTGAAGGAGCGTTGGCAGGAGTCACCATCTTTAGTTACCGGAAAAGGGCTTTGAGTAGCCTGATGGACTTTAATAGAGGCCTATCTTAGCGCAACTCCGTCGAATGCCAGATATTTTATGTGAGTATTCTTTCTGTTAAAATTGATCGCTTTTATCTTTTATTGTTTTAAATATGTAAATTTCCGAAGTATTGTGCAACATAAATTTTGCATTGGTGACGTCATTGGTAGTTGGCAACCCGGAATCTGTAATAAGATTGGCGTTGCTAACAGCCCGCGAAGTTGCTTTTTCATCACGCTTGCGCGATGTATTTATCGACTTTTTAAATTGTAAGATTTATCGATTTTTAAAGCGTAATAGTTGTTAATATGTATGTAGAGCCAGGTAGATACGAAAAACATAGAAGAGTATAGGAACACCTAGACTAAGCTATTTGGGTTGTGAAGGGTAAGTAGAACTTTTTAAATTAGCACAGAATAGAAAAGAAGTTAGAGCTGCATCAAACCGACCTTAAGTAAGGTCGAAAACAATGACATGATAAAGAAAATTACTTACAAAAGAACGAAAGAGTACTCATGGTTAGATTAGAATCTAAACCGGTAATTATAGTAATAATACAAGTATACATGCCCACCTCTAGCTACTACAGTGAGGAAGAGGTAGAGACGATCTACAAAGACATCGAAGACGTACTCAGATACGTAAAAGGACATGAATATTTAATAATTATGGGGGATTTTAATGTAGTGGTAGGTGAGGGTAGGGTAGGAGCGGTAGTAGGTTTATTTGGTTTAGGCACGATAAATGACAGGGGAAATAGATTGGTAGAATTTTGCGACAAAGAACAAATTTAACGATCACAAACATTATTTCAACATCATGTTAGAAGACGATTCACCTGGAAGATACCAGGAGATATAGGAAGATATCAAATAGATTACATTATTGTGCGACAACGGTTTAGGAATCAAGTTAAAGACTAGAAGCTACCCAGAATCAGATATAGACACTGACCACAACATCATAATTATGAAAGAGACTTAAATTTAAAAATTTGAGAAAAAACAGAAAAGGGCACTTTGACTTTGAGAAACTAAAAGATAAAGATATCCACGAAAGATATGAGAAAAAGTCGAATGAATTGCTGAAAGATATCGGGAAAATTTCTGATACTGAAGAAGTAGAAACAGAATGGAATAACATTAATCCAGCTTAGACACGAGGTCCAGAGATATTCTGGGATATACACAAAAAGAAAATAAGAATTTAATAGAAGACAAAAATACAAAAATAGATGAGACGAAACAGGAAAATAGAGATACAAAGCCATACAATGAGAAATTTTTCGCAAATGCAGAAAAGCTAAAGAACATTGGATTGATAAAAAGTGCAAAGAGGTACAAACTACGATGGCAATAGGAAAGACAGACGAAGCATACAAACTAATAGAATGAATTTTAGGGATATAAAACCATATAGCAAAAATATAAGGGGCACAGGAGGAAACATAGAAAATGAAGAGAAAATTGTTTTAGATGGCAAGAATATATAGGGAATTTATATGCAGGAGAGGAACTAACAGCAATAGAACAGGAATCAGTCATTGAAAATGATGACGGTATTTCCTATACTGCGAGATGAGTTTGAATTAGCATTGTGCAAAATATTTCAGGCCTTCTGCGTGCGTCGATAGACCTAAGGGTAGTAGAGGGAGTAAGTAAGGGGTTACTGTAACTTGTTGTTCAGAGATACAGAAGAACGTAAGAAGCTCTCATGATGTGTAGTCGCTTAGCTTGATTTATATTTAAATAAACCTTTCTTTAAACTTGATGTTGTTTATTGCATTACATCAACTTTGGTGCCAAAACCCGGGAAGATCTGGTGATAAATATAAACGAGCTTTAACCTAAATAATCGGAATAACGGAACGTGAACGCGAATATTTAACAGACGGCTATACTATCGAGGCTTCATGATGGAACAAGAAAAACGGACAATTTGTAGAACGCACTTAACTAAAACAGTTAATAATATAAATTCTATGCTAGAAAATAGTTTCAATGTGGAAGACATTCATACAGCTATGTCAAAGTTAAAGCTTGCGAGTGACAATCTGAAAGAAATTGATAAGCAAATTGAACCTCTGCTTAAAGAAAATCTAGAGGACGAGTTAATGAAAAGGTATGAATATGAAGAGGTTGCTGTAACTAAGATGTCTAAGTTGGAATTTAGATTAAAATGCACAGAAAAATCGCAAATAGAGGTTGACTCGAATTTAACGAATACGGTACCAGAAAGTAACGAAACAAATAGGCCATCCTTTACGTCAGTGAAGCTTCAACGTGTACAGTTAGCGAAGTATGATGGTACTGCAAAGGGCTGGCTTCCTTTCTGGGAACAATTCAGAAGTATGATCCACGACAATCAACAATTAACGAACGGAGATCGATTCAACTACCTGCGAATGTATGTCACGGGAAGGGCCACTGAAGCAATTGAGGGATTTCCTCCATCTGGAGCATTCTATGAAGAAGCTTTAAATATATTAAAAGATCAATTTGGAAATGGGGAACGGCTAATTGAACAATATATTGATAGTATTATGAAAATCGAACCTGTAAAATCCAAAAATGACGTAAGCACTTTAAGAAAGAATTACAATCTAATCACTTCAGCTATGCGTGCTCTGGAAATCGTAGAAGTATCTAGTCCTCAGTATAACATAATCGTAAAGTGGACTCTCATTAAGTCGTTGCCAACGGAATTGCGTTTAGGATTTTATCGACAAATGAAAATGAAATCATCCAATCATCTAGAAATTATTACGAATAATTTAGAAAGTTCATCATTAAGGTCAGAGGAAGATGCCGATCGCCAGTTAAAGGATTTATTGCGGTTTCTTAAAAACGAACTCGAGTCGTTAGAACAAGCTTTAATACCGGATGCAGATTGTAAAGAAAAGATGCTCCCAACAGAAAAGAGAACGCATTACAAATGAACTGCGTCTAGTTTATTAGACACGCCGAACAAACGTCTTGAATGCTGTGCTTTCTGCAAGAAAGACCATAAAACCGAAATGTGTGACACAGATGTACCTTTGACAAGGAAGAAAGAAATTCTAAAGGCAGCAGGAAATTGTTACCGTTGTACGAGAAATAACCATAGTGCTAAATATTGTAAAAATAGATTCTTAAAATGTAAGGAATGCAGAGGTAGGCACACAACAACAATGTGCGACCTTAACTTTAAGCCAGGTAAAGATAGACACAACGCTGAGACGACAGGTATTAAATTAACGAAAGGCGAGAGTTCAATGAACACTTCGGCGCCGTCGGTGTCCAGGGGGTGTATTCTCGAAAGACGGTGATATTTATCGCATGCGATATTTTACGATTTTCGCACGAAACGTCGAAGTTGGTATTCTTCAAATTTCGCAAGAGATATTTATCGCACGAACTGCAAAGAGCGGTGTACTATTAGGTGATATATTTTATCGCATGAAAACGCACGTATTGCGGATGATTACTATATTAAAATTGACTGACATAGACTTTTCTCTATGCACATAACTAAAAAATTGCCACTGGTTTTAATCTATTTCGTGGGTGTTCGACAAATAATTATAATTAATAACAATTATAGCAAACTTTTATGAGGCAGCATTATTTGCTGTTTTGGAGGTGTTTGAAGAAGCTGAAACAGCTGCCAAAGTGAATAAAAGACAATTCTATAAGCGTATACTATTTTTTGATTTAAGTGGAAAAATGTTTGTGGGTATGTTCCACTTAATAAAAAGTTGAATTCCGGGAATTTCATTCAGTTCCGTTGCTATTTCTTCCCATTCTTCGCAAGCTTTTTTTTGTAAAATTAAAGGAAAATTTACGGCTGTATAATTGCCCTCTATTTATAAGTAGCTCTGTTAGTTGGGCGTAATTAATGCAAGTAAACATTACGTTCATCCAAACTTCGATCTTACCCGACAAAATTCGATCTAGTAGTTTCCTGAACCACGTGATTTCGTTCCGGTTGGCTATTGGCTTTTATTATTATTCTATTTACGACATGCCTCATTTCATTCGATATTTAAAATATCATATCACATCTTGTCGAGAATAGCAAGTCGTCATAGAACTGTTTCGCATGCGATACTTTTGGGTGATAAATATCACCGATGATATATATCGAACGAACTCGAGAATAGACCCCCAGTTTGATGACAAACATAAACAAAAATGTGGTATTGCAAACGGCTTGTGTTTATGGCTTTGGCGAAAATTCAAAGAAGTAAATTAGATTAGTAATGGACGGAGGTAGTCAACTTTCATTTATTAAGGAGAATCTATCAAGGGTATTAAATTTACCTGTTGTAGGACAACATAGGGTTTGTATTGCCGCGTTTGGAAATAGTTCATCGATACCCTCTAAACTTTACAACCGCGTTTTAATTACTTTGAAGGGACAATATACAGATGAAATTTTAACGATTGAGGCTGTGGAAGTTCCAGAAATTTGCATGGATGATTTACATATACCTAAACAAAACTTGCAGCTTGCTGACAATACCCCGTTTCATATAGATCGAGCGTTAATTGTTGATGGAATTAGTATACTTATTGGGGCAGCCAATTACTGGACAGTAGTGACAGGAAAGAATATTCGTCTAAACAAAGGTTTAGTAGCGGTGGACACGAAATTTGGTTATGCTTTGCATGGCCCCATACCATTTGATGCTACATCCATAGGAGTAAATCTGCAGACAGTGTTACATGCGACAGTTATAAAAACAGAAGTCGAGATCGAAAGTATGTGGGATTTGGAAATAATAGGTATAACTAAAGAAGCAGACGACAATAAGAAATTTTTCAATAATTTTTTGAAAAATAACTATCATAAATGTGGTGATCGATATTTAGTAGCGTTACCGTGGAAGAATGAGGATGCAGTGATTGAAAATGATAATTTAATTAGTGCGCGAAATCATGCTCAGAGGCTAAAGTTTAAATTGACCAATATTAACAAAATATGTGAATATAACGTTGCTATCAAAGGAATGTTGGATAATAATTATGCCGAGTTAATTTCCCGCGGTGATGCTGAAAAAACAAATGGCGATCGTGTTTACTACATGCCACACAGGCCTATTTTTGAGAAGATAAACAAACAACGCGTTTCCGAGTGGTTTTCGATGCATCTTCACATGCCCCGGGACAAAAATCGTTGAATGACTTATTAGAAAAGGGGCCTAATTTAAGTCCAGATTTAATTAAGATTTTGCTTAATTTTCATGTAGGCGAGATCGGAATTACGGCTGACATTGAGAAAGCATTTCTACAAATTTATTTACATTCCGACGATAAAGACGCACATCGATTCTTATGGTACAATAACGACAATGAACTGGAAACGTACCGTATGAATAGAGTAACATTCGGAGTTACATGTAGCCCGTTTCTTTTAAATTCGGTGATACGAACACATTTAATCAATAATCGAAAACAAAACCCTGAATTTATTGAAATCTTAGAAAGGGGATTTTATGTAGACGATCTTGTGGTCAGTGTAAACAATCGAAATGTTGCAGAACATTTAAAAGACTTTTCAAGCAAGCTTTTTCAAGGAGCCTCCATGAATTTACGCAAATGGATGATTAACGATCTCGAAGTAAACAGCAAGGTTGAATCGCAAAATGCACAAATTCAAAAGGTGTTAGGAATTAACTGGTGCAATCAGAACGATAGAATTAGTGTTGATTTGAGTACATACATTCCGTTAAGATGGTGAAAAAAAGGCATGTGTTACAGACAATTGCTCGTGTGTATAATACGATAGAGAAAGCTACGTCAACGATAGATGTAGTATCGAAAATGTCTTTACTAATTAACGACACTACAAAAGGTAGCAATCAATTTATAGATTCCTCCAGATACAGTGAGTTTGATCGTTTAGTGCAGATAACGGCATGTTTTACGATTTATAGGAAATTTAAAAACTAGAAATAATAAAGACATGAAGAGCTTAACCGTAAACGAATTTGAAAGGGCCGATATATGTTTGCTGAGGCAGGCTCAGCGGGAGGTTTATTATTCGGAGATTAACAGCTTACAAAAGGGTCAGGGCATTGAACGGAAATCGAGTATTTCAACTTTAAGCCCTTTCTTAGATAAACATGAATTGCTGCGTTTGGGTGGACGTCTTCATAATTTAAGAGAAGATTTCGACCTCAAGCATCCCGTTATTCTATCGAAAAATGCACATTTAAGTAAACTACTAATAATGAAGTTTCATAAAACTTCTCATCATAGTGGTGTTAATGCGACACTTTACGAATTACGTAAACGATTTTGGATTGTACGAAGACGGCAATTAATAAAGTCCGTTTTAGCAAGATGTGTCATCTGTAAACGACTTCGTGGAAAGTCAGGGTCGCATCCTTTCGCGCCGTTACCTAGAGATCGAATACAGCAAACAAAGCCCTTTGAAGTGACAGGTTTAGACTTCGCCGGACCATTGTATTTTAAAGATAGTTATCATTCAATGCCATGTTATGTGCTTTTATTTACCTGAGCTGTTATACGAGCACTTCATCTAGAGATTGTTTTGAAAATGGATGTTGCGTCTACAATCAGTGCATGTAAACGGTTCTTTGCCCGTAGAGGGATTCCTAAGGTCATTTACTCAGATAACGCTAAAACATTTAAAAGAATATCACGTGAAATATCGACTTTAAACAAAGTGATGGCGAGTACAGAATTGATCGAGTTCGTAAACAGTCACCAAATTAAGTGGAAATTTATAGTAGAGCGAGCGGCTTGGCACGGAGGATTTTACGAGCGACTTGTAAAAAGCGTAAACGACGCCCTTAGGGCTACGATAGGACGTTCTTTACTAAATTTAGATCAACTAAATACACTCATTACCGAGGTTGAAGCAACAATAAACGTTAACCACTTTGCATTCTTTATTGGGACCCGCTTTGGCTACTATTCCTTTTGTTGACCGTGTTATTAATGGAGATGAGATTCGTAGGCTATGGAAGCAGAGAACAAACGTTATAGACTACTTTTGGAAAAGATGGAGCGCAGAATATTTACAATTATTAAGAGGAGCTCATCATAACGTGAATGTGCGTGAGTGTGCGATTAAGCAAGGGGATGTCGTATTAATACATGGAAATGATAAGCGAAGGTTATTGTGGAAATTAGGGTTGGTGACAGACGTGATAAACGGCCGTGATGGCAAAGTGCGTGCCTGTTACGTTAAGATTGCGAATGGCACCGTAATTAGGCGCCCAATACAATTATTGTATCCTTTAGAAATAAGAAGTGATAAGCTAAGTTGTACCGCCGCGCCAAAGGATGTGTAAAATATTTCAGGCCTTCTGCGTGCGTCGATAGACCTAAGGGTAGTAGAGGGAGTAAGTAAGGGGTTACTGTAACTTGTTCAGAGATACAGAAGAACGTAAGAAGCTCTCATGATGTGTGGTCGCTTACCTTGATTTATATTTAAATAAACCTTTCTTTAAACTTGATGTTGTTTATTGCATTACAAGCATTAAAGGGTGTGAAAAATGGTAAGGCGTTGGGTACAGATAAGGTGCAAGCAGAAACTCTATAAGCCACTGAACAAGCAGTAACAGTACGTCTCTTCCAACTTGTAAGCCATATGTATGAGACAGGCGAGATACCCAAAGATTTCAACAGATTAGTAATATACCAATAAACAAGAGGCGCGGGGATAGATATGAAAATTTTCGAGCAAAAGTTTGACTGCACACGTTTCAATAATATTAATGAGAATTGTACAAAGACGAATGGAAAAAGGAGCTGAAAAAATACTAGGAGAAGATCAATTTGGGTTTAGACGAAACAAGAGAACACGGGAGGCTATTATAGCTGAGGGTCATAATGGAGAAAACAATAGAAATGCGGGAAAGTGTGCATATAGAGTTCGTAGATCTGGAAAAAGCATTTGACGATGTAAAATTTATAATAAAGAGTTCGTGATTTTTATCCATAATTATTTCTGTTAGTGTTCTTTTAGTGGAGTAGCAAGCGATGGATTTGAACACTACATAAATTGGCGCCAATGGGGCTTGGATAATTAATGGTTAAACCTGACGACAAAAAAACCTAAAAGAAATAAAAGATTATACATTTTAAAGAAGAAATATACTTGGAAAAAGCGAAATACGTGCAAGGGTTACAGTCGACCAACGAAGTTTTCAACGCCTCAGGTTTGCTATGAACAATTGTAATTAATGCATGTCGAAAACTTTGAGTGCTTCATCTAACCGCTAAACTCGTTTGGAAAGGAAAACATGCAGCGGGCTGCGTAAACAAGTAAAACAAATATAACTTTGAACTGTTTATCCCGTTGCAGTAGCAATATTGTTTACGTTCAGAATGAAAGATCAACGAACAGTGTGCGGTGCATTTTAAGGAAAAAAGTTAGCGTAATAATTAAAGTAAACGATTCTCGTATAGTATCGTTAAGGTTACCCGGGAAATAAATAAAGATGTTTTATATTGAAATTACAAACATTTTGAACGTTGTTTCATGTAGAAATTTTTACCGGTTTAGGTTAAGTTTTGCTATAATAATAGTTTGCTTAAAAAGAACGCATAACAACGAGGAATCAAACAAATCTACAGGATTGGGTTTAGCCCAATTGCAAGTTTTTATCAAATAATATGATTAAAATGCAAAGTAGTATTACCGAATTAGCTGAAACAGTTCGTGAAAATGTTGAAAATAAGCAACCGGTAAATGTACATTTATTGCCTAAGGATATTATAGTACCTAAATTAGAATTGGAAAATAAGAAATTGCTATCAGTTTGGCGTGATGGGGGGTGTCAGAAATAAAATTTAGGTCTGATGGAAAAATGCACCCCATGCAATTTTTAAAGAAAATTAATAAATTATTTGAGAGTGCTGGTGTAACTGAAACAGCAAAGATTAGTTTGGCCATTGGTTGTTTAGAGGGGTCAACCGCAGAATGGGCAGATGCACGGGAAAGTTTGTTTAATAATTATAAAACGTTTGAAAAATTATTTGGTGAAAGGTATTGGAATGTAGACCATCAACGAATATTATATTATAGATTGAAATACGGACAATTTGAAGCAGGTAGTCGTGCGGATTACGTATTAAGGTTAGTCACAGAAGCCAATTTTTTGACTGAGAAGGTTAGTGAGAAAACTTTGGTAGAATGGTTAGGTAAACATTTTACACAGGACGTACAGAGAAGTATATTATTCCGGGACATTGATTCAATCGACGAGTTGGAAACATTTGTAAGAAAAATTGATGGAACTTTTGAGTTAGGGAACAGAACAAATCAAAATTTGCAAAAGGGCAGTAACCAAAATATAAACAATGCATGTTCTAATTGGAATAATAATAATAGAATGGATACTAATTATAAGGAAAATTGGGGGAATAATCGAAGTAATGAAAACTGGCGAGGTAATAGAGGTTATTTAAACAACGATCGGTTCAATTCAGGCTCAAATGAAAATAGAGAAAGTTTGAAAAGAAATGAAGGGGAGCGAAAAGATGAACGAAAGGGAATTCAAGGAGTTAGGCTTATTAAAAAGTGTACCATTGAACCAGAGGAGTTATTAAGTGATAACGAACAGGAGGTTTCACAAATAAATAAGGTAGCACCAATAATTAAAGGGGTAGTACAAGATCAAACGATAGATATCTTACTCGATACTGTCAGTCAAGTATCTGCAATATCAGATACATATCTGAAAACTTTGGGGAATACGGTACCAGTATTTCCTCTATCTAATGTATCGGTAGCAGTAGTTATTGGGGGAAAATTAACCAGAATTCGGGAACAAGTCTTGTTACCCGTGACGTTGAATGATACAACGTTTGATATTCCTTGTTCCACATCTAAACGAGAAAATTATTATAGGTAGCAATTGGTTGGCTCAAACAAAAGCAGAAAATGATTTTTCAGGAAGGGTTATTAGATTAGCCGAATCCAAATTACAATTAGAATTTTGCCAAGTAAACGCAACAGAAAACTTGTTAAAACTTAACTTCATAAATTTACTTTTAATGATGCAGAGAAAAACCAACTCTGCCAATTACTAATAAACTATAATCAAGTGTTTTCAGAAACACACCAGGCCGCACTAATTTGTATGAACATACGATTGTCATGAAAGACAAAATGCCTTTTTTCAAAAGATCCTACCGTATCCCAGTTGCCTATCGCAGCGAGGTTAAGGACCAGATCGATGCTATGTTAATAAATGGTATTATTTCTGAATGTAAAACGGAATATGTGTCGCCATTGGTGACTGTTAAAAAGAAAGATGGGGCTATTCATATCTGTTTAGATGCACGGTTTTTGAACGGGAAAATGGAGAATGGACGAGTTGTTAACAAAATGTAAGCAGGGTCAGATTCAATCTACCCTTGACATGACATCATCGTACTATCAAATACCCATTAAAGTAGAGGATCGGAAATACACTGGCTTCTTGTACGATGGGGTCACATATTGTTTCAACGTAATACCTTTTGGGTTATCGAAGTCTGTTGCGAGCTTTATACGTTGCATGAAAAAGTATTAGGTGGAGCTTTTGACTAGTCCATTTTAATGTACGTTGATGATATTCTAGTATTTTCGTCAAGTCCAGAGGAACATCTGCGACATTTAGAGACAGTATTTAAAAGATTTAAAGAATGTAATCTCACCATTAAATTGCATAAATCAAATTTCGATAAGTTAGAGAGCGAGTTCCTTGGTCACATAATTTCCAAAAAGGGAATGCGTATAAATCCAAGTAGGGTAAAATCTATACAGGAATTCCGTCCCTAAAAATATTAAGGAACTGCGAGGGTTTTTAGGGCTCGTGAACTATGAACGCAGGTTTTGCGAAAAGTTATCTGAAACATCTTGTCCTTTATTAGAACTATTGAGGAAAAACGTGTTGGGAATGGAACGAAACTTACCAAAAAGCTTTTGAGCAGATCAAAGAATTATTCCTGGAAGTAACGTTTATCGCTCACCCTGATTTTAACAAAGAATTTTTTTTGCAGTCCGATAGCTCGGGACGTGCAATTGCTGCAGTATTATTTCAGCTGGATAATGATGACAAGCAGTTTATTGCTTTTACTACTCGTGTATTACATAGGGCTGAATTAAATTATAAAATAGCGGAAAAAGAAGCTTTAGCTTTTATTTTTGTACTCAAACAGTGGCGTACCCTTGTTTTGGGTCAGCGCCTTACTATTGTCACAGACCATAAGGCGTTGACATTCTTATTGTCTATGAAATTAACGACAGGCAGATTAGCTCGTTGGGCTTTATTTGCCCAAGAATTTAACTTTCAGATTACTTATTGTCAGGGAAAAGAAAATGTATTAGCGGATACACTTTTGCGATGTATAGAGTTTGAATCAAAATTAAATGTTCCTCAGTGTAATGGAGTTACACTAGATTTGTATTGCCGCCAGCTAACGATAAAATATAAGGAACTGAAAAATAATTTCAGGACACTAAAACGAAGATCAATTGAAATAAAAGTGGATAAACAAAAAGTTGGAAATGCTAAAGGGAAATGAAAAGAGCAAATAGCAGTAAAGTAGAGAAGTAAATATTAGGAAAGGGGTGAGACAGAGATGTGCCCTATCCCCATAATTTTTTACTTGTATATTGAAGAGGCAATGAATACTGTGAAATTGTAGTGCGGACATGTGTTACTACAATTTAAACATTGTCTCCTACAGGAAGAGGCGTGTAGAGTAAGGAGATCTGTTAGTGTGTAGGCACAGAAGTGTAGAGTGAACTGATAAGTGGGGATTCGGGTTTCAGCTTTGAATGTTGCAAGACGTTAAAAAACGTCTTATGTTGATTATTACATTGTTTATCATTAGTTTTAAAATAGAGTTTAAGTCGTTCAGCTATCCATTTTTGTCCAAGAATCTTCTGAGATTTTTGTATATATAATAAAGAGTTCGTGATTTTTATCCATAATTATTTTTGTTAGTGTTCTTTTAGAGGCGTAGCAAAACAATGGATTTGAACTACAAAATCTTACAATTTAAAAGTTAAAGTTACAATCCCGCAAGCACAAGATTACTTAACGCACCGGCAGATGGTAACCCTTATCTTGGTTACAGATTTTAGCGCACCCATCTGTCAATGACGTCACACAATAAGCATATTTAATTGCGCAATTACGGAATAAATATAAATGTTCGAAAGGCAGTATAAACAAATAAGGTAATAACATAAATAGGTACGACTTCCTGCGAGGTTAAATTAAAGTTGGCGTCTGCTGACGTCCATCAGGGCTGCTGATGGCCCCCATCAAGACAATTAACGGAGGGTACGCCCAGCGTCTTTCCAAAGCGCTCCGACCAGCTACGGCAGTCATGGACTCGTTCGTCTAGGGTCGTGGACTCCGGTTCGCCCTAGGCTGCCTACAAATTACCTCTACCTATGCAGGGAACGAATAAGGAAACAGGTATAAGGGGCGACAATCAGATAAGGCAAGGAAATCTACATAAATAAAGATAAAGGCACAATACGATACGTTACCAAACCACTCCTCTTGATATTCAAAGACAAACAGCCTCGTTACAGAGTTCCGCGGAAAACACTTCCCCACTCTTGTTCTGGCACTCGCGTCGCGCGATCTGGCGCAAACGCACTCTGACGTGACGGAAATACACGCCAAGTCTTTTGAATTTATGGCGCGAACTCACGCACAGCAAGACTAAACTAAAAAATGTTTAGTGCCAATTTGGAACGTAACAAAAATGCAACAAGACATTTAGAATTATTAGTCAGGGACAAAAGATTGATATGTTTAGATTTACAAATGATATAGCGGTATTAGCATCTAGCAAGAAAGAGAAGTTGCTCTTAATGAAATGGTGTGAAAATTAACAAAAATAAAATTATAGTTCTAGTATGCAAAAGAGGGGAAAATAAATCAAAAAGAATACAACTAGGTAATGATAACAAGGCAACAAGAACCTACAAGAGGTTAAGGATTTCTGCTATCTAGAAAGCTAAATAATGCTAGATTGGAAAAGCACAAACGATATAAAACACAGATTAGCACAAGGTTGTGCTACATTTAACAAGAAAAAGCAACTATTATGTTCAAAGATAACAAACATAGAAGCAAGGAAAAGATTGTCTAAAACATATTTGTGGAGCATAACACTGTACGGCTGTGAAGCCTGGACAGTAGCAGAAGCGGAGAAGAAAAAGGAGGAAGTCTTTGAATGTGGTGCTACAGACGTATGATAAAGATATCATGGACATACAAAGTTAAGAACAAAGAGGTACTAGAAATGGTAGAGGAAGAAAGAAATATGTGGAAAACAGTAAAAAATCGGAGAGATAGGATGATAGGCCACATACTAAGGCATGAGGGAATAGTGCGGAATATATTGAAGCAGAGATACGAAAAAAGAGAAGTAGAGGTAGATCTAGGTTAGACTACTGCACACAGATAGTGCAGGATGTAGGCTGTGAGAATTTCAGGGAAATGTGTAGGCTAGCTCAGAATAGAAATCAATGGAGGTACGCATCCAACCCGTCCCAAGATGGATAAACTAATAACAAAATAAGTAACTGTACTTAAACATGATGATTATTGTAAGGAACTACAGGTATTTGTTGAGCAATATTCTTGAATAAAGTTAATTGTGTGAAGGGATTTAATGGAAAATTATTAATTCGGCAATGTCTAAGTGTTGGGGATGATCTTGGCAGCCACACGCTGCTTAACCCCCTTCACTGAATCTCGGTAAAATAGGGCATAAAATTATAAAATAATAGAAGGGGAACCGAGCTGTATATAGGCTGTGTGAGAATTTCAGGGAACTGTGTAGGCTAGCTCAGAATATAAATAAGTGCAGGTACGTTTCCAACCAGTTTTGAGACAGAAAACCTAATGATGAAAAAATAAGCGCGGATAAATCTCATGATTATTATAAACAACTACAGTGTTGGTTGTGAAATATCTGCAACTAATGTAGACTGTGCGAAAAGATATATTGAAAAAATATTAAATCGGCAAATGTTCAAGTGATGGGGGAACTTGGCAGCCACAGGCTGCTTACCCCCCCTCACAACCACTGAATGTTGGAGAAATAGGGTATATAATTGTAAAATAATAGAAGGGGACCGAACTGCATCTAGCACGAAAGAACAGTGCCTATGATGAAAGACAACAAACATAGAAACAAGAAGAAAATTGTTGAAAGCATGTGTGTGGAGCACAGCAGAGTATGCCTATGAAATACGGGCAGCAGAAAAACGGTAGCAGCCTTTTGGAATGTTGTGCTTCAGATGTATGAGAATGATAGCTTGGACAAACAAAGTTAGTGACAAATAGGTTATAGAAATAGTAGGGGAACAAGGATATCTGTGGAAAAAAAATAGGAGAAATAGAAGGGCAGAATACATTCTAAAGCATTTTTGGGGAATAGTATGTGATAGATGACAAGCAGAGATAGGAAAAAGGAGGTAGATGTAGACCTAGATCAGATAGTTATAGATGCAGACTGTGCAAATTTCAGGGAAATGTGTAGGTTAGTTCAGAATAGGAAACAATGAGGGTACGCGTCCAACCAATTCCAGGACTGAAGATCTAATGATGATGATGAAGCAAATGAAAGTAACAAAACTCTTAGAAGTATTATTTAAAAGTAATTTTCAACAAGTGATAAAATCACCCACTAAGTTTAATGCATTACTTGATGTAATTATTACATCTTCTTTGGATTTAATCTAAGACTCAGAAGTAAAAGATTTTAGTGATTCTGATCATAATCTTGTCATCTGTTCTATTTCAAAGTTTATCTTTAAAATGTTACGTGCCAATAAATTGGCACTTAAACATCTTTTAGGTTAATTTTGATGTGCGGAAGTTTCGCGCCATAAATTCAAAAGACTCGGTGCGCGTATTTCCGTCACGTTAGAGTGCGTTTGCGCGAGATCGCGCGGGAACTTCGCGCCGACGCGTGAAAGAACAAAGGTGGGAGAAGTGTTTTCCGTGAGACTCTGTAACGTGGCTTTTTACCTCTGACCTTCGTGGAGAGCGGTTTTGTTCAGGTATCGTATCGTGCCTTTAGCTTTATCTATGTAGATCCTTGCCTTGCTTATCTGTTTATCGCCCTTATACCATGTTTCCTTACCCGTTCCCTGCATAGGTGATAAATTTGTAGCCTTGGCTGAACCGCATTCCATGCCAGAGCACTATCTTTAATCACCCCGGAGTGGAGCGCTGAGATCCCGTCCGAGCGCTTTGGAAGAGCGTTGGGCGTACCCCCCGTTAATTGCCTTAAAAGGGCCATCAGTAGCCCTGATGGACTTCAACAGAAGCCAACTTTAACTCAACCCCGCGGGACGTCGGATTTCTATGTAAGTACTCAAATTGCTTAATTTGTTCACTGTTATAAACTATTGTCTTAATTTATATTTTTCGTAAATTGCGTATTAAATTTGTGCATTGGTGACGTCATTGACAGATGGGCGCGCCGAAATCTGTACAAAGATTAGCGCTACCACCTGCCGTGGCGTCGCTTATTCCACGCTTGCACGATGTATTTATGAACTTTTAAGTGTAAGAATTTGAACATTTTAAACCGTAAGAATTTACGTTTAAACCATAAGAAAAAAGCCAAATACCTATCTAACGTTTCGAAACTTTAAAAATTTAAAATTAACTGATTTTCACTTAGATTTAGAGTTACTTCATTTTGATAACATTTATGAAATATCTGATGTTAATGCCAAGCTATTATACCTAAATAGTTTAGTTATAAACTTGTTCAATGTGCACGCACCCTGGCAAGTTGCAATTTTTAAAAACAAGCCTGCACCCTGGCTTACTGATAATATCAAATTTCTAAAAAAACTTAGGGATAGAGCGAAATGCAAGTTTATTAAAACTCAAAACAGAACCGCATGGGATTACTACAAAAATTTAGGAATTACACAAACTCTGCAATTAATAATGAAAAGCGTGCATATTTTCAATACAAACGTCAGAACACAACTAGTAGGCAAATGTGGAACGAATTACGTGCGTTGAACATAAACAAGCGCCGCACACAGGCAACGGAATTAAATCAAGCCGATTTAAATGAAATCAACAGTCACTTTGTACATAGTGTTTCTAACGCTCCTTTTGATCAAGTTACATTAAAGTCTTATTTGAATAGTAAACGAGTAAATTCATCTTTTGAATTTCACCTTACTGATACAAAAGAGGTGCTGAAAATTATCAATTCCTTGAAAAGTAATTCTTACGGGTCCGATGGACTAAATACTCTTATGATAAAATATTGCTGTCCTTATATTGTCCCATACTTAGTTCACATACTTAACACCTGTATTTTGGAAAATATTTTTCCAGACTCTTGGAAATCAGCATTAGTTGTTCCTTTGCCTAAAGTTGATAACCCTACTTCATTTAAAGACTATAGGCCCATTAGTATTTTACCCACGTTGTACAAAATATTTGAAAAAATAATCAATACTCAATTGCGTCGCCATTTAGAAGATTATAATATATTGCCGCATTGTCAGTCTGGTTTTAGACCTTCCTATAGTTGCACTACAGCCTTGATACATTTAACGGATGACATAATATCTTCCTACGACAATAATTATTTCACAATTCTAATTCTACTGGACTTTACCAAAGCATTCGACACCATCGATCATCAAATGCTGTTAGCTATTCTCCATCATAATGGGATAGGTCCTAATGCATTGGAATTGTTAGCAAGCTACCTTAACAATAGGAACCAAAGAGTTAGGATTGGAAGTAATTTGTCAGAGTCTTTAAACATAACAAAAGGTGTTCCGCAAGGTCCAATTCTAGGACCATTGTTGTTCTCAATTTACACTTGTACTTTTCCACAACAATTAACTTTTTGCAACATTCATCTGTACGCGGACGACACACAAATTTATTACTCGTTTAGAAGCGAGGATGTTAACAATGCAACTCAAAAAATAAATGCTGATCTAAATACTTTGTCAAGATTGGCGCACTACCATGCTTTAATTCTAAATCCGAATAAAACTAATGCTATATTACTAGGAAAGAATCTAGATAAAATCACGTCATTTGTTCCGCCTCTTGTAATAGACAATGTACAAATTCCGTTTGTTAAACAAGTTAAGAACCTCGGATTGATTATGGACAGTTCTTTTAGATTTACTAGACATATCTCTAAAAATATTCAAAGTGCATTTTGCAATTAAAAGCTGTTGTTTCCGCACAGATCATACTTAAACATAAAAACTAAAATAGCGTTATGCGATGCGTTAGTTCTATCCCACTCTAATTACTGTGCTGTAGTATATGGCCCATGTCTAGATAATGCCACCGTTCAAAGAATACAGCGAGTGCAAAATACCTGCTTACGGTTCATATACAACATACCTAGAGCTTCACATATCTCACATAAACTAAAGGATGCGAGTTGGCTAAGCATGAAAAATAGACGGTACCTTCAATCTGTAACGTTTTACCACAAACTCATCACCGAAAAGGTACCACCGTATTTATATAATAAAATTAGCTTCAGAACGGATGTACATCATATACATCTTCGTCAAAGGGGTCTCATCAATACCTAAGCATGCCACTTCTTTGTTCAAACGATCCTTTAAATACAATATTGCTAAGGTGTACAATGATGTTCCGTCAAGTTTTAAAAGTTATTCAATTTCACAGTTTAGAAAAAAGATGTAACATGTATTGCTAGATTCTCAGTAATTTAGTTTTATCACACTATCATGTGCAACCTAACATTATTATTATCAATCCACCTCAATTTCAACATGGTTTATTTGATTATGTAATTACTAACACTATAGGCATTTTGAACAATCAATATTTTATAAATTCAAGGCGATAGTGGAATAGCAGTCTGTACTGAACTATCGCCTTGGGATTCTGTGTCGTAATCTGATTATATGTTCAAATTTATTTTACTTATAGTTTATTATCATTTAGTGTTAAATAATGATATTTATTTATTTCTGTGATCCTTGTAAATTTGATCGGCTAAGAATAAATGCATATTTATTTATTTAGTTTCAACTCAGTATCTCAATTATTGTTTAAACAACAGCAGATTTAAAAAGTGTCATTTTAGGCACTTTAAATTCATTTGCAAGTGAACAAATTAGCCAATTTTAAACTACGAGCATTCATTTCGTAGGTCTTTTCAAGATCTACACTTTTCTTTTGAAACTTTTTCATCTAGATATTATAGCTTTCTGTCAATCACTGAAAAACATATTTTCCATACCTCTGGTTTAAAAATATTAATAATGAAGTGATTTGGTTGGATTCATATTACACTTCTTTCTAATGGTTTACACCAACATTATGCATTCAAACTGCATCCCTTAATTTTTTCGAAAAATGCACGGGGCCGATTTTAATTTCTTTCGACTAAAAGAACTTTCCGTGGTCAGATGTTAACCATCCATTACAGGTTGAAGATACCAATAGAAAAACGAGTAGCGCAGTTATGTCTTTCAGATCCGATAAACGGTACACTATTAACTAAGCAGGTTTGACGTATTTAAGACTAGAGATATGTTGCTCTTTACATGTATAAGTTTCAAAAAGGAAGGTTATGAAACAGCACAAAATGACAAATACAACAGTAAGTATTTTTTTAACGTTAATATGTACATACAAGTTGATAACAGGTAATCGCAACTGTATAATCAACTAACAGAAAATACATTTTTAATTTCCAAATAATACTTACAATGTATATTTTCTAAATAAATTAAAACAATCTAACGTGCAATACAGCTGTTTAGAAGAATGAATTCATGTCAGAAAATTCAGGAATAATACCAACTATTAAAATTAATTTGGCTGCATCCATAGGTGAAGCTCTAGTAGATTTTATTTCTTCTCTATCCATATCGGGCATCATCTGAAAACAAACCACTTATAAAAATAATTCAATAGGCAATCTTCAATGTTAAAATAATTTAACGAGATGTATCAATCATTACGAATATATACAAATTCATAACGCAATACTATCAACTTAAACGTTAACTTTGTTTGCCAACATTAAGGAATTGCTTAGTTAGATAACGAGAGTGGTAAGGTCAGTTTTACAACAAAAAGTCCTCAACCTTGCACCTCTAACAATGTTAGTTTTTAATTTTGGCAAAAATAAATAGAATTCGAATTACATTATTAGGTGCTGAAAAATTGTAATAGCTAAGAATAGCTTTTGTATACTAAAAATATTAGAGAAGCATTCAGTCAACTGTAACATAATGGCATTACGTTAAATAGAAACCAGATGGAAAAGAAGAAAATTAATCTTAAACGAACAAAATTAATATTGATGTACCCTGTAAGATTTCATGAACAGTAAGTAGTGTTTATTAAATATGATATTTCAATAATCTATAAAAGGAAATTCTGACCATAAACTTAAAAACCACAAAAGCATAGTTTCATTTTTGTGTAATACATATTTGAATATAACTCAGCTCCATAAATTATTCCAAAAGTGGCAAAAAGGGGAAGCGGATTTCAATATTGTATATTATGAAGACGAATATAAAGATGTAAGTACGAATAATTGTATGAGTTAATGTGAGTTAAGGTTCGGGCCTTGGGAGCTGTGTTTTTAAAAAACGTTTCCAAAACTTAACAAATTTATTTTAAATTGTTACAGAAATTAATGTGGAATTCTGACAAACTGATTTTAACTTTAAATCAAAATAAATTAATAAATTGAACTAATGTTGTGAGTCGCCTAAGCAAACTGCAATGCTAAAGCTGAATACTTTGACTGACTGCCAGGTCCTTGAGCTCCCGGGCTTTTTATAATGTCCTACCCCCTCACACGGCTGTGGGAACTTGCAAATCTCATGTCTGCTTTACTTTTAATTCTACACTTTGATACAATGTTTCAATCTTATTTCTAGGTAATTGCGATATCTTAACCGTCTGTGACCTACCACCTGCAGTATCACTGTCGTCTCGGATACAAAGTTGCATATCCATTCTCATGAACTGTTAATAACCTGTCTGGTTTATCCTTGTATTACATTGTTGCAATTGACTTATGATTTATTTAACAATTTCTAATAATTCCTATTGAATTCTATTATTTAATATATAGGTAAATTGGGGGATACATAACTCCTCCCGCCGTAAATGAAAAATTAAGGTTTTGCTTAATTTTTAAATTCATAAAATTCATTATTTAATTTCATTATTTAAAATTCATTGTTTCTAAAGTTATTGTTTCTTTATTTCTCTCTGTTTCCTTAAATCTAAAACTGTTTTCCTTTATTCTTATATCTAAGATACATTTTGTAAAATACATATATAATTAGAAAAATTATTAGAGTGATTAACACAATTGTCCAAACGCTCATATTGTCATAGTGTAACTTGGGTACTTTGAGTTCACTTAAATGTTCTTTGTAGTTTTTCATTAATTTCATGGCGTGGTTGAGGTCGTCTAAGTTTAGATGCTCTAGCTTCATAGGTTTCTTGACTATTTCTTCGTCTTCTTGTTGTTCTATCTTGAACTGTAGTTCCAGTAGGTTTGCAAGTTTCTTTGTTGCTATGGGGTCTTGATAAACTCTGATTACTTCGTCTTTCAATTTTACATAACAGTCTTCTTTAAGGGTGATTAATTTGCTTCTGGTTAATGCTAGGTTATTTTCATCTTGATTGCAGTGGATGGTTGCTATTACTTCTGTGGGGAAAATGGCTACCCATTTGTTTTCTGTAATCTTTTGAATTTCTATGGTAGTTATTGGTACGGGTTTTGCTTCACAGTTTTCGTAATGATTTGAAAATTTTAATAGTTGTACTTCACAAGGGCTGTCTTCTTGAATGGTTGTTGTCGTCAACGATTGGCATAAATATTCGTTTGGTGTCACTTCAGTACATTTTTCGTTTGTATAACCATATCTCAGTTCATTTAAGGATAGGAATTTGGTTTTGGGTATGATAACTTGGTATGTGCTAGTAACTTTCATTGGAAAAGCAAATAAATAATAATTATAATTGTTACTCTCTACTATTGGGATCTCTATTAAAAATATTATTTCGTTATTCTTAATGTAGCCTTTAACTATATAGCTATTTTTTCAAATATTAGAATGCTCGATTCTGTTACATCAAAAGGTAATTTACTGTTAGTTATAAATGAATTCTTAATAATTCCTTTAATAAATTCGTAAATAAAAGAAGAATAACTTAGTACTTTTTATCTTCACAATAATAAAGTTATTACAATGTCAATTTAATAAAAATACGACGAGCGCTTTCGACTATTAAGTCATTATCAAGTCTAACAGCAAACTAAAATTGAGCTAAAATATATATAAAAGCTAATCACATATAGAGAGGGAGGGATAAACAAGTTACAATCTTGAAGCAAAGTCAATTATTGGAGACGCATTTATAAATGTAATGTCATTAACAATATTTTGCCCAAGTGCCAACGCCTTCTTAATTTCTATATTTTCCAAACTGTCCAGCTTCTTACCTTTATTTAAAATGTGAAGGATTTCAAAATTTGAATTAAAATCACAAGTATGATTATTGTCATTTAAGTGTCTAGCGAATGCACTAGAAGCCATATTTTTACCAATATCACGTCTGTGTTGGTCAAATCGTAGTTTAAAGCTGGTGCCAGTTTGTCCAATATAAAAACTATTACAAGTATTATACCCTTTTCATCTAGACATCCCATTAGTCATAAACTTGCATCTTTTAACTCGATGCTTCACAGACTTGTTAACATACCTATGAACGCCGATAATTTTACGAAAGAGCTATATACAATAACTAAAATAGCTTTGAACAACGGATATAAACCTGAATTAATCACTAAACTCCTAAGAAAACATGAGAACAATAGGGTTAGAAACTTGATCTATCCTAAGGTTGTACCAACCTTAGAAATGAGATATTGTAAACTGCTATATATAGGTAAATTATCCATGGTTATTTCGAATAAGATATTTAATAAATGTAAAGACAAAAAGCCTACATTTTACACTAGGTCGTCAATAGGATCGATGATTAAAAATTGTAAGCCAAAAATGGACAAACTCCATCAAACTGGGGTATATAAATTAAAATGTAATACTTGTAATAGTTTTATATTGGACAAACTGGCACCAGCTTTAAACTACGATTTGACCAACACAGACGTGATATTGGTAAAAATATGGCTTCTAGTGCATTCGCTAGACACTTAAATGACAATAATCATACTTGTGATTTTAATTCAAATTTTGAAATCCTTCACATTTTAAATAAAGGTAAGAAGCTGGACAGTTTGGAAAATATAGAAATTAAGAAGGCGTTGGCACTTGGGCAAAATATTGTTAATGACATTACATTTATAAATGCGTCTCCAATAATTGACTTTGCTTCAAGATTGTAACTTGTTTATCCCTCCCTCTCTATATGTGATTAGCTTTTATATATATTTTAGCTCAATTTTAGTTTGCTGTTAGACTTGATAATGACTTAATAGTCGAAAGCGCTCGTCGTATTTTTATTAAATTGACATTGTAATAACTTTATTATTGTGAAGATAAAAAGTACTAAGTTATTCTTCTTTTATTTACTTATTTATTATTATTATGGATCTTCACCAAGTCAAAGCTGATTACATTAATATGTTTAATAAATTCGGTTGGTTCAATGATACTAGACTGTAGGGTATTTCATTTTGCAAATGTTACTGCATTTTCTAACGTTGATAAAATATGTTGAATTAAAGTAAGGGTTGATATTATTTGAGTAAATATTGTATTAATCGGTAATAGTTTTCTGTGATTGTTTGAAATTCTTGTTTTAATTCTGTGCGAATTTTGTGCGAATGTCCAATAGTCTATGGTATTTTGCATACTGCCTAATTTTATTGGTAGTATACCGGGGTTGTTTTTTATATCTTCTATTGTTATTTCGTTGTCCGTTTTACCTGGGCGGAGGTTGATGGTAAGGGTGATGATTGTCCATCCGAAATTACAAGGTGTCTTAAATTTTTCAAGTGAATGTATTTCGTTATTTTGCCGTTGTCTACTACTGCTATATTTTTGTATGATATTCTCTTAATTTTACATGGGCCTAAATTTCTGGGTGCCGTTTATGTCGTTTACTTTGGAAATTTTTCTCATACATGGTTTGTCCTATTGAAAATTTATTAGCGTCTGTATTTTTATTACAGGTTGTGGTGATACGTTCTTTGTCATTATCTAATTTATCTTTTACTTTGTCATAAGTTATGTTTAGTTTTTCTTTGTGATCTTTAGCGTATTGTTGATATACTTCCTTATTATAATGTATGTCATAAGGGTTGCGTGAATCTGAATGTCTAAAAGTTAATTCTAAGGGTGTAAAATTTGTCGATGAGTGAATTGTATTATTATAGGCGATTAGTGCGTATGACATTAAATTGGTTATGTTCCTTTTTATAAGTTATTCTTAATAATCGAATTTGTTCTAACAGGGTTGAATGTAGTCGTTCCATCAGTCCATTTGATTCAGGGTGGTTTTCAGTTACGAAATGAATTTTTATTTTGTGGAGTCCTAAAGTGTTTTGTATTGTCTCATTTCTAAATTCGCTGCCGTTATCTAACGTTATTGTTTCAGGTGTTCCATAAAATGTAAAGTACTATAAAAATCCTTGGGTTACGTCAATGCTATTTTTGGATGTGATTGGTATTGCTTGGCCTATTTTTGTGAATGCGTCTACAATTGTTAAATAGATTTGTGCTTCTACTACTAGAATGTCGGCATGTAATTTTTGAAATGGTTCGTCGGGTGTTTTGGTTAACATTAAGGGGATCTCTGGGGGTTTCCTGTCGTATTACGCTTTGTCGCATAGTTCACATTGGTTAATGAAATCTGTGGTCAATTCTTTCATGTCTTTAAAATAATATCGTCTTACAAGTTGTTTTGTGGTTTCATTAATTCCACGATGGTTGGTTTTCTTTCGTGTTGATTTCTAATTACATCATATATTTCGTCAGGGTCGTCTAAGTGTTATTAATTTTCTCGTACATCTGATAAGTTCAGGGCCAGAGCTATTGAATAATTTAACGTATAATTCTGAAAATCTTTGGTATAAATGTTCGGTGTTGAAATAAAAATAAAATCTTTTTTTAGCGGGAGTGTATTCTTTTAGAATTTTAATTATTTGTTCCTCGCTGTCATCTTTGGTTATTTGGATTTGGTATATCTTTTTGATATCTATCTTTGTATATTTTACGGGATTGAGGTTATTTAAACTTCGGTAATTATAAATTGATTGGGTTTCATATCGATTGCTTCGTTTAAGATTTTAATTGCGGTTTTAGGTTCTTCATTTTGTGTCAAACTCTTCTGGGTCTTCTCTTATTTCTGTTTCGTCTACGTTTCCTACAATGGATTCTGTTTCTAACGCATTGAGTTGTATTCTACTTAAAGCGTCTGCGTTGTTATAAATTCCCGTTTTATATATAATTTCGTAATCGTATTCTTCTAGTCTGATTCTCCATAGTTGTAATTTTGAATTTGGTTCCTTAAGTTTGCATAGCCATACTAATGGTCTATGATCGGTGTATATGTAAAATTTTCTTCCATATAAGTAAGGTCTAAAGTATTTTGTTGCCCAAATTATGGCTAATAATTCTTTTTCTATGGTACTATATTTCTGTTCAGTTTCATTTAGGGTTCTGGATGCGTAGCTGATGGGTTTATCGCTACCTACTTTTCCTTGGCTCAATACTGCGCCTAATGCTACATTCGATGCATCTGTCGTTAGTATAAATGGTTTTGAAAAGTCTGGGTATTCTAATACGGGTGATTCGTTAATATATTTTTAATTTTGTCTATGGCTTTAATGAATTCCGGGGTGTGTTCAATTTTGATTCCCTTTTTTAAACAATTTGTTAGGGGCTTGTTTATCTGAGCGTAACCTTTATTGAATTTGCGGTAGTAACCACTAAGTCCTAGAAATTCTTTAATTTCTTTGGTTGTCTTTGGTAAGGGGTAATTTAGAACTGCATTTGTTTTATCTGGGTTTGGCATTACTCCTTGGGGTGTTATTATATGTCCTAAAAATGATACTTCCTTTTGTAAAAATTCACTTTTGTCTAATCATACTTTGAAATGTGCTTGTCTTAGTCTTTCAAATACTTCTTTCAATCTTTCTATGTGTTCTACTAATGATGTTAAATAAACTATGATGTCGTCTAGGTACACAAGGCATTTTTCGTTGTGTATTCCTCGTAATATATTGTCCATGACTCTAAAAAGTAGCGGGCACGTTCTTTACTCCAAATGGCATTCGTTTGTATTCGTAATGTCCTCTAGGTATGCCGAAGGCTGTTTTCGATATATCTCTTTCGTCCATTTCTACTTGATGGTATCCTGATGCTAGGTCTAATGTTGAGAAATATTGGCCTTTACCTAATTTGTCTAAAATTTAAGTTATATTTGGTAGTGGATATTTGTCATCTACCGTTTTTTCATTTAACTTTCTGTAGTCTATTACCATTCTGTACTTTCTCTTTCCGGTTGCGTCTAACTTCTTAGGTACTATTAACATGGGACTGCTCCATGGTGAGTTGGAGTGCTGGATTATGTCTTGTTCTAATAAGTCTGCTACTTGTCTGTCAGCTTCTTCTTGGCTTGCATGAGGTAGTCTATATGCTTTTGTAAAGATTGGCGTATTGTCTGTTAATTCGATATTATGTTTAACTGTGTTGGTGAATGTTAGGGATTCCTTCACAGTGGAATATGTCAAGTATTCAAAACATAAGTTTTTAATTGCTCTTTGCTCTTCTCGATTGATGTTGGTATTAAAACGAATGTTACTTAAATTTTCTCTTAACATTTTGTCATGTTCTATTGGGTTGTAATTGTTTTCTAAATTTTCGTCTATTTCCATTTCGTTAAAATTTAATTCTTCTATGTTAATTGGGTCTGTTAATGATAATTCTACGGAATAGTCATTTGAATTTAATATCGTTGTAGTGGCATAATTATCTTTTATTTGTACTAAGGCAGTTGGGGTTTCTACTCCTTGTTGAAATGTTATATGATTTATTATTTCTACTTTGTTGTTTGAATTTACTGGGATTTTTTCTTTCCGTTTGGGGTTCTATTGTGTATTTTTGTTCGATTTGAATGTTTTGAAATTTAATGGGGATCTTTTCATATTTCGTCCTTAATAAATGGTTTTTTATGTCAATGTTGGCTCCTAATTTACTTAGAAGGTCCATTCCGATTAGTCTGTCATATTTGTCATTGAATTCGAAAATACAAAATTTATGTTTCATTTTTACATTTAATGTTCTCGGTAAGGGTATATTAGCTACGAATTGGTGTAATGTTGTTTGATGGGCTGTTTTAATTTTAAACGGTTCTCTTTCTACATAATCTAAATATGTTTCTTTACGGTTCTGGGACTAATTAATGTTTTCGAGGATCCGGTATCGATTAGTAGTTTAAATTCGGCGTGGGTATTTCTATGTATGGTAGTACAAGGTGATTTATGTTATTTAAGTTTAAGTTTGGTCGTTTATGAATCGGTCTATCTGAAAAATTGAGCAAGAGTTTTCTTCATCGTCCTCCTCGTAAGTTTCGTATTGTACGTCGCGTTCATAAATTTCTACATGGTTTGATTCATCGTTCGTACTGTGCTGAATGTAATTATTCTGGTCATTGTCAAATTTTTCTACTTCTTGGTGAAATAGTTCTTCCGATGTAAAATTGGGTTTCTGATAAGGGTTTGGTCGGATATGTGTTATTTTTGTATTTTGTCTGGTGTTATCAGATGAGGTATCCATGGGCGTTGGTTTGTAATAGTTATTAGGATTGTTATTATTATTTGTCATTCGTGTATTTCTAATTGGGTTCACGCTGAAAGCTGGTCTTTGTTGATTTGCGTTTTGGTTGAATATTATATTGATTATTAAAATTCGTATTGTTGAAATTTGGGTTATTAATTCGCGGTTGATTTGTTTGTGTGTTAAAGGTGTGAATTTTTGTTGGGGGATTGTTTGTCTTGCGGCTTGTAAAGTTTTTATTGGTAAATAACTTTTATTTGCGTCGGGGTTGTACAGTCTGTTGCGGTAATACATTATATTCTCTCCTTCTATTACCAGGTTCATGGCTTCTTCTAGGTTTTGGAGACGTTGGAATCTGATCTTATCTGATAGTCGTTCTGGTAAAGCGTTTATATGTGTCCAGTGCCATTTCGGCATACATTTTCTTTTAAATGTCGAATATTTTGATCAGCTTCTTCGATTTTTAATTTCGTTAGGATTAGATTTCTCACGTCTTGGCATTTCATTCCGAATTGATACGGGGATTGGTTGTTTTCCGTTCTGAGGTTTATCAGGTCTCGTACAAGGCATTTTATATTACGTTGGTCACCAAAATATGCAATTAGTATGCGTTTAAAGTGTTGCCATTCATCTAGATCGTCTCGACTGGCAATTAAGGTTAGTGCCCTCTGTCAGTTTACTTATTATCAGGCATAAGAGTAATGAATTTCTTTCGTTATCTCCGGGTTTGTAGAAGGTTTTCAAAAGCATTTCGAATGCTCCGATGAAATTCCCGAGGTGAGCTTGCTCGCCATTAAAAATTTGAATCGTCTCCAAATAAAGTTTCATATCTGCGCTCATTTTGGTTAAAGATTGCTTTCGCTTTTGAGTAATTTGAAATTTTGTAAAAATTGAGATTTATTTCGCTGTTTGTATCGTTACTTCCGGTTGGATTTGTCAATTTTCAGTTCAGATTGTGTCGAGTTATTTATAGAATTGTAATTGCTTTTATTTGTACGTGGTTACACGGTGCAGTAATTAATTTGTGGGATTTATACTCGATAATGTTGGGTTAATTGCTGTAGCCTTGAATTCGCTTGTTTTTATCTTGCAGACGTTAATTTGTCATAAGCTCTACTTGAATTTTGCTTCCTGAAAGATTCTGATATGAATAAATAATTTCTCGCAGCACCTACTTCACTTTGTACGTTTTTGCGTCCGTTATGACTGTATCTTCGTTTAGTTCTGCTGATTTTATCAGGTCTATTGTAATTATATCTTATCCGTGGGTGTTAATTGAATTGCATAAATGTATAACTCGTCTGTCTCGTCACCTTGAGTTTTAAATATAAAGTTTGCAGGTTTTCAATTAATTACTTTGTTACAATATTGCCTTTGTAATTTAATCACAAAGTTAAGTCTACTTGAAGATGTAGTGTCGGTCTCGTGGTTATTTTTAAATAAGTTTCGCAATGCTTTTGCTTAATTTAATATGCAATTTGTTACTACTTTTCTGAAAGATGTTGCTTTTAGTTGGTGTGAGAATTAAATAAATCGCTTCTTTACTTCGTTAATTTAATGCATAAATGTTGTGTCTGATAATTATTTTTAGATATCTCCGTATTAAGAATATTCAATTATGAAGCACGTCTTTGTAATTATAGCTTTCCGTAATGTTGTTATAAAGTTTGCGATACGCGTTTTTTATATGGGTTAATTACAGCTTTTATGATGAAAGTTTACTCTTATTCGGTATTTGTACTGGAATAAATAGCTTTTAATAACGCTGTGTGGGATGAATGATGTTTTATTCACTGATAATTTCCGGTCTCATCTTATATGAGGATTGCGTTGTAAATTTGCACGCTGGTTTTTAATTAACAATGGTTCAATAGTTTAGGTTAATAATAGATTTGCAGAGTGCGTTGCTGTAATTTATAAAGGTATGATAAGAAGTCAAGTTTTAAATAGTCTTTTCTGTAATTGTTTGTAAGAATTGCGTTTAGCTTTTGGTATTAAATGATGGGGTTAGTTTGCGTTCTGTTTTTAGTTTGCTGGATTAGACCGTTGTGTTTTCGTATTAGTTTAATAATTGTGTGCCAGTTAATTTCGTATTTCTCGGAATCGTTTGGTATTAATTTAATAAATGCGCGCCAATTATTTTGGTTATTTTTCGGTTTGTTTTAATAATTGTAAAAATCTCTTAAAAATCAAGTCTCTTTTGTTTTAAATATAAATTTTCTCAAAATAAATTCTTGTACATAAAATAAAAAATTCTCTTATACTAGCATATATCAATTATAGTTTGTAAAATCAATTTGGTTTAAAGGAAACGAACTTACATTAATTTCTTCGATGGTTCCATGGACTTCGTCGATGCTTGTATGTTGTCCACGTTGGTTTGGTTTGTTGGAGTCGATCGATTTGTGTATCTTGTCCAACTTCTGTTAGGGTTCTGCCAAAATTGCGAATTGAAATTCTTGGTCACCAGTCTTCCGATTGTTGGATTCTTAGTGCCCTTTTGACATCCTACCGACTGCGCCAGTTAAGGTTCGGGCCTTGGGAGCTGCGTTTTTGAAAAACGTTTCCAAAACTTAACAAATTTATTTTAAATTGTTACAGAAATTAATGTGGAATTCTGACAAACTGATTTTAACTTTAAATCAAAATAAATTAATTAATTGAACTAATGTTGTGAGTCGCCTAAGCAAACTGCAATGCTAAAGCTGAATACTTTGACTGACTGCCGGGTCCTTGAGCTCCGGGCTTTTTATAATGTCCTACCCCCTCACACGGCTGTGGAACTTGCAAATCTCATGTCTGCTTTACTTTTAATTCTACACTTTGATACAATGTTTCAATCTTATTTCTAGGTAATTGCGATATCTTAACCGTCTGTGACCTGCCACCTGCAGTATCACTGTCGTCTCGGATACAAAGTTGTATATCCGTTCTCATGAATTGTTAATAACCTGTCTGGTTTATCCTTGTATTACATTGTTGCAATTGACTTATGATTTATTTAACAATTTCTAATAATTCCTATTAGATTCTATTATTTAATATATAAGTAAATTGGGGGATACATAACTTGTGTAAACAGAAAACGAATTAGAACGTTTAGCCAATTCTGGTGTTTTGAAATCAGTAGATTTTAGTAACTGGAGAACTCCAGTTGTACCTGTTCTAAAGAAGGACAGTACGGTAAGGTTGTGTGGTGATTTTAAAGTTACTCTTAACCCCTATATTGAGATAGATCAATATCCTTTGCCCCGTATCGAAGAGCTGTTTTCAAAATTGCAAGGCGGTGAACTTTTTACTAATTAGATATCGCACCTTTAATAATAAAGTGACACAACTCAAAAACTAGAGATTTTGCGTTTACATGAAAAAATTGTATCTTGTGGTGCCATCTATCAATTCACGCCGACCCCAAGAACAACTTCCTAATTTTCAATGCAGACATCTGTTTTGTGTATTTTTAGTTCAAAGAAAAGTTTTATGGCACCATTAAAATTAAACCGCCCCTATTCAGTAATAGGTCAACAGTGAGAGAAGAAGTAGTGTGTGTTGTACTATTCCTAAATGAGTCAGTTTATTGTAAAAAGTTAACGGTGAATACTGTTTCTTATTTTACTACAATAATAGCATATTCAAGTTTAGTCGTTTTTCTATTAAAACTTGAGCAGATTTATGTGTAATATTTCGAGTAGGGCCACGTTATTAGTAATTTTTATTACAAACTCTTTGTTACCAACTTTGAAAATGTCAGTAGTTTAGAAAACTTATATGATAAAAGTACATAATTTCTGTTTTAACGTAGTTTAGGTTAATGCTTTTTAGCATTATAATCATTTAAAAATTAATGAAAACCGTTTTAAGTAAATCGGATCTTTCATTCTTATATTAATAGTTTCGCTTTTAGTGATAAAAATTAGCGAACGAGCAAAAAAAATTTTAAGTTTGATACAGCCTAATTTATTAGAAGATCCAATAGAGTTAAATGATAAGGTATAACCACCATTTTTACTAATAACATAATAATACTTACATTATTTTGTATTTTAGCAAAAATGCCATTACCAGTAATTTTTTGACAAAGTGTGAAAATGTAGATGTTACCGCAGGATGTTTCAATATTAAATCTATAGAACAATTTATAAGTAATACGCAAAAAATAAGGTAGTTATGGTTGCAAAATAAATATTTTAATGGTACTAACTAAAACCTACTTGTAGGATTGGGCAAATAGTATACAACCTGTTAATATTTTTGTCAATCAACAATCTGATCATATTGATTCGAACGTAAAGAATGGAAATAGTATGCCAGTATCTGACAGCTATGCCCGACAAGAACCTAGTAATGAGGTTAATTCAACTTCAAATTATTTCCATTTACTTAAATAATTTTCTCTATGTGCTACCTCAAACTGGGACACTAGTGGTACAGATAATCAAAGAAAATCCAACAAAAATTTGTATAACTCGAAAAAATATATATAACTATCAAATTTCTCCCATAGATTCAAATGAAAGTGATGCAGATACAAGCGATGGAGATCCCAACTATGAGACGGATGATGATAACCAACCACGTATAGAAAAATTGTTTAAAACAAATTATAAGGATTCTTTCTCATGCGGATGCAAAGAAAAACATTAAGAAGGGTCAAAAACGTCGAAAAAATATAACCTAAGTGGGAACAAAATAAAGCAAAAGCCATAAGAAATTCTGAACAAGCTTATGAATCAATGTCTAAAACAAAAAGAAATAGCCCTGCTCGTGAAATTAAAGCAACTTGCTTAGAAATATGTAGACTGAAGTGTGGCGAAAAAGTTAACCATGAGCAAAAGCTCTCTGTATTTAAATCATTCTGGGCTTTGGGTGATATAGTAGAAACCACGAACGAAGTCCTCTACGTCATAGGTTCCTAACTCAATTCAAAACATACGTTTAAGAATACTTAAAGCTTAACTAATGTATATGATAAAGATAGTAATACGATTTGTACGTGTTTTAAATAAAGACATACGCGAACACGCTCATCTGGGAAAACGACAGAGAAGAGTATGTGTCTGTATGTTTTGAACTGTATACTTAAAAGACAAACCTTTGTCAACAAGACAAAATGTTAATTTTTTTCGTAAAGTACGGTTGCCAAAGTTATCGTACGGAGAAAGATTTCAATACAGCTGCCGTAAATAGTTTATATTGCAGTTATTGTGCGTTTCTATTCAGATCGATATATGTAACTCAATTTATGAAAATGAGTTTTATTTTAATTGAATTCGTTAAACTTGTAAAACAAGAGGACGCCAATTTAAAAATAATTAAAGCAACTACTTTTATGAAAATAAAATATTATTGGCAACCATGCTTCATTACGGTTTGCAGATGCATGAAGCTTGACGGAAACTTCCGATTCGAAATATTTATTGGGTATTAAATTTTCAACTTAATTCGTACGAATACAAGTGATGACGCAGACGACTTCTTTCATGGTTTCGACTATATCAACAAACAACGTTCGTTTGTACATTCTTGCATTAAAAATGTTGAACCACGATATAAATATTTTAATGCTTCTAGGCCACGACATTCTAATCAAGCCTTTTATTTTCTAATAAGTAACAGCTCGGTACGTGTTTGCAAGACATTTTTAAAGAATACTCTAGATATAAGTGACCGCATGATCCGAACCACAAAGTCGAAAATTGATGAAATGGGATTTGTGCAAGACGATTCGCAAGGTCGGCATGATAACCATAATCAAATCAATGAAGATCTATCAATGATATTAAAAACCATATTAACTCCATTCCAAGAATCGAATCTCATTATGTACGGGCAAATACAGCCAGGGAATTTATAGAAGGAGGATAAACAATTGCCAATTTGTTCAAAAATTTCCGATTATTACAACAAACTAACAATAAAAATGCAGGAAAATATAGTACTTACTATAAAGTCTTTACCACGGATTTTAATTTGGGATTCTTTCAAGCGAAGAAAGATCAATGTGATCTATGTATGGTTTATAATAACACTAAAAATGATGAAGTTAACTTAGAGATCAGGGAGACATACAACACAAATATTGCAGAAAAAGAATTATGGAGAGCTGAAAAACGTGTTGATCGTACAAACATCACAAATAATAAAATAGTTGTTGTTTATGATCTACAAGCGGTACTTCCGTGTCCAAAAGGAGATACCTCAGCATTTTATTATAAATCTAAATTAAACAGCTATAATTTGACATTGGTCGAGTTAAGCAAAATAGAGTTAGATAAAAAAAAACGGCATGGGTATGACAACGTTCACTGTTTTTATTGGAACGAAACTGATCAAATGCGTGGTGCAAATGAAATTGGTTCTTGTATTTTAAAATATTGTGAGCTTATTAATCCAAATGAAACCGATGAAGGTATAGATACTATATTTTTTTCCGATAATTGCTGTGGGCAAAACAAAAACAAATATATTGCTATTGCATATTTATATGTAGTTACTCATTTCAACATCAAAATGATAACCCATAAGTTTCTGATTAAGGGACATACACAGAACGAAGGTGATAATGCGCACAGTTTGATACAGAAAAAAGTGAAAAAAATGTAAAATCCGGTCCCATATATTCTCCACACCAATACGTAACCATAATCAAGAATGCTAAGAAAACAAAACCAGCATTTAAAGTTCATGAATTGAGTTTTGATTCGTTTTTCAATCTTAAGAAGCTTCAAGAAAACTGGGGCTATAATTTTAATAAAGATATAAAGAGCAATACTGTATCACGGAATGAAATCAAAGCAATGAAAATTACTAAGGATGCCCCATTAAGCTTTTTTTACAAAACATCTTACACACAAGAAGATTATATAGAAGTAAATATACGAAATAAAAGAAAAAAATCGCAAGCATAGAAGAAATTAGCTTGTATCCAGCATACAGTTGCAAACTTGAATTAAGAGCAAAAAAAAGATTTAAAAGAGCTAATTAATAAGAACCTTATTCCTCAATTTTATGCGGATTTTTGCTGAGGCAAACATTAAATTGATGTACAAAATAAAAGTGGGTCAAGAACTGTTCCTTGAGGAACTCAAATGTTAATTAGTTTGCCATTACTGCTACATTCCTTATTCTGACCTTCTGGATTCTAATGGCAAGATAGCTTTGATAGACCTTCAGCACTATACCCTGCACTAATAATATTATTTTTATCACTTATGCTTGCTTCTTTATCTTTAATAGAATTTTGTAATAATTCCACCAGAACGTAATTACGGCATTGTTTACAACTGAATTTCAATTCTCTGTCACTGAGTGACATACATCTTACTTCAGTCGCACTAAAGCCTGGAGCATTCAGGACAGTATAAATTTCTGCACAAACTACACAAAAAACATGGCATTTTTGTTTCTTTGGAGGGTGGGAAGTTTGCAAACATTTGAAATATTCTATTTTTACGATTCATTTCTATTATTATATTTCAGGTATTTGCTATATTGGTTATATAACTGTACTCAGCTATTTTTCTAGATTTTTAATACTTTTAATATTCAATTCCTTATATCAATTACTGTAATTTATACAATACTTCAGTACTTTGTAAGAATAACTTATAATATTCACAATTTCCACTTAAGAGAACGGTTTCTTGTGAACACTTAACAATTACATATTTATACACTTCTAACCTCACTTTAATGAGGTAGATGATGCAATGATCCAAAAGTAGTTGTTTTCTTTGTTTAAATATATTGTAATGCGTTGGTTTATACTAGCTATAAATTAAATGGAAGAGGAAAAGTTAGTAAATTTGAATGTACAGACTAGATATCGACATGTCTTGTATAATAGATTTCACATATCGTTAATCTTAATTAAGTAGGATATTTAAAATGTTATTGCTATAAAGGTTATTCAGCTAATAAAATATAACATTATTTCTTTAAAATACATTGTAACCGAAATAATCCAAGTCAATGACTTAAATTAAAATTACAAAGGAAAACATATTTTAATGTTACAAGACGCTTCGTATGCATTTCACATGAAAAAATAACTTACAATAGACAAATGTTGTCCATTTCCAATCACCAAACAATAAAATAATGCCATACTACAATAATAATACAAATTACATATAAAGTAACAGACACTAACTGTTTTATTCACAATAAATGAAGTGATACATTGTGAGAACGAATTAGTTATTCGCAAGCAGGTAATTAGAAAGATAGAAACGTAATCATACAAGCATGTAATAAGGTGAAAGGGCGGCACTGCTGGGGATTGGTATGAGGATAAATTAGGAGTTAGGTGAACGGAATGCAGCTTCAAAATGTAACATAGATTTCTCCAAAGGGGAAAATTAAACAGTATATGAGCTTTTGTATAACTTCGCTGGAAGATTTGGCAAGGAACGTTATCTGTGTACGGGATTATAAAAACATGTGTGCCATAATAAAAGGGCTATCTGTAGGTGTAGCTAAAATAGGCGTGTCTTAAGCGAGTTGTTGTTTGAAGGATGAAAAATTGGAATGCTGATGGTTTTTGAACACATTAAGCCCCTTAAAAGATAAGTAAAATAGTGAGTAATATATGAGCTTTTATGTTTATACTTCTCAATTATGTATGTGACTTTTAAATGTAAAGGGGTTCGTATTCATTAATTGAATGTGACAGTAAGTATATTGTTGGGCGATGAATTAGCGACAAAACTAGCATTTGTTAAATTTCAGCACGATGCTACCGCACAAGGAAGCTGGAACATTTTTAAATATTAAGAAATATGTACAAATTGATTTTAAATTATTTTGAATGGTCAATGAAATGATAAAAGGAAAAGTTGGCATTTAACTGTTTTCTATGTTTGCTATTAACGACATTGCTAGAAATGAGATTTTGAATGTCATGTAATTCAATATGGAAAACAGGACAAATTGGAGTGCTAAGTATTATTGATGGATTTGATTTAATGGTTTTTATCGGTTTTCTTTTAATATCTGGTTTGTTTGATTGTTACGTGCCAATCGGCACTTTAACATGTATTAGGTTAAGTTGATGTACGGAAGTTTCGCGCCATAATTTCAAAAGACGCTGCGCGTGGAATTTAAATAGACTAGGCGTGTACTTCCGTTACATCATAGTGAGTTTGCGCAGAGTGCGCGACGCTAGAGGGTTGGACGAATAAGTTCGCGCCAATGGGAAAAAGACAAAAAGAGTGGGGAAGTTTCCTGTTCTCTCTATAACGTGGCTGTTTGCCTAAAACTATCAAGTGAAGTGGACGTTTTTTGGTAACGTATCGTTATCTTATCTATGTAGATTTCCTTGTTTGCTTGTCTTTGTTTGTCGCTCCCTTACCATGTTCCTGTCTATTCCCTACATAGGTAGATAAATTTGCAGTCACCTCGAGGCAAACCGGACTCCTCGACCCGAGATAAACGAGTCATCACTTTAATCCCTCCGGGATGGAGGCCCTGATGGACTTGGAATAGAAGCCAACTTCAACGCAGGGACATATCATGTGAGTAATTATTGTGCTATCTTTTGTCCGACATTTATGTATATTTTTCTGATAATTACGTCTTAAATTTATGCATTAGTGACGCCATTGGTAGATGACCGCGCCCCAAATCTGTATAAGGTTCGCGCTTTCATCCGCCAGAGGCGTAGCCCGCTTTATTCATTGCGCTTGCGCGATGTGTTTATGAACTCTTAAACTGTATTACCGACTTCGTAAACTGTTTTATCGACCTTTAAATGGTAAGAACTATCACCAATTAAATGGTAAGATGATGTCAACATATTTATGTTACTTAAGTATATTTGTATTTATATTGCAATTATTTAATGTCAATAGATTTAAGTATAGACTGAATTTTATTTGTATTTATTAACGTCTTCCGTTTAGGAAAAATATAGAAGGAATTGTCGAGACAAGATGGTTTGGCATCCCCTCAACTATGACCATAGGAAAGCCTTTTACGATAAGTGAATATTTTAACATAGCATTTTTGTATTTCAGCCAATTCACTAGGTATATTTTTTACAATTTTTATTATTTTCTTCCAGAGAAACCCACTTGCGCACCTAATGCTCCATTAAACAGGGTAGCCGCCCCTTCAGAGCAAATCTAAATTTATTACGTAATGCTCATTTCACCCATAACAATGTAGTGTAGCATTTTGTAAAAAGAAGACCATTCAATCAGGTCAACATAATGAGAATCCCCATGAATACTCGCCATCCACAGAATTCTCACTAGATGATGTTCACAAACTTGACAGTGATTTCAAGGTAAGTGTATTATAAGTTAATACCGCATATTATATTACAGTGCTGTAAGGTTGGTTGCGTGGAGTGCTAGTTTATTAGAATGTGACATGTGACGCCCTGCCGGGCGTTGTTTACTTCGGTCAATACATTGTAACTCAATGAATTGTAATGAACTTACTTGTGGCATTCATTAAACGTTATTTGCATATCTTATTTGTTATTGTCTTATGCCAACAATAATACATGGTGTCAGGTGTAAACTGATATATGCATATAAATATAATCGTGTTTGTGTCAACCGGCGTGTTCGTGATACCGTGAGTATTTAGCTTCTGCAAAATGGAGTGGATGTACAAACCACCTCAGCCATTAAATCTTGAAACTAACGTTGCTGAAAATTGGAAACTATTTGTCCAAAAATTTGATAATTTTATAACAGCAACGGATTTATGTACGAAAAGTGAAGAAAAACAAATAGCTGTGTTTCTTAACCTAATTGGTGATGAAGGGTTAGAATTATTTAACACATTTAGTTTATCAGTAGAAGAAAAGGAGTTGTTGCATGCTATTAAAGAAAAATTCGAAGCTCACTGTGCTCCTAAGAAAAATATAATTTTTCAAAGATTTGTTTTTAACAGTATTTATCAGATAGAGGGACAGCCGTTGGATTCCTTTTTAACTGAGTTGCGAAAAGCTGTAAAAACTACCGGCTATAAGGACACAGATGAAATGGTACGTGACAGAATTGTTATGGGTGTGTACAGTAAAGACACACAAGAAAAGCTCTTAAGGGAATCTGAACTCACGCTATATAATGCGGTAAAATTTTGTAGAGCTGTAGAGATTAGCAAAACTCAGTCGAGAGTGTTGCAACAAGAAGTACCTGTAAATGAATTGCCTTCGTAATAAAAAAGTGGTTTAAACATATTTAGGTTGAAGGTAAACCAATTGAATTCAAGTCGGACACGGGCGCTGAAGTAAGTGTTTTGCCTTTTTTTATCTGAATGATATTGCATGCAAGAAAAACATTGTACAATCAAATGTAACCCTAATAGCTTAAGGAAGCAATGATTTTAAAATTAAGCCAATAGGGGAAATCACTTTAAACTGTAAAAGTGGAGATAAGCTAGCAAAAATATCCTTCATAGTAGTTGATAGTAATGATCAGACACCCTTATTAGGTTTACAAGCTAGTTTAGATCTTAATTTAGTTAAAAAAGTAGAGTCTTTGTATGTGAGGAAATTTAAGTCATTAGACGATGTAGTAAAGCGGTATCAGTCAGTATTTGAAGGTTTAGGAGAGTTTCCAATTCTACATAAGATTATTTTAAAGAAAAACTCTATTCCACATGTGCAACCAATAAGGCGTATACCACAATCATTACATGCGAGTGTAAAATCTAAATTAGATCAGCTAGAAAAAGAAGTAATTATTGCAAAAGTGGATAAGCCATCGGAATGGTTAAACCCACTAGTTATAATAGAAAAAAGAATAAGGAGTTGAGGTTATGTCTAGACTCCAAACATTTAAATGATGCGATTAAGAGGGAACACTTTCTCATTCCCACTGTAGAGGAAATCGCAAGTAAACTGTCAAACAAATCCTATTTTTCAGTGTTAGACATGAAGAATGGATACTTTCAGGTCAAAATTACTAAAGAAAGTTCTGAGTATTGTACTTTTGGAACCCCTTTTGGACGCTATCAGTTTTTGAGACTTCCCTTCGGGATCAAGTCGGCCCCAGAGGTTTTTAAAATGAGCTGTTTGGTGATATCAAAGGGGTAGGGATTTACTTTGATGATTTCATCATAATGGGCTCAACAGAGCAAGAACATGATGACAAGCTAAGACTAGTTCTTGACCGTGGTCAAGAGTTTAACATTAAATTTAATAAACAAAAAATTCAATTCAAATCCAGAACAGTGAGATTCATGGGACAATTATTTTCAGAGAAAGGGATAGAACCGTGAGAGTAATATGTTAAAGCAATTGGTGAAATGCCTTGCCCACAACAGAAAGTGATATTTTAAGACTCTTAGGTATGGCAAAATATTTGAGCAAGTTTATACCTAATCTGCCAAAAATTACAGCTCCCTTGCGAAATCTCACACGTCAGGGTGTTGAATGGTCTTGGACTAATGAACATGAAAATGCTTTAACTCAGCTTAAGCATTTGTTAACTCATGCCCCTGTGCTTGCCTATTTTGATCCATCTGTAGGTATTGAAATAGAAACCGATGCATCCAAAGATGGAATAGGCACGTGTCTGTTGCAAAATGGACATCCAGTAGCACTTTGCTCCCATAGTTTATCACGAAGCAAAATAAAGTACGCTCAAATTGAAAAAGAATTGCTAGCAATTAGATTTGCATGTCAGAAATTTCACTATTTAATTTATGGAGTCCAAAATATTTTAGTTCACACTGATCAAAAGCCACTTTTAGCAATTTTCAAAAAAGATTTGTATAATGTAACACCTAGATTACAAAATTTACGTGTAAGATTGCTTATACATGATTTGAATGTAGTTTATGTCAGGCAAATATTTATATATAGCTGATACGCTTTCAAGGGCATACTTAACTACTACCGAGTGTGTCGATGAAGAATTAGATTTTATTATTCATTCGCTAGTAAACCATTTGCCTATCTCAGATGAAAGAAAGCTTGAACTTAAACAAGCAACGGAAATCGACCCTCAGTTGAGTCTAGCGATGGAGTTTATTGAGTCAGGTTGGCCCGTCAAAAATAAAACTCCCTCAGACATGTAGCAGTTTTTCAAACTAAAAGATAGTATCACAATTTGTGATGGTCTTTTATTTTGTGGCCACAAATTAGTCGTTCCCCAAAGCTTAAAACTATTCATGCTCAAAAAGCTTCATGAAGGCCACATAGACATGGAGAAAGTAAAAATGAAAGCTAGGCAAATATTTTATTGGTCATTGATGAACCAAGAAATTGAAGATTTCACACAAAAATGTAAAATATGCGAGAAATTTGCCAGAAAAAATATTAAAGAACCCTTATTACCATTCACTTTGCCCGAGAGACCATGGCAAAGAATAGGTGCAAATATTTTTTCATATGCTGAAAATTTGTATCTAGTAGTAATAGATGCTTACTCAAACTGGCTAGAAATAGTTTCCTTAAAAAATAAATCTGCTCATGAAGTGATTTTGAAACTAAAATCCATTTTTGCCAAATTTGATTGTCCCAATGAAATGACCTGTGACAATATCCCTTTCAATAGCTTTATAATGAACGAATTTGCCAAAGAATGGGATTTTAAAATCATACTAAGATCCCCAAACTACCCTCAAGCAGAAAAAGGTTTGGGAATAGCAAAGAATATTGTAAAAGCATGTGAAGAAAAATCAGATGTGTTTGAAGCATTGCTTCAATACCGCAACACAACACCACTGAAGCATATCAACTATTCACCAGCTCAACTGTTAATGAGTCGCATGTGCAAGACAAAATTGCCAATAGCGGCTAACCTTTTGAAACCTACGCTTTGCAGCAATGTTGGTGAGAAATTATCAAAGAGATTAAGCCATAATGCCACATATTTTAACAGAAATGCCAAACCCTTGTCCAATATTGATGCCAGTCAGAGCATCACTGTTTATGATCATAATAAAAAATGTTGGGATCCAGGCCAAGTTGTCAGTAAACATGCAAGCCCTCGTTCATATATAATACGAACACCGAGTGATGAAATTGTTAGGAGAAATCGGATAGATTTAAGAGAATCTCAGAATACATTTAAGGTTGATCGACATGTTAATGATTCTACTGATAATAAATTAGTAATATCTGCAGATTCTTCCAATTCTATTAAGTTCCCTGTTAAAGGTAGTCCAGAGTTAGGCATTAGTGGTAGCAGTCCTAAGTGTCAATTGCGTGAAGACCCTGATGTTAGTCCAAAGAAATGTGTAATCACTACGAGGTCTGGTCGCATTGTGAATCCTCCACGATGATTAGATTTGTAATTTTAGGAGTGAGGATGTATTATAAGTTAATACCGCATCTTATATTAGAGTGCTGTAATGTTGGTTGCGTGGAGTGCTAGTTTAATACTCCCTGTATGTGAGTGCTAGTTTATTAAAATGTGACATGTGATGCCCTGCCGGGAACTTGTTATGCATGCGATTGCCAAGCTGGGTTGTCGTTTACTTCGGTCAATACATTGTAACGCAATGAATTGTAATGAACTTACTTGTGGCATTCATTAAACGCTATTTGCATATCTTATTTGTTATTGTCTTATGCCAAGAATAATACAGTAAGTGTTAGTGGTAACGTAGGTTGAAATTGCACCTAGTGCTGCATTGCTATATTTTTCGATTTTTATTCCATTTCTTTGTTTCTATAGCGACCCACTACCGCATGACAGTAGTTAGCCGGTGCACCCTTAATTTGTTACGGGATTGACGTTTCTTGTAGAAAATTCCAAATTTAATAATTTAACGTCTCATTTATCGGTAAACCAACAACTTTCGTTATCCAAACCTTATCGTTTTATAGTACAATGAAACTTAAGAGTTCCTTAATAGAAACACTTTTGATTAATATGAAATAAATCTTACCTTATCTACAACATGTTTATAGATTTTTCCATCAGCATCAACATGGAATGTTGAAAATCCATCTAACCACCTGCAATCAAAATATTCACTATTATTAAAAGATCAAGCAGTTGGGGAATGGATGCAAATAAGACATATTTAAAACAATAGTTATATACTTAGCATTAACCATAATAAATTCTCAATAAACTGCAACAGCTGCTAGGTCAACAGTAAAACAAAAAATCTACTAGAGGTGTTTAAAGATTTATGGCATGTTACATTTATGGATGACCAGGGTTGGACTGGACAAATACAAAGTGTATCTTGGAATAATAATATGCAAATTGAACATAAAATGTAAATGTTGTTCGAAAACTTTTCAAATTAGGTGCGAGATGATGTGTTCGTTCCGAATGGACCTGCACTTTGAAGAAGTTCTAGATAACTAGAACGGCTTGTGCATTCCAGTGATCTAAAGCGCCACACTACAGATTCAACCAAATTAGTAGGGTCTTTAGTTAGGAACCAGACTACGACAGATCCCCGAAAGAGGACAGCAGCTCTTTCAGTACTTAGATTGGTAGAGACCATAGGAATCGGTATGGCATTCTAAGACACACACTACTGCGACGTGGAAGGCAACGAGAAACCACCACATTACCTCCTAAATACACAGCATACTCAAAGTGTAATTAAGATGATGGCATCCTCTGGGGTAAAAGATTTCGAAGCTACAATTCGGATCTCCGGGAGAGGGTTACTTCGGAGGATGTGATCAAAGAGTTTAGAAAAAGAGTCAGGAACATTTTGCGAGCCGGAGCCTGAAATGTCAGAAGTATGAAGCAAGTAGGTAAGCTAGAGAACTTGAAAATTGAAATTGATAGATTAGCATTAGACAAAGTAGGAACAGCGAGGTTCAGTGACCAGATGCGAGGGATTTATGGAGCCGAGACTTTAGAGTAATTCATACAGGATCAGAGGAGGGTAATTCGGGTGTGGGGGTAGTTATGCAAAAACAGATGGTATACTGTGTAGAAAACTAATTACAAATGAACAAAAGAGTACTCATGGTTAGATTAGAATCTAAACCGGTAAATACACTAATAATACAAGTATACATACCCACCTCTAGCTACAGTGAGGAAAAGGTAAAAGTGATCTACAAAGATATCGAAGACATACTAAGATACATAAAAGGACATGAAAATTTAATAATTATGGGGGATTTTAATGCAGTGGTAGGTGAGGGTACGGAAAGAGCGGTAGTAGATTTATTTGGTATAGGCACGGGAAACGACAGGAAAAATAGGCTGGTAGAATTTTGCGACAAAAACAATTTAACCATAACAAACATGTTATTCCAATATCATGCTAGAAGACGATAGACGCTGAAGATGCCAGGAGATATAGGAAGATATCAAATATATTACATTCTTGTTAGACAACGGTTGAGGAATCAAGTAAAACACCGTACAAGTTACCCATCGTAATTATGAAGATCGCTCTTAAATTTAAATTTGAGAAAAAGAAACGGAAAAAGTCACTTTGATTTTGAGAAACTAAAAGATAAAGATATCCTTGAAAGATTTGAAACAAAGTCGAATGAATTGCTGAAAGATATCAAAAAAATTTCTGATACTAAGGAAGTAGAAACACAATGGAATAAGATTAAATCCAGCTTAGACATGGTGGCCAGAGATATTCCGGGGTATACACTAAAAGAAAATAAGAAACCATGGATAATAAAGGATATCCTGAATTTAATAAAAGAAAGCCGAACATCATAAAATAAGAAATTATTCACGAATGCAGGAAAACTAAAGAATAATGAATTGATGAAAGGTGCAAAGAGGTATTATAAACTAAAAAATAGGACAGACAGACGAATCATACAAACTAATTAGAATGAATTTTAGGGATATAGAACCGCATATCAAAAATATAAGGAAGCATCATTATAGAAAATGTAGAGAAAGTGGTTAGATGGGAAGAATATATAGGGAATTTAATGCAGGAGAGAATCTAGCAGCACAAAGCCACGTTGCATTTAACAAGGAAGTGTATTCAAAGACAAACATAGAAACAACGAAAATATTACTGAAAACATATGTGTAGAGCACAGAACTGTACGGCTGTGAAACGTGGAATGGGTAAAGTGGCCAGGAAAAAGGTAGAAGCCTTTGAAATGTGGCGTTACAGACATATGATGAAGATATCATAGAAGAATAAGTTAAGAACAAAAGGTTCTCGAAATGGTTGAGGAAGAACGAAATATGTGGAAAACAGTAAAAAATGGGGAATAGTACGAGATATATTAGAAGCAGAGAAAGGAAAAAAATGAGGTAGATGTAGACCTAGATTAGACTATTGCGTGCAGATAGTGAAAGATGTAGGTTGTGGGAATTTCAGGGAAATATGTAGGTTAGTTCAAAATAGAAAACAATGGAGGTATGCATCCAAGCAGTTCTAGGATTGAAGACCTAATGATCATGATGATGATGAAACTATAGTAAGACGGACGTGACCGCATGACTGGGAGTTGATACGAAGTTAAGTATGACGTAATGTGGAACGAAACCAGCTTCGAGATGTAACTTGGCCTTCTTGGGGGAAAAATTAAAAAAGGTCCATGAGCTTTTTTTTAAAAATCTTAATTGCAATTTTGAAAACTTGTGTGTGATGTAATAAAACTGAAAGTAATATTATAAGCTTGTTTATACTTTTTTATAATTTTGAATGTGAAATTTAAATGTAATTGATTGGTATGCATGGAGTACGAAAGAAGCAAATATGAAAGTGATTTGGAACATTTAAAAGTATTAAGAAATATGTATGAATGGGAATTTAAATGTAACTCATTCGTAAAATTTAGTGTTAGTTAAAGCACGAAAAAATTAATATTTTGGAATGGACAGTGAAAGGATATAATGAAAAATCTGATATTTAATTGTTTTTTATGTTGGTTATGAACAACATTTCCAGAAATTGGTATTTATAAATGTCAGGTAACTGAATATTGAGAACAGGAAAACAAATGGCGTGGTAGAATTGTTGATAGATTAATTTAAGGTGTTTTTAAGATATTTCTTTTTAGCAATACCTGGGCAGAATTGAGTTTAAGAAATTGTTTTTACGAAAGTATATTTGTAACTATATTTGAAATTATTTTGTGTTAATAGAGTGTAAGTTAGGTAGAATTTTATTTAGATGTTTTGAAACCAAGATTTATATAATCTGAGTGAAAAATCAAAATTGAAAGAAAGAACCTAACTGCTTTTAGTTCTACAATTTATTAGGACAGTTGGGGAAATTTTGTGTTAGTAGTAACATAGCAGTCTGATTGATTACAGAAAAATTTATTTGATCCAGATACCGAGTACGCATAGTTTGGATATTTACCTGGGTTTAGTAAAAATTTTTGTAGATTGTGTTGTATATTAAAATGTTTATACTTAAGAAAATAAAAAAATAGTAAAGTTAAAATTTCTATTGCAATAAATAGGAAAAAAAAAGCTACTTAAACTAAGTTATACCTTAAGATTTAGAATTTAATATAGAGTTGTAAGGTATAAGGTTAAGGAAAGTGCAAAGAGGTAAGATGGAAGTAGCAAAGACAGATGAAGCATACACACTAATAAGAATCAATTTTGAGGATATAAAACCGTATAGCAAAAATATAAAGGACACGGGAGGAAATGTCATTATAGAAAATGTAGAGAAAGTGGGTAGATGGCAAGAATATATAAGAAATTTGTATGTAGGAGAGGAACTAACAGCATTAGAACAGGAATCAGACATTGAAAATGATGACGGGATATCCTATACTTAGAGATGAGTTTGAATTAGCATTAAAGGATCTGAAAAATGGTAAGGCGCCGGGTACAGATAAGGTGCAAGCAGAAACTCTAAAAGCCGCTGGACAAGCAGTAACAGAACGTCTCTTCTAAAACTTGTAAGCTATATGCATAAGCTATAGACAGGCGAGATATCTAAAGATTTCAATTGTAACATCATAGTAACTATACCAAAAAAGAAAAGCGCGGATAGATGTAAAAATTTTTGAACAATAAGTTTGACAGCACACGTGTCAAAAATATTAACTAGAATTGTACAAAGACGAATGGAAAAACGAGCTGAAGAAATACTAGGAGAAGATCAAATTGGGTTTAGGCAAAAGAGAGGAACACGGGAGGCTAGTTTAGTTCTGAGAGTGATAATGGAGAAAACAATAGAAAAAGGGGAAAGCATGTATATAGGGTTTGTAGATCTGGAAAAAGCATTTGACAATGTAAAATAGAAAAAATGTTTGAAATACTCAAAACGATTAGATTGAGTTATAGGGATAAACAAATAGTATGTAACATGCCAATTTACCATTCTATTACCATGTTACATTGTGGTCCAATTTCCCCCAATATGAAGGCATTATTTGTCTTAAGTTTATACTAATACCGTTTATAATCACAAAAGTTTTGATTTGTGTAACGTTTCCCTTTAGTATTATTAAATAATACACTAAATACATCTATCTTTACTTTTAATTTAATATTCTTTCCTTTGTATAAACAATATAAATAATTAAGATCAGATGTAATTTTCCTATTGGTTAACCTTTGAATAATATTCATAAATACACAACTGGTGTATATATGAACCTAGCCTCTAGGATAGTTTTCTTGTTTTGCCCTCTCTCAAAAGTGTGGTTATCTGAAAACGAGAATTAAAATTTGGTTTGTCATGATATCTAACTGCCTTTTTGAGCACATGCGGTCTTCTGATAAAGATGTCCTTTCGAAAGCCACGCTGTTGTACCTGGTATGTAAAAGGTGTCTTTGCTTATTCTTCCTAACATACATAAATATCGTTTTAGAATATAAGCAAAACGCTTATGAAGAGGGCCTACCTAGATAACCCGTTCATAATGTTAAAGGATGGTAAGAATTTTTTTAGATTTAATTTTAGTTAGTTCCTTGTGACGAATTGCAATATTTCGTTAGTGTAACACGCTTATTTTCTAGGGTTCTCCTATGGTGGCATATCTTACCGTAGCATATCCTTCTATGATGGCATGTCCTCCTATGGTGGCATATCTTACCGTAACATTTCCTACGATGGCATGTTTTCCTCTGATGGCGTGTCCTACCTTATAGAATATCTTCTGATGACAGGCTTTCTCGTGGCATATTCCTTCCTGAAGTATTTTCAGGTGATGTATTCTCTGATTGAGAATTTGATTATCTAAGCTGAGCTTAAGCTCATGCTTTAACTTTATTATCTACAAATATTACCGTTTATCGTTTAAGAAAGTTATGTTGACGTTCTTAAGTACCTTCTAAAATAAATCAAGTTTTGCTGATGAAACATGGCTGTGGAACAAACAAGGATTCGCCCTTACAAATTGGAAGTTTGAGGTGTTCGTCTCAACAACAATAGGCAAATCTGATGGTTATGAACAAGCCGTAAAGCTCAACATTTAAGTATATGTTTCTTATCATTTATATATCTGGAATACAGGTATGAATATATCGTATTTATTTTTGTGATGGAACGAAGTGCATGCGTTCCGTTTAAATATTAGTTGTCTGAAAAATCATGCATGTAAAGTTTAATCATTACCTTATTTATCGATTACCTTAACTATTACCGATTACCGTAGTTAATTTAAATATTATCTTTGCCTTGTTATATAACCCACTGAGTTGTAAACAAGAAAGCTTTCATGAAACCTTTAATGTAAATTTTGGGTTAATATTCAATTTAAACGTTCTTTTAAATTATCTTTACTAATGTTAAACACTACAAAGTGTACTTATGATTTCCTTTATTAAGAGTTTAATTGAAATTGTGCGAGCACAATAATTATTTTAGATTTTTCTTATATCGTATCTAGTAGAGTTTTAAACAAAATTTTGAAATAAGGAATGTAGATATATATATATATATATATATATATATATATATATATATATATATATATACTTCATTTGGTGATTATATCGTATACAAATTTGGTTGTAAGAAAATAACGATACATATTTAATTTCTTATTAATGTTGTTAAACGAACGTCAATATATAAGTTGTATTAAGATATTTTCTTTTGTCAAGTTCTAAATTGCATCCCTTTAACTTGCCTGGGTAAAATTTAACTTAGTCCTCTAAACCCCTGAGATACAGTCTCTTGCAATCTACCGCAGCCACAAACGGTCGACGCTAGTCCCGCCAGAGTTTTATTTAGACTCTGTTGTACACCCTTTCCTATCAGTATAAAGGAAGGGTGCAAGTACATAGCTTATACAAAGAGCAAACAGCAGTAATAAAATTAGAGCAGGAACGTACAGAAGTAAACATTAGGAAAGGGGTGAAACAGTGGATGTGCCCTATCCCCATTAATTTTTAACTCGTACATTGAAGAGGCAATGAATACCGTCAAATGCAGGAAGGAAGAATTCGGAATTACTATGCTGGGACAAAAGATTGATATGCTTAGATTTGCAGATGATATAGCGGTATTAGCATCTAGCAAAGAAGAGTTAGACGCTGCTCTTAATGAAATGGACATGGTTCTAACAGAGATATACAGTATGAAAATTAACAAAAATAAAACTAAAGTACTAGTATGCAAGGGAGGGGAAAATAAATCAAAAACAAGAATACAAATATGTAACAAGAACTTACAAGAGGTTAAAGATTTTTGCTACCTAGGAAGCCAAATAACGCAAGATAGGAAAAGCGCAAAAGATATAAAACAAAGATTAGCATAAGGTCGTGCTACATTTAACAAGAAAAAGCAACTACTGTGTTCAAAAACAACAAACATAGAAACAAGGTAAAGATTGCTTAAAACATATGTGTGGAGCACAGCACTGTACGGCTGTGAGGCTTGGACAGTAGGAGAAGCGGACAAGAAAAATGTTGAAGCCTTTGAAATGTGGTGCTACAGACGTATGATGAAGATATCATGGACAGACAAAGTGAAGAATGAAGAGGTACTAAAAATGGTAGAGGAAGACAAATATGTGGAAAATGGTAAAAAATAGGAGATAGGATGATAGACCACATACTAGAGGTGTTGGGTGTAACATCTGCAACTAATGTTGACTGTGCGAAAAGATATATTGGAAACAAGTTGAAAATGCAAGGCATTGTCGCAACGAACTTCCAAATGTAGACTTACTTTAAAACAATTTAAAGAAATTAAAATTATTATGTTGTAATAATTATAAGTATTCAGATAAAATAAAATTAATTCCCGGGGGTCGGGTATCCGTGGTCAGATTTTGTGGGGGTACCATATTTCGACTCAGCTATGTTAGGGGAGTCCAAATATGTATCGCAAATTAATTTTGGACCTATTTGAAATTTTAATTTTCCCGACGGAATATCGCGGGGGCACGGCGTCCCCGTGGCCCGATTTCAACTGACATCAAAACTTAAGCTCAGGACACCGAGCTGAATCGATTGATGTATCACACATTGATGTCCGACCATTAGAAAGGCCTCGGACGGACAGACGGACAGACAGACGAACGACAAATCGATTTCATAAACGAACGAATGAAAATATTAAATCGGCAAATGTTCAAGAGCTGGGAGAACTTGGCAGCCACAGACTGATTACACCCATTCACAACCTTACATGTGATTTTTCAATGCTCCACCTAAAAGTACTATGGTCAGGAGCGAGTTTTTTTTTTACCTGAAAAATTTTGAGTTTTGCCGAACCCTTGCTGTTCCAAGCAAGGTAGGGATCTTTAACGTGCGTGACAACACATACACTCGGGAACTCCATTTTACCTCTCATCCGAACGTGGGCGTATTTTTTTGAAAAATACTCGCTTAACATATTTCAAGCGGACCGTGTCAGGATTCGAACCCGGGACTTTGGGCATAGTAGTCACACACATACCAACTATGCCAATGAGCCTCCCCCCCCTCCCAACCACTAAATGTCAGAGAAATAGGGTATATAATTGTAAAACAATAGAAGGGGACTGAAGTGCATCTAACAAGAAAGAACAGCGTCTATGATGAAAAACAACATACATAGAAACAAGAAGAAAATTATTGAAAGCATATGTGTGTAGCACTGCCTATGAAATAGGGGCAGTAGGAATAGCAGACAGAAAAACGGTACCAGCCTTTTGGAATGTTGTGCTTCAGATGTATGAGGATGCTAGCATGGACAGACAAAGTTAGTGACAAATAGGTTATATAAATAGTAGGGGAACAAGGATATCTGTGGAAAAAAATAGAAGGGCAGAATACGTTCTAAGGCATTTTTGGGGAATAGTATGGGATATATTACAAGCAGAGATAGGAAAAAGGAAGTAGATGTAGACCTAGATCAGATAGTGATAGATGCAGACTGTGAAAATTTCAGGGAAATGTGTGAGTTAGTTCAGAATAGGAAACAATGAGGGTACACGTCTAACCAGTTCCAGGACTGAAGACCTAATGATGATGATAAAAATAAAGAAATTCCTTTTGTTTCCTAAATCTGGTCCTGGAGAAAATTATGTGAACACAGGCTCTTCAAGTGGTGGTGCTCTTTATTCTAATTGGATGTAAGACATCAGCCGCTTTGAATAATCCAATCCCATTAAGGAATGAAACAAGCTCTGGTCAAATGGTAATTACGTGGACACTTTAGTGTTGGACTTCATGGAAGCTACTGTATTTTCGAGGGAGTGTTTCAACGTGGTGTTTTAATTTTTTTTCAACCTTTTTCCTTTAGGATGATACTACAGCGACTATTGGCAGACAACTATGTTATACAATCTGCAGAAAACCGAACCATTAAGATCCTGAGAGGAGTTCCGTTGCCAGAGGCCATAACCCGTCTTTATTTGTTAAAATGCACCCAAATTTGCACGTTAAACTTTAATAATTGTTTATGAGAGTATTGGGGATGAGGTTACAATTTAAAACAGTAATTTCTAAGACATCGCATACTTTACACACATACAGAGCTGCAACAAGGTATTTAGCATCTGAAAGCTTACTATACTTAAGATTATCAATCTGTAATATAGCCTGATACTTACTTTGTTTTATTCTTTACAGGGCTAACTTTTAACAACTTGCATTCTGCAGATTCAATGGGAATCCCTTTATTTTGCTTTAATAAGTATTGCATAAGTGAGTACCGTATTTTTCATATAAACCAGTTACTCCTAACACGTGGAAGAAGTTATCAGAATATGAATATCATACTTAGTTAAGAGTTCATCATCTGCAATCTAGGCGAACTTATTGAAATTTGTCAAACAATTATAGCTTACAACATGTTACATTCCAAATTTGGTAATGTACATTGTTAAATATGTAGATAAATTCCTGAGAATATTTTTGAATGAACTTGTCAATTTCCGTCATTCCGGACAGTTGCGTTTGCGCACGAGAATGCACAGGTGCGGAGTGAATGGCGCAAGTGCGCGGAGCGTGTGATACGTCATTAGACTATGAAACCTGAAGCGAATAACATCTGCCGGTGTTGTGTGTCTGTCTTTTCTCTTTTCAGGTGGTAGGTTTCTTATCTCTTACCTTCTGTCGTTCCTTCTACCTGGTTATCCCCCCCACAAACATAGAGGATGGACGGATAGAAATCTGGCTCAACAACAGCGTGATGTGACCCACGAGATGGCCCTGGGATTTGGCGGTAAGGTGCGATTTAAGTGAGTACATTACTTTATTTATATTGAGAATTGTATCACTTTTAAACGTGATTGGTATTTGATACAAATGTCGCGTAAGTTGCAGCATAATCATGTTATATTAAACGATTGTGCAGTAATGTGAAACGCGGGAAACCGTAACAAACAATGCCACCATTTAATATGTGTTTAACAGTGTCAATTTTAATATTAATTCCAACTGTACCAACACCTCTTATAAAGTCTATTTTGGTTTGATCAATTTTCTGAGTCTGTCTTTCCGCTTGATAATCACAGAGTGATCTTGCGGATTAGATGCTGCAGACACGTAAGTAGCATTCGCAGAGTCATTTGTAATGGTTTCCATATTAAAGTTTTTTAGAGGCAAGATAATAATAATAATAATAATAATAATATTACTTTATTGTGCACTATAAATACATGCGACAACTAGGTGGGAGATCAGATTACCCCTGGTCTTCCTCTCCAACCTACTAAGATATGGATACATAAGCTAATTATAATGAAGTGTGTTAAAGTTAGACTTTTTATGCTTGTATCTCTAACAAACAGTTTCTAAAATTATTTTTGTAAGTAGCCTTAGTAGTACTGGTGTTAAACAATATTATGTATTTATTTAGCATTGCAGTAGCAACATACGAGAAGGAGCTTTCAAACTTTTTCGTATTATGTGCTGGTATACTATACTGTTCTTTAGTACGGGTATTAACAGTATGTGCACTGCTTCTTTTCTGTATATCCTCTAGTAAATAGTTAGGAACGCCGGTTTTTAGTATATTAAAAATCAGGCACCCGATATGTAACAGATATATATATATATATATATATATATATATATTCCATTTTCAAAATATCAAAACTGATGTACAACGAAGTTACGTGGGTATGTCTGTCAATATTGTATGTAAAACGAAAGCATGCATTTTGTAGCTTTTGAATTTTAGACTTAAGTGCATTGGTTAGATGTGGATAATATACTGACATACAGTACCGTATTGTAGATAATATGATAACCTGTACTATTTTCCATTTAACCGATGAGCTAAGGGAGTTTTTAAAACCATATATATATTTTAACTTTGCGTATGCCATAGATATAAGAGATATTACGTGTTTTTCAAAACTTAAATAAGAGTCGAACCACACTCCTAGATTTCTAGCATATTTGCTTATTGTAATCACTACGTCGCCAATTTTAATACTTTGATTTATGGAATTTACACTTTGCTCACATAGTCTCTTGGAGCCAATGCACATACATTTTGATTTCTTAGGATTGAGCAGCAAACCATTTTCTATTGACCATGTACTAATGCTCTGTAAGTCTTCATTAAGTAATAAGATTACTTGATTAATATCGGATGGAACACAAGCTATATACAGCATATTGATGTATTTGACAATTTTTAACCACATTTGGCAAATCTGCAACAAATAATGCGAACAATAAGGGTTCCAAGATACTGCCCTGCGGTACACCCTGCATGATTGTTACTTCGTTTGATACTTTACTACCTATTTTCACTCTTTGCGTTCTACCTGATAGGTAGCTATAAAACCATTTCACCACATGATCATTCATCCCGTAGTAATGTAGCTTCCCTAGTAGTAGTTTATGATTCACTGATTCAAAAGCCTTACTGTAATCGAGCATCATAAGCATAATTACCTAGGTCTTATCGATGGCTTTTAAGATATCATTACTAATTTTCAACAGTGCAGTGTTTGTGCTGTAATGATTCCTGAATCCTGATTGCAGGTTCGTCAATACATATTTATCAATGTGCTCTTGTATCTGGATAAATACTACTTTTTCGAGTATTTTTGAAAGTGTAGATAAAATGCTTAACGGACGAAGATCATCAGGTGTTTGTGGTTTAGACGTTTTGGGTATAGGTTTGATAATCGCTTGTTTCCATATAGTAGGTACTGTTGCTATCTCCGAAGAGCAATTTATTATATGTGTCAAGGCAGATATACAATAAGGTAGAACCAATTTAAGCATCTTGGCATTAATTAAATCAACACCCATGGCATTGGATTCAAGTGACATGACGATATATAAATGTATAAATTCAGTCTTTAAATTATTCTCAGTTCAGCAAATGTTTCCTGCATCTTACTATTAAAGATACTCTCCAGAATATAAGCTTTAACGCCTCATTTGACTACACAATTTTATTTTAATAATTATCTTAGTAGAATTAAGTAGGTTATGACACATTATATAAATACAGTTGTTTGTGCCATTGCATTATTTTAATTTGATACACTTTTATCTTGGCCAGTTGTTATTAAAACACCTGGCTGACAAAAGGAGAGGAGTTCAGTTGAGCTTGATATGTATATGGAAAAGGAGCTATTAGTGTAGTTGTGAGATTAAGTCTGTGCAAAATAATTTGGGAATCCTAAGTGGTATGAATTTATTATATCAGGATTCTTATCATCTCTTTCCTTTATCCTGATATTTAGTGTTTAAGGTATTGTCCTGGGGTAAGTAAATTTGTTTAGTCACAGTCCGCTATAAATTATTATTTCGTTTATTTTCTTTTATCAGCACGAACTTTTTTTTTGGCATCCATCAAACCGGATGTTTATAGTTTATTTGCACATACTTGAATCTTGCAATTGAACTTATTAGTTAAATTTTGGTACACATTTGTTGTTTGTAGTTTGCTAAATTTGTTAATGAGAAATTGCTTACCATATGTTTGGGTTTTTGGATTTTGGTTTAGTTGATAAGGCAGTAATCTCAATAACATTGTGAGTTATTAATATACATTTTCCAAATTGAATGTTTTGTTAATTGGTTCAATTTAAATTTGAATATATTGGGTTTGTCTTACTGTTTGGCATATACAAATTAAGCTCAACTATGGGAAATGATAAAAATCATTAGAAGCAAATTTAAAATTATTTATTTCTAAAAAGGAATTGTATTTTTCCAGAATACAAAAGGTGTATGATTCCATTTCACAGTTAGAAAATAAACGATGTTTAGAATTTTTTATTAGTCAGTTAGAATCATTAGAGCAAACTAAGTTTAATTTTGCTGATGTCGTGGATGTAATTAATTTAATTGAAATCCACTTGACGAGAATGTTCTTCCGGATCTTAAACCTTTGGATGTATTCAATGATTTATACTGTCATATTTTAGTAGCTGCAAAAGATGCACGAGTTAAATCGCGCCTTTCAGATAATAATTCAGCCAATGTACCAAGAGCTAATATAGAACCTTCTAGCACACCACGTTTGCTGAAATTGTCTCGGTCAAAGTTTAATGGTGATCCTTCTGAATGGCCTATTCTTGCTGAGTTATTTCGAAGCCTTATTCATGATCATGATCAATTAAAGGATGTGGATAAGGTGAACTATTTAGTAGGTCAATTAAGTGGCAAAGCCACTAGTGTTTGTGCTGGCTTGCCTCCTATTGGTGCCAATTATGCAATTATTTGGAAGGCTCTTAATGATAAATATCAAAATCCACGTACTCTAGCAGTAAATTATTTAGAACAAATTTTAGATTTCAAACGTGTACAAACAGCCTCTGCTAATAATTTAAATAATATTCTCGAAAAACGTGATTCTGCAATTAAAGCGTTAAAAACCCTTAACATTGAGAATTTGGTCAATTTCATTTTTGCCTATTTGTTATGGAGCAAATTGGATGTAGAAACTCGCTCTATTTTTGAAAGTCATCGACGCAAAAATGACATTTTTACGTATACCGAAGTAATAGATTTCATAAAGGAACAGGCCCAAATTTATATGGTGTCCTCTTCTATAAAATCAAGCGCTACATTTAGTAGCAATAAAACATAATCACATTCGTTTTTTTAGCAAAGCATTCAGTAGATCAAAATTGTTCAGTTTGTTCTGCTAAACATTCTATTTCACAATGTAGTAAATTTTTATCTTTATACCCATTTGCACGATTTAAAATCATTCAAGAGAAAAATCTATGTATTAATTGTTTTGGTCAACATAGAGTTTTGAGTTGCAAAAGTCGTTTTTGCTGTAAAATTTGTAAATATAAACATAACACACTTTTGCATTATATTGAGCAACAATCTTCGGAAAAGAAATTAAACTTTACTACTGAGGGCAAATGCTTAACACAAGAAGATATTAGTACCAAACATCCTCCACCAGGTTTTTCAACAAGCCCAGTTGAAGCTTCGACAAGCCAACATGAGCTTTTTAGTTTTAATTCCGCTACAGGAGTATCGATGATGAATTCCACAGTTTCATTGTGGACAGTAATTGTACATGTTGGTGCTAAGCGCGGTATTTTACACACTGTTAGGTTTTTATTAGATTCATGTTCGCAAGCTCATTTCTTAACTACTGAATGTGCAAGATTACTCGATTTAAATATTAGTTCTTGTGATCATTCTGTTAGTGGTATTGCTGTTAGTGGTAGCTCGGTTACAGGAAAATCAAACTTGATTATTTTGTCACGTTTTGATTTCAATATTAGTTATAAGTTGGAAGTTTTGTTAGTCGACAAAATTACGGACAGGCTCCCTAATAATAAAATATCTAGGGATTCATGTGTGCATTTTATGGACCTTCCATTGGCAGACAATACTTTTGATCGACCTGGTCCCATTGATGGTGTTATTGGAGCCCAATATTACTTCCATTTCTAATAGGTGCACGTAAAGTTACCGGATCACTGCATTCACCAATAGCAGTAGAAACAAAATTGGGATTTGTTGTAATGGGTTCAGTTCCCACTACCTCTTCGTCAAAAAATTCGTTTTGTTCATTTCACACACAAGTGGAATCTTCTTTAGATAATTTAGTGTCTAAATTCTGGGAGGACGAGGATCTTCCAGTACAACCTTATCGACACCCTGATGATATTAATTGTGAATAAATTTATCAAAGTACTGTTCGGCGCGAAACTTCAGGGCAATATACAGTGATGTTGCCTTTTAGACTAGATGCTTCTGAGTTAGGGGATTCATATTATACTGCACTAAAATGTTTGTATTCCTTAGAAAATACATTTCGCCAGTTTTCGCTATTTAAGGAAAGCGAATTAATCTATCCAAATTATTTTATTCCGCACCATACAGTATTCAAGGCAGAGAGTACATCTACGCCTCTGCGATGTGTATTTAATGCATCGTGTAAAACTTCAATTCAAAAATCATTAAACTGTCTTTTATATACAGGTCCAAAATTACAACCTCACGTTGGGAAATTTTTTTTAAATTTTCGATTATTTGCAATAGCTTTTACTGCTGATGTTCGTCAGATGTATCTACAAATTGGTATGCATCCTGATCATAGGCGCTTTCAGCAAATATTATGGCGATTTTCTGAGGAAACGCCAGTTGAGATATATCAGTTGAATACTGTTACTTTTGATGTAAAAACATCACCATTTTTAGCTATTCGAACATTACTTTATTTTGCTGCATAAATTGGCCCTATTAGGTTTAGATGAGTCACTTATTGCATTATTCGCATCATATATGAGTGGTCGTGCTCAATATGTTATATATAATGGATTTAAGTCGTCTCCATTTTTTTTAGCAAGTTCCGGAGTCCCACATGGCTCTAATATGGGGCCAAATCTATTCATAATTTTCATAAACGATATAGTAGATTCATTTTCATGCTATCATCTTCTATACGCTGATGATCTAAAACTTTATATGCACATAACCTCTTTTGATGATTGTCAAACTTTACAATTACAATTAGTAGTTTACATAAGTGGTGTGTGAAAAACTAACTTAATCTGAATATATCTAAATGTAATGCTGTATCCTACACTAGGATTCATTACAATTATCATGTTGGTAACAAAAGGATAACTAGGCAAAAATCAATAAAAGACTTAAGAGTATTGTTTGATGTTTCACTTTCATTCACAGGTCACATAAATAATGTTGTAAATTCTTCTCTCAAAATATTAGGTTTCATAATAAGGAACTACAAATATATCTTTTCGCACAGTCAACATTAGTTGCAGATATTTCACAACAAACAACTAGTTGTTTATACTAATCATCAGATTTATCTGCGCTTATTTTTTCGTCATTGGGTTTCCCGTCTCAAAACTGGTTGGACATGTACCTGCACTTATTTATTTTCTAAACTAACCCACATAGTTCCCTGAAATTCTCACACAGCAACACAGCTCGGTTCCCCTTATATTGTTTTCTAATATTATGCCCTATTACACTGAGATTTATTGAAGGGGCTGCCAAGATCTTCCAACACTTAGACATTTGCCGAAATAATAGTTTTTCAGTAATATATATATATATATATATATATATATATATATATATATATATACAGGGTGCCCTATTTCTTACACGTTGTATGGGTAACTCTGTTATTTGTGACATTAGAGAAAAGGATAAATAGGGAAAGTAGTGCAGTTTTTAATGCCAAGTTCAGCCATGAAGTTATAATTAACATACAGGGTGTAGCAAAAGCGTTATACCAAAATAACGAAATTTTGATCTTTTTTGTTTTGCTTCGTGGTTCATTTATTATGATAGATACAGTAAAACGTTGTAGATGTTTTTTATATTATTTTAAAAGGAGAATATGATAAACTTATTTGTTTTTACATGGCTTTGGTCATGTTCGAGTAAATAAGTGAGGTTATGTTTTTTTAAATATAAACCATAATTGGCGATAGTTCTGATAGAAAGGCATTTTTTTTCTCTTTTCAGTGATGTACTACAGTGTAGATGGTTCAACATAAAAATTTTTGAAAAAATTTTGTTTTTATGAAATACGAAACTTGGTATTAAATAATAAAATACTTATGCATGACGTAACAAAAATATCAAAAACAAATTACGTTAAAAACTTTAAATACAATATCACTTCATAAGGTGTTCAAAGTGCCCACCATTTTGTTGAAGGCACAGCTCACATCGCTTTTTAACATTACAAAGTGCTTTTTCTATTGTTCGTGCATCAATGCTAGCAATTGCTGTTTGGATTCTAGCTATTAAATCCTCAAGCGTTTGAGGAGTAGTAGAATTCACTTTATTTTTTAAATCACCCCACAAATAAAAATCTAATGGCGTAAGTTGTGGTGAACGAGCAGGCCAATCAATTTCCATTTTGTTACCAATTACGTGCTCAGTTAAATATTGCTTCACTGATGTACCACTGTGTGCAGGGGCACCATCGTGTTGGAAATACTTTAGCCTGTAACGGATGTTAAGAGATAATTCATTCAAATATTCTTACAGTTGGGGTTTTAAGAAATTTAAGTAATTTGCAGCGGTCAAATTGTCGTTAAAAAATAAGGTCCAATAATTTTTCCACAAAATACTCCACACCAACAATTAATACCAAATTGATGTTGATCTCTAGATTCACGCACAAGTTTAGGATTTTCTTGAGAATAAAATACTTTGTTATGCCGATTAAATATTCCGTTATTTGTTAATTTAGTCTCGTCAGTAAACATAATGGTTCTCCAAAATATGAATCCCCTTCACATTTATTAAGGTACCAACGACAAAATGTTATTTTTGATTATCCACTGAATACAATGTATTCGAAATAGAATAGTGATAGGGATGATATTTCCGACTTTTCAGAATACACCTCACAGTTTCCTTAGAAGTTGCACAGTGGTTTGCAATTTCGGCAGTAGAAGATTCTGGTTTATGGTTAACAAACGCCAACACATTCGTTTCAACAGTTTCTTCATATTTTCGAGGAATTTAGGTTTGGTAAATGCACCATATGCCTTAAGAATATTTTCAAGTTTGCTAAATATCCGACAGTGTGGTTGCTTACGTTCCATGAATCTTTCAAAGTACAAATCCGCTGCTGCACATGAGTTACGATTCGAAGAATAGTAGCAAAAGAGCATGCCATTTTTTTCTTCATTTGTATAGGACATTCTAACTATTAGAAGAAAATAATGTACGCATAAACACAATATAATAGTACTATCCAATTTCTGTAATTCAAACAAGTGAAATCTATTGTTGTGTCATACGGCTACTTGATTCTTAAAATCAGCTCAAATATTCACATATTACTTAATACAAAGTTTTGTATTTCATAAAAACAAAATTTTTTCAAAAATTTTTATGTTGAACATGTACACTGTAGTACATCACTGAAAAGAGAAAAAAAATGCCTTTCTATCAGAACTACCGCCAATTATGGTTTACATTTAAAAAAACATAACCTCACTTATTTACTCGAACATGACCAAAGCCATGTAAAAACAAATAAGTTTATCATATTCTCCTTTTAAAATAATATAAAAAACATCTACAACGTTTTACTGTATCTATCATAATAAATGAACCACGAAGCAAAACAAAAAAGATCAAAATTTCGTTATTTTGGTATAACGCTTTTGCTACACCCTGTATGTTAATTATCTCTTCATGGCTGAACTCGGCATTAAAAACTGCACTACTCTCCCTATTTAACCTTTTCTCTAATATCACAAATAACAGAATTATCCATACAACGTGTAAGAAATAGGGCACCCTGTATATATGTATGTATGTGTATAAGTTAGTTTGTATTGTTGGTCCTATCTTCAATAATTGGGTTTACAACCTGTAGAAGATGTAAATAAATAAATAAATTACAACAGTTAGCAACTGACAAATCACCTAAATACCCAGTAGCAGCTGATATAGTTCGTCATGCATTTTTCATTGATGATTTGGTTTCAAGTGTTTCGAATTTAGACGAAGCTATAACTGCTTATTATCAATTAAATAGTTTGTTTGAAAGTGCCAAGTTTACATTAACTAAATGGGCTGTAAATTCGGAATTGTTGTTATCAGAGATTCCTGTTGAGAATCGCTGTCCCAAAGTAGTTAATTTTAGTTCCGATTCTTTGAAAGTTTTAGGTTTACAATGGTATCCTAATTTGGACATATTTGTTTAGCATACAAGTGGAAATACGTGACTGCGCTAAGAGAAACGTTCTATCAACAGTCGTACGTTTATTTGATCCTTGTGGATTTTTAAGTCCAATTACGTTACTTATTAAATTGCTTATCTGTACGTTGTGGTCCCTTAAATTAGACTGGGATAAAGTTCCTTCTGGTAATATTGCGAATGAATGGAAAAAGTTACAGGAGGACTTACATTGTTTAAAAAATTTTAAGATTGCACGTCATTTAGGAGTTATCCCTGATGCTCCTGTTATGTTGATTGGATTTTGTGATGCTTGTTTAAATTCCTATGGCGCTGTTGTCTATATTAGAACCATTACTTTTAATGGTGAAGTTAAAGTTCGCTTAGTTTTAGTTAAAACTAAAGTTCAGACAATACCACGTTTAGAATTGTGTGCTGCTGTTTTATTCGCTAATTTATCGGATTTTGTGGAAAGTAGTCTAAAGACTCGTATAAAAGTTGATCAAGTAATCGCCTTATCGAATTCCACGGTGACACTGAATTGGATTGCTTCCTCTCCTTATCGTTGGCATACATTTGTTACAAATAGAGTTGCACGTGTGGTTGCTCTCACTCACTGGTATCATATCCAAGGAGATAAAAATATTAGTGATTGTTTATCTCGTGGCGAACAACCCTCTAAACTGATTGCTTTGAAAGAATGGCAGAATGGTCTGGAATGGTTAAAGGGGGATTTTTATTCATGGCCTATTCGTACAGCATCATCTATGCATCAAGATAATCTGCCCGAGAAAAAAATTGTTGCATTACCAATCATAAACAAAGGACAAAATGCATTTTATGATCTCATTAATCGATGTTCCTCGTGGTTTAAGTTGGTTCGTTCGACATTTTAAGATTTTTGCGATTATTAAAAACTTCTGCATTTATAACCACAAATGATTTGGAAAGGGCAGAGTTAGTGTTAATTAAAATAACTCAAAATCGTTATTTCGCGTCTGATATTTTGCTCTTGGAAAATAAGAAAATAGTTTCTACCGCGCTACATAAGTTGAACCCGTTTGTGCTAAATGGCTTACTTAGAGTAGGTGGGATACTTAGTAAATCTAGCTTGCAGTTTGGTGAAAAATACACCTTAATTTTACCTCATCAAGATCATATGGTTGATTTGTTAATTGGTCATTACCATCAACAAAATTTGCACACAGGTCCTTTGTTAATTTTAACATTACTACGTCAAAGTTATTGGATACTTGGTGCACGTAATGCTGTTCGTTATCGAATTCTTAAGTGCAATTATTGTTTTCATTTTAAACCTCGCAATGTATTTCCTAAAATGGCAAACTTACCTACCATTCGCGTGCATAAAGCGAAACCGTTTTTGCATTGTGCTACTGATTTTGCTGGCCCCTTTAGAATTATATTAGGGCACCATAGGGGAATTATTAGCCAAAAGGCTTATTTATGCTTATTTATTTCTTTAGTGACAAAAGCCTTAAATTTGGAACTTATGTTAGACTTGTCTACCAATATGTTTTTAGCTGCTTTGAAGCGTTTTCTCTCCCAGCGTGATGCCTGTTCCATTATTTATAGTGATAGAGGAACTAACTATATTGGTGCTAAAAATGAATTGGATAGACTTTATAAAATGTTAGAATCTGAGGAATATAAATCTACTATTAGCAGCGAATTAGCTTCTCACAAAATTTCTTGGATTTTTCAGCCCCCTTTAAGCCCTCATTTTTTGGGAGTATGGGAGTCACAAATTAAGTCTGTCAGGACGCACTTATACAAGGCAATTGGTGAAAAAATTCTAAACTACGAAGAATTAAATACTGTGCTTATTCAAATTGAAGCATTACTTAATTCTCGTCCCTTGTCTTGGCTAAGTATGGACCCTTCCGATCTAGTGCCTTTGACTCCGGCACATTTTCTCACCATCACTCCTATAACCTCGTTACCTGTGTCAAACTCTGTAGAACCTTCATCTAATATTTTAGACAGAAAACAATTGCTCGATCATTTGGTACTCTTTTTGGGAACGTTGGAGGTTGGAATATCTAATGCAATTACAAAAGCGTCAAAAATGGAATCTGACAAGTCCATCGGTTACTGTGGGGACACTTGTTTTAATTAAACAAGATAATGTTTTACTTTTACATTGGCCCTTTGGCATGATTGAAGAAGTGTTTCCTGGATCCGATGGAATAGTTCGAGTGGTAAATGTGCATACAAAAAATGGTATTTATAAATGTCCAGTTGTACGTTTATGTCCCTTAACTACTCAGTGAGAATTAGTCAATTAATAATTTAATTTTTTCGTTTTCTTTTGTTGTATATATTACGGTGTAGGTTAAAGGTCAACGTGTGTAAATAAGCCAAGAAAGTATTTTTATAACGACCCTGTAGATAGAAAAATAATAATTTATTTATTACGCTTAAAATCAATAATTTGCATACTTTAATATAAGACAAGGCAGACGATTACATACAGAAATTTTTAGTGTTAAATAACATTTTTATGTAGTTTTAAAGTAATAATTTGTATACATTAATTTAATGCAAAGACAAGTAGGATCGAGGACAAGGTTGACTATTGCATACAACCATGAATAATACTAAAGCTTCGCGGTATGTAAAAATCAATAATTTGTATACATTAACGTAAGACAAGGTTGACTATTGCAGGCAAACGTGTGTAATATTAAAGCTTCGTGGTATATAAAAATCAATAATTGATGCAACAGATATTTGTTTAGTATCGTAAACTAAAAAGTACATTCATTTAATTCGTAGAAGACTACAAAATAACATAACAAAACGGACGAGGAGTTCAGGGAATAAAAGCTTCAACTAAATAAATGTTTCTATGAAAGCTAGAAGATGCAACAATAACATTTCGAGGTATTGTACAACAGAAAGGCCATGTTAACAAACAGTATGTTATTTTTGAAGCAAAAATCAATAATTTTAAGGGACAGAGAATCGTTAGAAGGCAACAAAGGGAGATAAAGAATACATCAGCTGGTAAAAGGACAAGCAGTTTTCATGCGCGTGACAGACGAGTATATTTTAAAAAAACAAATGGGCGAAACAAAGATGCAAGATGTTTGTCGACGGTATCGATTTTCAATGCGCACATTTAGCAAGGGAACAGTAACCGTAGACAGCAGGGCAATAGTGGGGCTCTATGAAAGTAGGAAAACAAGAGTGAGACAGAAAATAGTGGTTATGAACGCATGACTGCAAGGAGAATAAAGACATGGGCACTATGGGTGTGTTTTGGAGGTTAAGAGTAAATGGAGAGGAATGATTTTCTGGGTACTCGTGGACGGTTGCAACTGGTAGATAGTTTTTCATGGTAAAGCCGCGGAGTAACGGGTGAAATTCTGAGTTTTAAAAGTTAGTTGTGTTTTGAATGCAGGAATTTGGAGAATTGTTAGTGGCGGGTGCAATAGTTCAGCGAAGATAGTGGAAATACGTGACTAAAGAAGGGGTTTGAAGATTATAAAAGCTCTTGCCAGGGATGGAAGAGCTCTCTCTTAATTTTCTGATTCGTTTCAAGTACACTAAGTAGCATCGAGAAGACATCTCAATTTTAAAATTAAAAGCCGCGACATAGTGCAGTCCACCGTATATTTTACAAGTGTTATAAATGCATGAGTTGGTGCTAACAAGTAAAACGCACTGAAAAAAAATTATCATAAATTATTGTACGAGTAAAATAGGATGCTACTGAAGTAAGCAAATCAAGTATTTCTTGAACGATTGTGCTGGTGGCACATTAAATCGATCCGGAGGCAAAATTTGGATTTGGACAAATGGTAGTATGGATAGCATCCACTAATAACTGGGGGAACTGGATGAGCAAGTTGAGATGGCGTTCCTGTCCATGTAGGAGTGAGAAATAGGGGAAATCCAAGAACGTGAGTTTGGTGGAGGTCATCTAAGGAGGTGGTGCGTCCAAAGCACACACCAGGTAACGAATTTTGTTTTATTGTTGAACTGTGGTGCTGGCATTGGGTTATAAAACTATGTGTGATTAGAATTATGTGGTGAAAATTTCATGAACTAAAATTTAATTTGATTACCGTATATAAAAGACAATTTTCTATTATTATTTGAGTGGGTAAAAACAGGAATAATAATTTTTGATGTAAAGAGTAAACGGGTCTTTAGAGTAATTTGACCATGCAATATTTTATGCATATCAGGAAAAAGGTTTATACTACTAAGCTCACCACGAACCAAGAAAAGGTAAATTTAGGGTTTCACGATAGGTCCATCTACTTTGGAATAAAAATGTTGAAGTGTAATAACTCACAAACAATTTAGATTGAAGAAAAGGGCGAAATGTTTTATTGTAAATATAAAAGTGTAAATATTGAAATTGTCTGAATTATCATTTGTCATGCGAATAAAAGGGTGTATGTTTGTCCAAGGAGTTTATTTTATTTTTGTATTTTGTGTGTAATATAAAGGTGTTGAAAGAATGTGTAGTTGGGGTAAGTATATCATAGGAGGTAGTGCACAGAGCTAGCCGAGGAAGATCAGCTTGGGAAAGCAGTAAGAAGCAATTTGGTGGAGTTGGTTGGAGTCCAAACAGGTTAGTAGAATTTGTGGGGCATGATCGTTAGGGCTTCCTTTCAGGATAATAATCACAGAAATAATAGCTCCCAATGGTAGGAAACGAAGTAATTGACTAGGTAGCGAGAATAATGAGCACAGGAATAAATATATCTCTCTGTTTGGATCAATGCAATGTGCTACAAAAATTGTGATTAAAATTAATTATTCAATTGAACTGATTGCTATTTTCTCTTGGATCAATTGAGAGGTTGACCATTTACAAACAACTGATATACTTTTTATGTAATGAGCAAAGCAAAAAAAAATGTGTACATATAAAATTGACAACTTGAATGACATTTCTTACAAACTATTATTATTTTGTTACAAAGCACTCTATAAAATAAATTATTATGCAATTAGCAATCTATACATTTGAGAAGCATTAACATGGTTTAATTCAACATTCACAATGAGGTCATTCAAGACCGAACAACCCGCCGCCCTTGAAAGACTCGCCTTTTAAAATAAACAATGTAACAAATGAAAATTAGAACCAAAAGGTTATCACATGCATGATATAATTATGAAATCAAATTAAAAACTAAAGCAAGAGTAAATGTGCAGCAACACAAAGATTAACAGCTACACTATTCACTGATCGATGGGCAATAAGCACAGGTTTTTTGCTGAACGACGTGTTTCACCATTAATTGTCTTGACAGTCACAACCCGAACAATATCATCGGAACCTGGAAAAACCTCAATTATGCGTCCCATTTTCCAATTCAAGTGAGCTTGATTTTCTTCTTTCAATACAACTAAAGCACCCAGTTTTAAATTATGATCAACATTCTGTTTCCATTTGGAACGTTCTTGTAAGGTTGTTAAATATTCCAGACTCCAACGACGCCAAAAATGTTGCGCCATCTGTTGCAAATGTCTAAATCGAGATAATCGATTTACGGGTGTTGAATATAGAATTGATGTGGACTGTAATTAGTAAATAGACATTGAATAGAACTGATTGAAATTTATTTTCTGTTAAAATACATGAGAGTGCTGTTTACTATTCTAGAACTCAAACCCGAATGAATCCAATAGTAAGGCAGGCCGTTACAAGCAGTTGAGCGTTGCCAATAATATTTAATGGAACTTAAATTTGATGATAAACTTATTAACAAAAAAAAAAGTAAACAACGTATTACAAAAAATAAACATAGCCCCCACCTTGAAGGGCACATTAAAAAAAAAATTGAAACAAGAAAATATTGCTACATGTAAGTCACTGATTCACTACTTGGAAGTAAGCACAAGTCTCTAATGGAACGTTTTATGCAACCTTGTTCAGTGTTTATTTCGGCTACTCTTGAAACACCATCTTTTCCGGGAAAAAGCTTCACAATTCGTCCAAGATTCCACCGAAAGGAAGGCAAACTTGTGTTTTTTATTAAAACAAGACTACCCTGTTCAATAGGCGTAGCATTTTCCTTCCATTTATATTGCTTATGTAATTGAGTCACATATTCTTTGGAAAACCTATTCCAAAATTGTTGTTGTAATTGTTGTATGAATTGTAATCTCGACAATCGATTGGGTACTACATCACAAACATCGAGGTCTGGAGGTGAAGTAAGTGAGAAAGTGGGATGGTGTTAAAGGGATCAAATCAGATGGGTCATTTGACATTGCAAATAGAGATCGCGAGTTAAGTACTCCTTCAATCTGGATTAATAGGGTATTGAATTCTTCATACGTGGTAACACTATCTTTTAATACTCGTTTTAGATGAAATTTCATGCTTTTTACAGAGGCCTCCCATAAACCACCAAAGTTAGGGCTATATGGGGGAATAAAGTGCCATACAAAACCTGTATTGGCAGCAAAAGTTAACAGAGAGTTTTGGTTTTTATATAGAAATTGACCTAACTCCTTTAGTTCATTGTACGCTCCCACAAAAGTTGATCCATTGTCGGAATATATGTGTGTTGGAACACCTCGTCGTGAAGTAAACCGCCGTAAGCATGATATAATGAAAACACAAATATAGGCTTTTGTTGTTTAACGCCCCCTCCCTTTGCGATCGGCTATTAAAAAGGGACCAGCATAATCAATACCAGTATGTTGAAATGGAAATGATTGTTTAACACGCGAATCGGGAAGATTTGACATAGGCACGATGCAAAATTAAGGTTTAACTTTAAAACACGACATGCATTCCTTAATTACTTGCCTGGCTAAGTTTCGTGCACCTATTATCCAATAAAATTGCCTCACAGTCGCTAATAAGGACTGTGGCCCAACGTGTAATAGAGATTGATGTTTTTGAATCAAAATTAGTTTAGAAATAATATGTTTGGAGGATAGTAAAATAGGATGCTTTACATTATAGTCAAGTGAAGTAAAACGTAGTCTTCCTCCAACTCTAAGAATATCGTTGGTGTCGATAAATGGCTGAAGAGCTAATAATTTATGGTTTTTTGGTAACTCCTTTTTGGATTTGAGCAATTTTACTTCTGATTCAAACAATTCAGATTGGGCAAGTTTAATTAACTTTAATCGTGATTGGTTAATTTCATGTGCGCTAAGAGGTTCTAGATTAATTGATTTACTTTCTATCTTCTGTTTAAGATTTGTAATGAATCTACAAATATATGCAGTAACTCTTAACAATCTACTAAAATTAGAATATCTTGTAAAGAAGAACGATTGTTCCAAAATTGGTTTCTTTTCTTGAAGTACCAGTATATTTTTAGGTTGAACTTTTAGTTCAGGTAATTCGTTAGTTGGCAACGAAACATGGGAAGATTGACAGTTTAAAGGATGGCTTAAAAACTCTGGGCCATGCCACCATAATTGCGAATTTATAAGACCTACAGGATGAAGACCTCTTGAAGCTAGATCTGCAGGGTTAGCCTTACTTGGAACATACTTCCAATTTTGTATATTTGTAAGGTCTTGTATCTTAGAAATTCTATTGGCAACAAATTGTTGAACCTTTGCGGGCTCCAACTTAAGCCAAGCGATCACAATTTGTGAATCGCTCCAATATATAATAGGAATTGATTCATGCAAAATCTTATTTACTTGATCTGATAACTCGGCTCCCAAGAGAGCAGCGCACAGTTCTAACCTCGGAATTGTGGTAGGTTTTACTGGGGCAACCTTTGATTTTGAACATAGAAGATAAGAATTAAATGTGTTTCTATCGAAATTGAAGCTGCGTGCATATATACACGTAGCGTATGCGGTCTGAGATGCATCTGAAAAGCAGTGCAGTTCAATTAGCTTGAAATGCTGTGGAATAACATTTCTTGGAATTTTTAGATCATTCAGAAGACGCAATTGTAACACAAATTCATTCCAGGTTTCCAACAGGTTACCAGAAACGGGTTCATCCCAGCCTAAGTTTCGGGTCCATAATTGCTGGATAAGTAGTTTGGAAATAATAATTGTTGGGCTGAGAAGACCTAATGGATCATAGATCTTTGATATGTGTGATAAAATTGATCTTTTTGTTACATCCTCAGATATAATGATAAATGGTGTAATAATAAAAGTTAACAAATCGGGTTGGCTGAGCCATTGAATGCCAAGTGTTTTTGAAGATTCTGTTTTCCCTAAATTAAGAACTGAATTGAAAATATTTTTATTAGGAATTTTATCAAGAAAATCCCTTGAATTAGAGTTCCATTTTCTAAGTTGAAAATGACCAGAATTGAGTATAGTTGAAATTTGATGACATACAATTTCTAATGATTTTAGATCATCCGATCCCGTTAGTAGATCGTCGACATAGAAATCACCCTTACTAGTTTTTGATGCTAATGGAAATTTTTCTAAATTTTCTTCTGCCAACTTGTTTAGACATCGAATAGCTAAATATGGGGCGGCAGCAGTGCCATAGGTAACAGTTGTAAGTTGAAAAATAGATAGATTTTGATATGGAGTATCTCTCCAAACAATACGTTGTAAAGGTTGATGATCTGGGTGCATTAATATCTGCCAATACATTTTGCTTATATCTGCCGATACCGCATAAGTATATTGTCGAAATCGGATCAGAATATCAAATATATTGTTTTGAATTTTAGGTCCGTATATTGTAAATCGTTTAGAGACCATCCACTCGTACTTTTACAACGTCCGTCAAAAACAACGCGTAGTTGTGTCGTTATACTGGATTCCTTGTAAACACTGTGATGTGATAGGTAATAACTTGGTGAATCTAAATGATGAGTATTAGTTATATCTTGCAGATGGCCTAATTCACTATACTCAGTTATAAATTGCTTATATGATGTGCTTAGATATGATTTTAACATTAACCGTTTTTCTATAGAATGAAATCTCTTAACTGCATTGTAATAAGAATCTCCTAATAAATCTGGGGTAAATTTTAAGGGCAACTTAACTACAAATTGACCATTGGAAGCTCTAGTTGTAGCCTTTTGAAATAACTGTTCGCATTCTAAATCATCTTGTGACATAAACTTTGTATTAGATATTTCTTCCAGTTCCCAGAATTTTTTGAGTTGTTCGTCTTCAGAACAGCATGTGGCTGTAAAATTGAGTACAGCGGAAGGGTTATTGTTAGGTTTATCAATAGGGGCTAAACCTGTTACCACCCAACCAAGTTTTGTATTTTGAAGTGCTGGCAAATTTTTACCTAACCTAATTTGACCTTGGGATAATAGCGACCAAAATTCACCAGCTCCAATTAGCATGTTAATATTTCCAGGCTCATGAAAATACAGATCTGCTAATTTTATATTTTCGGGAATGTTCCATGAAGAGTAATTTAAAAATTGTGAAGGCATTTTTGTACTTATAGTAGGTACAACTAAACAATTAATTGTTGCTGAAAATTGATTAGTATTTGAAAATATCTTGACTGAACATTTTTTATTAATAATTGACTCAGCTTGGTTTATACCTATAATGGGAATATAGGTTTTGGTTAATGGCATGTTAAGTTTCTCACAAAAATCTTGTGTAATTAAATTCGATTGCACCACTGTCTAAAATTGCTCTCCCAGTATGTAATTGATTGTGACTGTCTTTAATTTGAAATGTTACTGTGGAGAGAAGCACTTGTGTGGCACAAACTTTGTTTTTAACCAATAGATTTGTTTCAGTATTAGACTGCGAATCAGTTGCATGATTATTATCTAACGCATCATTATGCAATAGTGTGCTGTGTCTTTTGGAGCATTTTTTACAATGACCTAATCGACACTGTTCTTTATTATGACCAGTTCTAAGACAATTAACACAGAGCTTTAAATGTTTTACTTTTGTATTCTATCTGCTGGAGAGAGTTGTAAGAAGCTACTACAGACATATATAGTGTGTTCTCCTTGACACAAATTGCATTTTATTGCATTTACTGCAAGAGTGCACTTAACCGAAGATTTTTTATTAAATCTTTTATAGTTATTGTGATACAAATTGCCCGTATCACGCGATTGGTGTGATTTTGATTGATTTTGTTGCCAATTTTCTAGCGCATCTGCTTTTTTATTTAGAAAGTCAAACAATTCTTCTAATGTGGGTAATTCAGTTGAAGGCTGAAATTCTTCCCACTTTTTTTGCAAATTGGGATCTAATTTTGACGTAATTAAATATACAAGGTAGATGTCCGAGCTTTCTTTAGCGTTTAATTTTAAGTTTTTTAATGCTGCCAAATGTGTAGCAGTTTCATCGAGTAATTTTCGATATGCTTGTGCTGATTCCTTGTGAATGGAATCTGTTTGAAAAATAGCCTTTAAGTGATTATTGGCTAAAATGCGTTTTTTATCGAACCGAGTGCATAAAGTTTCCCACGCGGTTTCATATTGATCTTCTACAAAATCAATCCCCCCTACAATTTGTTTGGCGTAACTTACCAACGAGGTTCGCAAGAGGTTGTACTTGTTTGCTTTACTAATATCTGGATTATTGTGTACTATAGCTAAATAATTGGTTTTAAAATTGAGCCAATTTTCATAATCGCCTTTGAATGGTTCTAATCGAATTTTTGGTAAAAGATTACCTTGAAAATTGTTTGCACTTGCACTTATTGAATTATTATTTTGAACAGTATTGTTTTCACGTTCAACTGTATTTGTTCGAATATAATTTTTTAAAGCTCCGAGAATTCGAAAAAAATCGCTTTCAAATTCCCGCCTCAATCTACAATGAGCATCAAAGTCTCATCAGTACATTTTTCTTTAATTTCTTTCTGTAAAGAATCAAACTCATCAAAGATCGTATTATAATTTTCGACCCTAAACTCAACATCTGCTACACTCGGATTATCGGTATCCAAAGTGTTTAAAAATATCTTTAAATTGTCCAAGCGCTGTATAAGAGAATGTCTATTCCTTATTAATTGTTTCAGCATCATAATTGCTAATAGAATAACATAAATTGAATGTAAAATTGTAAAATAAATCTACCTCTACTTGCAATTGTAGGTAGGTTTACTTTTTATAGGATTTGTAATGGTTTATGATAGTGAAATAATAGAAATTAGGTAAGTACATATTAAAAAATAAGGAACGAACTGACCTCATTTAACATCCAGCTACCCATTATATTTTCGCTACATTTCACCATGAATAGCATGACTCAGAACGGATTGGCCTGCAGTTTAGTCTTGGCGTTAGGTTACCTGCATCCAACATATCATCTGTACAATGGTCCACTTCACTCAATAGAGTTGAATATTGCTTAATGTTGCTTAGAATTCTGCTGGACTATTTTCTACCCTCGCTTATTCACTTGTAGGAACACGCATTTTCGAATATTGAAATAATTGTATATTGAACTAGAAGACTGCAATTTAATTGAAATTGCGGCTAATGCACATCCTCGCTCAAGGACCAATTTTTATGTTGAATATAGAATTGATGTGGACTGTAATTAGTAAATAGACATTGAATAGAACTGATTGAAATTTATTTTCTGTTAAAATACATGAGAGTGCTGTTTACTATTCTAGAACTCAAACCCGAATGAATCCAATAGTAAGGCAGGCCGTTACAAGCAGTTGAGCGGCGTTGCCAAAAATATTTAATGGAACTTAAATTTGATGATAAACTTATTAACAAAAAAAAAGTAAACAACGTATTACAAAAAATAAACAACGGGTTCTTCGGCAACGATATCCTGTGGCACTGAATTAAGATAATCTCCAATGAGGAAATGTCCAGGGGATAAGACGATTAGATAATTAGGATCGTTTGATAATGGAACCATAGGTCTGGAGTTCATAGCTGCCTCTATTTGTGTAATAACAGTGTATATAACTCCTCAAAAGTTAAATTTACGTTACCGATTACTCTTTTCTATGAGACTTGGCTGACTTTACCGCAGCTTCCCATAAACCACCAAAATGGGGTGAGCGAGGGGTATATATTTCCAAGTAATACTATTTTTTGATAAAAAACTAGAAACTTGATTATGATTTTGCGATGCTAACTTGAAAATTGCTTTAAATTTATTGTCCGCCCCAACAAAGGTCGTGGCGTTATCTGAATATATGCAACTGCACAAACCTCGCCTTGACACAAATCGTTTCAATGCATTTATGAAGGAATCAGTCGTTAAATCTCCGACTAATTCCATATGAGTAGCCTTAGTCGAGAAACAAATGAAAATACATACATATGCCTTAACAATTTTTCGATTTTTAAGTTTACCGTCTTTTAAATTGAACGAACCCGCGTAATCTATTCCGCAAATTTGAAACGGCCTAGTTTGTGTAACTTGTGAAGAAGGAAGTAAGCCCATCTTGTAAGAGGCGTTTACAGGTTTTACCTTAAAACATGTTACGCACTTTCTCAAAACACTGCGCACTGCGTTGCGACCATTCAAAGGCCAAAATTTTAACCTTACATTTGCCAAAACTGCTTGATCTCCAGCATGTAATTGTCGATGATGTTCGTCACGTACAACTAACGTTGTAAAAATGTGCTTTTCTGGTAGTGGGATTGGAAATTTTCTATCTTCAGTAATGGAGGAACGTGCGAGTCTACCACCTACACGTAATACTTTGTTCTTATCCAAAAAAGGATTTAAGGATAATAATTTACTCTTGTGTGAAACCTGATTAGAATTTTCTAAATCACGTATTTCTGCCAAAAAGCTCTGTAGCTGAACTAATCTAACGAATGCAATTAATGAATTATCTAATTTGCCTTGAGTCAAAATACCAGCAATTTTATTTTTCCAATTCATCGAGGTGTTTTTGACAAATCGTAAACAATAAGCTATCACCCTTTGTAATTTAAAAAGTGTGGAAAACCGTTCAAAGATATCGATGTCTGATTGAATAGTGAAAAAAGTCAATTTAATTTTGCGTTTTTCTGGAACATTCTCTATAATTATATTGTTTTCATTTGGCGACAAATTATCACAAAAGTCACTTGATAACCATTTCGGACCCTTCCACCAAAGATCTGAATTTTCCAATTGAACTGGATCGATTCCGCGTGTTATCATATCTGCCGGGTTGTCAAATGATGATACGTGTCGCCAATTTGAAATATTAGATAGTGATTGAATTTGCGCTACTCGATTAGATATAAACGTTTGCCAAGTGGATGGCTCCGAATTTAACCATGCAAGTGTTATTGTTGAATCGGTCCACAGAAAAATTCTGTTTATTTCAATCTTCAGACAACTTATAACCTTGTCAACAAGTTTTGCTGACAAAAGGGCTCCACCTAATTCCAAACGCAGAAGTATGATACTTTTGAGTGGGACGACCCTGGATTTTGCACATAAAAGTTGAACTAAAATTCTACCCTTGGAATTTTTTTATCTTAAATAAACACATGTACCGTAAGCTAGTTCCGGCGCATCACAAAATGCATGTACTTGTGCATCTATTACCTCATTTAATTGAACATGCCTTGCGATGACTATATTGTTTATACCTGATAATTGATTAAGGAACGAGTTCCACATTGTGTACCATTCAATGGGTACTGATTCGTCCCATTGTAAGTTTAATTACCAGTCTCTACAGAATAATTTTTGCTCAAATTGTTACTGGACCTATAAGACGCAAGGGATCAAAGATTTGTGATATTGTAGATAAAATTTCTCTCTTTGTTACGCGATTCAAATTCGTGCAAAGCCGCTCTACGTTGTACTTAAAAATATCTGAATTAGCATTCCACAATATTCCCAATGCTTTGGTGTCGTTATTTTTATTTACTGAAATGTAATATTCCAAAAGTTCAATCTTCTTAAATCCTTCAAGAATGCTTCCTTCGTAGGAAACCCATTTTCGTAACTCAAACCCCGATTTATTTAAAAGACTTGTGATGTCATTTTTAATAAATCTCGCGTTATCGATCGTGTCTGACCCCATAAATAAGTCATCTACATAAAAATCATTTAAAATTATTTCGCTAGAAATTGGATGCAATTTTTGATTTTCGTATGCAACTTGATGTAATGCTCTGATCGCTAAAAATGAAGCAGGCACAGTTCCATATGTTACCGTATTTAAACGAAAATGCTTGATTTTGTTTTCTGGGTTATCACGCCACAAAATGCGCTGTAGGTCACGCTGATCCTCAGCTATATTGACCTGCCTATACATTTTGACTATGTCGCTGACTATCACATAATTATGTTTACGAAATCTTAGAAGAATATCAAAAAGATCATCTTGTATTTTTGGACCGACCCTTAACACATCGTTAAGTGACAAGCCACTTGTTGTTTTTGCCGATGCATCAAACACTACGCGAAGTTTTGTGGTCAAGCTGTCCTGCTTAAAAATCTCGTGATGTGGCAAATAAAATATGTTTTTCAAATTTAAGTTCAACTCGTTTTCAGATATGTTTGACATATGTCCCAATTCTTGATATTCGTTCATGAAATGCACATATTGATTTTTCAATTCTGAATTTTTTGACAATATATTTGAGAGAACGGAATCTTTTTTCTGCATATAAGTACGAATCACCCAATTCATTTAAATTTTCGTGAACCGGTAAACGAACTTCGAAGTGACCCGATTTATAACGTTTAAGTGTGTCAACAAATTCGTCTTCACACAGTTGCTCTTCTTTCGTGTATTTCAACATCTCCGAAATTTCTTCCATGACCCAAAATTTCTCCAAATGCTTTTCAAGTTTCACATTAGTCGAAACATTACACGATGTTGCTTTTATATTAGGATACATGTTGACTGGACCAGATAATATCCACCCAAATTTTGACTTTTGTAAAATAGGATTTTTCAAACCAGTTTTTATCTGACCCACGCACAACAATTCAAAAAAGATCAAAGCTCCTATTAATAAGTCAATTGCTCGTTCCTTGTTGAATGATGGATCTCCAATGATAAATGTGATGGAATGTTTATATTTGAAGTACTAAAAGATACACTAGGAATGTGTTCTGTGATTTTGGGCAATATTAAAAATAAAAGCTTAACCTTGTATTTGTATTTGCCCTATAGTAGGGGATAAAGAATACTACTATAGTAAGCCTGCTTATCGTAAAAGGCGATTAAAAGGCGCAGCAAGGGCAGCAGCCTTGCTGGCTAAAAGATATTGGAGGAGGGTCGGTTGGTCTCGGGCGATCCTCAATAATTACAAGCTTGTTGGGGTTGGCCATGACGGATACGGCTTTTGCTAAAATCTTTAAAAACTGCGTTGTGGAAAGATATGGGAGCCTACCACAATATTTCCCAGGTGTGCGTGGCCTAAAACACGAAATATATATGATGGAGAGCTCACAAGTAAAATTCTTGTCCGAGGTAAAATACTCCTCATTCGGATCTCCGGGAGGGGTACTTGGGGCTCGTCATCGTAAGAATATAAAACAACAGTTCGATTTAGTGATAGGGACTTGGAATGTAAGGTCATTACTTAGAGTAGATAAGTTAACGAATTTATTAGTCGAAATGAGAAAGGAAAAGCTGGACATTTTAGGTATTAGTGAGGTGAGATGGCCAGATAGTAATGACTTTTGGAAAGATAATTATAGAATAATTACAACTTCTTCAACTAATGGACAGGCAGGGGTAGGAATAGTGTTAGGTAAAAGATTAGGGCATAAAGTTAAAGAGTACTTACAATTTAGTGATAGAATAATTATGGTTAGATTGAGTACAAAACCCACAGACACTGTTTTAGTACAGGTTTACATGCCAACAACTCAGTACGAGGATGAGGAAGTAGAAAAGGTATACGAGAATATAAATAGTATAGTGAGAAAAGTAAAAGGAGATGAGAATTTAATAGTTATGGGCGATTATAATGCGTCAGTGGGAGAAGGTAGTGAGGGAAAATGGTAGGAAAATTTGGATATGGCAGACGAAATGATAGAGGAGAAAGATTAGTTGAGTTTTGCCAGGAACATAGATTAGTAACTGTAAACACCCTATTCGAACAACATGTTAGGAGAAGATATACCTGGAAAGCCCCAGGTGATAGGGCTAGATACCAAATAGATTATATTTTAGTTAAACAAAGATTTAGAAACCAAGTTAAAACTGTCGTAGTTATCCAGGGGCTGACATAGATAGCGATCATAACTTAGTTAAAATGAAGTGTAAACTAAAATTCAAAAATTGAGAAAGGGTAAAAGAGAAGGATGGGATCTAGGTAAGCTTAATGATAGTAGGGTAAAAGAGGAATATAAACAAGTATTAGATAATAAGAGCAAAGAGATAGCTGTAGGAAGGAACGTAGAAAATAGATGGAAAGAAATAAAACTGACTGTACATGATATAGCAACACAGACTATAGGTAAGAAAAAAATAGAAGCGAGAAAACCGTGGGTAACAAAGGAGATATTAGATTTAATAGAAAATAGAAGAAAGCTTAAACCTTTCAGAGAAGTGGATAGTGAAAGTAAGCAAAAATATAATACAGTTAGAAATAAGATAGTACATGAGTGTAGAAAAGCTAGAAATAAATGGATGGAAGAGAACTGTAAGGGAATACAAGATGATTTGAGAGTAGGTAAGACAGACAGGGCATACAGGGCAGTTAAAAAGTTTTTTGGGGAAGATAGGAAAAATATAATGGTATTAGAGACGAGAATAATGAGCTTCTAATAAATAAAGTTGAGGTAGCAGATAGATGGAAAAGATATTTAGAAGATTTATATAAGGAGACGATATGGATGAGTTAGAGAACGACCAAGAAGAGGATGTAGAAATAGGGTTCTCAATATTAAGAGAGGAATTTGATTGAGCTGTTCGGAATCTTAAACTAAATAAAGCGCCAGGGATAGACGATATTCCCGCAGAATTAATAAAATATGCAAGTCAGAAAACTTTAGATAGATTATATGAACTAGTGAAATTAATATATGATACAGGTGAGGTTCCAATAGATTTCGAAAAAAATATTATTATCGCAATCCCAAAAAAGTCAGGAGCTGATAGGTGTGAGAATTTTAGAACGGTTAGTTTAACTTCTCATGCTTCCAAAATACTAACAATAATAATTAAAAATAGAGTAGAAGCTTTGACTGAGAATTATTTAGGCGAAGACCAATATGGTTTTCGTAAAGACAGAGGGACTAGAGAACCGATACTAATGATTAGGGTAATTATCGAAAAAGGTTACAAAAATAAAAGACTCATTTCGCATTTGTAGATTTAGAAAAAGCATTTGATAGGGTTAATTGGATTGTTATGTTCAGGGTTTTGCAAAAAATAGGAATCTCTCATAGGGATAGAAAAATTATTTACAGTCTATATAAAAACCAAAGTGTAGTAATTAGATTTGATGAAATAGAAAAGGAAGCTAAGATTAGAAATGGTGTTAGACAGGGTTGTATACTGTCTCCTTGATTTTTAATGTTTATATTGAGGAAGCTTTAAACTTAGCTAGAGAGAGAAAGAGATAGGTATTAGTGTACAGGGACAGAAAATAGACATGTTACGTTTTGCAGATGATATAGCCATTATAGCAGAGTCTAGAAAAGAGTTAGGAGAGTTTTTAAATATTTTAGATGAGATACTACGGAGTAACTATAGTATGAGAATTAACTCGATAAAGACAAAGATAATGACAAGTGAGTTACAGCCTAGTTATAAACCAAAATTAAAAATAGGTAATACCGAGTTAGAGGAGGTAGATGAATTTTGCTATTTAGGTAGTATAATTACAAAGGATGGACGTAGCAGAAGGGATATAGTAGCTAGAATAGCTCAAGCTAGAAAAATGTTTTTAAAAAAGAAAAACTTACTAATAGCTAATAGTATTAGTTTAGATAATAGAAAAGTTTTTTAAAGTCGACGTATGGAGCGTTCTACTATACGGTAGTGAGACTTGGACAATTAAAGAAGTAGATAAGAAAAGGATAGAAGCTTTTGAAACTTGGTGCTATAGGAGAATGTTAAAGATTAGCTGGACAGATAGAGTAACAAACGAGGAAGTTTATAGAAGGATAGGTGAGGAACCCTGTATGTGGAAACAATTGAAGGTCAGGAGAGATAGAATGATAGGGCACCAGTTAAGACATGAGGGACTATTTAGTAAAGTCTTAGATTATAGACTACCAAATAAAAATAGAGTAGGAAGGCCTAGACAAAGCTATATTAGTCAAATAATTAGAGATTTAGGTTGTGAAGGGTATGTGGACCTTTTTAGATTAGCTCAGAATAGAAAAGAATTTAGAGCTGCGTCAAACCGACTTTAAGTAAGTTCGAAAACAAAACAAAAAAAAATAAACATCAGTTAACTAAATGTCACCAGGACATAACTCACAATTAGTTAGAGGTCTGGCATGTTGGTAGCGTTTCGTTGCTTAAGCCTTACCATAACATATAATTTAATAAACGTCACCATGATATAGCTCACAATTAGGTAGCGGTCTGGCATGTTGGTAGCGATTTGTTGCTTAAGCCTTACCATAACATATAATTTAATAAACGTCACCTTGACATAACTCACAATTAGGTAGCGGTCTGGCATGTTGGTAGCGTTTCGTTGCTTAAGCCTTATCATAACAGATAATTTAATAAACGTCATCATGACATAACTCACAATTAGGTATTGGTCTGGCATGTTGGTAGCGTTTCGTTGCTTAAGCCTTACCATAACAGATAATTTAATAAACGTCATCATGACATAACTCACAATTAGGTAGCGGTCTGGCATGTTGGTAGCGTTTCGTTGCTTAAGCCTTACCATAACATATAATTTAATAAACGTCACCATAACATAACTCACAATTAGGTAGCGGTCTGGCATGTTCACAGCGATTCGTTGCTTAAGCCTTACCATAACATATAATTTAACACTTTTCCTTTTTGAAGCAGATAACCAGGTTATATTTCATTTCCCTATAAATGGTAATCATGTAAACATGTTAGAGTTCTTTAACAACCATCAGGTTGCTAATATCTATGTAGAGCCAGCTGGATAGGAAAAAGATAGAAGGATATAGGAAGACCTAGACCAAACTATATTAGTCAAATTATTAGAAATTTAGGTTGTGAAGGGTATGTAGAGCTTTTTAGATTAGCACAGAATAGAAAAGAAGTTAGAGCTGCGTCAAACCGACCTTAAGTAAGGTCGAAAACAAAATGATGATGAACCTTGTATGCGTTATAAACTGATTTTGTACTGCGTGTAATATCGATTTGATTTTGATTTATGCCTATTACGGGCAAATATACTTTTCGACCTGGTAATTATAATTTCTCAAACAGCTCCTGTGTCATGAAATTAGACCGTGAAGCCGAATCAAGTAAAATTCAACATTTGATTAACTCTCCGTGATAATTTTCAATATAAACGATTGCTGTGGACAATAAGATAAGTGATTCGTGAGTGTTTGTAAAATAGTTAGTAAGTGCTATTGAATTACTACTTAAGTTTTCGCTCGTTTGCGGTTGCACTTGTGGTGTTTTCTTTTCGTTCAAACTAGTATCTATCTTTTCGAAATGCAATAGCGTGTTATGATGACCTTGAAAAGTCTTACAACAACCTGACTTACATTCCGAAGCAAAATGAGTATTGCGCAAACAATTTATCCAAAGTTTTAATTTTTTAACATTCTCTAAACGATCTTTTGCGTTCAATGCACAAAAATCTTTACAATTATAAATATGATGAGCGTTTTTACAAAAGCTGCATGATGGATGATTTTGAACTGAAACGTGCATAAATGATTTATCGTTGCTACGTTTTTTTTCAAAATTTTTATAGATAAGTTTAGTATTATCGTTACGATTGGATGTATCAATACTATCTAACAACTCAAAATGTTTTTGCAAAAAAAGTGATAAAGTCAGAAATGGTAGGCAATTCGTCTTTTAAAAAAATTGAATGTTCCTGCCATTTCTTTTTTGTAATGTGATCGAGCTTTGATTTGAACATATAAATTATTAATGAGTTCCAACTGTCTGTCAGTTCACCTAATGATTTTAGAGCTCTTATATTTTTCTCTAAATCATTAACCAATTTTCGCAATAATACATGTGACTCTTTTGTGATTGAAGCAACTTCAAAAAGAACCTGAATATGTTTTTCGACTATGACCTTTTTATTTTCAAAACGCCCTTTTAGCAATGACCACCCGATATCGTAGTTCTCATTTGAAACTTCGATCGAATCTAAAATTTGCTCCGCTTCCCCTTTGAGACAACTGCGCAAGTAGAAGAATTTCTCTACGTTACTGAGGCTTGTGTTTTGATCGATCAAGGCCGAAAAAGTGTCATAAAAGCACATCCACTCGTGATAGCCTCCAGAAAATTCTGGCAGAATTACCTGCGGTAGTTTGACGTTTTTTTTCAATATATTTTGAGAAGTACTAAATGACTGTTGTTCTTTCGCTTTATTCAGTAAAATATGTTGTTTAGCCATAGTTAGTCTCAAAATAAATTTTCAAATGTTTCACGTTCCTCTAAGATTGCTTTATCGTCTTCGAGTAAACATTCAATTTGTGACTGAACTGAATCAAATTCCATAAAAACTGAATTAATCGTGTCCAAGCGAGTTTGTAGTTCAATGATTTTGTCATCTTTAAAAGCCTTTACAAAATTTGAAAAGCGTGTTAATCTGCCTTTAATTTGACCGCGTTTAATATTAAGTTGCTTTAATTCCGCTTCCATGATTGAAGCTGCGATAAAATGCAAGCAAGTCTCACACTATAAAACTGATCAAAATTTTATTAGTGCAGTATATTCAAAAACACAAATCGTTAGTTCGCCTTTGCGTACTGTTTTCGTGCGAATGAATTAACTAAATTGCTTTTGTTTCGTGTGCAAAATGATTGTGTGTGCTTAAATTGAAATACACATAATAAAATCAGTTTTAAATGTGACTCTGATGTTACTGTTATTACATAATAAAGACAAGACAAGTTAAAATTCGAATGATACCTATAGGCTCACAGTAATTAGGCTGCTTAACTTCCAGTGGTTGAATTATGTGCCGCTGCTCGTTAACTGATGCTGGGAGTCGTTCCTATTGCTGCAATAACTACGTGGTATGTTCGTCCTTGCTTTGCATAACATGCACTAAATATCAGATAGGTTTCGCTGAATTCGTAAAGACCATAATAAATACCGTAATAGGCTTGATGTTTCTTTCAACTGACGATATCATCATCATTTTGTTATCGACCTTACTTAAGGTCGGTTTGATGCAGCTCTAACTTCTTTTCTATTCTGTGCTAATCTAAAAAGCTCTACATACCCTTCACAACCTAAATTTCTAATAATTTGACTAATATAGTTTGGTCTAGGTCTTCCTATATCCTTCTATCTTTTTCCTATCCAACTGGCTCTACATAGATATTAGCAACCTGATGGTTGTTAAAGAACTCTAACATGTTTACATGATTACCATTTATAAGGAAATGAAATATAACCTGGTTATCCGCTTCAAAAAGGAAAAGTGTTAAATTATATGTTATGGTAAGGCTTAAGCAACGAAACGCTACCAACATGCCAGACCGCTAACCAATTGTGAGTCATGTCCTGGTGACATTTAGTTAACTGATTTTTATTTTTCTTTTTGTGTTAAATTGTGTTAAATTATATGTTAAATGTTATATGTTATATGTTATTTATTATTTATTATATGTTATATGTTATATGTTAAATGTTAAATTATATGTTATGGTAAGGCTTAAGCAACGAAACGCTACCAACATGCCAGACCGCTAACCAATTGTGAGTCATGTCCTGGTGACATTTAGTTAACTGATTTTTATTTTTCTTTTTGTTTTGTTTTCGAACTTACTTAAAGTCGGTTTGACGCAGCTCTAAATTCTTTTCTATTCTGAGCTAGTCTAAAAAGGTCTACATACCCTTCACACCCTACATCTCTAATAATTTGACTAATATAGCTTTGTCTAGGCCTTCCTACTCTATTTTTATTTGGTAGTCTATAATCTAAGACTTTACTAAATAGTCCCTCATGTCTTAACTGGTGCCCTATCATTCTATCTCTCCTGACCTTCAATTGTTTCCACATACAGGGATCCTCACCTATCCTTCTATAAACTTCCTCGTTTGTTACTCTATCTGTCCAACTAATCTTTAACATTCTCCTATAACACCAAGTTTCAAATGCTTCTATCTTTTTCTTATCTACTTCTTTAATTGTCCAAGTCTCACTACCGTATAGTAGAACGCTCCATACGCATTGACTTTAAGAAACTTTTTCTATTATCTAAACTAATACTATTAGCTATTAGTAAGTTTTTCTTTTTTAAAAACATTTTTCTAGCTTGAGCTATTCTAGCTACTATATCCCTTCTGCTACGTCCATCTTTTGTAATTATACTACCCGTTACGTCGTCATCGAACAATTCGGTATTTGTGACAATAAATAGCATCAGTGCGTTCACCCTACAGTTTAGTGAAACATTATATACCGGCAGGCAGTGCGTGAAGTGAGTCGCCTTCGAACCCTTGCAGAAGACGGTCGTGTGAGAGCTTTTGAAAGCGACACCATCACCCGGTCGAGCGTGTTACTGGTGGTCCGTCGGAAGCTCTTTGTGTGTGAATGTTTATTGCCCCCAGCGGCATAGGATAATAGGTATTTATACCCTTTATTAAGTAGTTTGGTGTAGTTGTAGGCGGCTCCGTGGCGTAGTGGTATGTGTGTGACTACTACGCCCAAGGTCCCGGGTTCGAATCCCGACACGGTCCGCTTGAAAAATGTTAGGCGAGCATTTTTCACAAAAATACACCCTCGTTCGGATGAGAGGTAAAATGGAGGTCCCGTGTGTGAGTGTTGTCACGCACGTTAAAGATCCCTACCTTGCTTGGAACAGCAAGGGTTCGGCAAAATTCCAAATTTTCCTGGTAAAAAAAAACTCGCTTCCTGGCCAATGTAGTACCTTCGGGTGGAGCATTGGAAAATCACATGTAATGTAGTTGTAGTTATTACATAACCGCTCCACTGCTATCGTTATTGCTTGCAAAAAGCAATTGGTCCTTCCCTGTAATTAGCATATCTTTATCAATTTATATCATCTCCTTAACCCCCCAATAATCATTGGTCCTAAAGTCGATCCGAATTCACCAGTCTTATGGTATACGCATGTCCTAAATTAAATATTATTTTGCATTCCGTGACCGTATGTTCAACAGTACAGTTCTAAGTTAATTCGTTGATAATAAAATACGACCTCGGAAATAACAAATTAACAAGTGATAAAACCAAAACAGGTATTGTTTTCTAAACATTCCTCTTCCTTTTATTACAGCTACATTAAATAAACCTAACCCAAACCACTTACCAAAACTACCTGAAATGTATCCTTTACCAACAATAACAGCCTCAACCATAAATCATTCAACCAGCCAAACAAAAACCCACTCGCCCATCAGACAATAAAAGAAGGGACATATTCGAATGCAGTAAAAGCAATGCACCAAATGAACAAACATCTGCAAGCAGTTTCCGTCAAAAGAAAATGCGATTATATTAAATTCATTGCCAAACACGAAGTTAGAAGATTATCTAAATGCAATCACGGAAATAATAGATCCTAAAATATAACCTTTGCATCAAGAATAGCAAACAACCGGATCTGTATTTATTTATCTACAAAAGAAGATGCTGACCAGTTTGTAAACAACCATCCTAATATAACAGTAAATAACACAGAAGTGGAAATACGTAAATTACTAACGCCGACCATAAGGGTGGTTATTTCAAATGTTAGCCCATCCATACCACACAATGTAATAGAAGACGCACTTATTAAGCTAAATATAACTTTAACAGGCAAGATGTCATTTATAAAAGCTGCATTATCAGAAATAAAATTTAAACACATACTTAGCTTTCAGAGACAAATCTATGTTAAACAAACTGCAAATTTAAACATCCCAGAATCAATAATAGTATTATTTGAAGAAACCCCTACAGACTATTTTTATCTACAGAAACATACTGCTATACATGTAAACAAACGGGCCATTCAACCTCAAGCTGCGAGGAACATAATATACAGAGTGAAACAAAACAACCTGAACAAATAACAAACCTAAATGAAACAATAAGAAATAAAAGACCAAATCAGTCACCTGAAAGTACACCTACAGAAGAACTAAATGAAACTTACATTGAACATCAAATAAGAGAAGCAACTCAAAAGAAAAACAAGAAACCAACCAAGAATCAACCCTGTCAAATTTATCACAAACCAAACGGACAAACAAAAACAAAAAAGGATCCTACAATTAAAAAGAAGAACTTGGAACAAACTGAATCCCCAAAACACAATACAATAAAGGAAATCATAGAAAGTGATCCAGCCAAATACATTATCTCATTCGACAATTTCAGGACTTTCTAGAAAACACGATCGAACAAAAAAATACTAGAATTAAGTAAAACTATACCAAAGATACAAACCAACTCATACAAATGATGCATGAAATCCAAAACAATACTGATGACAAAAAAATAAAACAACAATAACAAGAATAACTAAAAAATGGAGGAACAACAAATTGAGTCAGAAATGTCTGATTCCTCAGTCGATAATCAATAACATGAACATCATTCAATGGAATTGTAATGGACTTCAATCCCATAAAGCTGAATTCCAAAAACTAATTGAAGAAACACAACCTCATTACATATGCTTACAAGAAACACTTCAAAGAACATCAAAACATAAATACATACAATTTTATACAATATCGCAAGGACAGACTAAACACACATATAGCTAGCGGAGGGTGGCAATTCTAGTAAACAACAAACAACATACAACAAGATGTACAAACTATCCTGAGAGAGACACATCCAATATTGAACCACTGCTGAACTATCTTAAAGACATTGAAATCCAACATCGTATATAAAATATATAAAAGATAAACATATATTGTACCATAGATTATAAATAATACTTCCAACCTCCGCTAATAACTGTAAAGGTGGAAGCGGATGAAAGTGAAATTAAAAAAAAAAAAAATATTATTTTGCATTCCAGCGAGCTTTTTAATTAATTAATGATTTAGCTTTAAATTTGTGTTCAAGCTCCATATGTAGCGGGTTAAAATGTGTAAATATTATTTATACTGTCTTTAGATTAAGCGATTTCGCCGTAATTGAAACCAGCAAGCGTTTTAATTACAAACAAATCCTTAATATAAAATTTGTTAGTTTTCAGTTTTAAATTTATTTTAGCGGTATAAAGCACACAGCAACCTGAAAATTATAGTCGCCTTATACTTCTTAAATAAAAAAAGGAAAGGGATTTGCTTTGTATTTAAAAGCTATTGTACGTTTTCTATCACATGCAACCCTTTTCAGTCGGTTTGCGGTAAAATATTGAACATCTGCAGAGGAATAAGGTTGTAAAGTTGCATCTTTCGGCAAATATGTTAAAACCACATGTTTCTGTGAGCTTTTGATGTAAAGGCCGACCATAACCGTAAACGGTACATCTTCTCTTCACGCTTTGTTTGACAAACCCTTGTTTTCGACGTCTCGTTTTAAGCCCACATTGCAGGCTAATGGTCATAAAACGTGATTTATTGGTTTATACGCTGTCTTACCTTTTCGTGCTTTGAACAAATCATAATATTTTAATATTTCTCAGCCCACATTTGAACTTTGCGGTTTTACAGCATTTTTATAGTGTAGGCCGTTCAAATAACAGCCACTATGGCTCCGAAGAAGGCACATGTAGTAGAACTAGAATTACTGAAAACACGTATTATAGAAATGTTCGAACTGAGCAACGCTATTCAAAGTGACCCAACTTTAAAAACGTTGTTCCTTATTCAAACAAGGGGAGTACATGACCTTTATACAAATTTCAATAAAACTTTAGTTGACGTCTTAGCTTCATGTGACGATGTAGAATCATTAAATTACAACGCCTTACGGAAGGAGGTAGATTCCGCTTATTTTTGCATACTGCTGCATCTCGAAACGATGCAAGAAATGAAAGCACCACAAATCATCGAAAATGCTCCAAGCAGCACGGTATCAAAATTGGTACCGTTAAAACTCCCAAGTTTTAATAATGAGGTAACTGAATTTGCATCTTTCATCGATTTATTTGACAGTCTGGTCTATAATAACGCGTCGCTGTCCAATATCGAAAAGCTAAATTATCTTATCAGTTGCTGTACCGGGGAGTCTTTAAAAATCATTAAATCGGTACCCATTTCGGGAGATAACTTTATTATTTTCTATAACGCCTTGCGTGAGCGATTTAGCAACCCGCGTTTATTGGCAACTTTGCATTGGAAAGCAATGAAAGACTTTCCACCTTTAAAATCAGAAGACCCTAAGAAACTTAGGGCACTTATTGATTGTTTTTCAGAGAACCTTGCTGTTCTAACTAACTTAAAGTTTCCCACTGAACATTGGAACTTTATTCTAGTCGATTTGCTTTTAGAAAAACTCGATCCGTTCACTAGAAAACGCTTCGAACTCCAATCGGATCCAAAGCAAATACCTAATTTCGAGGATTTGAGATATTTTTAACTCAACAATGTGCAGCGTTGAAACCTTTTCTTCAACCGCACCTGTTTCTTATTCGACGACTGTCCATACATCTCACACATCAGTGCCTAAGAAATCCTCAGCGTTTCAGTTTAAACCAAGAGTTTCTTCTAACGTAGTCTCACTGGACACACCAAGTAGCTCCAGTGACTCAAAGAATTCATTTTCGCACCATTGTCCTTCTTGCAAGGGCAATCACTTAATTTACAGATGTCAATCGTTTCTAAAGAAAACTCCGACGGAACGTTTCGACATTGTCAAACGCTTACGCCTTTGTTTAAATTGCTTACGAACAGACCATGCGTCCATGCAATGCAAATCTTATAATTCCTGTCGAACTTGCGCCAAGCCGCATCATACCTTGCTACATTTTGAACCGCAACCTGCTTCTAGCCGTTCAGCTGAACCGATCGCTACACCTATGCATAAAAATGCCAATAGGACGCAGTCAGCCTCTCCTATTCCGGCAAATGTTTTGTCTTCACAGACGAATTTAAATCCTGGGGTTACTGTCTTACTCTCCACTGCTGTTGTGGAAGTTCAAGACCGGTCTGGTAGATACAAACCGATCAGGGTACTCTTAGACCCTGGCTCTCAAGCTAGCTTTATTCGAGACGATTGCGTGAGCAAACTTTGGCTTCCACGCATACGTTCTCAAGTTCCGATTTGTGGACTTGGGCAGACAACTTCAGCGGTCAATAGGGGTGCCTTCAGCTGCACCATTCGCTCTATGTTAGACTCTGAAAAATCTCTAGAAGTCACAACTTTTGTGCTTTCGTCAATATCTGGCAAAATACCCAGCATTGAAGTTCCTAATAATTGGGAACACTTATGCGGCCTGCACTTTGCAGATCCGACCTGGAACTCTCCAGGAACTATTGACATGCTCCTTGGAGCAGATGTTTATCCGTTCATCATCAATGGCGGTGTTATACATGGCAAGTTTCTTCAGCCTGCCGCCATAAATACAATTTTTGGTTGGACTATCATTGGTCCCACAAAAAGCTTGCAGTCTGATACTGTCCAAGCATTTTTTACTTCTGTAGAAGATCCTATCGACCAGACCCTAAGGCGGTTTTGGGAGATAGAAGAGTTGCCATCCAAGCCTTATACTTCTCCAGAAGAAGAAAAGGCAGATCTGATTTTGAAAACACGTTTTCTCGTGACCGTAGCGGTCGTTTTATTGTTGCGTTACCGTTCAACGATACTTTGCCCGTTTTGATAATTGCTTTGAGATGGCTAAAAAGACTATTTTCGTTGGAGCGCAAATTGCATGCTCAACCGAGCTACGCACCCAATACAACAATTTCATGCAGGACTATCTTGATGCGGGTCATATGGCATTACTCGATTCTCCGCCCGTTGGGAACGATAATTATTTTTACCCCATCACCCTGTGTTTAAAAGAAGGTCATACTTCTAAAATTCGTGTGGTTTTGACGCCTCTGCAAAGGCTAAAAACAACGTGTCACTTAATGACACTCAATTGGCTGGACCTAGTCTCCAAAATGACATTTCGTCAATCTTACTTAAATTTCGCTCTCATCGTTTCGTTTTTACTTGTGATGTTCGCCAAATGTATCGACAAATTTTGGTTACCGAAAACATCGAAAGTTTCAATTAATTGTTTGGCGGTTCTCCAGAAGAACCCATTCAGACTTATCGGCTTAATACAGTGACCTATGGTATTAAGTCATCGCCTTATCTAGCATTAAAGACTCTTCAGCAATTAGCCATTGACGAAGGCAAAAGGTTTCCGTTAGCCGCTGAGGCTATACAGTCAGATCTATATATTGATGATTTCGTCGCCGGTGGAGATTCTATACAATCGGCCCGAGAAATTAAAGATCAACTTGAGATGGTTCTTATTATTGTATAAAATGTAGGATTATTTATGTTTGTGGTTAGAGGCGTGGCGCAGACGCGAAGGCGCGAGAAGAAGGATTCGGTTGACGTCCAGCATGGCGTACGGACGTATCGGGTTTTTGTTGGTTTTAAGAATTATTAATTATTATTTTGAACATTAAATTAATACTTGAAGTGTGTGATAATTGTGCCGGAATAATCATTGTTACCTTAGTTTACTTATTGTATGAAGCATAGTTTGAAGAACACGCAATAAATAACAGTCAAGCAGTACTTTTTATTTTGTGTGCCCTGAGATATTAAAAAAGAGATCACTGCAAACTTATCCGACTTTTACATTTGGCTGGTTTTGAACTTCGAAAATGGAGTTCTAATTCAGTTTCTATTTTGGAAGGCATTCCGTCAGATTTTTGCCAATATACTTCTCTCGATTTCGATACTGACGAATCAATAAAAATATTAGGTCTACAATGGTCACCTACAGAAGATATTTTCTCATTTCGGGTTAAACCATTAAACCCAATATGTACAAAGCGCAACATACTTTCGCAAGTTGCCAGAATATATGATCCATTAGGGTTTTTAGCCCCACTAACACTTTTGCAAAACGCCTAATCCAGCATCTGTGGATGTTAGGTTTAAATTGGGATGACATCCCACCAGCAGACATTTCGTCTAAATGGCAGCAGTATCAAGAAGAGTTGCCGTTATTATCGTCATTAAAGTTACCACGTTGTTTACCCCCTTCGGATTCTTTTACTTGTCATTTGCATGGGTTTTGCGATGCTAGCGAGGTAGGGTATGCAGCGGTAGTGTATTTCCAGTTCATAAATCAAACTACTGGAAAAATAACTGTACAATTTGTAACCGCTAAAACAAAAGTAGCTCCAATTAAGCGCATTTCAATTCCACGTTTGGAATTATGTGCCGCCGTTTTATTAACCGATTTACTTTCTTTTACCATTCGGTCTTATCAAGGCTTGATTGGCATCTCCGATGTTTCAGCGTGGAGTGATTCTACGGTCGCTCTCACTTGGATACGTTCTCCACCTTTTCGTTGGAAAACTTTTGTGGCAAACCGTGTTAGCCACATTCAAGAAATCATTGCACCTAGCCGATGGTTTTATATTAAATCTTCGCATAATCCGGCTGATCCTGCATCTCGGGATTAATGCCAAGCGGTTATTTCATGTTCGCTATGGTGGGCGGGGCCTGAATGGCTTCACTACCCTAGTGACTCGTGGCCGCCTCAACCAACATTGTCAACCTCAATTGCTGAGGTAACTACGGAAAAGAAGATCCTAACATTTGTCGCTCAAACAGATCCAAACGTCATTGACATTTTACTAAGTCGCTTTTCATCGTTATATAAAATCCAAGGCATCGTGGCTTACATTTATAGATTTTCTAAACCCATGGCTCAACGTCATACGGGTCCCTTAACAGACATTGAATTACACAATGCTCTCATGATTATCGTCCGGCATGTACAAAATGTTACATTTTCAAGGGAAATAGCTTCGATCAAGGCAAACCGTAAGTTACCTAAAAGCTTGAAAACTTTCTCCATTTGTTGATCCACAAAATATCTTAAGAGTAGGTGGGCACTTGACACATTCTTCGCTTTCCTATTTCGAAAAGTTTCCTGCGTTATTGCCTCAGCGGCACCGATTAACCGAACTTATCATTCGGTCAACTCATGAAAGGTATTGCCATCCCGGTGTTAATACCACAGCGTATCTTATCCAACAGAATTTCTGGATCCTTTCCATTAAAAATTCAATCCGAAGTTATTTATCACCATGTCATAGATGTTTTCGTACCAAACCGGTTCTGGTAACTCCTCCTATGGGAGACCTACCGGCAGCACGTATTACCCAAATCAAACCGTTCAGTATTGTTGGTGTTGATTTTGCTGGCCCTCTTTTAATAAAGGCTAACCGCCTGCGAGGCTCTAAAACTCTTAAGGCCTATATTTGTATTTTTGTTTGTTTTGCCACTAAGGCAGCACATATTGAACTTGTTTCGGATTTGTCGGCAGACGCGTTTCTTGCCGCTTTGCGACGATTTATAACACGGCGAGGACGCTGTTCTCAAATATTTAGCGATTGCGGTACTAATCTTGTAGGTGCCTATCGTCAGCTTACGAGTTATCTGCATAGTGCAGTAACCTCAGAAAAGATAAAGTGGTCGTTTAATCCACCTAGCGCCCCTCACTTCGGTGGCTTGTGGGAAAGCGGTGTTAAGTCGGTAAAGACACACCTATCTCGCGTAATCGGCGAACAAAAACTTACCTTTGAGGAACTGTACACAGTTCTTACACAAATTGAATCTGTTCTAAATTCAAGGCCACTCTGCGCTTTGAGTTCGGATCCAAATGACTTGCGTTGCCTAACACCAGGTCATTTCCTAACTATGGAGCCTCTTTCTGCACCACCAGATGAGGACTATTCAACCAACGTTTTACCATTAAAAAGCAGGTGGAAACTCCTGCAAAAACTCCACCAAGACTTTTGGGCTCGCTGGAGCCATGAGTACTTACATACTCTGAATCAAAAGGTTAAATGGCACTCTAAGGTAGGTGTCCGACAAGTCGAAAAGGACACTATTGTCCTCATCAAGGACGACCAGCTTTCTCAACTTCAATGGAAGTTTGGTCGTATTATTAAAACTTTTCCCGGTGCGGACGGTATTATACGTGTCGCTGAAATCAAAACTGCACATGGCACACTAAAACGACCTTTGGTCAAACTAGCGCCGCTACCGGTATCTTAATTTTATTTTTATGTTTAGATGTATATGCACATTTCTTACATGTATAGTAGTATATTATTTTTACATATTTGCTTATTTACATATATATTTTTATTTTTTTGCATAGTTGGTAATATCGCTCGCTGTAGTGTACTACCCTATCTTTCGTTACCTGTTTTCCTAGCAAGGTCAAATCCCATGTGATTTCCTTCACCCAACCTACTTCCCTCCTTTTCAAAATTCTATGAATTTGGTGGGCGGTATGTTACGTCGTCATCGAACAATTCGGTATTTGTGACAATAAATACCATCAGTGCGTTCACCCTACAGTTTAGTGAAACATTATATACCGGCAGGCAGTGCGTGAAGTGGGTCGCCTTCGAACCCTTGCAGAAGACGGTCGTGTGAGAGCTTTTGAAAGCGACACCATCACCCGGTCGAGCGTGTTACTGGTGGTCCGTTGGAAGCTCTTTGTGTGTGAATGTTTATTGCCCCCAGCGGCACAGGATAAAAGGTATTTATACCCTTTATTAAGTAGTTTGGTGTAGTTGTAGTTATTACATAACCGCTCCACTGCTATCGTTATTGCTTGCAAAAAGCAATTGGTCCTTCCCTGTAATTAGCATATCTTTATCAATTTATATCATCTCCTTAATCCCATTAACCACTACCTAAATAGCAAAATTCATCTACCTCTTCTAACTCGGTATTACCTATTTTTAATTTTGGTTTAGAACTAGGCTGTAATTCACTTGTCATTATCTTTGTCTTTACTGAGTTAATTCTCATACTATAGTTACTCCGTAGTATCTCATCTAAAATATTTAAAAACTCTCCTAACTCTTTTCTAGACTCTGCTATAATGGCTATATCATCTGCAAAACGTAACATGTCTATTTTCTGTCTCTGTACACTAATACCTATCTCTTTTCTCTCTCTAGCTAAGTTTAAAGCTTCCTGAATATAAACATTAAAAATCAAGGGAGACAGTATACAACCCTGTCTAACACCATTTCTAATCTTAGCTTCCTTTTCTATTTCATCAAATCTAATTACTACGCTTTGGTTTTTATATAGACTGTAAATAATTTTTCTATTCCTATGAGAGATTCCTATTTTTTGCAAAACCCTGAACATAACAATCCAATTAACCCTATCAAATGCTTTTTCTAAATCTACAAAGCGAAATGAGTCTTTTTATTTTTTGTAACCTTTTTCGATAATTACCCTAATCATTAGTATCGATTCTCTAGTCCCTCTGTCTTTACGAAAACCATATTGGTCTTCGCCTAAATAATTCTCAGTCAAAGCTTCTACTCTATCTTTAATTATTATTGTTTGTATTTTGGAAGCATAAGAAGTTAAACTAACCGTTCTAAAATTCTCGCACCTATCAGCTCCTGACTTTTTTGGGATTGGGATAATAATATTTTTTTCGAAATCTATTGGAACCTCACCTCACCTGTGTCATATATTACTTTTACTACTGACGATACTTGGTTGGTATTTATTAAATAAAATATCCGACTAGAAGACTGACCAATGTTTGGATCAATGCAATGTGCTACAAAAATTGTGATTAAAATTAATTATTCAATTGCACTGATTGCTATTTTCTCTTATTTGAATCAACTGAGAGGTTGACCATTTACAAACAACTTATATACATGTAATGAATAAAAAACCTGCTTGTTGTTGACTTTTTATGTAATGAGCAAAGCAAAAAAAATGTGTACATATAAAATTGACAGAACTTGAATGACATTTCTTACAAACTATTATTATTTTGTTACAAAGCACTCTATAAAATAAATTATGATGCAATTAGCAATCTATACATTTGAGAAGCATCAACATGTTTAATTCAACATTCACAATGAGGTCATTCAAGACCGAACAATCTGTTTTGTTTTTTCTGTAAATTTCATGAGCCGAAAATATTTTTTCAGTGCGTGTGTTTGTGCCATTGCATTATTTTAATTTGATACACTTTTATCTTGGCCAGCTGTTATTAAAACACCTGGCTGACAAAAGAAAAGGAGTTCAATTGAGCTTGATATGTATATGGAAAAGGAGCTCTTAGTGTAGTTGTGAGATTAAGTTTGTGCAAAATTATTTGGGAACCCTAAGTGGTATGAATTTATTATATCAGGATTCTTATAATCCTTTTCCTTTTTCCTGATATTTAGTGTTTAAGATAAATGTCTTGGGATAAGTAAATTTGTTTAGTCACAGTCCACTATAAATTATTATTTTGTTTATTTTGTTTTATCGGCGCGAACAACGGTTTTATTTCCCAACCTGCTTGGAGACTTGAAATAGTTTTATTAGGTTTACTATATGTTTAATAGAATGGATGGTTAAAATAGGATGTTTCCCACGCTTGGAAAATGTACATCATTGTCTTCTACAAATCAGAATGCTTAACAAGGAAGGGCAGTGGCTTGGACAAGTGAACAAACCAGCCGCTATGATGGAAGATTACACTGGGCTACCGTACCAAAAAGACAAGTGACAAGTAGTACATTGTAATGCAGAAAAGTTACCTATGTAATCTTTTGCCTTTCCTTATTTACCCATAATACCTGTTTGTTCCGCTTTAAAGTTGTAGATCAATAACAAAATACACTGCAATTGGACGAGAGGCCGTTAAAACCCATACGCTTGAACATACGTAGTTAGAGGAAAAATAAGTAGTAATATTTGTCATGCAGCAATGGCTGTATTAAAAGCATTCAGTAATCGGCTATACCTTAACTATCTAAATTAAAGTAAGTTGTATTCATTGAGTTAATTATTTTTATATTGTAAAATTTGTGCAATATTATTATGCCTTCTGTATGATAACGCAACAAATTATTGTACCTTTTACCTATGTAACTGCCAAGTATTAACGTTGGATCATCTGTAGACTGCAACAAACATGTCTTACAATGGAATATATTATAATAATAATGAAAACCAAACCAGTCAAAAACGAAATAAGTCTAACTTAAATCTTACGAATTTCTATGCACCAGTAATCTCATAGTTGACTCTTGTAAAGAACTTTCTAATTCATATGTCAACAACAAGATAATTCAATGTTTTTCGTTAGCTTCCTATATTATAATTTAATATTTAAGTAATATAAACCTAGTTAAACTGCCAACAAGCAACTCAAAAGTTGCCTTGACAGTAAACATATATTTCTTATTCCTATACCCAATAGAAACACAAATCTACTTACGGAGTAGTCTTTTCAAATAAATCTTTGGTATTCCAAAGTCGGTACTTCCAAAACAACAAAAACACTCTCAAACCCGAAACTCCACTGATTGTCCATCGTACTTTTACAGTAGAATCTTCAGGATGTTGCGTAATTTTCAAAACATCCAGCTTAACATAAGCAAATCTCAAATGTCCCCACAGTCGTAATAATGAGATCTGTCTGATATAGTTAAACAATCCCCTAAAAGATTGGATTATTAATTTGGCTATTTAAGTAGTCTTTTAAAACATTTCAGTATCTGTTTGGATATACTAACATTATAAGTATATTTTCCAAACTGAACGAAATTGTTATAAAATTACAATTGTTATTCATTAATGTTCAAATCAATACTTACACACTCCGTCGGTTATGAATATTATTCTCAAAGATAAGCTGTGGATGATAAATAATATAATCAAAACTTGAAACAAATAAACCTGGTAAGTCCTTTGATAACACATTAAAAACATAATTTAATTGATCTGGACTAGGTCTATTATTTGGTGAATAATTAGAATTTCTTTTTTCTGTGAAATCGGCATTGTTATCTGTTTCTGGTTTAACATTCGGTTTCAATTGTGAAGCTAATCTGTATTGCAATGTAATTAGTAAGATAATCTCTATGCATGAAAGAACTCACCTCGTATGATCTTTATTTAATTTTATAGAATTTCCTCTTAAATGCCAGTATTTAGATCCAGGTATGTTTACAGAATATCTATACAACTTTATTTTTTCGACTTGTTTAAATACAGTATTATGTATGTAAAAAGTAGAATTAGAAAAACTAAGATCTTTGTTACACGATATATAGTTCCTAATACTTATATTAGGTTTTAAATGCAAACCAGTTTGACAAGAAAACTAAAATAATAGATATTTAATAAAGCAAAAAACATTGAGATTAATAATTTGGCAAAATATTAAATAGCAATCAAAGTGTATAATACTTAACCAATTCATATTGATGTGATCTCAACCACAGAGTGTGATCAGAGTAAATTGGGCTTAAAGATAATTTTGAACCGGATTTACATATCAAGGACCGTAAAGTTAGGGCCATTGAATAAATCTTATTTTATAAATACCAATAATTATAATAACGGAACATATGAGTAAAGAGGTTAAGTTAACATCTGAAACTTTAGATCAGTTTTCATTGGACCTAATTCTTGTATAGTTCAATTTTCATACATTCTCATTATACTTTAATCATAGTAGACAGGAGGGAAAGTTACTTCATCAACAAGAAGGTGCCAATATTAAAATTGTCATAAAAAAATTATAAAACAGTTTAATTTAGGTGATATATACTAATTTAGCTAAAATATTTATTCAGGAGTTTTTCTAATTAGCAAATAAATTAATTACTATATTATTAAAAATGTTTGTAGAATTCATAGAAATTTTTTTCATAATAACATTGCTATGTAAGCAAATATTAATCTAATGCCATGTATAGTAAATACAAATAAACCACATTTATACTCTCAGGTTTATGTGCTAATAATAGAATATTGTTGTTTTGACCTTTAAGGGATTACATAGCCATTTAGTGCTGTTAAAAAATTTATTTTAACCTTATACTGTAAAAAAAGCATTTTGATTACACCATCACCGTAGCTTACTAAAAACTATTGACAACCAAGACCAGATTAACCCATTTTGGAGTGCTAGACATTTCCTTCTTAGTGGACTCCCTCCTTCTCCTAAAGAAATAAAGCACACAAAATCTAAAACAATAATCATATAAAATAATAATATATATTTTTAAGCCATAGGATGTTAGGAATACTTATAGTTAATATTATTTTTAACGCTATAAAAAAATTCTAAATTATCAAGAATAATTTTCAATAAGAAGATACGCAAGAACTCATTTTCTTTAAATTTTAGAATTCTTAATAACCATATAAAAAGCAATATATTTTTGTTTATTGGAGACAGTTGTCTAATTGAAATTTAAACTTATTGACAAATCTTTTCAAAATAGACAGTGTAACCGAATTCTTCTAAAAACCGAGACCTAGACATTTGCTTTTGCCACGATCCGGCCTTGTTGACAACAAATAAACAAATAAAAATAAAGTTTTCAACTTAAGAAATGTTTCGAGGGTAATTATAGCACAATCACCTTCTATCAGGTATAACCAAGATTCCTTTTACAATTTCTAATTAATGTATTGAGGAAGTATTTAAGTAATAACGACTAAAGATGTTAGCTAAAAACTTAACATTTTATTTCAGTTTGAGGGGTTCCATTTATGGTCTGTAAAGTTTAATCGTAACTAATATTTTAATATTTAGGTAATTACCTGGCGTTAGAGCTTGCTGCTAGTAATTGTTTCTAAGCTTGAACTATTTGAAAATGAGTTAATCAGTACTGCATTCTTTCATGTTTGTCTTAAATAAATTTTAAATGTAAACAAACTTATTACAAAACTTGGTTTTTATTTAAGTATGTTACCTTAATAGTTTTCATCCAAATTTACGAAGTAAGTTAGGTTAATATAATCGATACGTCGTCGCCGCCGTCGTTCGTTACCATATTCCCATAATGATACAATAAATGATATATATGTACCTTGTTTAGTTTTTTACGCTGATTACAAATATGCTATACACTTTTCGATATCTTATTTAGTTTTCGAGATAATCGAATTTATTTGAGAAATGTTAACAGTACAAACTAATATAAGCTTTAATAGATATCCAAATGATTTTTATTATCATTTCGGCTTCAGTATCATATCATATAATTTTTGTGCAAAAGAAGATCAATTAGTTCGCGAGCCTTTAGTTGTAGCTCATTGCGCTGGAAATGGCAGAGATGTGATACATGGAGATCACTATGAAGCAATCATTCCTAATTCGGCTGAAGATATTTTAACCATACATCAAACTGACCTATTCGGAGGAATCACAATACCCGGGACTAATCACAGAATATATGTTAACAATTTTAATTAATTATTCTCTATTTTTCTGTTGGTTGAGTGATGCTGGAAGCTTATATCATTAAGTAGTTCGACTCAAACTTGATTAAAACAATAAAATTTATTAAATTATATTTATAATAATAAAATTTTGTTTAACATTTAAGTACTAGTTATTTAATTTAAAATATATAATTTCCTTTTATAAAATTTCCGTAAGTTTGGATGTAATGCGTACATGCGTCTTAGATTTTTTGAATATGGTTTCGAAAGCTGTGTATCTGGAATTATAGATTGTTCTACAAATGTCTCCCGTGAATAGCATATGTTCAACTTTAGTGTTATTCTGAAGGACATAGTTGTCAAAATAAAAATTTCTAAATTTCCATTATTATAAATCCGTTGAACACTGAAACTTAATTTTTGTAAAGCATATTGTATATTTTACAAGTTTAAAACTGCGTTAAAGTTAACATCGTTTTTTTGCAAATGGGAAAATTGGTCTTTAGCTCTTGTATGTAGTACAATATGTTTTCAGCATTTAAACGTCTAGCAACTAAAAGCGATGTATCGGCAAACAATGTTGATGCTCTTAATAGAGCTCCTGGTCATCAAAGCATGTCGACATCCCTGCAACGAAAATTTGCTAAAGGCGTTCAGTACAACAGTTCGTAGCTTCTAATGTAAATTGCTTTTATTTATAGTTATTTTTAGTGAAAATTGTAATCAAAGGTGATCGTAATGTCGGAAAGACATGCTTATTTCAACGTTTGCAAGGTAAAAAGTTTCTTGAAGAATATATTCCGACTGATGAGATTCAAGTTGCTTCGATTCATTGGAATTACAAAGCAGCAGATGATATAGTTAAGGTAGAAGTGTGGGATGTCGTTGATCGAGGTAAGAAGAAAAAGAGATTTGATGGTTTAAAATTGGAAACTAATCAGTTGGAAATTGCGGAAGAAACAGCATTAGACGCAGAATTCTTGGATGTATATAAAGGAACTAATGGTGTTATTATGGTGATGGATTTAACAAAAACTTGGTTGGTATGGTTTTAATAAGTGTAATTAATATGTATCAAGTTAACAATGAACTCGTTTTATTTTAAATCTAGGACATAAATTGTAAAACATAAATTGCAAAACATCGCCACTATGACAAAGCATTTTCAAAAATGTTGAGAACTATTTGTTTAGACATATTGCTTATTTAGAGATGTAACGATAGTTCTGGTTGAACTAAAAAGTGATAACACTAAGGTTTTGACTTTTCTTAAAAAATATTTTTTCTGTTAATAAGTAGAATTAATAATTACAAAATACTTATTACAATTATGCTAATTATGGTATTACAAATGGAATTTGATATCTTTCTTCGTAAAAGAGCTTTTGCTCTTATGTTTAACCTACGCACACGACCTCGACTACTTATACTTGTTACAACAGCCGAATTGCTATCAACGTCAAAGCTATTATTTCTTTTTAAAGTTACTAAAGTTATATTATTACTATCAGACTCTTCATTGTAGTGAGGCTGCTTATCACTTCGACTATGAGAAGATGTTCGCAAACCTTCATTTTCATAACTTATATATTGCCGCAACCTTTGCTTTATTTTTTGTGTAATTGACCTATTATATATTGCTTCACTTCCATTCTTAATAGTAGATGTTTGACGACGACTGGAATTTGATTCTGCTTATATCTTAAAAGTTGCTGGGCCTGTAACTACGGGTTCTTTTATTCTTTCCTTATTCTCACTATTAGTATTTTAAATTCTGGATGTTGGACGATGAGTATTAGAATCTGAATTTTTTTTGTTGTTTTACGTGTAACTGGTGGCTTATGTGAAGCGGCTGTTACATCACCATTTGTGTTACTGCTACCACTAGAACACTTATGCTGAGAATTTGAAGTAAGTTTTTGTTTAACCCTGGGTTTATATACAGAACCCTCATTAGTACTTAACGAAGGTGATAGTGAACTAGCTGATGACTCTGGTAATTATTATCCTCAAACTGATAATTACTTATATGACCATTTGATGTTCTTGTTCCATTAGGGATTTTATCTTCACCACAAGACGACTCGATCTCTTTAAGACACTGTTTTTGTGTAGTTTCTTTGGTTTTTTTTATATTTTTTCACAGAGACACCTACGTTTTGTCATATTCCAACTGTGAAGAATTTTTATCATATGTGCTTCAAACATTATAGTGAGATGAACTGTCATTGCATAACCTCAGATCGTTTATTAGTGTTATAAATTTTTGAATTTTGGAATATGTCTCATCTTTACAAAAGTCGTGAGGCGTTTCATAATTCATCATCATTAGGTCTTCAGTCCTAGAACTGGTTAGACGCGTACCATCATTGTTCCCTATTCTGAACTAACCTACAGATTTCCCTGAAATATGCAGTTTGCATCTATAACTGTCTGATCTAGGTCTACATCTACCTCTTTTTTCCTATCTCTGCTTGTACTATATCACATACTATTCCCCAAAAATGCCTTAGAACGTATTCCGCCCTACTATTTCTCTTTTTCCCCAGATATCCTTGTTCCCATACTATTTCTGTAACTTATTTGTTATTATCTTTGTCTGTCCATGCTGTCGTCCTCATACATCTGGAGCATTTCAAAAGACTGCTACCGTTTTTGTGTCTGCATTTCAGCCAACATTTTTTAACATGTTTCTATTTATACAATTGAGAGGATGGTTATTAAAGAAGTGTGCGATTGCATTATTGAAAGACTTAAGTAGTCGTTTTTTTTTTATATTTATTTTGAGGGAAAATTCATTATGATTTAAGTTACCTCTTTGGTAGATTTTAACATGGTTCTGAGGCGACTCTATGGCGGGTTTACACTTGTCAGATACCAATGTTGTTCTATGAAGATTGTATATGGATCTGAGGCGACCCTATGGGGGTTTACACTTGTCAGATACCAATGTTGTTCTATGAAGATTGTATATGGATCTGAGGCGACCCTATGGGGGTTTACACTTGTCAGATACCAATACTGTTCAACGGAGATTGTATATGGTTTTGAGGTAACCTTATTGTGGATTTATACTTGTCAGATACCAGTGCTGTTTTACAAGGATTGTTAATATGCTTATTTTTATGTAATTAGTTATTTTATGTATAAATAGAAATCATGTATGTAGGCTGTATTTCATGTTAATATTGCAAGGAAAATCCAGGAAAAACTTGCAATGTTACCTAGATATTGTGGGCATTTGATTTTCATTTGTTATTTCTTTTAGTAATGGAATCCATTGTTTACTGAAAGTCCCGGATTCGTTTCAACGCAGTTATTTTTATATAGGGTTATATAGGCAGCTTCTTTGATTTTGCGTTTTGGTGGTTTCTTCTTTTCTTCTTTTCTTCTTTTCAGGAGTATGTGTATTCAGCTCGTTCCCTTTCTATTGTTTTCTAATTTTATACCCTATTTTACCGAGATTCAGTGAAGGAGGTTAAGCAACCTGTAGCTACCAAGATCCCCAACACTTAGACATTTGCGAAATAATGGTTTTCTAGTAAATCCTTTCACACACTTAACATTATTCGAGAATATTGCCCAACCAATTCTTGTAGTTACTTATAATAATCATCGTGTTTACGCACAGTTATCTTTTCGTCATTAGTTTATCCATCTTGGGATTGGTTGGATGCGTACCTCCATTGATTTCTATTCTGGGCTAGCCTACACATCTCCTGAAACCTCTACAGCCTACATCTTTTACTATCTGTGTGCAGTAGTCTAATCTAGGTCTGCCTCTTCTTCTCTTTTCCTATCTCTGCTTCTAAAATATTCCGCACTATTCCCTCATGCCGTAGTATGTGGCCTATCATCCTATCTCTCCTATTTTTACCGTTTTCCACATATTTCTTTCTTCCCTACCATTTTAGTACCTCTTCGTTCTTAACTTTGTGTGTCCATGATATCTTCATCATCGCCTGTAACACCACATTTCAAAGGCTTCTACCTTTTTCTTGTCCGCTTCTCCTACTGTCCAGGCTTCACAGCCGTACAGTGCTGTGCTCCACACATATGTTTTAAGCAATCTTTTCCTTGTTTCTATGTTTGTGGTCTTTGAGCACAATAGTTGCGTTTTCTTGTTAAATGTAGCACGACCTTGTGCTAATCTTTGTTTTATATCTTTTGTGCTTTTTCCATCTTGCGTTATTTGGCTTCCTAGGTAGCAGAAATCCTTAACCTCTTGTAAGTTCGTGTTAAATACTTGTATTCTTGTTTTTGATTTATTTTCCCCACCTTTGCAAACTAGAACTTTAGTTTTAGTTTTGTTAATTTTCATACCGTATCTCTCTGTTAGAACCGTTTCCATTTCATTAAGAGCTGCTTCTAACTCTTCCTTGCTAGATGCTAATACTGCTATATCATCTGCAAATCTAAGCATATCAATTTTTTGTCCCTGCATAGTAATTCCAAATGTCTTTCTGCATTTGACAGTATTCATTGCCTCTTCTATGTACAAGTTAAAAATCAATGGGGAAAGGGCACATCCCTGTCTCACCCCTTTCCTAATGTTTACTTCTCTACGTTCCTGCTCTAATTCTATTACTGCTGTTTGCTCTTTGTATAAGCTATGTACTATTCGTCTATCCCTATAACTCATTCCAATCCTTTTGAGTATTTCAAACATTTTTTCCAATTTACATTGTCGAATGCTTTTTCCAGATCTACAAACCCTATATACATGCTTTCCCTTTTCTATTGTTTTCTCCATTATCACTCTCAGAGCTAAAATAGCCTCCCGTGTTCCCATGTTTCGCCTAAACCTAAATTAATCTTCGCCTAGTATTTTGCTTCAGCTCGTTTTTCATTCGTCTTTGCACAATTCTAGTTAATATTTTTGACACGTGTGCTGTCAAACTTATTGTTCGAAAATTTTCACATCTATCCGCGCCTTTCTTTTTGGTATAGTTACTATGATGTTACGTTTAAAATCGTTGGGTATCTCGCCTGTCTCATACATATAGCTTACAAGTTGGAAGAGACGTTCTGTTACTGCTTGTCCAGCGGCTTTTAGAGTTTCTGCTTGCACCTTATCTGTACCCGGCGCCTTACCATTTTCAGACTCTTTAATGCTAATTCAAACTCGTCTCAAGTATAGGATATCCCAAGTCATCATTTTCAATGTCTGATTCCTGTTCTAATGCAGTTAGTTCCTCTCCTGCATATAAATTCCTATATATTCTTGCCACCTACTCACTTTCTCTCGTTTTCTATAATGACGTTTCCTTGTGCGCCTTATATTTTTGCTATACGGTTTTATATCCCTAAAATTCATTCTAATTAATTTGTATGCTTCGTCTGTCTTTCCTATTTCCATCTTAGTTTGTACTTCTTTGCACTTTTCATCAATCCATTGTTCTTTAGCTTTCCTGCATTTTCGAATAATTTCCCATTTTATGGCTTTGTATCTCTGTTTTCCTGTTTCGTCTGATTTATTTTTGTATTTTCGTCTTTCTTCTATTAAATTCACGATATCCTTTGTTATCCATGGTTTCTTATTTTCTTTTTGTGTATACCCCAAAATATCTCTGGCCGCCATGTCTAGGCTGGATTTAATGTTATTCCATTCTGTTTCTACTTCCTTAGTTTCAGATATTTTCGCGATATCATTCAGCAATTCATTTGACTTTTTTTCGAATATTACTTGAATATCTTTGTCTTTTAGTTTCTCTAAGTCCAAGTGCCATTTTCCGTTCCTCTTTTCAGATTTTAAATTTAAGTGCGGCCTTCATAATTACGATGTTGTGGTCAGTATCTATATCTGCTTCTGGGTAGCTTCTACAGTCTTTTACTTGATTCCTAAACCGTTGTCTAACATTAATGTAATCTATTTGATATCGCCCTATATCTCCTGGCATCTTCCACGTATATCGTCGTCTAGCATGATGTTGAAATAATGTGTTTGTGATGATTAAATTGTTCTTGTCGCAAAATTCTACCAGTCTATTTCCCCTGTCGTTTCTCGTGCCTAAACCAAATAAACCTACTACCACTCCTTCCCTACCCTCACCTACCACAGCATTAAAATTCCCGTAATTATTAAATTTTCATGTCCTTTACGTATCTTAATATGTCTTCGATATCTTTGTAGATGGCTTCTACCTCTTCGTCACTGTAGCTAGAGGTGGGCATGTATACTTGTATTATTACTGTGTTTACGGTTTAGATTCTAATCTAACCATGAGTACTCTTCGTTCTTTTATGCGTAATTTTCCACACAGTGTCCTATCTTTTCCGCATAACTATCCCCACACCCAAATTTCCGTCCTCTGCTCCTGTATGAATTACCCTGAAGTCTCCACTCTAAAATCCCCGCCTCTGGCCACCGAACCGCTAATCCCTACTATGTCTAGTGATAACCTATTCATTTCGATTTTAGGTTCTCTAGCTTACCTACTTGCTTCATACTTCTAACATTCCACGCTCCGACTGCAGAATGTTCCCGACTCTTATTTTAACTTTCCGATCGCATCCTCCAGTAGTCCCCTCCCGGAGATCCGAATGGGGGACTATTTTAACTCGGAATCTTTTACCCCAGAGAATGCCATCATTTTATTATAATTTAGGTACGCTGTGTACTTGGGAGATAATGTGGTGGTTTCCGTTGCCTTCCACATCGCGGTAGTGTGTCTTAGACTGCCATACCGACCCCTATGGTCTCTGCCAATCTAAGTACCGAAGAGCCGCTGCCCTCTTTCGGGACCTGTCTTAGTCTGGTTCCTCACTAACGACCCTACTACTTTGGTTGGACCTGTAGTTTGGCTCTTTAGCTCATTAGAACACGCAAGCCATTTCACCTGTTCTAGTAATTTAGAACTTCGGCAAGGTGCAGGTCCATTCGAAATGGGTTTCATAATTACTACCTAATAAATCTTCTTCCCAAGTCTATTGGAGTGTCAATAACTAGATAATAATTAGAATGTTTTAAGTGATCTATAGACATTCTAAATGGTTCTGAATCATCAGAACTTCTAAGCGCTTCTAAAAGTGCTCGGGCTTTATGTTTCCAATCATCTGGATGCTTCAAACGTCGTGTTAAAAGAGATGTTAGTGGTCTTCTACCAGATGAACTTGCTTGAACTAGATCCGCTTCATCATCAGTAGACTGATACCCATACATTAGCTGACGATATACCGCTCCAACATCAATTGTATCTGACGCTTTGATAATTCTTAAACCTAATTTACTTATGATGTGAGGTTATTTTACTGTGGTGCTATGAAGTTCGTTAAACTTTTCTGCATTTGTTGCTAAGTAACGTATATCAAATTGTGCAACAGTAATTCTTCCATAGAATTTGTTTTCCAGTCTAGCTTTAATAGTAAATAAATCCATTGGATACTCGATTGCATATGAATATGTTGAATATTTATTATGGTCAATAGACACTAAAATAAAATTACTAAACCCATAATGTTTCAATCTTTCAACTATTTGTAGACAAGCTGATAAACGTCACCATGGGGCCATTCCTCTTCGTGAGGCTGATATAAACTATTTTGTATTTCTTTGGGTAAAACAGGTACAGAATCGTCTGAATTTTCTGGTTTACTGTCTTCTCTAATAGGTTCCAAATCTAAGGGACTCATGCGTTCAAACTTACACTATCTCATCGTACTTCAAAACATAGGAAAGATGAAGGAATAATCAGAACATACAGCTAAATGTTCCATTATTTCTCCAGTCCATCAAAAATCATAAATCATACACCGAAACTTAACTCCTACATTCCAATTCCTTGAAATAGCTGTATCAAATACTTGCTTAAGTACAAGAAAATTGATAACATCTCGCATATCATGATACTTTATTGTGAACATTCCTCCTGTGTCTCACGTCAGTGTCGAATTATGGAAAGCACCAAACACAACAATTTTAACAAATTCTTGATCCGGTTTCACAGGAACTGCTTTAGGTGGTTCATGTTGAGAAGTAGGCGGAACACTACTATAGTAGAAACCATGAAAGAAGATATCTGCGTCATGACTTGTAACCGTATGTATTAAGTTGAAAATTTCAAGTTAATGTAGCATCTAGTTCATAAATACCAAATTATAATATCAGTTGTGAAAATTTTTTATTTTCACACAAGTAGTTGCTTTTACTACTTTAAAATTGTTGTCTTAATACTTTAAGGGTTTAATAAATCCAATTAAAATAAATGCAAGTACATTAAACTAAATATATACCTATTGTCCATTTTTATATTAGGATACAAACATACGTCCACATAACTTTGTCTGTTATTATCATAAATAAACCTGCTCATGTATGTCATTACTTAAAAACACATAGAAATCATATTGCTATCTTTCTCGTATCCATTGGTAAAGTTTTAAAAGAATATTAAAGGTATGTTGAGAATTGCGCTGGTGCCTGTGACGTACATATCTTCTTTCGTGGTTTCTAGTATAATAACCTTTTTATTTGCAGGTGCCTTTTTTGTTTGGATTGTTGTGGCAATTTTAAATTTTCTCCGTGATTTGCAATCCAATCAGAATATCCAGGTAAATCTGAAAAATCTTCAGTGTCATCAGTAACATTGTGTTTCTTCTTCATCCTGATTTAGATATACCGAAACCTTTCTATAACTACTATCACCCGAAGGTACTACATTGACCAGGAAGTTTTTTTCCTGGAAAATTTGGAATTTTGCCGAACCCTTGATGCTCCAAGCAAGGTAGGGATCTATACCGTGCGTGACAAAACTCACACATGGGACCTCCATTTTACCTCTCATCCGAACGAGGCTCATTTTTGTGAAAAATGTTTGACTAACGTTTTTCAAGCGGACCGTGTTGGGATTCGAACCTGGGATCTTGGGCGTATAGTAGTCACACACATACCAACTACGCCACGGAGCCCTCCTCACAACCGCTGAATGTCGGAGAAATAGGGTATATAAGTGTAAAACAATAGATGGGATCGAAGACAACAAACATAGAAACAAGAAGAAAATTGTTGAAAGCATATGTATGCGCAGCACAATGCCTATAAAATACGGGCAGTAGGAAAAGCAGACAGAAAAACGGTAGCAGCCTTTTGGAATGCTGTGCTTCAGATGTATGAGGTTGATAGCATGGACAGACAAAGTTAATAACAAATAGGTTATAGAAATAGTACGGGAACAAGGATATCTGTGGAAAAAAGTAGGAGAAATAGAAGAGCAGAATACGTTGTAAGGCATTTTTTGGGGAATAGTATGGGATATATTACAAGCAGAAATAGGAAAAAGGAAGTATGTGTAGACCTAGATTAGATAAGGATAGATACAGACTGAAAATTTCAGGGAAATGTGTTGGTTAGTTCAAAATAGGAAACAATGATGGTATGCGTCTAACCAATTCCAGGACTGAAGACCTAATAATGATGAGTCGAAACATGAAAGAAGTCGTCTACATCATCATTTGTATTCGGATGAATTAAGTTGAAAATTTAAAGTCAATGTAGCATCTGGTTTATAAATACTCAATAAATATTCCGATTCGGAAGTTTCCGTCAAGCTTTGCATATCTGCAAACTGTAATGAAACATGGTTGCCAATAATATTTTATTTTCATAGAGGTAGTTTCTGTAACTATTTTTAAATTGGCGTCCCCTTGTTTTACGAGTTTAATTTATTCAGTTAAAATAAAACACATTTTCATAAATTGAGTTACATATATTGATCTGAATTGAAACGTACAATAACTGCAGTATAAACTATTTACGGTAGGTGTATTGAAATCTTTTTCGGTATGATAACTTTGGCAATCGTGCTTTATGGAAAATTAACATTTTGTTTTGTTGACATTCTAATAAAATGACTAATGACATCTTTACACCAGGCACTTAATTTTAATTAATTCTTTAAAACTTTAAAAAGTATATTTCATTTACAAAAAACTAAGAAAGATATCCTATTTTAAAGAAAAAGCATAATTTTACCAAAGGTTAGCCTGTTAAGTATATAAAGTTTAAAAAAATACGGACACTATACTCTTCTCTGTTGTTTTCCCAGATGAACGTGTTCACGTATGTCTTTATTTAAAACACGTGCAAATCATATTACTATCTTTATCATATATATTAGTTAAGCTTTTAAATAATCTTAAGCGTATGTTTTGTATTGGGTTAGACACCTATGACGTAGAGGACTTCTTTTGTGGTTCCCACTATAGTTAGTGTACTTTGATTAAATTAATCAAGCCTAAATTTTCGAAGGACCAGTACATAAATACATATGTACACACACGTGACCAAGTATTTCAATTTATATGTAAATTCAACACACTCACCTGAACAAAACACATCACGTTCCAACTGTACTCTCGACACAACACATCACGTCCTTTCGTCTCTAAGGATGGCGGCAAACAGCACAGAATGTCCGTTTTCCATGCACCAGGTAACAAACCACAGCGGGTGGTCGAGAGTGGTGGTTTCACTAAATTAAAATACTAGTCTATCCGCGAACAAAGTTTACACCCACAAATTTACAATATAACCATATTAATTCTAAACAGTTAGGTTCGTTTTACAAGCATGTTTAGTAGAGGAAGCGAATACAAATTTTCTAAAATAACTGGCTAAACCGATGAATTATTGTACTTGTTTTACATTTGTAGGCATTGGGCTTTCGTTGATTGCCTTAACTTCATTTACAGCTCGTCTCCTCAAAAGATATTTTACAACCAAGATAGCGAATTTTGTTTATAAAGAAGTGATATTTTCAAATATTCACCGAGAAGCTTGCTTTTCATAATGCATTTAAGACATGTTCTAGTTTAATGAATCCCTCTTCTATGAGCGAAGAAAGTTTGAGAATGTCATCAACATACTCTAATGCCATGTCGTATTTCAAGTTTCTTAAAACAAGAGTGACGACTCTCTGTAACACAGAATGACCACTGGTAACTGAAGAAACTCTTGCTGCCCGTCCCGCATTAGGAAAGCAGTTTTTGGAATGGAATCAGAAACAATGGGAACTTGACCAAACCCTAAAAACATATCAAGCCAAGTAAAATATTTACCCTTGCCTAAACAATCCAGCTGATCATCTACCTAGTGTAGGGTAATCAACACACAAACGGTGGGTCTCAACTTTTTTTTTAAAAGAATTATGGGAGTTAGCATAAGACAAATTACAGTATTGCCCGAAATAAACAGTACTGAAACTAAGTTGGCGGTGTTTTTATGCGTGCGCTGTCACACTCAAGTTAGCTAGTATAGACCTGTCAAGTAAACCTCAAACAAGTAATTAGTAGGGCCTAATTGTTAAAAATGGTGTTAAGTACAGAGGAGAAAGTGTTTCTGGTAGAGCATTATTTTCGTTCATACGGAATCGGCCGACGTAATGGTGCAAGTTTGCTATACGTGTCTGATCAATTCACACAAAGGTTTAATAAACGTTCTCCAAGTAATGCTGTAATTTTGAAGGTTATTGAAAAGTTTAGAAATACAGGTAGTGTATTGTGCCAACGAAAAGGAAACTCGGGCGTCCCAGGACAGTTAACAACAACAATAACCATGAACGTGTTTTGAGCAAATCTTAGAAAATCCGAAAGTCGGCCAGGCAAGGACAGCGTTACAACTTGATTTAAAAGAACTTCCTTTCAAAGAATCCTGAAGGAGGTGGGTACATTTTCGTATGTGATTCAGGTACATCAACAACTACATCCTCGGGATTATCGCGTAGAGTGAAATATTGCGCCAGAATTCTCGCGTTACAGTATGAAAATCCTGAACTTTTGAAAAATGTTTGGTTTTCAGACGAAGCACATTTTCACTTGTCAGGCTATGTGAATCGTCGCACAAATCGATTTCTGGGCTTTGCCAGACCCGATGAGGTTCAAGAGCTTCCTTTACATAGTGAAAAAGTGAGTGTCTGGTGTGCTGTTTCCGGACACGGAATCATTGGTCCGTACTTTATCGAAGAGAATGGTAGGCAAGTCACACTTAATCAACAGAGGTACAGACAAATTTTAACACGATTTATCCTGATCTCGTCAATTCTGGCGTGCACGTAACTTGGCATTTGAAACCAATTTTTTCAGCAGGGGCGGGCAACTTGCCATACTGCTGCCGCAATTCGTCAATTTCTTCAAGAACATTTTCCAAGCAAATTCATATCACGATTTACTGACTTCCTTATCCTTCACATTCTCCAGACCTCACACCTCCAGACGCATACATTTGGGGCATGACTAAAATGCCGTTTTCAACGGGCACCACAAACCATCGATGAATTAAAGGATGCCGTTAGAGTCTTCTTCGCAGCCCTGAGACAACCCTTATTCAATAACATGACCAGAAACTTAGAACATCGTTATGAAGTCTGTCTCGAACGAGGAGGTGCACATTTAGAACATATAATAAAGTGTCAATAATATGTATTTTTTAAATATACAAAACAATTACAATTTCAGTACTGTTTATTTCGGGCAATACTGTACTTTCACGTACAATGCCTTTCTTATTGAGATCATTAATGTAGGCTTTTTTATTGTTGTCTAGGGGGTGGGTTTATATTTACAATCATTACCCTGCAGACAATTAAGTAATAAGTATAATTCCGTCAATTCAATACATACAATTAACGACTCGATAGTATCAAAGCTTCACAGATTAATACAATTAAATCTTTTGCCTCTAACACAGTAACTTTTGAAAATAACAGATTGCGTCTCAACCTGATATTTTCCGTCTTTGAAATTTAGTACTGAGGCCGACTTCCCCAATACACGTCTAATAATTATAGCCATGTTAACTAGGGGCGGCTTGATTAATTCCCGTGCATCTACGTCAGATTAACCTACTCTCTACCGCGTCCTGAGTATAACTGACTGCGATTTCTTATTTCAACCCCATAAAGGATGACCTCTTCTTTGTCCGTTGTTGCTAGGTAGCTAGCGTTCTATTTGTTGAAGGTTAACTTTTGAGTCAACGACTTACTGAATCTATGAAATCAACGGAACTAAAATATTAATACTAATATAATGCTACTATAATGCTAAAATAAAAACTAAAATTCTACATTAATAATACCCCTGATTTTAGGCGTTTCGATTCTGACATACTATAAGGGTGGTAGTAAATAATTTTATTTTCAGTTAGAGTGATGCTTACTTCAGCTACATTTACAGCTTTTACATTATCAGGAAGAGCTATGAATTTCTGTTTATGAAAGGCATTTAAATTAGCAATCACAACATCGGATCCTATCAATATATGATCAGTTGGTGTTTTGGTAAGCGTTTTCAGGGTATTTTTTATTTTTTAATATGATGATCATAGATATTTTCAACAATAACAATGTCATATTCGAATAATTATGTGGGGAGTACAGGGAGATCAAGTTTTAGCTGAACTTCTTGGAATTTTATCTAAGCATTTGTCATAAATTGTGCATAATACACAGTACTGTTGAAATACTGTAAGGCTGCAATGTGAATATCTTTCAAGGTTTAGTTTATCTACTTCAGTCTCATGTATTAAAGATCACTTGGAGCCAGTGTCAATTAAACAATTTCTTTTATAATCAGCAATTAAGATAGATAGTGTTTTACAACTTATATGGAGTTGAGGACAATTAATTAAGCATATATTCTTGTTGTTTATTTTGCATATTAAGCCAAGGATACTCTATTTTTAGATTATTCCTCTTTGAACTTTGTTTACTTTGTCCACCAAAACAATGTTTAATGGTATGGCCTTGTTTTTTACAATACCTGCAATAGATATCAACTCTCTGCTTTTCATGCATATGTGAAATTTTACGATTACCGACAGAACATTCATCGAAAGCCAATCTTTCTTGTGGCAATTAAAGCAGGTAATACATGATACGGAAGCCCACATTGTCGAAAAATCCCTCTTGCGTGATAAGGAATCTGAATGAATAACGTTTTTGTTAAGTAATGGTTGGCTAATTGTATCTTTTACATAATTTGCTAGAAATGAAATCAACTCTCTTATTGTGAAAATATTACAATTAAAAACAGCATTGCGTACTGTTGAATGGTAAATAGCATACACGATTAATGTCGATCAAGTCAGATTCACACCAGTTAGCTCGTAAACATTTTAATTGTTCTAATTTTGTGCATGCATAGTCTGTATAGCTGTAGGCATTAACATTACTTTAATTTACTGTTGCAGTTAACAGTTTTTCAGATTTTTCTGTCTAGGAAAAGATACAGAAAAATTAGTTTTAAAAAATTTTCAAGTTTTCTTGGCTGGTTATTACACAACAAACTAGTTTTTAGCAGATTTTAATAAAAAAAAACTACCAATTCTATTTACAGTGTCGCTATTAGACTATCCAAACTCATTTTTATAATTCCATTTTCGATAATCATAAACCTGTATCGTTATCATCTGCATCAAAGATTGGCAAGCCTTGGGAAGTTGGTGTTTGTGGATGGCTTTGAATCTGGGCAATAGGAAAAGTAGCTAACTGTTCATTCCCATTCACATGAGGCTGCAGATCTTTGAAGACAGCAGCAATTGTTCATAAGGATCGGCTTAGATAATGCTATCCATTGATCTCATTTAGCCTTCAATACAAGGCAGAAATAATTAAATTGCAATAAATGTTTATTACATGTATATCCAACAGCTTATGTTAGATTTAAAGATTTTCTAATGATTTAACTCGTGCAAGTTAGTAACTCATCGACAACCAGACCTTCTACTACTCTAGATGCAGCTTGACTGTGTTCAATATATGCAAACAACTCACACCACGTTGCCATCTTTACGATTTTAGACTTATACATTATTGCAACATTTCAGATGGCCGCCAAATTCGAATATGTTAAAAGGAATCCAACAATACAGAGAGCAGTCTTTAAAATGCTGTAAATTAATGTTATTTGGTATACAGTAGTTTTTTAGTTAGCCGAATTCTTTAATTATTGCATTTATGGGTTAATATGTTTAGTTTCCTGTGAATTGCTGTTTATGATTTTTTTTGTTAAATCGGTAGAATTATGATCGAAATAATTATTGAATCTTATAATCTCACATAATCGGCAATTTTTTTTTTTTATTTAAAGCCTTGTTATGAAGGTACTAGATTCCACACTGAACGAGTTTATTGTAATTTTAATCAGCATATATTTACATGACTTTATTAAAAAATATTTTTAGGACATTTGATTATATTCAGAGAGAAATACCAAAGGTTCCTATCCATATTCCTATAATTATTTTGGCTAATCATTGTGATATGTCGCATCATCGTGCAGTTACCGCTGATCATGTTTTGTACTATATTGAATCAATTTCCAGGTAAAGTTTTATTAATGATTAAAACTATATATAATATTTAGTTATGCAGTGCACGTGTTTCTCAAGTACGATATGCTGAATCATCAATGAGAAATGGTTTTGGCCTAAAACTACTCCACAAATTTTTTAATTTGCCATTCCTTCAGTTACAGCGAGAAACATTATTGAGACAATTAAGTCGCAATGAGGAGGAAACTAATGCTACAATTCAAGAGTTAGATATGTACTTTGATTCAGATGAAGCAAATTACAATAAATTTTTGGATAGTTTAATTAGAAAAAGGCGTGAAATAGCAGACTTAAATGCAAATATTCCTTCTCAGCAACAAGCAACGATGCACATTTCATCATCTAGTCATCAATTAGGTAAAGAGTCTCCCCAGCCACATCAACAAGATATAGTGAAGCGTTCTCAAAGTGGCCCAATTGTCATTGGTGCAGGAAAACCAATACCTTTTAGTACAACAAATGGTTCTGTAATTAGAAAAACTCCTGCTTCAGTATTACAATCTTCTAAAAATCCACCTGGTACAATAGGGTCGAAGTTCATGCATAAGGAAGAAAAGCTACCCGATATAAAACGTCTTGAAATTAACCCTATTACATCTGTAGATGAATTTTGTCCAGATGGTGGTCAACTTGATCGTTCATTTTTGGATGATGTACAAACTAGTTCTCAAGGAAATGTTGTTAATGATGCTGTTGAATCGGACAGGTACGTTTTAAACATTTAGGCTATACAATAAATCTTTGTTCTTATGTTATTTACAAATTCTACTAAAAATTTATATCAAATTAAACACGGCTCTTTGTTTATATATTTTACTATTTTTTTAAACCAAGTTTATTAACATATCAGAGATTTTTAATTAAAGAAACAAGACTGGAAGTTGTGAAAATCTACTAATCATATCATGTTGGCAGTCAGTATTCACTTGGGTTAGGATTATTCCATTTCAATTAGTTCAGCAGTGTTTGCTTGACCATTTTAAAAAAAATTAATTTTTAATAGGTGATGACTCCTATATAGGTTTAGGCCTTTGGAAGCTTCTTTTTAAAAAGTTTTTTCGCCAAAAACACTTTTATCAATTTTTATTTTTAATTGTATAATTACAAAAAATGACTTATTTCTGTTACAACTTAGACGTTTATATTCATTAAACATTAAGTAATTGCAATTGACAAAAATACTTGAAGTTAATAAATCAATAATTAATAATTAAAATTGTGGTGAGTAATTTGAACAACCAACAATGCTAAACTTATGAAGTGCGAAGACTAACTGACGATCAGGAGCTCCTTACACTATTTACGAAGCCTCTGACCTCACTTCATATTGTAGGAAAGTGCAGATCTTGCTGTTTGCAGTTTCTTGATAATAATTTTAATTAAGACTGCTTTATTGCAGTTCATTGTCTCTGCACCTGCAGTATCAGGTTGTGCCTGGAATACCAACTAGTCATTTCCTTTCCTTTCCTTTCGGTGGTGATCTGTCGTATTTTGCTGTGCCACATAGTTTGCATTGATTAATACAATCTGTAGTTAATTCTTTCATGTCTTTAAAATAATATCTCCTTATGAGCTGTTTTAGGGTTCGATGATTTGTTTTACCTTCGTGCTGGTTGCGAATTACGTTGTTTATTTCATGTGGGTCATCTAATGTAATTAGCTTTTGTGTGCATCTGATAATTTCTAGTCCTGAGTTATTAAACAATTGAATATATAATACTGGGAATCTTTAGTACAAATGTTCTGTCGTGAAACAAAAGTAAAAACGTATTTTCTCCGGGGTATACTCTTTTAAAATTTTAATTATTTGCTCCTCGTTGTCATGTTTCGTTATTTGGATTTGATATATTTTCCTATTGTCTGTTTTTGTATATTTTACTGGTTTGGGGTTGGTTAAAACTTTGGTAATTATAAATTGAATTGGTTTCGTATCTATCGCTTCTGGGTTTTCTCTCTTCTCGGTTTCGTCCACGTTGCCTGCAACTGACTCTGTCACTATGGCGTTGAGTTGTATTCTGCTCAATGCGTCCGCATTATTGTTAAACATTGCTTTATTGCATATGATTTTGTAGTCGTACTCCTCTAATCTAATCCTCCATCTCTGTAATTTTGAGTTTGTTTATTTGAGTTTACATAACCATACTAATGGTCTATGGTCTGGGTATATATAAAATTTCCTTTTATAAAGGTATGGCCTAAAACATTTTGTTGCCCATATTATGGCTAATAGTTCCTCTTCAATGGTACTGTATTTTTGTTCAGTTTCGTTTCAAGTTCGTGATGTGTAGCTTATTGGTTTATCGCTACCTACTTTGCCTTGACTCAATACTGCACCTAACGCAACATTGGATGCATCTGTTGTTAATATAAACGGCTTTGAAAAGTCAGGGTACTCCAACAAAGGGTGATTTGTAAGAATGCACTTAATTTTCTTTACTGCTTTAATAAATTCCGGTGTGTGTTCGATTTTACTACCTTTCTTTAAACAATTGGTTAATGGTTTGGTTATTTGCGCATAACCTTTAATGAATTTTCTGTAATAGCCAGTTCTAAAACTCCTTCTATTTCTTTGTTTGTTTTTGGTAAAGGGTATTTTATTAGGTATTTGTTTTATCTGGGTTTGACATAACACCTTGTGGCGTTATTATGTGTCCTAGAAATGCTACTTCTTTTTGCAAAAATTCGCTCTTATCCAGTTGTACTTTCAAGTGAGCTTTTCTTAAATGTTCAAAAACTTCTCGTAATCTCTCAATGTGTTCGTTGAGAGACGTTGAATATAATTATGTCGTCAATATACACAAGACATTTCTCGTTGTGTATTCCTCTCAAAATATTATCCATAACCCTCTGAAAAGTGGACAGGTGCGTTCTTTAAATCAAACGGCATGCATTTGTATTCATAGTGTCTTCTGGGTGTACTGAAAGCTGTTTTTATTATGTCTTTTTTGTCCATTTCCACTTGGTGGTATCCTGAGGCGAGGTCTAATGTCAAAAAATATTGACATTTTCTCAGCTTGTCCAATATTTCTGTGTCGATTAATAATTTAATTTCAGCATGTGGTATTTCTATATAGGATAAAATTTGTGGATTAATATTATTTATAGTTATTACGTCTGATCGTATATGGTTCTGGCCAACTGAAAATTTGCGTATGCGTTTTCTTCATCATCCTCTTCGCAATTTTCATAAGGGTTGTGACTTTCGAAGTTTTCTGAGTAATTTGCTTCATTGTTTCTACTTGGATTCGTATAATTACTTGTGTCTTCGGATATAGCTTGATTATTAAAATCTTCTACTTCTTGGTGAAATAGTTCCTCAGAAGTGAAGTTTTATTTTTGGGTATAGTTGCGTCTAATTTGAGATATTTTAGTGTTCTGTCTGGTGTTACCAGATGGTTTCCATATGGGTTGGTTTGTAATAATTATTGGGGTTGTTGTTGTTATTCGTCATGGGTGCGTTTCTGTTAGAAATTACGTCCAATGCTTGCCCTGTTCGATTTGCATTTTGATTAAATGTGGGTGTAAATGTAGGTTTTGTAAAAGTCGAATTAAATGTCGGTTTGGGAAATAGTTGAAATTGATTGTTGAAATTTGTATTATTAAAGTTTGAATTATTAATTCTCGATTGATGAGTTGGTGTGTTTAATGATGCAAATTTGGGGTTATTTGTCTCTCTGCTTGTATAGTTTTAATTGGTAGGTAATTTTTGTTCACGTGAGGGTTGTATATCCTGTTTCTATAGTACATTAAGTTTTCTTTTTCTATAATTAAATTCATCGCCTTCTCTAAGTTGTGGGGATTTCTATATCTTATTTTGTCCAATAACCGCTCGGGTAACATGTTTATATACATGTCCAAAGCCATTTCGTCGTACATTCTAGTTTTAACTAACGTATGCGAGGGTTCGATCCTTCTAATTTCATCTTGGTTAAATTAAACTTCTAACATTTTGACATCGCATATCAAATTGATGCGGTGATTGATTGTTTTCCATTCGTAAGTTTAATAAGTCCCGTATCAGGAATTTTATATTGCGCTGGTCGCCGAAATACGCGATTAATATCTTTTTTTAATCCTCCCAATCTGTTCGATCATTTCTACTCGTTATTTGTGTTAGAGTTCTGCCCGTTAATTTACCCAGGATGTCTTAAAAGCCACACGTTTCTTTCAAGGTCCCCTTGTTTGTAAAAACTCTTTCGCATGCGGTAATGAATATGCCTAATAAAGCTTGATTACCATCGTACATTGGAATCGAATCCAAATATAACCTTAAGTTTTCAAAATTCATCTTTATAAATTATTTAGTCTCTGTTACCTTAGTAAGTTTCCACTAAAGTTATTTAAAGAATCACTTACTGCTACTTGGATTGTGTGTAATTATAAACCTCTGCTATAATTAAATCAATTTCAGACTTGCCGAATAATTGTCTCAATAAATGTGTATAATTATAAACCTTTGTTATAAACTCATCAAGTTCAGACTTCTACTGAATAATTCTTTCAGTAATAATTGTAATAAAAAATTGTACATAAAATGTGTATATAAAATTCTTTTGTTTCAAATCCTATTTCCTCATTTCAATATGCAATTGAAAAAAAATGGTAAGGAAAATAAACTATAGGTACTCACATGAATTTGATTGCCAGTTCCATTAGCCTTCCTTCTGTATTGGATTTGGTCGATTTTGTACTTCGTCCAATTTTTGTGTTCTTGTTCCAGTTAAGAATTGAAATTCACGGACACCAGTTCTTCGATTTTGGAATCGCTAGTGCCCTTCTGGAATTCGTTCTGACTGCGCCAGATAGGTTTTGGGCATTTGGTAGCTTCTTTTTAAAAAGTTTTGTCGCCAAAAACACTTCTATCAAATTTTATTTTTAATTGTATAATTACAAAAAAATGACTTATTTCTGTTACAACAACTTAGACGTTTATTTTCATTATACATTAATTGCAATTGACAAAAATACTTGAAGTTAATAAATCAATAATTAATAATGAAAAATTACGGTGAGTAGCTTGAACCACCAACAATGTTAAAGTTATGAAGTTTAAAGACTGACTGACGATCATTCATACAGTATTTATGAAGCTTCTGACCTCACTTCATCTTGTGGGAAAGTGCAGATTTTGCTGTCTGCAGTTGCTTAATAATAATTTTAATTAAGACTGCTTTATTGCAGTTCATTGTCTCTGCACTTGCAGTATCAGGTTGCGTATGGAATACAAAGTAGTCATTTCTTTTCCTATTTCTGATATGAACTCTGTTAAACTATAATTCATTTAATACAATGTAGTATTCTATTACTGAGACATAATAAATGCGTTTAATTTTATATACATTTTAATATGGGCGATATGTAACTGACCCCACAAATATGTGACTTTTCAAATTTTTTGTCAAGTTTAGGGGCAAATATCTCTGGTGAGGGACCTGATAAAAATTTAAAATTTATACACAATAAAGTACTATATGGTAGTAAACTATAGTAAAAATTTCGAGTTTGATATCCAACCGGAAGCAGAGTTACGAAAGGTACAACACTTAAGAAATTTGCACCTGATTACAACTTAATATATTTTATATAATTTTTAAAGTTATAAATTTTTGTTGAAATAACAGTGAAATGTAGAGGCGATACTCTAAACTGGTGAGGATTGAACTTTGTAAACATTAAGTGTTTGGGCATGAGAATAGATAACCTGGGTTTTACAATACCTATTAAGACTAGTCCATTCATACAGCACCTATGGCGTTAATTGCTCCCTTTCTAGTTACTAGTCAGTTTTGTTGGTGCAGTTATACTGCAAGGTGGTTCTCAGGTGACATTGTTAAACACATTGACCATGTTTGATTCTCACTGTAGTATAGGTGCCTATATTGATGAACAGTATCATAAAAGTGTTTATGGTATTATGGGCAAGGAATTAAGAGCTATTAGTGATTATGGAGAAGAAGATCAAAGATTGTTTTCTTTAATAGTGTGTTCTGAGGTTTTGACAAATCTGTAGGTACCATGAAGCAAAATATTTGAGTAAATATCATTTCTTTGGTCAATTATGCAGTGACCCTTTTCAAAGACACAAAAAGTTATTTCAAAAGGGTTGAAAGAAATTAAACTGGAACATGTTTCAAAGGCAAAACAGCTACCTTTTAACCTTCTGCCAGGTAAATCAGTATGACTTAATTGTTACTCTAAAATATTTGTGTTATTAAGTATTGATCCGTTCCGAATTGACCTGCATTTTGAAGAAGTTCTAGATTACTAGAACGGGTGGAATGGCTTCAGTGTTCCAGTAATCTAAAGAACCAAACTACAGGTCCATCCAAAGTAGTAGGGTCTTTAGTGAAACCAGACTAAGACAGTTCCCCGAAAGAGGGCAACAACTTTTTCAGTACTTAGAGTAGCAGAGACCATAGGGGTCGGTATGACATTCTATGACACACTACTGTTATGTGGAAGGCAACGGGAAACCACCACATTACCTCTCAAGTACACTGCCTACTTAAATTGCAAGTAACATGATGACATCCTCTGGGGTAAAAGATTCCAGAGTTAAAATAGCTCACCATTCGGATCTCCGGAAGGGGACTACTTTGGAGGATGTGATCGGATAGTTTAAAGGAAGAATAGGAAACATTTTGCGAGTCGGAGTGTGAAATATTAGAAGTATGAAGCCAGTAGGTAAGCTAGAGAACTTGAAAATTGAAATGGATAGGTTAGCATTAGACATAGTAGGGATCAGTGAAGTTCGCTTGTCAGAGGGGTTTTTTTTTGGAGTGGAGACTTTAGGGTAATTTATACAAGACTAGAGGAAGTAAATTTGGGTGTGGGTATAGTTATGTGAAAAAAGATAGAACATGTAGAAAACTATTTACAAAAGAACGGAGTACTGATGGTTAGATTAAAATCTAAACCGGTAAATACAGTAATAATACAAGTATACATATCCACTTCTAGCTTCAGCAAGGAAGAGCTAGGGGCGATCGACAAAGACGTCGGAGACATACTAAGATATGTAAAAGAACATGAAAATTTAATAATTATGGGGGATTTTAATACAGTGGTAGATGATGGTAGGGAAGGAGCGGTAGTAGGTTTAATTGGTTTAGGCACGAGAAATGACAGGGGAAATAGGTTGGTAGAATTTTGCGACAGTAAAAATTTAACCATCAAGAACACATTATTTCAATATTATGCTAGAAGACGATACTTGTTGAAGATGCCAGGAGTTATAGGAAGATGTCAAACAGATTACATTTTTGTTAGACAACGGTTTAAGAATCAAGTAAAAGACTGTGTGTGGCAGGCCGCCTGTAATAAATCGTAGTTATTAATTTAAAGTATGTTATTCCTGTTATATGATAAGTTTAAGTGTGTCGGGTAGTATCATTTTACATACATGAAGAGGTCAGGTGGTTGTGCGCATCGACAGATGGAAACGAATAGGTAGTGAAGGTAAAGCGTTCACCTGGTAAAGACTTAGGATTTTAGTAGAATTTTGTCGGAGGTAGATTTGGAAGAGTAATGCAAATCATGCATGTGTTATGATTGTATAAGATTACGCGCGTGTTATCAGTATAGTATAACTAAAACTAATTCTTGAAGTTGGTTTTAAGTATTTAACAATTGTGTATCGTGAAACACGCATCAAAGTGAGAAACATTATATTACACAAACGTGAGTCTCCGACTGTAGTCAGCTGAATTACAACGGGGTGTTATTTGCACTCCTTAATTAGGTTGAAGGTCGAGTGCTACGCTGTTAACTCCGGCGCGTGGAGCTGAAGAAGCCGGCTTGTCGTGGGATTTTGTGAACATTCATCACGCCAAAGGGTGAGTGAAATAAACTTGTGATTTATTACGCTTGATTTAAACAAAATATTATCATAACATTATTTAGGGTTCATGGTTTATTGTAATAGGCGGCTAGTATTAGATTAGTATTTGATATAAGGTTATTTCTTGTGTTATCAATGAAGAGTTTATTAAATTTGGCAGTTGTCTTTGACTGGAATTCGTGTTTTGTATCAATTATTAGTGTTGTAGGAGAACCCGATAAGTAGAATATTATTTAATATTTATGAACTAAATAGTTGGCGCCCTGGGATTACTTAGATTGGTTAGTATTTCTCATTAATCCGGTATAAAGAAAGAAGTCTTATAGCTCGAAGGTGGGGGAAAAGCCCCTGGCCTGCTACATGTGTAAGCTGCCTAGTAGCAGATATAGACAGTAATCACAACTTCGTAATTATGAAGGCCATTCTTAAATTTATAAATTTGAAAAAAGGAACAGAAAATGGCACTTTGACTTTGAGAAACTAAAAGATAAAGCTATCCATGGAAGATTTGAAAAAAAGTCAAATGAATTGCTGAAAGATATCGAGAATATTTATTATGACTAAGGAAGTAGAAACAGAATGGAATAACAAATCCAGCTTAGACATGTCAGCCAGAGATATTCTGGAGTATACTCAAAAAGAAAATAAGAAACCATGGATAACAAAGGATATTCTGAATCTAATAAAAGAAAGTCGAAAGACTAAACAGGAAAAAGGAAATATAAAGCCATAAAATGGGAAATTATTTGCAAATGCAGGAAAGCTAAATATCAATGAATTGATGAAAAGTGCAAAGAGGTACAAACTAAGATTGAAATAGGAAAGACAGACGAAGCATACAAACTAATTAGAATGTATTTTAGGATATAAAACCATATAGCAAAAATATAAGGGACGCGGGAGGAAATGTCATAGAAAATGTAGAAAAAGTGGATAGGTGACAAAAATATATAGGGAATTTATATGCAGGAGTGGACCTAACAGCATTAGAACAGGAATCAGAAATTGAAAAGGATGAATTGGAGTATCTATACCTAGAGATGAGTTTGAATTAGCATTAAAGGGTCTGAAAAATAGTAAGGCACCCGGTACAGATAAGGTGCAAGCAGAAACTCTAGAGGTGGATAGATGTGAAAATTTTAGAACAATAAGTTTGGTAGCACACGTGTCAAAAATAATCACTATATTTGTACAAAGACCAATTGAAAAACGAGCTGAAGAAATACTAGGAGAAGATCAATTTAGGTTTAGGCGAAACAGGGGAAGACGAGAGGCTATTTTAGCTCTAGGGGTGATAATGGATAAAAGAATAGAAAAGGGGAAAGCGTATATATATATATATATATATATATATATATTTACTACTCCCCTTTTAGTGGGTCGACCTATTATTTCTGTAATATCACGTGTCCTTACGTTGAGCGACCTATTTATTTTAATTGCTATAATACTAAATTAAATTATTGAACCACCATTTTAATCTTTCCTACAGCTTGTGATTATTTCCTCCTCCAGCTGTTTCTTAACGTTGCTATCAACTGGAGTTTATCATAAACAACTTTATCGACCAATGACAAAATTCAACAAGTTACCGCCTTTGCGGGTTATCTCTGCCCTACTTAATTTGTGGCTCCTCCTCTGTACTATTTCAATCTTATGACCTCGGCTAGCATATATTTGTAATTATAAAAATTCAGTAAGTTTGGATCCCATTTAATGAAACTAATGCTTTATGTACAGCTTTGACGTTATTTACAATACATTTTCAAATTAATTCACCTTTATAAATTTCATTTATCAACAACTATTTAATTTGTACTAAAACCCAAAGTCACCAAAGAAAACTCATTATCTTTACCAACAAATGTAGAATATTCTAAATCCGTTTTCTTATTATTATTTCAATACGTATTCAACCCTTTGTTGACTTGTTTACAAGCATATAATATTTAGCCAATTTGATATTAAAAATAAAATAAAATTCTTGTAGAAAAACAGATGCCTTATAACTAACAATCTGACCTGGTTTTATCTTTTTACGGAGCTTCCATTGAAATTAATCTTCCCAATTTTCGATTCCATTCAACTTATCACCATTATGGACCAACACCATTAAATTATAATTTTATACTTTAATCATTCTTGCCATAGACTTCAAATTGTAATTCGTTCACCCTATACTTCAAGATTATGTTCTTCTTTTCGCCTCGACATTTAAATTGTTTTATTGTAATCTTTCTTAACATCAAGCATTCTGGCCTATTTTCCTCAGACCTCGAAGCCCTATTATTTTTATGTCTTAGTTTACGATTAATTCATAAAAATAATCCTACTACGTTTTAAACGGTAATTTTCATATACACACTCATTTATTTCACTTTGTACCACTTGTTACGTATTATTCAGTATTACTGGCAATGCACTTGGGCCTTCATTGAGTTCAAAACTGACTTTCTTATCGCGGTGCTTGCTAATATAATTTGAATCCCACTGCATCCGTGGTGTGGTCTAGAACCTGTCGTTTGCTTGGACCAATCAAATAATTTCATTTCGAATATTTTCTGATGTAATGCTCTGCGTTCGTTCATAATGCCCACCTGCCTGCAGGTGTCTTCACTATCAACATGCTGTATTTTGATAGAATAGTCGCCTTTCCATAAACAACTGATGCAATTTTACTTTAAACTTTCATTGTTTACATGCGATTTACGCAATTTTTAATCATTTCTCTTATCAAAATGGTTAGATCTTTATACGCATTATATTAGCTACATGAAACTCTATTTTCACCTCCGTATTATTAATCGTCTGAGACTCTTTTTAATGCGTGTCTAATTATTCTTTATCATTTATATCCGTGCTTCCACTGAAAATATTCTTATGTTTACTTATTCAACTGAACACTATCTACAGGGTATTTAATCTTTACCATCCGTTTAATACGTATTTCTCATTCCCTCGCCAACTATCGTCTTCCTAGGTGTCTTTCCTGCAAAACTATTTCTACTTTGATACACAGGGTGTTGCCTACTTACTATCTACTTCAATATTTCGTGTACTTATTTCCTAGAAATAACTACAATTATTCTGCTGCCTATTCTAGGATTACTCATTCTCTAGTGACCTTCACTATGATATAAACAAACCCTTATCACAAGCATAATATATATATATAGAGGTTTGAATAGATCTGGAAAATGAATTTTAGGAATAGACGGATAGTACATAGCTTATACAAAGAACAAACGGTGGTAATAGAATTTGAGCAGGAATATAAAGAAGTTAATATTAGGAGAGGGTGAACACTATTTAAATTTCGTACTAAAACTTTAAAAAGGTAACCAAATGGCATTTGCTTAAACTAAAAGATAAAGTATCCATAAGATTTAAAAAGTCAAATGAATTGCTGAAAGATATCGAGAATTTTATTATGACTAAGGAAGTAGAAACAGAATGGAATAACAAATCCAGCTTAGACATGTCAGCCAGAGATATTCTGGAGTATACTCAAAAGAAAATAAGAAACCATGATAACAAAGGATATTCTGAATCTAATAAAAGAAAGTCGAAAGACTAAACAGGAAAAAGGAAATATAAAGCCATAAAATGGGAAATTATTTGCAAATGCAGGAAAGCTAAATATCAATGATTGATGAAAAGTGCAAAGAGGTACAAACTAAGATTGAAATAGGAAAGACAGACAAGCATACAAACTAATTAGAATGTATTTTAGGATATAAAACCATATAGCAAAAATATAAGGGACGCGGAGGAAATGTCATAGAAAATGTAGAAAAAGTGGATAGGTGACAAAAATATATAGGAATTTATATGCAGGAGTGGACCTAACAGCATTAGAACAGGAATCAGAAATTGAAAAGGATGAATTGGAGTATCTATACCTAGAGATGAGTTTGAATTAGCATTAAAGGGTCTGAAAAATAGTAAGGCACCGGTACAGATAAGGTGCAAGCAGAAACTCTAGAGGTGGATAGATGTGAAAATTTTGGAACAATAAGTTTGGTAGCACACGTGTCAAAAATAATCACTATATTTGTACAAAGACCAATTGAAAACGAGCTGAAGAAATACTAGAGAAGATCAATTTAGGTTTAGGCGAAACAGGGGAAGCGAGAGGCTATTTTAGCTCTAGGGTGATAATGGATAAAAGAATAGAAAAGGGAAAGCGTATATATATATATATATATATATATTATATATATATATATATATATATATAGGGTTTGTAGATCTGGAAAATGAATTTTAGGAATAGACGGATAGTACATAGCTTATACAAAGAACAAACGGTGGTAATAGAATTTGAGCAGGAATATAAAGAAGTTAATATTAGGAGAGGGGTGAATCAGGGATGCACTCTATTCCTATTAATTTTTAACTTATACATCGAAGAGGCAATGAATACTGTCAAATGTAAGAAGACATTTGAAATTATTATGTAGGGACAAAAGATTGATATGGTTAGATTTGCAGATGATATTGCAGTATTAGCATGCAGCAACGAAGAGCTAGAAGCTGCTCTTAATGAAATAGACACGTTCTAACAGAGAGATATGGTATGAAAATTAATAAAGGTAAAACTAAAGTACTAGTTTGCAAAGGAGAGGAAAATAAATTAAAAACTAGAATACAAATAGATAACGAGAACTTACAAGAGGTTAAGAATTTCTGCTACCTAGGAAACCAAATAACGCAAGATGGGAACAGCGTAAAATATATAAAACAAAGATTAGAATAAAGTCATGCTACATTTAACAAGAATTAGCAATTACTGTATTCAAAGACAACAAACATAGAAACAAGGAAAATATTGCTTAAAACATATGTGGGAGCACAGTACTGTACGACTGTGAAACCTGGATAGTAGGAGAAGCGAACAGGAAAAAGATTGAAGCCTTTGAAATGTGGTGCTAGGAGAGATAGGATGATAGACCACATACTAAGGCATGAGGGAATAGTGTGGAATGTATTAGAAGCAGAGATAGGAAAAAAATAGGTAGAGGTAGACCAGACCTAAGTTAGACTATTGCACACAGATAGTGAAAGATGTAGGCTGTGGGAATTTCAGGAAAATGTGCAAGCTAGCTCAGGGTAGAAATCAATGGAGGTACGGGTCCAATCAAATTCAAGATGTAAAATCTAATGACGAAAAAATAACTGTACTTAAACCTGATGATTATTATAAGCAACCACAGGTATTGGTTTTACAATACTCTCAACAAATGTTAATTGTGTAAAAGGATTTACTGGAAAACTATTAATTCGGCAAATGTCTAAGTGTTGGAGGATCCTTGGTAGCCACAGGATGCTTAACCTCCTTCACATACCATTGAATCTTGGTGAAATGGGGCATGTGATTAGGAAACAACCAAAGGGGAACCGAGGTGTATCTAGGTTGTGGGAATTTCAGGGAACGGTGTAGACTAATTCAGAATAGAAATAAGTGAAGGTACGCTTCCAACCAGCATCAAGATGGAAGATCTAATGACGAAAAAAATAATTGCATTTAAATCTGATGATTATTATAAACAAATACAGGTGTTGGTTCTGAAATATCTTCAACTAATGTTGATTGTGCGAAAGAATATATTGGATAACTATTAATTCGGCAAATGTTCAAATGTTGGGAGATATTGGTAGGTAGGTAGCCGCATGCTGCTTAACCCCCTTCACATACTACTGAATATCGGGGATCAATAGGGTATATATTTTCAATAATAGAAGGGGAACCGAACTGCATCTAACAAGAAAGAGCAGCGGCTATGTTAGAAGACAACAAATATAGAAACAAGGTGAAAATTGTTGAAAGCATATGTGTGGAGCACAGCACAGTACGTCTATGAAATAGAGGCAGCAGGAGAAACAGATAGAAAAATGGTAGAATCCTTTTGGAATGTTGTACTTCAGATTTATGAGGATGAAGGCATGGACAGACAAAGTTAATAACGATTATGGAAATAGTGGGGAAATAAAGATATCTGTGGAAAACAAAAAAATAGGAGAAATAGAAGGGCAGGATATGTTCTAATGGGTTTTTGGGGAATAGTGCGGGATATATTACAAGCAGAGACAGGAAAAAAGAGGTAGAGGTAGACCTAGATTAGACTATCGCGTACAGATAGTGAAAGATGCAAACTGTGTAAATTTCAGGGAAATGTGTAGGTTGGCACAGAATAGGAAACAATGAGGGTATGTGTCTAACCAGTTCCGTGACTGAAGACCTAATGATGAAACAATGATGATCATGAAAACTTTACTCTTCTTACCTGCAGAAAACTTAGGCAAAGTGGACGGTGCCTGGTAAGCTTATGGTCTGCTTCAAAGATAAGAAAACTAGACGCTTTTGCATGTATCTATGATGAACAGTGGTGGCTCAGTGAAATAGAAGACATCAGTTTGCAAATCAAGGACGTGTTTATTCACTTTTACCATCCAGCAGGACCAAGAACATCATTCAAAAAGTCAACAGGAAATAAAGTGTGGGTGAAACAAGAAACGTTCTTAGGAAAGTGATGTCAACAGGCTTAACAACGGTTACTGGTCGGTTACTTAATGTTGAGCGATTTCTTTAAGTTTTGTACCTTTGATAACTCTGCTCATGGTTAAATATCAATTTTGACTGTAATTTACTAACATACAGTATTTTATTGTGTGCAAATTTTAAACTTTATGAGATTCCCATATCAGAGATATTTATCCATGTTTTACACAAAAAAATTGAAAATTCGCATATCGGTGGGGCCCTGTAGTAGAAGGAGACAAGTATCAGTGTTCAATTGTGTGATCACGAAATTTCAGGCATAAAGAAACAAGATAGCCAAATGATGTAATTAACAAAGGAGTAGTCTAGAATGTGCAGTGAATAACAGTATTTGTTTCAGAGTTCTGTGACGAACCATAACTGAAATATAGGCCTTTCTACAAACTTCTAGAAATGCAACAAATGGCACACGGTGTGAAACAAAAATAGCTGTCATTTTTAAACAAGTCAATATAAAACTAAAAGTATATTAGTTTAATGCTAACCATATATAGGGGTTATCAGCTACAAAAAATAATTTTTTTAAAACGGTCAAGCAGCCAATTATTTTATTTCTGGACCACTTATGATGGATTGACTCATTACTGTTATTTATTAGCTTGTCAGTTCTCATATTATGTAAAGTTTTATGCAATTAAAACGTAAAAAACGGTAGCATGTCATTAAAATTGCATAAATTTAAACTAATCTTATTGTCAAAATAAAGTACAAACTACAATCATGGAAAAATGTTAAAACCAAAATGGTTTGACTGTGATACCAATCCTAGTAAAGCACCATAGAAATGGTTACATTGGTTTACAACTTTCGTGAGCTCTCTTGGTTGTGTCAGCGATCTTGAAGAAGAAGACAAACTGAAGCTACTGACCAATTTTCTTCGTCATAATGTCTGTTGATATATTGAGGTGTATTTGGTATGATGATTTTAAAACATTGGAAAACTTTTTCTAAAACCCAAGAATGAAATATTCGAAGGTATAAGTTAAGAGCTTATCACAGCAGGTTGCCTACCATTAGCTGTAAAAGTGCGGGTTGGTGTGAGGTAGTGTAGGGTGGGACGAAATGTCGAGATGCAGATATTTATTAGAAAAGGATCTGAAGTACAGTACTCCGCCTACTTGGTTTATGAAGTACCAGGGAGCACATATAGACGGCAGTGCTGTGGAACTTATTAGTCCAGTTATAAACCTCGCAGATATTTTAATTATACATATTCTCTAACATTATAACCAGTGAAAACTTCTGAAATTCCGATATCCAATGTAAAAAAAATTATTAGGGAACAAAAAATTATAAGATTTAACATTCCTACAGTTGCATTGCACAGTTATTTTACAATTTCTAATATGCCATTGACAAAGCTGTTACATTAATTAGTTGGCCAATAAATGGAAAAAACAGAATAATGGTTTAAACATATCTCTAATAAAAATGATTAGGTAAAGTGTCAAGTGGGTTTTGATTACAGTTTGTGAAAAGCTACAAATGTTGGTTTCTTTTCTCATCATACCTTCGATTCCTTTATCATTTTCTAACGATGAAATAATAAACAAAGTGGCCGCAACGGTCAAGTATGTTTTATTTCAGTGTTTTTTTGTACAATTAAAAATAGATATAAATATAAAATACAAATTTTCAATATTTTTACATTGCTATTACATATTTGAAATTGTACTGGATCGGACACAGTAAACATTCCTCTAGTAGAATAAAAATGCATGTCTTGCATTTTTAAGTAGTTCAAAGTTTGTTTTGCTTTTATTCATTTACGTTTTGCATGCAGATTATCAAATTTTGTTCCATCACAATGGCATATGGGAGTTTGTGAATGATGAATTTGTACTATGATCAACAAAATGCATACTTACTTAGTACATTTTACGATATTAGAGAAGTTTGAGGGTAAAAAAACTTAACTAAACATGGTTTGTAAATTTTAATTAACCGTAGTAATTTTTATCACATTATTCTTTATTACTGCACAAGCCTAAATATGAGCGAAATATTACTGGTGGCTTTTTAAATTTATCCCAAAACATTAATTGAACTTGGGCATAAAAATTAAACCATTATGTGTTTATTGTTTTTTACAAGTCTTATACTACATTCATTCTTTCACCATATTACAAGCCAATTTTTCATCAACTATATAGTACATTATTTCAAATTTTTAAAAAAAAATATAGAACACTATTGCTATGCCGTCTTTCATTATCATTTACCTCAAAACTGGGGGAATACCAATTACCTACTTCACTAAATAGGAAGCCCAATAGAAATTTATATAATTCCAAGGTTATGAAGAACAACTTATTTCTATAATTCCTGTGGCGCTAAATAATATCCTTAATGGTAGTTATAAATAGATTTGCGAGCAATTACGACTGTAGTCGAAACCTCGCATAAGGACTGTTTAATCTCAATAGTATAGCATTTACTGTATGTTTGTCGTGTTTTGTTTTGTATAGCATGTATTCAAACCATTTCTGTTTTACATAGTGTGAGACTTGAAAGTTCTGAATTTTTCCACGGCAGCACATTGCAGGTGAATTTTTCTAAAAAATACTATTTGATTTATTCGATAAATAAAGTGAATTGTAGTGTGCAATTTTGATAAAAATTTATAAAAATTATTCACACATTTGGAAAAGTTACTGGTTTTGTTTAAATCGCTCTATTATCAGCAAAAAAAAAATTTCTTTTTAGTTAAAAAAGACTTAAATATATTTCCCACATAGACAATTTTTTTATAAGTAACTTTTATTAAAACTGTTTTTAATGTGAGTGCTTAATAGGAAAGAAATTTGGATCTCTAGAAATTTCAAGATGACCACTACTGTGATGAGCTCTTAACTGCATGCAAGCAATAAGCTCATGAAATTGTAAATAATTTCTTCCTATCTTAAAGCAACATAGTAAATATTGTGGATTTAAAGCAATCAAGGCAGAAGAGAATTGTAACGATTATATCAGGGATGCATTTATAAGCAGTTTGAGTTTGTAGCAACACAACCCTCACTCAAGCTTTGTTGCTTGAATGTACGCAAAAGTATGATAAAAGCTTTCATTCAACCCTTACATCTAGGTGCCCTACCCGAAATATTCTGTTTTGGAAGAAGCATGGCCTAACTCTCAACAGTACAATGTCACGTTTATCTCATCTAATAAAGGTTGTTCATGTTAATTTTACGATGATATCTCAAAATTTAAAAACGCCTTGTCGCGGCTATGAACTTATTTTCCATGAATATACAAAACTAATGAATTCTGTGGATCTTAGACTTTACATTTATTAGAAGTCAAACGCAGTGGTGACGTTTTCCTGATTACCTCATACATTGAAAGCTATTAAGAATGAATGCTTAAGCTTTAAATCCTCAATTTAGGAAATGTGGATAAAGTGTGATTCATATTTATTACTTTAGATGTTTTAAAAGAGATTTATTTAAAAATTTGCGTTTTGAAATAATACGTAGGTTATTGTTTTAAATTAAAAAATACGATATAGGGATATTATTATTACAATATGCAATAATTATAAAACTTTCTGGTATTTAAAAATTATTAACTCGTACTGAAACTAAACTAAATAATGTTAAAAATAAAAACTTTTATTGGTTCTTGAGCAATAAAAACTAAGGATATGGAACGCAATCTGTTGCTTACATAATTTTAGAAAATATGGCCCTAATCAGTATTTTCGTCACATCACTATACACAATAAATACTGTTCTCTAACCATGGAAATCAAATACGTATAAGTTTTGATAGCCCGTCTCTGTGCTAAAGTTGAGAGGCGAGGATCGATCGCTTTTCGGGGTTTGCGTCCGAGGGGTTCGGAGTTGGGGGCGCGGGCGCGTCGTGGTCCGGTGGAGAGTTTTTGCGTACGTTGCATAGGCTGGTTTTTATTGTGAAAAACCGATAAATGGGAGACAAATAAAGGTTTTCCCGGAAAAGATTAATCTGCGGCAATGTACTCGTTTACGTGTTAAAAAAGCTTGAATCCCTCAAAAATTTCCTATCTCACAAACCGAACGAGCCATGCGACGAGGTCGGCAACAGGTCGGTTAGCGTTGGTACGAGAGAGAAGAAAGATCGAGTTGGTTTCCAAAATTCGTATTTGGGTGCTAAAAAATATCTAATATATACCAAACAACACTATCCATATCCTAAAATCTGAATTATTAACAGTTTGCAAGCTGGTACTATGGTATTTTCTTAAAACAGTTATTAAAATTTGTATAATTGATTTGAGAAACGTCAAACACATGTAACGAAAGCCAGCGAAAGCGAACGAATATGTACCTTCAAAATCTATGATTACACATTTCTTTTCAAATTTCTCAAATTTAAACTTATAAATCATCTAATATTTAAGAGAACCGATAATTGATTAAAATTATACGAAAACATCGCTTTTTAATATACACCAGCTATTTATTTGTAAAATAATTACATATTACATTTGACGTTTATTTATGGAGTCGCTCGAACAATTACAATAGACCGTGATTTATTCCTAAGACGATGTATTTCTTATGTGGCGTTATGCAAAGCAAGTATATAACCAACTCGATTTCAATAAACATCACCCTGATAACGCAAGCCTAACATCTCTGGCTACGATCGTAACTCCGACGGTTCGATTCCCAGTAAAATTCATTTTTTAAATTTAATTTTATGTTGCTTTTTAAAACATGCAATAGCATTTATTTAACAACATGCATTAAATAAACCAACACATTTTTTTTTTCATATGCTTCAGTGCGATCTACAATCTCTAATTTGTGAATTATATTTGCTCAAAAACCATTTGCAACGTTTTACTTTTCCTAAAATTGTTCAAATTATGGAAACGTGTTTGCTTATGTATTAAAGAAGTTATGGTCATTTGAAATTTTCCGATCTAAAAACACAAACGTGCGGTGCGACAAAGCCAGCAATAAGTCGGTTAGCGTTGGTGCGAGAAGTAAGATCGAGTTGGTTTCCAAAATTCGTATTGGGCCTCTAAAAAATTTCTAATATATATCCATAAACACTATCCGTAGTCTAAAACCTGAATTGTTAACAGTTTGCAAGCTGATACTATGGTATTTTATTAAAACATTTCTTAATAATAGGATAATTAATTCGAGAAACGTCAAAAACAGCTAACGATGACTGGCATAAACCTACGAATGTGTACCTTCAAAATCTCTAATGACACACTTTTTTCAAATTTGTTAAATTTAACATTATAAATTATCTAATATATCTTAAAAGTAACGATAATTGATTATTATTTTACGAAAGCATCGCTTTTTAATATACACGGGCTATTTATTTTATAAATAATTTATTATTAACTTTGGCGTTTCTTTACAATCATAACCGATCGATTACAATAAAGTGCGAAACAGAACGATCGAGTTGGTTTCTACATTTGGTATACGATCCCTAACAAATTTCTAATCTAATATGTACTAAAAACCACTATTTCCATCATATACTAAATTATTGACCGTTTGCATGCAGGTTTTCTTTATAATTTTTATTGCAATTTGTGTAATTTATTCGTGAAATGTCAAAAGCAGGTTACAAACATCGGCGTACAAGCACGGGTAGGTATTATCTAAATCTCTGTTGACACACTTATTTTACACATTTATAAAATTAAACCATAACAATTGTGTAATATTTCTTTATAGCACTGATAATTAATTCTAATTATAAAAAAATATCTCGTATCAATATGCACGGTCTATTTTTAACAAATACCTTCTGATGTGGCGTTTTGGAATCTAAACATACAACAAATCATATTCTTATGAGCGTCAGTCCCGGTGACGCAACGTTAAGATATACGCTTAGGACTCTCATGGTTCCGGGTATGATGCCCAATTACAACGATTTTTTTAAATATTTTTTAATCGAATATTTAACAATAAATTGGATCTAACATACACAAAAATATCCAAACACAATTTATATACGCTCTGATAAATCAAAAAACAACACACGGGGTTTTCGATTTTAAGTATAAAATTTTTTCTAAAAATTACTTATTATACACGATTTATTCTTAAATGAAAAAATACTACACTCCTTGCATTCGTTTGGTATTTATTTATTTATTTGAATCCTTTTCTTTACTTGGACAATTTTTGCGTGCGTTGCATAGACCGTACACATTTTTAACTTAAGTATTCATAATCACAAATACAAATACTTCTTTGTGTTAGCCATTAACAGCCTCTACAAACGGAAAAGCTAACGTAAGGGCCCCTTTGGTTTAGAAACACCGGAATATTTAAATCAGTTTCAAATTTACGTGTAACATACTATTCAGAGTATTGTTTACATTTCAGCTTATACTTTATCCAACGGCTACTTAAAGCACTTCTATAACTTTTTACTTTTAAAACAACCTCAAATATCGAAAATATAAGATACTACTGTTTATTAATTTTGAAAAAAGAAAATTTATTACAATACGAATTATCATATGCAAGTATCTTAATATATCTCCAGTACATTCATTGCACGTGAATTAAACTAAAGCGATCATCTGATTTCGATAACTTTGACAGATCAGGGTGCATGCAAAAACATGACTTCAGATGTTATACAAAGTTGATCTAGCGTTTTGCAATTCTGCTTACTATAGTCGTTTATTTAACCAATGCAATTGATATATTTGGCGTTTTTATATTTGCATTACTAATTTCACACTTTGAACAAGAATATGCAACTGATATTCTTCACTTTGCTAAAAAAAAAACCCTTCAAATAGTATGTTTGTAAAATACTTATAGGCTTTACTTCGATTATTTACATTGCTTACAACTTTTGTTTGTGCACTTAATTATGCATACTGCTGTTATAAAACATGACTTTATTAGTATTCCTACAGAATTAATTTTTGTTTTTCATTTTTCTGAATTGTTCTACTACATTCTAAATTGTTCCACTACATTCTAAATTGTTGTAAATTGTTCTAAATCGTTCTAGATCGTTCTAGATTGTTCTAGATCGTTCTAGATCATTCTAAATCGTTCTAAAATTAAAACTTACAAAAACATGTCATATTTCTTAATAGTTGTTATAATTAATTTTAGTTATAAAAAAGTATCGCACATTATTATACGCGGTCTATTTTTTTAAAAAATACCTTCTGATGTGGCGTTTGAAATTCAAACATACAACAACTTATCTTCCTCTAAACATCAATCCTCGTAACGTATCGTTAAGTTTATACGCTTACGACTCTCATGGTCCTGGGTTCGATGCTCAATTCCAGCACTTTTTAAAAAATTTTTAATCAAATATTTAACAACTAACAGGATCTAACATACGCAAGAATTTCCAAACACAATTTATATACGCTCTGATAAATCAAAAAAACAAAAGCAACACCAGGGTTTTCGATTTTAGGTATTGGACTTTTTCTTAACATTGCTGATTTTACGCTATTTATTCTTAAATGAAAAAAGAACTAAACTCCCTGCATTCGTTTGGTATTTGTTTTGTTTTTTTTTTAAAATACATTTCACTACATTTGCTTTAACATACATCAACCGTCAAGAATATAAAACAAACATTAAAACAACGGGTACACATTTCCAAATTAAGGATTCCCAATGACAATTATATTGCTTTTTCCATTATAATGCCCTATATTTAAAAATACATTTGAAATTGACATTTTGAATGGTTGCTTCAATTTAAACTGGCGAGAGCTAACGTACATAAACAAAACATTATTGTATACAACGATCCTAATGACGTTGCTATTACGATACCGGCTACAGTGCACTAAGAACAAAATTCCTTGCTCTGATAAATATATTTTTTTAAACATTTTAAAATGATACACGGCTCTCTGATTTTATATTTTCCTACTTATTCAATGGAATCTACTAGCGTGAAGTAGTCTTGGTCGAACCAATTCCACGAAGTTTTCTTTAACAAAGTCAACTAGGGCGAAGTGGTCTTTATGCGATCAACTCTCAGGAGTCATTTTAACATACTTCTCTACGACGAAGTGTTCTTGATCCGATCGACTCCCCGGAGTGTTTTCGACAGTCTACTAAGGCGAAGTGGTCTTGATCCGATCGACTCCCCTAAGTGATTTTGACAAAATCTACTAGGGCGAAATGATTTTGATCCAATCGACTCTCTGGAGTTATTTTGACAAAGTCTGCTAAGGCGAAGTGATCTTGATCCGATCGACTCTTCAAAGTGATTTCGACAAAGTGTATTAGGGCGAAGTGATCTTGATCCTTTTCTCAGAGGTTCCAAGTGGTTCCCAGTGAATCCCAGTGGGTCCTTGGTGGTTCCCGATGGTTTCCAGCAAAGAGGGCGGGGCGTAAAGAGGGCGGGGCGAAAAAGTGCGTGGCGCGAAGAGGGTGGAGCACAAAGAAGGTGGCGCGGAAAGAGGGCGGCGCGCAAAGAGGACGGCGCGCAAAGAGGGCGGGGCGCAAAGAGGGTGGGTCGTAAAGAGGGCGGCGCGCAAAGAGGGCGGGGCGCTCAAAATAGTCCCGTAGGGACTACAAACCGCTTCTAGTTCTTCATATAAAATCACTATCTTAAATAGCAAAAAGTTGAATATTGTCTTCTTAGTTTAGAACTCCCTAAAACCAATGATATGCAACATCAAAGGTAACTCTCATTTTTTATCAAAGCGGGACAATTGACTTATCACCATATAAGTCACACTGGTATTAAAGTAGCTTTTATATAACATTCAATATCAAATTTACGCGAATTTAATCACATATCAGTCTGTAAATTGCTATATTTAATCAACTCTTATAAAAACATTTTCAAATATTGTTATTTATTATACAAGGAAAAAAAGTACTAGATTTTAGTTCGAAGTGTGTTTGTCTCCCTACCTGAAGCGGAGGGAGACAACACCGAGAGTTAAAATCTTACATTTTTACTCGTGTATAATACACTATTTTTTTCTGTGACAGACAAAACGATGATTTAATATTGAAAAAAATATTACACTATATTAATGTCAAAAAATCAATCGATGTCAAATTTGAAGCTTCAAACAAGTAGGCTGTTGTACTTATAGGGACAGTTAGACTTGCGTTGCTAAGGAAACCCTTAAAGTAGTCAAATATTTGTCAATTTAATTCTGCGAGTGGTTTCAAAAATTGCTTACTTAAGTTATATCGCTTGTTTTGAACACAACGAAGTATGATACGATGTTATGTTACACCCGAATGTTACAAGTGTGAACTCGGCTTTAAATTAAATATCTTTGTGTTCTTACTTATTTGCACATACCCGGGAAAAAAGTACTAATTTTTCCCAGGGAAAAAAGTAAATTCATAAATAGTGACATTTTGTTACCTGTCAAGATACATTAAATGTCAAATTTTTTTCCGTCACAGAAAAAATCTTTATTTACACATTTAATTTCAAATAAGGTAAAATCGTTTTCCAAATCCCAAACTATTCTGTTAAGAAATACACAACACACGCTTAGTATGTAAATGTTAACATTTAATTGATCTATCTGGCAGATTTCGAAACCCTGCTACGAATTAAAGGTATAATTTATGTAAGTGGCTGCGGACATGTTAGTAATATCCTTTTTATTAAAATAATATCGGTGTCTTGCGTTAACTTCGATAATCACATATGGTGGAGAAAGTGAACGTGTAAATTTGAGCAAAGTTTATAAAAGCAGAACCTTAAAGTACTTACCAGTAATAACTTCAAATTTAAGTGGCGGCAACAGGACGAGGAACTGTTGACTCTTGGCTGAACTCAAACGTTAATATGTTTATATCACTATAGCTACGATCATACCAGCCTGTTTACAACAACTGCTGCAGCACACCACAACACAAAGCACTTGAAGGTTAATTGCGGTAAAAAGCATAAATTATGTTATTGAACAGTGATTTAACTGCAGTGGTTTAAGTATTAGTCCAATAACACTTTTCACTAAAGGTTCTATTCAAGAATTGTAGATTGTAGAAATTGAATGGGATGAAGGAATTTCTAATAATTTTGTAAAATGAAAAATAATTTTTTTCTGATGTATCAGAGATTTCCAGAATTTACATTCCTCAGCGTTATGTGTGTAACAGAGTTACATGTTTTTGCTAATTTGTCAGAATTGGGATACATGGCAATAATTTATGTTTGTGGCTTTTCATTTTGGTAATTTTTGTGTTTATTTTTTTATATATTTCACTTATAAATACAAACTGTTCATTTCAGCGATGAAGATACTGGCAATCCGTTGGTATCTGAACTTCAGGATGACTTTGAACCTGATGAACCAGTTTTTTCAAAAGCTAATGCTTATATAAGGCCATCAGAGTCTAAGGTTAGTAATTGTTCCTTAAAACGGCCAGAATATCAGAATGAAATTGAAATTGATAAAACGCTACCTGAAGATTATGAAATGAAACAAACAAATGATGAATTTGACTCTACGATAAATTCAGAAATTTCTGAAATAACATCTGAAGCATTTGATACATGGATGGCTAATGACACAAAATGGCGGAGATCGCCTGAAGGTATTTAATAATTATATTTTGAAAGGTAGTAATAGTTTAAGAATAGGTGGTGAAGATGTCTCTGCTTTAAGCCAAACTTTAGATCATAGTGGTAGTACAGCATATGATGATAGCAATAGTTTTACTTCGTCAAATGTGCATATGGAATTACTCTCATCAAAACATCACAGCAATGCTTCAGCCAATATGAGTGCCAATAGCGATAGTGAGGGTGCTTCAAGTCATAATTCAGTAAGAAAAGACAAAAAGAAGGAAAATGAGAAGGTTAAGTAATTACTTGCTTATTGTTTGTGTTGTAATAAACTCATTTATTGCAGGCGGACAAAAAACATAAAAGTAAAAAATCAAAAGATAAAGATAAAACTGAAAAAAGACTTAAAAAGCGATCGCGTGAAGAAAACTCTTCATCACATTCACGCAAAGATGAACTGGAAGAATTTTTAAATGGTTCAAATAGCCCAATTGCAGATTCTGCTTATGAAGCTATTTAGCATATGCCTTTTTTAATTAAATATAGATACAATTTGTAGTCATAGCTTCCGTAACGACTTAATATTGATCTGTTTTCTTTTGTTAAGTTTAACGTTAGATATTTTTATTTTAAGTTTTATTTATTGATCATAGTTATTGCCATCTATTTTTTGTACTTTTTATAAAACATATAATATACAATGTTAGATAACGCATAATTAAATTGTAGTTTGTATATTTAGAATTAATAGTTATTAACATTGAAAACTAATCTGGTTGCACTTCTGTGCGATTTTAATAGCAGCACAAACTCATTTTGCTAATCTAATATCGTCTAAGGTACATTGTAACTGCATGTTCTTTTGATACTAAATGAATATATTATTGTTATATAAGATACAATAAAGACAATACTAGACCTATTTTTTCATGTTTTATGAAACTACCGAAATTGTTTGTATTTTGTACTTGTACGAATTAATGCATGCTCTTAAATTTTTCCTCAAATTGTTTTTAAAAAGTGCCAAAGAGTTAAAAAAGTCAAATTAAAATACAAAGGTTACACAAAAAGTAATATACATCATTGTTTCTTCTGGAACAAAATTTACCCACAAAAATTCTTATACCTCTGTGGACTTGCAGATTTTTAATACATTAGCATAGCCAATTATTTGTTACGGGTATTTGAAGCATTAGGCTTTAAATTTGGAATTGCTCGAAAGAGGAAGGAGTCCCATAACAATATAGCGATGCACCAGTCAACTACAGTGGTACGGGAGTGGGTCCCTATGGCAGAAAATGGAACAAAATTGAGTAATGATCAAATTTTACCTAGATGCGATTTGAAACTACGTTATTACTAGCACTTACCGTTAGGTATTCCATGTGTCAAGTTTAAAGAGCACCAATTACGTTTAGTCTATTAAGATTTCCTCTGGACGACGAGTAACCGAGGGGATTTTTAACTACGGAGTATTTTTTGGTGAAATGGATTTCCTTACAGAAAGTCACTCGTATGTTTGAACTAATAAAACAAATTTATTTATTTATTTATTTTCAGTACATTACAGATTTATAAAAAAATCCAATCGGCACTCAACAAATTTAAACATATAACAAAGGTTATAAGAAATTTACAAATTGCTATTAAGTAGCCTTTTCAGACTATAAAGTTATATGAAAAATGTCTATATGCACATAGTCGGTATTAGCTGTCATCATTATGCGGTCTATAACGGCCTGCTGCCCGTAGTTTGTCATGAAAATTTAATAAAAATAAATTATCAGAGCGAGTAATCTGATGTTTTACATGGAAATTCAATTTTGCAAGCAGGGCATCGCAATCAATCAAGTTGTTAACAATTTTAAATACAAATATAAACATTCCTTGTTTTCTTCTTGTTTGTAACGATTGGAGACCCAGTAATTGCAACCTTGCTCTCGGAGTAATATGATCACTTGTAAAGTGTATTTGGTACAGAGCAAATTTAGCGAACTTAGACTGCACCCCTTCAATGCGATCGATGTGACATGAGTAAGATGGTAACCAAATTACAGAGTTATACTCAAGCAGACTTCTAATCAAACCTGAGTAAAGTGCTTTTAAGGCTTTCATGTTGCGAATGGCTCTACAATTTCTTTTGATAAAACCCAAAGCTCTGAGGGATTTGGATACTATAGCGTTGATGTGGTCTCTAAAGGTTATTTTAACATCAAAGGTAATTCCTAAGTCAACTTATGGAATGACTATTAATACTATAATTGTAGTTAGGAATTGTGCATGTATAAAAACGCATAATTTTACATTTAGAAATGTACAACTTTAAGAAGTTTCCATCGCAGTAGGTCACAAAATTATATAAATCCCGTTGCATTTTGAAGCAATCCGATTTTGAATGTATCACCCTGAAAAATTTCAAGTCATCGGCATAAAGTAACACCTGTGAACTCTTGAACATTGACACAACATTATTGATGAAGAGCAAGAATAAAATCGGACCCTTGCAGAACCCCTGAACCTACTGTTATCTCTCTAGATGAATATTTCCAATTTTCACACATTGAGTTCTACTTTGCAAATAGGATTGAATCCAAGATAGATATAAACCGTGTATACCCAACGCTTCTAGTTTCAACACAAGCAGCTGATGGCAAATACTATCGAATGCCTTACTCAAATCGTAAATGACATTGATCTGATATCCAAGTTCTATGTTCTTAGTTAAATATTCGTGAAATACAGCAAGATTAGTTGCAGTATAACGGCCTTTAAAGAACCCATGTTGCTGAATTGCTATGGTATGTTTAAAATTTCTGAAAAGTTCATCTGTGATTATCGATTCCATAATTTTAGATAGTATGGACAGCAGTGATATGCCTCTATAGTTACCAACATCCAACCTATTTCCAGATTTGAATATGGGAAATAGTGTTGAGATCCAAGACTTGGGAAAAGTACCAGTGTCAAAGCTACGCTGAAATAATAAAGTAATAGGTTTAACCAAGGATGCGCTGCAGTTTTTCAACAGTACCGGAGGTATACCATCTGCCCCACAGCTCTTATTACAATTCAAAGCAGATATTTTTTCCTGCACCTCGGCGGTGGTAAATGTATGGTGGTATAGGCAGTTGCAGTGTTGTGAGTATCAAAGTTAAACACCGGAATGATGGCATGCACTGTATAAGAACTTTCCAAATGTTCAGCAAATGCATCAGCTATAAGTTGAACATCATTTAGTGCACGTTCTTTGTAGATCATCTGCTGAGGAATACCATTGTTATTCTTTAAAGGATTAATAAATGACCAGAAGTATTTAATACTTGTAGGTATTAAAAGTTCAGTATCAGACAAGAATTTTTTGTAACAGTGATTGATAAGAACTTTAGTTTCTCTTCGTAAATTTGAATAAGCGTTATAGTCATTTATGGATTTTGTGTGTTTAAATTTTTGATAGAGTTTATTTTTCTTGTTAATTTGTCGTTTCAGTTTTCTGCTGTACCACTTTGGGTATTTAGAAGTAGCGTTAACTTTCCTAGGAGTGTATTTATGCAAACCGTCATAAATAACAGAATAAAAGGATTCAATAGCTGCGTTAATGTTCTTACATCGATCAATAAATGACCAATCGTGAGCGTTATAGAAATAATTCATCCTCTCAAGATCAGCCCTCTTAAAGTCAAAATTAAATTCAAACTCCTTGTTGTTATTTTATAAAAATGAAATGGAAATTATATCAACTAACGCTTTCAGTGGCGGATGGTAAATATCAACTTTACCTAGGGGAGTGGAGGTAGCACGTATTTTAACATTCAAAGAATCATCACTAAAAAGCAAGTCTAGTAGGTTATTCTGAAAGTTAGTTATGTGGTTCCGTTGAAGAAGCTCCAGGTAATACATATTATCTGTGAAATGCTCTTCTTTACTAGTGAGGTGACCACTAGGGGCTAAGAAGTCATCATCTTGAACCCAGGTGATTCCGGATAGGTTGAAATCACCAATAATAAGCCGTTTAGCGTGTGGATATTATACGTGGATAGTTTCGGCTGTATTTATAAAAGCTTGGTACACCTGTATCTCAGCACTAGGTGGAATATAAACTCCACAAATAATTAATACTTCCCTTTCTAAGGTTAACATAATCCAAAGATCTTCAAATAGTAAACTGTTACTGCAAGAGAGTAGAGTAGACTGTATAGATGTTAATACTGCAATCAATACTCCACCACCGCGCTTACAGGTAACTAAGTCGTATTTTCTGTCATTGCGGTAGACATCATAATTATTATGTATAAGTTCATTGCTATTAAAATCTGCAGAAAGCCAAGTCTCACACAAGATCAAAATCTTAAAATTGCAATTTAAAGTAGATTTATACATTTCGACAGTTTTAGTTCTGACTCCACGAACATTCTGATAATACAGAAATAAAGTTTGTCTAAAGCATTGCTTTGAACCAAGAGCATTTCCATGGGCAAATTGCTGTGGTTGGTCTTTAGTACGAGCTGGACTTAAGTTGTTGGTATCGTAGACTTTGACACTTGAAAATTTTGGTTGCCTGGTTTTATTATTGTCCATGTATTTTCTAACAGCAACACCGTTAAGCCAAAAGGCTGAATTCATTAAAGTAGATATATAAGTTGAATTGACTGAGACTGAAAGAACTATAGCTATTTGCGAATTCAATTGTTCAAGTTTAATATTTGGTGGTGTATCAACGTTTAAATGATTATGCAACTTATTTGTTATGTAGTCCATTATCTTTTGTTCATTAACAGATGGATTCACTCTAGTCAAATGTAATTTGGAAGTTCTAAACCTGCGAGTAACAGCCATGAAATCATCAATGGACTCACCGTCTTGCTTAAATCTATTCTAAAATAACATTTGAACATTTTTTGTGAACAAAGAGGAGTAATACATTTAAATGTACTTACATAGAGATATTCTTATAGCAATATACATACAATAAACAAAGATGGTAAAACTCATTGCTAGTTCATTCTTAATGTTTCTAATCTTTATGGTTAAGTATCAATTGCAATTGAACTCGTAATGTTCATACTTTATGTTCTTACAAATGTAACACTACACATTTGTCAGTACTTTTTATATCTGTAATTCTGCAAAAAGTTAACTTACAACCTTCAAGTGACAAAAAGTCCATCGAAGCCAAGAGATTATCCTTCAGGGCATTGAAATTCAAACTAATTTGCCGGGAAGCAAGCCATCCCAATAGACTTCAGTGTTTGCAGGTTGTCGAAAATCCATAGTTAACTACGTGGACCCCATTTATTACTCCATAATCTGTGGGGTGTGTACGACAAACTAAACCGTTTTTTCTGTTCGATCACACATATTTGTATTGATGACTTGTAATACATTCTTTAGTGCAAGTGGTTGTCTAGCGAGGTTATTATTCTCACTTTTCTCTGCTTCAGAGGGGTATGCAATATATTCATTTAACACGTATAAATGCCTGACCATTAGGGTTTCTTTTTGTTAATAAGGTGTAACGATGGTGTAAATGAATACATTGTACTGTATAATGATGTCTGATGGCAATTTAATCTGTGGTTCCATTAACTCATTCGTTTTTTTGTCTGTATTTAACAACATTGTAAAAACTCGAGTTTTATTGCATCTTGCATACATGTAACTGATATCTATAATTAGGTTAGTGTATTATTAAATGGAACATTTTTAATGAATGGTTCACAAAGTTTTCTTAATTTTTTTTATGAGAAACGTATTGAAGTCTGTTCCTTTTTGGTGGTTTTAAAATGTAAATTCACTACAATTGTATTATATATAATTATTAACAAATTTACATGTAATTACATTTCCCTCAGGCGGCAAATGCGCTTCAAATTATAAGAGCTGCGCTTACCACGTGGATATCCTGATACCGCTACATCTCTAGTCTCGTGGGAATGGCTTTCGGATGTCCACTTGTGTGATTAACGGCACATCTCTTCGACGAAGCGCTGGTAAATTGTGTAACGATAACAAGAAAAAGGTAAGAAGGAAAATAGATCACTTCGCCGACCGTCAAAACACTATAAACGCGTCTACACTCGAGGAAGGTCAGTAGTTTCGACACATTCGCTCTTACGAATAATCATTTCCCCTCTAAGAGAGGTTAAAGTTCAAATGCAAAACTGCTAGGTACGGCTGCGTGTTATGCATGAGAACCGCAATCCCACTGCTTTCCCAAACCACAAATCATTAGTAAATATCTGGACATACGTGAGAACCAAAGCTTTGTGTGGCTTCCACATAACGCTTATATTAAACATGATTAGTACTGGAGAATTTCCCGTGCAGGGTTTAGAAATCCCTTGAAGCTAACTAAGACAATAAAAAATAAAGCTTTTTATAAAAAAAGTGTAACAATTGCCTTAGAGCTCCAAAAAGAAAAAGGTCTCTTACAGGAGCTCACACATCCATGGAAAACTTAAATTTGTCTATAGGTGCCACCTGATTTTTTTAACCGTAGCAAGATTTGCGATACCAGGAAAGGGAAATAAGCAGTCACCCGATTTTAAAGCTTATTCAACCCTAGTGCGCACAGGTCTTGTTTGCCGCTATACCAACTGCATGAATTTAATTGGGAGCATGACACTCGCATACTTAAAGCTATAGTTCGTTTGCTTTAACTTTAGGATGACGTCAAATGTAGGATAGTAATAAACTGTTGGCAACTGTATGCAAATGAATACCTAGAATTCCGCTTGTAAGATACTGGCATTTAACATATAAAGGTTGGCAGTTCTGTACGGTGTTGCCACCATTTTCTTTTGCCAATGGGAATATTCGTGTATCTTTCATTAAATATATTAGAATTTAAACTAATATTGGCAAGGTATCATTTTATCCAGTTGTGATGCCATCCTAAAGTATTAAAGCGAATGGACTATCTAACACTTCATCATCATCATTAGGTCTTCAGTCCTGGAACTGGTTAGACGTGTACCATCATTGTTTCCTATTCTGAACTAACCTACCGATTTCCCTAAAATTTGCACAGTCTGCATCTATCACTATCTGATCTAGGTCTACATCTACCTTTTTTTTTTCCTATCTCTGCTTGTAATATATCCCATACTATTCCCCAAAAATGCCTTAGAACGTATTCCGCTCTTCTATTTCTCTTTTTCCCCAGATATCTTTGTTCCCCTACTATTTCTATAACCTATTTGTTATTATCTTTGTCTGTCCATGCTATCGTCCTCATACATCTGAAGCACAGCGTTTCAAAAGGCGCTTCCGTTTTTCTGTCTGTGTTTCAGACTGCCCGTATTTTATAGGCATACTGTGCTGTGCTCCACACATATGCTTTCAACAATTTTCTTCTTGTTCTATGTTTGTTGTCTTTCCTCATAGGCGATGTACTTTCTTATTAGATGCAGTTCGGCCACCTTCTATTGTTTTACAATTATATACCCTATTTCTCAGACCTTCAGTGGTTGTGAAGGGTCTACGGATTCCAAGGTCCCGGGTTCAAATCCCGACACGGCCGACTGCTTGAAAAATGGCAGGTGAGCATTTTTCACTAAAAAATTACGCCCTCGTTCGGATGAGAGGTTAAATGGAGGTCCCGTGTGTGAGTGTTGTCATGCACGTTAAAGATCCCTACCTTGCCTGGAACGACAAGGGTTCGGCAAAATTCTAAATTTCCAGGCAAGAAAAAACTCGCCTCCTGGCCAATGTAGTACCTTCAGGTGGAGCATTGGGAATGTAAATGAACGGTTGTGAAGGGAGGTAAGCAGCCTGTGGCTGCCAAGTTCCCCCAACACTTAACGATTTACCGATTTAATATATTTTCCAATATATCTTTTCGCACAGCCAACATTAGTTGCAGATATTTTGCAACGAACAACTAGTTGTTTATACTAATCATCAGATTTATCTGCGCTTATTTTTTCGTCATTAGGTTTTCCATCTCAAAACTGGTTGGACACGTACCTGCACTTATTTATATTCTGAGCTAGCCTATGTAGTTCCCTGAAATTCTCACACAGCATGTGTATACAGCTCGTTCCCCTTCTATGTTTTCTAATTTTATGCCCTATTTCACTGAGATTCAGTGAAGGTGGTGAAGCAACCTGTGGCTACCAAGTCCCCCAACACTTAGACATTTGCCGAAATAATGGTTTTCCAGTAAAACCTTTCACACACTTAACATTATTCGAGAATATTGGCCAACCAATTCTTGTAGTTACTTATAATAATCATCATGTTTAAACACAGTTATTTTTTTGTCATTAGTTTATCCATCTTGGGATTGGTTGAATGCGTACCTCCATTGATTTCTATTCTGGGCTAGCCTACACATCTCCCTGAAACCCCTACAGCCTACATCTTTTACTATCTGTGTGCAGTAGTCTAACCTAGGTCTGGCTTTTCTTCTCTATTTTCTTATCTCTGCTTCTAATATATTCCGCACTATTCCCTTACGTCATAGTATTTGGCTTATCATCCTATCTCTCCTATTTTTTACCGTTTTCCACATATTTCTTTCTTCCCCTACCATTTTTAGTACCTCTTCGTTCTTAACTTTGTCTGTCCATGATATCTTCATCATACGTCTGTAGCACCACATTTCAAAGGCTTCTATCTTTTTCTTGTCCGCTTCTCCTACTGACCAGGCTTCACAGTCGTACAGTGCTGTGCTCCACACATATGTTTTAAGCAATTTTTTCCTTGTTTTATATTTGTGGTCTTTGAGCACAGTAGTTGCTTTTTCTTGTTAAATGTAGCACGACCTTGTGCTAATCTTTGTTTTATATCTTTTGTGCTTTTCCTATCTTGCGTTATTTGGCTTCCTAGGTAGTTACATACTTGAATTCTTGTTTTTGATTTATTTTCCCCTCTTTTGCATACTAGTACTTTAGTTTTAGTTTTGTTAATTTTCATACCGTATCTCTCTGTTAGAACCGTTTCCATTTCAATAAGAGCAGTTTCTAACTCTTCCTTGCTAGACGCTAATACCTCTATATCATATGCAAATCTAAGCATATCAATTTTTTGTCCCTGCATAGTAATTCCAAATGTCTTCATGCATTTGATAGTATTCATTGCCTCTTCTATGTACAAGTTAAAAATCAATGGGGATAGGGCACATCCCTGTCTCACCCCTTTCCTAATGTTTACTTCTCTACGTTCCTGCTCTAATTCTATTACTGCTGTTTGCTCTTTGTATAAGCTATGTACTATTTGTCTATTCCTATAACTCATTCCAATCTTTTTGAGTATTTCAAACATTTTTCTCCATTTTACATTGTCGAATGCTTTTTCCAGATCTACAAACCCTATATACACGCTTTACCCCTTTTCTATTGTTTTCTCCATTATCACTCTTAAAGCTAAAATAGCCTCGCGTGTTCCCATGTTAAACCCAAATTGGTCTTCTCCTAGTATTTCTTCCGCCCGTTTTTCCATTCGTCTTTGCACAATTCTAGTTAATATTTTTGACACGTGTGCTGTCAAACTTATTGTTCGAAAATTTTCACATCTATCCGCGCCTTTCTTTTTTGGTATAGTTACTATGATGCTACGTTTGAAATCTTTGGGCATCTCGCCTGTGTCATACATATAGCTTACAAGTTGGAAGAGACGTTTTGTTACTGCTTGTCCCGCAGCTTTTAGAGTTACTGCTTGCACCTTATCTGTACCCGGCGCCTTACCATTTTTCAAACTCTTTAATGCTAATTCAAACTCATCTCTAAGTATAGGATATCTCAAGTCATCCTTTTCAATGTCTGATTCCTGTTCTAATGCTGTTAGTTCCACTCCTGCATATAAATTCCCTATATATTCTTGCCATCTACCCACTTTCGCTACGTTTTCTATAATGACGTTTCCTCCCGCGTCCCTTATATTTTTGCTATACGGTTTTATATCCTAAAATTCATTCTAATTAATTTGTATGCTTCGTCTGTCTTTCTTATTTCCATCTTCGTTTGTACCTCTTTGCACTTTTCATCAATCCATTGTTCTTTAGCTTTCCTGCATTTGCGAATAATTTCCCATTTTATGGCTTTGTATCTCTGTTTTCCTGTTTTGTCTGATCTAGTTTTGTATTTTCGTCTTTCTTCTATTAAATTCAGGATATCCTTTGTTATCCATGGATTCTTATTTTCTTTTTGTGTATACCCCAGAATATCTCTGGCCGCCATGTCTAGGCTGGATTTAATGTTATTCCATTCTGTTTCTACTTCCTTAGTATCAGATATTTTCCCAATATCTTTGAGAAATTCATTTGACTTTTTCGAATCTTTCTTGAATATCTTTATCTTTTAGTTTCTCTAAGTCCAAGTGCCTTTTACCGTTTCTTTTTTTCACATTCTTAAATTTAAGTGTGGCCTTCATAAATACGACATTGTGGTCAGTATCTATATCTGCTTCTGGGTAGCTTCTACAGTCTTTTCTTGATTCCTAAACCGTTGTCTAACAAGAATGTAATCTATTTGATATCTTCCTATATCTCCTGGCATCCTCCACGTATATCGTCTTCTAGCATGATGTTGAAATAATGTGTTTGTGATGATTAAATTGTTCTTGTCGCAAAATTCTACCAACCTATTTCCCCTGTCGTTTCTCGTGCCTAAACCAAATAAACCTACTACTGCTCCTTCCCTACACTAATCTACCATGGCATTAAAATCCCCCATAATTATTAAATCTTCATGTCCTTTTACGTATCTTAATGTCTTCGAATCTTTGTAGACGGCTTCTACCTTTTCGTTACAGTAGCTAGAGGTGGGTATGTATACTTATATTATTACTGTTTTTACCGGTTCAGATTCTAATCTAACCATGAGTACTCTTTCGTACTTTTGCAAGTAATTTTCTACACAGTATCCTATCTTTTTCCGCATAACTATCCCCACACCCAAATTTTCTTCCTCTGCTCCTGTATGAATTACCCTGAAGTCTCCACTCCAAAAATCCCCCGCCTCTGGCCACCGAACTTCGCTGATCCCTACTATGTCTAGTATAATCTATTCATTTCGATTTTTAGGCTCTCTAACTTATCTACTTGCTTCATACTTCTAACATTCCACGCTCCGACTCGCAGAATGGTCCCGACTCTTATTTGTAACTTTCCGATCGCATCCTCTGAAGTACTCCCCTCCCGGAGATCCGAATGGGGGACTATTTTAACTCCGGAATCCTTTACTCCAGAGAATGCCATCATGTTTGTTACAATTTAAGTATGCTGTGTACTTGGGAGATAATGTGGTGGTTTCCCGTTGCCTTCCACATCGCGGTAGTGTGTCTTAGACTGCCATACCGACCCCTATGGTCTCTGCCAATCTAAGTACCGAAAGAGCCGCTGCCCTCTTTCGGGGACCTGTCTTAGTCTGGTTCATCACTAACGACCCTACTACTTTGGTTGGACCTGTAGTTTGGCTCTTTAGCTCATTAGAACACGCAAGCCATTTCACCTGTTCTAGTAATTTAGAACTTCGGCAATGTGCATGTCCATTCGAAATGGTATTTAACACTTACTTCACTATAAATCTAAATACAAAAGTTAGTTTCATATTCACATACAAATGCATACAAAATTACATTTATATCTTTGAAGATATTCTCTAAATCTAAACAAATTTTTGCTGACATTAACAGAATAAGACGAAATACGATGCAGCAGCGTAAATGTTACATTAACAAATTAGCCAGCGCTACTGCATTTACAACACATAATTTTTTTAATCCTACCCTATCAAATACAATACTATCAATCGTTAGCCTTTTCATTGTACAATAATAAATCCTACCTTTGGTAAAAAATACCTAGGGCTCGGAACAATAACAAGATAAAATAGTTTTTAAAACTATTTTACTACGAGAATGATACAGATAATTTATTTACTTTAACCCATTACTTCCCAAGAACAGTAATTTTATAATATTCAAAGTGGCACTCTATATTATGAACAAAAATACATGTAAATAGAAGATTATAGTAAAAAAAAAGACAGAAATAGCACAACAAAACGTTGCGTTTACGCTACTTGGGACTACCAAGGTATAAATACATTAAGTTAAGGCGTATGAAAGTTATTGAAGCAGTCTGGATGGACATGCACTTGACACTTTTTACACATGTATATAGTGGTACTTTTGCATTCTCGGCATCTTCTTCGTACTTAATTATCTTGTTCAATAATAACGTGCCCAATATTGTCAAATCTTACCTCTGTAGGCAATGATCTTTTCGACGCGCGTCCATAATTTGGTTTTGGAAAAATAGCATGAATATTCGAACCTGCCATTTCTATGTTTTCTTCGATTTTCATCTCTTCTGTTTTTATAAGAGCAACAGTTACATAAGATTTGAACTCCAGTTGAGTGATTTTTTTTTATTTCCCATATTATATAAATCTTCCAAGCATTTACAATTACACTGTCTATCAGATTTATAAACAGAAGCCACCACCATTTCTTTCCTCTAACCCTAATTCTATAATTTGCAATTCCATTATCATGAAAGTCAACCCCGCCCATGTGCCGATTATACTTGGCAATAACATTTGGTTGAGGAACACCCACCATTTTTTTTCTTTTCTGTTGTACCGTTTAGCAGATACTAGAGGATCAATGCTGCAATTATTTGTAGCAATGGTCACGACAGAATTATCGTTCCACCTTATCAACAGTATTTCATGTTCTCTATTAAAAGAAAAATCATAATAGCCTCCTTCTTTTTTTTTCACACTCTTTACTGTTTCCAAAGTATTGTTGCAAGTAAGGTTTTCATGTATAGTTCATGTCGCACAAAATTCTATACTTTTTAGTATACAAATAAATTGTTAGAAGAAAAATAGTTGTCAAAATAAATACGATACTTAGATGGATCCGGTACAACAGACAAAAGATCTAAAACAACTTTCTCTCCTACTCCCAAGTCTTTTGTTTCTTTATCTATAACTTTTCCACGATATGGTATAAATTTATACAAATATCCACTGGAGATACAAAGACACCATAACTTGAACCCAAACCTCACCGGCTTTCCTTTTATAAACATTTTACCGGAATGGCGACCAAAATAAGGCACCATTTAATCATCAATGGACAAGTTATAAGAAAATACTCCAAACTGTAGATTTTTCTCATTCATTATATCAAAAATAGGTCTCACTTTTGAATATTTATCATTTTTATCTGACTTGTCATTATCGGACAAATGTATATTTTGCTTGATAGAATCAAATCTATTTCTACTCATGCAATTTCTAACTAATGGCACACCTTTATCCTCATCTTTTGACCAGTACATTTTTGTAGCTGGTAAGTTATGGTAACCAGTGAACATCAGTATGCCACAAAAACGTTTTATGCTAGCAAGGCTCAGTTGAAAATTATGTCGGTTATGATCATTTGAAAATTTTGTTGAATAACCAACCATTTTTTTTCACACATCGTAACTAAGATACAAAGAAAACACGTCATACGGAGTTTTCCCACTAATCTTGTTTTCAATTTCTTCAATCATCCTCCATTCTTCTTCTTGACGAATTTGTGTGTAGACAAGATTTTCTTTCCTCCACGTAGGAAGAACTTTCTTTGATTTATCCTTTTAACAGAAACTTCCACCATTTTGGAATTTGACTCTAAAGGCAGTTGTTCTCCAATTTCTTGAACATCATCGGGTACACTTGCATCAATCTCGTAAGTTCCAGCTACAAACGGTAACTCATTTTCGCTCTCACACATATCAGCACTAATATTTTCCTCATCTGTAAGCACATCAACTGGCGGTGGAATGTAGACTGCGTCAATACTATCCGCTTTCTGCACATGCTCATCTTCTTCTAAAAATGCCATTAACTCGGCAGTTGACAAAGGTCTTTTGTCTTGCCATCACTGTGCATAAGACATACCTAATAAACACACAACGTTAGGAAATGGACAATGGGAATGGGCATATATAATTTCTTACTTCAATTATTATTACTTGCAGCAATGTGACCACTGTACACAGTTTACTAAATATGTATAAAAGCTTGCTAAGAACACAGCTACTTCACAACAACAGCAGAAATACACTCAGTAATTCAAAAGTAACCAGTGAAATTGCAAGAACAGACTTGTCTGGCTAATTCATTGAATTCATGCATTCAAAGTACAAGTGTAAAGTAACCCCAATGTAATGTAAACGCAACATTATGGTAAATGATATATTGTGCAAAAACTAAATAAATTTTAACTTGTTACGTGCCAAAGTGGCCCTTAAACATTGTTTAGGTTAAGTTTGGATGTACGGAGGTTTCGCGCCATATTTTCAAAAGACGCGGTGCGCGGGAATTTTAAAAGATTAGGCGCGTACTTCCGATACGCCCCAGTGAGTTTGCGCAGAGTGCGCGACATTAGAGGGTTGGACGAATACTGGACAAAGAGTGGGGACAAAGTGGTGAGAGGTTTTTCCGTGACGCTCTTAAACGTGGCTTTTTGCCTTTGTTCTTCGAGTGAAGTGGTCGCTTTGAGGTATCGTATTGTGCTTATCTTTACCTATGTAGATTTCCTTGCTTAATTATCTTTTGTTTGTCGACCTTTACCTTGTTCCTAATCCGATCCCTGCATAGGTAGGAGAATTTGCAGCCACCGAGGCTAACCGTATCCACGACCCGAGATGAACGAGTTACATCTTTAATCCCTCCGGGCTGTAGCCGGATGGACTTCAATAGAGGCCTACCGTAGCGCAACTTCGTGCGAATGACGGATATCTTATGTGAGTATTCTGTTTGTTAAAATTATTCGCTTTTATCTTTCATTGTTTAAATATGTAAATTTCCGTAGTATTACGCAATGTAATTTGTGCAGTGGTGACGTCATGGTAGATGACCGCGCCCCAAATCTGTATACGGTTCGCGCTTTCATCCGCCAGAGGCGTAGCCCGCTTATTCATTGCGCTTGCGCGATGTATTTTATTAACTTTGGTAACTGTATTATCGACTTTTAACTGTATTACCGACTTTTAAATGGTAAGAACTCACCAATTGAATTGTAATACGTAATACGTAATGCTATTACGTAATACGTAATACGTACAATTAAATTGTAAGAAACTATAGGGATGATAAGGTATATTAAATAAAACAAATATAAGATTATTTTTATGAATATGCTGGTCATTCGATGTGTTTTGATATATATTATTCATCTGTCAAATTTCAAATGTATAGGTGGGTTCTTTGGTTATACTTTGAATACAAATCAAAATCAGAGTTTTATTTTATATAACTAATTTGTTACTTTAAAACACAAATAAGGTTGCATTCTTGGATACAGAGTGCTTAAAATTGTATTTTTAAATTGATAGTAATTATTTTACTACTATTTTTTAAAATGTTGCGTTTACGCAACGTTGAGTATTAATCGGTTAAGGTAAAGGCTCATTCCAAATAGACATGCACCTTGAAGAAGTAGTTCTAGATTACCAGAACTGGTGGAATGGCTTCCGCGTTCCAGTGATCTAAAGAGCTAAACTATAGGTCCAACCAAAGTAGTAGGGTCTTTAGTGAGGAACCAGACCAAGACAGGTCCCCGGAGGAGGGCAGCAGCTGTTTCGGTACTTAGAATGGCATAGACCATAAGGGTCGGTATGGCAGTCTAAGACACACTACTGCAACGTGGAAGGCAACAGGAAAGCACCACACTACCTCTCAAGTACACAGCGTAATTAAACTGTAATTAAGATGATAGCATCCTCTGGGGTAAAAAATTCCGAAGTTAAAATAGTCCCCCATTCGGATCTCTAAGAGGGGACTACTTTGGAAAATGTGATCGAAAAGTTTAGAAAAAGAATCGGGAACATCTTGTGAGTCAGGGCGTGGAACGTCAGAAGTATGAAGCAAGTAGTTAAGCTAGAAAACTTGAAAATTGAAATGGATGGATTAGCATTAGATATAATTGAGATTGGAGGATTTTTGAAGCAGAGACTTTAGGGTAATTCATACAGGATCAGAGGAAAGAAATTCATGTGTAGGTATAGTTATGTAAAAAAAGATAGGACACTATGTAAAAAACTACTCACAAAGGAACGAAAGAGTACTCATGGTTAGATTAGAATCTAAATCGGTAAATAGAGTAATAATATAAGTATACATGCCCACCTCTAACTACAGTGAGGTCGAGAAGGTAGAAGCGATATACGAAGATATCAAAGATATACTAAGATATATAAAAAAACATGAACATTTAATAATTACGAGTGATTTTAATGCCGTGGTAGGTGATGGTAGGGAAAGAGCAGTAGTAAGTTTATTCGGTTTAGGCATTAGAAACGACAGGGGAAATAGGCTGGTAAAATTTTGCGACAAAAACAATTTAGTCATCACAAACACATTATTTCAACATCATGCTAGAAAGCAATAAACTTGGAAGGCGCCAAGAGATACAGGAAAATATCAAATAGATTACATTCTTGTTAGAAAACTTTAAGAATGAATCAAGTAAAAGACTGTAGAAGCTACCAAGAAGCAAATATAGGCAATGACCACAACATCCTAAATATGAAGGCGGCTCTTAAATTTAAAAAGGGAGAACATCTTTCTTTCACCTTTTGTAAGTTAACCCCTCTGGACTCGCGAGGTTTTCTGAGGGTGGGCGGATGCCTGGATAATTCTCAGTTAACCTATATGCAAAAACATCGCTTGTTATTACCTAAGAGGGCCGTATTATCTACTCTTTTGTGTGATCATCATCACCGTATATCTTTGCATTTCGGTTCCTCTATGACACAAGCTCTTATCCAACGCAAGTTTTGGATTTTTAGACTGCCGTCGTTAGTTTACCAGCGCATTAATAAATGTTTACCGTGCTTTCGGTCGACGCCAAACCCTCTCAGCCAATTGGCCAATTTACCCTCTCCTCGCGCACAAATAGCTCGAGCTTTTACTCATTCCGAGATCAATTTTGGGGAGCCCTTCTTGGTAAAACCTCCATTCGACACAATGCACTTTCCGTTAAGGCTTATTTGTGTGTTTTCGTTTGTATGTGCACTAAGGTGGTGCATTTGGAGTTACTTGCTTTCCTAGCTTCCTTTACCCGTTTTACGTCGCGGCGTGGTGCTCCTACTACTGCGTATTCGGATTGTGGTAGTAACTTTCTTGGTGCCGCTCATGCTTTGAAGGAGGCTCAGGCATTTCTTCGAAAAAATCAAACTGAAATTTTTTCTATCCTGGTTTCACGCCAAATAGATTGGCGATTTAATCCACCCTACGGCCCCAATTTTGGTGTCTATGGGAATCCTGTGTCAAATCAGCAAAGGCTCTGTTGATTCGCACTTTAGGTCGTCAACCTCAAACTTTCAAGGAATGAACTACTATATTTACTCGCATAGAAACGGTTCTAAATTGTTGGCGTCGTTGGTCTCGTGACTATTTAAACACCCTTAGTCAGAGGACTAAGTGGAATCGCGAGACCGCTCCTTTGTCTGTGGGGGACATTGTATTTATTTTGGGTGTGAACACTTCGCCGTTGTCTTGGCTCGTTGGTCGTATAGAAAGGCTGTTCCCTGGTAGCGATAGACTGGTTCGCGTGGCCGTGGTGAAAACTGCGAACGGTAAATTAATTCGGCCGGTCAACAAACTAGTGCCACTTCCTAAGGAATAGGTATTATTGTATATTGTTTTTTGTCCTTTCTTTTTTTTTCTATGGTTATTTTTGGTGTTTTTTTTGCTTTTCCCACGTATTGATGGGAAAGCCGTATTTCATATCTAGGAGGAAATGCCTAGCCATTTTTCCCACATTTACTTTTTTTCCTTTCATTCGTTTCTCTTTAAAATTAGGTCATTTTAAGATTGGCGGTATGTACGCTCCTTTCAGGACCCCCGCACCCCCTCCGTAACAGCCTTTGATGTTATCAAGCTCGTAGTTAGTACCGAGCAAGCGAGAGTTCCATACGGACCGTGGGATAATAAACTCCTCATTATCACGCTCTCGTCTACTAAAATAAATCAAACTGGTCAAACTCCACTTCGTTCACTTCCTATCCACTTACCCTAGACCTAGATAACAATCAGTAAGTGAGTGTTGTGCTACCAGAAGTCAAGTTTGTGGTACGTGATTTGAAACCATTTTTCTTTGTGTCGTCACTATATGACAACCCTCTACACCCCTATTTTACACTCCATTACAACCCTTCTCGGTTGCCCTCATAAAAGCGGCAACACCCACGTTCTATAAAATAAGGGTTATTTCAGTCCAAACTATTTACATTATGATTATATAACATTTTCGATTGAAATTGAAATTTGATAGTTGTATTTTCGGAACAGATGTCCATCAGCTCTTCTTTATTAAATTTTGCCTTGTAATGTGTGCGACATTGTACGAATTTTTCAGATGATTTCTCAAAGTTGTATTTGTTATTAACCAAACTGTTATTAAAATAAGAATTTGGATAAAATGTTACTTGATAGTTTACACGCGCGTGAACTCTTTTTGAGTTTGTGTTTTGGAAAATGGGCTTTTGCGTTTGAAATTGTGTATATGAGAATGGGTGTATTGAGATGTGTTTGGGCACCTGTGATTGAAATTGTTAAACTTCTGTCTGAGTGGAATGTTTGAATGACTTGTATACCTACCAGCCGTTTTCCTTGGAATGGGTATGAAATAACTCTAATCCGACTGTATGCTCTAAACTACTAGGGTTGCGTAGCCGAACACTTGTTTGAATGGGTAACGATAAGCTGAGAATATATGCCTTAAACGCAAAGTCATCATACCTTTTAAGTCTAATAGTACGTTCTTAATCTGAAATAGTCAATGAATTTAATTTTGCAATTATTAAACCTCTTTCATTCTGGCAACGCATTCCAAAATTTTATGGCTTTTCATGTTTATGTAGTTTTAAAGCAATTAAATTTTGAATAAGACAGTTAATGGTGTGCTCTCCCCAAAAGACAAATTTAGTGCATTTTTGATTTCATCCCAGTCTTTTGACTCTATGGGTGCACCTATTAATATCTCGGCTCTACCTACCGATTTACGTATAACTGCCCTAAGCAAGAAACTTTAGCTGAATATTTGACTAACAAATATATTAATAATATTTTCGCAATTTGCAACAAATATTGTTAAGATACGAAAGTTTCTATCGTAAGAGAAAATAGCGTCTACATGTAATTTTGGTAACTGATAATTTATTTGTTCAGTTGCCATGTTTGGATTATTTAAGTTAATAAAACTATTTTCAGAGCTTTCCAAAATATTTGAACCACTTGAATATTTCTTTAAAATTTTTAAATTATTTGTGGTAGGTGATCTTGCTTGCAAACTTTTCTTGTTACTTGTTTAAAAATTTTCTAACAAGATTGTCAAATTGCTTATATCACAATCACTGATCAGTTGAAAATCAGAAAGTTAAATTCGATTTTAGCTTACATTAATATGATGCTTGGCGTCTGCATAATTTCGTTTCTTAATCTAAATGTTCACTAGACAATGTTGTTCCTTACAAACTTGGGCTGATGTCTGACTTGGACGATTTTATTCCTTCTCCAAATTGTTAATAAAATCTTTATTTATCGTATTAGAAAGTACTCAGTCATTGATTTACTATAGTTTCCAAAGACACGACACTAACGATATTCGTTCGTTATAAGCACTATCATTTTCGAGGTTCTCTATTGCGGTTGATCGTTAAAACAAAAAATTTCCAGCAATTTGAAAATTCCCAAAATGGTACCGCTGCGCCAAATAAGTTAGTCACTTCCGAAAATGATTTTTTTTAGAAGAATTTTATGAACATGAGAACATAACAGAAGTCATACCTACGGATATGATAAATCTAACGCTAGCTCTATTTATATTGTTTCCTTATACCGGGTAGTGAATTGCTTTGGTGTGCATAGGAATTTAACATGTAAAATCATACTTTTCCTGCTTTCGTATTTATTTTACGGCAAAAGTGCAACAGAACATAAATTGTTTAAAATCTAAAACTGTCCATGGTGGCTTAGTTGCCTACCACCGAAATGGTCCCTCAGGCGACTCAAATTCAATTAAGTATCACAGCAGCTTAAGAAATTGTAATACTCGTGACTTGATTTGTAAATAAATTTGACATTTATAATTTTAACGTTTGATTAATTAGAATCTGTTCTCTGATTTAATTAAAAATGGTTTGTCTGTACACAATAAGCGAAAAAAATCAATTTTTAAAGTGGTATTTTTCGGGATACACTTTTAGGGAAGTGCGAGATATGTTTGCAAATCTCTATCCGAATCAAGTAATTCCTAGCACTGCTACAATTTAAAAGTAATTTCTAACCAAGCTAAGCATGGTTCAGTTTTTAAGCCATGAAGTCCTGCATTGGGAAAACAACAGATCTTCACGAACAAGAGGAAGCTGTGTTGGAAGTTCAAGCAGAAAACAATAACAGCAGCGAATTAAATGTTATCGCAGCAGTGTGTAATAATCCTAATATTGACGCTAGACAAATTGGTCTCGAGTTGGATATACACTGTATAACTGCATTAAAAATATTGGATAAGAATAAGTATAAATCTTATAAATACAGCAATCATCAAGAAATTTTTGAAAGGATGGATTGGCAAGAATGACACTCTGCGAAACAATAATGAATATAGTTAATCTTGATAGGAATTTTCTTAAAAACATTTGCTTTTCCGATGAATCAACGTTTAGTATAAACGGTGAACCAAACTGTCAGAATTACAGATACTGGGACAGACAAAATCCACACTTGGTAATTGACAACCACTCTCAACATCCACAAACCATAAATACTTGGATTGGGTTACTAGGATGTTATGTGATCGGACCATTTTTTATTGAAGAAAGTCTTAATGGTCAGAAGTATTTGGAGTTGCTTCAAAATGATATTGGGCTTGCCATTAATAATATTGCAGGACTTGCTGAAGAAAATGTATGGTTTCATTATATTTGAATAAGGGCCGCTATACTTGCGGCTACGTCCCCAATCCTCCATTCGAAGGTACTACATTGGGTTTAAACGCTAAAATATAACGTGCTTCGAATGAAATCTAGCTTCAAAATTAATCGATCCTAAATAGAAACCTAACAAACTAAAACAAAAACTAGAAATAGGGTTTGAATGATGGTATTCCTAGTTTTGATTTTGGAGTGTGTCCGATCAACAAGACACACGGGAAAGTAAAAGGGGATGGATCCGTAATACCGGATAACAGTCTCCAGCTTTGCTTACCGGTGCGACCTGAAGGGTCGACTTAAAACTATCCAAAGCTAGCTAACTAATTAAAAATGTATTCAAATTTCTAACCATTTGCCAAATATTTTAATAATGAATCCAGCTATTTTGCCTGCTCTATATATTTACAAATTCATCCTCCCTGGTTTAAGTAATTTAGCCTAAATCCGTCCCTATCTTTCCCTAACTGATTTATATTATAATTACAATCTTCTCTGTTACATTCTTCCTTCCTATAAAAATACTGCTACCAAAAATGGCGGCAGAACGTCAGAAAAAACAATTCCAGCCCCAAAATATATTACATGCAAATAATATAAAATATGAATATAATTTAATATAAAATAAATATAGATAAATAAACATCTAAAAGCCTAAGCATGTAACAGTGCATCACGTAAATAAATTATCAGATGTACTCGCATAAGCATTTTGTCGGCTAACGCCATTACACACAAAATGCTTGTTAAATTATTTCAAAATCTTCTTATTATTACAAGTCAATGCGCATGCGAGTACAGCCGCCACAATTTTTTTCCTACCTCGTATATAAATTTCTCCAACATCGGAAGATCTGGTCGTCTTCTTATGTCTATTGATATCTTACAGCTAATGGGAGATGGGTATACACTGTTAAAGTTCTGGTGGGTATGCACTAAACGTTGTGGGGGTCACCATCACTATCACTTTTAAGTCCTGGAGGGATGCGCGGTTTCACTCTATTTTATTTCTTTGTTTATTTGACTGATTTAAATTAATGAGGGTTTTTGATTTAGTTTGTTTTTATTTATTTATGTTTTGAATTATTCCCGATATTCCGCGCGTTTAAGGAAAGACAGTGATTGTTTTAGTGGGGGTGGGGATTTGTCGTGCATATTAGGCTTTTGGTTAATTATTATTATAATTTAAAAAAAATTTTTTTTAATACAGGTTTTGGTTATACCATGCTCATGCCCGTTTCTCATGCAAAGTCAAAATCAAAAAATTTTCAATCCTCTCCCACCCCTCTGATTTACGCGCCGTTATCACTGTCCAATCTCGCGAACTTTCTTGCAAATTCTTTGAAGGCTGTCCAGAACGCTTTCTGGCTAACCACTTCCCCAACTTCTTCTAGGCTCTTTGGCTATGCTGGCCCTACCATAGCTAATTTCATATCAGCTAACCGTCGATTTGCCACCTCGAGTGGACAGTCGAAGAGCACGTGCTCTGCGCTTTCTGCGCCCTCACCGCATTCGCAGCGGTCGTTATCGGTTAAATAGAACCTTTGCAAGTACGTTTTCAGGGCGCCGTGCCCTGTAATCAGTTGTACCATTTTAGGGTCGAGCTTCACCTCGATCTTATCTCTAGCTTCTATGCTCGGTATGAATTTGTGGGTCAACCTGCCCGTGGCAGCATTGCTCCACCTCTCTTCCCATTGTCGGATTGACCTTTTGCGCAGGTTTCTTTTAATCAGAGACCTCGGTATCGACGAATGTCATATCCGAAAATCGCCCGTCGCGGCCTCTAGCTAATGCATCAGCCCTATCATTGCCTATGTTACACTCGTGCGACCTAACCCAACAGAACTTTAAATGTCGAAACCGGAGCGCCGTATGTGTTACCCTCTAGACGTCCCCTAGGAGTCTGTCGATGTGTTCATATTTGTTAAAGCCGTCAGCGCTGATTTACTATGGCTGATGGTGTAATACACGTTTCCACCCGTGTGATTTATCACATAAACGATAGTTTCCCGTTTAGCAACTAATTCGCACTGTAAGATAGTGCTCCAGTTCGCGAGTTTGGTCTGAAACCGAAACACTTCCCTTTCCTGTTTATACAAGACAAACGCCGCGACTGCTTGTCCATCGTCTGTACACGAACCGTCCGTGTAAATCCTGATCCCTACCGCGTCCCCCATCACCTTCGACAAATTCTATACCTCTAACATCGGTCGGGTGCCCTAACTCTGACACGACGATTTTCCTCTCAGCTTCCCTATTTGCAAGATTCATACCCTCTATAATTTCTTGTCCTTTCCCTGTATTAACTAGCCTCCTATCTCTGATTTCCCTAACAACATATTCGATAGGGAGAGTTCTATTGATCATCAGGACCGCCTCCGTAGAGGTGGTCCTGCACGGCCTCTCCGCCTTGAGCGCGGTTATGCGTTGCACACTTGTCAGTTGTCGAGTTTCCCTTACTTTACGCTCAAACGGATGCTGCGTACAGCATTGCCGGCTCTATTGCTCCGGAGGAAAATTGTACTAAGCGATTTGCCCCTAAAACCCAATTTATTTTCGCCAGTATATGGTTTCAGCAGGATGGATGTCCTGCTCATTTGACAAAAAATGTAATTGCTTGGTTAAATGAAACCTTTCTTAATTCATGGATAGGGCGCGGTGGACCGATAAATTGGCCAGCTCGATCGCCCGATTTATCACCAAATGACCTATTCCTGTGGGGTCATTTAAAATCAAAAGTTTATGGTCAGAGATATCCTAATGTTGATTCCTTAAAAAACAAAATTGTCGACGAATGCAGTAAAATAACTAATAGGCAACTTACTAACATGAGAAGAAATTTCTATGATAGACTTGGCTTTTGTTTGGCAGCAAGTGATGGATTATTTGAACATCTGCCGGTTTAAGCGTTAACAGTTTTTGACTTATTTTTGATAAACATTTATTAAAAATTTGAAATTAATTATTTACACCTGTATATTGGCCATATTCCATTACATTAAGTTGTTCTCGGCATGGGCTACAATAGAAGGCGATCGAATCATTGTATAGTCGTCTACCTAGAACGCCTGGCCAGAATACCACTGCAGGCTAAATAACAGCGGTACGACCACCAAAACACACATGACTGATCTACTAAACATGATCAGTTTTAAATTTTAAACAATTTATGTACCTTGCACTTTTGCCATAAAATAAATAGAGAAGCAGGAAAATGCATAAGTATGATTTTACATGTTAAATTCCTATGTACACCAAAGCACTTCACCACCCGGTATATGCATTAAAGTACGTAATTGCACCTTAAAAAAAGTCATAATTTTGAAATAGAAGCAATAATCTACCGTTGTTTGGTGTTATCCTCCCCAAATCTCCTAAATAGGGTTCAGGGCTTCTGGGACCTCATTTCCTCCAACTTCTCTCCTTTTCTAACGCCGGACCAGAATTTTTTGAGATAAATCTGTCCTATAGTTTCTTTTTATCTTATAGATCATTAGAATCTCATTTACTCTAGCATCCCTCATTTACTCCCGTATCTTTTAAGATAAATCTTGAGATACATCTGTCCTATAGTTTTCTTCGGGCAACCAATTTTGAATACGTCACTTCATCACGGCCATTTTTGCTTATATTAGAGAAAACAAGTTTGTCCGTACATGGGAATCGAAACCGGGGCGCCTGAGAGAGAAGCCGGACCTCTAACTACTCGACCACTAAGTCAGTTAAATAAATATCTGTACATCTGCATTAATAATATAAAATCGATTGTTAATTTATCTTATAGATTAATTTAAGAGGTTTACTTTTAAATAAAACTTTAGAGTAAGATACCGGATGATTAAGAAAATATCTTACAGATCTCATCTTAAATTATGTAAGATCTTAAACTTGATAACAACCAACCAAGACCTACCTAATAAAATTGACAAAGGAATCAATTAAGCGCATAAAGTTTAATGCATTTATTAATAACATCAAGTAATTCGAAATTATTTTAAACATGTATTTTAAAATATATATTTCTTCTATCTTAAATTTGGTGTAGAACAGAGGATATGCTTTGTGGGAATCTGCAAACAAAAATAATTAGTACCGCATACTTTGGATCTAATAGTACCTTTACTATTCCAACCACAAACCGGTTAATTTACACCATAATATATGTGAACTAAACTGCACCAAACTGCAAACTCTTAAATAGAAGAAAACAGACAGGCTCTTTCTAGAACATGGTTAAAAATTTGGAGTGGGTGTTAAGTCTTTTATTAAGTTTTAATCTGAATTTATATTTTGCATTGTATAGCCTGGTGTTGTTGAAGACGTTGTAGGAGTGGGGATATATAGTTTTTGTCCAAATAAGCAAGAAACACTTGCGTTCTAGACATCAACAGACCAAGTCGTGTCATTTTTGTAAACAGTATATAGGTTCAAGCATTAATCAACATTGTTCGATCAATAAATGGTTCTGCATTTCACATTTTATTTTGCTTATTTTTTTTGTTTGACAGTGTTAATCTGCACACTGAATTGTAGATTATGTCACTACTAAACAATGGGGTTGTACACTTTTCTATGCCCACCTACGAGGTAGTATATGGGATTTGCTTGTTTGTGATATTTGGTGTGCTGAAATGAGATTATTTTTTATTTTGAACCTTTAATTTTGGATTCAGCTTGTGAAAATACATCAAACAATTTTTGAAACTCTTTTCAAGTAAATGGTTGAAAATTTAATAAATTTTAGAAATTTTCAGGAAGTTAAAATTTATTTTCATAATCCTTCAGATAGGTACTCAGGAAAAATGGCGCATGATATATAAGAAACAGCCCGTGTATAATACGGCATTTAAAATTTTAGATTTTAAAACACAAAATTCAAACCTCTTATTTTTAGTAATGTTAGTGGTTATATTTGCTAAAAGCTTTTCGAAGCTAGTTTTCCTTGTATTATAAATAGGGGAGATAAGGACTGAACAAACAACGACGAGTTCCAGTTACCGACGTCAATTAAGGGGTGTGAGCGAGAGATTTATGACTGCTAAAAAGAGCGTAAAATAATTGGAATTGGAATTGGAAAGGGGCAGCAGTTGACCGTTAAACAACAAATATTGAAAACAAGGTAACAGAGGAAGTTGATTTGAGCGAGTATGTATGAAGGAGATGGAGATAACACGTGTTGGTTAGAGGCGTATTTTAGACTTTAGTTTTGACGAGGGGGGATTGTCAAGGTTAGTTTGGAGTATTGATTTTTCCAATACTACAAAATATTTAGTACACATGTGGTTGTTGTTAACTTCAAGTTGGTGTATGGGGACGTGTTTTTAAAATTGTGTAACTAATGAATGGCGGTTGGAAAGAAATACACGGAATTCGTGTACATGCGAGTGTGAGTATGAGTTTGCAGAAAGGCTTTGTGGTTGTAGAAATTTCAGGAATTTAACAGATTTTTGGAGGTGAAGAACTTGTATATAATCAGTATGGCACTGATTTGAAACGCTCTTATTTTTACGAAGCTTTTAGTGGTTACGACGTGACTATAATTTTTATACGCTGACACTCTGATACTGAGAGGATTGCAGAATATTTTAAATTTGAACAATGGTAAATAGTTTATAGTAACAACAGTTTGATTTAATTGCACATCTAGTGTAAAGTATGAAATTAGTTTGTAGTAATTGCCGGCGCTTACAAGTTTGGTTTACTATTAAGAATTATGGTACTAGAAGAAGCAGTTTGATGTTCAGCAGGAGTTGGGACGCACTGTTTAATGGTAGACGAGAGAGGATTTCTTGGTAATTTGGTTACAGCTTGCAGTTGAAGAAGGCAATCCAGGTTGGAGTTGTTGGTGCATACAGCAGTCCTGGGAAGAATGGTTGCAGGTCTCATGAGTAAATATGAACCTCAGGTAACTGTGTCTTTTCGATGTATGTTGTAAATATTTAAATGATAATTTTGTGGATTGGGAGTGTGATTTTATATTAACTCAAAGGACTAAAAAGGGGAAAGTTTCTCGATTGACTATTTTAATTTGGATTATTTTTATTTGATATGTGAATTTATGTATAGGTTGAGGAATAATTTATAGTATATGAAATATTAGATATTATGTACGAGGTAAGAGGGTCTGTTTAAATACTTGGGTGCAAAATTGGCACTAAAGGTCAAGTTTTTACTATAAGCTCGTATTGAAACAGAGATAGAGTAAGAAATGTGTTGAAGCCCTATTACCTGCTTTCAATGAATACAAAATATATTATCATGTGTAAATATTCAGCTAGGAATGTTACTGTATAAGTGAGTATTACAAGGGTGTATATACCTTGTAAAATGGGTATGAAGGAACAGTCTAATTTGATTTGGCTTGTATATTCTATTAGTTGGAGTGTAAATAAATGGTGTATATTTATTGTAGCAGGATTTTTAGTGTAGATAGTTTATTTTCAGATAAGTGAACAACGTAGCCGTGCAAAATTTGATGAGTAGAGCTTTTAAAACTAGTGAGATCGTAGCATTTATTGGCGCAGATCGTGGGGTTTTTAAGCAAAAAGGTCGTAGCAATTGTTAGGCAGCTATAATACTAGGGGCTCGTAGCAATTATTGACACCCAAGTCGTGGGGCTTTTATCGAGAAAGAGTCCGTAGCAATTAATGTGCGCCCAGATCGTGGGGCGACTTGTAGCAATTAAATGGCAACCCGAACGTGGAGCACTAGTGAGACCGTAGCAATATATATATATATATATATATATATATATATATATATATATATATATATATATATATATATATATATATATATATATATATATATATATTTCTGTGGTATTTGAATGGTAAATGGGGTTAGATAATTTATTTGACAATTTATTTCAAGTTCCAATATGTAAATACCAAAAAGCAACAATTTGTAACGCTTTTGCAAATTACTAGTGTAGGATTTAATTTTAAAAAGGACTTTTAGGATGCTTAAATGCAATTTAGCATTAGGGTATAATCATAAATTCTAATTAAAGTAGCGTGTTTTATAAGGTAAATATTCTTTGGCGTATATTTAAGAATCATAAACATATTTAATCATTGTAAAAAATTAGTGTAGCATAGGGTGTAAATATAAAGTTTTAACGATTTCTGTTTCATATTTAAATTATTGCCTAAGTAACGTTTTTCAAAGCAAACGTTGACCATTATATTTTTCAAGTAGATAGGTAACCTTCAAAAGTTACGTTATAGTGAAGAGGTGCATTTCTAAAACGCTTTGCTAAGATTTCAAACAAGATTGGTTGTACATTGTAGCATAGGATGAGCATTTTAAACCGTTGAAATTCTGAGGATTGTGTATAACAACAAAACAGGCAGTTATAGTTTTAACAGCTCCCCGAATATAATTTGTAGATAAAACAAGACAAACAAACATTGAGTTCAAGGAAGGGTGGTAGGCGATATCCACGGAAGAAAGATTTATTGTTGTCGGTTAGAAATGTAGGGATTGAAACAGAACAAGGAAGATTACCCTTAGAATAAGTAAGAATAAGACAGAAACGTAACGTATCAAGTATTTATTTAACATGGGGGAAAACTGAAATGAGGATAGTATATATTAATGCATATGGAAAGAAGGGAGTTGAACTTATTTGCATGTTATTTAAAGTGGGTATTTCATCAACGACAGATGAAATTTGCCAACAGAGAAACAAAGTAAAACTCTCAGTCCAAGTAGATATGGGACGGAAACAAGCATAGTTTTGAATATTGGTTAGAGAGAGTAATACTTAATTATTGCTACAGGTGGACAACAAGCGCAACAAAGAAGGGTTATTTGGTTAAGTATGGATCAGAGTGAGAAAGAAGCACAAAGTGTTAATATTTGACATTTTGAGTGGGGTTATTTTGTTGGATTGGCATGCAAGTGGGTAACTAAACAAAGAGAAATTAATTTGGGCTATGTAGTAAGAGAAAGAAAGACATAACACAAAGTTCGTTAAATTTGGAGTTCAGAGTAGGAGGTGGGATAAGAACAGATTGGGTGTTAGACAAGGTAAGAAATAGTAGATTGAGAGAGTATGTTGAAGGGAGATGGATATAATATGGGTATTATGGAAGGCGTGTTTGACATTAATTTGTTTTATTGGGACTACATTTCCGAGAAGTGTGTCCGTTGCGAGATATATAGGGAAAATAACTACGTGAGAGGGCGTGTACCGGGCCAAATTCTAAGATGTGGATGGCAGTTGATATTTTGTGGAAAAATTTCGAGGAAATGAGAGAACGTTAGATTTGGGGTTTTAAGAATTGGGTAATCGTTGAAAGTTTACCGAAAACTTTGTTTGTATTGACAAATTTTGAGAATTTAGGAGCTATAGAGGGGCACAAAAGCCTACATAAAGACAAGGATTTGGTGGTAGGGCTCTCTTATCTTCGCTTCTCTTTACGCGCTAACTACGTTAGTAATAGTGAACGAGATTACAGCTGACTTGTCTGCAAGTAACAACAGTCCTCGAGTTTAAAATATAACTAACACCAGTGGTGTTGAGTTTTGTCCAGCTGTCAGCAATAGTATCATAAAAAGTTCTACAGAATGCAAATGGTAGCAGACGGTAATAAGTAAGTACCGACTGCGTGATATTTGGTTGGGTGCATAGTAGACACTTTAAATGGAGTAGAGGTTGATGGTAGAACGAGGTGATTGTTTATCTACCGTAAATGGGATCTGTAGCTGCAGTAGAAAGATTCCGAAGTCTCTGGTAATCGAGAGGATAGAGTAGCAGGTAGCAGTTACCGCTGGTGCAGTCCTGATTGGGGGACGTTTCTGAGGGTGCAGCTACTGATAAAGGCCGCAGACGTCGATGGTATGGGAGCAGATTCATGGGCCGTAGGAATCCAGGTAACGGATGTTTTTTAAAATTTTGTTTTTTGTGTTTACTTGATGTGCAACGACGTATATCCTTTATGGTATGTGCTGTGGAACTAAAAGTAACTGAATCGAAAACAGTTAACGATTGAACTTTTATGATATTACTTTTCTATATTTTACTTAAGAGGAATTTAGGTTATTAAAATTTTTAATTACAGGTTTCCTACTTATGATGACCACATAGTGGTCGAAATATGTATCTAGTAATTTAAATATTTTTTTGTGGTTAAGGGTTTTTATTTAATTTTATTTAAATCGTGCCACAGTGTTCCTATAGATTATTGATTAAATATTAGATTACACAACCAATTATATTATTGTTATTCATACTATTTATTGAAGCGAAACTGTGATACACGTTAAAATGTTAGTTTGTAAAATTATTTGTTTGTTTTGACTTTTACTATACTATAATTAAAATTGCACAATGGTATGTATATATTTGTATAAAAATCTAATAATTGTCGACACACTGTTTTAGTATTTATAGATAAATTTATCGATTATGGTGTTACCGAAACGCGTCAAATAAAAGATTATCACTACATTTGTTATTACTTGGCTTATATGTGAAACTCTTCCAATATACCAAGATTTAGTAATGACTTAAATCTAAGAATATTATTACCTATATTATCTATTTAAGAAGGTCAAGAACACATTCAAAATATATATATATATATATATATATATATATATATATTACTCATATTTAGACCAGGGTAGAAAATTAAATAATCACATCAAATAATTTTAATCACCGTGTAGAAGCTTTGGAAAAAGTACGCTTCATTAAAACCATGAAGCATAAATAAATTCGGTCGTTTCAGTAAAAATCAGAGATTTAAATCATGTACAAGACGCTTTATATCAAAAGAAACAGTATTAAAAGCTCTGCGTGTAGTTTATTTATTTATAAGAAAAAAGAAACAAATGGAAATTACGGGCAAGATTTATATTAAAACGGTATTTAAAAGTGTAACGGGTATAAACAAAGTGTACACTAATAATTAAACCGACGCGCGGCTACGGACTGGGAACAGAGCATGCGAAATTCTAGAAACTGGCCGTTGAGGACTCGACCGACAGACAAGGCTAATCTATATATACCAGGAATATGAACAAGCTCTCTTAGATCTTCGACTTGATTGAACGCGTTATACAGTGCTTTTAGTTTTCCGGTTTTAATATTAAATAATTTAAACAGTTTGCTCGAATATTATGTGATTTAAAACAGCTTGTTCGATACGTGCTACAATGAATGTACGTTAGTGCACTTAGAAAAGAAGATACAAGGTAATAAAGTTTAGTATCACTGTACCAATTGGTAAAATTTACTATGACAAATAAATACACAAAAGTAGGCAGTTTTGGCGTATCTTGGTGAAAGAAGTATGAATTTCTTTGTTATTTTTCGGGGGTATTAATACTTAAATGGTGCATAAACGGGTCTGGATCCACAAAACAAGGTTCAGATATACACAGATTAGTTCTGGAAAAGCCCTGAAACAACTTTAAATAAATGGTGATGGAGAAAATTTTAAAGCGTTGAGAATCAGAAGCCGTAAATATAACCCAGTTGGAATGGTGTGATTAACAAAAGGGACGATGTACATTGAAGCTACGAGTGCAAGTAACCTTCAGGTAAATTATACTATTTTGTTTGAACTTTGAGATGTTGGTGTGTGTTGAATAACTTTCTAATTTGTTTATTTAAAATATACAGTAGTGAAATTGTACTAACAATAATATTTTAATTTTAAGGTGAAATTTGCTTGTTTAAGTAGAAAGGGGTATTTAGTATTGATGTTCTGGATTATGATAAAAATATGGGTATGTCTTTGAGCTCAATTAGACGAACCTGGTTAATTAACGTAAAGGGGTGGTAGATGCTCCTTTTGTACTCTGCATATATTGTTATAGTAATTAGTAGGCATCCTACAAGGACTTTAATTCTGGATGCACATTAAAATGATAATAAATTTAATTTTGAAATTTTCCGATATTAAAATTTATGCTGAATATTAATTTTGAAATTTTAATGTATTGTGAATATTGATGTAAATAGAGTTGACGTTGATGTTTGTGGTAGGAATGTGTTTGTTTTTTTTATGTATGAGGATGAAAGCTATCTAGAGGAGCAGCCGAGGCGATTAACAGAAGAAAATCAACAGACCAGGTAATTCAAGAGGATTCACAGCAATATATATATATATATATATATATATATATATATATTACTGCGTAGTTTGATACCTAAAGTCAATTCAAGCCCCACCTTTTGGCATTATAATTTCTGCGGAATTACTTTTGTACTAAAGCCCCACAATTTGGTTCATCATAAATTAATGCGAAGTTAAGTGTGTAAAGTAAACTCCAACAATGTAGTTTGCCACGGTTGCTCTGCTCCTGTCTGAAAAATACAACGAACTACGCCACGAAAAGGAAGGCGCTGCAACGGAAAATTTTCTCGATTTCTTCAGACAAAAATTATACACAAAATCATCATCTACAATCAAGTTCTCAGATTAATTATATTAGAGGTCTTACAAAACCTCATGGGCTGTTGCGCAGAACTACAATTTAAGTTATTTACGTTAAAGTGCATCCTAAAAACATTGACAACTCAGTTGTCGATTTTTAATTCATCTGTCATTTATTTGCTTATTAAGATTTGTGGTTCATTATTATTGTTTTTGATTATTATTTATGAGATATCAGCCTTGATTCAACTTTAACCAGTTTTTTTAAAACTATTACAACTCAGTCTAGTTTTTTATTTGTTGGTATAATTTAACGAAGGTTTAAATTCAATTAAACGAATAATGCTTGATTTTACAGATTATTTTGTTATTTCCGAGTTTTTAATTTTACAATGAGCAATCGCAAGAAAACAGTTCACAGCCAAGGAAGAGAAATTATTTATAGTGTGAATAAGTTTATGAGAGGAGAAAAGAATGGAATGCCTGTCATTCCTATGAATAATTTACAAGAACGAGTAGCAATAGTAACTGGAATTGGACTAAAGACAGTCGAGTGAATTATTGCAGAAGCGAAGAGCAAACCGGAGGGCGACAAATTTGTATCACGAAGGAAGAAAATTAATAAGAGAAGTCCTAAATCTAAAATGGACCAATTTGAATATTGTGGTAGTAATTTTATGATTTTTTATATTAAATTCCTATGAAATATGCATTCTTAAAAAATAATAAGAGGACAATATTTTGGCTGTCAAGAGTTTTAAAAAATTTAGCTTGTCTATTTTTATCCACACACACACGGCAACATGGCACACGAAAAGAACAATAAACAATACACCAAAAAAGTTACAGGTTCCGCATACAAACCTTGTAGTTTTATAATTTATATTATGTTGAAAAATTATTGATTATGCAATCCATATAGCATAGCTGTTGAGTTAATTCAGAATACGCATCCGAAAATTCAATGTTTTTAGATTTTACCTATATTGTGTTGTTCTTTCTTTTTATACGATACCTCTCGCTTTCTTCGTTGCGCATCTCACACCCCATGAGATTTTGAAAGACCTATACATAAGTTATCCTTTTTTTAAATAATACATTTTATTACCTATTACCCAGATTAATAATCATAAAAAGTAACAGGGCTTTACGACCAACTTTACGTTACCCTCGCTTAATACGAGCTTATAGTAAAACTTTTAATTACTCGTGCTAATTTCAGCACAACAAAATTACAAAAACTCCCTTTTATCTTACACATAATAATATAGTACAACAATCATTTTAATAACCTAAATTCCCCTTAAGTAAAATATAGAAAAGTAATATCATAAAAGTTCAATTGTTAACTGTTTTCGATTCAGTTACTTTTAGTTCCACAGCACATACCATAAAGTATATACGTCGTTGCACATCAAGTAAACACAAAAAACAAAATTTTAAAAAACATCCGTTACCTGGATTCCTACGGCCCATGAATCTGCTCCCATACCATCGACGTCTGCGGCCTTTATCAGTAGCTGCACCCTCAGAAACGTCCCCCAATCAGGACTGCACCAGCGGTAACTGCTACCTGCTACTCTATCCTCTCGATTACCAGAGACTTCCGAATCTTTCTACTGCAGCTACAGATCCCATTTACGGTAGATAAACAATCACCTCGTTCTACCATCAACCTCTACTCCATTTAAAGTGTCTACTATGCACCCAACCAAATATCACGCAGTCGGTACTTACTTATTTCCGTCTGCTACTATTTGCATTCTGTAGAACTTTTTATGATACTATTGCTGACAGCTGGACAAAACTCAAATAGTCATAGTCATAGTCATAGTGAAAGGTTATGTAATTAAAATTAAAATTACGTAGAATTAGACATTGAATGAGTATCGAAAAACTGCAGAGAGCAAGATCTGCACTTTCCCACAAGATGAAGTGAGGTCAGAGGCTTTATAAATACTGTGAAGAGTCCCTGATCGTCAGTCAGTCTTTGAACGTCATAACTTTAATATTGTTGGTGGTTAAAGCTACTCACCGTAATTTTAAATTATTAATTATTGATCCATTAACTTCAAGTACTTTTGTGAATTTCAATTACTTAATGTTTAATGAATATAGACGTCTAAGTTGTTATAACAGAAAGAAGTAATTTTTGTAATTATACAATTAAAAATAAATTTGATAGAAGAGTTTTTGGCGACAAAACTTTTTAAAAGAAGCTCCCATATGCCAAAAATCTATCTCGCGTAATACAGTTTAAAAACAGACTATTAAATTTCGACACTAAACACAGTATCGTTCGTAACGGGATAATTTTTAAATCAGTAAGGGGTAGTCCGATTTGAAAAATTATAAGAGATCTGAGTAACTAAGAAAAAACAATCTTAATTGACATTATACACAACGAGTTTATTTAAAAATACCGCTAACAATTAGTATTGACAAAAAACTAAAAAACAGGAGCAACTACTCAGGGGGTTGTACGATTTAAATTTTTTTACAGATATGAATTGCCCATGAAATTCTAGACTAATTTAATAGGTTACATGATATATATATATATATATATATATATATATATATATATATATGTATATATTTTTAGTTTTCTTAATGTAACTGGAAAGGTTAAGAGTTAAAGAGTAGCTTAAAAGCTAATCTTTGCCTTTCCAGGACAAATATTGTGCTAAGTACTTACTTGTTTAATAAAAACAAAATAAATAAATAAATAAATAGATTTATCTCGAAATACTGTTCAATGCCGTTTAGAAATAGATTATTTAATTTCAACACTAAACACAGTATCGTTTGCAAAGGGATAATTTCTAAAGCAGAAAGGAATAGTCCGATTAAAAAATTCTAAGAGATTTGAGTAGCTGAGAAAATACAATCTTCACTGATATCTTATACAACGGATTTATATTAAAAATACCGCTAATAATGGGATTTAACAAAAAACTTGAAAACAGGTAACTCGGGGGTGATGGTGTCCGATTTAAATTTTTTTACAGATTTGTGTAGTTGAGAAAAAATTATAGCGGTTTGATAGGCTATACTACTAGAAAATGTACACAAGGAAGGTAGAAAATGCAAATAAGGTAAACGTAGGAGAAACGGTATAGGTGTTTAGAAATTAAAAAGATAAGAATGCCATAAAATGTGACGTTTCTCACGTTTGAGCTCTTACATTGTAAGATGAATCCGGAAGATGCTTTTTAATCCTTCGGAATCTTACCCTAAAGTTTTATTTAAAAGTAAACCTCTTAAATTAATCTATACGATAAATTAACAATCGGTTCTATATTATTACTATATTATTACCATATTATTACCATAGGACAGACTTATCTCAAAAGATGCGGGAGGAAATAAAGAATGCTAGAGTAAATGAGGTCCTAATAATCTATAAGATAAAAAAAAACTATAGGACAGATTTATCTCAAAATTTATCTAAAAAAATTCAGGTCCAGCGTGAGGAAATGAGGTCCCAGAAGCACTAGCTATATCCTACTTTCCTAATTACCCAAAACTTTTTAATATTCTTTTGCCATAGATATACATTTCAATGTTTTACTCAACAATGTTATTCTTTATCGTATCAGGTTAACAAAGTATCATCAATATCATTTTATTTTCGACCTTACTTAAGGTCGGTTTGGCGCAGTTCTAACTTCTTTTCTATTCTGTGCTAATCTATTTCTAATAATTTGTAATTTGAATATTTACCTACCGCGTGAGGGTATCCAATTAACAATAAATAATAAATGGGAAGGACCTCTAACACTATAGTACCCTCACGTTTCGGGACATTGCCTCGCAAGCTGCTGCAGTCGGTGAGAAGGGGAGGTTCATTAAACAACAACACACTAAGACAAAATTCCAATTGTTTTATTAAATGGGCTACTAACTAACTTAACCTAATTACATATGCATACAAAATTATACAGTAATTAACATTATTTACAATAGGGCGCCACCATGGGAATTAAACGGCCCATGGACCGATCGCGGTAATAGCTCTCGTCGCACTTTGTTCGTGGCGATGAACCAAGATTGCAGGACAGAAAATACTTCACTTCACAGGGGCAAATCTTTTAAAGTCTCCGGCTAGCACAAACAAAAACTTAACTAAACAATTCTAAAGTCCTTATTTTATGAATATTAACAACAGTTCTGGGTGCAAACACCCCAATACATATAATTAAATTAACGCTACCGTAGTCTACTTAACATGCATACTGAAACGACCTTCCTTTAATCACGGGGTCATCAATAACAGGAAAAACACGACCTTCACACGGGTCAAATAGTACAGTAACGGAATTTGTGGCTTAGTTATTATAAGCCTCGGACAACGTCGAAACACAATAAAATAGGAAACCCTTCTAAAGATGCGGTCTTTAAACAATAACCTAACGGGATTAAATTACTCGAACGGTGCTTTAACCCGAAGTTGTATGTTATGGAAGTCGACAGATACTGTATTTAAACAAATAAATGACTTATGATGCATAACACAGCCTTGAGTTCATGGTAATACCATATATAATAATTACTTACTCAGAGAAATAAACTAACTTTGAACATAACGGCACGCACTTTAATTCAGAGAAATAAAACACTTCAGTCAATCTGGCAAGTCCGCGAGCTTTAGACTCTAACGCGTCTGGAAATAAACAACCCCGATTAGCTGGCATCCTTATATACATTTAAGTTAATTGAAAAATAACCCCTTTCTTGGCTCTCATACTCGACTTAGGATACGCCGGTCGTAAATCTTTAAGATTAATTAAACTGCCAATTGCACTAAGATAGCCACACAAGTAGATCTCGGAACTAATTTTAGTTGAGTACTCCGCTAATTGAAAAATTCCTTCCGACCACCCAGACATAAATAGGGTCCTAGAACATGATTGACATCTAATCATAGATAGCAACTAATCTGACATGTTTAGTGCCTTTCACGTAAAGTGCCGTAGAAAAATTAATTAACTCTTGGATTATATCTTCCTGGAGCTTCGCTAGGACGCTACTTGGGTGATCTTGCAGCGGTTTACAATTGCAGAATATTTATGCTACACGACTTTCATTCTAATAATTAGCATGCTAAAATTAAACTAGAAAATAACTATTTTTAGAAATACTAGAACTATTAGAGCGTATTAAAACAGTATGTTACAAATTTGACTAATATAGCTTGGTCTAGGTCTTCCTATACTCTTCTATCTTTTTCTTATCTACCTGGCTCTACATAGATATTAGCTACCTGATAGTTGTTAAAGAACTCCAACATGTTTACATGATTCCCATTTATAAGGAAATGAAATATTACCTGGTTATCCCTTCCAAAAAAGGACAAGAGTTAAATTATATGTTATGGTAAGGTTTAAGCAACGAATCGCTACCAACATTCCAGACTGCTAACTAATTGTGAGTTATGTCATGGTGACATTTAGTTACCTAATTTTTATTTATTTATTTATTTTGTTTTGTTTTCGAACTTACTTAAGGTCGGTTTGACACAGCTCTAAATTCTTTTTTATTCTGAGCTAGTCTAAAAAGGTCTACATACCCTTTACAACCTAATTCTCTAATAATCTGATTAATACAGCTTTGTCTAGGTCTTCCTACTCTATTTTTACTTGGTAAAGTATAATCTAAGACCTTACTAAATAGTCACTCATGTCTTAACTGGTGCCCTATCATCATATCTCTCTTGACCTTTAATTGTTTCCACATACAGGGTTCCTCACCCATCCTTCTATAAACTTTCTTATTTGTTACTCTATCTGTCCAACTAATCTTTAACATTCACCTATAACATCAAGTTTCAAAGCTTCTATCTCTTTCTTATTTACCTCTTTAATTGTGCAAGTCTCACTACCGTATAATAGAACGCTCCATACGTTCGACTTTAAGAAACTTTTTCTATTATCTAAACAAATACTATTAGCTATTAGTAAGTCTTTCTTTTTTAAAAACATTTTTCTAGCTTGAGCTATTCTAGCTACTATATCCCTTCTGCTACGTCTGTTCTTTGTAAGTATACTACCTAAATAGCAAAATTCATCTACCTCCTCTAACTCGATATTACGTATCTTTAATGTTGGTTTAGAAGTTGACTGTAATTCACTTGCCATTATCTTTGTCTTTCCTGGGTTAATTCTCATACTATGGTTACTCTGTAGTATCTCATCTAAAATATTTAAAAACTCTTCTAACTCTTTTCTAGATTCTTCTATAATGGCTATATCATCTGCAAAACGTAGCATGTTTATTTTCTGTACCTGTACACTAATACCTATCTCTTTTCTCTCTCTAGCTAAGTTTAAAGCTTCCTCAATATACACATTAAAAATCAAGGGAGATAGTATACAGCCCTGTCCAACACCATTTCTAATCTTAGCTTCCTTTTCTATTTCATCAAATCTAATTACTACGCGTTGGTTTTTATATTGACTGTAAATAATTTTTCTATCCTTATGAGAGATTCCTATTTTTTGCAAAACCCTGAACATAACAATCCAATTAACCCTATCAAATGCTTTTTCTAAATCTACAAACGCAAAATGAATCTTTTTCTATTTTTGTTACCTTTTTTCCATAATTACTCTAATCGTTAGTACAAAAACGATATTGGTCTTCGCCTAAGTAATTCTCAGTCAAAGCTTCTATTCTATTTTTAATTATTATTGTTAGTATTTTGGAAGCGTGGGAAGTTAAACTAATCGTTCTAAAATTCTCACACCTATCAGCTCCTGACTTTTTTGGGATTGGGATAATAATATTTTCTTCGAAATCTATTGGGACCTCACCTGTGTCATATATTACTTTTACTAGTTCATATAATCTGTCTAAAGTTTTCTGACTTGTATATTTTATTCATTTTGCGGGTATATCCTCTATCCCCGACGCTTTATTTAGTTTAAGATCCCCTACAGCTCTATCAAATTTCTCTCTTAATATTGAAAACCCTATTTCTACATCCTCTTTTTGGTCGTTCTCTAACTCATCCATATCGTCTCCCTTACATAGATCTTCTAAATGTTTTTTCCATCTATCTGCTACCTCAAATTTATTTACTAGAAGCTCATTATTCTCATTTTTAATATCATTATATTTTTTCCTATTTTCTACGAAAAACTTTTTAACTGCCCTGTAAGCCCTGTCTGTCTTACTTATTCTCAAATCATCTTGTATTCCCTTACAATTCTTCTCCATCCATTTATGTCTAGTTTTTCTACACTCATGTACTATCTTATTTCTAACTATTATATTTTTGCTTACTTTCACTATCCAATTCTCTAAAAAGTTTAAGCTTTTTTCTATTCTCTATTAAATCTAATATCTCCTTTGTTACCCAGGGTTTTCTCGCTTCTACTTTTTTCTTACCTATAATCTGTGTTGCTGTATCATGTACAGCTCTTTTTATTGCTTTCACTTATTTTCTACGTTCCCTCCTATAGTCATCTTTTTGATCTTTTTATCTAATACTTGTTTATATTTCTATTTTACCTCACTATCATTAAGCTTACCTAGATCCCATCCCTCTCTTTTAGCCTTTCTCAATTTTTTGAATTTTAGATTATACTTTATTTTAACTAAGTTATGATGGCTATCTATGTCAGCCCCTGGATAACTACAACAGTTTTTAACTTGATTTCTAAATCTTTGTTTAACTAAAATATAATCTATTTGTTATTTAGCCCTATCACAGGCGCTTTCCAAGTATATCGTCTTCAAACATGTTGCTCGAATAGGGTGTTTACAGTTACTAATCTATGTTCCTGGCAAAACTCAACTAATCTTTCTCCCATATCATTTCGTCTACCATATCCAAATCTTCCTACCATTTTTCTCTCACTACCTTCTTCCACTGACGCATTAAAATTGCCCATAACTATTAAATTCTCATCTCCCTTTACTTTTCTCATTATACTATTTATATCCTCGTATACCTTCTCTACTTCTTCATCCTCGTACTGATTTGTTGGCATGTAAACATGTACTAAAACAGTGTCTGTGGGTTTTGTATTCAATGTAACCATAATTATTCTATCAGTAAATTGTAAGTACTCTTTAACTTTACGTCCTAATCTTTTACCTAATACTATTCCTACCCCTGCTTGTCCATTAGTTGAAGAAGCTGTAATTATTCTATAATTATCATTCCAAAAGTCATTACTATCTGGCCATCTCACCTCACTAATACCTAAAATGTCCAGCTTTCCCTTTCTCATTTCGACTAATAAATTCGTTAACTTATCTACTCTAAGTAATGACCTTACATTCCAAGTCCCTATCACTAAATCGAACCGTTGTTTTAAATTCTTACGATGACGAGCTCCAAGTACTTCCTCCCGGAGATCCGAATGAGAGGGTGTTTTACCTCCGCATAAGAATTTTACTTGCGAGCTTTCCATCATACATAGTTTATGTTTTAGGTCATGCATATCTGTAAATATTGTGGTGGGTTCCCAAATATTTCTACAACGCAGTTTTTAGAGATGTATCTGTCACGGCCCACCCCCAAGAGCCTTGTAAATTATTAAGGATCGTCCGAGACCAACCGACTCTCCTCCAATATCCTTTAGCCAGCAAGGCTGCTGCCCCTTGTTGCGCCTATTAATCGCCTTTTACGATAAGCAGGCTTACTATAGTGGTATTCTTTGCCAACGTCGCCGTGGATCAATGTAGTCAGCGTAAGACTACGGATCCTAAGGTCCCGGGTTCAAATCCCGACACGGCCGACTGCTTGAAAAATGTCAGGTGAGCATTTTTCACAAAAATTACGCCCTCGTTCGGATGAGAGGTTAAATGGAGGTTCCGTGTGTGAGTGTTGTCACGCACTTAAAGATCCCTACCTTGCCTGGAACGGCAAGGGTTTGGCAAAATTTTAAATTTCCAGGCAACAAAACTCGCCTCCTGGCCAATGTAGTACCTACGGGTGGAGCATTGGAAATATAAATGAACGGTATTCTTTGCCCCCTACTATAGGGACCAAAGTATCATTCAAGTTTAATTTAATTCTACAATACTTATGGAAATTCTAGCTGAATAAGCTGCATATGTACTACGTGTATTGGTATTGATAGTAATTCAGAAAATTACCAAGGCAAATGTTATTAGTCATGTATCGAGTATAATATATAAAGAGACACTCTTACAAAAAACGTCCCCTATCCTCTCGCCCTTGTATCAAATCTCACCCGGCTGTCTCTCCAACCGCATCCCAGATTACACAACACTACTCCCATGCCGATATAACAGTAGTTGAGTTACAAAAAGAGAGGTATAATTCAGTTTTAATACTGTTTTTTGTGTGCTGGCCATTTTGTGTTATACCCTGCAAAATGAGGCAAATTCATTATTTTATAATTTATGGCACTTTGTATTCACATCGTTTTTAATATTGTCATTATTGCGGAAATTGGTTATTTAATTCTTGACAATTAAATATCCAATTATCTACCCCACTTATCCACTAAAGTAGCTGTTGCACAATTAATAAATCTCCAGCACCGGTGTATGTACATGACTTGATAAAATTTGCTAATCTTGTCTAAATAAGAAGGCCCAAATCTTATTCTTAATTTATGTGCGTCTAATAAATGACGTTTTGAATATACTACAAAAGGTATTTGAATAGTAAAAACCTTATTTATTTTAGAAACTTTAGCTTATCGCTAAACAATAAATTAGTTACTGTATAATATGTAGTCATTATAAATATTTACCAAGGCACTAGTTTATTACACGTCCTCGTTTATAAAAATTGTTACCTCGTATCAGTGTCAGTGTGAGCCACATCATTGCGCGTTGCAAAAGTGTACAATTTAAAAATGGATTTTAATATCAGAATTACGACTCCAAGTCCTAAACAATCCTCAAACTTCTTATCAAAATTATGTTTCACGTACGTACGTTCTATTAAAAGTTCACTTTGATTAAAATAAAATATTTTTAGGTGGTTAATTACTTTATTCCATAAAGGGACTAAACAAACGTTAAAGTTATTGGATTTGTACGACAATTTTCCAGCGGATAAGTCGGATATGTTGGGCGATAAACTGGAAAAATTTTGGAAAATGGAACTGGCTGTGGCAAAAGAAAAAAGTACAAAACCAAGCTTATTTAGGGCAATCCGCAAAGCCTTCTTTTGGAAATATATGGCTTATGGAATTGTGTTGTTGTTTGAGTATGCTATAGTAAGGTAAGTTTGGAAGATATTTTGAGAGGAGTGATAAGTTCTGTAACCTTGAATTACTACCACAAAAGTTTCGAAAAATAAACTCGACCACTTTGAAAATACCTGCACCTAAAGGGCGTTGCCATAAATGTCAGATCTCCACACCCTGAATATCGATTTACGGATCCATTAATAATAACAAACAACTTTGTAACCAAAATAGCTGGTGAGGCAGATTTATGAACTTCATCCCGATTGCTAAACGTCTGGATTCGAACACGCTCCTTTCATATCTTTTAAGTAGGGTGTTACGTTCATTTTCGTAAATCATTAATTAGTTATATACAATAATTTTTATTTTAAATTTCTTTGGTGTTCAACGTTCAACTAGGGATGGACACGAACCGAACAGGTTCGAGGTTCGGTTCGAGGTTCGGTTCGATTTTTCGAACCGAACCGAACCGAACCAGACATTTTATTTTCGAACCGAACCTCGAACCGGACCGGCAAAGTTTTCGAACCGAACCGAACCTAGCTCAAGGTTCGGTCCGGTTCGGTTCGAAAGGTTCGATTTGTTAAATAAAAATTTAGTTTAAAAATTTAATTTTCACTAAAAACATGTCATTTCTCCCAAATGCACATTTTAAAAATTTCTAGTCGCAAGCATATAAGAAATACAACGATTTTTTAATGTACATGGTTTCGAGTTTTAAGCCAATTGGTAAAAAAATGTAATAGGTATTAATTAGTGTTACATATCTAATAAATTTTGTCATCGAGGCACTTTTGTAGATCAAAAAATTCTAGATTAGTTCGATTTGTTTAATGCTCCTTATTTCAAATTGTTGTTTGTTTATAACTAGTATTAGATATTAAAGAAACTCGAAATGATTTTGAAAATTTGGTTTTAAAAACAAGTTTATTTTATTTAATGAACAGACGTCGTGTTGAAAACCATCTTCGACGTCACGATCTAGAGACTATAGTTTTCAGAATAAACGAAACAATTTAATTCTTAATTAAGTATGCATTACTAATCCATCATTTTGAATTTTTTACTTTTGTATGAAAACCAGCTCTCTATTAATATTAAAAAATATGTCCTTGTAGCAAAAACTAATCTCCTTTTCTTTTGTACATACATAATCGCTCAACAAATGGTGTTACAAAATGCATGATACCATACTATTTACTGTTTATTTAGTGTGGCCAATACCACCAACGTCTTTAGAAGTAGCCGATACTCCAGAAGAATGACTCCGAACTTTCCCTCAAAACCAAGGGTTGAAGTTTATGACTCATGGCGGCATAAACTTTTCAATCAATGCCGACATAAAATAACACAGTATAATACAAATAATAAGCAGACGTAATGCCCGTGCCATAAATACTGTTATATTTTATTATGAAAAAACGTAAACGCTGTTTGAGGTAGATTTACGATTCTTTCCGAGAACCATCTAATATTGTCTTTCAAAAGAAATAATATTAATAATAAAGATAAACTGACAAACAGCTTTTTGTTTGTACTGTCATCAGCATCAGCAACACCTTAATGTTTTGATACTCTTTTTATACGAACTAAAACTTCAATAAAAGTAATCGCAAAGATCATGTGATTTCGTTCTTTCACGGTAAAATGACATTAGTAAAAATCATTAATTATTAACACTTTCTAAATTTTAGAGGTGACTTTCACTATTAACCTAATTGTAATTACGCTTTGTTAAAGAAAGTACGTATTGAAAAATTAAACCTGAACAAATAGTATTATTATGATTTATGCTACTAAAATCTAAAGCAAATTAATGTTGGGTTTATTTGAAACTACTAAATATAAAAACTACATTAAACATTTAAATTGTTGTAGTTGAAGGCACTAGTTGTTTAAAATATCAAAATGTCGAACCGGTTCGGTTCGGTTCGTTTCGAACCGAACCGAACCGAACCGGAATATATTTTTTCGAACCGAACCGAACTAAAAAGTTTTCGAACCGAACCGAACCTACGGCAAGGTTCGGTTCGGTTCGAATCCATCACTACGTTCAACACAAAAATTAATTCCGTTAATTAAAAAATAACCCTTTCGTGTATTAAAATTTGTATGGTAATTAATAATAAATATCCTATCTATGTCAGTTGATAAATCTTTGTGCTTCATTAGAAAAATAAATATCCTTTCTAAGAATTTCGTCCCGTGGAATTTACGCCTTAATTAGATAGGCGACTTTCGAAGTATTTTAATAATTAAATGCTGGTGTGTTTTCCCTTTTAAAGAATTCGGCGAATTTATTTTAATAAAATTAAGGTTTTCCCGGTTTATTTTCTTACTTTGGTGCTTTAACAAATGCAACAATTTATTTGCTGTTCGAATAGCCACAAGAAAACACGTTCTATTTGGCTTCGTTCGTTATCTTTATGTGAATTTCCGGCACGCATTATTTAGCGTGCTTCCTGCGGGGGACACGTTAATCCCTTGAGCTTTCGCTTCTTCTGGGAATGCAAAGTCAAATGCGCTCTGCCCTGACGTAAGACTGCCTGTTCGCTGACGCCGACCGGCGACTGGTTCCACCCTGATGCCAGTAACTCGAGGGTCAGTTCCTTTTTTTTTGTTCTTCTTTATATGTGCTTGTGACTTTGGAACCAGAACGTTCTAAGATGGCATTTCTAAATTTGATTTTTATATATAAAAATTATTGAACTATTTTGGCATTTACTGCTCTTTGGTTACTATCTTACTATTTGTTTCTAAATTTCTAAAAATCTACTATATGTTTGTAAATTTAGTTTAAGTTTATATTTACGATATTCTAGAGCTGTGGTTTTTAAGGTTGCGTTTGGTTCTTTCTTTTTGTTCTAATTACTGTCAGGGGGTAGCTGCCTAAAAACTACAGCTCGCCATTTTTCTTGAATAATTTCCTTTTACTGTGTTGTGTAAATATTTTTTTTTTAATTATAAGTTCTTTCTTTTCCGTTGTATGTTTTGTTCTGAGTGTGAATGAGTGAGTGTTTATATATAAATTTTTTTCTATTTATTTCAGGTTTTTCTTTATTTATAGGTATAAACCCCGCCCACTCACCGATTGAGCCCGGTCATACTTACTTTCTTACTTCTTTCTCTTTCTTTTTTTTATGTTACGTCAATGTACGTAGCAAAGGTGATGTTTTTATTGTAAATTTTGCTCGGCCATGATACTGTACACTGTATATAAAAAATTGGAAAAATTCGAAATATTTGATTTTGAGTAACTTGTGATTGTGTATAAGGGCTTTGCATTTTTCTACTTCTGAAAATTTATTGTGCTTTAGATCAGGAGTGGGCAATTGTTTTGATTTGGGAAACACTTTGTGCGAGCGGAGCTTGCCCTACTGGAAAATCCAATACGACTTTTCCGTTGTGTACGACAAGAACATCTCAGGTCAAAGCGGAATTTTTCTGCACCCGGTCGCATGTGGCCCATGGACCACTATTTGCTCACAACTGCCTACTGTAATAAAAGGCTGGACAAACTACAATCGACATATCCCTGCATAGCACTGGTTTTAGCAAACCAGATATCTGTTCAATTGATTTTCCATAAAGTACTAATAATTGTACAGTAGTTAATTTATTCTGGCGTTTAAAAAACTAGGTGCATAATTACAAAGGTATAATATAAGTTACCAAAGTTTAAAAAAACATTCTGCACTGGATTATTTTAGTCCTTCAAACCACAGTCTCGGACATAAAGCAGGCTTACTTTCACAATCCTTGCATTTCCAAGATATCGCTCTCATGGTTTTCTTGAAACGTCACTTTACACTGCAAATGGTATGTTTTCCTAGTACAGCTATCGATGACTAAATGTCTTTCTTGAAAATAACTTTTTCGTGAGTTCTCTGCAAGTTCCAATTTTTAACCTTTTTCTTCATCCGTGGCACAATATCCGACACATAGCTCTTCTGTCATACTGTAACTACAAATTCTAATTGAAGATTTTATAAGTAATTCTATAAATTCAAGTCTTTTAATTGGGACTACTATAAAAATGCTTTGAAGCTTTTCCGTTTAGTTAGGACGACCAATAAAAATGGTGTGATGCTCCACTCTTGATTGTTAGTCAATAAGAACCTTGTAGACTACCTTTGAATTACTAGCTCTTAAAAGAATTTCTCCCCAGATGGTAGATATGACTCTCCTTATAAAGTATATGGAATATCCAGGTTCAATGTTCTGTTATCAAAAATTAAAACGCAATGAAATAGTTTTAATGAATGCGACATGTGTACACAATTGCTTTAAATGTTACTTTTATTAGACTAGTTTCTTTAATCAATAAATTTGAAGAGCGCCAATTTAATACAAAAGAATGTAATATTGACTACTTTATGAACGTTATTTTATCCTTTAAATAGTTAAAGTTTTACGAAGTTTGTTAAACGGTTTACTTTTACACAGCGGCTTAAAAATTTGCTTTAGCTAACGGACTAGATTTAGTTGTGTAGAAAAATCTCCATATTAAAAGGTTTTGATTTCAAATATGTGTAAAATTCACCTTACTTAGCATCATTGATTTTCATAATACAAAAATAAATACTCAAATATCACCATAAAATATTAATGTTCACAAAGCATTAAACTAGAATAAAATTTATGACCTTGTTTACAGAATGTAAACGCCATAGGTTCTCGTCCTTGGTACCCCAACCAGTACAAATGCTTTTTCCGCTTGGATTTATTCCGTATTTTCTAACCAAAATTTAATTCCATTCTTCAAGATTATTTTAATTTGATTCATATTTGAAATCAGTTTAGTTTCTATCCACTATATAAAGTTACCACCTTTCCCGATCATTATTTAAAGTTACCATATTTATTCTACCACGATTTAAAGTACCATCATTTAAAGTACCACTATTTAAAGCTTTATAAAATTTAGTATAAGATCTGACTCAACTGCCTTTTTCCGTAGCCAACACTTGCAATTAAAAAAATTAGTAAGTTTAATGAGCTTTTTATTAATACAAAGAAACTTTAATGGCAAGTCATTCAAAATAAACCATAAGGAACACATTTACTCATTTTTAATTATAATTTTCACTACGAAAAAAGTGGTTCACCTCAGTACCGACTGTTATCAAAATCTGTGATGTCTGGTGAAACAACATAGAGGCACAAATTGTGAGCTAGGTGATACCGTACTTCCCTTAATGTGTCTGAGTTAAATATAGAACTTTGCTGCTCCTGTCCTGATGAGCCCCGGCTAGGGCAAAACACGTCAATATGATACCTTTATGGCTTATATATATATATATATATATATATATATATATATATATATATATATATATATATATATATATATATATATATATATATATATATATATTCCTACGATCTCCGGCTGGTTTGGGGTCCCACGTTCTGGGCGACATTAATTCTGCGATCTCTAGCTGGTTTGGGGTCCCACGTTCTGGGCGACATTAATTGCTACGAGCTTCTGGGAAACTGCTACGACTGCTTCTGTTGATGGTGAAGTTATATACCTATTTTAAATACTACCTCTGCTTAAAAAGGTTTGCGACGGCTGCTCTGCTGCTTCCTGAAAATAAAACTAACTACTCAAAAGAAAATGCGGCGACGATAAATATCCTACATTTATTAACACTCGAAAAGGACTATAAAAGACAACATCAAAAATAAGACTCCTCTTTCATACCCGATTTACACATTATATACACCCCCATTTTAAATCCTCCCATAACAGTACATTTCGAATTCATTAATTCCCCTGGATAAATATTTCCAATTAACTAAATACAAAAATTTATTTAAAGTAATAGGGCTTCAACACATTTCTTACTTTAACCCTGTTCTAATACAAGCTCAGTAGTAAAACCTAAACTGCTCGTGCTAATTTTTGCACACCAATAAAATCAGACCCTCTTACCTTGTACATAATAACATATTTCCAATGCCATAAATCATTCCTTAACTAAATTCCCACAGAAAATAATAAAAAAATTAATTCAAATTAAAATATTCATCATAAACCTTTTTTCCAGTTTGTCCTTTTAGTTCATAAAAATTATACATCTCAATACACTAATTTATTAAGTACCTATTTACACACATATACAACGAAAAAGCTGCATTTACCTGGATTCCATATTCACTTCCTGGCCTGCTATGCTACCATTCCATCCAGGACTGCTGTTTCAGGAACACCCCAATCTGGATTGCAATAACCACAACTGCAATCTGCTACCATATTACCCAATGTAGTACCTCCGGGTGGAGCATTGGGGACGTGGCCGCAAGTATAGCTGCCCTAATTCAAATTATAATGCTACCATATTACCAAGAAGTCATTTCGTCTACTATTTGATAGAGCATCCAAACTTCAAACCTTATCTACTAGTACCATAAAAATTTATACAAAACCAACCTGGTTTAAACGACGGCTTTCACTTCAAACTTATGTGCATCATTTACACAATTATTGCAAATTCATATCAACTGTTTTGCTTATCTCTTTTAACGTAAATTAAATTACCAATTTATGTAAACGCAAAAGCACCTTTTTATTATTAAAGTTGTCAACTTGTTAAAGACTAATAGCAACGTACACTTGTTGAAAACTCAAAGCGACTTCAGCTTGTAGAAACATCAGAGAGCCTCCAACCAAACTCTTGGGGCTTATATCTATCTCCCCGCCTTTAAAAGCCTGTTAATTATTGAAATTTTCTTCAATACAAATATTCAAATGTATACAATTCTAAAAATTGCCCCACGTTTACACACACAACACTTACAACCGCAACAATTTTCTAAAAACAACTCCCTACCATGCACAAAATTCCTCGTATTCTTTCTAACCGAAAACATAATAATATTTCTTCGAAAATCACTTGAAACTACCAACCGCGCACACGTTACTAAATTGTTTCGCTGTATTTTGAACACCCCACTCTAAATAACCTTGTACGAACCCCAAGCTAACGTTTTAAACTACGCCTTTCCCTTAACACGTGTTATACCTATCTCACTTATCCATCCACATCAACTATCTCTCTTATACCGTGTTTTTAAGCTTCGTTGTAATGGACAACAGCTGTTGCTAACCCACTCTATTTTTGCGCATGCTCAAGTTTATTATCGTTCTTAAGAAGCTATAAATTTCTCTTTAGTCTCGCTAACTGGAATTGCTGTTGTTTGTCCGACTGTTATCTTCCCTATTTAATATTTATTCACGGAACCTAGCTTCTTTAAAGCACGTTTAAAATGCTTTTAAACAAATAATATAACTGCCAACTACTCGGAAAGCTAAAACGGTTTGAAATCTTCAAAACACGTTCGAAAAGCTTTAAAAATATTTATACTAACTACACTTATTAAATAAAATAGTTACGTTTATTTATACCTCTGAAATTCAAATGCGGTCTTACACAAGGTGTTTCTAATATGCAATGCGCTTTATCTCTATGAGTATTTATCTCTAAAGAATTATTTCATTTGGGCTTTCTCAAATGCGTTCTGAAAAATTATTAATTTTAAAACTATTTAAAATAAAAGCGTTTCAAAGTTGTTTGCTGTATTTCCACATGCTGACTCACAAATTAAATTACAAATGGAAAAGTAATACCCTTTTAGCCCCCAAATATTACAGTATATACATATACTCTTTAACATACAATCTTCCAAATGACAATTGCTACATGCATAACAGCTTTTCTTTAACAAACCATATCTGACAAGTAATTTCGAAAAATATTTTTATACAAATATTAAAATCTATATTGTCTATATTGTTCTATATTGCCACAACTGTTTTTCTTTCAAACAATATCCTATCACTAAGAAAAAAAAATAATTACTAGATGATCACTCGCATACACTAAAATAGAGTCCAATAACTTTTCTTTCTAAGTAGGATATTCATTCACAAATTATTCTCCATTTAAATCTTATTATGTATAAGATTTTATAAAATAAGTCGGATAATTTTAACTACCTCTCCGTAACATAGGATTTAAACGGATCTGATCAGTTATGTTTAACAATTTTCACTATACAGTGGCTAAATCTACCAAAGTCAACCACCCTAAAATCAAACTATTTTCTAAAAGGACGTTAATCTGTAAGCAATACTAACATTCCATTGTATTAGATTTCTAAATTGCTTCCTACAATATTTTTAAATCCCGTTTACTTGAAAATGCTCTTAACAATCAAGCTTAGAAATACGTAGCACAATAGTAACTTTTGCTATTGTCATTTCAAACTCCATTAAAATGATGAAATTTATAAACAGAAATTTACTAGCAATACATCCTAGTTTAAAGGCTTTTGTTTCACATCCCTCTTAGCGTTTTAAAAGTTTTAAACTTCTTTTCTAATAAGCTTATACTTAGATGTGAACAACCAATCCCGTAGCGTTATCAACCATTACTATTATAAGTTCGCATGCACATTTTATCAAGCGTCAACTGAAATACAAGAAAAACTCAGAACAATACTCACAATGTAGTAATTTAAGGGTTTGTAGGTTACGTCACTGATTGACTGATTATTTCCTCCGCACGTTAGGTCTCACATTCCAGTGATTTAATTTACAACATAAAGTTGTTGAGTGAAAACCCACTTATTACCCTATCAATATACTACCGACGCGATTTAAATCCACGCGAAATACGCGTGTTTGAACGTTTGGGACTAAATCATCCAGCAAACTCAAAACAATTCACCATTGACCACCTGTCCGAGGGGCCTACACAAGTCCGCTACCCTTATATCATATTTTCATTTATTTACTCTACGTCCGAACTTGATTATTATATTACAATGTCTCCCCCCCCTTCTGTTATAATTTTGAATTCTCTTCTTACATGATATACGTGTAAAGTTTTCTTAGGGACAAGCGTAATGTTTTCAAATCGTGTCAAGGCATTAATTTTTATGAAATTTAATTATTCTGTGGTTGTTGCGGTTTCTTGAAATTTCTTATATACAAATATTATTGTGGACAGTAATGTTCCTGTTCTTTGTCGGTGATTTTTCTAATTGAATACAACTAGTGATAAATCCTCATCGCCATTTCTATTTATATGAAAATATACTAGTTACTTTTTGGTATATTTACTTGTCCTGATTTAACATTATATTGAAATAGCCCTTTTTAAAGAGTAAACTCCCTAAGTGTTCTTACTAAAGTACCTCAACTTGCTGAAATTAATAAATGCTTTTCTTTTGACGAATGTATGCTTAATTAATGCACATAGGTCGAACTTGAAAATAATTAAAAAATATTCAGAAAATATTATCAGATTTAGTTATCGTGCAAATTCAAATTTGTACGAAAAGATTCAAAAGTTGTAGAGTACAATAAGTAAAATTACAAAAAGGAAGTCGGCCCCTGCGGGGCCCCAAATTTCTGGGGCTCCTATGCGTCGAATTGGTTGCTTTATCCTAGCTACACCATCGTGCAATAGGATTAACATTTTATATAAATTAATAAATTAACGGCTTACTTTGAAATCAAAGACTTGTTTTTCTCAAAACTTTTCAAACTTAAGGTAACAAAATTCTTATGTCAACGAATAAAACGATTAATCGCCTACCCTAATCGGCAATAGAAACAATAGGATGTCATTTGAAAATATTAAGAGGGCGTGGCTACCTCGAGACATTAACGATCAGGATGGTAGGATTCCTTTGTTGCTTCGGATATTTAATGACATTTTTGTAAAGGAATTTTTACGTTGCTTCATAACATAAAAAATCAATGCGAAGTAACGGATCATTCGCACGTTGAAAATTCTTCTAAAATTGATGTCTAAACTTCAACATATAAAAATAGATACATCTCTTCAGAAAATTATTGGCGGTGAAGGTTATCGGCTTTGAGGCTCAATGGTTGGTTGAATCCGGAGTAAATATTCTACCAGAAATGCAACTTAAGCTTCAGTGTCTGGCCAGTAATGTGTCAGATGTCCACAAAATTTTGGAAAAATGGTCTCTCATTTTAAGGTATAGGTTAAGTACCATTTCATATACGCGATTTCTGTCTCACGACAATTGTCATCCGTTTTATAAATACATGGGATTAAATGGGCTCCTTCATGCATGTAATCTAAAAGTCTTACTATAAAAAGGGTTTCTTTATGTTGTATGCATGTCATCTAGTGCCTATGCGATAAATTCATACTCGCGCCATTGTTACGGGTAAAATAAGCGTTGGGTTATAAATTTAGATTCGTTCTGATGGGGCGGGAACCCGATAAAAATTTAAAAGTGCGCGGGAGTGGATTCTTACGAAAGAAATAATAAAGGAAAATAGAAAAATTCAAAATAAAAACAAATAAAATGGCCGAAAATCAAACGAACACTGTTAGAATATCCAATACCCGTAATGGCTTTTTTCCTTGTTACTAAGAACGCTAAACGGTCTGTCTCAGCAATTTGGTCGAAAATTTTCATATTCGAAGGCGGTTATTCGCCATAGGTGTCCTTCGTTTCGGTTTTTCTAAATTCATGACATTATACTTTACCTGTCTCTAAAATATTGTAAAAACACTCATCAAAATTCTTGTCATATTAAATAAAATTGAAAAATGAAATGCTTTCTAAATAAAATTCCATCACTGGGGTAACTGGATATCTTGTTACAATGATTTAATTTTTATTTTAGTTTATGAATAAAACAAATAAAATTTAACCTATTAGCCTCTATTGACATTGAATAATTGCAATATAAACAGAAATGTGCTTGAAAACCTAGTTTCTTAATCTTACTTTGGTCAGGTATTACTGAAAGAAATCCTAAAAAAATATTAAACTAAATCCATTAATAATACAATCACTCCAATTTTTCCGTTTCTCATATTAAGTTACATGACAATATAAACCCTATTGTCTGGAAATACCTTTAATAACATCGTACAAAACAGTTAAATATCAATTTTTTCTTTCATCATTACATTGTCTATTGAAAATAATAATGTTTTATGCTTGAACTAACACTAACTCCTACGAATAAAATTTACATTTAAAATTCCGTACATACATGTCTTATTATTTTAAAATGTTACAAACTTCCTGCACTATAACATTATGCTTAAATTTAGTCAACGCTAGCTCCGTCGCTAATTCATCGTCTAACAAAGTAACTAATTTCATGATTCGTTAATTTTCACTACAGAAATACAAACTATTTCAATTTGTAGTATTAAAATTTACTTATACATTATTAGAAAGTATAAACATAAAAGCTCATATACTGTTCATTGTTTAATTTCAGGATGTCTGGAAACTATCAGTATTTCCAATCTTCGTTCCTACCTAACACAACTCCCTTAACCTAACACAATACAAAATTTTAATTTATTGGAGGGTTCTAACCTCTATAACCGGCCGTAACGACATTAATATAACACGTGAATAGAAATGTGCTCTACACGTGGAAGGGTAAGTTAAAAAGAACAAAGTGCACGCCGCGCCGCGTTTTGTACTGTGGGATATTAAGTCACATCTTGAACTTAAAGCAGCGTTTTCTTTAGACCTTCAACTTGCCATGCTCTCTTACTACTCGCTCGTATTACTACATTTGAGCAATTTCTAATTCCCTTCTCGCGAATAATAAATTCATTCTTTTCGGTCGGGTGCCTATTTCCTGTCAATTCTCCTACTACAAAATGTTCTTAATTGCGTTCAGCATCCGGTAATACGTTGAAACCATTTTAATCTATACCTATATACAACGTTATTGTCACGTTTCCTTACAGATAATTGATGTTAGTGTTTTAATATGGTATTATTTTTATGCGTTTGGTGGTTGGAACGGACGATATCTGTCTATTGTAAATTATCTTGTTCATGGGAAATCACACGTGGTGTTTTGCAAGATTGAGATATGTTTCCACTTGCGGTTTTAAATTAAGTCATCGTTCTGAATTATTACGTTACAATTTATTTAAAAGAAATAGTGTTGTACCTTCTGCTCTAAATATAATTATAGAAACAAAATTATAAGTATGATGTATAATTAAGATAAAATATTCGTGAAGTCAATCATACAAGTTGCGTCCATACAAGTTTGTCCATTCAAGTTTGCTAAATTTTCGTTACTCATCTAGTTTATATAGATAGCTTAAAGCAACGCGTTACAACCTATCTTGCAAATATAAATAATGAAAAAGTGATTGCAGTTATAATGATAAAAATAGTTGGTACATTACTGATAGTGAGAAAGAAAACAAAGAACTATGAAAACATTATTGTTGGAAGTTTAATGACATCCGGGGTATTGAACAATTGAATATGCGATTATATAAAAAATGTACATAAACTAATCAGTGAACATTTTTATTGCAACTTTACAATTGGTATGGTTTAAACCCTATATAAAACACTTATAGAAAAAGAGATACATCTTACAACCAAATAGAGCAACTAGAGAGTTAAAATTCCTGTCTTACAAGTTTATCTTATCTATAGCCATTATTAAGAGCTTCTTTTTAATTAATTTTTTATTTTACCGCAATAAATTATGAAAATGTGATTTAGTGATAAGCTATTTTTATGGTTACTGCATTTGTATTACAATATTTAACTTAGTTATCACTGAACAACAACGTGTAGTTTTTGTTTGTTTCCTAATGTACCATGGGCGCCTTTTACAGGACCTTTTCCGCTGACTATGAACTGTTAACAGAATTTTTCTATCACTCTCAAATTAAAAGTTCTTCATATTTTTATGGTGAAACGTTTTATATGTAATGTTTACATCTGTTATAATACAAATTATGCATACCACTTCACAATTTTTTTGGATGTGATTTTTGTTTGTAAGGTTACCCCTGGAGCGTCTCTGATTATGTTCCAACAATAATCTGCGAATAGTGTGGGGTTCCACTCACTTGGTATCGGTTTTGACAATACATAATGTCTTGGTGATACCTTTCACCAAGCTTTTTACTCACAGACCTTAGATTGGAGAAAATGAATCTTCGAAGACATGTTATAACTGTTCCACTTATTTGGAAAATCCAATAAGTAAGGGTTAAATACAAATAAACTGTTAAATGCACTGAATAGACAGTGCGGTGCGAGGGTCATAGATTAATTAGGAATGCTTCAAATTTGCTCGAGTACTGGTTTGCATTAAATTAATAATTTGTACTTAAAAGAATCATTCTATTAGGTCCAATAGAAACGAAAAAAATATCCATTCAAAATTTCAGAAAATACAAAATAATCAAGCAATTCGATTAACAAAACAACATGACAACAAATTAAATAATTGCGTTCTCCCTTAGCAAAAGAATACATGACTATAGTATACTATTAACCCTTCTTTAGAGTTGTAAACAGAATTAAATGCGCTTTTAATCAGTACAAATAAAATTTCATAACTGTAAATATAGCATATCAAACAATTTTATGAACATAGTTTGTAAGTATATGTGATTGCTTAAAATTGTAAACAGTACACCAGACACAATTCCAATATGACAGCCAAAAGCAATAGTAATTTGGCACAGCTTAAATACATTTGGCAACCACAGGGTCCCAGATAATACAATTGTTGACAATGTTCAAATGTCTTGAATATTGTACAGGTTAATACTTAGATTATTATTTAAATTAAAACTGGTTGTAACAAAACTAAATTGTCTAAAGTACTCACAGAACCGGTGCTGGCTACACATATGTTATCAAAATGAATACTTCGGATTAGCATTGTTGCAATTCTTTTATATGACATATCATTCTCTAACCAGACAATGTGCAATTTATCAATAAAGCACAATTCCAAACAGGTTTTTCATAAATATAGGAAACCCTAAAAAAAGAAGCACACACAATCACAAATCGCGAATCAAAATTAACTTGAAGGAAACACTTCCTTCTTTGTTGAAATTCAACCAGGTAAAGCCACATAATCATAACTAGCAAAAGCAATGATAAGAAAACCAGTTGCTGTTAAAGCGAACTTCTTAATAGAATTAAATACAAAGAAGGAATTTAAATTTAAATAGAAAACTAACAATCGTTAAATTGTTACAATTTTGCAACAACCCATATTGATGTATGTAAACATTAAAAGATTCACAATTTGTTCGTAATTTGTTGGCTTGGTGTTTCCCAAAGATTTGGAACACACCTCTTTAAATGTATGTATGTATAATAAAGTAACTGAAAGCTCAATGTCGGCAGTAGTTTTTAGAAAAAAAATTATTGAATATTTAATCAATGGTGGTGAAGAGGAACAAGAACAGCTAAATCAAAGATTAAAACATGAGATAAAAACAAAACCTAGACAAGTGTGAACGTCGAGACGTTTCTGTACGAAATGTTATAAGAAGAATATTTCGGAATTTGAAAGAAAAATTACTATAAATAGAACAAGGAGAGAGAACACATTCCGTGAAAATCCCAGAAAATCTACATTTGTGTCTTCAATGCTTTAACGCCGAACACCACCATGTTTAAAACAATTTTTTTTGTTTTCTCTTATTTTTTTTATTATCATTTTATTCATTTTAGTTTATTACTACGAGGCGTGTTTTTAAAGTAAGGGCCGAGATAGGTTTTGGGCCTCTTGGAACTTCTTTTTAAAAAGACTTTTCTTCCAAAAAACACTTCTATCAAATTTATTTTTATAATAATTACAATAACGATTTTTTACAACTGCAACGTTATATTCATTACGTCTTAATTTAAAAAATAATCAAAGTTAAATATTACTAATAATTAATTAAAGCTACGGTGAGTAGCTTGAGCAACCAACAATGCTAAAGTTATGAATTTCTAAGACTGACTGGCTATCTTGGGCTCTTGAAGGTATTTATGCTATCCCTGCTCTTACATCACTTGTGGGAAATGCAGATCTCATATCTGCTATTTCTTGATACAATACAATGTATTATATTTTAATAATCTTAATTTTAACAATTGGTTTCTTATAGTCTATTGTGACCTGCACCTGCAGTGTCATATTACGTCTGGAATACAAAGAAACTGTTTCCGTTCTCATGTCTGGTTTATGAACTTCCATTAATCTTTTATAATGTGTCCTTCTATTATACAATGTAACAATCTATTTCTTAAAACTTAATAGTTTTATTTGAATATACATATATATTAATTTAGGGATATGTAACTGCCGTTTGAAAGTAAAAATTTAACGAAAGAAAATTTTCAAAAACCAAATTTATTTTCAGATTCGACTAAAATTTCTCTATTTTTAAACATAGCTGCCAAGTTTGTTTAAACACTTATTGTACCTTACAACTAGATTTAGAATACCCTCTTCATAGAAACTTGCCGTTTGCCGCGATAAAAAGAGGTCACGGCCGTTTTCACGTATTCGTCATCGTTGTAGTGGTTGCCAGCGAGATGATGTTTGAGATAGCGGAAAAGATGAAAATCGCTCGGCAAACTTTCCAGCCAAAAGAGTGCAATAAAGCTCGGGTGTGAGCTGCGGTGTGAGGCGTTGCATTGTCATGGAGTAGCAAACTTCCCTCTGTCAGCATGCCGCGCCTTTGGTACTGAATCGCTCTGCGTAGCTTTTGCAAGGTTTGGCCGGCTACCGCAGTTATAGTGGTTCCGCGTTGCATGAAGTCGACCAACAAAACACCATGCTTATCTCAAAACACGGACGCCATGATCTTGCGCTGGGACAGAGTCTGTTTGCCCGTGACCTTTACAGGAGAGTGTGTGAGTCTCCACTCCATGCTCTGTTGCTGCGATTCAGGCGTGACATGCAAAATCCATGTTTCGTCTCCCGTTACGATCCGATTCAACATGGCGTCACCTTCTTCGTTATAATGAGTTAAAAATTTTAGCGAACACTCAAATATTTTGTGTTTGTGGTCCTTCGTTAGGAGTTTAGGGACCCAACGGGAGCACAGCTTCTTGAAGTTTAACTTTTCAGAAACAATCTTGTACAGCACTGATCTCGACACTTCAGGAAAGTCTTTTGAAAGAGTGCTTACGTTAAAGCGTCTGTTCTCAAGAATTTTCGCTTCAACTGAAACCACCATATCGTCTGTGAGCACAGATGGGTGACCGAAGCGGGGCTCATCATGAATGTTGGCGCGGCCAACTTTGAAGTCTCTAACCCACTTACGCACTTTTACTTCACACATGGCAGTAGCTCCGTAAACTTCACAAATTCGTCAGTGAATATCTGCAGCAGACAGTTTTCTTGCCCTCAAAAGACGTATCACTGACCGTATCTCTCACGAGGCGGGTGATTCGATAATCTTGAACATTTTAAAGACACAGAACAGACCGTACACGTTACCTACACAGCTGCAACTGAGTACAGTTGTTCACAAGGAATGCCAGGACACGACACAAGCACTAGTTGCGGTGCGCGATCCACTTATTAATGTATACAACAAAACGGCCCTTACTTAAAAAACACGCCTCGTATCTTTCCTGTTTAATTAATTTTTATTGTTATACAAAACTATTATGTTTTATTTCATGCCAATATTATATATTGTGGAAACTAAAAAGAACCAAACTAAAAGATTTATGCAGTACAACCATTCTGGTTACATGCAATGTAGAACGCCAAAATAATGGTGACCGGTGGTGCAGTGTTAAAACGTAAACTTCACTCTTTACCTATGTTACCGGTGACCTATACGGCTTGACAGGCTTTGCCAAGATCCGGTCACCGGTAACCTATGTGGCAGCGTGGATTTCTTTAACTACTTCAGGTAAAACATACATAACGCTTCGTGAAAATTTTTCTACAGCTTAAGAGTGCTCGGTCCTACGCTTCGAATTCTCAGTATGCTTTTTATCCTGTAAATGATAAAAGATTTGTCAACTTTGTTATTTCACGTCATATGCCATTAATATTTAATAATATACTCATACTGTCAATTATTGTTACAGACCTGCACAACCAATGGTTTTGGCAATTTTTATAAAATCATTTAGTCAAACGCCAACTGATGACAAATTGCCAACAGAAATGTATTGGTCCGCTGCTGCAATTATAGTGCTAACGATTGTGGTACTATTCTTTCATCATCATACAAACCTTATTTTTGGACAACTTGGAATGAGAGTGCGGATTGCGTGTTGTTCATTGATGTATAGGAAGGTAAGCATTTCTATAAAACGATAGAATATGTTTTGACGAAATAAAATGCAAAGGACTCAAAAGTCTTAAGTAAATGCTATGCAGTTCAGACATGAACATTATTTAAAGCCTTATACGTAAAAGTTTATTCGAAGTCTGCTGCTAAAATGTCGGTATAGAAAAGATGACAATATTTAAAATGCTTATCAAAATATTCCACTTCTTTGAATTTGTACATTTTTTCATTATCATCATCAAAGCATTCTTTAGATTTAAAAGACGATACTTAAACACTTATAGGGATGGATTCCGGACGGGCCGGGCCGGGCCGGTCTTTCAGATGCGGCTCGGCCCGGTCCGAAATAATTTGCACCGGCCTGGCCCGGTGGCCCGGCCCGAACCAAAACGCATCGGCCCGGCTTAAGGCCCGGCTTGAATTTCGGGCCGGACCGATTCGGACCGGAATGTAACTAATACCTTAAGTGATGTATAGATTTATTAACATCCAAATGGAAAGTATCATTTGTTAATATATGTATTTTCAGTTGTATAAAAATACTTCTTTACTATTATTATGCTTTTCTACAAAAGATGAATATCTCAACTTTAATAAATTATAGTTTATAGTATCATTTTAACCTCAAAGAATCCCAAAGGTATTTGGAGATGATGCACACTTGCACAGGCAATCCGAAATAGAAGGTGGTTTGCGTCAAACTTCAACCTTAAGTAAAAAAAGCATTTTAGAACTCATGTACTACTACTAGTTTATTGTAACATATTTAAAGGAAAGTATTCAAAATTTGACTGAATATTGTTACCTCATATATGTTTGTTGTGGTTTGTTTAGCATTCTTCTTAATCTTCTTTGGGAATTAAACCACTCATAGGATCGTTGTCAAAATAATAAAAGCTTAAGAAGAATTGTTTCCTCATATTCTAAACAAAGAACGTTGCCAATTTCCATTTTACAGATTGCTTGTGTATAGGTCTACATTTCGAGAATGTGCTAGCATCCGTTCAGAGAACTGACTATTTAAGTCTCTCGTACCAGGTAGACATTACTTTGTTGTCTATGAATATTTTCTTGTCGCATGCTTTACTGGAAATTTTAATGAAAGTTTCAGAGGCTATTCAACCACGTGTTGGCTCAAAATTGGCATATACTAACTTGAATTGTTTACAAATGTTACCGACTTAGATTTTTTGTGCGCATTAGATGCACTTTGGGCGCAACACAACATTACAAAATTTACTTCTTAAATTTCAAAGTAACGCAACTACTAGTTATATTCTCTTCTGCTATACTCAAGTTTTACGTATTTTGACCATTATTTGCTTCTTCACGGTAAATTCTTTCAAGTTTAGGTCCTTTTTGAGTTTTGTTCCTTCTTATTCACCACTTTCAAATTTTATGCGTTTGTTTTTTTTTACAACCAACGCGACAAAATGTATGGATCTTTGTTGGAAGGCAGTCGTATGACATACCACTATCAAAATATTGATATGTGATTCCTATTCAGTGTCATAACAATCAGTTTTATCACGAAGTTTGTTTGAAACTTCTGAAATTAATGTCAGTATTGATTAGTGTATTTACTTCTCATATGAGCTTTTTATGCTCCGTAATTTTTTTGTAATGCTACATCTGCTATTTTTACTTCCAGTTAATTTACTTTCAATATATTCTACTGATTAACGTCTAAATACGAAATTTAGGAATCACGTTCGTGGCCGATGTGAATGTAACTTTTGTAACTTAGATTTGCATGCTGGAGTGAACCTCAAGATGACGAATTCAAGCGGCAAACAACTAATATATAAAGTAGCGAAGAAGGCTTTATTAGCGAATGCACCAAATATGCAGAGTATGATTACTAACGAGTGTTCTCGGTTACACGCGGTTGTATAACTCTATGCCTATACCATTGCTATTATATTGTAAAAACGTTTCAGCTGTCCACTAATTACTATCTTTACTCAGAGGAATCTCTTTGAGTTTCACATATAAAATACTTTACTTTCAAATTACTTTTCATTTAACATTTAATTTAAGAATTACAAAAAATTGCCTTTCAATTCGCAAAGGACTGTTGAAAAACCCTTAGTATAACAATACATTTAAACATGAATATTCAATTAATAGTATCCGTTTACTGAGGCAACCACGCCAATGATTTACTATTTTAACCACCCCAGAGTAAGCATTCTATTTAATAACTTACATGTTTTCTAACACTAAGATATCAATTTTGCATGTAAAAGTTCTCCCACTTTACAAAAATAGCAACAAGCGCTGTGTCGCCTTTTAGCACTTGAAACGAAATTTTGCAATCTCACTTTGAAGTGGGTGGGTGGCTAACTACAAAAACTCTTTACTAAACGAAATAGTTAAAAGAAATGCAGTCTTTCGACGTAGCTAGGGGTCGATTCTTGCGTAGGGCAATCGAAGGTGGTTGTGGGTCTTCAAAAGCTAAATTCTATACATTATAATGTGAATAAGGTCCGTTATACTTGCGGCCACGTCCCTAAAGCTGCACCCGAAGGTACTACATTGGGTTTAAACACGTAAAATATAAACGTACTTAAAATTAAATGTAGCTTCAAAATTAATTCATCCTAAATAAACATCTAACAAACTGAAACAAAAACCAGAAAAAGGGTTTAAATAATGGTATCTCTAGCGTTGATTTTGGAGTGTGTCCGATCAACAAGACACACGCGAAAGTAAAAGAGGAGGGGTCCGTAATACCGGATAGCAGCCGCCAGCTCTGCTTAGCGGTGCGACCTCAAGGGTCGACTTAAAACTAGCCAAAGCTAGCTAACTGATTTTAAGATGGATTCAAATTTCTAAGCATTCGCCAAATATTTTAATAGTGAATCCAGCTATTATGTCTGCTCTATAAATTCGTTTTCCCTGGTCTAAGTAATTTATTTTATCTTTAGCCTAATTCCATCCCTAGCTTTCCCTATCACTCCCTAACTGATTTATATTACAATTACAATCTTCACAAATATAATCTTCCTCCCTAAAAATATACTGCAACCAAAATGACGGCAGAACGTCAGACAATACATATCAAGCCTCAAAGTAATAAAGTACATGCAAAAGAAATATAAAATGTAATATAAAATGCTGGTAGACGGTGAAGGAAAAATTCAACAGCAATTGTACGCAAGACTACACACTCTTTTATAGGACATAAGAGTTAGTACCGCAAAGATGTTTTACATCTTCAGAATTTGCTCTACCAGAGAAAATCAAATTGCAAATGCAAGTTGAACAACAGAGAAGTCTTTATCGGCCACTTCCGTTGGTTTACCATGCGAATCTTTCAAGTGTTGTAGACATACGCCATATATTTTACCTAGAAGAACCGTTCCGAAGCTGGTAAATTCCGAACAGAAATTCTCTCTCGTTTACTGATATTGCTGTTTCTGTTAACAGCAATTCGGGTAGATCGAGAAAACGACTAGGTTTCGGGTATTTGGGTATCAGATCGAGAGAAGTTTCTTCGTTATCCTCGGATAGGGTGTCGGAAGGGAACGGTAATTTAATTGCTCCTAACATGTCATTTTCTGTAAACTTAGCTTTCATAATACTTTGAACGGAGATAGAAAATTACTTGCTTTTACTTAGTTTGTGTGGATGAACAAGGAGGCGGCTCCGTGGCGTAGTGGTATGTGTGTGACTACTACGCCCAAGGTCCCGGGTTCGAATCCCGACACGGTCCGCTTGAAAAATGTTGGCCGAGCATTTTTCACAAAAATACACCGTCGTTCGGATGAGAGGTCCCGTGTGTAAGTGTTCTCACGCACGTTAAAGATCCCTACATTGCTTGGGACAGCAAGGGTTCGGCAAAATTCCAAATTTTCCAGCCTCTGAAAGTCCGACAATCTTATCTATAAAAATGTTCAATATTAATATATGCAGGGTTCTTCAAAAGTATGGAAACGCTGCTTTCGCCGTATATAGAGAATCTGCTACGTGTTGAGTAAAACAATAACATATAATTACAAAGAATCTAGTTCTTTAATATGAAAAAAGACATGTATACAGGATGTCCCACACCGAGCTTCCATTAAAAGTATTTTAAAAACTACAATTTTGCTGGCAAATTGAAACTTTGTGTAGGAGTTACCGAACAAGGCGAAACTATAGCTAAAATAGTTTTGAAGTCTTACAAATATCTGTCATATTAATTATTTTAAATAGCACATCCTGTATTTTATTCCATATATGAATGATGCTTTAGCAGATGATTATTTTAATTTAAGCGCATGTATCTTCAATTGTTGTGCATCCAGAAATTATTGATATAAAAATTCGTGTTAATAAACATTTAATCAAAACGGATTATAAGTTGTGTTTCCATTACACCTTAAGAAATGTTTTTCAATATAAACAATAAAATAGTTTTTACAATTTTAGGAGATGAAAAATTCCGAATTGAAAAATGTAATTTTTATAATTGACCCCCATTTTTTTATATCTCGACGTGAACGAGCATAAAAGTATAATCAGTTATTTGGAAAATTTCGGTTTGTGCTTAATTTTCTTTAATTTTACTTTCGTTTATGGTATTGCGGAAATTAAGGTTATACATAATTTTTTTAATAAATTGAGCTCAAGCAGAGTACAAATATTTGTTAAAGAATTTCATTGCTTATTCTAACTTATTATTAGTTTTTAAATGCGCATTATTAAATTGTAAAAACTATGTTATGTTCTTATAGAGATTGAGAAACAGTTGTTACGGTGTTATGCAAACACAACGTATAAACCCTTTTAATAAAATGTTTATTAATACCATTTCTCAGAAAAAATTCGTGGAAGCAACACAATTGAAAATAGTTTTACAAACCCTAATATCAAAATAATAATCTACTCGCGCACTATTCAAATAAGCAATAAAATGTGGAGTATGCCATTTAAAATAATGAAAATGACAGTTACTTTCGATATAATCGGAAGTTTCACAACGTTGAAAATATCTTAGCTAAATTTGCATTATTGGGTAACCATTACATGCAAAGTTTCAATTTTTCAGGAATTGTAAGTTTTGAGATTTCTTTAATGAAAGTTTGTCGTTGGGGCATCCTGTAGAGTTAAGTGCTTCTATATGGCTATATAAGTAAATATCAAGTAAGCAATTAATTATACATCGTGCAGAGTGTCAAATAGAAATAAGTTTTCCACATGTTTAAAAAAAAACAAAACTTTTTGACCCACCGGCGTGCTGCTTGCCGCTTGAATGGGAAAATTTATTTTGTAGGAATAGATGTGTAACCTTAAACCTAATACATTTTGTATCTATTGACTTATAAAGCTCGATTACCAATATACATTTAAAAATCGTTAAATTTCTTAAATGCTTGAAGCATTATGCTTCCGACTATAGTGATTTTTAAAATGTGCATTTGTGGGGATATTAAGATTGAGATGCTCAAAGTGAAAACTTTTAAACTAAATTTGTATTTAAAAATCGAACCTTTTGCCCTGAATAGAAATCAAACCTTGAGCATGTGGTTCGGTTTGAAAAGTTTACCTACCAGTGCGAACCTATGTTCAGTTAGAAAAAATGTCTGGTTTGGTTCAAAAAAATCGAACCGAACCTATAACCGAACCGTACCTAGACAACATAGAATATTATTTAGTATTTACATTTTAATTTTCTATATCCATGTTATTTAAAGCTATAAAAACCTAATCGCATTGTATTCGGTATGTTTTTCAACAAAAGATACATTCAAATAATTAAATATAATTGATCTGGTTTTTTGTAATCGTGAGTTTTTAATATTTTTTCATATACAGAGTGGTTTAGATTTATTCATAAATAATTTTCAGTACGGGGCCACAATATTAAGTTAATTAATAAGTATAATAAAATAAACCAGCTCAATTAACATACGTTGCAATACCCCTTCAAATTAATTAAATATAGCACGGACAATTTCTATTTCAAATTTCTTTAAAATTGGAAAAAGTGAATATTACTTATCGAAAAAAATCGAAATTCACAAATCAGTTTATATCAAATTATTTTCGTTTTCGATTTACTTCCAATATCACACACCTACCAATATGTGTGTAACTGTACCTGGGTGATATATTAAGAGGAGCGTTAATTATAATTTTGCTTAAGAGATAACTAAAGAAATCATTAAATGGAATCTTTTACTAAATCAATAAATTTTATATTTCGTTACATAAACTTCGGGCCGACCCGAAATAGCCCGAAAAGCTTGAGAAGCCTGGCCCGGCCCGGCCCGGGCCCGTGGCCATCCCTAAACACTTATATAGAATTTTCTGGTGTGGAAATTTGTTCACTAAGAAGTTAATGTTAGTTTTTGGAAATGTAAAAAAAAACTATACGACTGAAATCAAGGTTGTGTGGAGGATGAAGCATTAATTACAATTAGCATATTAAATAATTCTTTGTTTGCTATATCGCGTTAGAGCTTGTATTGTTGCGATGAAAAATGACGACCGGCTTTCTATTTCTTTTTTGAATTATTGACAACACCTGCGGTAAACAAATAGACGTATAACCATTCTGTATTCATAGGTCTACAATGTTTTAAACAAATATTAGCTGTATGTTCATTTTAAAACGCAAAATACGCAATCATTCCCTTTAAAATACTGAGCAAAGAGTAACTTTGTTGCCTTTCTTTTATTTTGAAAAACTCAAACAGTCGGTTCCTGTTTCGTTTAAGATTTATAAGAATATATCATCACTGACGATGTCGTATACCAAGTTTGATGTTACTAAGTAACGCCGTTTAAGCATTTCTTGACACTTTTTGTTACGGGTAAAATGCTACGTTAAGGATTTCGATTTGCCCAGAAGCGGCGGGGGAGAAAATTTTAAAGTTACTTACATCAATGTAAATGTCAGCAACATAACAATATTCCTGTAAACAGAAACATACACAGAATTGAAAATTTCAAAGTCAGTTTATCGCCAATTAATCATAACCTTGGTAATATTAATTAACAACACGTTTCTAATTTGCAATTAGAACTTGCAATGTCTAGATTTTATACCTCTAGTAATATAACACTAAACTTTACTTAAAGTGAACGTTATATATAAGTTCATAAAAAATTTATGAAATAAACATCATTCGTAAATGCCACAAAAACGAGCAATTTCTATTTCTAATGAGCTATGACTTACAGTTTCACCTTCAGGTGTCTAAAGAAGTCCATGGAACCAAGAGTAAATTAGCTGGTCATCGGGTGTTCATTTCCAATTTTTTTTTGCTTGGAACCAAACCGTTCAAATATATCAGTGGTGTGGGTTGTGTCGAAAATGCGTAACTTACCACGTTAAGATGCGTTTATTATTCCATAATCAAAGGGGTGTACTCGACTACGAACTTTCTGGTTATGACTAGCGACTCATTAATTCTAATTTTTCCTGTCCTCGGTTTAACGCGTCATTTCTTTCTTACTCTTCATTTTTTCTTAGTGGAGGTTATGTCATCGTATAACATTCTTATTGTACTTGAATTAGGCTTGTTGTTCTATGGTTTACTTAAGTTAACATTTCATGTAAATGTTTTCAGCAATATAAATGAATACATTGTACCATATTGTACTATATGGAATGATTAAGTTATCCGCAATCTGATATTTCTAAGTTTAACCACCGAAGCATCTGTGTTTTAAGTAATAGCTACATTGTATGAATAAGTTTCTGATATGGTCTGGGGTATACTTGGCATTGCAACTATGTAACATTAGTTAATTAAAATTTGCAAAAAGTTCTTTTATATTAGAATAATTGGAATGATTATGATCTGAAGCACGCCTGTTAATGATTTCACTGTTATTTTTTTTATAGTTGTAAAGTTTTCTTAAAATGACAATCCCGCTAAAAAATTTACTGAAATAAATATTATGTTTACCCTTTTGTGGTTTAAAAAATAATTTATGAACCTTAGTTCTATTTCAATAAGTATTTAACCGGAATAGCACCATGCTTTTTTTTTTATTTTTAAGTTTATTATTTTAATCGAGCTAACAATTTATTGAAATATCTTATATATGAAATCTGAATTATAAGGGTCTATCAATACTAAGTTGTCCATCTAAGATTAATTTTCCTTTTTTTGCATTCGGTTTCTACTTAACGTAACGCCGACGCGTTACAATTGTCCCTTTCGTAATCGTCGGGATTTTTATAATTGTGGCAGTAATAGACGAAATTGTTACAACCGTCATAATTGTTGAAGTATAGTCATTTAATCATCACCTGTGTATTTTGGGATTACAGAAATGAGAAGAATGATGAGACAAATGGTCGATTTGAAATTCATAATCTTATCAGAAGTGGAACTTTGGCCATTGATTTTAGAGGACTAAGACATCGTTTGCTTAGAAAAGTTTACAATGACTCTTTCTAATTTTTAAGGTACAACTTTTTGATTTAATGTGTGAAAATATGAAACTGAGAAGTTTTTAATAACACCGTGCAGGTATCGAATTATTCTATATCTCTAATCGTTAATACCCGAAGTGACGTTTTTAATTTCTTTAGGCAGTAAAGTCATAAATAAATTTAGTTTCAAGTTGTTTTGCAGACGATACACCCTGTATAACGTTTGTTGCTCTCTATCATATTAGAAATTATAAGGTCATGCATGTTGCAAAACAAATGTTTTGTTTTCGTCGTTAAATTCATTAAAAAAATTTACATAAACCTTTAACCTTGTAATAAACACGAGTATTTCCAGCTATTTTTAGTTGTTTTATTGCATTATACAGTGATAACGAGATCACATGTAACATCTGGCGCATGGTTGTTTTGTTCTAGGCTTGCGATCCCTGAGTGTTGTTTCAATTAGATCAGTTGCTCGTGCCTTTTTCTTAGTGTTGGATGGCTAAGAAAAATCCTACAAGCGACTTAAGACTCGCTTTAGTTATTAATTATGTGTGTCTGAAAATTTAGTCACGATGTGTTGGTAAAGTCTTAAATCAAATGGTTAGTAGTTTCAGTTTATTTGAAATATATTTAACTTTATTTTTTTACAACACAACTAAGTTAAACTTTTAGTAGGCACATTTAAATATTTCTAAACAGTTTTTGTATTTATTCTAAAATCTGTTGGTACACAATAAGCAAGCAGTATACAGAAATTTCTCTCCGAATCCAGTATCTGATACTTTAATTTATGGTAAACAGCTGTTTGTTTGATATAACATAAATAATTTCCTGTTATAGTTTGTAGACGTTGAGGTCATTATAAAAGCGATGCTTTTGTTTGAGTTTGTACTTCCATTTAAATATTTTTAAATGAGTTTCTGGTGAGCGTCGTCTTTCTATTATGAAATATACGCTCTCTCTTTTGTTTTTTTTTAATTCAATAACCTGCAAAATTAAATATGAAATAACCTAAGCTTTTTTTCATGTAAGCCGGTAAATTATAAAAGTTAGTTTGAACAATTTAAATTAACTTCACGTTTCTATACTATGAGAAATCTAAATTTAATTATAATAAAGAAGTTAATCACATTTGATGTTATATTAAAGTATAGTCAATGTAGTAGCCTATAGATATTAAAGTGCTAATACTTTTTTGCTGATACCCTTTTTTGACTAACTAAGGAAGCTAAACCCAAATGTAACGATTATGGTTCAGATATGAAATATTCGCAAATATTTGCCAAAAATGGCTGTAAGATTCTTGAACATAAATTGACTATAAGTTAACAACGTATGCATAACGTATTTCCATCTTACCAAAAATGCTTGCTCTACTTTTATTGTAAATACTTTAAAACATGTTATTTATGTTTATTGGAAAAGAAATAGAAACGTAATTTTCGTTATTCAATCTTATGATTTCAGTGTGAAACGATGCTAAAGATATCGTGAACACATGTCGATAAAATTTCCAACAAAAGTTTGAAGTGTTACGGTGAAAACATTATACTAAAAATGGTGAGTAATTATTCCCATTACAAGTAGAACGTCCATGTAGGTGTGAGTTCAAGTATTCATGGTCAACATATTTACACTTTATATTCTTTTTCCTTTAGACAAATATCTTTCTATTCAAGGCTTATAGAACAATGTTTACATGTCTATGTGCATCCTTTCTTTCAGGCTCCTCAATAAGAATATTTCAACTTAAGCATTTATGCTTAGATCCGTTATTTGACATTTAGTTGCTACACTTTCTGAACGGTATTCCTAGTTAACATTTGCTAAGTGTATTGGCGTTTAAGAACAATCCCCCCCCCCCGGCTTCCCCTTGTTAGTCCAATCAAATTCCGCAGACATTAGGGTTCATAGTTAGTTCGGAAGTCTTTTCAAAGTTTTTCATTATGGGTTAAAAGTTCTTCTTTTGTGAAGGTACGTTTGTCGAACCCATCTTTTAATACAATCGTACCCATACAAGTTTTCCAACCGGTCTCCAGCTTGCCCCCAAGGAAAATTGTATCATTAGTGCTCAACGCCGGAACTAATGTAAAATAAAGTTGCTGCATGAGCGTACAACGTCGGATCTCGCGAAAAATTGCTACAAAATAATGTTTAATATTTTTGCATTCGGGTAATTATCAGCTTCGGCAAAAGTTTGTTGCTATTATTAATATTAACTAATCATTTGCAAATGCAATTGCCGTTGTTCCTTTGGCGAGTGGAATATTTAATAATGAATGATACTAAACGTTCCAACACCGTGGTCTAGAAAATGGCCTTTCCAGACAATGATTGCATACCCAAATTGTTTGATAGGGTATTTCTACAAATTAAGAGAAAATGTGTTCAAAATCTAGAACTTTATCTGCATTCATACAAAAACCCTATGCTCAGGATTTGCGAAATAAAAAATTTCTAAAGTTATGAAAAAGTCTACAATATTTTTCTGTGTAAAACATTCTTCCTTCCTTAAAAAATTGGGTTCGCCAAAAGAGTCAATTTGAAACTTTTACTAACCTAATTTTTCCCAGTAATATTCTCTTACGTATTGGTGATTTACATTAAAAATTAATTCTATTTCTCTTTGCAGATGATGAAATTAAGCAAAAAATCCCTTGCTCACGCTACATCTGGTCACGTAGTAAACATGATGTCAAACGATGTTAGCCGTTTTGACCTAATTGCACCAAGTTTGCATCATCTTTGGATAATGCCAATCCAAGCAGTCATAGCAACTTATTTAATATGGCTTCAAGTAGAAGTAGCTTCCGTAATAGGAGTTGGATCTTTAATTCTACTAACGTTACCTGTCAATAGTAAGTACCTTTACGATACGTTTTGCGCACATTAAAGCACATTATAAAAAGCATCTAACAAAGAGATACAGATACAGATATAGATGCAGATACAGATACAGATACAGATACAGATACAGATACAGATACAGATACAGATACAGATACAGATACAGATACAGATACAGATACAGATACAGATACAGATACAGATACAGATACAGATACAGATACAGATACAGATACAGATACAGATACAGATACAGATACAGATACAGATACAGATACAGATACAGATACAGATACAGATACAGATACAGATACAGATACAGATACAGATACAGATACAGATACAGATACAGATACAGATACAGATACAGATACAGATACAGATACAGATACAGATACAGATACAGATACAGATACAGATACAGATACAGATACAGATACAGATACAGATACAGATACAGATACAGATACAGATACAGATACAGATACAGATACAGATACAGATACAGATACAGATACAGATACAGATACAGATACAGATACAGATACAGATACAGATACAGATACAGATACAGATACAGATACAGATACAGATACAGATACAGATACAGATACAGATACAGATACAGATACAAATACATTTTGCAGGTATTAGAGCACATTGTAAGGTGCAATAATAAACAAAGTAAATTCTGTAAAAGTTAGTTTGTTAATAACTTGCTGTCTTTGTTGTTAGCGATCCAAATCTTTGATGTACAGAAGCGCACACAAAAGTACAACAAAATAACAAAAACAATTAATTCTACTGTAAGTTAAATTTTCAGCTAGCGTAGTTATGAACATGCCACAGACTACGTAAAAAGTTTTGCATGCATGCACGCCTTTCCGTCTGCCATCCGCTCGTATATTAAGGGAGAGAAAGTATTTGTGTTTTACATAACTTCCATTAAAGATGGTTATATTTGTATTATTAAAATTAAGATAATAAAGAGAGAAAATATTAAAGATATTTAGTAAAATTTAGAAAAAATTACTTTGAATTTTAAAGAGTCGAAGATAAAGGATTAAAGGTAAATTGTACAGACAAAAAGTCAACGTCACAAAAACGAAAAATTTGAGCAATTTATCAAAAGAATAAAGAAATTTAGAAAAACCAACGTGCTGTAACACGAGATATAATAAAAAAAGTAGATAAAAAGTATTAATTAGCGGAAAGGAGTATTATCGGTAATAGGCTTTAGGTCTTTTATATGACACTTTCTTTGTTGCTTACCATCAAGATCTTCACGTTCATAGATAAGTGGACCAACAACCCGTGTCACTTTACATAAAATAAATTTCGGAGGTAAATTAGTAAAAATTTTTGAAGATGCATCAAATAAAACATAATTGCTCTTTGTTTTTAGAGTTAGGCAATTCATTTTAAAAGTTTAAGTTTAAGTTACGTACAAAAAATTGTTAAAAACGTTAATTAATAAGTTTTTATTAGTGACCAGGCGAATAAAAATTATCAAAAGTTAAGTTAACAAATAGGAAATCGAAGTATTTAACAATGAAATTTTTACAGAAACCGGTCTAAATAAATTTTTTTTAGCATTTAAACGGAAAAGAACGATTGTTGAGTATCGAAATATTAAATGAATGAATGAAAATCACTGCAATGTAGATATTTTAAGACTTATTAAAAATTACAAATACTCGTCCTACGGAAATTTATATAAACGAAACGTACAGCGCAATATAAAAAATTTTTTATTTCTCACAGGCCAATTAAAGATAAGACCAAGTCATTTATAAAAAAACGTTAAAATAAATACGTTGGTATTTAAAAATAAATCACCTTATACAGGACTTATCAAAATAAATGATTTATAGGTTATATGGAAAATATGGGATCTAAACGAGTTATTAGGTACATCATTTTGAATTTTTACATTTAAATAGACGTATATTGCTTTAAACTATTCGCAAAAAAGCACAATTCCAATTCACTGACTTTATTAAAAACCAAATACTAATTATTACCTCAAAAGTCCTATCTACATATGAGAAAATTATCTTTTCTGTATTATTTTATAATAAATAACGTAATTATTATGAAATTGAACAATATTTTGCGGCCCGATAGTTGAATTATATTTTTAGTTTGTATAGTAGCTCGAATTCCAACACTAAACAAATATTTACACAAAGGATGAGGCTATATGCAATTTAAATGAATATATCTAGTTCATCATGCAATCGGTAAAAATTGTTTCCTTTTTAATTAATACAGAAAAAGAAAGAGCCAACTATTGGCATTTTTTAATTAATAAACAATATTATGTCATAGAAAACCGCCCCATTAGTTGAAGCGTCGCCTATTATGTCCCATATAAGGGCACCAATTATTGCATACTGTAACTTTATTTTTTGTTCTCACTGACAGAACCACGTTGTAAACGCCAGTGAATCGTATTTTTTTTGTTTTATGGGCGTGGCGTCAGTGATACTTATTTTTGCAAAAATCTTCCTACAAAACTAGGGGTCTATTCCTGGGTAGAGCAATGAGAAATGGGGGTAAGTCGAATTCTGTTTGCAAATCAAAGTTAAGCTAGTCCTGATGTAATTACGATAATTGCATAGCACAGTTCTAAGGGCGGACGTGGAGACCCAAAGAAAAAAATTATCGCCTTCGTTGACAAAAACCTGTCTTAACAAAATAAGACGCAGCTCCTGTAAGAAATTGTGATAGTTAAATAAATAAAAAAGTGGAACACCATTTGTGTCCTGCAAAAATACATAAAGAAATAATAAAAAAGTATTTCCAATATAAAATTGGCATCAATTTATTACTCAGAGGGGTTTTAGCTTTATGTAATTAAATTTGATCGCACTTGATCAAAATAAAAAATCTTCAATTTTGAACTAATTGTTTACTAAAAGAATTCTTTTAAAATAATATAACTTGTAACAAAAAATTTTTATCATTAACTGCATCAATCTTAAACTTTTAACTTTCCTGTTTATCTTTATTATTATTCATCAAGCAACTTTACTTTAAACATGAACTTGTTGTACAAATAGAATTATAACCTGGGCAGATCTTTTTAGGTAGATAACAAATTAATAGCTCCTAACAATATCAGCATTTGAGCTTTCAAAATTACGTATAATAATCTAAGTATAGATAAAGCTGATCACAAAAATAGGCATGTTTATTTAAATTGCATTACAGCTGCTCAAAGCATTTGCTTTTAAGGCAACATCTGTCAGCTGTACGAAGTAGAAAAATATGACGTTGGAAACACCTGTTGGCATTACCGACGGTTCATATGGAGCAAAGCATGTTTTTTTAGAACACTAATTCAGTAAACTTTCGTTTTACAACTTGTAAAACCAGCTCAACAATTAGTTGAAACTTTTACAATTTACGTGTATTAAGCATCAAAGCAAGTTAACGTGTTCCAAGTTTTGAAACACATGCAAAAACACTTATAGTTATCTACGAACCAAAATTGTAATTGTCGCTTTACGACAAAGTAAGACGGGATCCCCGTTCTTCAAGCAAAGATAACAGCGTTTGCAATTTGAAACGACTTCATCCAAATCAACTTCTAGACAACTTCCTAGACAAATTTCTTGTTAGGCAAAGTTTAAATCTATTATTCTTGCCGAGTAATATTTGTTACGTTCCACGTGTTGAATCATATCCTGTCGCATTACATTCTGCAGCAGTCGTGCTCTCAAAGTTGAATTATGTCACCTTCTAAAGGTTGCATCTTACGTGTGTCCTTCTGAAAGTGGCATCTTACGTGTGTTTCTAAAAGTTGCATCTTACTTGTCGCGCTAAATAAATTACCTCAAATTACATAATTTTGTATAATATATACATTACCAACTGTTATTCGAAGATATCTTCACCATTTGAAATGGATTCGAAGATTGCCGGCCTCCAGCCAAGGGTACATGTTGATATCGCTATCGCCTGTGGCCGACTATCTCGTAACCAGGGCCGAGCGGTCACGCCGTCAGGAGGGGAACGAAACAATCAAACAGAGATGTGCTTGCAAATAGCTTTATACGACACAGATATCTGAATATAACTAGATTACTAAGGAACGATGCAGGCTTAGCGTATTACTTTTGAAGTTGAGTGCAAATAATTATTATTATTAATAAAATTGTTACATTATTCTTGAAATTATATGCAAAGAATTACTATTGAAAATAAAATTGTTACACTACTCTTGAAATTATATGCAAAGAATTATTATTGAAAATAAAATTGTTATAATACTCCTTACTTATTTAAACAGTAAGGTTTGAATAAATGCAAATTTCTACATACGGTTTTTAAGCTTATAACACTTACCATTCTCAGCGACGAGATTTTCTCAGCTTATCCGGGCAGTTCAGTTTTCTTCAGATTTTAACGTGGTGAAGACTGTGGTAAAAAATTATGCCCTATGGGAAAGGTAGGGGAAGTTGGATTAGATAGTGAGCATTACATTGACGGCATCCCGATAAAGCACAACCGTTTCAGTTGTTTCCCGGTCCTAAAATAATCGACCTTCGTTTGTGTAAATCACCTCACTCATTTCAGCAGCACTGTATACATTATCCTTGAAATTGGCTCATTCAAATTTGCTGATGTCCTACAAACGACTGGAATAGAGAAACTCGACATTTCAATCCAGAAAACTATGAAAAACCCCGAGATTAGTGTAGCATAATTATACTTATTATATCATTCTAAGCCTATAATTTAACTGTAATTTATAACGTACACAAGACCGGATTAAGGAAACAAAGAGGGTTTTTAAAAATCTTTAAACTAAATACAGTAAATTTAATGACTATAATAAAGGAAAATTGGTTATCCAATAATTGAAAAGGCATGTTATGAGTTAATTCACTTAACACGTAAGCAACTTCTATAGGTTTTAAAAACTTATTTATAAACAAAGCATATTTGAAAACAATCACTTCTCTTCAGCAAAATGTAAATCTCAAAATTAAAAAACCGAAATACTTCTAACATATAAAGCTTATCTCATAGAAGTGAGTGGCAGAATAAGTATTCAAAATAGTCTGATTTAATTTATTTATTAGTAAAATGTTCTTAAATTTATCTTCTTACTAAAAATGAACAAGATGTAGTAATGTGGAAATTTTTACTTCATTCGTATTTTCGATGTGCACTGTTTCATAGTCTTTCTGTTTGAAAGTTACATAAAGTAACATAAAACACGGAAAGTGCTTTGGATACCAGTCTTTATCAATTAGAAATAGTTTTTATTGTATTATTTGTACTATCCCTTAGAAGAGGTCGCTGGAACGTTATTCTTTTTATTCACTGTTCACTGTGTAGCGTTAGTCGTATCTGGAAGTCATAACTTTGCTACTAGTTTTTCTATTGGTATTTCAGGAACGGGTGGTTACCGCCCGACCGCAAAGTTCCTTTCATATAGCTAGCTACTTGCTAGTGACCGCTGGTTTAAAGAAGGTTGCTTCACTAATCTTTGGACAAAATAGGTACTTTAAATGGTGTAAATCTTGATAAAACTTTTCCGCATTTAGATATCGACTCTAAGTCACCCGACCCGATGGGATTGATCCTTCTCAACAACGTATTTGCTATTCTCCTGACCAACTTCTAGATTTACGTTCGATAGACCCAAGTTGGAGGTATTCAAGACCTACACCAGATACACAAACCTCCTTCCTGCTTTTTTCTTTATTAGTTCGAGTTTGAGCATTTGCACAACTACGTGAAGAAGTACATAACTTGGGGTATGCTCTTTTTATTGGAATTTGTTGGAAGCAGCTCTGTCGGGTTTTACTTTATTCTTTTTAATTTAATTTCTAACAATTACATCGCATCCTATCTAAACGTTGAAGCATGTTTTCCTTAAAACAGTGTTGTGCTTGTTTGCTTTAATGTGCTACGGAGTTGTTTGGTTTGTTGTTGTGTTGTGTTTTTGCGTGTGGTTTGTTATGATTTGTGAAATAGTTCGTACGATGGTTGCATGTTGTGTTGTTGTTTGTGGTTTTGTTTGGGGGTTTGGGTGCTGTTTTGGTTGTACGGTTGTATTTTCTTTGGTTTCATTCGACTCAGTTCCCAGTCGTCGGCAGCCGAAACCTGGGGGAAGGGGCGTGTACAGGCTCTGCTGTCTATGATGTTCCATGTTGTTGGATGTTTTGTATTGAATAGTATTGTACCAGGCCGTACTTAATAGATGTAATAAGTAATTAAACCAATTTCGTTTATTTGTTTTATATTTCATAATAATCTACGCCTATGGCATTAAAAATAAGGGTTTGTAGCATAAGCTGTAAGATAAATATTTGTTTACGTTGCGATCCGTTGAGAATATTATATCAAGAGGGGAGAGAACGTAGGGTGTGTGATAGACTTCAGTTACGTGAAAGGTAGAGGTAGTTCGGGGTTGGTGGCAGTTAGACGTATATATTAGCGGCTGTGATGTGAGTCCTAGACGCGATGTAAAATACTGTTAAGTGCCTGCATTACATGGTTGTTTTAAGGTAGGATCTAATATAATTACTGTTGCAAGCTTGACGTTATTGGTTTGAGGATTCATCAGAACATTCAAAACATTACTAAATAGTATAACCTAATATCACTACAATTGACAATTGTGTAACACTTTAGTTTTAGGCAAACACATAATGCATTTCGTGTTATGTGGGTTCCTGGAATTTAGGCGAGAAAATCATTGCTAATGTATTTAAAATTTCGCACAGTCGTAGTTGGATAATCAAAAGGTAAACTTCAAAGATCATTCTTGTCGTTGGCATGTAGTCACTAGACACATTTTTATTGAAAAGGTGGTGTATGAGTTTTTGAGCCATCATGAGTCGAAGAAAGCTCCGCTCATGGCAATTGTACTTTGCTTGGCGTTGGGGTCATAGCACCGAGTTATGCTAGAACGCAGTTCTAATCAAGATTTAGTATTTATAGAACGGTTCTTTATTTAAAATATGGCGTTTTAATTGTTACTAAAGAAGGTTTTAATTTTTAGCAAGCAGTTTTAGATTATAAAATTTATGGATTAGAAAAATAAAACAGAATCCCATTTCAATACCAATCATTATAACTCAAGATGTAATTCTTAGTTTTTGTAAAGAAATTTGCGTGGATCGTAGAGAAGATGGCGGATTCATGATGCTCTGATTAGGCAGGTGTTCTGTATTTTATTGTTATTACTTAATGCCTCCAAGCTTTGGTGAGTACAATTCCTTTTTTTACGATCCAGAAGAATCAACACGTAAGTGATAAACGTTTTGTTTGAGAAGCCGAGTTAGCTAGACTGAAAAGTAATTATTTAGCAAATACGAGATTCAGCATTTTTGATTTACAAATTTGAACGGTATCTTATTAAAACAAATCATATTTTTATTTGGTGTAGTTAAGATGATTTGCCAATTTTTTATGTAGCCGTATTCTTATGTTAAATATTCGTTAAGAACAACACTTCAATACAGCATATGTAATGATAAGAATCTAGTTTTCCATGTTTGTTTAAAACAGATGACACTTATGTTACTAAGTAAGTTTTATATTGAGATAATTCATGATATAGAGAAAATTCAGTAAAACCTTAGAAAGACTAAAGTATAAACTAAAGACAATTTTTGTGAGCTATATCAAAGATCTCTGATTACAGTATAAAACTAATGTAATAAGATATTGAGTAATTTTTTATGACATGCCTAGCCTGTTAATAACTGTGATTTTTCCCACTTAACACTTTCATCAGCATTCACTTTTGTGCCATCGTATTTACACTGCAATTTTTTTAATTTCTTTTTGTACAAAGATGAAGAGAAACAAATTTTATTAGATACTAGTCAAAACCCATAATCGTTTTATTTCTAACAACTCAATAAAAGAAATAAGTAATCTATCCATTTTAATTGAGATAATGAAAAGCAAAGAAATTATGTTACTACATACCTAAATTCAGGTAGATATCATTCTCTTAAGGTTTATCTGCGTCTATCTTTAGGATGAATTTTTGTGTTAGCTGTATTGACGCAGTGGCGCCCAAGTTTATTTACATTTCAGGTTTAGTCTCAGAAAATACCCCGACCATCTCATGCCTCCCCAGGAATAGACCCTGAGTTTAGACCGACAGCATTCTACTTTTTTTTCGCAACACCGTTTAGCCCTACTACATGCTCAATAAAGGCCATCCTCAGAAAATCTATATCTAGCGAAAGAAAAACATTACAATTGTGAGGGGTGCCGTAAAATACACTGCGGTTATCATACCGTGGATTTGATCCTACGTCGTCGAAATAGCAAATGTGGTGCTTTGTTCTCGTTAGAGACATTGGGTTGTACCGTGCATTCAAATTTATGAACGCGGTAGAAGGGATTTACGCATTAACTGGTTGTGGTTCGCTTGAATAATTGAACTTACGGTTACGTTACCGTCTGTCGGTAATATTACTTACGTTATCCACGTAAATTGGTTTTAGAAAAACGTTGTTTCTTTGTTTACACAGTAGGTTTAAGGATTCAAGCTACTTTTAGTATTTTCACTTTATATAAAAGGGATTTGATATAGAATTAAGTTTAATTAGAACATTGCTCTTAATTTACCGGGCGTTTCCTGAAGTAGATTTGCTGCATTGTGGATAAAGAATATTAAATTCATTTATTAAGTTAGTTAAGTTCTCAAGGCCTTTTTATTGTAGTTTAGATTTTAAATACCACTCCAACATGAATCCCTCATGAGAAAGAGCCTATTTATTGGCAGTGTTCAGTATGCATGGTATATTTGTTTCACCCGATTGTTGTTAGATTACAATTTTATTTGTATGAAATTTATATTATGTACGATTTCGCTGCAGATCTTTTTAGCGGAATATTGGATTGCCTTTGTGGATTTAGCTTTGTGTACATTATGTTTCTACAATAACCTGGTTTTAAGTTAGTGTAAATGAAAATCCTTATTCTACAATTGTTAACTTGCTTACAATCAAACTTGCCATATGCAGCCATGTGCAATACTATATATGTAGTGTTTGCTCTATTTGTGTTTGTTTCTCATTGTCGTAGGAGCCTGTGCTGTTGGAATACCTAAGGTGTTTTGTTCGTTCCATAGCATCTCAGGTAGATGGGTCTCTTCCTGTTGTCTTCGATGGCCTTGCATTTAAATACAACGTGATCTAGCGTTTCTATTTCTTTGCAGCATATGCACGTTTTATATTCTGTGATGTAAATGCGTTTTTTGTATGATGGGAATGATCCGTGTTCTAGTATGAAGTGTATTGGATCTTGACCTGGTGTCATGTATTTTGTGATCGGCCTTTCCTGTATATTTGGAACCAACTCATAGGTTTTCGTTCTCGTTCGGATGAGGAATAAAATGTAGGTTCGTGTGTGTATTGTCGCGCACGTTAAAGATCTTTTCCTTGCTAGCAACTGCAAGGGTTCGATAAAATTCCAAATTTCCATGTGTAAAAGAAAATCGCTTCCTGATCACTGTAGTACCTTCGGGTGGAGCATTGGAAAAAACAAAATGTAAGGGGTTGGTTTTTACTCCGGAAGCGCTGTCGTTCCAGCGCATTTTCCACTGAGCATGCACGGTATTATAAACCGGTCGTTCGCTATACTATATTGCGGGCAATGGATATAATATTGCGCAATCGTTAAAGACGTGTAATACCTATAGCACGTATCGCCTCGTTTTAAGTATTGCGCAATAGACAAATTTACATTTACAATATAAGTAAAACGGTTACTCACTTGTATTTTTTAACATCTCAGGATACTTGTTGCTTTTGTGGATAGGCTACGCCATTGCTGAGTCAAATTTCCAATCCATCCATCCTCTTTGCTCGTACGTAAAGGACGAGAGGGACCAGGTATAAGGAATAATTAAGGCAAGGTAGAAAGAAACCTACCACCTGAAAAGAAAAGGGACACCACACCACCGGTAGATGTTCTTGGCTTCAGGTCTCGTCGCTTAATGGCGTACTTTTACACACTCCGCACCTGCGTATTCAATTGCGCAAACGCAACTGTCCGGAATGACGGAAATTGACAAGTTCATTAAAAAATATCCGCGGGAACTAGCTTATAATTTATATTTAATCTAAATGTAATACATAGCCGATTTTTGGCATGTAACAACGGTTTCCTTAATCTTCCATTTTGTGTTAGCATGAGATTGTAGAATTTCTTCTACTATTTCCGGGCAGTTGTTTCTGCGGTAGTACATTACTGTTCATTCTTTCACTATTAGATCGAGCGGCATGGCTCCAGTGAATACTGATAAAACGTTTTGTGCTGTCATTCCGTATGCGCCCGTTAATCTAGTTAATCTAGTCTGTACATCGTGTTGTATGCTGTTCAGTTCTTGTCTTGGTTTTGCTAGGTTTCTACTATGTGCCAGTGTATGAGATCATATCTGTCAGCACACTATTTATGTAAGTTTATTCCCAGTTTAGTGATATTTTGTATTGTCGTTGTGCTAGGCTAGCAATATTTTGCATAACCTTAGTCGCGTTGTTGCATGCTATGGTGACAGGTGCTTGAGTTTTTCATATAGTATTAAGTTTAGGTCGTAACCTTTGGTTTTATTTAATAAATTCACATTACCTATCTCGTATACGAAGTTAGGTGCATTGTAATTTACTCAAGGCAGTTTTAAAATAGTTCATCTTATTCTTGTTAGGGCAGGTGGTCGAAATTCCATTTGACATATTAGTCATTTTAGAAACCCAGGATGAGTAAGCGGCTCTATTCAATACATATTCTTCGTAAGCCGTGTGGTACCATTAAGTACAGCTCATCCCATTCCCAGAATAGATGCTAAGCGGTTTTAGTAAGAAGTCACTTTCTCGTTTCACGTGCATGTCAAGCACGTGTTCAAGTTAGTTGTTACACTCCGAAAGTGGTAACAGAGGGTAGTTCGTAGTTCTTCAGAGTCATTCAGCGTTGGGGACTCAAGGGTTAAGGTGTGAAGGCACCGTCGGTAGCTCGGGGATGAAAGGTACAACAGGTCGCGCGCGGAAGATTTGCTTTTAAAGAATTCGAGTCAAGGGCGTGATGCTTGATCGAATTGTTACTCCGTATTTATATTGGGGATTTGATTAGCGTGTCGACAAAATTGGTTTTAAACAACCAGTGCGTTTCAAGTTCTTAATAGAGACGGATATTTAATTTCTACGGTGAGTTGTGCGATCCGAGGGTCTCCGAGTGTAATTTAACCCAACGTATATAAAGTCTTTAGTTTCACGGTATTAGGTTAAGGGGTTAATTATTAACACACTAAGACGATATTTCTATAGATATACCCTTTAGTTTCAATTGCAAGTCTAGTTCAAACGGGATCTTTTTAAATATTAAGTTAGTAGTTCATGGAGTACCTTTTATTGTGCCGCGTCTGAAACCGTCTTCAGGGATTGCTTATGTTGCCGTCCTAGTCCTGGAGCTTCCACATATTTTTGTGATACCATCAAGGAAATCCTGTGCTGAATTCCTGGATTTACAACAATTGCAAGTCTAGTTCAAACGGGATCTTTTTAAATATTAAGTTAGTAGTTCATGGAGTACCTTTTATTGTGCCGCGTCTGAAACCGTCTTCAGGGATTGCTTATGTTGCCGTCCTAGTCCTAGAGCTTCCACATATTTTTGTGATACCATCAAGGAAATCCTGTGCTGAATTCCTGGATTTACAACAATTGCAAGTCTAGTTCAAACGGGATCTTTTTAAATATTAAGTTAGTAGTTCATGGAGTACCTTTTATTGTGCCGCGTCTGAAACCGTCTTCAGGGATTGCTTATGTTGCCGTCCTAGTCCTGGAGCTTCCACATATTTTTGTGATACCATCAAGGAAATCCTGTGCTGAATTCCTGGATTTACAACAATATTTCTGTGCTGTAAGTAATATTCATCGCCATAAACATTTTTTAATCTATAGGTGTGCGCTTTATAAATATGGATAGATGTTTCCCATATAACATTACTGTAAAATTCTTTCCTTAGTTTAGATTATTGGCAGCTATCATTATTCTCGCACAGGTATAGTAGGATACATTAGGGCATAGGTTAATTATTATTATTTTACACTCTTTAGGAGATGCACAAACGTGATGTTGACAATAATTTCTGTAACGTAGAAAATAGAAGCGTATTATTTGAAAAGTGACTGGACGTGTTTCGTATTGAAGGTCATGGTGTTAGCCTTCAGCGTGAGTTAATATTGGCAAAGAGAGGGAAATTAATTACTGTACACAGGAACTCAGATATTTTAATATACAAGGCGTTGCGTCTATTAATTAATCATTGCATCGTAGAGTCATAGTTTAGACAAATTGTTTGTTGCTATTTCCAGCGACCAGGTACTACATATAAGCCTGGTTTCAGTTACTTTAGGGGGATAATTGGTACCCCGATATTTCGCCGTCCCGGGTTCTTGTCAGAAGAAGTCGACCTTTCCCTTATTTCACAGGCCTCTGGTAACGACAAGGAGTCCGTGCCATCATCTTACGATATTAGGCAGAACTCAATTAGAATAAGGGTGGTGCCCACAATTTCTAGTTGCGACGACACGTCAGTATATCACTCCCCCCATCCGATCCCGCTCCACCGCGACTGCAGCTAGCGAGCCACGGCTGAGTTTACTATGTCAAATAGTTCACCGTGCTTTGTTTGTACTATCCTCCCCATTATTTAACTACAATTTGGTACGTTACAAGGAATTTGCACGTTTTAGTTTTACTGATGGATTGATTGGTTAACTTGACAGTGGGGTTTCGTTGTAAGAGGTCCTTTACGATCGCGTAAGTTATATTGGTTGTCGATACTGTCATTATGATGTTGCGGTACCAGTGTTCTAATTTGCCGAAGGCTGTTACGTGCCGAAAATCGGCACTAGACATTTTTTAAATCAAATTTTAATATGCGGGAATTTCGCGCCATAAATTTAAAAGACTGGTTGCGCGTATTTCCGTCACTTCAGAAGTGCGTTGCACGAATTTCGCGCCGACGCGTGTGGGGGAAAAAAGTGGGGAATTTCCGCAAGACGCTTAAGGACTTGCCTTTGAAACGCCAAGAAGAGCAGGGGTCTGGTATCGTATCGCATCTTTTGTTATGTAGATTCTTTTTTGCTTTTTTGATTATCGTTCCGTATAAACCCGTTCCTTATCGTTCCCGCTACATATAGAAAGAAGAATAAATTTGGACGCAACCTGGCCTAATAGCAGCCCACGACCCAAGAAATAACGAGTCCACGGAGCCCCGCAGCCGCTAGTCTGGAGCAATCCTGAAGGAAGCTTGAGAACCATCTTGAAATAATCCTAAAGGGAGTCCCGTAGCCGCCATTATGAAATAATCTTGAAGGGGGCACCGCAGCCGCCATTATGAAATAATCCTGAAGGAAGCCACGAGCCGCCATCAGGAAGTAGTTCAGTAGGAAGCTTTACATATTCACGTAAGTACCCCGCGTAGGTTTTATAATATATTTTAGACTATAATAATGCATTATTATAGTCCCGTCGACGGGGGACATGCGACACAAAAGACAGTTGGTAACGATATTACCAAATGTTAAAATCGACGCTCAAATTTCGATGACGTCACACAATATGCAAATTATGGCACGTAATTTTCAAATTTCTAAAATATATTATAAAACCCACGCGGGGTACTTACGTGAATATGTAAAGCTTCCTACGGAATTACTTCCTGATGGCGGCTCGTGGCTTCCTTCAGGATTATTTCATAATGGCGGCTGCGGGGCTCCCTTCAGGATTATTTTATAATGGCGGCTGCGGGGCTCTCTTCAGGATTATTTCATGATGGTTCTCTGGCTTCCTTCAGGATTGCTCCAGGCTAGCGGCTGCGGGGCTCCGTGGACTCGTTATTTCTGGAGTCGTGGGCTGCTACTAGGCCAGGTTGCGTCCAAATTAATTCTTCTTTCTATATGTAGCGGTAACGATAAGGAACGGGTTTATAGGGAACGATAATCAAAAAAGCAAAAGGGAATCTACATAACAAAAGATACCAGACCCCTGCTCTTCTTGGCGTTTCAAAGGCAAGTCCTTAAGCGTCTTTTCGAAATTCCCTACTTTTTCTTCCCCCACACGCGTCGACGCGAAATTCGTGCAACGCACTTCTGAAGTGACGGAAATAGGCGCAACCAGTCTTTTAAATTTATGGCGCGAAATTCCCGCATATTAAAACTTGATTAAAAAATGTGTAGTGCTGATTTTCGGCACGTAACAAGGCGGCTTTGGCCTTATCTTTGTAGTTGGTTCTGGTATCTTGTTCTACTACGTTCAGAATGTCGTGCGTGTACGCAGCTATGGCCAACACCTCTTTCGCAGCGTCGGGGGTTTCTAAGAGTTCTTCCATTGCTATGTTCTACAATACCGGGTCATAGACAAAGCCCTGCAGACAGCTTTTTCTTGTTCATTTTATTATTTGTTACGTGGTTTTTAGTGTAGTATATCTGTTTTAGTACTAGCTACGAAATATGTGATGAAGTTGTTGGGGAACATCTTATTCGCTGCAGGTGAGCGAATAGGGTTGATCACCAAAGATTATAAAAAGCACTTTCAATAGTAATCATTATTAGTAAAACTTATAGCTGCTGCTACCGTGTTTAATGCGGCGAGCGTTTTGGGTTCTGACTAGTCATATTAGCTATGTAAATGGTTTGATACTTTGGTCATTGCTTGAATGTTCTTTATTTTTTTCTTTACTTTACTTTATAGTTGGGATCTTGTTTTACCTTCATCAGTCCTCTTTTCTTGTTCGCATTTGCACATGTTTATATTTTGCGGAAAGAGAGTAGGGGTTATGAAACAGCAGACAACGAAAATATAAGCGTAACAAATTTGCAGCTGCACATTATTATTTAACTTGCAACTTAAACATTAAAAAATATCAGGGCTCGTTAAATCTATTTCAACTATAAAAACATTATTCAATTAACGATTTTTACAATCCTAAGACAATGAAATCCAATCACAATAAGTTAAAACTATGTCATTTTTATGTACAAAATAATGTTTTAATTTCTTGACTGTGCATTTATTTGACATCTATTAGAACTAATGTATATTTCTTCTTACAGCTTTAGCCGGCAAAATCTCAGCAGTGCTAAGATCACGTATCGCTCAACGAACAGATAGAAGAGTAAAGAAAATGTCAGAAATAATTGCTGGTATTCAAGTGATCAAAATGTACGCATGGGAAAAACCTTTTGCAAAAATCATTCAAAATGAACGCATCAGCGAAATTAATGTACTGACTTTGCAATCGTATTTACGCGGTGTTATTGTAAGTTCTTGTGTGTTTATAGAACGTACCGCGTTATTTCTGACTGTAATTGCTTATGTGCTACTTGGAAATATTGTTACTGCCGATATAGTGTTTTCATTGGCTCAATTCTTTAATATATTACAACTTTCAATGGCCATACACTATCCAACCGCTACAACTACAGGGTCAGAAACACTGGTATCGATTAAACGTCTACAAGATTTTCTTATGCTTGAAGAAAAAGCGACCTCTGTAGTGGAAAAAAATTCCTCTAAGGGCATACTTTTTAAAAACGTTACGGCTACTTGGACCACTGATACAAAACTACTATCAAACGTTAATATCGATATTCAACAAGGCACCCTGTGCGCAGTTATTGGTCCAGTTGGAATGGGAAAAAGCTCGTTGTTACAACTTTTGCTTGGCGAGCTGATTCCAAAAAGCGGTCAAATATCGGTTGGAGGTGAAATATCGTACGCATCGCAAGAACCTTGGCTATTTGCTTCGTCAGTTCAAAAAAATATTTTGTTTGGATTAAGCTACAACCAAACTCGTTACAGAGAAATTGTTAAAGTATGTGCACTTGAGAAGGACTTTGAGCAGTTTCCGTATGGTGATAAAATGGAAGTTGGAGATAGGGGTGTGTCGTTGAGTGGTGGGCAAAAAGCTAGGATAAACTTAGCAAGAGCTGTTTATCGACCAGCGGATATATATTTACTAGATGATCCGCTATCGGCTGTTGATACGCATGTTGGTAAACATTTGTTTCAAAAATGCATTCTAGAATATCTTGGTGATAAAACTAGGATTTTGGTGACGCATCAGTTGCAGTATTTAAAATCAGCTGACCACATTGTCGTAATCAATGACGTAAGTACACTAAATTGTATAATAGTATTATCATGACATTGCGGTTATCCAATAAATAACAAAATTTTTATTAATCACATTGTTATCAAAGGCTAATACCACTAACATTTTTTTTTTCACGTTTATATACTGCAAAATTCATACGCAAAATTTTCCATATTGCTTTTGGTGCCAAACTTGGCGCTTAGCCTTGCAATTTAGTCAAATTAGGAAATAACAAATCGTTTGTTGTTTTCCACATCGGACCAAAGATTTATAAAGAATTCGAAAACTTTGTAGGTTTGCAATTAAATAATTTTTAGTAAAGTTTTTCATCTTTTAACTTGTCTTAATACAGCTTTGTTATATTGTAAGGGAATTGCGTTACACAAAAAAAATTGCTACAGGCGCAAGTAATATTTTTCATCATCATTTTTTTTCGACCTTACTTAAGGTCGGTTTGACGCAGCTCTAACATCTTTTCTATTCTGTGCTAATCTAAAAGCTCTACATACCCTTCACAACCTAAATTTCTAGTAATTTGACTAATATAGTTTGGTCTAGGTCTTCCTATATCCTTCTATCTTTTTCCTATCCACCTGGCTCTACATAGATATTAGCAACCTGATGGTTGTTAAAGAACTCTAACATGTTTACATGATTACCATTTATAAGGAAAAGAAATATAACGTGGTTATCCGCTTCAAAAAGGAAAAGTGTTAAATTATATGTTATGGTAAGGCTTAAGCAACGAATCGCTGCCAACATGCCAGACCGCTACCTAATTGTGAGTTATGTCATGGTGACATTTAGTTAACTGATTTTTATTTTTTTTGTTTTGTTTTCGAACTTAAAGTCGGTTTGACGCAGCTCTAAATTCTTGTCTATTCTGAGCTAGTCTAAAAAGGTCTGCATACCCTTCACAACCTAAATCTCTAATAATTTGACTAATATAGCTTTGTCTAGGCCTTCCTACTCTACTTTTATTTGGTAGTCTATAATCTAAGACTTTACTAAATAGTCCATCATGTCTTAACTGGTGCCCTATCATTCTATCTCTCCTGACCTTCAATTGTTTCCACATACAGGGTTCCTCACCTATCCTTCTATAAACTTCCTCGTTTGTTGCTCTATCTGTCCAACTAATCTTTAACATTCTCCTATAACACCAAGTTTCAAAAGCTTTTAACTTTTTCTTATTTACTTCTTTAATTGTCCAAGTCTCACTACCGTATAGTAGAACGCTCCATACGTACGACTTTAAGAAACTTCTTCTATTATCTAAACTAATACTATTAGCTATTAGTAAGTTTTTCTTTTTTAAAAACATTTTTCTAGCTTGAGCTATTCTAGCTACTATATCCCTTCTGCTACGTCCATCCTTTGTAATTATACTACCTAAATAGCAAAATTCATCTACCTCCTCTAACTCGGTATTACGTATTTTTAATTTTGGTTTGGAACTAGGCTGTAACTCACTTGTCATTATCTTTGTCTTTACTGAGTTAATTCTCATACTATAGTTACTCTGTAGTATCTCATCTAAAATATTTAAAAACTCTCCTAATTCTTTTCTAGACTCTGCTATAATGGCTATATCATCTGCAAAACGTAACATGTCTATTTTCTGTCCCTGTACACTAATACCTATCTCTTTTCTCTCTCTAGCTAAGTTTAAAGCTTTCTCAATATAAACATTAAAAATCAAGGGAGACAGTATACAACTCTGTCTAACACCATTTTTAATCTTAGCTTCCTTTTCTATTTCATCAAATCTAATTACTACGCTTTGGTTTTTATATGGACTGTAAATAATTTTTCTATCCCTATGAGAGATTTATATTTTTTGTAAAACCCTGAACATAACAATCCAATTAACCCTATCAAATGCTTTTTCTAAATCTACAAACGCGAAATGAGTCTTTTTATTTTTTTGTAACCTGTTTTCGATAATTACCCTAATCATTAGTATCGGTTTTCTAGTCCCTCTGTCTTTACGAAAACCATATTGGTCTTCGCCTAAATAATTCTCAGTCAAAGCTTCTACTCTATTTTTAATTATTATTGTTAGTATTTTGGAAGCATGAGGAGGTAAACTAACCGTTCTAAAATTCTCACACCTATCAGCTCCTGACTTTTTTGGGATTGGGATAATAATATTTTTTTCGAAATCTATTGGAACCTCACCTGTGTCATATATTACTTTTACTAGTTCATATAATCTCTCTAAAGTTTTCTGACTTGCATATTTTATTAATTCTGCGGGAATATCGTCTATCCCTGGCGCTTTATTTAGTTTAAGATTCCGAACAGCTCTATCAAATTCCTCTCGTAATATTGAGAACCCTATTTCTACATCCTCTTCTTGGTCGTTCTCTAACTCATCCATATCGTCTCCCTTATATAAATCTTTTAAATATCTTTTCCATCTATCTGCTACCTCAACTTTATTTATTAGAAGCTCATTATTCTCGTCTCTAATACCATTATATTTTTTCCTATGTTCCCCAAAAAACTTTTTAACTGCCTTGCAAGCCCTGTCTTTCTTACCTACTCTCAAATCATCTTAATTTCCTTACAATTCTCCTCCATCCATTTATTTCCAGCTTTTCTACACTCATGTACTATCTTATTTCTAACTGTATTATATTTTTGCTTACTTTCACTATTTACTTCTCTGAAAGGTTTAAGCTTTCTTCTATTCTCTATTAAATCTAATATCTCCTTTGTTGCCCAGGGTTTTCTCGCTTCTATTTTTTTCTTACCTATAGTCTGTGTTGCTGTATCATGTACAGTCAGTTTTATTTCTTTCCATCTATTTTCTGCGTTCCCTCCTACAGATATCTCTTTGCTCTTATTATCTAATACTTGTTTATATTTCTCTTTTACCCTAGTATCATTAAGCTTACCTAGATCCCATCCCTCTCTTTTAAGGTTTCTCAATTTTTTGAATTTTAGTTTACACTTCATTTTAACTAAGTTATGATCGTTATCTATGTCAGCCCCTGAATAACTACAGTTTTTAACTTGGTTTCTAAATCTTTGTTTAACTAAAATATAATCTATTTGGTATCTAGCCCTATCACCTGGCGCTTTCCAGGTATATCTTCTCCTAACATGTTGTTCGAATAGGGTGTTTACAGTTACTAATCTATGTACTTGGCAAAACTCAACTAATCTTTCTCCTCTATCATTTCGTCTGCCATACCCAAATTTTCTTACCATTTTTCCCTCACTACCTTCTCCCACTGACGCATTAAAATCGCCCATAACTATTAAATTCTCATCTCCTTTTACTTTTACTCACTATACTATTTATATCTTCGTATATCTTTTCTACTTCCTCATCCTCGTACTGAGTTGTTGGCATGTAAACCTGTACTAAAACAGTGTCTGTGGGTTTTGTACTCAATCTAACCATAATTATTCTATCACTAAATTGTAAGTACTCTTTAACTTTATGCCCTAATCTTTTACCTAACACTATTCCTACCCCTGCCTGTCCATTAGTTGAAAAAGTTGTAATTATTCTATAATTATCTTTCCAAAAGTCATTACTATCTGGCCATCTCACCTCACTAATACCTAAAATGTCTAGCTTTTCCTTTCTCATTTCGCTAATAAATTCGTTAACTTATCTACTCTAAGTAATGACCTAACATTCCAAGTCCCTATCACTAAATCGAACTGTTGTTTTATATTCTTACGATGACGAGCCCCAAGTACTCCCTCCCGGAGATCCGAATGAGCGAGTATTTTACCTCCGGACAAGAATTTTACTTGTGAGCTCTCCATCAGTAATATTTTTATATAAGACATTTCACAAATACGTTTTCTGTACAGATAAATATGTAACAAATTGGTTCTTTCTCGAATTTTCTCAAATTTTCTTGAATTTATAAAGTAATATCTTTATTATATTATGCAATATGACTTTATTATAATGTTTTATACTGGCCGTCTTTATTACTTTTATTACAGGTTAAGTTATATGTACACTCCAGTACAAAAATTTTATTCGAAATTCTTCTTTCGTAAAAACACAGATATCAAATTCAATACAAAGACAATTTCGAGCTTTAAAAACATTATCTACTAACTGTATAAATTATCCCAGTCCTAATTCAATAACTGTCAAATTCTTGTTTTCTTTCTTTTATAAACTAATTACAGCATGGCTTATATGAGACTCCTTTTTTGTCATGTAATTACATAACATCTCAGGATCCTGCACCCACGCTAACTGTGTGAGGTTTCTTGGCACAGCTGGATTATATCAGCTAAGGATACCACTTCTTATTCAAAACACCTCTCCGTTCAATAGAAACACAATTTTACCTTTATCTTTGTTTATAAAATTTGTACTTTTGTCCTAACTGGGTTTGATTGCAAATATTTCAAGATCGAGCCCAATTTACTGATTTTACTGAATTTACTGAATTTACTGAATTTACTAAATTTACTGAATTTACTGAATTTACTGAATTTACGAAATTTACTGAATTTACTGAATTTACTGAATTTATTGAATTTACTGAATTACGGAACTTACTGAATTTACTAAATTTACTGAATTTACTGAATTTACTGAATTTACTGAATTTTCTGAATTTACTGAATTTACTGAATTTACTTAATTCACCGTATTTACGGAATTTACTGAATTTACTGAATTTACTGAATTTACTGAATTTACTGAATTTACTGAATTTACTAACTAAAGAATATCTATCCTCCTTGCTAAGGTAAGTGATCCATCACAAATTCTGTGGAAATTTAACCAGACCTACAAAACTGGTTTTAGTAACTGTGTTACTTTCTAAATGACTAATTAGATTTTAATGATTTTGAATTCAGGACTTTTAACGAATAGATAAATTTGATACTGTGTATTACTTTAAGTTATGTCAAATCTGCCTCGGTGAAACCTTTGTGTTGCATTCACTTCTTTACCTTACGCTTCTTGTCTTCAATAGACTTTAAAAGCAAACCACTCCTCCTCCTAATTTCTCGTCCTTTACTTTCAATTCCCTGCTTGTGGGCGTCCTCGCCGGTGCCGGCTCTAATTAAAAACGGGTCCCCCTTTTCTTAAATCAACTTCTTCTTTCAACACTAAGTTGCTCTTCTTGAAACTTTTCACTAAAAGCTTTACCTTACCTCTGATGTTTTTCTTCAATTGCAACTGCTTCTACTTCTAATTTAATTAAACACAACTCGGGATTTGCAGGGAAAAGTCTTATCTATTCAAAAAATCATATCCCTTTACATAAAAATAACTTTTAAATAATCCTCACTTGTTTATTTTTTTTTCAAAACCACCTTTTCTTGGATACCACTTCTCTATGATACCCATTTTATTCAGTCTTCCCTTTATTTTTATTATTTGACACTAAACATCCTACTACATAAAACTATATTATGCGCGTCTTCCTTATTCGCACATCTATTCTTCAATCAATCCTAATAGTTGTTCTAACTTGAAGAATAATCGTTCTTTTACATTTTGAACGTGGATTTTTACTTTATACATCCATTACGTATTTTATGAAATACACTACTTACAGGTATCGTCCTTTTAAATATAACAAAGGTAAATTCAAACATAAAAACTCTTATAACAATTAAGTTGCCATTAAAAAACTTAATTTCGACAAAACTCTAAACTTGAATACATGCATAACACTTCCAGGATCATTAGCTTTTTAATACCAGGCGCAAAATTACTCTTTCAGTATTCACTTTCACCCTAGGTTCCGTTACGTTTTTGCTTATTTGCGTTTGATATTTAAGTGGCTTTGCATTGTGTTTTATTTAGTTTTGAAGGTGTATGGACACTTTTACGTCATTAAGCACCACACAAAGGTGTTTAGAGCTTCTGAATATAACAGCTGTATATATATATATATATATATATATATTGCTGTAATTATAGGGTTAATTTAGAGGTAGGTTAAGTCATTGGGGTCGTAGAATAAGCAAGGGAAACTCCCAAGCAACAGAAGCACGGAATGATAGATATTAGGAGAGTAAATAGGTTATTGTAAAAATTATTAGTTGCGAGCACACTATATATAGCAGTACAAACAATTAAAACACATATCTAAGTGTAGCTACTAGCAGAGATTAGAATTTATAAAGGTAACGAAACGCATTAAAATTAAATCAGTGAAAAACCTGCATGAAGTGGCTAGATAAACATTCATAAAGTGTGTAAAGATATTATTGTAAACGCACGCAGAAATTATGCTTTATTTAAAAGCGTACGTGATCTAAGAGAATCACAGTTGTTCGAAAATCCAATTTATTGGGAAATAAACAAATACCAAATTTATTCGATTTAGATTAGAATAAAGCTAACAAACAAGACTACGTGCTCGATATGTACGAAGTTTCTGGGATTCCTGAAGTAAATATAAGGTATAACAATTGAATTACGTGACTTCAAGCACCGCGTCATGCAATTAAAATACATACAATTGGTAAATTTTCCCAAACATAACAAGTGATACTATACTTGGCCTCGCCTAGCACGTGAAGCCAGCAAAACACAAACAAGAGTGGGACGATCTTATAAATATCTGGAGAATTGAATATCAAGGGAGTATACTTTGAAACTGGGCAGTGACTATAATTGAAAGTGCCAAATATTTACGTAAGTAATAAATATTTGTTAACAGTGAAATTATAAAGTGTAGAATTGTGAAAATTATGCCATATTTCTGAGACGGCTCTGAATGTCGATCTGAATGTCGATCTAAATTCCTCTCTGAATGTCGATCTAAATTACTCTCTGAATGTCCATCTAAATTCCTCTCGGAATGTAAATCTGAATTTACCATCTCAACTACCATCGGAATGACCATCTCAATTACGATATAAATTACAATCATAAATTAATGTTACGATTCCTGTAGAATTTTAAATTACGAGCCACTACGATAAAAAATACAATTTTGGAGAATGCTGCCTGTTCAAGCAAATTGATGGTAAATGTTCTATGGAGAAAATGAAAAACCGTTCATTGAAATAAACGCACCAATAACGATTTGAATATCGACTTCAATTCTTAGGAGCACCCATGAAAATAATTCAGGTTAGAGATTTTGATATGACTTATTTTTGAAAGTGTTTTATCTCAAATATTTTTGATATAATTTATTTTTAAACTCTTTTATTTCAATCATAATTTAAAGTGTAAAAGCCGACCAATTGGGGGTTTCTTGCGTAAACTCTATGAAAAGTTACAGATAGCTTGAAACGTTTCAGTAAGTCTTTAAAGGTAATAAAAAGCTCATTTTGATGGCTTGATTTTGTAATAATTTGACAGATGTATATGATACAAAAAAGGAGAAAATAGTTAAAGGAGTTGTAAATATTTAATCATTACACTGTGTATTATAGAAGTGCTTTATTTAATTGAATCAGCTAGTCGAGGCAAAAGAAAATTATAAATTAACATTTTACAAGTGTTTGAGTGGTATAAGGGGCTATGAGAGAATAACAAGGCTTAACACAACAATTTATGACACCCAATCGTAAGGGGCTGGCGAGTAACACAGCTATATATATATATATATATATATATATATATATATATTGCTGTGATAAGGGGTTGTTTAAGGGTGTATTTTATAGCAATGGTTATGTAGCAATTAAAAATCGTAATAGCAAGCAGAAAACTGCATTTATTTAGGAGAAAATTGAGGAATTGGGATAATTTGTAAATAGTAAGCACCCTGTATATATAGTATAAGTAGTTTTAAGCGACGCAAATAGTAACAATAGGACGCATAGTTAGCATAGAAATAAGTAATTCATGCATTAGGTAAATAACAGATATTTAACACCCGGTATATAGAGTTTTAGTAATTTTATGTAAGGCAAACAACTATATTTTTCAGTGGAAGCACGCGTATTTAGAAGTAAGCATAATAAAAGTAATTAAACACGCATTCAAAAGAATTCCAATCAGTATGATAATACGGAGATAAGAGATAAAGCTTAAAGAAGCGTGGTGTAAGTGCGTACAAACAATTAACAGTTTTGATAAGTAAAGGTAATTAAAAATGCGTAAATAAATAAGCATATATGAAAATTGAAAGTCAAATTGCATCAGGTATTTGTGTATAATATGGAAAAGCAATTATATTTTTCAAAACACCGCATGTCTGATAACAATGCAGCTGTAAGCAAACAACAATTACTCGAAAAACCGAGAATGTTACATCAGAAAACAACTTTAAGTGTAGGAAATGGAAAGACTTGATTGGTTAAAATTAGTAGGCCAAACCCACAGACAGAGGGGGACCTACTCATATATTAACAACGAGGAATGATAACGAAGCTCAGTTTTCAACTCAACAAGGCCAAGCTGTGTCACTATGAATCAAAGAGTAACGCGTACGTAATAATATTTTGATAGTAAAAGTGTTTAATGACAGATAGTGCTACGAATATAAAAATTTCTAATGCCGATGAACGTAAGTAGAATTTTGGGAATTTATTTAAACTAAAATATAATAATAATAGGGCTCCAGAGGGGGACGATAACATTCTAAGTTGAATGATAATGTTCTAAGTTTGGTGATAATAAACTTTAAGTCTGACAATAATAATCCAGAGGGGGACGATAACATTCTAAGTTGGACGATAATAAATCTAAGTGTGATAATAATAATTCTAAGTCTGAGGCTGGTGAAAATAATTGGAAGGTGTATAATAATCCAAGTTTGAGTGTGACGACAATAATTTAAATATAATAATTCAAGCGTGTGGATAGATAATATTTCAAATGGGTATATAATAATTCCGAATTGGTGAAAAATAATTTCGAATACGATGCATGGAGAATTCTAGTTGATGTTAGTTGATAATGGATGCGTCGATAATTTTGGTTGCGAGAAGGGAATAAAGAAGCACACAGACCAGGTTAGATCTTTTTAGTTTTAAGACATATTTTTTATTTGAATTTGAATATTGAATTGATTAATTAATATAAAATAGTGCAACAGAGTCAGCAACGAACTTTTGCATACGTTGAAAGTACGTAAAATAATAAAGGGGTTTTGAACGATCCAGGCTTCTTTGAAAATAAAAGAATAGTTTTTGGTGACTCTAGATTGATGGCAAAACATATAAATTGTTGAGATAAATAAGACTTACAATATTGATTGATTGGAAAAGTGTATTTTATTAATTTTCAAAATCTGTACATAATATTTGTTTTCATTATATGGAATTGAATTAACTTCATTTTATAATTAAAAATAAAAGATAGTCGAGGCAGAATAATAACATCAGTGGGAATGTAACTTGATTGAGATAAACACAGAGAGGTGGAGTCAAGTAGAATACGCCATTGATACCGAGTACGGCGTTATCATATCAAGTTTTGTTATTGGTCGACACAAGGTCGGTCCACGATAAATCCAGTTAATACATAGCATAAATTAATATGGACGCCCTAACGATGGCGCACGAATAATTGTGAGAGTATCATAGCATAATTAATATGGCTGCCCAAGCCTGGGGCACGATAATCCTGTAGGATCATAGCATAATTAAAATGTCGCAACAACGTGAGGGCTCGAATTAAATCAAAATAAATTTGATAATACAACCTGAGATTAGTTGGCACGAATTAAATTAAAAATAAATTTAAAAATACGACCGTGAGATTTAAAATAAAATAATTAAATTAAACCGGGGATTTAAAAAGTTTTAGCGAATTTGTACAGTAATTAAATTTAGGCAGATTTATTTAGTATTTAAAAGTTTAGAGTAAACAATAATTTCAAACATGGATAAAAGAATACGGGAAACAAGGGAAGCTCTAAGAAACCAAGGAGTGGAAATAGGATCCCAGGAGAGCGCGATAATCCAGGAAACCAGTTCTATTGAAGAAAGACGGACTTCACAAGAAACTAAGATGATGGAAATCCTAATGGCATTGAATGATAAAATGGACAAGAACGAAGAAGCCATGAAAACCATATCTACAAAAATGGATGAGAACAGCGAAAAGCTAGGTAATAAAATTAAAATTCTTAGTAATAGACTAAAAGAAACTAACCAGACAATCACTGAGATGAGGGAACAAATGCAGAAAAAAATTGTCAGAGTTACTGAGGAGATAGAAGGCGTATGGGATCATATCGGTGAAATTAAATCAAAGCAGGAAAAATATGAAAGTGACTTAAATGATAAAATTACAAATTTAAATATTAAATTAGGGAACATTGAGGAAAATTGCGAAACCTAGTTCAGATCGATAAATCGAGAAATAAATCATTTAAAAAGTAATTCTGGAAACTTCAATAGAGAACCAATTAGGCTAATTCAACCAAATCTTTCAATTGAACAGTATACTAAATTTTACGGGGAAGGAAAATTAGATCCGAAATTATTTTTGAAAAATTTAAATATGTTAATACAAGGTTCTACAGACGAGTTATATAAATTAAATTTAGTCAAATCGATGCTGAAAGGAAATGCTGAAATATGGTGCAATTTAGTTGAGAGTGAGATCAAAACATTTAAACAGTTTGAGCAGAAATTTTTACGTCAATTCTGGGGGGACAATCAGCAAAATAGAGTTAGGAATAACCTGAGCATGGGAAAATACAATTCAGAGAAAGGAATAACGCGAAAATTATATGCGATTGAGAAGTTTACTCTAGCGAAACAATTGGATCCTCCTTTACAAGATAAACATATTATAAAATATTTAGCAGGTCATTTTAACGCTGAAGTAAAGAGATACATAACGACGCAGAATATAGTAGATAGTGATACATTCATTGACTATTTGCAAAGATATGATGATTTGGAATCTAATGATTATAAAATGGAGAATATTGTGGGGGTTCGACGCACGAATTTTATAAGGACGCAGAGGAATACGGAGACTCGAAATAATTATCAACGGAACAATTATAATTATGATCGTGGAAGAAATTTTAATAGGGGGAACTATAGCAACTTTAATAATGATTTTAGGCGAAACAGGAATACGGGATAAATACCAAGGCGACAATTAGAGAGAACGAATCATGAAGGAAACAATAGAGGAATAAATAGGCAGGAAAATGTTGATCGACGGACGCAAGCAAGGAATATTAATAGCACGCAAATAAGGAATACGAATCGCACAGACACAGGGATAATGAGTCAGGCAGGAATTTCAACGCGAAATCAGGATTTTTGAGTACGGACGAACCAAGGAGAATTCTACGGATTAACGGATATGAACACCAACGCGAGTTTATTAAACATGAAATGGATAATGAATTAGGAAGATTTGAAAGGAACTTATTACCAATAATTAATTTAAAAGTGGAAGATAAAATAGTTAAAGTGTTAATTGATACTGGGGCAGAAGCATCACTTGTTGCGGAAGAATTTGTTAAACGAGAGAAATTGGAGGAAAAAGCGAATAATAAGAGATTTTGTAGAATAAATGAAATGGTAATTCTGAGATATGAAATGGGAGATATGAAATGGAAAAATGATTTTATGGTAGTACCTGGACTAAAGATAGATGTTATATTTGGGATGAATATTATAGATAAGTTGGGGTTGAAAATAAATGCAGAATGCAAAGAGATTGAGTGCAATGGTAAATATATTAAATAGTATGAAGAAGGGAATATTGAAATAGAGGATGACTGCGTGAATATTAATCAGTTTAGTGATGAAATAGATATTGGGGATAATGAAAATGAAGATATTAAGTGTCCAGATGATTTAAGAAATAGGGTAAATATATTATTGAATAAGCATTCAGAATTAATTGGGTCGAAGTCGAGAATTGCCGCGGGTTATGTGCACAAGTTTGAAGTAATAAATACAGAGCCCTTTAACACTAAAATATATCCTATTCCAGTAGCATATAGGGATAGAGTGAAGGAAGAAATTGAGGAAATGTTAGGTGAAGGTACTATAGAAAGCTCCAGTACACATTTTGTGAATCCAATAGTCGTCGTGAAGAAAAGTGATGATAGCATTAGGTTATGTTTAGATACAAGTGAAATTAATAAGCGAACGAAGCCGCAACACAATTGTCCACCTATAATAGATAGAATATTAGGGAGAATAGGTAATAGGAAGATTTATAGCAAATTATATTTAAAGAGTTCATTTTGGTTGATTCCATTAGCGCGAGAATCAAGGAAGTATACGGGTTTTTCAGTAGAAGGAAAAATATATCAATTTAGGGTGGTCCCGGTTGGTTTGTCCTCGAGTACGGGTGCATTAAAGAATGCGATGCAGAATATTTTGGGACCGTATGAGGAATTTTGTATCCATTACGTGGATGAGGTGTTAATATTTAGTGATAGTGTAGAGGAACACTTAGTACATTTAGATAGGATATTGTTGGAATTGAATATATCTGGTTTAATTTTGAATTTAAAGAAGTGCGAAATTTTTCAAAGTAAGGTTAAATTTTTAGAATATAGGATAGATAGTAAGAGTACAATTAGAAACATGAATTAAAAAGACCCAGATTTAAAAGTACAATTAAGAAATATGAATTGAAAGGACCCATATTTAAAAACAAGGGGGAAGTTAGAAATCAATTTGATCGACACATACGAAGGGAAATAAATAAATGAAATGTAAAATAAATTTATGAATAGGTAATACATAGGATAATAGAATAGGATTTGGATATAGGAATAGGTATAGGTATGAATAGGGTAGTATAATAGGACATAGGAATGAGAATAGGTACATGTAAATATGGGATTAATTAAGGAAGAGTTAGTTTTCGAAAGGAAAATAAAAATATAACAATTCTAGACCAATGTGAGTTTAAGTTCACGTTGGGCGCCAAAAAGGGTCATTGTACTAAAATTTTATATTTTAATTTGGGGGAATAATGCTGTGATAAGGGGTTGTTTAAGGGTGTATTTTATAGCAATGGTCATGTAGCAATCAAAAATCGTAATTAGAAGCAGAAAACTGCATTTATTTAGGAGAAAATTGAGGAATTGGGATAATTTGTAAATAGTAAGCATTTAGCACCCTGTATATAGAGTTTAGGTAGTTTTAAGCGACGTAAATAGTAACAATAGGACGCATAGTTAGCATAGAAATAAGTAATTCATGCATTAGGTAAATAACAGATATTTAACACCCGGTATATAGAGTTTTAGTAATTTTATGTAAGGCAAACAACTATATTTTTCAGTGGAAGCACGCGTATTTAGAAGTAAGCATAATAAAGGTAATTAAACACGCATTCAAAAGAATTCCAATCAGTATGATAATACGGAGATAAGAGATAAAACTTAAAGAAGCGTAGTGTAAGTGCGTACAAACAATTAACAAGTTTTGATAAGTAAAGGTAATTAAAAATGCGTAAATAAATAAGCATATATGAAAATTGAAAATCGAATTGCAACAGGTATTTGTGTATAATATGGAAAAGCAATTATATTTCTCAAAACACCGCATGTCTGATAACAATGCAGCTGTAAGCAAATAACAATTACTCGAAAGGCTGAGAATGTTACGTCAGAAAACAACTTTAAGTGTAGGAAATGGAAAGACTTGATTGGTTAAAATTAGTAGGCCAAACCCACAGACAGAGTGGGACCTACTCATATATTAACAACGAGGAATGATAACGAAGCTCAGTTTTCAACTCAACAAGGCCAAGCTGTGTCACTATGAATCAAAGAGTAACGCGTACGTAATAATATTTTGATAGTAAAAGTGTTTAATGACAGATAGCTACGAATATAAAAATTTCTAATGCCGATGAACGTAAGTAGAATTTTGGGAATTTATTTAAACTAAAATATAATAATAATAGGACTCCAGAGGGGGACGATAACATTCTAAGTTGAATGACAATGTTCTAAGTTTGGTGAGAATAATCTCTAAGTCTGACAATAATAATCCAGAGGGGAAGATAACATTCTAAGTTGGACGATAATAAATCTAAGCGTGATAATAATAATTCTAAGTCTGAAGCTGGTGAAAATAATTGGAGGGTGTATAATAATCCAAGTTTGAGGGTGACGACAATAATTTAAATATAATAATTCAAGCGTGTGGATAGATAATATTTCAAATGGGTATATAATAATTCCGAATTGGTGGAAAATAATTTCGAATACGATGCATGGAGAATTCTAGTTGATGTTAGTTGATAATGGATGCGTCGATAATTTTGGTTGCGAGAAGGGAATAAAGAAGCACACAGAACCAGGTTAGATCTTTTTAGTTTTAAGACATACTTTTTATTTGAATTTGAATCCTGGTTTCGCTTCAGCTGCTCACCTAATTTTATAAACCTCCTCATTCATAAAATTAAACAACACATTCCTACCACAAACATCAACGTTAACTCTATTTACATCAATATTCAGAATACATTAAATTTTCAAATTAAATTTCAGCATAAAATTCAGTTTTAAAAAGAATTTCAAGATTAATTTTATTATCACTTTAACGTGCATCCAGAATTAAAGTCCTTGTTGGATGCCTACTAATTAATATAACAATATAAGCAGACCGGAGTCTGAGTATAAAGGAGCATCTACCACCCTTTACGTTAATTAACCAGGTTCGTCTAATTGAGCTCAAAGATATACGCAAAGTTTCATCATAATTCAGAACATCAATACTAAATACCCCTTTCTACTTAAACAAGCAAATTTCATCTTAAAATTAAAATTTTATGGTTAGTACAATTTCACTAATGTCCATTTAAAGTAAATCAATTATAAAGTTATTCAACACACACAAAATGTCAAACAAAATAGTATAATTTACCTGAAGGTTACTGTCCTCGTAGCTTCAATGTACATCGTCCCTTTAGTTAATCACACCATTCCAACAGGATTATATTTACGGCTTCTAATTCTCAACGCTTTTAAAATTTTCTTCATCACCATTTATTTAAAGTTGTTTCTGGGCTTTTCCGGAACTCATCTGTGTATATCTGACCCTGGTTTTGTGGATTCAGACACGTATTTGAACCATTTAATTATTAACACCCCCGAAAAATAGCAGAGAAATTCATGCGTCTTTCACCAATATACGCCAAAACTGCCTACTTTTGTGTATACATTTGTCGTCGTAAATTTTGCTAATTGGTACAGTGATACTAAATTTTATTACCTTGTATCTAAGTGCACTGAAGTACATTCATGTTAGCACGTAAATAACAAACTATTTTGAATCACTAAAATATACGAGCAAAATTTTAAATTATTTTATCAAACTAAAATGCACTGTTTAACATCTTGAATCAAGTCGCGGATGTAAGAGCTTTTAACGCATCGAATAGTCAAAAGTCTAAGAGGCCAAAATTCATATTACCACCGGTATATATAGCGAATAGCCGGCACGTCGCTTTTGTCCTCAAAACAGACAATTCTTAAGAATTTCTCATTCTATGTTCCCAGTACGTCGCTCGCGCGTCGGTTTTACGAATTTTCACTCGCCCCATTTAAATCTCAGAAATTCTCACACGGCACGCAAACATGTCCGAGAAAAACTAATTAATTTTGTACAGAAATTGTTGTTTCTACCTCTGATATTTGCAACCTATTTTCAACCAATTGTGACCCTCGTGACGTTGCTTAAATCACGCCTTTTACTATATGTGTCTTTGCTTGACGCATTTTCTCTTTCCTTTTCTAACCTCTTCGTATTGGTGCAAATTGATATTCTTTATTATCGATTATATTTTAGTCCATGTGGACTATCTGGGTTAAATAACCCCGTATCGCACCTTCTCGTGAATATTAAGCCCCGGTTTCTCCAAGATTCTTTGAAACCATTAATTATCTGCAAAATTTTCGCCGAATGAGCTTTTTAAATAAACCCTGTTTTGTATTTCGTGCTAAAGCATCTGACCGTTTCCAATATCCTTAGAATCGACATGTTTATCTAAACAAATTAAACTGAAATTGCCTTTTAAAATACGCAGGTGTGTTCAAACATCCTACTTCTAACTAACACTTCTAGGATTTGCATTTTATTGTGTTTTTACAAGTTTCTGTAGATATTATCTGTACGTTTTGTTCAATACCGGTTACTTGAAATAGAGTTAATTAAGATAAATTTTGCACGTAATTTCCATTTGTTTAGGAATAATTACATTACACGCAGAGCTTTTTAATACTGCTTCTTTTGATATAAAGCGTCTTGTACATGATTTAAATCTCTTATGTTTTACTGAAACGACCGAATTTATTTATGCTTCATGGTTTTAATAAAGCGTATTATTTAATAAAATTCCTTATACACGGTGATTAAAATTATTTGATGTGATTATTTAATTTTCTACCCTGGTCTAAATATGAGTAATATATATATATATATATATATATATATATATATATTGCTGTGAAACCTACAAAAGCCTCACCAGAGTAAAAAGAAAAATATTCGAGCCTCTTGAATAGTGATGGATTCAAACCGAACCGAACCGAACCTTGCCCTAGGTTCGGTTCGGTTCGAAAACTTTTTAGTCCGGTTCGGTTCGAAAAAATATATTCCGGTTCGGTTCGGTTCGGTTCGAAAAAAAACGAACCAAACTTTGAACCGAACCGAACCGGTTCGACATTTTGATATTTTAAACAACTAGTACGTTCAACTACAACAATTTAAACGTTTAATGTAGTTTTTATATTTAGTAGCTGCTATTTTCAAATAAACCCAACATTAATATGTTTTAGATTTTAGTAGCATAAATCATATTAATACTATTTGTCCAGGTTTGATTTTTCAATACGTACTTTCTTTAACAAAGCGTAATTACAATTAGGTGAATAGTGAAAACCACCTCTAAAATTTAGCATGTGTTAATAATTGATGAATTTTACTAAAGTCATTTTACCGTGAAAGAACGATATCATACGATCTTTGCGATTACTTTTATTTTAGTTTTAGTTAGTACAAAAAAGTATCAAGACAATAAATAAGGTGTTGCTGATTTCTTATACAGTACAAACAAAAAGCTGTTTGTCAGTTTATCTTTATTATTATTTCTTTTAAAAGACAATATCAGATGGTTCTCGGAAAGAATCGTAAATCTACCTCAACCAGTGTTTACGTTTTTCATAATAAAATATAAAAGTATTTATGGCACGGGCAGTATGTTTGCTTATTCTTTGCATTATAGTGTGTTATTTTATGTCGGCATTGATTGAAAAGTTTATGCCCCTATGAGTCAAAACTTCAACCCTTGGTCGTGAGAAAGTTTGGGGTCATTCTTTTGGAGTATCGGCTACTTCTAAGGACGTTGGTAATGGCCACAATAAATAAACCGTAAATATTATCGTACCATGCGTTTTGTAACACCATTTGTTGCGCGATTATGTACAAAAGAAAAGGAGATTAGTTTTTGCTACAAGATCCCATTTTTTAATATTAATAGAGAGCTGGTTTTCATATAAAAATAAAAAATTCAAAATGATGGATTAGTAATACATACTTAATTAAAAATTAAATTGTTTCGTTTATTCTGAAAACTTCTGTAGTCTCTAGACCGTGACCTCGGCTGGTATATGTTTAAGATGGTTTTCAACACGACTTCTGTTCATTAAATAAAATAAACTTGTTTTTAAAACCAAATTTTCAAAATCATTTCGAGTTTCTCCAATATCTAATATTAGTTATAAACAAACAACAATTTGAAATAAGGAGCATTAAAAAAATCGAACTAATCTAGAATTTTTTGATCTACAAACGTGGCTCGATGACAAAATTTATTAGATATGTATCACTAATACCTATTAGATTATTTACCTATTGCCTTAAAACTCAATGACCATGTACATTAGAAAATCGTTCTAATTCTTATATGTTTGCTACTAGAGATTTTTAAAATGTGCGTTTGGGAGAAATTAAGATTGACATGTTTTTAGTGAAAATTAAATTTTCAAACTAAATTTTTATTTAAAAATTCGAACCTTTCGAACCGAACCGGACCGAACCTTGAGCTAGGTTCGGTTCGGTTCGAAAAATTTGCCGGTTCGGTTCGAGGCTCGGTTCGAAAATAAAATGTCCGGTTCGGTTCCGTTCGGTTCGAAAAATCGTACCGAACCTCAAACCGAACCTCGAACCTGTTCGGTTCGTGTCCATCCCTACTCTTGAATTGGGCACCAAGATTTGCTGTGATTCTCGCGCTGTTGAATCTCTTCAGATAGTCGCCTTTTTACTCTTTCCGCCTCGGCTGCTCACCTAGTTAAAACTTTCATCCTCATTCATAAAAAAAAACAAACACATTCCTACCACAAACATCAACGTTAACTCTATTTACATCAATATTCATAATACATTAAAATTTCAAAATTAAATTTCAGTATCATAAAATTTCAAGTTTAAATTTGTCATCATTTTTAATTTGCATCCAGAATTAAAGTCCTTGTAGGATGCCTACTAATTAATTTAACAATATTTGTAGACCTGAGTCTGAGTACAAAGGGAGCATCTCCCACCCCTTTACGTTAATCAATCAGGTTAGTCTAATTGAGCTCAAAGACAGACCCAAATTTTCATCATAATCAAAACCATAAACTGCTAAATACTCCTTTCTACTTAAACAAGCAAATTTTACCTTAAAATTAAAAGTTTGTAGTTTGTACAAATTCACTACTGTCCATTTTTTAGCAAACAAATTATAAAGTTATTCAACACACACCAAAACATCAAAAATCGAACAACAAAGCATAAGTTACCTGAAGGTTAATGCACTCGTGGCTCCAATGTACATTGTCCTTTGTTAATCACACCATTCCAACTGGGTTATGTTTACGGCTTCTGATTCTGAACGTTTTTAAAATTTTCTACACACCATTTATCTAAAGTTGTTTCAGAGCTTCTCAGGAACTCATCTAAGTATATCAAAATCTTGTTTTGTGGATCCAATCACGATTACGAATAACATTTGATTATTAACACCACCGAAAAATAGCAAAGAAATTCATACTTCTTTCACGCTATACCCAAAACTGCCTACTTTTGTTTATTCATTTATCGTTACAAATTTGGATAATTGGTACAGTAATACTCGCAAATATAACTAGACTTTATTACCTTGTATCTTCTTTACTAATGCATAATAACTTGTATCGTAGCACGTAAAGAGCAAACTGTTTTAAAGTATTCAATAATCACAAAATTTAAGAGCAAACTGTTTAAAGTATTGAATCAAAATCGAAAATCTAAGAGAGCCAAACTCCTATAAACACGGGTTTATATAATAGCTCGCCTGCATGTCGGTTTTGTCCCGCGACGGCCAGTTTTTAGAATTTCGCATTCTCTGTTCCCTTCTCGACATTCCGGCACAGCGATTCTAAAAATTTGCAGACGCGCCAGTTGAAAATCTAAGAAATTTTCACACGGCTCGCAAACACGTCCGAGAACACTAATTAATTTTGTATAGAAATCGTTACGTTTACACCTCTCATATCTGCAACTTATTTCAACCAATCATTTCCTCGTGACGTTGCTCAAATCACGCCTTTTATTATCTGTGTCTCTGCCTTGCGCATTTTATCTGTCTTTTTCTAACTTGCTCCTAGTGGTGCAAATCGATACTCTTTACTATCGGTTATTTCAGTCCACGTGTATTCTTATTTGAGTTAAATAACCCCGTATCTAGCCTTCCCGTTAATATAAGCTACGGTTTATCCGACCGTTTCCAATATACGCAGATTTTCATGTTTATCCAAACAAATTAAACTGAAATTGACTTTTAAAAATACGTAGGTGTGTGCTCCTAATTAACGTTTTAATATAATTCTCAGAGCTTTTATTTCATGGTATTTTAACCTTGGATTTTCACAGGCTTTTATGCTTATTATATTATTAATAATGGTTCAATTAACTCCAACTAAAATAATAATGAATGGCATTGACTTCTACCCTTTAATTTTTAGCGAATACGCACTAAATATTAATTTATTATTTGTACACTTTGTTTAATACCCATTACTTAAAAATTAAATTAATTAATATAAATTTTGCACGTAATTTCTATTTGTTTCTTGGAACAATTAAATTAAATACACGTTGAGCATTTTAATTCTGCTTCTTTTTATAGAAAGCGTCCTTATACACGGTGATTAAAATTATTTGATGTCGTTAATTAATTTTCTACCCTGGTCTAAATTTGAGTAATATATATATATATATATATATACCTAACGTTTCGGTACATTTTGCACCTTTTTCAAAGGCTAAAATGGATACAGAAAATTCGAAATTAGCAACAAATACATAATCTGACGCTAACTACTTACTTTGATCATTAAAATACAGAAATTTGAATACAAAATGTTACACGATTCACATAATAAATGTGGGTCAAAAATTAAAAATAATTACAAATTGCCTGAAGGGCACGTCATGCCACGATGGCGGTTAAAACGGAAAAACAAAATTGAATGTAACAATCTTCAATAGAACTGACAGGGGACGTTCCAAAAATGGCATTAGTTACATAACATGCAGTGGATTTCGGGATTAATCGAGTGCCACGTTTGGGAGCCATAAAGGTGCTGTGGTTAGACTCTTAAATCGAGCCCCAGCTTTGGGAAGCCATAAAATTGTAGTGGATTACCCTTTTATTCTTGCCCCACGAATTGGGTACCATAAATATTTCCTGAAACATAAAAGAATATTGCCAATATCTCTGGAGGGCCCTTTATTTCAGCATACCACGGCTCGCTCTAAAATCTGCTTCTTCAGAGATACTTACCACCCTAAGTTTACTCTTTCTCACTTATACTACCAAATAAAATTAACACTCAAATAATGCAACGAAACATACAACCTTCTATTCATATACATCAAAATTTTACGTCACCAGCTCAATATTTACAAATTTGGACAGCTTCATAAAATATTACAATCTCAACCATTAGATCCTTTTAAATTTTATGACTTTAATTTATTTCAACAAAAATTTTTTTTATAAGTAGATGGACCTATTTTGAAACCCTACATTAAATTTTACTGTGGTCTATGGTGAGCTCAGTATAAACCCTGTTACTCTAAATGCATAAATAAATCGCATCTTTGTTTTCAACAACCCTAAAGACCCATTTACTCTTTACATCAAAATTTTTACGTCATTTATTTACACCTTCAAATAATAAATACAAATTGTCTTTTTCATATACCCTTCAAATTAGCTTTTATGTTCATGAAATACACACCCAATATGTCAAATAACTCTAGCACAAAGTAACAGCACAAAATGTTCAAGCAATAACAAAAAAAAACTAATTTCGTTACCTGGAGTAAGTTTTTTTCACTGTCACCTCTGAAGATGTTGTCCACCCAAAACCTTGTCGTGGCATTTCAACCACTTTCTTTCTTATATATGTACATCAAACTCATTTTCAATCGCTATCCAATTCTCTGCAGATGCCTTCAATATTTCTACCCATATAATTGTCCAAAACAAATTAATCACATTCCGTAAACACCCAGCATCCTGTTCCAAAATTTTATCTAGGCACGCTTACCTCAGTAACATACTTCGTTCGTTCTTTGTATGTAGCTACAGCACCGTTTACAATATAGCACCCACTCTAGCTTTTTACACTTTTAATTAAATTAAGACGGACTGCACTAACACCGAATTATAAAATTTTAACTTAAATGTTAACATTTAAGTCTGAAGCGGACCGAAGAAGTAAGTGAAGTAAGAGCGTTAAGTGAAGTTAGAGAGCCCTACTACGTCTTCTAGTGTATTTATAATAGTAGAAACACACCTCCTGCACCCTGTTTCAGTCGAAAAGCACTCCCATCGTAACCGATTCTGAAAATTTAGTATGCAACAAACTTTCTAAAACTCAGAATTTCTTATTCCATCGTCGCTTTAGTCCGAAACACTGGTTAACAAACACAACGGTCGCGATCTTCTTGAAATTTCTCTCATTCCACTCTACGATCAGCCAATCAAAAACATTTCTCCCATTCGTAGGTCTATCATCCAACTATGTTATCTTTGTCTAACTTATATTTACAGTCTTTATTACAATCCCACTACAGCAACATAAAATCGATATTGTGGTTGACCTCTAAATTTTGTCGCGTACTTTAAACGAGTGTTTTATCAAATGTCTGTTGCTTGTCCTACTCGTCTAGCCTATGCTATAGATATCCCGTCTTAACTTGCTTTTAAACCACCTGTTATTTTCAGCCTTTGCTACGACCGTTAACTCAAATTTTTATAGAATTATGTTCCAACGTACATTCTGGTTCCTTGAACTTGTTTTATTTATCTGTCCGTCTTTCTATGAATTCTTTTGCCAGTTTGAAATTGTACTTTCCATGTTGTTCAACCCGTAGAATTTCTTAGGATTTTATTTTTAACGAACACATAGTTAAATGAAAAATATGCGTTTACATTATTGATTTTATATACAACAGCTCTTCTTATTATTTGATGTGCTTGACTTACAACTTTTAAAATATTAAAGCTAATTATATTCGTATCATCCTTGAGCTTTCACGTACTACAAAGCTTCTACACTTCTAAAAATTTAACAAAACGATTTATGCTATTATCCGTTTGTTTTAAGGTCAAAACTAATTAATTTGGAGCGTAAATAAATTATTCCTATTTTCTATATACACGGTCGTTACAAACTTATTCTCTTGACTTATCTATCCCTCTTAACCTATAATTAACACGATAATATATATATATATATATATATATATATATATATTGATATGATAACGCCGTACTCGGTGTAATGATGTTTTTACTTAACTCCACCGCTCTGTGTTCTCAAACCAAATTTAATCTTACTAATTTTACTATTATGCCACGGCTAGCCCTATTTAATCTACACAGAGTGCACAACGTTACAATGATCAATTTTTCTCTTCTCCACCCCTTTATGATTACCTATTTGAATGAATTTATAAAACGAAGTCAATTAATTTCATATAATGAAAAGAAATATTATTTACAGGTTTTGAAAAATATTAAAATACACCTTTTAATCAGTCATATCATGTGTATCATTTTCCCAAAATTTATATATTTTGAATTGAATCTAAAGTCACCAAAAACTACCCTTTTTACCAAAGAAACCTGGAACGTCCTAGACCCCTTTATAATACATTACGTAAGTTTAACGTATGCAATGTTTGTTGTTGACTCTGTCACAAGTTTATATAAATTGAATAAATTCAGTATTGAAATTTAAATAGAAAAATATCTTAAAACTAATTAGATCTGACCTGTTACAGGTTGTTCGGGTTGTGGATCAACATCCCATTGTTGTCCTCCTTCGTCTATCACTGCTCTGCTTAGTTGAACCCCTCGTTTTCCATAAATTACTTAGTGCTTCTTTATTTTATTTGCATTGAATCTCGCAACTCCAAATTGCACCAGAATTGTACCAAAATATAATTGTCAACGCTGATTTGAATTGTAATATGATACTGACCCAAATTTGAATTATTCTTATCAACGCATACTTGAATTATTCAGAAATACATTACCAAATTGAATTATTATCATCACATTCGAATTATTATATCACAAATTCGAATTATTCTTCTTGTCGACACATTCGAAATGTCATATCGCCCAATTCTAATTCGAAATATTTAAAAATGTACCACCAATTAGAAACCCTATTATTATAAATATTTAGTTTAAATAAATTACCCCGAATTCTACTTACGTTAAACGGCAAAAGAAGTCTTTGTAGTCGTTGCACTTTATCACTTACACTTGATATTTTATTGAATATTAAATTACGCGTGACTTTCTGTTTAGCAGTGACGCAGCTTCGCCCTGCATGAGTTATGAACTGAGTCGTCTTATACTGTTCTGTGTTAATATAGGCTGTTCCCACTTACATGTGGGCTGGGGCATTTTAAAGTTGTTTCTGATGTAATTTATTTGGTTTTCCGTGTAATATCTATTTGCTATAGATACTTAGTTATCTTTGCCAGACGTTGTTTTGTATGGATATCGCCTTTTGGATAATTAAACAAAATAAATGATGTAACTTCAATGCTATTTTCGTTTATCTATGCGTTTTCAACTGCGTTTTCTTATCAAAAATGTTTATTGTTTCCGAGTACTTGCATAAAGCTTTGTTAGGTTTTATTTCTTATCTTCGTATTTGTTTTATAACTAATTAGAACACTCCTCAATGCATGTTTAATTACCTGTACTATCATTTCTTTTGAATACGCGTACTTTTACTGAAAGATATTCTCACTTGCATTACTTAAAATTAATAAAGGTTTATATATAGAGTGTTGAAAACTTGTTATTTACATAATGTATGAATTATCTATTTTTCTGCTAAATACGAGTACTATTGTTGTGAGATGTGCTTATTCGCATTGTTTAAAGCTAACTATGGTCTATATACAGGGTGTTAAATGCTTACTATTTACATAATGTATGAATTATTAAATTTTCTGCTAAATAAATGGAGTTTTTTGCTTCCTATCGCAATTTATGGTTACTACACGACCCTTGCTATTCAATGCACCCCTTATCACAGCATTATATATATATATATATATATATATATATTGCTATGATAAGAAAGTGGCCGCACGTTAAGGCGCCGTTGCATACGAAGATGGTCGCACGTTGTTACACCGTTAAAACAGTGCTGTGACAAGGGCCGCACGTTGTGGAGATTATCTACACTATCTTCAAATTTTCTTTTAAAATAATTCACACATATACTCTTAACTCCTTCATCCTCTTTCATCTCAATAATTTCTTTATTTTTCCTGCGCTTCCAATTCTTTCTTACGTCCGCATATTTAAATGAATGCTTTGACAAACCAAACGCTACTCTTCCATATTTGTACATGCGCCATTTCAAAACACGGTTCGATTCTCTAATCACAATTATCCCAAACAAATTATTAAGTGTTACTTTCCAAATTATTTCATCATTATTTAATATCTTACTACCTTTACTTATTTTATTTTTACGAGCTGCTTTCACAGAAAGTTCCTTTATCTCCTTTTCAACACCTCCAAACATACTATTTTCATCAGTTTCATCCATTATTTCCAACTCTTTAACATCATCTTCTGCAGTTTCCAATAATTCTGTCTTTTTCTCTAAAAACGATTCACCTTCTCTTCCATTTCCTGCTCAAATTAATTCTCCTTGTACTTCTAAATAGACTTCTTCGTCCCATTTAATCTTTTCATCTTCCATAATTATCACCTTAGTCTCGGTATTTATTATACCTTTTATCTTACTTATAAAATCCATTCTCTTAATTCTTTTAATTCTCTTAATCCTGGCACTATTAAAAACTTTTGCTCAATATCCATCTTTCCGAACTTAACTTTCATAATTATGATACTGTTGATAATGCAAACTTCTTATTATTCAGCGATACTAAATTGTTTCTTTTAATAAGGATAACTTTCTGCATTAATTCCTCTGAATTATCTTTAATAAAATCTTCACTCATTAACGTTGCTTCAGCTCCTGTACCTAACAGTCATTTTATCTCTTTTCTCTCTATTTGCAATTTATTATAGGTAGTAAATCATTTTTTCATTAACTTTTTCATCATTTTCCAACTCAAATTTTATAAATTCACGCGCATGTTCATATTTATTAATTTCTATATTTTCGTCATTTGATTTGTGTGCATCTAAAAATCCTGTCTACTTGACGTTCCAGGCTGATTAACTATTTCTGCATATGTCCGTCTATTTTCGTTGCTACCAACTATGCCGCCACTCCTTGGGTAACGGTTCTATTCTCAATGTTCCGGGATTTATTATTTCCCCGTTCCCCGTCTCTCATAATGGCATTTCCTCTATTCCAATTATTTCTTTGGCTATTCCCCCTTTCAAACGGTCTGCCTTGATATCTCTCCTGTCCATTATTCCTCTGCAATCTAAATGTATTCATAGGTTGGCTCCTTGGCCTGGTTTCCATCCTCCTTGGTTGACCCATATTACCGTAACGTTGAAGATATTCTAAAAACACATCTCTCTCAACAATATTTTGTAAGGTTATGCATTCATTGCCTAACTTCCGTTTCGAAGTGATCTGTTAAATACTTTATAATTTGCTCGTTCTCTAAAGGAGGATCAAGTTGTTTGGCAGTGCTAAATTTTTTGATCGCATACAATTCTCTTGTAATGCCTGAATCGCTGCTATATTTACCCATAAATAAATTTTCTCTGACTTTAAATTGCTGGCTGTTTCCTCAGAAATGCTTTAAAAATTTAATCTCGAAGTCTTTAAACAAACTTAACTCACTTTCTATTAGTTCAAATCAAATTTCTGCACTACCCTTCAACATGGGCCTTACAATATTCAACTTCATTTGCTCGTCCCAGCTACTTTGTATTAAAGTTTTTAAGTTATTTAAAAATATTTTGGGGTTAAGATTATTATACCCATAAAATTTTGAGTGTTATTCTAATGGAACACTGGTTGGACTCCATCTCATCGGTTCCCCAACATGAATATTTTTAACTTTATCTTCTAAATTCTCAAATTTATTCCCTGTCTGATGAGATTGCCCAAATTAGTTTTAAATGTTTTAAAGGCAGCTTGACAGCTTCCCTCTATTTCATTTACTTTTTTATCTAAAATCTTAATTTTTCCATTAGTTTCGCTTTCACTTGCTTCCTGATTCGACTTTGATTGAACAATTTCTTCTTTAACATCATACATATCCTCTAAAATTTGCACTACTTTTCCTCTAATTTCAAATTTCATTTCTGCAATGGTTTTGTTAGTTTCCTTTAAACCCGTAGTTAGTTTTTTTCACTAATCTCTTATTTCCTTTCATTCTTTTTACATTCTAATCTTAAATTTTCCCCCAATTTTGCTATATTCCCCCCAAATTCTTCTCGCAACTCTTGAGTATTTTTATCAGATCTTTCAGTCATTTCTTGATACACTTTTCCCCCATTTTTTTATATTCCCTTTCTTTTCCTTCATATTTTCGCGCAATCAACACACGATTGAGTATTTTTTAGATGAGGCTTTTTAAAAAAAGCGTCCTCATACGCGCAGAATATACCATTATCCTTATCTAAAAACACTATTTTTCTTCATTAGTAATAAAAATTCATATTACGAATCATTTATGCATTTCTGCCAGGCATCAAATCTTTACACAATAATTCTAGATGACTTTTGGATGACCTCTAATCATATCAATATGAATATATATATATATATATATATATATATATATATATATTATAAAACTGAACATAATTTAATTGCAATCCGCAAGTTATTATTTGTATATAACAAAATAGAATAAAGTGTATCTGCAAAAACCCTCTTATGAAAACCAAAAGAGTAAATTTACCTATACAAATACAGAAACATTTTATTCCGTTTTGTTATATATGCAAACTACAATTAAACTATGTTCAGTTATATCACAGTTTTTGCTGTCTGGGCAGGATACCGAACTTCGCAACTGGACGGTGTTATTAATTAAAAAAATATTTGCTTGTAACATTATCTAAATTCCTAAAAGCAAAACGTAGTTGTGTGGCCATTTATGAAATTACCATTGAATTTTGAATTAACTTTTATACATTCACTAGCCTCATGTTGGTAGTTATCACTTGATAGCGATTTTATTTTACTCTTGCCATTATACAAAAATTATTTCGAATTCATTATTAGCAATTGCTTTGGTTGTTTTTATAAGGGTTATAGACTACCGCATTCTGATAAGGCCCAAAAAGCCGAAACTAGTCAATGGATGTTTCTTTCTTTTATAAAAACAATCAAATTATTGTTTTATTAATGGCTCTGGAAATATTAGTTCGATTTGTATAGGTAAATTAATTTACTCTTTTGAGTTTCATAAGAGGGCTTTTACAGGTACATCTTATTTTATATATATATATATATATATATATATATATATATATATGGCGTGATATTTAACTGTATACACAATTATACCAGAACGCAATGTCACTAATCACTTTAATATCATATTTTATTTATAACAGTTTCTAATTAGGGAAAAATCGAAGCTCAAGGCACATTCGAAGAACTATCAAAAGGCGATTTTGATTTTACAAAAATGTTAGCTTCAGCTGAAGAGGGCGATGAAATGCGACAATTAAAGCGCAGAGAATCATCCACTTCTGTATTATCAACTACCGTAAGTATTTAATCTAGCGTTTGTATTTCTTTAATAAAAAATGTATGTTGGTAACAGACACAAGAATCAGAAGACATAGAAGGAGAAAATATTGTCGGAAATGAAGAAAGTATTTCATACCATGGATCATCCGCTTATTACGAATATTTTAAAGCGGGAGGAAATTTTTGTGTATTAATAGGTCTAGCGTTGTTCTTTGTGTTAGGACAAGTTTTTTCAAATTTGACAGATTTATGGTTAACGTTTTGGTAAGTATGAAATTTTTAAAGTTATACATAGGCTAAATCAGTAGTGTCTTGATGCGAGGCAATAGAGAATTTAAAAAGTTCTTGCGCGCCACAATTAAATTTTGCACTTTCAATATTTCAATTATAAACATATATAACGTGCAAGCTATAAAAGGTGTAGTACGTTAAAGAAAAAGTGTTAATTTGAAAAATTTCTTTCAATAGCGGATCTGTTTCCTCATCTATGAATATTCAAGGCTTTGTTTATAATATTCTTATCATGATTGAACAATAGCCCGAACATGGTGTTACGCTCAGTTTTGGGCCCAGAATATCTAGCTGGTAATCCACAGAAAAACTCTGTGAGGTATCTCGTTAAAAATTCTGTTTTTCGATAAAGTACCGAAAACCCCGACTGTACCAACAAGATAGGGTTGCCGATTACTCGGTGGAAAGGGTGGTGTAAGTGTTTAAGGAGGGTTCCGAAACACAAACGTGTGGGAAATACCAGTCTCTATCGGGAATTGTGTAGGACACCATCTGATCTCGAAGTACGGGGATTGCTAGGGAAAACCCCACAAGGAATAATAAGAGGATACTAAATCCTGAGATCAGGAAAGTGATTCTGGCCTAAAATTCACACAAGAAGTTATTGACTATACTGATTTTCAATGTAATAATAATGACACTAATATAATTACTTAGAAACTGCTAGCTGGTTGAAAGCATATGTGTGGAGCACAGCACAGTACGTCTATGAAATACGAGCAGTAGGAAAAACAGACTGAAAAACGGTAGCAGCCTTTTGGAATGTTGTGCTTCAGATGCATGAGGATGATAGCATGGACAGACAAAGTTAATAACAAATTGGTTATAGAAATAGTAGGGGAATAAAGATATTCGTGGGAAAAAATAAGAGAAATAGAAGGGCAGAATACGTTCTAACGCATTTTTGAGGAATAGTACGGTATATATTACAAGCAGAGATATGAAAAAGGAGGTAGATATAGACCTAGATCAGATAGTGATAGATGCAGACGGAGCAAATTTCAGAAAAATGTGTAGGTTAGTTCAAAATAGGAAACAATGAGAGTACACGTCTAACCAGTTCTAGGACTGAAGAATGATGCGTAGAAGAAAGACACTCAGACTTCACCATTAGCTTAAATGTATGAAAGAACACAAAAAATTGTGTATGTATATGGATGCGTGTGTTTGTGTGGTGGAATTTTATTCCCTACCTGCCACGGAAGGTGAGAAATCATGAAGCGCCCCCGCCCCCTCTACCTTTGAAAAGCGATAACACTTACCAAATCGGGCGAAGCAGCTCAAGCGACCACGCTACAGAATAGGCTTCGGAGAAGGCAACAATGGCAGGATGACGGAAGATGGGTATCTATTTTTTATTAAAAAAGAATGTTACAATGGTTAAAATCTGTTGCGATATCTTGGATATGTTTGTATCAATAAATGGATATAAAATGAAAGACAGAATGGATTGAATTTTACGAAAAACATAAAATTGAATTACTAAATTATTTTTTAACGACGAGATTTTTAAAATTTTTAATTTTTCAATTCTTTTATATTTATAAATGCAGTTCTCAAAATTTGTAAAATGACAAATGTTAAATTCCTTGATTTGAAATACCTACAAACCTAATTTTGATTTAAATGCATTTATACTTCCTTCAATTTGCCCCGAAATTCAAGAATTTAGTTAATTTTTGTCTTTGCCAGAAGTATTTCTGACAACCACTCAATTTAAGCTTTCAAGCTGTGTAATGTCAAATATTATATTTTAAATACTGCCTATTAACTTTATACTTTTAGTTCTTTGAGAAAGATTTTAAATAAAATCGAAACGTTAGAAACCAGTAAATGAATATTTAATTTGGTTCGAACGACGTTACATTTGATTTTCCAATGCACCACCCGAAAGTACTACATTGACCAGGAAGCGAGTTTTTTCTACCTGGAAAATTTGGAATTTTGCGGAACCTTTGCTGTTCCAAGCAAGGTAGGGAACTTTAACGTGCGTGATAACACCACACACGGGACCTCCATTTTACCTTCTCATTCGAACAAGGGTGTATTTTTGTGAAAAATGCTCAACTAACATTTTTCAAGCGGACCGTGTCGGGATTTGAACCCGGGACCTTGCGCATAGTAGTCACACACATACTTACTACACCCCGGAGCCGCCTGGTTCAAACGACAGTCATTCCAAAAAATAAAAAACATCTACTTATATATATATATATATATATATATATATTGTTGTGAAATGCCCCTTAAAGCCCCTACGATGGGTGCCATTAATTTTGCTGTGATCTGCTCCACGATTGGGCTACGATTAAATTGCTGTGATATTTCCCTATTGTGGGTGTCATTATAATTGATATGAATTTACGTTGGGTGTTATTTTTATTTGATATGATAATTCTATTGTGCGATGATAAAGTTTGTTTAACCCTTACTCTCTCTACTGTTTAAATAAATTTAAATGAATTTAAATTGAGCAATCCAAAGATTACACAATATAATGATTGATAATAATATGTGCAATTTTATATGAATTTAAAATTTAGCCCCTGAATAGAACATTAACATTTACCAAATTTATGATTTCCTGAAAGCCAGTAAAGATATTTTTTTATTACTTTTAAGTACCTTCAAACGTTCTAAGATGCTTTCCCTATTTTTAAAATTTTAAATGACCTTTTTGTCGACTCTTACAGACATACAATATATAGCAAACATTAAAATTAAAACAGTCTTTAGCTAATAAAATATTTAAGATCGCTAACCTGCATTTTCTTTCCTTGTCACTGGAATTGCCTCAGAGTACCTGTGTTCATCATCCCTTGCTACACTCGTTCTACTTATTGCTTGTGTTTTACCTCGGATTCCATGAGTGTCCTTAGTTTTGTTCAATCGGTCGTATTTTGAGAGGTATTTCTATATTTTTATTTTAGAGGTAATTTTAGGAATATATTCAGATATTTAATCAAGATATTGACTTAGATCACTATCAGGATATTGATTTATATCAGCATCAAGATATTGATTTATATCAGTATCTGGATATTGATTTAGAGCCCTGAATTATAAAATATTAAAATAAATTTTATTTAATAGTTTAACTTACGCCTATGTGTATATCGGCTATTATTCGTTGCACAAATTTGGCACTTTCAAATTTTTACTTATACTAAATTATAAACTTTTCACCAATTAATACTGTCACGCAAATTTCTACTGCATACTGACGTGATTCGTGCTTTGTTATAGATGAACTAAATGTTTATTTATTACCCATTGTATTTATAAGCCCTCCTATCAATGCTTTAATTGGTGCGCGTCGCGTGTTTATTGATAATCTCCGCCTATATCTGTAGTACCTTGGTAATTCTCAAATTCCCTGGTTTTAATTGTTGTTCATCCATCCATCCTACACGTAGACATTTAATGTATCATAGTATCTTCTTAGAATTTCCAAATATTGCTTTTATTCTGTCACGTATTTTATATTTGTAGTTTAAAAGTCCAAAACTTATCGTACAATTAACCGTCTGGTGTTTATTTGTTATTAAAATATGTTGGTTTTCTAAACAAATGTACTATTTCTAGTCACGTATTCAATGACGTATTAGAATGCGTTTTTTTATTCATACGTTGATATTTTCGACAAAGTTATTAAATATCCAGAATGTCAGTTTATCTATCTTTTCCGATAATGTATTTACATTGATGCAATTAGTTGCGTTTAAAACCTTATCTTAAAACATATTACACGACGCACACATTATTTTCGCTAAATGGTATAGGATTATTGCAAAATGAGCATCTTTCTTATGCATTAAATCAAATATACTATATATACAGTGTGCTCGCAATTGACTTTTTCTAAAATAGTCGATTTACTTCTATAATAGATGGAATTATTTGGTTTTCTTAAAGTTAAAATTATTTATATCTATCCTGCAACCTCTATGACTTAATCTACCCTTAAACTACCTTCTTATCATAGCATTATATATATATATATTTAAATACATACATATATATATATATATATATATATATATATATATATATATATATATTGCTGTGGATCGTCCTGGGCCGTGAGCTTAATAATACAAATTGCTATGATAAAAGTTTGAAATTTGCTTTTTGTGTAATTATTTTTGCTAGCTCTCTACAAATTAAGCCACTGTGACCACACATCAGATTTATAATAATACAAATATCCCCCTACAATCTTTCAAGTAATAATTAATACATCCACAACAGCTTTCTCCTACAAACAATATCTTAAATATAACATCTGTACAAAACAATTTCTTCTCAACATAATTATAGAAAATAGAATTCAGAATATTTCTTTAGAACTAGGATGATTACTCATTTATTTTACGCAAAATTTTATCTTAGTATTATCATTCATAAACAACTCAATGATAAAATGTTCTTTAATGCGTACAAAAATTTAACCTAATAAGTCGAATAATTCAATATCCTACCTTTTAAACCGTTTAAACTTATCTGATATTAGTTAGGTTTAATTATTACCTTATATACTGGCGAAAACCTGCATAGTAGGCTGACAAACTCTTTTAATTAAATTATTGACTTTTACATACAGCTTTCACTCAAAGATTTGCACACTAAAAAATCGCATTATATACCTCAACTAATTACTTTATAAATGTAAGTCGTTTTAGAAACTAATTGCTTTGAGCTTTATGATTACAGCTCTGCTTGTTGTTGGCTTTTGCCAGAGCGTAGTTTCCAATCCATGCCTCAAAATCATCTAAATAGTTTTAAAACTGAACATTTTTAAAATTCCTCCGTAGCACATATAACAATGCCATTCCAGTCTTGTATACCTCATTCCAATTAACAGGGCTATATCCTCTAGTAGTTTAATTATTGTTAATTATGCTTGTAAATCCACACTTAAGCGTCGACAATTTCAAAAACACATCTTTTAAAACCATAATTAAATAAATTTTACTACTAAATACTGTAAAACTTTTACTACATGACATAATATCATTAGTCTACTGCATGGCAACGTTTCAATCAAGACTGGAGTCTTTATTCAATATTTATTGGCTTTTAAGAGTAAGCTTCCTCTGGATGTAACAATTTCTAGACGTTCCAGCTTTTTCCTGAATCTTTGAATTGCTTTCTTCTTGACGGTATGCTATACACGTCTGTGTCAACTTCCGAATTTTTTTGTTTTTACTAACCTTAGGTTATATTATAATTGGACGATGTAGTTTAGCTAGTTTATTTTATCGCTTTTATGAATATTAAGTTCCTTGATCCTCTACAGTTTATTCACGTCATTTGCATGTTTTATAGAGTATGAACCAACTAACTATGCTCTTTCTAGTCTTACTGCTGTTCGCTTTAATTCAAAATACAAACGCACTATCATTATGAAATCTAATATTTTAAACTTAATCAATGCGCTCTTCAAACAACGCAAATTTCTTTGTTACTACACAAAATTAAATATCTATTCACGCGGTATTACATAAAATTGGCATGTAAAATTTTTTTAGAAATATTTACGCATTTAAAAAGGATTAATTACTTCTGAAAATCTTGCAGAATATGCGATTTTACATAAGATTGAGTATTTCTCTAAATATAATGCTTTTATTATAAAATGTAGATGAAACTCTTTTGGAAAATGCTTGTTTACGCGTAGAACATAATAAATACAATTGGTCTTATCTAAAACACGACTCTTTCGACATTGAATTTACTTAATAAAGACGAAAACTTTTTTTAATTACAGTTTTTCACGTATTGATACATTTTATACCGAGATTTTGGAGCTCATGTCTACTTATTTATTTATTCAATTATATAATACAAAGTATAATCTTATTTCTAATAATTGCGGTTTTTATAACCGTCTGTGACTTGCACCTGAAGTATCACTTACGTCTAGAATACATTGTATTCACATCCGTTCTCACAACTTGCTTGTAAACTTTCATTAACCTTGTCTTTATTTATCCTTGAATTACAATGTTGCATCTAACTTAAGTTTCTTAATAATTGCTATTAAATTATACATATATCGATTTGGCTCAATACTGCGCCTAGTGCTACGTTCGATGCGTCGGTTGTTAATATAAATCGTTTGGAAAAGTCTGGGTATTCTAATACAGGGTGATTCGTGAGTATGCATTTAATCCTTTCTACAGCTTTAATAAATTCTGGGGTGTGTTCAATTTTATTTCCTTTTTTTAAACAGTTTGTTAGTGGTTTGGTTATCTGCGCGTAACCTTTGATGAATTTGCGGCAATAACCACAAAGTCCTAAAAATCCTTTAATTTCTTTGTTAGTGTTGGGTAAAAGATAATTTAGTATTGCGTTTGTCTTATCTGGGTTTGGCATAACTTCTTGTGGGGTTATTGTGTCCTAAAAATGATACTTCTTTTTGTAAGAATTCGCTTTTGTCTAGTTGAACTTTAAATTGTGCTTTTCTTAGTTTTTCAAAAACTTCTCTTAATCTTTCAATTTGTTCTACCAGTGATGTTGAATATAAGTACTATTATATCGTTTAGGTACACAAGGCAATTTTCGTTGTGTATTCCTCGTAAAATGTTATCCATGACTATTTGAAAGGTGACGGGTGCGTTCTTCAATTCAAATGGCATCCGTTTGTATTCGTAGTGCCCTCTAGGTGTGATAAATGCGGTTTTCGCTGTATCCTTCTTGTCCATCTCTACTTGGTGATATCCTGAGGAAAGGTGTAATGTTGAAAAATATTGACACTTTCCTAATTTGGGTAGTGGGTATTTGTCGTCTACCTGAGGCGTCTAATTTCTTTGGTACTATTAATACAGGTCTGCTCCATGGTGAGTTTGAGTGTTGGATTATATCCTGCTCTAATAAATCTATTACCTGTCTATCTGCTTCTTCTTGGCTTGTCTGAGGAAGTCTGTATGCTTTGGTAAAAAATTGGCTTATTATCCGTTAACTCTATATTGTGTTTGACTGTGTTAGTAAAGGTTAAAGGTATTCCTTCGCAATAGAATATGTCACGGTATTCAAAACATAAATCTTTAATTGCTCTCTCCTCTTCGTTATTAATGTCCTTGTTGAAACGAATGTTAATTAGGTTTTTTTCTATCAGCCTGTCGTTTTCCATAGGGTTATAATTGTCTTTTAAATTTTCGTCTGTTTCCATTTCATTAAAGTTCACTTCTTCTACATTAATTGGGATTGCCAGTGATGGTTCTACGGGGTAGTCATTTCAGTTTAGAATTGTTGTAGTGGCGTAATTGTCCTTTATTTGTACTAATGCTGTGGGTGTTTCTACTCCGGGTTGGAATAACATGTGGTTTATAACGCCTACGTCGTTTTTCGAATTTACTAGAATTTTTTATTTGTTTCTCTGTATAGGGTTTTATGGTGTATTTTTGCTCAGTTTGTGTATTACTGTTTTGAAATTTAATGAGGATTTGCCCGTGCTTTGTTCTTAATAAGCGGTTTTTTATATCGATGTTTGCTCCTAATTTTCTTACACGATCCATTTCTATTAGTCCGTCGTCTTTGTCGTTAAATTCAAAAATGCGAAATTTATGTTTTATTCTTACGTTCAAAGTCTTTGGTAAAGGTATGTTCGCTATGAATTGATGTAATGTTGTTTTATGGGCTATTTTAATTTTAAAGGGTTCTCTTTCTACAAAATTTAAATAATGTTTTTTACGGTTCAGGGGCTAATTAGTGTTTTCAAAGATCCGGTATCGATTAGTAATTTAAGTTTTGCGTGGGGTATTTTTGTGTATGGCAATATTTGTTGATTAATATTATTTAAATTAATTATGTTTGGTCGTTTATAAATCGGTCTATCTGAAAATTTGAGCACGCATTTTCCTCGTTGTCCTCTTCGTAATTTTCACATGGGTCGGCACGTTCGAAGTTTTCTAAGTGATTTGGTTCATCGTCTCTACTGGAGTTTGTATAATTATTCTTGTCAGGATTATTGTTAAATTCTTCCACTTCTTGGGGAAATAATTCTTCGGAAGTGAAGTTTTGTTTTTGATTATAATTTGGTTTGATTTGTGATATTTTTGTATTTTGTCTGGTATTATCAGATGAAGTGTCCATAGAAGTTGGTTTGTAATAACCGTTACGGTTGTTATTCGTCATTGGTGAGTTTCTGATGGGGTTTGCGCCGAATGCTTGTTTTGGGTGGTTTACGTGTTGGTTGAATCTTTGTGGAAATGTGGGTTTTGTAAAGTTTGAGTTGAATGTTAGCCTCGAAAATTGTCTAAATTGATTGTTGAAGTTTATGTTATTAAAATTTGGGTTGTTAATTCGCGATTGATTCGTTTGTGCGTTAAATGGTGTAAATTTTGGTTGTGTGGATGTTTGACCCGCGGCTTGTATGGTTTTTATAGGTGAGTAGCTTTTATTTGCGTTAGGGTTATATAGTCTATTTCGGTAATACATGATCTTTTCTTCCTCTATAATCATATTCATAGCCTCCTCTAAATTTTGGGGGTGTTGAAATCTTATTTTGTCTGATAAGAGTTCAGGTAGTGCGTTTATGTAGGTGTCTAATGCCATTTCGTCGTACGTTTTTGTCTTCAATAGTCGGATATTTTGGTCGGGTTCTTCAATTTTTAATTTTGTCAAAATTAAACTTTGTACGTCTTGACATTTTATTACAAAATGATATGATGATTGGTTACTTTTCATTCTTAGGTTTATTAGGTCGCGGATTAAACATTTGATGTTGCGTTGGTCGCTAATATATGCAATTAGGATACGGATAAAGTCTTCACATTTTTCAACGTCATCTCGGCTGGCAATTAGCGTTAGTGCCCTTCCGGTGAGTTTACTTATTATTAGGCGTAAAAGTAGAACATTGAGTTTGTCATCTCTTGGTTTGTAAGAGGTTTTTAAAAATATTTCGCATGCGATAATAAAGTTGCTAATAGTGCCTGATCTTAGTTATATTGGGGAATACTTTTGAGATAAATCTTCATGTCTAAACTCATGGTTGTTCTAATAATTTAATAATTGCTTTCAGCTCTAATTAATATCATGTTTATTATAAATTGAGATTTACTTTTCAATTTGTATTGTTACTTTTCAGTTTGAATTGTATTAGTTAGTTACAGAATCGCTGTAACCTTTCTGATTATATATCTTTCTAAAAAAATTAATGTGGTTAAAATTTTCCTGCTAAACTAGACACTACCTGCACTCTTATCTCAAGGCATGCAGTGGATTCTTTGAATTGTTATTTCCACTAGTAAAACCATACACTTGATTTAATCCAAGTTTAATAAACAATAACACATTGCCACTCTTTTAGTGAGTAAAAAATATATTAGTAATAATTCTGTTACCAATGTTATTTACAACCAAATGTATACAAAAAAATAAGTGTTTTGTTTTTACAATATTTACAAAAAGAAATGTTGCCAACTGAACATAAAAATTAAAAAAGTGCTGCAAGGCAAATAGCATAATCAAATTGCTAAAAATTGTAGCTTGGAATGAAATCGTCTTGTATTTAAAGCGAGCTCGTTTTAATTGTTTGACGTGTACAAACTTGAAATCTCTAGGTTAGTATTAATTCAGCAAAAAAATTAGGTTAATAAAATTTCATGTGCTGTTTTGAAAATTTTACAGTTAGTTTTAACTACGCATAATATCAAAATTTTGCTATTATAAGAAGAATCAAATTGGCAATACTTGTTTGCATGTGTGGTAAGTAGATAATTGTTGTCACCTGATAAATAAATTGGATAGCTATGTTACTTAGTGGGCCTCAACCAAAAGTCCCTATGATTGATCGACTATAAACAACACCTGTGCAGATAAAAGCTTCAAAAACACCATTGAACAGCGTGCTCGATTAACGGCTTTTAATAATTTACCATTCCATCACCAAAATGTAATTTTGTAGATTCCAGGCGAAATAACTTATTAAATGGTAGATTTGTTATATTGACATCTGCTAATAATAAACTTCAGAAATGACGGGGCATTGCAGGGTGTGTTCAGAATGGCAACGTAGTGGTTAAGATTTACCATGTGCATATTCTATTAAAAAATACGCATTTCTGAATACCATAGTAAATAAGACAGGATCGAGATTATCTCCTCGTGCTTCCGGGAAAATTTTAGTATTTCGTGCTTCTCGCAATAATTTAATGTCATGCGAACACATAACTAAATTCCACTTTCGTGATCTATAACTAAATTAAGTTGCTGAAGTGAAAAACTGGCATCAGATTTAACAATTTCAAATTAATAAAAGCGACTTAAATTTACCCACTTTCGGCTTTGCACATTATAACAACGTGAAGAAACTGCTTGGGAGCACCATAGTACTTAATGCTTTTTCAGGCCCAGCTCAACTGTACAAGCTGAAGATCCATTTTCATGCAGTACTTAAATTAAAAAGGAAGACAAAATTCGCGTATCTAACCAAGTAAATAATATATCTCCTAAACGCAGCTGGTTTCTAAAATGTTGTTTTCATCCAAACACGTTCCTACGAGGTCTGAATGTATGTATGGTTGTCTATCTATCAGAAAAAGGTAGAACACATTGCCTAACCAACAGTATTGTTAACAGAAAAATTTAAACTGTGTCATCGCTTCATTTATATTTTATACGTAGTTACACGGTGTTATAATTACATTAGGGAGCTTTTGCTTGGTAATATTTAATCAATTGCTGTAGCCTTGAATTCCTATATTTTTATACTTCGCGGATGCTACAGTTGTTGCGAATCGAGTTTTAATTGTCTGAATAGTCTTATGTGGGTAATAATCTTTTGCAATAATTGCGTTATAATTTGTACGTTTTCATTTCAGTCCTGCCGAGTAATTAAGTCTTTGCTATAATTATCTCGTCAGGTTTTGCATTAGTAGTGCTTAAATGCTTCCTTTATAATTGTACAGTCTCGTTATCTTGAATGTCCAGTTATAGCGTTTCAGGTTTTCTGAGTGATGTTATTTCAGCCAATAAATTCCATAAGTGTTTCTTTATAATTGAATGCTTTCGTAGTGAAAATATCCAATTATAACTTTATAAAGTTTTGATGAACGTTATGTCCTTCGGATTTTTCTGAATAGTTCTTATCTCAGTCATGGTTTCTGGTAGTAATTGTATGATAATGGCGTTTTAAATTTTGTACGCTTTGTTTCAACTTATGATGGGTTACTTTAATAATAAGTTAAAAAGATGCTTCTACAATTACGCACTTCTGTCAAATTGTTGAGCTGAAGTATTTAATTTATAGAATTTGATGGCAGTTTAGTTTCGAGTAAATTGTTTCTATAGTCAATGGCTATAATAAGAATTGCGTTTTATTTATACATCAAGCTTTCATACTTTGATGAATAAATCGTTTCGTTTGTGCTAATTTGTAATAACCTGTGTATATAAATTCTTTTTTTATAGTTCTCTTGTTAAAATAAATTCTTTGAGTAAATTCTTTTCATAAATGGTATAAATTGCGATAATAATAATTAGAAAAATTTCTGTGCATAAAAATCTCTTACTAGCTAGCATCAATAATTTGAAAAGAATAAATTGGTTAAGATAAATGAATTTACATAATATTCATCGTCGTTTTCATCTGTTTTCTTTCTTTGGGCTCAGTCGATTTTTGTACCTTGTCCAAGTTTTTTTTGGGCTAGGTCGATTTTTGTACCTTATCCAAATTTGTTTTGTTCTTCCAGATTGGGAATTGAAATTCTTGGACACCAGTTCTCTGATTTTTGGATTCTTAGTGCCCTTCTGGATCCTACCGACTGCACCAGTTACGTTTTGGGTCTTGGGAGCTGCCTTTTTAAAAAGGCTTCTCCCAAAACTTCTTGTAACAAATATTTATTTATTCAGAAACTACATGTGGAATTTTGACAAACCATATAAATTTAATCTAAGTCAAAATTACTAATAATTGAAGTTAAACTAGGGCGAATAGCCTGAAAAACCAACAATGTAAAAGCTGCTGATCTTGGAACTCCCGGGGTATTTATGTTGTCCCTGTCCTTTACATTTCTGTAGGAATTGCAGAGCTCATGTTTGCTTATTTCTTTATCCAATTATATAATACAAAGTAACAATATTAATTCTAATAATTGCAGTTTTTATAACCTTCCGTGACCGTCACCTGCAGTATCACTTACATCTGGAATACATTTTATTCACATCCGTTCTCACAACTTGCTTGTGAACTTTCATTAACCTTGTCTTTATTTATCCTTGAATTACAATGATGCATCTAACTTATGTTTCTTAATAATTTCTATTAAATTATACATATATCGATTTGGGAAATATATAACTCGCGTTGGACGCGTACCTTCACTTATTTCTATTCTGAGTTAGCCTACACCGTTCTCTGAAATTTTCACACCCTAGATACAGCTTGATTCTCCTTCTGTTGTTTCCTAATTATATGCCCTTATTTCACCAAGATTCAGTGGTATGTGAAGGGGGTTAAGCAGCCTGTGGCTGCCAAGATCTCCCAACACTTAGATATTTTACGAATTAATAGTTTTCCAGTAAAACCTTTCGCATAATTAACATTAGTTGAGAGATCGTTTTAAATATACCCTTTTTGATGGAGAAAAATAAACAGGTTAATTTAAGAAAGAATGCAAAAAATTTTTTTAGTAAAATCATTAACAAAATATTGTTTTTGCAGGACAATGCAAGAAAAAGAGTATTACTCTAAATGTTCCGATATTGAGGTGATAGATGCTACATTGTTAAACAGCACTGCTACTGAAAGTAGCAATGCTATTTTAGACACTGAAATCAATAGCATCAATAACGCAACCAACGAAGACGCCATTTATTGTGCATCCATAATAGATAGTTACACTGCCATATACATTTATACAGCACTTATAATTCTAGGCATATTAACCTTAACATTTCGGTCAATCTACTTTTTCAAAGTTGCAATGACAGCTTCAAAGAATTTACATAATAATATGTTCTACACTTTACTTCACGCACCGATGAAATTTTTTGATACAAATCCAAGCGGACGAATATTAAACAGATTCTCAAGAGATATGGGAATGATAGATGAGTTACTGCCACGTTTAATGATTCAAGGTTTGCAGGTATGAATTCCCTTTGATTATAGAATTTTTTATTATATATTGTAACATTTTAGATATTTTTGGTTATGATTGGTATTTTGGTTATGGTTTGCATAACAAATGTTTACATAATTGCGGTCGCCGTTGTGGTTGGCGTTCTCTTTTATAAATTACGGGGATGGTATGTTACTAATGCTCGAACTATCAAACATTTAGAAGGAATTGGTAAGTACTCCTGTAATATCTCTAAAATAACTGAATTTAACTGATTTTGTATTTTATTACCAACGTAGTTTGTTAGTAGTAGGAGAATTGAAAAGTTCTATGTTGGAAGAAATTGACGTCTCCGGAACATTGATATTGAGTGCGGTCACATAGTTTGTCAAAGGCCTACATTCATTCATTGTCATAATCTTGTAACCTAACTTTATTACTGCTAGGGATGGACTCGGGCCGGGCCGGGCCGAGCTTTTAATAAGCCCGGCTCGGCCCGACGCAGAAAAATGACCGGCACGGCCCGAGGCCCGACTTGAAATGAAAACTGACGGTCCGGCCCAACGGGTCGAGCCGTCCTGTACTTCATTCAGTAAATGAGAAGATATTGTTTCAGTTGTTTTCAACGACTAACTATCACTCTTGTTTGATTTAAGAATATAATGATTTTAAGTTACAATCAAGATACTTGTGGAACATACCGTAGTATATCATTTGATTTTTTAAAAATCCCAGAAATATGTAACAAAAGTACAAAATGTTTAGAAATTTTCAATGTTTATGAATTTGTTACAGACGGATTAATATAGCCTTTTGGAAATTGAACTTTAATCTATAATTTAATTGCCTTTGTTCTAGTCTTTTTAAATTTTTATTTGACCAACTAACAAATCGTGCCAAAGTTGAAGATTTAACACTTTTGGTGAATTACTGAAAGCTAAAAATTAAATAAATTGTTTATAGGTCACAGTATAAACGGTACCAAACTTCATCGGTTAATATCTCAAGCAATTGAAAATTGGTACCTAGTGTTATTAGAACTTAAGGAACCTGAAAGTCAAATAGTTTATTGAATGTTCCTTTAAAAAAAGTTGGATTTTCAAATTATGGTATGTAGAGGATACCTTATTCTTTAGAAATACATATTATCTGATGGAATAGAAGTAAAATAAAGTAATTGTTGTAGGTTGAAAAGTTTTTTAAAAAATGAATACCAAAAGGTATAAATCAGTACATAGTTCCTTTATATACCAATAAAATTTTATTTACTTTATCCTTTTTTTATGGCATGAGTTCTATAATGGCATTATTACACATTTTCCCGCAATAATAAAAAACTATATCTGCAGCCAAATTCTACTATTCAAATAAATTAAGTAGGGATGGTCTCGGGCCCGACGCAGAAAGGTAACCGGCCCGGCCCGAGGCCCGGCCCGAAATGAAAATTGACCGGGCCGGGCCGGGCCGGCCCGAAATTTCGGGCCGGCCTGACTTTTATTCGGCGAATGAGAAGATATTTTTTTCTCTTGTGTTCAACAAGTAACTATCACTCTTTTGTGTAATTTAAGAGTATAATGATTTTGAATTACAATCAAGATACTTGTGGAACATATCGTAGTATATCATTTGATTTTTGATTCTGTTACGTACCTGGACGTAGCCGGAAGAAAAGTAAGTACCAGGCTAACTTAAAACGGTTTTCCTATCTGGGCTCAGCTAACGTATTTTTTTTAAAGTGCCTAGACGTTGCCGGCACCAGTGAAACGAATATTGTTTTTTTTGAGGCACCTGCCCTACGTTTATTGGAAGCCAGTGAAACTAATTTTTGTTATATTAAGCTGGCCTCACGTTATGAGCAAGTGTAACGAAGTCTTCCGACGTAACTAGGGGTCTATTCCTTGGGTAGAGCTATGAGAAATGGGGGTAAGTCGAAATCTGTTGGGGGATCATACTCAAACTAAAACAAATAGGCGCCACCAAGTCCGGATTGATTCACGTTAATGGCATGGCATATTTCTAAGGGCGGACGTGGAGACCCAAAGAAAAAAAGATCGCCTTCGTTGACAAAAACTGTCTTATTAAAATAAGACGCTGTTCCTGTAAGAAAGTAAAATAATTAAATCAACATAGAATGGGAGCACTGTTTGTGTCCCGCAAAAATACCTAAAGAAATATTAAAACAATATTTTTTATATAAGGTTGGCATCAAAGTTCAACTCTTAAAGATATTAATTTTTCGGTGGTTAGGTTTGATCACACTTGATCAAAATAAAAAACTTTAAGCTTGGATTAATAATTTACTAAAAAGAATCTCTTTTCTTTAAATAAAATTCAATGCAAAAGAATTAAATAAAAACTTGAATTACTTTGTTAGTTTAAAGTAAGGTTTATCAACCTTATTCATGATCAAATATATTACAACAAGGTGTAACTTGTTACACAAAAATTCTCTAACCCACTCAGATCTGTTTAGGTCATTTACATTATACAAATTAAAATACAAATTTTCTCTTTAAGTTAAATGTACTAAGTTCAGTTTAAAATGAAAAAGTTCACAAAAATTATTCTTGTTTTCAAAGGTGGTAATAGCGCAGTGCTAAGCAGCTGCTATCACGGATCCATGTGTCAACAACATATTTCAAACAAACAAGTGACGTAGGTACACCTGTTATTTTATACTGAAGCAACGTGTTGTTTCTTACAAAATCAACTAAGCGAATTTTAAGTTTGATACTGGGAAATCCAGCTTAGCAATAGATGAAGTGAATAACAAAGTCGTACTTCTACGTATCGAAACAAAATAGCGTGTTTCTAGAGTGAAACACAAAAGAATTTCTTAAAGCTACTACGAACCAAACAAAACTGCATTCCTAGACTGGATTAGGAAGTGTATCACCATGCGGAATTTACAGCTTACATTCTACCAAAGTAGTATCTTCGCTCGGAGCAACAAATGATCTTCTATTAATTAGATCAGCTTTCCATCCTCTAAATACACATTGTAAAATGAAGTGGTTTTCTTACGTCGATTCTAGTATTCAAAGTTCTAACTGCATTGTAGATTGTAGATTAAATTCTTATCGCCTAAATTTTGTCGCCTACATTCTTGTCGCTTAGATCCTCGTTGCGCTAAACAAATTTTCCAAATTAAATAAGATAATATCGTATATACTTTACCAACCGTTATTCAGAAAATGTGCTCACTTATTCAAATTGATACGCAGGTTACTGGCCATCGTCCTCGCATACATCCTGCCGCTTCTTCTACCTATGGCCGAGTGCTTATCACGCGCTCTCGGACGATCCGATGATCCAAGGGGGGGGGGTCACCTTTAAACGCGCCTGCGACTGACTGTGGAATACACCGACATCCAAAACACATAGACTAACGAACTAAGATGCAGTTTTAATGTAATATTTGAATTGTTAAACGTATTACGACTTTACTTAATAAAGATGTTTTATTATTTTCGTACATTTAATGAAGGGATTTATCAACCCAGAAATAAAATTGTTACAAACTATTAAACGCGGAGAGTGGGGGGATTCGCCTACATACCAAAAGAAACAAAAACACATTGCCCTCATGATCTATTAACAAATAAAAATAAATAACGGATTCTGTACAAACAAGCAAGAGCAATAAATTAAGCGTTACTATTTGAAAGCAAACAGTTAGGTGATATGAACAATTTAGTACATTAGATACGAAGTGCGCATCTCGTATTTACACAAAATAAAATTAATCAGTAGTAAATAAACCTGTGAGAGCTTTTGTCAAGCATTTTTAAAGTTTCAACTAATACTTTTTGTAAAATAACTAATTAGTAGGAAAGAATTAACATGTGGGAGCTTTTGTCAGATATCTTTTAAATCGTACATTGTACCGTTTGTAAAATAAACTAATCAGTACAAAGGAATAAGCGTGTGTCTATCCAATACTTTTAACACATGTAGAGCGCTAATATCGATTAGCAGCAACGAACAATAGTTCTACAATGTGACGTTTCTTGTCACATAACTACACCAAATGTTGATACGGAATATCCTATTGACACAACACACAAAAGGAAACGAGTTTCATACTTGTAGGTGTCCGGATACTTAGCTTGAAAACCGTCAGGAGTGAGTAAACACAGAAACGTCGCGGTATTCAGGATCCATTCACCCTGGCATCGTAACTACAGCAACGACCTGCGGACAAAAGCAGTTGGTCTACAGAAAGGAAGAACCCATTTGGCCTCCAGCTAAAAAAAGCAATCCACGCAAGACATCTCCTAGTTGTCGAACAGAAATTAAACAGACGTGCACTGTTTTAGAAATAAGGTGACGAATAATGTAGAAAATATGTCGACGCACAAGCTGTAAAAGCAAATTTAACAATGGTTCAAATAACACGAATTCCAACTGCAAATCCTCGCTTATCGAAGCGCGATTAAAACTGGAAAACCTGGGTTTTATCAGATAGTGTGCGACTTTATTTCAACAAGTTTTTACATTGAAACAATACAAAAAATCATTATAGGCGGTCGTAATGTATACCAAGATAACGGGTACCTGAAACAGGATATAACTATTTAGTTGTTGCATAAACTTGTCGTTTCAAAGCAACTAGATTTAAGTTGAGGAATTTATTCGAGAACGTGTTTATTATTAATTATGTTGAAGGATTTAACAGTAGAAACAGAATTTATTCGAGCGGGTATTGAATTAATAAGGGAGAAAAATAGGGTAATTAATTTATGCTGAAAATAAACGTAACAATTCTTTAAAAAATCCTAAAAATAGGTAACAAAGGTACAAAATTTTTAGCAATTTTTAATGTTTATGAAATTGTTTCCATTTCGAATGGACCTGCACCTTGCCGAAGTTCTAAATTACTAGAACAGGTGAAATCGCTTGCGTGTTCTAATGAGCTAAAGAGCCAAACTACAGGTCCAACCAAAGTAGTAGGGTCGTTAGTGAGGAACCAGACTAAGACAGGTCCCCGAAAGAGGGCAGCGGCTCTTTCGGTACTTAGATTGGCAGAGACCATAGGGGTCGGTATGGCAGTCTAAGACACACTACCGCGATGTGGAAGGCAACGGGAAACCACCACATTATCTCCCAAGTACACAGCGTACCTAAATTATAATAAAATGATGGCATTCTCTGGGGTAAAAGATTCCGGAGTTAAAATAGTCCCCATTCGGATCTCCGGGAGGGACTACTTCGGAGGATGCGATCGGAAAGTTAAAAATAAGAGTCGGGAACATTCTGCGAGTCGGAGCGTGGAATGTTAGAAGTATGAACAAGTAGGTAAGCTAGAGAACCTAAAAATCGAAATGAATAGGTTATCACTAGACATAGTAGGGATCAGCGAAGTTCGGTGGCCAGAGGCGGGGATTTTTGGAGTGGAGACTTCAGGGTAATTCATACAGGAGCAGAGGACGGAAATTTGGGTGTGGGGATGGTTATGCGGAAAAGATAGGACACTGTGTGGAAAATTACTTACAAAAGAACGAAAGAGTACTCATGGTTAGATTAGAATCTAAACCGGTAAACACAGTAATAATACAAGTATACATGCCCACCTCTAGCTACAGTGACGAAGAGGTAGAAGCCATCTACAAAGATATCGAAGACATATTAAGATACGTAAAAGGACATGAAAATTTAATAATTACGGGGATTTTAATGCTGTGGTAGGTGAGGGTAGGGAAGGAGCGGTAGTAGGTTTATTTGGTTTAGGCACGAGAAACGACAGGGAAATAGGCTGGTAGAATTTTGCGACAAGAACAATTTAATCATCACAAACACATTATTTCAACATCATGCTAGAAGACGATATACGTGGAAGATGCCAGGAGATATAGGACGATATCAAATAGATTACATTCTTGTTAGACAACGGTTTAGGAATCAAGTAAAAGACTGTAGAAGCTACCCAGAAACAGATATAGATACTGACCACAACATCGTAATTATGAAGGCCGCACTTAAATTTAAAAATCTGAAAAAGAGGAACGGAAAAAGGCACTTGGACTTTGAGAAACTAAAAGACAAAGATATTCAAGTAAGATTCGAAAAAAAGTCAAATGAATTGCTGAATGATATCGCGAAAATATATGAAACTAAGGAAGTAGAAACAGAATGGAATAACATTAAATCCAGCCTAGACATGGCGGCCAGAGATATTTTGGGGTATACACAAAAAGAAAATAAGAAACCATGGATAACAAAGGATATCGTGAATTTAATAGAAGAAAGACGAAAATCCAAAATAAATCAGACGAAACAGGAAAACAGAGATACAAAGCCATAAAATGGGAAATTATTCGAAAATGCAGGAAAGCTAAAGAACAATGGATTGATGAAAAGTGCAAAGAAGTACAAACTAAGATGGAAATAGGAAAGACAGACGAAGCATACAAATTAATTAGAATGAATTTTAGGGATATAAAACCGTATAGCAAAAATATAAGGGACGCACAAGGAAACGTCATTATAGAAAACGTAGAGAAAGTGAGTAGATGGCAAGAATATATAGGAATTTATATGCAGGAGAGGAACTAACTGCATTAGAACAGGAATCAGACATTGAAAATGATGACTTGGGATATCCTATACTTCGAGACGAGTTTGAATTAGCATTAAAGAGTCTGAAAAATGGTAAGGCGCCGGGTACAGATAAGGTGCAAGCAGAAACTCTAAAAGCCGCTGGACAAGCAGTAACAGAACGTCTCTTCCAACTTGTAAGCTATATGTATGAGACAGGCGAGATACCCAAAGATTTCAAACGTAGCATCATAGTAACTATACCAAAAAGAAAGGCGCGGATAGATGTGAAAATTTTCGAACAATAAGTTTGACAGCACACGTGTCAAAAATATTAACTAGAATTGTGCAAAGACGAATGGAAAAACGAGCTGAAGAAATACTAGAGAAGACCAATTTGGGTTTAGGCGAAACAGGGGAACACGGGAGGCTATTTTAGCTCTGAGAGTGATAATGGAGAAAACAATAGAAAAGGGAAAGCATGTATATAGGGTTTGTAGATCTGGAAAAAGCATTCGACAATGTAAATTGGAAAAAATGTTTGAAATACTCAAAAGGATTGGAATGAGTTATAAGGATAGACGATTAGTACATAGCTTATACAAAGAGCAAACAGCAGTAATAGAATTAGAGCAGGAACGTAGAGAAGTAAACATTAGGAAAGGGGTGAGACAGGGATGTGCCCTATCCCCATTGATTTTAACTTGTACATAGAAGAGGCAATGAATACTGTCAAATGCAGAAAGACATTTGGAATTACTATGCAGGGACAAAAATTGATATGCTTAGATTTGCAGATGATATAGCGGTATTAGCATCTAGCAAGGAAGAGTTAGAAGCGGCTCTTAATGAAATGGAAACGGTTCTAACAGAGAGATACGGTATGAAAATTAACAAAACTAAAACTAAAGTTCTAGTTTGCAAAGGTGGGGAAAATAAATCAAAAACAAGAATACAAGTATTTAACACGAACTTACAAGAGGTTAAGGATTTCTGCTACCTAGGAAGCCAAATAACGCAAGATGGGAAAAACACAAAGATATAAAACAAAGATTAGCACAAGGTCGTGCTACATTTAACAAGAAAAAGCAACTATTGTGCTCAAAGACCACAAACATAGAAACAAGGAAAAGATTGCTTAAAACATATGTGGAGCACAGCACTGTACGGCTGTGAAGCCTGGACAGTAGGAGAAGCGGACAAGAAAAGGTAGAAGCCTTTGAAATGTGGTGTTACAGGCGTATGATGAAGATATCATGGACAGACAAAGTTAAGAACGAAGAGGTACTAAAAATGGTAGGGGAAGAAAGAAATATGTTGAAAACGGTAAAAAATAGGAGAGATAGGATGATAGGCCACATACTACGGCATGAGGGAATAGTGCGGAATATTTTAGAAGCAGAGATAGGAAAAAAGAGAAGAAGAGGCAGACCTAGATTAGACTACTGCACACAGATTGTAAAAGATGTAGGCTGTAGAGGTTTCAGGGAGATGTGTAGGCTAGCCCAGAATAGAAATCAATGGAGGTACGCATCCAACCAATCCCAAGATAGATAAACTAATGACGAAAAGATAACTGTGCTTAAACATGATGATTATTATAAGTAACTACAAGAATTGGTTGGGCAATATTCTCGAATAATGTTAAGTGTGAGAAAGGATTTACTAGAAAACCATTATTTCGGCAAATGTCTAAGTGTTGGGGGATCTTGGTAGCCACAGGTTGTTTAACCTCCTTCACTGAATCTCGGTAAAATAGGGTATAAAATTAGAAAACAATAGAAAGGGAACGAGCTGAATACACATACTTCCTGAAAAGAAGAAAAGAAGAAAAAGAAGAAAACCACCAAAAACGCAAAATCAAAGAAGCTGCCTATATAACCCTACATAAAAATAACTGCGTTGCAAACGAATCCGTGACTTTCAGTAAACAATGGATTCCATTACTAAAAGAAATAACAAATGAAAATCAAATGCCCACAATATCTAGGTAGCATTGCAAGTTTTTCCTGGGTTTTCCTTGTAATATTAACATGAAATACAGCCTACTTACATGATTTCTATTTATACATAAAATAACTAATTACATAAAAATAAGCATATTAACAATCCTTGTAAAACAGCATTGGTATCTGACAAGTATAAATCCACAATAAGGTTACCTCAAAACCATATACAATCTGCGTTGAACAGTATTGGTATCTGACAAGTGTAAACCCGCCATACAGTCGCCTCAGAACCATGTTAAAATCTACCAAAGAGGTAACCTAAATCATAATGAATTTTCCCCCTCAAAATAAATATAAAAAAAACAACTACTTAAGCCTTTCAATAATGCAATCGCACACTTCTTTAATAACCATCCTCTCAATTGTATAAATAGAAACATGTTAAAAAATGTTGGCTGAAATGCAGACACAAAAACGGTAGCAGTCTTTTGAAATGCTCCAGATGTATGAGGACGATAGCATGGACAGACAAAGATAATAACAAATAAGTTACAGAAATAGTATGGGAACAAGGATATCTGGGGAAAAAGAGAAATAGTAGGGCGGAATACGTTCTAAGGCATTTTTGGGGAATAGTATGTGATATATTACAAGCAGAGATAGGAAAAAAGAGGTAGATGTAGACCTAGATCAGACAGTTATAGATGCAAACTGTGCATATTTCAGGGAAATCTGTAGGTTAGTTCAGAATAGGGAACAATGATGGTACGCGTCTAACCAGTTCTAGGACTGAAGACCTAATGATGATGATGATGAAATTGTACGCTTAACGCACCTTATAACCTTTATAATAAATTTGCGTCCGCTTTATTTTGTCGTTCCTACTGTAAAGAATTTTACTAAAATTACCTACTTAAAACTAGAGAGGTGTTGCAAACTCATTCCAAGCAGACTTTATTGAAAAAATCTTTAAATAAAGTATCCTTTTTTAAAAGTTTGCATCCAATCTAAAGGAGTGTTAGTGCAAGTGTTTTTTCCTTTACTCTTTATTCTGACATATATGTTTAGTATTCTATATCTATAGGTTATGTTTTAAAAATGAATAAAGAATTAATCTCTTTTGTAATAAGGTGACCTACATGTTTAAACCAAATTGGAAAAAATCAAAGAAATTGTGTTCACACAAAGATGAAACTTTTTTTATTATTTGAGTCTTTTATTTCCCACTGATTCGATAACATTTGTGTGTGTTGTCAAAGTGTTTTCATGGAATACTTTTTGAGTTTACTTCAAGACACTGTTTTTACTTCTTTCCAAGCATATAGCATATCTGTTTTCAAAAGGATTTTTACAGTTTACTTCTAGGAAAAGCATTACAAAACACCATCCTCGTATTTAGAGCGTTGACGTTTTATATCTTTTTCGGGTTATAAAATTGGACATTATATTTCTAAATTTAATTACGGAAACAACACTACAAAAAACCATTTATTTCGCTATATTTATACACAAAGCAGACAATTAAATGTAAGTTTGTACGTTAGGCATTTGGCATATGTCAAAATTAAGGCGCCTTAAATAAAAGCACTCCCTGCCTGTGTTTAAATTACATAAAGGTGTCCTGTATTTTAATAAAGTACAAACATTAAAGGTGTAATTGCGCATGTGTAAATGTCAAATAAGGGAAAACTTTATTAAAAAATTGGTAAAATAAACGTTACAATAACTCTCTGGTGTTTTAGGCAGTATACATAAACTATACACGCGATTGATAATATCGACGTTCGCCGCATGATTGAAATTTGAAGTATATACGTATACATAATATAAATCGTACAAACTTTTGAATTATGAATAAAACACCTAGTTCGATGTCTCTGGGCATTTTTAACTTGCCTACAGTACAACATGAGGGCCATTCAATAGGACTAGAAAAAAAAAATCGGGATAAGAAGTAAGTTATAATAGACGTCTCCTTTACACTAAACAAGACGAAAAACTGATTATTAATGGGTTCATGAAGACACTACATGAAAATATGATTAAGAACGTTTACTTACTCAATGTGAGATAAAAGTGAATGGACGGTGGAGTATGATACTCATGCGTTTTTTGGCCCGAAAAATTTGGGCCGGCCCGAATCGTTAGACCCGGCCCGACCGGAAAAAAGATAGGCCCGGCCCGAATAAAGTAGTCAACGGCCCGGCCCAGATCGAGCCCGAAATCGGGCCGGCCCGAAAACCCGAGCCTTTCCATGATTACTGCAGACGTTGAACTAGTTCAAAGTCATTAGTATACTCTAATGTTTTCTAGTCTTTCCTTTTCTCGCATCTTATTGATACTGACTATAAATCTTTTTCCATTCTTTATACATTACCAACTTTCCAAAAACTGATGTACTTTCGTTTTTTTATCCCTTTAATGCATTGAATGCTATTATTCAAAAAGGGTAAAAAAAAATAAATTCCACGATAATCAAGTGAAAGGCGGCATAAATCAGAAGCTAATATTTTTTTAAAGTATGTATTAATATGTGGCAGAAGCTGCACATTCTACAACCTATTTGTTTCAATGCAAACATTTGTCGGATTTTTTATATTTTCATAGGAAGCTATAGATAAATAAACAAATCAATTGCTACAGTAGAACTCGCAATCCAACAAAAAAAAATAAGCAAGGTTAGGCACAGTTGGAAGTTGGGGTGGGGAGTAGTATAAATGCAATACCACAAACTAACTTGCTGAAACAATAGCATATTGGCGTACCTGACAAGAAAGCAGATATATCACGACAGAAAGTTAGTCTGGCCTATATAAGCTATATAAAGAAATAGAATAAAAGAAAAAAGGAAACCAGCTTACGGTAAAGCTCGCGTCATAACAAAAAGATAAAACGACTAGGCACAGTTGGAGATTGGAGTGGTGAGTAGTAGAAACCCGATACCACCAACTAACTAGCTGAATTAAAGGAATATTAGTGTACCTGAAAGAAAAACAAATATATCACGACAGAACGTTATTCTGTCCAATAAAAAAACATTAAGAAATAATCATCATTATTAGGTCTTCAGTCCCGGAACTGGTTAGACGCGTACCATCATTGTTTCCTATTCTGAACTAACCTACACATTTCCCTGAAATTTGCACAGTCTGCATCTATCACTATCTGATCTAGGTCTACATCTACCTTTTTTTTCGTATCTCTGTTTGTAATATATCCCATACTATTCCCCAAAAAGGCATTGGAACGTATTCGGCCCTTCTATTTCTCCTTTTCTTTCCACAGATATCTTTATTCCCATACTATTTCTATAACCTATTTGTTATTAACTTTGTCTGTCTATGCTATCATCTTCATACATCTGAAGCACAATATTTCAAAAGGCTGCTACCGTTTTCCTGTTTGTTTTTCCTACTGCCCGTATTTCATAGGCCTACTGTGCTGTGCTCCACACATATGCTTTCAACAATTTTCTTCTTGTTTCTATGTTTGTTGTCTTTGATCATAGCCGCTGTTCTTTTTTGTTAGATGCAGTTCAGTCCCCTACTATTGTTTTACAATTACATCCAGTGGTTGTGAAGGGGGGTAAACAGCCTGTGGCTGACAAGTTTCCCCAGCACTTGAACATTTGCTGATTTAATATTTTTTCCAATATATCATTTTTCACAGTCAACATTAATTGCAGATATTTTACAACCGACACCTGCAGTTGTTTATAATAATAATCAGGTTTATGTGCGCATATTTGTTCGTCATTAGGTTTTCCGTCTCGAAACTGGTTGGACGCGTACCTCCACTTATTTATATTCTGACCTAGCCTACACAGTATCTTGAAATTCCCACACAGCCTTTATATAGCGCGATTCCCCTTCTATTGTTTTCTAAATATATGCGCTATTTCAACGAGATTCAGTGGTATGTGAAGAGGTAGAGCGGCTCCGTGGTGTAGTTGGTATGCGTGTGACTACTATGCCCAAGGTCCTAGGTTCAAATCCCTACACAGTTCGCTTGAAAAATGTTAGGCGAGCATTTTTCAGAAAAATGCGCCTCGTTCTTATGAGAAGTAAAATGGAAGTACCGTGTGTGAGTGTTGTCACGCACTTTAAAGATCCCTACCTTGCTTGCAACAGCAAGGGTTCTGCAAAATTCAAAATTTCCAGGTAAAAAAACTCGCTTCCTAGTCAATGTAGCACCTTCGGCTGGAGCATTGGAAAATCAAATGTAGGGTATGCGAAGGGGGTTAAGCAGCCTGTGGCCGCCAAGATCCCTTGACACTTAGACATTTGCCAAATTAATAGTTTTCCAGTAAATCCTTTCACACAATTAACATTACTCGAGAATATTGCACTACTAATACCTGTAGTTGCTTATAATAATCTTCATGTTTAAGTACAGATACTTTTTTGTCATTAGTTTTTCCATCTTGGAACCTGTTGGACGCGTCCCTCTATTGATTTTTATTCTAAGCTAGCTTACACATTTTTCTGAAATTCCTACAGCCTACATCTTTCACTATCTGTGTGCAATAGTCTAATTTAACATCTACTTCTCTTTTTTCGTATCTCTGCTTCTAATATATTCCGCACTATTCCCTCATGTCCTAGTATGTGGCCTATCATTCTATCTCTCGTATTTTTTTACCGTTATCCACTTATTTCTTTTCTCCCACACCATTTCTAGTATCTCTTTGTCTTTAAGTTTGTCTGTTTATGATATCTTCATTATACGTCTGTAGCACCACATTTCAAAAGCTTCTACTTTTTCCTTGTCCGCTTCTCCTACTGTCCAGGCATTACAGCCGTACAGTACTGTGCTCCACACGTATATTTTAAGCAATCTTTTCCTTGTTTCTATGTTTGTTGTCTTTGAACACAGTAGTTGCGTTTTCTTGTTAAATGTAGCACGGGCTTGTGCCAATCTTTGTTTTATATCTTTGGTGGCAGAAATCCTTAACCTCTTGTAAGTTCTTGTTACCTATTTGTATTCTTGTTTTTGATTTATTCTCCCCTCCTTTGCATACTAATACTCTAGTTTTATTTTTGTTAATTTTCATACCGTATTTCTCTGTTAGAACTGTTTCCATTTCCTTAAAAGCAGCTTCTAACTCTTCCTTGCTATATCATCTGCAAATCTAAGCATATCAATCATTTGTTCCCGCATAGTAATTCCAAGTGTCTTCCTGCATTTGACAGTATTCATTGCTTCTTCAATGTACAAGTTCAAAATTAATGGGGATAAGGCACATTCCTGTCTCACCTCTTTCCTAATATTTACTTCTCTACATTCCTGCTCCTAATTCTATTACCGCTGTTTGCTTTTTGTATAAGCGATGTACTATCCGTCTATCCCTATAACTCATTCCAATCATTTTGAGTATTTCGAACATTTTATCCATTTTATAATGTCGAATGCTTTTTCCAGATCTACAAACCCTATATACACGCTTTCCCCTTTTTCTATTGTTTTCTCCATTATCACTCTCAGAGCTAAACTAGCCTCCCGTGTTCCCTTGTTTCGCCTAAACCCAAATTGATCTTCTCCTAGTATTTCTTCAGCTTGTTTTTCCATTCATCTTAATAGAATTCTAGTTAATATTTTTGACACGTGTGATGTCAAACTTATTGTTCGACATTAAGAAATAAATCAAGAAAAAAATATTGGCTTTAGCAATTCCTTTTATTTAGAAAATTTCTTAAACTGTAAAGTTTTCAACAAAAACAATCTATAAATAGTAGTGGTATAAGAGAAGCTGTTACGTTATTCGGGGCAGCCATGTTGGGCGCCAAAATTTGTTACGTTTTTTTCGTGGCAGGCGCGTTGGGCGCCAAATTTATGCTACGTTGGCTCGTAGCCGTGCGTAACACAAAGAAAAATCAAAGAAGTGACCGGGCTCAATCGGAGATTAGGGGGGGTTGTAGAAAGCAGACCAACATACCATGTACGCGGCTGTAAGGAGTTAGTGATAATACCTGCAAGAAAAATAGTCAAGCAAATCTAAAAAAAAAGAAAAAACATAGCAGCAATGATAAGTCTAAATTATTCAGTACTTTGTAGAATGTAAAAAAAAACTGTTTGGATAATCTATATAATATAACAACGGTAAAAGCAGTACAAAAATTTTTAATACAAAGTGAGGTAATATTGGGGAGTAGCAGAAACGTTTCCCCACATACCAATTAAACATAAATCAGACAAAATGTTAAAAGAAAATAAATAGGTAAGACACAATTGATCTGAGTAATTCAGTAGTATTGATCTTTCTTTCTTTCTTTCTTTTTTTTTCTTATGTTTTAAAATATCATGCAAGTCTTTTGTAAAAGGTATCAGAACGACAAAGATATGGTAAAGCAACGGATAGATATTTAAAGTAATAACAAGTAGGAAATAGTTCAACTTACAAAAGTCCTTCAGCAACGCTTCCTTGCAACGGAAGTGTGAATTTCACGATGTCCTACGCTAACGAAGCACTTCACCCTGGACTGTGAGGGTGTTGATGGAACTTATCACACGTCACACTAATCACACCTACGCATTTCACTGGGGTTAGCAGCAGACACCATCACGCGACGGAACTATGTAGCATTGATAAATTTCTTGTTAATTCTATTTCCTGAGACAATAATTTCGAAATATTTTGTAGCACTAGTTTAATTTCAACTGGGATCAAATGTATATTATTTTCATAAACCTCCAAAAAGCAGTGAGAAACTTCAACCAATACCTTTGTAAACCAGTATTCTGTTATATTTCGCAAATAACGAAATTCGCGCAAGCGATGATCTATTTTAGATTCTTTGGTGTTAGAAAAATGCAGAAACTACAGTATCCACTGTATTTAAATAATCCAAAGTATGCACTAATCTGATAAAACAACGGGACACTAGACTAGATCGCACACACATTAATCCTAAAGAAAGAATCGGTCAGTTGTTACGTGCCATTGCACTTCAACATGTTTTTTATGTTAAGTTTTCTTGATATACGGAAGTTTCCCGCCATAATTTTCAAATACGCGGTACGCGAGAACTTTTAAATGAACTAGGCGGTACTTCCGTACGTCATGGTAGTGAGTTTGCGTAGTGTGTTTATCCCTATAGGGGTATACCAATAGGAGACAAAGAGTGGGGTCGAGTTTCGAGGTTCTCGCCCTGAATCGTGGCTATTTTGCCTTCGATCGTGAAGTTATGTGCACGTGATTGTCTGGTAACGTATCATAGGATTTATCTATGTAGTTCCCTTCCTAATATCTTTGTTTGTCTGCCTCTACCTCCTTCCTGTCAAACCTTACATAGGTAAGAATTGCCGCCGCCTAGGGAGTACCGATCTTTACGCCTGAGGAGGACTCATGTCTACCGTTAGCTAGCCGAAGCTGTTCCTTACGCATCATCTCTAATTCCGCCGGGAGGAGCCCGAGGACTTCAGAGAAGCGAACTGTAACGCAATCCCGCCGGATACCGGATTCCTTATGTAAGTGATTTTTTTCTTATTTTGTGTTAAAACGGAGTAATTTGTTGTTAAAATGACTCTCGTTTATCTTTAATTGTTTAATTTTTATATTACAAATTATTGTGCAATATCGATGACATCATCAGTAGTTGACGCGCCGAAATCCGTATAAGAGTCGGCGCTGCCAACTGTGATAGTGTCTCTTACACCACGTTACCGGTGTAGTAATTATCGAACTTTAAATTTTAACTACCGTTTTACACGTAAGACAGTTTAGCAAGTTCTACGACTATTATTTCACCAGACAAACAACTAAAACCACAAATTAGTAAAGTACGCGTATCACTAAAGTAAGTCTGTCAAATGTTCCTTAAAGCATTTGTCTCACAAGAAAAACAACTAAAACAATTAGTAAGCACGCGTAAGCAATAAAACCGTCCGTCAAATGTTCCGTAAAACACACGTGCCTCGAGTTTAACAAGCTTTACCGCTTTTATTTCCAACAGAAAATCAACTAAAAACATGCCGTGAGATCGCACACACAGTTTAAGTATAAAAAGACAAATCGACTAAGAAAACACAATCAGTAAAACAACACGTATCACTAAGTCAATGTTCCGTAAAACGCACGTGCAGGTCGAGTTAACACGTTTGCCTATCAAGCACACTTCCTTCAAAAGGAATTAGAACTACACTTTATACAGTTAATATACAACTTTTACTTCACAAGAAAAACAACTAAAATCGTGCCGCGCTTGTTCAGGAACAATACGAAAATTAATCTCGCATTAATTCTCACTATTGTCAAAAGCAGAAAGAAGCAGTATTTTTTAACGTACTTAATATATCGGAACAAAGAACAAAACTCTACCCTCCATCTGTTTATTCAATTCGTTGCTATTACAACTTCTTATCGTCTCTTATCTAGACTTGTATATCCACATAAGAAACAAAATTTATATTTACGGCAAGACAAGGACGATGCAATCCACTCATTATAATACGATGCACTCGTCTAAGGAGTTAATAAATATCAAATATAAAAATAGTAATTTGTAGAAATGTATTTATGAATTGAGGATAGCGTAAAATGTTAAATTACAAAAATGCCCGGTACAAAGCTCACAATAAATACAGAGCATAATTTAATCTAAAAGTCTATGGTGGGTTCGTTGTAACATAAGCTACTACAAATACTAGTAATACACCACCTACGCAATTAACACCAAAATATAATTTAAACAATACCACTCTATCAACCTTGATTGCAATAAAAAAATTTGAACCTTGCAAAATTTCTAATTTCAATCGTTATGAGTAAAAGCGACGTAAATATTTTGCTAAAAAGAGAGAATATTTTTATCAACGAAAACATCGAAACGCATATTACATACTAAAGTTACCATTAAACTTACTCTTTATACCTGAGCTATATTATTTAAAAAAATAATTAACAAATGCAGGTTAATTTTTGTGTTAAATTATTGCATACTCTAAAAACTTTGGCTTGAAGCACGTGGGATATTTTTCATAAATAAATTTTACAGAATATAGAATCCATACTTGCGCAATTCCTGAGAATATGCCCTAATCCAGTAACGGAGTTCCTGTGAAAATTCGGGCAGTGGATTGTGATTCATATGACGTCAGCATTGACCACATTTACGACAGAAACAGTAGAAGCAGTTTACTTTTCTGCCAAATTACGGACTCATATGTAAAAGAATATACAATCCAAACTTAATTGTATAATTTAATCATAGATTAAAACGAGATCTCAGAATAAAAAGGCTAAAACAGAAGGTGTTAGTGAATCTTCACCAACATGCATAACCATAATTACACCAGAAGTAACGTTTTAAAAAAGTAATTATATAACTTCTTCATTTAAAATTTGTCAGAAAACGTTACTAAAGGACTACACGAGAGAATCGAACGGAACACTACCTGAAGCGAACGCATACGAATGAACAGTCGAAAAAAAAGAAAGAAAAAAAGAGAGATATGGGGTAAAATGAGCAATCAACAAAGACGAACCAAGATGCAACGGCATTAATACTGTAAAAATCGTCAGCAGAAGGATGCCCCTAATAAAGAAACAGTAAAGTTTTCAATTTTCAAGAAAAGAATTGGTATCTCGTAAAATGTCAAAGAGGAAGAAAGAAGCAGGGAAGCAGACCAGCAGAAATATCCAAACAGGACAAAATTGTCACGCTTTAGATATGCAAGGGAATGACGAGAGTACTGAGAAAAAACAAGGTAGGTCAAACTGTAGTAACAAAGAGTTATCTCCCATGGACAATCAAGGAATAAAATAGCTATTAGACCCGAAAAGTCGACTAAGTCACAGTAAAAGAAAAAAAGGGAAAGGTCTATAAAGCATACCACAGGAGATGGATAGAAAATCAAAGCAAGTTAGTACAAGGACCGACAAGTAGAACCAGCCAAAGGAAAAAGAAGAGGAATTTAGGAAAGAGAATGAAGAGACCAAGAGCACAGGATCCGAAGCAAAAATACCAAAGTAGCACAAAGTCAGTCTCAAAAATTAGGACGGGAGTGGACAAGTAACGACATGTATGACGCCAAAAAGACAATAACGAAATTATGGGCACATTAAGATCATTAGAATGAACAGGTTTATAGTCTTGAACGTGTCAAATGCTTTTGGTACTGGAAGGATTGGTTATGTTACGGTGAAACACGCAACACTGTAACAGTTTTTTTGACCACTGCAGAACGTCAATAAGTTTTAGTTTTACAAACCTTTTGTCTAGTCAATTATATCACCTAAACAATTTTAAGTAAATACATATCTGTATTGGTATCATGAGGTCAAACCGCCATACAGAAATGCTAGTTTGGTTGCTAACATCAGGCGTTGGATGTTAGTATGAATATTATCAAGGCCAAACAGCTTTCCTGTTTCATGCATATTGCATCAGCGCCCACTCTAGCTAGAACTTTCGTCAAGAATTAACATGGAAATCCAAAGGGTTCTAGCAAGTAATTTGCGTGTGGCCTTGTGCCGTAGTGGAGCCCTGGTGTAGTGAACACTAGGCTCAGTGTTTTTAATAATGGTAAGCAGTTAAAAATAATTTACTAGACAAACTAAATAATTTTGTTGTAGCGCTCTTTAGATAGCTCTTTACATATTTCTTTAGATATCTCTTAAAATTGTTCTTTAAATAACTTCGTAAAAGTTTCAATTAAATATTTCTTACAACACTTCGTTAAAAATTTTCAATTAAATACTACTTGAAATGCTCCGTAAAAATCTTCAATTAAATATTTATTTTATAATTCTCTTACAAATGTAGAGGAAGAACTTTTAAGTAATCATTTTGTATATCAATTGTAAGGCTTTTTCGTATATTTATTTGTTAGAATGATTCCGCCTTATCTGGTTTTATAAAAATAAGGCCGTCTAAATGTTGTGTTTCAAGCTGATATTAATTATATTTTCGCATCTACGAGTACCAAGTCATAGCTGATTCACGTCAACGTTGCAATAAGAAAATATCGATCTAGTATGACCGTCCTTCAACCTTACTAGAATAGTTGGATTTAATGAAATGTTCTGCAAGGAAACAATATGTTTTGATTTTAAAGATACGTTCTACAAACTACGTAGAAATTTTATGGTTTGGAACTAAAATTCGATAATGAATTGAAATGGCCCTTTTGATGTTGCAAGTGTGAAATTACAATTAATTAAGAGGACAACTACACGATGGTAATTGTTTTGTTAACAATCTACACATATTGGAACGTCTAAGTTTTGTATTGGATTTTGGTTGGTCCCGTTTGTGCGTATCAGAAAAACGCTTTAAGTTAATATGGCCCGGTCCAAGGATCACGCAGCTGATTGTGTGCTGTACAAATGTGGAGCCTACGTCAATTGTTTGCCGAGGAACGTATGTATTAACACCTGTTCTAACATGCTGTAACACCTTCACGTAAACAACATCTGTTGAAACGAGGTAAGAGATTAGTATTATTCTTACATCACGTCTACAATTGGCGATCTTTGATACAAGGCTGCTTCAGAAAATAACTTTGTGATGACTTATTACCATTAATCTGTTTAACAAACTAAAAAGGACTTTGATAAATTTTTATTGCCATTATAATTGCAGTGTAATCACAATTACTATTTTTAATGAAATTAAGCAAACCTAATGTGTTCTTATTAAAGTTTCATTTATGCATGATTTCACTTACAGTATCTGAACGTTGAATTAATAGACAATTTAGATAATTATATATATATATATATATATATATATATATATATATATCTAAACCGAATAACATCTGGTATTTTTGGTATAAATTCAAGTTAAATTTTGTAACGAAAGCAACACTTAAAGGTTTTTGATATTTCTTTCGAATTCATAACCCTACCTCAGGGTAGATAAAATTTGTATTATCTTTTCTTAAACATAAATTTTATACTTACATTTTTATGAAGGAACAACTCTTAATTAAAGAATCAATAGTTAATTTTCTTAATTAATTGTTTTATTCTGAACAAGTAAGTTCAGAAATAGAGTAACCAGGTATATGAACAAATAGCATAAAGTGGTAACCCCTATTTAACAAGAAGCTTTAATAGCCTTTTCAGAATTTGAAGCATAAAATCTGTGTTCATAATATTGTTTGCCTGATTAATCTTTTCTGTTTTTTATATGAGATAACAAGAGAATACTTCTTGTGTCCTCACTTTTGTTAATTTAATTAAATTTTCTTTACAGCTTCTGCGTTAGCAGTTAATACGGTATTCCTCTCTAAGGACTTCCAAGTTCCCCTTAGGGAAACCCTGTGTTTAAAAATTAATGACTTGGTGGCGCCCTCCCTAAACCCCTGTTTTGGTATGAATCAAGCCCTAGTAAGCATATAATGTTTTGTAAAAGAACCACGACCAATCCTCAGAAGCTCTACCCGAGGAATAGACCCCTAGCATAGTCGAAAGATATTTGCGTTCCATCATTTTAAGGAAATCCTTCCTTAAAGTTAACTGGTCACATTTGGGGATATAAAAATAACCCCTAACTAGTAAACAACCAGAAAGTTACATTTAAACACAACAAAAATGATGAGCCAGCTAGGAACAATTGGAGATTGTGGTGATAAGTAGTAATAACGTGACACCACAAACAAACTAGCTGAAATAAAAGAATATTAGAGTACCTAAACAAATACATTATGATAGAATGTTACTTTGCCCAATAAAAACAACATAAAGAAATAAACAATGGTTCTGGCATTTCCTTTTATTTAGAAAATTTCTTCAACTATACATTTTTCAGTAACAACAATTAATAAATAGTAACGGTATAAGATAAGCTCACAATAAATATAGAGCACAATTTAACGCAACGGTTTTTGGTGCTTTTTGTTGTAGAGGAAAACTATTTTAAGAAGAATCTAGGACTTTAGACAGATTGCGCAGAAAGGTAGTAATAGTGGCGTAGTTCAGTTATTATGTTAATTTACGGGAGTGCGTTTTATAAACACTCCCACATAATAACAAAACCACGTAAAGTAGTTCTAAAAAGAACTGTTTTATAGCACGAAATGAAATAATATACAATGGATAGAAAACAGTTGGCGTAAATTGTTTTCGGCGGAGGATTGTGAGGTTAGGTAAGTCCGACAATTGACGAGCGTTCTGCGCATGACACCGGTCAAAACGGCAATTGCATACTAAACCACATCCACGGAGACGATCTTGATGATTAGTGGGATTCTCCCAATTGAACTTGTCGTCAGGGCGATCAGGAATAGGAGATTTGCAAATATAGGGAAAGGGCGGGAAGTCGTCGATAGGGAGGTTGAGAGTAAAATCGTTATTTCTAAATTAGGGCATCCGGTCGATGTCAAGGGGATCGAGTTTGTCAAAAGCGATGAAAACAAAGTGGGGGTTAGGATTTATACTGCTGGCTCGCGATGGACGATGGTCAGACCGGAGCGGCGTTTATTGTGTATAAGGAGAAAAGGAGCTGTGCCGATCCCAAACTAAACTTCCACACTGGAGCGCAATCTTTCAGTGCGAGTTGGTAGCTATAAGAGAAGCTATGAAGTACGACATCAACTACTCGGGTTCAAGTGAGTACTCTATCAATAGCAAATCGGATGTGACTGCTCTGGAAGTATCAAACCTCAACAGATTTTCAAGTCGAGGAAGCGACAGAGGAGATGAGTTCTCCAAAGAAGCCGTAACAGGGTAGTTTCTTATACTGTATTCTTCGGTACCGAGGTCGCTAATTATGAAAAATCTGTGACAAAGGTCATTCCGACAGTGGGAAGAGAGGTAGAACAGCGCTGCCACGGGTAGGTTGACGCACAAATTTATACCGCGCATAGAAGTTAGAGACAGGATGTGGGTAAAGTTCGATCATAAGTTGGTGCAGCAAGTAACAAGGCACGGGGCTCTGAAAGCCTATCTGCAAAGATTCGGGTTGACCGAGAACGACCGCTGCGAATGCGGCGAGGGCGCAGAAAGCGCCGAACACGTGTTATTTGACTGCCCACTAGAGATGGCTAACAGAGGGTTGGAGGACAGGAAACTAGCTATCGAGGGGGCTAGAATGACCCAAAAGCCTGGACGAAGTCCAAGGAGTTGTTAACAAGAAGCCGTTCTGGGCAACCTTGAAGGAGTTTGCGGGTAGGATCGCCAGACTCAACGCTGAGAACTGGGTGTAAACCTAGGGGGAGGGGTCTGAATTTTGGGGGTTAGAAGATTGTTTAGTTTAGAAAACTTGTCATAAAATTATTTTATGGTACGATATAACTTAATTTACCAAAATTAACAATAAAAAGTACAAATACAAAACCCAAAAACAAATCATCTAAATATCAATACAGGCATGATGAAATTTACAGTAAATCAATCACTGTCTTACCTATAAACGCGCGGAACAAAACACCGGGTATTGAATCAAAACTTTAAGCAACGGGCTAATAAATAACAAAACTAAATCAGAAAACCTAAGTAACTTAAACCAATTAAATAAACTAACTAAACTAAGACACTAAGCTAGTGTGAAACAGTGCATCGTGACCTCTCAGGAATTTTGTGCATACCACTAGGACTTTAGCAGTGTATGCCAATTTTCTCTTAGCAGTAAGATAATTAGATGTAATCAAACGACCAGATCTTCGGATCCTGGAGAAATTTGTATTCGAGGTATTTATAAATATTGTGCGGTTGCAATCACATAAACATTCGGGAACGTTTGTGTGATGGCGCTAGCCGAAATAATGGCTATGTAAGTGTATCTGATAATTTTAGTGTTGCGTTTTGCTAATTATACACTGTTAGATGATGAATGCTTTATGTATATTCTACGTCTGTATCATGCATTTGCATATTTTATTGTTGTGTTTTGTTACTGGATTTGTTTTGTTTGCCGTTTTGCCTGTTTTTGGGAAGTAGTATCTATAGGAATTGAAATTAAAGTATAAGTCGATTTGGGAACGATAGAAAACGTTAGGGACGAATTTAGACTGAAGTTAGAATAAAATACTTAGACTAAGGAAAACGATATTGTGAAGTTTATAAAGCAGGAACAAATAGCTAGATTTGGCGTATGCTTAGAAATTCTAATCCATTTGTAAATATTAGTTATCTATACTTTGATAGTTTTAAGTCGACACTTCAGGTTGCAGCGCTAAGCAGAGCTGGTGGCTGCTATCCGATATTACGGATTCCTCCCCTTTTACTTTTTGCAAGTGTCCTGTTCATCAGACACACTCCAAAGCCAACGTTAGGGATACCATTATTCAAACCCCAACTTTAGTTTTAGTTTATACATTCTATTTATGATTAATTCATTTTGAAGTCTGATTTATTTGAAGAACGTTTATTTACGCGTTTAAACCCAATGTTATACTTTCGGGTGGAGCATTGGGGACGTAGTCGCAAGTGTAGCGGTTCTTACTTACTTTATACTGATGTAAATTGCAAAATTTCAAACCAATAGAAAACAAAATACCCTTGAGCTGTATTCTACAGGGTGTCCAAAAATTTACGCACCATAAGGATTTTACACTGTTATTTATTATCTAAACCATTATTGTTTTCTTATTGTTGCAGGACTGAAAAATGTTGAGCACTGAAGAGCGGATAGAGATTATTCTTCTCTGTGGAAGAGAAGGTCTCTCTAACTGAGGCGTTGCAGATGAATTTAATAGAAGGCATGCTCAACAAAAGCCAGTATTGCACACAACGTTGGCAGATTGCTACCAAAGTTCAAAGCTACAGGTAGTGTAGCTGATGCTCAAAGAAGCGGCTGTCCAAGCACGTCAGAAGAGGTCGTGGAAGGAGTTTTAGCAAAGGTTATTGCAAGTCACAAAAAATCAATCCGACGTACCAGCTTGGAAATAGGCGTTCCTCGATGCGCAGTATGGAGTATTTTGCAAAAGAACAACTTTAATCCGTATAAGTTACATATGTTACACCACTTGTCAGAACACGATCCTGATCGCCGTATGGAAATGTGCTTTTGGTTTCTGACAAAGTTGGAGGAAGATCCCCTGTTCTTGTCTAACGTTATGTAACCCTCACTGATATAGTGGCAGCAAGGAGCAAGGAGCTGATCGCGTCATGGTTTGGTGTGGCTTGTGGAAAGTCTGTATCATCAGCCCCTTCTTTTTTGACGGCACAGTTAACAGTGAATCGTACCTGACCATGCTCGGAGATGAACTGCTTCCTGATTTGGATTTTCAAGGTTTGGGAAAACCAGATTGGTTCATGCAGGACGGTGCACCGCCACACTTTGATGCACAAGTTTGGGTTTGGCTGAATGAAAATTTCCCCCAGTGGATTGGCCGGAGAGGACGAGTGGAATGGGCCCCACGATCACCAGACTTAAACCCGATGGATAGTGCAATGTGGGGTTACGTAAAGTCCAAAGTGTACACAATTAGAATTAGAGACAAAGACCATTTGAAAGAGCTCATCTCAACTGTGTGTCGATCAATTACGCCTGGATTAGTGGCCAACATTCTCCGGAACGCTGGAGATCGTTTTCAAATATGTTTCGAGTTACATGGAAGCCATATTGAACAAATTTTGTGAAATATATATTCACTCTGTGGTGCGTGTCTTTTCGGACACCCTGTACAACGCAAGTTTAGGTGGGCGCAAGATAATTTCTGATTGGTTGATTATACAAAATTCCACTCCACTGAAACATGAATATCGCTTCCCTAATTACATATAATGAACTTTCCCAAACCGATTTTTGTTTTGTGCACATTGGGTTCTTCTTAAAGTGATTTGTCTATAACATAAACTACTACAAAGACTAACAGTGCACCATCTATGCAATTAGCACAAAAATATAATTTAAATAATACTAGTCTGTCAACCTTGATTGCAATCAGTAAACTGCAAATCTGGTAAAATTAGAACTATTACAAAATCTAAACCTTACATGTTATACATATAAGTGACGTTAAAATTTTGTTAAAGGGAAAGAACGTTGCATACTACGATTAGCATGGGACTAACTTTATATCAGAGCTAAATTATTTAAAACATAAATGTTTAACAAATACTCTGGTTACCTCTTGTGTTAATTAAGATACCGCTATTGCATACCTTAAAAACATTGGCACGAAGTACATAAGATATTTTTCATAAGTAAATTTTACAGAAAATAAAATCTATACTTGTGTAATTCATGAGAATATGTTCTACTCCAGTAATGGGATTACTATAAGAATTTCAGAAGTGGCCGATTGGATTGGATGTACACCTTGACGAAGTTCTAGATTACTAGAACGGGTGGAACGGCTTGAATATTCCAATGAGCTAAAGAGCCGAACCAAAGGTTTCACCAAATTGGTGAGGAACCAGATCAAGTCATGTCTCCAAAAGGGGGCAGTAGCTCCTTCGGTACTTAGAGTGGAAGGGGCCATAAGGGTCCGTATGGCATTCTAAGGTACACTACTGCGATGTGGAAAGCAGTGAGAAACCACCACATTACCTCCCAAATAGACAGCGTACTTAAATTGTAATAAATATGATGGCATTCTCTGGGGTAAAAGATTCCGGAGTTAAAATAGTCCCCCATTCAGATCTCCAAGAGGAGGTTACTGCGGAGGATGCGATCGGAAAGTTCAGAATAAGAGTCGGGAACATTTTGCTAGTCAGGGCGTGGAATGTTACAAGTATGAAGCAAGTAGGTAAGCTAGAGAACTTGAAAATTGAAATAGATAGTTTAGCACTAGACATAGTAGGGATCAGTTAAGTTCGGTGGCCAGAGCCGAGGGATTTTTGGAGGGGAGACTTTAGGGTAAGTCATGCAAAGGAAATTTGGATGTGGGGATAATTATGCGAAAAAGATAGGAAAATTACTTACAAAAAAACGAAAGAGTACTCATGGTTAGATTTGAACCTAAACCGGTAAATACAGTAATAATACAAGTATACATGCACATCTCTAGCTACAGTGACAAAGAGGTAGAAACGATCTACAAAGATATTGAAGACATACTAAGTTACGTAAAAGGACATGAAAATTTACCAATTACGGGGGATTTTAATGCAGTGGTAGGTGAGGGTAGAAAGGAAGAGCTAGTAGGTTTATTTAGTTTAAGCACGAGAAACGTCAGGTTAAATAGACTGGTAGAATTTTGCGACAAGAACAATTTAATCATCACAAACACATTATTTTAACATCGTGCTAGAAGACGATACACGTGGAAGATGCCAGAAGAAAGATATCAAATAGATTACATTCTTGTTAGACAACGGTTTAAGAATCAAGTAAAAGAATATAGAAGCTACCCAGAAGCAGATATAGACACTGAGCACAACATCGTAATTATGAAGGACGCCCTTAAATTTAAAAATTTTAAAAACAGAAACGGAAAAGGCACTTTCACTTTGAGAAACTACAAGATGAAGATATCCACGAAAGGTTTGAAAAAAGGTCAAATGAATTGCTGAAAAATATCGGAAAAATTTCTTATACTCAGGAAGTAGAAACAGAGTAAAATAACATTAAATCTAGTTTAGACATTGCGATCAGAGATATTCTGGGGTATACACAAAAAGAAAATAAGAAACCATGGGTAACAAAGGATATCCTGAATGTAATAGAAGAAAAACGAAAATACAAAAATAGATTAAGCGAAACAGGAAAACAGATACAAAGCCATAAAATAAGAAACTATTCGCAAATGCAGGAAACTAAAGAACAATGGTGTAAATGTTAAGTTTGATTGGTCGCTTTGAATTTTATGCTTGCGGCAAACAACGACTGGAATAACTGCGATTTATAGACAGGCAAACTCAAAGTTTTCTCTCTTACAGTTTATTCAAATTCTTAAATAAATAATTAATACTAAATCGTTATATAAAGAAAACTTACAATTTGTATACCATTTTGGCGTAATTTAAAACGAAACAAACCTTTTACATCAACAAATTACATTGACACCAAATTATGGCTGCAGATCATATGATCTATTATTTTTATATTAAATTTTTCCCGCTAACTAAACTACTCTACACGACACTTGACAAACGGCAAACTTTAAGATTTGACAAATGGATTGATGAAAAGTGCAAAGAGGTACAAACTAAGATGAAAATAGGAAAGACAGACGAAGCGTACAAACTAGTTAGAATGAATTTTTGGGGATGTTAAACCATATAGCAAAAATATAAGGGACGCGGGATGAAACGTCATTATAGAAAATGTAGAGAAAGTGTTTACATGGAAAGAATATAAAAGAATTTATATGCACGAGAAGAAGTAACAGCATCAGAACAAGTATCAGACATTGAAAATGACGACTTGGGATATTCTACACTTACAGATGAACTAGCATTAAAGGGTCTGAAAAATGGTTAAGCGCCGGGTACAGATAAGGTGCGAGCAGAAACTCTAAAAGCCGCTGGAGAAGCAGTAACAGAACGTCTCTTTCAACTTGTAAACTATATGTATGAAACTAGAATCGTAGAAAGACAAATGGAAAAACGAGCGGAAGAAGTACTAGAAGATCAGTTTGGGTTTAGACGAAACAGTGGAACAGGGAAGGCTATTTTAGCTCTTAGGGTGTTAATGGAGAAAACAATAAAAAAAGGGGGAAGCGTGTTTCTAGGGTTTGTAGATCTGGAAAAAGCATCCGACAATGTAAAATGAAAAAAAATGTTCGAAGTACTCAAAAAGATTGAAATGAGTTTTAGGGATAGACGGATTGTACATAACTTATACAAAGAGCAAACAGCTGTAACAGAATTAGAGCAGGAACGTAGAGAAGTAAATATTAGGAAAGGAGTGAAACAAGGATGTGCCCTATCCTCATTAATTTTCAACTTGTACATTGAAGAGGCAATGAGTACTGTCAAATGCAGGAAGACGTTTGAAATTACTATGCAGGACAAAAGATTGACATGCTTAGATTTGCAAATGATATGACGGTATTAACATCTAGCAAGAAAGTTAGAAGCTGCTCTTAATGAAATGGAATCAGTTCTAACAAAGAAATACGGTATGAAAATGAACAGAAATAAAACTAAGGTACTAGTATGCAAAGGAGGGGAAAATAAATCAAAAACAAAAATACAAATAGGTAACGAGAATTTACAAGAGGTGAAGAATTTCTGCTACCTAGGAAGCCAAATAACGCAAGATGGGAAAAACGCAAAAGATATACAACAATGATTAGCACAAGGTCGTGCTACATTTAACAAGAAAAAGCAACTACTGTGTTCAAAGACAACAAACAAAGAAACGCGGAAAAGATTGCTTCAAGCATATGTGTGGAGCACAGCACTGCATGGCTGTAACGTCTAGACAGTAGGAGAAGTGATCAAGAAAAAGGTAGAAGCTTTGAAATGTAGTGCTACCGACGTATGATGAAGATGTCATGGAACACAAAGTTAAGAACAAATAAGAACTAGAAATGGTAGGCGAAGAAAGAAATATGTGGAAAACAGTAAAAATAGGAGCGATAGGATGATAGGCCACATACTAAGGCATGAAAGAATAGTGCGGAATATATTAGAAGCAGAAATAAGAAAAAAGAGAAGTAGAGGTAGACCTAGGTTAGACTATTGCACACAGATAGTGAAAGATGTAGGCTGTGAGAATATCAGGGAAATGTGTAGGCTAGCTCAGAATAGAAATTAATGGAGGTACGCGTCCAATCAGTTTCAAGATGAAAAAACTAATGACGAAGCAAAATAGCTGTACTTATACATGATGATTATTATAAGCAACTACAGGTATTGATTGTGCAAAATTCTTGAACAATGTTAATTGTGCGAAAGGATTTACTGGGAAACTATTAATTCGTTAAATGTCTGTTGGGGAATCTTGGCAACCACAGGCTGCTAAACCCCCTTCACATACCGAATTTTGGTGAAATAGGGCATATAATTAGAAGACAATAGAAGGGGAACCGAGCGGTATATAGGCTGTTGTGCAAATTTCAGGAAACTGTGTAGGTTAGTTCAGAATATCAATAAGTGGAGGTACGCGTTCAACCAGTTTCGAGACAGAAAACCTAATGACTAACAAATAAATCCACTTAAATCTGTTGATTATTACAAACAATTACAGGTGTGAGTTGTGAAATATTTTCAACAAATGTTGATTGTGCGAAAGGATATATTGGAAAAACTATTAATTCGGCAAATGTTTAAGTGCTGAAAACTTGGCAGTCACATGCTGTTTAGCCCCCTTCACATACGACTGAATATCGGGGAAATAGGGTATATAATTGTATAACAATAGAAGGGGACCAAATTGTATCTAATAAGAAAAAACAGCGCGTATGATCAAAGACAACAAACATAGAAATAAGAAGAAAATTGTTGAAAGCATATGTGTGGAGCACAGCACAGTACGTCTATGAAATAGGGGCAGCAGGAAAAGCAGACAGAAAGAGATACAAACTTTCTGGAATGTTGTGCTTCAAATGGATGATAGCATGAACAGACAAAGTTAATAAACAAATAGGTTTTAGAAATAGTAGGGGATTAAAGATATCTGTGGAAAACAAAAAAGGAGGAGAAATAAAAGGGCAGGATACGTTCTAAGTCATTTTTGGAGAATAGTACGGGATATATTACAAGTAGAGATAGGAAAAAAGAGGTAGACCTAGATCAGACTATCGCACGCAGATAGCGATGAATGCAGACTGTGAAAATTTCAGGGAAATGTGTAGGTTAGTTCAGAATAGAAAACAATCAGGGTACGCGTCTAATCAGTTCCAAGACTGAAGACCTAATGATGATGATGAACCAAATGTGGTTTGATGAATGAAAGCCAGAATTCAAATAGTGAAAAAACGTGAGGTAAAGGGTGTTGCCTAGTTTAAAAATATTACGGATTTCCAGTAACCAAAAACGGTAATTGAAGCATTCAAGTATCTGTTTTTTTATAACACTCAAACGTACACCAAACCCACTAGATTTCCAACATCTAAAACGCTTCCCATGTTTTTAAATTTTTTATCAAAAGTTTGGTGTAAGTTACTTCTCATTTATATCGTGTTTGAATAACTTTCATTAAACATCTACACCCTCTTAAATAGCCACCATAAAATTTATACAAATATTTTTAACTCCTTCTTGGGTAGAACTATGCGTTAGGCTAGTAATCAAATAAAGAAAAGTACATAATGATACCTGTTCAGGTGTAATTTATTTATTTATGTTGCTTTATGTTAATTACCAAACCATAAAACAAAAATGTGATAAAGTGTGTCATAAATCGATGTCAGGTTGTTGCGTAAGCGCATATTAATATTATTTCGTTTTGAAACGTCTTTCAAAATAAATTAATATGTAGTTGGAAAAATGGGTTAAATAGAAATAACCAATTCAGATCTTTTCACACAGTGGCGCACCAATTTGTAAAAGAAAACTTTTATAAACGCATTGGTGTAGGTTACATTAAAATGCCCTACTAAAACTTGTAAATTAAATAAAATCCTGTATAATGACAAGGAGGTGGAAGTAGAAACTTTTGATATATATTCATGTAAACATTTTTAAGACAATTAGTTATGTAAATATTATCATGGCGTAAGATTGTTAACCGCACGCTATAAAAAAAATAACGAGAGTATGGAAGCAGAAACTTGAATCATAAAAATATAAAATAAAATATTGTAAATATTTATGCAGAGGTATGTTTCCATTTTTATCAGAGTTAATATCAAATTTTTTTTAGCTATATTACTTGATGGCCAAAAATCGTTAAAAGGGAGTGGAGAATACCCAATTTTTATGTCGACTTTACGTGCTTTTGTTAGATTATACAATAATTTTTCAGCGCGAATAGAATACTGTCAAACCTTTTTTTATTGACAATTACCAGCAGATCTTTTACCATTACTAAATTATTAGACAACGAAATCATAAAATCTTTTACTTCAAAAAACACATAGTAAGCACACCTGAAGTTTATTTATTTGTTTTATTTGTTTTCGTATATGATTATAAGTTTATTTAAGGTCATTTAAGGTCGGAAAGGAGGAATACCTCATGTAAATATTACAAAAACCACAAAAACCAAACATTAAAACTCAAAAATGTACACAATTTATTAATTATAAAAATGCAAATACAAATCACTTTGTATAAAATCTATAACAAGCTACAATTAATTAAAAGAAGCTCATTCCTTAATAACTTCACTACATTCATTAAAATAAATGATTGCGTAAGCAATTCGATCTTCTTAAAAAATTTAAAAACATTCTTAAGCTCAAAAACAAATATAAATTTAACATATTCAAAGAAGAGCACCGTAAAATGATTTTTTTTCATCTAAACGCATTTGCGTAAAGAAGTTAATAAATACGTGCAATTTCAAACGTACATAAAATGCAATATTTAATAAATGAAATACGGATATAGAGGCGACGGTAATAAGTGCGATTTCAAACGTACATAAAATACCATTTGTTAATCAAGTCTTTCCGATGTACGTGCAATTTAGAACGTATATATTAGAGCATCCAAAATCCGACGTATTTCGGAAATGACTATAATTGAAACGCCTTCTGCACGTACGAACAACTGATAGCGTTCACTCAACCAATGAGAACGCGTGGAATATTCAAAAAGGCACTTGATTCTATAAAACTAACGGAGCAAATAAAGGAGCAGCATTCTATAAGCGCGTTATAATAAATATATATAGAATTTTGCCCTTAATATAATTGTAAGTCTAGAAATAGAAAATTTTGCAATTTTATTAATTTAGGGTACTAAGTAATTAACTCTCTGGTAAAAATACTAAGTCACTACTAAGTCATTAGTAAAGGAATTAAGAAACTAACTCACTGAATAATATTCTAAATTACGGAATAAACAACCCTAAGCTACTGAATAAACTACTTTAAATTACTAGACAACAATCAAGAGTGATTTCTCGGCTAGAAAACTACAACAAAAAAAACTACGAGGTCAGAACTATTTATCCAATTTATAGCATGTTGCATTTGTAATTTTAAATAATTTATGTATTTAGAAATGAGCCTAAAATATGTAGGTAAGAAAATACTGTGTGTAGAAGATCAACAAAATTTTGGTTACTACACAGAATTATGTTAAAAAAGGGGATATTTCTTTGAACGTTTAACGAAACTGTTTGTGGTAAGATACATTTTTCTGGCTTTAATTGCTTTTAAAAGTATAAAATCTCATAATCTTCGTAAAGAGTTAATTCGATACGAATATGTATTTTAATTTTGATTTAAAAGTTCTATAAAAAGTAAAAGATATTAAAAAGGGCGTAGATTTGTAAATTGTAATATAACAAAATTTTTATTTAGTACATTATACAATCTTTGGTGAATTTCGTTTGTCTTATTCAGGTGTATTGAGTTTTGGAGAGGAGTGAGTAAACACTCTTCGTTATCATATCGTCGTTTAACTCTGTGCGTGGTAAAACTGAGCTAGTCGAGGCATAAATTTAATTGAACTAATTTTAAATTATTTTAAAGGCACAGAGAGGCGGCGATCAGCAGGCAGTTGATCGTTGTACATCTGTCAAAGGGCGATATTATATATATATATATATATATATATATATTACTCATATTTAGACCAGGGTAGAAAATTAATTAATTACATAAAATAATTTTAATCACCGTGTATAAGGAATTTTATTAGATAATACGCTTTATTAAAACACCGTGGAGAATAAAAATTCATTCGTTTCAGTAAAAATAAGAGATTTAAATCATGTACAAGACGCTTTATATCAAAAGAAACAGTATTAACAAGCTCTACCTGTAATGTAATTATTCCGAGGAAAGAAACAAATGGAAATTACGTGCAAAATTTATATTAATTAACCCTATTTCAAGTAACCGGTATTAAACAAAACGTACAGATAATAATTGAATATTTAATTAGGATTCACTAAAAATTAAAGGGTATTATTTTTAATTGAAGTTAATTGAATCGTTAGTAACAGATAATATCTATAGAAACTTGTAAAAACCTAATAAAATACCATGTAATAAAGCTCTGAGAATTAATAATATGTTTGAACACCTGCGTAGTTTAAAAAAAAGCTCATTCGGCGAAAATTTTGTAGATAACAAATGATTTCAAAGAATCTTGGAGAAACCGGGGCTTAATATTCACGGGAAGGCGCGATACGGGGTTATTTAACCCAGATAGTCCACATGGACTAAAAATAATCGATAATAAAGAATATCAATTTGCACCAATACGAACAGGTTAGAAAAGGAAAGAGAAATGCGTCAAGCAAAGACACTATAGTAAAAGGCGGGATTTGAGCAACGTCGCGAGGGTCACGATTGGTTGAAAATAAGATGCAAATATGAGAGGTAGAAACAACAATTTCTGTACAAAACTAATTAGTTATTCTCGGACATGTTTGCGTGCCGTGTGAGAATTTCTGAGATTTTCAACTGGCGAGTGCAAAATTCGTAAAAACCGACGCGCGAGCGACGGAATGGGAACATAGCATGCGAAATTCTTTAGAACTGGCCGTTTTGGGGACTCGACCGACAGACGGGCTAACTTCTATATATACCCAGGGAATATGAACAAGCTCTCTTACATCCGCGACTTGATTCAATACATTAAACAGTGCATTTTAGTTTGATAGAATAATTTAAAGTTTGCTCGTATATTTTGGTGATTTAAAACAGTTTGTTATTTACGTGCTAACATGAATGTACTTTAGTGCACTTAGATACAAGGTAATAAAGTTAGTATCACTGTACTAATTAGTCAAAATTTACAACGACAAATGAATACCCATTAGTAGGCAGTTTTGGCGTATATTGGTGAAAGAAGTATGAATTTCTTTGTTATTTTTCGGGGGTGTTAATGATTAAATGGTTCATAAATGTGTCTGGATCCACAAAACAAGGGTCAGATATACACAGATGAGTTCCGGAAAAGCCCAGAAACTACTTTAAATAAATGGTGATGGAGAAAATTTTCAAAGCGTTGAGAATCAGAAGCTGTAAATATAACCCAGTTGGGATGGTGTGATTAACAAAAGGGACGATGTACATTGAAGCTACGACAGTAACCTTCAGGTAAATTATACTATTTTGTTTGACATTTTGGTGTGTGTTGAATAACTTTATAATTGATTTACGTTAAATGGACATTAGTGAAATTGTACTAACAGTAAAATTTTAATTTTAAGGTGATATTTGCTTGTTTAAGTAGAAAGGGGTATTTAGTATTGATGTTCTGGATTATGATGAAATTTTGGGTATGTCTTTGAGCTCAATTAGACGAACCTGGTTAATTAACGTAAAGGGTGGTAGATGCTCCTTTGTACTCAGACTCCGGTCTGCAATCTATTGTTATATTAATTAGTAGGCATCCTACAAGGACTTTAATTCTGGATGCACATTAAAATGATAAGAAAATTAATCTTGAAATTCTTTTAAAACTGAAGTTTATGCTGAGTTTTAATTTTGAAATTTTAATGTATTGTGAATATTGATGTAAATAGAGTTAACGTTGATGTTTGTGGTAGGAATGTGTTTGTTTTTTTTATGATTGAGGATGTAAGTTATCTAGAGGAGCAGCCGATGCGATTAACAGAAGAAAGTCAATGGACCAACACAGTTAAAGTAATGAATAGCTTTTCGTAGGATTCACAGCATTCTGGACATCTAATTCGTAGGGGCTCGATTCGAAAAAGCGGAGTACCTGGATTTTGGTGGTATCACAGCAAATTTGACGCCCAATCTGTGGGGCTCGAATGTTTTTTTTTAAGGGCCAGTTCCCGCATTCAAAGGAGCATTTCACAGCAAATTTGGCGACCCAAGAGTGAGGCTCGAGTTCCAAATAAAATTTTTGTGATTTTATTCCAGGAAACTGGCGATCTGAGAGAGAGAGTTTTTGTGTGTGTATAAATTTAAGAGTATTTTTGAGTGTGTGTGAGTGAGTAGAACGTATGCAGAGAAAGGAGTGGTTAAGGAGTCAAGGAGTGGAAATTGGAAGTGACGATAGTGCATTGTGTGAGAAAATTTCGAAAATGGAAGAAGCTGGAGGCAGTAGAGATCAGTCGAGGACGGAATCAGGGGATCAAGGAAATGAGTTAATGATGAGAATGTTAGAGGAAATGCGATTAGCGAGGAGGAATCCAACCAAAATTAGAGCAGATAAGCGGAAAATTGAACAAAATACTAAAGAATTTACAGAATTTAAAGATAGTCTTACCGTGAAACTGGGGGAAGTTGAAAATAGGGTAGATAAAAATGAGCGGGATATTACAGGTCTTCGACAGGAAATGGGACATTTAAGGTCAGAAGTACGCATTATTTGTGAAGAAGAGATTAATGTAAAAATGACTGAAGTGACGGACTCATGTAGGGATCAGTTAGGCAGGGTAGAACGCGAAGTTAGTAGTATCAAATACAACATGTCAAATTTAACGGGGGATGGTCCCAGATTTTCTACAGGTGGAGTATCATTGGACCAACACATGAAGTTTTATGGCGATAACAGGATAAATCCACAAATTTTTATTAATAGTGTAAGAAATCTAGTGGGAAATTTATTTGACGAACAGACTAAGCTGAATACAATAAAGGCTTTATTAAAGGACAATGCGGAAGCGTGGTACAATTTAGTAGGACAGGACATAGACACGTATCAGGACTTTGAAAACAAATTTTTAAAGCACTACTGGAGTGACCACAGACAAGACCAGGTACGAGACGACTTAATCACAGGGAAATTTAAGGGAGAATTTTCAGGAAGTAGGGAGCAATATGCTATACTTGCGTATAGCATAGCAAAGCAACTGAACCCACCACTGACGGACCGACAAATTATTAAGTATTTATCACGACACTTCGAGGTAGAAATAAGACAGCACGTAGCACTACAGAACATAGTGGACAGAGAAATGTTTCTAGAATACTTGCAGAGGTACGACGACGTAAGTAGTGGACGAACTCGGGATAACAGGGAAAGACAGATCAACACAGTTAGGTTTGACAATAGACGGGACAACTACGCTAGACGGGGGAATAGTTACGGATACCAGCGACAGAATTGGGAACAGAGACGACCATACGTTAGGAGTAATAGTTTAGGAAGGGGACCTGCACCGAGACCGGAACCTACCAGAATGAATAGTTCACCAGACATGAGCGGGACTGCTAATACAGACACGGAACGAGTGGAAACGCCTAGGACATACGCTGAGGTGACGGCTAGACCAGGACCAAGTAGGGAAAACAGACCTGGACAGGATTTTTAGAACGCGACAGACCACTAGATTTCAGTGTAAATGTATATGAACATCCACGTGAATTTTTCAAAATTGAGGAGGAAGTAGAGCCAGAAACTAAGGAAAATTTATGTTTGCCAATTATTAATTTAGAAATTTTTGAGAATAATGTAGAAGTATTACTTGATACAGGGGTAGAGGCGAGTTTAATATCGTAGGAATTCGTCAGCAAAATTAGGGTTAAGGTTTGTGATAGAATTATGCCTATAAAGCGTAGCCATTTAGTAGCTCCAAATTAAAAGAAGTTTGCTGTAGTAAATAGTGTTGTGGTGCTTAGGATAGATATAGGAGGTTTAAGCTGTGAACAGGAGTTTGTAATTGTACCTAGACTGAAGTTTCAGAGCATTTTAGGTGTTGACTGTATGATGAAGTTAGGGGTTTTGATAGATATGGAACGGAAGGTAATAAGGATTAATGATAGGGTAGTGCCATGGAAGGGCAGTTATGAAGTCACAGAGGATGATACGTGGTTGAGTATTAATGTAGTAGAGGTAGAAGATGATGAAGGTAAACAGATCAACACAATAAGATGTCCAGAGGATAGGAGAGTAGAGGTTCAAGCTTTAGTACAAGAAAATGCAGAATTAGTGGGGGTAGAAGCAACAGCAGCATATCAGGAGCAGGTGAAGGCAGAATTATTTTTGATGAGGTTAAGTGGCAAGTTTGTTTTTAATAAAGTAGATTTAAGGAATTCATTCTGGCGGATTCCATTACACAAGCATTCTAGAAGGTACATAGGATTTTCCATAGAGGGAAAAATCGATAATCTTAAAGTAGTATCGTTTGGTTTGTCGGCAGAAAAGAAAATAAGAATAAATGAGAAACAGACAAGTGTAGGGACTGAAGAAGAAGCAGTATTTAAGAGTCAGGATAATAGGGATGAGTTTATTGTATGTGAAATAATAGGGATGATAAGTATAGATATAGAAGGGGGAGAAATAGGGATGAAGAGTACTAGGATGGTGAGAAGAAAGACTTGGAGGGTCAAGAAGAGAGTTAGATTTAAATAACTTGATGAACAAAGAATAGAGATAGGTGAATTTTAGTATAGTTATATGAAATAAAGCTAGGTATAGGATAAATATGGGAGATAATTAGGAATAGGTTTAGGATGAGAATAAAGAGTAAATGTAGGAAGAAAATAAGATAGGTTAAGTATAGATATTTCATATAAGATTAGTTAAAAGTTAGGAATAGGATAGGTATATAGGATGTATATAGGATTAGATGGATAGATAGGATGAAGTTAGGGATAATTTCAGTTTATAGAATTAGGTGAGAGTTAGGAATAGGATAGGGATATAGGATAGGTGTAAATATTTTTTGGATTGGAGATAAAGTAGGTAAGTTAGATAGATAAGGGTAGAGAGAGATAGGCAATTTTTTTTGTAATTTTTTGTCTAAATGCTTTATATTTGCATTCAAATAAGTGGGATTATTTGTATTCAAATAGGGGGAAAATACTCATATTTAGACCAGGGTAGAAAATTAATGAATTACATAAAATAATTTTAATCACCGTGTATAAGGAATTTTATTAGATAATACGCTTTATTAAAACACCGTGGAGAATAAAAATTCATTCGTTTCAGTAAAAATAAGAGATTTAAATCATGTACAAGACGCTTTATATCAAAAGAAACAGTATTAACAAGCTCTACGTGTAATGTAATTATTCCGAGGAAAGAAACAAATGGAAATTACGTGCAAAATTTATATTAATTAACCCTATTTCAAGTAACCGGTATTAAACAAAACGTACAGATAATAATTGAATATTTAATTAGGATTCACTAAAAATTAAAGGGTATTATTTTTAATTGAAGTTAATTGAATCGTTAGTAACAGATAATATCTATAGAAACTTGTAAAAACCCAATAAAATACCATGTAATAAAGCTCTGAGAATTAATAGTATGTTTGAACACCTGCGTAGTTTAAAAAAAAGCTCATTCGGCGAAAATTTTGTAGATAACAAATGATTTTAAAGAATCTTGGAGAAACCGGGGCTTAATATTCACGGGAAGGCGCGATACGGGGTTATTTAACCCAGATAGTCCACATGGACTGAAAATAATCGATAATAAAGAATATCAATTTGCACCAATACGAACAGGTTAGAAAAGGAAAGAGAAAATGCGTCAAGCAAAGACACATATAGTAAAAGGCGGGATTTGAGCAACGTCACGAGGGTCACGATTGGTTGAAAATAAGATGCAAATATGAGAGGTAGAAACAACAATTTCTGTACAAAATTAATTAGTTATTCTCGGACATGTTTGCGTGCCGTGTGAGAATTTCTGAGATTTTCAACTGGCGAGTGCAAAATTCGTAAAAACCGACGCGCGAGCGACGGAATGGGAACATAGCATGCGAAATTCTTTAGAACTGGCCGTTTTGGGGACTCGACCGACAGACGGGCTAACTTCTATATATACCAGGGAATATGAACAAGCTCTCTTACATCCGCGACTTGATTCAATACGTTAAACAGTGCATTTTAGTTTGATAGAATAATTTAAAGTTTGCTCGTATATTTTGGTGATTTAAAACAGTTTGTTATTTACGTGCTAACATGAATGTACTTTAGTGCACTTAGATACAAGGTAATAAAGTTAGTATCACTGTACTAATTAGTCAAAATTTACAACGACAAATGAATACCCATTAGTAGGCAGTTTTGGCGTATATTGGTGAAAGAAGTATGAATTTCTTTGTTATTTTTCGGGGGTGTTAATGATTAAATGGTTCATAAATGTGTCTGGATCCACAAAACAAGGGTCAGATATACACAGATGAGTTCCGGAAAAGCCCAGAAACTACTTTAAATAAATGGTGATGGAGAAAATTTTCAAAGCGTTGAGAATCAGAAGCTGTAAATATAACCCAGTTGAGATGGTGTGATTAACAAAAGGGACGATGTACATTGAAGCTACGAGTGCAGTAACCTTCAGGTAAATTATACTATTTTGTTTGACATTTTGGTGTGTGTTGAATAACTTTATAATTGATTTACGTTAAATGGACATTAGTGAAATTGTACTAACAGTAAAATTTTAATTTTAAGGTGATATTTGCTTGTTTAAGTAGAAAGGGGTATTTAGTATTGATGTTCTGGATTATGATGAAATTTTGGGTATGTCTTTGAGCTCAATTAGACGAACCTGGTTAATTAACGTAAAGGGGTGGTAGATGCTCCCTTTGTACTCAGACTCCGGTCTGCATCTATTGTTATATTAATTAGTAGGCATCCTACAAGGACTTTAATTCTGGATGCACATTAAAATGATAAGAAAATTAATCTTGAAATTCTTTTTAAAACTGAAGTTTATGCTGAGTTTTAATTTTGAAATTTTAATGTATTGTGAATATTGATGTAAATAGAGTTAACGTTGATGTTTGTGGTAGGAATGTGTTTGTTTTTTTTTATGATTGAGGATGTAAGTTATCTAGAGGAGCAGCCGAGGCGATTAACAGAAGAAAGTCAATGGACCAACACAGTTAAAGTAATGAATAGCTTTTCGTAGGATTCACAGCATTCTGGACATCCAATTCGTAGGGGCTCGATTCAAAAAGCGGAGTACCTGGATTTTGGTGGTATCACAGCAAATTTGACGCCCAATCTGTGGGGCTCGAATGTTTTTTTTTTAAGGGCCAGTTCCCGCATTCAAAGGAGCATTTCACAGCAATATATATATCGATATGATAACGCCGCACGCCCATGTAATAAACGTCCAGTAGTTTTCTGCTGTCCGCCACCGCTCTGTGTTTTTCTAATATTCTAGTTTTGATTATGCCACAGCTAGATCAGTTTATTTCACACAGAGTGCATAACGTTACGATGATCAAATAATTTACCCCTTTTCACTCAAATTTTACCTGCTTAGAATGATAAAAAGAGTCAATCAATATTTCTATAATGAAAAGAAATAATATCTACACTTCACAGTTTTGTAATCTGACAAATAAATCCTTCAATCAATTAATATTATTTAGATTATTTATCCCTTTCTTTAATTTAAAGTCACCAAAAACGACGCTTTTACTGAAAAATTTAAAACGTTCAAGATCTTTTCCCGTTTTTACGTAAATTTCTACGTATTAAAAATATTTTTGTCGACTCCTTACAAAATAGAAAAATATAGTCAGTGTTTAAATTAAAATTTGAAATAATGATTCCTTATACTAATTAGCTCTGACCTGTAGTTTTCTTGGTGTGTCCTTTTCCTCTTTGGTCTGCTGCTACGTGTTGTGGATCAATACACCTTTATTATCTTCAATCGAGTTGCTTCGTTAAAGTAATGCTCTGCTTTGTGCTTCTTCACGTGAGTTTGAACCAATAATTTTATTCAGTATTGTTAATTTTTGTTACCAAAATTTACCTCGTGCTTTACTTGGATTTCCAGGTGCAACTTAAATTTCTCGGGTGCAACTTAGATGTTCCGGTTGCAACTAAGATCTCTCAACTTAAATTTGTCGAGTGCCACTCAGAGCCTTATATTATTATAAACATTTAACCTAAATTAAATAACAAATCTATACTCACGTTTTCAGCAAACGGCGAAAGTTTTTTCAAATATCTTTACTATAATTTGTTCTCAAATATTATATAACACCACTTTTCACAAATTTAAAAAATTTAATTTGAAATTTATTTCGACGCGTAAATTTTCGAGTAACAGTGATGCAGCTTCGACATGGTTCAAATTGAGACTGAGCCTCTTATCAAACTCTGGGCGTTATATAGCTTATGCTATCTAAATTTTATTGGTTTATCTGAAAGTCTCGTAGCCAACCATAAGTTGTTTTGCATATTCCTAGTAGTTTTACAAGTTTTAATTTTGATGAAACTATTCCGTGATTACATATTCTGCTCGTATTTCTATTATTTTACGATCTTTGACCGCTTGTTTTGTTATTATTACTGGAAATCTTAATTTACCTTGGTCTTTAATTTAGCTTATGGCTTTTGTTTGTGTAGATAAAGCTTTTGGGGAATTGAAAAATAAACTGATGTAACATGAATGATGTAAATCAACATGTCTCTGTTTATGTCTTGTATTTAAAAATTATTTTGAAATGTGCGTTTCTTATCAAAGCGTTTTACTATATTCTTCCTTTATGGCATGCTTAATTGCGTGATGATTTACCATGTTTTATCTTATTCCATGCGTATCTATTTGTTTATAAACTTATGAACGCTTCTTGAAGTAGTTTAATTGCATCTCCTTGCCGAATATGTGTTCTATTATTAAAAGACATGCTTACTGGCATTGATTAAAGTTAATTGCGGTCCTTATACAGGGTGTTAAATGTTTGCTCTCTGCATAATTTGCGAATTATTTATTATTCATGCTAAATAAATGCAGTTTTCTAATTCCTATTGCTATTTACATTTACTACGCGACCCTTACGACTCAATACACCCCTAAATAACCCCCTATCATAGCAATATATATATATATATATATATATATATATATTATTATATTCACCACCCCTCTACTTTTTGTGTGTTTCACCTATATTATACCCTTTATTTTATACTTTTGTAAAATGTGCACACCTAATGCACGCCCCTTGTACTTGCACCGCTTGGTTGGTTCTTTTATAAACTATTTAATGTAATGCCTCGACTATTTAAAACTCTTAATCTCAGGTTATTCAACTGCTTATAGTGGGTTTCCGTTATAAGTAGTTGTGTTAAGTCCAACCAACGTGCACCCTTTCGTTTTACTACTAAAATTGCTACTCTACTTTAGTATATGCCAAAATTTCTAATAATATCAAAGTTACTATGTGCCAAATTAAATTACAACCAAATTTTATATGACTAAATTTTGACGTATTAAAAATATGATTTTAAAACTCACCTGGTCTATACTCCGTCGATGCCTTGCTGAATCCTGGCACAAAATCCTAATTACCGTATACGTCTTCACGATGATGCTGTTGAATTTCCGTGCTGCTTCCAGGTGTCCTCGACTATTTACTGTTCCCCAATATCTGAAATGATTAACCCAAATTTAGAATTTAGAAAAAACTAGTGCTATAACTTCCCTCTGTACTAATCTCCACTTCAAATCCTTGTTTCCGCTCAATGCTTCTGCTGCCTTTAACCCGCTCCAATATCCAACTCGCATCTTTGTTTCCGCTCAATGCTCCTGCTGCCTTTAAACCGCTCCAATATCCAACTCGTATCTGTGTTTCCGCTCAATGCTCCTGCTGCCTTTAACCCGCTCCAATATCCAACTCGTATCTGTGTTTCCGCTCAATACTCCTGCTGCCTTTAACCCGCTCTAATATCCAACTCCTAATCTGTATAACCACTCTCGCTGACCCGCTACCTTTAAGACCACTTTCCAAATCCAATTTCTAATCGTCGCACAATCACTAATATTCCCTTTATACTTCCGCTTGTTTCTTTACCACTTTTCAATTAAACTCATTTTTAAAAATGATTACTTTTATTTTCTTTTTCAAAATATTTGAATACAAATTAGCACCGTTCTGAAAACACGTCTATTACAAAATTTGTTCGAAAAATAATCACTTTGTTTACTCTCTAAGGCGACCATGTTAATTCTCTACTAGCCTACTACATCTTAAAGTTCATCACAAATAGTCAAGTCCGTGTCGCACATACCAAAGTTCATGTCTTTTATACAGTTTCATAATCACATTAAATTCTAATATATGTCCTAAATCTTTACATTCAACCAATCACATTTTACGATGTTTTAACTATTAATTTTGGGTTTACAAATATTGTCCAAAAGTTGATTCTATAGAAAATGAAACCAAAATAAATTATACTTGACCCTGGATGCATGTTGATAGTGAACATTCATAGACGCATCCGGCTTTTGGACGGCAAATGTACTTTCAAAGGCTTTTAAAAATTCAACTCGGTATAAACCCTTGAGCATTTCACATCTTACTACGCCACTTAGTCATTTTAAAATTGCCTTTTGGCACTTAATTTCAACTACTATATTTGCATGGTATTTTAGTATACATAAAATACGGCAAACATATATTTTTAGGTTTATGTGATCAAATATGTGGATTATTTTTGTTTGGCATATACTACCTGGTACTAACCAACCCTTATAACTCTTATAGCTCCCTTAGACATTATAATATATATGATTGCAGTGAACATTCCTGCTATATTGGTTAAAATAAAATTGCATTTTGTTGCGTTGCTCAAATAGTATGTATTCAACTGTTCTAGTAGATTATTCAGATCATTAGAAAGGGTAACTAAATTACAATGTTTCACGTAAAGTTGGTTGACTAACTACATTTTCAAAAGAACGCATGTTCCATACAGAACAACTAAAAACACCACAAAGCGTGTTTCTTTGATTTACAATATTTTGTTAACGGGCTACTTTTAAGCAAAACTCTATATGAAAGTTTTTTTTTTAGCTAGAAGTCCAGTATTTTCACATATGACTGCAACCCTAAATGGCATCACAACTATAAGATCACGTTCAATTGAAGAGGTTTTAGCCAAAGAGTTCGATTTACATCAGGTGAAGAAATAATTTGTTTTAAGTATAACTAAACTTGCTTTTAGGATACCCATACTGCTGTTTGGTACTTAACACTAGCGTGTACGTCATCTTTTGGTTTATGGATGGATATTATCAGCGTTATTTTTATCGCATGCGTAATTGCTGGTTTTATTCTTATATTCGTTTGTAAGTAAAGTATTAAACTAACCCAACCATTACTAAAGAAGAATATTTGACAGATGGAGGAATCGATGGAAGTTTAGTAGGTCTCGCAATATCGCAATCTATGATTTTAACAGGAATGGTGCAGTTTGGAATAAAACAAGTGGCAGACGTTGTAAGTCAAATGACTGGTGTTGAGAGAGTATTGGAATATTCTAAATTGGAAAAAGAGGGAGCGGAAGGTTCTAAAAAATGTAAGTATAACAGATTAAATAGAACGAATATTTGTAAAGGGATATATAATTAATACCTAGCTTTAAAACATTACATTAAAAAGTCTAAATCATTCGAACAAAATAAAATATCTCAATAGGTTAATGTAAATCTTTTCCAAGGTTGTGTTGATCGTAACAAATAGGTTTAAATGATTACTACACCATCATGAAGAATAGTTAGAGTAAAACTGAAGATATGGGCAACACTCTACAAGTAAAGGAAGTGATTTTAAAACTTAGGACAAAATTCAAGACTTAAAAGGAGAATATAATTTAGAAAGGGCCATATTCACAAGTAAATAGAAAGTGGGCCCAAGCCTGCCAAACCCGAGACCCATGCCATTAGATAGATCTCGACGAAGGAAACAAAAGTGCTGCTGCGCACATTTTCAGATTTCGTGTTCCAAGGGCACTTTCGAAATTCACACTTGCCATATTATAAGTATCAGTCTTATGGCATTTTTTTTTGAAAATAATAAGAATTCAATAAGTATATTGCGGAATAAGATATGGAATGCAGGCCTGATCATTTTGCGTCAACTTGTTTGCAGATATCTCCTTACGGCGGCGGTGGGGGTGTCCTGGGAGTGTGCGCGACACCAACTTGACGAACATTTTTTTCTCAAAGTACTCGATATAAAATCGTCGTCTGATTTTTCTACCAAGGCACCTGCATTAAACTCACTATCTTATGGCGCGCTGTTGATCGTATATGTCAGGCCATCAACTGTGTTTCATCAGATTCTAATAAGGGACTTTTTTGGTGATTTTTGTTATGGAGGTTTGCGCGCTGTCTGGGGCTGGTCAAACTGGATTTGATACACTCCGTTCAACAGGGTTTATTATTTCGAGACAAATACATTTCTCAGGGTACCGTGGTTACGATTAGTACTAATAATTCTCCATGTAGTTTTCAAATGTTGTATTCTTTCAATCGGGTCAAATGACTTTATTTTTGACATTCATCTCTCATTTCATTCGCCCTATTGCGAAATGATCCCTATTCGTCTCTCGGGTTTACGTGTAACTATTGTGTTTTCGTAGCAATGTGCATACAAAGAATAAGCACGAAAAAACCGATAAAAACCTGCTTAAATATCTCGAAATGCTTATCTCCTTTCCTTCTACTTATGTCCTTTCTATATGCTAATTAGGGCGATAACGCATGAGTCCACAATGCGCTTTGAAATATTGATGCGATAAGTAATGGGAATATATTGTACATGCTTTCAAGCTATCCTTCGCACGGAGTCAATCAGTTAATGAAAAGTTTGAAAGTAAATACGTTATTATTTACCAGCTTAGCTAAATCATAATAAACACTGAATCACTTTCCCCTTGTATTGTTTTAACAAATTAACTTTAAAGAATTGTCTACGGTTAATTATATCGTTTCCGTCTTATTACGACTTTTTGGTTTAACGTAAAATTAATAATTCATAGTTGCTTCCGAATTGTTTGAAGAATATTTGATTAAAAAATATGGTGATAAAACAGTGCGTAGCGTGTCAAAAATTCATTAGGGTTGAGACTCAAAACTATAATTTGCGACACGAAACTGGTTTGTGGAATAACTTTGTGAAACAGAATCCCGGAAGTGCCAACGGTCACATTGATGGAGAAGAATACCTTTGTCGAAACTGCTATATCCTGTATTCAACAGTTTCTAGGTCAAATCCAGCTGTGCAGCAGCATCGTCAGAATATGCTGCCTATCCAAAACAAACCAGTTGCTCATTCTTCAGGTAATCCACCGCCGGAATCCCAACAACCTTTCAACAACTAACTACCAAGCTGCGGAAACTCCTCCTGTCATGAATCCACAAAACGTTATTTCCCAAGCCATTATCACGGAAACTGTACTCGTTGTGCCAGTGTCAGAGCGCTGTTGCTGTGTTTGTGGCGGAAGTGGACGGTGTAGAATTTCAAAAATAATTCGAAGTCAATGTGGAAGAAGAGAGGAAACTGGAACCTTGGTTTCCGTATGCTGCGATTCTTCTACCATCTCGTCCTTCTCCATTTCAAGAAACCGAGCTAGAGGTAGGCCTAACTGGCAGCGTTAGCAGCAATCAGTTTATTGAAAGGCCTTGATTATTACTATTACGACTAGGAATAACAAGGTAGCCTTAACAATCAATTAAAAGACTTGAAAGACGATTGAAAGACAAACCTATCAAAATGATGAAAAACATCTGAGGTAGATGGAATAATTAGATAAAGATTCCTAATCAAATAGTGTAATAAAACACCGATTACAACGTGAGTTAAGGTTCGTGGCTGGGAGCGGTCCTTTTTAAAAAACCATTTCCAACTTCTTAACAATTTGTTTTATTATACAGAAATTAATAATGAAATTTTACAAAGCTTGAATTGAAATTATTCTAAGTCCGAAATACATTAATTAATTTGTACAAAAAATGAGTAATCTAACGAACTGCAATGTTAAAGCTGAACGATGGATTGACTGTCGTCGACTGGGGCTCCCGGGCCTTTTATAATATCCCTACCCCCTCACATGGCTGTGGGAACTTGCAGATCTCATCTCTGCTTACACTTAATTCTATTCATAAAAACATTGTTGCGATCTTAATTCTAAGTAATTTGGTACGTGACCGTCTGCCACCGCCTGTGACCTGACATCTGCAGTGTCACTATCGTCTGTGCTACAAAGTAGCGTTTCCATTCCCATGAACGTTAATAAACTGTATAAAATTGTCCTTGATTTACTTTGTTGCACTTCACTTAGCGCATTTCTAATATTTCTAATAATTTCCTAATTATACTTTCTTTACATATATATCAATTGGGGGACTACATAACTCGCGTATAACCAAAAACACCAAAAATGCCGCTTATTAGATTCCGATGAAAATAGTTGATGGCATGACATATAGGGCCCACAATACGCCACAAGATAGTGAGTTTAATGCAGGTGCCTTGGTAGAAAAGTCAGAAGACGATTTTATATCGAGTCCTTTGATAAAAAAAGTTCGTCAAGTTGGTGTCGCGCACACTACCGGGACACCTCTACCGCCGCCGTAAGCAGATATCCTCAAACAAGTTGACACAAACTGATCAGGCCTGCATTCCATATCTTATTCCGCAATATACTTATCGAATTCTTATTATTTTCAAAAAAAAATGCCATAAGACTGGTACTCGTAATATGGCAAGTGTGAATTTTGAAGACGCGAAAGTGCCCTTGGAACACGAAATCTGAAGATGTGCACAGTAGTACTTTTGTTTCAGTCGTCGAGATCTATCTAATGGCATGGGTCTCGGTTTCGGCAGGCTTGGGCCCACTTTGTATTTACTTATGAATATGGCGCTTTAAGTTTATAATGCAAATGCTTACTCTGCTTCACCTGCTTATCATGTAAAAAAACAACAAATACTTCAAATAGGTGTGGAAAACCAGTTATGACATATGTGTGGTCCTTACACATCTGATATAATATACATCCAGTCAAAGTGAATAAATTATGCTTGAATATGCTAGCGTGAAATAATTTCTTACAATAGAGGCCAAAAGACTAAAAGTAATTGAAGAACAAACAGTTGTGTGATGGAGCTGCATCACTTTATCCTTTACGTAATGTTTTGATCAAAAGCTTTACCTGGTAATGTCATATTGATTTATTCCGCCTCTATACCTTTTGTTAAAACGATGTACATTTTAATACCAGCCAGGGAACCTAATAAACATTATTTTACCATAGAATTGTATCTCAGCTCAAACCTGTTCAAATGATAATTTTTTAAATAGTTATGGTCCCTGGAAATATCTGCAAGTAAAAATACATAGTTTTTAAGTACAAATGTGATTACTTTTATAACGTTTTACACCGAAACAACTGGAAACAACGGGATTCGAACCCGAGACCTTGGATTTAGTAGTCACACACATACCACTACGCCACGAAGCCACTCAGGTACGAATACTGAAAGATACATTTTTTGTTTACATATATTGAAACTTAATATTGTACAAAAAATATTTTTTAGTTTTTGGAAATTCTAAACATTTTAACTTTTTGTTTACGATGCGTGATAAGACATGATTTGGTTTTATGTTATGGATTCCAATTTTTCCTTGTTTCAACACAACTCTTTTATAAATAAATATACGAACTGTTTCTAGAAGCGAACCTCAAGTAGAAATCTGGCACTCTATGATTATCACGTAGAGGTTCTATTACTGTCAGTAAAATCCTAGCCCTGAAAGAAATGATAAAACAATTGTGCACGATAGTTTAGGAGTGAAAAGAATAAATGCGCAACCAATTTCCCGATTGTTAAGGTTTCACCAATATTTGACTGTATCGAAAAGTAACAGAAACGTTGTAAACATTTTTGGTCATCATCAGTAGTAAACTAAAAAATAAAACGCATTAAAAATTAATAGTTGTTTAAGAAATCTTTCTGAGGATATTCTCCTCAACACGTAGGCTGAAGTGCTTTAGTTTTTTAACAATATTTTTTGTGGTAAAGGGGTATTATTTATTTTAATTTGTATCGTGCCTATGTGTTCTAATTTATTATTATCAAGCATGACATCCTGGTCTTCTGAACTTAACAAGTATCGTAGTTGAACTCTTAGAATCAGTTTTATTAGAGCGGATTTTTAAAAAGTTGTAATAAGTTCAAAGTTTTATCAAATTTTATCAATGTAAAAGTTAGCAGTAATTGTAAGCACGGTAATGCAATAATCAATTTTGCTAAGGTTAAAAGGTTAAATTTAGAAATCAATTATCTGTATTGTATGCTACATACCTAGATGTAGCCAGAAGAAAAGTAAATGCAAGGCCATCTACCAACCGCGGAGAGTGGAGGGGATTCGCCTACATATCAAAAAAACAAAAAGAAATAAAGTACATCGCCCACGATTATCTATTAACACTTAAAAATAAATAAAGGATTCTGTACAAACAAGCAAAAAGAAAATAAATTAAATACATTAGATACAAAGTGCGCATTTCGTATTTATACCAAATAAAATTAATTAGTAACAAATAAAAACTGCGAGCTTTTATCAAGTGTTTTTAAAATTTTATGTAATACTTTTTATAAAATAATTAATTAGTAGGAAAGAATTAACGTGTGAAAGCTTTTATCGAACATTTTTAAAATTTCACCTAATATTTTTTGTAAAATAACTAATTAGTAAAGCGAATAAACGTGTGCGTTCTTTTGACACGCATCTTTAAAAATAATACATCGCACCTGTAGAGCGATAGTATCGATTAGCGGCTACAAACAATAGTTCTACGATATAACGTTTCTACACCAAACGTTGATACGGAATATGCCACTGACACACACAAAAGAAAACGAGTTGCATACTTGTAGGGGTCCAGATACTTAGCTCGCAATCCGTCGGGGGTGAGTCAGCATAGAAATGCCATGGTGATCAGCATACATTTACTCTGCTACCATAATTGCAGCAGCAGTCTACGGACAAAAGTAGTTCGTCTACAGACAAAAGCAGTTGTTCTACATAAAGAAAGAACCTATTTGGCCTCTAGCTAAAAAAAACTAAAAAGAGAATCTGATTAGAATGGGTACGCGCGGGGAAACTCACCAAATACACGCAAGACATCTCCTAGTTGTCTAACAGAAACACGTGCATCGTTTTTGAAATACGGTGATGAATAAATGTAGACCATATTTCGACGTACAAGCTGTAGAATCACATTCAACAATGATTCAAACAACACGGAGACAAACTGCAAATCCTAGCTTATCAAAACGCAGTAAAACTGGAAAACCCGGCTTATATCGGATAGTGCGCGACCTTATTTCAACAAGTCGTTACATTGGAACAATAGAGAAAACCATTATACGGCGGTCGTAAAGTATACCAAGATAACGGGTACCTACAAGCAGGATACAACTATTTATTTTATCGAATAAATTTTCGTTGTAATAGAAAAAGGGATTTGAGTGAAGGAATTTATTCGAGAGCGTGTTTCTTATTAATTATGTTGAAAATCAACGTAACAAACGTAGTAGTTTTTAACTGGAAATGTACAAATTACACCTAGCTTTAACCTACAATTTTTCCGAGTCCAGTTGTCAGGAATGGAATAATTTCCAAAAACATTCTTTAGAGGTTAACAATCATAAATTGTTAATTAGGATTGACAGTCAAAATGCCAAACTAGAAAAACTACTAAAGATCCACAATAAACACCTAAAACAATTGGAAATTGCTGCACCTCCAATAGATTCAATAGTGGTTAATGAGTCGTCAAAAATCTTTAATAATGAAGAAAGCTTAAAATTTGGATTAGAACATAACGAAGATCCTTTTAGAAAATATAATTGTAGAAATTGAGAGCTCTATTTGAGGGTTGGACGACGAATCAAAAAATTTCATTAGGAACGCACGTAAAATCCTTCGGATAGCTTGCGTTCCTCCGCAAGAAAAGTCTCAGAACAGGCAGGAAAAGAGCTTTTGATTATTAACCATAGAAAGCTAACACACGTATCTTTTACATGGAGATCCTGTTTAACAAGATGTTACATTTATATTTTTGAGGGTCGGACGTTGTCGTCATAGCATTGTTTTCTCCACTATTTCTGTATCATAAAAGATGTGCAATTACTTCAGTTCTCAGTTCGCACTTGGGGTGTTAGTGGCGTGTACTTGAACGCTGCAAGTAAAATCTACGTATGATTATCGTTTATGTATAAAAATGGTGTTTCATGTTTGATGTGGTTTTATATATTGTTAGTGTGTAAAATGTTTGCAAAAAGAATTTTGGCGGCAAAAAGTGTTCCGACAGATAAGGACTTAGAGGTTATTGCAAATGCTAGTGATTTCAGTTATATTGGTGATATTATAGACAATGTCCGATAGTGACGATGCTACAAACCAATTTTATATGCCGAATCAACTCAACGACGATAATTATAATGAAGAATTGAGAAAAATTTCCAAGTCTATACGTAAGACAATTGCAATTATAACTAAAGAGTGTCACAATCAACGTAAAAAATTGTTTAAATCCCAACCATCACAAACTGTCACCGACAACGACTTCATCGCAGTTGAAGAGGCCGAGGATAACGAAATAAAATTCAAAAGACCTATATCCAGGGGCAAGAATGGATATATTTGGCACACTTCTCCGGTAGTTGCTATACGTGGTAAAACTCAGTCAAGAAACGTCGTTTATATTCGACCACGGCAGTTGAAAATGAAGCTACAGAGCCAATAGATACATACAATGTGTTTTTCATCAAAGATATTTTGAATGAGGTGTTCATACGTACCAACGAACGCACTACTGGGTTTATTATTCTTATATTCTGCCCTGAAAGATAACCACCTTTCAATTGATATGTTGTTCGAATATACCTATTCTGCAAAGAGATACAGAGCAACAATAAGCTAAGAAAGATTCAAGTTTTTAATTAATTCCTTAAAATTTGATGATGCTTCGACCATAGGGGAATGCAGAAACAACAACGCTTTTGCTCCTATTTCTAGTATCTGAAATATATTTATAGAAAATTGTGTCAAAAGCTACAAACCAGGTGCTTACATTACTATTGACGAACAACTCGCATGTATATACCTAGGAAATTAAACAAATATGTAATTAAACTTGTAATGCTTTGTGACGTTAGTACAAAATATGTAATAAATGGAAGACTATACCTTGGTAAACCGACAAACACCAATGCTGCTCCATTATCCATCTATTATGTTCAAGAACTAACGGTATCTGTGCATAGAAGTAACCGAAATATTACCATAAACAATTGGTTTACCGCTATCCTCCTGGCAATTACATTACTAGGCAGCTACAATATAACAATAATTGGAACAGTGCGTAAGAATAAACCAGAAATACCTCCTGACTTATTGGAAAATAAATCTAGGACATGTGGTACATTTATGTTTGTATTTGACGATAAGATGACGCTAGTGTCTTATAAACCAAAACGTAATAAAGTAGTGATTTTACTGTCCACTATGCATTATACGGATGCAATTAGACAAGAAACTGGAAAACCAGAAATAATACACGCATACAACTCTACAAAAGGAGCTGTTGACACCTTTAATCAGGTGTCCCAAAATCTATGTTGTAACAGCATGACTGGAAGATTGACTCTTGCATATTCTACAATATGTTGAATATAATATCCGTGAATGCGTATATTGTATATCATCATAATGTAACTAAAAATGGGTCTAACCCATTATTCAGATTGCAGTTTGTGCTCAAACTACACGAGCACTTGACTGAACCATGGCAGCGAGAAAGACTTCAAAATGTGTCAACTGTCCCCCGAACATTGAGAGAAAACATATCGGAAATTTTACTAGTGAGGCAATTTGATACTACAGATCAACCAACTACCCAAGGAAAAGGAAAAAGAAGTTACTGCAGTCTATGCCTCTCGGCAAAAAAAAACGAATGATTACTACCTACTGTTACAAGTGATATGTATGAACTGTGTCAAAAAAATTATTAATTTATTTTCGTACATAACATGGTAATAACAAAGATAGAATAAATAAAAAAATGTTGGAATTCTTAATTTCCTAGAACTATTTTAACAAATATTGTGTGTACGTAAAATTTACGTATAGTTAGCTGTAATGTACTATCAACAAGCGATAGCTTTCTAGGGTTAAAAAATTACGACATAAAGATTGCTTTTATTTAAAAGTGGTCAAGGGTAATATGCTGGTCATTCTAGACAAACAGGACTATGTTGATAGAGTAGAAACTTTGATATCTATGGATACTTATAGACCAATAGTCGCAAAGAAGGAATTGAGATTTCTTTACATAGAATGGTAAAAACCACAGTCTGTTTTGAAGGAATGCTCAGATCTAATTTCACCCACATTAAATTTAAAATTTCAAAAATGTGTTCCTTGCCTAAAATTCACAAGAAAGATAAATCGATGAGACCAATTGTTTCAGGTATTAACTCACCAAATTAATGCATTCATTCATGTCAAAACTATTTTATTCCTACAGCGTAAATGATAATTTATAAAACATACAGGACCGAATTTAGGAAACCTAAGGAATTCCTTCTCTTCTATACAAAATCCAATAGATTCCAATAGATATAATATATGAAATATGGAGATCCAATAAATGAAAGAGCATGTTACGAGCCAATTCACTTGACACATGGTTGACTTCGAAATATTGGAATCATGAAATTTTGAATTATGATAGCCTATTCACTATAGGTATTGATGCTTTTGAAACAAACTAATATTTTCAACTGCTATTATTGGTTGATTTCTGCTGCGCATACAGACCCGAGTAGCACTACACTTGTTATATATTTGATGACTCTATAAAACACTTTAAATTATGTGCTCACAGGACTCAGTTTTCATTAAAGTTAAGCGTTTAAAATATAATTATTTAAAGATTGTTCTAAAAATGTTCCTTCCATATTTCTGGACGCCATAATTATGAGAAAATTAGTTAATAGGTAGTTTTGTTTCAGGTGTAACACCACCCAAAAATTGGCCAAGCGAAGGCAATATCAAGTTTGTAAAGCTTTCTCTACGTTACTCAATAACGGAGCCATATGTTTTGAATAATCTTAACTTCACTGTTAATGCAGGAGAAAAAGTATGTATTAAGAATTTGTAAATAGATTTTTACAAAATTTAATCTAGGTTGGAATAGTAGGACGAACGGGAGCTGGGAAATCATCTCTCATTGCAGCCCTCTTTCGGTTGGCACCATTAGATGGCAGTATACTAATTGATAATATCGATACAAATACAATTAATTTATTTGATCTAAGAAAAAAGATTGCCATCATTCCTCAAGAACCAGTTCTGTTTTCTGCTAGCCTTCGATACAATTTAGACCCTTTCAAAGAATTCAACGATAAGGATCTATGGAGTGCACTAGAAGAGGTAAATATACAAGAATACTATAATAAATTATTCTCTGAAATATATGTCATGAGAATTCAAGCCTATATTACACAAGAAAAAACGTTATATAGTATAAAGTTATGTAAAATTGTTGGTTTTCATGTCGTATTAACATCTTAGGTTTCTACTTTTTACAGAATTTGTTTCTATTACTAAATTAGTCTTTTTCAAATGTATATAAAAGGTTGGGGAAAAAGAAATCCATTATTTGTACGTGAACTTCAAGACTTTATTTAACATGTTTCGGATTTTCCGATTTGGATCAAATATGCACCGTTTTGTTCTATAATTTGTTGCCATTTTAACGGTAGCTTTATAACGCCTCTCTAATAGAAGTCTTGGTCCTTATTGGTGAAAAACTCTAGCAATCGATTATCACAATTTTCTCTCGATGACAATTTCTTATCACTCAGGAAGTTTTGCAATGCTAGAAAAAGGTGGTAATCGCTTGGTGCCAGGTCCGGACTATATGGTGGATGCATTAAAACCTCCAATCAAGTTCGCGGAGTTTCTGGCGAGTTACTACAGACGCGTGTGACCTGGCGTTGTCCTAATGGAACACAACACCTCTTCTGTTGGCCAATTCTGGACGTTTCTGGCCAATCGCTAGCTTCAAACATTCCAGTTGTTGACAGTACAGATCCGAATTTGGTGTGTGGCCATATGCAAGCAACTTACCAAATGCACAGCAGAACCTTTCTGGCCGTTAGTCCTGGTTTGGCCGCTGATTGAGCTACTTCACCGCGCTTTGACCACGATCGTTTTCGTTGTCGTATGTGACCCATTTCTCCTCTCTAGTGACCATCCGTTTAAGAAATGGGTCGATTTCATTCCATTTGGCCAAGGCTTTGCAGATGGAAATTCTGTCCATCATGTGTTTTGGTGTTAATTGGTGTGGCATCCAAACATCGAGCTTCTTTTTGAATTTAGCTTTGTGCAAATACTTTAAAACTGTTTGATGGTAGATCTTTAGCTCGTGGACGATGCTACGACTAATAACTTGCCGGTCAACTTCGATTATTTCTGTGATTTTATCGACATTTGTGACGACGGGCCTGCCTGTGCGAGGTGCATCTTTAACATCAAACATACCTGAACGGAATTGACGAAACTAAAATTGCACATCATTAGTTGTTACAGTATCGAGACCATAAACACCATTCACAATTTCAGCCGCCAGGTTTGCATTTTCGCGTTTATCAAAGAAAAACTGTAAAATGTACCGAATTTTCTCTTTGTTGACTTCCATTTTTAACACCATATAACTCACAACTGAATAAACAAAAAAAAAAGCAAAAAATTTTTTTTAGTGTGAAATGTCATCCTGACAACGAGCATAAATCTGAAATTGTTTGATCGATACTTTACGAGATATCGATCACTACAGCCATCTACCAGAAAATACTGGATTTCTTTTTCCCCAACCTTATATTTTTAAGGAGAATTCGGAGAACACATTACTTAGTGTAATATTGTTACCCAGTAATTTTGTTGCGTGATCTAATTTGTTTTGTGTATATTTTATGTTTGTTACGGGTAAAATGAGCGTTAAGTGAATAAATTTTGACTTTTCCTTAAGGCGCGGAGACTCCGTAACAATATAAGGGTACGTAGGCTAACTGCAGTGGTGCGACAGTGAGTTCATATGGAAAAATTATGAAAAAAAATAGAAAAATTTGAAATAAAAATCATTAGTAAAGAAATAAATAAAATGGTTTAATACAAAAAACTATGTCACTTTAGCACTTACTCTGAAAAGCTTCTTTTCTATCATAATTGAGTGGTGTCAAACTGTCTGTTACAACAATCCCTTTGATGTTATCCCTATACGGAAGATGGTTTTTCCACTTTGCTTCAGTTTCCTATATTTTATCATCTTATATTTACTTTTCTCGAAACTACTTTAAAAATACTTATTAATTCTGACATAATTAAAGAAATTTCTCAAAATAAAATACCTCTTCCAAATAAGACTACCATACTGGAGCAGCTGGATGTCCTTTACAATAACCTAAATATTAACCAAGTTCTTAAATAAATTCAATTTAAACTTAAACTCTATTAACATTAAATACTTTCAATACACAAATCGATATACTTAAAAAATGCATTTCCTTAAACTCCTCTGGCCAGGTATTGCTAAAAAAAAATATTATAAAAAAACCTTAAATGCAACCGAGCAACAAAGTTTTCGCTACTCATTTATAAATCTCAATCTCTGGAAACATCGTTCATAACCAACATGGAAAACAATTAAATACCAGCGTTTTCATTACATCTTTCATTAACCATTCCAAATAGTGACGTTCTATACTTTAACTAATACTAAATTTCACTAATAAAACTTTCACGTTAAAATCAATATACACAATTCCGTCGCCAATTAGTCCAACCAAATAATTATTTTCAGTTGATTAATTTCTAATTATGTAAATAGAAACAATAGACATTTTCATTTCACAAATGCATACTTAATAATTCTAAACATAAAGGATCATAATTTTAGACCATCCATTAAACCAATGTCTTTCTTGCAACTATTTCTTGGATTATCCATTGCCAGAAGCTCCCTAACACACTACAAAATTCTAATTTAGTAGAGGGGCGAACTTCTTAGACCCTAACCCTTTTTCTAAACTCACGACATTATATCCACTCTGCATCTGCCTACATAATTCACTTTCATGTCGAGCTCCGCAGATTTCCCTGCGGAAATGCAATCAAATTCTTCTTGGTGCTCCGTATTTTCAGATTTATTTTTAACTCGTCTTTACAACACCTTTAACTAGGCGGACCTGTCCACCTTTACGACTTCGTATGACTACAGTTTCAATGTTTTTGAATTTTTGCTTGCCGAATAATTAATTCCGATTCTCCGTCGAATGTCTAACTACGGTATTTTTTCCCACTTTATTTTATGTTGTTGGAAGTTTTTGTCATAGTCCAGTCTTCTTATTTAAATTATTAAATGATTACCCAGGAAAGTACTTGTCGTATCACAATAATTTACTTAGGCTAATATTCGTGTTTCCTTGTTTAGAGCAATATAGATTGTAATGTATTGAAATGATTAAATTGTATTTGCAATCCGACATGTGCCGTTGATCGTGTTAAACCTGTTTTGAATGTTAATTGTTAAGAGTTCTCATGGTTTTCTAGTCCCGAGATTTTTTTGCTCCTTTGGTAATTATACAGTTACCTGTAACAGTAACAACAATTGTCTGCTTTCTCTAAAAATGTAGCCTGGTCACCTGTTCTGGCTAACTACTTCTCTTCTCTTCTCTCTCACTCTCTCGCGCTCTCTCTTTCTTTCTCTCTTCTGTTTTCTCTCTCTCTCTCGTTCTTTCTCTCTCTCTCTCTCTCTCTTTTCTCCTCTCAATTTCTCTTTTATTTTCTGTCGTACATCAATAACTTCTGCTACCACCAAGTTGTGGTTAAAGTCTATAAGTGTATTTATTTGAATTGTTTTAAATAACATATTGTAGCGGGCTACTATTAACGCGTTTCACTAATTTAAAACAAGTAGTAATAAAAGTCATTATTACTCACTATTCACAAGTCTAATTAACAGTATATGCCTTATTTATAGATGTTTTCAGTCCAATTAACAATAAGGCACTATAATATTAATGCTCTTTATAAGCACCAATATCTTCTTCAACTAAATTCTTAACCATAAGGCTTCTCAACAACACTAAACACTACTATTATTTATTTATTACACTTTTATCTATTTATGTATTCTACAAGCTGGCGGTACAATATACACGTTCACATAACACAAATTTATATTTACTAAAGGACTTTCAGAACGTAATGAACAACTAACTATATACGAGATGATTCATATACGACATTTTGATATAGACTAACTATGTAATTCATCAGCGCTCTTATATATACCATGAATTAAATAGATGATTCAGACTCCGGTATATGCCAGAAAGTTCGAGGCTTCTGTAGTATATACATTGCTTACAGCGCTTGTGTGTTTGACGGGTTGCCTAATAGTAGCTCGTAACAATATGATCACTTTAATATTTCTTTACATGTATTGTTGACACGAATGTATATCTTCTTGTTTAATTTTCTGGGAAGATGGTGTAATAGGACTGTGACCGTATTGTCAAAAAAAAGTTAGTGCTTATTTTTAAAACTGTTGTACGGTTTTAATAAACTCATCTTTGCTAATTAAATTTAATCTAAGTTTGCATAAACGTTTAAACTATAAAAACCATGATATCAAAGTCTCATGTACATATAGTTCTTAAGCTGCGGTGTACGCAGCAAATAACACTGCACTGGAGTAGTTGTAAGCGTAATATTATTTTTAATACAGGTTGAATTAAGAGACGTTGCCACATCACTCGATTTTATGGTAGATGAAGGTGGAACTAACTTTAGCGTCGGGCAGAGACAACTGCTATGTCTCGCACGAGCCATTTTGCGTCAAAATAACATACTTATACTGGATGAAGCTACCGCCAATGTTGATCCTAAGTATACTAGCTCATTAAGTTTTCATATTTAAAGTTTTCTCTTGCAGGACTGATGCTTTGATACAAAAAACAATTCGTCATAAGTTTAGCAAATGCACAGTACTAACAGTTGCACATCGATTAAATACGATAATGGATTCTGACAAAGTTTTGGTTATGGACGCAGGCAGGATGGTGGAATATAATCATCCATATCCATTACTGCAGAATAAGGATGGTTACTTGTTCAAAATGGTTGCCGAAACAGGGTCATCAATGACGAAACAATTACATGAAGTAGCTAAAAGTATGTATATGAAGAATATTGCCGAAGAACAAGAAAATGAGGACACCCAGCTGTAGCAAAATAGTTTATACATGCAGATTACTTAACTAAACTTAGCGTTTTAGAAATCTTTTTGTAAATATATTAATTTCTAGTAATAATTTATAAAACTAGACCAATGTGTAAAGAACTCCATAGAGGTATAGAATTCGTATTTTATTTTTTAAAATCAGGCTACTGTATTTCTTAATATCCGAATGAAGTTTAGGCCACGTATGCTCGATTTAAAGTGATTCGCGAGCAACAAAGTAAACGAAATGTAAAATAAAACTAATAAAAAACTTATTTTTTTTATTCGTCAACTGATGGGAGTTCTCGAATATAACCTTCATCACGCTCCCCATTCAATTTAGCGAGCAGTAGGTCTGTGCCGCTTTTAACAAACATCAAGAAAAGAGTGGCACTTAGGAACTGAATGTCCAATTGTTTTCGACAACGGTTATGTAACAGATGAATAATTTCTGCCAAAGAAATTCATAATTATGTAAAGATTGTGTGAATAGTAAAACAATGTGTAACATATAAATTTTCGGTAAAGTTATTTATTGACTTTAGCGGTGTATCTGTTATTTTAGTTGTTATCTAACAACACTTATATAATTCATTCAGTCATCATTGTATATTTAATAACCAATCAACTCACAAAGCACATTTTAATCCTAATTACAATTAAAATATACATACTACATATTCCTTTTCATAACATTTATATATACAAACTTGTTAACGTGTTCCTACATCTTAAAGTATCTAAGATTTTAAATTGTTCCGACGATTGGCGATCGTTGGGCACTTTTCGCTTCTTAGTTGAACTGGAAGATTGCTCCGTGTTGAAAACATTCAACATGTGCAGGAAAATCAAATTTTCCTGGCGACGACGTCGTAAGAGACGAGCAGACTGTTGAAGTTGTCAATGACAACTATTGTAATAATGTAGTGTACAAATCCCTTGGCGAACGGTTTGTATAAATAAATTAGAATGTGAAATTAATTATTTTATTATAGTGCAACTTTGATACCGTACAACTTTACAATCACGAAATAATGAAACTTTGAATTTTAAAATTTCTGTAACTCTGGAAATATGGATGGTTTTGTAATAATTTTGGAAGTGATTTTACGTAAATTTTGATGCAGTCTTAGATGAATGAAAATATTTTATTTGGTATGATTGAGTTCAATTTATGGAACTCGTTTAGCAGGCAAAGCTGTAGACTACTGTGTTCCACACGTGGCCGACGTCGCTTGTAACCAGCGTGTTCTACTGATGCACAGGTCGATTCAAGGTCAGGCCATTGCCGCGGTCGGTAGGAAAGTATTAGCTTATAACATAAGGCGGACGTAACAAAGTCCACTGCGTAAATTTTGCATGCAATAATATGCTTATGAAACTTGTTTTACATCACGTTTCTGTATGCAACTTAATATCACTTGTATAAATGTTTTGTCAATTGAATTGAAAAATCTCTTTGTAAAGTATAAAGTACAATGAGTAGCATTACCTATTTCTTATTAATAGTGTATTCAATTTAAAACATCATATCTCTCCGATTGTACTGGTCTGGATATACCTCGTCAGTTATCTTGTTTTTGACGAATTGAAATATTTATCTGTTAAATTATAACAATTGAAAGCTATAACATGTAAATTGGAATTTAAAGTAATCTGACAATTGTTGATTTTTGCTAAAAATTTAATAAGGAATATTTACACATTGTGAGGTCGCGTAGCGCTACAATGACTAACTTATAAAATATAAAATGCCAATAATTAAATTTCTGACATACAAATCATTTTCATAAGAATTGAATTCTTTAATAATGTTATTTATCATTATGTTATTTACTTTTCTTTAAAGAGAATACAGGATTAATTTATTGGACTTCAGTTCATTTTTCAATAATACTAAATTCTCCAAAAATTAGTAACGTGTTTACAAAGTAAACTTATCCGAAAAAAAATTAAGATAGTAGAGACAATTGAAATTAATTTAAAGATACTATATTCATGTTGACCCGTAATATATATAGGGTGTCTATGTTGGTAGATACTATGTTTCAGAGTCACCCCATTCATCATTACATCCTTGAGAAAGACCAACAGATGTAAGTATGAAATGTGTGATTATCAAACTTTGTATTCAAAATGGTTTATGATAATATAGGTTTCCAAATTTTCCTTTAAGCAAATTCATTTAGTCACTTGCTTTATAAAAAATTTAGGTGGCGTCCTTTACTCTGTTTCTTTCAATTCAAATATATCCACTGACCCAATTTCATGCGACCGTGGGCCAGAAAACCCAGTTAGCTCAATGTCTTTAGAGTGTTCTTTTACTATAAGCCAATTTCTATCCAAACCTTACCCTGGGCTTGATACAAGTACATAAGAATTCTCGATAGGTAATGTTAATCTACCACAATTTGTTGTGGATTAGATTGACAGAAAAAATTTAGATAATAAATGTTACTTTTAACTATAAGGGACAGGGAAAAAGACAAAAAGTAAAATTTAGTACTCTCAATGTTCTTGGCATATGGGATCACACAAATTAGAAAACGCAAAAGACAAAATTAAAAATTTATCACGTTATAGAAACACAAACTAATTATGGCGCTCTTGAGGCATAACTTTAAGCTAAACTATTCACCTCATCTTGCATTTACAGTCGTTCGGCGAACCATTGAAAGAATTCAGAAACATAAGGACATACGAAAATACCAAAAAATAAGAATTGCTACGTGTAATGTTTGTAACACATGAATATTAAAATCAGACATGGTAAAAAATACTTAAGTAAAAACGAATATCATTAGATGCGTTAAACTTTTAGATAGCAGTGAATGAAGACGTGAAGAGACAAAATTATACGGGAAAAAAGGGAAAAAATTTAAAACCGAAAGCAGGATTGATACTGTGACAGTAAGATTTATGGTGGTACAATTAAAAGGAGAAAACGGCCAGATGGTTATTCGCATGTATACGTCAATAGGTCAATATCCTAAAAAGATGATGAAAAGTTGCTAAAAGTTGTTACAAACGAGAAAAGAGCCGCTCGCACAATGATAATAATTGTTCACTAGAATGCGGTTGCTAAACAAGGTGAGGGATATAAAAATAAAATAGAAGATGAATTTAACAATTTTTGTATGAAAAAACTGTAAAATTAGTGCATTATTTAAGCAAGCATTAATTAATAAAAAATAATTTAAAAAATTTCAGTTAGTTAAATTTAGTTTTTAGTATGAAAATATCAAAAAAAAATTGATAGAAGTTTTGATAGTTTACATTAACAACGTGACTATTTAATTATAATATTAATTTAAGACAGAAATAAACAGGAAAGCACATAATCTAGGTTAAAAACAAACAGTAATAAAGATAAGGATTTAAACCCTTCGTATTAAATTTAGAAAAATACAGACAGATCTGTAAATAACCGATTTAACAAAGTTTATTTGTAAACATTCACACAAGTTTAAAAAGTTACCATTGAATCATGGAATTGGACCAACACACTCTACAACACCAATAGTCATAAGACTCGCCATAAAAAATATAGTATTACATGTATACCATGAGAGGATTTAAGAGGTGCATGGATTAGAACAAACCGATACCATGATAGATTATCCCAATAATCATATGCCCATAAACCTACGGTCATGAAAAATATGTTGCAAGCGTAAGTAAAGACGCCAATTTTAAACACGTGAGAACAGGAAGACTGTAGACATAATCAAAATGACATTGAACTCGACAATAAGTCAGCTTTAGACGTACCACCTGTGAGAACGAGAAAAAGCGGGTAATACTTAAGACGATAAAACCTATAAAAGCTGCCGGATCATAAAGGAAGGGAGATTTTTGTCTTCAGTCTTTTGAGACCAAACAGCAAAACAGAGCTGGCAATCATCGCCGAGCAGATAAGGTTGTAAATCGAATAGTAAAAGTAACGATATGTAAAACCCCGGAATTGTTAAAAAACAAGCTTCCAAAACGCAAGTAAAAGCGTAGAATTAGAACCACTGTTACATGTGAAAGTAACCCTATATTAGAAACTTTAATTTAATGCTAAATTAAAGTATTTAGTTACCTGCAACTTTGTTCCTGCGCTAAGTTGTTTAGAACTTTCATACAACACCAACAAGCCTATAAGTTATTAAACTTTTACTTTCCACCCGCCAAACATTCCATGCTATTGTATATTTGATAATTGTGATCGGTTGTATTAATAAGAACAAGTAACACTTATTATTAAGATGACTTTTGCGTTGATACACGCTTATATAAAGTGTTTTGTAAACAGAAAAATTTGTATATGGAAATGCACAACAGTTGTATCAGCATAATTCCTATGTACAAGTTAATTTGGTTGGATGTATATCATTGATAAAAGTTATTTTTTAAGAAATTCCCTCAGTGCTGCCAGCTTCTGATACATTTCTTATTATAAAAATTTGGTGGGGTCAATTGATTAGCATTTTATCATTGTTGATTATGAATACAAATGAATTATAGTTTCTACATCTATACATATCCCGTTCCAAATAGACTTGCACCTTGAAGAAGTTCTAGATTACTAGAACGGGTGAAATGGCTTTTGCGTTCCAGTGATCTAAAGAGCTAAACTACAGGTTCAACCAAATCGGTAGGGTCTTTAGTGAGGAACCAGACTAAGACAGGTCCCCGAAAGAGGGCAGCGGTTCTTTCAGTACTTAGATTGGTTAAGACTTTAGGGGTCGGTATGGCATTCTCAGACACACTACTGCGATGTGGAAGGCAACGAGAAACCACCACATTACCTCCCAAGTAAAAAGCGTACTTAATTTGTATTTAAAATGATGGCATCCTTCGAGGTAAAAGATTCTGGAGGTAAAATAGTTCCCCATTCAGATCTGCGTGAGAGGCCTACTTCGGAGGACAGAAAACCTAATGATAAAAAAATAATTGATGATTATTATAAACAACTACAGGTGTTGGTTTTCAAATATTTTCAACTAATGTTGATTGTGCGAAAGGATATATTGGAAAAGTCTTATTTTGGCAATTGTTCAAGTGCTTGGGATATTGGTAGTCGTAGGCTGCTTAACTCCCTTCACATACCGCTGAATATCGGGGAAATAGGGTATATATTTGTAAAACAATAAAAGGGGAACCGAACTGCATCTAACAACAGAGAGCAGCGACTATGTTCGAAGTCAACAAACATGGAAACAAGGAGAAGATTGTTGAAAGCATATGTGTGAAGCACAGCACAGAAGGTCTATGAAATAGGGGCAGTAGGAGAAGCACAAACAAAAACGGTAAAGGCCTTTTGGAATGTTGTGCTTCAGATGTATGATGATGATAACATGGACAGAAATTTAATAACAAAAGGTTATAGAAATAGTAGGGGAAAAAGTATCTGTTGAAAACACAAAAAAAATAGGAGACATAAAAACATTCTAAAACATTTTTAAGGAATAGTGCAGGATATTTAATAAGCAGAATTAGGAAAAAAGAGGCAGAGGAAGATCTATATCAGACTATTGCACTCAGATAGTGAAAGATGCAGCGCGTGGAAATTTCAGGGAAATGTTTAGGGTAACTCAGAATAGGAAACAATGAAAGTACGCGTCTAATCAGTTCCAGAGCTGAATAACTAATGATGACGATGATCTCTACATTACAATTAGTAATTCTATATTTGAGTAATGATAAATCAAGACTAGCCTACATTAAATTTCACAACTGCGTAAACCATGTTCTAACCAATCAAAGTGAAGGTCAAACTTAACCTGTTAGCAGGAACGTACTATAATTAGTTACTTTATTACTTCAGTATGTATAATAGTATTATTATGAATAGGCGAGTGTTAAAAAAAATCTGTGCAAGGCAAGGTCATATTAAAAATTAAAATAAGAAAGTGAAACTATAAAACATCGACTGCTTGCACAACCAGCGTTGCCCGAAAAACCAAGGAATATTTTTGTTAATAGTTTTTTGTTGCATTTTTGCTCCTTTATAAATAATAATGATATAAGCTCACTGTTAGATGCGGGACATTTTAAACAAACATATCTTTATATAAATACTGCTTTCAACATTTCAGTAACAAACAATGTACAAATGAAATGTAATACTTACGTAAAGTTTCGTTTTGATTCGGGCTTTCACGTTTTTAAAAAACTTTCAATATATATAGCAAAATAATTAACGCGTGTGTTCAGACCTGTTCTTTACAAGTGCTATGCAAAAATGAAAATAATATTTACATACAATGTTGCGATCAGCTGAGTATGTTTACTGTTGCCACAGTAAATTTTTACCGGATAAGAAACTGTAAACTTATAATTATTTATCGGTGGAAACAAGTGAAACTTTGATAGTATATAATAGTCTAGCAGAGCAACAATACGTGATCACCATCTGATCACTTTCGATTTTAATAGACAACTCAAAACCCCACCCTCCAGAGACAATACACCAACGACAAGTAGGAAATACAACATCAAAAAAGTCAACTGGAAAAAATCAAAGAAAATTTGCATTCGATACCCATAATACAACAAGGAGGAAATGTCCACAAATACGATAAGCAACTTACTAACGCTATACACCAAGCTATGAATCGGTCGATACCACAGGCAACCCAATGTCGAAAGCCCAGACCAACCCTTTGATCCGAGGAGCTTTCGACATTGAGAAAACAAACAAGAATAGCCAGGAAAACATATCAGGAATCCGTTGCGGAAATCGAAAGGAGGTACCACCTGGCAAGGTTTCGAGAAACGAAAGCTGCATACGAAACGAAGCTACAAACATTTAAGCGAGAATTCTGGGATACATGTGTAGAGAAACACCTGAGGCGTGACACATAGGAAGTTTCATATCGGATAGTTAGATATAAGATCAGACCACCAACCATCTACTCCACCCTACAGATGGATGACGAAAACACCTCTTACTGGAACGATTCAGCAAAGGCACTAATAAAAGAGTTGATACCTGATGATAATCCCGAGCCAGACTCGGACAGTCAAGTGGATCTACGGAACAGCATGATTCGCCAAAACGGCAATGGCAACAGGTCATGGAATTGACAGCAGGAGAACTTTCCCCCCTTCACGGAGGGTCAGGTGCTTCTGGCGATTGCAAGGTGCGGAAACAAAAAAGCACTCGGCCCTAGCAACATCTAGACTAAAGTCATAAAGACGTTGGCAGAACAAATATCCGATGTGTTAACTGCATTCTACAATAAATGTTTCATACAAACAAAATTTTGTACCATTTGGAAAGGCGCAAACCTGGTAATTAAACCGAAAGGGCATGGCGGAAATATGTCCTCCCCAGGATTATATCGGCCAATATGCCTCCTGCATGTCCTAGGAAAAATATATGAAAGATTACTAGCCAACAGGATAGTTGACCATAGAAATGTACACGGTATGAACAACTGCCATAACGGTTTTAGGGAAGGGAAGTCGACTGAAGACGCTATCAACCACGTTTTTGAATCTTCGAAAGGATCCGACAGTAAATACGTCCTAGCGGTAATGATAGACATCGAAGGGGCATTTTAGAACCTTTGGTAGTCGGCCTTGTTTCATAGACTGGAATCAATCAACTGCCCCAAAACAGCTGTATCATACGTTTTGAAATTACTGCGACGACAGATACGTTACACTACAAGGACCACAGTCGATATCTAAAATCATTACCAAAGGCTGCCCACAGGGATCCGCCTGTGGACCTCTATTTTGGGATATTTTGCCGGATGGGCTGTTGGACAACCTTCAGATCGTGAACGAGGTTTAACTGTTGTTGCCTACGCAAACGACATACTCGTCATGGTGGAGGGGAATACAAGAGTCGCAATCGAGCAATAAGCTACAACCACAGTAGAGCAAATAAACAACGAGTGTAGAAGCAACAAAATGCTCATCTCTGCGTTCAAGACCACATAGATTTTGATAAAGGGGAATCTTTTGAGGAACCTCCATATTATCTTACGACACCAGACTGTTAAAAGATCGTACCAAACTAAGTACCTTGGGGTTATCCTGGACGAGAAACAAAACTTTGAAGATCGCTTACAAAAGACGCGCGCAAAGGCAAAAACCTTAATGCAAGGCATCGCCAGTCTAGCCCAACGCGAGTACAAAATCCTGCTCAACTGTGTCAAACTCTACATGATCAGCGTGACGATATCCGTAATAACTCATGAAGCAAGCGCGTGACATCCCAGGATGAATCTAGTGAAGCCTCCACAACGCATGAACTCGGCGCAAAGGGGACTCATGTTGCGCTTAACAGGGGCTTACCGCACCAATTCGCAAGAGACACTGACCGTAGCACTGGGAATAATGCCAATTGATCTAATAGTAAAACAACAGGCTGCTACATACTTCCTACAGAAGGAGCAGTGCGTCAAGGTGGAGGTAATTGCGGAAGCGTCCCCACGAACACGACGTAACATACAGAAAGCCATTATTGTCCAATGGCGACACAGATGGGACACTAGCACAAACGGGCGATGTACTCACATACTAATTCCAGACATAGCCCGCATCTACTGCTGAATTGCATAGATCTCTGGGACTCACGCTGTAACAATTTTATTTTTGCAGTAGGAGAATCCATTCATTAAACGTACAATGAATAGTAAAATACCTTTATTAATTAAAATAAATATTCAAGTAACAATCAAACTTTTATAGTATTATAATATCAAGGATTATTAGTCGAGTTGTTTCCGAGTTCGGTGTAATTTCACAGCCACTGGCGCGCGCGTGAGAGGTTCGAGAACTAAAATCCGGAACCTCCCACCATACAAGAAAGCAGCGAGCGCACTCGTCGATAGTTAAAAGTAGCGTCAAGATGCATTCTAAGAGAATGGCGAGTGACCTCCGAGTCGCTCTATGTTTGTGAAACACTTCCTGAGTAACGGTTAGTACCTAATCCACATTTTGTATATTCGTTGTCATATTAGCTAATTTACAAAATTTATTTAGCGCAACGACCCATTTGAACTCGCAACGACCCATTTGAACTCGCAACGACCCATTTGAACTTGCAACGACACATTTGAAATCCCAACGAGAAATTAGAAAACTGCATGGATAACGTATATATCGCACACCACGTCGAAAATCGCAACTGTAAAATTTGAGACAACATGATCCCTTTGAAGTTACAATTTAGAAAGCTTAATTTGTTGGCTACGCAATGAAAAATTATTTTAGTAAATAAATTTAGACAACGGAAGATTACGTACAAAGTAATGCTGCCGTGATCCAAGTAAGGAACCCGCTTTGCTCCTACACCTGTGTTAAAGCATGGAAAGCAAGTATAATTAGTTGCTGTTCCCGCGCTGCGAGGTAATTTCCATTACATCAAGGGACAACTGCTGCTCTTGGGTTCGTAATAGAATTAAGATTTCCTGAGTACTTTCCTTCTGAAAGTACATTATTTCATTTTGTTTGTTAGACGTACAAAATTGTTATTCAGTTTACCTGTAAATAAGCTGGTTTTCCCCAGTATTAAATTTGCTTTCACTTAGCTTCGTAAATACGTGATCACACGTGGCTTCAACGTAATTTAACAGCTGCTATTACATCACCTGTTTGTTTGTTTACTATTGTCAACAATTGCCCAATGGCTAACACATGTTTAGCATTTTAGTACAACCACTATTGATAACATTAGAGAATATCTTGGTGATTATTTTGACTTCAAACTAAATTTAAGTTTGTTAACCTAAAGAGAAAATTTCGTATATTCATTTGTAAATGACTCACACAGATCTGATTGGGTTATAAAGAAACTCTAGCATTTTTAGTTACATAGAATTATAAAATATTTGAGTAAGGATTAGTTGATAACCTTTACTACCAGTTTTGCAAGTACTTCAAATTTTTATTTTATTTAATTACAATGATACTTTATTTACTGAAACCAAGAAAATTCTTATTAGTAAATTAATATTCTTCATTTAAAGTTTTTTATTCTGATCTAGTCTGATCAGACTTGGTAAACAAAAAGCAATAAGAACTAAAATTTTATGATCCCATTATGCAGAAAATATTCTCTATACTTTTTAGGTATACTTGAGGGACGCAAATAGTGTTCCCATTTTTATGTGACTTAATTATTATTCTTTCTTACAGGAACAGCGTCTTATTCTGTTAAGACAAGTTTGTGTATCAACGAAGGCGATCTCTTTTTTGGGTCTCCAAGTCCGCCCTTAAAAAATAGCTATGCCCCTAAAATAAATCAATTTGGACTTGGTGGCGCCTGTTTGTTTTTTGTTAAGTGTAACCTCCATAGATTTCGACTTACCCCCATTGCTCATAGCTCTACCCAAGGAATAGACCCTAGTTACGTCGGAAGACTTTGTTTTGCTGACCCCAACTTCTAGAGTCAGATGTATGTATTAAGAAGAGAGCATTAGTTAAGCTCAATTTAGGAAAGAATGTGACCGTTTGGGGTTAGCGATCAAGAAAATATAATACGTTTCACTAGCGCCCAACGCTTGGGGCTTCGAAATTTGTTTGATCAAAATTTATTTGGGGCTCGAAATTTGTTTGTTCAACGAGTAATTTGTTGAAATTCGTTCGTTCATAATTTAATTTAGCTCGAAAGTTGTTTGTTCATAATTTGATTTACCTTAAAATTTATTTGTTAAAATTAATTTGCTTCGAAATTTATTTGTTCTAAATTTAATTTGATTCGAAGTTTGTTAGCTCTAAATTTATTTTCCTTTGAAGTCCATTTGTCCAAAAATTATTTTGCTCGAAATTTGTTTGCTTAAGGTTTATTTGACACTTAGATTTGTTTGTTTGCTTTTGATAAAAGATTGGTTGTAACGGTAATCCCCATACACTCAATTCGTTAATTTGGTCAAATTTACTTTTGACTTTAGTTCTGTTTTGACCCCTTAAATTTTTTGATATTGTTTTGGCAAAAATAATTTTACCAAAAACATTTTTGATTTTTACCTTTAGTAGTACGAATTTGTTTTGATAGCTTTTGTAAGATTCGGATTAGTTAGATTTATCGGTTTGATTCCATTAGGTTGTAGTAACCATGTCGGAAAAATTCCAAATTGTTTGTCTACTTAAAGAAGAATTGGAGTATGAACTAAGAATCAGAGGAGTGGTAAGTGAGAGGCCAGTGTTGGAGAAACGGAAAATTTTAGGTAGATTGTTAGCTAAAGAAATAGATAAGCCTGGTTGTTTGGTTGACCTTTCGTGTTATGAAGTAGATTTTGCAACGGAAAGTAAAGAAATTTCAGTTTCAGTCGAGTCAGTTCGTTATATTGTGTCCGAGTTTGAGGGCGACTCATCAGACTCAATTTTTAGAAGAGCTTGTTCAAGGATAAACCACCTTTCGGGACGAGCTAAGCGTATGAAAATCCTTCAATAAATCCCGATGAAGCAATTAAGTTTAGAAATGAGACCGTAGCAACGATATTAACTCTTGAAGCTGAGTTGTACGATAAAATCAATAAAAGTACAGAGTCCACCTATTTAGATCGGTCCGTTGTAGTATCTCCTTTAGTTAGTGCACCTATCCATTCGACTTCGTATGTAACACCTTCAGTACCTATAGGTTCATGGCCTGTAAAATTCTCAGGTGACCCCAAACAACTACATTCATTTTTAGATAGAGTTAGTGATTTAGCACAATCTCGTAAGGTATCCGAAGCTGACTTATTTGGATCAGCATGTGAACTTTTGTGGGTGACGCTTTGGTTTGGTTTAGAACAGTGAAAATTCTTTGCGAGACTGGAACTCCTTGTTAGAACGTTTAAGGAAGATTTTCTACCTGGTTCTTCGGATGATGACATTTGGGAAAAGATCAGAAATCGTCGTCAAGGTAAAGACGAAAGGATTATTTTATTTGTCGCGCATATGCAAACCCTCTTTAGTAGACTGACCAACGAGCCAGCAGAAGTTACTAAAGTTAAAATGATTAGAAGAAATTTGGTTCCTGAATATATTTCGGCACTTGCATTGTCGGACATTCAAGATTTGTCGACCCTAGTAAATTTGTGTAAAAGGTTAGAAGAAGCTTCTTTGATGAAACTAAACTCGGTTTTGGCGTCTTCTAATAAACCTAATAAGATTTGCAACCTCTAAGCATCCATATGAGAACAAACATCCTGGGTTGAATGAGAAAGTTTATGCTGTTAAGAGTAGGGTGTTTCAGAATAAATTAGTCAATCCTCAAGTAACAGTAGCGGATAAGAGCTCTTTAGAGTCCTCGGTTTGTAATTCCTTTAGTCCCGATAAGAGGAATCATTTTGTTTGTTGGAATTGCTCCCGTAGTGGACATTGGTTTAGAGATTGTAGAGCAACAAAAAATTTTTGTTTTGGATGTGGTCGAAAAGGCGTTAAGGCAACGTCATGTCCACATTGTTCAAAAACCAGTAAGGCGGCAGGTACATAGTGGTCGGTATCCTGTTCCGCGTCATAAGGCTACAGTTATGATTTGTAAACAAGAAAAATACTTTAGTAAAGACGAGTGGTCGAGATGGCTTACAGTTGTTAAAAATTTTTGTCAGGACTCTTCGAAGCCTAAGAATAATACTCTGTTCATTGAGAAGCAGTGTGATAATCGACCCTACATTATGGTGAAATTAATAGATAGAGACATTACCGGTCTTCTGGATTCGGGATGCACTACCTCAGTAGTAGGATCCTTAGCACTTTCAATTGTTAGAGAATTAGACTTGAAAATTTTTAGTTCAGCAAAACAGGTATCACTACAGCTGATGGTTCAATAAAGTCTGTTGTAGGCTCAGTAGATTTGCCAATTTGTATAGGTAATGATTGCCGCATCCTTAATGCATTAGTGGTTCCGTCCCTACCGCATACATTTATTTTCGGTAGTGACTTTGCAAAATTATTTGGTGTAGTTGCTGACTTTAGAAGTAATAATTGGTTTATCCAAAGCAATGTTGGGAACGACATAGGGTATATAGGTCCGTCTTCCATCCCTTTGAACACTGAAGATTCTTTATGTGGTTTACATGACCTCTCAGATGCTCAAAGTGCGCAAGCACAAGAGTTAATAAATTCATTTAGTGAGATTAGCAGCGACGATAGATTAGGACGAACTCACCTAATCGAATTGGACATAGACACAGGCAATGCCAAACCCTTCCACAAGAAACCATATGTCATGTCACCATATATGGGTAAGATATTGAATGAGGAATTGGACGACATGCTTAGACTTAAAGTTATAGAACCGTGTACTAGTCCGTGGTCCTCTCCAGTTTTGTTGGTTAAGAAGGCAGATGGAGAATATCGCTTCTGTTTTGATGGTAGAACCCTGAACGACTTAACTGTTCATGATTCGTACCCTTGCGAACGTAGATAGAATTCTCAATATGTTGAGAGGTGCGAACTACATTTCGTCTCTGGATTTGAGAAAATCGTTTTGGCAAATCCTCTTAGTGAATCGTCTAAGGATAAGACTGCCTTCAGTGTTATCTCACGAGGACAATATAGATTTACATGCATGCCATTTGGGTTGAAGAATGCTGCGCAGACGCAACAGCGTTTAGTAGATGCAATTTTTGGTCCACGTTTTGAACCCCATGTATTTTGCTATTTGGACGACATAATATTATGTTCGTCATCTTTGAAGATCATCTAAAGTTATTAGTAGAGGTTAAGCAACGTTTAAAAGAAGCTAACCTTACCATAAATATAAGTAAATGTGAATTTTTTAAAAAAACACTTAAATTTTTGGGTTATATAGTAGGTTCGAACTCACTTCGTACAGATCCCGATAAGGTGTCGGCGATGGTTAACTTTCCCCGTCCGAAAACCACAACGGAAATTAAAAGGTTTATAGGAATGTGCAGCTGGTACAGGCGCTTTATAAAGAATTTTTCGTCTTTAGTTTCGCCTATTAATGACCTCATTAAAAGTAAGAAAAAAGGTCAAACTGTAAACTGGAGTGCGGAAGCAGAAAATTCATTTGTGCTAATCAAGCAAGCATTAGTTTCTGCACCTCTTCTTTCGCAGCCAGACTACTCGGCACCCTTTATCGTTGAGTGTGACGCAAGCAACACTGGGTTAGGAGCTGTGTTGATTCAGAATGTAAACGGAGAAGAGCGTGTAATTTCGTACGCAAGCAAAACCCTGAGCCGTACTGAGCGCAATTATTCCACCACTGAAAGAGAGTGTTTAGCGGTTATTTTGCAATTGAGAAATTTCGTCCGTGGGTAAAGGAGTTCGATTCACCGTTGTCACCGATCATTTTCGTTACTTTGGTTGAGTAATCTTCAGAATCCAACTGGAAAACTCGCCAGATGGTCAGTTCGATTAAGGCAACACTCATTTGATTTGGTGCATAGAAAAGGAAAGTTCAATATAGTTTCAGATTGTCTTAGTCGTGGTGTTCCTTTAGAAAATCCAGAAGTTAACTTAGTAGAGATTAAACTTGATGCAGTAGACTTGTGGTATGAGTCTTTGAGAAAGAAAATTTTGTTGTCACCGAAAAGCTACCCACAATGGAAAGTAGAAGATGGGTTTATTTATAAGTTTATACCTTCCTTATTACCGCATTCGGCGAATGTTGTAGAGTGGAAATATTTGGTGCCAAAGTCTCAGCGCGTAGATGTCATTAAATCATGTCATGACCCCCTTCAGCAGGACATTTTGGTTCCTTAAAACTTTGTCTCGAGTCCAAGAATTGTATTATTGGCCAAAGATGATCTTTGACATACGTAAATTTTGTAGGAAATGTTTGATTTGTGGTGCTCAAAACCACCCAATAGAGGTCCCCTTGGAATGATGGGAAAGGAGAAAGAAGTTGGACTACCATTCCAAACCATTGCATTAGATTTGATGGGTCCGTTTCCTCGTTCCAAACGCGGACATAAATGGCTCTTAGTTGTTGGTGATTGGTTCTCGAAGTATTCGATTTTGCAACCTTTACGTAGTGCTACCGCACATTTGATCGAGAAGTTTTGGAAGAAAAGGTATTTCTTGTCTACGGAGTACCACAATTTGTTATTTGTGATAATGGTCCACAATTAGTTGGACGTATTTTTAAAGCTTTGTGTGCAAGGTACGAAATTCAAAAAATTTGGTATAACGCTGTTTATGCTCCCCAATGCAATTTTGTGGAAAGAATCAATAAGACAGTTGGTACAGCAATCCGTACATACGTAGAAGAACATGATACGTGGGATGTTGAGATATCAAAGATCCAATACGCGATCAACTCAGCAAAACATGAGTCCACCAACTATTCACCAAATTTTTTAGTTTTTGGTCGTCAGGTACCTTTAAGTGGAAAAGCTTATAAGGATAATTTTATACCTGGTGAGGATGTTGATGTCGTCTCCAGTAGTAGACCTTCTTATGTTTTGGATCGTCAACTTTTGTTTGATATTTTGGAAGTGTCCGTGAAAATTTGCATGTAGCTTATCAACGTTCGTGTAAACGCTACAATCTTCGGAGAAGAGACATTTCATTCCGAGTCGGAGAGTATGTTTGGAGAACTAATAAGGTCCTCTCGAGTGCTAGTGATAAATTTTCCGCTAAGTTAGCTCCTAAGTTCGTTATGAGTAAAATTCGGAAAAACATTCCAGTTTAGTATATGAGTTAGAAAACGAAGATGGAACAAGAGCAGGAAATGGCACATAAAGGACTTGAAACCAATTGGAGTATCAGATCCAAATGAAAATGATGATTTTGACGATTAATTCCGGTCCGGTCATCTCTTTGATATTAAGTAATGACGTAGTGGTCTGTTTTGTTTTGTTCCAATTCTTGATCTAGTGTCGGTCCACTAATATTGAGTATTTTGTTTGAGGAGTGAAATAAGTGGTTTGAGATTTTGTAAGTTTTGTAAGTTGAGGTGTGCCTTGGTGCACGCTGGTCGTTTTGCTCGCGCGTTGCTCGGAGATGTGTTTGGAGGATGTCTTTGACAGATATCCTTACAATGTAGAAGTAGGTGGGCTATTTAACTATTGGTCCTGATTTCTACATGTCAAGGTGGAGAGAATGAATTGTTCTTTCCTTGTTCCTTTTGACCGTTAGAAGTTCTTAGATTTGATAAGGTCAAAGTTGACTTGGTGATTTTCACCGTTTGGTCCATCACTAATGAGATCAGTTGTTCGTTAGCAATTAGTGATAGGATGATCAGTAGGGTGTAGGATTCTACAACCCTAACTGGGTTATTTTGGGTTTGAAATTGGATGAGTAACCTGATGGTTAGGTTACCTTCGTTTTGATTATCTCTTTGTAATAAAGTGATAATATTTTGTATTTGAATTTGTTAAGTAACCGTATGGTCAGGTTACCTTCGTTTTGATTATCTCTTTGTAATAAAGTGATAATATTTTGTATTTGAATTTGTTAAGTAACCGTATGGTCGGGTTACCTTCGTTTTGATTATCTCTTTGTAATAAAGTGATAATATTTTGTATTTGAATTTGTTAAGTAACCGTATGGTCAGGTTACCTTCGTTTTGATTATCTCTTTGTAATAAAGTGATAATACTTTGTATTTGAATTTGATAAGTAACCTTTTGATTAGGTCACTTTTGTTTTGGTTATCACCTTGTGATGATGCTTAAATTTAGACCTATTAGTAGGGTATTTCTTTTGATTCTCACCTTATAGTGATGATATTTTGAATGGTAATGCTGTTCTGATGAGGAAGCATTCCTGTTTTTTTTTAAATAGAGCTAAATGAGCTCCTGGAAGTGAAGTTTTTTTTGAAATTAGAAGTAAATTGTAAGTGTTTGATTTTAGGTCAGAAATATTAGCCTTATTAGAAGTAGGAATCTCAAGTCAAGAAATTTTGTAAATTTAAATTCTTTTGTCCCGTGGAGTGTTTGACTCTCTAATTTGACCCTCCCAATTTTGATTATTACCGATTGTGACTCCCCGATTTTGTCTCCCGATGGACGTCAGGTACACGTAGTTACCAACACACTCTCAATTATAAATGAAGGTCCCCCCCATTTGAGTAAATTTATAAAATTGCATAGTTGGTTAGGAAGATAGGAAAGGCTAGTATTGTTGTAAAAAAAATTTTTGTATTAGTTATATTTGAAGTTTTTTAAGAAAAATTTTTTCTTTTAGGAAAGAGGTAGTGTAACAATTTTATTTTTGCAGTAGGAGAATCCATTCATTAAACGTACAATGAATAGTAAAATACCTTTATTAATTAAAATAAATATTCAAGTAACAATCAAACTTTTATAGTATTATAATATCAAGGATTATTAGTCGAGTTGTTTCCGAGTTCGGTGTAATTTCACAGCCACTGGCGCGCGCGTGAGAGGTTCGAGAACTAAAATCCGGAACCTCCCACCATACAAGAAAGCAGCGAGCGCACTCGTCGATAGTTAAAAGTAGCGTCAAGATGCATTCTAAGAGAATGGCGAGTGACCTCCGAGTCGCTCTATGTTTGTGAAACACTTCCTGAGTAATGGTTAGTACCTAATCCACATTTTGTATATTCGTTGTCATATTAGCTAATTTACAAAATTTATTTAGCGCAACGACCCATTTGAACTCGCAACGACCCATTTGAACTCGCAACGACCCATTTGAACTCGCAACGACACATTTGAAATCCCAACGAGAAATTAGAAAACTGCATGGATAACGTATATATCGCACACCACGTCGAAAATCGCAACTGTAAAATTTGAGACAACATGATCCCTTTGAAGTTACAATTTAGAAAGCTTAATTTGTTGGCTACGCAATGAAAAATTATTTTAGTAAATAAATTTAGACAACGGAAGATTACGTACAAAGTAATGCTGCCGTGATCCAAGTAAGGAACCCGCTTTGCTCCTACACCTGTGTTAAAGCATGGAAAGCAAGTATAATTAGTTGCTGTTCCTGCGCTGCGAGGTAATTTCCATTACATCAAGGGACAACTGCTGCTCTTGGGTTCGTAATAGAATTAAGATTTCTGAGTACTTTCCTTCTGAAAGTACATTATTTCATTTTGTTTGTTAGACGTACAAAATTGTTATTCAGTTTACCTGTAAATAAGCTGGTTTTCCCCAGTATTAAATTTGCTTTCACTTAGCTTCGTAAATACGTGATCACACGTGGCTTCAACGTAATTTAACAGCTGCTATTACATCACCTGTTTGTTTGTTTACTATTGTCAACAATTGCCCAATGGCTAACACATGTTTAGCATTTTAGTACAACCACTATTGATAACATTAGAGAATATCTTGGTGATTATTTTGACTTCAAACTAAATTTAAGTTTGTTAACCTAAAGAGAAAATTTCGTATATTCATTTGTAAATGACTCACACAGATCTGATTGGGTTATAAAGAAACTCTAGCATTTTTAGTTACATAGAATTATAAAATATTTGAGTAAGGATTAGTTGATAACCTTTACTACCAGTTTTGCAAGTACTTCAAATTTTATTTTATTTAATTACAATGATACTTTATTTACTGAAACCAAGAAAATTCTTATTAGTAAATTAATATTCTTCATTTAAAGTTTTTTATTCTGATCTAGTCTGATCAGACTTGGTAAACAAAAAGCAATAAGAACTAAAATTTTATGATCCCATTATGCAGAAAATATTCTCTATACTTTTTAGGTATACTTGAGGGACGCAAATAGTGTTCCCATTTTTATGTGACTTAATTATTATTCTTTCTTACAGGAACAGCGTCTTATTCTGTTAAGACAAGTTTGTGTATCAACGAAGGCGATCTCTTTTTTGGGTCTCCAAGTCCGCCCTTAAAAATAGCTATGCCCCTAAAATAAATCAATTTGGACTTGGTGGCGCCTGTTTGTTTTTTGTTAAGTGTAACCCTCCATAGATTTCGACTTACCCCCATTGCTCATAGCTCTACCCAAGGAATAGACCCTAGTTACGTCGGAAGACTTTGTTTTGCTGACCCCAACTTCTAGAGTCAGATGTATGTATTAAGAAGAGAGCATTAGTTAAGCTCAATTTAGGAAAGAATGTGACCGTTTGGGGTTAGCGATCAAGAAAATATAATACGTTTCAACGCAACAACGCACACCACACGAAGAAACTAATACAAGACGCACTTAACAACGGATAGACTATGATAGACATACTGTGGGACGAAGACCTCTTTCAGGATCAAATACCCTGAAGTTTACAACCTCAATTTCGTGTCCTCTGCCAACCATCATCATAACTGCGTAAATGTTTTGTATGAGTTGAACGTCGAGTTCTATTTGTCTGTCTTGGACAATTATACTAGTTTCCTGAAAATTTTTTATTTCCTCATCTACTCTACTCTTTTCTGCAATTGAAATTTCCATATATTCTTTAATAAATTGAATTTTCAGAGGTCTGCAAGATACTGTCGAGCCTAGGCACGGATTTTGCCCAATTGACTTTAAATCACACATTAGACGAACCGGAACATGCACCTGATAAAAACAGTCGAGTCACTAGCGCCAGGACTATGAAATGCTTGCTTATAAAAGTTATGACCTGAGAAACCATCAAACCCCAATTTCTAGAATAGACATAGTATATTCAATTCTGCATCTTGAATTATACATTCAGATGATAGAATCAAACGTTGTGATGTGTGATTAAGCAAATTCTGTAGTGGCACACAGCGGTAGTTTCGGTAATTTGAATATTATCTGGATAGCAGGTCTTCTTAGACGACCTTGTAGGAATGAAATATTTGTGAAACGCCATCCCTGACTAGTTCATACTCATTTTGAGATAACTTCCCTGCGACCAAGACAGCCACAGCATCTTCTGCTGACATACGTTTCGATTGCGGCTCTAGCAACTTTTTATACGCATTTCTATATTTAGTTGCGCGTTTTGGGGACGTACACGATATTTTGTGTAGGACTTTCGACGCATCTACTTGTCCTTCTGCTCTTTAACTCATTTCTGTTGCGTATGCGAGCATAGGTGCGGGGACACTATCCTTAGATCTTTAGTTTTTATCTGTTTTGTACTCTCTGAGCTCTGATTAAAGCCAACTTCAGAACGACCACGTCTATCTTCAGCTTTTTTGGGAACAAAACAACTCGTAACCATTCTTGAATGGTGTTTTTAAATCGCTCTTCCATGTTCCGTGCTTTATTGTAACAAGCCTTATATTCTAATTTAAAATAAGAAATTTTTGCATTATCCCCTTATATTGCGCTCAGAGTATTTGGTGCGTTTTTTAATTTCTTCACCCAAGTAACATAATTGCTTTTTGAATTCATTGCTTTCAAAACTTCTCATTATGTTTGTAAGTTCTTTCGTTTTAAAAAACAGTGTTTGCGCTCGTCTTTAGAACAAAATTAAAGTACTACAAATACTGACCAAAAAGGTAGTTTCGGCTTTGCCTTTAAAACAACTTATTTTTTTAAAATGAGCAAAATATGGGCAGCAAATTTAGTTAATATGGTAATAAGCAATAAAGAAACTATGTAAAGCTATACCAATAAAAGCTTTGATGCGTGCAGCACAGAATGGAAACTCTCACTGCAGCTTTGGCTGATTGATAAATAATATAAACAACAAGTGTAAGAACTTATTTATTTATAATTGTAGTGGACTGTATCGTATAATAATGAGTTACAGTTATTACTACGCAGCAGCGTACTTAAAGGTCTAAATGCAACTAAACTGTTCAAGCAAGGGTTTATAACACATGCGTGCGCACAAGATGCCCCAAAGGCAACCAACATTCAGGAACCGTGAAGGTTGTAACATGCCCCCGCCCTTGAAATAACTAAGTATTTCAACTTAATGCTAGCGAACGCAACAAATTAATAAACAATGCTAAGTATAGTCATTTAAGTAATATAAAGCCAAAAAGCAACTAATAAAAGGATAACTTGAGTATACGTAATGAATTAAATAATCAATAAAAAGACTTAAGGTATTCATTCTCACTGAATGGTAAAACACACAATTTTATAGCGGGTCTCTTAAAAATGCCCCTTGACGTTTTCACTGTAGCCGCTCGAACGACGTTATCACTTCCAGGGTGAACCTCGATGATGCGACCTACTGGCCAATGGTTTGAAGGTACGTTGTCTTCTGAGATTAAAACAAGTTGATCAACTCTCAGTTGAGAGCCAGCGCAAGATTTCCACTTATTTCTACGCTGTAAATTTGTTATATTCATGCCGCCATCTTTTCCAAAAATGTTGGCACAATTGCTGAATACGTTGCCATTTGGTAAGCCGATTTGTAGGAATATCTACTAGGTTATGCTCGAGGCTAGTGTCCATCCTGTTAGTTATTAGGAAGTGACTAGGCGTTAAAAAGGAATAATCATTTGGATCGCTGGATAGAGGTAGTAAGGGACGTGAGTTTAAAATCGACTCGATTTGTGCGAGAACTGTAGTCATTTGTTCGAAATTTAAATGAACATTAGAAAGGATTCGATTAAGATGCCTTTTTGCAGATTTCACCGCAGACTCCCAGAGTCCTCCGAAATGAGGCGCGTGAGGCGGAATAAAAATCCACTGAACTTGAAATTTAGTTAAGTTATCTGATATAAAAGCGTTATTTAAATTATCGTTAATGAAATTGAATACTTCACGCAATTCCTTGCTTGCGCCTACGAAATTAATCGCATTATCACTATAAATATTTTTGACACAACCCCTTCTCGCAATAAAACGTTTAAAAGTAGCTAGAAACGCGTCCGAAGAAAGACTACTAACAAGTTCGATGTGCACCGCTTTCGTAGCCATACAAACAAAAATTACACCGTATACCTTAACAAGACGACTCGTGCGTTTTGTCGTTTCCTTTACATACAGGGGTCCAAAATAATCAACACTTGTATTGTAAAAAGGTCTAGCTGTTTCGGTACGTACATTAGGTAATTGACCCATAAGGGGCTCAGTCCTAATAGGATTAGACTTGAAACAAGAAATGCATTGAAGCAATATTTTGCGGACGGAACTTCTACCGTTTATCAACCAGTAGCCTTCGCGTATCCTTGCTAATGTAATTTGAGTACCCCCATGTAATGTACGTAAGTGTTCACGTTTAATCATAATGTCTGTAAAATGACAGCTGTTTGGCAGCAAAATGGGAAACTTAGTTTCGTATTTTAGATTAGAGTTTTTTAAACGACCCCCAACTCTCAGAATGCATTGTTCATCCAAAAACGGATTTAAGCACAATAACTTGTTATTTTTAGATAAAGTTAAAGATTTTTTAAGAATGCTTATTTCTCCCGAAAAATATTGATTCTGCAAAATTTTTATTATAACTAATTCTGCGTCCCTTAGTTCTTGTACAGACAAAGGTCCGATTAACTTACCCTCGAGATTTTTACAATTGTAAATAAACCGCCTCATTAAAGCTGTAACCCTTATGAGTGTTGTTAAATTAGAGTACCTTTCGTGCCAAGAGAAATCTGGTGGGTTGATTGCTACCAGCAACGGCTTTGATTCAGGTAGTTCCTCCTGAATTGCAGGTTGAGGTAAAATTATATTTTGATTAGTTAACCAATTGGGACCGTGCCACCACAAGCGGGAGTTGCATAATCTTGTAAGCGTCGAACCGCGTGAAACAAAATCGGCTGGATTATCAGCGCTAATGACATGATACCAATTATTTAAATCGGAATGTTTTTGAATGCTTCCAACACGATGTGAAACGAAGGTTTTCCAGCGTGTAGGACAAGATTTTATCCATGACAGTGTGATAGTAGAATCACTATAATAAAATACGCTTCTGAATTTTATACGTAGACATTCCTTTACGCGAGTAATTAATTCCGCAAGTAGAACTGCAGCGCACAATTCTAGTCTGGGTAAGGTGATTGTTTTTAGTGGTACCACCCTAGATTTGGAGCAGAAAAGATTACAAATAATATTGCCGTTACTGGCGATGGATTTTAAATAAACACAAGCGCCGTAAGCGACAGTGCTAGCGTCGCAAAAGCCGTAAATTTCATATGTAGCATTAGGGCTACATAATTTCAGGAAGTTTTTCCAACTCGCCTAAAAATTCTTTCCAATGCGTTTGGATTTTTTGAGGAACTGGCTCGTCCCAAGAAAGATTTAATTGCCATAGAGATTGCATTATAAGTTTTCCAATCACTATTATAGGCCCTAACAACCCGATTGGATCATAGATCTTAGCTATAGTTGAAAGAATTAATCGCTTCGTTATGCAACCTTGCGTAGTTGTCAATGACGTATAATAGCGAATCTCGTCAGAGCTTGGAATCCAATAGATTCCTAAAGTTTTTAAGTGCTAATCTGAATCAAAATGTAAAACAAAGTTACTGTCAGAAGTATTGCCTAACTCCGATAAAAATGTTTCGCTGTTTGAAGCCCATTTTCTGAGCTCAAAACCGCCTTGCTTGAGTAGTTCCGAAACCCTGTTCTGAATCTCGTGTCACTCGTTTAAATTGTTTGATCCTGTAAGAAGATCATCCATATAAAAATCGAAAGTAATTATCTCGGCAATTTTCGGCTCCGTTTGTTTGATTTCATTTGCAATTTCCTGTAGGCATCGCGTGGCTAAAAAGGATGCGGAACATGTGCCGTATGTTACTGTTTGCAATTCAAAAATATCGATGAGATCTGTTTTATTAAATCGCCATAATATCCTTTGATATTTAGCGTCTGAAGGACTAACTTGTACCTGGCGATACATTTTAGCGATATCGCCAGTTATTACGTACTGATATGTACGAAAACGTAATAGGATTGAGAAATGTCGTCTTGCAATTTCGGACCGGTCATGAGAAGATCATTTAAAGATTTACCTGACGTGGTTTTTGATGACGCATCAAAACCACACGCAATTGTTGTTAGGCTATCCTTTAGCACAGCGTGGTGAGGTAAAAAATAACCCGCGTCGGTAAAATTTACGGTATCCGTAACGCATTTCATGTGATTTAATTTGATGTATTCTGAAATGAATGAGTTATAATCATTTTTGAGTTCGAAATTTTTATTAAGCTTCCTCTCTAAAGCGAGAAATCTGCGTTTAGCGCAGTTATACGAATCGCCCAGTAACAATGGGTCACCCTTCCAGGGTAATGACACGACGAAACGGCCATCGGTATCACACCGTGAGGTTTGTTGAAAATGCGTTTCACAGTCTTGTTACGCGGTAGAACAGATGTGTTTATGGGGCGAATTGAATTGTTCAACTTCCCAGACACTGCGTATTAAACTGTCTGAGTCTGCTTGTATTGCCAAGTTACAATTTACAGCACCCTTGTGAGATGTTTGTAATCTTCCAGTAACTAACCAGCCAAATAAGCTATTTTGAAATACTATACCTGACTGACTGGGTCGCATTTGACCATCACACAAAAGATCGTAAAATATTTCAGCACCGACCAATGCTTGTACTTTTCTTGCCTTAAAATATGTAGGATCCGCTAATTCCAGATTGCCCGGAATTATAACGGGATCTACATTCCTCTGAGGTATACGGTTAGTGATGTCGTTTAAAATATAGAAAGCCAGTTTGACCTTAAAGTTATTTACCCTAGAGGCTAATGTCGCATAAGCATAATTCTGTGCCACACTTCCCTTGTTGTTAATACCTGCTATGGGTAAAACGACTTCCTTTGTAGGTAACGATAAGGCGCTAATCGCTTGTTCTGTAATAAGATTTATTTGAGAACCACAGTCAAGCATGATGCGTATTTCGTGGTAATTGCCAGCAACGTCTTCTATGTTTACCAGACAGGTAGTTAAAAATACAAAAGACGGTGGCTTATTTATAATTGAAACTAGACTGGCGGCACCTGCTGGACCGTCAGCAGTAACATTTGAATGAAGCGTTGAGTGATGGGTTTTATTACAATGCCTACATTTAGAAGACCTGCAGTTTATAGAGGAATGACCTACGCGGAGACAATTTATACAAGGCCTTTTTTGTTGAACCGCCTTAAGTCTATCTTTAACATCTAGTTTAAGAAATTCTTGGCATTGATAAATTAAATGCGATTTATTGCAATATACGCATGATTTGGTGGTTGTTGACCTATCGAAGGCGCTACAGATAACTTGTTTACGAAACCCTTCTTTGCTGGAAGAAGCGGTTTCTTTTGTTAAACTAAATTCGAGTGCATTGCACTTGTTACTAAGAAATGTTTTTAAATCGCTTAAAGATGGGTTATCCTTGGATTGTATTTTTTCTTCCCACTCGCAACGAATACCGTGTGGGAGCTTTGAAATCATTAAGTATATTATCATATCGTCCCATTGATCGACGGGTCGGTCAAGAGACGATAAAGCTCGCAGATGTTGTGTAAAAACATCCAGTAGTTTTCGAATAGCGTAATGAGACTCTTTTGTAATATTCGGAAATTCAAATAACGCCTTTAAATGAGATTTAGTAATTATACGTTTATTTTCAAATCTTTCATGAAGTAAGTTTAGAGCAACTTCGTAATTCGATTCCGTTACTTCAAGGAATTTTAAAACATCATATGCATTACCTGAGATTGATGACATCAAGTATTCTAATTTTTGAATTTTGGGAATTGTAGGATTGGAATCAATTAAAGCATAGAATTTATCACGAAAGCTTAAAAATTCGTCGTACCGACCACTAAAATTGGGTAGTGAAGCCGGCGGCAATTTTATAAATGCATGACATTGTGAACTGTCAGCTGATGTATTTACCTGTCCCCTTGAAGTTATTTTCATTGAATCAATTTTTAATTTTAAAAACAATTTAGATATACTATCTTCTAAAAAACATTCATCGAATTGATCTGCAAAATCGTCATCAAAATTTTGTTCTAAAAATGAATTATAATTGTTTATAGATCGTTCACAAATCGCAAATTGAAGCTTAATTTTATCGATGTCTTCAGGAGAATCGGTAAAATCTGCAAGTTGTTTTTGTAAAATTGTTAAATTACGCTTCAAATATGTGCGTTTGTTTTTAAGACGTTTGAGAATTTCACTAATCGAGTCTGGAGTTGTAGACATGTTTTGTGATTGAAGTGAAAATAAGGAAAAAAATCAAAGAAACTAACCTTGTTTACTGCTGTCGATGTAAGCTCGCAGGAGTTGTCGCTGAGCACGGCCGCTGGACTCTCGCTATGGAGCTGCTTAACTTCGTGCTTTGTTTACGGCTAATAATATTGCTGCTGGTAGGACACCTGAAGCACGGCTTCTTGGATGGCCTCGAGCTCGTATTAGCTGCAACACGTATCGAATAAGCCCGCGAACAACACACGTTACGGTAAATGTCCGGGTTGCTGTTAACATCAGAATGCGACGGCAAACCGACTTTTTTAATAACGTATATTATTCACTTTGCAATCACGGATTGCGCGGTAAGATTTTTGACGAAAGTCGTGCACTTATAGAGAGCTTGGATGTTATGTAACCCAATTCTCTGGAATAATTGCTGGTTCACGACCGAAATGATGCAATTTTCTGGAACATTCACTGGATTAAGACCGAAGTGGTGCAATTTTCTGGAACATTCGCTCGAAGTAACCAAAATGATGCGTGCAGCACAGAATGGAAATTCTCACTGCAGCTTTGGCTGATTGATAAATAATATAAACAACAAGTGTAAGAACTTATTTATTTATAATTGTAGTGGACTGTATCGTATAATAATGAGTTACAGTTATTACTACGCAGCAGCGTACTTAAAGGTCTAAATGCAACTAAACTGTTCAAGCAAGGGCTTATAACACATGCGTGCGCACAAGATGCCGCAAAGGCAACCAACATCCAGGAACCGTGAAGGTTGTAACAAGCTTGATCGGCCTCGGAACATAATTAAAAGTTTAAATATATCTCAAGGTATTACAAAATAAAGGACATTTTACCGTAGCTTCCTTAAATATGAATTTTACAAAATGACAAGCTGTCAAGTACTAATTTATATTTACTAAAATATTTGTCAATTGTGGAACGCATAAGTGACGTCGCATAAAATGAAATAGTAGCCGGGATGACAAAAAGAAAACGAAAAGAGCGGGTATAAAAGGGGCAAACGAGATTTTTTTGTGGAGATTGTTTTTGTGATAAAGGTCAAAGAAAGATCAAATATAATTGAAAGCGTTCCGAGTTTTGTAAAAGTATAATTTGTCTGTGTTCTATAACGTTAAATAAAGTTTATTTATTTCATCGATCATGTTACATTATTACTAAAGTCTTGAGAAATCTTTTGAGCAACGTAAAAGAAAAATTTGGAACCCAACACTAGCTAAAAACTTTAAACCCCAGCGCTAACAGGTTGTGGGCCCAGAGTGCTAAACACGAAGCAGAAAAGACGAAAATCGGAAGACATGGACATGGACACTTTCATCAATAAATTGAGAAAAGAGAACTATCGATCTTGGTTCCTACGGATGAAAAGTGTACTAGTAACAAATGGTCTTAGTAACGCTATCAACAGTGGGTTCACTACCAAGGACGACGAAAAGATAACTAACATTGACGAAAAATGTATGGCTTTAATCATGTTGAACATAGACGACAAAAACTTAAACTTAGTAGAAGATTGTAAAACGTCCAAAAATGTGGGAGAAATTAGAGACGTCACACACCAAACTAGACAGCTACCACGCGATATTGATGCTGAAAAGTTACGTGGACGACGGAAAACAACCAAACGAAAAGTTTGACGATTATTTTCACAGTAAAAACGAACTCAGAAAGAAACTCAACAAGTATGGTATTGCAATAGATGAGAAAATGAGCATAGGAGTCATACTGATAGGAATACCAAACGAATACAAATCCGTTGTACGCACGGTAGACATAAACGACGCAAGGCTCAAGCTAGAGCACATACGAACGAGGATAAATGACGAAGGAGGCTAATAAACTCTAAAGAAAATACTACGGGATTTGCAAACGTCAAACATCGACGAAAAGATCAGAGAACGTCATTAAACGCGCAAAATCCCACAGGTGACAGAAACAAAATCGCATCGTCAAACGAGCGAAAAACAAAGTGTTTTAGGTGAACACATACGAGTACGACATAGGAAAGAACTGTCCGAAATATGACGACCACATCTACGACAGAAATAAAGTGCATATCTGTATAAACAAGGTGCGAGGAACGATGCAAAGACGAGCATTTGTCTTGGTTCTGGTGTGCTAACTGTAAAAACCAGTGTAAGTGATTGGATTTTAGATATCGTGCGACAGACCACATGACATGACGTGAATAAATTCCTGAGCGTAGAAAGAGTGAATAAGACCGTAATCAGCGCTGGCGGAAACACCCTAAAGGGCGAAGAAGACATATACGGAGCCTACAGACAAATGTTAGACGATGTGCTGTATGTCCCAAATTTGAAAGAAAACTTAATGCCAGTGTCAAAACTTTGCGACCAAAACAAAATGGCAAAAATAGACTCGAAAACCGTATTAGTGGTAAACGACCGAGACGAAACTGTCCTCACGGGATACCGAGTAAGAAACATATACATAGCCACAGAGCACGAAGAAGAAAAGGCGTGCATGGCTCGAACAACGACCCCTGAATTATGACACTCAAGGCTCGGACACCCAAACGAAGTTGAATACCAGAAGTTATTCAAGCTGTACGATATTGAATAAAGAAAACGCACGCAATGTGACGTATATGGAATCTGCAAAGTCAAAGATAGTTTCTACGCGAAATACGCTAAAAATCGACTAAAGCAATGCTTGAAACTCATACACAGCGACGTTTTAGGCCTCGTGGAATCACTTTTGCTAGGTGGGACTCGCTATGCTATTACTTTCACAGATGAGTTCAGTCGCTACACGACCGTGTATGCCATGACAAGCAAAAGCGAGGCCCTAAACAAATTCGTAGAATTCAAGGAAGAGGTGGAAAACACGTTTTATAGAAAAATAAGGACGTTACGTTGTGACAACGGTGGAGAATATGTGAACAGGTCTTTTGACGAGTACTTACGAAGCAAGGGAATACGACGAGAATTCTCGGCGCCGCATTCCCCAGAACAAAACGGTGTCACCGAAAGATTATACCAAACGCTTATGACTATAACGAGATGCCCTATTTATGATAGCGGTGTGGATGGAAATTTTTGGGGAGAAGCAATTCAAACGGCGTGTTACATTAAAAATCGGAGAACAACGACAGCAAACGATGGCGAAACACCTTACAAACGATGGAATAGTCACGACGCCCACGTAAAACACATGAGGCGTTTTGGTTGCAAATGTTGGTACATGAACAACGGGCAAAAACATAAATGGGAATCAAAAGGTGTTGAAGGAGTATTTACAGGCTACGATTTAAATTCCAAAGCGTACCGAATATTGGAGCGACAAAAACACAGAACCATAATAAGCAGAAGCATGAAGTTCAATAAAAACGAATTCCCTTTCAAAAGTGCGAACAACAACGTCAAACGGGACATGAGAAGTACCCTAATCAACTAGAACAGAAAAATTATCTTCCTGGAACCCAACGTACGAACATGGGAAAAACGACCTGAACGAAATTGAGACCGTCAAAACGGGTGAAAGAAACAGATCATCAGAAGATGTGAGAGACGACACGATGCCATATGTGCAAAAACACGAACATGCGCTCGAAAACGAAATGAACAATGCACGTCCAGTAATCGAAAGTAGTATCTCCACGAAAAGTGGCAGAGAGTCAAAACGTCCTTCTTATCTAAGTGAGTATGGACTAAGTCGAAAAAGATGTGTTCGTAGCGAGGGAATAGAGAAAGTGGAGAACGAGAAACTACGCTCATTTAAACAAGCGATGATCGGCAACTGACGTAACGAACGGCGCGAGGCCATCGAAGGTGAACTTCAAAATTTAGCAACGAACGACACATGGGAAATAGTTAAACTACCATTTGACCACAGAGTGTTAAGAAGCCACTGGGTATTCAAAAAGAAACACAGTCAAGATGGGCAAACGATCAAGTACAAGACACGACTAATTGTATTGGGAAACGAACAAATACAAAACATCGATTACGATAAAACGTTTGCACCAGTTGTAACGAGGAAAACTATACGGGCATTATTAGCGTGAGTGTAAAAAATAATTGGCACATCAAACATGTCGACGTGAACTGCGCGTATTTAAATACAGAAATTGGAAGCGACGTGTACATGAAGATACCAGAAGGTCTGAAAACCACGCATGAACCACGAGGAAAATACGTGTGCAAACTAAAAAAGGGATTATACGGGCTGCACGAATCTGATTTGTTATGGAACAACAAGCTAAATGAATTTTTGATAAGTCAAAACATGATACGACGTCGGTCGGACAATTGCGTGTACTATAACAAAGACCGAAATTTGATCATGCCTGTGTACGTAGATGACGTAACCCTACATGGAGACAAAGGCGAAATCTCGAAACTGAAATGCAAGCTTGACGCGAAATTCAAAATTAAGTACCTGGGAGCGGCAAAGAGATTGCTCTTTTTGAACATAACCAGGAAAGACAACGAATTTAAAATCGATCAAGGTGATTATACCAGGCAGTTGCTGGCAAGTGAAAACATGATGGACTGCAAATCAATAAGTAACGCCGATAGAAAAGGACCCCAAATACATGAAAAATAGAGAGAAGGTAGATGAGCATCTAAAATTGAAATATCAACGCGTAATAGGAAGTTTGATATACCTAATGATGAACACGAGGCCAGACATAACGTTTGCTGTCATGTACTTGAGTCAGTTAACATCAAACCCGACAACGATCACTGGAACGCAGTGAAGCGAGTACTCAAATGCTTGCAAGAGACGATAAACTGCGGCTTCACGTACAAAAAGCTACCCAGAAATCAAATGAGAACCTACACAGATGCTGATTGGGGCAGCGATAAGAACGACCGTAAGTCATATAGTGGTAACGTGACGACAATCCTCGGAGGCGCCGTGATTTGGTCATGCAGCAAGCGACGTTGCGTCGCATTGAGTACAACAGGAGCAGAATTTATTGCTCTCTGTGAATGCAATAATGAAGTTACCTGGTTGAAAAACCTATTGTGCGAGTTAGGATAAGTCATCGACAGAGCTCCGTGGAAGATAAAAATTGACAACGCCGCAGCGAAAAAAATTGCTGAAAACAATGTGACAAGTGATCGTAGCAAGCACATAGAACTCAAACTTTTTAAAATTCGGGACGACATAAATAACGGACGAATCGAACTACAGTACGTGCCGACATAATTAAACTTAGCCGATGGATTCACAAAAGGGCTCACACATGAGGATGCGCGAATTGTGTGTGGGCATTGGAGTCGACCTTACGAATGTAAGCCCGACTCAGGGAGAGTGTCAATTGTGGAACGCGTAAGTGACGTCGCATAAAATGAAATAATAGCCGGGATGACAAAAAGAAAACGAAAAAAGAGCGGTATAAAAGTGACAAAAGAGAGTTTTTTTTGTTATAAATGTCAAAGAAAGATCAAATATAATTGAGAGCGTTCCGCGTTTTGTAAAAGTATAATTTGTCTGTGTTCTATAACGTTAAATAAAGTTTATTTAATACATCGATCACGTTGTATTATTACTAAAGTCTTAAGAAATCTTTTGAGCGACGTAAAAGAAAAATTTGGAACCCAACACTAGCTAAAAGCTTTAAACGCCAGCGCTAATAATATTAACACATACCTCAACTTCCAACTTCCATCACAAACACCCCTTATTAACTCATGGCTACAGTTGCAAACAAAACACTACAATAATTACATTATTAAAGTGCATGGACTATTACATTATGACTAAGATACTTCAACTGACAGCTATGGTTGACGTGAGGGGTAATTACGGAATGGTACAGTGTTGTCATTTTCCGCAAGAGGTATTGCACTATTGCTTTTATAGATGGCGGAATAGAAATACGCAAAATAAAATTTTTACTTAATGCCAACTTTTAAGAGACTTTGCCCCACTGTGCGGCGTGGTAAGTGTATGAACAGTATATGAACAGTAAGTAAGTCGTTGAGTGAGGGTGTGACAAACAGATAACAGTTTTCAAAGTGCACAATATAAGATAAAAACAATAAATTAACAGACGCGTTGCACTAAACTTTGAGCGAACCACATGTACAAAGTGAAATCCTAATATTCGGAAAGAATTTAGAAATTTGGCTGTACTTTCAGGACACAGAACAAGCACAGCATGTCCAAGAAAATCCGAACGTTTGGTAGGCCTAAATTTCATAACAAGTTTCAGCTCGGTTAGTTTTCGAACTTGTAATAAACTATCATTTTCGAATTTAAAACTGGAATCTGAATTAAAAATCGTTTTAGAAATTCTGACACAGTTCAGCAAAGATTGAAAATGTCACGTCCGGCACAAGAAATTTAATAACGAAAATCCAGACGGCGAAACGGAAAAGCTTTGAAATCATTGTATACACGTCTACCTTCTTATGCAATTTTTTCAGGTGGTTAAATTACATTATCATATCAAAGTGAAGCAGACTGTTTTCAAGACGATATTTTCAATGAAAGCTTTTCACTCGTTTCTGTTAAATTGAATGACAAAGTGGTAGTTGTACAGCTTTTAGATGAAGGTATACAGAATTTCATTTATATGTTGTGGTAAATACATTTCAAAAGTCTGTAAATAAACGCAAAACTGGTTCACATTCTTTAAAGAAAAACGTCTTAGTTTACAAGTTTTGAAACAAGGTCTTCGGAAGTTTCCTCGCAAAAGAGGAAACTAACTTTACCTTAATTTAAATTTTCTTCTCTAATATACTCTAATTTCATCTAACGTGTAGAGCCATTTTTAAAACAATTACAGAGATTAATTCGAGAAAGCAAACCCAGGAAAATGCTCAAACGTTACGTCCTAATAGTTTTATAGCATGCTGAAGCAACCGTAGTTTCCTGTTTCTGCGTCGTTTAGAAGCAGGTTGTCGACTATACCAACAAGGGTGCTACATGTTTAATCACTCAGTTTTTCGCAAACATCACAATTTGGCGTCATGCTGTTCCTCTGACATAACAACAGGACAAGTGATTAATTTTAGTGGAAATGCATTGTACTTATAACTACAATACCATCTGGAGGTCTTAGAAGGAATTTTTAGACACGTGAAGTTAATAACTCTGAAAGTTCAGTAAGGCTGACATGATAAGAAAATACACTTGAGGTTTGCTTGGAAAACAATTTGACGATGCAATTAAGACTATGGAAAGCAAAGCGTTAGGAAAACTTTAAGAAATACAACTTAAATGTAAAGTCTGTCTGTAGTTTCGTATCAACGCACTTTGATAAATATCGGCCGTGAGAAATTTGTGGCTTCCTTTACATGAACGTGTTTTCACCGGTTTATAATTACCCAGAAAGCTTCAGGTTTATATAAAAAATATGAGTAATGCCCAAACCCTAACTGGTGCTATTAATAAATCTGTACTTCTATTAACTAACAATATGCGAAGGAAGAATTAAAAACTCCTATAATACGACCTACAGTCTAGAAAACAATGATATTTCGAAGAGTATATTTTCTAGGGACGATATTTGGTTTACTTACTTTTAAAGGCTTCAGCTATCTAAATTATATCTATTATTTGGAAACCTTCTATGGCAATGCTGAAATAATAATAAAAGAAAGTAGAACACTACTTTCCCATATCTGAAATATCCAAACATAACTGCAAAAGTAAATTAAAAAACTTTTCTTTTGGGAGATTGGCAAAAGAGGTTACGTTTTATGCAAAACTAATATAACTTTTATTTTCAGCTTGTAGTCTAGGTTTCTAGTTTGATTAAAATTGTATATCTACATTGTCATGTTTTCTTCGTTATATTTGGTTTTGATGGTTAGGCTATATTAAAAATTGTCACTGGACCTATTGTAACGGTAGAAGCGTAACTGGTCAGGCAGAAACAGACAGGAAAACGAAACATGGACCCGCATAAATTACCATCACGTATAAACAGATAGAAGAAACGTAGAAATACCGGGTTAACTACGGAAGCGGAGAGTGATGTGGTTCACAAAGGCAAAGACATGTATATCGCCAACGAATTTTTATTTAAACAACACGAGGAAAAAACATTTTATTTAAGATAAGCAAAAGAATTATATTCTACAGACAGTCTTTCGTGAATTTACGTAGAAGGTGCACATTTCGTCGATTAACATATAAAGAAAACTAATCAGTAAAAAGGTAATGCTTAAATTATCTTGTAACGTGCTAATTTTAATACAGTTCAGCTTCTCCTATTTTATAATTATTATTAGATTTGTTGGGACCTGTCACGCCATCCCTTGGCTTACCTTCACTTTACGATTTATCTTATAGCTGCGTTACAGTCGTTTTACTTGTTGTTTATTGGTTATTGGTATTTATCCAACGCTCGCAATTCAATTCTAATCTAAAGTTGATAGCGTTTATAAAGGCATTTGTTCTTAATTCATTGCCTGGTGGACTCGTTTTGCTAATTTTACACCTTGTTAATGGGTTCTGTCGAGTTTACTTACTACAAGTTAATCCTTTACTAATAAAATAAGAGGCAACTTCGTTATATACGCATTACGCGCATTATTTTTCATCGTCGCTGGTATGTATAGTATTGGTATAATTACTTAATCCTAAACGATTCAGCCTATAAGATCCTACTTTATGCCCTCTGCCTTACACTCTACTTTTTATTTTTTGTTCCTTATATATCTCGAAATTTATGATAGTTATTCCACCAGCTGTTCGATTGATCATAGTGGATGTCAGATGATTCTGTAATAAAAAATTCTTTCTTGCTTGATTTTTTATTATTAACTTTATCCTCGTGACTATCAGCTAAAAAAATTTCCTAAACCCTAACCTGATATCACAAAGTCGAGAATTTCTTCTTATTAATGTAAGCCCAAGGTAAAGTTGGATGGAGAATGGCTTGAGATAAAGAAAAACTCTTAAGACATAAACGGCTAGTCGAGTGTTAGCTCTGGGTAGATCATGAGCTTGGGTCATGGGTTGTCAATTGACCAAAAATATATTTAATGAGCGCCACCGTATTTTTCAATACAATAACCAACATAATTTAACTGTGCTTGTATAAGGGGAATGCGGAAACCTTATGTCAACACCACTAACATAGCCATAAAACCTGAATTTCACTCTTTAAAACACACTTACCAAGACCTCAAACACCAGGTGTCATACAGATGTCTCGGCTTGACCTGTGAACAAACAAAGGTACAACATGGACACCATTTGTGTCCTCAAAAATATTTGCCAAAAATAAAATAATAGAATTTAGGCTTCTAAAATATATACCCAGGGAATTTGTTTTCATTACACACAATTTCTAATCGGGGATGACTTGTAATTTTTTTTTTTACTTGAATTCTAAATAATAAAAAGTCATTCAAAAACAAAATAGATTCTATTTGGATAAATTTCTGGATTCATGTAATTATAATATTTAAATTCGTATCTCTTAAAAAAAATTTTCACTTAATTATTCTTCTAGAACAGAAATATACTAGTAAAGTTTTGCATTCAAAATTAGGAAGATCTCTGAATGGATCTTTCTACATAATTTAAATATACTGACTTGAAATTTTCTATGTTACTCATAATACATAAATTTCTTTAAATCAATGAAGTACTTCCTTGACCTTCACATTAAAATTTAATTATTAAAGTGCTGATATTGTAGAATGTAATTACTCTAAGTTATTTTTATTTAACAGTAAGTATGCGAATTTCACATGTCGATGAAAAATGCAAGTTCATGACCTCAAAATATTTAAACATATTTTAAATTAAAGTAAGACGACATGTGACGTCTAGATAGGATAACTGAATCTATGTTTTTTATATATCTGACATAAAATGTCATTCACAGCTTTACCAAATGTACACTTTGTGTACGTGTAAACATTCTGACACACAATAGATTTGTTATTTAATTTTGCTGTTTCATTAAAAGCTTTTTACGTTACTCAAATTTTTAATGTTATATTCTTTATTGAAATTTAATTAATGTTCAAAGTGATTAAATCCTAAGGTACACTCACGTGCTACGAAACTGCTCTGAACGAAAGATATAGGACCTTGACCTCAGCTGTCGGAAATTTCCATAACCATCGAATATCAAAGTTCTTCGGAATACAACTATTACATAAAGAAACCAACCTCAGCTTGATTAAATTGAATTCTCCAACAAAATTTTAGCTCCAAAATTTACTTATTTGATGTTATTTATTGGTGAAGTTAAAATATACGGAACACATGTAATTGCCTTCTTAAAATATTGCCTTAAGATACTGCGTCAAGATATTGCGTTAAGGATATTTCCTTAAGATATTGCACTAAGATGAAAAATATTAGTATAATCTATTTAATTAATTTATACCAACTGTATTAATGATGTCAAAGGGGGCTTCCATCTCAATCAATTAATCTTCTTTTTTCTAACACTGTTAGAAGCCACGTGGTTACACACGACCATCTTGACTTCACTTATCTTGCAGAGCAGCTTGCCCGTTCGAACGCTGATAATGAAGTGAACAAATTGACAACTCGACAGAGCTTAGTAACGAACCTTAGAGCATAAAGGTAAAGGAATCTATGTGTTATTATCAATTTTATGTATTAATTTCTGTTGGACGGTAATTCACAAATTAAATATTTTAAATTATAGCTGTTTTATTTTTATTTCAAAGAACAAAGTGTAACTATAAAAAAAATACGTTACAATTCTATCACTTGGAATGTTCCACATCTGGTAACGTTTGGAGTTTCTCACGTAAGTATTGAAGATTAACCCCAAATTGAGCAACGCGGCTTACAGTAAAATTTCTACGTGTTGGCTGCTTGTTTATTTCATGTTACTAACATATTAAACCTTTTATCCAATTAAAAATAAATAATAAATGGGAAGGACCTCTAACACTATAGTACCCTCACGTTTCGGAACATTGCCTCGCAAGCTGCTGCAGTCGGTGAGAAGGGGAGGTTCATTAAACAACAACACACTAAGACAAAATTTCAATTGCTTTATTAAATGGGCTACTAACTAACTTAACCTAATTACATATGCATATAAAATTATACAGTAATTAACATTATTTACAATAGGGCGCCACCATGGGAATTAAACGGCCCATGGACCGATCGCGGTAATAGCTCTCGTCGCACATTGTTCGTGGCGATGAACCAAGATTGCAGGACAGAAAATACTTCACTTCACAGGGGCAAATCTTATAAAGTCTCCGGCTAGCACAAACACAACTTAACTAAACAATTCTAAAGTTCTTATTTTATGAATATTAACAACAGTTCTGGGTGCAAACACCCCAATACATATAATTAATTAACGCTACCGTAGTCTACTTAACTAGCATACTGAAACGACCTTCCTTTAATCACGGGGTCATCAATAACAGGAAAAACATGACCTTCACACGGGTCAAATAGTACAGTAACGGAATTCGTGGCTTAGTTATTACAAGCCTCGGACAACGTTGAAACACAATAAAAGAAGAAACCCTTCAAAAGATGCGGTCTTTAACAATAACCTAACGGGATTAAATTACTGGAACGGGGCTTTAACCCGAAGTTGTATGCTATGAAAGTCGACAGATATTGTATTTAAACAAATAAATGACTTATGATGCATAACACAGCCTTGAGTTCATAGTAATACCATATATAATAATTACTTACTCAGAGAAATAAACTAACTTTGAACATAACGGCACGCACTTGAATTCAGAGAAATAAAACACTTACTCAATCTCGCAAGTCCGCGAGCTTTCGACTCTAACGCGTCTGGAAATAAACAACCCCGATTACCACCGGCTGGCATCCTTATATACATTTAAGTTAATTGAAAAATAACCCCTTTCTTGGCTCTCATACTCGGTTTAGGATACGCCGGTCGTAAATCTTTAAGATTAATTAAACTGCCACTTGCCCTAAGATAGCCACACAAGTAGATCCCGGAACCAATTTCAGTTGAGTACTCCGCTAATTGAAAATATGCTTCCGACCACCCTGACATAAATAGGATCCTAAAACATGATTGACATCTAATCATAGATAGCAACTAATCTGACATGTTTAGTGACTTTGAAGAAAAGTGCCTTTAGAAAACTTGATTAACTCTTGGATTAGATCTTCCTGGAAACTTCGCTAGCACGCTACTTGGGTAGTTTGCAGTCATAATTACAGACATATTTATGCTACAAGACCTTCATTCTAATAATTAGAATGCTAAAATTAAACTAGAAAATAACTATTTTTAGAAATCATAGAACTAATTAGAGCGTATTAAAACAGTATGTTACAAGATGTACACGAAATTTAACTGGTACTTGATCAATGTTGAAAGAAATAATTATATTGTGTAAACCCATAATTAACAGTCCTGACAAAACACTTGTTGCAGAGTTGATTTAACAGTCATTTTTTTTGTAGCATTAATTCACACATCTGTAACACGCGAATTTAACATTAGTAATATAAGAAATGTGCGCAAGAGGCCTCTATAATTAATTCCAATATATAGTGTAATTTTGATGTTCAAGAATTGGCGCATTACACCATTTTAGTTTATCTTAATTTTTAAGCTAAATTTAATTTATTTTATATCAACTGTTTATTTGTCAGTACCTCATTACATACCAAAGAATTTTGAATTCTGGTATTTATTTATTGTAATTACTAAGATTTTCCTTCAGCTAGCGTTGTCCTTCGATGACCACTATTTTTCTATCTTTTGTGCTTCCTTACCCCGCAGAGGTGACTAGGTACCTACGCGTCGTAGTGGGATTGCGACGTTGGTTCTTGTTTCTACGGCGTCCCTGGCGCTTTCCGAGTTTCTATTCCTTCCTTGCGGTTGGCCAATCTCACCTGGCCCCTGCCACAAGTGGTTATCTACCCACCCCACTCTCCGCAAGCAGCTAAGCCGTATAGCTGGGCACGTACTTTTCTATCTACCGGCCTACCACTCGACCCCGTGCAATTTATATCTTTACCTATATATTCTTTCTCTTCAATTATTCTATTCATCTGTCTCGAACCCCTTTTTTCTTTCGTACGGTGCTTATGGAAACGTCCTCTCCTAAATAACCGTTACAATCTAAATAGCAAGTATGTTAAATTAAAGTATAGAACTTAGAAACATTTACAGTATTATTTTAAGACGTAATAAGAAACGTTCGTTAAGATAATTTTCAAACGGGTTGCAACTGTCTCCGTCCGTCGGGGCAAGGTTGCTAGAGTTCATCCTAGTGAATTGGTCACGCACAAACATCCAAAGAACAAACAAGATAAAAAGAAAAGATCGCAATATATCTCCATGTACCGTAATACTTATCTTGCATTTGCATCTACGTATGTGAAACAGCTAAGCGTTTTGATTCTTGCGCCTAGACGCAACGTCACAACAGTAGCCAGATCTTTAGCTATGTGACCGTCACTATTGGAGTAATAGAATTAGCCACGCAGAAAGCGCATCCTAGGAAGAAAAGCAGGATTAAAGTGAACCCAGATTAAGGAAACGTATAATAACACAGGCCAACGATGAAAAAACTTTTTTAATGAATATACCTTTTTATTATGTTTTTTAGGTTGCTGAATCCAAATATGATGCTTAAAAAACTGAATCACCTACCATTTCTTCACATCTTATAGTTAAATGCATTAATTTCCGAGATTTTTGCGTTTAGCGATATTTAAAGAATTTAAACAGATTTATAGTATTATAATATTTATAAGTAAATTGGAAAAGTAGGTCTAATGGATGTAGATGATGTTGGTAGCACTGCCAAAAAACATTTGCTGGTCAAACAGCTGGTGTTTTCTTTACTGTCAACCTAACCTCTCACTTTAACGTTTCTAGTACGTGTGCTCAGTAAAATGTCTAATCGCGGTTGTAAAAACTCTGCTGACAGTTTTTGTTATATTTGTGGTGAGTTTGTGATTAAAAAACACCAAAGAAACATTACAGACTTTGTGAAAAGGTTTATCTATCATATTTTGGAACTAAACTTGGTGATCAGGAGAAATCTTGGGCACCACATAAGGTATGTTATGTTTGTGTTGAAGATCTAAGAAAATGGTCAAAAAAGGAGAGAAAAACCTTTAGATTTGCTGTTCCTATGATATGGAGGGAGCCGAAAAATCATTCTGATAATTGCTATTTTTGCAGTGTTGATATTACTGGTCATAACTCAAAAAACAAGAAGGTAATAAGCTATCCTAATCTTCCGTCTGCCATCCGACCAGTAGGGCACAGTGTAGATTTACCGGTCCCTGAACCACCAGATGATTTAAATTCTATTGAAGTACTTTCTGATGTGCAATCTGAGTCAAATGAACAAGATGATGGAGAATTCCATTGTACTACTGAAAATGTAGAGCCTAAATTGTTTACACAAATCGAGCTTAATGACTTGGTTAGGGATCTGGGCTTGACTAAAGAAAAGGCTGAATTGCTTGGCTCTAGACTGAAAGAAAAGAACTTGTTAGCCATTGGAACCAGCATTCATGTGTATAGAAAGAGAGAGCAGCAATTTTCCAAGTATTTTAAACAAGAAGGTGATTTAGTGTACTGCTCAGACATTTCTGGTCTCATGAACGAGTTTGGTATTGAATACAAAAAAGAAGACTGGAGGCTGTTTATGGATTCATCCAAAACAAGTTTAAAAGCAGTTTTATTACACAATGGTAACATGTACGCATCTACACCTGTTGGCCATTCTGTACATATGAAAGAAAGTTATGAAAATTTAGAAATAGTGTTGAATAAAATAGACTATTCTGCTCATGGTTGGATGATATGTGGTGATTTAAAAGTAACATGCATGCTCCTTGGTCAGCAAGCTGGTTTTACCAAATTTCCATGTTTCTTGTGCGAATGGGATAGTAGGGCTAGGGATCAACATTGGTGCAGAAAGAACTGGCCTGTGAGGAAGTCCTTAAATCCAGGTGAGAAGAACATTCTACGCAAAAACCTTGTAGATCCAAGAAACGTGCTCCTACCACCTCTACATATAAAATTAGGACTCATGAAACAGTTTGTTAAGGCTCTGCCTAAAGATAGACCGTGTTTTAAGTATCTCAGCCAAAAGTTTCCACACCTTTCAGAAGCTAAACTAAAAGAAAGCGTCTTTGTCGGACCTGACATTAGAAAAATGATGTTTGACGTTAACTTTGAATCCACAATGACAGTAAATGAGAAAGAAGCATGGATATCATTCAAGCAAGTCGTTACAAAATTCTTGGGGAATAAAAAAGATCCAGAACATGTTTCTATTGTAGCTAACATGTTAAAGAAGTTTACAAATTTAGGATGTTTGATGAGGCTGAAAGTTCACTTTTTGAATAGCCACCTTGATTACTTCCCGGACAATTTGGGAGATGTTAGCGAGGAGCAAGGCGAACGTTTTCACCAAGACATTAAAGTGATGGAAAAACGCTACCAGGGCCGCTGGAACACCAACATGATGGGGGGCTATTGTTGGTCACTTCACCGTGAAGTTCAGCAAGCAACACATCGAAGAAAAAGCTACATAAGAAGCTTCAAAGAAAAAAGAGAACGGAAGTATAAACCAACTGCAGATGACAAGTGAAACCTGTAATATCAATATAAACCTATAATGGCACATTAGGTCACTGTTTTAAATAGCTTACTGTAAATACAAACCATGCTTATGATTTAACATAGCGTTTCATTAATTTCCCTATATACTATAGTGGTTTTATACTATATCATTAAAAAACAGATTGCTCAAAAACTGTGCGTGATACAAAAAAACCAAGGCCAGATTTGAATTCAGCTCAAAAAAATCTATAAACATCACCTATTAACGTGAAAAAAGTTTTCAAAAAAAATATTTTTGTAGGCTGGTGTAATCAATTAAAATATTAAGATACCACACGTCAAATAACACCTCTCAAGTCTTTTTAATGCTTAAATAGATAAAGATAACCGGTAAATGCAAATCCAATTGCCTTTGTTAATTACACAAGTAGAAAAGCTCTTCTTTTCAAGCTTATATTACAACTTTTAAATAAAGTGAACGTATCCGTTTAGAAAGCAACGATTGTTGAAAACCGAATACATTTGCTGTGTTATATCAAACGTTAAAGTTAGATTGAGGTACTTTGACTTAAACCAAATACACTAATAATACTCTACAGGGTGTAAACAAGCACTTATTTCAATTGTATTATTATGAGTTTTATAAGAACAAATCGAGTTATTATATTATAATACGTGATCAGAGGCGTCTCTTTTAACAATTCATTCATCATTTCGTTTTCGACCTTACTTGAGGTCGGTTTGGCGCAGCTGTAACTTCTTTTCTATTCTGTGCTTATCTAAAAAGTTCTACATACCCTTCACAACCTAAATTTCTAATAATTTGACTAATATACTCTTCTATTTTTTTCGTATCTACCTGGCTCTACATAGATATTAGCAACCTGATGGTTGTTAAAGAACTCCAACATGTTTACATGATTCCCATTTATAAGGAAATGAAATATTATATGGTTATCTCCTACAAACAAAGAAAAGTGTTAAATTATATGTTTTGGTAAGGCTTAAGCAACGAATCGATGCCAACATGCCAGACCGCTAACTAATTGTGAGTTATATCATGGTAACATTTAGTGCTTTTTTTATTTACTCGAAAACGACTGAACTGATTCAAAATCTGATCGCAGTGCTAGAAACAGCTTTTTATTTCTAAAAATGTGTAACTGACCATTTTGCTAATTAAGGAAGCCAATATTTAGAGAAATTTGTTTTTACATGCAAATTCCCATGTTCAGAATAAAAGTTGACTTGTGCATATAAACTTTTTTGGAAGAAACCTTTCTTTGATGTTGTGGAAGCTTCTTTTTTATTTTGATTGGAATGATCCCCCTCTCCCTTACATTATATGAGTGTAGATATCCTTGAACCGATTGTGAATTACCGATTTTCAACGAACTTCGTTCGTTTATGAAATCGATTTGTCGTCCGTCTGTCCGTCCGAGGCCTTTCTAATGGTCGGACATCAATGTGTGATACATCAATCGATTCAGCTCGGTGTCCTGAGCTTAAGTTTTGATGTCAGTTGAAATCGGGCCACGGGGACGTCGTGCCCCCGCGATATTCCGTCGGGAAAATTAAAATTTCAAATAGGTCCAAAATTAATGTGCGATACATATTTGGACTCCCCTAACATAGCTGAGTCGAAATATGGTACCCCACAAAATCTGACCACGGATACCCGACCCCCCCCCGGGGAATTAATTTTTATTTTATCTGAATACTTATAATTATTACAACATAATAATTTTAATTTCTTTAAATTGTTTTAAAGTAAGTCTACATTTGGAAGTTCGTTGCGACAATGCCTTGCATTTTCAACTTGTTTATCCTTGATTTGATTCCCTTTGGACATATGGTATGCATAGTTATCCTCTCACTCATTTATTAGTCTACCTCTGTATATTAGGATCTGATTCAGATAGCATATCTTTAATATAGACATTGAATAGAACACCAGCACCACAAGATACTCCTTACCCATGAACATTTGCAATCAGAATGAAAAAATTGTACTTCGAGGTGAATAGTTAACTATCATATACTTATTATCTAACCATCTCTATTATAGCAATAATTGCAAAATTTGTTACTCTTACTGCATTATAGAGTGCACCCAAGAGCATTTTGGTAATGAACAGTTATAGTATTTTTATTGTGGATACACCACCAAACAACTGCAATTGCTATTACATTCCAAAGAGGTTAGCTTTAATCTTTGTAATGTTATCTCTATATGCTGTACAGGCACTGTTATCCCATGCTCGCATATAATTTGTGCATGATAACTGAGTATCTGATATGGAACATTGTTTTAATTGATGAGTTTGTCCAAAACGAGGATAGGTGAAATCACGATTGCAGGATTATGGTACGTGATTGTATCTACTACACTTAAAGCACCGGGTAATGTCAACTGCATCGAATACCTTAAATAGTTTCAGCCTGATACATATAGTTTTAGCCGCAGAAAATCTAGCTGGTACTCCACAGAAAAAATCGGTGAAGTATTCCGCTAAAAAGTCTGTTTCGATAAGCTACCGAAAACCTCGACTGCACTAACAAGAATGGTTGCCGACTAATTCGGTGGGAGAGGTAGTGTAAGAGTTTGAAGAGGTTCTCAGAATGCTTTCGTACCTTTCTCAACTGTAAAATAAATTGTAATCAGGAGGTATTTTGGACGCCACCTAATCGAATATGGGAATTTCTAGGGAAAAGCCCCATAAAAAATAACAACAGAATGCCAAAACCTGAGATCAGGAAAGTGATTCTGGCCTAAACTTCACGTGAGAATGCTAAAAACCAACCTAAAATAAACATTATGATTAGGGCACTAATATACTTACTTGAAAACTGCTAGCTTAAAGAAAGGTCTCCAGATTCAACTAATAAATTAGTTGAATAATAATCACCCCTCTAGGTAATTACAAAATCATTTACTACAACTAAACTGGAACGATTACTTCAGTTATTAGAGACCAAACAGCAAAATAGAGCTGCGACACTACCATCACCGTGCAGATAAGGTTGTAAATCGAGTAGGATCAAAAGTGGCTGTATTCAAAACTTCGGGATTGTTAGAAAACAAGTTCCCAAAACACGAGTGAAAGTACGGAATTAAAAATACCGTTACACGTAAAAGTCCCCTGTGTTGAAAGCTTAGATTCAATATTAAGTTATAGAATTAGATTACCTACAACCCTATTCCTATACTAAAAGGTATATAGGAGCTTTGTACATAACCAGTAAAAACTTGTACATTATTAAATTTTTGCTAAGCATTCCATGCTGTTGTATATTTATTAATTATGACGAGTTGTATTATTAAGAATAAATAAAACTTACTATTAAGAGGACTTCTTATGTTGGTGCATGCTTATATGAAGCATATTGTAAACACGAAAATTCGTATATGAAAGAGCACCACAATTGTATCCATATAATTCATCTGTACAAGCTAATTTGGTTAGATGTCTATAATTGATAAAATTAAGGTTTTCCTTTTTTTTAGGATACACACATACTTGAGCAATTAGGGATACATCTTTGTTTTTATGTTGTTATTTACCGTGATATTCAGGTCCTGTTCATATAGGTTTAGAGAAACAAGAGTTTTCTTATTATTCGTCTTTAAAGTGTTAAATTATATGTTATGGTAAGGCTTAAGCAACGAATCGATGCCAACATGCCAAACCGCTAACTAATTGTGAGTTATATCATGGTGACATTTAGTTAACTGATTTTTATTTATTAATTTTTTTATGTTCTGTTTTTGAATCTACTTAAGGTCGGTTTGATGCAGCTCTAAATTCTTTTCTATTCTGAGCTAGTCTAAAAAGGTCTACATATCCTTCACAACCTAAATCTCTAATAATGTGACTAATATAGCTTTGTCTAGATCTTCCTACTCTATTATTATTTGGTAGTCTATAATCTAAGACCTTTTTAACTAGTCCCTCATATTTTAATCGGAAAAAAGGGTTTATTGATGATATAAAGGTTTATTCATGCTATAAATTGTTGTTGTAAGGAGTAAACGGGTCTTTAAATTGGTTTTTCAATAAAATGCAAGGTTAAAAAGCATTTACAAAAACTGGGTTATAATGAGCTCACAATGGACCATAATAAAGTCAAATTAGGGTTGTATGTGGGCCCATCTACTCGGATCAGTTAGAATTTGTTAAAATATATTAAAAACCAAGGACTTTAAAGCAGTTAATAATTGAGCTGGTAAAAATTGTACCAAACCGTTTGTACCCAAATGTAAATATTCTATCTGTTAATATGTGTAAATAAAAGGTTGTATGGTTGTATTATTCTGGTAATTTCATTTGACGGTGTATGTGTGAGGGAGGTATGTACTTAAAATGATAGGTATTCAAGAAGAATCCGATTGCTGAGCTAGCCAGGGTGAGCAGAGGAATGCGAAGGCGTCTAAAATAAAAGGGTAAGAATTTTTTTTTTTTGAAAATTTTATGTTGGCCCAGGAGGGGCACGAAATTTAAAAGAGTTCAACAGCAATATATATATATATATATATATATATTGGGTAGTTATTTACACAAGGTAAGTTGATAAATATAAACGTATTACAGTGAATAAGATGAAATAATAACTTAGACTTTTATGCAAAGCCTAAATCATCACTTCAAATCGAGCTAGTAATTGAAAGATGGAAAATATAAAGTCTTGGACAAGACTTGAACCTGTATCTTAGTCTTTTTAGGACCGTGCGTGTACCAATTACGCCACCGAGACCGATGACTAATTGGAAAACTTAGAAATTTAAATCGTGTACACAATTATACATATTAGAGTGCATGGGCTATTACATTATTACTAAGACACTTCAACTGACAGCTACGGTTGCCGTGACGGATGATCACGGAATGGTACAATGTTGTCAGTTTCCCGCAAGAGGTATTGCATTATTAATGGCGGAATAGGAATACGTAAAATAAAATTTTAGTTAATTCCTACTTTTAAGAGACTTTGTGCGGCGTGGTCAGTGTATGACGATGAACAGTAAGTTTGTCGTTAAGTGAGGGTGTGATGAACAGAAAACAGGCGTCAAGGTGCATAATAAAAGATAAAACAATACCTTAACAACCGTGACGTACTACGTTTTAAACGAACCGCATGTACAAAGTGAAAATTTAATATCTGGACACAATTTAAAAATCCGGCTGAACAAGCAGAGCATGTCCAAGAAAACCCGGACGTTTGGTATGCCTAGATTTCATAAATACTTCCTATATGTTTGTTGTGGTTTGTTTAGTATTCTTCTTAATCTTCTTTGGGAATTAAACCACTCATAGTTTTTAAATTCATCTTTATTTATGTTTCGATCCATGACCTAGGATCGTTGTCAAAATAATAAAAACTTCAAGTTTGACATTAATGACATAAATTAAAGGTGACTTTGATTTATTGATGTTTGAAATATTTGGTTTGAGTATACTAAGCAAAAATTTTAAAGTTTAAAAGAATGATTGCCTTTAATTTGTGTTGCGGCCTGGGATCGACTTTCTTTAGGTAGCCAATACGCTTAACGTGAAATCAGCTGATTAATTTTTATTGGTGAATTTCATATAAATTCAATAACTTGAAAATCAGAAAACATTTTTAACATGTTTCTATTTATACAATTGAGAGATTTCTAATTTTATGTCTTATTTCACCGAGATTCACTGGTTTAATTCCCAAAGAAGATTAAGAAGAATAGATTTCATAACTACTTTCAGCTCGGTTAGTGTTCGAACTTGCAACAAATTATCATTTTCGAACTTGAAACTGGAATCTGGGCTGATAATCGCTTTAGGAATTCTGACACAGTTCAGTAAAGATTGAAAATGCCATGTCTGGCACAAGAAATTTCATAGCGAAAATCTACGTGGAGAAACGGAAAGGTTCTTAAAGCATTTTACACGTGTCTATCTTCTTATGCAATTTTTTCGCGTGGTTAAATTGCATTATCATATCAAAGCGAAGCAGACTATTTTCAGGACGTTCTTTGTAGTGAAAATCTTTCACCAGTTTCTGTTAAATTGGATGACAAAGCGGTAGTTGTACAGGCTTTCGGTTGAAGGTTTAAAGTATTTCTTTTATATGTTGTGATAAATACACTTCAAATGCCAGTCTATACATAAACGCAGAACTGGTTCACGTTCTTTAATGAAAAACAAGATCTTAGTTTGCAACTTCTGGAAGAAGATAGTCTTCGGAAGTTTTAAAGATTTTCCTATAATTCAGTCGAAACTAGCGTTACCTTAATTTAAACTTTCAACTGTAATATACTCTAGTTTTACCTAACGTGTAGTGGCATTTTAAAAGTAATTACATAGATTAATTCGAGAAAGCAACTCCAGAAATATGCTCAAACGTTATGTCCTAATAATTGTATGGCATGCTTGAGCAATTCGTGGTTTTCTATTTCTGTGTCGTTTAGAAACGGCGTGTCGACTATACCAACACTGGTGCTACAGGTTAAACCACTCAGTTTTTCGCGAACATCACAATTTGCGTCATGCTGTGCCTCTGACATAACAACAGGGCAAGTGATTAATTCTAGTGGAAATGCATTAGACTTATAATATAACTACAATACCATCTGAAGTTCTTAGAGAGAATTTAGACACGTGAAGTTTATAACTCTGAAAGTTCAGCAATGCTGAATAATGTGACCTGATAAAATACACTTGAGGTTTGCTTTGCGAAACAATTTGACAATGCAATTAAAACTATGGAAAGCGGAGCGTTAGGAAAACTTTGAGAAAATTCAACATAAACGTAAATTCTAATATCTGTAGTCTCTGTATCAACGCACTTCTATATTAATGGACGGCTGTGAGAAATTTGTGGCTCGCTTTATATGAATGTGTTTTCAACGTTTTATAATAACCCAGAAAGTTTCAGGTTTATATAAAAAAATATGAGTAATGCCCAAACCCTAACTGGTGCTATTAATAAATCTGTACTTCTATTAACTAACAACATGCGAAGGAAGAAATGAATACTCCTATGATGTGACCTACAGTCTAAAGAACAAGGATTATATTTCGAAGAGTATATTTTTTAGGGTCGATATTTCGTTTACTTACTTTTAAGGCTTCAGCTATTTCAAGTATATTTACTATTTGGAAACATTCTCTAGAAATGCTGAAATAATAATAAAAGGGAGTAGAAAACTACTTTCTCATATCTGAAATATCCAAACCTAAGACTGCAAAAGTAAGTTAAAAACTTTTCCATTGGGAATTACTTGATTGTGTCTAATAAATTCGTATTTTTATGGACCCTATTTACGTTAAGGAACACTATTGGTTCAAGAGGACATTGATAACCTGTGCAATATAAAACTACTGCAGCAGTTTGCTCAATCACTATAATAACCTACAATAGTTCTTCAACTTTTAATAGAAATTTGTTTTTATTTACTGTAACATAAGCACGTGAAGAAAAATTGCACACTTGTATTTTTCAAGTCAATGAAGTCTTTAAAGAACAGTTGCTTCGACGACTGTAAGAATGCAAAAGAAGAGATAAGTGGCGGGCGACTTTGAATTTCTGCAGAAACGCCTAGATGAAAGAGTTATACCAAGAAATATAAATGTGGCTTCGCACAAAAACAAAAAGCGAGTAAAAAATATGCTATGAAGAACTAATTTAACGTTTCTAAGAAAATCCATATAGGAATTCAGATAAATGCTAGACAACGTCAACTTGGAACTTTTAAACATCCATACTAACCTTCCAAATAAATTACATCCGGTACTGTATGGAATAGATCAAACGTGTTTCGGGTCCAATCTAAATGCCAAGCCAACACCGAGAAAGAAAAATAATTTTATATGTCCATATGTCCATGGGCTAAAAGAGAGGGAGGGATCTAGGTAAGCTTAATGATAGTAGGGTAAAAGAGTAATATAAACAAGTATTAGATAATAAGATCAAAGAGATAGCTATAGGAAGGAACGTAGAAAATAGATGAAAAGAAATAAAAGGAGCTGTACATGATACAGCAACACAGACTATAGATAACAGAAAAGTAGAAGCAAGAAAACCCTGGGTAACAAAAGAAATATTAGATTAAATAGAAAATAAAAGAATGCTTGAACCTCCAGAAAATTGGATAGTGAAAGTAAACAAAAATATAATAGAGCTAGAAATAAGTACATGAGTGTAGAAAAGCTAGAAATAAATGGATGGAGGAGAATTGTACTGAATACAGCATGACTTGAGAGTAGGTAAGACAGACAAGGCTTACAGGGCAGTTTAATAAATTTTTCGAGGAAGATGGGAAAAAATATAATGGTATTAAAGATGAGAATAATGTGCTTCTAATACATAAAGTTGAGGTAGCAGATAGTTGGAAAAGATGTTTAGAAGATTTATATAAGGTGACGATATGGATGAAAACGACCAAGATGTAGAAACAGAGTTCTCAATATTAAGAGTGGAATTTAATAGAGCTGTTAGGGATCTTAAACTAAATAAAGCGCCGATGATAGACGATATACTCGCAGAATTAATAAAATATGCAAATCAGAAAACTTTAGACAGATTATATGAACTAGTAAAAGTAAATGACACACGTGAGGTCCCAGAAAATTTCGAAAAAATATTATTATCTCAATTTCAAAAAAGTCAGAAACTGATAGGTGTGAGAATTTTAGACCGCTTCCAAAATACTAACAATAATAATTAAAAATAGAGTAGTAGCTTTGACAAAATTATTTAGGCGAAGACCAATATGGTTTTAGTAAAGACAGAGGACTAGAGAACCAATACTAATGATAGAGATAATTATCAAAAAAAGGTTTCAAAAAATAAAAAGACTCATTTTGTGTTTGTAGATTCAGAAAAAGCATTTGATAGGGTTAATTGGATTGTTATGTTCAGGAATCTCTCATAGGGAAAATTATTTACAGTCTATATAAAAATCAAAACGGAGTAATTAGATTTGATGTAATAGAAAAGGAAGCTAAGATTAGAAAAGGTGTTAGACAGGGCTGTATACTATCTCCCTTGTTTTTTAATGTTTATATTGAGAAGCTTTAAACTTAGCTAGAGGGAGATAAGAGATAGGTATTAGTGTACAGGGACAGAAAATAGACATGTTACGTTATGCACATGATATAGCCATTATAGCAGAATCTAGAAAAGAGTTAGGAGAGCTTTTAAATATTTTAGATGAGATATTACAAAGTAACTATAGTATGAGAATTAACTCGGCAAAGACAAAGATAATGACAAGTGAGTTACAGCCTAGTTCTGAACCAAAATTAAAAATAGGTAATACCGAGTTTGAGGAGGTAGAAGAATTTTGTTATTTAGACAGTATAATTACAAGTGACGGACGTAGCAGAAGGGTCATAGTAGCTAGAATAGCTCAAGCTAGGAAAATGTTTTTAAAAAAGAAAGACTTACTAATAGCTAATAGTATTAGCTAAGATAATAGAAAAGTTTCTTAATGTCGTATGTATGGAGCGTTCTATTATACGGTATTGAGACTTGGTACTAAGGTACAACGTATACTGTAACAAGCTCGTAACGTAAATTAAATTATGCAATAACAAAGAAGTGTAATATACTTGGATTTGGATATTGAGTTGAATCTTGAATGACTAGCATGCAGCGCAACATAGATGGTGTTCATCTATAAATAGCTGGAGGCGGCAAGCAGCGCATTACCACTAGGCCGAGGGTTCAGGAACAATACATCGTCAACGGAGTTGGAATCTTCAAGTTTCCTGGTAATGCATTAGAATTTGCTGTTTTTTTATAAACTGTGGAAATTATTTGTGATGTGTAAGAGTGAACTTTGATGGTATTTTTCTTTGTTATTTTGCGTATTGAAAAGAATACGTATAACTAACTTTTATTATGGTATTTGAATATAAATCTAAAGGTGTACGTAAAGCTTATTAACGTTCCTCATGAATTTAAATTTTATTGTTAAGAGTACATGGGTTTTTTGTGTTTGTAGTAAGAGTATTGAAAGTAGAAAGCATACATTAAAAAACTGGGTTATCATAAGCTTACCATACTTCAGAGTGTAATAATAAAAAAATATAAATAAGGTATTATTAGGACCCATCTACTCCTGTTACATTAAATGTGTTTCATATTTCAACTTAAAAACAAGGACTTTACAAAGATATCATTTATTGAGGTGTAACTTGAGCACCGAAATGTACATAATATTGAATTTTATTTGTAAATAGTGGTAAATAAATATTGTATGATTGTTGTATTATTTTGTGGTTTTATTGAGAGTGTGAGTGAACGGTAAAGAGTATGATAGTAAATCTAGGTATCCAAGAGGAAGCCCAACTGAACTAGCTAGATAGTGGTTGAAGAAATCAAAGTTGATGGAAGCAGAATCTGGGTAAGAAATTTTTTTTTTGAAAATTTTCCTTTTTGTGAAATTTTCGATGTTGGTAAATTAATAAATTTTCAAATCTATTGAGGTCCAGAGCTAAGTTACACGGCAATTTATGGCGACCCGAACGTAAGGCCCGAGCTCCAGGTAGAATTTTAGCAATTTTATTCCAGGAAACTGGCGATCTGAGAGAGAGTCTGTTTTTTATAAATTTAAGTATATTTTGAGTGTGTGTGGGAGTGATTTGAACGTATGTAGAGAAAGGAGTGGTTAAGGAGTCAAGGTGTGGAAATTGGAAGTGACGATAGTGCCTTGTGTGATAAAAATTCGAAAATGGAGGAAGCTGGAGGTAGTTGGGATAAATCGAGGACGGAATCGGGAGAAGCTGGAAATGAATTAATTTTGAGAATGCCAGAGAGGATGAATGAAGAATATAATAGGAAGTTTGAGGAGATTAGAGAAATGGTGAAGAATCAAAGAAAAGAGTGGCGCAGATGAGTGCTGAATCGAATAGAAAATTTGATCAATTAAGCCAGGAATTAGGGGACAAAATAGAAAAATCGACGAGAGAATTTTCAGATTTTAAAAATAGTTTGACGGTGAACATGAGGAAGTTAAAATCGGGTAGATAAAAATGAGCGGGATATTAGAGGTTTAAATCTGGAAATGGGACAATTGAGGACAGATGTAAGGATTTTCTGTGAGGACGAGATTAATGCTAAAATGACTGAGGTAACGGACTCATGTAAGGATCAGTTAGGACGGGTAGAGAGAGAAGTAACTGGGATTAAACAGAATGTAGCAACTTTGATGGGGGATGGTCCAAGATTTGTAACAGGTAATGTGTCATTGGAGCAACAAATGAAATTTTATGGTGATAGTAGGGTAAACCCTCAGATATTCATAAATAACATTAGAGGTTTAATAAATAATTTATATGATGTACAGGCGAAACTAAATGTTGTGAAGGCTTTACTAAAAGACCATGCTGAAGCTTGGTACAATTTAATTGGACAAGAAATTGACACTTACACTGACTTCGAGGACAGGTTTTTGAAACATTACTGGAGTGACCACAAACAGGACCAGGTACGAGACGATTTGATCACGGGTAAGTTTAAAGAGGAATTTTCAGGAAGTAGGGAGCAATATGCTATACGAAAGTATAACATAGTTAAACAACTTAATCCACCACTGACGGACCGACAGATAATCAAATACTTATCACGACATTTTGAGGTTGAGATGAGGCAACACGTAGCGATGCAGAATATTGTGGACAGAGAGATGTTTCTGGAGTACCTGCAAAGGTACGACGACGTTAACAGTGGACGACCAAGGGAAAGTAGGAAAAGACAGGTTAATGCTGTAAGATTCGAACGACGGGACAACTACGCAAGACGGGGGAATAATTTTTCGTACCAGAGACAAAATTGGGAACCGCGATGGACGTTTTATAGGAGCAACAGTGTAGGTAGGGGAACTGCACCTAGACCGGGACCAACGAGATAAAACAGTTCACCGGACATGAGGGGGACTTCAACTACAAACCGGGAAGGTAACAACACGGATAGAGTTGAGACGCCAAGGACATACGCAGAAGTGACAGCAAGACCAGGACCGAGTACGGAGACCAGACCTGGACAGGATTTTTAGAGCAGGACAAACCACTAGACATCACTGTGTACAAATACGAACATCCTAGGGAATTTTTGAAAATAGAGGAAGAAATTGAGCCAGAAATTGTAGAAAAATTTTGTTTGCCCGTAATTGAGATTAAAATTTTTGAGAAAAATTTAGGAGCATTATTAGATTCAGGAGCTGAGGCGAGTTTAGTATCGGAGGAATTCGTCAATGAAATTAAAGATAAAGTGTGTGACAGGATAATGCCAATAAAAAGAAGTCACCTGGTTGCACCGAATAAAAAGCGATTTGCTGTTGTGAATAGCGTGGTTATTTTAAAAGTAGAGTTAGGTTCAGTAAGCTGTGAACAAGAATTTATAATTGTACCTGGGTTAAAGTTTAAAGGGATATTAGGGGTCGATTGCATGATGAAGTTAGGGATTATAATTGATATGGAGAGGAAAATAGTTAGGATTGGGGATAGGATATTGCCCTGGAAGGCAAGTTATGATGTCACAGAAGATGACATGGGGTTATGTATAAATAGTATAGAGGGAGATGAAGAAGAGGTGAAAGAGATCGACTCAGGCGAATATAAGGTAGAAAGGTTAGATGAGGTACAATTGATAGTGAAAGAAGAAGCTGAACAAGTAAAGGTAGAGTCAAGCGCAGCATTAATAGTGGATAACGAGTCAGAATTAAGAAAGATAGAAGTAAAAACAACATTATATGACACACAAGAGGTAAAAGTAGGCATAAGTGAGTTAAGGGGCAAAAATAATTTTGGTAATTTGAATTTGAATTTAAAAGATTTTTGTGAAATGAATATTGTACATGAAGGGTCTAGAAGAGATGAAAAATTCTGTATAGAGGAGAAAAATAAAGATGTTGAGGTAGTATCGTTTGGTTTGTCCGCAGAAAAGGAGATTATAATAAATGAGAAATAGAAAAGTGTAGAGACTGAAGAAAAAGAAATAATTAAGGGTCAGAATAATAAGGATGATTTTATTTTATGTGAAGTAACAGGGATGATAAGTATAGAAATAGAAGAAGGAGAAATAGGGATGAAGAGTATTAGGATGGTTAGAAGAAAGACATGGAGGGTCAAGAAAAGAGTTAGATTTAAATGAGCAAAATGAGGTTTAATGAACAAAATATAGAGATAGGTGAATGGTAGTGTAGAACTTGAAAATATAGAGATAGGGATAGGTATATAGAAAAGTAGAAGTAGAAATTAGGAGAAATATGGATAGCGGTATATAGAAAAGTAGAGATAGGTGTATAATAGAGTAAAATTTAAATAGATAGAGATAGAAATAGGTGGATATAGAACAGTAGAAGGAAGTGTTTATAGAAATTAAGACTAGGTATAGGATAAATATATGAGATAGTTAGATGTAGACATAGAATTAAGTGTGTATAGTTAGGAGTTAGTAATAGATAGAAATAGTTAGGTAAAAGGTAGCAATATGTGTGAATAAGTAATTATAAATAAAGATAGGTGTAGATAGATAGAAATAAGTAGTGATAAGTTGGATAAATAGGTATAAGTAGTGTTAGGTGAGTGGATAGGTGTTTAGAAATAGCATATAAGATTGGATTAGAGTTTACATATTTAAATTCAGAAAACATGGAGTAGTTTTCCTAGAATTGAAATAGAGGGATTATGTAGTGGATTTAAATGGTTAAATTTGGGTATAAACAATGCAACTTCAAACACCCTGTATAGAGGAAACAACCATAATTTACGTGCGAAAGTTATTTCATTTATTTAATTTAAAGTAACAAGTATTAACAGAATTTTATAATTAGGGATTAAAAATTCGTAGGTTCGTAAAGAAAATAAATTGTATAAGCCAATAGAAATTACTATTTAATTTAATTCAGTTTAATTCAAAGGGTTATAGCGGCAGAAAACGCCTCAAAGCATGAAAAATCGATAATTCCAAGGCGAAACGCGTTACTAACAAACAAACAGACGTCGAATATATGAAATACCTTGAAACGCAAACTCCTAGAAATGTTATTTTAAAACGATCGTTAATTGAACACCTGCATGTTTTGAAAAGGTTATCTTCTCCTTATTTTTGTAGATAACAAAACAAGCTTCGAGGAATATCGTTCAACCGACGGTTGTTTCGCCTAAACGTTAACCAAAAGTTTCTATTAGCACAGCAGGGATGAACAATCAATGATATGCTTCAGAATGAGACAAGCATAATAGCATTTATTTCGGTAGGCACGTATACAACTCCACGTTGAGTAGATAGCACGCGGACAGTAATATCGATTTTTTACGACTCAAGCAATGGTAGAAGGAAACATCTAATATGCATAAGAGAGGAACAGAGTTAATACAGGCGGGGTTTTAAGACGTCACTGAAAAGTATCTTTGACCGAAATAGTTAGTTTTACAACAGACGAGCACGGGACAGATAAAGGCGGGTTTTTCGGAAAATAGCGTAGCGACGAGCTAAATTTTGGGGAGTTTGTAAAAGGTTATTCAAAATTTGAAGAAAGAGTTAGTTCAATTAAGTATTTCGCGTTAAGAGAGTTTGGAGAGGTCACATTTTGAATCTTATAAATAAGAAAAAGGAGTTATTAAGTCTCTTTTTGACTTTTTTAATTTGCATCGCTTATGACGTACCAAAAATCTACTAACGAGCTTGCAAGTATTAAAATTTATAAATTAAATAGTACAGTGTTAGATTGTTGTGGCCTGATACTTTGAACGCGGATAGTATCGAGTTTATTTATATTTAACTAAGGTACAACGTATACTGTAACAAGCTCGTAACGTAAATTAAATTATGCAATAACAAAGAAGTGTAATATACTTGGATTTGGATATTGAGTTGAATCTTGAATGAGTAGCATGCAGCGCAACGTAGATGGTGTTCATCTATAAATAGCTGGAGGCGGCAAGCAGCGCATTACCACTAGGCCGAGGGTTCAGGAACAATACATCGTCAACGGATTTAGAATCTTCAAGTTTCCTGGTAACGCATTAGAATTTGCTGTTTCTTTTATAAACTGTGGAAATTATTTGTGATGTGTAAGAGTGAACTTTGATGGTATTTTTCTTTGCTATTTTGGGCATTGAAAAGAATACGTATAACTAACTTTTATTATGGTATTTGAATATAAATCTAAAGGTGTACGTAAAGCTTATTAACGTTCCTCATGAATTTAAATTTTATTGTTAAGAGTACATGGGTTTTCTTTGTGTTTGTAGTAAGAGTATTCAAAGTAGAAAGCATACATTAAAAAAACTGGGTTATCTTGAGCTCACCATACTCCAGAGTGTAATAATTAGAAAAATATAAACAAGGTATTATTTAGGGCCCATCTACTCCTGTTACATTAAATGTGTTTAATATTTCAATTTAAAAACAAGGACTTTACAAAGATATCATTTATTGAGGTGTAACTTGAGCACCGAAATGTACATAATCTTGAATTATTATTTGTAAATAGTGGTAAATAAATATTGTATTATTTTGTGGTTTTATTGAGTGTGAGTGAACGGTAAAGAGTATGATAGTAAATCTAGGTATCCAAGAGCAGGTCCAACTTAGCTAGCTAGGGAGCGGTTGAAGAAATCAAAGTTGATGGAAGCAGAATCTGGGTAAGAAATTTTTTTTTTGAAAATTTTCCTTTTTGTGAAATTTTCGATGTTGGTAAATTAACACATTTTCGAATCTACTGAGGTCCAGAGATAAGTTACACGGCAATATATATATATATATATATTGCTGTGATAAGGGGTTGCTTAAGGGTGCACGTTATAGTAAAGGTCGTTCGGGAAGGAGTAATTAGAATAGTCAGCAGAAAACCACACTTATTTAAGGAAATAATTAAGAAATAGACATAGTTTGTAGATAGTAAGTAGTCAACACCCTGTATATGGAGTAAAGATAGTTTTTGGGCGACGCAGATAAACATAGGAAGACGCATGGTTGGCGTAGGAATGAGAAGTACATGTATTAAGTAGATAGTAAATATTAAATACCCTGTAGATAAAGTTTAGTTAGTTTAGGTAAAACAAATAAGGATATTTTTCAGCGTATATTGGGAAATGAATGATAAAGTGTAATTAGACACGCATTAAGAAGAAGAGTTCCAGACGATTAAATTAATACGGATATAGAAATAGAATTTCAGGTAGTTAATATAAATGCGTACAAAGGTCTAACCATTTGATAAGAGAAATGATTAAAAATTGCGTGAATCACATGTAAACATGGAAATTTAAAGTCGGGTTGCATCAATTGTTTATAGAAAAGCAAGTAATCTATCAAAATACAGCATGTTGATAATGAGACACAGCTGCGGGCAGGTTGTGATTATGGGAAAGCGTGGAGCATTGCATCAGAAACTGCTGTAAATAAAATTATTTGATTAGTCAGAGACAAGCGACGAAGTCTAGACCAAACCCACGGATGGAGTGGGAATTCGAGGTTATATTAGCAAGCACCTTGATAAGAAAGTCAGTTTTGAACTCAATGAAGGCCGAAGTGTATTGTCATTAAACAAAGTATTACGTAATAAGTATAAAAGTGAAAAATAAAATGAGTGCAAATATGAAGATTACCGTTTAAACGGTTTCGAGGTCTGAGAAAATAGGCTAGGATTCTGATGTTAAGAAAAAAATACAGTAATGCGATTTAAATGTCAAGGGGAAAAGAAGAATAATACAATCTTGAAGTACAGGGATGAAACAAACTACAATTTTAAGTCTGGGGCAAGAATGATAAGTTTGAGGAATTGAAATAAATTGGGGATATAATTTAATGGTGGTGATCCATAGTGTAATAATTTGAATGGAATCCAGAATTGGGGAAGATCATTTTTATTGGAAGCGTCGGTGTGAGAAAGATAAAACCAGGTCAGATTTTTAGTTATAAGATATTTGTTTTTCTATATGAATTTTTATTTTATTTTTAATATTGAATTTGCTAAATATGATATGCTTGTGAAGAAGTCAACAAATGAGGTTGCATAGGCATTGAATGAGTAATAAGAAAACAGGTTTAGAATATTCTACACTTTGTTGGTAAAGGTAATAAATTTTCTTTGGTGACTTTGGGTTTTTTTAGTACATACTAGATGGTTGTTAATAAATGAAATTTAGAAGAAATGTATTACAAATAATTTCAAAAGCTGTACATAACATATTGGTTTCATTATATAGAATCTAAATTTACTGAATTTTATAATTGCAAATAAATGCTAGCCGAGGTCATAAGATTTAAAATAGTACAAAGGCGGAGCCACAAGTTGAATAGGAAAGTGATAACCCGCAAGGCGGTAACGTATCGAATTTTGCCATTGGTAGATAGAGTCGTTTAAAGATAAAGTCCAGTTGATAGCAATATTAAGAAAACAGCTGGAGGAGGAGATAATTACACTTAATCGTGAATACTAAAATGGTGGTCCAATAATTTAGAATTCATAGCAAATAAATAATGCAGCTCAACGTAGAGGCTCGATAATTCCGCTAGTACCATAGCAAATAAATATATATAATAAAACAAACTAATGGACAGCTGTTTGCGTCTCAAAACCAACTAAGAGCACACATGTTAGGATATTCACTGGATTCTAGTATCGTACAACATTCATTTCTTTTAAATCAATCTCACTAAATAAAAGTTACCAACTTGGTTCATTATTTATAATAGAACTGAATAAATATTCTCTTGGTTTCATAAGACAGAGATGTACAAAAATTTTTAGCATCATAAGCAATTTAATAATCAAAGCTTAGGTTTTTTTTATATAAATTAACACTTATAATTTGAAGTTCCCCAAGAATCAGATCTGGCAAGTTGGTTCACATATGTTTTTATTAATTATATTGTTTTTAATTAAAAAAACAAATTGCAAAATAAAGGCAACATTGAACATCTAAAAATTCAAGTCACTGAAGGTTAATTTATTTCAAATCTGTTAACAACACATGCAACTTGTTTGTTAAGCAAACGAGCTTTAAGATTTACTCATTTAAGTTTTACTCATTTTTTTGAATGATTGACATTTTTGACAACCACCAAATAGGTATTAACATTATAATTTAAATCCTCATTCAAAGATATTTCCTTGATGAAATGCTCTAGCAATATTTTTCAAAATTATCTAACTGAACGTAAAAGAAGAGGAATACTGAATTTTTAGCTAACCAATATCAACACATACGTCATCACCACATGAGATTATAAATTATAAATTAATTACATCATCCTTGTACGTCATCAACAAATAAAATTTTTGTCAACTTTTTTGATACTTCATCCTCAAAGCATGTTAAACTAACAGTTGACGCGAATTCAAATATTCAAGCTTTGCCAATCCAATACTCGAACAATTGTTGCCATCTTGCATTTTAATGCTTTGTGTAAAACGCCTAATTCGGTTCCGCCATATTATCTTGCTAATCTGGAATTTCTTTAAGTGTGGGAACTTTTGTATTTTCTTATCCTAGTTTATTTTATTTTGATTTACCCTATGATATTTTTTTGCGCTAGAAGTTAATGATTAAAGAAGTTAGTGATGAAACTCAAACATTAATTACATACCATTGATAAATGCCCTGTACCTGGAAACCCTGCCACAAGCACCTGAGGAATGCGAAAGTCACATTGCTTCCTCTTATCAGCCATCTTAACTTGTTTCCTGTTACGACGTGACTGTCTGTTCAATCGAAAAACAATGCGCATTAGTGATGAACTCGCGCAAGCCCTATCCTACCTGTATCGATGCGTTCAGAATCAGGATTTCGTTATAAAAGACACCCTATCCCTATTTTTAACTGTGATAATATTTTCTCAAATCAATTTCACGCCAATAAAGTTATAACGGTTTAGTTTTAACTATTTTAGATACAGCATTGTTACTTTATTTTATTAAACGGCAAAAAATTATGCTACACTACATTGGGCAGCAAGTTAGTTTTTTACCTAAAAAATTTAGAATTTTGGCGAATCCTTGCTGTTCCAAGCAAGGTAGGGATCTTTAACGTGTGTGACAACACTCACTCACGGGACCTCCATTTTTCCTCTCGTCCGCACGAGGGAGTATTTTTGTGAAAAATTCTTGCCGAACATTTTTCAAGCGGACCGTGTTGAGATTCGAATCCGGGACCTTGGGCATAGTAGTCACACGCATACCAACTACGCCACGGAGCCGCATCCCCTTCACATATCTTACATGTAATTTTCCAATGCTCCATCCGAAGGTAGTACATTGGCCAGGAAGCGAGTTTTTTTTACCTGGAAAATTTTGAATTTTGCCGAACCCTTGCTGTTCCAAGCAAGGTAGGGATCTTTAACGTGCGTGACAATACTCACACACAGGACCTCCATTTTACCTCCCATTCAAACGAGGGCGTATTTTTGTGAAGAACGCTCGCCTAACATTTTTCAAGCGGACCCTGTCGGGATTCGAGCCCGGGAGCTTGGGCATAGTAGTCACACGCATACCAACTACGAGACGAAGCCACCCCCCGTCACATACCACTAAATATAAGTGAAATACGGTATTTATTTAGAAAACAATACAAGGGAAACTGAGCTGTATCTAGGCTGTGGAAATTTCAAGGAGCAGTGTAGGCTAGTTTAGAATAGAAATCAGTGAAGGTACGCGTCCAACCAGTTCCAAAGCGGAAAAACTAATGATGGAAAATAATTGCACGTAAACCAAATGATAGCATGGACCAAGTTAATTACAAAGAGGTTAAAGAAACAGTAGGGGAATAAAGATATCTGTGTAAAACAAGAAAGAAATAGGAGAAATACAAGAGCAGGATAAGTTTTAAGGAATTTTTAGGGAAATGAAAAGATGCAGACTGTAGAAAATTTAAGGAAATATGTATATAAATTGCGGTAAAATTTAAGTGATAGTTTAACAAACAACAAATAATTAATGTTTTTAAGCAGATCAAGCGTTTACTAAAAGTACTTACCTGGTAGTTATAAAGCCGCGCCAACGAAAAAAAAACGATGTAGCATCTACTCTGCTGTTGCGGGTGTAGCGGAGCACATTTATAACGACAGCGGTGTGGTGAAAAAAAGCGGTTTATGTAATTAATTTGTTCTATGTAGAACGTGTAGAATAGCGATGCGGTGTGTTCGAACGAAGAAACAATTCACTACTTGAGCTTCGTGGTTTTTACAGGCAGTACACCGCGTTCTTGCACATGCGGAATAGTCGATCACCACTCGCGGCACTTGTTGGCACGTGCTTCAGTAAACCAAGGAAATTTTACTCTAATAAATTTAAATCTACTGCGGCGAATTTAAATAATCAACAAACTCGATGTATTAATAAAATTGGCAGTAAAATTTACAATATAAACAGAACATACCGCCCACCAAAATGCAAGACATTGTAAAGAAAAAATAATTATAATGCGGGGGGGGGGACGAATGACCAAGCGAAAAAGCGAAAAAAAGAAAAAAAGGATCTACAAAAAACAAAAGAAAAAAGAAGAATTCTTTTTTCTACATTGCGGGCAAAGGGCAGAGCTTTGACCCAGTAATAGAAAAGGGACCAGCGAAGTCGACGCCCAAACATAAAAAGGGTTTGACTTGAGTACCTCGACATGAAGGCAGGTTGCCTATGGGAGGTTGCAATGCGACCGGATTGGTCTTCCAGTACGCTAGACAGTGACTAAAAATACGACGGATAGAAAAAATCCAGAAGTGCTGACCGACGAGAAAATGGACCATTTGAGCACCCGCGTGGAAGTATTTTAAATGAACGTAAGTAACATACAGATCAGTGAATCGACTTTTGCTGGGTAACAAAGCGGGATATTTACCGTCAGAGGACAAAGGTGCGTGAGCCAGGCGACCTCCGACGCGTAAGATTCCATCACGAATAAAAGGGGACAATTTGCGGAAACTCTTTTTTAAAGAGGATCCAGAATGAATGGCTTCAAGCTCGATAGCAAAATAAAATTGTTGAGTATACACGAGCAAGGGGATCAAAGCATTGTGCAACTCAGAAAATGACAAAGGTCCGGAGCACCTTTCGAGTGGGTGACGTAGATTATGACAAAAACGGAGAATCCAAGCAACAATGCGTGTAATAAATGGAGTGATTTTCTACAATTGATTGAATCCAAGAGGATGTTACGACAGCGGATAAAACAATAGAGCGTTGTTCAGTGAGAACTTCAAGAATATCTGAAGGCGGAATATATGGACTGTAGTTTTCGAAAGACCGATACAAGGTTGGTGAAGCCGCCCACCACAGAGAACATTGGCACAAGTCGGTAGGGAGTAAACGACGTGACCCGACATCGACAGGATTCTCGGTGGAGGAGATGTGATGTCAAGAGGCACGAGACGTGTTTTCCTGAATGTAAGCAACACGATTGGCAACGAAAGTCTTCTAACGCTGCAGCGGGAAACGAATCCACGAAAGTACTACCATGGAATCAGACCAACAGTAAATTTTATGAAAAGTAAGGTTCGAATCAAAAGTTTTGAGGACAAAGATTAATAATTTTGATGCCAATGTGGCGGCCAACAATTCGAGACAGGGTAAAGAGATTGTACGAAGGGGTGCGACCTTATACTTAGCGAACACTAAGCGAACATTAACGGCGAAAGGCGTAACAAAGCGAAAATAAAAACAGCACAGTAGCCACGTTCGGAGGCGTCAGCAAAGCAGTAAACTTCGCACGTAGTAAACTGTGGCGGGATAAGCAAGCGGGGTAAAGCGAAATCCGAAAGAAGCGGTAATTCAAGCAAGTATCTCTCCCACAAACGGAGGAAGTCAGGGTGAGGGGGAGCATCCCAATCTAATTTTAACGACCATAAACGTTGAATTAAGTGTTTTACCAGAAAAGTAAGAGGGGATAAAAAGTCCCATGGGGTCGAAAATACGGGCTAAGTTAGAAAGTAGGTTGCGTTTGGTACAGCAGGTACTTAGTGGCTGAACTAGAAAACAAAAATTATCTAAAGTGGGATTCCATTAAAGACCTAAAACTTTTAGGGGTTGAGTATCAGGATCCTTAAAGGAGCGGGGTTGCGCGAATTGCTGCGTAGCGGAAAAATCTTTTAACAATTCGGAATGGTTACTTGACCATTTATGAAGTTCGAAACCACCAAGTTTTAAAAGAGCAATTAGTTGATTACGTAGAGCGAGGATTGATTCAATAGAATCTACACCAGTATCGATGTCATCAATATAAGTATGGTGGCGAAGTGCGAAAGCGGCTAACGGAAAAGAATTCCTTTTGTCCACAGCCAACTGCTGAAGCGTTCGTTTGGCAAGAAAGGGAGCACAATTGATTCCATACGTAACAGTATTTAATTTAAAATCCTGAATGGGCTCCTCAGAGGAGAAGCGCCAAACAATTCGTTGATAGTCACACTGAGCGGGATTTACAAGAATTTGTCTGTACATCTGACGAATATCGGCAGTGACAACAAAAGGATGTAAACAAAATTGTAACAAAATTGCGGTAATATCGGGTTGCAACTTTGGTCCAACAAACAAGTGATCGTTTAAAGACGGTGAGACAGAGTTTTAACGGAGCGTTGAAAACAACTCGTAATTTCGTACTTACGCTTTTGGGTTTCACCACGCAATGATCCGGGATGTAATAAGAAAAGTTCGAATGAGACCCAATAACAACAGATTGCATATGTTGAGAATCCAGATATTCACGCATGAACGAAACGTATTGTTCGTAAACACGAGGTTGCTTAAGTAGACGATTTTCTAAAGCAACAAATCGTTGTAAGGCAAGATCCCGACTACCTGGAAGAAATGGTTCTTGATCTCTAAACGGCAATGAGACGACATATCGACTTTGTTCATTGCGGCGAAACGTATCGACAAAATGTTTTTCAACAAGAGTTTCTTCAGGCGTGATAGATTGAGCGGCGGGGACAGCTTCGACTTCCCAGAATTTAGCGACGATATCTTTCAATGGCGAAGTAGAATCTGTCATACAAAACAAGCTAGTTATTTCAGAAGCGGGCGACGAAGGTATGTTTCCCATTAAAACATATCCGAAAATAATATTAATAGCAACAGGTTGATCGCTATCACCCTGGATGCGACCGTCTAATAACACTTGGGGAAAAATATCTGCGCCAAGTAAGAAATCAATGGGTCCAGATTGAGCAAAGAGCGGATCAGCTAGCTTGAGGTTAGCCAGATGATTGAAATGTTGTAATAATAATCGGTGAAGAAACACCTATTGGTTTGAGCAAAACGGCGACAGCGCCATGCTGAGCAGCTGAGCGCATGGAACTTAAACCACTAAGGGTAAGAGAATGTGGAGTAGTACGAAAACCTAAACGTTTCACACTACTTTGCGAAATAAAAGCAGTCATGCTGTCCGAATCGAGTAAACCGCGAAATTGCTGGAAAGAACCAGAGCAATCAGCAATTTCCACTTGAACGGTGGAAAGTAAAACAACTGAAGGTTTAGCTAAAGAATTAAATAAAACGACATTCGAAGTTGATGGACCACTACAGCTAAACGAAGTCGATGCTTTCTCAGAGGCACGAAGTGCGGAAGGCTTGTAGCGGTCTTGAATAGCGGGAATAGTGAGAGGTGATACCTTAGAGGCGGTGGTGTCCGGGCTCAAGCGAACCTGGTTACTAGCAGCAAAAGCGGGTTTAGACGAAACACGATCAAAGTGCAATAACGAATGATGACGTTGATTGCATTGGCGGCATGAAAAAGTAGACTTACATTTATTTAAAATGCGAGAATTACTAAGGCAATTAATACAAAGATGTTGGTTTTTTGCAAAGTTGTAGCGATCTTGCGACGAAAGTTTAACGAAATCATTACAGCGATAAAGATTGTGATCTTGTTTGCAAAGCGGACATTTATTAACACTAGATTTTGTCTGTACTAACATGGAAACGGCGGATCAAGGCTTAGACGAGTTATTGGAACGAATAACTTTGTTTAAATCAGTTTTATGATTTACCGACAAATTCGATGAGGATTTACACGTATTTTCCAGATAAGCAATTAACTTTTATAAGATGGGATAGCGGTCGGATCTTGATGCATTTCAAAACTACGAGCAGTGTGTACATCCAAGAGATTTAAAATCATTTGTACAAGAATAAAATCCCATTGCTCTATGGGCAAATCAAATATCTTTAAGCGCTTGTAAATTATCGACAAAAGCATCAACTAATTTTTACAAATCGATGGGGTTATTGGAGTTTAATTTGGGAAATTTATCTATATTGTTCCATAGAGCTGAGGTAATGTGACGAATATTACGATACTTTTCGCGAAGTTTTGTGTACGCAAGAGCGTAATTGGTCTCTCTAAGGTCAAAGTTTTTAATAGTTAAAAGTGCAAATTTTTTTAGTGCTGATTGAAGATACGAAAATTTATCTACGTCCGACAAATCGTTATTAAGATGAACTAGACTATCAAAACGATCAATAAAACTTTCAAACAGACAACTTTCCTCATCAAACGTAGGCAGCGACAGCGGTGGTAGTGATACTTTCGACTTTAAAGTATCTAGCGGCGGGGACACCTCAGCCCGATGCGAAGATTGGCTGGTATAACAGCTTGAAATAGAGTGCTTTTATTTTAAAGTAGTTATTATTAATACGTTTACGTACAACGTCTTCTAATTCAAATTTTTTATTAGCATCATCGGCGGAAGAAATTGCACCTACTATCCAATTATGATGTGTGAAGAAATTTTCTTTAACGGTTTCCAGAGATTCATACTGTGCGCAAAATAAATCTAAAAAGGTTGCATCGATTGTACATTTTTGAGCGATTTCAACAATTTCCTCCAGCGAATTAATAGCGATATTAAGTAGAAAATAATTACGTTTTAGCTTTTCGGCTATAGTTAAATATAGATACAAAGCGGATGAAATAAGAACGAGATCTTGACAATTTTAATAGCCTACCGGCGATAACAAACACGTTTGCCTATTGCACAGCAGATAACAAATGCTCGTAAACAACTCAAACGATACAAATTATGCTAATTAACTGTCAATGCTTTGATGAGCGGTATAATTAATTATCTGAGTTTGTTGTTTACTCAAATCCGGCGAGAAGCTTACCAAATGTAAAATGTTTGCGGTGAATTTCGAATAGCTCTGTAGTGGGGCGGAGTGGACTGTATATAAAATTTAAATGATAGTTTAACAAACAACAAATAATTAATGTTTTTAATTAGATCAAGCGTTTACTAAAAGCACTCACCTGGTAGTTATGAAGCCGTGCCAACGAAAAAAAAACGGTGTAACATCTACTCTGCTGTTGCGGGTGTAGCGGAGAATATTTATAACGACAGCGGTGTGGTGAAGAAAAGCGGTTCATGTAATTAATTTGTTCTATGTAGAACGTGTAGAATAGCGATGCGGTGTGTTCAAACGGCGAAACGATTCTCTACTTGAGCTTCGTGGATTTTCCAGTCAATACACTGTGTTCTTGCATATGCGGAATAGTCGTTCATCACTCGCGGCACTTGTTGGCGCGTGCTTCAGTAAACCAAGGAAATTTTACTCTAATAAATTTAAATCTACCGCGGCGAATTTAAATAATCAACAAACTCGATGTATTAATAAAATTGGCAGTAAAATTTACAATATAAACAGAACAATGTAGATTAGCTCAGAATAGAAAATAATGAGGGTATGCGTCTAACCAGTTCCAGGACTAAAGATTTAATGATGATGATTGGGAGATTTTACCAATAGCAAAATCTTGGAGACGGTTTTCCAATATTTCAATTATGTGACCCAACGGTGACGACAGAAGGGCATAAACTACAAATGCCGAATCACTTGCCCGTGAGTAGAAAGCGTACTTAGAAATCAGTATCGGTTTGCATATCAGTGATTATATTTACAAAACGAGGAAGAGAACAAGAAGTATCAATAAATCAGGAAGTAGAACCAAAAATGCAAAACAACTAGGACGTAAAAGTTAGAACCTTAAAACCAAACCAAAAATCCGTTATAGTAGGTGGCCGTAAACAAAGAAGCAACGTCCACATAACAGATGTAAGTATGCTGTATGTTTTATACCAAGGCCAAGTTTTTAATAATTTAAACAAAATAGTAATCTAGATTATTTACTAAGTTCATTGAAGAATGTTATGTATTGCACGTCTTCCGGTTCACTGAGAAACATAAAGATTAGGGGGTCCGTCAAGTTGGCCTCCCCCAGTCCACCGATTTGCTCCAAAACCTAGCACCCGTTTGCTTATAGCTAGCACTAGCTAGCACCAAAGTTGTAGAGCTAGCACCAAAGCTGTTTCAGAAATATGGCCCATTATATTCGGGGGAGGCTAACTTGACGCTAGCCCCCCTCAGTTGTTCGATTTGCTCCAAAACCTAGCACCATATAGCTTAGAGCTAGCACCAGCTAGCACCCAAGTAAGAAAGCTAGCACCTTAAAAACAAGATGGCGGCGATTTTTTAAAGAAATTTTGCCAGCCCCCCCCTAGTTGTGTAACGCCCATTTTTCGTTAATTATTATTTTCGGCATATATGACCCGTTGGTTGGTATTAATTCCTCCGCCTGTAATTTAGACACTACAATTCCATTTTACTTGTATTTCGAAACGAAAGTCAATGTCATTTATGCGCTACAATCATTGTTATATTCGACTGGTTTTCGTAGTTAAAATTTATCAATATGTTGTTATCAAGTTGTTTGATAACTAGCTGGTTGTTAGCTATTACTCTAATCGAACCTTGGAAGGTGTTGGATCACGCTGTTGCTTCTATTTTGCAATATGCAGATTTGAACGGCGTCGATTTTATTTCGAGAGGCTACCTATTTTTGTATGTTTGGTTTGGAGGTCTCTACCGTTTATTACGGATTGTGAATCTTCCAAGGACAGGTATGTGCATTGACATTTGTATTAATATTTCTTTCACGTGTCGTGTTAGGAGTACATTTTGTATTAGTAACCTTGAACCTAATTATTGTTGGAGGTCACATTCTAAATTTAGTTATCCCACCTGTGTGGTATTTATATTTTTTTAATAGCACGTTTTACTATGTTGCTCATTCATAATTTTTAGGAACTAACTTTAGGATCAAGTATACGAAGAGTAACTAATTATAGACCGAACTAGTAGCACCACAAGTGTTACCTTTAGCATTAATCACGAGCACTAGCTTCACTAGTACGAGATCAAGATCTTCTCTATCTTTTATATTGTACGTAGCAGAAATGGCGAAGAGCTAAACCTGGTACCTGTCTGCACTACTACCCTCAAGTGTTATTATTTACCCAGCACCTGGTGCCTCGCTGTTACATTCAGCTACTGAAGATCTAGGAACAACTAGTTCAGGTCGTATAATTGATTTATTGTTTGCGCATCTGTCGAGATCTAAGTAACTTATACATTAGTTAAATTAACTTGTTTGGTGTGTGGTATAAATTTGAAGTGCACCCTCAGTGCGAAATCCTTTATCTAGGTTAATATAATTGCAACCCGCCTTACAACTTTAGGCAAGGGTTGCCGTTTGTTGTAATTTTAGTAAGTCCCTTGAGGTGTCCCAACTGTAACATAGCGTGTACACTAATCCTGTTTTTCTTTACTTTGTAACTGCACTATATCCTGGCCAGAATATTGCCGGCAGGTATGATTCATGTATTAAAATAATATAGTGCTTACCAATATCCTAATCTGCTCTCTTGAGCACTTAAAAGTATCACATTATATATGAATTATTGAATTGGGATTTATTTAATGTGTCTTATTATTATTGTATGATGAGGTGTTAGAAGCGGAAGAGATATTTTATGTGTTATTAATAAAGTTTGCTGTACTTGAGTAACTATTTCACTTATCGCATCATTCAGTTAGCTGTTGGCTTCCTATTCAATACATTTTGTCTTTAATATTGGTATCTTACCGAACTGTTAGGACAAAGTTCGCAGTTCTTTGTCTCGCTCCAAGTAGTCCTTGGCGCCCTTAATTATTCTGTTCAGTTCTGGATCATTTGTGGCTTCTTATCATCCAGTCACTACAACGAACCCACAAGATTATTCAAAACCCCTGAGCAGAGCCGGAGCACTTTAAAGTCACCGTACCAATAAGAAGCCTAGTTTATAATATTTCTAAAATTACCGTGACAGTTGTCCGATTTGCTCCAAAACCTAGCACCATGTAGCTTAGCGCTAGCACCAGCTAGCACCCAAGTAAGAAAGCTAGCACCTTAAAAACAAGATGGCGGCGATTTTTTAAAGAAATTTTGCCAGCCCCACCCAGTTGTCCGATTTGCTCCAAAACCTAGCACCATGTAGCTTAGAGCTAGCACCAGCTAGCACCCAAGTAAGAAAGCTAGCACCTTAAAAACAAGATGGCGGCGATTTTCTAAAGAATTTCTGCCAGCCCCCCCCCAGGTGTCCGATTTGCTCCAAAACCTAGCACCATGTAGCTTAGAGCTAGCACCAGCTAGCACCCAAGTAAGAAAGCTAGCACCTTAAAAACAAGATGGCGGCGATTTTTTAAAGAAATTTTGCCAGCCCTCCCAGTTGTCCGATTTGCTCCAAAACCTAGCACCATGTAGCTTAGAGCTAGCACCAGCTAGCACCCAAGTAAGAAAGCTAGCACCTTAAAAACAAGATGGCGGCGATTTTTAAAAGAAATTCTGTCAGCCCCCCCAGGTGTCCGATTTGCTCCAAAACCTAGCACCATGTAGCTTAGAGCTAGCACCAGCTAGCACCCAATTAAGAAAGCTGGCACCTTAAAAACAAGATGGCGGCGATTTTTTAAAGAAATTTTGCCAGCCCCCCCAGTTGTCCGATTTGCTCCAAAACCTAGCACCCGTTTGCTTATAGCTAGCACTAGCTAGCACCAAAGTTGTAGAGCTAGTACCATAGCCGTTTCAGAAATGTGGCCAATTATATGCGGTTTTGTGATGGACACGAACCGTACGGGCGTCGTCGTAGATCCAAGGTCCAGGGTTCGAATCATGACATGAACGACTGCTTGAAAAATGCAGATGAGCATTTTCACAAAAATACGCTGTCGTTCGGATGAGAGTGTAACGTGCATTTTGAATGGCTTAACATTTTACACTACCCAATTCGTAAATACATTGCTGTAACTACTATTTCTATATTTTATATTTATTAACTCCTTGGGCGAATGCGTCGTATTATAATGAGTGGATTGCATCGTTCTTGTCTTGCCGCTGATATAAATTTTGTTCCTTATGTGGATATACCAGTCTAGATAATAGACGATAAAAGGTTGTAATAGCAACGAGTTGATCTAAACAGATGAGCAGTTGTAGTTTTGTTCTTGGTTCCTATATATTAATTACGTTAAAAATACTGTTTGCTTTTGCTTTGAAAATAGTGATAATTAATGCGGTATGAATTTTCGAATTGTTCATGAACAAGCACGACACGGTTTTAGTTGTTTTTCTTGTGAAATAAAAGTTGTATATTAACTGTAGAGAGGGTAGTGCTAATTCCGATTGAAGAAGTATGGTTTATAGGCGAACGTGTTTGGTTGACACACACGTGCGGTTTTAAGGTCATTGACGGACGGTTTTAGTGATTACGCGTGCTTTACTAATTGTGTTTTTTTGTTGAGTTTCTTTTGAAATAAAAGTTGTAGAACTTGCTTGCTAAACTTGACCGATTCTTCTTTAGGATTACTGTGTGTGCGATCTAGTTTCGTGGTCCCTTTTTTTTATCAGAGTAAGTGCAATAAACTTGTACAGAATTTTTAAAGGAGCCACTTTAGTCAGGTCTTAAACTCCTAAAACATTTGCAAAATGAAATTGCAAAAGTGTTTAACTCATTCCGTATTAATGATATGTTAAATTTACCTTACATTTAATGATAAGTAAATAAAATATGAACGTACATTTTTTAAAGACGAGATTGTGAGAGTGATCGTGTTTTAAATGTTTCACCGTATTCAAACAATGCCTTTACCAACTGAAATTAGCTTCAGAAGTTGACAAAGTTCTTTCTGCTGAAGCAGATCCGCAATACGAGAAATTCTTGGCGGATGTTTGGATCGGAATTATACTAACTTTAATTGTTCTTAGTTGCGGTTGTTGTATGTGTTTCTGTCTGTTGTACCACAAATTCCAACAATGGAAAAGAAGGATATTAGCAACAAGAAATGCAAATGGAGGTGAAGTTGGACCCGGCGACTGTGAATCTTTGCCAAGCTACACCAGTGCATCCGGCTTACCAAGCTATCAGGAGACTTTAGCTCAGTTACAGAAAGTAAAAGAAGAATCTGCAGTGGATAGTAGTGTCAAGTTTCAAGTTGATAATGGGATGGAATCATGGACACCCCACACTCCACCAACTCCAACTGCAAGGCTAGCAGTAGCCGAATTAGTCCAATTCTATAGAAACTCTTCCGGTGCTCCTGGTTGTGTAAGTTGAACTATTTCATACTTGTTATTACTGTACATATCTCTCCATTTGTTTTGCAATATTCTTTGTCGTTTTGGATACCTTTTACAATAGAAGTGCATGCTATTTTAAAAAAAACAAGAAAAACAAAAAAAAAGATCAATCGACAATACTGGACTACTCATATCAATTGTGTCTACCTATTTATCTTTTGTTATAAGTTTGTTTGATCTATGTTTAATTGGTGTGTGAGGAAACGTTTCTGCTACTCCCCAATATTACCTCACTTTGTACTAAAAATTTTTGTATTGCTTTTACCGTTGTTACATTATATAGATTATCCAAACAGTTTTTCTTTACATTCTACCAAGTACTGAACAATCTATGCTCGAACAGCATGCTATGCTTTTTCTTTATTTCAGGTTTGCAGGACTATTTTTTTTTTTTTATTGCAGGTTTGCTATTCTGATTTTTTTTGTTTCAGGTATTGTTACTAAGCCCTTACAACCGCGTACATATTAGTTGGTCTGCTTTCTACAATCCCCGCATCTCCGATTGAGCCCGGTCATTTCTTATTTTCTTTGGGTTACGCACGACTACGAGCCAACGTAGCATAAATTTGGCGCCCAACGTGGCTGCCTCGAATTAACGTAACAAGAGGTTAAATGGAGGTTTCGTGTGTGGGTTTTGTCACGCACGTTAAAGATCCCTACCTTGCTTGGAACAATAAGGGTTCGGCAAAATTCAAAATTTTCAGGTAAAAAACGCTTGCTTCCTGGCCAATGCAGTACCTTCGGGTGGAGCATTGGAAATGTAAATGCACGGACACGAACCGTACCTAGATTCGATTCGGTTCAAAAAATCGAACCGAACCGTACTAAAAAGTTTTCCAACCGATCCGAGCCTACGACAAGTTTCAGTTTGGTTCGGTTCAAGTCCATCTCTACTCCGAATTGTTCCAAAACTAAGTAGGTCTAACCTTGCTGTCGCTCAATTGAAAAAATTAACACCTTAAAAACACGAACATCATCATCATTTTGTTTTCGACCTTACTTAAGGTCGGTTTGACGCAGCTCTAACTTCTTTTCTATTCTGTGCTAATCTAAAAAGTTGTACCTACCCTTCACAAACTAAACTTCTAATAATTTGACTAATATAGCTTGGTCTAGGTCTTCTTATACTCTTCTATATTTTTCAGGGCTTCCTGGTTCTACATAGATATTAGCAACCTGATGGTTGCTGAGGAACTCCAACATGTTTATATGATTTCCATTTATAAGGAAATGAAATATTACCTGATTATCCCCTTAAAAAAAAAGTGTTAAATTATATGTTATGGTAAGGCTTAAGCAACGAATCGCTGTCAACTTGCCAGGACCCTAACACGAACAGGGTAATTATTTTTAAATTGGCGAACCTTAACACAATTGAAAGCTAACTGAATAACATTAACTCAAACACTGAGATACTGAGTAATTTATTATCACTGTCACTTGATATTGCTAATCACATGGTTTGCTTACTGCTCGTAAGAAGAACCAATACGAAACTTACGAGAGCTGCAAATAGAATATTGGCGTTTAATTGATATCATAACAATCTATATTATATAACAATTCTATTTAAACATAGGTAAAAACTATTTGTGAAGATGAACAAATCTTGGTGCTAGGTTTTGGAACAAATCGGAGCACGGGGGGAGCTAGAGTCAAGTTGCCCTCTCTGAATATAATTTCCCATATTTCTGAAACTGCTTTGGTGCTAGCTCTACAACTTTGGTGCTAGCTAGTGCTAGCTATAAGCAAACGGGTGCTAGGTTTTGGAGCAAATCGGACAACTGGGGGGGCTGGCAAAATTTCTTTAAAAAATCGTCGCCATCTTGTTTTTAAGGTGCTAGCTTTCTTACTTGGGTGCTAGCTGGTGCTAGCACTAAGCTACATGGTGCTAGGTTTTGGAGCAAATCGGACAACTGGGAGGGCTGGCAAAATTTCTTTAAAAAATCGCCGCCATCTTGTTTTTAAGGTGCTAGCTTTCTTACTTGGGTGCTAGCTGGTGCTAACTCTAAGCTATATGGTGCTAGGTTTTGGAGCAAATCGAACAACTGGGGGGGCTAGCGTCAAGTTAGCCCCCCCCCCGAATATAATGGGCCATATTTCTGAAACAGCTTTGGTGCTAGCTCTACAACTTTGGTGCTAGCTAGTGCTAGCTATAAGCAAACGGGTGCTAGGTTTTGGAGCAAATCCGACAACTGGGGGGGCTGGCAAAATTTCTTTAAAAAATCGCCGCCATCTTGTTTTTAAGGTGCTAGCTTTCTTACTTGGGTGCTAGCTGGTGCTAGCTCTAAGCTACATGGTGCTAGGTTTTGGAGCAAATCGGACAACTGGGGGCTGACAAAATTTCCTTAAAAAATCGCCGCCATCTTGTTTTTAAGGTGCTAGCTTTCTTACTTGTGTGCTAGCTGGTGCTAGCTCTAAGCTATATGGTGCTAGGTTTTGGAGCAAATCGAACAACTGGGGGGGGCTAGCGTCAAGTTAGCCCCCCCCCGAATATAATGAGCCATATTTCTGAAACAGCTTTGGTGCTAGCTCTACAACTTTGGTGCTAGCTAGTGCTAGCAAACGGGTGCTAGGTTTTGGAGCAAATCGGACAACTGGGGGGGCTGGCAAAATTTCTTTAAAAAATCGCCGCCATCTTGTTTTTAAGGTGCTAGCTTTCTTACTTGGGTGCTAGCTGGTGCTAGCTCTAAGCTACATGGTGTTAGGTTTTGGAGCAAATCGGACAACTGGGGGGGGCTGGCAAAATTTCCTTAAAAAATCGCCGCAATCTTGTTTTTAAGGTGCTAGCTTTTTTACTTGGGTGCTAGCTGGTGCTAGCTCTAAGCCACATGGTGTTAGGTTTTGGAGCAAATCGGACAACTGGGGGGGGCTGGCAAAATTTCCTTAAAAAATCGCCGCCATCTTGTTTTAAAGGTGCTAGCTTTCTTACTTGGGTGCTAGCTGGTGCTAGCTCTAAGCTACATGGTGCTAGGTTTTGGAGCAAATCGGACAACTGGGGGGGGCTGGCAAAATTTCCTTAAAAATTTGCCGCCATCTTGTTTTTAAGGTGCTAGCTTTCTTACTTGGGTGCTAGCTGGTGCTAGCTCTAAGCTATATGGTGCTAGGTTTTGAAGCAAATCGAACAACTGGGGGGGCTAGCATCAAGTTAGCCCCCCCCGAATATAATGGGCCATATTTCTGAAACAGCTTTGGTGCTAGCTCTACAACTTTGGTGCTAGCTAGTGCTAGCTTAAGCACAGGTGCTAGGTTTTGGAGCAAATCGGACAACTGGGGGCTGGCAAAATTTCTTTAAAAATCGCCGCCATCTTGTTTTTAAGGTGCTAGCTTTTTTACTTGGGTGCTAGCTGGTGCTAGCTCTAAGCTACATGGTGTTAGGTTTTGGAGCAAATCGGACAACTGGGGGGGGCTGGCAAAATTTCCTTAAAAATCGCCGCCATCTTGTTTTAAGGTGCTAGCTTTCTTACTTTGGGTGCTAGCTGGTGCTAGTTCTAAGCTACATGGTGCTAGGTTTTGGAGCAAATCGGACAACTGGGGGGGGGCTCGCAAAATTTCCTTAAAAATTCGCCGCCATCTTGTTTTTAAGGTGCTAGCTTTCTTACTTGGGTGCTAGCTGGTGCTAGCTCTAAGCTATATGGTGCTAGGTTTTGGAGCAAATCGAACAACTGGGGGGGCTAGCATCAAGTTAGCCCCCGAATATAATGGGCCATATTTCTGAAACAGCTTTGGTGCTAGCTCTACAACTTTGGTGCTAGCTAGTGCTAGCTTAAGCAAACGGGTGCTAGGTTTTGGAGCAAATCGGACAACTGGGGGCTGGCAAAATTTCTTTAAAAAATCGCCGCCATCTTGTTTTTAAGGTGCTAGCTTTCTTACTTGGGTGCTAGCTGGTGCTAGCTCTAAGCTATATGGTGCTAGGTTTTGAAGCAAATCGAACAACTGGGGGCTAGCAAATTCCCCCAATATAATGGCGCCATATTTCTGAAACAGCTTTAGGTGCTAGCTCTACAACTTTGATGCTAGCTAGTGCTAGCTTTAAGCAAACGGGTGCTAGGTTTTGGAGCAAATCGGACAACTGGGGGGGGCTGGCAAAATTTCCTTAAAAAATCGCCGCCATCTTGTTTTTAAGGTGCTAGCTTTCTTACTTGGGTGCTAGCTGGTGCTAGCTCTAAGCTATATGGTGCTAGGTTTTGAAGCAAATCGAACAACTGGGGGGGGCTAGCGTCAAGTTAGCCCCCCCCCGAATATAATGAGCCATATTTCTGAAACAGCTTTGGTGCTAGCTCTACAACTTTGGTGCTAGCTAGTGCTAGCTAACGGGGGCTCTAGGTTTTGGAGCAAATCAGACAACTGGGGGGCGGCAAAATTTCCTTAAAAAATCGCCGCCATCTTGTTTTTAAGGTGCTAGCTTTCTTACTTGGGTGCTAGCTGGTGCTAGCCCTAAACTACATGGTGCTAGGTTTTGGAGCAAATCGGACAACTGGGGGCTGGCAAAATTTCTTTAAAAAATCGCCGCCATCTTGTTTTTAAGGTGCTAGCTTTCTTACTTGGGTGCTAGCTGGTGCTAGCTCTAAGCTATATGCTGCTAGGTTTTGGAGCAAATCGAACAACGGGGGGGGGCTAGCGTCAAGTTAGCCCCCCCCCGAATATAATGGGCCATATTTCTGAAACAGCTTTGGTGCTAGCTCTACAACTTTGGTGCTAGCTAGTGCTAGCTATAAGCAAACGGGTGCTAGGTTTTGGAGCAAATCGGTTAACTGGGGGGGGGCAACTTGACGGACCCAAGATTAGGACGTTAGGACCATTGTGGTCTGCACCGCGCTGCCGCCAATGGTGAATCAGTTTGTTTAGGGGTCATGGATAGTCGACTGCGGCTGTTAGTTGAACGCAACCGATATATTACTCTCAAACTCTAGATACACGATGAACAAGATGCGTATGGAAATATAAGAATGCATTCGCCTCTATTATAAAATAACGATTTATCTTGCTGACAGAAGATCTTCATTTATGTAGCTTTTAGAGGCTTGGCTCAGCCTCTTGCGGCCTAGGCGGTCGCCTAGTTCGTTTATACGGTTGCACCGGCTCTGATAGTAAATAAGGTTCAAAGTTTAGTCTGTACATAAACAGAATTATTCACTTTCTGTAAGGAAACTTATTGTCGAAAAACATATCGGTTCAGCTCAGAATCTCTGAAACAAAATTGTTCTTAGATGTTATTCAATTTATTAAACCACTCATAGTTTTTAAAATTATCTTTATTAACGTTTCGATCCATAACCTAGGATCGTTTTCAAAATAATAAAAAATTCAAGTTTGACATTTATGACACAAATTGAAGGTGACTTTGATTTATTGATGTTTGAAATATTTGGTTTGAGTACACTAAGCAAAATTTTTAAAGTTTAAATGAATAATTGCCTTCAATTTGTGTTACGGCCTGGGACCGACTTCTTTAGGTAGCCAATACGCTTAACGTGAAATCAGCTGATTAATCTTTATTGTAAAAATTCAATAACTTGAGAATTGGAAAACATTTTTTAACATGTTTCTATTTATACAATTTAGAGGATGGTTATTAAAGAAGTGTGCAATTGCATTATTAAAAGGCTTAAGTAGTCGTTTTTTTTATATTTATTTTGAAGGGGGGAAATCATTATGATTTAGGCTACCTCTTTGGTAGATTTTAACATTGTTCTGAGGTAACCTTATGGTGGGTTTACACTTGTCAGATACCAATGTTGTTCTATGAAGGTTGTATATGGATCTGAGGCGACCCTATGGCGGGTTTACACTTGTCAGATACCAATACTGTTTAACGGAGATTGTATATGGTTGTGAGGTAACCTTATTGCGGGTTTACACTTGTCAGATACCAATGCTGTTTTACAGGGGTTGTTAATATGCTTCATCATCATCTTCATTGGATCTTCATCTCAAAACTGGTTGGACACGTACCTGCACTTATTTATATTTTGAGCTAGCTTCCTTTCTATTGTTTTCTAATTTTATGTTTTATTTCACCGAGATTCAGTGAAGGGGGTTAAGCAACCTGTGGCTACCAAGATCCCCCAACACTTAGATATTTGCCGAAATAATGGTTTTCTAGTTAATATGCTTATTGTTATATAATTAGTTATTGTATGTATAAACAGAAATCATGTATGTAGGCCGTATTTCATGTTAATATCGCAAGGAAAACCCAGGAAAAACTTGCAATGCTACCTAGATACTGGGGGCATTTGATTTTCATTTGTTATTTCTTTTGTTATTTCTTTTAGTAATGGAATCCATTGTTTACTGAAAGTTACGGATTCGTTTGCAACGCAGTTATTTTTATGTAAGGTTATATAAGCAGCTTCTTTGATTTTGCGTTTTTGGTGGTTTTCTTCTTTGTCGATAATTTTTGCGTCCTCCCATTTTATTTTATGACTGGAGTCCCATGCATGTTGGCAAATCATGGATTTTTCAAATTTTCTATTTTTTATATATGATTTATGTTCTTTTAATCGAACTTCAAATGTCAAACTTGAGTTTTTTATTATTTTGAAAACGATCCTAGGTTATGGATCGAAACGTTAATAAAGATAATTTTAAAAACTATGAGTGGTTTAATACCCAAAGAAGATTAAGAAGAATACTAAACAAACCACAACAAACATACAGGGAGTATTTACAAGTCAGGTATGGGCCTGAAATTTGTATTTGTTTTAGACAGTTGGACAATCTAAACCTAAAACTTTCGCATTCCAAAAATTCACTCACATTCCTAATAAAATGCAGAAACAACGAAATAATACCAAAAGGATTTAGAATCAAAATTGGAAAGACAAGCAATAAACTATCAAGGATTCTCGAAAGAACAAGCTACAGTATGATGAGGAAAGACTACAAAACCACCGACACATTATTTATAAGTTAAAACAAGATATTGAGGGCATTATAAATTTCATACGAATAAAGGTAACAAAATATGATGTTGATAAAATTCTCGCTAGTGCAAAAACGTACTACGAATCAGTATTTTCCAAACAAAAAGAAATTCACTTAAAGAAATTTAATAACTTATTTATAGAGAAAAATAGCACTCAAACTAAAACGTTAGAAAACAGCAACACCATGCTAAACACCGTGATAAATTTATCAAACAGAACTATTAACGACACAGAAAAATCAATTCTTTCAAAAGGCCTTAACTTTGCAGTGACGCCAAAATCAATACCAACCTTTGAAATAATTAGCTGTATTGAGAAAACAGCAAACCAACTTGAAGAAGATCAAGCAAACGAATTTAGAGTACGATGCAAAATCGAAATAGAAAAGAATCACAAAATAAAACCAAATGTAAGTAGTAACGAAATACAAGCAATTCGCAATCTAAGAAACGATAACTCAATTATAATTCTACCTGCTGACAAAGGCAATGCAACAGTAATAATGAATAAAAACGATTACAACACAAAAGTCAACAAACTATTAAACACTGAGAATTACACCAGTTTAGAAACGGACCCAACAAAATCGATTGAAAATAAAATATACAAAACCCTATTTAAATTTAAAATGAATTCGAAGACAAAGAAAGAAGTAAACTGGTCCCACATTACAGTAAACCACCCACTTTTACGGTCTACCAAAATTCATAAAAAGACATTCCTTTAAGACCTATCGTAAGCTCCATAAATTCACCATGCCATAATTTAGCAAAATTTCTACTAAAATTATAAATCCATTAGCAGGCAAAACGGATTCTTTCATTAAAAACAACCAACATTTTTAGAAAAATTATCAAACATAAAATTGAAAATACACACACAATGGTAAGCTTTGATGTGGTAAATCTCTTCACAAATGTCCCTATAAACAAAACGCTTAATATTATAAAAACAAACTAGAAAAGATGACAATCTTAAAGAAAGAACAAAACTAAGCATATCATCGATTATGGAATTACTTGGTTTATGCGTCAATACCACATATTTTCAAATAAATGATCAATTTTACAAACAAAGCTTCGGAATGGCAATTGGAAGTCCACTATCACCAATCTTTAGTAATATATTCATGGAGGAATTCGAAAAAGATGTAATATTCACACAAGAATTGAAACCACTAATCTGGTGGAGATACGTAGATGATGTCTATGCTATTTGGCCTCATAATACAGAACTAATTAAAAACTTTGTACAGTCAATTAACGAAATAGAACCAACTATTAAATTCACATATGAATTAGAACAACATGGAAAACTTCCGTTTTTAGATATTCTCGTTAGCAAAAACGATACAGCAATTAATACATCGGTATATAGAAAACCAACGCACACAAACAGATACTTAAACTTCGATTCAAACCACCCACACTGAGTGAAACGAGGAATTATCACAACCATGTATGATAGAGCAAAATTAATATCATCAAACGAAGAAATTTTAAAAAAAGAGAAAGACCTAATCAGATGTACACTAATAAAAAACAAATATCCTAAAAGAATAATAGAGAAAGAAATGAATAAAACCCTAAAAATAAAGAAAAGAAAACAAAAACAATGATACACACAACAAAATGCTCTCAATACCATACATAAAAGGATTCTCCGAAAAAATTCAAAGAATAGGAAACAAATTTAAAATTAAAACAGTATTTAGAACCAACAATACACTAAGAGCACAATTAACAAAAACAAAACCCAAAAACGCAATACAAAGTTCAAAAAATTGTATCTACAAAATACCGTGCGAATGTAATAAGTTTTATATAGGGAAAGTTCCAGACCATTTGAAGTTCGATTAAAAGAACATAAATCATATATAAAAATAGAAAATTTGAAAAATCCATGATTTGCCAACATGCATGGGACTCCAGTCATAAAATAAAATGGGAGGACGCAAAAATTATCGACAAAGAAGAAAACCACCAAAAACGCAAAATCAAAGAAGCTGCTTATATAACCCTACATAAAAATAACTGCGTTGCAAACGAATCCGTAACTTTCAGTAAACAATGGATTCCATTACTAAAAGAAATAACAAAAGAAATAACAAATGAAAATCAAATGCCCCCAGTATCTAGGTAGCATTGCAAGTTTTTCCTGGGTTTTCCTTGCGATATTAACATGAAATACATCCTACATACATGATTTCTGTTTATACATACAATAACTAATTATATAACAATAAGCATATTAACTAGAAAACCATTATTTCGGCAAATATCTAAGTGTTGGGGGATCTTGGTAGCCGAGGTTGCTTAACCCCCTTCACTGAATCTCGGTGAAATAAAACATAAAATTAGAAAACAATAGAAAGGAAGCTAGCTCAAAATATAAATAAGTGCAGGTACGTGTCCAAACAGTTTTGAGATGAAGATCCAATGAAGATGATGATGAAGCATATTAACAACCCCTGTAAAACAGCATTGGTATCTGACAAGTGTAAACTCGCAATAAGGTTACCTCACAACCATATACAATCTCCGTTAAACAGTATTGGTATCTGACAAGTGTAAACCCGCCATAGGGTCGCCTCAGATCCATATACAACCTTCATAGAACAACATTGGTATCTGACAAGTGTAAACCCACCATAAGGTTACCTCAGAACAATGTTAAAATCTACCAAAGAGGTAGCCTAAATCATAATGATTTCCCCTTTAAAATAAATATTAAAAAAAAAAAAAAAAACGACTACTTAAGCCTTTTAATAATGCAATTGCACACTTCTTTAATAACCATCCTCTAAATTGTATAAATAGAAACATGTTAAAAAATGTTTTCCAATTCTCAAGTTATTGAATTTTTACAATAAAGATTAATCAGCTGATTTCACGTTAAGCGTATTGGCTACCTAAAAAAGTCGGTCCCAGGCCGTAACACAAATTGAAGGCAATTACTGATTTAAACTTTAAAAATTTTGCTTAGTGTACTCAAACCAAATATTTCAAACATCAATAAATCAAAGTCACCTTCAATTTGTGTCATAAATGTCAAACTTGAATTTTTTATTATTTTGAAAACGATCCTAGGTTATGGATCGAAACGTTAATAAAGATAATTTTAAAAACTATGAGTGGTTTAATACCCAAAGAAGATTAAGAAGAATACTAAACAAACCACAACAAACATACAGGGAGTATTATTCAATTTACTTACACAAGGTATTCCTTTGATCACTAAGTAGAACCTAGTGTGACTTTAATTTTAAATGCTCGTCTCTCAAATATTTCTATCACAAATTGTTAAACCAATCACTTTAAGATTAAATAAACTTCCGTTTTAATTAGGTTGAGATTATGCCCAAACAAAATTTTCTCGCCCCTAATGTACAGTTGTTTTTAAAGCGCAGAGATTAAATTAAGAAAACAATTCCAAAAATGTGTTGAAATATTAAATTTTAGTAGTTCTATGGCATGCTAGAGCGACTCCTAGTTTCTATGTTTCGCGTCGTCTAAAAGTGACTCGACGATTATACAATCATTCACGCTACAGGTTATAGAACTCAGTTTTTCGCGAACGCCGCAATTTAACATCACCCCGTGCCTCTGACAACAGCAGGGTGATTAGTTTGAATGGAAATGCCATATACGTATAATGTAACTGTTACTACGATTGAAGTTTGGAAAGTTAATATAAGCATGAAAGTTTGTAGCTCTTTAGTTACACAACACTGAATAATGTGACTTATAAGAAAATACACTGAAGCTTTGCTTGCGTCACGATTCAACAATGCAATATAACTATGGAAATCAGAGCTTTAGGAAAAGTTTGAGAGGAGGTTGAGGATTAGTTAAAACTTGAGTGTAAAATCTAATATCTGTAGACATTAGAGAGTTTTCGCAAGGATATTTTAATTATTGCTACGGTAAATTTATACCGTATAAAATAGTATCATCATCATTAAATCTTCAGACCTGGAACTTGTTAGACGCGTACTATTCTGACCTAACCTACACATTTCCCTGAAATTTGCACAGCCTGCATTTATCACTATCTGATCTAGGTCTACATTTACCTCCTTTTTCCTATCTCTGCTTATAATATATCCCATACAACTCCCCAAAAATGTTTTAGAACGTATTCTGCCCTTCTATTTCTCCTTGTTCGCCTGCTATTTCTATAACCCATTTGTTATTAACTTTGTCTATCCATGCTATCTTCCTCATACATCCGTAGCACAGCATTCCAAAAGGCTACTACCGTTTTTCTGTCTGCTTTTTCTACTGCCCGTATTTCATAGGCACACTGTGCTGTACTCCACACATATGCTTTCAACAATTTTCTTTTGTTTCTATGTTTGTTGTCTTTTATCATAGGCGCTGTTTGGTTTCCTTCTATTGTTTTACAATTATATTTGTCCACTGATAAATCGACCCATGAAAAGGGGGGATTCTGTGTCAAATCAGCAAACAGAAATTATATACCCTATTTCTCCGACATTCAGTGGTTGTGAAGGGGAGTAAGCAGTCTATGGCTGCCAAGTTCCCCCAGCACTGGAACATTTGCCGATTTAGTATTTTTTTCAAAGTCAACATTAGTTGCAAATATTTCACAACCAACACCTGTACTTGTTTATAATAATTATCAGATTTCTCTGCGCTTATTTTTTCGTCATCAGGTTTTCCATCTCAAAAGTGGTTGGATACGTACCTCCACTTATTTATATTTTGAGCTAGCCTACACAGTTTCCTGAAATTCTCACACAGCCTATAAACAGCTCGGTTCCCCTTCTATTGTTTTCTAATTTTATGCCCTATTTCACCGAGATTCAGTGAAGGAGGTTAAGCAGCCTGTGGCTGCCAAGATTCTCCAACACTTAGACATTTGCCGAATTAATAGTTTTCCAGTAAATCCTTTCACACAAATAACATTATTCGAGAATATTGCCCAACCAATACTTGTAGTTGCTTATAATAATCATCATGTTTAAGTACAGTTACTTTTTCGTCATTAGTTTATCCATCTTGCGACTGGTTGGATGCGAACCTCCATTGATTTCTATTCTGAGCTAGCCTACACATTTCCCTGTAATTCATACAGCCTACATCTGTGTGTAGTAGTCGAACCTAGGTCTACCTCTTCTTCTCTTTCTCCTATCTCTGCTTCTAATATATTCTGCACTATTCCCTCATGCTGTAGTATGTGGGCTATCATCCTATCTCTCCTATTTTTTTACCGTTTTCCACATATTTCTTTTTTTCCCTACCATTTTTAGTACATCTTCGTTCTTATCTTTGTCTGTCCATGATATCTTCATCCTACGTCTGTAGCACCACACTTCAAAGGCTTCTACCTTTTTCTTGTCCGCTTCTCCTACTGTCCAGGCTTCACAGCCGTACAGTGCTGTGCTCCACACATATGTTTTAAGCAATCATTTCCTTGTTTCTATGTTTGTTGTTTTAGAACATAGTATAGTGTTAATAAAAATATGTTGTTTGGGCTAGTTAGTTATGCTTGACAGCTGAGTACTTCACATAAAAATTAAGGTTGTACAGCAGAATAATTTATAATCGTTGCATTATATTTGCCAGACAACTGAGATAATTTTATCTAGTCTCAAGTATTGGAGTATTCTATTTACCACTAAGAAACACAGAGAAACTATTTTCTTATCTTATCTTTACCCTTGATAAGAATCACCTAGGAGCTACTTAAATTACTAAGATGGATTAATAATTTCGAATGGTAGTGAGGAAGATTCCAAGGCGTCAAGCAGTAAATCAAAATCACACACACACACACACACACACACACACACACACACACACACACCTATATATACATATATATATATATATATATTTTGCTGTGATACTTCAGCAGCCCTACGGTTGGGCATGTCATAAAATGCTATGATATTTCTGCCCCACGATTGGGCATACCATAAAATGCTGTGATACTTTCCTTGCCACGATTCCTTAATGTAATATAATGCTCCCTTTATATTAATCAAGCACCTATGATGTGAAATATTAAGTTATGGATTTTCTTTGCCTCAACTAGCTGATTCAATTAAATAAAGCAATTCTACAATACACAATATAATGATTAAATATTTAAAACCTTTTTAAAATCTTCCCCTTTCTCAGAATATTTACATATACCAGATTTAAGAAATTGAAGCCAGCAAAACGAGCCTTTTGTTATATTTAGAGACCTTGAAGCGTTTCAAGATGCCTATTACCTTTCATAAATTAATCAATGAAAGTAACGTTTTGTTGACTCTTACCAAAAATATTGAATTAAAACAGTTTTCAGTAATAAATTATATCAATATGGCTAACCTAGAATGGTCCCATCGTTCCTCTGCATCCACCAAGAGTTTTCGTGTCCAGTCTGAATATTTAGAGTCGAATTTGGAGGTCGACATCAAAACCAAAATACTATGCAAATCGTTATTCCAAATCCCGTAAGTTAATCCAATTTAAGATTCAATTTGTATATCTCCTAAGTAATTTAACAGGAGGTGATTAACCATAGAATTAACCAGAGTATTCTCCAGAGTGATCTCCAGAGTGATCTCCAGAGTCGTCTTCAGAGTCGTCTCTAGAATCGTTTGCTAAGTCGTCTCAAGAGTTTTATTTATGTTAGAAATTGTATATTTTTACTAAAATTGTTGTTTACTTACGTCTATTATAGATCGGCTCACTTGCACAATTTTTCCACTTTTATAAAATGATTTTCATTTACTTTCGTATGACTGGTTACGTGAATAATTTAGCACTTCTGAGTATCGTCTTAGCCCAGTTTAAAATGTATACTCAACCCGTCGCTCAATTGTTATCGTATTTATAAGCCGTGCCTCTTGTTTTCTATTCGTTTATTCACGTGTTGGAGCGATACCTTTTGCGTTTATCTTTTGTGTACTCCGGGAAATTTTACCAATTGTATAGTTCAAATACTTGTATGAACGCTTAAATTGTCACGTATTCATTTACATACCATGCTGTTTAATTGAGAAATCTCACGAATTTTCGTTTATTTAGTCACGTATTCATTGTTGATTGCTTATTCTAATCTAAACCGAAATAAATTAGGTGTTTGTTTATTTCCTAGTTAAATTGGATTTTGAACAAATGTGATACTTTATGTCACGTACGATTTATTCAAATAATGCATAATTTTAACCTGCGTATACGATGATATATTTAACGCATTTGTTAAATATTTATCAAGTCAATTCATATAGGTTTTCCGTTGATTTAATTTTGATACATTTCGTTGCGTTTTTAAATCTTATCTTTGCTCGTAACTACTCTTGGATATTTTTATTTCTTATGCGTTTAATCTATTGTACTTCTATATACAGTGTGCTCTCAACTAACAATATGTATAGTGACCCATTTACTCTTATAGTACCTGTAATTTTGTGCTTTTGTTAACTGGGAGTTTCTTTTGTTTATTCTACGACCCCTGTGACTTAACCTACCCCTAAGCTACTCTTATAATTATAGCAATATATATCGCACTAAAAAAAGGAAACATCTTTGGGACATTATTTGTGAGGAGTTAATTAGTTTAAACAGTAGCAGTAGTAGTAGTAAGTAACAACTAATTTTTAACTAGATGTGTACAATAATAAAAATTTGCTTTGTTAGGTGGATTCAAAACGATGCAAAAAATGGAACAATTTAGTTAAGACAATAAGAAAACATAATATATCAAAGATATGCTTTGTGGAGAGTTCAAAAAGTAAAGGTCAACTTGGTGGACTTATAGGCACTATCCCTTGTGCAACAGACAGATGCTACTTTACAGAATTAAATTACAATTAGATCGTCATTACAACTACGCAAAATTCGTCTAGCTGAAGCGAAAACAGAAATATTTTCTGAAATGTTTATTCCTTAGAAAAGAATTTTTAATTCTCTACACGATTTGAATCATCCAAGAGTAAAAGCAACTATCAAATTATTTACTCAAAGATACGTGTGGAATGACTAGGCAAAGATTGTCGTGAATGGGTGCGAACATGTATGCCATGTTAGAAGAGTAAAACCTCGATACACAATTGAACCAATAGACAACCTATCCCTACATTCAGAAAAATTCTCTCACATACATATTGATCTGATTAGACCACTACAAGTTTCTAAGCAATATACGGATTGTTTGACGGCTGTAGACCATTTTACACGTTGACCAGGTGTAGTTTAACATATTTAACTCTTCAAAGAATTAATATTCCCAGATTTCACATAATTCCGTTAAGTTTTGTCCTTTCTGTATAATAGTTAATTTAACTACCCTATAATATTTATTTGTTCACGGGCCATTTAAAATCTAAGGTTTATTTGTTTGTAATCCTTATTAGAAATTTTGTTTTGTGTCGGTTTTCGTCTATTTCAAATACTGCTTCTGTGTTGGTAGGAACATAATGTTCCGTGTATATATGCGCAGTTAAATAACGCGTGCACTTGACGAAAGAAGGGACTTTATAACAAACAGAAAAGGATTGAAGACATTTTTCTTTATCAAGTATTGAAGAGACACAAAGTCTTTCTTTCGTTAGTGGTTAGTATGAAGTATAGTTTTATTAACACTAAATGAGATTCTTTTAGCGTGCGCAAGAATTGTAGTATTAATCATGAATATTAATATTTAACGTGATTATAAATTACTTATATCATAATACTTACATTCAGTTAAGTGCAATATGCATATGTAATAAAGCCCTGCAAATTTAGCAACCTCTGCAAATTTATGTTGGTTTTTTTTATCAGAAGATAACAATTATTTGGAGTTCATATTTGAAATCAAATGGTTTGAGGTTTGGCTTTGATTTGTATAAACAGACGGTTGACAATTTGCTGTAGGCGTGCTATTTCTGGACTCAATTTTTTTTTAATTTTCCTACCCTTAAAAGACTCCGACGTTTCACGCTCGGATTCGAAAATCATTTGCGTAGCTGCAGAACAATGAAAGAATGCCCGGGCTCAGTTGGTAAGTAGATGGAGTCTGACAGACCCAAGAAAAAAATAAAGGAAAGGTCTGCAATAAAAATACACGCACTCAGTCAGAACTCACAAAAAAAATATTAAAAAATATCTAATTAAAAAATATGTTACAAAGCATAGTAGTACCAAAATTGAAAACAAAAAGATGAATACTCATCACTATTATACATATATTCGGGAGAACAAAATAACACTTCTCAAAATGGCGAGCTGCAGTTTTTAGTTCACTACCCTATCACCCCTCTAAAAACAACAGCTCTAAATCAGCATTGTAACTACAGAATTAATACATAAAATTATCACAACAAATAAATCAGTAAATATTATAATATTGACCACACTTATCCACGCACATAAAAAAACCAGTCATTTTACAACTAACAAGGTCATTCATCCATAGAACCGTGGACATATGTTGTTTCAACAATTACATGGTACCCATATAAGAAAATATTGAGTAAAGACACCTTGGAGTTCGTAGCGTAGGACAGATCACACCCTCCCTAAGGGCAGGGCGGAGCAAATAAAATTGGGCCCACGCACTCCGTGTATTCCCTCCATAAATGCAAGGGGCAAGCTCCTCGTCAACCAGGGCCCAAGCAACAAACGGTTCTATCCACCGGAAGAAGCCCACAGTGGTGTGTGCACGAAAAGTTTTTAGTAAACAACGAAAACTACAATTATACTTGATCGTATAGTTGCAGAAAGAATAAAGTAAAATGGAATCGTTTAATAACACGAATTCAAAATTCGATCCTCCGTTATCAAATGTGATTAGAAACTTGAAACACACTTTATCAAAGAATACGATACCTTATGTCAACGAGTTTCTAGATTGAAGTAATACACGAAGTAATTACGCTCTATAGCAATGTGCATCAAGTCAACGGACACCTAAAACAAGGTACGGACGATGTAACTTAACGCGGAAACTTTTTAATTCGCAGCAAATGGGTTTAAATGAAATTATTGACAAGCGCACTCATTGCAGGAAGACAAAATATGCCGTGGGCACATTTTCTTCTGTTACAGTTTTTTTAACAATCTCCATTAGTGACTTATTATCCAGTCCCAAAATTCGAATAAGGACTACTACTTATCAAGTTAGGTTGGAATTTTGAAACAATGACTTTTGTGAGGTTCGTTCGTCTTAGAAATGAAGTGGATGATAATGTGTTTTTATTTAAAATCAGATTTCTTTTTCCGATTGCCTGTGAAGATAGAAAAAGTTTTGAAGAAAGTATGTGAGATATAAAGTTGGATGTTACTCTAGTTTGTGACAACTTATAACATATGGAAATAGTATATTACATTACTAGTGTAAAATGGCATTCTTGACAGGAGTACTGTACATTATTTTTCCGACGACCATAACTAAAAAAAATTAGGAAAGATATTTTAAATAAACGTACACTGCTGCTTTTTCCTTTAAATACCTTACTCTGATACAATGTCGTGCGACCGTCTAGTGGTAATGTCGAACAAACCCTACATCGTATTCTTGACATTGGGCATGTTGAGTCGTCTAGGTAATTAACCTACTAATATCTCATCCGTCATATCACTCTAAAGTTGAAAATTATTTCAACACTAATAGTGATGTTTACTTTCGCACTCTAGAGTGATATACGCCACTTTCTAAATATATAAGTAGTGTGCAGTATGTTGTTTTCATACGTGGTTGTCGGAAAAGTACCTAAATTAATTCTTGTCCTAGATAAAGAGCGTTATGAAAAACGTGGAAGAAAATAATTCGAAATTATTACACGTTAAACCCCCATTTTAAAAGACGTGTGTACTGAAGTTCATTAATCTATAATGTTTCTTATGAATGGTAATTATCAAAACGCTTTTTTTTGCTGAAACATTTTCCACATATTTTTTAGCAAAAAATTTCCGTTACACAGACGAAGAAACACATCTACCCAAATAACAGCGTAAACTTAAACTTTTGTTGCTTTCCGAGTAATGTCAACCTGTACATACTGCTTACGATTCAGATCAGACATAGTGTTAAATACACTTGTAATACCTTGATTAAAAATATCGGAATGTTAAATATGTCTCCACCAAATGATACATACGCTTTGGGGTAATGACGTAGCTCTGGTAATGTGATGGTAGAGCTTGTTATAGATGGTAAGTTGCAAGAGGTGGTATGTAACTCAGGTCCTAGGGACCTAGGTGTCTATTGAGTAGTGTAAATGAAAGTATCAATTACCTGAATAGAAGTAATGAAACGATGAAATCAAACAACAATATTTAATAATGAATAAACTTAAAGCTAAACGCATGTTAATAAAATACGAAGCAGTAAAAAAGTTAAACAGTTATAATAATGAAGAGTTAACCTACGGTTGAGATTCTAAGTGACCATCTTGGTTGACAATGTCTCAACAACCATGAAACATCAAGTCACCAGTTCTTAGTGTTGGCTCCGAGCCGACTTGCTCCAGAACAATGGATGATCTAGGGCTTCATGCCAACTAACTAACTAACTCAATAATCGACAAATATTCTGGTGCTTAGTCTGTTATACCTTCGCATAACAAGATATGTGTTTTCTGCTGAAGGCTGTGGCAGGCGATAAGTATGTATGTTTAATAGTGGTAAGCCAAAACTTCCTTGAGTTCTAGGGCATGCGCAGGAAACCTAATTGTGGTTGCTACAAAGTATAGTCTTGACCAAAAGATTAAATATACAAAAATATAAGTGTGGTGAGGTAATTTCAAGAACGTGATATATGATAAGCATGTTGCAAGTTTTCCTAGAACAGGATGTGTTGCTTACTGATTGAGTTACAATGTAATATTTTAAATTAAATTTGTAATCTAAATATGGATTCGGCTTATACAACACATACCCCACCTTTGTAAAATTTGGACTCCAAATTAAAAAAAAAAAGTGAAAGTTGAAAAGCAAATAAAAAGGAGTATGGCAAGGAGGCAGTTGCATAAACGAAACATTTACAGTAAATTAATTCAAATGAATGGTCACTATAAAAATTAAAAAAAATTAACTTTGAAAAAAGTTAAAATGTAAAAAGTAAAATAGTAAAAAAGTTAAATTCATAAAATAGTTACAAGTGTAAAAGAAAAAAATCAAGTGAACAATTCAATAAAAAAAAATCCAAAAACATTAGCTGGAAATAAAAAACAATTTCAAATTCAAAGTTAATCGATGAAGTCAAAGTGTTCAATTAAGTTAACAGTAACAAATAGAAAATTGTAAATCCAGAGGAGAATGAAATTGTGGTATAAAAATTATCTTAACCTGACATTGAAATTGCTTCTTAAATAAAATACTTAAAATAGAAACTAAAACGTTTTAAACTAAATATCTGTTCGTAGGGGTTACGAGTAGTTAGTTGTTTTGAGGCCCAATGTTGTCAAAAATAAATATAAAATCTTGATTAGAAATAAGAATGTTCAAGTGCTTGTGCTTCATACGTGAAAAATTAAAAAGATTATTAGACAAAAATAAAAATATTTGGGATAAAGTTAAAAATATAAAGTACAAAATTGTAAGAATTCAAGTAATGAAATTATGATTGTAGTCTAAATAATTATTATCATTCTTAATGAATGAAAAGTAAAATTGTTTTGGATTAATTAAAACAAGTAAAATTCTAAATATAAAATTGAATTATTGATGTAAGGTTTCGAATGTAAGAAAAAGTGTCCCAAATGTAGAAAAAAAAGAAAGTTTGGAAATCGAAATACACTTTTAATACCTTGGTTAAAAATATCGGAATGTTAAATATGTTTTCACCAAATGTTACATACGCTTTGGGGTAATGGCGTAGCTATGGTGATGTGATGAATGATGATAGAGCTTGTTATAGATGGTAAGTTGCAAAAGATGGTATTTAACTCAGGTCCTAGGGACCTAGGGATCTATTTAGAACTGTTAGTGAAAGTAACAATTACTTGAATAGAAGTAATGAAACGATGAAATCAAACAACAGCATTTAATAATGAATAAACTTAAAGCTAAACAACATTTTAATAAAATACGAAGCAGTAAAAGAGTTAAACAGTTATAATAATGAAGAGTTAACGGTTGAGATTCTAAGTTACTACAAAGTAAAGTCTTGACCAAAAAATTAAATATACAAAAAGATAAGTGTGGTGAGGTAATTTCAAGAATGTGATATATGATAAGCATATTGCAAGTTTTCCTAGAAGAAAGGATGTGTGGCATACTGATTGTGTTACAATGTAATATTTTAAAATGAATTTGTAATCTAAATATGGATTCGGCTTATACAACAATAGTTTTTAAATTCGTATTAAAATGAGATTATTTTAAAATTTTTAAATTCTGGAACTTGAACTGAGAATTGTTTTGTAAATTCTAGCCTAGTTTTGCAGTGATTGTTAATGCGACGTCTGCTACAAGAAAGAGGTTCCCACAGTAATAAACATGTACCTATATAATTCCTCGTGTAGCTTGTTCACCTGGCTAACTGTGTAATATAATACACAAGCGATAGAGAATTTCTTCAGAAATGATTTTTATGCAGAAATTCTGTCACTTTTGTAAAATTGAATGCTACAGCAGCAGTTTTATAGTCTCGTGGTTCTGAAGAGAATGAAAGTTTAATTTTCATATAGCTACGATTTTAACAGTTATGGTAGGTACTGTAACAAGAGGTCTAAAGCTATTCGGCTATAAATGGGACAGTTAATTGATTGCCAGCTACAAGCAGAGCCGCGCCGCACAGTTTTGTCGCTCGTATGCGGAATGACTGATTTCCGCCCCCAATATGTTTTGATTTCTTTAAAGAGATTTTTGGAATTTCTTAATACATAAATACGAACTTCAAATACAATATTTTGTTGGTGTTTATGAGTAATTCAATATCAAATAAACTTTATAACATTTTAATAAGGATTTTATTTTAATATCATTGAACCAGATGAAGTTATAAATTATAACAAACATCATTATAAACATACCTATATACAAACCAAAGTAATTAAATATTGAAATAAAATTCAAATGCAAATTACTTACAACTACACTACGGAAATAAAATAATACATTCAAAAAAAGCTTCTCTAGCTTTTTTTAGTACAAATTCATTAATTATTTCTTCTATGTCTAATTCGTTACAAAAGTCAGGTTCGATTGAAATAGTGGCCAAGCTTGTCAATCTTTCCTCCCCATTGTAGAACCGAAATGGTTTTTTATTATCTTAAGTTTTGAAAAAGGCTGTTCGTCTTCGGCAACAAATACAGACATTGACAATAAGATACCTATAAAAGTTGTTAGATTTGGAAACGTATCAACTAGGTCATTTTTGTAAATATATCTTAATATTTCAGCTGGATATTTTTCAGCAGTTAAAAAGTTGTAGAATGTTCCTATCTCGCTTACAAGATCGACAGCGTAAATATCTGAATGATTATTATCCGCTAATTTAATTTATATAGATCTTTACAAAATTGTGATAAGGTAACTTTTTCCGTAGATTTAATTTGCCGAAGCCATATAAAAAATTGAAAGTGTCACCGTGCTAAAAATAAAAATTAATTTTAAATTTATCTTTTGGATTCACAATAGGCTGATCTTCATGTTCATACTGAAATTGTTGTTTAATTTTACGTTTTCTGTTTGAACTTCTGGAAATGTTTGTTGGGTTTCTAAACTATCAGCAATTTCTTTAGCATCTACTAAATGACTGTTGAATCCCTGATCTGATCTACATTTCTGCAAATATTTTAGAAAATTATCCAAAGTTTCTATGCGTTTTACAATATTTATGTCAGATTTTTGTAGTGTTTTACTTGCTATATTAACATTAAATAAAATATTGTACCAAACTACTGCGGAACATAAACTTAACGGATTTTATTTTTAATGCAATTGACTGTGCTACTGCTGAGGTGTTGACATCTCCACTATCAACTATTTCTAAAAACGAATTCCAATTTTCAGGAAGATAATAGCTAGGGGTTTGATGGTTTCGATTCTGCTTTCCCATCGAGTGTCTGAAAGAGATTTCAAAGTTAATTGCGGTACATTCTTTTTTATAACTTTCCACCTATTAGTTAAAGCCAAAAAAAAAGAATACAATTTTTGGATTATCCCAAAAAAACTAATCATTTCATGTGAAATTTTTGCAGCGTCATTAACAACCAAATTCAACGTGTGCGGAACAATAATATTTTTCTCTGAGCAAGTTTCTAATAATTTTTTATTTGATTTTTTCACTTAAAATACGAATAATTTCACTTTGAATTTGCCACCTAAATAATGTGGCATGTTTTTTCCTTCACTTGTATTCTTTGAGTAAGATCACTCATAATAGAATCAAATTTACCAACTGTTCCAATAAGTTGTAGAAAATTGTCGTTGTCTCTACAAAAAGGTTTATTATTTTTCCCCCATAGCGCTAAATTTTGTATGGCTAAATACTGTATTAGAAAAAATATCCATTGAAGAACAGCCCGTCAACGTGTTTTCTCTTGATTAATAATACGCTCAGAGACTAAATCTATTGTGGAACCGATTTTTAGTGATTTTTGAAATCCAATTAATTTTTTTTAAACAGTCAATGTGCATATTTGATTATTCATGCCAGTTCAAATGTTGCGTTACTAAAACTATCACTGTTTCCTGTACGTGTTGTTAATAAAAAAATTTTTGCACGGAAAGCAGAAGACACTATTTTTTGTCTTAGAATGTAATAACCACGTTCTGGGAACCTGTTCACCATTATTCAATTTCCTTCCGTAATATTGTTTGAAAAACTTCATTCTGAATTTTTTGGAAAATTAAACTTAAGAATTTGCATCGGCCCTATTTCTACAAAAACCGTTTTTTCTCTTTCACTAACGTTTGGAGGCTACAAGGCGAGATCTTTGGTATTAAAAAAATCGGCTTTTTTGTATTCGGGAAACTGTAATATAGCAAGAACCGTTTCAACTGCACTTTTTATATCATCGGTAGAGTCTAGAGTCTAATGTCGAGAATTTCATTGAATGAGATGAAAGCGTTTTAGAATATACGGGAGACGGTTGCTTTGCTTACTTCAGTAACAAGTTTAAGGGTCTGTATTACAGAAGTACACGTTTTCTTTTCGTTTAAAAGCCTCACAGTGTCGACTTGAGGCGTTTCTTTCTTGAGAAATCCAGAAAGTTTAGAAGTATATTTCTTCATTTCTATCATTTTGTGCTGTTTAATTTTACGATACTCTGCACTCGATAATCGTTTTCTTTTATTTGGCTTCAGTAGGGTAAATACAGGGCTACGACTTACTCCCATGACGTCACAACTCAATGTTAACTCCCATAAGGAGGACTCCCATAAGGAGTAATGTATGAGACAAAGACAGACAAATATTCGCACATCTGGTAACTTAAATTTGGCATAAATTTGGACAATAGTTTTCTGCAAGTAAGCATTTTATAGCTCCAGGCACGGATAATTTCAACATTTGCAAAGAATTCGCACATCTAGTAACAAAAATCTGCACAATAGTTTTCTTCATCTAAGCAATTTTTAGCCCCAAGCATGGATAATTTAATTAAATTCTAATTTGTACAAATATTCGCACATCTGGTGAGGGTTCAGCACCCCGATCTGGCACGGATCTTGTTCTCAGCACCCCGATCTGGACCATCTAACCTTTAATCGGCAAATATTCGCTTAAATTTGCACAATAGTTTTCTTCAACTAAGCATTTTTTAGCTCCAGGCATGGATCGTGCTATCGGCACCCTGATCTGGACCGTCGGGCCCCCGGCATCCTTCCCCAGGACCACCGGATAGGCAAATTCTTCCGCTAATTTATCTAATCTTTAAACTAATTTAATACATTACTAGATTAATCCCATTAACCCTAATGCAATCGTTTGCAAATTAAATTCTTATTTGCCACAATCCCCCGTCGGGTCCCCGGCAGTGCCACCGGATAGGCAAATTTTTCCGCTAATTTATTTAATCTTTTAAACTAATCTTATACATAACTAGATTAATCCATTAACCCTAATGCATTCGTTTGCAAATTAAATTCTTATTTGCCACAATCTCCCGTCGAGTCAATTTAATTACGTCAACTAATTATTTATTTATTAAAGAATTACATAATAAAAATACAAAGTCATCTTAAATTTGACTCCCATATAAGCATATGCATGGGGATACCTAAATTTCCCTTAAGATGATTAAGATGATTAAGAGTCAATTTAATTACATCAATTAATTATTTATTTATTAAAGAATTACATAATAAAAATACAGTGTCATCTTAAATTTGACTCCCATTTGAGCATATGCATGGCAATTTCTAAATTTGCCTTAATCATCTTAACACCCTAGATCTATGAAATGCAACTTTAAGTCTTCTCCTATCACCAGTCATCTAACATTAATTGGCAAATATTCGCACATCTGGTGACATTATAATTTGAATTAGGGCCGCTATACTTGCGGCCACGTCCCCAATGCTCCACCCGGAGGTACTACATTGGGTTTAAACGCGAAAAATAGTCGTGCTCTAATTTATTCTTACTTCATAGTTGATTCACCCTAAATAAAAACTAAACAAAAATCTAACAAACCTAAAAATCTAACAAACCTAACAAACTCTAACAATCTAATAAACCTAAAAATCTGACAAAAACTGGAACAAAAACAAAACAAAACTAAAAACAGGGTTGTAAATAATGGTATCCCTAGCGCTGACTTTCGAGTGTACCCGATCAACAAGCAAAAATGAGAGGGGGAGGGATCCGTAATACCGGATAGCAGACGCCGGTTCTGCTTACCAGTGCGACCTGAAGGGTCGTCTTAAAACTATCCAAATCTAGCTAACTAATTTAAATCCATCCCTAGCTTTCCTATCGTTCCCTAACTGATTTACATTATGATTACAATCTTCGCAATTCTGCTCGTCCTTCCCAAATATATACTGCAACCAAAATGGCGACAGAACGTCAAACAAAACAAATAAGCCACATAATACATGCTATATATAAATAAATATAAAGTGTAAATATAAAATATAAATAAATATAATTATGTAAATATATAAATAAATGTTTAATAAGCGTTAAGCATATAGCAGTGCACAAAATAGCGAAAGCATCACCCTATTTATCAGGTGCACTCGCACAAGCATTATGTCGGCTAGCACCTTTACACACCAAACGTGCTTCTTAAATTATTTCAAAAACTACTAATTAATGTAAATCAATGCTTGTGCGAGTACAGCCGCCACATTTTAAGTCTTACCTGGATAATAAAATTCTCCAGCATCCGAAGATCTGGTCGTCTGTAACTTACTTCTAAAGGTGGGACGGGGTGCACTGCTAAAGTCCTGGTGGGTATGCACTAAATGTTTTTGGGGGGATCACAATCACTATCACTATCACTTCACTTTCAAGTCCTGGGGGGATGCGCGGTTGCACTCTGTTTTATTATCCTTGTTTACTTTATTGATTTAATTTAATGAGGGTTTATGATTTATTTGTTATTGTTTATTTGGTATTATTTATTCCCGATTTTCCGCACATAATTATGAAGATAGGCAGTGATTGTATTAATGGAGTGGGGGTTTCTCGTGCATATTGGACATTTTGGTATAATTATCTTTTTTTTTTTTTTTTTTTTTTTTTTAATATCAGGTTTTGGTTATGCTCGTATCCTTACTCACGCCAAGTCAATCTAAAATTTTCAATCCTCCCACCAACCCCACCGAATTTTTACACGCGGTCGTCATTGATTGTCTAATCTCGCGACCCTTCCCGCGAATTCTTTTAAGGCTGTCCAGAACGCCTTCTGGTTAACCACTTCCCCGACTTCCTCTAGGCTCTTTGGCCATGCCAGACCTAGGATAGCTAGTTTGCTATCAGCCAACCCTCGATTTCCCGCTTCAAGCGGGCAGTCGAAGAGCACGTGCTCTGCGCTTTCCGCGCCCTCACCGCATTCGCAGCGGTCGCTATTGGTTAGACCGAACCTTTGTAAATACGCCTTCAGGGCGCCGTGCCCTGTTATCAACTGCACCATTTTGTGATCGAGCTTAACCTCGATCTTACCTCTGGCTTCTATGCTCGGTATGAATTTGTGGGTCAACCTGCCCGTGGCAGCGTTGTTCCACCTCTCTTCCCATTGTCGAATTGATTTTTCGCGCAGCTTTCTTTTGATTAAAGACCTCGGTATCGACGAATGTGATATTCGAAAGTCGCCCGTCGCGGCCTCTTTAGCTAATTCGTCAGCCCTATCGTTTCCTACGTTACCATTGTGCGACCTGACCCAACAGAACTTTAAACGTCGAAACTCTAGCGCCGTACGCGCTATCCTCCAGACGTCCGCTTGGAGATCTGTCGAGGTGTTCATGTTTGTTAAAGCCGTTAGCGCCGATTTACTATCACTGATTATATAATACTCGTCTCTACCCGTATGGTTTATTACGTAATCGATAGCCTCTCGTATGGCTACCAATTCGCACTGGAAGATAGTGCACCAGTTCGCGAGTTTGGTTTGAAACCGAAACACCTCCTTTCCTGCTTATACACGACAAACGCCGCGCCTGCTTGCCCATCGTCCATACGTGAACCGTCCGTATAAATTCTGATACCCATCGCGTCCTCATCACCTTCGACAAACTCGATCCCTCTAATATCAGCCGGGTGCTCTAACTCAGATACAACAATCTTTCTTGCAATTTCCCTATTACCAAGATTAAGATCTTCGATAATTTCGCGCCCTTTTCCTATATTTATTAATCGTCTATCTCTAATCTCCTAACGACATATTCGATAGGAGAGACCTACTGATCACCAGGACAGCCTCCGTGGAGGTGGTCCTGTACGCCCTCGCCGCTTTTACCGCGGTTATGCGTTGTACGCTCGTCAATTGACGCATCTCCCGGACTTTACAACCTTCTGCCCATACAGAAGCTGCGTACAGTATTGCCGGCTCAATTGCTCCGGCATAAACCGTCCTCAGCGATTCGCCCTGAAACCCCACTTTATTTTAGCCGCCGCCATCATTTTATTTGATATTTCGCCGCCCTTACTTTTTACGTATTGTACGTGCGCTTTCCAATTTAATTTATTGTCGATCTTGACGCCGAGGTAGGTAATACAATCTTTAAACGGATTTTCTCCTCCTAGCTCTAACCTAGGAGGTCTCTGTCCTGGTTTCGTGCCGAAATAAAGCGCCTCTGACTTCGCCGTGTTAAATTTTAATTTTACCGCCTGCGACCATTCGTGTAATTTATTAAGCGCCTCGTTCGGTTTTGTGCGCATATCCATTAACAATCTCGATCTTACAATTAAAAGTGTGTCATCTGCAAACCCGACGATTGAGCATCCTGCGGGCAACTTGACCCTAAAGATGCTCTCATACAACAACTTCAAAATGTGGGACCAGAACATGACCCTTGCGGGCATCCCTTTCCACCTCACGCGACAGAACTTCACCCGGAATTTCAACCTGTGCTAATCGCCCCGAGAAATAGCTCTTGACCAAAGACATCAAGTTTCGCGGACAACCCCTACGATCTAACTCGCAAACGATTAATGGCCACCAGGCAGCATCAAATGCTCCTGAAATGTCCAAAGCAACAACGACACAGTACTCTTTGGCATCTCTTGCCTGCTTAATTTCCCCGACAACGAACTCTAAGGCGTCGATAGTCGACTTGCCCTCCACGAAACCAAACTGTCGGTTATTAAAACCGCCGCTGTCTCGCACTAGGTGTTCAACACGCGTAGTCATAACGCGATCTAAAACTTTCCCCAGCACCGGTAGCAAGCTAATTGGACGATAGCTGCCCGGATCTGACGCATCCGCCTTTTAGGTTTGGGTATAAATTTCACATTCTGGATTTTCCAGCAACGCGGAAAAACGCCCTTTCTAAACAAAGATTAAACAACCCAACAAAGACACACGGGGCTAACAGGCACGCCTGCAGAGCTGCGTCTGAAGTGATTCCATCATGCCCCGGTGCCTTCTTAGGGTTCATCCTCCTAAGAGCCCTGACGACCTCGTGAACTAGGATTGCCTTATCGGCACCTGTTCCTTGCGCCTTTGCAGCTTCCCGACGTATTAAATCGTGCGACCTTTCATCCCCCTCGGGATTATCCGATGGGAAAAATTTCTTTAGTAAATATTCCGCTGTGGTTTTAAAACCTTCCGTGTATTCGCCATTTGTTTTCTTTATATTACTGAGCGCGATTTTTTGTTGTTTTCCTCTAATTACGCGGTATGCGGTTCCCCAGGGTTCTTTCTCTGAGTTTTGCGTGCAGAATTCTTTAAATTTATTCGTTCGCGTTTCTTCTATTAATATTTTATATTCGCGGTAACTTTGATTATATTCTATTCTCCGTTGTTCTCTTATATCTCCCGAGGCGCGTTGATAGCGGCGCCTTAGGTTACGCGTTTCTGCCCGCTTGGTGGTTAGTTCCCGGGTCCACCAGGGTACGCTGTCTTTAAATGTTTTCTTTTCGGCATGGAATACGACGACGCGTCTACCACCGCGTCGTTTAATTTTTCGCGAGTGTTTCTACTTCGTCTGCCTCTCGGCAGTTAAATAGCTCATTTTCGAGCACAGGATACTTTCGCCAAATTTTTGTTTAAATCGCTCCCAATTTGCTTTTTATTACAGAACCGCGGAAATACAGTTAGCTGCTCGTTTGCACTTGTTTTGGTTTCAACGTCCCATGTTATTAATTTATGATCAGAGAGCGTTTCCTCGTCCGACCTTAATTTCCAATTACAAATCGTTTCTAACATTTCGTGCGAGACTGCAGTAATATCTATAAAACTGCTGCCTCTATGCGTCTCAAACGTAGGTAAATCATTAGTGTTTATCACACTAAGATCCCATTCCGTAAAAGATCAGCAACCTGCGAGCCTCTATCGTCTTCGATAGGGCTGCCCCATAGTGGCGACTTGGCATTAAAATCTCCCCAATGACTAGATTTTTATTTCTGCCGATTTTACGAATAATATTATCTACTTCATTTATCAAGTCTTCGGTTTGGGATTTTCCCGCCGGGAATCGACCGGCGGGAGGTACACGCTTATTACATAGAACGCATTTTCCCTGATTTGATTTCGGCCGTCGTTACAAACTCGTTCGATAAATTATTTAATATAATTCCGGCGCACGTTCCATTATTTATTATTATCCGCTACGCGGTCGTTCACTATTCGCGTTTAAGACGGTAACCCCTCCCAAAACCTGTTATTTTGTGGCCATACAGGTGCGGTTCCTGTATAAACCCGATGTCGATATTATTTTCGATGAATAACTTTACGAAGTTATTTGTTGCCCTCTACCTTTCCCGAGATTTAGTTGCGCGAATTTAATCTTCTTGCTTCTTATGGACTTTGTTTTATCTTCACAGTCCATAATCGATGTTTCGTGTGATTGCGTGCTTCAGACGTTGCATCGTGGGGCATCTACTCGACTTGGCGTCGTGGCGCGTATCGACCTTCGCGCCACCGCCAGTTCTGTCGTTTGCCTAGCGCAAACCACACAGCAGGGGACTGCCTTCCGGCAATTCTTGAATTCATGCCCGACCTCGGCACAGTTACCGCACCACTGTACCTTCTCCTGCACTCCATCGATCGATGGCCGTACTCGTAGCACCGGTAACACTGGGTCATCGAGAAGTGGTCCCGGGCCCATACTCTTCGCCACCTGAGGTTAATAGCATCAGCTAATATACGTCTTCGAAGTGTGGGGGTCACTTCGAAGACTACGTTGGCGAAGGGATCTCTAGGGCCCTTTCCGCCAAACCTGAACTTCTCTCTCAGGTGGTCTTCTAGCTTCAAATCGCCGAAACGGGGATTCTGGCTCGCAATCAACCGCACGAGCTCTTCAGCCTTCATCCCCGCTTCGACCCCGGAAGAACGACCCGTGGACGTTTCTTCTCGATGGTCTTCGCCACGAGTTCCTTGCAGTTCCCGCCGACCTTCAACTGCAGTTTCTTGGCGTCGTCGCGACCTGCGCACTCCACAACGACACCGCCCCGGCGCGTCCTACGAGCTCCGACAACAACAAACCCATCTCGAGCGGGATCGACCTTCTGCTTCAGGGTCGTCATCACGTCGTCCTTCTGGCCTGGCCTGGCGTCGACCCACAGCAAACGTAGGGGCAGATCCTGAAGCTGCAGCGGCGTAGGAGACCTTGCGCTGCACCGACGCACCCTGACTCTGGCCTCCTGAAACGACAGAATTCACCGCCGGACTTCCCCAACAACACTTGCTCTCCTGAACCATCTAAACAAAGACGCAGCGCCCTAACCATACCTATCAGTTGGTTCGTCACGTCACGGATATCATCCACGGCGTGCCGAACCATCTTCTATCCTCCACGACGATAGTGGCGGAGGTTGTCGGCACCTTCCATAGACGGCAGCGTGCGCCTTCCTCACCCTAAACTTTAAGAGTTCCAGCTCATCGAGGTCGCTAGCATTAACGCTACCGTTGCTGCTAGTCGACATCGTGCGCTGGGCTCTCGAAGTAGAGGGCAATTCTGGCGCCGCGACCACCACGGGAGGCCCCTGACTCCTCAGACACGACCGCCGCAGACGCAGGCTCCTTCCCTACCTCCTGTACCTCCTCCTGAGTTTCTAACAAGAAGTCCTTTAGCACTACCTTAAGCTGTTTCCCCAACAGCGCCCTCCGCCGCCGACCTAGCAGACTCCGACCGATCGCCCTCTTCCTCCTGGGCAGCGGCTCCTCATCGCGGTGGACCACCATGCTGACAAAACTAGCAATAAAATGACACCTAAAACGCAGCTCAAAAACGTCCTAACCGTTACGACGCTAAAGAACGACGCTAGAAGAACGCAAAACGTTGGTCCAATAAAAATGTTTTGTTTAAAGGTGAACCGTAAACAACCTTGTATTTATTAAAACTTCAACCGCCCAATTAAATATCAAATTTTAACAAAAATACAACAAGCACTAAGCGTCAAAATAACAACTAGAATCAAATAAATTTCCTAACGCAATAAAAATATCTCGATTTAAAATGTACCGTAAAGAACGCTATTTATTTATTTTAAATTTTTAAACCGCCAAATCAAATTTAAATAAACTAATTACTTCAAAATATTAAAATATCTAATTTATAAATAAAAACACTTTATTTTTAAATGTGTAATTAACAAAATAAGGTCGAGCGCAATCGGAATTGAGTTGTGACGTCATGGGGGTAAGTCGTAGCCCTGTATTTACCTTACTGGCTTCTATTGAAAAATTAGTGTGGTGTAAATAATAGATAAGAGCGAAGAGTGATACATTATTGCTCGAAAGTGACAGTGAACGCGCGACACGGAGTGGAGGTCGTTAATCCTTGAGAGTAATAATGTCACTTTCTTGAAATATATAAAAGATTTTTCCATGATGGTTCAATAAAATAATTTTTGTAACCATTGGCTTTATTAATACAATGAATAGTGAATCAATTTAATAAAATGTCTTCAATAAAGTCGATTTCTCGTTTCAAGATCAAGTGAAAAAGCTTTCTTATTTAGGATTGTAGAAAAAAATTAATTTTACATACCCTTTTTGGAATCTGTTTACGTTCATTGTATAACAAAATTAAAGATATAGTAGGTATAAGTATAATATAAAAGTTAATTCTTGACTGTGTACACGAACTTTTCAATAAAATCCAAAAGAATATTCTCGTGTAAAATAATATAATATATTTAATTTCACATGCTTACTTGTAGTGGCACAGAAGATGGCTAACACCGAAAGCGCTCTGCTGTAATTTTTGAAATATTATATTATTTTACACGAGAATACTCTTGGATTTTATAATATAATAGGTTCAAAGTTTTACTGCATTAAAAATGTAGAAACTTTTGGAAACTGGACAAATGTTACACAGATAATGACTTCAAAATGTGCTACAGGGTACATGTAGTTATAAAAGCCTATTCAGTAACAAATAAAATAACATTAGTAAAGAAACTCGAAATAAAAGACAGGAAACGCAGAAGAGCAGGTATTTAAAATGATAAATCTGAGATTAAAAAAGGTTTTAACAATCCTCTCTTCAACTGTAAGCATCTATTATCTATTCATTTGTTTAAATTCGTCAACGTTGTGATAAACTTGTAGATAGTATATCTTGTCATGGAGATAACATTTATAAATGTGAGGATTTTAAGGAATCGTTTCGAGCAAAAATACTTTGCATTCGATTTTTAAAAGTAGACAATAAAAGTAATTGTTTAATATTTATTCAGTTCCAGCACTACCCTCCTTTTGTTTTCTGTGACAACACCAAACACCTCTTTCAAAAAAATCCAAATAACAATAAATGTGACAAAAAACAGAAAATCAGCAATGTAAGGGCCCAATAAATTTTATACATTAAGGTAGCAATGACCAACGTTTTTCAAAGCAAGTGCGCAATGAAAAATTTTTACAGCGCGGTGGGCGCATGTTTTATTGGGTAGAACAGTGAATAAAAATAAACATATATTAGCGTTACAATAATATAATAAAATGATTATAGTTCATGGTAAATGGTAAATAAGAAGTAAACATAAACATAAAAAGCTATCATCTTCTTTAATGAGAAGGTTGATACTGTTTTCTTCACATAATTTTTCATAATCAGGACTGTAATTTGATTTTGCTATTTTTAAGCAATTCTTCAAATTTTCATCCGTAAGACTTGCTCTAAACTTATGTTTAATAAATTGCATGGAAGAAAACCTGACTTCACTTAGATAAGTCGACCCGAAAAACGATTTTACCTTCAGAGCGCAATTTTTGAATATTGGATATTTATGTCAATCAACAAGCTTCCAAAATGTTTTATCCATGTTAAAACTTTCAAAGCGATGTCATTTTGTAATTCTATAATTTCTAATTCTAATTTTCTATATTTGTTATGTTAAACTTATTTAATTCCGCACTTAACGCATCATCGTTATTCATAGAATTTTGAAAGAAAAGCAAAATCAATTCCAAATCGTTAAATTGCTTAAATCTTTCCTTAAAATCATTACTTAATTTAGTTAGATAATTAACATATATTCGGCAATCTATCTGATTTTCTAGAAATATTTTTGACAGTTCAGAGTAATGAGTCAACGATTTGTTTTGAAGATGTGAAATCCAAAGGGTTAATTTAGCTTTAAATGCTTTAATAGCAATTGCCATATCTACCAAATCTTTATTTTCACCTTGCAGTTCAAGATTTAACTGATTCAATTTCTGACAAATGTCAGCTAAAAAAATAAATTACATAGTCAGTTAGGATCTTCAAGAATATTATAAATTTCCTCTTTTTGTTCAAGAAATGCTTTTATTTCAACAATCAAATTAAGAAAACGTTCTAATAATTTGCCTTTGTTAAGCCACCTCACTTCTGTATAAGTTAGTAAATCAGAATATTCAGTATCATTATCTTCTAGTAGTTTTTTGAAATTTTGGAATCCAAAACATGGCTAAGTGGAAAAATTTTAGAGCATAGAGCACAGAACTTGCTGGTGTACTATGCAACGGTAAGCAAAAAAAAATGGAAATGATTCATCTTTTCTGCACAAGGTTATAAATTCCTTGTTTTTACCGATCATGACTGAAGCTCCATCAGTTGTCATTGAAGATAATTTATGTAAGGGAAGTATTCGTTCCAAAATACAATTCTTAAAAACTTGATAAATATCTTACAAAAGACATAGTATTTTTCCTTCACAAAGTAATCCTCAAAAACCATTCTCGTTATTATTATTATTAATTGAGATGTCCTATTATATCCAATGATTCGTCCATTTAAAGTGAAAACCAAGAGCACCTATCCATATCAGATTCAAGTTGATTATTAAAGTTGGTCGAAATTGTAGTAGTTTTTCTTTTAATTGTATTACGTGACAATTGTAAATCATTTATTGCACTAACTATTTCTTGTTTATTGGAAAAAGTATCAAAAAGAGAATTGGCACCAGCAAGTAAAGCATTATTAAATAGTTCTCCAGTTAAATACGGTTTCTTGTTCTTTAAAAGAAAATGTGTAATTTTGAACGACGCCATAGTAACATTTTTTGATTTGTCCCTCACTTTCTTAAACAATGATTGCTGACCCACTAATGCCTTTTTTTAAAGTATTTATTTTTTCTTTTCTTACGGCACTATTGGGCATATATTGTTGATGAAAAAGGTTTTTATGTTTTAATTTATAATGTCGTTCAATATTATTATTTTTTAGTAGTTACGCTGCAATTGCATAGAAGACATACGGCATTTCCCTTTGCTTCCATGAAACAATATTCTTCTTCCCAGTCTTTTTGGTAGATGTAAAACCGTGGCCGTTTACTTGGTCCTGCTTTAGACATGTCGTTTTTTTGTGGTTATATTTTTGTAATAAAAGTAACTTAAAAAAAAATTGCGAATTATTAGAGACAACCTGGAAAGATATAATACAGACAATTCAGACGTTAATATCAATTCACGAGCATAATATACCGTTTCGTTGTCATTGAAGGTACACTTACGAATGATGCAAACAGAACCCGCACAGTTCGGAGCCTGCCAGCAGTTGCATATACCTCGCACGTGTTCCGCCTCACCCCCTCAGTGGCGACGATCTAAAAACCGTCTGTCTCCCACTTGTGCTACCTCTTATATACTCAAAACACTAAAATAGATGAAAATAAAATTATTATTACTTACTTTAAAATTATTTTCATATGGTTTAGAAAAGTTTTAAAAAATGGTATTTTTAAATTAGTATTTAGGAAATCTTGCAGCGGGCGCGGTTGTCCACCGCTACTTTAAGGAATACCTATTAAATAATTTACAGTGTTCAAAACGTCAACGCGGTCAACCCTATAGAATAATATGTGATAGGTACGTTACACTTACATTGACGTAACCTAAAAGACAAAGAAAAGGATGTCCGGGCTCAGTTGGCGAGTAGGCGGGGAATTATAAATACAAAAACAAATAATTATGAAGGACAGTCTGATATAAAAATAAGAAGTTAACAAAACGTATTAATACATATAATTAATCTAAATGACATTTAAATGGACATAGCATAGTAGTACAACTAGCAAACCAAAAAAACAAACAAAGCAATTAACCCTTCCTTTTACATATATCAAGAAAACAAAAGTAATAAACCCTCCTCTACAAATATCAAGAAAACAAAAGTAATAAACCCTCCTTTACATATATCAAGAAAAAAGTAATAAACCCTTCCTTAAAGGGCGAGTTGCAGTTTTAGGTCAACACCTCCTCTGAAATAACAACAAAACAATAAATTCAACACTAAAAACTACAGCTCTAAATCTTTATAGTATACCTCAAACTACATATGTACATATAAAGTCGACACTACAATGTCTTAATTAACAGAGGTTTAACCCAGGAAAAAGGAACAGTCAAAAGTGTTGAATCATCATCATGCGTATGCAATTAACTAGGTGGAATGGTCCTCGTACGTACAATATTAATATTAACTAGCCCCTCCGCAAAGATAAACATGCTCCCAAGAACAAAAAAAAACCACCAAGTTTAGGCGTCAAGTCGACCTTGATAAGCATATTATTGTGACCATTTCACAAAGGTCAATGCCCCAATAAAATCGTAAATTAACACTCACCGACGTATCCCAGGCGCAGGCCACCGGAAGAAGCTAGAATAATTACAGGCAAATTAATTTTATTGCTGCCGAAAAGTATAGGTTTGTAAAACCACCATTACTTACCAAGCTATATTGCGTTTGCGAAATTTCAACAAGAAAACGGAAACAAAAAAAATATAACAATACCGTGTTACATGCCGAAAATCGGCATGTTAACATTTCTAATTTTAGTTTTGAATTTGTAAGTGAATCCGCGCGAATAATTTAAAAGACTTGTGCGTGCATTTCCGTCACTTTTGATAGTTGCGTCGGCGCCCGGGATTGCGCAGACGCAGAGTGAGAAGAAAGTGGTGATTTCCGTCACGTCTGCACTAGTCAACGAAACGTCGAACGGCGTGGTTATCTGTGGTGTGCCTTTGTCTTCTTTTTTTTTTCAGGTAATGTAGGTTTCCTTTCATCTCTACCTGATATCGTTCCTCCTACCTGTATTCCTTTCGTATCTTTACAACAAGAAGGCAAATTTAAATCTGACTTCGACGAAGGGCAAGGACGACCCACGCCCACAACGCCCAACTGACGCAAGAGTAGCTGCAATGTTGTGAAGAGCTCTACATTTTACGTGAGTACCTTTATCTTTTTTTTGTATGTGATAATAATTTGTGGCGTAATAATGACCTTATTGCGCATTATTAGTTATGTATTTATTATTGTTACCAACTGTCGTAGTGGCTCTTATACATTACTCGCCGGGACTTTAAAAGTATACCTTAGAGTATAGAACCGAAGTATAACAACCGACGAATGTTTTTGTCGTATAATGGAAAAGAAAGTGAATCTTTATTCCTTTTAAAATAACAAGGATCCAACTTAATGTACTGTAATTAAAACATACTAACAGGTGATTAGGAAACTCGAAAAACGGTTTATCGGGTAGGTCAATACGTTATTTCAACAAATTTTAGATTGAAACAATAGAAAAAAAAATAACAGGCTATCCTACAGTGTAGCAGGTTCACGGATACCTAAAGCAGGGTATTGACTATTTAATTTATAGAATAAACTTTTCCTTTCGAAGTAAATAACTTTAAAATGAAAATTATTAGGAAGTGTACTTATTGTGAACAGATAAAATATACAGGATGTTGTTTGTGGATTTGAGCAGAATCTAAGTAAATGAATAATGAAATACTAAAAAAGGATAAGTTTTAACAAACCATCGTAAAGTAAACGTAACAAGGTATCTGTACCCATCGTAACAAAAATAACATCTTTATTCTTTTATAAGGAGCATTCTTCCATTGTAAATCACTACCTTACACAGAATCTATATTGAGCATTGAGCTGTTGGTTAGAGGTATTTTATAAAATAAACATATATATATATATATATATATATATATATAAGAGAAAAGTAGGATTAATGAGTCTTAAATTAAACAGTAAAAGGATTGTTGAGACTCAAATTCAGCCACGAGGGCATCCTGTCGACGCGTTTCGCCTAATTGCGGCTCATCAGGACAGGAGTAGCAAAGTTGTAAAATTTAACACAGACACCTTATGGGAAGTACAGCATCACCTAGCTCAGAAGGTGTCTGTGTTAAATTTACAACTTTGCTACTCTTGTCCTGATGAGCCCCAATTAGGGCGAAACGCGTCGACAGGATGCCCTCGTGGCTGAATTTGAGTCACTATAATTATATATATATATATATATATATATATATATATATATATATATCATATAGAATGCTGTGATTCTTCTCATATCTGCAGGTACTGGCCCTTTCAAAAAAACATTCGAGCCCCACAGTTTGGGCGTCAAGAATGCTGTGAAACCTTTAAATCACCTGGTCCGTTGATTCCTTCTGTTAATCGCCTCGGCTGCTCTTCTAGATAACTTCCATTCTCAATCATAAAATTAAACAACACATTCCTACCACAAACATCAACGTTAACTCTATTTACATCAATATTCAGAATACATTAAATTTTCAAATTAAATTTGAACATAAAATTCAGTTTTAAAAGAATTTCCGGATTAATTTTATTATCATTTTACTGTGCATCCAAAATTAAAGTCCTTGTTGGATGCCTACTAATTAATATAACAAGATAAGCAGACCGGAGTCTGAGTATAAAGGAGCATCTACCACCCCTTTACGTTAATTAACCAGGTTTGTCTAATTGAGCTCAAAGACCTACCCAAAGTTTCATCCTATTCCCGAACATCAAAACAAAATACCCTTTTTACTTAAACAAGCAAATTTCATCTTAAAATTAAATTTTATGGTTAGAAAAATTCCACTAATGTCCATTTAAAGTAAATCAATTATAAAGTCATTCAATACACACAAAAATGTCAAACAAAATAGTACAATTTACCTGAAGGTTATTGTCCTCGTAGTTTCAGTGTAATCGTCCCTTTGTAAATCACACCATTCCAACCGGATTCTATTTACAGCTTCAAGTTGTCAACGCTTTAAAATGTTCTCCATCACCATTAATTTAAAGTTGTTTCTAGGCTTTTCCGGAACTCATCTGTGTATATCTGCCTCTGGTTCAGTGGATGCAGACACATTTACGAACCATTTAGTCATTAACACCCCGCAAAATAGCAAAGAAATTCATACTTCCTTTTACCAATATTACCAATATACGCCAAAACTGCCTACTTTTGGGTATACATTTGTCGTTGTAAATTTTACTAATTGGTACCGTGATAATAAACTTTTATTACCTTGTATCTAAGTGCACTGAAGTACATTCATGTTAGCACGTAAAATAACCAACTATTTTGAGTCACTAAAATATACTAGCACACTTTAAATTATTTAATCAAACTAAAATGCACTGTTTAATATCAAGTCGCGGATGCACGAGCTTTTAACGCATCGAATCGTCGAAAGTCTAAGAGTCTAAGAGAGAGAAACACATATTCCCGCCTGTATATATAGCGAATAGCCGACACGTCGCTTTGTTCCCTAAAACGGGTAATTCCAACGAATTCCTCATTCTACGTTCCCAGTCTGTAGCCTGCACGTCGATTTTTATGAATTTAGTACTCACCCCATTGAGATCTCAGAAAATTTCAACACGGCCCGCAAAGTTGTCCGAGAAAACTAATTACTTTTATACAGAAATTGTTGTTCTACCTCTGATATATGCATCCTATTTTTAACCAATCGCAACCCCTTGACGTTGCTTAAATCCCGCCCTTTACAATATGTGTCTTTGCTTGACGCATTTTCTCTTTCCTTTTCTAACCTGTTCGTATTGGTGCAAATTTATATTCTTTATTATCGATTATATTTTAGTCCACGCGGACTGTTATCTGGGTTTAATAAACCCGTATCGCACATTCTCGTGAATACTAAGTCCCGGTTTCTCCAAGATTCTTTGAAACATTAATTATTTGCCAAATTTACGCAGAATGAGCTTTTTAAAAATACGCAGGTGTTCTGTATTTCCTGCTAAAGCATCTGATCGTTTCCAATATCCTTAGAATCAACATGTTTATCCAAACAAATTAACTTGAAATTGCCTTTTAAAAACACGCAGGGTGTTCAAACGTAACATTTTAAATAACCTTCCTACGATTTGACTATTATTGGGTTTTCACAAGTTTTATGCTTATTATTAATAATGGTTCAATTAACTCCAACTAAATATTAATTATTATCTGTACGTTTTAATACCGGTTACTTAAAATAGGGTTAATTAATATAAACTTTGCACGTAATTTCCATTTGTTTAGGAATAATTAAATTATCCACTGCGCTTTTCAATACTGCTTCTTTTGATGTAAAGCGTCTTATAGATAATTTAAATTTCTTATTTTACTGAAACGACCGAGTTTATTTATGCTTCAAGGTTTTAATAAAGCGTATTATTTAATGAAATTCCTTATATACGGTAATTAAAATTATTTGATTTGATTATTTAATTTTCTACCCTGGTCTAAATATGAGTATTTTCCCCTATTTGAATACAAATAATCCCACTTATTTGAATGCAAATATCAAATATTTAGACTGCCAAAAATCTTTACAAAATTTTGCCTATCTCTCTCTATCCTTATCTATCTAACTTACCTACTTTGTCTCCAATCCAAAAAATATTTACACCTATCCTATATCCCTATCCTATTCCTAACTCTCACCTACTTCTATAAACTGAAATTATCCCTAACTTCATCCTACTTATCCATCTAATCCTATATACATCCTATATACCTATCCTATTCCTAACTTTTAACTACTCTTCACTATACTTTACTTCCCCCTACCTAATCCTATATGCCTATCCTACTCTTACTCTATTCCTAACTCTCCACTAATCTTATATAAAATATCTATACTTATCCTATCTTATTTTCTTCCTACATTTACTCTTTATCCTCATCCTAAACCTATTCCTAATTATCTCCCATATGTGTCCTATATCTAGCTTTATTTTCTATAACCACTTACTTCTACTCTTTATATACACCTATGCTATCCCTATCCTATTTAAATCTAACTCTCTTCTTGACCCTCCAAGTCTTCCTTCTCACCATCCTAATACTCTTCATCCCTATCTCCCCTTCTATATCTATACTTAACATCCCTATTATCTCACATATAACAAACTTATCATCCCTATTATCCTGACTCTTAAATATTACTTCTTCTTCAGTCCCTACACTTGTCTGTTTCTCATTTATTATTGTTTCTCTTTCTGCCGACAAACCAAACGATACTACTTTACAATTATCGATTTTTCCTCTATGGAAAATCCTATGTACCTTCTAGAACCTCTTATGTAATGGAATCCGCCAGAATGAATTCCTAAAATTTACTTTATTAAAACAAACTTGCCATCTTTACTTAATTTCGCCTTCACCTGCTCCTGATATGCTGCTTCTACCCCACTAATTCTGCATGTTTTGTACTAAAGCTTGAACCTCTACTATCCTCTCCTCTGGACATCTTATTGTGTTGATCTGTTTAACTTCATCATCCTCTAACTCTATTACATTAATACTAAACCCCGTGTCATCCTCTGTGACTTCATAACTGCCCTTCCATGGCACTACCCTATCCTTAATCCTTATTACCTTCCTTTCCATATCTATCAAAACCCCTAACTTCATCATACAGTCAACACCTAAAATGCTCTGAAACTTCAGTCCAGGTACAATTACAAACTCCTGTTCACAGCTAAAACCTCCTATATCTATCCTAAGCACCACAACACTATTTACTACAGCAAACTTCTTTTATTTGGAGCTACTAAATGGCTACGTTTTATAGGCATAATTCTATCACAAACCTTATCCCTAATTTTGCTGACGAATTCCTCCGATATTAAACTCGCCTCTGCCCCTGTATCAAGTAATACTTCTACATTATTCTCAAAAATTTCTAAATTAATAATTGGCAAACATAATTTTTCTACAGTTTCTGGCTCTACTTCCTCCTCAATTTTGAAAAATTCACGTGGATGTTCATACATTTACACAGAAATCTAGTGGTCTGTCACGTTCTAAAAATCCTGTCTCATCCTGTTTTCCGTGCTTGGTCCTGGTTGTCCTTCTACAACCTGTGCGTACGTCCTCCTCGTGTTAATATCCGTGTCCCTGTCTCTATTCGGCGTGCTGGATCACTGTCCTGTTTACTTCCGGTAAACTGTTCTGTCGCGTGTAATAAAACACTTTATTTTTAAATGTGTAATTAACAAAATAAGGTCGAGCGCAATCGGAATGTGGTAACCGGAAATGACCTTTCACTTAATCGCTTGGTAACTAGCACAACCCGTAACTGTTACACCGCTTAATTACACCAAAATCGATTTTAAAGGAACTTTTAAATACGCGTGAACTTAAATTACGGAAAATTTATATTAAAATTGTTTTAAAATTTACAGTTTTTGAGTTATTTATTTGATTTAAAAGGGCTTAGATTTTTGTTTTTGGTTATTATTTTATTATACGCGCACTATAAAAAATTCACACACTTTTTAGTTGTTTTACCCGGTTTTTACTTGATTTAGGCGGATTTTATTTTAAATTTATTATTAAAATGCCTTTTTAAGTTATTTCGAAATTGTTTTTGAGTATTAGTTGAGTAGACCTTTGTTTTATTAACCCGAAATTTATTTAGATTATTTTAAAACGCGGATTTGGTTTAAATTACAAAGAAGACGCGATTTATTTAGTTTTATTTAGTTTAAATTCTGTTTTAAAATTTTTATTTTACTGCCCTGTATTTAAAATTTGATGGCACACAATTATAAAATAAAACACAATAAAAGCAAAGCTTCAAATAAAATAATACAACAATAAATAATATAAACCCTAGATAAAAACTTACTGTTATTGCTGAAGCGGGAGCTCGGCAAAAACACGTCCGCTCGCTTCAAGCGGCAACTAGAAAGTACATCTGGTGACAGCATTGCCAGCCTAAATTTGCACAAGAGTTTTCTTCAACTAAACATTCTTAGCCTCCGAGGGTATGGATCGAGCACTCGGCACCCGAGCCGGGCCAACGGGCCCCCGTCATCCTTCCCCCGGGTCCACCGAATCTGCAAATTCCCCCAGCTAGCAACATTTACATAAATCTGCAAACCAATTAGCAAGCCAATAAACTAAAAAGACATGTATCCGTTTATTTGCAAATAGGCGTTCAAACACAAGCACATTATTATTTGATTCAACTAGCTCTTAGTGGAGAGGTGTGGGGAAAAACTTACAGCTTATAAAGTAAAACGTCAGGATGTATTATTATTAACAACCCATTGGAAAATAACAATAAGCGTTAATACAGTTTATTCGATATACTAATCATTAATAGCACAAACTTGCATACAGTTAAGATACATAGATCGGCAAAAAATTCCGCAAATGAAAAAATGTTAATTTTAGTCTAATTCAAGGTCTATGTTCACTGTTGCACCGACTTTACCTCTGCTAATCATATAAACATTTTTCTTACCATCAATTAGCTCGCTGAAAGTTTTTATTTCATCAGGTTTTAAGTAGTTGAAAAAGCGCTCTGGTAAAAACACAAAAAATCATGGCTTTCAACAATAGCACGATCCCCATACCTTGTTGACACAGGCCTGACTCCCAAGACACGATATTTTCTATCGGTGACAAGCTCGGAAGCGCTTATTGTGGTTTTACGCTCCATAACCGCATTTAATTTTGCAAAATCCATATTTTATGAGCTGGCAAATAAGAAAATAAAGAGTTAAAAATTAGGGCGGAAATTTAAATATTACAATTAAATCACTTATGAGGTAAGACCGAAATATAACTTTTAAAAAATGCAAAAGACATAATTCTGCGTTTTGATGCAAGAAAAATAATTTTAAACTAAAAAAAAAGACTTATCTGCTTGTACCTCGTTCTTCGGAAGTTGAAACAGATATTTTGAACTAGAAACCCTAAGCCATACTTATATGAATCGACAGATCCTTTCCAATCAACATAAATCCTGTTATAAAACACGACCATCGACTTTGATACCCTTTCACCGAACGCTCTACTTTCATATTGTTTATGGAAAATTTCAAAAATGTTTCTTAACCCTAAGGTATTTTGGTAACGTTACATTAAATCGCGATAATTACATGATTTTAAATAGAGGTATTGGCAAACTAAAAGCTACTAAAATACATATTGCAAAAACAGTCTTTGAGAAGGATTCGTACTTTAGATATATGCGTAAATTAAATTCAAACTATAACAATATCTAAACCAAAAAGCGCTCCATATTTAAAATGAAATCTTTAGCGTAAAAGCACCAAGGGCTGAAACTTGACCTTTTGGATTCGTATTTTAGATATCTGCGTAAACAAATTCAAACTATAACAATATCTAAACCAAAAAGCGGTCCCTATTTAAAATAAAATCTTTGGCGTAAAAGCACAAAGGGCTGAAACTTGACCTTTTCAAGCATATTAAACAGGCTATAATAGAAATATATATTTTAGATGTCTCTTAACAAGAGGTAATTCGCGAAAAATATTACCCAAGAAATGAATTTAATTACGAAAATATCCATAAAAACAAATAATAAATAACGTCTTCGACCTTATTAAAATGTAAGATAATTAATAGCCGGTAATTTGTTGACGCAAAAGCAAGCTCTATGTATGCATTACGATACATTACTCGTAGAACCGAATTGGGAAAATGTACAGATTTTCGATAATATTTACGTAGAAAAGAGCGTTAAAACGCGGTGTTATTTATAATACAATAGCATATTATGCAAAATCCGAAACCTCGAATTTCTGCAAACTCATCCTGTTTTCCGTGCTTGGTCCTGGTTGTCCTTCTACAACCTGTGCGTACGTCCTCCTCGTGTTAATATCCGTGTCCCTGTCTCTATTCGGCGTGCTGGATCACTGTCCTGTTTACTTCCGGTAAACTGTTCTGTCGCGTGTAACTAGGTCTTGGCGTCGGTCCCCTAGTCGCACTATTGCTTCTGTATTCCTGTCCTCGTCGTTCCCAATTCGGTCGAAAATTTCTGTTGTAGTCAGGCCGTCTCGGATAATTCGGTGTCCTGTTGTCAAACCTAACTGTGTTAACGTTTCGTTCTCGTATCTCTCTTGTCCGTCCTACACATACATCGTCATATCTCTGCAAATACTCTAAAATGTCTCCCGTTCTGTGATGTTTTGTAAGGCCACGTGTTGTCTAATTTCCAGTTCAAAATGTCGTGATAGGTACTTGATAATCTGTCTGTCCGTCAATGGTGGATTCAGTTGTTTGGCCACACTGTACTTGCGGATGGCATATTGCTCCTAGAACCTGCAAACTCTCCCTTAAATTTTCCTGTAATCAAGTCGTCCCTAATCTGATCCTGTTTGTGATCACTCCAGTAATGTTGTAAAATTTGTTTTCAAAGTCCTGATACGTGTCTATGTCCTGTCCTACTAAATTGTACCATGCTTCCGCGTTGTCCTTTAATAAAGCCTTTATCGTATTCAGTTTAGTCTGTTCGTCAAATAAATTTCCCACTAGATTTCTTACACTATTTGTAAAAATTTGTGGATTTACCCTGTTATCGCCATAAAACTTCATGTGTTGGTCCAATGATACTCCACCTGTATAAAATCTGGGACCATCCCCGTTAAATTTGACATGTTGTATTTGATACCACTAACTTCGCGTTCTACCCTGCCTAACTGATCCCTACATGAGTCCGTTACTTCAGTCATTTTACGTTTATTTCTTCTTCACAGAAAATGCGTACTTCGGACCTTAAATGTCCCATTTCCTGTCGAAGACCTGTAATATCACGCTCATTTTATCAACCCTATTTTCAACTTCCCCCATTTTTACGGTAAGACTGTTTTTAAATTCTGTAAATTCTCTCGTCGATTTTTCTATTTTATTCCCTAATTCCTGATTTAATTGGTCAAATTTCCGATTTGAGTCCTCTCTCGCTCTATTCGATTCATCGCTTAGCTGTTCTAATTTTCTGTTAGACTCCTCCTCGCTCTATTCGATTCTTCGTTCATCCTCTCTAGCATTCTCATTATCATCTCGTTTCCTTGATCCCCTGATTCCGTCCTCGACTGATCTCTACTGCCTCCAGCTTCTTCCATTTTCGAAATTTTCTCACACAATGCACTATCGTCACTTCCAATTTCCACTCCTTGACTCCTTAACCACTCTTTTCTCTGCATACGTTCTAATCACTCACACACACTCTAAAATACTCTTAAATTTATACACACGCAGAAACTCTCTCTCTCAGATCGCCAGTTTCCTGGAATAAAATCACAAAAATTTTATTTGGAACTCGAGCCTCACTTTTGGGTCGCCAAGAATGCTGTGATTCTTCTCATATCTGCAGGTACTGGCCCGTTCAAAAAAAACATTCGAGCCCCACAGTTTGGGCGTCAAGAATGCTGTGAAACCTTTTAAATCACCTGGTCCGTTGATTCCTTCTGTTAATCGCCTCGGCTGCTCTTCTAGATAACTTCCATTCTCAATCATAAAAATTAAACAACACATTCCTACCACAAACATCAACGTTAACTCTATTTACATCAATATTCAGAATACATTAAATTTTCAAATTAAATTTGAACATAAAATTCAGTTTTAAAAGAATTTCCGGATTAATTTTATTATCATTTTACTGTGCATCCAAAATTAAAGTCCTTGTTGGATGCCTACTAATTAATATAACAATATAAGCAGACCGGAGTCTGAGTATAAAGGAGCATCTACCACCCTTTACGTTAATTAACCAGGTTTGTCTAATTGAGCTCAAAGACCTACCCAAAGTTTCATCCTATTCCCGAACATCAAAACAAAATACCCTTTTACTTAAACAAGCAAATTTCATCTTAAAATTAAATTTTATGGTTAGAAAAATTCCACTAATGTCCATTTAAAGTAAATCAATTATAAAGTCATTCAATACACACAAAAATGTCAAACAAAATAGTACAATTTACCTGAAGGTTATTGTCCTCGTAGCTTCAGTGTAATCGTCCCTTTGTAAATCACACCATTCCAACCGGATTCTATTTACAGCTTCAAGTTGTCAACGCTTTAAAATGTTCTCCATCACCATTAATTTAAAGTTGTTTCTAGGCTTTTCCGGAACTCATCTGTGTATATCTGCCTCTGGTTCAGTGGATGCAGACACATTTACGAACCATTTAGTCATTAACACCCCGCAAAATAGCAAAGAAATTCATACTTCCTTTTACCAATATTACCAATATACGCCAAAACTGCCTACTTTTGGGTATACATTTGTCGTTGTAAATTTTACTAATTGGTACCGTGATAATAAACTTTTATTACCTTGTATCTAAGTGCACTGAAGTACATTCATGTTAGCACGTAAAATAACCAACTATTTTGAGTCACTAAAATATACTAGCACACTTTAAATTATTTAATCAAACTAAAATGCACTGTTTAATATCAAGTCGCGGATGCACGAGCTTTTAACGCATCGAATCGTCGAAAGTCTAAGAGTCTAAGAGAGAAACACATATTCCCGCCTGTATATATAGCGAATAGCCGACACGTCGCTTTGTTCCCCTAAAACGGGTAATTCCAACGAATTCCTCATTCTACGTTCCCAGTCTGTAGCCTGCACGTCGATTTTTATGAATTTAGTACTCACCCCATTGAGATCTCAGAAAATTTCAACACGGCCCGCAAAGTTGTCCGAGAAAAACTAATTACTTTTATACAGAAATTGTTGTTCTACCTCTGATATATGCATCCTATTTTAACCAATCGCAACCCCTTGACGTTGCTTAAATCCCGCCCTTTTACAATATGTGTCTTTGCTTGACGCATTTTCTCTTTCCTTTTCTAACCTGTTCGTATTGGTGCAAATTTATATTCTTTATTATCGATTATATTTTAGTCCACGCGGACTGTTATCTGGGTTTAATAAACCCGTATCGCACATTCTCGTGAATACTAAGTCCCGGTTTCTCCAAGATTCTTTGAAACATTAATTATTTGCCAAATTTACGCAGAATGAGCTTTTTTAAAAATACGCAGGTGTTCTGTATTTCCTGCTAAAGCATCTGATCGTTTCCAATATCCTTAGAATCAACATGTTTATCCAAACAAATTAACTTGAAATTGCCTTTTAAAAACACGCAGGGGTGTTCAAACGTAACATTTTAAATAACCTTCCTACGATTTGACTATTATTGGGTTTTCACAAGTTTTATGCTTATTATTAATAATGGTTCAATTAACTCCAACTAAATATTAATTATTATCTGTACGTTTTAATACCGGTTACTTAAAATAGGGTTAATTAATATAAACTTTGCACGTAATTTCCATTTGTTTAGGAATAATTAAATTATCCACTGCGCTTTTCAATACTGCTTCTTTTGATGTAAAGCGTCTTATAGATAATTTAAATTTCTTATTTTACTGAAACGACCGAGTTTATTTATGCTTCAAGGTTTTAATAAAGCGTATTATTTAATGAAATTCCTTATATACGGTAATTAAAATTATTTGATTTGATTATTTAATTTTCTACCCTGGTCTAAATATGAGTAATATATATATATATATATATATATATATATATAAAAGGAATTTGCTACGTAAAATAGTGCCGTCCATTAAAGGATGGCGCCCGTGTTCACTGAACACGGAGTTGGTGCGGCCCTGATTACAAGGATGTTCTTTGAGACAAAACTTATAAAAGATGGTCTAATAACTTATTTGAATAAATTGAGATTTTTCACTTTATATTTGGAACATTCCACAACAATTAAAGTTTTATATAAAGGCACACATCTCGGATGATTAATTAGATCAGGCTGTTATATCGTGATTATCAAAATTGTTAAAATAAATACATTCATGTGCTATAAATTGTTAGAGTCGATATAAATTAGTAATTAACAGTTAATAGTTAACAATAAATGTAAATTAATTTAGTTTGGGGGTATTGATTAAAAATGTAGCGTATCGTCGTTTTAAGGAAATTAGTGCAGTAATATTGTTAGCGATAGGCTGTACATTGTAATTTTTTAGTATCTATGAGTAAACGGGTGTGTATTAAGTCAATAAACAACAGTTTATATTCGAATTTGGTTGCAATAAGCATCTAATTTTAATCTGCAAAGAAACAGTATAAAAGCGATGAATTAATTTGATTCAATTAGTTTACTTTTATCAGTCGAATGGTGTGCATCTCCCACCCTGTAAATAAGTTCTAGTTATTTTAGAGTGAATTTACCTACATCAGAATAGGGTAAAATTGCCCCATAGGGTGAAATTGCCCCACAGAGTGAAATTGCCCCATAGAGTGAAATTGCCCCATAGGGTGAAATTGCCCCATAGGGTAAAATTGCCCCCATAGGGTGAAATTGACCCTGCCAGTATTGGTTAGCATGGTTCGCAATTACATAAGAAGACGAAATAGTGGATATAGTAAAGAAGCGTTAGAAAAAGCTATAGAAGAAGTTCGACTGGGTAAATCAAATATTTACTCCATCAGCAGAAAATATAATATACCGAAAGAGACATTAAGCTATCGCCGCAAACAGCAACAAAGCAGGTGCACACTCGAAGCAATATGACGACTGCGAAACAAAAAATTACAATACCTGTGCAGAATTATGATAACTATGCTATTACTAGTGCAAAAGAGGATGGTAAACATGGACTTTTGTTCCCATCTAACATACGAGCTGTATTCGCGGGACCATCGAGTTGTGGAAAAACAAACGCTTTAATATCTCTGATCTTGCACGAGAACGGTCTTAGATTCCAAAATGTCTATGTATTTTTGAAAAGTTTATATCAACCGAAATACGAATTGTTAAGAAATGTATTTGAGCCTCTTAAAGACGTAATTGGGAAAACAAGTTTGAAAATTACGACGATTTGATTGAACCCGGAGATACCAAAGAAGATTCAATTATGGTTTTCAATGATATACCTGCAAACGAGCAAAGCAAAATCACACAATTTTTCTCGTTTGGGAGACATAAAGCAATAGATTCGTTCTACCTATGTCAAACTTACGCTAGCGCCTTAAAACATAGACTCAGAGATAACGCCAATGTAATCGCATTATGGAAACAGGATGACACAAACCTTCGCCATATCCTTCTTGATCATATAAAGGTACCTTTAGTGCTATGGAGAAAACTCTTGTGCAAATTTAGGCTGGCAATGCTGTCACCAGATGTGCGAATATTTGCCAATTAATGTTAGATGACTGGTGATAGGAGAAGACTTAAAGTTGCATTTCATAGATCTGGGGTGTTAAGATGATTAAGGCAAATTTAGAAATTGCCATGCAGATGCTCAAATGGGAGTCAAATTTAAGATGACACTGTATTTTTATTATGTAATGCTTTAATAAATAACTAATTAATTGATGTAATTAAATTGACTCGACGGGAGATTGTGGCAAATAAGAATTTAATTTGCAAACGAATGCATTAGGGTTAATGGATTAATCTAGTTATGTATTAGATTAGTTTAAAAGATTAAATAAATTAGCGGAATAATTTGCCTATCCGGTGGCCCTGCCGGGGCCCCGACGGGGGATTGTGGCAAATAAGAATTTAATTTGCAAACGATTGCATTAGGGTTAATGGGATTAATCTAGTTATGTATTAAATTAGTTTAAAAGATTAGATAAATTAGCGGAAGAATTTGTCTATCCGGTGGTCCTGGGGAAGGAAGCGGGGGGCCCGACGGTCCAGATCAGGGTGCCGATAGCACGATCCATGCCTGGAACTAAAAAATGCTTAGTTGAAGAAAACTATTGTGCAAATTTAGGCGAATATTTGCCGATTAAAGGTTAGATGGTCCAGATCGGGGTGCTGAGAACAAGATCCGTGCCAGATCGGGGTGCTGAACCCTCGCCAGATGTGCGAATATTTGCACAAATTAGAATTTAATTAAATTATCCATGCTTGGGGCTAAAAATTGCTTAGTTGAAGAAAACTATTGTGCAGATTTTTGTTACTAGATGTGCGAATTCTTTGCAAATGCTGAAATTATCCGTGCCTGGAGCTATAAAATGCTTACTTGAAGAAAACTATTGTGCAAATTTAAGTCAAATTTAAGTTACCAGATGTGCGAATATTTGTCTGTCTCTGTCTGATACATTACTCCTTATGGGAGTTCTCCTTATGGGAATTAACATTGAGTTGTGACGTCATGGGGGGTAAGTCGTAGCCCTGTATTTACCTTACTGGCTTCTATTGAAAAATTAGTGTGGTGTAAATAATAGATAAGAGCGAAGAGTGATACATTATTGCTCGAAAGTGACAGTGAACGCGCGACACGGAGTGGAGGTCGTTAATCGCTTGAGAGTAATAATGTCACTTTTTCTTGGAAATATATAAAAAGATTTTTCCATGATGGTTCAATAAAATAATTTTTGTAACCATTGGCTTTATTAATACAATGAATAGTGAATCAATTTAATAAAATGTCTTCAATAAAGTCGATTTCTCGTTTCAAGATCAAGTGAAAAAGCTTTCTTTATTTAGCGATTGTAGAAAAAAAATTAATTTTACATACCCTTTTTTGGAATCTGTTTACGTTCATTGTATAACAAAATTAAAGATATAGTAGGTATAAGTATAATATAAAGAGTTAATTCTTGACTGTGTACACGAACTTTTCAATAAAATCCAAAAGAGAATATTCTCGTGTAAAATAATATAATATATTTAATTTCACATGCTTACTTGTAGTGGCACAGAAGATGGCTAACACCGAAAGCGCTCTGCTGTAATTTTTGAAATATTATATTATTTTACACGAGAATACTCTTTTTTGGATTTTATAAGTATAATAGGTTCAAAGTTTTACTGCATTAAAAATGTAGAAACTTTTGGAAACTGGACAAATGTTACACAGATAATGACTTCAAAATGTGCTACAGGGTACATGTAGTTATAAAAGCCTATTCAGTAACAAATAAAATAACATTAGTAAAGAAACTCGAAATAAAAGACAGGAAACGCAGAAGAGCAGGTATTTAAAATGATAAATCTGAGATTAAAAAAGGTTTTAACAATCCTCTCTTCAACTGTAAGCATCTATTATCTATTCATTTGTTTAAATTCGTCAACGTTGTGATAAACTTGTAGATAGTATATCTTGTCATGGAGATAACATTTATAAATGTGAGGATTTTAAGGAATCGTTTCGAGCAAAAATACTTTGCATTCGATTTTTAAAAGTAGACAATAAAAGTAATTGTTTAATATTTATTCAGTTCCAGCACTACCCTCCTTTTGTTTTCTGTGACAACACCAAACACCTCTTTCAAAAAAATCCAAATAACAATAAATGTGACAAAAAACAGAAAATCAGCAATGTAAGGGCCCAATAAATTTTATACATTAAGGTAGCAATGACCAACGTTTTTCAAAGCAAGTGCGCAATGAAAAATTTTTACAGCGCGGTGGGCGCATGTTTTTTTATGTGGGTAGAACAGTGAATAAAAATAAACATATATTAGCGTTACAATAATATAATAAAATGATTATAGTTCATGGTAAATGGTAAATAAGAAGTAAACATAAACATAAAAAAAGCTATCATCTTCTTTAATGAGAAGGTTGATACTGTATTTCTTCACATAATTTTTCATAATCAGGACTGTAATTTGATTTTGCTATTTTTAAGCAATTCTTCAAATTTTCATCCGTAAGACTTGCTCTAAACTTATGTTTAATAAATTGCATGGAAGAAAACCTGACTTCACTTAGATAAGTCGACCCGAAAAACGATTTTACCTTCAGAGCGCAATTTTTGAATATTGGATATTTATGTCAATCAACAAGCTTCCAAAATGTTTTATCCATGTTAAAACTTTCAAAGCGATGTCATTTTGTAATTCTATAATTTCTAATTCTAATTTTCTATATTTGTTATGTTAAACTTATTTAATTCCGCACTTAACGCATCATCGTTATTCATAGAATTTTGAAAGAAAAGCAAAATCAATTCCAAATCGTTAAATTGCTTAAATCTTTCCTTAAAATCATTACTTAATTTAGTTAGATAATTAACATATATTCGGCAATCTATCTGATTTTCTAGAAATATTTTGACAGTTCAGAGTAATGAGTCAACGATTTGTTTTGAAGATGTGAAACCAAAGGGTTAATTTAGCTTTAAATGCTTTAATAGCAATTGCCATATCTACCAAATCTTTATTTTCACCTTGCAGTTCAAGATTTAACTGATTCAATTTCTGACAAATGTCAGCTAAAAAAATAAATTACATAGTCAGTTAGGATCTTCAAGAATATTATAAATTTCCTCTTTTTGTTCAAGAAATGCTTTTATTTCAACAATCAAATTAAGAAAACGTTCTAATAATTTGCCTTTGTTAAGCCACCTCACTTCTGTATAAGTTAGTAAATCAGAATATTCAGTATCATTATCTTCTAGTAGTTTTTTGAAATTTTGGAATCCAAAACATGGCTAAGTGGAAAAATTTTAGAGCATAGAGCACAGAACTTGCTGGTGTACTATGCAACGGTAAGCAAAAAAAAATGGAAATGATTCATCTTTTCTGCACAAGGTTATAAATTCCTTGTTTTTACCGATCATGGCTGAAGCTCCATCAGTTGTCATTGAAGATAATTTATGTAAGGAAGTATTCGTTCCAAAATACAATTCTTAAAAACTTGATAAATATCTTACAAAAGACATAGTATTTTTCCTTCACAAAGTAATCCTCAAAAACCATTCTCGTTATTATTATTATTAATTGAGATGTCCCTATTATATCCAATGATTCGTCCATTTAAAGTGAAAACCAAGAGCACCTATCCATATCAGATTCAAGTTGATTATTAAAGTTGGTCGAAATTGTAGTAGTTTTTCTTTTAATTGTATTACGTGACAATTGTAAATCATTTATTGCACTAACTATTTCTTGTTTATTGGAAAAAGTATCAAAAAGAGAATTGGCACCAGCAAGTAAAGCATTATTAAATAGTTCTCCAGTTAAATACGGTTTCTTGTTCTTTAAAAGAAAATGTGTAATTTTGAACGACGCCATAGTAACATTTTTTGATTTGTCCCTCACTTTCTTAAACAATGATTGCTGACCCACTAATGCCTTTTTTTAAAGTATTTATTTTTTCTTTTCTTACGGCACTATTGGGCATATATTGTTGATGAAAAAAGTTTTTATGTTTTAATTTATAATGTCGTTCAATATTATTATTTTTTAGTAGTTACGCTGCAATTGCATAGAAGACATACGGCATTTCCTTTGCTTCCATGAAACAATATTCTTCTTCCCAGTCTTTTTGGTAGATGTAAAACCGTGGCCGTTTACTTGGTCCTGCTTTAGACATGTCGTTTTTTTGTGGTTATATTTTTGTAATAAAAGTAACTTAAAAAAAAATTGCGAATTATTAGAGACAACCTGGAAAGATATAATACAGACAATTCAGACGTTAATATCAATTCACGAGCATAATATACCGTTTCGTTGTCATTGAAGGTACACTTACGAATGATGCAAACAGAACCCGCACAGTTCGGAGCCTGCCAGCAGTTGCATATACCTCGCACGTGTTCCGCCTCACCCCCTCAGTGGCGACGATCTAAAAACCGTCTGTCTCCCACTTGTGCTACACCTCTTATATACTCAAAACACTAAAATAGATGAAAATAAAATTATTATTACTTACTTTAAAATTATTTTCATATGGTTTAGAAAAGTTTTAAAAAATGGTATTTTTAAATTAGTATTTAGGAAATCTTGCAGCGGGCGCGGTTGTCCACCGCTACTTTAAGAAATACCTATTAAATAATTTACAGTGTTCAAAACGTCAACGCGGTCAACCCTATAGAATAATATGTGATAGGTACGTTACACTTACATTGACGTAACCTAAAAGACAAAGAAAAGGATGTCCGGGCTCAGTTGGCGAGTAGGCGGGGAATTATAAATACAAAAACAAATAATTATGAAGGACAGTCTGATATAAAAATAAGAAGTTAACAAAACGTATTAATACATATAATTAATCTAAATGACATTTAAATGGACATAGCATAGTAGTACAACTAGCAAACCAAAAAAAAAACAAACAAAGCAATTAACCCTTCCTTTTACATATATCAAGAAAACAAAAGTAATAAACCCTCCCTCTACAAATATCAAGAAAACAAAAGTAATAAACCCTCCCTTTACATATATCAAGAAAAAAAAGTAATAAACCCTTCCTTAAAAGGGCGAGTTGCAGTTTTAGGTCAACACCTCCTCTGAAATAACAACAAAACAATAAATTCAACACTAAAAACTACAGCTCTAAATCTTTATAGTATACCTCAAACTACATATGTACATATAAAGTCGACACTACAATGTCTTAATTAACAGAGGTTTACACCCCAGGAAAAAAAGGAACAGTCAAAAGTGTTGAATCATCATCATGCGTATGCAATTAACTAGGTGGAATGGTCCTCGTACGTACAATATTAATATTAACTAGCCCCTCCGCAAAGATAAACATGCTCCCAAGAACAAAAAAAAACCACCAAGTTTAGGCGTCAAGTCGACCTTGATAAGCATATTATTGTGACCATTTCACAAAGGTCAATGCCCCAATAAAATCGTAAATTAACACTCACCGACGTATCCCAGGCGCAGGCCACCGGAAGAAGCTAGAATAATTACAGGCAAATTAATTTTATTGCTGCCGAAAAGTATAGGTTTGTAAAACCACCATTACTTACCAAGCTATATTGCGTTTGCAAAATTTCAACAAGAAAACGGAAACAAAAAAAATATAACAATACCGTGTTACATGCCGAAAATCGGCATGTTAACATTTCTAATTTTAGTTTTGAATTTGTAAGTGAATCCGCGCGAATAATTTAAAAGACTTGTGCGTGCATTTCCGTCACTTTTGATAGTTGCGTCGGCGCCCGGGATTGCGCAGACGCAGAGTGAGAAGAAAGTGGTGATTTCCGTCACGTCTGCACTAGTCAACGAAACGTCGAACGGCGTGGTTATCTGTGGTGTGCCTTTGTCTTCTTTTTTTTTTCAGGTAATGTAGGTTTCCTTTCATCTCTACCTGATATCGTTCCTCCTACCTGTATTCCTTTCGTATCTTTACAACAAGAAGGCAAATTTAAATCTGACTTCGACGAAGGGGCAAGGGACGACCCACGCCCACAACGCCCAACTGACGCAAGAGTAGCTGCAATGTTGTGAAGAGCTCTACATTTTACGTGAGTACCTTTATCTTTTTTTTGTATGTGATAATAATTTGTGGCGTAATAATGACCTTATTGCGCATTATTAGTTATGTATTTATTATTGTTACCAACTGTCGTAGTGGCTCTTATACATTACGCGCCGGGACTTTAAAAGTATACCTTAGAGTATAGAACCGAAGTATAACAACCGACGAATGTTTTTGTCGTATAATGGAAAAGAAAGTGAATCTTTATTCCTTTTAAAATAACAAGGATCCAACTTAATGTACTGTAATTAAAACATACTAACAGGTGATTAGGAAACTCGAAAAACGGTTTATCGGGTAGGTCAATATGTTATTTCAACAAATTTTAGATTGAAACAATAGAAAAAAAAATAACAGGCTATCCTACAGTGTAGCAGGTTCACGGATACCTAAAGCAGGGTATTGACTATTTAATTTATAGAATAAACTTTTCCTTTCGAAGTAAATAACTTTAAAATGAAAATTATTAGGAAGTGTACTTATTGTGAACAGATAAAATATACAGGATGTTGTTTGTGGATTTGAGCAGAATCTAAGTAAATGAATAATGAAATACTAAAAAAGGATAAGTTTTAACAAACCATCGTAAAGTAAACGTAACAAGGTATCTGTACCCATCGTAACAAAAATAACATCTTTATTCTTTTATAAGGAGCATTCTTCCATTGTAAATCACTACCTTACACAGAATCTATATTGAGCATTGAGCTGTTGGTTAGAGGTATTTTATAAAATAAACATATATATATATATATATATATATATAAGAAAAGTAGGATTAATGAGTCTTAAATTAAACAAAGTAAAAGGATTATGCAGTGACTCAAATTCAGCCACGAGGCATCCTGTCGACGCGTTTCGCCCTAATTGCGGCTCATCAGGACAGGGTAGCAAAGTTGTAAAATTTAACACAGACACCTTATGGGAAGTACAGCATCACCTAGCTCAGAAGGTGTCTGTGTTAAATTTACAACTTTGCTACTCTTGTCCTGATGAGCCCCAATTAGGGCGAAACGCGTCGACAGGATGCCCTCGTGGCTGAATTTGAGTCACTCAATAATTTTACTATATATATATATATATATATAATATATATATATATATATATATATATAAAAGGAATTTGCTACGTAAAATAGTGCCGTCCATTAAAGGATGGCGCCCGTGTTCACTGAACACGGAGTTGGTGCGGCCCTGATTACAAGGATGTTCTTTGAGACAAAACTTATAAAAGATGGTCTAATAACTTATTTGAATAAATTGAGATTTTTCACTTTATATTTGGAACATTCCACAACAATTAAAGTAAGTATATAAAGGCACACATCTCGGATGATTAATTAGATCAGGCTGTTATATCGTGATTATCAAAATTGTTAAAATAAATACATTCATGTGCTATAAATTGTTAGAGTCGATATAAATTAGTAATTAACAGTTAATAGTTAACAATAAATGTAAATTAATTTAGTTTGGGGGTATTGATTAAAAATGTAGCGTATCGTCGTTTTAAGGAAATTAGTGCAGTAATATTGTTAGCGATAGGCTGTACATTGTAATTTTTTAGTATCTATGAGTAAACGGGTGTGTATTAAGTCAATAAACAACAGTTTATATTCGAATTTGGTTGCAATAAGCATCTAATTTTAATCTGCAAAGAAACAGAACTAATTAAGTTTTTCAATGAGGGATTTATTCCCAAAGAAAAAATCACCTCGGCTTACAACGTTTGAAATAAGATAATCCTCGAAAATTAAGCAATTTCTTCATGAAAGATTTTCATTTACTTTAGTAACTTGAAACTAGCCTGACCTTAATTTTAAATTTTAGTGTCTTATACACTACAAGTTTGTAGCACAAGTTCAAAAATCATTATTTGGTTTAATAATTGCAATATTAATTGATATGAGATGATGAATAAATATATATTCCACAGATTCAATCTACAGTTGTATTTTTAAAGTAGTTTGAGAGGTTATTAAGCAAACACTCCCAAAACTGTGTCCGAACATCAAGTTGCAATAGTTTTATAGAATGCTTGAACGATTCGTAGTTTCTATGTTTCTGCGTCGTCTAGAAACGCCGCGACGACTATACTAACAACGGCGCTACAGGTTACCACTCAGTTTTCCGTGAACGCTACAATTTAACGTCACGCTGTGCTTTTGACATAACAGCAGGGTAAGTGATTAATTTTAGTGGAAATGCGATATACGCATACTGTATCTACAATATCGTCTGAAGTTCTGAGAGCTAATCTGGATACACGTATTGAAAACTCTGTAAGTTACACAAAGTAAATAATGTAGATTTATAGTGTAATATAAAAATACACTAGAGCTTTGCTTGCTATTAAAATATAAACAAAATTACTGCAGAGGTTTTGGAAAAGTATGAAAAGATGCTGCGGATTATTTCGTAGTTGAATGTAAAATGCAGTACCTGTAATTACCATACACACACATTTTAATGTTGTAGGGTTTCTATGAGAAATTTGTGACTTCCTTCTTATTAGACTGTTTCAAACGTCTTTTAATTAAAAAAAAAAATAAAAACGTAACAATTATATACAAAAATATGTAATGCCTCCATGAAAACACTTGAACTCACAACTGGTGCAACTTATAAATCAATACTTTTATAAATCAGCTATAGAAATTACTAACAGAAAAAATGAAATAAATACTGTTAAATATGACACATATAGTCTGAAAGAAACGTATGACGTTTCCAACAACGTATGCTCTTAGTTTTAGGGTTGATTTATTTATTTCCAAATCTTCAGTTATCTAAATTAAATGTTTTCTAACTAACTAAAAATACACAATTTTGTAAGCTTTGCTATAAACGCCGAAATAATATTCAAAAATACTTGAACACTATTCCCTCATAGCCAGAAGTATCTGAATTTAATTTTCAAATGTGTGTTAAAGAACTTTAGGTTTGGAAATGGTATGGTCCATTATTAGTCATATATCCCCATCTTATTAATACCTGTTTTCGTTTGGGGGTGTGGTGACTTCAGATCTAGGACATTTATAACCTATTCAATACAGAACTGATACAACAACTCCTTCAATCAGATGAACAGCTTTTATAGAGATCGTTAAGTTTTTAACTTTCAATAAGTACATGTATTTTTTACTGTATTTTCTAAGCACGCGAAAGAGATATTCGATATTTGTATATTCAAGTAGGTTCGAATTTATTTTTGCAATCCAATATGTAACGCGCCTGTTTGGTATTTCGGCACCAAGGAAAGAATCATGAGCCTTCAAACGAAAAACCTGTATATTTCATAGACTCAGTAAAGGAATTAACCACAATGAATTTCGTAAACTTAGGTTTGAAAGTAATTCTTTTTTCCTAATCTAGCTAAAATGGAGTTTATCGTGGGGGAAATATAACATTCTGGTTTCGTTCGTTTTCACATCTAAACATAAACAAATGCTGCCTTCCTTCTTCTTCTTCACATCCACAAGCAGATCTTCAAAATGCGACGATCTCTCTATGATACCCTGCTATAACATGTTGTTTATTTCCAAATTAACCTGTTTCCTATACGCTGTTGGTATCGGATATACTTTCGGTTTCGACTGAAAAGGTTCCGTATTTGTTAGCTGTAGTCTGTACGCTTAGCCTCCAGCAATTCTGGGTTTTGAACCAATTAATTGTGGATACTTTTGTAGAACAGTAACAATCTGCTCCTCAATTTTTTAAGGACAGTTTCATCAGTAAGTCTTCAGTCCAGGAAGTGGTTAGACGCGTACCTCTATAGTTTTCTATTCTGAACTAACTTACACATTTCCCTGAAATTCCCATAGTCTGCATTTTTTACTGTCTGCACGCAACAGTCTGATTTAGGTCTACATCTATCTCTCTTTTTTCAATGCCTGCTTGTAATATAGCCTGCAATATTCCATAAAAATGCCTTAGAACGTATCCTGTCCTAATATGTCTCCTACTTTTTTTTACAGATATCTTTATTCCCCTACTATTTCTATAATCTCTTTGTTATTAACTTTAGCTGTCCATGCTATCATCATCATGCATCTGAAGCATAACATTCCAAAAGATTTCTTCCTTTTCCTGTCTGCTTCTCCTACTGTCCCTATTTCATAGGCGTACAGTGCTGTGCTCAACCCATATGTTTTCAACACTTTTGTCCTTGTTTCCATGTTTATTGTTTTCGAACATAGCCGTTGCTGTTTCTTGTTAGATACAGTTCGGTTCTCCTTCTATTGTTTTGTAAATATATTACTTATTTCAATGATATTTAGTGGCATGTGAAGGGGGTTTAGCAGCCTGTAGTTAGCAAGATCCTCCAACACTTGAACATATGCTGAATTCACAGTTTTCCAATAAATCTTTTCACACAATTAAGATTAGTTGAAAATATTTGCAAAACCAACACCTGTATTTGTTTCTAGCACCCCATCAGGTTTAAGTGCAAGTAGTTTTTGTCATTAGGTTTTCCGTCTTGGAACTGGTTGGACGCGTACTTCCACTGATTTCTATTCTGAGCTAACCTACATAGTTCCCTGACTTTCGTACCGCCTAGATACAGTTCGGTTCTCCTTCTGTTGTTTTCTAAATATATATATACTATTTCACCGATTTTCAGTGGTATGTGAAGGGGAGGCGGCTCCGTTGCGTAGTTGGTATGGGTGTGACTACTACGCCCAAGGTCCCGGGTTCGAAACCCGACACGGTCTGCTTGAAAAACGTTAGGCGAGCGTTTTGCACAAAAATAAGCCCTCGTTCGGAGGAGAGATAAAATGGAGGTCTTGTGTGTGGGTGTTGTCACGCACGTTAAAGATCCCTACCTTGCTTGGAACAGCAACGGTTAGGCAAAATTCCAAATTTTCCACTGTAACAATTACGATTTTCTGTTATTTGAATATACAACTTTGTTCAATACACCTAATCAATAAATGTTAAATTTCTATTGAAACCTTTTATTAGAAATTCATACATAGTACGCAATCTACATTAGAATAGCGAAAGTACACTTAAAGTGAACTTCTAGTTGTTTGTACCTTGTTTCAATATCCTCCTTCCCGGCGCACGCTTGTATAACTAAAATTGCCTCGTGGAATAAGCCATTTTGGTATCAGAGGTAGTCCGTAGACGAGTATTATCTTGGGCTTGCAGGTTTTTGATTAAACATGCCGCCCGACCTATTGGTTAAGCGGAGTCAACATGTACCATAAGTTAGTTTCTGTAATAGCATCGACCTAAAATGGTTGTAGATATATTTTTACGCGCAAGTTCTTCTTTGTTTTAGTTTAGAGTTTTAAGGATTAAACTACCGATCATTAAATATGAAGATAATTATAATTCCGAACTTTAAGATATTAAATTTAAGTTACAAGTAATGAAGTTTTGGAACCTTAAGAATTATAAAGAAAACAATCGTTAAACATAAGGCATGCACTAGAGTGAGAAGCAGTTTCACTTCTTACTAGGCAGGAATGTAGAAACCCGCACACGTGATTAGTTTGCATGAAGATTAAATCCGGACCCCTGCGTCAGCCATGCTCAACTATAAGAGTAAGGACGCAGATGTTTAAAAAATTTTTTTTAAATAAAAAAAAAGAAAACCGGCCGCCAAGCAGATGGCCAACGGTGAGTCACCCTCCATTTTTATACTTAAATCTTTTCAAGAAACTTTCAATTAAAATGCTCAGATAAATTTTCGAAGAAGCTATACAAAAGTTTGTTTAAAATTAATTCTCGAAATTTTGCTAAAGTTCATAGTTCAATTAGTTTGTTTCATTTAAAAATTTAATTTAAAAATTTAGTATTTGAATAAGGCATAATTGACCTTAACATTTTTAAGATCTTTGTAAAAGATTATGTTTGAAGTTACAAAGTTGTATTGAAAGGTTTGCTTTATGGAACATGTGATATGATAAGAATTGTTTGCCGAATTATTGTGTATAACACATTGTGATAATACGTCTGAAGTATAATTCAATGTCGACAATAAGTATTTTTTTTGACCTTTGATTTTATTAAAGATAATTATTAAAATTGTACAACCATAACCAGAGAAATTATTTTTGAATATGTAATTTTTTGTGAACTGAAAAAGATCCTATTCTAGTAGCATAAAGTCACTGTAACAAAGTTAAAATAACATATTTTTTAAAGTGAACTGAAATAATTTATGCAATTGATAAAACAATATTCCAAGAATGCTTAGAGATCAATATTAAATAGTGAAAACGGAACTGTTTCGAAAGCCTCCTTATAAATAAGTTGTATAAACAATGTATATATAAATATTTAAAAAAAAAAATTAATAGAAAAAATATTAAGTTGTCTCAAAATTTTCTTTCTTTGAAGTCAACAGAAATTACCATACAGAAGCAAACTGTTATTATTAAGAAACTTTAGTACTGAAGAAAGGTTGTTAAAGTTAAAAGTTTTTATTGAAAGTATAATTTTGACTAGTGGATTTACATATAATTATTTTTGTGATAAAGTGACTAGGCTCTAAAGAAGCCCTAGTTTGAAAATGTTTAGGTGTGATTAAATTTTCAGATAGCACGTGATCGTCGTTCCTATTCCAGGTTGCAGAGGCCACAGTAAGAATTTTTGTTTATGTTGCTCGTCGTAAATTTTTTTCTTCGAAGATTTCCGTATCTGATCTTCGAATAATTTCTTATAAAACACTCATTAAGATACGGTGGCGTCCAATAAAGTTCCTTTTGTTTTTTCGTATACCATCCTACAACCCTAGCTCATAGCTCTGCCCTAAGTTGAAGAAACTTAGCTGGCTGGAAGAACTCTTTAGAGGGACCCTTTTTTCTCAAAGCCATTCAACATCCTTTTTACCCTGGACTTGACTATCAAACAGGAACCCCTCGTAATATATCGAGTCTCTGCCGCCTGTATGGTAGAGCAGACATATTATTTTCCTTTAGAGGAAATAATAGGTTACGCCACGTAAAAACCTCGCTTCTTGGCCAATGTAGTACCTTCGGGTGGAGCATTGGAAAATCATATGTAAGGTATGTGGAAAGGGTTAAGCAGCCTGGGGCTACCAATATCTCCCAACACAGACATTTTCCGAATTAATAGTTCACCAGTAAATTTTTCAAACAATTAACATTAGTTGAGAATATTGCAAAACCACCACTTGTATTTTCTTATAATAATCATCAGATTTAAGTACGATTATTTTGTTTTTTGTCATAAAGTTTTCCATCTTGGAACTGGTTGGACGCATATCTCCATTGATTTCTTTTCTGAGCTAGTCTACACATTTTCTTCTAATTTCTACAGCCTACATCTTTGACTATCTGTGTGCAATAGTCTAAATTAGGTCTACTTCTACTTCTCGCTACTTCTAATATATTTCGCACTATTCCCCCATGTTCTTAACTTTGTCTGTCCATGATATCTTTATCATACGTCTGTAGCATGATATTTCAAAGGCTGTAACGGGTCAGTTGCACCGTCACAAATTCTGCAGTTAGTCAATCATATATGCATTATATTAAAAGAATATGTTAGTTAGGCTCTTTGTCTAGACAAAGATCAGGTTTTCTCTGTCATAATTACAACTTATTGTAGTAGGGATTTATAAGATGTGTTGTGGTATTCTGCGCCATAAGTTAGATAAAGGTAGCCTCTTTTCTTCTTCTTATGTTTTAAGCACCTTTAACGATGGGTTGAGTGTCATTTTCTTTGTGGTGACGCCATTACCAGAATATGAAATATTTCAAATATTTGATAATAAATTATATTCTGTATAGTCAGTTAGGGGTATGTGGAACTTGTATTATTATTTATTTGTTTACCCGCATTTCCTATTTCAGCACTTATGGCAAGGTCAGCCAACATTGAAATTTGATCAATTAATTTATTATCGCGACCGACGGTTTTATTCGGCCGCCTGTGCGATTTATCCAAGTCCAGCAACTGGAAAGCTGTTTCTAGTAATTTGGATTCTGATACTTGCGTGTGCAAGCAGTTTAAGGGAGATTTTCACAAAGGCAGAAGATTGGCACAAAAAGAAAGGAAACCTCGTCATTTCAATATGTTAATTGTTGAAGCAAGCGTTTAGAAGCATTGAATAGGCGTTTTATTTAATACATAATTATTCTGCAGTATAAAACTATTTATGTTCAGTTATGCTTTTTTTGTTCCCATTTAAAACGCGGGAGAATGGGGGGATTCACCTACAAACCAAAAAAAAAAAAAAAAAAGCACGTGGCCCACGATTATCTATTAACAATAAAAATAAATAAAAGATTCTGTACAAACAAGCAAAAGAAATAAATTAAGCGTTACTCTTTCAAAGCAAACAATTATGAAATTAATACAAAAAAAAAAATTAAGCGTAACTATTTCAAAGCAAACAATTATGTGATACGAACAATTTAATACTTTAGATACGAAGTGCGCATCTTGTATTTTACACCAAATAAAACTAATCAGTAGAAAATAAACATGTGAGAGCTGTTGTCAAGCGTTTTTAAAATTGCACATAATAACTTTTGTAAAATAAAGTAATCAGTAGAAAAGAATAAGCGTGTGGGAACTTTTGTTAAACATTTTTAACAATTGTACATCATACCTGTAGAACGATAATATCGATTCGCAGCAACAAACAATAGTCCTACAGTGTCCTGCTTTTTATCACGTAACTACACCAAGCGCTGATAAGGAGTATGCCCTTGATATACATAAAAGAAAACAAGTTGTATACCTGTATGTGTCGGGATACCTAGCCTGCACTCCATCGTAAGTGAATCAGCACCGCATCACCACGGTCGTCGGGATTTATCTACCTTGTTACCATGATGGTACTAGCGATCTACAGGCAACGGCAGTTGATCTGTGACAAAGAACAGTTGGCTTACATAAAGAAAGAAGCAATTTGGCCTCCAGCTTAGAGCGATACACGCAAGATACCTCCTACTTGTCCAACAAAAAAACGTGCATCGCTTTTGAAGTACTGGGACGAGTAATGTAGAAAATATTTTAACGCACAAACTGCGGAATCAAATTAAAAATGGGTTCAAATAACACGAGTTCGAACTGCAATCCTCGCGTTATCAAAAGCGCGATTAGCAAACTGGAAAACATGCTATCAACTAATAATAGGATCTATTGTTTCGACAAGTCTTTAAGTGGGAAACACAAGAGAAAGCAATTATACGTTATCGGAATGTTTAACAAATTAACGGATACCTAAAACAAGGTAGTGACTATTTAATTTATCAAATAAATTTTCGTTTTAAAGGCAAAATGGATTTAAGTTAAAATTATGTTTAAGGGGGCTTATTCTTAACAGGTACGCTATATAGGGTATTGTTGGAGAATTTAAGAATAGAAATGGAATTTATTCGAACGGGTAATGACTTAATCAGGGGAAAAAAGGGTATTTAATTTATGTTGAAAAATAAACGTAACATGTTGTCTTAGTACACAGTAATTGCTTTTTCTTGTTAAATGTAACACGACCTTGTGCTAATCTTTGTCTTATATCTTTTGCGCTTTTCCCATTTTGCGTTATTTGGCTTCCTAGGTAGCACAAATCCTTAACCTCTTGTAATTTCTCATTACCTATTCTAGTTTTTAATTTATTTTCCCCTTTTTTGTATACTAGTACCTTAGTTTTATTTTTGTTAATTTTCATGCCGTATCTCCCTGTTAGAACTGTTTCCATTTCATTAAGAGCAGCTTATAACTCTTCCTTGCTAGATGCTAATACTGCTACATCATCTGCAAATCTACGCATATCAATCTTTTGTCCTTGCATAATAATTCCAAACGTCTTCTTGCATTTGACAGAATTCATTGCCTCTTCAATATACAAGTTAAAAATTAATGGGGTAGGACATATCCCTGTCTCACCCCTTTCCTAATATTTACTTCTCTATGTTCCTGCTCTAATTCTATTACCGCTGTTTGCTCTTTGTATAAGCTATGTACTATCCGTCTATCCCTAAAACTCATTCGAATCTTTTTCAGTATTTAAAACATTTTTTCCATTTTACATTGTCGTATGCTTTTTCCAGATCTATAAACTCCATATACACTCTCTCCCCTTTTTCTATTGTTTTCGCTATTATCACCCCCAGAGCTAATATAGCCTCCCCTGTTTCGCCTAAAACCAAGTTAATCTTCTTCTAGTATCTCTTCAGCTCGTTTTACCATTCGTCTTTGTACAATTCAAGTTAATATTTTTGACACATGTGTCGTGAAACTTATTGTTCAAAATTTTCACATCTATCCGAGCCTCTCTTTTTTGGTATAGTTACTATGATGCTACGTTTGAAGTCTTTGGGTATCTCGCCTGTTTCATACGTATAGCTTACAAGTTGGAAGAGACGTTCTGTTACTGTTTGTCGAGCGGCTTTTAAAGTTTTTGCTGTACCAGGTGCCTTACCATTTATCAGACCTTTTAATGCTACCCTTTTCAATGTCTGATCCTTGTTTCAATGCTGTTAGTTCCTCTCCTGCATATAAGTTTTCTATATATTCTTATGAAAATGCTTTTTTCCGTTCCTCTTTTTCAGATTTTTAAATTTAAGAGCGGCTTTCATAATTACGATTGTAACATTATTTTGTAATGTTAACGATTAAACAAATTAATTAATTAAAAATTCAGTAACTTGAATAAAGTATAAACAAAAATTTACACCAATAAATCACCTCACTTTATTTAGGATCCTTTATAATAAAAGACCACATTTACCGATAGCTTCAGGCTAGTAAATTCCAGCGGCAGGTCATCATTTAAAGCTCGTAAGTCAAATACAATAAACCTCTTAAAAGTTAGGTCGGATACAGACTGACAAATCCGATAAAATTAAAATGTATTAGTACCTTTTTAGCGTAAATAAAGAAAACCAATTTCAGTTTGAAAAGCTTAACCTTCTTAATACTTTCGTTGATTTACAGCGGTTATACAAAAACGAAACCTTTTATAAATAGCGGAAACTCTTTCCAATTTGATTTGTTCAAATATTACAAGTAATTTTAAGTAGTCTGGAGACATTCATTGTATTTAAAATCCATTTCGGCTCAAGTAGGTTAGCCGGTCTTTGTTAATGCCAGACTACGGCCGCCATAGGTAGATTCCACATTGCCATATTTAAGTAATTCGTAGAAAATAAAAGATAATTTAAACCCGTGGGAGAATAATTACTTCCGTGATTCTCATCTAAAAAGGGGTTGGATTTGGTTTCTGAAATCTTGTTTTGTGGGAGGTTCTGTTCAGTCATTGGATAACAGAAAATGACGCTCATAATTATTAGGGTAGGAATTTAGTCTATTTAACTCAAGGCTTAGCCAAAAGACAGAGAGTTTTTTTCCAATGGGGCCGTCCGTGATCAAGACGTAGAGAGAAACGTAGTTTGCGGGTAGCGTTTCTCCGGCATGACAAGTAGAATATTCCACTTCGTGTCACGTTAGTAAAAAATTGGAAAGAAGTGTTACTCTTCCAGTTTCGCGAGGGTTATGCCCATATGTTCGCGGATTTATAGTGATGCAAGATAAATATTTAAAAAACTTGTAGGCGTGTGACGCACAAGTAAGTGATATTCTCAAAAAATCTGCCGAGTTCGTGTGCCAGTCAATTTTCTTAAACATTACAAACAGAAGCAACAAGCGAGATTCTCTTCCCAAATTTAAGAACTGCTCTACGTTGGAAAACAAACCCTCAAGTAATGGACAATCTTTAGTAAGTAAGTTTTTATAGTTAAGTAGCACGACCAATTTTTAGTTAGTTTATTTGTTAGGACGTTTTGGCCATAAACCGTAGGATTAATTTAGTGTACGATTTATAATATAAGTTTCTTTCATATACAAGTGTTTGATAACTACTTATGTACACAAAATTTTCATAAATTCCATAGTCACCTATTCACTTAAATTTATAAACTAAAATCAATGCATGTAAGAGGTTCACGTTTATTGCTCTGTGAATTAAATAGTTTTGTTTGGCGTTGATTAAGTCAATGGTTTTTCTTATTTTTTTTATAAGTAGTAAAAAGGTGAGGAATTGATTAAAAGAAACAATTGTCCTCCTTGGGATGACAAGTCTCTCAAGGATTTGTACAAACATTTGGACATTCTCGACTTGTCTGGCGCCCTTGGCAATTGTCATTAAGCTACAATATTTTATGAAAGGTAAGTGCCACATTTTTGTAGTAGATTATAAATTAATTTAACCTTTTTTTTTCAAAATTTCAACCCTCTATATGATCCACGACCTTCCGCTAGCTAGTACCGGTGACCCCCCTTTAAATTTTGTTTTACAGGCCGCCCCCATTTTATAATTTGAAAATAATTGGAAAAAATACACTTAGTAGCTTTTCCGCCTGTAACACGATGTTGTGGTCAGTGTCTATATCTCCTTCTGGGTAGCTTCTACAGTCCTTTACTTGATTCTTAAACAGTTGTCTAACAAAAATGTTACGTATTTGATATCTTCCTATATCTCCTGGCATCTACCACATGAATTGTTTTCTAGCATGATGTTGAAATAATTTGTTTGTTATGGTTAAATTGTTCTTGTCGTAAAATTCTACTAGCCTATTCCCCCTGTCACTTTTCGCGCCTAAACCAAATATTTTCATGTCCTTTTACGTATCTTAATATGTCTTCGATATCTTTGAAGATCGCTTCTTCCTCTTTGTCATTGTATTATTGCGGTATTTACCGGTTTAGAATCTAATTTAACCATGAATACTCTTTCGTTTTTTGTAAGTAGTTTTCTATCCGTTGTTCTATCCTTTTTCGCATAACTATCCCCACACCCGGATTTCCTTGGTCTGATCCTGTATGAATTACCCTAAAGTCTCCACTGCAAAAATGCCCCGTCTCTGGCCAGCGAACTTCGCTGATCCCTACTATGTTTAGCGTTAACCTATCCATTTTAATTCTCTAGCTTACCTACTTACTTCATGCTTCTGACATTCCACGCTCCGACTCGCAAAATGTTCGCGATTTTTTTTTCATATTTTCGGATCACATCCCTTGAAGTAGTCCCCTCCCGGATATCCAAATGGGGGACTATTTAACTCCGGAATTGTTTTTACCAAAGAGGACGCCATCACTAATAATAATAATTCATGTACGCTGTGTACTTGGGAGGTAATCTGGTGGTTTCCCGTTGCCTTCTCTATCGTAGTAGTGTGTCTTAGAATGCCATACCGACCCCTATAGTCTCTGCCAAGCTAAGTACCGAAATAGCTTCTGCTTTCTTTCAGGGACTTGTCTTAGTCTGGTTCCTCACTAAAGACCCCACTAATTTGGTTAAACCTAAGTTCGGCTCTTTAGCTCATTAAAACACGTTAGCCCTTTTACCCGTTCTAGTATTTTAGAACTTCTTCAAGGTGCAGATCCGTGCAGAATGGACGTTGTTAGTACTGTTACAAAAATTGTTACAGCTGTCACTAATAGAATTATAATGTGAGCTACTAAAGTAGATGCTATTAAATAAATAAATGCAATACTTGATCTGATAAGAATGCTTTTTTTACTTAAAAGTGTCTGATGAAAATTTCAGTGGCGGACACACATTTGCTTTTACTTTAAAATCCTTGCTCACAAACCGTTATTGTTTAAAAATCAACAACTAGGAGAAAGGTTTACTCAATTTTATATTTTATTTTAAAGATATTTTCTTAGCAGTCTTGTTATCGTCTACCATATGGGTGAGTAATTTAGTTTTAAACTTTAAAGCTGGTTGCATTTGTTGCAATTCATTTTCTACTTTTTGCCAACTACCTAATTTTGGCGAGGAGCGTCTCCTTGTAATCCCCCCCCCCCTCGTCCGCATAGTTTCGTCACTAGTTGCATTAATTTTACATTAACTTTACGGTTCTTGAACGGTTTGTGGTTTCTGTTTCTGCGTTGTCCAGAAACGCCGTGACGCTATTCTAATAACGGCGCTACAGGTTATACCACTCAGTTTTCCGCGAACGCCACAATTTAACGTCACGCTGTGCATCTAAAATAACAGCAGGGTAAGTGATTTGCTTTAATGGAAATACGATATACGTCTAATGTAATTATAATGTCGCATGGAGTTTTGAGAAACAATTTAGGCACAGGTAGTTTATAGCTGTGTAAGTTTTACTGAACTAAAAATTATCGCTTTGTGGCATCAGAGAAAAATATATTAGAGCTTTGTTTGAAACACGAAGAGAAATCCGGAATACTATGAAAAGCATAGGTTCTGAAAAAGTTTGGACGGATATTATGAATTATTTCGCATTTAGATGTAAAAATGCCGTATCTGTAAACATTGTATTGACCCATTTTAGTATAGAAAAGTTGCAATAAGAAGTATGTGACTTTCAATCTATCAAACTACTTCAAACATTTTTTAGTTACGTAAATATGAAACCAGAGTTTGGAAAATCTTACGTCCTTCTCAAGACTTATATGATATACCTCTTCTATAAAGTTTTGTGCAGTTCTAAAATCGATACTCTTAGAAACCAATTATAGACATTACAAATACAGAAGTATAAAATAGTTGATTGAAAATCAGTAACTTAGAACTTTTTACTGTCAATCGATTTAAATATATAAATAGTTAGTGAGAAATTGTAACTAACCAAAACGAGATAAGCATTTTTAACTAGTACTCATTATTAACTTCGTGCTTTTTTAAAATTTGAGATACATACCATAAATGGTTACATGTAAAAATGAAGAATTTAATAAAAGTTTTAACCATCTAAAACATGGTGTTTTACATTTAAACTTTGATAACCACAGATGGTGGAGAAAGTGAACGTATAAATATGAACAAAGTTTATAAAAACGGAACCCTTAAGTACTTACCAATACAGCTACAGTTAGCGGCGGTAGCAGGACAAGGAACTGTCGACTTGTTTTAGCGGAATTCGAGAAACATCAATAATTTTATATTACCATAGCTACGATTACACCGGCGTTTGTATAACTACAGTCGCGGTATACACAACACAAGCACTTGAAGGTTAATTGCGGTGAAACCATAAACTGTACACGACGGAAGGGAATTTTATCTGTAAGCTACGTCTTAAGTGATAATTAAAGTTACTCTTAACAATACTTACAAACCGAACACATGAAGATAGTTTAAAGCTAAAAGAATGTGTACTTACAATATTACCCAGGGTCTTCATGTTAATGTTCGAGGGGGTCGTGGCTATTAGTTATATGGGAATAAGAAAAATGGAAAGGGGCCTGCTCGTGCACATCCAACACTTCAAAATACCGGTAAAAAATGTTTATTGCGTTACCGGGAACTTCTTGAAAACGATAAACTCCCACTTAGGCCAAACGGTTTATTCTCATTGGTTGACGATCACCATATGACCGTTGACAGCCAACGCACAATTTCCGACAGGAAATAACCTAAATATTAAGAAAAAGGCGTTTTATTTAAACTTAAACTAATAATGAAGCTATATACAAACATTTAGTTACTAAAAGGAATTTGATACGTGTGAAACTGATATATAACAAACTCTAATGTAAAACTAATATGATATGGTGTATACAGGAACGTTAGGGATGGAGGAATTAAGCAAATAAATTGAATTTTAAAATAGTACCACGTAAACAATCCTATATTGGTACCATTCAAACGATTTCAATTTCTTTATTTTCTAAACTGTCTAACTTTTTCCTTTTGTTTGTAACGTAAAAGGTTTCAAAATTGTAATAGAAATTATTTGCCTCAACTTTGCATAACAGACTTTTGCAAAAACAGTAACGGCGACATGTATTCCTACATCACGTTTATGTTGGTTAGAGCAGCGTCTGATACTGATACCAGTTTGCCAAATTGGGCTTAAATGATACTATTTTTAGAAGTTCTGCTTTATAAATCTTTAAAAGTAGGTACTCAATGTTGGCAGGTTGTTCGACATTAGTTTTAAAAATTAGAATTTAAGTTTTGGGCAATATTTTGCCAATTTATAACAGTACTGATAATTTATTTTCACCTAGAGAATTAAAAATAGATCCGAAACCCCTTATTTTTCTCTTGCACTAGTAAATCAAAAGCGTATTACCTACCACAAAAGACAGCCTAGGTGACAGATGGTAAACAATTTTAGAAGGAAGTAAAGTGCAACCAGGGCATAGTTAGGGCATGTCCCACGCAGTAGGCACGAGAGTGGCTGTAGGTTTGTCGTTTACATAGCTAACAAGTGGATTGAGAAAGGAAGGGCTTCACTACCACTAATACTCCTACATAAAAATGGAACAATGCACAAGGGTGAGGTAGATAGCTTTATGCTTAAAAGAACAAAACAAGCACCCTGACGCCACCAAATAGAGATTCTCACTAAGAGGGATTGCATCTTAAAAGGAACACTGCAGTTAGTAAATACAATGGGATCAAAATTTGTGATCCAAGATTAGTAGTAATGGTATTAGAAGAATTAGAACTTTTAATACTTTCTGTAAAACAACCAAAAATAATAAGAGTATTACCCAATCAAGTAGTTCAATTTCTCAAGTAAAATAAAATTTTGGTTTGCAATTACAGGTCTCAATAAAATATATACAAAGATAATTCAAAAGTACAGCCTAGATTTGAAATAACAGGTGGGATACTAGAAAACTAGCTTCTTTCAAAACACGTTTAAAATGCTTTTAAACAAATAATATAACCGTCAACTTTGTTTTCATTTAACACTACTTGAAAATTACAACAGTTACGTTTGTTTATACCTCATCGTCATTAGGTCTTCAGTCCTGAAACTAGTTAGACGCGTACTCTCGTTGTTTCCTATTCTGAACTAACTTACACAATTCCCAGAAATTTGCACAGTCTGCATCTATCACTATCTGATCTAGGTCTACCTTTACTTTCCTTCTCCTATCTCTGCTTGTAATATATTCCATACTATTCCCCAAAAATGCCTTAGAACGTATTGTGCCCTTCTATTTCTCCTAGTTTTTCTCCACAGATACCCTTGATCCCCATTTCTATAACGTTTTTGTTATTAACTTTGTCTGTTCATGCTATCATCCTCATACATCGGAAGTACAACATTTCAAAAGTTTGGTACCGCTTTTCTGTCTGCTTTTCCTACTGCCTACTGCCTACTGCTCCACACATATGCTTTCAATAATTGACCATAAGCGCTATTCTTTCTTATAAGGTGCAGTTGGTCCCCTTCTATTGTTATACAATTATATACCCTATTTCTCCGACATTTAGTGGTTGTAAAACAGGGTAAGCAGCCTGTGGCTGCCAAGTTCCCCCAGCACTTGCACTATTGCCGATTTAATATTTTTTTAAGATATCTTTTCGCACAGTCAACATTAGTTGCAGATATTTCACAACCAACACCTGTAGTTGTTTATAATAGTCATCAGATTTATCTGCGCTTATTTTTTCGTCATTAGGTTTTCCGTCTCGAAACTGGTTGGACACGTACTTCCACTTATTTATATTCTGAGCTAACTTACCCAGTTCTCTGAAATTCCCACACATCCTATATACAGCTCGGTTCCCCTTCTATTGTTTTCTAATTATATGCCGTATTTCACCGAGATTCAGTGGTATGTGAAGGGGTTAAGCAGCCTGTGGCTGCCAAGGATTCCCTAACACTTAAACATTTGTCAAATTAATAGTTTTCCAGTAAATCCTGTCACACAATTAATATTATTCGAAAATTGCACAACCAATACCTGTAGTTTCTTATAATAATCATCAAGTTTAAGTACGGTTATATTTTTCGTCGGAGCCTGGTTGGATGCGTACCTCCATTGATTTCTATTTTGAGCTAGCCTACACATTTCCGTGAAATTCCTTCAGCCTACATCTTTCACTATCTGTGTACAATAGTCTAACCTAAGTCTACCTCTAATTCGCGTTTTTCCTATCTATGCTTCTAATATATTCCGCACTATTCTCTCATGTCGTAGTATGTGGCCTATCATCCTATCTCTCCTATTTTTTACCGTTTTCCACATATTTTTTTTCCCCTACAATTTTTAGTACCTCTTTGTTCTTAACTTTGTCTGTCCATGAAATCTTCATCATTCGTCTGTAGCACCACATTTCAAAGGCTTCTACCTTTTTCTTGTCCGCTTCTTCTACTGTCCAGGCTTCACAGCCGTACAGTGCTGTGCTCCACACATGTTTTAAGCAATCTTTTTCTTGTTTCTATGTTTGTTGTTTTTTCTTGTTAAATGTAGCACGACCTTGTGCTAATCTTTGTTTTATATCTTTTGCGCTTTTCTTATCTTGCGTTATTTGGCTTCCTAGGTATCAGAAATCCTTAACCCTTGTAATTTCTTATTACCTATTTGTATTCTTGTTTTTAATTTATTTTCCCCTCCTTTGCATATTAGTACTTTAGTTTTTTTTTGTTAATTTTCATACCGTATCTCTCTGTTAGAACCGTTTCCATTTCATTAAGAGCAGCTTCTAACTCTTCCTTGCTAGATGCTAATAACGCTATATCATCTGCAAATCTAAGCATATCAAGTTTTTGTCCCTGTATAGTAATTCCAAATGTTTTCCTGCATTTGACAGTATTCATTGCCTCTTCAATGTACAAGTTAAAAATTAATGGGGATAAGGCACATTCTTGTTTCACCCCTTTCTTTATGTTTACTTCTTTACGTTTCTGCTCTAATTCTATTACTGCTACTTGCTCTTTGTAAAAGCTATGCACTATTCGTCTACCCCTATAACTCAATCCGATCTTTTTGAGTATTTCAAACATTTTTTCCATTTTACATTGTCGAATGCTTTTTCCAGATTTACAAACCCTATATACACGCTTTCCCTTTTTTCTATTGTTTTCTCCAGTATCACTCTCAGGGCTAAAATACCCTCCGGTGTTCCCCTGTTTCGCCTAAACCTAAATTGATCTTCTCCTAGTATTTCTTCAGCTCGTTTTCCATTCGTCTTTGTACAATTCTAGTTAATATTTTTGACACGTGTGCTGTCAAACTTATTGTTCGAAAATTTTCACATCTATCCGCGCCTTTCTTTTTTGGTATAGTTACTATGATGCTACGTTTGAAATCTTTGGGTGTCGCGCCTGTCTCGTACATATAGCTTACAAGTTGGAAGAGACGTTCTGTTACTGCTTGTCCAGCGGCTTTTAGAGTTTCTGCTTGCACTTTGTCTGTACCCGGCGTCTTACCATTTTTCAGACCCTTTAATGCTAATTCAAACTCATCTCTAAGTATAGGATATCCCTAGTCAACATTTTCAATATCTGACTCTTGTTGTAATGGTGTAATTTCCTCTCCTGCATATAAATTCCCTATATATTCTTGCCATCTACCCACTTTCTCTACATTTTTTATAAAGACGTTTCCTCACGCGTCTTTTATATTTTTGCTATACGGTTTTATATCTCAAAAATTGATTCTAATTAGTTTGTATGCTTCATCTGTCTTTCCTATTTTCATCTTAGTTTGTACCTCTTTGCACTTTTTATCAATCCATTGTTCTTTAGCTTTCCTGCATTTGTGAATAATTTCCCATTTTATGGTTTTGTATCTCTGTTGTTTTCCTGTTTCGTCTAATCTATTTTTGTATTTTCGTCTTTCTTCTATTAAATTCAGGATATCTTTTGTTATCCATGGTTTCTTATTTTCTTTTTGTGTATACCCAGAGTATCTCTGGCTGCCATGTCTAAGCTGGATTTAATGTTATTCCATTCTGTTTCTAATTCCCTAGTATCAGATATTTTTTCGGTATCTTTAAACAATTCATTTTACGCTTTTTTGAACCTTCATGAATATCTTTATCTTTTAGTTTCTCAAAGTTAAAGCGACTTTTTCAGTTTTGTTTTTCCAAATTTTTAAATTTAAGTACGGACTTCATGATTACGATGTTTTGGTCAGTGTCTATATCTGCTTCTGAGTAACTTCTACAGTCTTTTACTTGATTTCTAAACCGTTGTCTAACAAGAACGTAATCTATTTGATATCTTGCTATATCTCCTGGCATCTTCCACGTATATCGTTTTCTAGCCTGATGTTGAAATTATGTGTTTGTGATGATTAAATTGTTCTTGTTGCAAAATTCAACCAACCTATTTCACCTGGCGTTTCTCGTGCCTAAACCAAATGAACCTACTACCGCTACTTCCCTACCCTCACCTACCACTGCATTAAAATCTCCCGTAGTTATTAAAGTTTCATGTCCTTTTACCTATCTTAGTATGTCTTCGATATCTTTGTACATCGCTTCTACTTCCTCGTCACTGTAGGTAGAGGTGGGCATGTATACTTGTATTATTACCGTGTTTACCGGTTTAGATTTTAATCTAACCATGACTACTCTTTCGTTCATTTGTAAGTGATTTTCTACACAGTGTCCTATCTTGTTTCGCATAACTATCCCCACATCTGAATTTCCTTCCTCTGCTCCTGTATGAATTACCCTGAAGTCTCCACTCCAAAAATCCCCCGCCTCTGGCCACCGAACTTCGCTGATGCCTACTATGTCTAGTGTTTACTTAATCATTTCAATTTTCAGGTTTTCTAGATTACCTACTTGCTTCATACTTTTAAAATTCCACGCCCCAACTCGCAAAATGTTCCCGACTCTTATTCTGCACTCTTCGATCGCATTCTCCGAAGTAGTTCTCTCCCGGAGATCCAAATGGGGAACTATTTTAACTCCGGAATTTTTACCCCAGAGAATGCCATCATGTTTATAACAATTTAAGAACGCTGTGTATTTGGGAGGTGGTTTCCCGTTGCTTTCCACATCGCGGTAGTGTGTCTTAGACTGCCATACTGACCCCTATGGTCTCTACCAATCTAAGTACCAAAAGAGCAGCTACCCTCTTTCGAGGACCTGTCTTAGTCTGGTTCCTCACTAACGACCTTACTACTTTGGTTAGACCTGTAGTTTGGCCCTTTAGTTTATTAGAACACGCAAGCCATTTCACCTGTTCTAGTAATCTAGACCTCGGCAAGGTGCACGTCTATTCGAAATGGTGTTTAAATCTATGAAATTTAAATGCTATCTTACACAAGGAGTTTCTAATATACAATACGCTTTATCTTTATGAGTAATTATCTCTAAAGAATTATGAAAATTGCATTTGAGCTTTCTAAAATGCGTTCTGGGAAATTATTAATTTTAAAGCTATTTAAATTAAAAACGTCTCAAAGTGGTTTGCTGTATTTCTACATGCTGACTCACCAAATAAATTGCAAATTCAAAATTAATGCCCTTTTAACCTTTAAATATCACTGTAATATATATATATATATATATATATATATATATTATAATGTAAGGGAGCTACCAAAGGTTCTAAGGGTTGTTTAGTACGAGGTAGTGTATGCCCAAGTAAAATAATCCATGTATTTGCTCACATAATTTGAAAATGTATGTTTGCCGTATTTTTCATATGCTAAAGTACAATTCAAAATGGTAGTTGAAATATAAGTGCCAAAAGGTAAATTAAAATGACTAAATGACGTAGTAAGATGTACAGTGCTCAAGGGTTTATACCGAGTTTGAATTATATAGGCCATTGAAAGTACATTTGCCGTCCAAAAACCGGATGCGTCTATGGATGTTTACTATCAACCACGCATCCAGGTTCAAGTGTGATTTATTTGGCTTTTTAATTTATATAGAATCAACTTTTGGACAAGATTTGTAAGCTCAAAATTATTAGTTATAACAACGTCAAATGTGATTGAAGGACTGTAAATATTTAGGACCAATACTAGAATTTTATGTGAATTATGAAAGTGTAAAAAGACATGAATTATGGTATGTGCGACACAAACGTTGTGTTTGGATATTATTGGACGATTTTAGTTATGTATTTTATGATTTAGTAGGCAAGAAATATTGTAATGGTCGCCTTGGAAAGAAAACAAAGGGAGATTATTCCAAAATTATTTTTGTATAAAGACGTGTTTTCATAGAACTGTGCTAATTTGTGTAACGATTTTTAAAAAGTTAATAAAAGTGTTTGATTTTGAATAGTTTTGATTGAGTAAAGAAGGGTAAAGAGCAGCAGCGAAATATAAATAAGCAACGACGACGATAATAACAAGTGTAAAGATTGGTGATAGTGCGACGGCGAAGCGACGAATAATTGAATAGGTTTGGAACGATATTGGGAAAAGCGGAAGGAAAATCGAGTGGCTATACATAGGGACGAAGATCGATTTGGATAGAGATTAATAGGCAGCAGGACATCGAGAGGATATACAAAGAAACGGAGATTGATTTGGATATAGATTTGTAGCGGGGCATCGAGAAATTTGAAACAAGACGGCGATTAGATTTGAATAAAATACGAAAAAGCGGACGGATTAATTGAAGAACACAAGGAGCGAAATTAGGAAAGCAACAATTGGGAGTGGAGGATTCAAAGCAGAAATTTAGGACAGAAGAATTAGCACAGGGGAAGTTACATAACCGGGTATTCAAAATTCTAAATTATGGTTAATTATTTCAGATATTGGGGAGCAGCTAAAAATTAAGAACGACACCTGGAGGCGCTACGAAAATTCTATCAGATACTACAACCGTGTAAAGACGCATACGGCTACTAGGATCTTGAGCCAGCAGTTAGTGAGGCCGAGGACGAAGTATAATCCAGGTGAGTGCTGAAATATCTTAAAACGTCAAAAAAAAGTCATAAATTTGTGGTAGTAATTTAATTTGGCACAAAGCAACGTTGATCGTAGTAAAATTTTGGCATATACAAAAGTAGATTAAAAATTTAGTACTAAAACAAAAGAGTGTGCAGTTTGGTTGGGCATCGCACATCTACTTATAACAGAACTCACTATAAGTAGGTGAACACCCTGAGATTTAAGAGCTCAAATAGTCGAGGCATTGTAATAAACAGTTAAATTAAAGAACCAACCAAACGTTGCAAGTACGGGGCGTGCATTAGGTGTGCACATTGCATAAAAGGCGCGACAAAAAGTGTAAATTAAATTAAATTAAAAGAATTAAATTAAAGCAAAGTAAAGAAAGGGAGGGAGGATAGAGAGATTATTAGATCAGTAAAATATATATATATATATATATATATATATATATATATAATATATATAGTAACAGGCTTTTTGGTCTGCTGGTTAATAAAATATACTCTTTATTATAAACTAAGCTTTCGGTTTATTTTTAAACCATTATCAAAGATACTAAAAATTAAGAAACGTTAGTATGGGCATAAAATAGTTAAAAACTTACTTACTAATGTGAGGTTTTACAATGAAATCGTTGATATAGATAAATTTTGAATATAAGTTGAAAGTGTGGTAAAAGCTTTTAAAAGAAAACAGTAATGTGGTTTGTTAATTACATTTGAATGTTATAATGACAATTCCTTTATAATTTTGACACTGTTCGAGATAACTTTCTAGATTGTAATTAATTTTTTTTATGGTCTGACTGAAATTTAGATATTTTTAGTATGTATGTATGTTTATATATGTATGTTGATGTATGTCTATTTGTTTACGTATGTATTTTAGTGTGTTTATGTTGTTTGTGTGAATGTATGTATGTCTGTGTTTGTGTGTGTGGGTGCATGTGGATGTTTGAACGTGTGAATGAATGCGTGTGTTTGTTTGTGCATGTATGTATGTTTATGTTGTGTTTTATTAAGTGATTTGATCAGTTATGTTGAATTTGTTTTTGGATTTAAAATGAAGTAGATAGGTGTATATAGAGCTTAGTGTGTTAATGTCAGTTTTTTTATTAATAGTGTTTAAGTTTTTAAATATGTAACACATTTCTAGGAATTCTCTTTTGGATTTTTTATTTTCAATTTGTAATATTATAGGATTAACAAAATCTATTTTATGTTTGTTTGCGTTTGCGTGTAAGGTCAAAGCACAAGCGTTTGGCTTAACACGGATGTCGCTTTTATGTTGAGTTAAGCGTTGTTTTAATTGTTGTGAGGTTTGACCAATGTAGGTAAGATTGCAGCCTGAACAATTTATTTGATATATAATATTCCGTTGTAGAAGAGTTGGAGTTTTATCTTTAATTTGGAAAAAGAGTGTTTAACGTTAAAAGGTTTCGTTTAGCAATATTGATGTTGAATTTTTGAAGACTTTTCGAATTTTGTACTTAAATTTTCAATGTAAGGAATTACATGGTATGTAGGTATATTTGCAGAAAGTTCACTATTGTTATTTAAGTTTTATTAGAAAGGTCAGCGTTTAAAGGAGCTTTATGATTGTATAAAAGGCTTTTTATTAGTTTTGGTGGATAGTTATTGTTTTTAGAATAATAAATAGTTTTTTAGATTTTTGAGTATAGTGAAGGATGGCATAATTTTTGATCCTATGTTTTAGGCCTAGAATGAAATTTATTTTATTTTATATTGATGGTATGAATGATAATTTAGATATCTACCAGAATTGGTTGGTTTTGATACCAGTCTAAAATAATAGTATTATCATTTTTTCTAATTAGTAGAGTGTCAAGAAATGGGATGGATCTGTTGTTTTCTAATTCTACGGTAAATTTAATTTTATCATCGTAACTATTGAAAATTTTAAGAGTTTCGTTAATTTTGTCTTCTGGTACAGATGTTATGATATCGTCTGCAAATTTTTTAATGAATGGAATTGTGAAGTTTAGTTTGGGTATAACTTCATCTAATAAATTGTCCATAACAATTCTGGCAAGTATAGGACTTAAATTAGATCCCATTGGACAACCAAAAGTTTGTAGAAAAAATTCATTATTAAAACTAAAATAACTTGTATTGAAAACTAACTCTATGATATCTGTAAAACACATTTTGGAATAGTGCAATTAGTAGTGATCTTATACCATAGCTTTTCGATACTTTTTAGGACTAGAAATTTTGAAATATTGGTATAGAGCGAGATTGCATCTAGGCTTATTAGTATATGATCATTTGGTAGTTGAAAACTTTGTATAGAGTTAGAGAATTCAAAAGAATCACATACGTTGTAATTATTAGTATTAATGGATTTTTGTAATATACCTGCTATAAATTTTGAAAGATTTTCTGTAGGATTGTTGTTTGAAGCAACTATGGGTCTTAAAGGATATTCTGCTTTATGGATTTTGGGTAGGCCATATAGTTTTGGACTTGTAGAGCTATAATTAGTTAAGGTTTTTGCTTGTTCTTTAGTGATGTATTTTTCTTGTTTTAATTTTTTTATCATATTTATTGTTGAATTTTGGAAACGTGGAGTTGGATCTTTATCAAGCTTTTTGTATACTGCAGAGTCGTTTAGTAATTCGTACATTTTTCCATATATTGATTTTTAGATATACCTACACTTACGTTCCCTTTGTCGGCTCTGATTATAAGTAGATTTTGTTTCTCTTTTAAAAATTTTTTGCATTTATTAAATTCCATCGTAAATCTTGAGTTGTATTTAGAATTTTTGTGTATAAAGTTTGTTATAATGTTGGTGGTGTAAGTTCTACATAGATTCCTTTCTTCATCATTTATATTTTCCAAGATGTCTTCTAGATCTGCTAAAATATTTGTAACTGTTTTATTATTAATTATAGGTGGAATACTGAATTTAGGACCCTAAAGATAGAATTTTTGTATATCATTTGGTATGTCAAAGTCACTAATGTTTTGAACCATTTGTCAAAATTATAAAGGTTACAATTATTTGAATTTAATAGATTGTCAATCTTTTTTAGGTTACCATTTTTAATTTTATAAAATATTTTATTATACGAAGTATTTTGACGCCAATTGTATTCAGTATATATATAATTTGGTAAAATATCAGCTACTTTGGATTTGATGTCTTTCAATTCTTTATCAGTGTTATATATTAAGCTGTGAGTAAGTTTAATTTCCAAATTTAATATTTTTTGCTTCAGCTTGTCATTAAATCTCTTAATAATTGGTGCAAAAACCTTACCATCACTTTCTAATAATCTGTATAAATTTTTTAGAGCTTCTGGAATATGACGTGGTGAGACGCATTTCTTTCTGCATTGTAAAAGAAAATTTTTTCTATTGTTCAACGATGCCAGTTTGGTGTTAAGTTTAGCCCAGCGTTTCAGGAGTAGAGTGGTGTAAGCTCCATAAGTTGCGGTTGTTTGTTGATAAAAACCCATATCTTCTTATATTTTCGTGGTATAACGACCTTGCAATTATAAAATATAATATATATAGTAACAGGCTTTTTGGTCTGCTTATAATCAGAGCCGACAAAAGGAACGTAAGTGTAGGTATATCTAAAAGTCAATATATGGAAAAAATGTACGAATTACTAAACGACTCTGCAGTATACAAAAAGCTTGATAAAGATCCAACTCCACGTTTCCAAAATTCAACAATAAATATGATAAAAAAATTAAAACAAGAAAAACACATCACTAAAGAACAAGCAAAAACCTTAACTAATTATAGCTCTACAAGTCCAAAACTATATGGCCTACCCAAAATCCATAAAGCAGAATATCCTTTAAGACCCATAGTTGCTTCAAACAACAATCCTACAGAAAATCTTTCAAAATTTATAGCAGGTATATTACAAAAATCCATTAATACTAATAATTACAACGTATGCGATTCTTTTGAATTCTCTAACTTTATACAAAGTTTTCAACTACCAAATGATCATATACTAATAAGCCTAGATGCAATCTCGCTCTATACCAATATTTCAAAATTTCTAGTCCTAAAAAGTATCGAAAAGCTATGGTATAAGATCACTACTAATTGCACTATTCCAAAATGTGTTTTTACAGATATCATAGAGTTAGTTTTCAATACAAGTTATTTTAGTTTTAATAATGAATTTTTTCTACAAACTTTTGGTTGTCCAATGGGATCTAATTTAAGTCCTATACTTGCCAGAATTGTTATGGACGATTTATTAGATGAAGTTATACCCAAACTAAACTTCACAATTCCATTCATTAAAAATTTGCAGACGATATCATAACATCTGTACCAGAAGACAAAATTAACGAAACTCTTAAAATTTTCAATAGTTACGATGATAAAATTAAATTTACCGTAGAATTAGAAAACAACAGATCCATCCCATTTCTTGACACTCTACTAATTAGAAAAATGATAATACTATTATTTTAGACTGGTATCAAAACCAACCAATTCTGGTAGATATCTAAATTATCATTCATACCATCAATATAAAATAAAAATAAATTTCATTCTAGGCCTAAAACATAGGATCAAAAATTATGCCATCCTTCACTATACTCAAAAATCTAAAAACTATTTATTATTCTAAAAACAATAACTATCCACCAAAACTAATAAAAGCCTTTTATACAATCATAAAGCTCCTTTAAACGCTGACCTTTCTAATAAAACTTAAATAACAATAGTGAACTTTTCTGCAAATATACCTACATACCATGTAATTCCTTACATTGAAAATTTAAGTACAAAATTCGAAAAGTCTTCAAAAATTCAACATCAATATTGCTAAACGAAACCTTTAACGTTAAACACTCTTTTTCCAAATTAAAGATAAAACTCCAACTCTTCTACAACGGAATATTATATATCAAATAAATTGTTCAGGCTGCAATCTTACCTACATTGGTCAAACCTCACAACAATTAAAACAACGCTTAACTCAACATAAAGCGACATCCGTGTTAAGCCAAACGCTTGTGCTTTGACCTTACACGCAAACGCAAACAAACATAAAATAGATTTTGTTAATCCTATAATATTACAAATTGAAAATAAAAATCCAAAAGAGAATTCCTAGAAATGTGTTACATATTTAAAAACCTAAACACTATTAATAAAAACTGACATTAACACACTAAGCTCTATATATACCTATCTACTTCATTTTAAATCCAAAACAAATTCAACATAACTGATCAAATCACTTAATAAAACACAACATAAACATACATACATGCACAAACAAACACACGCATTCATTCACACGTTCAAACATCCACATGCACCCACACACACAAACACAGACATACATACATTCACACAAACAACATAAACACACTAAAATACATACGTAAACAAATAGACATACATCAACATACATATATAAACATACATACATACTAAAAATATCTAAATTTCAGTCAGACCATAAAAGAAATTAATTACAATCTAGAAAGTTATCTCGAACAGTGTCAAAATTATAAAGGAATTGTCATTATAACATTCAAATGTAATTAACAAACCACATTACTGTTTTCTTTTTAAAAGCTTTTTACCACACTTTCAACTTATATTCAAAATTTATCTATATCAACGATTTCATTGTAAAACCTCACATTAGTAAGTAAGTTTTAACTATTTTATGCCCATACTAACGTTTCTTAATTTTAGTATCTTTGATAATGGTTTAAAATAAACCGAAAGCTTAGTTTATAATAAAGAGTATATTTTATTAACCAGCAGACCAAAAAGCCTGTTACTATATATATTATATTTTATAATTGCAAGGTCGTTATACCACGAAAATATATATATATATATATATATATATATATATATATATATATATTAGGTAATTTAGTAAAAGTCAGAAATCCGACGAGGGCCAAGTTTCATACACCATATAACCCACTCGGCCACACTCAGAGTTTTCTCGTACAAATACAAACACAAGTTTAAAAACATAACTGATAAAACAACCAAAACAGAAAATCTAATGATTTTTACAGAACGTGTCAAAGCTACTGCAAGACCATGTTAACATCAACCTCAATGTCTATTGTGGCTAGAGTATGTCTATAAAGCAACGGATTTCCAAGAGACAATTAGTTTCAATAATACAAAGAAAATTCAGACCCGTAATTAGTTAGCACAAAGGAATGCACGAGCATACCTTCCTAATTGAACAGATACTCGAGGACAACCAAACTACGAGAAACAATAGATTGTTTATCTTTAATAATAATACAGAACTATGGAGGTAGAGCAGAAGGATTTTAATAGGTTACAACCTGACAGACCGTTACGCCAATAATTACATTCTTATTCATTAATCCTTTGTGTAATTTAGGTGCGCTCAATGTGCAAACTCTTACCTATTCACTAAATTTTGAATAAACCCCTAGTATCCTTCGGTATTAAAATCATTATAATTGTAAAACGTCGATTTAAGTATCTGGAATTGCTGTAACCTGTTACCCTTTGAGAAAACCAACTAATATTGATATTCTTCGGGATTTTCCTATGACGACAATCCAATAGTGATGGATTCGAACCGAACCGAGCCGAACCTTGCCCTAGGTTTGGTTCGGTTCGAAAACTTTTTAGTCCGGTTCGATTCGAGGTTCGGTTCGAAAAAATATATTCCGGTTCGGTTCGATTCGGTTTGAAAAAAACGAACCGAACCGAACCAGTTCGACATTTTGATATGTTAAACAACTACTGCGTTCAACTACAACAATTTAAATGTTAAATGTAGTTTTATATTTAGTAGTTGCTACTTTCAAATAAACCCACCATTAATTTGCTTTAGATTTTAGTAGCATAAATCATATTAATATTATTTGTCCAGGTTTGATTTTTCAATACGTACTATCTTTAACAAAGCCTAATTACAATTAGGTTAATAGTGAAAGCCACCTCTAAAATTTAGTATGTGTTAATAATTGATGATTTTTACTAATGTCATTTTACTGTGCAAGAACGATATCACACGATCTTTGCGATTACTTTTATTTTAGTTTTAGTTAGTATAAAAAGAGTATCAAGACGATAAGGTGTTGCTGATTTCTTATATAGTACAAACAAAAAGCTGTTTGTCAGCTTATCTGTATTATTATTATTATTATTGCTTTTAAAAGACAATATCAGATGGTTCTCGGACAGAATCGTAAATCTACCTCAAACAGCGTTTACGTTTTTCATAATAAAATATAACAGTATATATGGCACGGGCATTATGTCTGCTTGTTATTCGCATTATGCTGTGTTATTTTATGTCGGCATTGATTGAAAAGTTTATGCCGCCATGAGTCATATAAACTTCAACCCTTGGTTTTGAGAGAAAGTTTGGGATCATTTTTTTGGAGTATCGGTTACTTCTAAAGACGTTGGTGGTAATGGCCACACTAAATCAACAGTAAATATTATGGTACCATGCGTTTTGTAACACCATTTGTTGAGCGATTATGTACAAAAGAAAAGGAGATTAGTTTTTGCTACAAGGTCACATTTTTAAATATCAATAGAGAGCTGGTTTTCATACACAAGCAAAAAATTTAAAATAATGGATTAGTAATACATACTTAATTAAGAACTAAATTGTTTTGTTTATTCTGAAAACTTCTGTAGTCTCTAGACCGTGACCTCGGTTTGTATATGTTTAAGATGGTTTTCAACACGACTTCTGTTCATTAAATAAAATAAGCTTGTTTTTAAAACCAAATTTTCAAAATCATTTCTAGTTTATTTAATATCTAATACTAGTTATGCACAAACAACGATTTGAAATAAGGAGCATAAAATAAATCGAACTAATCTAGAATTTTTTGATCTACAAACGTGCCTCGATGACAAAATTTATTAGATATGTAACACTAATACCTATTACATTTTTTACCTATTGGCTTAAAACTCGATGACTATGTACATTAGAAAATCGTTCTATTTCTTATATGCTTGCGACTAGAAATTTTTAAAAATCGAACCGAACCTCGAACGGAACCACGAACCTGTTCGGTTCGTGCCCATCCCTACAATCCAGGAGGTTGTAGAATATCCCTGAAGAATAGTAGACTGTCTTAATATTTGTTAATTAAACGAATGGATATTCTGCAAACAGAGCGAATAATAGTCTCGTTAAAAATCGAAAATTAGGTTAAATAAAATTTGTAAATAAACTTAACTTTATTATTCTGTTTTGAAACATATTTTAATTTTATATAAGGAAATATGCTAATTTAAAGTATGCGACGGTACAAAATTTGTGTTCATATCAAAGCCAACTAAGACATAATCGGAAAACAGTTCTAGATACTACCGGACAAAACATATTAAATAATAATTCATTCTCTTGTATGAAGAAAACAAAGCATTGATATTTCGAAATATAGTAAAATTAAATATATGTAGTATAGTATCGAATAAAGTTGAGGTAGCAGATAGATGGAAAAGATTTTTAGAAGATTTATATAAGGGAGACGATATGGATGAGTTAGAGAACTACCAAGAAGAGGATGTAGAAATAGGGTTCTCAATATTAAGAAAGGAATTTGATAGAGCTCTTTGGAATCTTAAAGTAAATAAAGCGCCAGGGATAGACAATATTCCCGCAGAATTAATAAAATATGCAAGTCAGAAACCTTTACACAGATTATATGAACTAGTAAAAGTAATATATGACACAGGTGAGGTTCCAATAGATTTCGAAAAAAATATTATCCCAATCCCAAAAAAGTCAGGAGCTGATAGGTGGAGAATTTTAGAACGGTTAGTTTAACTTCTCATTCTTCCAAAATACTAACAATAATAATTAAAAGTAGAGTAGAAGCTTTGACAGAATTATTTAGGCGAAGACCAATATGGTTTTCGTAAAGACAGAGGGACTAGAGAACCGATACTAATGATTAGGGTAATTATCGAAAAAAGGTTACAAAAAATAAAAAGACTCATTTTGCGTTTGTGGATTTAGAAAAAGCATTTGATAGGGTTAATTGGATTGTTATGTTTAGGGTTTTATAAAAAATAGGAATCTCTCATAGGGACAGAAAAATTATTTACAGTCTATATAAAAACCAAAGCGTAGTAATTAGATTTGATGAAATAGAAAAGGAAGCTAAGATTAGAAATGGTGTTAGACAGGGTTGTATACTGTCTCCCTTGATTTTTAATGTTTATATTGAGGAAGCTTTAAACTTAGCTAGAGAGAGAGAAAAGAGTATTAGTGTACAGGGACAGAAAATAGACATGTTACGTTTTGCAGATGATATAGCCATTATAGCAGAGTCTAGAAAAGAGTTAGGAGAGTTTTTAAATATTTTAGATGAGATTCTACAGAGTAACTATAGTATGAGAATTAACTCAGTAAAGACAAAGATAATGACAAGTGAGATACAGCCTAGTTCTAAACCAAAATTAAAAATTGGTAATACCGAGTTAGAGGAGGTAGATAAATTTTGCTATTTAGGTAGTATAATTACAAAGGATGGACGTAGCAGAAGGGATATAGTAGCTAGAATAGCTCAAGCTAGAAAAATGTTTTTAAAAAGAAAAACTTACTAATAGCTAATAGTATTAGTTTAGATAATAGAAAAAGTTTCTTAAAGTCGTACGTATGGAGCGTTCTACTATACGGTAGTGAAACTTGGACAATTAAAAAGTAGATAAGAAAAAGATAGAAGCTTTTGAAGCTTGGTGTTATAGGAGAATGTTAAAGATTAGTTGGACAGATAGAGTAACAAACGAGGAGGTTTATAGAAGGATGGGTGAGGAACCCTGTATGTGGAAACAATTGAAGGTCAGGAGAGATAGAATACTAGGGCACCAGTTAAGATACGAGGGACTATTTAGTAAAGTCTTAGATTATAGACTGCCAAATAAAAATAGAGTAGGAAGGCCTAGACATAGCTATATTAGTCAAATTATTAGATATTTAGGTTGTGTAGAGTATGCAGACCTTTTTAGACTAGCTCAGAATAGAAAAGAATTTAGAGCTGCGTCAAACCGACTTTAAGTAAGTTCGAAAACAAAACAAAAAAAAATAATAAAAATCAGTTAACTAAATGTCACCATGACATAACTCACAATAGTTAGCGGTCTGGCATGTTGGTAGCGTTTCGTTGCTTAAGCCTTACCATAACAGATAATTTAATAAACGTCACCATGACATAACTCACAATTAGGTAGCGGTCTGGCATGTTGGCAACGATTCGTTGCTTAAGCCTTACCATAACATATAATTTAATAAACGGCACCATGACATAACTCACAATTAGTTAGCGGTCTTGCATGTTGGTAGCGTTTCGTTGCTTAAGCCTTACCATAACAGATAATTTAATAAACGTCACCATGACATAACTCACAATTAGGTAGCGGTCTGGCATGTTGGCAACGATTCGTTGCTTAAGCCTTACCATAACATATAATTTAATAAACGGCACCATGACATAACTCACAATTAGGTAGAGGTCTTGCATGTTGGTAGCGATTCGTTGCTTAAGCCTTACCATAACAGATAATTTAATAAACGTCACCAGGACATAACTCACAATTAGGTAGCGGTCTGGCATGTTGGCAGCGATTCGTTGCTTAAGCCCTACCATAACAGATAATTTAATAAACGTCACCAAGACATAACTCACAATTAGGTAGCGGTCTGGCATGTTGGCAACGATTCGTTGCTTAAGCCTTACCATAACATATAATTTAATAAACGTCACCATGACATAACTCACAATTAGGTAGAGGTCTTGCATGTTGGTAACGATTCGTTGCTTAAGTCTTACCATAACAAATAATTTAATAAACGTCACCATGACATAACTCACAATTAGGTAGCGGTCTGGCATGTTGGCAACGATTCGTTGCTTAAGCCTTACCATAACATATAATTTAATAAACGTCACCATGACATAACTCACAATTAGGTAGAGGTCTTGCATGTTGGTAACGATTCGTTGCTTAAGTCTTACCATAACAAATAATTTAATAAACGTCACCATGACATAACTCACAATTAGGTAGCGGTCTGGCATGTTGGCAGCGATTCGTTGCTTAAGCCTTACCATAACATATAATTTAATACTTTTCCTTTTTTGAAGCGGATAACCAGGTTATATTTCATTTCCTTATAAATGGTAATCATGTAGACATGTTAGAGTTTTTTAACAACCATCAGGTTGCTAATATCTATGTAGAGCTAGGTGGATAGGAAAAGATAGAAGGATATAGGAAGACCTAGACTAAACTATATTAGTCAAATTATTAGAAATTTAGGTTGCGAAGGGTATGTAGAGCTTTTTAGATTAGCACAGAATAGAAAAAAAGTTAGAGCTGCGTCAAACCGACCTTAAGTAAGGTCGAAAACAAAATGATGATGAGTATAGTATCGAAGAAATACTAGTATAATGAACTTAGGAACAATTGATTTAGAGAAACACCTTTCACAATGAATAACATAATATGAAATCTTCTTTATGTTAGAAAATGTGTTCCAAAACAAACTTATTTATTCAAATTTGATTATAATAATTTCAAATAAACGTAATACACTCTTAAAGTTTTTGTAATGAGTTTTATAAATTCTTATGTAGAATAAACCACGTTCTTTACAAAAGCAATTTAGGTTAGCAAATTTTCTTTTATTTTTCAACTTCTATTATAACATGTCAGAAGTGTGAAACCCAAACCCACCTATTGCAAAAACTTCTGCAACTTCACAATCCAAATTTTATTGGAATTTAGTTTCGAACTTTTTCACAGATTGTGATAGCTCAATTTGCATTTTCTGCAGGGTTGTGCATAATTTATTGTTATCATGTTTATAATGAAAGAACTTGGAAACACAAAATTGTAAAAAGTGAGTATCGAATTCCACATTAACATGCGTGCTCTTTCGTGCAAAAGCTTATCTGAGTAGTGAAACCAGATGTTCTATTTCTGCGAAAATCACGTACAAGTTATAATAGTTCTGCATTCTTTAACCTGGAACATTGTTGAAACAGCAACTCGAAGTAGATACGCTTCAGATTGTAGTCTATATATTACAGGTAAACAGAGACCGTTTACCTAAAGTTTTTGCGCAAGTAAACTAGTTGTTGAGATATGATCTTCACTTAACATTGGAAACAGTAGTTCTCAGAAGTTTAGCAATCTTGCTCTAAAGGGTTTCGTCTAATTTAGTTACACTGAAGAGAAGTTAGCCTAAGAACTTTCTGACCTCAAAATGTTCACTTCGTTTGTCATTTTGTTTATTAATTCATCAAAATAGTAAAAAGAAATAGGAGTAACCAAACAACAAAGTCAAAACTAGTGTAAAACTAGGGTGTGATTACTAAATGATTTCGACCAATTTAATGCAGACATTAAGGTACATCACCATGGTTTTCACGAGCATCTCAGAAACTACAGGTGAAAGAGCAAAACGGTCTTTGCAATGGTCTGCTACCTTTTTCGAGAAACACTTAAATGTGTTTATAGAATCTTTCTAACCTTTGCCGTTTCTAACACAGAGGGTCATTTTGACAAATGTGAATTTTTCATCTTTACAAAGAACATTTTGAAAAATGTAAAAACTGATTCTCATACATTTTCTACGTAGAATCCAACGAGCAATAAATAAAACCACATATTTTGTTTACCCGATATTTTCTTATATATATCATCATGAGCAGGTAAAAATTTTTCTTTCAAACGACGTACAGGAATTTCTAACCCAAAGTAACAAACGAGGGCACGTGAACTATAGAAAAAGTTTTGTTCCGACACCTTATGGGATTGTGTCAACTGACTAACTCGATCTAAAAGTGAATATAATTGCTTAGCATCTCTATCAAATTTCACAGACCAAGAACCAATAGGTAAAAGTGGTGAATGATACATTACTATTTGTACAGGTACACTAACTGTTGAAGAAGACGCATTACTTGTTTCATTGGGACTAACCAACACCGTACTTCTATTCCTCTTATCATACAATTCGGCTCTCAAAGTAAGAATAGTTGCTATAGTTTCATTATTAAAAGTAGTTGCTTCCTCTGAATTTTTCAATGGAACGTTTATACGTTTCCCTCGACCAGATAAGTAAGTGAGCCTTGATTGTACTCGTATAAAATTGGAATCAAAACAATCATATTCAAACTTAAGCTTAATACTCTTTAACGACTTTACTGTTGAATTAAGTTCATCACATTCCATAGAAAATTCTGCATTATATTCTAAAAGATCAATTAAGCAGCCAAAATTTACAATTTACTACTTGTGAAATTGACCCTAACGACCAAGTTATTTTACCATGTAAACGTAACAGAAAAATGTGCGCCAGTTAGCTATGATGACGAGGGGTTGATTCTATGTAAACAACAGGAATTCTTTTAGGGGTATACAATTTTAACACGTGCACCTACCTGAAAGGTCTATAAAGTCTCAGTCCAATAGTAAATACTGGACGGCAACTTTACTTAGAACTGGTCTTATCTAGCTAGAGATGAGTGATCTCCTAAATGATGCTAAAATAGTTAATCGTTCTTACAGCTCACGTCGACAGAGCCTCGTATACACTTGCATTTTTCCTGAAATTGCTAACTTAAAATATACACACAAAAGCTGCAAGCCGCTCTCTTAACCTATATTACAACATGAATATGATCAAAACAAAACAATTTAATTGACTTAAACTACCTTTTTTTGCTAAATTTATGTAAAAAAGTAAATTTATTAAATATAAGCATAAGATCAAGATAAATATGCATTTATCAGTTCTTAAAATTACAATGGTGGTGATCTCTGGTTTTAAATCGTTTTCAGTCAAGCGTATACCCAAGTAAAGGTTCGTTTAATAAGGAATGGTTTGAAATGTGCAACAGGTGGAAAAATTCAACGATTTAAAGTTTTTCCTCTGAGACTCGAGCGACCTTGTGCATGGCAACAATAGGGTGTTGATGTTAATAAAGTAACTCATTGGATACATTATAATTTGAGTAAGGGCCGCAATACTTGCGGCCACGTCCGCAATACTCCATCCGAAGGTACTATACGTGCTCCAAATGTAATCTAGCTTCAAAATTAATCTATCCTAAATAAAAATCTAACAAACTAAAGCAAAAACTAAAAATAGGGTTTGAGTAATGGTATCCCTAGCATTGATTTTGGAGTGTGTAGGATCAACAAGACACAAACAAATGTAAAATGAGAGGGATCCGTAATACCGGATAGCAGTCGCCAGCTCTGCTTACCAGTGCAACCTGGAGGGCCGTCTTAAAACTATCCAAATCTAGCTAGCTAATTTTAAAAATAGATTCAAATTTTCTAAGCATTCGCCAAATATTTTAATAGTGAATCCAGCTATTTGCCTGCTCTATAAATTTACAAATTCGTCCTCCCTGGTCTAAGTAATTTAGCCTAAATGTGTCCCTAGCAGAAAGTCAGAAAAAACAATTCAAGCCCCAAAATATATTGCATGCAAATAAATATAAAATATAAATATAAGTTATATATATAATATATATATATATATATATATATATATATATATATATATAAGTAGTTTTTTACACAAGGTAAGTTGATAAATACTAACGTATTGTAATTAATTAGATGAAATAATAACTTAAACTTTTTAAGTAAAGCCCAAATGAACATTTCAAATCGAGCTAGTAATTGAAAAAAGGAAAATATAAGGCCTTGGACAGGATTTGAACCTGCATCTCAGTTTTGCCGGAACTGTGCGTTTACCAATTACGCTACCGAGGCCGATGACTATAATTGGGAAATTTACAAATCTAAGTCTAAGTCTAAGTCTAAGTTATTATTTCATCTTATTAATTACAATACGTTAGTATTTATCAACTTACCTTGTGTAAAAAACTACTTATAATATTTATATATTTATACTTGGCTTATAGACGTGATTTTGAGCGTTGCTTCCTGTCTATATCTGACATAAGTCAAAAACTTGACAATTTCAGATATGATTGATAAAAATGCTAAACGTAATTGAAAGTTAGGTTTATATATGGTACTGTACACGATTTAGATTTGTAAATTTCCCAATTATAGCCATCGGCCTCGGTAGCGTAATTGGTAAACGCACAGTTCCGGCAAAACTGAGATGCAGGTTCAAATCCTGTCCAAGGCCTTATATTTTTTTTCTTTCAATTACTAGCTCGATTTGAAATGATCACTTGGGCTTTACTTAAAAAGTCTAAGTTATTATTTCATCTTATTAATTACAATATATATATATATAAATATATATATATATATATATATATATATATATAAACATCTAAGAGCATAAGCATGTAACAGTGCATGAATTAGCAAAAGCATCACCCAAATAAATTATCAGGTGCACTCCCATAAGTATTATGTCGGCTAGCGCCATTACACACGATAACATGCTTGTTAAATTATTTTAAAATCTTCTTATTAATACAAGTCAATGCTTATGCGAGTACAGCCGCCACAATTTTATCCCTACTCTTTGAATACATTATAATTTTAATAAGGGCCGCTATACTTGCGGCCACGTCTCCAATACTCCACCCGAAGGTACTACATTGGGTACTCTTTGAATACGGTTCATTTACATTTCCAATGCTCCACCTGTAGGTACTACATTGGCCAGGAGGCGAGTTTTTTGTTGCCTGGAAATTTAGAATTTTGCCGAACACTTGCCGTTCCAGGCAAGGTAGGGATCTTTAACGTGCGTGACAACACTCACACACGGGACCTCCATTTAACCTCTAATCCGTACGAGGGCGTAATATTTCTGAAAAATGCTCACCTGCCATTTTTCAAGCAGTCGGCCGTGTCGGGATTTGAACCCGGGACCTTGGGATCCGTAGTCTTACGCTTAATACATTGATCCACGGCGACGCCTACTCTTTGAATACATTATAATTTGAATTAGGGCCGCTATACTTGCGGCCACGTCCCCAATGCTCCACCCGGAGGTACTACATTGGGTTTAAACGCGAAAAATAGTCGTGCTCCTAATTTATTCTTACTTCATGGTTGATTCACCCTAAATAAAAACTAAATAAAAATCTAACAAACCTAAAATCTAACAAACCTAACAAACTCTAACAATCTAACAAACCTAAAATCTGACAAAAACTGGAACAAAAACAAAACAAAACTAAAAACAGGGTTGTAAATAATGGTATCCCTAGCGCTGACTTTCGAGTGTACCCGATCAACAAGCAAAATGAGAGGGGAGGGATCCGTAATACCGGATAGCAGACGCCGGTTCTGCTTACCAGTGCGACCTGAAGGGTCGTCTTAAAACTATCCAAATCTAGCTAACTAATTTAAATCCATCCCTAGCTTTCCTATCGTTCCTAACTGATTTACATTATGATTACAATCTTCGCAATTTTGCTCGTCCTTCCCAAATATATACTGCAACCAAAATGGCGACAGAACGTCAAACAAAACAAATAAGCCACATAATACATGCTATATATAAATAAATATAAAGTGTAAATATAAAATATAAATAAATATAATTATGTAAATATATAAATAAATGTTTAATAAGCGTTAAGCATATAGCAGTGCACAAAATAGCGAAAGCATCACCCTATTTATCAGGTGCACTCGCACCCATCTCTTCCCATTGTCGAATTGATTTTTCGCGCAGCTTTCTTTTAATCAAAGACTTCGGTATTGACGAATGTGATATTCGAAAGTCTCCCGTCGCGGCTTCTTTAGCTAATTCATCAGCCCTATCGTTTCCTACGTTACCATTGTGCGACCTGACCCAACAGAACTTTAAACGTCGAAACTCGAGCGCCGTACGCGCTATGCTCCAGACGTCCGCTTGGAGGTCTGTCAAGGTGTTCATGTTTGTTAAAGCCGTCAGCGCCGATTTACTATCACTGATTATATAATACTCGTCTCTGCCCGTATGGTTTATTACGTAATCGATAGCCTCTCGTATGGCTACCAATTCGCACTGAAAGATAGTGCACCAGTTCGCGAGTTTGGTTTGAAACCGAAACACCTCCCTTTCCTGCTTATACACGACAAACGCCGCGCCTCTAATATCAGCCGGGTGCCTTAACTCAGATACAACAATCTTTCTTGCAATTTCCCTATTACCAAGATTAAGATCTTCGATAATTTCGCGCCCTTTTCCTATATTTATTAATCGTCTATCTCTAATCTCCTAACGACATATTCGATAGGAGAGTCCTACTGATCACCAGGACAGCCTCCGTGGAGGTGGTCCTGTACGCCCTCGCCGCTTTTACCGCGGTTATGCGTTGTACGCTCGTCAATTGACGCATCTCCCGGACTTTACAACCTTCTGCCCATACAGAAGCTGCGTACAGTATTGCCGGCTCAATTGCTCCGGCATAAACCGTCCTCAGCGATTCGCCCCTGAAACCCCACTTTATTTTAGCCGCCGCCATCATTTTATTTGATATTTCGCCGCCCTTACTTTTTACGTATTGTACGTGCGCTTTCCAATTTAATTTATTGTCGATCTTGACGCCGAGGTAGGTAATACAATCTTTAAACGGGATTTTCTCCCCTCCTAGCTCTAACCTAGGAGGTCTCTGTCTTGGTTTCGTGCCGAAATAAAGCGCCTCTGACTTCGCAGTGTTAAATTTTAATTTTACCGCCTGCGATGATTCGTGTAATTTATTAAGCGCCTCGTTCGGTTTTGTGCGCATATCCATTAACAATCTCGATCTTACAATTAAAAGTGTATCATCTGCAAACCCAACGATTGAGCATCCTGCGTGCAACTTGACCCTAAAGATGCTCTCATACAACAACTTCCAAAATGTGGGACCAGAACATGACCCTTGCGGGCATCCACCTCACGCGACAGAACTTCACCCGGAATTTCAACCTGTGCTAATCGCCCCGAGAAATAGCTCTTGACCAAAGACATCAAGTTTCGCGGACAACCCCTACGATCTAACTCGCAAACGATTAATGGCCACCAGGCAGCATCAAATGCTCCTGAAATGTCCAAAGCAACAACGACACAGTACTCTTTGGCATCTCTTGCCTGCTTAATTTCCCCGACAACGAACTCTAACGCGTCGATAGTCGACTTGCCCTCCACGAAACCATACTGTCGGTTATTAAAACCGCCGCTGTCTCGCACTAGGTGTTCAACACGCGAAGTCATAACGCGATCTAAAACTTTCCCCAGCACCGGTAGCAAGCTAATTGGACGATAGCTGCTCGGATCTGACGCATCCGCCTTTTAGGTTTGGGTATAAATTTCACATTCTGGATTTTCCAGCAACGCGGAAAACGCCCTTTCTAAACAAAGATTAAACAACCCAACAAAGACACACGGGGCTAACAGGCACGCCTGCAGAGCTGCGTCTGAAGTGATTCCATCATGCCCCGGTGCCTTCTTAGGGTTCATCCTCCTAAGAGCCCTGACGACCTCGTGAACTAGGATTGAATTATCGGCACCTGTTCCTTGCGCCTTTGCAGCTTCCCGACGTATTAAATCGTGCGACCCTTCATCTCCCTCGGGATTATCCGATGGGAAAAATTTCTCTAGTAAATATTCCGCTGTGGTTTTAAAACCTTCCGTGTATTCGCCATTTGTTTTCTTTATATTACTGAGCGCGATTTTTTGTTGTTTTCCTCTAATTACGCGGTATGCGGTTCCCCAGGGTTCTTTCTCTGAGTTTTGCGTGCAGAATTCTTTAAATTTATTTGTTCGCGTTTCTTCTATTAATATTTTATATTCGCGGTAACTTTGATTATATTCTATTCTCCGTTGTTCTCTTATATCTCCCGTGGCGCGTTGATAGCGGCGCCTTAGGTTACGCGTTTCTGCCTGCTTGGTGGTTAGTTCCCGGGTCCACCAGGGTACGCTGTCTTTAAATGTTTTCTTTTGCGGCATGAAATACGACGACGCGTCTACCACCGCGTCGTTCAATTTTTTCGCGAGTGTTTGTACTGCGTCTGCCTCTTGGCAGTTAAATAGCTCATTTTCGAGCGCAGGGATACTTTCGCCAAATTTTTCTTTAAACCGCTCCCAATTTGCTTTTTTATTACAGAACCGCGGAAATATAGTTAGCTGCTCGTTTGCGCTTGTTTTGGTTTCAACGTTCCATGTTATTAATTTATGGTCAGAGAGCGTTTCCTCGTCCGACCTTAGTTTCCAATTACAAATCGTTTCTAACATTTCGTGCGAGACTGCAGTAATATCTATAAAACTGCTGCCTCTATGCGTCTCAAACGTAGGTGAATCATTAGTGTTTATCACACTAAGGTCCCATCCGTAAAAGATCAGCAACCTGCGAGCCTCTATCGTCTTCGATAGGGCTGCCCCATAATGGCGACTTAGCATTAAAGTCTCCCGCGATAATTAAATTTCTATTTCTACCGATTTTACGAAGGATTCCTTCAATTTGATTTATTAAGTCCTCTGTTTGAGGATTCTCCCGCCGGGAATCGATCGGCGGAAGGTAAGTGCTTATCATGTAAAACGTATGCAATCCCGTTTTTATTTCTGCGGTGGTTATGAACTCATTCGACAGATTGTTTAGGATTATTCCGGCGCACGTCCCGTTATTTATTATTATCCCGCTACGCGGTCGTTCGCTGTTTGCGTTTAAAACGGTAACCCCCTTCCCAAAACCTGTTATTTTGTGGCTATACAGGTGCGGTTCCTGTATAAGCCCGATGTCGATATTATTTTCGCTGAATAACTTTACGAAGTTATTTGTAGCCCCTTTTCCTTTCCCGAGATTTAGTTGCGCGAATTTAATCTTCTTGCTTCTTTTAAATCTATCTTTTTCTTCACGGTCCATAATCGATGTTGCGTGTGATTGCGTTCTTCAATCTCAGCATCGTGGGGCATCTACTCGACTTGGCGTCGTGGCGCGTATCGACCTTCGCGCCACCGCCAGTTCTGTCGTTTGCCCTAGCGCAAACCACAGCAGGGGACTGCCCTCCGGCAATTCTTGAACTCGTGACCGACTTCGGCACAGTTACCGCACCACTGTACCTTCTCCTGCACTCCATCGATCTATGGCCGTACTCGTAGCACCTGTAGCACTGCGTCATCGAGAAGTGGTCCCGGGCCCAGACTCTTCGCCACCTAAGGTTTATAGCGTCAGCTAATATGCGTCTCCGAAGTGTGAGGGTCACTTGAAGACTACGTTGACGAAGGATCCCTAGGGCCCTTTCCGCCAAACCTAAACTTCTCTCTTAGGTGGTCTTCAATTTTCAAATCGCCGAAGCGGGGATTCTGGCACGCGATCAACCGCACCAGCTCTTCCGCCTTCATCCCCGCTTCGACCCCGGAAGAACGACCCGTGGGCGCTTCTTCTCGATGGTCTTCGCCACGAGCTCTTTACAGTCACCGACAACCTTCGACTGCAATTTCTTCGCATCTTCTCGGTTTGCACACTCGACAACTACACCGCCCTTCGAGTTCTACGAGCTCCGACCACAACAAAACCATCACGAGCGGGATCGACCTTCTTTTTAGGGTCGACATGACGTCATCCTTCTCCCTGGTCTGGCGTCGACCCTAACTGCAAAGGTGGGCGTCGCACCTGCAGCAGCTGCAGCATACGACGCCTTCCGCGGCATCGGTACCTCCTAGCTCCTGGAACACTGCTGCCCTACAACAGGAGTAACCACCGCTGGACTTTCCCCAACAACATCAGCTCTCCCAGAATCACTAGCCACAAGCCGCAGCGCCCTAACCATACCTATAAGTTGATTCGCCGCGTCGAGGAAATCATCCACGGCGTAGCGAATCCTCTTTCTGTCTTCCACGACGATAGTGGCGGAGGTCGTCGGCACCCTCGCGGAGATGACCGAGTGCGCCTTCCTCACCCTCAATCTCAGGAGGTCCAGCTCATCGAGGTCGCTAGCAGCAACGCTAACGTCGCTGCTAGTCGACATCTTTCGCTGGGCTCCCGAAGTTGAGGGCGATTCAGACGCCGCAGCCACCCCAGGGGGCCCCGACTCCCCCGAAACGACCGCCGCAGACACAGGCTCCTCTACCTCCTGTACCTTCTCCTGAATCCCTAACATTACATCCTCTAATACTACCTTCAGCTGCTTCCCCCCTACAGCGCCCTCAGCCTCCGACCTATCAGACTCCGACCGATCTCCCCTCTTCCTCCTGGGCAACGGCTCCTCGTCGCGGTGGACCACCATGCTGACAAAACAAACGACAAAAAATGACACCTAAAATGCAGCTCAAAAACCACTTGACCGTTACGACGCTAAAAGAACGACGCTAGAAGAACGCAAAACGTTGGTCCAATAAAAATGTTTTGTTTAAAGGTGAACCGTAAGCAACCTTTTATTTATTAAAATTTCAAACCGTCCAATTAAATATTAAATTTTAACAAAAATACAACAAGCACTATGCGTCAAAATAACAACTGGAACCAAATAAATTCCCTAACGCAATTCGATTCAAAATGTACCGCGAAGAACACTATTTATTTATTTTAAATTTTTAAAACCGCCAAATCAAATTTAAATAAACTAATTACTTCAAAATATTAAAATATCTAATTTATAAATAACAACACTTTATTTTTAAAAGTGTAATTAACAAAATAAGGTCGAGCGCAATCGGAATGCGGTCACCGGAAATGACCTTTCACTTAATCACTTGGTAACTGTAACTGTTACACCGCTTAATTACACCAAAATCGATTTTAAAGGAACTTTTAAATACGCGTCTACTTAAATTACGGAAAATTTATATTAAAATTGTTTTAAAATTTACAGTTTTTGAGATATTTATTTGATTTCAAAGGTTTAGATTTTTGTTCTTTGGTTATTATTTAATTATACGCGCACTATAAAAATTTCACACACTTTTTGGTTGTTTTACCCCCGGTTTTTTACTCGGTTTACGCGGTTTTTATTTTAAATTTATTATTAAAAATGCCTTTTTAAGTTATTTCGAAATTATTTTTGAATATTAGTTTAGTAGACCTTTGTTTTATTAACCTGAAATTTATTTAGTTTATTTTAAAACGCGGATTTAGTTTAAATTACAAAGAAAACGCGATTTATTTAGTTTAAAATCTGTTTTAAAATTTTTATTTTACTGCCCTGTATTTAAAATTTGATGCCACACAATTATAATAATAAAACACAATAAAAAACAAAGCTTCAAACAAAATAAATTAAAAATAAATAATAAAAACCCTAGATAAAAACTTACTTCTTAGTTGCTGAAGCGGAGCTCTGCTAAACACGTCCGCTCGCTTCAAGCGGTAACTAGAAAGTACTCTTTGGATACAACAGATGTTGCTGAAGGTGTTTACCACCGAATCACTTTCACTACGTAGCAGGAACTTATTTAATTCTATGTTCTCAAACACGTTTGAGCAAACTTGCATTTATGAAGTTAGCGTATTTCAGACAACTTAAAGATTGTCATCACTCGACGGTGGTAATTGTTAGTCGATCGATTTATAACCGCTTATAGCGTGATCGATCGAGTGTTTGAATAACCTCTTCTGTTATGTTTTGATATATAAGTTAAAATGTACTTTAATGATATGATGTAATAGTCCTGTTAGTAAATTCTAAAACACGCAGCTTATATAAAATTGTTCGTATATTTTCTTACTACGGTTCCTAAAACTAGCTAAAACTGATAAATAATGCGCTAGCGCTAAAACTTCTTTTGCTAAAAGACGACAAAGTTATTTTTTTTTCTGTAACTGGTCTACTACTTTCTATTTCTTAAATCTCTTAACTAATATTACAAATCTTCTTAATGGAAGTACATAATTTGAAAGTCGCTGCCATTTTTGAAAACTAAAAAAAAATACTGGTCCCCAACCATAAATGTATAAGTGACAATAGGAACTTTCATCATAGGAGGACACTGATAAAAATTGATATATAAACAACTGCGTGATCAAACCAAAACCAACAAAATCAGAATAAACGAAATTCGATGGAATATTTAAATAGAAAAATCGAATAAAATTAAGGTTCCAAAAAACGAGCATCGCGCCAATGTAGCTTATTCTAGTATATGGAGTTGCCCGTTTTATAGATGATGCTTGAGATGGACGTAACTCCCTAGATTATCGTATCAACGATTACTTCGAAGTTCAACTCACGAGAAGACCCACTTTGGGTATTAGTATATTATTATAAGGCAAAAAATTAAAAAGAAACAAGGCGCCACCGCATCGTTGCACATGCTCAAAAATAAATTAACCTTGAGGGGATGCAGAAACCCTTTGACAATCAACACAGGGAACAAAAAATATTAAGAACGTACCAAAAATATATTCTAAACACAGTCTGAGTACCAGCGTACTACAACTCGATTATACAGTTGACTTTGAAAAGATAATTACGCTGATTTGTTCAATACCTTATACCATTGAAAAGGGCGCATAAAACGCTGACGAAACTCCTGACATGAGAAAAAAAAATAAGTGTATTACTGGAATCAAATATTTTCAATCAACCTCTAATCAAAAGAAACAACTCCCCCACCCTCCACTTAATGAAATTTGATTTTAATTCGTGAATTATTTATTTTATTAATGTAAGAGCACTCATGGTTAGATTAGAATCTAAACCTGTAAATACAACAATAATACAAGTATACTTCCTCACCTCCAGCTACAGTGAGGTGAGAAGAGGTAGAAGCGATCTACAAAGATATCGAAGACTTACTAACATATGTAAAAGGACATGAAAATTTAATAATTACGGGAAATTTTAATGCAGTGGTAGGTAAAGGTAGGCAAGGAGCGGTAGTAGGTTTGTTTGGTATAGGCACGGGAAACGACAGAGGAAATAGGCTGGCAAAATTTTGCGACAAGAACAATTTAATCATCACATACTCATTATGTCAACATCATACTAGAAGACGATACACGTGGAAGATGCCAGAAGATATATAAAGATATCAAATAGATTACATTCTTGTAAGACAACGGTTTAGGAATTAAGTAAAGGACTGTAGAAGCTACCCAGAAGCAAATATAGACACTGACCAAAACTATCGTAATTATAAAGGCCCCTCTTAAAATAAAAAATCTGAACAAAAGAAACGGAAAAATGCACTTTGACTTTGAGAAACTAAAAGATAAAGATATCTACGAAAGATTTGAAAAATGTCAAATGAATTGCTGAAAGATATCGGGAAAGTTTCTGATACTACGGAATTAGAAACAGAATGGAATAATATTAAATCCAGCCTAGACATGGCGGCCGAGATTTTCTGGGATATACACAAAAAGAAAATAAGAAACCATGGATAACAAGTGATATCCTGAGTTAATAGAAGAAACACGAAAATATAAAAATGAATCACACAAAACAGGAAAATAGAGATACAAAGCCATAAAATGGGAAATTATTCACAAATGCAGGAAAGCTAAAAAACAATGGATTGATGAAAAGTGCAAAAAAGTACAAACTATAATGGAAAGTAGAAGGACAGACGAAGTATACAAACTAATCAGAATGAATTTTAGGAATATACAACCGTATGGCAAAAATATAAGAGAAAAGTTTGAATTAGCATTAATAGATCTAAAAAATGGTAAGGTGCAGATAAGGTGCAAGAAGAAACTCTAAAAGTACATTACTTACACAAAGAACAAACAGCGGTAATAGAATTAGAGCAGGAACGTAGAGAAGTAAATATTAGGAAAGTGGTGAGACAGGGATATGCCCTATCCCCATTAATTTTTAACGTGTATACCGAAGAGGCAATGAATACTGTCAAATACTGGAAGACATTTGGAATTATTATGCAGGGGCAAAGGATTGATATGCTTAGATTTTCAGATGATATAACGGTATTAGCATCTGGCAAGGAAAGTTAGAAACTGCTCTTAATGAAATGAAAATAGTTCTAAAAGAGAGATACGGTATGAAAATTAACAAAAATAAAACTAAAGTTCTAGTATGCAAAGAGAGAAAATCAAACTAGAAACTACAATACAAATAGGTAACGATAACTTACAAGAGGTTAAGGATTTCTGCTACCTAGGAAGCCAAATAACGCAAGATAAAAAAAGCGTAAAAGATATAAAACAAAAATTAGCACAAGGTCGTGCTACATTTAACCAGAAAAAGCAACTACATAGAATCAACGAAAATGGTGCTTAAAACATATGTGTGGAGCACAGCACTGTACGGCTGTGAAATCTAGATTAGTAGTAGAAGCGAACAGGAAAAAAGAGCCTTTGAATAGTGGTGCTACAGACGTATGATGAAGACATCATGGATGGACAAAGTTAAGTACATAGGGTACTAGAAATGGTATTGAAAGAAAAAAGAATGTAGAAAACAGTAAAATAGAGGAGAGATAGGATGATAGGCCACATACTAAGGCACAAGGGGATATTGCGGAATATATTAGAAGCAGAGGTAGAAAAAAAAAGAAATAGAGGTATACCTAGGTTAGACTTTTGCACACAGATAGTGCAAGATGTAGGCTGTGGGAATTTCAGGAAAATATGTAGACTAGCTCTGAATAGAAATCAATAGAGGTACACGTCCAACCAGTTCCAAGATGGAAAACCTAATGACGAAAAAAATAGCTGCACTTAAACCTGATGATAATTATAAGCAACTACAGGTAATGGTTTTGTAATATTCTCAACTAATGTTACTTGTGCGAAAGTATTTACTGGAAAACTATTAATTTGGTAAATATCTAAGTGATAGGAGACCTTAATAGCTACAGACTGCTTAACCCCATTCGCATAACACTGAATCTCGGTGTAATAGTGCATATAATTCGGAAATAACAAAAGGGGAACCGAGCTGTATCTAGGGTGTGGGAGTTTCAGAGAACGGTGTAGGCTAGCTCAGAATAAAAATAAGTAGAGATACGCGTCTATCCAGTTTCAAGACGGAAAACCTAATGGCGAAAAAATAATTGCACAAATCTGATGACTATAAACAACTACAGGTATTGGTTTTGAAATATTCTTAACTAATGTTGATTGTGTGAAAGGATATATTAGAAAACTATGTTCAAGTGTGGGGGGATCTTGGTAGGCGCAGGCTGCTTAATCCCCTTCACATACTCCTGAATATCGGGGAAATAGAGTATATATTTGTAATCAATTTAAGGGGAACCGAACTGCATCTAACAAGAAAGAGCAGCGGCTATATTCAAAAAAGCAAAGGGTAAATTGATGAAAGCATATTTGTGTAGCACAGCACAGTATGTCTATGAAATAGGGGTAGTAGGAGAAGTAGGCAGAAAAGGTTCATTTAAGTGGTGATAGTGGGGCAACGAAAAACATCAGTAGACAGAATTAAACCATGGCAAATACAAGTATTTTCAAAGTTGAGGAATGTTTGGTGGCTTCTGTGAGTGTTCACGAACGTCAGAATACCAAGAAGATAATGGGACACGCATACATATATACACACACGCATATATATATATATATATATATATATATTGTAGTGGTTTTAAAGGGCTAAATCTACGTATAAACAAAGTAATTTCAAAACATCCTGTATAAAGGAAACAACCAGAATTTACTTGCGAAATTTATTCTAGTTAGTTCATTTTTAAGTAACAAGTATTAACAAAATTTTACAAATAATGATTAAAATTTAGTAGGTTTGCAAAAAGAAATAAATTGTAGAAGCCAATGCCATTAATTTATTAATTTAATTGAATTTAATTGAACGGTTATTTACGTATAATATGAATAAAAGCGTGTAAAAATCAATAATACCAAGGTGAAAAGCGTTGCTAACAAACAAATATATCGGTTGGGTTGAAATACGCTGAAAATTCAACTCGTAGAAATGTTATTTAAAACGTTCGTTAAAATTAAACACCTGCAGGTTTCTAAATGTCAAGTTCCATTTATTTTTATAGATAGCAAACAAGTTTCAAAGAATATCGGGTAAACGGTCGGATGTTTTCGCATGAAACACTAATAAGGGGTTATTTAAAGCACGTCCACGTGGGTTAGATAGCAGATGAACAGGAATATCGATTTCTACCACTCAAACAAAGTTAGAAGAAAACGTAAAATATGCATAAGCAAGAGACAGCGTTAGTATAAGCGGGATTTGTAAAACGTCAATGCATAGACTATTGGTCGATATCGTTAGTCGCACATCAGACAAGACACGGGAATATCGAATATTAATTTTCAGAAAATATCGTAACGACGCGCTGAATTTCGAGGATTTAGAAATCGGTTGAACCAAAATTTTAAGAACGTGTTATTGTAAATGAAGGACTTCGCGTGAAATGCAGCCAAGAGGTGGCATCGGAAATTGTATAAATGCCTTTTCAAAAGATAATAAAAGCCCTTAGTATTTTGATCGCTTGAGACTACGTACGAAAGTTACCACGAGCTTGTAAGTATAAAAAATTATTTTAAATTATATAGCACGGTGTAGCCTCATAATTTGTACGCGAATTGTGCCGAGTTTAAAATTTATTGAGGTGTCACATATATTTTTTTAACAAGCTCGTGTAGTGACGTTATGTAACGTGGATTAAATTAAATAATTATGAAAAAAGTATAATTAATTTGGATTTGGAAATTGGATACACCGGGAAGACAGCGCAAGCAGCTCAACTTAAATGAGGTTCTTCTACTAATAGCTAGAAGCGGCCTGCAGAGCAGAAAGAAGCAAATATATGGCATCGTCAACGGAGCAGAGATCTTCTAGAAATTCCAGGTAACACTTTAAAATTGTGTTGTTATAAACTATGAAACTATGAATATTGGGTGACGTATGAGAGTAAATTTTAAAGGTATTGTGCATTGTTTTGCGTATTGAAAATAATACGTATAACTAACTTTATTATGGTATTTGAATAGAAATCTGAAGGTGTATATAAAGCTTATTAACGTTCCATCAGGAAGTTAAATTTTGTAAAGAGTACATAGGTTTGTTTTGTTTTTGTTTGTTGCAAGAGTATGCGAAGTATAAGGGCATACATTATTCATAATTAACTGGGTTATCATGAGCTTACCATACTCCAGAGTTTACGTAGATTTAAAATAAATTATAAAGAAAGAATGAGAAATAAGATATTATTCAGGGCCCATTTACTTCGGGTACATTCTATGTGTTTGATAATTTAAATTAAAATACAGGACATTATCAAATAGGATTTATGGCGGTGTAATTTAATCACCGAAATATGGATAATATTAAATTTTATTTGTAAATAGTGATAAATAAAAGATTGTATGATTGTTGTATTTTGTGGTTTTATTGAGAGTGTGCGTGAACGATGCAGAGTTAATAGTGAATCTAGGTATCGAAAATGGAGGTCCAACTGAGCTAGCCGAAAGCAGTTGAAGAAAGCAATTCAACCGAGGAAAAGAGGAATCTGGGTAAGAAATTATTTTTTTTTGAATTTTTTTATTTTTGGTGAAATTTTCGATTTTTGTATAAATTAATATTCGAAACTACTGAGGATCCGGAGAGTTCCACGGCAATATATAAATATATATATATATATATATATATATATATTTATATATAAAGTAAGATGTATCTGTAAACAAACTCTTATGAAAATAATAAAAGCTATTGACAAATACAAATCGGGCTGGTAGTTATATAGCCATTAACAAAACATTAGCTTTATTACTTCACAGGGGAGGAAACACCCACTGACCAATGGCTTTGGCTTGTTAAGCCTCATCAGAGTGAAATAGTTCCCAAGAACCCTATGAAGTAATCGAAGCTATTATAATGATATAATTTCGAAACAATCACTGTACAGACGTACTTTTATACTCATCTATAAAAATTTATTATGTAGTTTTGGTTCAATTCTGTACTTCCACACTTTAGTAGTGTTGGTGTTTTATCACCTGATGGCAGTTTTATTTACTTTTGACATAGTACAGTGATTGTTTCGAAATTATATCATTATAATAGCTTGGTAAATATTTATAAACCCGTCTTGGTCTATTTATAAGTTTATAGCTTTAGAGTTTTTTAAAGTTCTATTGTTTTAATTATGTTTCTTTTGTTATCATTTATCTCCGTCCCAAAAATTTTAGCATTACTAAAATCGAACTGGTGGACTTTTTCAATGACGTGCGTTGCTAGGGTCGTGCTTTTTTTATTATTAGTTTTTATAGTATATTTATGCTCATAAACTCGTTTATGGAGGTATTGCTTAGAATTTCCGATATATACTCCAAGGCATTCTTTACAGTTGATTTTGTATATTGTGTGGGTTCTGTTTTTTCCATCTATTAATGGTTTAAGTTTTGTAATTACCGCTCTTGAAGAGTTATTTGGCTTATGTGCCCATAAATGTTATAGTTCTTAAGGCATTTAAAATATTTTTCTGATAACCCTGGAGTATATTCAATCCCTATTTTAATTTCAATAATCTGTTTTTCTTGTTTACCGCCATTATTATATATTTTATGGACTTTTGTTTTTATTATCTGTTAAATGATTTAGGGTATTTATTATTTTTAAGTATACTTTTAATTTTTTATATATTCTTTGACTTATGTTTATTGTGTACCAAATGTAGGGCTCGTTCCACCAGGTCATTTATTATATTTTTCTTACATTGTTTTGGTACGCATGATAAGAAATTTAAATATCTGCCACTCCATGTATTTTTTCTATACCAATTTGTGGATATTTCCCCTTTTGTTTTATACGCAATAAGTGTATCAAGAAATGGTATAGATTTATTTATTTCTTTGTCATACGTAAATTGAAGTTTTGGACGAAAACTGTTAAAGGACCTTTCCGTGTCATCCACTTTATTTTCTGACAGACATATAATACTATCATCAACAAACCTTTTAGAAAACACATGTTTATAGCTCAATTGTCCAATAGCATGCTTTTCTAGTTCTTCAAGTACTAGGTTTGCAATTGTTGATGATATGGGGAACCCATTGCCGTACCAAGTATTTGGGAATAGATTTTTTTGTCAAATTAAAAATATGTGGCTTCTAAACAGATTTTAACTCCTTTTATGTATTCCTTCATGGGTAATGTTGTTAAAAAAGCTGTTTTTGGCCATTTATTTTTAATAATATTTAAAGCTAGCTGTGTTGGGATATCAGTAAATAACGATTTTATATCTAATGAAATTATTACATGGTTATTTGGTATAATTTGTTTAACAATAAATTTTTGGAAATCCCAATTGTCTTTAATTGCACATTCAGTTGTTCCCATAATTGTTTTAATTCTTTCAATTAAGTATTTCGACAGATTATATGTAGGTGCGTTTTTTGTACTTACGATGGGCCGGAGGGAGATATTAGCTTTATGTATCTTAGGTACTCCATACATGTATGGTTTTTATATCATTTATTTAAAAGTGTATTTATTGTGCTTTGTAGTTGTAAGGTCCGGTCAATTTTTTTAATCAAGTCTGTAGTATTATATTTTAACATTTCGTTCATTTTAAACTTATATTTCTCACTTTTCACTAGTACAGTTGTTCTACACTTATCTGCTTGTAGCACGTATATGTCCTCATTATTTTTTAGAAATTCTTTTGTCTTCTGTAGGCAGTAATTTTCATAGTTGTTATAAATTTTACTTTTGTAGGAATTATTTGTTTTGTTACGATGATTAGTTAAAATGTTACAAATTTTATTACGAATTTCGTGTTTTTCTTCATGAAAGACTTCAATTCCAATAAAATTGTCTTTCATTGGGTACTGCATCCGTAGCTCAATGAGCTGCCGCATTTATATAAAATAATTGTCGTTTGTTTTAAGAATATTAACAATTGTTTTGAAGAAGCGAACATTTGCATATTGCAATTCATCGCTTATTGCATTAAATAAATATGTAATTTGGCGGGTGAAAAATTCAAATGCCTTATTACCCAACAATAGCGGACATTCTAAGAACGGGCTGCACCTAATGTCGATGGAGAAATTGGCTGTCAGTGACTAAACGCTTCTAGAAAAATAGTAACATTTTGTTCCAGAAGCATAGTAGACAAAAATTAATATGTTGGCAATCTTTAAGTGAAAAATAAACTAAGTGTGTAAAATATTTTAGGTCTTTTGCGTGCGTCGATAGACCTAAAGGTAGTAGAGGGAGTAAGTAAGGGGTTACTGTAACTTGTTGTTCAGAGATATAGAAAAACGTAAAAGCGTTCATGATGTGTAGTCGCTTAGCTTGATTTATATTTAAATAAACCTTTCATTAAACTTGATGTTGTTTATTGCATTACAACAACTTTGGTGCCGAAGCCCGGGACGATCTGGTGATAAATATAAACGAGCTTTAACGTGAATATTCGGAATAACGGAAAGTGAACGCGAATATTTAACAGACGGCTATACTATCAAGGCTTCATGATGGAACAAGTAAAACGGACAATCTGTAGAACGCACTTAACTAAAACAGTTAATAAAATAAATTCTATGCTAGAAAATAGTTTGTGTCGAAGACATTTATACAGCTATGTCAAAGTTAAAGCTTGCAAGTGACAATCTGAAAGAAATTGATAACAAATTGAACCTCTGCTTAAAGAAAATCTAAAGGATGAGTTAATGAAAAGGTATGAATATCAAGAGGTTGCTGTAACTACGATGTCTAAGTTGGAATTTAGATTAAAATGCCCAGAAAAATCGCAGATAGAGGTTGACTCGAATTTAACGAATACGGTACGAGTAAGTAACGAAGCAAGTAGGCCGTCCTTTACGTCAGTGAAGCTTCAACGTGTACAGTTAGCAAAGTATGATGGTACTGCAAAGGGCTGGCTTCCTTTCTGGGAACAATTCAGAAGTATGATCCACGACAATCAACAATTAACGAACGGAGATCGATTCAACTACCTGCAAATGTATGTCACGGGAAAAGCCGCGGAAGCACTTGAGGAATTTCCTCCATCTGGAGCATTCTATGAAGAAGCTTTGAATATATTAAAAGATCAATTTGGAAATGGGGAACGGCTAATTGAACAATATATTTATAGCATTATGAAAATCTAACCTGTAAAATCTCCAGAAATGACGTAAGCACTTTAAGGAAGAATTACAATCTAATCACTTCAGCTATGCGTGCTCTTGAAATCTTAGAAGTATCTAGTTCTCAGTATAACATAATCGTAAAGTCGACTCTCATGAAGTCGTTGCCAACGGAATTGCGCTTAGGATTTTATCGACAAATGAAAATGAAATCATCCAATCATCAAGAAATTGCTACGAATAATTTAGAAAGTTCAACATCAAGGTCAGAGGAATATGCAGAGCGCCAGGTATAGGATTTGTTGCAGTTTCTTAAAAACGAACTCGAGTCGTTGGAACAAGCTTTAAAACCGGATGCAGATGGTAAAGAAAAGATACTTCCAACAGAGAAGAGAACGCATTACAAAGGAACTGCGTCTAGTTTATTAGTCATCCCGAACAAACGTCTTGAATGCTGTGCTTTCTGCAAGAAAGAACATAAAACCGAAATGTGTGACGCAGATGTACCTTTGGCGAGGAAGAGAGAAATTCTAAAGGCATTATAATTTGAATTAGGGCCGCTATACTTGCGGCCACGTCCCCAATGCTCCACCCGAAGGTACTACATTGGGTTTAAACGCGAAAAATAGTCGTGCTCCTAATTTATTCTTACTTCATAGTTGATTCACCCTAAATAAAAACTAAATAAAAATCTAACAAACCTAAAAATCTAACAAACCTAACAAACTCTAACAATCTAACAAACCTAAAAATCTGACAAAAACTGGAACAAAACAAAACAAAACTAAAAACAGGGTTGTAAATAATGGTATCCCTAGCGCTGACTTTCGAGTGTACCCGATCAACAAGCAAAAATGAGAGGGAGGATCCGTAATACCGGATAGCAGACGCCGGTTCTGCTTACCAGTGCGACCTGAAGGGTCGTCTTAAAACTATCCAAATCTAGCTAACTAATTTAAATCCATCCCTAGCTTTCCTATCGTTCCCTAACTGATTTACATTATGATTACAATCTTCGCAATTTTGCTCGTCCTTCCCAAATATATACTGCAACCAAAATGGCGACAGAACGTCAAACAAAACAAATAAGCCACATAATACATGCTATATATAAATAAATATAAAGTGTAAATATAAAATATAAATAAATATAATTATGTAAATATATAAATAAATGTTTAATAAGCGTTAAGCATATAGCAGTGCACAAAATAGCGAAAGCATCACCCTATTTATCAGGTGCACTCGCACAAGCATTATGTCGGCTAGCGCCTTTACACACCAAACGTGCTTCTTAAATTATTTCAAAACTACTAATTAATGTAAATCAATGCTTGTGCGAGTACAGCCGCCACAATTTAAGTCTTACCTCGATAATAAAATTCTCCAGCATCCGAAGATCTGGTCGTCTGTAACTTACTTCTAAAGGTGGGACGGGTGCACTGCTAAAGTCCTGGTGGGTATGCACTAAATGTTTTTGGGGATCACAATCACTATCACTATCACTTCACTTTCAAGTCCTGGGGATGCGCGGTTGCACTCTGTTTTATTATCCTTGTTTACTTTATTGATTTAATTTAATGAGGGTTTATGATTTATTTGTTATTGTTTATTTGGTATTATTTATTCCCGATTTTCCGCACATAATTATGAAGATAGGCAGTGATTGTATTAATGGAGTGGGGGTTTCTCGTGCATATTGGACATTTTGGTATAATTATCTTTTTTTTTTTTTTTTTTTTAAATATCAGGTTTTGGTTATGCTCGTATCCTTACTCACGTCATTGATTGTCTAATCTCGCGACCCTTCCCGCGAATTCTTTTAAGGCTGTCCAGAACGCCTTCTGGTTAACCACTTCCCCGACTTCCTCTAGGCTCTTTGGCCATGCCAGACCTAGGATAGCTAGTTTGCTATCAGCCAACCCTCGATTTCCCGCCTCAAGCGGGCAGTCGAAGAGCACGTGCTCTGCGCTTTCCGCGCCCTCACCGCATTCGCAGCGGTCGCTATTGGTTAGACCGAACCTTTGTAAATACGCCTTCAGGGCGCCGTGCCCTGTTATCAACTTCACCATTTTGTGATCGAGCTTAACCTCGATCTTACCTCTGGCTTCTATGCTCGGTATGAATTTGTGGGTCAACCTGCCCGTGGCAGCGTTGTTCCACCTCTCTTCCCATTGTCGAATTGATTTTCGCGCAGCTTTCTTTTGATTAAAGACCTCGGTATCGACGAATGTGATATTCGAAAGTCGCCCGTCGCGGCCTCTTTAGCTAATTCGTCAGCCCTATCGTTTCCTACGTTACCATTGTGCGACCTGACCCAACAGAACTTTAAACGTCGAAACTCTAGCGCCGTACGCGCTATCCTCCAGACGTCCGCTTGGAGATCTGTCGAGGTGTTCATGTTTGTTAAAGCCGTTAGCGCCGATTTACTATCACTGATTATATAATACTCGTCTCTGCCCGTATGGTTTATTACGTAATCGATAGCCTCTCGTATGGCTACCAATTCGCACTGGAAGATAGTGCACCAGTTCGCGAGTTTGGTTTGAAACCGAAACACCACCCATCGTCCATACGTGAACCGTCCGTATAAATTCTGATACCCATCGCGTCCTCATCACCTTCGACAAACTCGATCCCTCTAATATCAGCCGGGTGCCCTAACTCAGATACAACAATCTTTCTTGCAATTTCCCTATTACCAAGATTAAGATCTTCGATAATTTCGCGCCCTTTTTCTATATTTATTAATCGTCTATCTCTAATCTCCCTAACGACATATTCGATAGGAGAGACCTACTGATCACCAGGACAGCCTCCGTGGAGGTGGTCCTGTACGCCCTCGCCGCTTTTACCGCGGTTATGCGTTGTACGCTCGTCAATTGACGCATCTCCCGGACTTTACAACCTTCTGCCCATACAGAAGCTGCGTACAGTATTGCCGGCTCAATTGCTCCGGCATAAACCGTCCTCAGCGATTCGCCCTGAAACCCCACTTTATTTTAGCCGCCGCCATCATTTTATTTGATATTTCGCCGCCCTTGCTTTTACGTATTGTACGTGCGCTTTCCAATTTAATTTATTGTCGATCTTGACGCCGAGGTAGGTAATAGAATCTTTAAACGGATTTTCTCCTCCTAGCTCTAACCTAGGAGGTATCTGTCCTGGTTTCGTGCCGAAATAAAGCGCCTCTGACTTCGCCGTGTTAAATTTTAATTTTACCGCCTGCGACCATTCGTGTAATTTATTAAGCGCCTCGTTCGGTTTTGTGCGCATATCCATTAACAATCTCGATCTTACAATTAAAAGTGTGTCATCTGCAAACCCAACGATTGAGCATCCTGCGGGCAACTTGACCCTAAAGATGCTCTCATACAACAACTTCAAAATGTGGGACCAGAACATGACCCTTGCGGGCATCCCTTTCCACCTCACGCGACAGAACTTCACCGGAATTTCAACCTGTGCTAATCGCCCCGAGAAATAGCTCTTGACCAAAGACATCAAGTTTCGCGGACAACCCCTACGATCTAACTCGCAAACGATTAATGGCCACCAGGCAGCATCAAATGCTCCTGAAATGTCCAAAGCAACAACGACACAGTACTCTTTGGCATCTCTTGCCTGCTTAATTTCCCCGACAACGAACTCTAACGCGTCGATAGTCGACTTGCCCTCCACGAAACCAAACTGTCGGTTATTAAAACCGCCGCTGTCTCGCACTAGGTGTTCAACACGCGTAGTCATAACGCGATCTAAAACTTTCCCCAGCACCGGTAGCAAGCTAATTGGACGATAGCTGCCCGGATCTGACGCATCCGCCTTTTTAGGTTTGGGTATAAATTTCACATTCTGGATTTTCCAGCAACGCGGAAAACGCCCTTTCTAAACAAAGATTAAACAACCCAACAAAGACACACGGGGCTAACAGGCACGCCTGCAGAGCCGCGTCTGAAGTGATTCCATCATGCCCCGGTGCCTTCTTAGGGTTCATCCTCCTAAGAGCCCTGACGACCTCGTGAACTAGGATTGCCTTATCGGCACCTGTTCCTTGCGCCTTTGCAGCTTCCCGACGTATTAAATCGTGCGACCCTTCATCCCCCTCGGGATTATCCGATGGGAAAAATTTCTCTAGTAAATATTCCGCTGTGGTTTTAAAACCTTCCGTGTATTCGCCATTTGTTTTCTTTATATTACTGAGCGCGATTTTTGTTGTTTTCCTCTAATTACGCGGTATGCGGTTCCCCAGGGTTCTTTCTCTGAGTTTTGCGTGCAGAATTCTTTAAATTTATTCGTTCGCGTTTCTTCTATTAATATTTTATATTCGCGGTAACTTTGATTATATTCTATTCTCCGTTGTTCTCTTATATCTCCCGAGGCGCGTTGATAGCGGCGCCTTAGGTTACGCGTTTCTGCCCGCTTGGTGGTTAGTTCCCGGGTCCACCAGGGTACGCTGTCTTTAAATGTTTTCTTTTTCGGCATGGAATACGACGACGCGTCTACCACCGCGTCGTTTAATTTTTTCGCGAGTGTTTCTACTTCGTCTGCCTCTCGGCAGTTAAATAGCTCATTTTCGAGCACAGGAATTCTAAAGGCAGCAGAAAATTGTTACCGTTGTACGAGAAATAACCATAGTGCTAAATATTGTAAAAATAAATTATTAAGATGTAAAGAATGCAGAGGTGGGCACGCAACAACAATGTGCGACCCAAACTTTAAGCCAGGTAAAGATAGACACAACGCTGAGACGACAGGTACTACAGTGAAATTAACGAAAGGCGAGAGTTTAATAAACACTTCGGCGCCGTCGGTGTCCAGTTTGATGACAAACATAAACAAAAATGTGCTATTGCAAACGGCTTGTGTTTATGCCTTTGGCGAAAATTCAAAGAAGTTAATTAGATTAGTAATGGACGGCGGTAGTCAACTTTCATTTATTAAGGAGAATCTATTAAGAGTATTAAATTTACCTGCTGTTGGACAACATAGGGTTCGTATTGCCGCGTTTGGAAATAGTTCATCAATACCGTCTAAACTCTACAACCGCGTTTTAATTACTTTGAAGGGACAATATACAGATGAAATTTTAACGATTGAGGCTATGAAGGTTCCAGAAATTTGCATGGATAATTTACATATACCTAAAGAAAGCGTGGTAGAGTATCAAAACTTGCAGCTTGCTGACAATATCCCATCTAATATAGATCGAGCGTTAATTGTTGATGGAATTAATATACTTATAAGGGCGGACTATTACTGGGCAGTAGTGACAGAAAAAAATATTCGTCTTAACGAAGGTTTAGTTGCAGTGGACACAAAATTTGGTTATGCTTTCCATGGCCCCGTACCAGTTGATGCTACAACAATAGGAGTAAATCTGCAGACAGTGTTACATGCGACAGTTATAAAGACAGAAGCCGAGATCGAAGGTATGTGGGATTTGAAAACAATAGGTATAACCAAAGAAGCAGACGACGATAAGAGATTTTTGGATAATTTTTTTGAAAAATAACGTTCATAAATGTGATGATCGATATTTAGTAGCGTTACTGTGGAAGAATGGGGATGCAGTGATTGAAGATGATAATTTAATTAGCGCGCGAGTTCGTGCTCAGAGGCTAAAGTTTAAATTGACCAATATTAACAAAATATGTGAATATAACGCTGCTATCAAAGGAATGTTGGATAATAATTATGCCGAGTTAATTTCCCGCGGTTATGCTGAAACAACAAATGGCGATCGTGTTTACTACATGCCGCACAGGTCTGTTTTTAGAGAAGATAAACAAACAACGCGTTTGCGAGTGGTTTTCGATGCCTCTTCACATGCCCCGGGACAAAAAATCGTTGAATGACTTATTAGAAAAGGGGCCTAATTTAAGTCCAGATTTAATTAAGATTTTGCTTAATTTTCGTGTAGGCGAGATCCGAATTACGGCTTACATTGAGAAAGCATTTCTACAAATTTATTTACATTCCGACGATAAAGACGCACATCGATTCTTATGGTACAATAACCACAATGTTGCAGAACATTTAAAAGACTCTTCAAGTAAGCTTTTTCAAGAAGCCTCTATGAATTTACGCAAATAGACGATTAAAGATTTCGAAGTAAACAGCAAAATGCACAAATTTAAAAGGTAGTGTGTTGGACAGATTCTCTGAGCGCGTTGCATTGGATTAAAGGTAATGCGTCAAAGTGGAAACCATATGTGGCTAACCGTGTTAAAGAAATTCAGACCTTATCGAAAGATATAATATGGAAATATTGTCCGGGTCGCGAGAACCCTGCGGACTTATTAACCCGCGGATTGAGTTAAAGTACTTTAATAAATTCCGAAACTTGGTTACACGGTCCTAGGTGGTTGCTAGAAAGTGAACAAACGTGACAAGATAATACGATAGAGAAAGCTACGTCAACGATAGGAATAGTATCGAAAATGTCTTTACTAATTAACGACACTATAAAAGGTAGCAATCAATTTATAGATTCCTCCAGATACAGTGATTTTGATCGTTTAGTGCGGATAACGGCGTATGTTTTACGATTTATAGGAAATTTAAAAACCAGAAATAATAAAGAAATGAAGAGCTTAACCGTAAACGAATTTGAAAGGGCCGAAATATGTTTACTTAGGCAAACGCAGCGGGAAGTTCATTATTCGGTGGTTAACAGTTTACAAAAGGGTGAGGGCATTGAACGGAAATCGAGTATTTCAACTTTAAGCCCTTTCTTAGATAAACATGAATTGCTGCGTTTAGGTGGACGTCTTCATAATTTAAGAAAAGATTTCGACCTCAAGCATCCCGTTATTCTATCGAAAAATGCACACTTAATAAAACTATTAATAATAAAATTTTATAAAACTATTCATCATAGTGGTGTAAATGCAACACTTTATGAATTACGTAAACGATTTTGGATTGTACGAGGACGGCAATTAATAAAGTCCGTTTTAGCAAGATGTGTTATTTGTAAACGACTTCGTGGAAAGTCAGGGTCGCATCTCTTCGCGCCGTTACCTAAAGATCGAATACAGCGAACAAAGCCCTTTGAAGTGACAGGTTTAAACTTTGCCGGACCGTTGTATTTTAAAGATAGTTATCACTCTAAGCCATGTTATGTGCTTTTATTTATCTGCGCTGTTATACGAGCACTTCATCTAGAGATTGTTTTGAAAATGGGTGTTGCGTCTACAATCAGTGCATGCAAACGGTTCTTTGCCCGTAGAGGGATTTCTAAGGTCATTTACTCAGATAACGCTAAAATATTTAAAAGAATATCACGTGAAATATTGATCTTAAACGAAGTGATGGCGAGTACAGAATTGATCGAGTTTGTGAACAGTCACCAAATTAAGTGGAAGTTTATAGTAGAGCGAGCGGCTTGGCACGGAGGTTTTTACGAACGACTCGTAAAAAGTGTAAAAAACGCCCTTAGAGCTACGATAGGACGTTCTTTACTAAATTTTATCAACTAAATACACTCATTACCGAGGTTGAAGCAACAATAAACGCCCGCCCGCTCACATACCTAGGTAGTGAACCTATAGATTTAATGCCGTTAACCCCTTCGCATTTTTTATTGGGACCCGCTTTGGCTACTTTGGATGGATAGCTTCGTTATCTGAAGAGATTGAAAATCGGTTAAATGGGAAATAACTTGGAGATGTTGTTGTTGAGTAATAATCGTTATTTGATTTAAATTTTTTTATACATTTTGTAGATATTTGAGAAAAGTGGGAAAAATGATTTTTTCGAAAAGATCAAATATTAGCTTTATTCAAAACTTTATAAAAAACTCTTTAAATATAGGCTGCTGGAAATGATTCAAATAATTCAAAAATGTAAAAATAAATTTTTGGAATCCAAGATGTCGTGAGTTATACATACCTAGAGAAGCTATCAGTCAGACGATACCGGGTTCAAATCCCGCAATATACGATAAGACATTTTTCCGCAATTTAAAAAATTAAAGATTAAATAAATGTACCGCATGTGCTGAAATTCAAGGGTTAATAAAAAAAATTAATATCCAGGACGATTCGAAATTCAAAGTTTAACAAATGTCAGTTATGACGTAGTTAAAAAACGGTAGAAGTGACATTTTACAAAAAAATTGAATGGCCGTCAGTCATAAGTTAGAAGGAGCAATTTGTGAAACTCATAGAAAGTTAAGCGGAGGAGTTAGTGTATTATAGATAGATACATCCATAGAAATGTAATTAAATAAAAAAATTTGTGCATGATCTCTCTGCAAGTATCTGTCTACGACTTTGGTTCTGTATGCTGCTTAAAACTGAATTCTGCTATATTTGGTTGTAACTTGACTTAAATTTGACACCTCTAAATCGTGCAGTTATATTTCGTGTTCTGTAATACCTTGCAAGTGCATTTGTAAGCCTCTTGTAGGAACGTCCTGATCCTGTCCTAAAGTCCGTATTATTAGTCACCTCGTTATTAGATAATACTTCTATAATTAAATAAAATATAATTACACTATTTTAAATAAAAGAAACGCAAGAAAAACATTTCAGCATTGGATCTGCTTAGAATTCTTTTGGTAGTGCAATTCAGAAACGTTGGAGTATGGCAGTGTTTTATGTAAAATAATATTTGTGCGAGCTACTATTAGGCAACCCGTCAAACACACAAGCGCCGTAAGCAACGATATACTACAGAAGCCTAGAATTTTCTAGCATAATATTGGAGAATGAGTCATCCTTTTTAATTCAGGGTATTTATATTAACCGCTAATAAATGTAAGAGTTTTAGTCTATATCAGAATGTATATAAATTATATCGTGTAAAGTTAAATAGTTGAGCTTTTGGAAGTCCAAGAGTATACATAAATGTTATATTATGTGAACGTGTCTAATGTACAAGCAGCTTGTAGAAAACATAAATAGACAAAAGTGTAATAAATAAATAGTTGTGTTAGTGTTGTTAATGAACCTATGGTTAAGAATTTAGTGCTTGTAAATTCATTGGTGTGATAGTGATTCATTGATAATTAGACTGAAAACATCTATAAATAAGGCATATACTGTTAATTAGACTTGTGAACAGTGAGTAATAAAGACTTTTATTATTACTTGTTTTAAATTAGTGAAACGCGGTAGTAGTACTTCGCTACAATATAAAATAATAATGTGACGACTTATTGAAGGTGGTGTAAGCTCTAAATATAGTGGTGCAAGGTGGTGCAAGCTTTCCTCTGACTGGTGCACATATCATTTTTTTGAAATTCGAATGGGGGGCTAGCGTCATCCTAGCCCCCCTCATAAACAAATTACCGCAATTGTTTTTCCAGCATGGTGCAAGCTATTATTTTGGTGGTGCAAGGTAGTGCAAGACTAGTACTTTCTGGTGCACATGCTACATTCCAATAAATCATTTGGAGAGGGGCCAAGTTGACGGAGCCCTGAAATTCCATGTGCAAATAATAAGGATGCTCATCTTCTTTGTAGCTCGAGTGCTTGGTTGCCTTCGTATTAGCTGAGGGATATACCCAAATATGCTACACCAATTATTCTCGACCAATCTGCAGGTCAATTGTTTCAGGCATACACAAATTGTGCCAACACAACTTTAATGCAATGGCTCCTTTGAAAAGGTTGTGTTTTGAAGTGCAAGTACGTTGGGAGTGACATTATATATGGTATGGTGTCACGCTATTTAGTATGATTTTAAGTAAGCATCCGGTCTCGCTGTTACACTGACTTCACCTTTTAACCCATGAATAGCTGGAAGCGAATGGCTAAAGGGTAAGAAAGTTTCCCCTATTTATGCTCACACGTTATTGCCTGAAATAATTGTTTCTTAAAACGCTATGTTTTCTACGAGCGTCCAACAGGAAGCATTTTTATATCTTGGATTGTTTTTAAGCACTGCTAATTGAAGGAAACAGCATACCCTATTTAATTAATAACGCAAATTGAAATGCTTAAAAGAAAGTGGAATCTGTGTAACTGATATACATACGTTGTAGTACTAAACGCGGCATTGCGTGTTGCGTGTTAATAAGGGTATTACGCGTGTTGCTGAGCGATATAAACTTAAATATCAATATAAGTGACTAAAACGTCAATTGTAATTTAATTTAGAGCAATAGCTGCCAGAAACAGCAGTCATCGTCAAAAAAATGAGACAATCTCGATTTCGAAATAGTTATGCCCGAAGAAAACGTAGAATGTTAGGAATTGAGTGAACTGAAATTTTCATGTGTGTATGTCGAAGTCGAAGCTTTTTCTACGTGCCCAGCATCGAAAACCTTCCAGTATAGCTAATCTAATATTAACTCTTCAACTGGATGGAAATAAAGTCAACTATTTATTATGTGGATAAATTTTTTATAAATGTGTAATAACTTTAAAGAAATGAGTTTGGTAATAATACCCAATGGGTTAACCTACTAAAAATTGCGTGGAAGAGAAGAAATAAAAGTAAAGCATACTTTACCAGTGGTCGTTAATCGCAGGAAAGTCAGATTTAGCGAACGTGCATGAACACCTTAATTGGAATTAGTCCTAACTCTATTTACAACTCTAAAGCTATAATTATTATTAAAGAATCATTAGTTTCAGCTTTGAAATGAAATAAAATAAAGATATTCTCTGTCATATTGATCCTATTATTAATATCGTAACAATTCTATAGGCAATTAATCAACCACTGAAAATTGTCGATTAATATGCACGGTTTTACACTGGACTGATTACTGAGGTCCTTCGTGAATTTTAGAATACTTCTGAGAATGACCTTGATGCTTTCGCTCTCGTTTATTAATAAATGAAGTGTTTCTCAGTAAACGCGTTAATTGGCTTGAGGGACAACGATCACCTCCGTCCTATTATCTCCCATCGCCTACCTCTCACCTCCGACCTTACACCTCCCACTTCCCACCTTCCATCTATCGCCCTCCACTATTTCTCTTTTTTAAATCTACTTCGTTCAATTCTTGTTTTCTTTTTTTAATTGATAGTATATAAATAGTTCATACTCCATTATTTTTTTACGGTGCACGGTAAAAGTTTGTTGCATGTATGGGCCTTTTTTTTTTAAAACCTGGACTGATACACTACCTGTAGCGATTAATCCTAGATCGCCTATCTTTTGGAATTATTGAGAACGGTATCTAGACTTTGCAAAAAAAAACATGTTACCGACTTTAACATAACACTTCCGTCTAATTAGAACACCATCTTCTACAACTTTCATGTAATTAAACGGTCAACAGCTAAAATTGAATGAATAATTTATTTTCTTATATCTGTTCTTAATATCGACTGGTAATTTAATTTGTAATTCAGTCAGTTTCATTGTATTACTGTTTTCCCCAATAAACGTGCTGCAGAATATTATTAAATACAAGATAGCAACTGTTTTGCAGATTTTCGGTTATTTCCGCCACATATTTGCAATCCGAAATATTATTTGTTGTCTTCTAACAAAGTTGGACCATTCTTTAATGGATTATGTACAATATATACCATATAACAATTTCCGAACGTTAGATATATATTGTTGTTGCTAGTCTCGTAACACTATGTTCTTTAGCTAGATTAGATATCAATGTATGTCTTAATACAACACTGGATAGTTGATAAAATCCACTATATGATTCCTTATCTATTTTCTGGTTACTTGACATATAAAATCTGTTATGTATTTTAACGCGACTATTGGAATTTACCCACGTTAAGCAGTTTTTGCTAGCTGTATTATCTTTATCTAAAATTACATGATCGTGTTCTGTATGTTCTATATGGCAGAAATAGTTAAAGTTATTTGTCAAATATTCAACCATTTCCGACTTATTAAATCATCATCATCATCATCATCATTGGGCCTCCAGTCCTGAAACTGGTTAGACGCGTACCATGATTGTTTCCTATTCTGAACTAACCTACAGATTTTCCCGAAATTTGCACAGTCTGTATCTATCACTATCTGATCTAGGTCTACATCCACCTCTTTTTCCTATCTCTGCTTATACATCCCACAGTATTCCCCAAAAATGCCTTAGAACGTATTCTGCCCTTCTATTTCTCTTTTTTTTTCCCAAAGATATCCTTGTTCCCTTACTGTTTCTATAACCTATTTGTTATTACCCTTGTCTGTCAATCCACATACATCTGAAGCACGGCATTTCAAAGGCTGCTACTGTTCTTCTGTCTGCTTTTTAAACTGCTCGTATTTCGTAGGCATATTGTCTGTGCTGTGCTCCACACATACGCTTTCAACAACTTTTTGGTTTGTTTGTTGTCTTTCATCATAGGCGCCGTTCTTTCTTGTTAGATGCAGTTCGGTCCTCTTCTATTGTTTTACAATTATATATCCTATTTCTCCGACTTTCAGTGGTTGCGAAGGGAAGTAAGCAGCCTGTGGCTGCCAAGTTTTCCCAGCACTTGAACGTTTACTGATTTAATATTTTTTCCAGTATATCTTTTCGCACAGTTAACATTAGTTGCAGATATTTCACAACAAACAACTAGTGGTTTATAATAATCATCAGATTTATCTGCGCTTATTTTTTCGTCATTGGGTTACCCGTCTCAAAACTGGTTGGACATGTACCTGCACTTATATATTTTCTAAACTAACCTACATAGTTCCCTGAAACTCTCACTCAGCAATACAGCTCGGTTCCCTTATATTGTTGTCTAATTTTATGCCCTATTTCCCCGAGATCTATTGAAGGGGGTTAAGCAACCTGTGGCTGCCAAGATGCCCCAACACTTAGACATTTGCCGAAAAATAATAGTTTTCCAGTAAATGCTTTCCCGCAATTACCATAATTCGAGAATATTGCCCATCCAATGCTTGTAGTTGCTTATAATAAATATCAAGTTTATTGTTTTCTAATATTATGACCTATTTTACTGAGATTTATTGAAGGGGGTTAAGCAACCTGTGGCTGCCAAGATCCCCCAGAACTTAGACATTTGCCAAAATAATAGTTTTCCAGTAAATGCTTTCACGCAATTACCATTATTCGAGAATATTGCCCATCCAATGCTTGTAGTTGCTTATAATAAATGTCATGTTTTTTCTATTGTTTTCTAATATTATGCCCTATTTCACTGAGATTAATTGAAGGGGGTTAAGCAACTTGTGGCTGCCAAGATCCCCCAACACTTAGACATTTGCCGAAATAATAGTTTTCCAGTAAATGCTTTCACGCAATTACCATTATTCGAGAATATTGCCCATCCAATGCTTGTAGTTGCTTATAATAAATGTCATGTTTCTTCTATTGTTTTCTAATAATATGCCCTATTTCACTGAGATTTATTGAAGGGGGTTAAGCAACCTGTGGCTGCCAAGATCCCCCAACACTTAGACATTTGCCGAAATAATGGTTTTCCAGTAAATGCTTTCACGCAATTACCATAATTCGAGAACATTGCCCATCCAATGCTTGTAGTTCTTATAATAAATATCATGTTTCTTCTATTGTTTTCTAATATTATGCCCTATTTCACTGAGATTTATTGAAGGGGGTTAAGCAACCTGTGGCTGCCAAGATCCCCCAACACTTAGACATTTGCCGAAATAATAGTTTTCCAGTAAATGCTTTCACGCAATTACCATTATTCGAGAATATTGCCCATCCAATGCTTGTAGTTGCTTATAATAAATATCGTGTTTCTTCTATTGTTTTCTAATATTATGCCATATTTCACTGAGATTTATTGAAGGGAGTTAAGCAACCTGTGGCTGCCAAGATCCCCCAACACTTAGACATTTGCCGAAATAATGGTTTTCCAGTAAATGCTTTCACGCAATTACCATTGTTCAAGAATATTTCCCATCCAATGCTTGTAGTTGCTTATAATAAATATCAAGTTTATTGTTTTCTAATATTATGACCTATTTTACTGAGATTTATCGAAGGTGGTTAAGCAACCTGTAGCTGCCAACATCCCCCAGAACTTGGACATTTGCCAAAATAATAGTTTTCCAGTAAATGCTTTCACGCAATTACCATTATTCGAGAATATTGCCCATCCAATGCCTGTAGTTGCTTATAATAAATGTCATGTTTCTTCTATTGTTTTCTAATATTATGCCCTATTTCATTGAGATTTATTGAAGGGGGTTAAGCAACCTGTGGCTGCCAAGATCCCCCAACACTTAGACATTTGCCGAAATAATGGTTTTCCAGTTAATGCTTTTACGCAATTACCATAATTCGAGAATATTGCCCATCCAATGCTTGTAGTTCTTATAATAAATATCATGTTTCTTCTATTGTTTTCTAATATTATGACCTATTTCACTGAGATTTATTGAAGGGGGTTAAGCAACCTGTGGCTGCCAAGATCCCCCAACACTTAGACATTTGCCGAAATAATAGTTTTCCAGTAAATGCTTTTACGCAATTACCATTATTTGAGAATATTGCCCATCCAATGCTTGTAGTTGCTTATAATAAATATCATGTTTAAGTGCAGTTATTTCTTCGTCATTAATTTATCCATCTTGGGACCGGTTGGATGCGTACCTCCATTGATTTCTATTCTGAGCTAGCCTACACATTTCCCTGAAATTACTACAACCCACATCTTTCACTATCTGTGTGCAGTAGTCTAACCTAGGTCTACCTCTTCTTCTCTTTTTTCTGATCTCTGATTCTAGTATATTATGCACTATTCCCTTATGCCGTAGTATGTGGCCTATCATCCTATCTCTCCTATTTTTGACCGTTTTCCACATATTTCTTTCTTCTCCTACCATTTTTAGTACCTCTTCGTTCTTAACTTTGTCTGTCCATGATATCTTCATCAATCGTCTGTAGCACCACATTTCAAAAGCTTCTACCTTTTTCTTGTCTGCTTTTCCTACTGTCCAGGCTTCACAGCCGTACAGTGCTGTGCCCCATACATATGCTTTAAGCAATCTTTTCCTTGTTTCTATGTTTGTTGTCTTTGAACACAGTAGTTGCTTTTTCTTGTTAAATGTTGCACGACCCTGTGCTAATCTTTGTTTTATATCTTTTGCGCTTTTCCCATCTTGCGTTATTTGGATTCCTAGGTAACAGAAATTCTTAACCTCTTGTAAGTTCGTGTTACATATTTGTATCCTTGTTTTTGATTTATTTTTCCCACCTTTGCATACTAGTACTTTAGTTTTAGTTTTGTTAATTTTCATACCGTATCTCTCTGTTAGAACCGTTTCCATTTCATCGAGAGCAGCTTCTAACTCTTCCTTGCTAGATGCTAATACCGCTATATCATCTGCAAATCTAAGCATATCAATTTTTTGTCCCTGCATAGTAATTCCAAATGTCTTCCTGCATTTGACAGTATTCATTGCCTCTTCAATGTACATGTTAAAAATTAATGGGGATAAGGAACATCCCTGTCTCACCCCTTTCCTGATGTTTACTTCTCTACGTTCCTGCTCTAATTCTATTACTCCTGTTTGCTCTTTGTATAAGCTATGTACTATCCGTCTATCCCTATAGCTCATTCCAATCTTTTTGAGTATTTCGAACATTTTTTTCCATTTTATATTGTCAATGCTTTTTCCAGATCTACAAACCCTATATACACACTCTCCCCTTTTTCTATTGTTTTCTCCATTATCACCCTCAGAGCTAAGATAGCCTCCCGTGTTCCCCTGTTTCGCCTAAACCCAAATTGGTCTTCTCCTAGTATTTCTTCAGCCCGTTTTTCCATTCGTCTTTGTACAATTCTAGTTAATATTTTTGATACGTGTGCTGTTAAACTTATTGTTCGAAAATTTTCACATCTATCTGCGCCTTTCTTTTTTGGTATAGTTACTATGATGCTATGTTTGAAATCTTTAGGTATCTCGCCTGTTTCATACATATAGCTTACAAGTTGGAAGAGACGTTCTGTTACTGCTTGACCAGCGGCTTTTAGAGTCTCCGCTTGCACCTTATCTGTACCCGGCGCCTTACCATTTTCAGACCCTTTAATGCTAATTCAAATTCATCTCTTAGTATAGGATATCCCAAGTCATCATTTTCAATGTCTGATTCTTTTTCTAATGCAGTTAGTTCTTCTCCTGCATATAAATTCCTCTACATTTTCTATAATGACATTTCCTCCTGCGTCCCTTATATTTTTGCTATACGGTTTTATATTCCTAAAATTGATTCTAATTAGTTTGTAGGCTTCATCTGTCTTTCCTACTTCCATCTTACTTTGTACCTCTTTGCACTTTTCATCAATCCATTGTTCTTTAGCTTTACTGCATTTGCGAATAATTTTCCATTTTATGGCTTTGTATCTCTGTTTTCCCGTTTCGTCTGATTTATTTTTGTATTTTCGTCTTTCTTCTATTAAATTCAGGATATCCTTTGTTATCCAGGGTTTCTTATTTTCTTTTTGTGTAAACCCCAGAATATCTCTGGCCGCCATGTCAAGGCTGGATTTAATGTTATTCCATTCTGTTTCTACTTCCTTAGTATCAGATATTTTCCCGATATCTTTGAGCAATTCATTTGACCTTTTTTCGAATCTTTCTTGAGTATCTTTCTCTTTTAGTTTCTCTAAGTCCAAGTGCCTTTTTCGGTTTCTTTTTTTCAAATTTTTAAATTTAAGTGCGGCTTTCATAATTACGATGTTGTGGTCAGTGTCTATATCTGCTTCTGGGTAGCTTCTACAGTCTTTTACTTGATTTCTAAACCGTTGTCTAACAAGAATGTAATCTATTTGATATCTACCTATATCTCCTGGCATCTTCCACGTATATCGTCTTCTAGCATGATGTTGAAATAATGTGTTTGTAATGATTAAATTGTTCTTGTCGCAAAATTCTACCAGCCTACTTCCTCTGTCGTTTCTAGTGCCTAAACCAAATAAACCTACTATCGCTCCTTCTCCATCCTCACCTACCACTGCATTAAAATCCCCCGTAATTATTAAATTTTTATGTCCTTTTACGTGTCTTAATATGTCTTCGATATCTTTGTAGATCGCTTCTACCTCTTCGTCACTGTAGCTAGAGGTGAGCATGTATACTTGTATTATTACTGTTTTTACCGGTTTAGATTCTAATCTAACCATGAGTACCCTTTCATTCTTTTGTAAGTAATTTTCTACACAGCATTCTATCTTTTTCCGCATAACTATCCCCACGCCCAAATTTCCCTCCTCTGCTCCTGTATGAATTACCCTGAAGTCTGCACTCCAAAAATCCCCCGCCTCTGGCCACCGAACTTCGCTGATCTCTACTATGTCTAGTGATAACCTATTCATTTCGATTTTAGGTTCTCTAGCTTACCCACTTGCTTCATGGTTCTAACATTCTACGCTCCGACTCGCAAAATGTTCCCGACTTTTATTCTTAACTTTCCGATCGCATCCTCCGAAGTAGTCCCCTCCCGGAGATCCGAATGGGGGACTCCGGAATCTTTTACCCCAGAGAATGCCATCATTTTATTATAATTTAGGTACGCTGTGTACTTGGGAGGTAATGTGGTGGTTTCCCGTTGCCTTCCACATCGCGGTAGTGTGTCTTAGACTGCCATACCGACCCCTATGGTTTCTGCCAATATAAGTACCGAAAGAGCCGCTGCCCTCTTTCGGGGACCTATCTTCGTCTGGTTCCTCACTAACGACCCTACTACTTTGGTTGGACCTGTAGTTTGGCTCTTTAGCTCATTAGAACACGCAAGCCATTTCACCTGTTCTAGTAATCTAGAACTTCGGCAAGGTGCAAGTCCATTCGAAATGGACTTACTAAATATCCCGTTAAAATTTTGAGTTATATCCAGATACAGTAGTTAGTGAGCATCTCCGAGTTGGTCCAAAACAAAACAAAACCCCTAACTTGTCATCTGCTACTTCCACTTTGTACAAAATACGTATTGGATTTGTATACTTCTTGTTCATAATTTCCAAACTTGTTTCGTAATAATATATTTTAATTCTCGTACAATTTTGTTTTCACTTTGTAGTAGGAATAGAAGTTTAGTTGATAATACCGTGCCTGGCAGATACAGATTTAGAGAACTTCTCGCGTAGGTATCCATTAAAAAGCTACATATCTCTTTTTAATAGAGAAATTTACCATTATTTTTTTAGTTCGCCGGCGCAATTCACAATGATCACCATTTCAATATGCATTATTTTATTGCGGAAACTGTAATCGAATTAGGTAAGACGTTGCTCGTTAAGAGTTTGTTTTTATTTGTTCATTATGTTTCCAATATAGGTTATTAAGTACAGAACACATACGAATGAAACTACGGACTAAGTAGGGTAACTAAAATGAAAGGTAAATTTGTATCAAATCGACCCAAAATTGTCGAAAGCATTCCCAAACAAAGTCGGCGATCACCAGGAGTGCAAATAACCCCTGCCCCGTTGCACATTCTGACTTTACCCCGTGCCTGCCCTGTGCGCGGTCAACCCGAACCCCATAGTGCAATATTTTCCGGCAGGTTATACCAAATACGGACATGCATTTTGGAAGTCTATTTGACATCCTTCAACAATTCAGATAGTGTTTCAATGGATTATATACATCATCCACCATTTAACAATTTTCAATAATGTAGATATATATTAATGCCTCTATTACTGTACTACCATACGCTTTAGCAAAACTAGATTAAAATCCTTACTATTCGAGCACTCAAACCGCTGATTATATCCGCAATATAATTCCCTATCTATTTGCAAATTATACGTGAAGTACTTTGTCATTTTGGCGTAGTTAAATATTCCCACTATAATTCAAAGCTTTTAATTTCGTAACTCAATCTTCGTGTATTCGAGTTAAGCGTTTAATACGCTAAACGATTTTTTAATTTTGTCATACTAAACCTATGTAGTCTATTTCTACCACCATCGAATACTAACTTACATAGGAAAAATATCATCTATACTCTCTAGAGCTAGGGACGAAGGATGCCGAAGGCATGCGAACAAAGTCGAAAATTATGTTGGAAACGAAAGTGTGGGGTAAATCCACCAGAGCACAAGCACAGCAATATATCGTTTTATACATTTAAAAAAAAACGGAAGGATGTCGAAGACATCCGAACACAGTCGGTGATTGGGCGGAGAAGAACTCTAGTAATAAGACAAATTTTGCGTGCAAACACACAAGCGCTGCAAAAATATTGTGTTGTACAGTTTTTAATGTGTGACAGCTGTTGAAAGATACACCGAATCTCACCCACAGATTAAATACGGGAAAAACGAAAGTAATAAACAAATTTTGTATGTAAACACGCAAGCACAACAAAACGATGTATTTAATACACATGCGAGTCTTTTTCATTCGAGTTGATACATTTTTGATAATTTCTCTAACAATTTCTCCAATTAACGTTTATTATTTGCACCCTACACAAAACAAATATGGAATGTTTATACTTCTCGTTAACATTTCCAACCTTTCTATCCAGTAACCTGTTGTCACCCACATGTTTTGATTTTTATGCCATGTCTAGCAGGTATAAATTTTCGAGAACTTTCCACACAGACTATTATTAAAATTCTACACATCGTTATTTCTCAAATAGATTATCAATAATTTTCGTACTAATTTACCCCGATACTATCCATAATTTCGATGATTTAAACAATCTTTCTTTCTAAGTATTTACCATATTTTAAATGTAATTATATTTAACGCAATTATACTTATCTTAGAACAGTGTTTATTTACTGCATAGCAATCTTCTTATTACAGAAGTGTTCGAATACCATTTTAAAATCTATGTTTAATTAAAACGGGTTACAATACTTTAACAGCTACTAAAGGCAACTTTCCCTATGTTTTTATAAAACCCATACGTAATACAATAAAAAATATGGATGAACTACAACGGTATTTATCTCGATTTCCGGAAATTAGACGAAATCTCTCTAAGTTAGGTCAGTCAACTTCTGTCCCATCTCACATAAACGTGTTTACAGTAGATCTACCTTCCACATTGTACCTTACACAATGGCGGATGTGACGTCAGAGATTAGACTATAACAATTTTAAGGAATCATGTATTTGTAATCGACTGCCGCTACCAGTTTGTAAGTCTTAAGGATACAACGTTGGATGTAAGAATGGAATTGGAAGCCTCAAAAAATTTTGAAGCGTCCATGAAAGCTTTAATTATCCACGATTCCATGTTTGAGTACAATTCGTTTACAGAAGTTGTTAATAGATTTATTCACAAATAAATATATAGTTCCTATCCGTACTATAGTTTTTTAATAACTATACAAAAAATTCTGTTTTTGTATTTTAATAAGTTTTAGATGCTACGATGCATGCTTGTGTGTGCGCCCGGCGCGGTGGCGCGTGCAGCGGCGCGTGAGCCAACGCGCGCCCCGGTGCGGTGCGCGTGACCTGGCAAGAGTATATAAGGATGTTTAATTTTTAATTTGATTCGGTTTTAACTAAATGCTTAAAGGATGTACAATAAGAAAGCTTTGGCAAAATCTAAAAGAGTGTAGAAGTGCCCGCTCTACAAGCATTCTGTATGATATACTCAAACGAACGTCAGCTAAACATTTCGATTAGATTTATCCTATAAAATAAATCGGCGTTCCGGTAGATGTGAAGCGAGATATTAAAATACCTATACCAAATTTCGATGAGTATGTATCTCAAAATGGTATCCAAATGGGAAAACTTGGCATTTTGTTTTCAACTAACATACGAAGCATATTTGCTGAACCATCGAGCTGTGGGAAAACCAATGCTCTAGTATCTCTAATTTTACATAAGAATGGACTTGGACTTCAAAATGTCTGTGTTTTCTTGAAGCATATAACAACCACAATACCATCTTTTAAAAAGCGTATTTGCTCTTATAAAAGAAGAAATTGGGTACTACAAGTTTTGCGATGATGTGATTTTATCTGCGGGTGCTAAAGGAGATTCCATTATGGTTCCTGACAGAATGCATGCTAGAACACAGAACGGGTTAAATTTATAAAATTGCAACTAACAAACATAATTGCATATATACTAGAAGATTTGGAAGGACAACCGACCTTGGGTGCATTCTACAAGGAAAAACTGTAGGTTACAAATACGCCAAATATTTATTTAGTTGAAAAGGTGCTACGGAAAAAATACAAACGTCGAGAATTGTTGATTTAATGTCATGTGTTCAAGGACGCAACCTGGGAAGGTAAGGACAATATATAATATATTAATGTTTCTTCAACACTTTGTTACGCTACATTTTTGAAATCGATTGATTTCTGCATGCTATATAAAGTTTAGTTTCTTAATTACTTTGTTTCACTTCTTTTTAATAAACGCTTTCTAAAATTCTAATATAAACGACTTTGCACTGATCAAAATCCTACCAACCGTCATTTAACAAGTTTCATTGAAATAAATACGTATTTAAAGTCTTATAAGAATTTTCTTAAGTACTTAAGGAAATATTTATTACTACAATAAATATGTAGAATCTATTACATAGTTTGTTTTGTCTTGCAAAGGTTAAACAACTTTGCTGAAATAAGCAAGCATTTGCTTATCGCCAAACCACTTTTAATAATTAATTTTTTGAATTACTTTCTAAACTATCTGCATTGTAAAAATATTAAAAGCTCTATGGCTACTCAAAAATCATATTTCGTTATGTGCACGTGTTCAACTCGCTTAAGTTTATGGACAATAAAATCGTTCCCATATCAAATCATTCTCGATATTCTAGGTCGATATAATACATAGTTACCGTTGCTATAACAGTAGGTAACATGTTATACATTTCGCTTCATAATGCTGTATAAAAGTTTGCAGACTTACATGACCATTTCAATAGACATCGCTTTTTTATGCGGACAACACAAAAGTCAATGGAAGTCATTATAGCATATCGAGACCGTTTGCTTTATTTAACTGACTATGCTTGTAAAAATATTTTGCAGCTGCTGGATTGGAAAATATCTAGCAGTTGGTGTTCGCAGAATATCAACATTCTATCGCTGGGAATTGTTTTGAAACACGTTGGTCAAGCCTTATAAATACAGACTAAGCTTTCACCGAAAGAAAACGTAAGTCGCGTTTCTAATATGTTTTGTTGTTCTTAGCGTTACAATCTAGTTAAATTATGTCATCCAGAATCTAGTCAGTTGACAAGGGCAGCACGCATTTCCAAATTGTTTAGGATGGTACCAGAGACCGACAGCTTGTTTTAAGGAACATTTATTCTGTTTTCTTTCTATCTGATGTTACTGTGGAAGATAGACACTTCTTTTGCTGGTTGTTAAAGAACTGTAGTTTTCTTACTCGTGGTTGCACAATACATTTACAGACTACACGGTGCACAAGTGATTATGTAATTAATTTACAAGTCACAATTAGTATAAATAGAAGCTCGCGATAGAGCACTTTTTACTGTTTCTTTCTTTAAAAAATTAATACTACAAAATGCTAACAAATTAGTTACAAAATTGTAATATAGATTAAAGGTTAACACATGGTTTATTTCAGTTAGGGTTACGAAATACACTTTACAGAGCAGATAAAATTACTGTATATATTATGTCTAATGTTCTTCTTGTATATATTTAGGGTTTGCAACATTAAGTAGGTATATAATGCACATATTTAGAATCTAAGATTTTATAATCGATATTTGCTTAAGTGTATTCTCTTATGTTATATTATATGCAAGTCACGCTTTCTCTTTACATCTCGTTATAACAGGACGATTACGTAAGTGCTCGATTTGGTCTTTGTAAATATGCTGTCTAACTAGCGGTTTGTGAATAAAATACTTGTTGAGGTTTCCAATTTTTCCTTTTTGTATGACCCACCCCACCCTACGACATTTTTAAGCAAGCGCAGAATCCAATTTTTGTAGATTCTTCTATTCTACGCTTCTCTGCTTTGTTGCGGTATTCGGTGCAGCATTCGAAAAGACAACATGTCTTACATTTTAGATATACAATACTTTCAGCACAAATCAAGCGACTATTTTATTAAAGTAATAGCGATACTAAATATTGAAACCAACGAATTATGCCACGGAATTTTTTGACGTGTCTTTAAAGAGTGCGCATTTAAGCGAAGATTCCATAAACACATCAATTATTGTAAAAATTATCTACATGGTCTGCACTGGGATACAAGTTTTACTAGAGAATTGAAGGCCCCATTTTTGAGTTTATATTTAAAAGAGATTCTACCTGCAAATACCTGAATTTATGTTGAAGGACTGCAGAAACAACACATTATTTCTCGGTACTTGCAGTTAAAGTTGTAGTGAATATGGAGAATTCGGAGCTCAAAATATGAAGCAGTTACGAAAAAAACGGCAACCAATCAGTTCATTGTTTGTTACATTTAAATAATTTGTTAAATTGCTCCATGCAAAATGTTATAATTTTACAAAATGTCTTCTCTTTATTTTCTTTTTATAGAAACAGTTTAATTAGGCATCGCCTGTTAATCATAATAACAATAACAAATAAATAAAAATAAGCTGAACAAGTTAAATCAAGGGTCAAAAGTAACAGTCCAGTAGTGGTCCACAACACAAGTCAGTGTTCCCAATATTTCCAGAATTTCTAATGCAGCAGCTCTTTAAAAAGAATATAAATTCAAATTGTCTTGCTATTATTTAACCTAGTTGTCCTTTCATTTTCTTCTTTCTGTCTGATAATATTGGTAATCACCTGACTTATTGCTTTCCAGTTATCTTTACTTCTTCACACCACCTCTGTCATTCTCGTTTCTTCCAGAGACTCTCTTGTCTCTATTTCTGCTCCCACTTTTTGACTTTTTAATCTCTCGCACTCAAATAGCGTATGCCGAGAGTAATGGTTTTCGCTATCTTCATACCAACAAGAACTGTTTGAATCCTTTGCGATTCTGCAAAAGTATATGCCAAAGCAACCGTGACCCGTAAGGGCCTGATTGACATGGAAATGTAACTCTCCAAACGGTCTGTTTGTTTAATTGTCAATATTTGGAATCAGTTTGCTCGTCCATTGATCATTTTTTGCTTCTTCCTGTCTACTTTGCTAATGGCCGATAGTTACAATCCTGCTCTCCTTCGTTATTTCTAGTTGTTCCTTTGTAGGATTATTTTTCATTTCCTCGTATATATTTTTCGTTTCCAGCGCTAGAAGGTCCAGCAGTATCAATCCTGTTATTACTTGTACTGCTTTAGTTGATACTGTGCGGTAGGCACTGCATGATCTTTGACACCCCAATATTTTTTTTACACCTGTCAATCCTTAGTACCCTGCTCCATATTGGTGACGCGTAGAAGATAATCAATTGTTTTGACATCTGCAGTACTTTTCCTTTACACATCGAGAGACCTTTAATGTTTGGCGTTATGCTCCTCATGGTATTAGCTGTCTTATGTGTCTTCTCAGTAATTTGGTACATGTGCTTACTAAAGGTGAGTCCATTATTAATACACTTTATTAACGGGTTGGATAGCGGGTCCGTTTACTTCGAAGACTCCCGAGTTTCTCTTCCTACGTAAATTAAAGATAACCGCGGCGGTTTTATCGGCTACCATGTTTAGCTTGTGTCTTAGCAACAATTCGTTCGCGGTCCTGAGACATTCGTCTCTCCATTAATGTTTGTGGTCAATGTCCTTCGCTGATACTAAAATAATTAGGTTGTCTGCATAACACAGTAACTCAGTTCCTGTTGGGACCTTTAAACTCATGATTATCATCGTAGAGAATATTCCACAGAGTGGGTTCTAAGACCGAGACCTAAAAATACTTCCTGTCCAGTTCTCTGCTGACGTCCTCATCGATCCATATTTCTTGATTATTTAGGTAGGACCTTATTATGTTGACCAGGAATGTAGATAACTTGCGGTCTTTCAGTTTCTGTATGATGGTCTGACAGTCAGCCGTATTAAAAGAGTTCCTCACGTCTACAAGAATTAGAACACTCCTGTGTCGACTCTTCAAAATGGCCTTGCTTGAAAATTTTATGACCCTATCTGTTGCTTGAATAGTGGCCCTATCTTTGATAAAACGCACTGATTATCATATATGCAATCGGGATTGTGGTATGATATAGTTCACCTTTTTCCCCTGTCCCTTTCTTTAATCTTTCTACAATTAGATGCTTATATACTTTGCCTATTGTGTTTAACAGACATATTGGACGGTATTTGGTAGCCTCGTTCATATCCTTTTTAGGCTTTTTTATTAAAGCAAGCTTGTTCACTTTCCATCCTGATAGAAAAGATTTTGCTTGATGTATTTATTAAAGAGATCTTTAAAATACTGTATGTTAGCCTTAACTATAGTCTTGATAACAAATGGTGTCAGTCCGCCTGGTCCTGGTGTCTTTGCTGTTGTAATTTTGTTAACCGCACCTGCTAGCTCTTGTTCGACAAACACTGAGATTTCAGTTTGCTTCTGCATTTCCTTATAATTTCTCCCTTCTTTAGACTTTACAAATAATTCCTGAAATAGCTCCAGTTTCTTTACTACACCTAGTTTTATTCTTGGGATTGTGAAACCCATCTGGTGCTTAACAATTTTATAAGCATCGCCAAAGATATCCTGTTCCAGATTGATACATAGCTTTTCCTATATGTCCGTCTTACAGTTTATTGTAGTATATTTTAACCTCTCTTCAGCTTCTATGCATTCTGACGTCATGATTATCTTTCGTTCCAAATCATGTTTTGCTCTTTGGAACCTCTTCCCCTTTTTCTTAGGGTTACCTATTAGGGGGTGTATTCTATCGCCCCACCAGTATGGTATGCCATGTCCTTACTGTATCTTGTTTTTTGGTTTAGTCATCCTAATCGTTTGTTTAGTTATGGTGTCGTACAGAACGGTTTGGTTACCATTTTTGTCGTTTTTTACGCTGGTCTGATTGAAGTGAGGTGTCAGTTTGTCTGGGATAATGTTCATATACACCCACCTACTTTTTCGTTCTTCTATGTTTGAGGCTACATAACACGTATCTGTAAACACTCAAAGCTTCGTCCGTCTGCACTGTCTACTCTATTTGCTGCTGCATGATATCTCGCCGATCATTGTCAGGTCTATGTATGAACTGTCAGTTGCCCTCATTAAAGTCGGTTCTATACCATTGTTGAGAATGTTTAGTCGTAGCGAGCTGGCCCAGTCTAGTACCCTATTTCGTAAGTGACTAAGCCGCCCCAATACGTGTGCTTAAAGTCGAAATCATCATCTATTACGACCTCTTTTTGACAATTTAGAACCTCTTCCTTTATGTCGTCCAGATTTCCTTCGAATTCCTGAAAACTGCGGTTAGGTGAGATATGTATCGAAAGTATGCAACAGCCACTTGTTTCTATTCTCACATACTCTCTAGCAACCATAGACATAATGTTCTTTGGGCCGTCTTTTAGGCATGTTAATGATCATGCTGGTTTTACCATAATTTATATAGTAATTTTTCTTTTGCTTTAATTTAATGTCTGGCTCAATGATTATAATAAAGTCACAATTTTGGCACTTGCTTTGGCTTCCGTTAGGTCGTGTGCTGTTTTACTCCAATTTACGTTAATTTGTAAAATTTTTAGTGCCATTAAAGGTTTATTTTAAATATCACAGTCACATTATTTACATTAAGTTGTATACTGAATACACTTTACAATTAGACCTACTATGTACATGTATCTGTGATCACAGTTTAATCACAGATTGTTTTACTTTTAGCATATTTTCTAGTGTCTCTTCCTGCCCTTTTCGCAGCCGCTAAGGCTTTCCGGAAAGCTTCACATCTGCTCTGACCGATTTGATGCCCGGGCAGTTGCAAAGTACGCAGAACTCATCCTCGTTGCACGTGTTGAATCTGTGCCCTTCTTTTCCACATTTGAGGCAAGCCTCAGACCGGTCGGTGCTTTTACATTGGTTGTATGCCCGTGCTTCCAGCAATGATAACGTCTAGTTACTTCTTCTAGGTAAGGTGGCTGTGTCACACTGCCAACTCTTCTAGGCAATGCTGGTTTGTCGCGCACTTGTCTATTAGTTCCAGTAGCAGAACCTATTGCCGAGGGATGATTTCCTACCAGATGCACTGACCGGTCGCTGGCTGACGGTTTGGGGTGGCCCATGCTCTCATCTCCACCCCGGACTGGTACTGAGGTATATCTCCTCTGCACCGTACCCGTACCTGCGTTCATGTTTCAATCCATAATTTTTTGACTTTTATCTATGAGGTAGTGGACTGATTCCAAGTCATACTCATTATTGTATTTATCTACTGTCGTAGCTGCTGTCTGTTTATCGTCTTCTATTCTCTGTTCATTTGGTTTTACATTGCTACCCATGTGCATTTAGTCTCTGATCTGGGGAGGTTTTTTTGGTGGGGTACACCTATGGCAGTGGAAATGCCACTGTCACCAGCATGTACTCTCGCTGCACTAAAATATACCTTTAAGTGGGAGGACCCAGTCAACTCCCAAAGAGATTTACGGATTTACGGAGATTCCACGCCTCTGACGACATCTCCCCTTCTTCTCACACACCTGTCAAATCAGGGGGCACAACGGATATTTGGTGTCTTCCTCGGGCAAATTTTCTTTCTTCCCCTTCGACATTACATGCCGTGCTGCCACTATTTTCATTTAATCTTTTAGAACTTCGTGTTTCATATCTTATCTATGATCATGTCAGTGTTCGGTGCCAAGTTTTTAGATAGATAACAAATTACCTGTCCGTCATTGGATAACTTAATAGTTAAATCGGGACCGAAAAAATTAGAGTCGAGGTTAATAGTAGAAGAGTAGAAAGTTGACCCCTGATAGGAAAGATTAAAGAGAGAAAGTTTCTAACTATAAATTGGTACAAGGTAATACCAAGGAAACAAAGTGGAATCCTAAAAAGGGACTGGCAACTGCAATGGGCATGTGCAGCACAACTCCCCACATGTCCCACTGCAGGCGCAGTTACACAAACTAAATCTGGAAACCACTCATGCTTACATCTTTGTATTCGAATTCGTAACATATTATTGAACGCTGTTGAAAGTTGTTTTTCTTTTTGCAGTTTTAAAATCATTATTGATATGAGTTGCGTTCGACTATGTATAATTCAAAAAATATAACTATGGTTTTGAGGTTTAGGTTTATTGCCTAAATTTCCTGTACAGAAGTAAATAATTATAAAAGTGCCATGCTTAATGAACACTACGAGTCATTGAAATTATATTATACAGGATAGATCTGTATTTAGTCTAGAGATGAAATGGGTCATGGGTCAAGTGGGTCAGTGGGCCCAAGCGGTCACTTTTTTGTTTGGGTCACCGGATCAATGGGTCATGTGTATCGACCCAAATTGACCGGGTACCCAAATTGACCCGGCGACCCAAAGTGATCCTGCTAGCCAAATTGATCCGGTAACCTAAATTGACCCGATGATCGAAATTGATCCGGTGATCCAAATTAATAAAGTGACAGATTGGCTTTCGCTAGGTAAAGCCATAGTTTAGTGACACTTCAGGTCAGTTTATTAAGTACGTTCACAAAATTATACATAAAGTTATTGGTTCAGTTAGTTACTTGCACTCATTTTATGAATTTGAAGTAAGCGCCAAAATAATTTATAATGCGATAAGAGTACAGCGCCTTTCTTTTAATATGAAAATGCATTTTTAAATTTTCTCAAAGAAACGTGCTACGGCACACAATGCGGTGTTATAAACTTATAGAATTTTGTATGTTATAATCTTAATAAATTTTAAAGTTTCTGTTTCTAGCTTCTCTTCTCACTATTGTAGCAATAATACTATAAAATTTCAAAATTTGCATCATTCTAGATTGTAGTTGGACTTAAAAAACAATGACGCTTAAGAACTAACATCAGGGTTAGTAATCGTCATAGTATTAAATATAAACACCTAAATTGGTTTGTCAATAGAATTGTCTTTCACTGACGTAGTTTGTGGTAAAAAATCTAAATATTGTTTCTTTATTTTCATAACATTTCATTACTTTGGTAATTTGTAGCAGTAGGCATCACCTTGGTTGTTATATATACTTTTGTAAATCTACGTGGAGTCATAAAGCAAATACAATGGTTAAAATTATATGGAACGCAAATTACAAGTTGCGATTTTGTTACGTTTCCCTTAGGTTGCACCCCCCTCTTCTCAGGACTGACTTTTGAAATTTGCTGCCGGTAGGCAAATATTTTTTGGCCGCTCCACAATTTCGCTTTGAAATGTAATATCCTGCATAAGTAAATCTATAATATCTTCCAATATAAAGTAAATGCTCTTCCCGTACACGTATGTTTTCTCGTACTTATTGTTTCAGAATTTTTAAAAAACGGAATTTTACAAATATAGCCTAGTCATCATAAATTCATAAGTGATGTAACCTTCTTTTATTACTTAGGTTTATAAGATAATTTGTATTTATATATTATAATTCTTTCTTATTTTTAGTGCGTTTGTTTACATTTTATGCGATTATTTAAAATAAAGTATTTTGTTGAGACAATATTTGATAAGTGTAGTTGAAAATTATCTTGGATCCATGGGTTAATTGGGGTCACCGGGTCAATTTGGGTCACCGGGTCAATTTGAGGCAGTGGGTCAATGAGTCTTGGGTCACATACCTATTTGGGGTCACTGGGTCATGGGTTACTTCTTCGGTGACCCATTTCATCTCTGATTTATTCTACCCGATTAAAATAAACTTTTTTCATTTCACTTCGGTTTCTATCTAAAGCAACGTGAAAGTGTTACATATGTTTGTGAATAGTTAGACTTGCATTGGTCCGAATAAAGATAATAAATTGAAGTACGTTACACTGGTGTCAAAAACGCATCAGCATTTATTTTTTATTTTAGTACAGTATTGCCCGAAATAAACAGTACTGAAATTGTAATTGTTTTGTATATTTAAAAAATACATATTATTGACACTTTATTATATGTTCTAAATGTGCACCTCCTCGTTCGAGACAGACTTCATAACGATGTTCTAAGTTTCTGGTCATGTTATTGAATAAGGGTTGTCTCAGGGCTGCGAAGAAGACTCTAACGGCATCCTTTAATTCATCGATGGTTTGTGGTGCCCGTTTGAAAACGGCATTTTTAGCCATGCCCCAAATGTATGCGTCTGGAGGTGTGAGGTCTGGAGAATGTGAAGGATAAGGGAAGTCAGTAAATCGTGATATGAATTTGCTTGGAAAATGTTCTTGAAGAAATTGACGAATTGCGGCAGCAGTATGGCAAGTTGCCCCGTCCTGCTGAAAAATTGGTTTCGAAATGCCAAGTTACGTGCACGACAGAATTGACGTAGATCAGGGATAAATCGTGTTAAAATTTGTCTGTACCTCTGTTGATTAAGTGTGACTTGCCTACCATTCTCTTCGATAAAGTACGGACCAATGATTCCGTGTCCGGAAACAGCACACCAGACACTCACTTTTTCACTATGTAAAGGAACCTCTTGAACCTCATCGGGTCTGGCAAAGCCCAGAAATCGATTTGTGCGACGATTCACATAGCCTGACAAGTGAAAATGTGCTTCGTCTGAAAACCAAACATTTTTCAAAAATTCAGGATTTTCATACTGTAACGCGAGAATTCTGGCGCAATATTCCACTCTACTGCGATAATCCCGAGGATGTAGTTGTTGATGTACCTGAATCACATACGAAAATGTACCCAGCTCCTTCAGGATTCTTTGAAAGGAAGTTCTTTTAAATCAAGTTGTAACGCTGTCCTTGCCTGGCTGACTTTCGGATTTTCTAAGATTTGCTCAAAACACGTTCATGGTTATTGTTGTTGTTAACTGTCCTGGGACGCCCTGAGTTTCCTTTTCGTTGGCACAATACACTACCTGTATTTCTAAACTTTTCAATAACCTTCAAAATTACAGCATTACTTGGAGAACGTTTATTAAATTTTTGTGTGAATTGATCAGACACGTATAGCAAACTTGCACCATTATGTCGGCCGATTCCGTATGAACGAAAATAATGCTCTACCAGAAACACTTTCTCTCTGTACTTAACACCATTTTTAACAATTAGGCACTACTAATTACTTGTTTGAGGTTTACTTGACAGGTCTATACTAGCTAACTTGAGTGTGACAGCGCACGCATAAAAACACCGCCAATTTAGTTTCAGTACTGTTTATTTCGGGCAATACTGTACTTTAAGTGGTATCAGTATTAAACCAAAGATCATGCATATTTCCTTGAAAAATTTAATTATAGGTCTGAGAGTAATTATAAAAATATTCATAGACGATTTTGCAAAGTTTTCTCAACCTTCACCAATATTAACGAATTTATAAGCAATTCTAATTGCTTTTGCACGCGTGGAAATTCTATCACGCAAATTGTTAATCAAACCTCTTATATTCAAATGGGTCACAAGTTGGATTTAAAAAACATTTATTTTACCTTGAAACAACTAAACTTTGTATGTATGAAAATTGAGTAAACCTACGTATTTAGAATTTTACCTGATCGAAAAGTCGAAGGTCGTTTTAATTCTATACATGACTAGTATGGAAATGCATTTAGCTTCAAAAAACTTTTGAGAATAACTAACTAATTTATTAATAATTCTACAGGGAGACAGGAAAAATATCTAATGCATATATATCATTCTGACACATTTATTACATACAAGTCTCAATGTCGATATGTTGCTAGTTTCATAACTAAAACCTTAACTATGAAATGGAAAAGTGTATAAATGAGCAACGTATACGAAGGGGGGCTTAATTTCATGTATTCTCTAATTACAGGCAAGCCTAGTTGGGAGACCTTGCATTCATGTTTAATTAGAATTTGTTACGCATTGACTTTTGTGTTTAAATGGTACAGTAACTTCTACCAGCAACGTACCTTCTAGTATAATTAAAAAAGGTATAAATGATACACCTTATGTAATAATAACTAGCGGCTTTGAAAATAATAAGTTACAACCTTCATTTGAAAAGGGTTTAGTCTGTTCAAAATTAAATTAAGCCAAATATTTTGTTTCAAATATATACGTTTAATTAATGTATTTCATAACTGCTTTAAAGCACTGTAGCAGGGCCGGATATAGACACCGCACCGGCAACTTCGTGCCCTTGCATTAATTATCATTCGCATTTATTTAAATGGCAGCCACGTTTATGCAAAAAAAAGTTAATGCTAAACATTGTAACACAAAGTAAGCCAATTGTATAATGAACTTTTCGGCTCAATCGCGTAGGCCTAGTCTGTTGTAGAAAGCAACACTGACCATATGATGTAATGCGGCGGTATAGGGGGATTAGTAATAGTCCTAGGGACCTTTGTTCTTTTCCTAAATACCTATCTAAGTTCCTTCCTTCAGTGTTACGTAGTAGTCCTGCAATACACAAGGATTAGTCAGTGGCTAACGCGTGGACACATAGAGAGAATAAGGCAGGTAGCAGCCTAATGAACGAAGTCCTAAATTATTCAGTACTTTGTAGAATGAAAAAAACTGTTTAAATAATCTATATAATATAACAACGGTAAAAGCAATACAAAAATTTTTAGTACAAAGTGAGGTAATATTGGGAGTAGCAGAAACGTTTCCTCACACACCAATTAAACATAAATCAGATAAAATGTTGACAAAAGATAAATAGATAAGTCACAATTGATATCAGTAATTCAGTAGTATTGATTGTTTTTTTTTCTTTCTTTTTTTAAAATAGCATAGTCTATTGTAAAAGGTATCAGAACGACGAAGAATATTGCAAAGCAAACGGATAGATATTTACAGTAATAACAAGTATGAAATAGTTCAACTTACAGAAAGTCCTTCAGGAACGCTTCCTTGCATTTGAAGCGTGGGATTCAACGATGTCCCGCACCAACGAAGCACTTCACCCTTTACTGCGAGGGTGTTGATGGAACTCATCACACGCTACATCTATCACACCCACGCACTTCACTGGGGTTAGCAGCAGACAACATCACGCGTCGTAACTATGTAGTTGATGAATTTCTTGGTAATTCTATTTCCTAAGACAATAATTTCGAAATATTCTGTAGCACTAGTTTGATTTCAACTGGGACCAGATGTATATTATTTTCATAAACATCCCAATAAGCAGTGAGAAACTTCAAACAATACCTTAGTAAACCGGTAATCTGTTATATTTCGCAAACACAAAACTTGCACAAGTAAGGATCTATTTTAGATTCTTTGTTGTTAGAAAATTCAGAACCTACAGTATCACAGCAACAAAAAACAATTAGTAAAAGCCACGCGTATCACTAAATAAAACCGTCCAAAATGTTCCGTAAAACACACGTCAAGTACTTTTATTTCCAACAGAAAATCAACAAAAAAAACAATTAGTAAAGCTACGCGTACCACTAAAACCGTCAGACAATGACCTTAAGACACACGTGCGTCGACCAAACACGTTCGCCTACAAAACATCTAGGAACCAAGGACAAACTAGAACTCTTCTCTGTAGATATATCAATCGTTGTTATACCAATCGCGTATCGACTCTTATCTAGACTGGTATAATAACATAAGGAACATCTAAAACGTGAATGTAACAATCATATATAATAATTAATTACAGCGGTTTATAATTTTCAATTTATCTATCTTTAAATTACTACACACGAGTTAATAAATATCAAATACAGAAACAGCAATTTGCAGAAATGCATTTATAAATTGGGAAACAGCGTAAAAGTTTAAAACTACAAAAATGCCCGTTACACCTTGCATTAATTATCATTCACATTTATTTAAATATAGTGACGTTTATGAAAAAAAAAGGTTAATACTAACACAATTTGTAAACACAGTAACAATTGTATAATAAACTTTTCCCCCGCGTAGGCCTGTCTGTTGTAAAAAGCAACACTACACATACAATCTTACAATGTGAATACACCCGTATAGGGGCGGATCAGAATAGTCCTAGGAAATTCCCAGCTGGTCGTAAGAGGCGACCAATAGGGACATTTGTTCTTTTCCTATATATATCCTATCTAAGTTCCTTCCTTCAGTGTTACGTAGTAGTCCCCTTACACAAGATTTCAGTGGCTACCGCGTGGCGACACATACGAGAGAATAAGGGGTTCTGGTGGCTGAGCCCTAATGGAGCCGGATGTAGTCCCTAATGAAAGCAACACTCTATTTTGAACTGTCTTTCTAAACAGGAGGTCAGGACTGGCCACCTTTGATCAATCGGCTGTGTTGTCGTTAGGTTATCGTATGATGTATAAACACTGAATAGCAAGAAACTGAAGACTATGGAGTCGGGAACCCAATACAGTCGATCAAATCAGCATCATGGAATCTTTTGTAGCATCCGTATGTTTAAAATAAATTTTAAACTTATTTTAGCAACAGTTAAAGTGCATTAGGTTATTTCGTTTGGCAGCTATAATGCACTCTATTTTACTAACTTAAGTTTGCGGAAGATCACAACTTGCTTGGTCTGTCTCACCCCTTTCCTAATGTTTACTTCTCTACGTTCCTGCTCTAATTCTATTACTGCTGTTTGCCCTATATACACGTTTTCCCCTTTCTGTGTTGTTTTCTCTATTATCACTTTCAGAGTTAAAATAGCCTCCCGTGTTTCCCTGTTATGCAAAAACCCAAATTGATCTTCTTCTAGTATTTCTTCAGCTCGTTTATCCATTCGTCTTTGTACAAATTTGGCTAATATTTTTTACACGTTTCCTACCGCGTCCCTTATATTTTTGCTAAACGGATATCGCTAAAATTTATTTTAAGTAGTTTGTATGACTCGTCTGTCTTTCCTATTTCCACCTTAGTTTATTTATATCTCTTTGCACTTTTTATCAAAACATCGTTCTTTAACTTTCCTGCATTTGCGAATAATTTCCCATTTTATGGCTTTGTATCTCTGTTTTCGTTTTGTCTGATCTATTCCTGTAGTTCGCCTTCTTTCTATTAAATTCAGGATATCCTTGGTGTTCACGGTTCCTTATTTTCTTTTTGTATATATTCCAGAATATATCTGACTGCCATGTCTAAGCTATATTTAATGTTATTCCATTCTGATTCTACTTCTTTAGTAAAAGAAATTTTCCCGATATCTTTCAGCAATTTATTTGACTTTTCTTCAAATCATTCCTCGATATCTTTATCTTTTAGTTTCACAAAGTCAAAGTGTCTTTATCCGTTCTTTTTCAAATATTTAAATCTAAGAGTGACTTTCATAATTACAATGTTGTGGTTAGTGTCTATATCTGCATCTGGGTAGCTTCTACAGTCTTTTACTTGATTCCTAAACTGTTATCTAACATGAATGTAATCTATTTGATAGCTTTCTATATCTCCTGGCATCTTCCATTTGTATCGTTTTCTAGCATGATGTTGAAAGAATGTGTTTGTGATGGTTAAATTGTTTTTGTCGCAAAATTCCACCAGCCTATTTCCCATGTCGTTTCTCGTAGCTAAACCAAATAAACCTACTACCGCTACTTCCCTACTCTCACCTACCACTGCATTAAAATCTCACGTAATTATTAAATTTTCATGTCCTTTTACGTATCTTGGTATGTATTCGATATCTTTGTAGATCGTTTTGACCTCCTTTTCACTGTAGCTTGAGGTGGGCATGTATACTTGTATTATTGCTGTATTTCCCGATTTAGGTTCTAATTTAACCATGAGTATTCTTTCGTTCATTTGTAGATAGTTGTCTACACAGTGTTTAATCTTTTTTTGTATAACTGTCCTTCCTCTGATCCTGTATGAATTACGCTAAAGTCTCCACTCTAAAATTCCTCGCCTCTTGCCACCGAACTTCGCTGATCCCTACTATGTCTAGTGCTAATCTATCCACTTCAATTTTCAAGTTCTCTAGCTTACCTACTTGTTTCATACTTCTGACATTCTACGCTCCGATTCGCAAAATGTTACTGACTTTTTCTACACCTTCCGGTCATATCCTCCGTAGTAGTCCCCTCTCGGAGATCCGAATGGGGAATTATTTAAAATCCAGAATCTTTTACCCCAGAGAATGACATCATATTAATTACAAATTAAGTACGCTATGTACTTGAGAGGTAATGTGGTGGTTTTCCGTTGCCTTCCACATCGTAATAGTGTGTCTTAGAATGCCATACCGAGTCCTATGGTCTCTACCATTCTGAAAAAGTTGCTACCCTCTTTCGGGAACCTGTCTTAGTATGGTTCCTCACTAAAGACCATACTACTTTGGTTGAACGTGTAGTATAGCTCTTTAGATCACTGGAACGCACAAGCCATTCCACCCCTTCTAGTAGTCTAGAACTTCTTTAAGGTGCAGGTCCATTCGGAACGGTATATCTTATAATACGCTTGAAAATGATCGATTTGCATAAGATACAAAGTTTATATTTTTAAAGATTGAAACTCATTTTTACAGTATTTTCCAACGATTAATTATTTTTACATATACGGCTTAAATTTTTACACACGGCTGTATTATTGATTTAAAATTGGGGCTTTTAAATACACGGGAAGTATGTTTCTTTCTATAATTAATTGTATTTATATCTTAGAGTGATTATTTACACGCACGGAATTGTGTTTTCACTTTGCAGTTTAATGGCTAAAAAATAAACTTGTATTATACAGGGTAAAACAATGAATCTTTGGAAATTTCTATATATATTTTTTATATATATATATATATATATATATATATATATATATTATATCATCATCATTTTGTTTTCGACTTTACTTAAGGTCGGTTTAACGCAGTTCTAACTTCTTTTCTATTCTATTCTATTCTATTCTACATACCCTTCACAATTTAAATTTCTAATAATTTGACTAATATAGCTTGGTCTAGGTCTTCCTATACTCTTATTTTTTTCTTATCTACCTGGCTCTACATTATATATATATATATATATATATATATATATATATATACATACATACTTATGTTTATTTTATAAAATAACTTTAACCAACAGCTCAATGCTCAATACAGATTCTGTGTAAGGTAGTGATTTACAATGGAAATATACTCCTTATAAAAGGATGAAGATGTTATGTTTGTTGCGATGGGTTATACGTACCTACCGGTCAGATATTATTCTATAGGGTTGACTGCGTTGACGTGTTGAACATTGTTAATCATTTAATACGTATTCCTTAAAGTATAAAATTCGGTGGACTCTTACATTTGCTGATTTCTCTTGTTTGTCACATTTATTTTTATTCGGATATTTCTAAAAGAGGTGTTTGGTGTTTATCTTTGTGTTGCCACAGGAACCAAAAGGAGGGTATAGCTGGAACTGAATAAACATTAAACAATGACTTTTACTATATACCTTTAAAAATCTGTTGTAGAGTATTTTTGCTTGAAAAATTTCTTTAAAATCACACATTTAAAAATTCCTATGATAAAATAACTTTTTTTTCTTACGACATTGATGAATACAGTATTTAGCCAGACAAAATTAGCACTAAGGGGAGAAAATAATAGACTTTTTTGTAGCAGCAATAACAATTTTCTACAACTTATTGAAACAGTTGGTAAATTTGATTCCATTATGAGTGATAATATTCAAAGAATGCAATTGAAAGAAGAAAGCATGCCACATTATTTAGGTAACAAATTTAAAAATAAAACTATTAATATTTTAAGTGAAAAATCAAACTAAAAGTTATTAGTAATTTGCACAAAGCAAAATATTATTCCATAATATTAAACTGTAACCCAGATATTAGTCATCAAGAACAAGTAACTATTATTGTAAGAATTGTTCAATTTAATAACAAAAGTCAAGAACTTGAAATTGAAGAACATTCATTAGGGTTTTTCCCTATTTCAGAGCAAACTGGTGTAGGTTTAGTGAAATTTTTGACTGATTTTCTTAAAAATGAGAATATTAACATCTGTAGCATGAGAGGACAATGATGTGATAACGGAGCTAATATGAAGGTCAAGCAACACACCTTGAATTTGGTTGTTTGTGACGCCGCAAAAATTTCACGTGAAACGGTTAGCTGTCTTGGGATAATCCAAACATTGTACAATTTTTCTCGGCTTCAACTAATAGGTGGAAAGTTATAAAAAAGAATGTATCGCAATTATCCTTTTATTACACTTTTAGACACTTGATGGGAAAACAGAATTGAAGCCATCAAACTCCTTAGATAATATGTTCCTGAAATTTACGATTCGCTTTTAGAAATAGTTGATAGTGGAGATGTCAACACTTCAGCATAGTATAGTCAATTAATATTAAATCCTTTTAATTTATATGTTCCACAGTAGTTTTTGTACAATATTTTATTTAATGTAAATATAGCAAGTAAAATACTACAAAAATCTGAGATAAATATTGTAAAATCCATAGAAACTTTGGATAATGTTCTAAAATATTTGCAGAAAAGTATGTCAGATCACGACTTCAACAGTCTTTTAGTAGATGCTAAAGAAATTGCGGACAGTTTAGAAACCGAACAAAGTTTTACAGAAGTTCAAACAGTCAGAAAACTTAAAATTAAACAACAATTCAGTATGAACATGAAGATCACCTATTTTAAATCCAAAAGATAAATTTAAAATCAACTTTTATTTTTGTATTTTGGATACAGCTATAAATTCAGTTCCAAGAAAGATTTTCTCTCCTGAAAGAGCATGGTGACATTTTCGATTTTTTATATAACTTCGGCAAATTAATAGCTACGGATAAAGTTACCTTATTACAATTTTGTAAAGACCTACAAATTAAATTAACTGATAATAAACATTCAGATATTTGCGCTGTTGATCTTGTAGGTGAGACTGGAACATTTCAAAACTTTTAACTGCTGAAAAATATCCAGCTGAAATATTAAAATTTATTTACAAAAATGATTTAATAGATATTTTTCCAAATCTAGCAACCTCTATCTGTATTTTATTGACAGTGCCTGTATCCGTTGCCGAAGGGGAACAATCTTTTTCAAAACTTAAAATAACAAAAACCATCTCCGTTCTATAATGGGTCAGGAAAGACTGAGAAACCTGCCCACTATTTCAATCGAATTTGACCTTTGCAACGAATTAGACATAGACGAAATAATCATAAATTCGCACAAAAAAGCAAGACAAGATATTTTTTGAATGTATTATTTTATTTCCGTAGCGTAGTTGTATTTAATTTGTATTTTAATTTTAGTTCAATATTTAATTACTGTGGTATATTTTTAATGTTTGTAATAATTTATAATTTCATTTGGTGCATTAATATTAAAATGAAATGCTTATTAAAATCCTAAAGTTTATTTGATATTAAGTTACTCATAAGTACCAACAAAATATGTATTTGATATTCGTATTTATGTATAAAAAATTCCAGAAATCGCTCAAAAAACAAAAGGTATTGGGGGAGGAAATCATCGCACACGAGCAGCAGAAAGGTCTGGTGAGGCCCTGTATAACGATAAAACTAAGTAGAAAGAATACATTTATTAGTTAATGATGGATGGAATGAATATCATTAATAGAGAAGCACCCTATAATAATGGGAAATTTAGTAGCAGTTAACCGTAGTGTTACACTTAAGGTCTACACTCTAAGGTATAACTTTTAAAGTCCCGACGGTAATGCATGAGAGCCACTACGTCAGTTGGTAACACAAAAAATATTATTTGCAAAATGTTGCGCAAATAAGGTATTACGTCATTTAAATATTTTAAATTACTATATCACATGCAAAAAAGATAAAGGTACTCGCGTAACTGTAGGACTCCTTACAACATTACGGATTTTTCGGCGGCAGCTGGGCGTCGTTGAGCATTGTGGGCGTGGGTAGTCCATTTGCCCCCGGTTGAAGTCAGATTAAAATTTGTCTTCTCTTTTGTAGTGGAACACAGAAATAGTGTGAAGTACGATACAGGGCAGAGATAAGGCAAAAGAACCTACAAAATCTGAAAGAAGAGAAAAACACACAGAGATAAACACTCAGTTCGACGTCTCGCTGACTAGTACCGACGTAGCGGAAATCATTCTTTCTTTTTTACTCTGCGTCTGCGCATTCTCTTGCGCAAACGCAACTATTTCAAGGGACGGAAATGTACGCACAAGTTTTTTTAAATTATTGGCGCAAAATCACTTACAAATTAGGAACTTATAGAAATGTTTACAGGCCGAATTTCGGCATGCAACAAGTAAGCATTGAAAGTTCAAATCTTTTTTTGAATATAATTTAGTTACGTTCCGCTGGGAATAACTTGCAAGCCAGTAATATTTCAATACAGTCCATCTGTTTAAAGAAACAATTTTAACTACGAAAAGGGTAACAAACCACGCAATAACCCCTATTCAGGACATGAAAAACGTCTAGTTATGACACGCAGTATGGTAACCACAAAATCCACATGCGCTGGCATGAAAATGCAAACGGATTACGCTTTACATACGGGGACTTACAAAAATATTGGTACAGGTATACAGTGACCGCGAAAAACGCTAAATAAAACATACAGAGATCACGCACCAGAAAACACGATTTATAAGGACTGGACATGCAGGTTGCAGTGCCCGCACTACAGATCGTGGGAACAAACACATGAATATATGGAGGAAGGTTTCTTATAAAACGAGTCGACAAAAAATGAAGAAAGAATTCAAACCGGTCATGTGTAGACAGTTGTACTAAAACGTTAAGTACGAGTGTTATAAAATGAGGAGGATGCGCTTCTAAGACTCGGTCACGGTGACAGTGCGAGAGATTAACACGAAGAATCGTGGATTACTGAAAATGTATCACCTATATATATAAAAATTGCTGGTAACGCAACTAAAAGTGTAAAAATTGTGTCACTCAATAAGCTTATGCTTGGGTTTGAGTTCCTGTCTAATAGTATAATGAAGTAACCAAAGAGTCTGCAATGGCGTTAGATGGTTTTCTCATCCTGAGTTATTTTCTGCTAAAAATCAGATGAAAACTGTAAATTCATAATATGCAAAGTCTATTGTAAATACTGCATGCAAATTTACATTGATAAGTATATGTTTTAATGAGAAGGCAATGTTTTTGAAGGACTATTAGAGCTTATGCAAGCTAGATCACCCTGCTTATTGTTGAAAATGAATTGGGATGTTTAAAATTGTACTGTAATACGTGTATGTTTTCCTACAGCGATACTGAAAATTGATTGCAAAGATTAATTGACTTTAGCAAATCAAACCAGACAGGCCTTTACCTGGCCAGTTAGTGGATCGTAGAAAATTAGGGATTTTTGGTTATGCCAAATTGATCGCATGCTAATGCTTTGAAATATTCGAATGTAATAAAAGTTAGGAACCAATTGCTATGTTGGGCTTTACTTGTAAGAGGAAAATTCGTCAAATCTTAGTACAGTACGTGAGGCGAGAGGACCTATTTGGAATAATCACCTTCCGAGTAAAGCATAGCGGAGTAAGTTAATGAACAATTTGTGGTTCGATGTCAATTTCATTTGTGACAAAGCAATAGCTAAAAGCATTTCAAGGTATGTAAAGCCCAAGCAAATTGTATATCTCCGAGTTGCATTTTTTCCATAGGAACCCTTTTGATACCACTGCAACTAGTCGGAGTAGCTGTAAAACTGCTACGGAGCTTCTGTCTCTTCAAAATATAGAAGTTAAAATTTCTAAATTAATATAGCGCCGTTTTTACAGGTAGCAGTGTGTCAACCAGGTCTCTCTTGTTCCACTGTGAGGAGCAGTTCAGTTAGTTGAAAGTTGATTATAAAGTACCTTCTTTCATAAGTCGGTTATCAAACACTCTTTACTATAGTTTTGTTTTTAATATTAGGAGAACCTTACACTCTATGCAAATAGAAAAAGGTTGCAGTATTTGTATCTTAGAATAATAACAAAGTCAGGCATTTCAAACATAGTCAGAAATAGCAATTGTGTATCGTGGTTTTACGAAATGACTTGAAATTCTTGTAAAGGTTAATGTTATAAATGTGAGCAAAGTGGGGAATCTAAGCTTGTATCCTCTTGTACGAGATCCTATTTTAATACTGTGCATCCTTTTAAGCAGAGTCTACATTGTTAAATCCCTCCAAAACAGAGCAAGTCTTGCGAGAGACTGTTTTACTGTATAATCTCTAGCACACGTATACACTCTAAGCGATCTTGTTACAAAGGGTTTACTTTTAATTTTGCCAGTCTGAATTTGATTTAACTGGCCTTTTAAATATTCGGCTCTCACACACTCCAAAATTTGATAAACAAAGGATATTCGAGTTTACAGAACTGTTGTTTTTGACAGGATTATATTATGAACAGACGTTTATTTATGTGCAGTAGCGACGGATTAAATTAGATGGTCAACCAAAAATTTCATCAAATATAAGTTCTAGTACAACTGCAGGGTGCATAAAACACAAATTGTTCAATCTAGTCAATGAATGCGTCTTTGAGAAATTGAATTATTAACTCAGTCCCGATCTAGATCCTTGTATACATCATTTCTTTCTATAACTCACGAAGCAGTTAAACAAGCGTCGATTTTTATTGATTCGCGACTTGAAAAACGCTAAGGGCGTAATTTTCAAAATTATAAAGTCAATTTTTTTCAAAAGTATAAGGATTTGTTACAGGTAAAAATGACGTTACGTTATAAATTTCGATATGCCCAGAAGGAGCGGAAACCCTAACAACTTTATGTGTGCACCGACTAACAACAGTAGTGCGGGGCGTGAGTTCCTATGGAAAAATGATATAAATAATAAAACTATAGAATATAAAGTTGTAATAATTTTCGTGAGTCCGGCACTCCAGGACAACTATTTTGACGTTGGTCGTTAGTGAAGCGATTTTTATTCTTATTGTTTGACAAGAATTTATTTTTAATGTCATCACTTCCAATAGACTCATAAACTTCACGATATTCACGGCTTAGTCTGGGAATTACCCCAAAGGCGAGCAGTGAGATTGGGCGTGGATGGAAAGGAAACTCAACTATAGAGGGGGATGAGAAGAGGGGAAGGGAATTGAGCGCCACCGCATGTATATGGACAATAAAATACGAAAGTAACCTATGAGAAGATGCAGAAACTTACAGGCTATAGTGACTATCAAAAATATACAAGTTATACAAAACAACGCCTCTGGAAATCTCTCAAATGTGTCTTCTTCAACTCTTACTGCGATGATCCTGAAAGGAAATTTCACACAATAAATTTTAAATCAAAAGACATAGTTTGTGCCTTAAAAAAATAATACAATAATACTCATAAATTAATCATCATGAAACTATCACACTAAAAGTGTTATACTTAAAGTGGATATCAAAAAGAAGTCGCTTACATCACTGCTATAACATTACTCTGCTTGAGTGACCCTCAAGCTTCATTACTCAAAATTTATTTTCTAAAATTGTTCTCTCGCTAAATTTAAATACTGATAAATAAAAGATTTAGTGTTTTGAACCAAAAATATAATTTAAAGTAATTCTTTTCCTTCTTTTAAATACATGTAAACAAAATCACAAATTTTATATTTAAAAGTCAAATTAAACTTTTTCTATGGAATAAAGATTCGTACATTTTTTTTTAAACAATGAAATGTTGACATTTGATACTATTTTCACAAACAAAAAATTCATAACTCCCATTGACAGATCTGTTAAATTGTTTCAAGTTAATTTCAAAAAAATTCTCACATTTGTTACAAAAAAAGTATTCACAAACAAATAGATTAAATAAATTAAAATTATTCAGGTTGACACGGTATAGGAATAACACAGTTAACCTACTAATAATCAAGTATACTATAAATGGACATTTTTGTTGAAATTAGACTTAACAAGCTTTTCTATAAGGCCACATGTATGTTTCACATGTTCCACAAAATATTTTGGTTTACTTCCAAAGAACAAGATTTCCCTTTCTATTATAAAAATTTAAATTTCAACTCTTAACAAAAAATATCTGACACAATTTTTGGAACATTAAAACTTTTACGATTTTTTATATTGAATCCTAAATGCAAAATTTATACGCTTATTAAATTTAATATTTTTAATAATTGCACGAACATTTTCCGATGTTTATAAACGTAATAATAAAGCTTCAACCGCAACCAACATAAAAAAATTTAAACACTCACCAGCATTAATTCCCGTACTAATGAGGATTCTAAATACCTAGCTTACAAACCAGCAAAAACTCCAGTTTTAAAAAGAATTTCTAAACCAAACGCATGGGGCTCAATATTGACAGCAAAGCTTCTGCTATGGGAATTTCGAACTAAACAACTGGCATCATGACTTCATACCTTTCTATCAAACAAACACCATGTGAGCGATCACAATTACTTCTTGCTACAAAAATTCCTCTAAAATAAAGAGATGCGCTAAAAAATTAAAGTTTCTTTTAACATAAGTACCACCTAAAATATTATTATCTCACCGTGTTAATGGATACTGTAATTTAAACAACCACGTTGATACTTTTCCATTTTGGTAGTCGTAACAAAACCCGGGGAACTTTTAACATCGCAGCCCCTTTTATACGACCATCAATTTTACGCCGACCTACATACCGATTCTCAGGCACCAACTGGCACATAAATGTGCCAACATTTTCTTCCACTCGTTCTGTTATCACCGCATTAAAGAAAATGGCCGTATTATCTCTCAATCCCATGAATATAAAAAACAGGTGAGGTGTCCGAAACGCCATCTCGCGACACCATTCACAAGCGTTTTACTAGTTGTCAAACTGGACCAAAAAACAAACCCACTGTACATCATGTGGCAACCGTCAGCAGTAAACTACGTAATATGCTCATAAATCTAAACAAGTTATACATAAAATACAGATGCATAACAGTAAAAGATCATCTCGTCGTCCCACGATGCATGAGATGTCAGGATCTAGGGCATATCTCAAAATACTGCCCACTTCAGACGGACACCTGTAACCACTGTGGGAACAAGATGCCAAACACAAAAAGCTAAACTGTCTTAAAAGGGAAATAAAACCAGCTTGCATTCCATGCCAAAAAAGACACCGAAAATGTACCGATAACTGAAAGGACTGTTCGACGTATAAAATGCTACTAGACAGACTTATACACAAAACCGATTATGGACAATAACACACACACAACCAACAATTATCGAGGAATCCAAACAAAGACATACCTACTGGAAACACGCACAGCTGAGATCGACGCTCAATCCCAAACAACAATACCGACCGCAAACACGAGAAACGGAACAACAAAAACTGAGACGCATAGGGAAACCACAATTAAAATTGGACAGTTAAACGCCATGCGTAGCGCCACCGTTACACAGGAAATCAGACACCTGGCCGAAACACAACGACTAGATATAATCTGCATACAAGAACCATACTGCAAAACGGAAAATTACCGGGAATGCCAACGACAGCCAGACAGATATGTAAGGGAGACAGACCAATGGCAGCCACTATAATATTCAACCCTAACATACAAGCAACCACAATACAAAGATACACGAACGAACACAACGTCTGTCTAGAAATATTCGGACAAAACATACACAACTGGATACTGACCAACACATACTTCCAATTTCGGTTGGACTCCGATCCATACATCACCAACATTAAAAACATTGCACGTACATACTCAAACCAGCCTGCACTTTTTATGGCAGATGTAAACGGAAAATCCCCAATGTGGCACTGTAGCAACACTGATGCGCGTGGGGAGAGGGTAGAGGACATGATCAACGCGCTACAGCTTGAAGTGATGAACTGCCCTTCAATCCACCCACCCACAGAAACCATCGGGCAGGAGCAGAGAGTAACATTGACGTCACAATAGCAAACGGACTAGCGCACCCCCACATACAAAACTGGAAGGTACATGACAACTTAACAATAAGCGATCACAACCTCATAACTTTTGACATAAACAAGGATAACATACCATTACATGCGGAAACGGGCAAAAAAGGGCTAAAATACAATATACAAAATGTCAACTGGCAAAGACTACTGGACAACTTCAATCCGCCCCCTGATATCCAACGCAACGACAACGTACACGCCTACGCCCAAGCCCTAACAAGAACAATTAAAGACACTATAAAACAAACATTAAAAACAATAAGACAAACTGCGCCACAAAAACCGCTAAAATGGACCACAGAGGTCCAGATACTGAAAAGCAAAGCTCGCAAGGTAAGGAGACGCTATCAAGCCGCCCTAACACCGGCAGAAATGGCCTTCCAGCTGACCAACTACAGACAACGCAAGGCGACATACGAACAGGAACTATACAACATGAAACGAAAATCCTAGGACACTTTCGTCGAAAGACATTTGCAGACGGATGCTTGGGGGGTACCGTACAAGATAGTATCAGGAAAAATTGCACCACCGACAACGTACTCGACTTTAACCAAACCCGACGGAACAGAAACCAAAGACTGGATTGAAACCGCGACATTACTACTACATACACTCCTCCCTGATGACAACTGGGAAGAGGATAAGAACAAATACGCAAACGACAAAGAGTCACCGAACAAAACGCGAATGGGAATACACCATGGAATAGAACACAGGACGACGTAACACCTTTCACTGAGGACGAGATTAGACACGCTATTGGTTCAAGTAAAACAAAAAAGCTCCTGGGCCAGACGGGATCCAGGCAGAAATCACAAAGGCATTAGACACCAAACTTACACCGAAACTTACTAAACTGTACAACGAATGTCTAAGGCAAACAAAGTTTCCAAACTGCTGGAAGCAAGCAGACGTAATCATACTCTCTAAAAATACCCGAAAAATCCGGGTTCCTATCGCCCCATCTACCCTCTAGACTTGCTCGGGAAAACTTTCGAGCGACTACTGTGTACGAGAATGCAAGAACATCGGAAGACGAAAGGCATGCACCCGGCGCAGTACGGATTTAGACAAGGACGATCAACCGAAGACGCCGTAAACAAAGCCATAAACTCTGCAATCACTTCAAATAAAAATTACGTTGCTCTAATCATGATAGACATAGAAGGAGCCTTCAACAACTTATGGTGGCCAACACTGTTCCATAGGCTAATCGAAATACAATGTCCAAAACAACTACATCATACCTTCAGAAGCTATTGCCAGGATAGATTTATAGCATTGTCTGGTACTAAAAACATCACTAAATCAATTACCAAAGGATGCCCACAGGGGTCAGTCAGCGGTCCCATATTTTGGAACATTGCGACTGAGGAGCTTTTGGAGCAGCTGGAAACCGCAAATGAGGTGAAGTCCGTAGTAGTTTATGCGGACGACATCTTGTTGGTGGTGGAAGGAGGTTCCAGAAATGAACTACAGCACAATGCAAACACCGCATTGAACAAAGCCCTAGAATGGTGCAACGCAAATAAGATGACGATAGTACATGACAAAACAACTTATAGGATAGTTAAAGGTTCTCTAGAAAGAGACCCTTTCATTAAACTAAACAGAGGCAGAATACGAAGAACACGGGAGGCCAAATACCTAGGGCTAACCCTTGATGAAAAACTGAACTACGAAAAACACATTGCCACAGTGACTGCAGGTGCCAGTAAAGCTATGCAATGCATAGCAACTCTTGTACAACGTACGTACAATATTCCCCTAAACTGTGTAAGATTATACTTATTCAGCGTATTTGCAGCAATAATAAGCCATGCAGCGAGCGCCAGGGCAACCAGATTACATCTAGTAAAACCCAAACAAAAAGTCAACAGTATCCAAAAAGGGGTACTAATAAGACTTACTGGAGCATACCGGACCGTATCACACGACGCCCTCTATGTGATACTAGGAGTCCTCCCTCTTGATCTGTATATCAGGAAGAGAGCGGCGACATAATGGTTAAAAAACAACGAACCAGAAAAAGTCCGGGAAATCCTAAAGGTAACATCAGAAATTCGGATAAAAAAGGAAATTCAGGACACAATACTAACCGAGTGGCAAGATAGATGGAACCAGAGCACAAATGGGAGGAGGGTATACGCACTAGTCTCAAACATTCGAGACAGACTAAACTGTCACCACTTGGTCCCCTCACAAGGGCTCATTCATTTTCTCACGGGGCATGGTCCTTATCCAACCTACAGGAACCGCTTCGACTTCCAAGACAACAACAACTGCACATGTGGTGAGGTGGGGACACCGGAACAGCTGGTGTTCCACTGCACCGAACTGCAACAGGACCTAGGAATGGACAGGACAATCCTACGGGACATACCCCTCTCGGACATGCTCTGGAACGAAAACATATTTCCTTACCTAAACAGAATCACTCACCAAACTACTACTATACTACACCAAAGGTACACAAACGGACCCTGACAGGACACACACAAACACCATACAAACCCCACACATCACAAATACCACAAACACAGATCACACGAAACAGAAGTTTGACGTAACGCATCGAACGTGCAATACAAAAGCACAATCCACCCAACACAGATGGGAACCGACAACAAACAAGCGGCATTCTCCCAAGGACATACCAGGAACCACGTGTCTCCTGAAGATCTACCAGAAGGCTTGTGAATCCTGACGACCGGGAGTGATACCAGTGAAAACGAAGTGAAAATAGTGAAAACGGCAAAAGTACGGCAAACGTACCTCAAACACAAGTTTCCCCAGAACACTTATTAGCATTAGAATACTAACACTAGAAGGATAAGGACTCAATACTAACCATCTAAAATAAAAAATACAACTAACTAAAATAAACAAGAGAAAATACTAACCAAATTTGTAATTGCTTTAAGAAATCGAACCTTAGATTCAGTAACGTAATGTTTATATTTCCAATGTTGTAGCGCAACTAAAAATTACTACAGGGTAAATATTCTGACAACATAATTACAACACATCAGCACGACAAAATAAACACAAGCACGCACACGCACAAGCACACACACACACACACACACACAACAGAGACTGTACGTGGCCTCCCTGGTTTCCGGCTGCCGATAGCCAGGACACGTACAGGAACGCGTACTTCTCGGTTTCTGATTTCCGGCTACCGGCGGTTGGAAACCGGGAGGGAAACAGTCCCAAGGACCTCACCACAGACATAAGCACACGCACACACAAACATGAAAACAATAAACACACACACCATTATAGCACACTAACACGACAAAACACACAGATACACACACCAAAACACACACAAACACGCACGTACACGTACCTGCACGCACACGCATACGATACAGATATATACACACGTGCACAACACACCAGTGACTGTACGTGGCCTCCCTGGTTTCCGGCTGCCGACGGCCAGGACACGTACAAGAATGCGAACTTCTCGGTTTCTGATTTCCGGCTGCCGGCGGTCGGAAGCTGGGAAGGACAGCAGTCCCAAGTACAACATCACAGACAGAAACACACATACGCACCCTCACGCGCTCACAGACCCAAACACACACACACACACACACGCACACATACACATACACACCAGGGACTGTACGTGGTCCCCCTGGTTTCCGGCTGCCGACGGCCAGGACACGTACAGGAATGCGAACTTCTCGGTTTCTGATTTCCGGCTGCCGACGGTCGGAAGCTGGGAAGGAAAGCAGTCCCAAGGACATTACCACAGACAGAAACACACACACACACACTCACGCACCCACACGCGCGCAAGGACACACACACACACACGAGTATTTTCAAACGCAAATAATATAAAACTAACTAATATAATTTAAAGTTGCAAATAATTGTGTTAGATTTCTTAGGAGTAACAGGTTTGCTGTAATTTTTAGGTAGCGGACTAATTGTAATGTTAGAATAAATAAAAATAAAAAATAGTTGTCAAAAGTAAAAGACGGCACATAATACTGCATCAGATAAAATGAATGAATTCGATTTTATGATAAATGGTTCCCTTCACTAATCTAATCCTGGACAGCTTTCATATCATCTTCTATTTTTGGGTGCGTTAACTTGTTTCACTATCAAGGAATATCACTCAATGAACCAGGCTAATCACCTATCCACGGTCATCGTGATTTCTTTCCACATGTTCCTCACTTAACAAACGGCCGTCGAATGAATCCGATTGATATTCTAAGGAATAACTGGGAATTTGCAATACAGATGGCGCTATAATTTAAAAGGAAAAGTGTTTATTAAATTTACCAGAATTATGATATAAGTTTATTATAAACCATTCTAGCGGATACTTAAAGCAAAAATTAATATTCAACCAATAACAAAGTATGAATTAAGCGTATAATTGCTGTGTATTTTTAAAATGTTAGAGTTTTTCAGGATTACTTAAATAATCGGATAATTCATAAGATCTATGATTTTTACCATGTAACTAGCAAAATTTGAATTCACCATAAGCTTTTTTTCCCTTTTTGATAGATACATTTACTGTGTTTTGCAACTGTTTGTAATAACACCGGTCAGCTTCACATTTGCTCATTTTGAATCGTTGCAAAGTATTGTGTCCAACTTTTATCATACATTTAATGGCGTAGGTTAACAATCATGGTACATAGTGTTTGGTTATTCCGTGTGTAACGTGTGGCGCATAAACATCAGGCAGAAATAAAATATAATTACCTACAAAACTCACTTTCTCATCAACATTATGGAGATCAAGTTGTTAGGTCTTCCGTGCGGACAAGAAAAAACGTAGTTTACGCAATGAAAATAGCCCGCACCGAGTACCTCAACAAAGAAAGAATGCCGTGCTAACTAGAAAGTCGTAGAGTTGGGTGGGTCATGAAATAGAAGAAGAAAACCTGAGGAAGGTTTATTTACAAAGCCTTTAAAAAACATCATTCAGAAAGGAAAACCAAATATTAATTTAGTTTTTTAACGCCATTTTGATTCAAGGAAGTTGATTTTTACAAAACAAGTACTGTTAAGATTTTGAGTGACTGTTATTGCACTACCTGCTACTTCATAAAAGCTTAGTGGTTTCTGGAAAAATTAACATGTTATCAAAAATTAATACTAATGGTGGTGTTCTGAATTATGGCCGCTGGAACACTTGTCAAGGATCTATTCTACGTAATACAACTTTATGATGCTGAATTTTAAATATTATCTGAAGTTTTAGTAACTGCTTCAGGTAGAACGTTATAGATTGCACTTCAAGTGAGTTATTCTATACAAGACTCAGTGAACTTTGTCTTGTAGTCGATAACTTTCATGACTTGTTACTATTATATTCTAATCGCATGTAAATTAAGTGTACCTTTGACCAATTCGTCCTGTATTTTCAGTAATGGATGCTAAAATAAAGAAAAAGTACTGCAACGTATCTCGTCAAGTAATTCAACTTTATTTGACTCTTCGCAAGCAATGCCAGTTAAAAGAAAGTACTATGACGAAGACTTGTAGTACGTCCAATTCTTTCAGATCAAATGAATTCTCAATGCCAAGTTGATTTGATAGATATGCAGTCAGAATCAGATGACGAATATAAGTTTATATTAAATTATCAGAATCATTTGACAAAGTTCATAGCCCTTCACCCGCTGAAGACCAAAACAGCCGAAGAAGTGGCTTATCAAATCCTAGATGTCATTTGCATATTTGGTTCTTCGTTTATATTTCAAAGCGACGATGGACGGGAAAAGGCAAACAAAATTATCACGAATTTGGTAGCAATGTGACTTGGATTAAAGTCGTACATGGCAACTCTTGGCATTCTCAAAGTCAGATCCCGGTCGAAAGATTTTATCAAGATGTTCGAGATATGATAAGAGCATAGATGTCGGACAACGACTGTAAGAAATGAACAGTAGGTCTGCGCTTTACTCAAAGTAAAAAAAAATCGTTCGCATCATACAGGAATGAAATGCAGGCCATATGAAGCTATGTTCGTAATTACGCAAAGGATAGGCCTAGCAGATTCTGCTCTTCCAGAAAACTTTTATTCATCAATAGATACCGAAGAAAAACTAAAACAACGTTTTGCTTCGGCTAAAGTGAACGATAATGCAACTTCTTCAGCATTTGATACAGAGCTGAACGATTTTGAAACAGGCAATGAAGAGGATGTCAATATCTAGAATGATATTACAGACGAAGAACCAGAAAATGCCGAACCAAAAGTTAACTGTGCAATTTGTGCTAAACAGTCTTCAACAGCGCATAAGTATATCCAATGTTATCGATATGTTCACTTAATATGTGGAAAATACACTGAAGACTCTGAGAGCTTTGGCCAAAAACTTATATGCGATTTGTGTTTTAGGAAACATAAAATACGTTCTGAGCGTAGAGTTGCAAAATCCGCCCAGGAAAAGCAGACTGAACAAATGATTTCGTTTTTGAACTCAAGACTCGCTTCCCTTGAAATATGGAAAAATGTCGTTGTTAGAGTACCTGATGTGGATCGCGAACGTCTGGCACCTAGAAGCATATTAGCTGTTATTTTGAGCATCAATGCTTCTGGACTGTACAAACTGGGAACCAAAACCGGTACTTTAAAGAAACTTTATACTCGTAATGAATTCACAATTGTGGACTTACTTAAAAATTGTATTGCTCTTACTGATGTTCCTTCGACTTTTATGTCTCTTGGTTCTGATTCGTCTTTAAACTTGGGAAGTAAAGAAGACTTTATAAGTTGCTGCTGCAGACGGTACTGTATTAATATAAAATGCAAATGTCGGTCAAAGTACATTGCATGTAACTCTAAGTGTCATTCTAACAGTGTTTGCAAAAACATTATAATTAGTTATTTTAATTTTGGTGACGGTATACCTTTTCAGGGATTCATTACCTTTATTTGTAGAAAAGTGCTTTCAGCAACTGCAGCGAATGTGTATTTTATATTTTTAGTAAATAATGTGATGCTTTGTATTAACAACAAATTTGCGTTCAGAATAGATGACGGTCTAAATTTAAACCTTAGTTCTTGCGAACTATTATTTTCCCGACTTTCCACATTCCTATTTCTGACAGAGTAGATTGACATGTTGCTGAAATGAATCTCACAGCACGTTGTGGCAAATATTAGAAATCCAGAACGCGTTTTGGACGCTTGGAAAGGAGCCATAACGATAATTTCGTGTTATGGTTATTTTTAAAGTTGCAGAACGTGTTGTTGGTGTTTTTAAACATCCACGACCCGAAATTTCGGTATTTGGTCGTTTCAGCTTTTTTTGCTCATTGAATGAATTTCTTGTTTGCTCCTAATATTTACATAATTTTATTCATTAATTGCCAGTTGCAATTAAATAGATTTTTTCAAGTTCTCGGCTACATTTTTTTTGCATGACCAACTTAACGTACTGTTGCGAGCTACTTTTAGGGAACCCGTCAAACACACAAGCGCCGAAAGCACTGTATATTATCCATGGACCGAGAACCTTCTAGCAATTACCGGAGGATGAGTCATCCTTTTTAATTCACGGTATAAATAAGACCGATGATGAAGTACAGAGTTTAGTCTACATCAGAATGTCGAATATAAATTATATCGTGTAAAGTTAAATAGTTGAGCTTTTGGAAGTCCAAGAGTAAACATAAATGTTAGTGAACGTGTCTAATGTACATGCAGCTTGTAGAATACATAAATAGACAAAATTGTAATAAATAAATAGTTGTGTTAGTGTTGATAATGGACCTATGGTTAAGAATTTAGTTTAAGAAGATATTAGTGCTTGTAAATTCATTAGTGTGATAGTGCTTCATTGTTAAGTGGACTAAAAACATCTATAAATAAGGCATATACTGTTAATTAGACTTGTGAACAGTGAGTAATAAAGACTCTGGTTATTACTTGTTTTAAATTAGTGGAACGCGGTAGTAGTAGTCCGCTACAGTACTAATTGTTAATAAATTCAGAATTTTATACGCATGACAACTGTATATTAACAAACAAATAAAAAATTATGTTTTAAACGTATTATTGAAGTTTGAAACCCAATGAATGATACATCATTGAAATAATATATTTTTACTCTATTCAATAGCATACAAAGCTAACAATCGCGTCTATAAGAAAATCAAAAGTGAACATGGGAAACTTCTGCCAACTAAATTAGAAAACGCGTGATCAATAATGCAGCCTTAGTCAGTTTCATAATTTTTTGAAATAATTAGAAAAAGAAAAGAAAGGAAAAGAAAAGAAACGGAAAGAAAAAAATGGGAAATTCTGTATTTCTGCGATTACTCAAAAATGGGTTGAGATATCTTAGGTTTTCTTATAGACTTTTGAGAGGTGTTAAAAAGCGCAACTTTTCTCTAATGTAACCCACCTTACATCTCTTAACGTTTTGGATATCCCAATAGAATGCACAGTAAGAATGAGCACCCTGTATACATGGAAACTGCCAGTCGTCATAATTTCAACTATGTACCAGGTTGTCTTTTATATTCCAGGATTGCGTTAAAATCTGGAAACTGACGTCTCTATTGTAAAGATTAACATTTTTGTTAGCATACGTCTTCAGAATGTATTAACGTACTAGAATTATTTGTGCTGTTTACAGTTGAAGTGATCTTGATTGCTTGGTGAGTATGGTACGTCAATGTGACTATTTTAACGCTGTTCGTCTGCAAAGTGACTTTTATAGTTGTCACTTCCTTTAGACTCACGATCTTCACGATATTCGCGGCTTAGTCTGGAAATTACCCCAAAAGTTAGCCATAAGAATGGGCATGGATACAAAGTAAACTCAAGTTGTAACCTTTATAATTATTTACTTTTCTAAAAAAATTAATGACGTTAAAATTTTCTTGCTAAAATATACACGAACTGCACTCTTATCTCAAGGCCTGCAGTGGGTTCTTTGAATTGTTATTCCTACTAGTAAAACCATACACTTTATTCAATCCAAGTTCAATAAACAGTAACACTTTGCCACTATTTTAGTGAGTAAAAAAATTTATTATAAATAATTCTTTAACACAATGATATGTACAACCAAATTTTTTTATATATTTTTTTACAATATTTACAGTATGGAAATGTTGCCACTTGAAAAATAAAAAAATTGCTGCAATACAAACGGCATAAAAAATTTGTTAATTATTTTAATATTGAATGAAGTCGTCAAGTATTTAAATCGAGCTCGTTCTAATTATTTCAGACTTGTACAAAATTGAAGTCCCTAGATTAGTAACTATTTCAAGCAAAAAAAATTAGGGTAATGAAATTTCATGTGCTGCTTTAAAAAATGTTATAGTACGGTTTTAACTGTTCAGCGAATTAAAATTTAACTATTATAAAAGGAATCATATTGGAAATACCTGTTTGCGTGTTTGGAATGTAGATAGTTGTTGTCACCTGATTTAAGACGTTGATATCGATGTTACCTAGCGGGCCTCAACCAGAACTTTCTATTATTGATCGACCAAGGACAACACCTGGGAAGATAACAGCTTCAAAAACATAATTGGACACCGTGCTCGACTAACGGCTTTCCATAATTTACGATTACATCAAGACGCCTTTTTTGTGGATTCCGTGCGAAATAACTTATTAAACTGTAGATTGGTTATACTGACAATTGTTAAAAATACTCTTCAGAAATGATGGTTGCATTTCAGGGTGCGTTCAGAATGGCAACGAATAATGTTTGCGTTGTTCCAAACTTAGGGATTAGAATTCAACATGTGCGATTTCTATTAAAAACATATGTATTTCGGATTCCAGAGTGAATAAGCCAGGATCAAAATTATTTCCATGTGCTTCTAGAAAAAATTTAGTATTGCGTGCTTCTCGCAATAATTTAGTGTCACGTGAATCCGTAACTAAAGGCTGAAGTGAAAAACCCTTATTAGATTTAATAACTTCGAGTTAATAAAAGCGAAGTACACTTACCTACTTTTGGCTTTGCACATTATAACAGAGTGATAGACTAAGTTTTGAGCACTTAGATACCTGATGCTTTTCAGGCGAAGCTCAAGTTCACAATTCCAAGACCCATTTTTGTGCAGTGCTTAAATCAAAAAGGAAGACAAAATTCGCGTATCTAACGAAGTAGATAATATCCCTCCTAAGCACAAATGGTTTCTAAAATGTTGTTTTCGACTAAAAAAATTCCTAAGAGGTCTGTATGTATGGTTGCCTATCTATCAGAATAAGCAGAATACATTACCTAACTAACAGTATTGGTAACAGAAAAATTTAAACTGTTACAAAGTATAAACGGGAATGAAAAGGGGAAAGGGAATTGAGCGACACCGCATCTTGCTACCACCTTGGGAGGGGTGTTAGTATATTTTCAAAATTAAGACTGTTATGACCTCAGAACAAGTAATATAAAACACTTTAAATATCTTCAGTACTCAAATCAACAGTATAATTACAATTTCTAATATTACCACCTCTTGTTTACTCAAGTTGAAGTAGAATAAATACCTCTACTCACCACCACGATGAATAATCTTGTTCACTACCTACTGCTTTACTATATTGTTAAATTATCGGCTAACTCTATTCTGAGCCTAAGTTCCATATACCTCACGGATCCATCGGCCCTATAAAAGTACACAAAAAATATAAAGTAAATAAAGATTTGGATTGGCCTGTGGTATCTTTTACTCTTTTCCAATAATCACTATAAACATTTGACTTAGAAATTTCATAAATAAAATATCAAAGGCCAAGTGCATGCATTTGGGGAACATTAATCTAATATATATTTTACGATACCAAACATGATTTAATTCAGTGGAACACCTTGATGTAAGTATATAATCCCCGGCTCAGGATCAACTTAGCAGATAAGCTACGAAATTCTACGAATCTCAAGACTGGTGTCGTGTACTTCTTCTGCTTCTGGTTATAGGAATGAGGATAATTGGGATCTCCACATATGTAGCACTTTCTCAAGAAGATAACTTCACAACCAGCTTCTAAACATAATTCCCAAAATCGAACTGAAATATCGAACCAACGATGACCCAATAAATTCTTAATACCAAACTCCAACTTTAAACAATAAATTTCAACACACCGAGTAAGGCAATTAATAACTTCAATACTTTTCGAGTAACGGAAAGTAAATGTAGTTAATTCATCAATCAGAATTTCGATTAAAACATTAACAAGAACAAAACGTTAAAATTGCAAAGTACCTGAAATAGATAAAGGGTACAAGCATGCTCCTCTCGCACGAAATTGGTTATTTTACAAATCGGGAACAATCCCATTAAATATAATAATAAATAATTTTTACTGTACACTAAGAATTCTATCAGTATAATCCCGTAATAAATAATACGGATGACTTAATTTTCAAATAATAAATTTGAATAATAATTAGGAAGAACTCCAAACCATTCGTGCTGCTCTGTTAAGGTGTAAAATCAAAAAGAGCATTCACTTGTCGAAAATAACTGATAACACGATTCGAATTGAAAACCACACCTGTCACATAGGCGTCGTTAATTTTGAGAAGGATTCAAATTACTATAACTATTGTTTTATACTGAATAAAAATATGGAACAAACTTGTACCCTATCGAAAAAACTATTACTAAACTCGATACCCCTTAAAGAAGACTGAATATCATTTCTTACAGATAAACGGAAATAAAATTTAATGAGATTATTTCACAGACGCCACTGTTGATTGTTAAAAGTTAATCTATTTACATTATTACCTATTCTATCCATTGCGCAATAACTTCAACTACAAATATAAAACACAATGGCATTGATGTATCTAAACAGACGTAACCCTACAAAATTGTAAACATGAATCGTAACTGAAATTTAATTTAAACTATTCGTATAGTCTACAAAAACTACTTTGGAAATTCATTGCAAAATTATATACCTTTTTTAAATAAACAAATAATTACCATCACCCCCTTGTACAATTATTAAACATGAAATATATTTACAAAACCATGTACAGAACGATTGCTAAATCGGGCTGTAACAATCTATATGGACAATAAAAGAAACAAAAGTATCCTATGAGAAGATGCAGAAACTCACAGGATATAATAGTTATCAAAAACTTACAAGTTACATAGAACAACATCTCTGGAAACCTCTTGAACGTATCTACTTCAGTTCCTATTACGATGACCCTGAAAGGAAATGTCACACAGTAAATGTTAAATAAAAGACATAATTTGTGCCTTACAATAAAGGATACTACAGTACTTATAAGCTAATCGTCATGAAATCACCACATTAAAAATGTCTTATCTAAGAAAATGGACATCAGAGAAAACTCACGTACGTCTTTTCTATTACCTTATACTATTTCAGTATTCCTCTAAATTCAATATTCGAAATCTATTTCCTCAGCTGTAGTGTCATTAAATTTAACTATTCATAAAATAAAAAGATTTTGAACCATAAATGTAATTTAAAGGTAATTCCTTTTTTTGAATATCATCACAGATATAACGTACAAATGTAAAATTGATTTCTAAAAAATCCATAAATTTCTCTTTACATAGTGAGATCTTAGCATTTGGTATTATTTTAAAACAAAATTCTTATTACCCAATTGACACATCTGTTAGATTGGTTTACATATGTTTCAACTGAACTTAGCTTGTTGTATTTATTACAAAAAATCTAAATAGCACGTAAATAATATAAATCAATAAAGTTTTAAATTTGTCATGGCACAGAAATGACATAGCTACTCTACTAAATATCGAGCATACTATAATTAAACATTTCTAAATGGAAAGTGAACTATGCAACCTTTTGTTTTTGGACACATGCATACCTCACGTGTTTTACAGAACAGCCTTAGATTTCTTTTGAAAGACCCAAGTGTTTTTTTTTGTTTTATCGTTTTAACACTAATTAGGAAAATAACTCTGATATAAAATTGTTAGAATACTATTACTTCTACGACCTTTTATGTTAAAACCTAAATGCAGAATTTATCTTTTCGTAAAATCTAACATCGTTAATTTGATTCCCTCTTAAAATTTAACATCATTAACAATTCTAAGGATATTTTAAAAAATTTAGAAGGCTTGGAAACAAAGTTCGTGCCGTAATTAATACAAAATAATCAAACACTCACCAGAAATTAATTTCTATATCAGCGGGAATTTTAAATACCTGGTTTTTGCATGTATAACGAAACTGTTGCTCTAGAAAAGTTTCTGATCCACTAACTTAAAGCTGTATCTGGTTAACAGAAACTTCGTACAATTGGAGTCCCAAAGTAAATGACCAACATTTTCTTATCACGCTGTTCCACCAAAAACAAAGCTCTATATACGATTTTAAATCCATTCCATAACGATAGAGTTTTCTAGTTATAATCTCACCAAAGTGCTAAGAAAATTACAGATCCTTTTAGTATAAGGATTACCTATTAATGATAATCTTACCATTAACGGACGTCAAGGACCGGCGGTCACGTTGTCACGTTGTCACGTTGTCGCCTGGCCGGAACCCGGGGAAACTACATCTCGGGCCCCCTTCCAAAATGGCCACGAACTTTCTCTTTACCTAAATCGCAATTGTGAGGAACCAGCTGGTGCGTAAAAGCGCCAGCATCTTCATTTCACTGCTCTTCAACCGCTTTCGTCGTGCAAGATGGCTGAGCCCGCCTTTTGATATGATCTGCGTCACGAACAGATCATCTACTTCAAGCGTCACCTCGTGACACTCCGCGCAAGCGCTGTTAGTTTAGTAATTTTTGAAAGTGGATGTAGACCGCCTACTGATCAGGCAACACTAGTAGCGCATATGTAAGACGACTTGCTCTTGGGGCAAATTTAGAGAAATTGTTACGATTAAATGTTTTATTATGATAAATCCAAATCTAATTAAATGATGCTAACGTATACCTCTATAAGGATACGGTTTTTTTCTGATATTATTATGCAGAATAAGAAGGGCCAGATTCCACAGGGCTGTAACAAGTAGAAGTGGCTACTAGAGTTAGTACCACAGAATGAGTATTTGTTACACAGTAACTTTAAAATAGAACTAAATCGTGAACAATTTCAATAGATCATTTTTTACAATCTTAGACGTGCATCGATGAACTAAACAATTTTTGGCGAAGAAGTACCATTATGAATGACTTCCCGATTTTAATCGTGGTTATTATTCGCATAAAGAGGAATTTTATGAATGTCGTCCAAAATCGGTTGTTGTTCCGGAAAACATGATGCGGTGCGTGCGAGGTTGCTATGTGACATATCATGATATCGAGGCATTCTTGGGCATTAGTGAGACCAGAATACATTCGATATTGCATAAATATTTGACTGTCAAAAAGGTTAGTTCGCTGTGAATCCCACAATTTGACAATCGCTCACAGATAAGCACGTGTCGATTAGTTGGAGGAAATGATCAAAAATACGATTGCAATACCCCCAAACACGTCTACAAGTGATGAATAGTACCCAGCAGTCGACCGTATGAGTGTTTGAGAATGAGCCAAATTCAACATAAGCTGCACCTGCACGAAGCACTTCATAGCTTGCTTGGATATGTTGCAACCAACTCTTCCATTAGAAAAACGTAGAACGGTCAATTCTGAACGTTACACAACCATCTTTCGAAAAAATGCGGTTTCTAACAAACCTGATCAAAAAAGTGATCTTTCAGCACTCAAAACGTAGATTTTATGGGTTATCCTAAGTATAGTTCTGATTTGAAACCCAATACATTTTTTTTACTTCCACATATCAAGAATAAATTGCGAGGGCAACGTTTTTTGACACTTCAAGAAGCGATTAATACGTTTAAAATACACGAGGTTCCTCAATCGGAGTGACAAAAGTGTATTGATTGATATGCATGCAAAAATGTATTTGATCTGCATGAAGAATATTTTGAAAAACAATAAAGCTACATTTGTTGAAAAATAATTGTCTTTTGTTTTCAAATCCCGAAATATAAAAGGCAACTGTCGTAGAAGCGGCAACTTTAGTGAAAATATATAGTATCATTACTCAAACGTTACTTAAGCAAATTAAAAATTAATTCTGTTTGATGGAAAGGTTTCTCCTCAAAGTTCTGATATATTTAACCAACAAAATTATACACAATCTGAAACAGTTCGCCGTATTTTAAGCTCAATATTTAATGCGAGGGTTCCAACAAAGCTCAAAAACATATTTGAATACACCTTTCTGCGATTGATTGAAGTTGTAATAATTCTTAACAAATTCTGAGGGTTTAGGGAATACAGCGAATAATAATATCCAAATATATAAGATTAAATTTGAATTGCGTTCCACAAACGATTTCTGTGTATTACAAGCGAGTAGGGGAAATGTTATCGGTTTAACTCACGTACTTGTATTTATAACCGCATTAATGTAGATTATTCGCATACCTAGAGATCAAAGCAATGTAGCTGATGAGGTTACTCAGTTCCAAATCTAGTTAATAATAGCAATTACGTTCAATAAAACTAGCTTTAGATAAATTTTGGTAGAAAGTATTCAGCCCTAAAAACAAAATCGGAAAGTATAGAAGTTACAATTATTTAATCAGTGTGCTCCGCATTGGCACAAATGCATACTTTTCCCACGACTGTCTAGTAATGCATTTAAGAATGAGTTAACAATAGTACCCGTTATTCTGTAGCTGTATATGAATCCATAACCCAAAACCTTTAACAAATCAGGAACATCAAGGTCGTGGATTATGATCATAATCCCACAACTGTAACCAATCAGTAAAAACCTCTATTTTTCATAATCTACCAGGAATAATTTTCCTATCATGCTAAGTAAGCTGGTACACTTTGACAATTACATTTTTGCTTGTCAGTGTTTGTGATATTAGTTTAAACATTTAGAAAATACCTAATAATTAAATTTTTATAGTCGTATTCCACTCGCGAGTTATGGCCATTATTCATTACCTCCTAGGGCGGGCGGCGCAAATCTTCCGAATGAGTCATAACTATCATAACTCGTTGAATAATATACTACTACCAACCTATCGGTGGGAGCGTAGCCAGCTCAAAACTAACACGCGACAAGAGGAGAACGGGCATTCTCATACTCATGCGGGATAATATAGGATTTTCCTATGGGGAAACTACTAGACATTGACCACTAAGGGAATTGAGTCATGAATGGTTTAGAAACGTATGGTCCTAAAACAGAGGTATTCGGCAGGCAGAAGACGAAACATTTCTTTCATAATATTTAAAAATTTAAAAATGTTAAATTATTTGCGGAGAATTATATTCTGTATATACTCACTGTGTTGCATAAGTTAGTAGCTTATAAAAATTACAACGATTTTCTGTTCACGTCTTGTATGAAATTTGCAACGAATTTCTTTTTATTGTTCTTTATTGGTCGCACAGTGTCATTACTAGCAAATACAGAGAAAATTTATAAACACAGTATTCTTCCAAACACGACGATTTCCTATAATTGTCAGGCTGTGGAAATTGTTCTATACAAGCATAATATATATATATATATATATATATATATATATATATATATATATTTTATGTAAAGGGGGTACAAGGCTTCTAAGAGTAGATTTGTGTTAAAAAGGGTATATGCCAAACGACATAATTCATATATAAGATCCAGTAATTCAAAAACTATATTTTGCCGTACTTTACATATGCTAAAGTATTTACCATTTTAGTTTGAAACGTATGTGCCAAAAGGTAAACAAGATGACTTAATGACGTTGATACAATGCACGGTACTCAAGGTTTTATACTAAGTTGAAAAATTTATAAGCCATTGAAAGTACATTTGCCGTCGGAAAACCGGACGCGTCTACGGATATTTACAATCAACCAAGCGTCCAGGTCTTGTGTGAATTATTTTGGCTTTTCATTTAAGTAGAATCAACTTTTGGACGAATTGTAAATTCAAAATTATAAGTGAATAGAAATCAAAGATATAATTGGAGAATTGTGAAGTGTTTAGGACCAATGGTAGAAATTAGAATTGTATATAAAGACTATAGTTAAGGTATTTGTGACACTAGAGAAAAGAAAAGTTGTTATTGGATAGTTTTATGCTTTTAAAATGTGATTAAGTAAGCTAGTTTTTGTTGTGCTTATTGCCTAGCGAAGTAAATAAGGGGATTCTATTTCGATTTCTTTTAGTAAAAAGACGTGTTTTGCAAACTTGCGTTAAAGTTGTATAAATATTTGAATAAAATAAATGTTTTTGAGTTTAAAGAGTATGATTTAGTAAAGTGAAGGTATAAGAAGCATCGGTGTTATAAAAGCGACGATAATTGAAGAATATTTAGAGTGTTTATAGTGCGACGGGAAAGCAACGGATATTTAGTTAGATTTGAACGAGATTGGTATTGGAATTGGAACGATTTTGGTTAAAAGGCAGTAGGAGATTCGAGTGGATATACAAAGCAACGGCGAAGCAACGACGATATTAATAATTTTGGAGTGATTTGGATAAAGATTAACGGCAGTAGGACATAGAGTGGACATTGGAGTATAGCAGGGCATAGATTGAATTGGAACAGGACGGCAGGATAGGTTTGGGATTGACTACGGAAAGACGAAAGGATTAATTGGAGCACGCAGAGAGAATACAGGAGAGCAGCAAAGTACAGGGGAAGAATCAACGCAGAAATCAAGGGAACACGGAAGGATTAACGCAGGGGAAGTAAATACAACGGTATATTCAAAATTCTAAAATTAGGGTAAATTATTTCAGATTTGGGGTCAGCAAAATTATCTTAAGACACCTGGAAGCGATACGCAGGATCATCAGTGATTGTGAATCCTTGTAAAGGCGCGTACGGCGAATAAGAACTTGAGCCAGCAACATTTAAAGAAGGCATCAGCGCTGTATAATTCAGGTGAGTACCGTGTATTATCTTAAAACGTCAAACACAAGTCAGAAATTGTATACATAAATTAATTTGGCACCAAGCAACATTGATCAGTAAAATTTGGCATATACAGTAAATAATTCCATATAAAAAGTGGTAAAACAAACGAGTGTGCAGTTTGGTTGGGCAGTGCACATCTACTCACGATTGAACCCACGGTGAGTAGGTGAACGCCCTGAGATAAAGGTTTCATATAGTCGAGGCATAAAATATAGTAAACAGTTAAATAGATAACCAACCAAACTTTGCTAAAACACATCATATAGGAATCATTCATTGAATACTAAAGTTAGGGGCGACGACAAAAGTCGTGTATCAGAATTTATAAATAAAAATTAAAATTAAATTGAATTATAATATATATATATATATATATATATATATATTCTTATGCTCCACCCCCTTTTTTTATATTATTAATTTTATATATGATATGAAAATATTTACTTTTTATTTCGTGCTTTATCTACGTTTGGTCGGTTTAGAAACAAAACTGTATTAATATGCCTCGACTATTTGAAACTCGCCTTCCCAGGGTATCCACACCTACTTACCGTGGGTTCAGTGATAAGTAGATGTGCAATGCACCAACCAAACAGCACTACCTTTATTTTTGTACCTCGATCTTGTCCGTGTCCTTTATCGTAGCGCTGGTCGTTATATGTTGGACGTTTATGTCCCTGTCAGTCCGGCTGTATCCGTCTCGCGTTCTGCCTCCCGTAGTACGGCCGTCATCCGCGTTGTCGCCGTGCTGGTACCTATTTTGTTCTTTGTACTCGTTTCCCCGGTATTCTCTATTGAAATGCTGTCGTCTGTTTCCGTCGTGTCCCCAATGATTTCGATGTCCGTTGTTGAAACCTTCCTGTCTGTAGTTAGGGGCGGCTCCGTGGCGTAGTGGTATGTGTGTGACTACTAGGCCCAAGGTCCCGGGTTCGAATCCCGACACGGTCCGCTAGAAAAATGTTAGGCGAGCATTTTTCACAAAAAATACACCCTCGTTCGGATGAGAGGTAAAATGGAGGTCCCGTGTGTGAGTGTTGTCACGCACGTTAAAGATCCCTACCTTGCTTGGAACAGCAAGGGTTCGGCAAAATTCAAAATTCTCCAGGTAAAAAAAACTCGCTTCCTGGCCAATGTAGCACCTTCGGGTGGAGCATTGGAAAATCACATGTAATGTCTGTAGTTAGGTGGGAAGGAAGAGTAGATTTGTGAAGATTGTAATCATAATATAAATCAGTTAGGGAATGATAGGGAAAGCTAGGGATGGATTTAAATTAGTTAGCTAGATTTGGATAGTTTTAAGACGACCCTTCAGGTCGCACTGGTAAGCAGAGCCGGCGTCTGCTATCCGGTATTACGGATCCCTCCCTCTCTCATTTTTTGTGTCTTGTTGATCGGGCACACTTCAAAGTCAGCGCTAGGGATACCATTATTTAAACCCTGTTTTTAGTTTTTGTTTCAGTTTGTCAGATTTTTAGGTTTGTTAGATTTTTATTTAGTTTTTTTGTTTAGGGTGGATTAACTATGAAGTTAGAATAAATTAGAAGCACGATTATTTTCGCGTTTAAACCCAATGTAGTACCTCCGGGTGGAGCATTGCGGACGTGGCCGCAAGTATAACGGCCCTTATTCAAATTATAATGTCTGTAGTTAGGTCTGTGCTCGTTGTGGTATACATGTCGTCGGTTTTCGTCCTTATAACCCCGATTCTGCTCCCAGTAAGCTCCACGCGTCTTTGCCTCCAGTGCCGTCGCCAAGTCAAAATTTTATATATGATATGAAAATATTTACTTTTTATTTCGTGCTTTATCTACGTTTGGTCGGTTTAGAAACAAAACTGTATTAATATGCCTCGACTATTTGAAACTCGCCTTCCCAGGGTATCCACACCTACTTACCGTGGGTTCAGTGATAAGTAGATGTGCAATGCACCAACCAAACAGCACTACCTTTATTTTTGTACCTGTAAACTTTTACTTGTATGCCAAAATTTTAATAACAGATCCACGTAGCCTTGTGCCAAATCTATTAATATTACCAATTTAGACTTTGACGTTCAAAACACACAGTACTCACCTGTTTTACACGTTGCTGTCGGCCTCTATGAAAACTGGCTTAAAATCTCACTTGCCGTATGCGTCTTTACAATGCGTGGCACTATCACTACGAATATTCTGCTGTCCAGACTCCAGGTTTCTTTAAATTAATTTTGATATCCCCCAAATCTAAAATAAATATGACCATATTTAGAATTTTGACTAATTTCAATTTTACTTCCCCTGCGCTAATTTTCCTGATGTTGAATCTTCTTTACTTGTACTGCTCCTGCTACTCCAATGCTTTCCTTTTTCAAATCTGCTCGTTCTAATTCAATACTTCCTTCTAATTACCATTCAATACCATTCTATCCATAATACCATATCCAAATCAATTTCAGTAGTTCCGCCTTCAATCTCATAAATCCTATCCAATACCTTTCTGCCTTTAATCAACTCGTTCCAATATCCAACTATTTATTCCGCCTGTTTCAATCTCGCTCTATTACACTCTTATCACTTTCTATTCGTCGTTACTATTATTTATTTATTCCTCTCGCTTGTCTGTACTCTTCTTTATATCAATCAAACTCTTAAACTTTTCAAATTTATTTATTAACTCTTTATAATATTCAAAATTTAGCGCAGTTTACAAAACACGTCTTACTACCAAAATATTTATAAATCGTCTCTTATTTATCTTTTCCTAGGTGATAATAATAATTAAAATATGCCTACTCTTTAATACATTTTATACATTTTCCATCCAATAAAATCGTCCCAACAAGTCTGTGTCACTAATACCTTATAATCTATCTTTTACACTTTGCTATTTTATTTCTAAATGTTCAATCATTGGTTCCTAATACTGCATCACCCTTCAATCATATTTGACAATGTTTTTCACTTATAATTTTGATATTACAAGTTTGTCCAAAGGTTGATTCTACTAAAATAAGTGCCGAAATGTTTCACATATAATCCTGGATCTGTGTGGTGAATAGTGGAACTTCTACAGACGCATCTGGTTTTTCGATTAGCAAATGTACATTCTATGGCTCATTAACATACAACTTAGTGTAAATCCTTGAATACTGTGCTTTCTCACGTCATCAAGTCATTGTTTTACGTCTTGGCACTTATACTTTGACTAATATATTTCAAATACTTTAACATTTGTAAAGTACGGCAAACATAAAATTTTCAGTTACGGGATCTGATATTTAGCTTTCTTTGGCATACACTACCTTCATACAAATAACCTTTATACCCTTTTTCTTACTGACACTTTAATATATATATATATATATATATATATATATATATATATATTACTGCGATCTGCTGCCTTCATGAAGATATCCGCTTAAAAGTCCCACGACTTGGGCGCCATTAATTCTACGATTTTTCGGCTACTACTACTACTACTACTATAACCTCACGTTCTGGGCAACATTAATTGCTACGATTAATTCGGACTGCAAGCTCCACTGTTGTGGTGATGTGATGTACCTATCTTAAATACTACCTCTGCTTAACTAAGTTTTACACGGATGCTCAGCAACCTCCTGAAATACAAAACTAACTACTCGACAATAAAATGCTGCGGCGAAGAATAACCTACATTTTTTAATATACCAGAAAAAATGTACACGCAAAAATTAAAATTAAACTTCTCTTTCACATATTAATTATAAGGTATATACATCCCATTTAAAAATACTCCCTTAACAGTACATTTTGATATCGATAATTACCTCAGATAACTTTTTCCTTCTAACTAAATCAGAGAAAGTAATAGAGTTTTACCACATTTTTTTACTTTAACCCTGGTTCAATATGAGCCCATAGTAAAATCTTAACCTTTCGTGCTAATTTTTGCACATAATAATCAAAAAGACCCCTTTACTTTGTACATAAATCAAATATTACAAATGTTCTAAATCACCCCTTAACATAAATTCTCACATAAAATACAGTAAAAATAACTCAACTTGAAAATTTTAATCCGTACCTCTTCCCTTGTTTGTCCTTTTAGTTCATAAAATTATACCCCCAATGCACCAAGTCATTAAGTACCTATTTACACACATACAACGAAAAACATCAGTTACCTAAATTCCTGGTTCACCCACGGGCCAGCTACTATTATATCGGAAACTGCTGCATTCAGGAATACTCCAATCTGGATTGCTATAACCGCAACTGTAAGCTGCAACCATATCGCCAAGAAGTCATCTCGGCTACCAATTTGAGAGGGCATCTAAACTCCAAACCTTTTTTACTAATACCATAAATTGTTGGTAATCAACCAAAACCACCCAAATACCGACATCTACTCCATTTCAAATTGCATACTTGGCACACTCCGTGCAAATTAAAATCCAACAGTTTTTACTTACATCAATTGGCGTACATTAATTGAACTTTTATTTTTATGCAAACGTAAAAACATTTTAGCCTTGGAGCCATCAGCTTATCGAAAATCAAGAGCGACGTACTCTTGTCAAAACAAAAGAGCTGTGAGCTGGTTGAAAACTAAGAGAGATTCTCCTATCCATGTCGGCGGTTTATATTTAGTTACTCCACCCCTCCAAGTCTGCCACAATTCCTCAACTTTTTTTCAATACAAACATTCGTACACCATTCTTAAAATCATTCCACTTCCAACGGCCACAGTTTTCTAAAATTTCCCCATACAAACAAACTCACGTACACCAATTCTATGTATTTCATCCTCTAACTGACACGATTTTCTTTGAAAACACAAGTTTCAAGCTCACAACAACACTCCCGTACTAAATGATTCGTCGTATTCAAACATCTCACTCCAATAACGTTGTGTATATTCACTTCAGCTGATAAAGTTACCGTTTAAACTACGCCTATCTTGACATTTGTTATTTTCATCCCACTTCTGCATACGCGCTAAAAATCACCATACTCTTACTTTGTTTTCAATTTCCGTTGTACAACGAACAACTGCTACCCCCTCTAATAACCTAGTGTATTCACCCAAGTCAACGGACGCTAGTGTTGAAACTACTATCTAAACACGTTATATTTTCGTCCCACATATACTCATACTATCGAATAACCTGTCTCTGTTACCTTGTTTGCAAGCTTCGTGTGTAACGGACAACAATAACCCACTCCTACTCAAGTTTCATATCGTTTGTAAAAAGCTATACATTTCTTTAATTGACGATGAAACTAATAACTACCTGGAATTTGCTATTGTTCGTGCAATCGTTATCTATCCTCTTAGATACACGGAGAAATAGCTTCTTCAAAGCATGTTTAAAACTTTCAACAATTAATACAACGTCAACTGTGTTTTCATTTAACACTAGTTGGAAACTACAACGGTTTGAAATGAAGCCAAAGCTTCTGAAAATATTTCTACAAATTAAATACGAAATGCCATGCTTTTTATCTACATGGGTAATTATCTGTAAGAATAGGTTAAATTACATTTTAGCTTCTTGAAATTTTATCGAAACAAAATAAATTCTAAACTATTAACTTTAAAAGCGCGTCTCAACGTTGTTTATTATTTTCACATGCTAAACAACGGAATAAATTACCAAATGAATAATTAATGTCCTTTTAACTCCTAAATATCCCAGTAATATATATATATATATATATATATATATATATTTATATTGTTGTGGATTCAAAGGGTTAAATTTGGAGCAAACAATATAATTTCAACCACCCTGTATAGAGAAAAGAACAAATTATTTACGCGCAAAATTTATTTAATTCATTTAAGGAGAACGGACAAGTATTGACGTATTTTTATAATTAATAATTAAAAGGTTAAAAAGTACATAAAGGAAAACAGTTTTAAAGCAAATAGAATACGCATAATTAATTTTAATTTATTTAAATCCAACACGTAAAAGCATAAGAACACCCACTAGGATAAGGAAAATCAATAATTCCAAGGCAAAAGTTTTCGTAGTAACAAGCAAACGTCAGTTTTGTCTGATACAACGAAATATAAAATCTAAGAATCGTTGTGCTAAACGGTCGATAATTAACAAACACCTGCGTTTTTAAAAAGGTTACATTCGTCGAAATTATGAGCATATTAAGACAGGACTTCATAGAAAATATTTTCAAACGTCAGTTTGAACAACAAGCTAACAAAGTTCTTAAAGAGCAAGGGAAATGCACGATAGGTTATATACTACAATTAGAAACGGAGATAAAAGCGTTGATATTGAAAACGCACGTACCATATCCACGTGGAGTGAAGATGAGCTGTCAGTAATATCGATTTTCTATAATTCAAGTGGAGTTCTGAACGCGACAGCAGACATGCATCAGACAGAGATAAAGATAGTATAGGCGGGGTTTTAGGACGACAGAGAATATTATTATTGGTTAAGAACCGACAGTTTTTCAAACGTATACAAACGCGACAGGTGGGAGCGCTTTCGGATACGTACGGCACGTAGACGGAGTAAATTTCAGGAATTTTCAAAACGGTTGTATCAAAATTTGTAGAATTTAAATTTGAAAATAAGCTTTTCACGGGAAGTGTGTCCGGGGTAGGATTTTGAATAGATTGGTTTCTATACTACTTTACTACGATAGAGTACTGAATGCGGACCAACATTATAGTAGAGTTTTTTGTGAGTATTAGATATGTTAATAATACAGTAAATATAGTGCTAGCGCGTGTAACTTACTAGTAGTGGCCTTCTATTTATTAACGCGAAATACGTGTAGTGTATATTAAATTAATAGAGGTCTGGCTACTACTATACTAAGCTAAAATCAATAAATGGAAGCATAATATATGTAGGGTAAGCATCACAAACAACCAGGATTGTATGCTGATATGGAATTGTACTATAAAACGAGACGCTTGGCTCGCAGATGGTGTTATCATCTGTGAATCCGCTGAGTATCACAGCGCATGGTCACGAAGCCAAGGTGTTCTAGTGATCGTCGTCGAAGGAATGGAAGCCCGAAACAATCTCCAGGTAATTTATTTGAAATTTCTGTTGTCTGATAAACTTTTGTGAAACTTTGGTGCTGTGTGAGTGAATTTTGGGGTTTATTTATGGTTATATAAACTTATTAGAAAAGATACATGTACTGGACAATTCATTGGGGTTAAAATATTGAAAAGGGGTGTATTTAAAACTTACAACATTTTATTCTGAATATAAATTGAATTGTAAAGGGTAAACGGGTCTATCAATTTTGTATTAATTTTTTATTACAAACGAATAGCTTTTGTATTTATTTTAAAATGATTGATTTGCATTCACATTTAATATGTTTTAAGGAATCTTAAAAATACTTGTTTTTACATATACGGCTTAGATTAGTTGCTGTATATATTTACAATACGCTTAAATCATACAGGGTAATTATTTATACAAGTGCAATTGCAATTTTAACTTGACACTTTAATAAATAAAAGTAGGCTTGTACAGGGCGTACCCATGAATTTACGGAAATTTTCATTTTTTCCGGATTCTGTTAATTTTGGTGTCTACCTGGAACAAGTAGGGTAATATGTGCCCCACACTTTGGGTTGACATAAATACTCTGAAGTCTTTTGTTCGAAGCTCTACTGTTGCGTCGACATTAATACTTTGAATTTCCTTTGGGATGACTCGCTACAACCTAAACTTGCATTCAGTATCACTTACAGTCCCAACCTTCTGAAGATGTTCTTCGTGTAGAACGCCAAACCTCCAGCTTTTTGCTTTGCTTCCTCCGGGATATTCGCCACAGCTACTCAGCTGCTCTCTGAAAATACTAACCTACTATTCAAAGAAAAAAAATTCAGCTACAAAACTACATCACACTTTATTGTAACATCAAATCACTATCCAAAAATCTTTATCTTAACATTCTTAATTCACACCTCAGATATCTAACAACCATCGTCAATTTTAAATAAAGTCGTTTTAAAATATAATAATTTCAAAGTTTGTCTATTTACATCTATAATTATTAAAAGTATCTGGTCTTATCCCTTAATGTTATTTTAAAACCCCAGGTCTAATATGAGCTTATAGTAAAAACTTTTCTGTATCTAAGTGGTAATTGCTGCAATGAAAAATTATCAAAAACTCGTTTACTTTGTACAAAAGCCAATATTACACACTCATTTTATAATGCATAAATTTACATAAATATATTTTCAAATAATTCCTTATCAAAGGTAAATAATCAATTATTATGTCTATAAAATTCAACAAAATCCAGCCAAAAAGCACAAAATGTCATAATCACCAAACAATCACAACAATCAAAAAGTTTTTATAAAATTTAGTTACCTGGAATGTAGCACAACCAGATCTCTGCCCTGAAACCATCTCTGACGTAGCTCCTTAATTACTGCACGTACAGGAATTATCCCAAGTTGACTCCCATCATCAGAGACACCATTCCTCTACCCAGATCTGTCTGCATCTAATGTATGGTACTTCCAAGCTATCGTACACCCGCTACTGGTCCATCAACATCCACTATTCCATATTAGTGTACAACAAGCGCCTCCAACCAAAAATAGGAAGAAGCCTACTTAGGTTCATCAAACCTCCCTTTTCAAAGTGTATTTTATACAACTTACGAATGCTATCTCAAACTTGCATATTTAATTTATTAAAAATCTTAAACTCACTAGTAACTAATTTACTATTGTAGTTCGAAGCTTGGCTGAAGATCGAAAAAGAAAGAGAGTGTTTACCGCCTCCTCTTGGTTCATATAGACTCAAAAATGCCCTCCAAATCGTTTCACACCACCACACTAAACACGCTTTTTGGTAAACTTTATTAAACGGTCTATTGATTCCACAAACCCATGCACAACCCAACACATAACCGTCGTTCAATTCTACAAACGCAGCCATTAACCTTCAGTTATTCACGGTCAAATTGGCAGCCGTTTTCCAACCGTCTCAATAATCTCAGAATTTTCAATCATAAACAAACATTTTACTACGAAATCCTAATTAAAATCTCTAACGACTGTCTAATTTGTCGAAGTCCCCCGGCAACTGACACCAACCCAAGCATCCAAAGCACGCCTCTCTCACATGCGCATATCCGGTCACCTCTCTCTAACTTGCATCCAAAATGTTCTGCCCTTTGTCTTGTACCCTTCCTCAATTTTCTATGTCAGCTATCACGAAGTGTAGTTAAGTAAAACCGCGGGTCCTACAACCTTTAACGAGCTTATATTCCCAAAAGGGGCGGGCATGCAACTACGCAACAGTGCGTGGGAGAATAAGGATTCTCTCCAATAAGAAATTAAAGTTTCCATGTACGTAGCACCAGTCATTGGGAAATGGTAGAAATATTTATCCTATAAAAGAGGTAATTAGTAATTGTGGTTTAGAAAAATAGTAGTTTTCTTGGACTAAATAAAATAGCTTGGGCTGATTAATGTATAGGGTTACATATTCCCGTATACATCCACAAATATCTGCTTGCGTTCACATACGGACATGGCGACGCTGGTAGTTTTTGTTTAACAAATAGTAGGAAAGATACGTTAGGTGTTAGTGTGTGGACGCCCATCGGATCGTTGGATTCAAAAAGAACGGTGTGGTGGAATGTATGATGGTTCCCGTTAGAATAATCGAAGTAATTAATCGAATGTATTAGATGTTTAAGTATGCGAAAGTGTAAAAGCCTACATGAGCAAAATTTAATTATCAGGCAAAAAAGTGCGCGATGTGCTATACTTTTAAAGAAAGTATAGAATGGTGCTTTGCAACGGTTCTAGTAGTAAAGAAAGGCGACTGACTTTTTCAAACAACTACAAGAATAGCAGTAGCGCAGAGAAGGGGTACGCATGTATTATACAGCGCACTATTACTATAAAATATGTTAGTTTACGGGTAGCTCAAACGTGTAATTGATCACGACTTATAGATCTCTCGGAGGTTAATAATTCTGAGACCATTGTCGTTTGAAAAATGTTTGGAAATTATCAGAACGAGAGCGGGTCGAAGTATAAGTTAGATGAATGATTGACCGAGTTTTTTCTAACTTTTACGAGGGAATCGGAAGTTGACAGACATCGAGCATTTAATTCTCTATTTGGACGATATCTAGTACTTGCCGGTTCTAGAAATTATTACGTGCTACCGACCGCTATGCGGAAGATTTGATTCTAGGAAATGAGCAACCTACAAAAGCACAGAATACTCGGTATTAATGCTAATTTGTTTAGTGACCGCGTTTGTGCACTCTTCGAGTGTCTTCCGCAATCTTTGATTGTTTCCAAAGAAAATATTCAAACCTGCCATTTCCGAAAATATGACGTAGAAGTTATTTAAAATTAAATTGTTTTATTAGTAAGTATTCTGTAGACTACAAGTGTGGTATTCCCTTAGTAAAGGTTTAAAGTGTTTTATTAAGTTTTTGTTTATTGTAGCACTGCATCTTCCACCGCAAGACATGCAACCAATTTGTGTGCGTGTGCTACCACCCTTTTGGATTTTTAATATGCACGCGATGCGATTGTTGATCCGTATAACGTGGAAGACGTTTCCTGTGTTTCTACTAACTGCATTCGCAGCATGAACGATGCGAACCGGGTGCATGCATTGGTGCTAAATGTACTGGACGAGTAGCAAAGATTGGCAAAAGATGATGTCATTTAGTTCCCCGCTGAACCCTTAATATGGTTCGGCTGTGTTCGGAAACCTTCGGTTTGCATTCTATAGGGAACATAAAGTAGGTACGCAAGAATAAACTTTTTAGTTATAAGTTAGTTCGCTTACAAGTTTAACCAAAGTTCTATAGTGCGGATTTTGTTTTGTACTAAAATGGTACCTGCAAACGTTTTTAAATGTAACTTTTGCGGTGCTTCTTATATCTAGAAAAATGCTCTCAAACGGCACCAGAACAAATGTTGTGGTGTAACATCGTCCGCTAAGCTTATACATCCGTCAGCAGCAAAGTACTTAAACTGTGTGTCTTGCGGTATAGCTTTTACGAGAATGGACAACTTACAGCGATACAGCACGGTATGTCATTAAGCCGTAAACGTTCAGCTCAGACAGCTGTTAAAGGGTCTTGTACGAAACAACCACAAATTATGTGTAAAGTATGCGATTTCGAAATAGAAAAGACTACTTATGCCGCACACTTGAGAAGCAACAGACATAAAAATGCAACAGTTACCGCTACTGGCGAAGATGGTGTAGAAATGGTTAGCACAGCGTTTAACAACCGTATGGCTAGCTATCGCATAAAGAACGCCAGTGTCGACGATGGAGTGTCCGAGTATCTTTGGAAGCAGAAAGAGCGGTTTATTCGATTACTTAATGAAAAAAGAACACAACATACAGCAATAAAAGTCTATTGCGAACTCTACGGCGTCTACACCCAAATGGTAGAAGAAACTACCGATGTGAAATCCTTTAACACAAAAAATATGGTTATAACGTTTTCTAGTAATCTGGAAAATATATACGAGGTCTTAAGCGAAACCATGAAAACAAAATCAGAGGAATTTGAAACACGTGGGGCCGGTTGGTTTTTGGAAAAGGTGCTTTATTTAGAAATAAATAATAATAAACTATTAGTAAAAATTGTCTGTAATAAAAAGTTTTAAGAATGGTTTTTAGATTTTCTTTTAGGTATGAGCTGCAGGAAAGTTATAATTTTGAGGGTGTGTGTGTGTGTAAAATGGTAAGAGGTGGTCCGATTTTAAATCTATTTAGAGATTCGGATTCTGTATAAAATTCTAGACTAATTTGATGTGTTGCATGGGTTAAATAATTTATAAGGACGGTCAGAAATCGCTACTGGTAAAAGATCTTAAAATGAGGGTAGCTCCCTTAGGGATGATGCAATCTAAAAAATTCCTAGAGATTTGGGTAGCTAAGAAAAATCTAATATTAATTGATACCAAACAAAATTTATTTATCTCGAAAGATGAGCTAAACAAGATAGAAAGTATGGTATGACATTAAAAGCGAGTAGTGGTACGGTGGCGGCATGCTCACTAGAAGGATGTGTGTAACTTTGTAAGGGGTGGTCCTATTTTAAATCTGTTTAGAGATTCTGATTGTACGTAAAATTCTAGACTAATCTGATGTGTTGCATGGCTAAAAATTTATAAGGACGGGCAAAAATCGCTACCACCAAAAAATCTTAAAATGAGTGTAGCTCCCTGGGGGATGATGCTATCTGAAAAATTCCTATAGATTCGGGTAGCTGAGAAAAATCTAATATTAATTGATACCAAACAAGATATATTTATCTCGTGGGTGGAAATGGCTAGCCGAAGAAAGCTATTTGGTTTAGAATGCTTGCGGTAAAAAATCTTAAAATTGGGTAGCTCTCTGGGGGATGATGCAGTCTAAAAAATTCCTAGAAATTTAGGTAGCTGAGACAAAACTAATATTAATTGATACCATACAAGCTAGATTTATCTTGTGGGTGGAAATGCGGAGAAAGATTTATCTCGCAGAAGGTATTTATGTAAAACGCTAAGGGGTGGTCCTATTTTAAATCTGTCTACAGATTCAGATTTTGCGTGAAATTCTAGACTAATTTGATGTATCACATGGTTAAAAAATCTATAAGGACAGTCAGAATTCGTTGCTGGTAATAAATTTTAAAATGAGGGTAGTCCTCTGGGCGGTAATGCAATCTCAAAAATTCCTAGAAATTCAAGTAGCTGAGAAAAATCTAATATTAATTGATACCAAACAATATAGATTTATCTCGTGGGTGCTGTGCCAATAGGCACCGAGAGGTATCTCGAAAATTTTAGGGGTTAGGTTACCGATTTTTTAGGGTAGGGATGGTTGAGGTAAAAAAATTCCACAAGGAGGTCCACAAGGAGCGAGCAAGAAGGAGATTCATCTCCACATTTCCTCCTTATGGGAATTTACATGAAAAATGCGGCGACGCTGCGGCGGCGGCGGCAGCGGCTCTCGGAGGAACACCATCCTCTACTACAATTTATTATTTAATTCATTATAACTGAGTCAACAGACAAAATGTTAATACTTTGCTAAATTAACTGACTTTGTACCGACTGTGTATTTACAACAATAATAAAGTTAGCAAAAGTGCGCATTTAATTTGATACATGCTGTATATTGAAAATCAGATTGCCACTGTCGTTTAAAATATGAGTTGTGAGTCGAATCTTCTGAAAAAAATTATTCGAAAGTTACCTGAACGAATTAAAATTAAACGCAAATATTGTTTGAATTTCACATAAACTCAACCAACACAAGTTTACACAACTGAAACATTTGCTCGGGTTTCCCTCTTGAAAATTTAATGTAAAGGCTCCAACAAATGGAAACGCATATTTGAATATACCTTTATACGATTGATTTGAATTGTAATAACTTAACGGATCTTGCCTGGAATTTAGGCGATAATAGGGAATGGCGATATACATTATATTGGAGATTAAGTTTAAATTGCTGGCTACAAACGAGTTCTGGATTTAAAGAACGGTTCCCGGAAATTCGATTATTTCACGTCATGTGCTGAATTTGTATTTTGGAAATACATTAGTGTAAATTTTATACGTATCTAAAGATCAAAGCTGATGTAGTTTATGTAGGTATTCGAATTCAAGCGAGTTCATGGTTGTAATTACGCGCAAAAAATTAATTTTGGATAAATTGTGGTGGACACAAGTTTAATTAATATATGCTTTCAGTAGTTTTGTTATTTTTAATCAACTAATCTATTCGCTGGAATTTGAATTACGATCACGGTCGCTGTATGTGAGGGTCTCGTCGAAGTTTTTGCTGTTCGTGTGCGAATGACTGTCTCTCGCCCCAATAAACTTTTGACTTTTTGAAGTCATTTTTTGGGATACTTTAGTACCTAAATACGATTATTACATACGAGTTACCGAGTAACGTTCAAGCAGAGCAGACGTGAAATATAGTGGCTGTTACGGACGGATTCGGGCCGGGCCGGGCCGGGCTTTTAGATGCGGCCCGGCCCGAAATAATTTGCTCCGGCCCGGCCCGGTGGCCCGGCCCGAACTAAAACGCATCGGTCCGGCTTGAAGAAGCCCGGCTTGAATTTCGGGCCGGGCTTCGGGCCGGGCCGGGCCGATTCGGGCCGGAATGTAACTAAAGCCTTAAGTGATGTATAGATTTTTCAGCATCCAAATGGAAGGTATCATTTGTTAATATATGTATTTTCAGTTGTATAAAAATACTTTTTTACTATTATTATGTTTTTCTACAAAAGTTGAATATATCAACCTTAATAAATTATAGTTTATAGTATCATTTTAACCTCGAAGAATCTCAAAGGTATTTGGAGATGATGCACACTTGCACAGGCAATCCAAAATAGAAGGCGGTTTGCGTCAAACTTCAACCTTAAGTAACAAAATGCATTTTAGAATTCATGTACTACTACTAGTATATAGTAAAATATTTCAAGGAAAGTATTCAAAATTTGACTGAATATTGTTTCCTCATATTCTAAACAAAGAACGTTGCCAATTTCCATTTTACAGATTGCTTGTGTATAGGTCTACATTTCGAGAATGTGCTAGCATCCGTTCTGAGAACTGATTATTCAAGTCTCTCGTATCAGGTAGACATTACTTTGTTGTCTATGAATATTTTTTTGTCGCATGCTTTACTGGAAATTTTAATTATTATGAAAAAATGCCTTATTTATAAAAATGTTCAATATCAATATATACAGGGTTATTCAAAAGTATGGAAATGCTGCTTTCGTCGTATATAGAGAATCTGCTACGTATTGAGTAAAACAATAACATATACTTACAAAGAATCTAGCTCTTTAATATAAAAAAAGACATGTATACAGGATATCCCACACCGAGCTTCCATTAAAAGTATTTTAAAAACTACAATTTTACTGGCAAATTGAAACTTTGTGTAGGAGTTACCGAACAAGGCGAAACTATAGTTAAAATAGTTTTGAAGTCTTGCAAATATCTGTCATATTAATTATTTTGAATAGCACATTCTGTATTTTATTGCATATATAAATGGTGCTTTAGCAGATGGTTATTTTGATTTAAGTGCATGTATCTTCAATTGTTGTGCATCCAGGAATTATTGATCTAAAAAATCGTGTTAATAAACATTTAATCAAAACGGATTGTGGTTGTTTCCATTACACCTTAAGAAATGTTTTTCAATAAAAACCATAAAATAGTTTTCACAATTTTAGGAGGTGAAAAATTCAGAATTGAAAAATTATGTAATTTTTATAATTGAACCCCCCATTTTTTTATATCTCGACATGAACGAGCATAAAAGTTTAATCAGTTATTTGGAAAATTTCGGTTTGTGCTTAATTTTTTTAAATTTTGCTTTCGTTTATGGTATTGCGGTAATTAAGGTTATACATAATTTTTTTAATAAATTGAGCTCAAGTAAAGTACAAACATTTGTTAACGAATTTTATTGCTTATTCTTACTTATTATTAGTTTTAAATTCGCGTTATTAAATTGTAAAAAGTATGTTAGTGTTCTTATGGAAATTGAGAAACATTTGTTACGGTGTTATGAAAACACAACGTATAAACCGTTTTAATAAAATGTTTATTAATGCCATTTCTTTGATCCTCCAAAGTGCACTTTTTAAAAGAAAAATTCCTGAAAGCAAAACAATTGAAAATAGTTTTACGAACCCTAATATCAAAATAATAATCTACTCGCGCACTATTCAAATAAGGAATAAAATGTGGAGTATGCCATTTAAAATAATGAAATTGACAGTTACTTTCGATATAACCGGAAGTTTCACAACGTTGAAAATATCTTTGCTAAATTTGCCTTTTTGGATAACCCCTACATGCAAAGTTTCAGTTTTTCAGGAATTGTAAGTTTTGAGATTTCCTTAATAAAAGTTTGTTGTTGGGCATCCTGTATAGTTAAGTGTTTATATATGGTTATATAAATAAATATCAAGTAAGCAATTATTTATACATCCTGCAGAGTGTCAAATAGAAATAAGCTTTCAACGATGTATAAACAAAAAACAAAACTTTTTGACCCACCATCCTGCTGCTTGCCGCTTGGATGGAAAAATTTATTTTGTGGCACTAGATGTGTAACCTTAATACCTGATACATTTTGTATCTATTGACTTATAAGATTCGATTACCAATGTACATTTAAAAATCATTATATTTCTTAAATGCTTGAAGCATTATGCTTCCGACTATAGTGATTTTTAAAATGTGCATTTGTAGGTATATTAAGATTGTGACGCTCAAAGTGAAAATTTTTAAACTAAATTTGTATTTAAAAATCAAACCTTTTGCCCTGAATAGAAATCAAACCTTGAGCATGTGGTTTGGTTTGAAAAGTTTAGTTAGAAAAAAAGCCTGGTTCGGTTCAAAAAATCGAACCGAACTTATAACCGAACCGAACCTAGTTCGTGTCCATCACTATATTATATTGTCTTTTACATTCACGCCCCTTTTTCACAATTCTCACTCGATATCCCAAAACTTGTTATAAAAAAACGTAGTCCTGTGAGATTCTACATTTTATATATTAAAACCCAATTTTTATTTCCCGAAATTATGTAAATAAGCAACCCGTATAATATTACTTATTTAAAACAGGAAAAACCCCAAAATAAGCCGCATATAATAAGAAAAAATTCGGTGAATGAAAATTGAGGAAAGAAAAAGATGACGGAAAGTATAGACTGTGCGTATACCAGCCGCAGGATAATGCATAGGAAAAGAGAACTGCATTTATTTGCGCATGTACTTTATTTATGTATGCACAGTAATTTATAAATAAAGTTTAAATGTTTTATGTGGTCAGGGCCGCGCCAAGGCTGTATAGCGCCCTGGGGCAAAAACATTAAGGCGCCTTTTTATTATAGAATTTTTTTAATGGAGTAGAGTAGGAGCGAGTTTCTTGCATCTTGGCTTCTCTTTATTTAATTTTTTCAAAAAATTGTGCCTTTGTAACAAAGGCTTTGTTCTTTACTCTGTACATTATTTTCAAAAATTTATAAAATTGCCTGGCTAGGGACAAATATAAATAAGTACCTAGAACTAAAATTTTTTCATAATTTGAAATAAAAGTCGTATATCGTTTTATACTATACATAAACTTTATAATAAGATAAACGCTAAAAGTGTATTATCACAAAAATATTTTTTAAGTAGTACCACCAAAAAAGTAACGATACGATATATTAAAAAAACAAAATATAAACTTATAAACATTTTAGTCAAAAGTATATCTTACATTTTACAAAATTTTTAAATTATACATAGCTAGAGTGTATATATAATAGCATAGTAGTAGTAGCATTGCACTAAACTAAACGAACTTGACTTTGCGTGCTTTATTTTTGCAAATTTATTTATCAATTCTTCAGTTTCTAAATCTTTTAGTAGTTCAGATTCAATTGAAATAATAGCAAGATTTGCCAGTCTTTCCTGAGCCATACTGGACTTAGATAGTTTTTTATCATTTTTAATTTTGAAAACGAACGTTTGCTGTGGCGACAGATACTGGCATAGTTAACAAAATTCGTAAAGCCACATAAGTGTTTGGAAAAGATTGTTTCAAATTAATATTAATAATGTAATTTAAAGTTTCTGTAAGAGTGGAAGTGTTCGCTTCACCTAAATTAATAAACTGTAATTCGTTTAGGAGTTCTACACCACTTATGTCACGTTCATTGAGATTTAGATCAGTTAATACTATTTCAAGGTCTGTACATAACTTTAACTGCTCCTGTTTAGAATATTTGGAAAAAATGGAAATGTCCCACAAAAAGTTAAAATGAGTTGAATAAGCTGATAATAATTGAAATTTTCATTTACAGATTCTATAGTTATATCTATGTTAAAAAAGAATTTACTTTAAACTTTAATTTCTCATCTTCAGTAGGTTCATCATCGTGTTCGTAACTGAATTGTTTCTTAACTCTTATCACCCTCAAGTCATCTTTTTTTTTAAATTCAAAATCAACGTCTAATGAATCAGCTATTTCACGAGCATCGACTAACAAGTCCTTGAATCCTTTATCTGATCTGTATTCTGTTAACCAATTAACTAAAGTTTTTAAATTAGCACAGGCCTCTGCTATATTAAAATCCTCAGTTTGTAAAAGTTTACTTACAATATTGATTTTATTTAAAATATTATACCATAAAATCAACATACATATAAACTCAACATTTTTTATTTTTTGGCAAGCGATGATGCCGTATTTTTTGAATTATTGTCAAAAGCTTTATTTCCTTCACTAGAGATTTCAAATAGAGCATCGTATATTTCTCCAAGCTGATATCTTAAAGGAGTTAAAGCATCAACTCTACTAGACCATCTTGTATCAGATAAGGGTTTTAAGGTTAAATTTGATATATTTGTTTTTAAGACTGACCAACGGTTAGTTGAAGCAAAATAAAAAAATTATAAAATTCCTGTACTATAGAAAAAAAATTTACACTTGAAATATTTGATTTTGCGGCATCGTTCACGACAAGGTTTAAACTATGGTTGCAAGAAGGCACAAAGAATGCTCTTGGATTTATATTAAGAATTTTTTTTTGTAATCCATTATGTTTACCGCGCATGTATGCACCATTGTCATATCCTTGGCCGCGTAATTATAAATATCTAAGCCATTTTTTTCCAATGTTTCTATTAAGAAATTTTTCAAACCCTGACCTGTACAATCACTTATAGGGTAAAAAGTTAAGAAATGTTCTTCGACGACAATTTTATTTTTTTCTGAATTAACGAATCTAACACATACTGATATTTGTTCTTGTTGACTAGCATCCGGGGTACAATCAAGTACAATTGAAAAATATTTAGCTGTTTTAATCATGCCTAAAATGTTTAATTTAAGATTTTCTCCTATTAAATTAATTTTGTTTTGAATTTTGTCCCCAAGATAATGAGGCATTTTTATCTTTTCCTGCATTTGGATCCTTCTCGTGTGCTCAGATATTATAGGATCAAATTTTGCTAACATTTCAATGCATTTTAGAAAACTGCCATTATTTTTTTCAAACAGTTTGCTATTGGTACCACGTAAAGCCAAGTTTTGCACAGCAAGAAATTGAATAATATAAAAAATGCGGTCGATAACTCCATGCCTATATTTTGTTTCTATATTAATTAAATTTTGAGCCGCAGAATCAATAGTTGCCATGTTTTTTACGCGAGTGCAACATTATGACCATTTTTTTAAGTTCTCAAAATGAAATTTACTTTTTTCATGGATACCTAAATGTTCACCAATGTGGTGCCAGTCATTATACCCATTTTCATCACTTAATTTAATTGTTTTTAAAGTATTTGAAAATATTCTACAACAAAAACAAAACACTGAATTTTTTCTGTTGAATATAAAAGCCGCTCCCGTTCGACTTTTTCATTATTAGACAAAATTCGTGAATAATATTTATCCGAAAACCTTCGGCCTGATATTTTATCATTAGGATAATTTATACAATTTTTACTTCGATAATGAGTAGGCCCGATTTCAATTAATATTTGTACATCTCTAGGAGACAATATTTTTGGCCACAAACCTGGATCTTGAGGAAGTTGCGTATCGTCCACATCCGCAGAAACTACGTCTTCGTCTTCCTCAACTTCGTCTGTAGATGTTGATGGAATCTCTTGTAGTTTATACTCCTCCCGGTCCTCTCTCGATGTCGATGGAAGATCTGCATCTGTTTGTATATTTGTGCTTGAAGGCGAAGGAAAAAATAGCGTAATTTTGGAATTCGTCTTCTCCAGTTCTATTTCCAGCTTTGTTTTTTTCATTAAATTTTGATATCCTGAATGCTTTTTTTTCTTTATTAAACATTTATAATAAATTAAAATAGACTATTACAGAATTGAAATTCCGCTAGATACGCCAATTTTAAAATTTATTTATTATTTTTGTATTCATATCGGCAACAACATACAATTTACGAAATTTTGAAATTATGAAGTAGCGATTTTGGACACCCTGTATCTCAAAAACTAACTGTTAAATTTACAGCTTTGTCGCAATAGACACATTAATTCATTAATAAGTCAAATTCTGCAACATACCAAAATTTCGTCAAATTCTGACCGAAGGGTATTTATTTTCCATTTAAAACGTGCCCTCGAAACTGCAATACATATGAAAAATTTTATTCGTTATCGTTTTACATCTACTTACACTGTAATTTAAACAATTCGAATGCAATATAAGAATTTTTAACAGTTTAAAGGATAATAATTAATTTCTCTTATTAGCGACTTTCTTTCAGTTTTACAACTTTTTTATCAGTTGATTTCTCTGCGGCTGTTTTTCCAGATTTTGTTGATGGTTTCTTGTTTAGGTTCACTTAAAAGCTTTTACTATGGTGGCGACTGCAATAAAAGGGAAGTAAAAATGTTCTATTAAAGCTATTCATAAAATAATAACAAACATAAAACCAATTTAAAAATGAGGTTCTTTGACTTGACACCTTAGCAGTGCTACTTACTACGCACATGTGTGGTACTTTTTAGAGATAAGAACAGGCATTATTGGATAACATTGTATTAATTGTTACGGTTATATGGTTAATTATATGGAATTTTCTTAACTCTTAAAAAATGGAAAAGTAGGTTTCACACTTACCTTGCACTGGGACATTTCTGAAATGGTTTTTTGGTGAGACACTGTACTAGTCTACCTGCAACTTTATTTCCAGCTCGGTCTTCAGTCTGAGGATAGAAATCTCGATATTCTTTTAAATGTTTTGTTTTTAAATGCTTTTTAAGATTGGATGCAGTTGAATTTTTCACTTTAAGTTCTTCATCGTACTTTTTCTTTTGGCATACCTTACATTTTGCAGTTTTTACACTTTTTGAAATTGGGGTAAACTCAAAGACTTACTAAATTTGCTCCGCGTTTTAGAATTGCCTGACACTAAATGTATATTTCGCGAACTTTCATCTATATCTCCAAATTGTGTGTTGTCAGTTACCGATTCACTTCGTCGAGGTTGATAATCTGTAAGACCCCCACGCTATCCTCACTATTGAAATCCGACATTGTGATTGAAAATGGATAGCTCAAAATTTAGAATCTTGGTTATAATATTTTTAAAACAGTGCACTAAATAAAAAAATCTTTATGATTTAAATCAGAGTGCAGAAACGGAATTCAGCTTATTTATATTTATCCGGAAAGAAGCCGAAATAGTCGCACCATCAATAAATTTCTCATGGGTCAAGCAACTCTAAGTACAAAGGAAGTGAAAAAATTGCAAAGACCTACCAAAATAAGAATAAATTCCAGCATGAAACACAGGCGCATGCCGCCTAATGCGTAAAAAGGATAATAAAACCGTTTGAAGTGATAAATCCAAATTTACACGACTTTTGTTGAAGCACGCTGAAATCAGGTACATTCCTTGCTCGCAAAATTTGATGAAAATAAGTCGTAATAAAATTAAGTTTGATGGAGCAAAAACCTCTAAAATTAAACTACTACCGCATGTACCAACGACTACAGCTGTTTAAAATTTGCGACCTAAAGTGCAAATTATAAATTTTATGGGTATCCATTATTGGCCTAAGCTCTGCAAATAGCAGCAGCTAGAGATGCATTTGTTAAAATAATATTTACTCTATTCCGTTATTTATGTTTATACCTTTTATAATATCACGATTTTTCTTTATACCTTTTTAGGAGCCGCAACATAGAATATTATTTAGTATTTACATTTTAATTTTCTATATCCATCTGTTTTTTAAAGCTATAAAAAGCTAATCGCATTGTATTCGGTATGTTTTTCAACAAAAGATACATTCAAATAATTAAATCTAATTAAGCTGGTTTTTTGTAATCGGGCAGTTTTAAATATTTTTACATATACAGAGTGGTTTCGATTTATTCATAAATAATCTTTAGTGCGAGGCCACAATAATAAGTTAATTAATAAATATAATACAATAAACCAGCTCAATTAACATACGTTGCAATACTCCTTCAAGTTAATTAAATATAACACGTACAATTTCCATTTCAAAGTTCTTGAAAAGTGGAAAGAAGCGAATATTACTTATCGAAAAAAAAATCGAAATTCACAAATCGGTTTAAATCAAATCATTTTCGTTTTCGATTTATTTCCAATATCATACACTTACCAATATGTGTGTAACTGTACCTGGGTGATATATTAAGAGGAGCGTTAATTATCATTTTGTTTAAGAGGCACCTAAATGAAATTTTTTTACTAAATCAATAAATTGTATATTTCGTTATATAAACTTCGAGCCGGCCCGAATAGCCCGAAAAGCCCGAAAAGCTTGAGCAGTCTGGCCCAGCCCGGCCCGGGCCCGACACGTGCTTGGCCCGGCTTGGGCCCGAAAAAAATTTTGCCGGCACGGCCCGAAGCCCGGCTTGATATTCGGGCCGGGCTTCGGGCCGGGCCGGGCCAAAGCCCGGGCCCGTGGCCATCCCTAGTGGCTGTTAAAATTATATAATTTATTAGTATAGTTATAATTTTTGGCATATTCAAAATTAAGTTATATTATTTTCACCAACTTCTACGTAAACAAAATTAAGAACAAACTTAAAATTTCAAAATTTCGTGATTTTTTTGTGATTTTCGTGAATCTTGGAACCGTTCCAATTACGCAATAAAGGTAAAACAAGTGAACCTCAAGAAACAAAGACTTGTAAGTAAACTTAACCTCCTGTTGAAAAATAGCAAATGTAGATAAAAATAGAAGAAAATTACTGAACTCAAGCTGGAAATTAGGTTAGTTAAACTGTGCAAGAAAAATTACTTAACCATAATTAATTAATCAAATGGTATTTGTACGCTATTATGTATAAAAAACGCTTTGCACGGAATTGTACCAGTAACCTTCAAACTATTTAACTTCCTTGTTAATAACCGCAATCATAGTGAAATCATAACAAAATTTTATTTATTGCAACAACAACAGTGATCACGCTGCATTCAAATGATGTAACAAGATCAAGCGTACGCAATGTAAAACACACACAGGAACTAGAATAATAAGTAGAACGATTATTGCTTAAAAATTAAATAGTACATAATTCAAAAACTACTAAATGCCAGTAGGACACTCTCCTAGACGGGAAATTAGTCTTAGCGACATAACCACAGAGTTAACGACGGATCTCAAAATAAAAACCGCAAAAAACATCGAGAATGCTGCCGATATTATCACAGCTGAAATAGGAAACAACTGCGAAACACCAAATCCAACAGAAGCAACAACGAAACAAAACAAACGAATAATGGAACCAGAGCAAGGAATCATCGACATTACAACACACCCTCTTTACAGGATGTACCTGGAGCTGGTCGTATTCATAACTAATGAACTAGACACCGCCAATCGTCTAAAAGTAGGAATGAAGAAGGACTTGAAGGAACGTATTGCAAAATGAGCACTTTGCCAACCAGAACTGATTGGGGAAAAAAACTATTACGAGAACAAAACACGCTATTACAAAAACAAAACCAAAATCTCCTAAAATCACAGCACACACACGAAAGCACACAACACATCGAAACTATCACACCCAAAACAACATACGCGAACATTGCGGCACTAACAAGACTTCAACCTCCGAAACAAGACGCAATCACACGGGCAATGACAAACCAAACTGGTGCAGTTTTCATTACTTCCCTACGTGGTGAATCCATTAAACAAATACAGGACACCTTCATGAAAACTATCAACCCCAAAACAGATGGAATTAAGATGAAAAACATTCGAAACACCAATAATAACACTCTAATAATAGACACAGATAATGAAAACGAAACAAGGAAACTACTTCAACATGGTAAACTCACAGAGGTATTAAAGGTAGAAAAACCCCAGAAAAGAAACCCATTGGTGATATTGTATGATGTCCCAACGTATCTAAAGGAATCAGAAGTCAAAACATTAATATACAATCAGAACCTAGAAAAAAAGCTAAGCTGAGATGAGTTCGACAAAGAATTCGTCCTCGGCTTCAAAACTGGACCAAAAGACAAACCCACGGTACATCATGTGACAACCGTCAGCAGTAAACTACGCAATATGCTCATAAATCTAAACAAGTTATACATAGAATACAGATGCATAACAGTAAAAGATCATCTCGTGGTCCCACGGTGCATGGGATGTCAAGATGTAGGCCACATCTCAAAATACTGCCCACATCAGACGAACACCTGTAGCTACTGTGGAGAACAAGATGCCAAACACATAAAACTAAACTGTCCAAAAAGGAAAATGAAACCAGCTTGCATTCCATGCCAAAAAAGACACCGAAGATGTACCGATAACTCCAAGGACTGTCCGATGTATAAAATGCTTCTAGACAGACTTATACATAAAACCGAATATGAACAATAACACACATACAACCGACATTTATCGAGAAATCCAAACTAAGACACACCTACTGGAAACACGGACAGCTGAGATCGACGCTCAATCCCAAACAACAATACCGCTAACGCGAAAAACGGGACAACAAAAACTGAGACGCATAGCAAAACCACAATTAAAATTGGACAGCTAAACGCCATGCGTAGCGCCACCGTAACGCAAGAAATTAGACACCTGGCCGAAACACAACGACTAGATATACTCTGCATACAAGAACCATACTGCAAAAACGGAAAATTACCGGGAATGCCAACGACAGCCAGACAGATATGTAAGGGAGACAGACCAATGACAGCCACCATAATATTTAACCCTAACATACAAGGAGAGGGTAGAGGACATTATCAACGAGCTACAGCTTGAAGTGATGAACTGTCCCTTCAATCCACCTACCCACAGAAACCATCGGGCAGGAGCAGATAGTAACATTGACATCGCAATAGCACTCCCACCTACAAAACTGAAAAATACATGATAACCTAACAATAAGCGATCACAACCTCATAACTTTTGATATAAACAAGGATAATATACCATTACGTGCGGAAACGTGCAAAAGCAGACTAAAATACAACATACAAAATGCCAACTGGCAACGACTACTGGACAACTTCAATCCGCCCCCTGGTATCCAACGCAACGACAGCGTACACGCTTATGCCCAAGCTCTAACAAGAAGAATTAAAGACACTATGAAACGAACATTAAAAACAATAAGACAAACTGCGCCACAAAGACCAGATACTGAAAAGCAAATCTCGCAAAACAAGGAGACGCTATCAGGCCGCATTATCACCGGCAGAAAGGGCCTTCCAGCCGACCAACTACAGACAACGTAAGGCGACATACGAACAAGAATTATACAGCATGAAATGAACATTCTGGGACACTTTCGTCGAAAGACATTTGCAGACGGATACTTGGGGGTACCGTACAAGATAGTAACAGGAAAAATTGCACCACCGACAACATACTCAACTTTAACCAAACTCGACGGAACCTACACCAAAGACTGGATTGAAACCGCCACATTGCTATTACATACACTCCTCCCTGATGACGACTGGGAAGAGGACACAAGAACAAATACGCAAACGACAAAGAGTCACCGGACAAAACGCGAATGGGAATACACTATGGAATAGAACACAGGACGACGTAAAACCTTTCTCTGAGGACGAGAATAGACACGCTATTCAATCAAGTAAAAACAAAAAAGCTCCTGGGTCAGACGGGATCCAGACAGAAATCACAAAAGCACTAGACACCAAACTCACACCAAAACTTACTAAACTGTACACCGAATGTCTAAGACAAACAAAGTTTCCAAACTGCTGGAAGCAAGCAGACGTAATCATACTCTCTAAAAACCGAGAAAAAGATCCGAAAAATTCGGGTTCGTACCGCCCTATCTGCCTTCTAGACTCGCTAGGAAAAACTTTCGAGCGACTACTATGTATGAGAATGCAAGAACATCGAAAGACGAAAGGCAGTTGGTGCAGTACGGATTTAGACGAGGACGATCAACCGAAGACGCCGTTAACAAAGGCATAAACTCTGCAACCACTTCAAATAAAAAATACGTGGTTCTAATCATGATAGACGTAGAAGTAGCCTTCAACAACCTATGGTGGCCAACTGTTCCATAGGCTAATCGAAATTCAATGTCCAAAACAGCTACATCATACTTTCAGAAGCTATGGCCAAGATAATTTTGTAAACCTGTCAGGTACTAAAAACATTACAAAACCAATCACCAAAGGATGCCCACAGGGGTCAGCCTGCGGTCCTATGTTTTGGGACATTGCGACTGAGGAGCTTTTGGAGCAGCTGAAAACCGCAAACGAGGTGAGATCCGTATTAGTTTATGCGGACGACATTTTGTTGGTGGTGGAAGGAGGTTCCAGAAATGAACTACAGTACAATGCAAACACCGCATTAAACAAAGCCTTAGAATGGTGCAACGGAAATAAGATGACAATATCACATGACAAGACAACTTATATGATAGTTAAAGGTTCTTTAGAAAGAGACCTTATCATTAAATTGAACAGAGACAGAATACGAAGAACACTGGAGATCAAATACCTAGGGCTAACTCTTGATAAAAAAATAAACTACGAAAAACACATTACCAAAGTGACTGCAGGTGCCAGTAAAGCTATGCAATGCATAGCAACCCTTGCACAGCGAACGTACAATATCCCCTTTAAACTGTGTAAAATTATACTTATCCATCGTACTTGCAGCAATAATAAGCCATGCAGCGAGCGCCTGGGCAACCAGATTACATCTAGTAAAACGCAAACAAAAAGTCAACAGTGCCAAAAGTGGGGCACTAATAACACTTACTGGAGCATACCAGACCGTATTACACGACGCCCTCTACGTGATATTAAGAGTCCTCCCTCTTGATTTGTATATCAGGAAGAGAGCGGCGACATACTGGCTAAAAAACAACGAACCAGAAAAAGTCCGGGAAATCCTAAAACTAACATCAGAAATTCGGATAAAAGAAGAAATTCAGGACACAATGCTAACCGGGTGGCAAGATAGATGGAACCAGAGCACAAATGGGAGAAGGGTATACACACTAGTCCCAAACATCCGAGACAGGCTAAACTGTCACCACTTGGTCTCCTCACAAGGGCTCATTTATTTTCTTACGGGGTATGGTCCTCATCGAACCTACAGAAACCGCTTTGATTTCCAAGACAACAACAATTGCACATGTGGTGAGGTGGGAACACCGGAACATCTGGTGTTCCACAGCACCGAACAGCAACAGAACCTAGGAATGGACAGGACAATCCTACGGGACATACCCCTCTCGGACATGCTCTGGAACGAAAACATTTCCTTACCTAAACAGAATCACTCACCAAACTATTACTATACTACACCAAAGGCACACAAACGGACTCTGACAGGACACACACAAACACCCTACAAACCCCACACATCACGTTTGACGCATCGTAACGCATCGAATGTGTAATGCAAAAGCATAGTCCACCCAACACACATGGGAACCGACAACAAACAAACGGCATTCTCCCAAGGACATACCAGGAACCACGTGTCCTGAAGATCTACCAGAACGCTCGTGAATCCTGACGACCGGGAGTGATTCCAGTGAAAACGAAGTGAAAATAGTGAAAACGGCAAAAGTGCGGCAAACGTACCTCAAACACAAGTTGCCCCCAGAACACTTATTAGCATTAGAATACTAACATTAGTAGGATAAGGACTCAATACTAACCATCTAATAAAAAAATACAACTAACTAAAATAAATAAAAGAAAATACAAACCATATTTGTAATTGTTTTAAGAAATCTAACACTAGCTTCAGTAACATAATAATTATATTTCCAATGTTGTAGCGCAACTAGAAATTACTACTGGGGAAATATTCTGGCAACATAATTACAACACATCAGCACGACAATATGCACACATACACGCACACGCACAAGCACACACACAACAGAGACTGTACGTGGCCTCCCTGGTTTCCGGCTGCCGACGGCCAGGACACATACAGGAATGCGTACTTCTCGGTTTCTGATTTCCGGCTACCAGCGGTTGGAAACCGGAAAGCGTCGCCGTGGATCAATGTAGTAAGCGTAAAACTACGGATCCCAAAGTCCTGGGTTCATATCCCGACACAGCCGACAGTTTGAAAAATGACAGGTGAGCATTTTTCACAAAAATTACGCCCTCGTTCGGATGAAAGGTTAAATGGACGTCCCGTGTGTGAGTGTTGTCACGCACGTTAAATATCCCTACCTTGCCTGGAACGGCAAGAGTTCGGCAAAATTCTAAATTTCCAGGCAACAAAAAACTCGCCTCCTGGCCAATGTAGTACCTACTGGTGGAGCATTGGAAATATAAATGCACGGTTGGAAACCGGGAGAGGGAAGCAGTCCCAAGGACCCCACCACAGACATAAGCACACGCACACACATACATGAAAACCATAAACACACACACCATTATAGCACACCGGCACGACAAAACACACACATACACGCACCAAAATACACACAAACACGCACGTACACGTACCTGCACGCACACGCATACGCATACGCATACACACACGTATACACACCGCGCACACATACACATACACACTAGGGACTGTACGTGGTTCCCCTGGTTTCCGGCTGCCGACGGACAGGACACGTACAGGAATGCGACTTCTCGGTTTCTGATTTCTGGCTGCCGACGGTCGGAAGCTGGGAAGGAAAGCAGTCCCAAGAACGTTACCACAGACAGAAACACACACACGCACCCTCACACAGACACACACACGCACGCACATACACACCAAGGACTGTACGTGGTTCCCCTGGTTTTCGGCTAGAGACGGCCAGGACACGTACAGGAATGCGAACTTCTCGGTTTCTGATTTCTGGCTGCCGACGGTTGGAAGCTGAGAAGGAAGGTAGTCCCAAGGACATTACCACAGATAGAAACACGCACACTCACGCACCCACACGCGTGCACAGACACACACACACACACACACTAGTATTTCCAAACGCAAATAATATGAGACCAACCAATATAACTTAAGGTAGCAAATAATTCTGTTAGATTTCTTAGGAGTAACAGATTTGCTGTAATTTTTAGGTAGCAGACTAATTGTAATGTTAGAATAAATAAAAAAAATTAAAAAGAAAATGAGGGTCATTCGAAAAGCAAACTATTTTTCTACATAACATAAACACTTGTTGTACCATTTCACCAATTTTGCTTTGCATTCTTTGTACTCAGTTGTCGTCAAGTTGTTTAACCACTCACTAACACCCTATTTAAGTTCGTCATTACTTTCATAGTGGTTTCCGCCCAACGGAAAGAGATGGACATCACTGGAGGCCAAGTCCGGATTATACTGCGAACGAACAAACATCTCCCATTGAAACTATTGCAGCGAGTTCTTCGTCAATGCAGCACAATGTGGTCTTATGTTATCGTGCATTAGCACAACGCCCCTAGACAACAATTCGGGCTATTTGCTTTGAATGGTGCGGCGGAGTCATTGAAGCGTTTGACAATAGTTTTGATAGGTCGCACGCCTTTCGTATTCAAAAACCGTATTACACTACAAACCTCACATTAGGCGGGATTGTTGATTCCATTACACATTTTATAGACGTACAAAAAATCAATACACTGTAACCTTTTTTTTCTTCCACTCGTTGGATACAAGTGAAGCTTCACTTGTTCGCGGCTAAGTCTGGGAATTACCCCAAGGGTGAGCAATGAGAAAGGGCGTGGGGATGGTATAAACTCTACAATAAGCTAATACAAAAAAAAGGGGGATTGAGCGCCACTGTATCTGTATGGGCAATACTAGAAACTCTATACTCCTATGAGAAGATACAGAAACTCATGAGATATAAGCCCCATAAAAAAACTTACAACTTAATGAACTAACACATTTGGAAACCTCTGGAGCATACTTACAACCTCTTCGATCTCGATGATCCTGAAAGAAAAAGTACACAACAAATTCTCTATTAAAAAGACACTGTTTGTGCTTTTTAATAAAAAGCATGTTAATAATTACGGGTGGATAATCTTGAAATTACCACACCAAAGATATTTGAATCAAAAATGAATACCTAGAACAAATCAGTTGTAGCATATCTGTGTCTTTTAGATTACTTCAGAATTCGTCTACTTTCATTATTCAAAAATCTATTTTCTTTAAAAAAATTTTAGTAAAATTAATAGTGCGTGGAATAAAAAACTTGAGTCCAAAAATGAAATTTAATATAGTTTCTCTCTTTTCGTTTTTTTAAAAATATGATTACAAAAATGAAATAATATAATTGAATTCTTTATAAATCTGTCTTGACATAACAAGACCTTAATTTTAATAATATTTTATAACAAAATTTCTGATACCAAATACTCAGATCTGTTTATTGGTTTACATCTGTTTTTCACATTAAGTTTAATTTATTTCTTAGAAAAAATTTGAATCACGTGCAGCTAACTTGGATAAATAACATTTCAACTTATCCAAGTAAAATGAGCTTATTAAAATTTGACATCTGTAATGAACTTTTTTTTAAAAGGCAGGAAATGGACTTTAGAATCTCAACATTTTAACATGTGAATGTTCCGCGTATCTTGCAAAATTATTTTAATAGCCTTTCTTAACAATAATCTTCCACGCTGTTCTTTATGCACAAAATTTAGTATAACTAAGCAATTTTCGACTACAATTTATGTGAGCACACTCAAGGTCTCACAAACATAACAAAAGAAAGGTTTGATACCTGTTTTTAATAAAGCTGTTGCTGCCGTTTTTTTTTCTCTTCTCCTACTTTATAATTACCACGCTCCAAGTTAGGTGTCTGCAAAACAAAGTCTTCCGACGTAACTAGGGTCTATTCCTTGGGTAGAGCTAGGAGCAAAGGGGGGGTAAGTCGCAATCTGGGGGGGGGTCACACTCAAACTAAAACAAACAGGCGCCACCAAGTCCAGATTGATTCATGTTAATGGCATGGCAAATTTCTAAGGGCGGACGTGGAGACCCAAAGAAAAAAAGATCGCCTTCGCTGACAAAAACCTGTCTTAACAGAATAAGACGCTGTTCCTGTAAGGAAGAATAATAATTAAGTCACATAGAAAATGGGAACACTGTTTGTGTCCCTCAAATATACCTAAAAATGCAAAAAGGATATTTTCTACATAAGGGTAGCATCAAAATATAATTCTTATTGCTTTTTGGTTGTCAGGTCTGATCAAACTAGATCAGAATAAAAAGACTTTAAGCGTGGATTATTAATTTACTAGAAAGAATTTTTTTTGTTTCTGTAAATAAAATTCAATGCAATAAAATTAAATGAATACTTGAATTACTTGAAAAATTAACGTAAGGTTTATCAACTTGATTCTTACTCAAATATATTACAACACAATGTGACTGGTTACACTAATGTTTTCTAACCCATTCAGATCTGTTTAGGTCAGTTACAAATTAATATACAAAATTTCTCGTTAAGTTAAAAGTACTAAAATCGATTTGAAGTCGAAATGTTCACGAAGATATTCTCTTTTTTTTATCAAAGGTGGTAGTAATGTAATACTAAACATCTGCTTGCAATGGTGCAATTGTTGACAGCATATTTCAAACAAACAAGTGATGTAGCCGCAGCTGTTATTTTATGCTGAAGCCACGTGTTGTCACATATCTACTAAACTAAGTGAAATTTAAATTTGATACTGGAGAAAACCAGCTCAGCAACAAATAAACTGAATAACAAATTCGTACTTCTATGTAACAAAACAAAATAACGTGCTTTCAGAATGAAGCACAGAAGAATTCATAAAGCTACTACGAACCAAACCCCGGGCTGCATTCCTTGGCTAGATTGGGAACTGCATCGCCGTGCGGAATCTGCAACTAATTATTCCTGCTTTCCATCCTCTAAATACAGGTGTTGAAGTGAAGTGGGTTTCTTAACATTGATTCAAATTCGTCTAATCTTAGTTGTAACTTTAAGTTTGCGTTCCTAAGCCTTGCGTGTAGCTAATTTTCTTTACGTAGTTTTATAAGTTTTCGTTGCGTAGTTTGTAAGTCTTCGTTGCGCGTTACTCAGAAAGTGTGTCTCACAATTAATGCGACCCGCAGGTCACTCGCCATTCTCTTCCTAAACATGTTGTTGCTGCTTTTACCTAACGACGAGTACCTCTCCCGCGTTCTTGCATGGTGGGAGGGTCCCAAGGGGGGATTGTCAATCCTCTCAACGCGCGTGCAAGTGGCTGTGGAATACACCGACATCCAAAACAAATAGACTAACGAATCTAGATACTGTTTTAATGTAAAAATTTGATTGTTACCCGTATTACTACTTTAGTTAATAAAGGTGTTTTAATATTCGTTGTACCTTTAATGAAGAGAATTATTAATTCGAAAATAAAATTGTTACACTACCCCTTTCCTAAAAGAAAAAAAATTTTTTTTTTTAAGGAATAAACTTCAAATATAACAAATACAAAAAATTTTTTTTATATTATAATTATACTAGCCTTTTCTATCTTCCTAATTATCAATGCAATTTTTATGAATTTATTCAAATGGGGGAGACAAATATTTACAAATGCGAGTGTGTTGGTAACTACGTGTACCTGACGTCCATCGGGAGACAAAATCGGGGAGTCACAATCGGTATTAATCAAAATTGGGAGGGGGTCAAATTAGAAAGTCAAACACTCCACGGGACAAAAAAATTCAAATTCACAATAATTCTTTAACTTGAGGTTCTTACTTCTAACAAGGCTAATATTTACTACCTGTAACCAAACATTTTACAATTTATTTCAAATTCACAAAAACTTCACTTCCTGGAGCTCAATTAGCTCTCCTCTACAAAAAGGAATGCTTGCTCATCAAAACAGCATAACTATTCAAAATATTATCATTATAAGGTGACAATCAAAGCTAAGGTAACCTAACCATAAGGCTACTTAACAAAATTCAAATACAAAATATTATCACTTTATTACAAAGAGATAATCAAAACAAAGGTAACCTAACCATAAGGTTACTTAACAAATTCAAATACAAAGTATTATCACTTTATTACAAAGAGATAATCAAAACAAGGTAACCTAAACATAAGGTTACTTAAGCAAATTCAAATACAAAGTATTATCACTTTATTACAAAGAGATAATCAAAACGAAGGTAACCTAACCATAAGGTTACTTAGCAAATTCAAATACAAAATTGAACCAGATAGGGCTGTAATCTCCTACGCCCTACTGATTATCCTATCACTAAGTTTCAACAAACAACAGATCTCATTAGTGATGGACTAAATGGTGAGACTCACCAAGCCAACTTTTGACCTTATCAAACCAAAAAATTTCGAACGGTCAAAAAAACAAGGGAAAGAATAAACTAATATTCTCTCTACCTAGATATGTAGAAATCAGGACTAACAATTAAATAGCCCACCTACTTCTACATTGTAAAGATATCTGTTAAAGACATCTTCTAAACACATCTCCGAATAACGCGCGAGCAAAAAGACCAGCGTGCACACCAAGGCACACCTCAAACCTACAAAACCTACAAAATCTCTAACCACTTATTTCACTTTTCAAACAAAATACTCAAAATTAGTGAAACGACACTAAATCAAAAATCGGAATAAAACAAAGCAAACCACTACTGTATTACTTAACATCAAAGAGATGACCGGACCGGAACTAATCGTCAGGATCATCATTTTCATTTGGATACGATGCTTCAACTGGTTTCAAGTCCTTCACGTGCCATTTCCTGCACTAGTTCCATCTTCGTTCTCTAACTCGTACACTAAATTGGAATGTTTTTTTCGAACTCTACTCAAAACAAACTTCGGCGCTAACTTAGCGGAGAATTTATCACTAGCACTCGAGAGGACCTTATTAGCTCTCCAAACACACTCTCCGACTCGGAATGAAATGTCTCTTCTCCTAAGATTGTAGCGTTTACTCGAACGTTGATAAGCTACATGCAAATTTTCACGGACATTTCCAAAAATATCAAACAAAAGTTGACGATCCAGAACATAAGACGGTCTACTGCTGGAGACGACATCAACATCCTCACCAGGTTTAAAATTATCATTATAAGCTTTTCCACTTAAGGGTACCTGACGACCAAAGACTAAAAATTTGGAGAATAGTTGGTGGACTCATGTTTTGCTGAGTTGATTGCGTATTGGATCTTTGATATCTCATTATCCCACGTATCATGTCCTTCTACGTATGAACGGATTGCTGTACCAACTGTCTTATTGATTCTTTCCACAAAATTGCATTGGGGAGCATAAACAGCATTATACCAAATCTTTTGAATTTCGTACCTTGCACACAAAGCTTTAAAAATACGTCCAATTAATTGTGGACCATTATCACAAATAACAAACTGTGGTACACCGTAGACAAGAAATACTTTTTCCTCCAAAATTTCTCAATCAAATGTGCCGTGGCACTACGCAAAGGTTGCAAAATCGAATACTTCGAGAACCAATCACCAACAACTAAAAGCCATTTATGTCCGCGTTTGGAACGAGGAAACGGACCCATCAAATCTAAGGCAATGGTTTGGAACGGTAGTCCAACCTCTTTCTCCTTTCCCATCATCCCAAGGGGCCTTTATTGGGTGGTTTTGAGCACCACAAATCAAACATTTCCTACAAAATTTACGTACGTCAAAGATCATCTTTGGCAATAATATAATTCTTGGACACGAGACAAAGTTTTTAAAGAACCAAAATGTCCTGCTGAAGGGGGTCATGACATGATTTAATGACATCTATACGCTGAGATTTTGGCACTAAGTACTTCCACTCTACAACATTCGCCGAATGCGGTAATAGGAAGGTATAAACTTATAAATAAACCCATCTTCCACTTTCCATTGTGGGTAGCTTTTGGGCGACAACAAAATTTTCTTTCTCAAAGATTCATACCACAAGTCTACGCCATCAAGTTTAATCTCTACTAAATTAACTTCTGGATTTTCTAAGGAACACCACGACTAAGACAATCTGGGACTATATTAAACTTTCCTTTCCTATGCACCAAATCAAATGAATGTTGCCTTAATCGAACTGACCATCTGGCAAGTTTTCCAGTTGGATTCTGAAGATTACTCAACCAAAGTAACGAAAAATGATCAGTGACAACTGTGAAGCGAACTCCTTCCACCCACGGACGAAATTTCTCAATTGCAAAGATAACTGCTAAACACTCTCTTTCTGTGGTGGAATAATTGCGCTCTGTACGGCTCAGGGTTTTACTTGCGTACGAAATTACACGCTCTTCTCCTCTTACATTTTGTACCAAAACAGCTCCTAACCCAGTGTTGCTTGCGTCACACTCAACAATAAAGGGTGCCGAGTAGTCTGGCTGCGAAAGAAGAGGTGCAGAAACTAATGCTTGCTTGATCCGCACAAATGAATTTTCTGCTTCCGCACTCCAGTTTACAGTTTGACCTTTTTTCTTACTCTTAATGAGGCTATTGATAGGCGAAACTAATGACGAAAAATTCTTTATAAAGCGACGGTACCAGCTGCACATTCCTATGAACCTTTTAATCTCCGTTGTGGTTTTCGGACGAGGAAAGTTAACCATTGCCGACACTTTATCGGGATGTGTACGAAGTGAGTTAGAACCTACTATATAACCCAAAAATTTAAGAGTCTTTTTAAAAAATTCACATTTACTTATGTTTATAGTAAGGTTAGCTTCTTTTAAACGTTGCTTAACCTCTACCAATAACTTTAGGTGTTCTTCAAAGATGACGAACATAATATTATGTCGTCCAAATAGCAAAATACATGGGGTTCAAAACGTGGACCAAAATTGCATCTACTAAACGCTGTTGTGTCTGCGCAGCATTCTTCAATCCAAATGGCATGCATGTAAATCTAAATTGTCCTCGTGAAATAACACTGAAGGCAGTCTTATCCTTAGACGACTCACTAAGAGGATTTGCCAAAACGATTTTCTCAAATCAAGTGATGAAATGTAGTTCGCACCTCTCAACATATTGAGAATTCTATCTACGTTCGCAAGGGGTACGAATCATGAATAGTTAATTCGTTCAGGGTTCTACCATCAAAACAGAAACGATATTCTCCATCTGCTTTCTTAACCAACAAAACTGGAGAGGACCACGGACTAGTACACGGTTCTATAACTTTAAGTCTAAGCATGTCGTCCAACTCCTCATTCAATATCTTACTCATATATGGTGACATGACATATGGTTTCTTATGGAAGGGTTTGGCATTGCCTGTGTCTATGTCCATTTCAATTAGGTGAGTTCGTCCCAATCTATCGTCGCTGCTAATCTCACTAAATGAGCTTATCAACTCTTGTGCTTGCACACATTGAGCATCTGAAAGGTCATGTAAACCAAATAAGGAATCTTTAGTGTTCAAAGGGATGGAAGACGAACCTATATACCCAATGTCGTTCCCAATGTTACTTTGGATAAACCAATTATTACTTCTAAAATCAGCAACTACACCAAATAATTTTGCAAAGTCACTACCGAAGATAAAGGTGTGAGGTAGGGACGGAACCACTAATGCATTAAGGATACGGCAGTCATTACCTATACAAATTGGCAAATCAACTGAGCCTACAACAGACTTTATTGAACCATCAGCTGTAGTAATACCTGTTTTGCTGAACTAAAAATTTTTAAGTCTAATTTCCTAATAATTGAAAGAGCTAAGGATCCTACCACTGAGGTAGTGCATCCCGAATCTAGAAGACCGGTAATGTCTCTATCTATTAACTTCACCATAATGTAAGGTCGATTATCACACTGCTTCTCAATGAACAAAGTATTATTCCTAGGCTTCGGAGAGTCCTGACAAAAATTTTTAACAACTGTAAGCCATCTCGACCACTCGTCTTTACAAAAGTATTTTTCTTGTTTACAAATCATAACCATGGCCTTATTACGCGGAACAGGATGCCGACCACTATGCGCCTGCCGCCTTACTGGTTTTTTGAGCATTGTGGACATGACGTAGCCTTAACGCCTTTTCGACCACATCCAAAACAAAAAATCTTTCTGGCTGCTCTACAATCTCTAAACCAATGTCCACTACGGGAGCAATTCCAACAAACAAAGTTATTTCTCTTGTCGGGACTAAAGGAATTACAAACTGAGGACTCCAAAGAGCTCTTATCCGCTACTGTTACTTGGGGATTAACTAATTTATTCTGAAACACCCTACTCTTAACAGCACAAACTTTTTCATTCAACCCAGGATGTTTGTTCTCAAATGGATGCTTAGAGGGGTTGCAAATCTTGTTAGGTTTACTAGAAGATGCTGAAACCAAGTTTAGTTTCATCAAAGAAGCTTCTTCTAACCTTTACACAAATTTACTAAGGTAGACAAATCTTGAATGTCCGACAATGCAAGTGCTGAACTATATTCAGGAACCAAATTTCTCCTTATCATCTTAACTTTAGTAACTTCTGCTGGCTCGTTGGTCAGTCTACTAAACAGGGTTTGCATATGCGCGACAAATAAAATAATCCTTTCGTCTTTACCTTGACGACGATTTCTGATCTTTTCCCAAATGTCATCATCTGAAGAACCGGGTAGAATTCTCAGCTCATACTCCAATTCTTCTTTAAGTAGACAAACAATTTGGAATTTTTCCGACATGATTACTCAAGCCTAATGGAATCAAACCGATAAATCTAACTGATCTGAACCTTACAAAAGTTATCAAAACAAATTCGTACTACTAAAGGCAAAAATCAAAAGGTGTTTTTGGTAAAATAATTTTTGCCAAAACAATATCAAAAAAATTATATGGGGTCAAAATAGAACGAAAGTCAAAAATAAATTCGACCAAGTTAATCAACTGACTGTATGGGGGTTAATGTTACAACCAATCTTTCAAACAACCAAACTTCAGTGCAAGACAGACTTTGAACTAACCATTTTCAACGCAACCAAATTTTAAGTAAACTAATTTCGAAATACATTAAATTATGAACAAACAAATTTCTAGCTAAATCAAATTAGGAACAAACAAATTTTGAAGTAAATCAAATTATGAACAAACAAATTTCGAGGTAAATCAAATTATGAACAAACAAATTTCGAGGTAAATCAAATTATGAACAAACAAATTTCGAGGTCCCAAACGTTGCCGGCGCCAGTGCTGCCGTTTTTTTTTCTCTTCTCCTATTTTATAATTACCACGCTCCAAGTTAGGTGTCTGCAAAACAAAGTCTTCCGACGTAACTAAGGGTCTATTCCTTGGGTAGAGCTATGAGCAATGGGGGGGTAAGTCAAAATCTGTGGGGGGGTCACACTCAAACTAAAACAAACAGGCGCCACCAAGTCCAGATTGATTCATGTTAATGGCATGGCAAATTTCTAAGGGCGGACGTGGAGACCCAAAGAAAAAAAAGATCGCCTTCGCTGACAAAAACCTGTCTTAACAGAATAAGACGCTGTTCCTGTAAGGAAGAATAATAATTAAGTCACATAGAAAATGGGAACACTGTTTGTGTCCCTCAAATATACCTAAAAATGCAAAAAGGATATTTTCTACATAAGGGTAGCATCAAAATTTAATTCTTATTGCTTTTTGGTTGTCAGGTCTGATCAAACTAGATCAGAATAAAAAGACTTTAAGCGTGGATTATTAATTTACTAGAAAGAATTTTTTGTTTCTGTAAATAAAATTCAATGCAATAAAATTAAATGAATACTTGAATTACTTGAAAAATTAACGTAAGGTTTATCAACTTGATTCTTACTCAAATATATTACAACACAATGTGACTGGTTACACTAATGTTTTCTAACCCATTCAGATCTGTTTAGGTCAGTTACAAATTAATATACAAAAATTTCTCGTTAAGTTAAAAGTACTAAAATCGATTTGAAGTCGAAATGTTCACGAAGATATTCTCTTTTTTTTATCAAAGGTGGTAGTAATGTAATACTAAACATCTGCTTGCAATGGTGCAATTGTTGACAGCATATTTCAAACAAACAAGTGATGTAGCCGCAGCTGTTATTTTATGCTGAAGCCACGTGTTGTCACATATCTACTAAACTAAGTAAAATTCAAATTTGATACTGGAGAAAACCAGCTCAGCAACAAATAAACTGAATAACAAATTCGTACTTCTATGTAACAAAACAAAATAACGTGCTTTCAGAATGAAGCACAGAAGAATTCCTTAAAGCTACTACGAACCAAACCCCGGGCTGCTTTCCTTGGCTAGATTGGGAACTGCATCGCCGTGCGGAATCTGCAACTAATTATTCCTGCTTTCCATCCTCTAAATACAGGTGTTGAAGTGAAGTGGGTTTCTTAACATTGATTCAAATTCGTCTAATCTTAGTTGTAACTTTAAGTTTGCGTTCCTAAGCCTTGCGTGTAGCTAATTTTCTTTACGTAGTTTTATAAGTTTTTGTTGCGTAGTTTGTAAGTCTTCGTTGCGCGTTACTCAGAAAGTGTGTCTCACAATTAATGCGACCCGCAGGTCACTCGCCATTCTCTTCCTAAACATGTTGTTGCTGCTTTTACCTAACGACGAGTGCCTCTCCCGCGTTCTTGCATGGTGGGAGGATCCCGAGGGGGGTTGTCAATCCTCTCAACGCGCGTGCAAGTGGCTGTGGAATACACCGACATCCAAAACAAATAGACTAACGAATCTAGATACTGTTTTAATGTAAAAATTTGATTGTTACCCGTATTACTACTTTAGTTAATAAAGGTGTTTTAATATTCGTTGTACCTTTAATGAAGAGAATTATTAATTCGAAAATAAAATTGTTACACTGTGTCCCCTAGTTATCAAACAGCGATGCACGTTTTCTGGAATCTGCTTACTACTTTGTTGCAACAAAACATCGAACGACGGCTGTAATTTCTTAACAAACGAACATTGACCCAATCTCTTTATCTGTATATCTAATTACTTCATGTGTACCTCATATGCATGTTACTTCATGCGCTAAGGAAATAAAGATATATTATAAATTATTTGAATAATGCGAACTCACCGTTAACAAATACCGACTCGAATCATTTCAAGAAGAAGCGTGATTAAGCGCCTTGCCGGAGTCACAGGAATGCATCTTCCGTGTCCCAAGACGACCAGCCCTCCTGTCTCTATTTCGGCACGCCTATTCTGAGGCCCCATTTATGTAAAATTTGGGAGCCCATCTGTAGATGATTCAGTCTGAACTACATTCTCAAATACAAATGGCTGCTTGGTTATTCATTCCGAGCAAGTACGGAACCGCTTATCTGCGTAGCGCATCACCTCCTGACCGTATTCTCGCAAGCGCTATCCTAATTTTAACGACTGAACGGGTATAATCCGCCTGTAGGGTAGGCAACACAAACGACTAGTTCCCTTTTAAATATGTTTTTTGAGCGTATACTATTATTAAATATTTCTGGGTAAAGCATTTTAGTTAATTAAACGATCATGATTTCCTGTTCCATTGTGGAATTGTTTCTTTCAGATATAACAGTATCAAATACGAGAATCAAATACCACAGGCTAAAATTGTACAGATGTGATTCTTGCAAAAATAGTGCTACAGAATATATATTCGTTACAACACGACTGTATCGGCTCGCGGTTCCTGGCAGATTAACCCAGGGAGTAGTGAAAAGTGCACGACTTAGCGGCAAAGGTAGTGGGAGAACTGCGCGACTCGTTACGTCAAAACGTTCTTTATTTTCCGAATGACCCTCGTATAATATTTTGGTAGGTACTTATATACAAGTAATTTAGTATCAAATTAACAGTATCAGTTTACAAAAGTACATTTATTTTTAATAGATTAAAAATATCCGACGACCTTGGACCAAAATAACTTATTATTCATATTGAAGCAATTAATTGTCATTGCACTCCATAAAATAATGATCGAATGTCGACTGAATAATGTTTAAAATTTCAATGTTAAATCTTCAATGAAATCGCTCTCATTACTGCCGCCTTTTATATAAACACATCCTAATACGTCATTTTTTCACTAACTTCGATCATATTCTCAACGGCGGGTCATCTTCATGATGTAACAATTAACCACAATTTCTCGTTCGTATCTCTTTAATGGCCTGTCAGTTTATATTTCTTGCGACCATACAAAATTTCCCGTCCTTTATTAATGAATTATGCAATGTTAGTTATCGTTCTTCCCTTCGAGCTTTTGTAATAATTATAGCCTTTAAAACTTGTTATCTTATTAGGTATTATGGTTTTTCTCGGTGAATTGGGCCGTTCATTCATACAAGATAATTGGCTTGTTAACGTAAATATAATACATTCTGGAAAGGTCTGGAACTATTTGTCTTTCGAAACAGTGTATTGCGTTTCCTAAATGATATTCTTTAACAACATAACTTGACATCGAAGTTATTTAGTATTTTTAAAGTAGATTAATGCAATAACACTAATATATTTTGGGAGAATAAATAGTTTCACACGGCTTAATGAATGCTTTGATACTTTTTAAGATGGGGTTTCTATCTTAAATGGCATGTCACAATACTATATGTACTTAAAGCGTGTTATTTTACATGGGAATTTTACGAGCGTATTATCATCATCATCTATACGCCTTCAGCTCTAGAACTGGTTGTACGCGTACCTTCATTGTTTCCTATTCTGAGCTAACCTACACATTTTCCTGAAATTCGAACAGTCTACATCTTTCACTATCTGTGTGCAATAGTCTAATGCAGGTCTACCTCAACCTCTCTTTTTGCATTGCTCTGCTTCTGGTATATTACGCACTATTCCCTCATGCCTTAGTATGTGTCCTATCATCCTATTTCTCTTATTTCTTACTGTTTTTCACATTTTTTTTTCTTTCCCTATCATTTCGAGAACCTCTTTTTTTGTAACTTTGTCGGTCCACTATGTTTTTATCATACGTCTGTAGAACCTCAATTCAATGGTTTCTACCTTTTTCCTGTCCGCTTCTTCCATTGTCTATGTTTCACGGCGTACAGTGCTGTGCTCCACACATATGTTTTCAGCAATCCTTTCCTTGTTTCTGAAGATAGTAATTGCTTTGTTTTTGTTAAATGCAGCACGGTCTTGTGCTAATCTTTGTTTTATATCTATTGTATTCTTCCTATGTAGCAAAAATCTTTAACCTTTGCAAGTTTTCGTTTTCTATTTAATTATGATTCTTGACTTATTTACCCCTTCTTCACATACTAGTACCTTAGTTTTATTTTTGTTAATTTTCATACCGTATCACTCTTTTAGAACTGTTTCCATTTCATTACCAGCAACTATATTATTTGCAAATCTAAGCATATCAATCGTTTGTCCTTGCATAGTAATTCCAAAAGTCTTTCTACATTTGACAGCACTCACTGACTCTTCGGCATATAAGTTAAACATTAATGGAAGTAGGGCACATCCTTGTCCTACCCCTTTCCTAATATTTACTTCTCTACGTTCCTGCTCCAATTCTATTACCGTTATTTGCTCTGTGTATACGTTATGTACTATCCATCTATCCCCCTTTATCACATCATTTTCCCTCAAAATTCAAATTTAAATTTGAAATCAATCCCGGTGAGTTTACGTAGAGCGCCTTATTCCTAAATTGATGAGTACCTCTTTACTTTTATTTCTAACGACGTATTATATAGAACTACTTCTATAAGGCTTTTAATACACATGCATAATCTTTTTCTTATAGTGACCTTCCTCTTCAATCGCTCGTTCATTTCACAATATCTGAACTTTAACTTACATCCCCCAATTCTATTGTTCTATAACCGGAATTCTCTCATTGTCCTTCTTTACTACTTATTCACTTCTATTTACACACGTCTTATCAAGTTTTAAAAAAAACTATTCCTTTCACATACATAAAATACATCAAATACTGTGAAAATTCTTCTAAAGTGTATCACTATCTAATAAAAAAATGTGGAATACAATTTTCTATACCTCTAATGTTATTGTGTCCATAGACAAACAAAAAAAAAGGAACTGCTTTCAATTTATGAATATACCCATCAGCTGAAGGTCCTTTATACCTTCTCTCCAAAAATAAATTCCTTAAATCAATCTTCGAAAACACCTTCTTATTACCAAATCTCTCAAAAATACTACTAACCAAAGTTGGACAATTAAACTTCTTATCAAAACGTTGATTTATACCTTTCATACTTGAATTTGATTTCTCATAAACATCACTTCTTTTTATTACAATTATATGACTTACAAAATAAGTACTTGATTTCACACAAATACCCTCAATACTTCTCTTCTCATTTCAATTCTTATCACTGATTCTCTCATTTAAATCTTTATTACCTTCATTTAATTTATCTCTTATCTTGTTTTCCTCATCTTTTTCCATTTTAACTTCGTAGCTTGTGGAAATATTCAAATTTTCATTCTTTAATTCAGCATCCTCAAAATATTCAAACAACGCTAACTCTACTTTCTCTTGTACCTTACCTAAAGTTTTAGCTTTTCATCACTTACTTCTTTCTATGCCTTCTCTAGCTCTTCTTTTATTTCATTAACTTCTTCCATAACTTCACTTAATTTCTTTATCTCCTTCATTTACTTCTTCATTTGCTTCACATAATTCAAACTAATACAGTCTTTCTCGACCTCGATATCTACCTCATCATCTCATTTAAAATATTCTTCATAACATGCAATTATCTTCTTCTTCACATCTATTACCAACTTTATCCTATCAATCAGATCCATTCCAAAAATCGCTTGCATCTTTTATCCAGGCACAATCTTGAAATCTTTTTGAAATTTTATCTTACCTATTTCACATATTAGCATTGCCATGCTATTTATACTTGCAACGTTTCTGTTGTCTGGTGCTACTAAGCTACATTTCTTTATGGATGGATATCAATTTATTACTTAATTTTTGTACGTTGTTTTTAATAAGAGCCTTCGAAATTAGCGATGCTTCAGTTACCGTATCGATAAGTACTTTGGTAATTTTATCTTCTACATTTATATTTAAAATAGGTAGTACGTTTTTAAATAAACAATTGACCTATTACCTACCTAGCACTGGCGGACCTTCTAAGAAGGTACTACACCCAGTGCTAATCGAGGAAGTTGGTCGACGGAAACCAATCCGTTCCCAATTAAACATTAACGAATAATTTTGCCTGGCATGGAGCAAGTAATTTGAGCATGGGAGAACGAAATCAATATATAAATTGTTGGTTATTTTGAAAATAACCAACAATTTATATATTGATTTTGTTCTCCTATGCTCAAATTACTTTCTCCATGCCAGGCAAAATTATTCGTTAGTACGTTTTTGTTTACATTTTCATTATTTTCTAAATCAAATTTTATAAATTCTGTTTAATGTTTGTACTTTGTCAATTTCTAAAGGTACCCTCGGTTTGCCTTTTATTGAAATGCCGACCTTGCCGTTGAAGGTCTTGGTCTGTTCACCATATCAGCATATGTCCTATTATTGTTTGTGCCATATGTTTGTGCATTTTCACTAGTCTAACTTCCTTGGGTTATCGTTCTATTCTCAATGGTACGGGATACATTGTTCTCTTCTTATGACATTATTCTGACACCAGTTGCTCTCTGTACATTCCCCCCTATAGAATGTTCTGCCATGATACCTTTCCTGACCATTGCTCTGTTGGAATTTAAAGGAATTAATGGGATGGCTCATCGGTCTGATATCTATCCTCTGTGGTTGACCCACGTCATCATATCGTTAAAGATATTAGAAAACACATCTCTGTCTACTATATTTTGTAAGGCGATACATTGCTTTACCTCTGTTTCAAAGTGTCCCGCGAAATATTTGATAATCTGTTTGTCATCTAATGGTAACACACTAAATTCCTCTATAACATACAACTTCTTTGTCATGCTTGAAACACTGCTATATATGCCCATAAGCAAATTATCCCTGACTTTAAATTGCTGGTTATGACCCCAAAAATGTTTTAAAAATTTAAGTTCAAAGTCTGTAAAGGAGTTTAACTCACTCTCAATTAGTCCAAACCAAATGTCTGCACTACCTTTTAACATAGATCTAACAACAATTAACTTAGTTTGTTCATCCCAACTGTCCTGTCTTAAAGCTTTCACATTGTTTAAAAATATCTCAGGTGTAAGTTCGTTATACCCATAAAATTTCAATGCTGTTCCAAGGGAACACTGGTTGTTCTCCATCGCATAGGTTCTCCAACATGAATGTTTTTAACCCTATCTTCTAAATTTTCAAACTTACTACCCAAGTCTGTTTTAGGATTTCCCAAATCATTACTAAACGTTTTAAATCCTTCTTGACAACTTTACTCTATTTCGCGTACTTTTTGATCTAAATTTTTAATTTTTCCACTTGTTTCTTTTCCACTGCTTCCTGATTAGCGTTTATTTGAACAATATTTCCTTTCATATAGTCCATATCCTCTACAATGTGTACTATCTTTCTTCTAATTTCAAATTTCGTTCTCTCGATGGTTTTGTTAGTTTCTTTTAAGCCTGAAGTTAATTTTTCATTCATTTTGTTAAATTTCCATTCATTCTTTGCACTTTCTGCACTAAACTTTCCCCTAGGTTCTCTCTTAATTCCACTCGTAACTCCTGAGCGTTCTTATCAAATATGTCACTCATTTCCTTCATACTTCTTTTATTCCTTTAATGTTTTTCACTCACTTCTTTAAAACTTCTTTCGTTGTTTTCACTCATTTTTTTCGTATTCTCTTGCAATTCCATTATAGTGTTGTCATTCATTTCCTGCATATTTTTTATTGAAATTTAATAAAAGAGCCTTCCTTTTTTGATTTCGGAGTCTCTCCTACACTTTGTTCTTTTTTCACACGCGGATTTTTCTTTTTCGGCTCTTCTAAATAAACACTTTCCCGAGAACCAATTTCTACTCCTTCACTCTCAAACTCTCACTAACTTCTTTCATTCTATAAGTCACACTGGAAATCAATCAGATACATTACATACAGAAAGCTTCCACAAAAATCCTACGAGACAAGAAACTCTAGTTTTCAGACGATTTAATCGATCCTCTGCATTGGGACGCCACAAATTTGCTTTGATGCTTTGTAAAACTGCCCTGACGTTGGGCGTCAAGAAAGATAGAAATGATATGATGTGGATTTTTACCTTATTGTCCCGGTTTTTTCTTGCTAGCTCAGCGACGAATATGCTGTGGACTTTACGAAAATGAAATAAAACAACGAAATCTCAAGAAACATTTATGAACATTCCTCAATACATTCTAAAACATCTTTCTTTTGCACACATTATCTAGGAAATCTATATGCATACACAGATTTAAAGAAAGCTTCAAATTCAATTTACAGATTAAGTTTAGAATGAATCAATATTTTATCACTCTTACATATAAATATAATCTTCACCTAATCCTTGATAATTAGAAAACCGTAAAACATGAAAACACAAAATTTTCTTTTAAATTTTTGTGGATAATTTAAATATTCTTCTATTACACCGTCTCAGTGTAGTTGATCAGCGACGTTGATCTGAAATTTTGTAAGGGTTAAGACGTCTCGAGTTCTGACTTCAAAATTGTTAAAATAAATAAGCTATTCAGAAATAACGTTCTATAACATCTAAAGCGTAAAGACTGAGATACACGACAAGTTCCTCCAAGTTAAGGATTTTTATTAACCACCGATGGAGAATGCTACGATATGTAACACGGAGACTAGTGAGTACAACAAACTCCAAATTTGACTCTGATCTGGTTACGCATGAAAACAATCATTTCTAAACCTGGAGAAGAAACGACCAGTTTTCGAAATAAGTGCATAATGGATGTGAAGGAACCTCTGGAGGATAGCGATTGTGTTAATAAAAAATTTGCAGTTAATCTAGTAAATCATATTTTCTCAGACTGCGTAATTGTACCAAAGAAATCAGGTGTAATACTAAAGTTTTCATTGCAAACCATGACTGAATAACCATGATTGGACATTCAGTTTGTAACGTATTTTTTTCCCAGTTACACTTCGTTCTTTAATATAAAATAAAACAGCAATAATATAAAATATATAATTTATAAATTTCCGTTCAGTAAAATTAATACATAAAATTAATAATAACATATAGACTCCTTTACCTTTGTGGTCTAAGATTCGTTACTAAGCTCCGTTGAGTTGTCAATTCGATCACTTTGCTATCAACGTTTGAAGGGACAAGCTGCGATAACCGGCGTAGTAAAGTCAATATGGTCGTGTCTAAACACGTGGCCTTGTAGCACAGTCCGAAAAAGAACTAAATAGCAATGAGAAACTATGGAAGCTCACCCTCATCATTAATACAGTTAGTATAAATTATTTAAATAAATTTTATTAATATTTTCCTCTTAGTGCAATATCATATAAGGCAATATCAGATATGTCAATATTTTATACATTATGATATATGGTAATATCATGTTATGTAGTTTCATATAATTCAACATCATAAACAAGTAATATCGAATAAGCAAATCTTGGACCTAGAAAGTTCGTTGGAGTACTAAATTTAATATGATGTAAAATCAAGCAGAAGTTAGTTTCGTTAAATAATTGTTGTATTCAGAAGAGTTTTCACAATTCCAGTAATAATTTCGTAAGTTTTCACGTGGCTTCCATTTGTGCGTCGCAGAAAACCGATGGTTAATCACTTTGAATATTAATTAAGTTGCAGTAAGAAAATATTGCATTGAACTTTTGTAACGAAAAAATCGTTTAAGGAAAGAAAGAATTAAATAACAAATTTATTGTTTGTCAGAATGTTTGCACATGCAGATAAAGTTTACTAAGCTATAAGGTTATGAGTGACATATTATGTCAGATATAAAAAAACATAGGTTCAGTTGTCCTATTTAGACCTCACATGTCATCTTACGTTAATTTAAAAATATGTTTAAATATTTTGAGGTCATGAACTTTGATTTTAGTCAACATGTGAAATTCGTCTAATAACTGTTAAGTAAAAGTAACTATAGGTTGATACATGCTAGTTTATAAGCACTTAGGTAATTAAATTTTATTGTTAAGGTCGAAGTAGTACTACTATGGCTTGGAGAATATGTAATATGAATAATTAAGAGATCTCAAATCCTTACATTTAAATTATTAAGAAAGATCCATTCAGAGATCTTTATATTATCGAATACAAATCTTTATTAGTATATTTCTGTTTCATAAAAATTATTAATTGAAAATATTATAGTAGTACGAATTGAAAATATTATAGTAAAACGAATCCAGAAATTTATTCAAATAGAATCTATTTTTTTTGCATGACTTTTTATTATTTAAAATTCAAGTAAAAAAATTACAAGTCATCTCTGATAAGAAATTGTGTGTAATGAAAACAAATACCCTGGGTGTATACTTTTGAAACCTAAATTCTATTATTTTATTTTTGGCAAATATTTTTGAGGACACAAATGGTGTCCATATTGTACATTTGTTTGTTCACAGGTCAAGCCGAGACATCTGTATGACATATGGTGTTTGAAGTTTTGGTAAGTGTGTTTAAAAGAGTGAAATTTAAGTTTTATGGCTATGTTAGTGGTGTTGATATAAGGTTTCCGCATTCCCCTAATACAAGCACAGTTAAATTTTATTGGTTGTTGTATTGAAAAATACGGTGGCGCTTATTATTTATATTTTTGGTCTTTTGACAACCCATGACCCAAGCTCATGATCTACCCAGAGCTAACACTCGACTAGCCGTTTATGTCTAAAGAGTTTTTCTTTTTCTCAAGCCATTTTCCATCCAACTTTACCTTGGGCTTTCATTGATAATAGGAAATTTTCGACCTTGTGATATCAGGTTAGGGTTCAGGAAATATAAAGGTGTAATTTATTAGCTGATAGTCACCAGGATAAAAAACAAAACAAAATTTAAATTATTGTTTTCAAGTTAAGGACGCAATTACAGTAACCCGTGCAAACGAAAAAGTAAGTAGTAAGGTAAGCAAAGAAATCATCCCGCAGCGAATACCGCAACAAAAAATGAGAATTTAAAAAAGTAATGTCGTGCTGTCTAACGTCGTGGTGTACGATGAGTCACACAGAAATGAAAAAGAAACCACAAGAAAGAAAATTTATTTACAAACCCTTAGAAAATCATAATGTTATAAATGGCAAATCAACTCGCATAGAAAACAACATTCATCCGGTGATTTATATAGTGCAAAAATCTCGGCCAAAAATAATTAATTCCTTAATTACTTTAACGTAATTTGCTACTTCAATCCTAATATTTATATGAAACAGAAATTGAAAAAGATGTAGTGAATGGTTTTCAGTCACTATTCTCTATTCTAATATTTACATAAAACAATAATTAAATAATTTTTCTTAATCTTTTTTGGGAATTAATCCACTCATAGTTTTTAAAATAATCTTTATTTACGTTTCGATCCATGACCTAGGATAATTATTTTGACAACGATCCTAGGTCGTAGATCAAAACGTAACTAAAGATGATTTTAAAAACTACGAGTGGTTTAATTCCCAAAGAAGATTAAAAAATGCTAAACAAACGACAACATACAGGGAGTATTCAATAATTAAAAAAATTTATACAGTGAACTGTTTTCTTCAGTAATTAAAAAAGTCATACAAACCCTACACTTACATATTGTCCACAGATAATGCTTGATAAGTAATTACTAAAAAAAAATGGTAATGACAAATTACAGTATTTGAAAAAAATCTCTCTCTAGGAGTCGAAATGCATTTCCTCGTAGCTGATAAAAAGTATTAGAAAAACGTCACACTTTAACATAGTGTAAATTTTATCTAGTTAAAAAATTGTATTTTATAATTGATACCCAAAAAGAAAAGCCTTCTTCAGTAGCATATTCCAACAGTTTGAGTGAAGTAAGTTGAATTTCAAAACCGTAATACCACCATTTGTGCTATGACCAACCGAAAGAACTTAACAAAAAATACCAGACACAATTCCTCCTGATGTAGGTCATCAAAGTGACGCAGAAATGGTATGGACTTTCGTTGCGGCCCAACAACTGGTTATAGTCGACCTCTGCTGGATCACACAGCACGTTTTTAATTCAGCAACCTATGACGTGGACTCATTCTCTCATGGTTTCGACTATATAAAACGTTAAATAACATGATAACAATATAATATTGCTCGTAGATTAGGTTAACTTGTCGTAAATCACAATCAAAAGATTAAACTAGACATCATCTGCAGATTGAAGTTTAAACTACGTCTTTGCTAAACTGTGCCTATAAAACTTGAGTTTACCCTAATCTAGAGTTAAACTGCTAAACTTCAGTTTAACCTAATGCTATAATACCAGTCCTTAAAGAGATGCTTAGGCTAATGTACATTGAAACCTCTTGTAATCTCTATTTTATTTTAAACACTGTTTGTATTGTAGAACTGGTTGATGGCCTACCTCTGCATTTAAAAGAGCATCCCCTTCCTTCCTATAGTTAGGCTTCACTCTTAAAGTGGACATTCTGAGTAGGTATCTCTTCCCCATGAAACGTAAAATGTTATATTATAGTAAACCTTGCAGGGTTTGTGCATATTAAATGCTTGCGAAAATATAATCAATTTGAGTCATGTGGATTCTACATTTAATGCAGAATATTCTTGCATTCAGGAATATATAAATTATAATGTTCACATAAAGACAATTAATTTCCATCATTTTAACGAACAATACGGGTATATAATCGATATATACGTGGACTAAACTATAGTATCCATTCAGTTATTCTACGTAATCAAAGTAGGACTAAACAACTCAATCGTGGACACTTATAATGCGAGAGAATACATTTATGCCCAGAATACAAATGCAACATGGGACTCAATTGAAGCGCCATCGATTTTCACTTAAACAAAAGATGTGAGATACGCCAATTGTTTGAGAGTCTATAATAATGCTTAGACAATAAACGTGTACATCATCTTCAAAACTTACAGATAAGGAATGTATACTATTTAACTGACTTTAATTTCCGTAACAATTTCCTTAAAATATTGACTGCCGTTAGGAATTTTAGAAGCTTTATGGCGTTTGGTTAGTTTTCTAGAGGAAAAAGATAGAAAAGCTTCGTTAGATTCGAATAATAAAGGTTATTTTTCGGATCAGTGCTAGTATCTTTGGCGTCCAAAGCGAAGAACTATTACAGCTCATGCGCCATGTTGACAAAAAGGGTCTAGGACATCTGCGTAATACATACAAGTGAGTGATATATATATATATATATATATATATATATATATATACTGAGTCTTCTTTAATAAGCGATATTTAATAAATATTGAATAAGATGTTAGTATTTTTGGGCGAATTGCTTATATAATTAAAGGTTTCAATCAATTTTACTTTATTTACTTTACTAGTTTCGGAGAATTTGTCCCCTTCATCAGAAGCTAAAATAGTACATAACAGTTAAATTAATAATTGGACAATTATTTGTCACTAAATCCGATAAAGGTGAGGTAACCGTTATTTTAAATAAACAGCAATATTTTGACATGTCAACTGAACTTTTAAACGATAACAGTACCTACTCAACATTATCTAGAGATCCCACCCAAAAAATCCAAAATAAGGTTAACGATCACATAAAAATGTTATACGATAAAAATATGATTACCATTGACACCAAAAAATCACTTATCACTAACAACTCCGTTGCTGGTAAATATTATGGATTACCTAAGATTCACAAACCTATTTTATCACTCAGACCAATCATTTCTTCAATCAATACACCTACATATCAAATATCAAAATGGCTATCTGATATCTTAAGTAAATCATTTCCAATGGAAGAAGGCTTCAGTATCAAAGACACCTTTCAACTCATTGATAAATATAATGGTTTCCAAATTCCCGTAAACTATAGACTAATTTCACTAGATGTTACTTCATTATTTACAAATATACCTTTAGATTTAGTTATAAGTATTATAAAATCAAAATGAAGTAATATTAAACAACATTGTAATTTAGATATGGAAATGTTTTGTAGTTCACTATCACTAGTTTTTAGTAACACTTATTTTTCATTCCAAAATACCTTCTATCTGCAAATTTTTGCAACCCCAATGGGATCACCATTACCGCTAATAGTTTCACCGATTGTAATGAATGAACTTATTCAAACCATAATACCAACATTACCATTTGTTTTTCCCTTTATAATAAGTTATGTAGATGACATATTATGCTGCGTTCCTTACAATATGATTCAAACAGTTGTCGAAGCTTTTAATCAATATAACCCACATCTCAAATTCACTCATGAAATAGAAATTAATCAACAAATACCATTTTTAGATACATTAGTAATCCGAGACAATAACAACCATATTTTATTTGATTGGTATCAAAACCTACTAACTCTGGCCGATATATAAATCACTTTTCAAATCATTCTCTTCAACACAAGATTAATACCATTTCAGCATTAAAATATAGAATTAAAATCTCACATCCACAATTTCTCCAAAAAATTTATTAAAATTACAAGAATTTTCATTAATAATGGCTTTCGAAACACCTTATTAATAAAATTTTATATCAACATCAAGACAATAACCATACACATCAAACACATCCGTTAGAACCCAACACTTACAAAACCATTCCATTTATTCAAAATTATCTCCACAAATTATACACACGTTAAAGAAAATACAAAAATACCTTATAAATACACAAAATCACTAAGTCTTTTATTTGATAAGTTGAAAGATAAAACTCCAAAATGCTACTTAACAATACTGTTTATAGTATTGAATGCTCTTGTGGAGGCACTTACGTTGGACAGTCTAAACAATATATTAAAAGAAGACTGACCCAACATAAAAGTGATGGAAAGTTAGGCAAAACATCATGTAAACTGACACATATATATATATATATATATATATATATATATATACAACTGGCCATCAACCAAATTTTGAAGAAGTTACCATTTTCGAAATTGAACCAAACTATAAAAGAAGATTATTTTAGAATCATATTATATTAACAAAATTAAAAACAGTTTAAACTCAAAACCGACATAGATAATTTAAGTAACATTTATTCCTTATTATACCAATATTAAACATTTTAATTTTTTTTAAATTTTAAAGAATTCTTAACTCTAAAATTTATTTTATCTTTATAATATTAAATATATAGTTTATATAGTTACCAAACATTACTCAATCTAATTATAAATAGTTTTATTAATAGTATTACAGTTCCAAAATTATCTAGCAACAACATTCTAAATATGACATATGTCATCATGATTTCCAAATTTCTAAATGTCAAAAGAATGTACACTTTTAAAATGTTAGTCTTAAGCTTGATATGTTTTATATTCATTGCTAGTTACTTTTAAGGTATTTTACGCATTTACTAAAGTAAGTAACTATTGTCCAATTATTAATTTAACTGTTATGTACTATTTTAGCTTCTGATGAAGGGACAAATTTTCCGAAACTAGTAAAGTAAATAAAGTAAAATTGATTGAAACCTTTAGTTATATAAGCAATTCGCCCAAAATACCAACATCTTATTCAATTATATATATATATATATATATATATATATATATATGGGCTTCCAGGAGAAACTTACAAGCACTTTTCAAGTTTTTATTGATGTAGCCAAATATTTCGTTGTAGTTCAATGTCTGATCAATCTCATGCACCAAGTTATCCATCGATTTTCAAACACGTATTCTTGATATATTTCAGTTTAGAAATGTTTCTTTCATGCTGGTGACTTTTATTGGCAAGGAACGGAAATTATCAATGCATCTGCTATGCCCGAAGTAAACTGATTTTTAAAAATCAATTTTTGGAAGAGATTGTTTGCTGGAATATCTTTACTTTTGTTTATGTTGTTTGACACTCCTTTTATTATAGTTTGCTATCGTCTTCGTTCACATTTCAATTGTTATGCCCACATTTTCTGTTCAGAAACCATATCGCTTATCACCACTTATCTACCAGCAGTACAATTTTAGCCTTCGACCTTTAAAGCACGCGAGTTACATATACCCTATATTAAAATGTAATTAAAATTAAACGTTATAATTATGTCTCATATATAGAATGGTATATTGTATAAAGGAATGTAGTGTTATATGTGTCAACCGAGTTCATACTAAGTCTAGAATAAAAGACAATTGCTTTGTAACATAGACGGAAGTTGATACAACAAGAAACGGAACAACAAACTGCCACCAAGCAAATAAAACTAAAAAATTGTATGATTATGAAGAAACAGAATAAAAGCATTACTGCAGTTTCCCACAGAACGATGTGAGACCAGAGGTTTTAAGTTAAATGTATGAAGCTCATCTAGTCAGTTAGTCTTCGAACTCTACAACTTTACACTGTTAAGTGTTCAAGCTACTCATTATTAATTATTAAATTTTAATGTGTAACATTTTAAATTAATTTAAATTTGTGCTTAAAAAATATATGGGTTCAAGATTAGTGTGAATAAAAGAAATCATTTGTAATTAACGATACAAAATTAATTTGATAGATGTATTTTTGGAAATAAACTTTTTAAAAAGAAGCTCCCCAGGACTCAAAATTTATCTAGCGCAGTCGCAACGGATTCCAGAAGGGCACTGGAGTTTTTTAAAATAAAAAAACTGGTACCCATAGATATCAATTCTTTGCTGGAACAGAACACGAAGATTGGACGAAGTACAAACTTGACCGAATCCAATACAGAAGGAAGGCTATGGAACAAGCAATCAAATTATTACAAACAACCATCGCTCTTGCAGTCAGGTAGAGCTGAGAAGACGTAAAAAACAACTCCGGCATACTACCAATAAAATTGAGAAGTATGCAGAACACGGTAAACTACCGAACTTTCGCAAAAAAATTTGATTTAACTGAATTAAAACGAGAATTTTGTATAATCCGAAACAATTACTATAGACTGAGAGACTCAATGAATACAGCCAAATTGGGAAACGATTATGCGATAGAAATGCTTAACTACAAAAGTATAATGGAAAGTATTCTAAAGAACGCAGAGGATAAATGCAATTGATTAATATCGACAGACGAAACCACAATACAGAAAGGAAGACATTAATGGATTAGGTGGTGTTATACAATCTATCACCGGTAATTTAGATGACCAAGATACGACAATGCAATACAAAAGTTGATTAGTAACCAGAATGACACAAAAACTGTTGTTAGAAACCAAATTTCTTTAACTCAATCAACTATAGTAAAATTTAATGAAACCCTCTGAAAATTAGTAAAAAACCAAGACGGTATAACAAATAGAAAACTATCTCTTGAAAGTAGCATGCAAACCGCAATATTAGGTATACGAAATTTAATGTTTTAACAGAATATTTAACCAAATAATAGCCACCCTCACTGTAACTCAACAGATTTTAGCTACACTAGAAAATGCTGTAACATTTACTAAATTAAATACCTTACATGCTAGTATTATCGAACCGCTTGATTTATTGAATGAACCGTTAGGAATCAAATCATTTATAACCCATAGAAAATTACCTTTTGCAATAACAGAATCTTTCATACTTGAATTTGAAAAAATAGCCATAGTAAAAGGTTACGTAAAGAATCATGAAATACATATTTAATAGAAATTTCAATTGTAGAAATCAACCCTGATAAATATTATCATTTATTTGCTTTCTCCATGAAAGTTAGTAGTAAATATCAAGTTATTATCCCTAAGCACAAGTTCCTTTTCTTAAATGAACTTAGGTACGGATTCACAAATAAAAAATACAAAGAAGTAGCACCCGGCAATACTTATAACGATCAATATTGACAACAGCTATTCAAATAAATCATCATCATTTTGTTTTCGACCTTACTTAAGGTCGGTTTGACGCAGCTCTAACTTCTTTTCTATTCTGTGCTAATCTATAAAGCTCTACATACCCTTCACAACCTAAATTTCTAATAATTTGACTAATATAGTTTGGTCTAGGTCCTCCTATATCCTTCTATCTTTTTCCTATCCAGCTGGCTTTACATAGATATTAGCAACCTGATGGTTGTTAAAGAACTCTAACATGTTTAAATGATTACCATTTATAAGGAAATGAAATATAACCTGGTTATCCGCTTCAAAAAATAAAAGTGTTAAATTATATGTTATGGTAAGGCTTAAGCAACGAAACGCTATCAACATGCCAGACCGCTACCTATTTGTGAGTTATGTCATGGTGACGTTTATTAAATTATATGTTATGGTAAGGCTTAAGCAACGAACCGCTACCAACATGCCAGACCGCTACCTAATTGTGAGTTATGTCATGGTGACGTTTATTAAATTATATGTTATGGTAAGGCTTAAGCAACGAATCGCTACCAACATGCCAGACCGCTACCTAATTGTGAGTTATGTCATGATGACGTTTATTAAATTATATGTTATGGTAAGGCTTAAGCAACGAAACGCTACCAACATGCCAGACCGCTACCTAATTGTGAGTTATGTCATGGTGACGTTTATTAAATTATATGTTATGGTAAGGCTTAAGCAACGAATCGCTACCAACATGCCAGACCGCTACCTAATTGTGAGTTACGTCATGGTGACGTTTATTAAATTATATGTTATGGTAAGGCTTAAGCAACGAAACACTACCAACATGCCAGACCGCTACCTAATTGTGAGTTATGTCATGATGACGTTTATTAAATTATATGTTATGGTAAGGCTTAAGCAACGAAACGCTACCAACATGCCAGACCGCTACCTAATTGTGAGTTATGTCATGGTGACGTTTATTAAATTATATGTTATGGTAAGGCTTAAGCAACGAAACGCTACCAACATGCCAGACCGCTACCTAATTGTGAGTTATGTCATGGTGACGTTTATTAAATTATATGTTATGGTAAGGCTTAAGCAACGAATCGCTACCAACATGCCAGACCGCTACCTAATTGTGAGTTATGTCATGGTGACGTTTATTAAATTATCTGTTATGGTAAGGCTTAAGCAACGAAACACTACCAACATGCCAGACCGCTACCTAATTGTGAGTTATGTCATGATGACGTTTATTAAATTATATGTTATGGTAAGGCTTAAGCAACGAAACGCTACCAACATGCCAGACCGCTACCTAATTGTGAGTTATGTCATGGTGACGTTTATTAAATTATATGTTATGGTAAGGCTTAAGCAACGAAACGCTACCAACATGCCAGACCGCTACCTAATTGTGAGTTATGTCATGGTGACGTTTATTAAATTATATGTTATGGTAAGGCTTAAGCAACGAATCGCTACCAACATGCCAGACCGCTACCTAATTGTGAGTTATGTCATGGTGACGTTTATTAAATTATATGTTATGGTAAGGCTTAAGCAACGAAACGCTACCAACATGCCAGACCGCTACCTAATTGTAAGTTATGTCATGGTGACGTTTATTAAATTATATGTTATGGTAAGGCTTAAGCAACGAAACGCTACCAACATGCCAGACCGCTACCTAATTGTGAGTTATGTCATGGTGACGTTTATTAAATTATATGTTATGGTAAGGCTTAAGCAACGAAACACTACCAACATGCCAGACCGATACCTAATTGTGAGTTATGTCATGGTGACGTTTATTAAATTATATGTTATGGTAAGGCTTAAGCAACGAAACGCTACCAACATGCCAGACCGCTACCTAATTGTGAGTTACGTCATGGTGACGTTTATTAAATTATATGTTATGGTAAGGCTTAAGCAACGAAACACTACCAACATGCCAGACCGCTACCTAATTGTAAGTTATGTCATGGTGACGTTTATTAAATTATATGTTATGGTAAGGCTTAAGCAACGAAACGCTACCAACATGCCAGACCGCTACCTAATTGTGAGTTATGTCATGGTGACGTTTATTAAATTATATGTTATGGTAAGGCTTAAGCAACGAAACGCTACCAACATGCCAGACCGTTACCTAATTGTGAGTTATGTCATGGTGACGTTTATTAAATTATATGTTATGGTAAGGCTTAAGCAACGAATCGCTACCAACATGCCAGACCGCTACCTAATTGTAAGTTATGTCATGGTGACGTTTATTAAATTATATGTTATGGTAAGGCTTAAGCAACGAAACGCTACCAACATGCCAGACCGCTACCTAATTGTGAGTTATGTCATGGTGACGTTTATTAAATTATATGTTATGGTAAGGCTTAAGCAACGAAACACTACCAACATGCCAGACCGCTACCTAATTGTGAGTTATGTCATGATGACGTTTATTAAATTATATGTTATGGTAAGGCTTAAGCAACGAAACACTACCAACATGCCAGACCGCTACCTAATTGTAAGTTATGTCATGGTGACGTTTATTAAATTATGTTATGGTAAGGCTTAAGCAACGAAACGCTACCAACATGCCAGACCGCTACCTAATTGTGAGTTATGTCATGGTGACGTTTATTAAATTATATGTTATGGTAAGGCTTAAGCAACGAAACACTACCAACATGCCAGACCGCTACCTAATTGTGAGTTATGTCATGATGACGTTTATTAAATTATCTGTTATGGTAAGGCTTAAGCAACGAAACACTACCAACATGCCAGACCGCTACCTAATTGTGAGTTATGTCATGGTGACGTTTATTAAATTATATGTTATGGTAAGGCTTAAGCAACGAAACGCTACCAACATGCCAGACCGCTACCTAATTGTGAATTATGTCATGGTGACGTTTATTAAATTATATGTTATGGTAAGGCTTAAGCAACTAATCGCTACCAACATGCCAGACCGCTACCTAATTGTGAGTTATGTCATGGTGACGTTTATTAAATTATATGTTATGGTAAGGCTTAAGCAACGAAACACTACCAACATGCCAGACCGCTACCTAATTGTGAGTTATGTCATGATGACGTTTATTAAATTATCTGTTATGGTAAGGCTTAAGCAATGAAACGCTACCAACATGCCAGACCGCTACCTAATTGTGAGTTATGTCATGGTGGCGTTTATTAAATTATATGTTATGGTAAGGCTTAAGCAACAAATCGCTACCAACATGCCAGACCGCTACCTAATTGTGAGTTATGTCATGGTGACGTTTATTAAATTATATGTTATGGTAAGGCTTAAGCAACGAATCGCTACCAATATGCCAGACCGCTAACTAATTGTGAGTTATGTCCTGGTGACATTTAGTTAACTGATTTTTATTTTTTTTGTTTTGTTTTCAAACTTACTTAAAGTCTGTTTAACGCAGCTCTAAATTCTTTTCTATTCTGAGCTAGTCTAAAAAGGTCTACATACCCTTCACAACCTAAATCTCTAGTAATTTGATTAATATAGCTTTGTCTAGGCCTTCCTACTCTATTTTTATTTGGTAGTCTATAATCTAAGACTTTACTAAATAGTCCATCATGTCTTAATTGGTGCCCTATCATTCTATCTCACCTGACCTTCAATTGTTTCCACATACAGGGTTCCTCACCTATCCTTCTATAAACTTCCGCGTTTGTTACTCTATCTGTCCAACTAATCTTTAACATTCTCCTATAACACCAAGTTTCAAAAGCTTCTATCTTTTTCTTATCTACTTCTTTAATTGTCCAAGTCTCACTACCGTATAGTAGAACGCTCCATACGTACGACTTTAAGAAACTTTTTCTATTATCTAAACTAATACTATTAGCTATTAGTAAGTTTTTCTTTTTTAAAAACATTTTTCTAGCTAGAGCTATTCTAGCTACTATATCCCTTCTGCTACGTCCATCCTTTGTAATTATACTACCTAAATAGCAAAATTCATCTACCTCCTCTAACTCGGTATTGCCTATTTTTAATTTTGGTTTAGAACTAGGCCGTAACTCACTTGTCATTATCTTTGTCTTTACTGAGTTAATTCTCATAATATAGTTACTCTGTAGTATCTCCTCTAAAATATTTAAAAACTCTCTTAACTCTTTTCTAGACTCTATTATAATGGCTATATCATATGCAAAACGTAACATGTCTATTTTCTGTCCCTGTACACTAATACCTATCTCTTTTCTCTCTCTTAAGAAAATTGAGTGCCAAAATCAGTACAAATTACTGAAAATTCAAATTCAAATTCAAAACTTTACGGACAACAAGTGGATTGCTGTATTTCCGCAAGAGGTGATAGTTACCGCAAACTGCAACAAAGATAAAAACAATTTAACCGTAATTGGAAGCAAAGTGATCAACATAGACGATGATTGTTAATTAAAATCAAAAAATGAAAATATGCGAGTGTTTCAAAATCCAGCAGTGACAAAGAAATTTGCAAACCTACTACTACTCAATATTCTTCAAGCTGAATACAACGAAATTATTCAGAAGCTAATGCAACTGGAACATATGGATCTAGAAGATCTTAACCACGTAGATAAATTAATGAACAAGTACAAAGAGCATTTGGACGACCTAAAAGTGCCAAAGTTACACTATAATTAAAGAAACATAATTAAGGTATAAGATGTACACATTTGACTAACCTTCTCAAATAAATCGATCTTTGTGGGGTTAGTTTTACAATTAAATTCTGTCGGTTTGTGCAAAAGGGAAGATTAGTATTATATCTTGTTATATAGTGAATCAGATCAAGCTTACAATCAGTTAATCAAAAGAATCCAGTTAATAGTAAATTGATTAATAAAACAAGACTAGTTGTTACTGAAAGAAAACCTGTTGTTATCAAATTAGTGATAGTGATAACTAGTGTTAATAAATAATTTTAAGCTAAACCAAGACTTTGGAAACAGGTATTGGTATCAATATATTTGTTTATTTTCTGAAATGAATTGTTCCAATTGTTCCAAGTTTCCGCGGAAGACCCCAAGGTAACTTGTGATAGTAACAGTTGTACACTTTGTGAGAAATGCTCAGGCCTGTCAAATACGGAACCTCGCCGTTTGCTCTTGAAAAGCGAATTTTAAAGTATTTTTGCGAATTATGTTGTGGAGGGTATTCTCAGATTCCGCAGCTTAGGAAGGAAGTTGATGATTTGCACAAAAAATAGATGAATTGTTCTCTAGTCAACAAATAAAGATAAACATAAATGCTGTTCCTAAAAAGGAATTTTTGGAATTTGAACATATAATTCATGAAATCACTGAAAGAAATGTGAGGACGAAAAATATTATATTATATGGACTTTCAGAAAACAATGAATATTCAATAGAAATTAAAAAAAAATTGATCTAGACAATGTTAAAAAGATTGTACAATCACTGACACCAAGTGTTCAGGTTAATAACATTAAAATAATTAGATTAGGTAAGCAGGATGCTTCAGCTTGATTCATGATGTCAGTGAAAGTTACCGTTGAGTCTGAACATGTGGTTCTTGACATTTTATAGAAATCTAAAAGCTTAAAAACATGATGACTATACAAATATTAGACTTGTTAACGATCGCAAGCCACGGGAAATGGAATTTCTTAAATTAATTAAAAGAGTCTTATAATCGTATACATGCTGGAGAAAACATTACAATAAAATACGACAAAATGGTATCCCTAATTATTACCTCGGAAAACTAAATTTGCCCAATAGCTTCAATTGTTCCATTTATCACACAAGTAGTATAAGAACTTTTATCAAAATGTAAGAGGTTTTAATACCAAAATTGGCTATTTTGATCTGGCAATATCTGATAATGAATTTAAAATTGTGGCTTTTACTAAAACGTGATTAAGTCTCAGTGTAAATGATGCAAAACTCTTTCTTAATGCATAAAAGGTTTATTCCAGCAAAAGCAATGCTGCAGTTTACCACAGAACGATATGAGACCAGAGGCTGCAAGTTAAATGTAAGAAGCTCATCTAGTCAGTCAATCTTCGAACTCCATAACTTTAACATTGTGTTACGTTCATTATACGACAGTAAATTAAAACCTACCCTTTTTTACATTATTCATTCACATAGATTCTGCTTCAATACGCAACTACCATCCTGTATATTTTGTTTTCCTACAATAAGTACGCTTCTCAATAATTTCATTAAAAACCCATTTACTGCGAATTTGAAAAGTTTACTCTATAACTTAAATAGTCGGTACCTTGTTTTTAATGTTCGCTGGCTTGCTACACATTGCTATAGCGTACAATTAATTCTTATACTGCTACGACCAAAAGATTCGTTATTAAATAATTAGGTAGGTTAAGCAACGAAACACTACCAACATGCCAGACCGCTACCTAATTGTAAGTTATGTCATGGTGACGTTTATTAAATTATGTTATGGTAAGGCTTAAGCAACGAAACGCTACCAACATGCCAGACCGCTACCTAATTGTGAGTTATGTCATGGTGACGTTTATTAAATTATATGTTATGGTAAGGCTTAAGCAACGAAACACTACCAACATGCCAGACCGCTACCTAATTGTGAGTTATGTCATGATGACGTTTATTAAATTATATGTTATGGTAAGGCTTAAGCAACGAAACACTACCAACATGCCAGACCGCTACCTAATTGTGAGTTATGTCATGGTGACGTTTATTAAATTATATGTTATGGTAAGGCTTAAGCAACGAAACGCTACCAACATGCCAGACCGCTACCTAATTGTGAGTTATGTCATGGTGACGTTTATTAAATTATATGTTATGGTTAGGCTTAAGCAACTAATCGCTACCAACATGCCAGACCGCTACCTAATTGTGAGTTATGTCATGGTGACGTTTATTAAATTATATGTTATGGTAAGGCTTAAGCAACGAAACACTACCAACATGCCAGACCGCTACCTAATTGTGAGTTATGTCATGATGACGTTTATTAAATTATCTGTTATGGTAAGGCTTAAGCAATGAAACGCTACCAACATGCCAGACCGCTACCTAATTGTGAGTTATGTCATGGTGGCGTTTATTAAATTATATGTTATGGTAAGGCTTAAGCAACAAATCGCTACCAACATGCCAGACCGCTACCTAATTGTGAGTTATGTCATGGTGACGTTTATTAAATTATATGTTATGGTAAGGCTTAAGCAACGAATCGCTACCAATATGCCAGACCGCTAACTAATTGTGAGTTATGTCCTGGTGACATTTAGTTAACTGATTTTATTTTTTTGTTTTGTTTTCAAACTTACTTAAAGTCTGTTTAACGCAGCTCTAAATTCTTTTCTATTCTGAGCTAGTCTAAAAGGTCTACATACCCTTCACAACCTAAATCTCTAGTAATTTGATTAATATAGCTTTGTCTAGGCCTTCCTACTCTATTTTTATTTGGTAGTCTATAATCTAAGACTTTACTAAATAGTCCATCATGTCTTAATTGGTGCCCTATCATTCTATCTCACCTGACCTTCAATTGTTTCCACATACAGGGTTCCTCACCTATCCTTCTATAAACTTCCGCGTTTGTTACTCTATCTGTCCAACTAATCTTTAACATTCTCCTATAACACCAAGTTTCAAAAGCTTCTATCTTTTTCTTATCTACTTCTTTAATTGTCCAAGTCTCACTACCGTATAGTAGAACGCTCCATACGTGTGACTTTAAGAAACTTTTTCTATTATCTAAACTAATACTATTAGCTATTAGTAAGTTTTTCTTTTTTAAAAACATTTTTCTAACTTGAGCTATTCTAGCTACTATATCCCTTCTGCTACGTCCATCCGTTGTAATTATACTACCTAAATAGCAAAATTCATCTACCTCCTCTAACTCGGTATTGCCTATTTTTAATTTTGGATTAGAACTAGGCCGTAACTCACTTGTCATTATCTTTGTCTTTACTGAGTTAATTCTCATACTATAGTTACTCTGTAGTATCTCCTCTAAAATATTTAAAAACTCTCTTAACTCTTTTCTAGACACTGCTATAATGGCTATATCATGTGCAAAACGTAACATGTCTATTTTCTGTCCCTGTACACTAATACCTATCTCTTTTCTCTCTCTAGCTAAGTTTAAAGCTTCCTCAATATAAACATTAAAAATCACGGGAGACAGTATACAACCCTGTCTAACACTATTTCTAATCTTAGCTTCCTTTTCTATTTCATCAAATCTAATTACTACGCCTTGGTTTTTATATAGACTGTAAATAATTTTTCTATCTCTATGAGAGATTCCTATGTTTTGCAAAACCCTAAACATAACAATCAAATTAACCCTATCAAATGCTTTTTCTAAATCTACAAACGCGAAATGAGTCTTTTTATTTTTTTGTAACCTTTTTTCGATAATTACCCTAATCATTAGTATTGGTTCTCTAGTCCCTCTGTCTTTACGAAAACCATATTGGACTTCGCCTAAATAATTCTCAGTCAAAACTTCTACTCTATTTTTAATTATTATTGTTAGTATTTTGGAAGCATGAGAAGTTAAACTAACCGTTCTAAAATTCTCACACCTATCAGCTCCTGACTTTTTTGGGATTGGGATAATAATATTTTTTTCAAAATCTATTGGAACCTCACCTGTGTCATATATCACTTTCACTATCCTCCCGGATAGCCCTTGCGAACTGTAATTATTACGATTTTCTAATCGTTAAGAAAATTGAGTGCCAAAATCAGTACAAATTACTGAAAATTCAAATTCAAATTCAAAACTTTACGGACAACAAGTGGATTGCTGTATTTCCGCAAGAGGTGATAGTTACCGCAAACTGCAACAAAGATAAAAACAATTTAGCCGTAATTGGAAGCAAAGTGATCAACATAGACGATGATTGTTAATTAAAATCAAAAAATGAAATTATGCGAGTGTTTCAAAATCCAGCAATGACAAAGAAATTTGCAAACCTACCCGAATTACTACTCAATATTCTTCAAGCTGAAGACAACGAAATTATTCAGAAGATAATGCAACTGGATCATATGGATCTAGAAGATCTCAACCACGTAGATAAATTAATGAACAAGTACAAAGAGCATTTGGACGATCTAAAAGTGCCAAAGTTACACTATAATTAAAGAAACATAATTAAGGTATAAGATGTACACATTTGACTAACCTTCTCAAATAAATCGATCTTTGTGGGGTTAGTTTTACAATTAAATTCTGCCGGTTTGTGCAAAAGTGAAGATTAGTATTATATCTTGTTATATAGTGAATCAGATCAAGCTTACAATCAGTTAATCAAAAGAATCCAGTTAATAGTAAATTGCTTAATAAAACAAGACTAGTTGTTACTGAAAGAAAACCTGTTGTTATCAAATTAGTGATAGTGATAACTAGTGTTTATAAATAATTTTAAGCTAAACCAAAACTTTGGAAACAGGTATTGGTATCAATATATTTGTTTATTTTCTGAAATGAATTGTTCCAATTGTTCCAAGTTTCCGCGGAAGACCCCAAGGTGCTTGTGATAGTTGCAGTTGTACACTTTGTGAGAAATGCTCAGGCCTGTCAAATACGGAACCTCGCCGTTTGCTCTTGAAAAAGCGAATTTTAAAGTATTTTTGCGAATTATGTTGTGGAGGGTATTCTCAGATTCCGCAGCTTAGGAAGGAAGTTGATGATTTGCACAAAAAATAGATGAATTGTTCTCTAGTCAACAAATAAAGATAAACATAAATGCTGTTCCTAAAAAGGAATTTTTGGAATTTGAACATATAATTCATGAAATCACTGAAAGAAATGTGAGGACGAAAATATTATATTATATGGACTTTCAGAAAACAATGAATATTCAATAGAAATTAAAAAAATTGATCTAGACAATGTTAAAAAGATTGTACAATCACTGACACCAAGTGTTCAGGTTAATAACATTAAAATAATTAGATTAGGTAAGCAGGATGCTTCAGCTTGATTCATGATGTCAGTGAAAGTTACCGTTGAGTCTGAACATGTGGTTCTTGACATTTTATAGAAATCTAAAAGCTTAAAAACATGATGACTATACAAATATTAGACTTGTTAACGATCGCAAGCCACGGGAAATGGAATTTCTTAAATTAATTAAAAGAGTCTTATAATCGTATACATGCTGGAGAGAAAACATTACAATAAAATACGACAAAATGGTATCCCTAATTATTACCTCGGAAAACTAAATTTGCCCAATAGCTTCAATTGTTCCATTTATCACACAAGTAGTATAAGAACTTTTTATCAAAATGTAAGAGGTTTTAATACCAAAATTGGCTATTTTGATCTGGCAATATCTGATAATGAATTTAAAATTGTGGCTTTTACTAAAACGTGATTAAGTCTCAGTGTAAATGATGCAAAACTCTTTCTTAATGCATAAAAGGTTTATTCCAGCAAAAGCAATGCTGCAGTTTACCACAGAACGATATGAGACCAGAGGCTGCAAGTTAAATGTAAGAAGCTCATCTAGTCAGTCAATCTTCGAACTCCATAACTTTAACATTGTGTTACGTTCATTATACGACAGTAAATTAAAACCTACCCTTTTTTACATTATTCATTCACATAGATTCTGCTTCAATACGCAACTACCATCCTGTATATTTTGTTTTCCTACAATAAGTACGCTTCTCAATAATTTCATTAAAAACCCATTTACTGCGAATTTGAAAAGTTTACTCTATAACTTAAATAGTCGGTACCTTGTTTTTAATGTTCGCTGGCTTGCTACACATTGCTATAGCGTACAATTAATTCTTATACTGCTACGACCAAAAGATTCGTTAAAATAAGATATCGTATTATTTGATAAAGCATGTTTCCAAGTTTCTATTTAATACCAGTGTATGATAACACTGATATTGCATTTAATTCTCGCTAGAAAACGAGTCGATTAGTTGATTTGTTCTGCAGCTATTCGACCAAGAATACTGGTTACATTTTTCGTTTTCTATAAAATTTTATGCACACACAACTGTGTGATAAATACTTTTATTGTTTAAAACATGTACTTTTTTCTTGTAAGGGGTCTACTTTTTACCTGTACTTTTTGTAGCTTCTTCTGGTGGATAGAACCGTTTGTTGCTTGGGCCCTGGTTGATGAGGCGCTTGCCCCTTTCTTTTATGGAGGGAATACACAGGGATGCAATTCTAAAGTTCACAAATGTCAAATTAGAGCTGTTCACCGACATTCGCATGCACCATTTTGTGAAAGCTGGCATAAGGAAAAGTCTTACGCAATGCAGTGGGAGATATGCTAAGGCCAACAACAAATACATCCAGGATTACGATGCTACCACTCCATCCAGCTATCTAACGTACCTCGACGCTAATAATTTACATGCTTGGGCTATGAGTTAACATTTAACAATAGGAGGGTTTAGGTGGTTGCCTATAAATCAAATCTAGCACATCAGACAGGAAATTATAAATATCCCCGACACCTGTGAGGTGGGTTATATTTTGGAAGTAGACCTCGAGTACCCCGACGACTTGCACGGTGCCCACAACGATCTACCTTTCTGTTCGGAAACAAAAATTCCACCATACACCAGCTCTAAAAACCCAAAACTACTCGCCACACTGCAAGACAAGAAGAATTATACCATACATTACTGAAATCTTCAGCAGTGTAAAAAAAGGGACTCCGGCTCACAGCGATATAGCGAGTTATGGAATTCGAGCAGTCTCTATGGTTGAAACCGTATATCGAATTCAACACGGGGTTGAGAACACGGGCGAAAAGTGCGTTTGAAAGAGACTTTTTTAAATTGATGAATAACGCGATTTTCGGGAAAACTATGGAGAATGTGGACAATAGCATAAATGTAAAAATTGTAACTCGCTGGCAGCCGGAAGGAAATTATTTGTGCGCGAATAGTTTGATCGCGCGCCCGAACTTTCATAGCTGTACTATGCTCAGAGAGAATTTGGTAATCATACAAATGGACCGTGTGAAAGTGACTTATGATAAACCCATTTATGCGGGATTTTCGATACTAGACCTCTCAAAAACTCTTATGTATGACTTCCACTATAATGTGATGCGGTCCATGTATGACGATCAAATTCGCGTACTTTATACAGACACTGACTCTTTCGTTTATAGTGTACAAACTGCTGATTTATATTTAAACATTAGTAATAAGTTAGACTACTTCGATACCAGTGACTATCCTGTAGACAACAAGTTTGGTATTCTCTTGGTAAATAAGAAGATGGTGGGTAAATTTAAGGATGAATGTAATGGGGATTTGGTTCTAGAGTTTGTGGGTACTAGAGCAAAATCCTATTGCATTATAACAAAAAAACACAGAGAAAACAAATCAAAAGTGTCAGTCGTAGTGTGGTGGCTGGGATTAATGTCACCGAATTTAAGGACATTGTTTATAATAATACAACAGCCCTAAGACATACAATGGCATCTATTAAAAGTAGTAAACATGAATTGTACACGAAGCTCATCAACAAGATCAGCTTATCCGGGGATGACGACAAACGGTTCATCATTCCCGGAACTGTTAATACGTATGCCTGTGGGCATAAACTATTTCTATTTCACCTAGTTTTAAGTTGTTTTAGGTTAAGTTTTTTGTATATAGCAATTTTAAGATTTTGTGTATAGTAATTTAAGCTCTTTCCCTCCGCCTTACCTCTTTCCTTATCCTACCACAAAACTATCCTGTGTGCGCGTATGACCTCCCCGTGGTGTCCACTGGACTGCTGATATTTTGATATCTTTGTAATCTGCAAAATATTGGTTGACTAACAACACGCCCCAGTTGTATTGACAACAGTTAATAAATTTTTCTTCCTTAATTAATGTTTTTTAAATAATTTGAAACGGATTTTTTATATCTTTAGCTAGCCTCACGCATGGGCGCCAGTGAAACTGCTTTTCTTTTTCTTTACTGCACGCCCCGCGTTGGGTGGCAGTGAACAAAGTCTTCCGACATAACTAGGGGTCTATTCCTTGGGTAGAGCTATGAGAAATGGGGGGGGGGGGTAAGTCAAAATCTGTTTGTAGATCAAACATAAACTAAACCAAATAGGCGCCACCAAGTCCTGACGTAATTATGATAATTGCATAGCATATTTCTAAGGGCGGACGTGGAGACCCAAAGAAAAAGGATCGCCTTCGCTGACAAAAACTTGTCTTAACAAAATAAGACGCAGCTCCTGTAAGAAATTGTAATAGTTAAATAAATAAAAAAGTGGAACACCATTGGTGTCCAGCAAAAATACATAAAGAAGTAGTAAAAAGGTATTTCCAATATAAAGTTGGCATCAAAGTCCTACTCATAAGGATGTTAGCTTTATGTTATTAGATTTGATCATACTTGATCAAAATAAAAAACTTTAATCTTGAACCAATTGTTTACTAAAAAGAATCTCTTTTAAAATAATATGACTTGTAACAAAAATTTAATCAATAACTGTATCAATCTATAACTTTCAACTTCATGTTTATCTTAATTATTTTTAATCAAATACTTTACAGTATGACATGAACTTGTTATACAAATAGGGTTCCGACCTGTGCAGATCTGTTCAGGCAGATGACAAATTAATAAGTTCTAAAAATGTTAGTATTTAAGTTTTCTAAACTACAGATGCAAGTTTTAATTTATATAAAGCTGATCACAAAAATAGACGTGTTTATATATCTTATACTAAAGCTGTTCGAGGCATTTGCCTTTAAAAATATATCTGTCAGCCGTACACAGCAGAAAAATATATGACGTCAGTAACACCTGTTGACGTTACCGACGATTCATAATGAGCCACGCGTGTTGTTTTCTTAAAACATCAAATCAGTAAACTTTAGTTTTAATACTGGAAAATCCAGCTCAGCAATTAGTTGAAACTTTTACAATATTCATGCATTACGCATCAAAACAAATTAACGTGTTCCTGGTTTTGAAACACATAAAAAGAACTTATAGCTATCTACGAACCAAATTCATCCAAAACAACTTCTACCATGAATTCGTCCCACGTGTCGAATCAAATCCTGTTGCAATACATTCTGCAGCCGTTGTAAAAAGTTGCATCCTACTTGTCCTTGTGTGTCTTAAAAGTTTGCATTCTAAGTGTCGTCTTCTAAAAATTGCCTTCTAAATTTCGTATTCTAAATTTCGTGTTCTAAGAGTCGCATTCTAAGTTGTTGCATTGTAAGTTGTCGCGCGTTATTCGAAGATGTGTTCACTCATTGAAGTGGATTCACAAATTGCCGGCCTGCAATCTAGGGTACATGTTGATGCTTCTACTACATATGGCCGACTATCTACAAAACTAGCTCGGGCGGCCGAGGCGTCCGGAGGCGGATAGTCAAACAGAGATGTGTTTGTAAATAGCTGTAGATGACACAGATATTTAACCACAAGTAGATTACCAAAGGACGATGCGGGCTTAACGTATTACTATTGAAGCTGAATGCAATTTACAATTGTTGTTAATAAAATTGTTATATTATTCTCGCATTTTTATGGAGGGATTTATTATCAAAAATAAAATTGTTACAAATTTTCACTTTGAAAATGTTGCTAACAAGCGGTTTTGGTAAAAAAATTTAAAGGTACGAGGCTTTAACAGGGTGTAACTTTATAAGGGATAGTCCAATTTTAAAAATTCAAACAGGGTTAGATTGTCCAGAAAATTCTAGATCAGGCTAAAGTGGTTAGTCCAAGAAAACTCTTACCTAGGTTAGATATGAATCGGGTGGATCGGGAGGATCGGTGAATCGAGGAGGCTCTGTCCCAGGACCATCTATATCCTCTACTACACAAATTGAAGTTGACTTTCATTTATTAATCTTTGATTTGAATACATCAGGTGAAAATTTTAAAGTTTAGAAGAATGTTATAGATATATATGATATATATATATATATATATATATATATATATATATATAAAGACAAGTTTAATAACTCTGAGTGGTTTAATCCTCAAGTAAGATTAAAAAAAAAGCTACCAGACATCCGTTATTTTTTTATTACAAACGTTCACTTCCTACACGTCATAAGGATTGAATTTAACAGAGTTCATTCTAATCTAAGTACTAACTTATATAAGAAACTTTACTATGCGTTTAAATTTCACCGTCGCTATGAGTTTAGCGATTGTTCGTATACATCCTGCACCTATTTCGTGTTGTTACCGCGTCGTTATAATTTTAATTATTACACAATACATACTGCACATGTTGGGCGCCACTTATAAAGTATTACGTGATTTCGAATAGTTGTAGGTTCTTAGGTAAATGTATTGCAGTATTAATCAATACGTAAAGATTTTACGTGATGCTTTATTACAGACAAAAACTAATATGAAATCGAAGATTATAACAGTACCTTCAGTACCAATACATTATAATTTGAATAAAGGCCGCTATGCCTGCGACCAATTCCCCAATGCTCAGAACCAATACGACAAAATACCGTTCTTACAAATTGCTTCTAGCTACTACTTATTCTGATGAAATCGGAGCAAACCTGTGAAGCAAAAATGCCGTTTCCTATCTAACACTGGGTAGTGGCATCACCGAAAACATCCAACCCGTTTGCGCGTCCCATCACTTCTTGGTCACTCTATATTTTACTTTCCCATGCTCTACCCGAACGTACAACATTAGCCGGAAAGTGAGTTTTTTACCTGGAGATTTTGAATTTTGCCAAACCTTTGCTGTTTCAAGCAAGGTAGGTATCTTTAACGTATGTGACGACACACACACACACACACACACACACACACACACACACACACGAGACCTACATTATATCTCTCATTCAAACGAAGGCGTATTTTTGTGAAAAACGGCTTGCCTAACATTTTTCAAGTGATCCATGTCGGGAATCGAACCCGGAACCTTGGGATTAGAAGCCATCACGCACCTATCTAACTCAACACCCCCACCCAGCTGCACCCGCACAGTTCCACAAAAGCCACATTAATCCTTCCACTTCACATCACTAACAGACTTTCGGGATATGCTATATATGTATAGGTCACTGGTTCAAGAAGAAAAGACATCGAAAAAAGTGGCTAGAAGTTGTGAATGAAACTGTAAAAAAGAGAAGTAAAGGGCCTGAATGAAACGATGCGTAGATGCTTACAAAGTAATGTATGCCTGGTTAGGAAGGTTCGGTAGCAGATTGTTAAAAGTCTAAAGATTCCGCACGATAAAAATGATTACAGATAAAGATTTTTGCATGAACTGTCCACTCCTTCTAGGGAATGGCGTGATGGATAAGTATGTATGTGTGTATGTATTTATGTACTTGTTGCGTATGTATGTAGGTATAAGCGTAACTACATATTTCCTTCTTTCTGTAATGTTACACTTGCATTTTAAATGGCTCTTAGATCTTCGAAGTTACGCATCTCTTTGCCAGCCACCAAAGTTTTCTGCGTTAAGTTTCCTGGAATTGTTGTGGAGTAATCATGAGCGATTATATAAAAATGATAAAAACTGTAACGGTACAAGATTATTTTACTTATTAAACTGTTCCAAAATACATATGACCAATAGACCGAAAATGTAGATTATTACACTCCCGGTTTGGGCATGAATTATATGAATTATTAAGTGCTCTACCCTTACTTACTTAAATATTAAGATTCGAATAGTGCAATTTTCTTTATACAAATCTTAAAATTATAACACTCACCATTCAATCCTTGGTGACAAGCTCATCTCGGAACTTTGGTGGTGCTCTGTTTCCTGAAAATGTTTTTGATGCGTTGCTGGCCCATATTCGTTGTTGTGCCCTAAAGGAAATGCGCGAAAACGGTAAGGTAAGAGGAACTTCAGTACTACTGGAACGTCCCGTTCTAAGATTTATAACTCATTGCAACGTTTAGTATCTTTTTAACATAATGCTCTGTGGTTACGTGTTCTGTTATGGTTAGAAGCCTTTGAATCTCTCCTTTGGTTAGATATTTCGCTGAATTGACATTTGTCAAGTTGTTATTATAGTACTATTTAATGTGATGCACATTAATTTGCTTTTGTTCATAAAAAGTGGTTTAATTGTGGGAAAATGTTATCTCACCTAAGGGTGATAACGAGCCCATGTGGTGGCTCTTCCTTCTTGATCCAGCCTTCGAATCGAAACGACAAACTTGGTGCGTTAGCAAAATTTATATCGCTTATTTTAGCAGATTCTAGCTTACTACCTTGGATAAAATTAATCTTTCTGAGGTTTGTGAGTAAGAAAGTTAATTATTACGCCTTTGGCGGATTTCACGTCGTTTTTATTAATACTATTGGTTTGGCTTTCGCTCAGTTAGTGAAGCACATTTTGTGATATTTGTTATATTCTACCCACATTGTTATTAGGTAAGTAATTGCTTTGTAGCACTTCTTGTTCTATGTGTTACATGAATTTTAGGGTCCAAATTTAAGTCCAAATTTACGCCTACGTCCAAATTTACGTCTAAGACTACGACTAAGTCTATGTCTACGTCTGCGTGCGAGTCCAAGGGTAATTACATATTTTAGGTTTAGCAGTTCCAATTTAAGTAGATGCACATTTGTGAAGATTTGTTTAAGTAATCGTTCTGGTGGTATTACGATTGCCCAGACTCGACAACTTACTGAAATAGATGGTATTGAAGCTCCCGACGAAGAACTAATTATTGATACAATAAGTTCCATCTGCTGGACTACCGAAATATTAATCGAAACCTGTTGGAGTTATCCGTGGATGAATATTACACCTGAAGCGATTTTGTGTGACCATCTGTAATTGCTGTAATCCCGTTAAGTTGGATTTGGAATCCTTGACTGCTACTGGTGCATTGGAATTACTTCTTGAGGTCGTATACTTCCTTATTTAAGTGTGTTGTGTATGTTCTGTTGAGATTATTGAATTAATACTTTTGTGTATGCAACCTTATATTCACCCTCTTATTATTTTGCTTTGCATGCAACCATACTTACACCTGTGTTGTAAGGTGGGTTGCGATAATTAACGTAAAATCTGTATTTATGATAAAATTATTTAGGTATTAATGTTTGAATGCTTCCTTAGTAAGTGCTATGTTCTTATGATTTGTTACGTTTTTTCGTGGCAACCACGTTGGGCGCCAAAATTTATGTTACGTAATTACGTAACACAAAGAAAGTCAAAGAAATGACCCGGCTCAATCGGAGAGTAGGGGGTTGTAGAAAGCAGACTGACCTATGATGTATGCGGCGGTAAGGAGTTAGTAACAGTACCTGCAATAAAAGAAATTAGAGTAGCAAGCCTGCAATAAAAAAAGATTAGTCCTGCATACCTGAAATAAAGAAAAAGCATAGCAGTAATGAAAAGTCTAAATTATTCAGTACTTTGTAGAATGTAAAAAAAAAGAAACTGTTTAGATAAACTATATAATATAACAACGGAAAAGCAATACAAAAATTTTTAGTACAAAGTGAGGTAATATTGGGGAGTAGCAGAAACGTTTCCTCACACACCAATTAAACATAAATCAGACAAAAAGTTAGCAAAAGATAAATAGGTAAGTCACAATTGATATGAGTAATTCAGTAGTATTGATTGTGTTGTTTTTTTCTTTCTTTCTTTTTTTTTCTTAATAGCAGGCACGTCTATTGTAAAAAGTATCCGTACGACGAACAATTTTGCAAAACAAACGGATAGATATTTACAGTAATAACAAGTATGAAATAGTTCAACTTACACAACCAGGAACACATGAAGAGTTTCTATAGAATTGGACCAGTTCGGCTACTGATAGCCTTGCAGTTGGAGCTGGTGGAGTTTGGGGTGTCCATGGTTCCATCCCATTATCAACTTGAAACTTGGTAAGCCGGATGCCCTGGTGCAGCTTGGCAAAGATTCACAGTCTATTCGCGGGGGTGGAAGTTGTGGTACAACAGACAGGAACATATGCAACACACGCAACTAAGAACAATTAAAGTTAGTATAATTCCGATCCAAACATCCGTCAAGAATTTTCCGTATTGCGGATCTGCTTCAGCAGAAAGAACTTCGTCAACTTCTGAAGCTAATTTCAGTTGGTACAGGCATTGTTTGAATACGGTGAAACATTTAAAAGCACGATCACTCTCACAATCTCGTCTTTAAAAAAAAGAATGTACGTTCATAGTTTATTTACTTATTAAATGCAAGGTAAATTTAACATATCATTAATACGGAATGAGTTAAACACTTCTGCAATTTCGTTTTGCAAAGGTTTTAGGGAGTTTTAAAACCTGACTAAAGTGGCTCCTTTAAAAAAATTCTGTACAAGTTTATTGCACTTACCCTGATAAACAAAAAGGGACCACGTGCGCTCGAGTAAACACGTTCGCAGTTAATATACAGCTTTCACTGCACAAGAAAAACAACTAAAAGCGTGTCGTAATTGTTCATACACGATTCGAGATTGATTCCGCATCAATTCACACTATTTTAAAAGCAACAAGGAACAGCACCTTTAACGTAATATACAGGAACGAAGAACAACCGACAACTCCAAACACAATTAATCAAGCCACAAGGAAACAGTATTTTGAACGCAATATCTACATAGCAACTCAGCACAAAACTTAAACTGCTCGCTATTACAACCGCTTATCGACTTTTATCTACCTCGCTAATCACATAAGGAACATCTAAAACGTGAATGTAATAATTGTATCTAATAATTAATTACAGGCTGTTTATCGTTTCCGATAAGTCGGAAAGTAATTTATTTATAATCCAATTTTTATTAATGAAAATCAATCTTCAAATTACCTACTTTTAATTAATACACACGAGTTAAATTGTATACAATTCTGAAAGCTATGCGAAAGTATTGACTTTATGCAAACAAATGTAAGATATAGAAATAGTAATTGCGGAAAAGTATTTGAGAAGAGCGTAAAATGTTACATTTAATAAAAATGCACGTTACAGATTAATGCTAACAACTCGTTAATGCGTTCCAGTGATTTATACATATTGATTGTAAATCTAGTCACGAGCTTAGACCCTTGGTTAAATTATTACTCACTTGAGTTATGCGGTTATAGCGTACTTAGTGGCCACCAAGTCTGCGTGCCCGATTATTACTTAGTACGAAGTATTTTTGCGTATGGACTCGTGCTCGGATATTCTGAACACCATTGCGTTATTACTGTTAAATATTATTTATACAATCACCTGGAGTAAACATATATTTGCTTATTGTGAGCACTTAGCTTGGTTAATTTTCTCTTGAATCATTTAGGTTTGAATCTTGTATGTATGATTATTTGTAGAATTATTTGTTCTAGTGAAATTTATATTTATGTGTTTGATTTCATATTTGGCATTGTAGTTACTTCAATAAATTCAAGTTTAATTCGGTGCCCTGTTAATTTATTGATATAGTGAGTTACCTTGGGTTTCGCCCGAGAATAGTGGAACATTACTCGTTGATTCTGCTTGCTCCTGTTCCTGGCGCCCATTAATAAAATAGTTAGTTTTGACTTATTGGACCTTTCTAGTGGTTCCTTATGGTCCCTGAATGCGACTCTTTACCCACCGCCCTGATGAGTCTTTTCTGAGCTATTCCGGAGCACTATTTGTCATCGTAACGTTAAGGAACCCATTATATCGATTAGATATCGAATTTTTACCGTGGCACTACATCAACGCACGGTAACACACTCCCACAAAACTCAACCGTTTCAGTTAATTCCCGACCTTTGTTCGTGTAAATCACATCACACACATCAAGGCTATATTCATCACTCTCCTGGATTGACTCTTTCAAATTAGCTGATGTTCTATAACCCATTGGATTAAAGAACCTCGACACCTCGACAATGTAACTGCTACTTTATAACCTACTCAAGGTATGAAGCTAAATGCAGTAAATTTAATGAATATAAAAAAATGGAAGCTGGTTATGTCATAATAGAAAAGACATGTTACAAGTTAATTCGCTTAACACGTAACAAGCCAAACGTGTTTAAGTTTTATAGGTAATGTGCCAGCATACCAATGGGCCAATGCAGAGAAATAATTCGCAGTTTAGAGATTAAATCGCTTTAGTCGCCGGATCTGGATTCGTTAAACGGCATTTCTTTCCTCAAATGAATACGATTAAGAAAAAGTCGTAAATTTTTATTCAACAAAGATGCTGTAAAGCTCTATTTTCTAGAGCACGATGAAAACGTCTTCTTGAAAGGTTTAGGGTGTGAAACCTTTGCTGTAATTAATGTAATTTATTAAGAGCATTGGAGCAGATTATATTGAACAACAAATTATTTCGTTTCTAAAGTTTGATGTTCCTATACTAACAAGATATCAATACGACCTCGTATTATTATCAAATTCACTAATCAACAAAGACACAAAATACACTCATCATCGAATCGCGAATATTATTCCTGGTCGAATATTGTTAAACAACTGTTCACAAAATTCTTCGTAAATTTAGCAGTTATGCAAATCGAACGAATACCTTTTGGAGTGTTTTAAATGAATACAGATTACTACAAAATACATAATAAAATTCGATTTCATGGAAACTCGATATACAACGGCATCGCATTTGATGAAGTTTTCCGTCCCTAGGATTACATCGTGTTCAGTTACAGCTTTTACTAGGATCTAATTAATCGCACGCTGGGATATTTACTAAAGCGCTTCAGAGGATTTTATAGTAATATAACTGTTTAAATATTTGAATATTTTGTTTAAACGGATGATTGGTTTAAAACCCTACAAAAAAGAAGACTTTGCTGGTTTATTTGCATTAGCAAAAACGAGCTACCAAGAGATTCAACGTTGTTTAAGCGAATCTTGTCTTAATTTAAGAACTAAAAACTTTACACGTCATGTAATAAAACCGTTTAAAATGGATTTCCCCCGGTTAGGTTGATAAGGACAAAATAGACGTCACGTTTTTAATTTAAATTTACTCTGAAGGGTGAGGACACGTATTAGTTTCTAACTACAGTAATGCGGGAGTCGATTCCTATAGGAAAAAAATACAAAGAAAACATTGGTATTGTTGAATTACAAAAAACTACATTAAAGTGGACATTTACATTAAAAGGCCTTATATGTTGTTACAATTAGTGAGGAGCCTAACCGTCTGCCCTAGCAAACCTTTCAATATTCCTCTCTATGCGAAAGACGGTTATTCCGAATAGGTCTGTTCGCCTGTGGGTTTCTAATCAGTCATCTCAAATTTTACCTTCTTTTCCTCTAAGATGAGTGTAGAAGAAAATGACGTGTTAATTTTAGTCAAGTCAAAGAAGTTTTACATTGTAGGGTCTTTCAAGGCATTGGAAACTTTCATTACCTGTTTTTATCACTGTAGTGACTAGCTATTCTACCACCAAATCGGATTACCTCTACCTATGTTAGAAATAAAGTCGTTGCACAACGAAGTGGAGCAGGCGTGTTTAATTCGCCCCGTACTCCTACGGTACTCATTTCCGTTTTTCTATAGCTATATTAAACTGTTCTGGATTGCAACAGTTCATATTAGTTTGCCAATTTCTCTTATTATAATGATTATACCTTCTGCTTTTAAAAAAACTGAAAAAGCTGTTGATGACAGTGTGCTTGAAAAAGCAGATGCAACAGTTCTGGTTCCTGAATAATTGTTTTTAAAATTCGAGAAGTCACTAAGCGTGAGATTCATGCATCCTTTGAAGCTTGAAATAATTCCATGATGATAAATTCCTGGTATTGCAAAAGAAAATTAAAGCTATGGATGAAGAGTTTGATGATCTTGATCAATACAGGAGGGGGAGTATTGTATGTATTTTTAGTGTCCTTGATGATATAGATAAAGAAGATGTTGACACAAAAATGAAAAAATATGCGAGAAAGTCAACGTACTCATCACTAAACCTGATTTAAATTATTGTCATCGCCTAATAAATAGATTAGGCGAAAAAAATGCCAATTATGTATAAAAACATTCCCTCTACGAAGACGCTTACGGTATTCCTCATTAATCTCTAATTTCCATTTTTATAGTCATGCCTTAACTATTCCCTTCTGAGAGCAATGAACTTTCGACGTCATCGATAAAATTGTTTGTCTGCTATTATAACTAAATACTACGTAGCGTATTCTCAGATTAGCATCGTAACGTGTGAATAGCAATTCGCCAGATTCCTGATTTTTATTGGGTTTATAAAGTCGAGCCCTTGTCACGTATGCATCTAGAAAAATCGCGTTAAGTTCTGGTTCTTATTCCCGAATCTTCTAATTCGTTCTTTTTTGAAGGCGCGTGATATTCGTATTCATAGTTATATCGTTGTAACAACCTTGAGCTATGATATAATTGGCTTCATTTACATATCTTATAAACTTCACTGATAATATTACTTGATATCAGATTAGCATGGTGACATTTGAATTGCAACTCATCAACTGATTTCATTTACGCCTTTTATTGTGTTTACAAGGATGAACCTCTGGAAACATCACGCATAGAAAATTTTGAAGAAAACTCTAGTTGTTGCTGACTATGTTTGGGTTGGTCCTAGAAATGGGCTTGTCTCTTTAAATAAGCATCTAGAATGTACTTGAACGATCTTGAACCTTTTAATTGGATTTTCCGAAAGCGGGTAATGCAACATTCAGATTTGTCGTGTTCTAGCAGCTTCGAGGTATGCTACAATTATTATCGTTTACCTATGCGTTATCCTATCTTTACATTTTTACCTTAACTCGCCTTAATTGGACAATGTCCTTTACCTATATGTTCCATTTTAGTATTTGATTATTCTATGAGGTCAATGAACATGTTCCTACGGTCACATTTAAATTCCTTTTAAACTTAGTCAATGCGTTTTCGTCGAACTACTACCGTTTGTTTGTTTATTAAATGAAATAAAATTAAAATATTATACACGCGACCTAATATAAATACAGCATTTACAATCTTTTGAAAAATCCCAACCTTTTATTTTGATCACAAAAAATTAGACGAATCTCTTTGAAAGACTTCTTTATACGTGTAGCATATAGTGAAATACCATCATTTTTATCTTAAAACACTATTTCTTCAAGATTAAGTTTATGTAGTAAGAATGAAAACCCTTTTAGTCACAATCCCTATGCATGCATACTCCATGTACTGAGCTTTTCTCAAACATGCTTCCCTAAACAAAAAATATCTACATAATTTGAACTTTTTCTTGAATATGCTCGGGTGGATGTGTAGGACATGTAGCTATATGACCCATCGATGACCGCTAATCACATCAATATGTATATATATATATATATATATATATAAAGTTGATATATATATATATATATATATATATATATATGCCGTGTATCCCTTATGAATATTCGACAGAGTAAAAAAAACATTCGAGGATTTTATTTATTTTTCAAAATCGAAAATAAATTTTACACAATAGAAAAATTTAATAAAAAAATAATCTCTTATCCAGATTCCTCTCTTCATCACCGTAATTCTTCTTTAGTTCCCAGGCTAGCTTAGTTTGGCCTCCACTTGGATACCTAGATTCACTATTATACTTTGTATCGTTCCCGCACACTCTCAATAAAACCACAAAATAATACAACCATCATACAATATTTATTTACCACCATTTACAAATAAAATTCAAGATTATCCACTTTTCAGAGATCAAGTTACACCTCAATAAATCCTATTTTTGTTACTGTCCTGGATTTTAATTTAAAATATCAAACACATTGAATATACCCGGAGTAAATGGGCCCTGAATAATACCTTATTTTCTTTCTTTATTTATAATTTATTTTAAATTAGTATACTCTGGAGTATGGTGAGCTCATGATAACCCAGTTAATTATGAATAATGTATGCTTTTGTACTTCGCATACTCTTACAACAAACAAAAAAACCCATGTACTCGTAACAATAAAAATTTTAAATTCCTGATGGAACGTTAATAAGCTTTATATACATCTTTAGATTTCTATTTAAATACCATAATAAAGTTACTTATACGTATTATTTTCAATACGCAAAATAATGCACAATACTTTCAAAATTCACTCTCACACGTCACACAATTTTCATAGTTTCATAGTTTATAACAACAACAATTTTAAAGCGTTACCTGGAATTTCTTGAAGATCTCTATTCCGTTGACGATGCGGTTAAGTTGTTTCGCTCTGCTCTGCTGGCGGCTTCTAGCTATTTGTAGATGAACCCCATTTAGGTTGTGCTGTTTGCTCTGCCGTTACAGTGCATCCAAATTCAAATCCAAATTAATTACACTTCTTTCATAATTGCGTAGTTTAGTATAATTTAATTTAAATTTACGTTACTTCACGTCACTTCACGAGCTTGTTTAAGATAAATGCTGTATCTCAAACTAAAATTTAGACTCGACACTATTCGCGAATCAAATTATGAGGCCAACACTGTGTAACATACTGTTTTAATACGCTCTAATAGTTCTATTATTTCTAAAAATAGTTATTTTTTAGTTTAATTTTAGCATTCTAATTATTAGAATGAAGGTCGTGTAGCATAAATATGTCTGCAATTGTAAACGGCTGCAAGATCACCCAAGTAGCGTCCTAGCGAAGTTCCAGGAAGATATAATCTAAGAGTTAATTAATTTTTCTAAAGGCACTTTACATGAAAGGCACTAAACATGTCAGATTAGTTGCTATCTATGATTATATGTCGATCATGTTCTAGGACCCTATTTATGTCAGGGTGGTCGTTAAGGAATTTTTCAATTAGCGGAGTACTCAACTAAAAATTAGTTCCGAGAGCTACTTGTGTGGCTATCTTAGTGCAATTGGCAGTTTAACTAATCTTAAAGATTTACGACCGGCGTATCCTTTGTCGAGTATGAGAGCTAGGCAAGGGGTTATTTTTCAATTAACTTAAATGTATATAAGGATGTCAGCCGGGGAAAAACAGGTTTGTTTATTTGCAGACGCGTTAGAGTCTAAAGCTGGCGATTACTTGCAAGTTTGAGTGAGGTGTTTTATTTCTCTAAAGTCAAGTGCGTGCCGTTATGTTCTAAGTTAGTTATTTTTCTGAGCAAGTAATTAGTATATGTGGTATTACCATGAACTCAAGGCTGTGTTATGCATCATAATTCAGTTATTTGTTTAAATACAGTACCTGTCGATTTCCATAAAATACAACGTCGGGTTAAAGCTCAGTTCTAGTAAATTGATCCCGTTAAAGTATTATTTTAGAGACCGCATCGCTTTAGAAGGGTCTCCTATTTTATTGTTGTTTCGACGTTTGTCTGAGGCCTGTAATCACTAAGCCACGAGACTACCTGAGTATGCAAAGCTCCGGTCAGGAGATCCGTTACTGTACTATTTGACCCTTGTGAAGGTCGTATTTTTCCTGTTGTTGATGACCCCGTGGTTAAAGAAGGGTCGTCGCACTATGCAAGTTAGTTAGACTAGGGTAGCGTTAATTAATTTTTGTTATTGGGGTGGTTGCACCCAGAACTGTATTAGTATTCAAAAATTAGTGTTTTAGTTTAGTTTAGTTAAGTTGTGTTTGTGTTAGCCGGAGACGTTAAAAGATTAGCCCCTGTGAAGTAAATTATTTTCCGTCCTGCAATCTTGGTTCATCGCCCACGAACAAAGTGCGACGAGAGCTGTTACCGTGATTGGTCCATGGGCCGTTTAATTCCCATGGTGGCGCCCTATTGTAAATAATGTTAATTACTGTATATTTTTGTATTCATATGTAATTAGGTGAAGTTTTAGTTGTTAGCCCATTTAATAAAACAATCAGAACTTCGTCTTAGTGTATTGTTGTTTAATGAACTCCCCCCTCTCACCGACTGCAACAGCTTGCGAGGCAATGCCCCGAAACGTGAGGGTACTATAGAGCTAGAGGTCCTGCCCATTTATTATTTATTGATAATTGGATACCCTCACGCGGTAGGTAAATATAGAAATTACAACTGTACTATTCAATTTAAAAATATGTATACTTACAAACTCGTATTCTGAAGCGGTGAAAATACTAAGAGATCGAAGTTAATAGAGAGAGCGATGCTAATTCTCTTCGAGTATTTATTTGATGCCGAATGCCACCTCTAGGCCACTCTTCCCGTGAAAAAGCTAATTTAAAATAACACTTCCTCAAATTTTGTTTCAACCGTTTTCGAAATCTCCGAAATTTAGCGCGTCGTTACGATATTTTCCGAAAAATTAACATTCAATATTCCCGTGTTTGTCTGATGTATAACTAACTATATCGACCAATAGTATATCCTTTGACGTCTTAAAAACCCCGCCCATATTAACGCTGTCCCTTTCTTATGCATATTATATGTTTCCTTCTAACCTTGTTTGAGTGGTAGAAATCGATATTACTGTCCGCGTTTCAAATTTACTCTATGTGAACTGAATACGTGCGTTGCGACTGTCGTTTAACCAATATTCTTTGAAACTTGCTTGTTATCTATAAAAATAAGGGGAACCTGACATTTCGAAAACATGCAGTTGTTCAATTAACCGACGTTTTAACACAACATTTGTAAGAGTTAGCTTTTTAAGGTATTTTATATTCAACGGCTGTTTATGTGTTAGCAAAGCGTTTCACGTTGGTATTATCGATTTTTCATGCTTTTATGCGTATTAGACGTAATGACCCGTTCAATTTAACTCCATTAAATTAATAAATAAATTGCATTGACTTCTAAAATGTATTTTCTTTACGAACCTAACTAAATTTTATTCATTAATTGTAAAATTATGGTAATACTTGTTACTTTAAAATGAACTAAATGAAATAAATTTCGCACGTAAATTCTGGTTGTTTCCTCTATACAGGGTGTTTGAAATTATCTTGTTTATACTTAAATTTAGCCCTTTAAAACCACTACAATATATATATATATATATATATATATATGTGTGTGTGTGTGTGTGTGTGTGTTATTTATATGTAGATTTAGCCCTTTAATATATATATATATATATATATATATATACATATGTACATGTAGATATAAAATGAAGACAAAAAGACAACGCCATTTTGGTCAATTAGGGCAACACCTTATTTTTTATTCGCGAAAAAATAAAATAATTTAAAAATAACTGTGTTCAATAGAAATTAGTGGAAGTATTACAAACATTGTAAAAGTGTTTTGCAGTTGGTTAATTTTCAACTATTCTGAGAAATAGTAAGTAGACCTACATATTTTAAATTAATATAAGTAATAGGAATATTTTATGGCTTCAAATTCTGTTCATATTCTGCTCGTTTTATGCTACTTCACTTGAATTCTATTCAAGTTAATTCGACTCCAAATAAACTACTTGAAATTAGTTTTTTGTCTTTGTGCTGGGAAGGTCTTGTTTAATATTATTCAAGAAACTATCTTATCCTGATAAAAGTTTGGTAGTGATTTAAAAAAGGACATCCTTATTTAACTAGCATATGAATGAATGCACGCGATAACACAGGGAAAGACGATGAAACCAGATAAGATAGTAAGTTTTAATGGCTATATATTACAGAAGCTCCTGAGGGATAGGGATAAGGATAGATAGGGATAGGGATAGGATAGGGATAGGGATAGGGATAGGGATAGGGATAGGGATAGGATAGGATAGGATAGGATAGGATAGGGATAGGATAGGGATAGGATAGGATAGATAGGGATAGGGATAGGATAGGGATAGGATAGGGATAGGATAGGGATAGGGATAGGATAAAGGGATAGGATAGGGATAGGGATAGGATAGGGATAGGGATAGGATAGGGATAGGGATAGGGATAGGGATAGGGATAGGGATAGGGATAGGGATAGGGATAGGGATAGGGATAGGGATAGGGATAGGGATAGGGATAGGGATAGGGATAGGATAGGATAGGATAGTGGATAAAGATAGGAAAATTTTAGTTAGCAAATAAAGATGAGGGATTAACGAGATAAGAATAGGTGATATGTGGTAATTGTTGCATCAGGAGAGATAATCAACCGCTAGCTTCAATCATTTTATAAAAGATAGAAAAGTTTTATGTTAGCCTTAAATTTAAAGTGACGGGTTATTAACGAGATCAAGATAACATGGTGATATTTGAACTTAGGTTAATAGACATTGCATCAGTTGAATGATGAATTATTTATGGAGTTCAACGAGAATATTGATCCAAGTATCGAGAAATAATGACGTTATCTAAGCCAAGCGCTATTGTAATATATTAAAGGCAGTAAAGTATATGAAGACGATTCGATCCTAAGTATTTAACATCCAATATTTGAACTTAAGTTAATAGACATTCCATCATTGATATATAATTATTTTATGGAGTTCAACAACGATTGTAAACTTCTCGCAAATATAAATTATAGTTTTAGAGCGCTAAAAGGTTGCTATTGTAATATATTAAGTAGCATAAAAGTATTTGAAAATTGATACCTTAACGTATAAAAATTAAAAATAGGACCAGGAGGTTTTCAGTGCAGTTAATTCTAATAGAAACGACCTTTTTAATAGTAATAGAATGTGAAAGAATAGTCAACAAGTGAACTGTGATAAACCTAAACTGCGAAATATACTTGATTGGTTTATAAGACACTGAAAAAGATCAAGTTCGTGAACTATTAGAGTAGAATTAGGCTAGTATAAGCTTTTATTTTGTGTATAGATCAAATATATTTGTGAATACGATAGTTTTAACTTTAGCAAAGTTTTGAAAGAGTCAGCTCAAAGTATTTTGACCCTTACAAAAATTTCTGCTCAACGTCGCTGATCAGCGGTAGTCTAAAAATTAGGGTCTCATAAGTTGTAGGATTCTGTGAAGACTTTCTCTGCGTAATATATTTGATTGGTTTCCAGTATGACTGACAGCTTGAAAAAAATTCATGAGGGTTTGAACGCTGAAGGAGTAGAAATTGGTTCTCAGGAAAGCGTTTATGTGGAAGATCCAAAAAAGGAGAATACCGAAGTAAAAAAGGAACAAAGTGTAGGAAAGAGTCAGGAATCAAAGATGAAAGCTCATTTAATAAATTTTAATAAAAATGTGTAGAAATGAGTGAATAGAATGAGTGAAATGAGTGAAATGAGTGAAAAAGCATGAAGGAAATGAAAGAAAATAAGAAATAAATGAGTTAAAAGAATGAAAGGAGTATAGAGCAAAATTGTAAGTGGATAAAGAATGAATAGAATGGCTTTGGAGCTGAAAAAGTTGGGAATAATGAAATACTAAGGTAGTTGAAAATATTCAGAGAAGTAAAAGAGAAGTTTAAAGTATTCGAGTTGAACAAGATCAACTTACGAGGCTTAAAAACTTAATAAGACCCTATTTAAGGACAATGAAATTTGAACCGGGATTGAGACGACAAGTAAAGTACAGATTGTAGAAGATCTGGATGATATAAAACAGAAAATTGTGCAAATAAAAGTAAATCAGGAAGCACGTGAGAAAGATATCGAAGTAAAATTTTAAAAATTTTTGAGAATCAAAACTAAGGACGAAAATAGAGAAGTGAAGTTGTTTCAAAGAACTGGATTCAAAACGTTTAGAAATGGTTTAGGAAATCTTAAAACAGACTTGGGTAATAAGTTTGAAGATCTAGAAGATGTAGTTGAAAATATTCATGTATGGAATCTATGCGATGGAGTTCAACTAGTATTCCGTTGGAACAACATTCAAAATTTTACGAGGATAACAAACTTAACCTTAAGATATTTTTAAACAATGTAAAAAATTTGATACCGGGCAGTTGAGATGAGCAACTAAATTAAATATTGTGAGATCTATGTTAAAAAAGTAGTGCAGAAATTTCGTTTGGACTGATTGAAAGTGAGTTAAACTCCTTTAACGATATCGAAGTTAAATTTTTAAAACATTTTTGGAGGAATAACCAACAATTTAAGGTCAGGAACAGCAGTGATTTTGGCATGGCAAGTGAGTTGTTTGGCAAAAAGAAATCTAGTGTTGCCACACAACTTAATCCTCCTTTAGAGAATAAGCAGATTATCAAGTATTATCGGTAGGTTTTGAAACAGATATAGGGCAATGTATAGCCTTACAAAAAATTGTAAATAGCGATGTATTTTTGGAGTATCTTTAACGATATGATGAGATGGGTCAACCATGTAGGATGGAGACCAGACCAAGGTGCCAATCTATAAATTGCCTTAGATTTCAACGAAGCAATATGGTGAAGAATATTTTAAATGTGATAATGACGTAGATATTTTAGTCGAGAAAGACTGCATTTGTTTAAATTTATGTGAAGTATATGAAGAAGTAAAGGACGGAAATAAAGAAGTAAGTGAAGTTAGGGGGGAATTTAATATAATAGAAAAAAAATGGAAAAGGTATAGAAAGAAGTAAGTGAAGAAGAGTTAAAGTGTATTGAGAATCCAGATAAGGTACAAGATAAAGTAGAGTTAGCGTCGTTTGAACATTTTAAAGATAGTGAGTTGAAAAATGAAAATTTGAATATTTCTACAAGTAACACAAGTTAAGATCAAAAAGTTGAGGAAGACAAGATTAAAGATGATTTGAGAATGATGATGATAAAGATTTAAATAAATTTGAGAACAATTTTGACGAAAGGTCATGGATTGAAGCGTAAATAAAGATGATTTTAAAAACTCTGAGTGGTTTAATTCCCAAAGAAGATTAAGAAAAAAGATAAAAATTTAGATGAGAAAAAGAGAAATTTTGATGGTATCTGTGAGAGATTAAGTACTGATTGTATAAATGATGTAATTGTTTTGAAAAGAAGCGATCTTTATGAGAAATTAAGTTCAAATATGAAAGGTATAAGTCAACGTCTTAATAAAAAGTCTAATTGTCCAACTTCGGTTGATAATATTTTTGCGAGATTTGGTAATAAGCAGGTTTTTTCGAAGATTGATTAAAAAATTCAATTTTGGAGAGAAAGTACAAAGAACTTTCGGTAGATGGGTGTATTTGTAAATTGAAAGCAGCTCATTTCTTTTGGTTTGTCCATGGGCAGAATGACGTTATTAGTATTGCCAGGGAGTTTCTAGGACAAATTTCAAAAACTTTATGTCACATTTTTTATTAAATAGTAATATTCCGTAGGAAGTTTTTCGCAGTACTTTATTATATTATGAATGAGAAAGACATATTTTAGTTTGAACTTGATGAGACCGTGTGTAAATAGAAGTGAAAAAGAGGTAAAGGAGGACAATGAGCAGTTAGACGATGAAAGGATAGAATTGGGGGAAGGGTATTGAAGTTAAGATGTTGTTAGTTAGCAATGATAAAAGTTATTATTAATGCAGAAATATGGCGCTCAACGTTTACTCAGCGGGATGTAATAAGATTACAAAAGATCATTGAGCACCACATTCTGAGAGAAAGCATACCCAAAGTTAAGATAATAAATTTTTCCAATATTCAATTTTTATCCTTTACAATATTTTCCTAAGATTCTCATATAAAATAACACGCTCTAAGTACATACAGTGTCGACATGTACCGTTTAAGGACGAACCTCAATCTTAAAGCATTTAAAAATCCGTGTGTAAATATTAATTCTCCTGAAAAAAAAGGGTTTTATTGCATTTATGAAGACCGTAAAACTGCTCTAAAAGTAAAGATCCATTCACTTTAAGAATACTTCAATCCTCTTTAAAATATTATTTAATAGATCTAATATACTGTTTGGAAAGACAAATACTCCCAGACTTTTCGAGAATCCATTATATTTACGTTAACACACTAATTGTCTTTTACAAAAAATACGGCATTTATTTGCTTAAACAAACTATTCCTTTGAGAGTGTTCTCAAACTTATAAATCATTTGTAATTAAGCAAAAAGCAGCTAATTATTTCCTATAAATGAATCCACGCGATAACACCCGGAAGAACGAAGAGACCAGATAAGATAACAAGTTTTAATAGCTATATACTACAGAAGCTTGTGAGGAGGACAGATAACCAACCGTCAGCTTAATTCATTTAATAAAAAGTAGGAAACTTTTATGGTCGCTATAAATTTAAACTGACGGACAATTAAACAGATAACAAAACATGAAATTGTGGTTAATTGTTATAACAGGCAGATTCATCATCGAGAATGTGATCGAATTCGAGAAGATAGTGACGTATTAAGAATGCGTTTATATAAAAGGCTGAAATCATGAGAGCGATTCAATTCAAAATTTAATATTCATGATTTGAACATAAGTTACTAGACATTCGATCATTGATATCTAATTATTTTATGGAGTACACCGACGATTTATTGCTCCAATATAAATAATAAGTTATCTTGGTACAATTTCACCGGCTATTGTAATCTATTAAAAATAAACGTATTTAAAAATTGGTACTTTGACGTATGGAGATTTACAATAGGACCGAGAGTTTTTAGATGCTCTTAATTCTAATGGAAACGATTTTTTGATAGCAATAGAGATAAGATACGAGTAAGAATTTGATTCTAAAACGCAAGTGTATCTTTGTTTTTAAAGCTAAAGGACAATTTGTGTATTATTAAGTAGATTAAGCTAGTATAAGCTTTTATTTTGCGTATATATAATTATTTGTAAAGGGATAGTTTTATTTTAGCTATTTTGAGGTCAAGTTTTGAGGTGTTTTGACCCTTACTAAAATTTCAGCTCAACATTGCTGATCAACTACACTGAGACTAATTATTAACAAGGATTAGATGAAGATTGTATTAATATGTGAGTTGTTTTTTTCTAATTTAAGCTGTAAATTGGATTTATAAGCCTTCTTTATATCTGTGTGTAAGTAGATTTCTTAGATAATGTGTGTAGAAGAAAAACGTTTTTTAATGCATTGAGGATTGTTCATAAATGTTTCTCGAGATTTCTTTGTTTCATTTCATTTTCGTCCCTAAGCTAGCAATAGAAAACGGAAAAAATAAGGTAAGAATCCACATCATATTATTTTATCTTTTTAATAATACAGGACAGACTTACCCGAATATTCACAGCAACATATAATGTTCCTAATTCCAGGAAGTAGGTGGTATATATGTTGATCTGCTCTTGCAAATTGCAAACAAATACGATTGATATTTCAGTATACATTTAATGAAACACCTTTAAGTAAATAGCGTTTAGATTATTTTGTTTTATAAAGATATTGGTGTTTCCTTTTAGCATTTTTTAGTGTGTAGAAAGAGCTAACGGGTGGGAATTGTAGGCAAATCTTTAAAAGATTTTATAACGCTATTATTTAAAAAAAAGATACAGGCAACATTCACGTACTGTGCATGGTATTTAGCTTTACAAAATTACATGAATACAAGAATTAAATACAAAGGTTAAGAAAATACATTGCATGTGCTTTGAATGTAACGTTGTTTGACGATCATTAAACACGAAAAAGGGAGAAAAGTCTATTTATTATTTAGTTGTATAAAGTATATAGTGCAGTAAATTTTCCTTGATTATTGAGAAAGTGGCTTAAAATTTTCCCAACGTACAGATTTCAGTTAAAAACCCCGTGATTATTAAAAAAGTTTTCTATGTCGATATTGTTACGTGCATACAAACACTTTTAAAATGACTAACGAATTGTATAAATAACTTCCATTTGTGATTACTATTGCGAATTCTAACCAACAAACAAGAATACAGATCGAGCCACACAAAATTGAACGTAACGTCTTATATACTTAAGGTCTGTTACTTTGCTCACTAGATTTTCAAAGGCTCGCGTACGAAAAGAAAATATGTCATCAAATACTTTACGGCAGCTATTCATTGCGTCAACGCAAATACACATAGAAAAGGAAAAGTGTCTCATATTTTCATCTTTTATAGAAAATGTTTGAATTTTGCTTGGTGACAAAATGCCAGCGGTCTACATTCCCTAGTGGAGTCTAAATATTTAATGATGTGTGATGAATTACCATGCTGTATACGAAAAAATGCCATGGACTCATACTGCTTTAGACGCCGAGCTGTAGCTACAAAATTATAATAAATTGGTAATTATATTACCCCAAAGCGCACTTGAATTAGCAACACCGCCTAAATATATTACGTATGACTGATTGTCAAAAAGCGCAAATTCCTTTTATATAGCAATCTGAACTAGCGATGCTTGAGTTTTTATTAACCAACACAATGAATTAGTTTTTGCTGGTAGTGCGGAATTAAAATGTAACAATTACAGAGATAATGAAGGGAATTTTATGTTTTTGTTAGACGATCTCTTGTAACGCGTTTGCATTACTTTAGATATAAACCAGATAGGATGATATTTAGACGCGATTCTGCAAAAATTGATGGTACAAGTAGCCCGTCAGAATCATTAGCATTGTCTCAAACACAAAGTACAAGTAATATAAAGCTTCCGACAATTCGGTTACCGCATTTCTCATCTGGTCACGAAGACTGGATCGAGTTCTGCGACACCTTTGATTCATTACTCACTAAAAATCCATCCTCAAATATATCCTATTCAGCGTTTCCACTATCTGAAATCGGTCGTCATTAGGAAAACACGGCGTATAATAGACTCTTTACCGATCTCCAGCTCAAATTAAAGTGTCGCATGGAAGCTACTCAAAAGTAGATATGGCAACAAATGAATACTTATTCACAACCACTTAAAGACAATGTTCAACCTCCAAGGGGTAAGTAACGAATCTTCATTTCAGTTGCGTAATCTCGAAGACTGGATTAATAAAAACGTACGATATCCCATGAAACACTTTGGCAATTAACAAGAGATAGGATCCTCTATTAATATTCATAGTATCAAATAAGTTGGATTCAGTAACAGCTCGCGATTGGGAGGGAGAGGAATATAAATCTACAAATTCGCCAACACTAGAACAGTTTCTCAAATTTCTGAAAAATAAGGCAGACTTACTGGAGGCCACGTTCAGGTACACTTAAACTACATCCACAAGGTAAAGTTCAAGCTATCAAAACAGTTCATCTAAGAACGTTTGTGAATACTAGGGCAGCCTGTCCATGTTGCAAACAAACGCATAAAATTTATAATTGCCTTAAATTTCAAATTTTGTTTATTCACTACCGTATTGAGCATGTCCAAAATGCACAATTATGCATGAATTGTCTAAATTCGGGGCATTCACTAAAAGATTGCAGATTTGGGTCATGTAAAAATGTCCGCAGAAACACAACACATTGCTTCATTCAGAAGCCGAAGTGAAAAACAAAGAAAATGTATCTGTTGTACCGGCAAAACCAAGATACAGGTTCAGGTCCTCTCCAAGACCTTATATTTTCCATCTTTCAATTACTAGCTCGACTTGAAATGATCATTTGGGCTTTGCATAAAGGTCTAAGTTATTATTTCAACTTATTCACTGTAATACGATAGTATTTATCAACTTACCTTGTGTAATTAACGACCTAAAATATATATATATATATATATATTTTAGGTCATTAATATATATATATATATATATATATATATATATAAATATATATAAAGTAAGATGTATCTGTAAACAAACTTTTATGAAAATAATAAGAGCTATTGACAAGTACAAATCGGGCTGGTAGTTATATAACCATTAAGAAAACATTAGCTTTATTACTTCATAGGGGAGGAAACATCCACTGACCGACGGTTCCGGCTTGTTAAGCTTCATCAGAGTGGAATAGTTCCCAAGAAGCCTATGAAGTAATCGAAGCTATTATAATGATATAATTTCGAAACAATCACTGTACTATGTCAAAAGTAAATAAAACCGGCATCAGGTGATAAAACACCAACACTACTAAAGTGTAGAAGTACAGAATTAAACCAAAACTACATAATAAATTTTATAGATGACTGTAAAAGTACGTCTGGCCTTTGAGATTTGCGGAATGTTACATCAAAATTTATTTGCAAACGTAACAAACCTTCTCGTGGCGACACCCGGGTTCGGGCCCCAAAGGCAAATCAAATAAATAAAGACAAGTTATTTGCAGTCCGCAATAAGAAAATTGTATATAAAGTAAGATGTGAAGTAATAAAGCTAATGTTTTGTTAATGGCTATATAACTACCAGCCCGATTTGTATTTGTCAATAGCTCTTATTATTTTCATAAGAGTTTGTTTACAGATACATCTTACTTTATATACAATTTTCTTATTGCGGACTGCAAATAACTTGTCTTTATATATATATATATACATATATAAATATATATATATATATATACATATATAAATATATATATATATATATATATATATATATATATATATATATATATTACTCATATTTAGACCAGGGTAGAAAATTAAATAATCACATCAAATAATTTTAATCACCGTGTAGAAGCTTTGGGAAAAGGTACGCGAGTTAAAGTTCGGGCCTTTGGAGCTGGTTTTTTTAAAAACACATTGATACTTTAACAAAAAGTTTATTAGTTTAAAATTTAGATAACTTGTACATAATACTAAAAATTAATTATTGTACTAGTGAGTAGCTTGAACAACGAAGTATGGAGTTCGAAGACTGACTGCCGGGTATTGAGCTCCCGGCCTTTTTATAATAACCTGCCCCTCACACGGCTGTGAGAACTTGCAGATCTCATGTCTGCGTTTCTCTTTAATTGTACACTTTATTACAATGTAACAACTTAATTCTAAGTAATTGCGGTCTGTTGACCGCCTGTGACCTGCCACCTGCAGTATCACTGCCCTCACGGATGCAAAGCTGCATTCCGTTCTCATGAACTGTCGATAACCTCTCTGGGTTATCCTTGTGTTACAATGTTGCATTGAACTTATACTTTTACTTAATAATTTCTAATAATTCCTATTAGATTCAATATATCAATATATATAAGTAATTGGGGGATACATAACTCCTCTCACCGTAAATGAAAAATTAAGGTTTTTCTTAATTTTTAAATACATAAAATTCATTATTTAAATTCATTTAAAATTCATTATTTCTAAAGGTATACTTGTCGTTTCTTTATTTTCTTTTGTTTCCTTAAATCTAGAACTGTTTCCTTCATTCTTATATCTAAGGTACATTTTGTATAATACATACATGATTACAAAAATTACTAAAATGATCAATACAATTGTCCAAACACTTATATTATTATAATGTAACTTTGGCGTTTTGATTTCACTTAATTGTTCTTTATAACTTTCCACTAATTTCACGGCGTGGTTGAGATCGTCTAAGTCTAGGTGCTCTAGCTTCATAGGTTTCTTGTTTATTTCTTCGTCTTCTTGTTGTATCTTGAACTGTAGTTCCGCTAGGTTTGCAAGTTTCTTTGTTGCTATGGGATCTTGATAAACTCTGATTACTTCTTCTTTCAATTTCACATAACAGTCTTCCTTGAGGGTAATTAGTTTGCTTCCGATTAATGCTTGGTTATTTTCATCTTGGTTGCAGTGGATGGTTGCTATTACTTTTGTTGGGAAAATGGCTATCCATTTGTTATCTGTAACTTTTGAATTTTCATATTAGTTATTTGCACTTGTTTAGTTTCACAGTTTTCGTAATGATTTGAGAATTTTAATAGTTGTACTTCACAAGGGCTGTCTTCTTGAATGGTTGTTGTCGTCATCGATTGACATAAATATTGGTTTGGTGTTACTTCAGTACATTTTCGTTTGTATAACCATATCTCAGTTCATTTAGGGATAGGAATTTGGTTTTGGGTATGATTACTTGGTATGTGCTAGTAACTTTTGTTGGAAAAGCAAATAAATGATAATATTGATAATTGTTACTTTCTACTATCGGGATTTCTATTAAAATATTATTTCGTTATTCTTAATGTAGCCTTTTACTATAGCTATCTTTTCAAATATTAGAATGTTCGATTCGGTTACATCAAAAGGTAATTTACTGTTAATTATAAGTGATCTAATTTTTATTAATTCGTTTAATAAATCGGTTGGTTCAATAATACTAGAGTGTAAGGTATTTAGTTTTGCAAATGTTACTGCGTTTTCTAACGTTGCTAAAATTTGTTGCATTAAAGTAAGGGTGGATATTATTTGAGTAAATGTTGTATTTTGTACACTGCCTAGTTTATTGGTAGTATACCGGGGTTGTTCTTTATTTATTGTTATTGGGTTGTCCGTTCTACCTGGGCGGAGGTTGACGGTAAGGGTGATGATTGTCCATCTGAACTTACAGGGTGTCTTAGGTTTTTCAAATGAATGTACCTTGTTATTTTACCGTTGTCTACTACTGCTATGTTTTTATCTGATATTTTCTTAATTTTAATTGGTCCTAAATTTCTGGGTGCTGTTTTATGTCGCTTGCTTTGAAAGTTTTTCTCGTATACGGTTTGTCCTATTGAAAATTTATTTGAGTCGGTATTTTTATTTCGGGTTGTGGTGATACGTTCCTTATCGTTTTCTAATTTATCTTTTACTTTGTCATAAGTTATTTTAGTTTTGTTTGTGATCTTTCGCATATTGTTGATATACTTCTTTGTTGTAGTGTATGTCATAGGGATTTCGTGAATCTGAATGTCCTAAGGTTAATTCTAAGGGTGTAAAGTTTGTTGATGAGTGAATTGTGTTATTATAGGCGATTAGTGCGTATGACATTAAATTGGTTATATGTTCCTTTTTATAATTTATTCTTAATAATCGAATTTGTTCTAACAGGGTTAAATGTAATCGTTCAATTAGTCCGTTTGATTCAGGGTGGTTTTCCGTTATGAAATGAATTTTTATTTTGTGAAGTTCTAAAGTGTTTTGAATTGTCTCATTTTTAAATTCGCTACCATTGTCTAAAGTTATTGATTCGGGTGTTCCGTAAAATGTGAAATATTGTAAAAATCCTTGGGTCACGTCGATGCTATTTTTGGATGTGATTGGTATTGCTTGGCCTATTTTTGTAAATGCGTCTATAATTGTTAGATAGTTTTGCGCTTCTACTACTAGAGTATCGGCATGTAGTTTTTGAAATGGTTTGTCGGGTGTTTTGGTTAACATTAAGGGTATCTTTGGGGGTTTCCTATCGTATTTCGCTTTGTCACATAATTCGCATTGGTTAATGAAATCTGTGGTCAAGTCCTTCATGTCTTTAAAATAATAACGTCTTATGAGTTGTTTTATTGTTTCGTTAATTCCACGATGGTTGGTTTTTCCTTCGTGTTGATTTCTAATTACATCGTTTATTTCGTCAGGGTCGTCTAGTGTTATTAGTTTTCTAGTACATCTGATGAGTTCAGGTCCAGAGTTATTGAATAATTTAATGTATAATTCTGAAAATCTTTGGTATAAATGTTCGGTGTTGAAATAAAAATAAAATCGTTTTTCTCGGGGTGTATTCTTTTAAAATTTTATTATTTGTTCCTCGTTGTCATCTTTAGTTATTTGAATTTGATATATCTTTTTGTTATCTACTTTTGTATATTTTACTGGATTGGGGTTATTTAAAACTTCGGTTATTATAAATTGATTGGGTTTCATATCGATTGCTTCGTTTAAGATTTTAATCGCGTTTTTTGGTTCTTCGTTTTGTGTCGAATGTATTGTGTCGATCTCGTCTGGATCTTCCCTTATTTCTGTTTCGTCTACGTTTCCTATAATGGATTCCGTTTCTAATGCATTGAGTTGGATTCGGCTTAAAGCGTCTGCGTTGTTGTTATTAATTCCCTTTTTATATATAATTTCGTAATCATACTCTTCGAGTCTGATTCTCCATCTTTGTAATTTTGAATTCGGTTCTTTCAGTTTGCATAGCCATACTAATGGTCTATGATCGGTGTATATGTAAAATTTTCTTCCGTATAAATAAGGTCTAAAATATTTTGTTGCCCAAATTATGGCTAATAACTCTTTTCTATAGTGCTATATTTTGTTCGGTTTCATTTAGGGTTCTAGATGCGTAGCTGATAGGTTTATCGCTACCTACTTTTCCTTGGCTCAATACTGCGCCTAATGCTACATTCGATGCGTCTGTCGTCAGTATAAATGGTTTTGTAAAGTCTGGGTATTCTAATACAGGGTGATTTGTTAATATGTTTTAATTTTGTCTACAGCTTTAATAAATTCTGGGGTGTGTTCAATTTTGTTTCCTTTTTAAACAATTTGTCAGGGTTTGGTTATCTGAGCGTAACCTTTAATGAATTTGCGGTAGTAACCACTAAGTCCTAAAATCCTTTGATTTCTTTGTTTGTTTTTGGTAATGGGTAATTTAGAACTGCATTTGTTTTGTCTGGATTTGGCATTACTCCTTGGGGTGTTATTACATGTCCTAAAATGATACCTCTTTTGTAAAATTCACTTTTGTCTAATTGTACTTTAAAATGTGCTTGTCTAAGTCTTTCGAATACTTCTTTCAATCTTTCTATGTGTTCTACCAATGATGTGGAATAAACTATGATGTCGTCAAGGTATACAAGGCATTTTCATTGTGTATTCCTCGTAGTATATTGTCCATGACTCTCTGGAAAGTAGCGGGTGCGTTCTTTAATCCAAATGGCATTCGTTTGTATTCGTAATGTCCTCTAGGTGTGCTGAAGGCTGTTTTTGATATGTCTTTTTCTTCCATCTCTACCTGATGGTATCCTGATGCTAGGTCTAATGTTGAAAAATATTGGCATTTGCCTAATTTGTCTAAAATTTCGGTAATATTTGGTAGTGGATATTTGTCATCTACCGTTTTTTCATTTAACTTTCTATAATCTATTACCATTCTGTACTTTCTCTTTCCGGTTGCGTCTAATTTCTTAGGTACTATTAACACGGGGCTGCTCCATGGTGAATTGGAGTGCTGGATTATGTCTTGGTCTAATAAGTCTGCTACTTGTCTGTCAGCTTCTTCCTGGCTTGCATGAGGTAGACTATATGCTTTTGTAAAGATTGGTTTATTGTCTGTTAACTCGATATTATGTTTTACTGTGTTGGTGAATGTTAATGGTATTCCCTCGCAATGGAATATGTCGCGGTATTCGAAACATAAGTTTTTAATTGCTCTTTCTTCTTCTTGATTGATATCGGTGTTAAAGCGGATGTTAGTTAAATTTTCTCTTAACATTTCGTCATGTTCTATTGGGTTGTAATTATTTTCTAAATTCTCGTCTATTTCCATTTCGTTAAAATTTAGTTCTTCTACGTTAATTGGGTCTGTCAATGATAATTCTACGGGATAGTCGTTTGAATTTAATATTGTTGTGGTTGCATAATTATCTTTATTTGCACTAAGGCGGTTGGGGTTTCTACTCCTTGCTGAAATGTCATATGATTTATTATTCCTAAATTTTTGTTAGATTTTACTGGGATTTTTATTTTCTTTCCGATTGGGGTTCTATAGTGTATTTTTGTTCAATTTGTGTGTTTTGAAATTTAATTGGGATTTTTCCGTATTTTGTCCTTAATAAGCGATTTTAATGTCAATGTTGGCTCCTAATTTTCTTAGAAGGTCCATTCCGATTAATCCGTCATATTTGTCGTTAAATTCGAATACACAAAATTTATGTTTCATTTTAACATTAAATGTTCTCGGTAAGGGTATATTTGCTACGAATTGGTGTAGTGTTGTTTGATGGGCTGTTTTGATTTTAAATGGTTCTCTTTCTACATAATCTAAATAATGTTTTGTACGGTTCTGGGGCTAATTAATGTTTTAGAGGATCCGGTGTCGATTAATAGTTTGAATTTGGCGTGGGTATTTCTATGTATGGTAATACTAAGTGATTTATATTATTTAAGTTTATTAAGTTTGGTCGGTTATGAATTGGTCCATTTGAAAATTTGAGTTCGAGTTTTCTTCGTCGTACTCCTCGTAAGTTTCGTATTGTTCGTCACGTTCATAAGTTTCTGCATGGTTTGATTCATTGTTCGTAGGTGTCTCAATGTAATTATTCTGGTCAGTGTCAAATTTTTCTATTTCTTGATGAAATAATTCTTCCGATGTAAAATTACGTTTCTGATGAGGGTTTGGTCGGATATGTGTTATTTTGTATTTTGTCTGGTGTTACCAGATGAGGTATCCATTGGTGTTGGTTTGTAATAATTGTTAGGGTTGTTATGAGTATTAGTCATTGGTGTATTTCTATTGGGGTTTGCGTTGAATACTGGTCTTTGTTGGTTTAAGTTTTGATTAAATCTTGGTTGGAATGCGGGATCGTAAAAGTTGGGTTGAATGTTGGTCTTGAAAATTTTTTATATTGATTATTAAAATTTGTATTGTTAAAACTTGGGTTGTTACTTCGCGGTTGATTTGTTTGTGCGTTAAAGGATGTGAATTTTTGTTGAGGGGTTGTTTGTCTTGTGGCTTGTATGGTTTTTATTGGTGAATAACTTTTATTCGCGTTGGGAATGTATAGTCTGTTGCGGTAATACATTACATTTTCTTCTTCTATTACTAGGCTCATAGCTTCTTCTAGATTTTGGGGTCGTTGGAATCTGATTTTATCCGATAGTCGTTCTGGTAAAGCGTTTATGTATGTGTCTAGTGCCATTTCGTCATACATTTTGTTTTAAATGTCTAACGTTTTGATCGGGTTCTTCGATTTTAATTTTGTTAAAATTAAACTTCTCACGTCTTGGCATTTCATTCCGAATTGGTAGGGGGATTGATTGTGTTCCGTTCTAAGGTTTATTAGGTCTCGTACCAGGCATTTTATATTACGTTGGTCCCCAAAATATGCAATTAGTAGTTGTTTAAACTCCTGCCATTCCTGTAAATCGTCCCTACTGGCGATTAAGGTTAGTGCCCTTCCGGTTAGTTTACTTATTATCAAGCGTATAAGCAATGAATTTCTTTGGTCATCTCCGGGTTTGTAGAAAGTTTTTAGGAACATTTCGGATGCTCCGATGAAATTTGAGAGATGGACTTCCGTGCCATCAAATGTCTGTATTGTCTCTAAATAGAGACGCAAATGTGTGTTACTCATGTTGGTTAAGGGTTGTTTTCGATTTTTGGGAAATTTAAAAATTTTTTTTTTTTTGAATTAAGCTTTATTTCGCTATTTGTATTGTTACTTTTGCTTCGGATTTATTAATTTTCCGTTTGGGTTGTGAAATTTCAAATTTTGTAAAAATTGGGGTTGATTTTCTATTTGTAACGTTAATTATGCTTTGGATGTATTAGTTTTTCTTTTGGATGAAATAATTTCGAATTTTGTAAAAATTGGGGTTGGTTTTGCTTTTTGTGACGTTAACTTTGGTTTTGGTTTGTTAATTTTTCCTTTAGGTTGGGTAATTTTGAATTCTGTAAAGATTGAGGTTTATTTTACTATTTTCGGCGTTATTTTTAGTTTGGAATGGTTAATTTTCAGTTTGGATTGGGTGGATAAAATTTGGTAAAGGTTGAGGTTTATTTCGTTATTTTTCGGTTTTGATTTATTAATTTTAAGTTCAGACTGGTCTGGTTATTTTTTAAATCGTAGTTGCTGTTATTTATTTTTAATTACACAGTGCGGTGACGTATTCACGAGATTTGTATTCAATAATGTTGAATTTATTTACCGTAGTCTTGGATTTGCCTGTTTTTATGCAGCTTTTACTTTGTCTTATATTCTAAATATAACTTGAGGTTAATTGTTTTTGCACTTTATTGTTGAAATTGAATACTAAAGGATGTAATCTTTGTTACTTTGTCACGTACGTTGAGGTAATTGCACTTACAGGTGTTATTTCAATTTATAGGAATTACTAATTTACTTGCTAATGCTTTGCGAAAAGTGTTACGTCTTAAATATCTCGGTGTTCACGACTTGTAATTGAACTCTCTGTTATGCGCGTCTTCAGGTGTAATTATGAGCGTTTTATTTCCTTGTATGATAACGTTTTAGTGTTATTCTGTATTCGTATTGGAATAATGCACTTTATAAATGCTGATTAGTTAATTGAAAGACGTTTAGATTTTATACCGTGTTTGTACTGCAAATTATTTATAGAGTGTGGTGGTGTAATTTTCATGCGCTTCTATAATTCCGTGATGTATTTAATTACTTATAATGCTGCTTTTATGGATTGATTACTTGTGGGTATTAAATGCAAAAACTGCGTTGCTTTATTATGTCGCGATAGATTTAGTACTTATGATGCAAATTGCGTTGTGCGAAGGATTCTGAAGGCTATTTCTTTAAGGTAATAATGATATTGCGTTGTTGAAGCTATACTTTAGTACTGAAAGTTGAAAGTTATTGCACTTCTCTGAGGTTCTAAGTGTATAAAAGATGCGAACTTTGTTTTCTTAGATGGTTTTAAGTTACCGTATTTTTAGTTAATGCAGAGTTCTTGTGATTTATTCAGTATTATAGAGGCAATGGTTTTAATTATCGTTCGGTACTGCTTGTTCGAATTAGCTTTGAAATTGAATTGCGTTAGCTTACCGGTTTATAGCGTGGTTTGAATCGCGGTAATTAATGTTTCTTATTTTGGTGTTAGTGAATGTGCGCCTGTTTATTTTTGGATTATTTTGAGTTCGTTCTATTAATTATGGTAAGAATCTCTTAATATTAATTCTCATTTACTTTTTTTTAAAAAAAAAATCTCTTTTTTAAAATTCAAGTCTCATTTGCTTTTTAAAGAAAAAAAAATATCTCTTTAACATTCGTCTCATAGGTTAATACTTTCTCGTTTTGAAAATAATTCACTTTGAACTATTTTCAAAAAATATTCATAATATAAAATACATAAAACAATGATAAAAAATAATAATACTAGCATATATCAATTATAGTTTTGGTTAAAAAGTTATGGAAATGAACTTACATTAATTTCATCTGTTTCTTTGGTGGGTTCGATCGATTCTGTATCTTGTCCACCTTGGTTTGTTTGTTGGCCTTAGACGATTCTTGTTCCTTGTCCAACTTGGTTTGGGTTCTGCCAAAATTTCGAATTAAAATTCTTGGTCACCAATCTTCCGATTTTTGGATTTTCAGTGCCCTTTTGACATCCGTTACGACTGCGCCAGTTAAAGTTCGGGCCTTTGCAGCTGGTTTTTAAAACACATTGATACTTTAACAAAAGTTTATTAGTTTAAAATTTAGATAACTTGTACATAATACTAAAAATTAATTATTGTACTAGTGAGTAGCTTGAACAACGAAGTATGGAGTTCGAAGACTGACTGCCGGGTATTGAGCTCCCGGCCTTTTTATAATAACCTGCCCCTCACACGGCTGTGAGAACTTGCAGATCTCATGTCTGCGTTTCTCTTTAATTGTACACTTTATTACAATGTAACAACTTAATTCTAAGTAATTGCGGTCTGTTGACCGCCTGTGACCTGCCACCTGCAGTATCACTGCCCTCACGGATGCAAAGCTGCATTCCGTTCTCATGAACTGTCGATAACCTCTCTGGGTTATCCTTGTGTTACAATGTTGCATTGAACTTATACTTTTACTTAATAATTTCTAATAATTTCTATTAGATTCAATATATCAATATATATAAGTAATTGGGGGATACATAACTCCTCCCACCGTAAATGAAAAATTAAGGTTTTTCTTAATTTTTAAATACATAAAACTCATTATTTAAATTCATTTAAAATTCATTATTTCTAAAGGTATACTTGTCGTTTCTTTATTTTCTTTTGTTTCCTTAAATCTAGAACTGTTTCCTTCATTCTTATATCTAAGGTACATTTTGTAGAATACATATATAATTACAAAAATTATTAAAATGATCAATACAATTGTCCAAACACTTATATTATTATAATGTAACTTTGGCGTTTTGATTTCACTTAATTGTTCTTTATAACTTTCCACTAATTTCACAGCGTGGTTGAGATCGTCTAAGTCTAGATGCTCTAGCTTCATAGGTTTCTTGTTTATTTCTTCGTCTTCTTGTTGTATCTTGAACTGTAGTTCCGCTAGGTTTGCAAGTTTCTTTGTTGCTATGGGATCTTGATAAACTCTGATTACTTCTTCTTTCAATTTCACATAACAGTCTTCCTTGAGGGTAATTAGTTTGCTTCCGATTAATGCTTGGTTATTTTCATCTTGGTTGCAGTGGATGGTTGCTATTACTTCTGTTGGGAAAATGGCTATCCATTTGTTATCTGTAACTTTTGAATTTTCACATTAGTTATTTGCACTTGTTTAGTTTCACAGTTTTCGTAATGATTTGAGAATTTTAATAGTTGTACTTCACAAGGGCTGTCTTCTTGAATGGTTGTTGTCGTCATCGATTGACATAAATATTGGTTTGGTGTTACTTCAGTACATTTTTCGTTTGTATAACCATATCTCAGTTCATTTAGGGATAGGAATTTGGTTTTGGGTATGATTACTTGGTATGTGCTAGTAACTTTTGTTGGAAAAGCAAATAAATGATAATATTGATAATTGTTACTTTCTACTATCGGGATTTCTATTAAAAATATTATTTCGTTATTCTTAATGTAGCCTTTTACTATAGCTATCTTTTCAAATATTAGAATGTTCGATTCGGTTACATCAAAGGTAATTTACTGTTAATTATAAGTGATCTAATTTTTATTAATTCGTTTAATAAATCGGTTGGTTCAATAATACTAGAGTGTAAGGTATTTAGTTTTGCAAATGTTACTGCGTTTTCTAACGTTGCTAAAATTTGTTGCATTAAAGTAAGGGTGGATATTATTTGAGTAAATGTTGTATTTTGTACACTGCCTAGTTTATTGGTAGTATACCGGGGTTGTTCTTTATTTATTGTTATTGGGTTGTCCGTTCTACCTGGGCGGAGGTTGACGGTAAGGGTGATGATTGTCCATCTGAACTTACAGGGTGTCTTAGGTTTTTCAAATGAATGTACCTTGTTATTTTACCGTTGTCTACTACTGCTATGTTTTTATCTGATATTTTCTTAATTTTAATTGGTCCTAAATTTCTGGGTGCTGTTTTATGTCGCTTGCTTTGAAAGTTTTTCTCGTATACGGTTTGTCCTATTGAAAATTTATTTGAGTCGGTATTTTTATTTCGGGTTGTGGTGATACGTTCCTTATCGTTTTCTGATTTATCTTTTACTTTGTCATAAGTTATTTTTAGTTTTTGTTTGTGATCTTTCGCATATTGTTGATATACTTCTTTGTTGTAGTGTATGTCATAGGGATTTCGTGAATCTGAATGTCCTAAGGTTAATTCTAAGGGTGTAAAGTTTGTTGATGAGTGAATTGTGTTATTATAGGCGATTAGTGCGTATGACATTAAATTGGTTATATGTTCCTTTTTATAATTTATTCTTAATAATCGAATTTGTTCTAACAGGGTTAAATGTAATCGTTCAATTAGTCCGTTTGATTCAGGGTGGTTTTCCGTTATGAAATGAATTTTTATTTTGTGAAGTTCTAAAGTGTTTTGAATTGTCTCATTTTAAATTCGCTACCATTGTCTAAAGTTATTGATTCGGTGTTCCGTAAAATGTGAAATATTGTAAAATCCTTGGGTCACGTCGATGCTATTTTTGGATGTGATTGGTATTGCTTGGCCTATTTTTGTAAATGCGTCTATAATTGTTAGATAGTTTTGCGCTTCTACTACTAGAGTATCGGCATGTAGTTTTTGAAATGGTTTGTCGGGTGTTTTGGTTAACATTAAGGGTATCTTTGGGGGTTTCCTATCGTATTTCGCTTTGTCACATAATTCGCATTGGTTAATGAAATCTGTGGTCAAGTCCTTCATGTCTTTAAAATAATAACGTCTTATGAGTTGTTTTATTGTTTCGTTAATTCCACGATGGTTGGTTTTTCCTTCGTGTTGATTTCTAATTACATCGTTTATTTCGTCAGGGTAGTCTAGTGTTATTAGTTTTCTAGTACATCTGATGAGTGCAGGTCCAGAGTTATTGAATAATTTAATGTATAATTCTGAAAATCTTTGGTATAAATGTTCGGTGTTGAAATAAAAATAAAATCGTTTTTCTCGGGGTGTATTCTTTTAAAATTTTATTATTTGTTCCTCGTTGTCATCTTTAGTTATTTGAATTTGATATATCTTTTTGTTATCTACTTTTGTATATTTTACTGGATTGGGGTTATTTAAAACTTCGGTTATTATAAATTGATTGGGTTTCATATCGATTGCTTCGTTTAAGATTTTAATCGCGTTTTTTGGTTCTTCGTTTTGTGTCGAATGTATTGTGTCGATCTCGTCTGGATCTTCCCTTATTTCTGTTTCGTCTACGTTTCCTATAATGGATTCCGTTTCTAATGCATTGAGTTGGATTCGGCTTAAAGCGTCTGCGTTGTTGTTATAAATTCCCTTTTTATATATAATTTCGTAATCATACTCTTCGAGTCTGATTCTCCATCTTTGTAATTTTGAATTCGGTTCTTTCAGTTTGCATAGCCATACTAATGGTCTATGATCGGTGTATATGTAAAATTTTCTTCCGTATAAATAAGGTCTAAAATATTTTGTTGCCCAAATTATGGCTAATAACTCTTTTCTATAGTGCTATATTTTGTTCGGTTTCATTTAGGGTTCTAGATGCGTAGCTGATAGGTTTATCGCTACCTACTTTTCCTTGGCTCAATACTGCGCCTAATGCTACATTCGATGCGTCTGTCGTCAGTATAAATGGTTTTGTAAAGTCTGGGTATTCTAATACAGGGTGATTTGTTAATATGTTTTTAATTTTGTCTACAGCTTTAATAAATTCTGGGGTGTGTTCAATTTTGTTTCCCTTTTTTAAACAATTTGTCAGGGGTTTGGTTATCTGAGCGTAACCTTTAATGAATTTGCGGTAGTAACCACTAAGTCCTAAAAATCCTTTGATTTCTTTGTTTGTTTTTGGTAATGGGTAATTTAGAACTGCATTTGTTTTGTCTGGATTTGGCATTACTCCTTGGGGTGTTATTACATGTCCTAAAAATGATACCTCTTTTTGTAAAAATTCACTTTTGTCTAATTGTACTTTAAAATGTGCTTGTCTAAGTCTTTCGAATACTTCTTTCAATCTTTCTATGTGTTCTACCAATGATGTGGAATAAACTATGATGTCGTCAAGGTATACAAGGCATTTTTCATTGTGTATTCCTCGTAGTATATTGTCCATGACTCTCTGGAAAGTAGCGGGTGCGTTCTTTAATCCAAATGGCATTCGTTTGTATTCGTAATGTCCTCTAGGTGTGCTGAAGGCTGTTTTGATATGTCTTTTCTTCCATCTCTACCTGATGGTATCCTGATGCTAGGTCTAATGTTGAAAAATATTGGCATTTGCCTAATTTGTCTAAAATTTCGGTAATATTTGGTAGTGGATATTTGTCATCTACCGTTTTTCATTTAACTTTCTATAATCCATTACCATTCTGTACTTTCTCTTTCCGGTTGCGTCTAATTTCTTAGGTACTATTAACACGGGGCTGCTCCATGGTGAATTGGAGTGCTGGATTATGTCTTGGTCTAATAAGTCTGCTACTTGTCTGTCAGCTTCTTCCTGGCTTGCATGAGGTAGTCTATATGCTTTTGTAAAGATTGGTTTATTGTCTGTTAACTCGATATTATGTTTTACTGTGTTGGTGAATGTTAATGGTATTCCTCGCAATGGAATATGTCGCGGTATTCGAAACATAAGTTTTAATTGCTCTTTCTTCTTCTTGATTGATATCGGTGTTAAAGCGGATGTTAGTTAAATTTTCTCTTAACATTTCGTCATGTTCTATTGGGTTGTAATTATTTTCTAAATTCTCGTCTATTTCCATTTCGTTAAAATTTAGTTCTTCTACGTTAATTGGGTCTGTCAATGATAATTCTACGGGATAGTCGTTTGAATTTAATATTGTTGTGGTTGCATAATTATCTTTTATTTGCACTAAGGCGGTTGGGGTTTCTACTCCTTGCTGAAATGTCATATGATTTATTATTCCTAAATTTTTGTTAGATTTTACTGGGATTTTTATTTTCTTTCCGATCGGGGTTCTATAGTGTATTTTGTTCAATTTGTGTGTTTTGAAATTTAATTGGGATTTTCCGTATTTTGTCCTTAATAAGCGATTTTAATGTCAATGTTGGCTCCTAATTTTTTTAGAAGGTCCATTCCGATTAATCCGTCATATTTGTCGTTAAATTCGAATACACAAAATTTATGTTTCATTTTAACATTAAATGTTCTCGGTAAGGGTATATTTGCTACGAATTGGTGTAGTGTTGTTTGATGGGCTGTTTTGATTTTAAATGGTTCTCTTTCTACATAATCTAAATAATGTTTTTGTACGGTTCTGGGGCTAATTAATGTTTTAGAGGATCCGGTGTCGATTAATAGTTTGAATTTGGCGTGGGGTATTTCTATGTATGGTAATACTAAGTGATTTATATTATTTAAGTTTATTAAGTTTGGTCGGTTATGAATTGGTCCATTTGAAAATTTGAGTTCGAGTTTTCTTCGTCGTACTCCTCGTAAGTTTCGTATTGTTCGTCACGTTCATAAGTTTCTGCATGGTTTGATTCATTGTTCGTAGGTGTCTCAATGTAATTATTCTGGTCAGTGTCAAATTTTTCTATTTCTTGATGAAATAATTCTTCCGATGTAAAATTACGTTTCTGATGAGGGTTTGGTCGGATATGTGTTATTTTTGTATTTTGTCTGGTGTTACCAGATGAGGTATCCATTGGTGTTGGTTTGTAATAATTGTTAGGGTTGTTATGAGTATTAGTCATTGGTGTATTTCTATTGGGGTTTGCGTTGAATACTGGTCTTTGTTGGTTTAAGTTTTGATTAAATCTTGGTTGGAATGCGGGATCGTAAAAGTTGGGTTGAATGTTGGTCTTGAAAATTTTTTATATTGATTATTAAAATTTGTATTGTTAAAACTTGGGTTGTTACTTCGCGGTTGATTTGTTTGTGCGTTAAAGGATGTGAATTTTTGTTGAGGGTTGTTTGTCTTGTGGCTTGTATGGTTTTATTGGTGAATAACTTTTATTCGCGTTGGGATTGTATAGTCTGTTGCGGTAATACATTACATTTTCTTCTTCTATTACTAGGCTCATAGCTTCTTCTAGATTTTGGGGTCGTTGGAATTTGATTTTATCCGATAGTCGTTCTGGTAAAGCGTTTATGTATGTGTCTAGTGCCATTTCGTCATACATTTTGTTTTAAATGTCTAACGTTTTGATCGGGTTCTTCGATTTTTAATTTTGTTAAAATTAAACTTCTCACGTCTTGGCATTTCATTCCGAATTGGTAGGGGGATTGATTGTGTTCCGTTCTAAGGTTTATTAGGTCTCGTACCAGGCATTTTATATTACGTTGGTCCCCAAAATATGCAATTAGTAGTTGTTTAAACTCCTGCCATTCCTGTAAATCGTCCCTACTGGCGATTAAGGTTAGTGCCCTTCCGGTTAGTTTACTTATTATCAAGCGTATAAGCAATGAATTTCTTTGGTCATCTCCGGGTTTGTAGAAAGTTTTTAGGAACATTTCGGATGCTCCGATGAAATTTGAGAGATGGGCTTCCGTGCCATCAAATGTCTGTATTGTCTCTAAATAGAGACGCAAATGTGTGTTACTCATGTTGGTTAAGGGTTGTTTTCGATTTTTGGGAAATTTAAAAAAATTTTTTTTTTTTTGAATTAAGCTTTATTTCGCTATTTGTATTGTTACTTTTGCTTCGGATTTATTAATTTTCCGTTTGGGTTGTGAAATTTCAAATTTTGTAAAATTGGGGTTGATTTTCTATTTGTAACGTTAATTATGCTTTGGATGTATTAGTTTTTCTTTTGGATGAAATAATTTCGAATTTTGTAAAAATTGGGGTTGGTTTTGCTTTTGTGACGTTAACTTTGGTTTTGGTTTGTTAATTTTCCTTTAGGTTGGGTAATTTTGAATTCTGTAAAGATTGAGGTTTATTTTACTATTTTCGGCGTTATTTTTAGTTTGGAATGGTTAATTTTCAGTTTGGATTGGGTGGATAAAATTTGGTAAAGGTTGAGGTTTATTTCGTTATTTTTCGGTTTTGATTTATTAATTTTAAGTTCAGACTGGTCTGGTTATTTTTTAAATCGTAGTTGCTGTTATTTATTTTTAATTACACAGTGCGGTGACGTATTCACGAGATTTGTATTCAATAATGTTGAATTTATTTACCGTAGTCTTGGATTTGCCTGTTTTTATGCAGCTTTTACTTTGTCTTATATTCTAAATATAACTTGAGGTTAATTGCTTTTGCACTTTATTGTTGAAATTGAATACTAAAGGATGTTATCTTTGTTACTTTGTCACGTACGTTGAGGTAATTGCACTTACAGGTGTTATTTCAATTTATAGGAATTACTAATTTACTTGCTAATGCTTTGCGAAAAGTGTTACGTCTTAAATATCTCGGTGTTCACGACTTGTAATTGAACTCTCTGTTATGCGCGTCTTCAGGTGTAATTATGAGCGTTTTATTTCCTTGTATGATAACGTTTTAGTGTTATTCTGTATTCGTATTGGAATAATGCACTTTATAAATGCTGATTAGTTAATTGAAAGACGTTTAAATTTTATACCGTGTTTGTACTGCAAATTATTTATAGAGTGTGGTGGTGTAATTTTCATGCGCTTCTATAATTCCGTGATGTATTTAATTACTTATAATGCTGCTTTTATGGATTGATTACTTGTGGGTATTAAATTAAAAAACATGCGTTGCTTTATTATGTCGCGATAGATTTAGTACTTATGATGCAAATTGCGTTGTGCGAAGGATTCTGAAGGCTATTTCTTTAAGGTAATAATGATATTGCGTTGTTGAAGCTATACTTTAGTACTGAAAGTTGAAAGTTATTGCACTTCTCTGAGGTTCTAAGTGTATAAAAGATGCGAACTTTGTTTTCTTAGATGGTTTTAAGTTACCGTATTTTTAGTTAATGCAGAGTTCTTGTGATTTATTCAGTATTATAGAGGTCAATGGTTTTAATTATCGTTCGGTACTGCTTGTTCGAATTAGCTTTGAAATTGAATTGCGTTAGCTTACCGGTTTATAGCGTGGTTTGAATCGCGGTAATTAATGTTTCTTATTTTGGTGTTAGTGAATGTGCGCCTGTTTATTTTTGGATTATTTTGAGTTCGTTCTATTAATTATGGTAAGAATCTCTTAATATTAATTCTCATTTACTTTTTTTTAAAAAAAAATCTCTTTTTTAAAATTCAAGTCTCATTTGCTTTTAAAGAAAAAAATATCTCTTTAACATTCGTCTCATAGGTTAATACTTTCTCGTTTTGAAAATAATTCACTTTGAACTATTTTCAAAAAATATTCATAATATAAAATACATAAAACAATGATAAAAAAAATAATAATACTAGCATATATCAATTATAGTTTTTGGTTAAAAAAAGTTATGGAAATGAACTTACATTAATTTCATCTGTTTCTTTGGTGGGTTCGATCGATTCTGTATCTTGTCCACCTTGGTTTGTTTGTTGGCCTTAGACGATTCTTGTTCCTTGTCCAACTTGGTTTGGGTTCTGCCAAAATTTCGAATTAAAATTCTTGGTCACCAATCTTCCGATTTTTGGATTTTCAGTGCCCTTTTGACATCCGTTACGACTGCGCCAGTTAAAGTTCGGGCCTTTGCAGCTGGTTTTTTTAAAAACACATTGATACTTTAACAAAAAGTTTATTAGTTTAAAATTTAGATAACTTGTACATAATACTAAAAATTAATTATTGTACTAGTGAGTAGCTTGAACAACGAAGTATGGAGTTCGAAGACTGACTGCCGGGTATTGAGCTCCCGGCCTTTTTATAATAACCTGCCCCTCACACGGCTGTGAGAACTTGCAGATCTCATGTCTGCGTTTCTCTTTAATTGTACACTTTATTACAATGTAACAACTTAATTCTAAGTAATTGCGGTTTGTTGACCGCCTGTGACCTGCCACCTGCAGTATCACTGCCCTCACGGATGCAAAGCTGCATTCCGTTCTCATGAACTGTCGATAACCTCTCTGGGTTATCCTTGTGTTACAATGTTGCATTGAACTTATACTTTTACTTAATAATTTCTAATAATTCCTATTAGATTCAATATATCAATATATATAAGTAATTGGGGCATACATAACTCGCGTTATTAAAAAACCGTGGAGAATAAAAATTCATTCGTTTCATTAAAAATAAGAGATTTAAATCATTTACAAGACGCTTGCTATAAAAAAAGGAAGCAGTATTAAAATGCTCTACGTGTAATTGAATTATTCCGAGTAAAGAAACAAATGGAAATTACGTGCAAAATTTATATTAATTAACTCAATTTTAAGTAACCGGTATTAAACAAAATGTACAGAAAATAATTAATATTTGATTAGGAGTCACTAAAAATTAGAGGGTATTATTTTAATTGGAGTTAATTGAACCATTAGTAACATATAATATCTATAAAAGCTTGTAAAAACCCAATAATATTCAAATCGTAGAAGTGTTATTTAGAAGTATTATGTTTGAACACCTGCGTATTTTTAAAAGGCTCATTCTGCGTAAATTTGGCTTATAACAAATGGTTACAGAGAATGTTGGAGAAACCGTAGCTTAATAGTTACGGGAAATGCTAATAAGGTGGGTTATTTCACAGTCCACATGGCCTGAAATAATCGATAATAAAGAATATCAATTTGCACCAATAAGAACAGGGTAGATAGAGACAGATAATATGCGCAAGACCGAGACACATATAGTAAAAGGCGTGAGTTGAGCAACTGGGTTGCGATTGGTTGAAAATAAAAGGCAAACTTGAGAAGGAAAAATAACATTTCTGTATAAAAATTAATTAGTTATTTCCAGACGTTGCGAGCCGTGTCGAAATTTCTGAGATTTACCTGGTGCGAGTGCAAATTTAATAAGAACCGACGCACAGGCGGGCGAGATGGGAACATTGTATACGAAATTCTAGAAACTGGCCGTTTTGGGGACAAGACCGACAGACGGGCTAACCTCTATATATACCCGGGTTAATATGAGTTTCTCTCTCTTAGATTTTCGAGTTGATTCAATGCGTTAAACAGTGCTTTTTAGTTTTCCGATTTTGATAGAATAATTTAAACAGTTTGCTCGTATATTTTGGTGATTTAGAACAGTTTGTTCCTTACGTGCTACAATGAATGTAATTTAGTGCACTTAGAAAAGAAGATACAAGGTAATAAAGTTTAGTATCACTGTACCAATTAGTCAAATTTGCAACGACAAATGAATACACAAAAGTAGGCAGTTTTGGCGTATATTTGTGAAAGAAGTATGAATTTCTTTGCTATTTTCGGGGTGTTAATAATTAAATGGTTCGTAAACGTGTATGGATCCACAAAACAAGCTTCTGATATACACAGATGAGTTCCGGAAAAGCACTGAAACAACTTTAGATGAATGATGGTGTAGAGAAAATGTTTAAAAGCGTTGAGAATCAGAAGCCGTAAATATAACCCAGTTGGAATGGTGTGATTAACAAAGGGACGATGTACATTGAAGCTACGAGTGCAGTAACCTTCAGGTAAATTATACTATTTTGTTCGAACTTTGTTGTTTTGGTGTGTGTTGAATAACTTTATAATTTGTTTATTTAAAATGGACAGTAGTGAAATTGTACTAACAGCAAATTTTTAATTTTAAGGTGAAATTTTCTTGTTTAAGTAGAAAGGGGTATTTAGTATTTATGTTCTGGATTATGATGAAAATTTGGGTATGTCTTTGAGCTCAATTAGACGAACCTGGTTAATTAACGTAAAGGGGGTGGTAGATGCTCCCTTTGTACTCAGACTCAGGTCTGCATATATTGTTATATTAATTAGTAGGCATCCTACAAGGACTTTAATTCTGGATGCACATTAAAATGGTAACAAAATTTAATCTTGAAATTTTCTGATACTGAAATTTATGCTGAATTTTAATTTTGAAATTTTAATGTATTGTGAATATTGATGTAAATAGAGTTAACGTTGATGTTTGTGGTAGGAATGTGTTTGTTTTTTTTTATGAATGAGGATGAAGGTTTAACTAGGTGAGCAGCCGAGGCGGAAAAGAGTAAAGAGGCGATTAACAGAAGAAAGTCAACGGACCAGTTAAGTTAATAGCTTTTTTTTTACGTTTCACAGCATTCTTGACGCCCAATTCGTGAGGCTCGATTCGAAAAGCGGAGTACTCGGATTTTGGTGGTTTCACAGCAATATATATATATATATATATATATATATATATATTTTAGGTCGTTAATTACACAAGATAAGTTGATAAATACTAGTTCAAATAATAACTTGGACTTATATGCAGAGCCTAAATGATCATTTCAAATCGAGCTAGTAATTGAAAGATGCAAAATATAAGATCTTGGACAGGACTTGAAGGTAAGCATCATAAAGTTTTTTATGACAGCACGTTTCGTGGCGGTACAACAAGCAGATACTGAGGAAACATCAATATATGTGTATATATATATATATATATATATATATATATATATCATATATATTGATGTTTCCTCAGTATCTGCTTGTTGTACCGCCACATATATATTGATGTTTCCTCAGTATCTGCTTGTTGTACCGCCACGAAACGTGCTGTCATAAAAAACTTTATGATGCTTACCTTCGGAAACTCCCCAAAAATTTTAAAATGTAGTTACAAAATTTTCTACCTACCTAAAATTGAAGCCCTACCACCTAGACTTACAATTTATGCCATCTAACAACAATATTCTCTGAAAATGCTTTTCACTCGGACGCCAAAACCTCCAGCTTCCTCAGAGATATCCACCACGGCTGCTCACTCGTCCCCTGAAAATCCTAACCTACTAAAAATAACACTGACTGCCAAAAGTACATAAATATTTATTAACATATCTAATACAGTTTATATACCTCAAGTATTTCAAGCACAAAAACATTTTATTAATTGTGGTAAATAATAGCTCAGTTTAAAGAAAATAAATTTAAAATCATCCTACATCAATCCTGAAACAAAGTAACTGGGCTTATTTCCAACCTTTACTTTATACCCCAGGTCAAATACGAGCTCATAGTAAACCTTCTTTTATCTACGTGCTAACAACGCACTGCAATTTCCTAAAACACTTTTACCTTTTACAAAAATTATAGTTTTCACCTTCAAGTGATATCATCAAATTATTACATGAATTTTTCATTAAGTCCTTTTTAAATTGACTCATCAATTAAAATGTCTTTATAACCTGATAAATACACAAAATCACAAAATTGTCACCCAAAAATTACCAACGAAAACAAACAAAAGTCTTATAAGTAGAGTTACCTGGATTTTGTATCGAGTGCTCTCTACATGGACACCATCTCCAACGTGATCCTCCTTCTCGACTGCACGTTTAAATACTGTGCCCAGGTTCTTTATAAGGACACCATCTCCAACGTGATCCTCTTTCTCAACGGCACGTTCAGATACTGTCTCCAGGTGGCCTCTCACCATCAGGAACACACCGTTTCTAATTAGATCCTTTCCCACAAGTGCACGGTACTACCATGCTCTTATGCACTTGCGGGTCCATCCATACATTTACTCTGTATTCAGAGTACATACGTCGTCTTCAAACACCCAGTACTAAAATGGTACTTACTTGCATTATAAATTTTGATTATTTATAGCCAAAGATATAAAAAGCACCCACTTGTGCTAACTTAACTCTAATTTTTCTCAATCACTTTGCTATATAGTTACGTAGTCGCACTTTTCCTGGTTTCACCGCACAAACACGCCAACTGTCGAACGCTTCCACAAACAATCTTAGTATCCTTGACAAATTCTACGTATTTTCAGACTGTCGCGCTCAACCGTCTTTCAAATCTAGGAAATTTTCGCTCCAAACAAGCTCGATATCACGAAATTCTGGCAACTGTCGTTTTAAGTTCTAGCCTCTACAATACGCCCATTGTAGACGATATCTCTCGTTGCATTCACACTTGTACACAAAATCTCCCGTCTTATTTTATCTTTAAACATTATTCTCCCGTTTGTTCACAGGCGCTGTTTTACCTAACCCCCGCTATTGTCATTTATCTTACTCTTGTTTATTTAATGTAACCGTCGTGCTCTGTTAGTAAAATCTCCCCAGATCTCTATACCCTTACTGGTCGATTTATTCTGAAAACATAGCGTGTCTTCGTCACGCTTCAATAAAAAGCCTGCAATTATAGTCTTTTCTCTCTATAAATCAATATTGTTTTCGTACGTGCTGTCTGCACCTGTGTTTTGTCATCATTAAATTATTTCCGCTATTATTTGTTGACAAGATTTTATGTTCGTTATCTTTTTACAACTATAAAGTTCTTAGAATCCATAATACGTGCAACTTAACTAACGACTGCCGCTTTAAATATGCTGAAAGCTTTTATTCTTTAGAATACTAAAATAAGTCTTAACTAGGCTTGCCGTAGTTTACGTTTTATATGCATTTACGCAATTATGCGCTTCAAATTATGTTTCCTATCTTATTAATAATTAATATTTACAATAAAATTTTATGCTATATTCAACTAACCCTAATATTTACTGGTACTTGTCAAATACAAACCGATTTTGCTCAAATATGGCTCAAACTTCGAGTGACAAATTAATCCATTTTCTAATTTGACATAAATACAAATTGGAGCTTGCTATTGCCCTTTTATGACTTCAGTAATATATATATATATATATATATATATATATATATATGGCTGTGATAAAAGGTTGTTTAAGGGTGTATTGAGTAATAAGGGTCGTGTATTAACTGTAAACAGCAATGGGAATCAGAAAACTGCATTTATTTAGCAGAAAAATAAGTACATTATGTAAATAGCAAGCATTAACACCTTGTATATAGACCGTAATTAACTTTAATCGATGCCAGTAAGCTCATCCTTCAATAATAGAACGCATATTCAGCAGAGAAATAATCGTACATGTAATTTAAACTACGTTAAGAAGTGTTGAACAAGTTTATAAAACAAATACGCAGAAGATAAGCGAAAACCTAATAAATCCTCATGCAATTACGCTTGTAATAAAGAAGAAACAATAAACGCTTTGATAAGAAAAGCACTTTCAAAGATCAGTTTAAATAAGACTTTAAGAAACTTTTGTTAGCGTTTATGCGAAACCACCGACGGTTGAACAATATTTCCTTGTAGCTCGCCTTGTTATGCTTACAAATAAGCGGAAGATGAGCTTTCCAACATGCAGGTGTGCCTAATTAATGATCGTTTAAAATAACAATTCTCGGAGCTTCTTTTCACGGTATTCTAAACAACCGACGTCTGTTTGTTTGTTAAGAAAGCTTTTTTGCCTTGCGTTCTCTGACGTTATTACCCTTTAAATTAAAATAAATTAAATTAATTAATGATTTCTATTGGCTGATCAAACTGATTTTCTTTATGAACCTAGTACCTTTTAATTCCTAATTATAACAATTCGTCAATGCTTGATAATTTAAATTAAATAAATTTTGCGCGTATATAAATGGTTCCTTTTTCTATAAAGGGTGTTTTGAAATTGCATTGTTTATACCCAAATTTAACCCTTTAAATTCACTGCAATATATATATATATATATATATATATATATATTGCTGTGATACTTCAGCCCCACGATTTGGGCGTACCATAAAATGCTGTGTTATTCTTATTATATTAGGCCCCACGATTGGGCATGTGATAAAATGCTGTGATTTTAATCCCAGCGTTGAGCCGTCTTAAAGTTTGTTGTGAAATTTATCTCTAATAATGAAGCACCTATGATGTAGTTTGTTAAGTTATAGTGTAACATACTGTTTTAGTACAGTCGGTTATGTAAAAATAACTCTATTATTTCTCAAATTGGTTTATTTTCTAGTTTAATTTTAGCGTCCCAATTATTAGGATAACGGTTTTGTAGCATAAATATGTCTGCGATTTTAAACGGCTTCAAAACCTCTGTTCCCAAGTAGCAAGAGCAGGGTTCTTGAAAAATATAATCCAAAAATTTAATTAACATTCCCAAGGTACGCAGCTTTACTTCTAAGGCACTTAACGTGTCAGATTAGTAGTACCTACTAATAGATGTCAATCAAGTAGCTAAGACCCTAGTTATGTATAAAGCAGCCGGAGTTGTCTGAATAATTTTCAATTAGTTTGGGTACTTAACTAAAATTATAGTTTCGGAGTTTTCTTGTGAGGGAGATTTTGACTATCCTAAAGCAGTTGTTAGTTTTATTTAACTTTTAAGATTTATGACAGACTTAACCTTTTCGATTATGAGAGCTAAACTGGACTGGGTATTTTTCAATTAACTTAAAGGTATATAAGGAGTTCAGCGTGGGATGGAAGGGGATTTTTTATTTCGATACTTCCGACACACAGGTTGTTGATTTCTGTACTTCTAAAACTAAAGTGATGTGGGTTTTTTATTTTAATCTGAGTAAGTACTTTCTCAGTTGCTAAAACAGAGGTTATGGTATTTTTTTAAATAATGAACTCAAGGGTTGTGTTATGAATTATGTATCCGTAATTGTTTAACTAAATTGTGCCGACGTTCTGTAAAAATACCGACGTTCAGATTAAAGCTCTGAACTTGGACTTAAGTTGAACGCGTTGAAATTATAATACCTGAGTACTTATTGCGGCAGATAGCGAGGTTTCAGCAGGGTACACCGCTTCATTGTTATTTCGACGATAGCCTAGGGGCTCACGCAATAGCTTAGCAACGAAACCTACCTGATTACGCAATTTTCAGGTTGGGTATAGTAGTAAAGGACTCCCGTAGTGATAATCTTTGTGTGTAATTGAACGAGTTCCGTTACAGTAATAGTTGACCGATGAAGAGGTTGTTTCTGCTCCGTTAGTTGAAGACACCCTTGTTAACTTAGAGCGTGGGTCACCGTAGGTAACTTTATTAGAATACTGTATATATAATTAATTATTGTATTGGGGTGTTTGAGCCCGAAATTGTTTCTTACATCCTTGAAAAGTAGACTAGTCCTAAGGAATTTAGACATTAATTTGGTTTAGTCATATAGTGTTTAGCTAGCCGGGAACTATAAAGATCCACAGTAGTGCATTGTTAAAATTTTCTGCGTGCGTATTTGTGACAATCTTTTCCCATTCTCAAGAACAAAGTCCAACGAGTGATAATACTTTGATAAGGTTCGTAAGCTTTTCCCTTCCTTACGGTGGCGCCCTATTGTATATAACGGCAAATATTGTATATATTTTGTACCCATATGTCATTAGGTTAAGATTTAATTAGTTGTACAGTTAATAAAACAATGTAAATTTATATCTTGGTGTGTTGTAGCATAATGAACCTCACCCTCTAACCGGCTGCAGCAAGCTTGCGAGGCAATGTTCCGAAACGTTTGGGTACTTTAGATTTAGGGGTCATGCCCTATTATTTTATTGGTAATTTGATACCCTCACGAGGCAGGAATGTATATTAGTTACAATAGTTTTTGGCCCAACTAGCTTATTCAATTAAATAAAGCAATTCTACAATACACAATATAATAATTAAATATTTACAACTTTTAAATTTTCTCTTTTTTAGAATATTTACAGATACCAGATTTATGAACTTTGAAGCTAGCAAAACTGTTTTTTTGCTTATTTTTAGGGACCTTTGAAACGTTCTAAGATACCTCTTACCTTTGTCATAAATTGATCAATGAACCTACTATGTTTTGTTGACTCTTACAGATAAAATGATAAATTTTGAATTAAAACAGTTTTCAATAAATTGTATCAAGATTTCTAATCTGGAATGGTTCTCTAGTTCCTTCCTATGTTCAAATTAAGAGTCAAATTTGGAAGTCGACATCAAAACCAAAATACAATCCAAATCTGTATTCGAATCCAATTTTAAAAATCGGTATGAGAACAACTTCGATGTAGTTATTAAAATGCCATTTAAATATCAGTGTTAAAAGCCAGTATTAAAATACCAGTAACAAAATAATCCAGTTTAAAACACCATTATTAAAGTCCAATTTATATATCAGTAATAGAACATTTTCCACGTCAATAATAAAGTCAGTAATAAAAGTCAGTAATAGAACATTTTCCATATCAGTAATAAAAGTCAGTAATAGAAGCCGTCTATAATAGATCGGCTTATGCGTTGCACAATTCGTACACTTTTCAAAATGATTTTACTTTAATTTTCTTTTCACTGGTTACGTAAAATAATTAGCACTTCAGAACATAGTCGTAGCCCAGTTTAAATGAATTTTTCACTTATAATACGATACATGTACATTATCTCTTAACAAGCATATTTTAGATATTTGTTAAGAGATAATGTACATGTATCGTATTATAGGTGAAAAAACATCATTGATTGAAACCATTTAGCGACGGTCGAAACGTTTAATTAACACGTATATAATGTAAAAAAAAATATATATTTTTATTTATTTAGACCTTTTTCTCAAAAAACACAATTTCAAGTAAAGAAATACCAATTGCATATATATATATATATATATATATATATATTTTGTAAGTTAATGACCTTGCTGTAGATTTATTTATTAGGAGTTGTGGGTTTCACGTCTGCTGGATTAAAGAGTACTCTTTTTTATTACCTAAATTTTCGGATATATTTCTATCCTTTTTCAAAGGTGCTATAATAAGAAAACGCTATTACAATATTAATAACTAAAGTACCTACTAAATTGAGGTTATTAATAAATTGGCGTTGTATAAATATAAAAGGCAAGCACAATTCTACAAACTAAAAACATTAAAAAAAAAAAAAAACATAAGTATAACATAAAAAATTTCATATTTCTGTATACAGTGACAATTTTTTGAAAGTTTGATTTTGTATATAAAACTTTGTTTTCTAATTATGTGCGAAAGGTGTTGCTAGATTTTCTAAGTAATAAGTATGTACGTGTATGTGAGTGTAACAATGTCGATTACATAATTTGGTTGGAGTAAGATGTAATAAATATATTTATCTTGGTGTTGTATTTGTATCTGAATTATTATCAGACTGAAAATGTAATAAATATGTGTATATAGTACTCAAATTATTTATATCTGTTCTTTTATTCATGGTGTTAGGGTATCTGTAAATGTAGCACATTTCTTGAAATTCTCTTTTTTGCTTATTGCTTACAATATTTAGAATTACTGGTTCTGAAAAGTTAATTCTATGAGAATTATTTAAATTTGCATGGATACTCAATGCACATGCATTAGGTTTAACGCGGATGTCACTTCTGTGTTGAGTTAACCTTTGTTTTAGATTTTGGGAAGTTTGCCCAATGTATTCTTCATTGCAGTCTAAACAGTTAATTTTGTAGATTACGTTTCTCTGATTTAATGGTGAAGTTTTGTCTTTAATTTTTGAAAATAAATTACTTAGTGTAAGTATATTCTTTCTTGCAATTTTTATGTTAAATCTCTTAAAAATATTATATAACTTTGGTGTCAGTTCTTTTATGTAAGGAAGAGAATGGTATTGTAAAGTGTCATTATTAGTAATGTTCGCTTCATTGTTTAAATTAATATTATTTGTATTATTAGTTGGATGGTTATATAACAGTCTATTTACTATTTTTGAAGGATAATTGTTATCTTTTAGAATTGTTCGTAATTTATTTAAATTTTTTTGATATAATGAAGGGTGACAAATTCTTTTGACTCTGTTTTTTAAACCTAATATAAAATTGATTTTAATTTTGTAATTATGGTATGAGTTATAATTTAAATATCTACCCGAACATGTTAGTTTTTGATACCAGTCGAGGATTATCTTATTGTTGCTATTATGAATTAGTAAGGTATCTAGAAAAGGTACTGTATTATCTTTCTCTTCTTCACATGTAAATTGTAAATTTGGATGATAGCTGTTAAAAATTTTTAAAGTTTCATTGACCATTTCTTTGGGAATTGCAGTTATTACATCATCTACAAATTTCTTTAAGAAAGGCAATTCAAATGGCAATTTACTAACTACATTATTAATAAGAGTATCCATGACTATAGTTGCTATAATCGGACTTAAATTTGAACCCATCGGAGATCCAAAAATTTGTAGATAATACTCATTATTAAAACTAAAATAACTATTGTCAAAGATAAATTCAATCACTTCTAAAAATTTTTCTTTTGGTATTGTACAATTTTTTGATATGTTATTCCATAAAGTTGTTATATTATATAATACCAGATCTTTCAGTACAATAGAACAAAAAGACGTTTCAGTCTTTTGTAAAGCAAAAGTCGTTTCAAAGTGTCCGCAGATATGCTACATTTTCCACTAAGTGCCTACGCTCTCAAGCCGAGGATGACATACTTTCACGTGCGTTGGTACAAACAAAGCCATAACAACGTGAAAAATGTTATGTCAACATACTGACCGACCACAAAAATAAGTTAATGTCCTAAATATTCGTTTTCACAGGCGTTAGCGTTATGATTGTTTTCTGCTGGGAATTTCCCCAATCAGAATTCTAAAAAATGTCCCTAAACTTAAATTAATACAGTATTATGTTGAAGCTTTAAAATAAAGCGTAACAATCGCCTTAAAACTTCAAAAACAAGTACAAGAAAAACCGTAGCAAAAGTTGCGATGCCAGGTAACAGAAATGAGCACTCCCCCGATTTTAAGGTTTACTTAAACTCAGCGTGTACAGGAATTGTTTGCCGTAGCACCGACCGCACAAATTTCGTCGGAGGCATGAGGCTCACATACTAATTACTACACTCACTTCACTGTGAATCTAATCACAAAAGCTTTTATAATGCAGCAGCTGAAACGTTAAGTTCACTAATTAACCAGTGCTACTGCATTTATGATACCTAATTCCTTAACACTGCCTTATCAAATACAATCATAAGACGCGAGTTTGCTCTTTCATCCTACGATAATAAATCCTACGTTTACTCATTAATACCAAGGGTTTGGAACAATGAATTAATAAAGTAATTTCTTAAGGTATTCCATTACGAAAAAGAAACAGGTAATTGATTGACTTAACGGTAAAGGCGAAGTAAAGATAACAATCTTAGAGATAATTGCAAAGAAAACAATAAACACCTAAACATTTATGGGTTAAAGTATTATTTAAGGTCCGATAAGGTTTCCAAAATATTTTCGGCAAAAAAGATAATCGTGGTTACATAGTAATCAGATAAAATAACATCCTTAAGACACTCTAAAAAAAGGATAGATACTGGACATTTATGATTTAACCCAAAAATTTTATGTAAGATAAAATGTTACGATAAAAAAAGCCGTTTTTTTTTGACGTGTACCTCCATTGTTTCTTGTTCTGAGCCAACCTCATATTTCCCTGAAATTCACACAACCTACATCTTTCACTATGTGTGAGTAATAGTCTAATCTAGGTCTACGTTTGCGTATCTTTTCCTTTTCTCTGCTTCTAATATATTGCGCACTATTCCCTCGTGCCATAAGACGTGTTATATCGTTCTATCTCTTCTATCTTTTACTGATTCTTACATATATCTTTCTTTCTCTATCAATTCTAGTACCCCTTTGTTGTAAACTTTGTCTGTCCGTAATATTTTGATCATGCGTATGTGGCACCACATTTCAAGGGTTTCAATCATTTTTCTATCCACTTCTTCTACTATCCACGTTTCACAGCCGTACAGTGCTGTCCTCAACACATTCATATGCTATCAGCAATCTTTTCCTTGTTTCCGTGTTTGCTGCTTTCGAACATAATACTTGCTTTTTCTTGTTTAATGCGGCACGACCTTATGCTAATTTTTGTTTTATCTCTTTTGCACTTTTCCTATCTTGTCTGATTTAACTTTTTGAATAGCATAAATTTTTAACTTCCTGTAAATTCTGGTTTCCTATTTGTATTCTTGTTTTTGATTTATTTTCCTATCTTTTACATGATAGCACTTTAGTTTTGTTTTTGTTGAGTTTCACACCGTATCTCTCTTGTAGTATTATTTTTATTTCATTATGAGCTGCTTCTAACTCTTCCCTGCTAGATGCTAATACCGCTATATCGTTTGCAAATTTGAGCTTATTAATTGTTTGTCTCTGCATAATAATTCCTAATGTCTTTCAGTATTTAACAGTATTCAATGGCTCTTCGATATAGAAGTTAACACCTAGTGGTGATAGCGCACTTCCCTGGTTCACTAATATTTACTTCTCTACTTTCCTGCTTTAATTAGCGCTATTTACTCTTTGTACAATCCATGTACAACCATCAATCCATATAACTCCTTACAATCTTTAATATTTCGAATATTTTTTCCTATTTTACGTTGTCGGATGGGTTTTACAGATCTATAAACACTGTGTACACGGTTTTTCCTCTTTTACTGTTCTGTGCATTATCACTCTTAAAGCTAAAATGACTACCGAGTTCTTTATCTTCTTTTAGTACTTCTTCATCTCGTTTTCATCCGCTTTTATACAATTCTAGTTAGTACTTTTGACCCATGTACTGTTAAACTTATTCGAAAATTTTCAGGTCTATCCGCTCTTCTTTTCTTTTTGGTATAGCGACTATGGAGTCATATTTGAAATTTTTAGGTATCTCGCTTGTCTCAAACATATGGCTGACAAGTTGTGAGGCATTCTGGTACTGCTTGTCCAGAGGCTTTTAGAGTTTTTCCTTGCACTTTATCTGTACCAGGCACCTTATTACTTCTTCAGGCTTTGTAATACTGATTTAAACTCGTCTATAAGTATACGACATCCCAAGCCATCCTTTGTAATGTCTGATTCCTGTACTACTGCATCTATTTCCTGTTCTACATATAAATTTCATATGAATTCTTGTCATTTATTTACATTCTTTACTCTTTCGATATTAATATTTCTTCCAGAACCCGTGTATTTTTGCTATGCGGCCTTATATCCCCAAAATTATTTCTAATTAGTTTTATATTTCGTCTGTTTTTCCAATTTCTATCTTAGTTTGTACTCGTCTGCACTTTTCCTCAATCCATTATTTTTTAACCATCCTGCATTTGTGATTAATTTCCCTTTTTATGGCTTTGCATCTTGATTCCCTGCTTCCACTGGTCTGTTTCTGTATTTTCGTCTTTTTTCTATTAAATCCAGAATATCCTTTCTTACCCATGGTTTCTTGTTTTCTTTTTGTTTATACCCTAGAATATCTCTGACCGCTATGTCTAAGCAAGATTTAATGTTATTACATTCTGCTTCTGGTTTCATAGTATCAGCAGTTTTCCTTTGGTTTTTCAACACTTTGTTTTTTTCTCAAACTTTTGTGGGTAACTAACTTTACTTTTAGTTCCCAAGGTCATCCAAATGCTCTTTTTCTGCTACTTATTCAAATTTTTAAATTTACTCGCAGTTTTCATAACTACTATGGTGTGGTCAGCTGGTATGGGGTTGTTATGGTATTCCGCGCAAACACGAAAAAAACAGTCAACGTCAGTAAAGGAAAAGTTTACGCCAAATACCGCAACAAAATAGGGACGGAATGGTAGAATTGAATTAGAATTCGGGCTAGCTCAAAAACGTCGTAGAGTGGCGTGGGTGAAACAAAAGGAACACATTGGAAACAAACTATATTGTCAACATACAATCTCGAAAGGCTATTTACAAAACACCAAAGAAACCAATAATTTACGTAATCGTTTGTTACAGCGTGATAGTAAACAAAGCGTCATAACATAAAAATATAAAATTGGTAAGCAAATATAACATCTTAGAATCTAGATACTTACTTAATAGTTCACCTTAAATATATACAAAAGAAAATTAAACATAAACACTATAGTAATTCTAGGATAAGAGATATACATAATTTATACAATCTGCTGTGAAGTGCATCTCCTCCAGAGATAGCGTAACATTAAACTTATACACCCTAGCTTAAATTAATCATGTGTTAATTACTTTTAAATTGATGCGCAAGTTCTTTACGTTAATATCTATGCAAAAAGACAAAAGAAACATTAAAACGGAATCAAACACAAACTTTAATTGACTAATTTTTAATTTGAAGAATGATTATAAGGTCGCTCGTGCATTGTAAACGTAAGTTTTGTAACGTGGCGTTGGCAACTTACTGAATAATCATGAGTAATAACATTATAAACAGCAAATGAAATGTCTATTCTTCACTGCAGCATCAAAAAATAACGAAAACAGAAAACTGTACCTGGAGCTATTGGTGTCTTGCTGGTCTCATCTTATGGATGGAAAAATGCGGTTGCAGTTCTCTATGGGCTGGATGTTGGAACCACCAACTTAACTCATACTAGCATAGAAACCATTGCAAAAGCGCGACTTTACAACACGTCTCTTCGCTTAGAGGATGTTGAATTCAATTGTAGCGCTTTCAAAGCACGGTCTCTATTTTATAACAGAAGAACCATGTACGGGAGTAGATATTTTGCTTTTAAAGATATCGCCGAAGAATGAGGTGTGCAGAACTCTCACACAATAGCTGCAAAAATCTTCAGCTTCCCAACAAGGAGATAACGCAATTAACAAAGGATTTTTAAGCAATGGAAGCCATCTTATTACTTTGAACCATCTTAGCTGCAGGTTAACAGATAACAAACCCATTGCAAGTGTTCGTTTACTAGGCAAATGATTATGTGATCTTATCTTTTAGAAGAAAACTGTGCATTTATGTGCAACTTTAATTATAATGTAATAACAGCAGGTGGTAAAATTTATTTGTAGCGACTTTGTAATGTGGAGTTTTTTAAGCAGCTGTTTGATTTTATAAGGCAAAATTTTATATAGATTAATTACTTGAGAAATTTTATAAATTAACACTAATTTAAATGGCGGGAAATCGAGTTTTTTGCAAAATTTAATGTGTTTTAAATAGAAGTAAGATGAATAAACATTCGTGCAGAACAAACTACTTGCAGGGTTTTGAAGGTCACGGGGTCTTTCGTAATTGCTATGGTCCACTATTACATTAATTGGTTTTCAAGTTGGTTAAATATTGCTTTTTCATGAGTTGATTTTCCTTTTCTTCTTGTAACATGCTTTTTCTTAAAAGGGTTGTAAATACAATTCTTTTCTTGAGGTTTCCTTTTTATTTCTTAGTAACCTAACCCACTTTACCGACTTTTATCTAGTACAACACTCTATGAATTCTTTATTGTTGCGGCATTCGGTGCGGGCGAATCTCTTTCTTTATTTTATTTTTATTGCTTGTCCGCACGGAATACCGAAACATATAATTGGTCATACCCATCTGGGGCTCCGATTTTCGAAACTTTTATCTTATACTTAATTTTTGCTCCAATTTTTGAAACCTTTCTTTTTACGTACCGTTTAGCCCGCATAATTTTTTTGTACTCACACATCTTTTCGTTCTGTTAAAAATTTCTGTTGTGTCCATTTTATGGTTCTCTAGGTTTTGCTTTACGCCGAATTGCCAGAATTGTGTTTCCCCTGGCAATTCGGGTTTTAATTTAAAACACCGGCGCACTATTTTATTAGTATTCATAGATTCTATTTTGTTGCTCTTACCTATTTTTTTGGAATTAATTCTTTTTAGGGTATATTTTAATTTATTTTGTTGATTTAGTTACGTTCCATCCCTGTATGTAAATAATTTGGTTTAGATATCAGTAAAAATTTTAAATGTCGTACGCTTTCCACGGTTATTTGTAGGTCTGTTAGCAAATCTGACTCCCTTTCAATTTAAAGGATTACTTATTTATCACACGGTAAAATTTTATTAGTATATTTAGTATAAGTAAAGTACCTTATTCTATCTCTATTGTTTGATATAGCATCAAAATTGTATTCAGTTAGCAACAATCTTTGCTTACCGAAAGGATATGCTCGCTTTATTAACAGCATTACCATAAGTTTATATAAAATAGATTTTCTACATGTGTGATTTGCCGGTTTGTTTATCTATATATGAACTTTTATTGGAAAACACTAGGCATTGGGATGGAATATAAATTATCAATTGGGGTATCTCGTTATCGAGAGTGATTATTGATTTTCAATTTTCTAATGTGCATTATTGGAGAATTCCTTGTTGAAATTTCCTTTCGACTCCACCTAATGAAGATAACGATTCGAATTAAGAGCTCTTTCTATGAGATTGTCCGGATAAATGTATAATATGGAATTCTGAAATTAGTTTGTACGCAGCGTTTTCGTTGAGATATGGAGTTTTTCAACAACAAATTAACTACTACACTTGGTGCAAGTTTACTGTCGACTGGTTAAACCTGTCGCTGCGTAATATGTATAAACGTAATATTCTAGGCCAGGTAATGATCAGCTGCTAGCTGCTAATCAAGAAAGGTGAAGAAATACCCTGCGCACTGTTGCGTCTTCTGAATTTGATTAACTTGGTTTTTTAGGAAAAGATTTTGGTGTGCTGTGCTCTGTGATCCTGCCCAGGTTGAATGTAGCCAATATGGAACCTGAGCTGAACGTCCTTTCAATTCTTTCTCTGCAAGGTTATAAGGTTACTCATCGCACCGCTGGGGAGGCTGCGGTGTGAAATTGAGCTTATTCTGCTCTGATTGTCGGACGTGTTACGAGAACAGCTGTTATTGGTTGAGTAATTATTGAATAATAGCTAAGCAGTGACAGCCCTATAAATTTGTTTATATAAGTTTAAAGTAAAACCATTGCTTAGGTGTAACGGGTTTTTTCTTTAATCATATTTGTTTTTAGTGGCGGAGGAGGCGCGCTTTTACCGACCGGCTGCTCTTATTTATTGCAGTAGTTGAGTACGGGGTGTGTATGACTATTTTAATTGTTGTGTTTTTATATGTAAATGGCAAGGTTTAAAGTAAAGAAAATAGCTCACTATAAAAATTTTCTTTAATCTAGTTTATGTTAATATTAGGAGTGAGGGCGTTAAGTACTGTATGTAGTATTTTATGAAAATTTTTGTACTATAAATCCTTTGGGTTATTTGGTAAAGAATATTGTTTTCGCCGCGAGCTGGTTTTCCCTTTTTTTGTAACATGTTTTGCTAATTTGAGGTCTGTAAATAAAATTCATTTCTTAAGGTTTCTAATTTTTCTTTCTGTATGACCCACCCCACTCTACGACGTTTGGCTAGTTCGGCTAAATTCTTTCGATTCTCCCTTATTTTTGTTGCGGTACTCGGTGCGGGCTACCGTTACTTGGCTTACTGTACTTTACTTTTCTCTTGTCCGCACGGATTACCGTAACCACTTCGATATTATTTTAACTTAAAATGACCTATGATAAGATGAATATAAATCGACGTGAGGATGTGCTTACTTTTAAATTATTAATTAGAGGAGTCCATGTGTCGTCTACGGACACTGTCGGACATAAGAGAACGTGGCTTCGCCCTTTGGCCAAACTGTAATTAGTCGATAAACCCTTGAATGGTCCAACATATGAAGTTAATCCGGAGGCAGAATTAAATATTATTGACACCAAGGTGGAAGAACTACGTAGTAACCTTGCAAACTCTGATTCACCCGTAGCTATCATTTGCTCACGACTCATGCGTGTATTGAAACGCATCAATTTATTTCCCCCTGTAAATCTATTGCCTTAACAACGGGATTCGCGTAATCTATACTGGATCGTTTAGAGCAACCCCCATCCGAAATCAACCCTCTCGATATGTCAACACACCTCAGTCGGAAAGTCCTAACATTTACGATACCTAGCCCAATTAGCAAATCCTCTTTGCAACCTGTCGTAAAGTGGAATTTGAAATTTAGTGGGCATCCTAACGTGCTTACTATACATGATCTTCTTGACAGAGTTGAAGTACTCTTGTTAGCTGGCAATGCGTTTGAATTTCAAGTATTCGAGTCAGCGGTCACTTTTGAGTCACACGCCTTGCTGTGGTACCGGGGTAACCGTTATCGGTTTTCTAATTGGAAGACCTTAGCTAGTTTATTATTACGTCATTTTGAACTGCCTGATTATAAGCAAAGATTGTTTAATGATATCTTAGGTAGGAGGCAGGATATGTGGGAAAGTATTAATGACTATTCTACATCTGAGGATTGGACATTGTGTTTCGTAACCTGGCTCCGTTTCAGGTTACTCAATTGCCTATCGTCCGCTCCATGCAAGAATTAGAGGACGGATGTCTGAAATTGGAGCAGAAAAAGTTTAGGGCCGATAGTTATGTGCCACCTAAGAGGAGAAGTGATCGTGTGGAACCTGAGTTCGCTTTTGGGCAGACCTCGTCTCCTAAAACTACTACTGGTTTTCATGACCATCCCGCCGCCACTCGTCGAACACCCCCTAATAGGAACCAAATTTGTTCGGTCGCTAACTCTACGTTCGTTACTGTATCTCATCCTGGTCGTGCTACTACTTCCAAAACATAATCTTCTCCGGCAAATATGTCTTCGATCTATACTCTGAATACTGTACTTAGATGTTAGAATTGCGTTCAAATGGGGCATATTTCTCCTAATTGCTTCCCTTGCCAAGTCTAGCATTGCTATGGTTGCGGGCATAAGAGAGTTACTTGACGCTTCTGTATTACTTGTCAAAATTCTTTAAACCGGATAAAATTGGAACTTGGAAAATTAGGACAGCCTGGCCCAGAACTTGAACTCAATCTTATATATTTGGAACCTGAAAGAGTAAGTGTGTCTGGTAAGATCGGAGTCTGAAAATGTTGATTAGCCAGAATCGGAACATAAGGATATACTATGTGTTGATTCAGAACCTGAAGATGTTGGCTAGCCAGAATCGGAAAGTGAGTAAATGTGCTATGTTGAATTCGAACCAAAAGTAGATCAACCAAAACCAGAACATAATTTGAGAAAACTGAGCGAAAGATTTATTACCTCAAAGATACATTAAAATTTGCTGCAAGTGAAACTAAAAGTGATTCCAATAAAATAGCTACCGCAAAACATAAAGTAAGTTTTGTAGAAAGTAAGACTAATACTTCTGATTCGGAAGCAACTTCACCATCTGCACCTTAACTTTCAATTGTGAAATCTGAAAATGTAGGTTGGCGAAAATTAGAACACGAGGAAACATTCCTAGGTATTTGGCACGCAAGGGACCTTAAACATGCCCATCTCGACAACCCTAATATCCCTGATTTCGCTTTGTTTTCTTACTGGCTACGCAAACGTCTTACACCTCATTCCTATTTCTGTGCGTTCCCGGATTTCTATGTTGATTTTATCCAACTTTAGAACTTGATTTTTTAATAATTTCCTGTTTTTATCCCGATTAGAATAGTACCACGGTACGGCTTGCCTGTCGTAAGAGGCGACTAAAGCGGTCCGACATACTCTCTCAACACACTCTTCGTACACGCGCGCGCGTGCGCGTACAGACACACATACACACACTCCATACACATTTACACACATATTTTTGTTTGTCTTTTCCATTTATTTCGTATTGCTCCCCATACTTACTCACCCCGTGTGGGTCCGAATTAGAATAGCTCCACCGTGCGGCCTTCCTGTCGTAGGAGGCGACTAAACCGTTCCAACACACTTTTTCAATACACTCTCTCAACACACTTTTACACTCTTTGTTCACACACACACACACACACGCACGCACACGCGCACATTGCATACACACATACACACATATCTTTGATTGTTTTGTTTTTCATTCGTTTTGTATTCTTCGGTATCTTGGTGCTCTTGATTTAAATTTTGCTTCTTCGTTCTGTTTGCTCCACATTCATTTCGCTTTTCTTTGGCTAACATTTCTTACCCTTAATCCTCATACTTATTTAATTAAATTTTTTGATCCACTTCCTGTGGTACATCCTTTCTGGACCTTTCTACATCGGAAACTATGACTTAGTCGACTTTTGTCTAGTTAGCTATTTTTTTCTACGGTTGTTTATTTGATACAATTCTTTGTTACCACAGCTTGAAGTACCTCCTTTTTTATCCAGTATTCTTCAAGTTCCGCAGAATACTTTGGAGCTGGATAGTCATTGTTTCGTTTCGACTTTTGCTGTTGGTTTTGGTCCTTGTTTCTTTTCGTATTTTTTTCTTCGCGAGAAATCAATTCTTTTCTTGAGGTTTGAAAAGTTTACAATTTCTTTACTAGAGATATCCGGCCTCCGACGACTTTCGAAGTGTTAGGCCATTCAATCTTTGTCCTTGTTTAATGCTACCATATCTTTTCCATTTTGCTATAATTCTCTACCGTTTTTGCTTGGTCCGGTGCATTGGTGCTTCAGACCGGATGAAAATTTGCTTTCTTTCTTTTTCCTTTTGTTTTCTGAAACGAATTTTCTTGTGGTGTCCTGGTTAGTGTATTGCTTGGTCCGTTACTTCTGCTTCCTACCCGAACTTTTAATTTTGCTAAGGTGAGGAATTTGTTACGTGCAGTTCCTGCATTTAAATGTTTACTAACAATATCAACCGCTTTCTCAATTTAAACGATTGCTTATTCATTAACCTGTAGGTTTTTATTAGTACATTATAAATTAAAGTATTGTTTTCTATTTTATTTCGATATAACACTAAAAATCTTTCTGGAAGTACTTTGTTTATAAACTACCACATCTGTGTTGTAATTGTGTTAAAAGTCGAACAAAATAACCACCCAAGTTTAAACTACCCAACTGTATTTCATCGCTTTATTTATAACAATAAATATTCCAAAATTGAATAAGCGAGTTAAGGTTCGTGGCTTCGAGCGGTCCTTTTTAAAAAGACTTCTTTGAACGTTAACACATTTATTTGTTTTAAACAGATTTGAACAATGGAATTTTACAATCTTGAATTAAGTCGAAATACATTAATTAATAATTGTACAAGTGAGTTACCGACGGACTGCAATGTGAAAGCTGAACGTTGATAAACTGACCGCGAGTGGAGCTCCCGGTCCTTTTATAATCTCCCTATCCCTCACAATTCTGTGGGAACTTGCAGACCTAATGTCTGCTTACACTTGACCCTATTCATAATACATAGTTGCTATCTTAAAAGCTATTCATAATTACAATGTTGCAGGCTTATTCTGCGTAATCTCGGTACGTGACTTCTTACGACCGTCTGTGACCTGACATCTGCAGTGTCACTTATTCTTGTGCTACTTTGTAGCGCTTCCGTTCTCATGAACGTTTATAAACTGAATATAAATTGTAATAAATTGTCTTTTAATTACATCGTTGCATTTCCCTAATACTTCCTAATAACTTTCTTAGGTATTAGTTTTATATTGATATAATAAATGGGGGATCATATAACTAGCGTAGCTTTAAAATTGGGTACAAAAATCATGTTTTGTTACAAAAATCCTTAAAAGTCTTTAATTTTGTTGTTAATTTTGATACGTTTAATTTCAACACGCTCTCGAATAAATTCCTTAACTCAGATCCCTTTTTCTTTTTAAAACGAAGGTGTGTTCGATAAATTAAATAGTGTATGCTTTGTTTTAGGTGTCCCGTAATCTCTTAAATTTTTCAACAACATCCTGTTTACAAGTACGCTTGCTACAAATTTTTATTTTAAACTTATTTAGTTCGAAACGACAAGTTTATGCTACAATTAAATAGTTATGTCCGGTTTTTAGGTACCTGTTATCTTGGTATACCTTACGACCGCCGTATAATGGTTTTCGCTATTGTTCCAATGTAACGACTTGTTGAAATATGGTAGCGCACAATCCGCTACAAGTCGGGTTTTCCAGTTTTAATCGCGCTTCGATAAGTCAGGATTTGCAGTTCGAATTCTGGTGAGTTGAACGATTGTTGAATGTGATTCTACAGCTTGTACGTCGAAATATTTTCTACATTTATTAGTCACCGTATTTCCAAAGCGATGCACGTTTTTCTGTTCAACAATTAGGATGTGTCTTGCGTGTATTCGGTGAGTTTCCCCGCGTGTACCCATACTAATCAGATTCTCTTTTTAGCTTTTTTAGCTAGAGCCCAATTAGGTTCTATCCGTGTGTAAGCCCACCGGTTCGTTGCCGTGGACCAGCTGCTTTTTGTCTTTGGATCACTGCTGTAATTACGATGGCAGGGTGAATAAACCCTGACGACCATGGAATTGCTGTGCTGACTCACCCCCGGCTGTTTGCGAAATACGCATCCTGACGCATAGAGGTATGTGACTTGTTTTCGTTTACGTACATCGAGGAGCCTTATTTATCAGCGGTTGATGTTGTGAAACCATTTCACCATCCATGTTTAGAAGCTAGCTTCGCTAGTGCGCCTGGTTATCTTTCTTTAATTCTTACTACACCTTGGTCCACATTGAATACTTTAATTTAACACCCTTGCTATTGAGAAAATCTAAGCATTACTTTTCTTTAATGATTTTTATTACCTCTTAGCTACGAAATGCGCACTTCGTGGATCCTTTATAAAATTTGTTCTTTAAAATATAACTTACATTTAATACTTTTCTTTGTACCTGTGTATTAAGAAATTTTAATTTATTTTCATTGTTAATGGATAGTCGTGGGAGATGTGTTTTTTTTGTTGTTTCTGTTTGGTATGTAGGCGAATCCCCCACTCTCCGCGGTTGGTAGTTAGCCAGGTGTTTACTTTTCTTCCGGCTATGTATAGGCACGTAGCAATTTGTTATTTTGGATATAGCGCAAAGCATTTACCACAAAGTAGAAGTCTGCGGCGTTGCCTAACTGTCTATTTTAAAGACCGACCTGCTCAAACTAAATTAGTGACTATTATTTAATTTCTGTTTTAGCAATGTAGTATGTACATCTACTGGTACGCAAAGGAATGCGAAAACAATTTTCATTTGTGAGATTATGTGCCTCTGAAAATTGTAAATCCTAATAATCCCATTTTTTCAATTAAGTATTTTGTATTGTACTGCTAGGAATCGTTTAAATTATGTATCGAGTTTCTATCTGCAACCCGGTTTTCGTTATCGTAGCCGAATCGCGAATTAAAATAAAATATGTCGTCGAATGTTTTACAGCTGATACATTGCGTCAACACAAATATACAGAAAACAAAAGAAAAAACAGTCCACCATTATCATCTTTTATGGAAAGCGTTTCAATTTCGCTTTGTGACAAATTGCCTACCGTCTCTAATCCCTGGTGGGCTCTAAATTTTTAATGCTGTGGGATCAATTACTATGCTTTTTACTGAAGAATGCGTTACCCACGTACAGCTTTCAACGCTGAAACATTGTTATTATTTTGTTAAGGCATAATAAATTTAGCAATAGCATATTTGCATCAGCAGCGTGTAGCACAGAAATTTCTAATTGTATATAGATAGTGCTTATGCAACGGTAAAGGAAAGTTTTACACCGGCACAATAAAGTAGCGTTTTGTAGCAAAAAATAATTAATATAAAATAAACTTCCTTCAATTTTTGAAATTTTTTCAATGTTTTTACTTAAAAAATACATTTAATAAACAACTTATTTAGAAACACCTAAAAGAAGTCCGTCTTAAATGAGTTATTTCTACAAAACTATTTCCTATTATTGTAGGAATACGGCAAAATAATTTTAATTACATAGATTTATACTTCTAGGAGATAAACCAAAACATGGACCACGAATTAAGCTACCGGAAAACGATTTCAATCAGGATAGTAACCGAATGGGGCAAAATAGAGATTGTTTCGCGGAGTTTAATTGTTGAGAACGAAATAGCTTTATGGGACTAATTAGAAGAATTAGTCTTAAATAGAAAAGCAAAACATCGAGTCCTCATGTCTGGCAACAAAGGTGACCTGGAATAGATTAAAATTACAAATGTTCATGGCTACTGGTGTTTGACCGGGTACCAATCTATGTAATATGATTTTGAGCATTAATAAATGAAAATAAATATGGAATTTAGCGAAACCAGTCAACACATTGTGTGGCTCTGAATTTAATTGCCTGTTACGCAACCTTGTAAAAAATTTAACCTTTAAAATGTATTTTATATGGACAAGTCAGGTTTACCTACAAGATAAAAAAGACGAACTAGTACTAAAGCTACTGTAGCGAAAACTCTAATTGCGCAAACAAATTTTTAATATCAAACTGATTATACAAACCTCTTAGTTACCATGAAATTCTAAAAGCTCTCACAACAATTTCTTTTTAGCTTATCGTTAGCAGTACAAATACTAACTTTTAAAACTACTTAATCCTTATATCGATGCACTATGATTAATTTATGTTAATTTAGATTAACAATACAATAATTATAACTATCACTTCACTAATTTATATCGTAGCTCAAATTGCAATTAAAACTTCAATTAGAACTGATCTAACTAACGGTCATACGACAATTTATATTTTATCCAATCGTTCGAGTGCATCAGAGTATGCAAATAATATTGTTACACAAATAAATTTTTAAGATATGTAATTTAGCATCATTCGGTATTTAATTTAGAATAACAAGTTTTATAATCAAAAATTGTACAATTTACGTCATTGTACTAATAAATAGAATACACTTTACAAATATGAAGTTTTACGTGATAATCTTACATGCGGTCGAAACAAAATTTGCATGGTTTATTCAGGTTGTTAGTAAAAACGTAGGTCGTTTAGAGTCGAGTAAATCAAATGCATTTCTTGGGTCGTCTGTGTCATACGGACCGTCTAATCCGGACACTTCTACGCGATTCGTTGAAGAAGTAGGAAGAATTGTGGTCAAAAATTTGCGCGGAAATGCCGTAAGGCCAGATCTTCTTGCGTAATGGCCAAAAGATAGATACTCCATCCCAGGGTTTCAATGGTTAGTATAAATGAATTACTTAATAGACTAATATTGTTTGCTATTTCAATGCTAGAATTCAGTGTTTAAACAACTTACTACCACTTACAGCATTCACCAAATTTCTTGCGTTGGAATTAACTTCAAATAGAATTATTGAATTTTCCGAATCAACACACTAACGCGATATTATGGTTGGATTCAATGGAAAATAATAATACGTGGTCGTGAGATAACGTTAGAAGAGTAATCACTTGGTTAGCATTTTCTCTAAGGTCAATCATTCTGAAGCAGCAACAGGTTATGTCAGTCGACCACTTCTTAGTAGGCCCAATTCGTTCTATATTGAATGTATAAAAAAGAGTAAGCGATTTATTTCTTTTTACGCTATCGGAAGTCATGAAGTTACATCTCGTTTCTTGGAGATAAACATTTTAGTAAGGAATACCCTCTTTTGTAACGTAATATGCTAATTTTCATAGAGTAACGGAACCGTTGTTTTTTAATTTTGTTGTAAACTTAAATTATAAAATTCCTTGAGTAATTGTAAACACCGAATTAAAATTTTCATTAAAAATCTAATTTTTACTATGTAGTGTTTCCTGGTCACGGCACCAAAATCTGTAGTGCAACCTGCCTGAAGGACGAACAAACGCCCTCTCTTGATAATACTGGGCAGTGGCAGTGGCAATAGTTCGTGATCTCTACTTCTGACCGACACATAACCCAAATATACACACTAAGATGACATTAGGGCGGAAAGGCTTGAAATACAATTACAGTGTTTACAACACTACTTTTAGTGTAATGTGATAACGTCAAAATTAGGTTACCAACAATTAGAGTTTAATTACAAGAGCAAATAGTGCCGTACTTACCTGGGCTAACTGTGAGGAAGCAGTATCGGCAGAGAAAACCTCAACAACCCTACGCTTCTAACTGCATTCTCCAATAATGGGGTGTTGAATAAGCATCTTGTATATTTTGAATATTACGGGATATCAACTGTTATCCAGACATTCTATATATGACAACTAAAGAAATGTTGGTGTAGTACATCTAATCTTCTTTGGAAGTACCGAGGACGGCTGAGCCATGACTACCCGGCTAAAATTGAATGAGGAAGAATACCAGGAAGATAAAGTCCTTACTACCAATGTTCAACCCGCAAGGACATAAAATGATAGAGTATAAAAGATTAGTAAAACAATCATTTAAGAGTTTAAGCGTTTCTGCGTTTTCCCCAGGACTTTTGCTTTGGTATTGCTATGGCGTAAACGTTGTAGCACCCTCCCTTTTAGTGTTTTGAGTGACGAAACAAAATTGGCCCACAACCCCGTCTTATGCAAGAGCAATGAAGTAAAGTTAAAAGTTAGCCGTTTACCTAAATAGGAGTTTTGTTTTTCTCTTAGCTACTTATCAATCAACTTTGCAGTTGGTTATCGTGATGTTTATGGCACCCCCTTACAATAGCAATTACCATTATAAAAAAGTATATACATTACGCGAGTTACGTTTCTGGCCTTGGGAGCGGTGTTTTTAAAAACTTCTTCCAAAACTTTGTAACAATTAATTTATTTTTCAAACAGATATTAAATATGGAATTTTAACAAACTGGTTTAAAATTACTCTAGTCGAAAAATAATTAATAATTGAACTAATAGAAGTGAGTAGCCTAAGTAAACTGCAATGTTAAACCTAAAAAACTATAGACTAACTAACTGATTTGGGGCTCCCAGGATATTTATGTTGTCCCTGCCACTCACAATTCTGTGGGAACTTGCAGATCTCATGTCTGCTTATTCCTTAATTCCATTCATTATACAATGTAACAATCTTACTTTCTAGGTAATCGCGGTATCTTAACCGTCTGTGACCTGCCACCTGCAGTATCACTATCGTCTGGAATACAATGTATTGCATCCGTTCTCACAACTGTTAATAACCTTTATTTAATCATCTTTGAATTACATTGTTGCACTTGACTTAATAATTTTTTTAACAATTTCTAGTAATTCCTAATAACTTCTATTTTATTATACATACATAGATTGGGGGATACATAACTCGCGTAGCACCAACAATATGGGGCGTGCAAAAAAGCAATCTAAAAACGTTGTACTGCCGCCACTAGCGTGGGGATACTGATCAGAACAAATTTTGTTACAATATCTGGAATACACCTATTGTAATCTTTGTATAACTCTTAAATGTAAAACTTTTGTACATGTGAATCAAGTCCATCGTTTGCAGGGGTCAATCAATCATCTTCTGTGTACAAACGCCTCGCTTATATTCCAATATAATTATTCAGGTCAGTGGCTGACTAAACGGCACTACAATGCCCCCTCTTAAAACTGTGCTATCTTAGATCACCCTGTAACCAGGAAGTTAGAAGTTCATGATAAAAGTAGCAATCAACAATTTTCATAACAGACAACGTGCCGTTAGAATATTTCCTACCGCACTCTAGTTAAACCAATTAAGTCCCCAACCGACCATGAGAATGGCCAATTTTGTGTCACCACATTTGGTCATTTAACCCAAAAGTTTTACTAATGTTTAGACAGCTGCTGGTAATCCGTTTACAAGAAGGCTGTTACTCAATCACCATTTAGTAGATGCTACGATATCGGTCATTTATTTACAACCTCTGATTGTTGTGGGCAAAGTTCATGCATACTGTAACATTATTTTGTAATGTTAACGATTAAACAAATTAATTAATTAAAAATTCAGTAACTTGAATAAAGTATAAACAAAAATTTACACCAATAAATCACCTCATTTTATTTAGGAACCTTTATAATAAAAGACCACATTTACCGATAGCTTCGGGTTAGTAAATTCCAGCGGCAGGTCATCATTTAAAGCTCTAGACCCCATCGTAAGTCAAATACAATAAACCTCTTAAAATGTATAGTACCTTTTAGCGTAAATAAAGGAAAACCAATTTCAGTTTGAAAAGCTTAACCTTCTTAATACTTCGTTGATTGACAGCGGATTATAGGAAACAAAACATTATAATAGCGGACACTATTTCCAATTTGATTTGTTCAAATATTACAAGTAATCTTAAGTAGTCTGGAGACATCCATTGTATTTAAAATCCATTTCGGCTCAAGTAGGTTAGCCTGTTTTTGTTAAGGGCAGACTACGGCCGCCATAGGTCGATTCCACATTGCCATATTTAAGTAATTCGTAGAAAGTAAAAGATAATTTAAACCCGTGGGAAAATAATTGCTTCCGTGATTCTCATCTAAAAAGGGGTTGGATTTGGTTTCTGAAATCTAGTTTTGTGGGAGGTTCAGTTCAGTCATTGGATAACAGAAAATGACGTACGTATTTATTAGGGTAGGAATTTAATCTATATAACTCAAGGCTTAGCCAAAAGACAGAGAGTTTTTCCAATGGGGCCGTCCGTGGTCAAGAAGTAGAGAGAAACGTAGTTTTGCGGGTAGCGTTCTGGCATGACATAGAATATTCCACTTCGTATCACGTTAGTAAAAAATTGGAAAGAAGTGTTACTCTTCCAGTTTCGCGAGGGTTATGCCCATATGTTAGCGGATTTATAGTGATGCAGGATAAATATTTAAAAAGCTTGTAGGCGTGTGACGCAGCAAGTAAGTGATATTGTCAAAAATTCTGCCGAGTTCGTGTGCCAGTCAATTTTCTTAAACATTACAAACAGAAGCAACAAGCGAGATTCTCTTCCCAAATTTAATAACTGCTCTACGTTGGAAAACAAACCCTCAAACAATGGACAATTATTAGTAAGTAAGTCTTTATAGTTAAGTAGCATGACCAATTTTTAGTTAGTTTATTTGTTAGGACGTTTTGGCCATAAACCGTAGGATTAAATTAGTGTACGATTTATAATGTAAGTTTCTTTCATACACAAGTGTTTGATAACTACTTATGTACTCAAAATTTTCATAAATTCCATAGTCACCTATTCACTTAAATTTCTAAATTCACGTTTATTGCTCTGTGAATTAAATAGTTTTGTTTGCCGTTGATTAAGTCAATAGTTTTTCTTATTTTTTATATAAGTAGTAAAAAAGTGAGGAATTGATTAAAAGAAACAATTGTCCTCCTTGGGATGACAAGTCTCTCAAGGTTTTGTACGAACATTAGGACATTCTCGACTTGTCTGGCGCCCTTGGCAATTGTCATTAAGCCACAATATTTTATGAAAGGTAAGTGCCACATTTTTGTAGTATATTATAAATTAATTTAACCCTTTTTTCAAAATTTTAACCCTCTATATGATCCACGACCTTCCGCTAGCTAGTGCCGGTGACCCCCCTTTAATTTTTGTTTCACAGGCCGCCCCCATTTTATAATTTGACTGGAAAAGATACACTTAGTAGCTTTTCCGCCTGTAACAATACCACTAAATTAATTTTTAAACACCCGATCAAGTTCTCGGGATATATCAAGGTCCGCTGCTACACAATCTGGAGAGTATTCCCGTGACACATTGAATAGATCACTAATCTTTCTTTGTCTGTACCCCTAATCACTATCGTAGAATTCTAACATGCACCACTATTGTTCTTTCTTTGGGGAGCTTACGAATCCGATAAACCTCATTGTTGATCATTTTTACTACTTCGGACCCTCACAATATCTGTAACTTGAACGATTGTCCATGCTTTCGTTTATGTAATCGAATAAAAAACGTTCTAGTTTTAGCTTAAGATTAATGTTTAATGGGTTAACGATTACCTTTAACAACGCTGTTTTAACTGTGCGTACTGAATTTTCAGCAGCGCCATTGGATGATGGGTTGTAAAAAGCCATTCTTTTGAATTTTGTGCCATTCTTGTTTAAAAATTTTCTGAAGAGTTTACAATCAAAGTAAGTTGCATTATCGGTGGCTATGAGGACTGGTATGCCAAAACGAGCAAATAAACTTCTTATTACCTCTCTATTAAGACGATAGAGGTACTGTTTAAAATAAAATTTCCAGCCATTTTGTTCTAACATCCAAAACGACTAGAATGTGCTTCTCGAAAAATGGTCCCAAGAAATCAATGTGTAGTCTTTCCCACACGTTGTTAGGATATTTCCAAGTAACTAAGGTAGCTTTTTCAGGACTGTCCCTGAAAGGTAGACATCATTCACATTTTTTTATCATGGATTCAATCTCTTGTTTCATGGTTGACCACCACATAAATGACTTTGCTAAACTTTTAGTTTTATTTATCCCCCATATGAGAAGTGCGTAAGCTATCCAGTAAAATTCTCTGTACAGCAGACGGAATTACAATACGATACCCGTTCATAACACACCCATCCTCGCAAGTTAAATAATCAGCAAACAAATAGAATTTTGCTAACAAATTCCTATTTAACGTGGAATCCACTAACTACAACGAAGCAATGAATGGTGATGAATCTGATCAGTGGAAGCATGCAATGGCCAGCTAAATGAAATCACTTGCTGAAAATATCGCAAATATCGCAAAATAATTAAAAATCGGTGATTGTTCGAATTAAATACCATTGTAAAAAAGGAAAACAGATTTCAATACTACGTATTATGAAGTCGAATGCAAAGATGTAAGCTTGAATAATCATCCGAGTTAATATGTAAATAAACAATCACAATAATAAATTTTCATAACATGATCATGTCATTTGAAGAAAGCTCTTAGAATAATTAACGAAGTAAATAAGAATAAGATTATTAATGTGCAACTTTCATAACGTAGTTGTTCCAAATATAAGAGAGCTCTTTACACATTATAATAAAATTAAGCAGAATTCATGTTACAGGTATATACTTGTAGCTATGATACAAAGTAAGCTCCAGACACGATAATAATAGCATTACTACAATACAGACGCCTATTTAGTAAAACTCGCAAATATTACGTTAGAGATAATTTAATCAAATCATACAATACAATGTAAAGTATTTCAATATATTCATTTATACTGCCACAGCTATAGGAAAGCACGCATTTTTCACCTGTTTCAATACAAGCTCAATACAAAAACTATAAAAAGCTTCCCTTTCCTAACGCATAAACAATGGGAAGAAAATGACAAAAGCTAGATAGCCGACGAAAACAAACTCCCATATCAATAATCAATTACAAGGACACACGTAAAAAGCTATCATAGATAAGAGAAGTCAAAAACTCCATTGGCTAAGAATTAGCAACCGGACGGTTACCGTTCTGGTATCTGCGAATAACCTAACAGGAACCTGACATCTAACTTGGGCAGCTCAGCTCCATACTGTTTTGCTGTGAAATTAAATAATTCTTATTTAATGTGGATTCCAGCTAGTAAAATGGATGTACTTGTCTGAATGCGCACTTTGTTGTAAGTTTAGTAGATATTTATAAATTTTGTTTTGTAGTGGCATGTATTTATGAAACCTGTTTAGTTAGATGTTAATAGTATAAAGTGTCAACCCGTATCGTAGGTTATAGAGAATACTTGGTTAGATTTGAAAAACCAGGGCATTGGAGTTAAAATCAACAAGGTAAAGAATGTAATTAAATTGTTAAAGATTTATAGAAAAGGTGTTACCAGTCGAAAGTAAATGATTTGTTTAATTTGAAATGACCTATGTGAATCGGTTTACTAGAAGATTGTTATGCCACTTGTATTTTAATTTATTTAAGTAACTTTTAAAATTTGTACAAATACCTATTTGTAGAAATAATGGGAAGACGCTGTATTGAAATAGATGTAGGTGATACAGTAAACTGAAATAATTGTTTTCATTGTTTAACAATATAGTGTAGCATTTCACCAGAAGGTTAACGTAGTTAGTATCTCCAGGAATACTCGTCGTCCAGACGATTATCACTAGATTAGACTTGACAAATTGGCAGCCATAAATTTACGACCGTGTTAAAAATCTTTCAAATAAATTGTGAAACATTTGCCTTCCTTGAAAGGATGTATTGGTACGTATGCATTAAAAAATTTTGGGTTTAACAAACGCAGTCTCTCCTAAAATCATAAACCAACAAAGATAAAATTTTAATCCGTAATAAAGGACTTTAAGGGGACTTCCTGACTAACTCTAAACTCTAACTTCAACGAAGTTTGACGAGACTAACAGGAAGTCGTTATGGATTGTTGTTAAGCGCCACTACACTTAACAAGTGTTTACCAAGAATACCATCCGGATAGTATAGGAACTAAACGGATTCAAACATAAATGCTTATGTTGAAACATTTTTGTTGTGGAACCTGTAATAAAAGGTATTCATAAGTTTATGAACCTAATTTATCAATATTAAGTGACAAGGTGTCAGTATATAATGGAACTAATACAAAGCGTCTCTGTACTACCCATGTATACTTGTACTCACACCAAAATGGACGCTCTATTTTTTATGAAGAAGATCACTTATCACTTTTAGTATAAACTTTATATCATTAACCTTACACTTTTGCTGGGCTATTTATGGACGGGTGTTCGTCATACTTTTAGCATTTTTACAGACTAAAATCATTAGACGAGCCCACGAAAATTACAACTCAACTACGTCCTTTCAATAAAGAAAATTATATTCTTTTGAGAATATTTACACAAACATGAAATATTTTTTATAAAAGGAAAATAAGTTATTGTATTTGTTTTCTAATTAAAATGACCGAGTGGTTAAAAATTTTACAACATAATTGTCAAAAATTTTGCTTGTTTTTCAGATCTGAATTATATCATTACAAATTACGTTAACCGTATATAATAATTAGAATGGGCTTTAATAAGAATATTGTTAAATATTAAAAATATATAGTCTTTTACAGTAACTACACTTCGGTGTATCATCAAACATAATTAGATATTTTTATCATGACATAATTTAGATTTCTTATGAACTTAGAACAGTGATTATTTAATTAGTTTTAAATAGTTTTGATAATCTTAGATACTTGGAAGAAACGAAAACAGGAAAGAAGGTCTTTAAGCAAAGAAAACACTCAACAAACAGTATGTGTAGTGTCATTTGAGAATTTTACCAACTTAAATGAACGTCTTATTTCTTGAATAGGCTTCGCCTCTGCAAATTTCGGCTGGAAAATATTACTGGATTTTCATAACCAATTTCATAATAGGATTCCTTTGAGTCGCTTGAAACGGACTGCGGTTGCCATAACGGGAAATGGACGTCATATAAAATATCTGCATACGGTCTTTTATGTTGTATCAACAGGTGTTAAAAATAAAAAGCCATGCATAATTGAAAGTTGAACGTAGTAATTGATCGTAATTATCTATTGTAACTCTCAAAACGTTGCCGTGGATATATTGTTATACAAAACTGCTATTTTGTATCATCATAAAACGTGGTTGTTTAGTTTTGTTTAAACTTTGTTTATACTTCGTAAAAAGAATGTGTTGCGATCTGAAAGGAAAAAGTTTAGATGTATTTAAATTAAATTAAAATTACCAACCATTTTGAATTGAAACTCCAACTTGACGTGTCCGTCTATTCAGACACCCATACAAAACTCTTTTAACGTGAAACGCCAGTCGCTTACGGCTAATTTAATTCCCATGTTGCTCAAACTAAGGGCGACGAACAACTGTCGGATTTGAACAACAATTTTAGCAACGCAAAGCTGTTACTGACGAACATGTTCCAAATGTTGCTTATCAAGTGTTATTACTGCATAATGAAACAATAACGACTAAATATAGCTAGAAATGTAGCGTTTCGCCTTGAGTTAAAATTTATTTACCTTGTTTTCGATGATTTCAATTACGTAATCTAACATCTGTTTTGCAATGAGCATTAATTTATAACTTCGACTAAATAGGAAACAACTAAATATAATACAGGGTATGTCACGTACAAACACGACTTAAAACCAAATCTATTTGCAAAGTTATATGTGTACAAAGATAAAAACGTTACAAGTGTTATTGATAACGTAGCTTGAAATTTCACCTAGTTAATTGTTACATTTTTCAATTTTTGTACCATTTGTTTAATTGTTTCTGCAGAAACCATTCCTGCGTTACTGTAGTTAGCCGGTGCACCCTTAATTTGTTACGGGATTCCCGCCTCTTTAGGAAATTCCAAATTTAATACTTTGCGATTCATGCACCCATAACAAATCATATTATTAGTTTTAATGTTTTTGATAGTTGGTAACCCCTTTCCTAAGTGTTAGTAGAGCATGGTAAGTTGAACAGTTTAAATGGAACAAAAATGTTTCAAAATGTCATTTGATCATATTTTCGTGGGGTGGGGTGGGGTGCTGTAACGAGTTCGGTTCTAATAACTATTACGTAACTAATTTTAAAGGAATAGTATGGTAAGCGTGGCCGTCTGTTACGTTCATTTTCGTAAATAATTGATTAGTTTATATGCAATAATTTTTAACTTAAATTCCTTTGGCGTTAAACACGAAAATTAATTCCGTTAATTAAAATAACCCTTTCGCGTGTTTAAAATTGTATTGTAATTAATAATAAACATCCTATATATTTTACTTGATAAATCTTTCTGCTCATTAAAAATAAATATCCTTTCTAAGAATTACTTACCGTGGAATTTACGCCATAATTAGATAGGCGTTTTTCCAAGTATTCAATAATTAAGGCTGGTGTGTTTTCCCTTTTTAAAGAATTCGGTGAAATTGTTTCATTAAATTAGGGTTTTTCTGTTTTATTTTCCTTGACGACAAGTTTACGTTGAGCTTTGGTGCTTTAACTAAACAAATGTAGTATTCACTTTCTGTTCGAATAGCAACAAGAAAACATCCGTCCTGCTTTGCTTAGTTCCGTTTTTCGTTATGCGAATTTCTGGCACGCATTATATAGCGTGGTGAGTATTTAGGGTTTATAAAACGGTACTTTTCGGTTTTAATAAATTAATCTATTGTTCGTAATTATTCTAGCTTCCTGCGGGGGACACGTTAATCCCTTGAGCTGTCGTTTCTTTTGGTAATGGGAGGCCAAACGCGTTCTTCCTGGGCGTAGGCCTATACTCGCTGACGTGGACAAACGACTGAGTCAACCTCGACGTCAGCAACTCGAGGGTGAGTTTTTCTTTGTATTTGCTTCTTACTTTGGAACCAGAACGCCTGGGATTTTACCGTTCAAATATGGCATTTCCAAATTTAATTCTTATATACGAAAATTGTTGAACTATTTTGGTATCTACTGTTCTTTTATTAATGCATTACTATTTGGTTATAAATCACTAAAAATATACTTATTAATGTAAAAACGGTTTAAAGACTTGCTGGCACATTTGAAAATGTTGTTGCCATTATGTTTGTAAATATAGGTTAAGTTTATACTTACGATGATCTAGAGCTGTGGTTTTTAGGGTTGCGTTTGGTTCTTTTTTAATAAATAGTGTTAGGGAGTAATTACCTAAAAACTACAGCTCGCAATTTTCACGAATAATTTTTTACTGTGTTCTGTAAATATTTTGTTTAATTATAAGTTCTTTTTTTTTTTGTATGTTTTGTTCTGAGTGTGAATGAGTGTGAATGAGTGAGTGTATATAAATTTTCTCTCTATTTATTTCAGGTTTCTTTCTAATTTATCCATAGGTATAAAACCCCGCACACTTACCGATTGAGCCCGGTCGTTCCTTTCTTTCTCTTTCTTGGTTTTTTTTATAGGTTACGTCAATGTACGTAGCACGTCTAGGACGGATGTAGCGAAAAGTGGGTTTTTGTCAATTAGTATAATTTTCGATTTTTCAATGCGACTACTGTTGGTTGCATTCACTTATATTAAGACCCTTGAATGTTATTTTGTTGGTTTGAGCCTTTAAAACTACGACAATTTATTAAAACAAGGGATTGCTAGTCTGGTAGCTTTATTTTATCAAGGTGAGTACTACAATTCTGGTGTAATCACAGGAAGTGAAGTCATCGCATTACTCAGAATACCGAGCTGTAATTGCAAAATTTTAACAGATTAATTATCATTACGCTTTGACGCATATTTGAGTTGGTCTTAATAAATGGGATATAGCTTATCACTGAGAAAACAGGAACTTTACGTACACTCAAGCCAGTCTAACCGATGCTGTATTGCTACTTGACACATGATATATGAGCTTACTCTAAGCAGCTTCATTATGTATTCATACCATGAAGTGCTCTTGTTTAGTACTGAAGCAGAATTAACTTATATATTAGCACAATCAATTTTTAAGTTTTTCATGCGATAATATTTGTGTAGTTACTGTATTTGGACAGGATCAATTTACATTTTATATTGGGATATTCAAATTAACTGCTAGAAGGTAATTTTGAATGTTTCACAAGTATTACGGATTAATTTAAATTTGGTCATCTCTTTATACTTTTAAATACAAAATAATCTCACAAACCTCACCCACGTGTTTCAAAAAACTGATTTGCTTGACAGCCACAGTGGAATAATAAAGATTTAGCTGTCTCAAATATAGAACAAGCATTAAGTTATTAGAAAAACTGCAATAAACGTTTGAACAAATCATGTCATAGATTGCAATCTATCACAATTGAATTAATGTTCAGGTTGTTAAAAAATTATAAGTGCAAGTAGACAAACTATGCTAGCACGGGATCAAAATCACATCGACATGTATTGTCACATTACGCACTTTTTGGTATATTCAAAGCGACTTCTTGCATCAACCACAAACTACACACGCGTAGGATAGTCTGATACCTGCACGAGATATACAGCACTCCTTCAGATATATATCTCCAAACCCCCCACTCCCATCTCAAATTTCTGAGCATGCTACATATTATTAACGCTTTTTAATGCCTCATGTAGACTATACAGATGTGGCGTATATAACTTGCGTAAACAATATCGACACGAACAGAATCCAAAAATTACCGAATTTTTATACCTGCGATTAATATTTAGTCTGCAAAAATATAATCATGTTTAGACAGTAGAAATAAAGTGGGCGGTTAACTACGGATAAAAAAATGCTAATTTTACTCTGTGTTTCTATCTTGTCAACATTACTAATACAACACACCAAACTTGCACGATAACATTTTGTACTGATGTACACCAGGGTACAAGGCTTTAGGGACTCCGTACCTGACCAGAACAATACTTTCAAGAGACGCAGCCTCTTCATATACGAAAATTGATTGACATTTACAAAAGGGTGCACTTAAAAACATTTTAAGCTGTCAAAAGAACCTTCTGGAAGCTAATTTGAATAAATCGAGAGGCTCCCAATGTGTATTTAGAAAATTTGAGAACAATTGAATTAAAATCATAGGGGTACGCTTTGTGTGGTTTAATCAGCTCAAATTCAAGTTTTCATCAGAATGCTTGCTAGAAAGTCGTCATGTGAATTAGATTGTGTAGGAATAAATATAACTATGTGATATAAATCATGAATGACATAAATTAACAGTTTAGTAGTAATACTGATTTGACTGCTAATTGTATGTGCATCGAATTTTAATTTAGAAAATAGCATTGTCGATTTAAGGAAGTCTGTACTGATAGTGATTGACTCTAAAGAATTTTCCCTTGTACACTAGAATTTCACTGTACTTACGAGTAAGTAAAAAGCTTGTGTAATTAGCTAATAATAAAGAAGAGATTTCCTTACACTATCCTAAATATTCCTTTTAAAGAAACTCTTAAGTTTTCAATACGTTAGTTTCCCGTACCACTACCAAAAGGAGTTGCCGTGCTAGACCAATCGGATTGGGGTGGGTAGTATACGATAAGCCAAACAAAACAAATCGATGTGCTGAAATAAAGACAACCATGTAATAAATAGTAAAGAACTGATTAGGACAGAGCGTTAGTCTGTCTAGTAAACATTTTAATAACTCCACCCAAGTAATAAAAAAAAACTCAATAATATAGACTTATATATTCACAGTTTATAAAAACGCTAGACACTTTCCGTAACTTTCAGGTAATCAAGTGAATCAAAACAAATAGCTAATATTGATACATACGTTTGATGACTATGCCTGTAGCCAAATGCACTATTGAAAACGTTTTCACGGAGCATTGCTTTACAAAGTATGCTGCAACACTAAAGTAAGAAATAAAATTTTTGTACTATCAGCGCCGGTATAAAATATTGTTCTTAGAATAAAACAGTGGAAGATATTTCACTTAGTAAAATGTATCCACGTCATGTTTGCATGACGAGGGTGGGTTTACTAACGTGTGTCAGAACTATATTAGAATAGATAGGATAGAAATATAGCACACATCTAGTTAAATTAGGTAAGTACCCGGACGTTTTACTAGAATCATAAGTCACGGTATAGATATAGTTACTATAACGCCTTATACTAATGTCACCTAAATAAAGCGCCAGGGATAGACGATATTCCCGCAAAATTAATGAAATATGCAAGTCAGAAAACTAGAAAAAGTAATATATGACACAGGTGAGGTTCCAATAGATTTCGAAAAAAATATTATTATCCCAATCCCAAAAAAGTCAGGAGCTGATAGGTGTGAGAACTTTAGAACTGTTAGTTTAACTTCTCATGCTTCCAAAATACTAACAATAATAATTAAAAATAGAGTAGAAGCTTTGACTGAGAATTATTTAGGTGAAGACCAATATGGTTTTCGTAAAGACAGAGGGACTAGAGAACCGATACTAATGATTAGGCTATTTATCGAAAAAAGGTTACAAAAAAATAAAAAGACTCATTTCGCGTTTGTAGATTTAGAAAAAGCATTTGATAGGGTTAATTGGATTGTTATGTTCAGGGTTTTGCAAAATAGGAATCTCTCATAGGGATAGAAAATTATTTACAGTCTATATAAAACCAAAGCGTAGTAATTAGATTTGATAAAATAGAAAAGGAAGCTAAGATTAGAAATGGTGTTAGACAGGGTTGTATACTGTTTCCCTTGATTTTTAATGTTTATATTGAGGAAGCTTTAAACTTAGCCAGAGAGAGAAAAGAGATAGGTATTAGTGTACAGGGACAGAAAATAGACATGTTACGTTTTGCAGATGATATAGCCATTATAGCAGAGTCTAGAAAAGAGTTAGGAGAGTTTTTAAATATTTTAGATGAGATACTACGGAGTAACTATAGTATGAGAATTAACTCAGTAAAGACAAAGATAATGACAAGTGAGTTACAGCCAAGTTCTAAACCAAAATTAAAAATAGGTAATACCGAGTTAGAGGAGGTAGATGAATTTTGCTATTTAGGTAGTATAATTACAAAGGATGGACGTAGCAGAAGGGATATAGTAGCTAGAATAGCTCAAGCTAGAAAAATGTTTTTAAAAAAGAAAAACTTACTAATAGCTAATAGTATTAGTTTAGATAATAGAAAAAGTTTCTTAAAGTCGTACGTATGGAGCGTTCTACTATACGGTAGTGAGACTTGGACAATTAAAGAAGTAGATAAGAAAAAGATAGAAGCTTTTAAAACTTGGTGTTATAGGAGTAGGTTAAAGATTAGGTGGACAGATAGAGTAACAAATGGGGAAGTTTATAGAAGGATAGGTGAGGATCCCTGTATGTGGAAACAATTGAAGGTCAGGAGAGATAGAATGATAGGGCACCAGTTAAGACACGAGGGACTATTTAGTAAAGTCTTAGATTATAGACTACCAAATAAAAATAGAGTAGGAAGGCCTAGACAAAGCTATATTAGTCAAATTATTAGAGATTTAGGTTGTGAAGGGTATGTGGACCTTTTTAGACTAGCTCAGAATAGAAAAGAATTTAGAGCTGCGTCAAACCGACTTTAAGTAAGTTCGAAAACAAAACAAAAAAAATTAAAATCAGTTAACTAAATGTCACCAGGACATAACTCACAATTAGTTAGCGGTCTGGCATGTTGGTAGCGTTTCGTTGCTTAAGCCTTACCATAACATATAATTTAATAAACGTCACCATGACATAACTTACAATTAGGTAGCGGTCTGGCATGTTGGCAGCGATTCGTTGCTTAAGCCTTTCCATAACATATAATTTAACACTTTTCCTTTTGGAAGCGGATAACCAGGTTATATTTTAATTCCTTATAAATGGTAATCATGTAAACATGTTAGAGTTCTTTAACAACCATCAGGTTGCTAATATCTATGTAGAGCCAGCTGGATGGGAAAAAGTTAGAAAAATATAGAAAGACCTAGACCAAACTATATTAGTCAAATTATTAGAAATTTAGGTTGTGAAGGGTATGTAGAGCTTTATAGATTAGCACAGAATAGAAAAGAAGTTAGAGCTGCGTCAAACCGATCTTATGTAAGGTCGAAAACAAAATGATGACCAAAATTAATCCGTCCCAGAGGTGAAACAGCCAAGGTGGTGTATAATTAAACAGTATGGCAGCAACTCAAACAGTACCTCGGAATCAGCAAATAGCAACTAATGATCAGAGGAGTAAACCATTAATATAGACAGAAGAAGTAGAACCAAGCAGTTGGCGCTAGAAATAGCAGGCGGTAACCAAAGCTAGAAAATCAATTCAGAATTAGGCGATGTCAAACGGTAAAATAAATTTCTAAATTAAAACGCATTTAGCACGGGTATAAACCAATCCTTGTATACTCCATGCTGTATTTCAAAAAAAGGAAAAATCAATAGGATAAGCGTAGAACAGAGTTGATGCAAATACTTTTAACTTTGTAAAGAAATATTGGGTAGTATAATTTTACGCTTTCAAATGGTCGGGAAAGAATGTTTAATAACGCGATAAGCGCATTATCAAATTAATAACCAAATGTGAAAGAAAACTTCTAGACTATCCAAGTCGTGTAGCATGTGCTGATAACAATACTCGTGTGAATTAGGACGTTACGATAATATACCGATATAAAGGTGTAAGGTTAGTTGACTAACGAACTATTGTAGCATTAAAATAAAATGCACAAAGTGAATTACGAAATTGTAATATTTGACCAGAAGCGTCATGCATAACAGGTAGTTATACAAAGTGTCAGAGGAATTTGAGAAAGTCGGAAATTGAACGAAAATATTCAGTCGGGCGAAATTTAACGTAACAAATTCCCTCCCAGCAAAAGCAAAAGTTTGGGGTGGGAAGGGAGAAGTAGAGAAACAACAAAACAACAAAGCAATCCGAAAAGACAACCCTAAAAAAATTATTCCGGCTTGAAAGACCAATAGTGGTAATGATCACGTTACCAGGGAAAGCGACGCAGGGCACTCACTGGAGTGAATCAAGTACTAGAACAACAGAAGAAAGAAGAAGGAAGGGAAGAAGGGTAATAAGCCATCAACGAGGACTAAGATGGAACGGCATCAACACTGCATAGTCGTCAAGGGACGGATGTATTTCAGAAAAAAACATTAAATTTTTTAAACCCCAAGAAAAGAAGTGGTTTCCTGCAAAAAACAAAAAAATAAGAATTGGAATGAGGAAGAAAACTAGCGGTAACCAAAACAAGACAAAGCTGTCTAGCCTCAAGTGAGCTAAAGGAACGACAAGATGGGGAGATATGCGTTGTGCTTCAATACTATTTACGATATTTTTGGTAAAGCAAATTCAAATTGCACTATTCGCAATTTAATGATTCGGAGCTAATTACTGTGTGTATGTACATAAGTATGTGAAAATATTTATAAGTATGTGCATATGCGTAAGTATAGTATCTGTTGTAACAATTTTTTTTTGGTGAAGCGAAATTTCTTTACAGTGTAATAAGGAAGGCAGAAAAAATGAAAGAATTCGCTAAAAATTATTTATCTGCAAACCTAAATAAGCTTCCTAATTCACAATGAATCTTTGGTCCCAAATAGAAAACATCAAACGACTTGTTATTTCCTGGTTTAATTTAATTGCAAGGTTAAACACCATATTTTGTACAAATAATAGTATTGAAAATAATTCAGGTGTTTTGAAACCTTGCTTGGAACGTTTTAAATAGCATTCTTACCATTAAAAGTAAGTGTAAATAACTTATTGTTTATATATATATATATATATATATACATATATATATATATATATATATATATATATATATATGTGTATATAATTAATTTTGGGTTTTAGGTCAGCAGAATTGAAGAGTTCTCTTTTTTATATAAACTCAAGCTTTCGGAAATTTATTTTTCCATTTTCAAGAGTACTAAAAGTAAATACAAATGAATTAGTTACGTGAACAAGATTGACTAATAGCTAAAAATTATAATTAACTGATACTTACTGCTGACCTAAAACCCAAAATTAATTATATACACTTAGATAGCAAGGTCGTTACCAAATTTAGTATATATATATATATATATATATATATATATATATATATATATATATATATTAAGTTTTTAACGCAGATAAATCTGATGATTAGTATAAACAACTAGTTGTTGGTTGCGAAATACCTGCAACTAATGTTGACTGTGCGACAAGATAAATTGGAAAATATATTAAATCGCCAAATGGTTAAGTGTTGGGGGAACTTGGCAGCCACAGGATGCTTACCTCCCTTCACAACCATTGAAGGTCGGAGAAATAAGGCATATAACTGTAAAACAATAGAAAGTGATCGAACTGCATCTAACAAGAAAGAACAGCGCCTATGAGGAAAGACAACAAACAAAGAATAAGAAGAAAATTGTTGAAAGCATATGTGTGGAGCACAGCACAGTATGCCTATTAAATACGGGCAGTCTGAAACGCAGACAGAAAAACGGTAGCAGCCTTCTGAAGTGCTGTGCTTCAGATGTATAAGGATGATAGCATGGACAGACAAAGATAATAACAAATAAGTTACAGAAATAGTAGGGGGACAAGGATATCTGGGGAAAAAGGGAAATAGTAGGGCGGAATACGTTCTAAGGCATTTTTGGGGAATAGTATGTGATATATTACAAGCAGAGATAGGAAAAAAGAGGTAGATGTAGACCTAGATCAGACAGTTATAGATGCAAACTGTGCATATTTCAGGAAAACCTGTAGGTTAGTTCAGAATAGGGAACAATGATGGTACGCGTTTAACCAGTTCTAGGACTGAAGACCTAATAATGATGATGAACTTGTTTTGTAAACATGGTGCGTGGTCATCCAGTATTTGTTCTGATTAGCATAAAATTCCAGGAAGATAAAAATTCCCCAGATCGAATTGTGATCATAAGTTATTTTTCTAATCCGTTCACTTCCATGTTATTTTTGGAGTCAAGCGGGATGGGAGTAGTTGATGCGCGAAAAACCCTCAGGTCACTCAAAACATTCCCAGCTTAATAAGCACCACAATTTCTAGTTAGTCTGGGGTCCGTTGAATTTTATACATGCAAGTGAACAGCAGGAGATGGACTCAAACCTGATCACCTGATCATAACAAGCGCAAGTGTAATAATCGGCGAGCAGTGGATTAAGGGTGAGTCAAACTTTTGCAGAATCTTTTACCGGATTTATTTAACAACCCCCTTTTTGCATATGGTTAAATTACTAGCCCCAAAAACCCCATCGTTTCAGTTTACGAGATCTGTTAGTGGAATGCCGTAACCACACTTATTATTGCTAATTTTTCATAACTATATATATTATGGACAACCCCTACGTTGGGAGCCACTATAAGAGTGCTGTGACACGCCTAGACGTTGGAGTGAAAGAGTTCTGTAACACGAAATAACAATGGGGAATTTGTAATTATTATCTTACCTAATCTTTATTAACATTTACATTATCCTTTTTAATTAATAAGAGGTTAATTCTCTGATCCTAAATTACCACGTACGTGAATGTGATTGGCCAATAACGGTCACGGATTATTTATTAAAGGTCAAGATACTGTGAACTCTGACTTCAAACCTGATTCAAATTATCCCCTTCACAAACAATAAAATGAGAACTTATTCTAAATTTAAATTACAAAATATACTCAAATATCAGTTACAAACAAAGAAATCTAAATTTATACTTGCGAAATCAAATAGGGCTTATCCAATTCGTAATTAACCATTGTTACAGCAATATATATCTTCTGAGAGAAAAATCTCTCGTCAAATTTTGTTATATTTGGAGCTCTCACTTACGAGAAACTTAAAAAAGATTAGACTTTGTTGGTAACAAAATAAGATTTATATTAGGATCGGCTAAGATTCCAGCTTTTTCAAATTGTAGGTGACTGCCAGATCTGACGAACATTCATAAGAATAGCTTATGTAACTAAATCTTGTTGAGGTTTGACATTTGTGACATAAATTGAAGGTGGCTTTAATTTATTGATGTTCGAAATATTTCGTTTGAGTGCATTAGGTGAAAATTTGTATTATTTTGACAACGATCCTAGGTCATGGATCGAAACGTAAATAAATATGATTTTAATAACTATGAGTGGTTTAATTCCCAACGAAGGTTAAGAAAAATGCTAAACAAACCACAAGAAACATACAGGGAGTATTTACAGGTATTTTAAAGCTAAAGAGTCTGGGATATAATTTACTTGTTAAATATTGCTGTTATTTGATTCAAATTATTTGTTATGGAATAGACGTATTATCACTCTAGTAATTCTTTGAGTGTTGAAGATGTTCAATCAATTATGCTGCAAGAAAATTCAAGAACATAAATAGATAAATTAAAAATCACCAAATACGAAATAGTTTTCTGTATCTACCCTTTTTTTTCAATTAATACTTGTTAGATACAGTGGCGTCCCACTTTAGATTAAATTGTTTTCTGTTAAACTAAGAAAATTTCAGACCAGACCTGTCTATAACTCTCTATTGTGGTGATAGCCAAGTTATCCGTTGGCAAAAGTTTTTAGTATTTCCATCTTTTAAGCGCAAAAACTTTAATATCTTAAGTATATTACTATCGCGTGTCGTGTGCAATAATTGTGAGAATTATAGCAGCGTCTTAAATCTGTTTTCTTAACACTTCTGATCTTATATAAACGTCCACAACGAGAGCGTAGTTTCATTAAGCGCGCATAAATGACTAAAGCTGTGTCAATATGCATATCTGTATAAGTTATACAGAAAATATATGTATACGTATAAGTAATATAATAGCATAATAAAAAGATCAGATTATATACAACTACATTCATGTTTGTTAATAGGCAGGGGTTAGTTGTAAAACAATTTTAATTAACCAAGTAGGCAGCTTCAGGATTCTTTACGTAAAGTGACACTTATTCACATTTTTGTTTTTCTTTTATTATTCTTCTTCTCATTCTTGTAGCAATGATATATGCTGCAATAAACTACATTATATTATTATTATTGTTATTATTGTTTTTGTTTTTTCTTCTCAGATAGTTTTATCTGGTATAGGTACGTGGACTGTTGTCAAACGTGCTTTCTCTTTATCTGTCAGCTATATTATGCATTTAGAAATTTCCTAGTTATTGTACATATATGTGTCCAGTATGACTGATTTTTATAGATGTGTGAATATGTTTGGATGTAGTTGTAGTTTTTGGATGTTTTGGGTAGATTATTTGGTATGACTTGTGTACTTGATAGTAGGATTGGTATTATTTCTACTTCATCTTGGTGCCACATGCCTTGGATTTCTTCAGTTAGTTGTTTGTAGTTTTCTATTTTTTCTCCTATCTTCTTCTGTATAGTGGGTTGTTTTGAATAGGTATTTCTATTAGTTATGTGATTTTCTTTTGTTTCTGAATGATTATAGTGTCTGGTTTGTAGTGTGGTGTTGTTTTGTCGGTTATTATGCTTTTGTTCCAGCATAGCTTGTGTTCTGTGTTTTCAAGTATGTTTTGCGATGTGTATCTGTATATTGATGTATGTTCCTTTGTGAGTTTGTGTTGTAGGACTAGTTGTTGGTGTATTATTTTTAGGCGTTGTCATGTCGTTTGGTGTATTCTGAGTTTGTTAGCATTGGACAGCCGCTTGTGGTGTGTTCTATTGTTTCTATTCGTTGTTTACATAGTCTACATTTGTCTGTTGCTGTGTCGGGATCTTTGATGATGAATTTACTCCAATATTGCGTGTTGATTGTTTGGTCTTGTATCGCTATCATGAATCACTCTGTTTCACTGTATATGTTGTCTTTCTTGAGCCAGGTGTTTGATACCTCTTGGTCCTTATGTGGTTGTGTAAGGTAGTGTGGATGATTTTCGTGTAGTGGTTTCTTTTCCAGTTTTCTTGCTTTGTGTGTGTTGTTGTGATTTCTTCTATGGGGTTGAAAGTACTGTAAGTAAGTAGTGGCGGCGTGACTGATGTGTTTGCGTGTATGATCACTTTGTGTATGCTACTCGTTTCTGCTCTTTTCATGAAGTACTTTCTTAAATTATCTATGTGTTTGATGCACATGCTTTTATACCGATGAATCTTATTCTTTTCCCCCATTTTTCCTATTGTGCGTGAATCTTTCCATGGCTGAGTGGATGTGGTTTATTCTGTATTTGTGACATTGTGGTCGTGTGTATTGAGTGCGTCTAGGTCGATATTGCTCCATCTTATTATACCGAAACAGTAGGTTAGTATGGATATTGCATATGGTTTTATTGCTGTTGTTTTGTTTCTTGCTGTAAGTTCTGTTTTGAGTATTCTTGCGAGTCTTTGTATTTCTGTTTCAGTTCTTCTTTCATTTGTGAGTGTTCTAGTTCTAGTTTTTGCTTGTATCCTAGATATGTGAACGTGTCTCTGGTGTACGTTGCTTGTATGTGATAGTTGTCGTTATTTAGCGTATAGTTGTCTAGTTTTATTAGTTTACCTTTTATTATAGCGTTTTCTTACATTTTGCTATTCCGAATATCATAGTTATGTCATCTCTGTGCGTTTCTGTTATTTTATAGATGATTGAGTTGTGAGTTTGTTGATTCTATTAGTTTGAGGTGGTTCACATATAGAAGGTAAGTTATTTTATGTGGATGTGTACCTGTGATGTTGAATCCCCAATTTGTGTTATTTAGTGTGCTCAATAGTGGGTTTAGTGCAAGACAGAACCAGAAAGCAGATAGGGAGTCCCTCTGGTATATGCCTCTTTTGATCTCTATTAGTTTCGTTTTCACGTTACCTGTGTTTGTTTTTATGATTAGTGTTGTGTTCCAGTTTTTCATTATTGTATCTAGAAATTCTATTAGCGTTGTGTTTGCTTTGTATGTATCTGATATGTATATTAGCCATGAGTGTGATATGCTCTTGTATGCCTTCTGGTAGTCTATGTATGCGTAGTGTAATGCTTTTTCATTTTTAGCTTGGTGTGTTATTTCTGCGTATCAATTGTTTTTTACATCCTCGTGTTTCTTTGTTGCATCCTTTCTGTTGTTCGTGTAATTTGTTGTTCTGTGTTGTAGGTGTGACTAGTTTTTGTGCTAGTGTGGATGTTACTAGTTTGCATATTGTTGGCAGACATGTTATTGCTTATTGGGCGATATTTTGATGAGCTGTCTTTCTTTTACATTATCAAAGATACGTTATTCCCTCCGTTAATGTGTGTGTTTGTGTGATATATTTCTTGAATAATTTTGTTAAGTGTGCGTGTGTCGTTGTAATTTGTTTTAGCCAGAAGTTCGCTATTATATCGTTGCTATGTGCCTTCCAGTTGTGTGATTTGTTGATGGTGTGGCTAATTTCTTCGTGTGTGATGGTTACTTCATGCATTTCCTTTATTGTGTTGTGTTTGTTTGTTTCTATTTGCATCTATTGTGCGTGCTGGTTATGTTGTGTTGGGTTGGACCATAGATTGGCCCAAAAGTGATTGGTGTTTGTTATGTTTGGTGGGTTGTTTATTGTGATTCCGTTTTTGTCTATAGTTTGGTAGAATTTCCTTTTGTTTTGGATGAATGTTTTGTTTTGCTCTTTTCTGTTATTATTTTGTGGTTGCCAACGCATTTAAAAACCTACAAGTATAGTGATGTTGTTCTGATTGAGATGCGAGTGCTTTTTTGTTTAGCGTGCAGTTTAGTTTGGACAGCTGATTAATGCATTTTAATTATAATAGTCTTGAAATATTGTCGTTTTGTTATACTGACATGGACTGTATGAAAGAAAACGGTTTTGAGTTATGAACGTCTTATTTCTTGAATCAGCCTAGCTTCTGTAAATGTCGGTTGGAAAATATAACTGAATTTTCATAACCAATTCCACAATAAGATTTCTTCGACTCGCTTGAAACAAACTGCTGTTTGTCATGAAGAGAATCAGCACATCTCGAACTTGATAGAAAATTTTTACATACGGTCTCTTATGTTGTATTAACAGATGTTAAAAATAAAAACTACACATAATTGAAAGCTGAACATAGTAATTAATCGTAATTATCTACCATAACTTTCAAAAGGTAATTTAAACTGCATTTAAATTTTGTAGAAAAAATTTGTTGCGCATTTTGAATTGAGACTCCAACTCGGCGTGCCCGTCTATTCAGACACCCTCACAAAATTATAGCGCGAGACGCCAGACGTTCGCGGTCAATTTTATTCCCATGTTACTTAGATTAAAGGCGACGAACAACTGCTTAACTGGACATTATAACCAGAGAACGCAATACAATGCTGAAAAAGACAAACTTGCAACAAATGTTGCGTATTTAGTTTTATCACAGATGAAACAAACGACGGCTAGGTATAGCTAAAAATGCAGAGTCTAGCTACAAGCTCTAAGTTTATGTACGTGGTTTTCAATGACTTCAATTTTTGCAAGGAGCACTATTTTATACATTCAACTAAACAGGAAATACAAAATATAATACAGGGCATGTGTCATATAAAAAGACTTGAAACTAAATCTTTACAAACTTTATGGGTACGGAAAATAAAAATGTTACAATAGTAATAAACGAAGCCGCAGAAATGTTTCCGAATTTCTTCGTAGTATATTTCAAGCATACGATTTAGTAAATTACTTTGTGTATCTTTGGAAGTGCCTTTAAACACAGAAGATCTTTGTAAGTGTTCGCACAAAGTTTTTTCCAGTTCTGCGGTGAAATTAACAAGAGCTCGAAAATTTCCACCATTTTCACAACTTTTCGACTCGTTGTTTCCCCTTAAAGCTAACTCAAAGGCTCCGCAAAACTTAGTACAATCCAATATTTTTGACAGCACGAGTCGATTTCTGTAACTTGTAATTGTATCTTTGAATATTTGTCCAATAAGTACTCTCAAGTTGAGCTTGAATATTTACAGTGCTTCGTAAAGCTAAATGAATTTGATCCAAAATATGTTTGATATTTTCGTGAGTTTTTATAGGATCGCTTAAATGTATTAAATTCTGAATTCCAAATCTGGTTAATTTACCATTCCCGCCGAACAGAAGGCAAAGAAAACAAAAGAATATATTTTTCACACTGCACCTCCACATGTCCATTTATTTCTATCATAAACTACTTTATTAAATTTTCCTGTATACTGTTTGCCTCTGCTGCTTTCCTGATGTTTAATTGACATATCAGACGTTGGTCTACCAGTCTTTTTAGTTTTTAATTTTTTTTCATAGGCTACTTTAAACATGTTTTCAAATTTTTTATGATATCCCTTATAAATATATTGATATACACTATCGCGATAAAATTGGGTATAAAAATTCTTGGGAAACACCCACTTCACAAAAATTATTTCAATTTTATGCAACTGTAAATTAGCACACTTTACACTATACTATGTAAAATAAGAAATTGTTAAGTGAAATTTTTCAGTATACACAAAAGTCAAAAATAGTCGCACATCAATAATAATCAAATATTACACCTTTTAAGACCAAAAGTGCTTTACCAAATGTACTTTATATACACTAACACAATAATACCATAAAATTAGTCTCAGTCAGAAACATTCACTTCACCTGAACTATTTCAGTTTTATGTGGTTTGCAAATTAAGTATATACACTACTAAGTATTTAAAATGAAAAATATGCTAAGTGGAATTATGAATATATACAAAAGTAAAAAATGTTGACAGATTAATAATATTTTACTAAGTAAGTCCATCTTTTATAAAAAACGGCGTACTAAGTTAAAAACCTTTGACAATCAAGGCACTTTATATACACTAATTACTAATAACAACACAAGTAAAGGATCGTGGGCATCCTGGAACACTCCTCACTCCTCACTCACTCACTCCTCTCAGGTTTTTACATGTGAATTCCCATAAAGAGGATTCTGCTGGAATTTTCTCTTTGCTCCTCCTTGTGGGGGTGAAATTTTTCCCTTCTGGAGGAGGATTTCCTTCTTGGTTCATTTTTACCCCCACCATCCCTACCCTAAAAATCGGTAACCTAACCCCTAAAATTTAGGATCAACCCTTACAACCACCATATAGGTAAAATCACCACAACACCGTTTTCTCAGTTACCTAGTTTTGGGTACTTTTCCAAGGTCGTGGTAACATCATAGCCTTTTACAAATAAAGAGCAATGTAATACTATTCTAAATTTTTATTCTTACATTATACATAACAAAATTTAAAAATATTTATTACCAAGCATGGAGCCATTTAAAATTAATTTTAATACAAAGTTATACACAGGACACAGTTTCTTCTTTATGTTCGTTTGGAGTGGTTTTAATTTTATCTAATTTTATTCGCAGCATAAAATTTAAATCGACATCCAAGTCCTCCTTTTCTAGCCAATAGTTTGATACCTAGAGACCGTTTGGGTTTTCGAATTGTGAAATGTACCGAAGTTTGTCTCTATATAAAAGTATTTGATTCCACCGACAACCAGATCCATTCCTTCGTGTAATTCTTGCAGCTTGTGACAATCTTTTAATCGCGGTTTTCCCACTATATCCGGCATACGTATCTTGTTAGCTTGATGAACTTCTTCTTGTCGGTATTAGAGGGAATCCTTATTCTCCCATTCACTGTTGCGTAGTAGCATGTCCCCCACTTTTGGGAATATATGGTCGTTATAGGTCGTAGGGTCCTCGGTTTTGAATGATCCGAAAGGTTCTTTACTAAACAAAAATACAATGTTTAGCGGAACCCCTTTGCGTGTGGTGTACGCCAAGGTTACGAAACCCACATTCCTTAGTTCGTCTATGTTATCTGCCATTTTGATAAATACTTTTTAGAATTACCTTTTAAAAAGTATATGGATTTAGTACCATCCGTTTCCGCAAGGACGCCCACATAAGTAAAGGACAAGGTAGGGTGTTGGGGGAGGGTTTAGGTTAGTTTACGTTGTTTGGAGTTAGGTTAGTCGGTGTTGTCCAGAGTTAGGTTGGGTTAATTAAACTTGTGCGGACTTACGTTAGATAGCAGGAAAAATTGATAGGTTAGGTCAACGCCGCGGCGCCGACCTAACCTATCAATTTTTCCTGCTATCTAACGTAAGTCCGCACAAGTTCAACTAACATAACCTAACTCCAGACAACACCGACTAACCTAACTCCAAACAACGTAAACTAACCTAGACCCTCCTCCTACCACCCTACTTTCTTCTTCTCCCTCTCCTCTCGCATCCGTATGACATACATCCGAGATACATCCAAACTATATCCGACATATGTCCAGTATACATCCTACATATATCCGACATTTTTTGTATTCAATTTAGTATTCAGCTGTAGCTAGAACGGTAAACATGAATGTCTCCAAGGTGATTAACGTTCCTCAATTTCTTAGGAATAAAGTGAAACCAACAAATGAGTCATTTGGATTGTGGCTGCTGGCAGAAAAAATGTGCAACAATAATCTGGTGACATATATTGGTAATATTTGTTATGTCGAAGGCGAACAGATGCTGACTGGTGGACTACACACACCAATTACAGAACCATCTTGTGACAATATAATGTTGGTTAAAAGTTTCGATCTTTCTGACGCCGAGCAAACATTTGTAAACAAAAGGATGTTTATCCTAAAAAAAGAAATTTACGGTGCATTTAACTGCTATTTACGAAGAAAGTTCGACCGATTTTTTTCCGCTAGGCATGGTGTTAAAGCTAAGCTTCCGTTTTCTCTGGAAAGCACTAACAAGATGGGCCAGAGAGTAAAAGAAATTATTGGAAAAGAAGGCCTCCAAAGCATTAATAAAAAATTCCAAAATCCTATATGTGTTCCGTACAAAGTGAAACTAGCAGCTGCTAAGTTGAAAACTTTATTGGAAGAACTACCAGATATATTAGTCGGACTCAAAAAGTTCTTTTTGACATGGGTGTAACCCAAGATTTTGCTGGCATATTTATCAAGATGGAGATGTATAATTATTTAACTACAAAAACCAAAACGTTTGCTACAAGGACGAATACAAAGAAAACTGCAATATTGTAGTTGACATCGAGAAAACTGTGGGAATCGATTGTTTAACATGGCTAACAACTAATGCGAGAATTAAGATATGCAACAAACTTGTGTGTCAGATAACAAGTTCTGGTGTTAATAAACAACTTGGAAATCATACACTAGATTTTTGAAATTGTCAACTATAATATCGCAGTTTTCTTCGTATTCGCCCTTGTAGCAAAAGAACATGTTATTACAAGATTAGATGCGACAATATACAACTATACAATTGGAAACTATGTCAGTGCTGCGACACAGATGTATAATTACTTAAAGGACTGTTTAATCTTATTGGAAGATAGTTAGTTAGACTTCCTAAGGGCGCCAATGTATTCGGTACCACTTGCCAAAATGTGGAGCAAGCTATCGGACAAGCTACAAAATAGGTGCAGTTTAGTGTATAATAACCTACTACAGTACGTGTATTGGGTGAATAGCAATACAAAGAAATTGACTGGCTTGCAAATTAAGTTGTCCGAAAAACCAGAGGAAAGAGAAAAATTGATAAAGTATGTGTTTTCTGATTTTAGTTTTAACTACTTACCTGTTGAAGGTAGTAGAGGAGGAAGACAGGCAAGATAAAATAAAAATCTTACGCAAGTGCTACATTAAAGCAGGCAGTACATATTTTACACAATCTGCAACACCAAATTCTATAATTCCAAAATGGCAGATGACAAAGACGAACTAAGGAATGCGGGTTTCGTAAACTTAGCGTACACCACACGCAAAGGGGTTCCGCTAAATATTGTATATTTGCGTAGTAGAGAACCTTTTGTATCATTTAAAACCGCGGGACCTACAACCTATAACGACCATAAATTCCCAAAAGTGGTGGACAACTACGCAACAGTGAGTGGGAGAATAAGGATTTTATGTAGTACCGACAAGAAGAAGTCGATTAAGCTAACAAGATACGTATGCAGGATATAGTGGAAGAACCGTGATTAAAAGATTGTCACAAGCTGCAAGAATTACACGCAGGAATGGATCTGGTTGTCGGTGGAATGAAAGACTTTATATATAGAGGCAAACTTCGGTACATTTTATAATTCGAAAACCTAGACGGTCTCTAGGTATCAAACTATTAGGTAAAAAAGGAGATAGAGGACTTGGGTGTCGATTTAAATATTAAGCTGCGAATAAAATCAGATAAAAGTAAAACCACTCCAAACGAACATAAAGAAAGGACTGTTTTCTGTGTATAACTTTGTATTAAAATTAAGTTTAAATGACTCCATGCTTGGCATTAAATATTTTTAAATTTTGTTATGTATAATGTCAGAATAAAAATTTTAGAATAGTATTGCAGTGCTCTTTATTTATAAAAGGCTCTGATGTCGCCACGACCTTGGAAAAGTAGCCGAAACTAGGTAACCGAGAGCTTAGCAAAGTGGTAGTTTTACCTACATGGTGGTTGTAAGGGTTGGTTCTAAATTTTAGAGGTTAGGTTACCTATTTTTTAGGGTAGATATGGTGGGAGTAAAAATGAAGCAAGAAGGAAATCCCCCCTCCCCTCCACAAGGAGGAAATTTCACCCCCACACGAAGAAGCAAAGAGGAAATCCTTCCCCTCAAGGAGGAAATTTCTTTAAAATAAGACGGCAGATCCTCCTTATCGGAATTTGCATGTAAAACCTAGGTTTGATATGAATCGGGAGGATGTGGATCGGGTGGAGTGGGTAAGAGAGGAGTGAGAGTATTCTAGGATGCCACCCATTCCCTACTAACACAAGACATTCAATCTCACATAGAAACACCCATTTTACAAGAACTATATAGTTTTAAGTAGTCGTTAAAGGACGTACACTATTATTTAAAATAAGGAGTAATTTATTGTTAACAGAATTACTCAATCATTCAATGTACAGAAAAATAGTCACTCTTTAAGAATAATTTACCAGATAAATCCACATTTTAACACAAAACATGGTTTATCATGCTTAAAAGTTTCAAGAACCAAGACACGATTTAATTAATGAACGTGACATCGTTAATAGTACAGACGGAACTGCAATCATTGCAGACCCGAAGCATATGTATATTCGCCTATAACTTCTACCATTTTGCAATGCGTTTATTGATTAAAATGCATGAATCTTAAGCTTATAATACACAGACCCGTTTTCTTTATGTGTATACTTTAGGAATGAAGTGGTTAGATGACACAGAGTACGCTGCTGCAACATCCACTGCCGACATTTATAACAGTATTGTTACTGAATTTTGAATTAGAGCGCTTAAAACATTTTGTAAACAATTAACTATTCCCAATAAAATTGTATATACCAGGAAAGAAGGCGACCTACTACGGTGCGGACTCGTTGAAAATCCAAATTCGCGCTTGCATTTAGATACCTACGTCCACCAACGAACGCTCTTCCTTTCGCACAACATGTTGCGCTAAGGCGAGCGTCAGAGCGAGCGCAATCTTATACAAATACACACACACCTAGACTTTTTATTAGCACTTTTTTTAACACCTCAAACACACAGGCATACGTTTATGCTCACAACACACACACACACACACACACACACACACACACACACACACACGCACACACACACACACATGTATGTATGTTTATGCTGTTGAAAAACCCTATTTTAACTGAAAAGAAAATATTATGAGTGCAAAATAAGAGGTTATCATAAGAGAATTACACCCAGAGAATTCAGGAAACTACTCGAGAGAGGAAGAGGAAACCATAAAAAGAAATTAAAATTGAACTGTATATTATGGATGACATTTTGATTGACAATTCGTTTGACAGTAGTTTAAAATCATATTAAGAAATAATTTAAAAGAAGAATCTTCAACCTTTGACTCTAATAAGAAAAACTCTCAAAAAGGAGGAATTAAACGCTCATCACTACATAAAGAGGAAAGTGCTATATCTACTATTGTGAAGAGTGATGTATGTCAACAACTTAGGAATAAGATCTTAGACCTACAATCGTTCATTAAAGGGAAAACTAATATCCATAATGAAATTAGAAAACTTGTAAGCGAAATATGTTCATTACACGACTGTACTTACATGAATATAGCTGTAAATATTATACATAATGTAAGTACTTCCATGACCCCAACAAGGGTGCTCAGTGGGTATCAAACAATAATACAGCTGTTATTTGGGCCTGTGGAAAAACCGCTTTCCAGGAACTTACGAACAGTAAAGAAGACGGTTTCATTCGTGTCAAAATAGACACTACATTTATATATAGCTGTTATGCCGCTCCAAATGCGTTTTTTAACGATTTTATATTTCACCTCGTAATTTAGTCATAACACCAAGAATACGAGACATGTAGACATATCCATAACACCCGTGGCGTAATGAAGGGCGTAATGGTTTCATAACGCCCGCTCATTATGTCCTCAGAAAAACAATAATTTTTTAGCTATTTATGCACCAAGGTTTCTCATAGCTCTGTTTAGATTTAATAGATAGCAAACTTTCGGTTGCTTTTAAAGCTTGCTTTACAATTACTGCTATCAACTCTTGATCAGTCATTTTGCACTATTAATATTAAATAATTGTAACAAATGTCCAAAACAGAGGAACGTCAAACTGTTTATTATCATCATGGAAAACATGATGTTGGTATGTTTAATAGTTACTAGTAAAATCCGAGGTAAATTCTAAAAAAGAGAACTGACCTATAACCTATTTTTTATTTTATCATCACCATTACCTTCAGTCCTGGAACTGGTTAGATGCGTACCATCATTGTTTCCTATTCTGAACTTACCTACACATTTCCCTGAAATTTGCACAGTCTGCATCTATCACTATCTGATCTAGGTCAACATCTACCTCTTTTTTCCTATTTCTGCTTGTAATATATCCCATACTATTCCCCAAAAATACCTTAGAACGTATTCTGTCATTCTATTTCTCCTATTTCTTCTTCCACAGATATCCTTGTTCTCCTACTATTTCTGTAATCTATTTGTTATTAACTTTGTTTGTCCAACCTTATACGTGTGAAACACAGCATTTCAAAAAGCTGCTACCGTTTTTCTGTCTGCTTTTCAGACTGCCCATATTTCATAAGCATACTGTGCTGTGGTCCACACATATGCTTTCAACAATTTTCTTCTTGTTCTATGTTTGTCGTCTTTCATCATAGGCGCAGTTTTTTGTTGTTAGATGCAGTTCGATCCCCTTCTATTGTTTTACAATTTTATACGCTATTTTACCGACATTAAGTGGTTGTGAAGGGGGTAAGTTCCCCCAGCACCTAAACATTTACCGATTTAATATTTTTGCAATATATCTGTTCGCACAGTCAACATTAGTTGCAAATATTTCACAACCAACACCTGATGATTATTATAATCATGAGATTTATCTGCGCTTATTTTTTCGTCATTAGGTTTTACGTCTCAAAACTGGTTGGACACGTACCTGCACTTATTTATATTCTGAGCTAACCTACACAGTTCCCTGAAATTCTCACACAGCATGTATACAGCTCAGATCCCCTTTTATTGTTTCCTATTGTATGCCTGTGGCTGCCAAGGATCTCTCAACACTTACACATTTGCCGAAATAATAGTTTTCCAGTAAATTCTTTCAAACAATTAACATTATTCGAGAATATTGTCCAACCAATACTTGTAGTTGCTTATAATAATCATCATGTTTAAGTGCAGTTACTTTCTTCGTCATTACCCATCTTGGGACTGGTTGGATGCGTACCTCCATTGATTTCTATTCTCAGCTAGCCCACACGTTTCTCTGAAACTCCTACAGCGTACATCTTTCACTATCCGCGTGCAGTAGTCTAACCTAGGTCTTTCTCTACTTCTCTTTTTTCCTATCTCTGCTTCTAATATATTCCGCACTATTCCCTCATGCCGTCGTATGTGGCCTATCATCCTATCTCGCCTATTTTTTACCGGTTTCCACATATTTCTTTCTTTTCTTACCATTTTTAGTAGCTCTTCCTTCTAAACTTTGTCTGTTTACGATATCTTCATCATACGTCTGTAGCACAACATTTTAAAGGCTTCTATCTTTTTTTGTCCGCTTCCCCTACTGTTCAGGCTTCACAGCCGTACAGTGCTGTGCTCCATACATATATTTTAAGCAATCTTTTCCTTGTTTCTATGTTTGTTGTCTTTGAACGCAGTAGTTGCTTTTTCTTGTTAAATGTAGCACGACCTTGTGCTAATCTTTGTTTTACATCTTTTGTGCTTTTCCCATCTTCCGTTATTTGACTTCCTAGGTAGGAGAAATCCTTAACCTCTCGTAAGTTCTTGTTACCTATTTGTATTCTGGTTTTTGATTTATTATCCTTTGCATTTGCACACTAGTAATTAGGTTTTAGTTTTGTTAATTTTCATACCGTATCTCTCTGTTAGAACCGTTTCCATTTCATTAAGAGCAGCTTCTAACTCTATCTTGCTAGATGCTAATACCGCTATATCATCTGCAAATCTAAGCATATCAATTTTTTGTCTTTGCATAGTAATTCCAAATGTCTTTCTGCATTTGACGGCATTCATTGCCTCTTCAATGTACAAGTTAAAAATAATGGGAATAGGGCACATCCCTGTCTCACCCGTTTCCTAATGTTTACTTCTCTACGTTCCTGCTCTAATTCTATTATTGATGATTCCTATTTGTATAAGCTATGTACTATTCGTCTATCCCTATTACTCATTCCAATCTTTTTGAGTATTTCAAACATTTTTTTCCATTTTACATTGTTGAATGCTTTTTCCAGATCTACAAACCCTATATACACGCTTTCCCCTTTTTCTATTGTTTTATCCATTATCACCCTCAGAGCTAAAATAGCCTCCCGTGTTTCCTTGTTTGGCCTAAACCCAAATTGGTCTTCTCCAAGTATTTCTTCTGCCCGTTTTTCCAATCGTCTTTGTACAATTCTAGTTGATTTGTTTGACACGTGTGCTGTCAAACTTATTGTTCGAAAATTTTCACATTTATTTGCGCCTTTTTTTGGTATAGTTACGATGATGTTACGTTTGAAATCTTTGAGTATCTCGCCTGTCTCATACATATAGCTTACAAGTTGGAAGAGACATTCTGTTACTACTTGTCCAGCGGCTTTTAGAGTTTCTGCTTGCACTTTATCTGTACCCGGCGCCTTACCATTTTTCAGACTCTTTAATCCTAATTCAAATTCATCTCCAAGTATAGGATATCATAAGTCATCTTTTTCAATGTATGATTCCTGTTCTAATGCAGTTAGTTCTTCCTCTGCATATAAATTCCCTATAATATTCTTGCTATCTACCCACTTTCTCTACAGTTTCTATAATGACGTTTCCTCTTAAATCTCTTATATTTTTGCTATATTGTTTTATATCCCTAAAATTGATTCTAATTAGTTTGAATGCTTCATTTGCCTTTCCTATTTCCATCTTAGTTTATACCTTTTTTCACTTTTCATCAATCCATTGTTCTTTAGCTTTCCTGCATTTGTATCTCTGTTTCCTGTTTCGACTGATTTATTTTTGTATTTTCGTCTTTCTCCTATTAAATTCAGGATATCTTTTATTATCCATGGTTTCTTATTTTCTTTTTGTGAATACCCCAGAATATCTCTGTCCGTCATGTATAGGCTGGATTTAATGTTATTCCATTCCGTTTCTACTTCCTTAGTATCAGATATTTTCCCGATATCTTTGAGCAATTCATTTGACTTTTTTTGAATCTTTCTTGAATATCTTTATCTTTTAGTTTCTCTAAGTCCAAGTGCCTTTTCCGTTTTTTTCCAAATTTTTAAGTTTAAGTGCGGCCTTCATAATTACGATGTTGTGGTCAGTGTCTATATCTGCTTCTACATAGCTTCTACAGTCTTATACTTGATTCCTAAACCGTTGTCTAACAAGAATGTAATCTATTGGATATCTTTCTATATCTCCTGGCATCTTCTAGCATGATGTTGAAATAATGTGTTTGTGATGATTAAATTGTTCTTGTCGCAAAATTTTGCCAGCCTATTTTCCCTGTCGTTTCTCGTGTCTAAACGAAATAAATCTACTACCGCTCCTTCCCTACTCTCACCTACCACTGCATTAAAATCCCTCGTAATTATTAAATGTCTTCGATATCTTTGTAGATTGCTTTTACCTCTTCGTCACTGTAGCTAGAAGTGGGCGTGTATACTTGTATTATTACTGTGTTTACCGGTTTACATTCTAATCTAACCATGGGTACTCTTTCGTTCTTTTGTATGTAATTTTCTACACAGTATCTTTTTCCGTATAACTATCCCCACACCAAAATTTCTTTCCTCTGCTCCTGTATGAATTACCTTGAAGTTTCCACTCCAAAAATTCACCGCCTCTGGCCACCGAACTTCGTTGATCTCTCCTATGGCTCGTGATAACCTATTCATTTCGATTTTTAGGTTCTCTAGCTTACCTACTTGATTCATACTTCTAACATTTCACGCTTCGACTCGCAAAATATTCCCGACTCTTATTCTTAACTTTCTAATCGCATCCTCTAAAGTAGTCCTTTCCCGGAGAACCGAATGAGGGACTATTTTAATTCCGGAATCTTTTACCCCAAAGAATACCATCATTTTATTATAATTTAAGTACTCTGTGTACTTGGGAGGTAATGTGGTGGTTTCCCGTTGCCTTCCACATCGCGATAGCGTGTCTTAGACTGCCATACCAACCCATATAGACTCTGCCAATCTAAGTACCAAAAGAGTCGCTGCCCACTTTCGGGGACATGTCGTAGTCGGGTTCCTCACTAATGACCCTACTACTTTGGTTGGACCTGTAGTTTGGGTTTTTAGCTCATTAGAACACGCAAGTCATGTCACCTTTTCTAGTAATCTAAAACTTTGGCAAGGTGCAGGTCCATTCGAAATGGTTTTATTTTATATAAGAGGTGAAATATAAAATCTTGTATGCACCACTTGTGTTACTGAATGATAACGCTCATCGGACAACTCAATCTATCCCTCGGGTCATAGGCTCTTGGACTAGATGAGTCGTTCTCTGGGAGTTATCATCTTAATAATACACTTGGTGCATAAATAGCTATTACAGACTTACTTCATAGAAAAGTTCGTGATGTGAAAGATCGAAAGCAAGTAATCATTGCAGGGAATTCTAATTCCTGGGCCACCGAATGAGGTAGTTGAATAACAAACAAAAGAGGCCAAGCAATTATAGAAACATTTTAAGTTTTAGGTATAGTGTTATTAAACAAAGGGGACTCTTATACCTTTAGCAGAGGTAACAAAGGTTCAAATAAAAACTTAACATTTATGATCGATTCTTTAGTAAAGTATAAGGTAAATTGGAGAGTTTCTGAACACTATACTCATAGTGATCACCATTCCTTATTATATGAAACACGTAGCTCAATAAAAAACAATCAGTTGTCTATGGTTAAACCACCTGGCTGGATGAAGTTCAAATTTCAGGCTCTGCTAATTCTAAAGCTACACAAGTAATAGACATTATAAAGAGGGCTTGCAATGCTTCTACGCCAAAAACGTTACGCAATAGAGGACACAATAACGTTTTCTGGTGTAATAACGATATTGCTGAGCTTCGCAGAGAATGCCATCGTCTAAGCAGGCGATATCAACGCTCAAGAGGTAAAAATGATTTGCTTAATTTTCAGCAAGAGTATAGAACTACTCGAAGAAAATTGATGTGTGCTATTAAGTCTAGCAAACAGAAATTTTTGAATGAGCTTTGCTTAGAAGTTAACACCGATCTTTGAGGAAGACCATATAAAACAGTGATGGGAGTATCGAACAAAAAATATTTCTTACCTTCTAGATGCCCTGTTTTCCTAAACAAGATAGTTAGCACGTTATTTCTAAACAATGCGAGACAAAATATAAAGCTGTTTTAAACTGTAATGCAAAAGACATACTACCGATTACAGTAGCTGAAGTTCGAAGAGCTTGTTGTAAAATTGGAAACAATAAGGCACCTGATTTGGATTGCATTCCGAACATAGCTCTGAAAACCGCTAATGCAAAACATCCTGTTATGTTTGTAGACCTGTTCAGTTCTTACTTAAATGAAGGCGTATTTCCTGAACCATGGAAAAAGCAATTTCTGGTATTAATACCAAAAGAAAGGAAACCACCAGCCAAACCATCATCATACCGTCCTATATGCATACTTGACACAGCAACAAAAATTTTAGAAAAGACTATTAAAAACAGACGAGATATTTACAGAAGAAGCAGACATAACTTCAAATAATCAATACGGCTTTAGAAAATCACGGTCAACTGTGGATGCAATTAGCTGTGTTATTAGTATTATCCGCAGTAAAACTATTGGAAAACGCTGGGAAAAACGATCAAAAAAATATTGTGCAGTTGTAACACTGGATGTAATGCATGCTTTCAATTCCGTGAAATGGAGTTGCATAGAAAAGCTATTCATAAAACTTCGATTCCAACATATCTAAGAAAAATAATTAGAGACTATTTTAAAAGTAGAATTCTTAAGTACGACACATATGAGGGCCCCCAAAGAATATGTTATTACGGGCGGAGTCCCGCAGGGTTCGGATCTAGATCCAATTCTTTGGAATTTAACATTTGATTCAGCTTTACGACTACAAATGTCAGTTACGGTTATAGCATTTGCGGGCGATTTACTATTAGTAGTTACAACAAAATTAAGAAGAAGTAGCATAAATTTGCAATGAATCTGTGAATTGATAAGACAACATTTAAAAGAACTAAATTTTGAATTAACTGCAGAAAAAACCGAAGTAGTACTTGTGTCCAGCAAAGATAAGTATATACGTAGACAAACCTAAAGCTATATCTCGTCCAAGTGTGCTTTACCTAGGCGTAACAATCGATGAAAAAATAACCTTTAAAGTACACTTATCAGTTATGAGTACGAAAGGAGCAAACACGACAAATCTTATTTCGAGACTAATGCCGAACGTTGGCGGACCAAAAAGCAGTAGGAGGTTGCCTTTGGCATCAGTCGTCACTTCGATAATTTTAAATGCAGCTCCAATCTGGACCGATGGTATTAAAATTAAAGTTAACTATCGCAGGATCTCTTCTATATACAGATTGTGCGGTCTACGAGTGATATGCGCTTACCATACAATTTCATACTACGCGGGCATTGTGTACCGCAGATATGCCTCCGATTGAACTGTTAGTACATTACCGTCATGAGTGATATCACAGAAAGAAAACTACAAACAAGCTAAATACAGAAGAAAAAACTAAACTGGTGACAGAATGGCAACGGAATTGGGACACATCGAAAAAAGGTCGATGGACGTATTGTATGATACCATTGTTAAGCCGTGGCTCGTTAGATGCCATGGAGAGTTACACTTTTACCTGACGCAATTGCTGAGCGGTCACGGGTGTTTTAGAGCACATCTTTTTAGATTTAAACTAGATATAAGTCGTAGTTGCCCAGTTTGCCCAAACACTTTAGAAGATGCAGAACATGTGTTTTTTATTTGTGCAAAATATTGAAAACTAAAGGAGGAAATGATTAGCTTTACAAAAGTTAATATAAATCTAGAAACACTAGTTGAAGAAATGCTAGAATCACAGGAGATATGGTCAGCAGTGGCACTATTTGCATCACTAGTACTAAAAGAACTAAGACGATATGGTAATGAACGGAGGCAAACAACAAATAATTAAACAACTATAGGATTCAATTATGATGACACTATTTGTGTAATGGAAGTTATATACGATTTAGAAGTTTCAACCAAAGTTATATTTGTTTTGTGATACAGACCATAAATCAAGTGGAACAAGTCAAGGTCTCCAAAAGGCTATTTAAGACGTTTACCACATTGATTGTGTATAAAGACACACATTTGTAGTACCAAATTTAAACTACATTTTAAGGTATTTAAGCCGAAAATTAGAAAAATTTAGTGTGTATTCTGTTTACAAGTGATAAACTTTAAAGAAGCAAAGCTTAAGTAACTAAAAAGACACCTAACAAGATATAGATCAATAATTTATTGGATACTTGACAAAATTTTAATTTTCAATATTGGACTAATTAACGTTGACATGGCTATTCTTAATTTACAATAATATATGGAATACCAAGCTGTGAAAGATGATTTAAATATAAAAGCGTTATTGAAGAGATATTGATGAGAAACAACATTCAGAGATGAAGATACAATCAAACTTCGTCTCAGAAGATTAAATATCCCTACGAAAAATTAAAAAAAGAAATATAAAAGAAAAGATTAAAATTTAAATCGAACAGGAATATAGTTTTACTAAACGTATAAAAATAAAAACACGTATTAACTAGGCAGTAAACTCGTTACAGCAACCAATTAAATTACAAGGAGATTATTGAAATATATAAATAATGGAAGAGAATCGTAAAAAAAATAATACGATCCCCGAATGAAGAGCTTAATAGCCATGGCCACTTCTCGCGAAGTAATGCTGCACGGCGGTTCGATGATATGAATAATTGGTGATGTATTTATTTATTCATGTATATATTAATTTGAAAATAAATATGTTGCCTCTTCAAAGCATTTTTATAGATATGAAAGGTGTTGCACACACCTGGATTTTTCTATTAATACTTTTGTAAAAACACCTCTTACACACAGGTGCCCACTTTACATATTCATACATATACTATTTTTGGCCAAAAAATATTGTCGTAGATATGAGAGGTTTTTGCATGTGCTCCAGTTAACTCCATACCTATATTTGTCTCCCAACTTTACCACACACCTTGGATTTTTTATTAGCAGTTTTCTTAAAGCCACCTTACACACATAGGTACACTATGCCTACACTACGAGTACATATTTACTATTTTTGACCAAAGAATATTTCAAATTTCAAAGATATGAAAGGTTTTTGCATATTTCCCAGCTTCTTCATAGCTAATATACTCACCCGCTTTCCGATAATAATGTTACTGTCGTACTGGTATCTGATACAAAAGCTTAAGATAGTAACTTGTCATCAAAAACTATGCCCTATAGCTTTGGTACACCATCAAAAAATAAATTTTTTAAGGAAGTGTTTCTGTAATCGCGTTCGTGTACCTAAATCTTCATAAGAAACGAAAAGGGTATTAACTAACATAATCAATATGTTAGTTAATACCCTTTTCGGCATTAGGGCATAACATATTGATTTTATACTGAAAGTGAAACAATTCAAATTCCGCTTTCTAAAAGATTTATCAGTGTCTGCGTTTCCCAGTGGCGCAAATATATAACGCTGCGGATATTCATAATTAGTTCATTTCATGCTAAAAAGCACTCTGTAACCTTATAGTCGTAAAACTATAACAAAAGAAAAGTAATAACTTGGCGATTGTTATTCTCCAAACTCATCTGAGTTATAGCAACAGTTGTTAAAATAAGCTAGATGCTCCCTTATAATCAACGTGCCACATGATTAACGAGTTTGCATTAATCAGCGTCATTATGTATTCATACCATGAAGTTAGTTGCCTTTGTTTGCTGGGAAGTAAAATTTTACTTTTGAATTAATTTTAGAACTTCCTTAACTTGTCACTCAAAGTAACATAAATAATAATCGTATTTTATTTATAATCTAAATAGAAAATCGTCGATGCGGTAGAAAGTCGATACTGCAAAGCTATAGTTAAGATGTATCTGAGATATTATATGATGGCGCACCTTTCATTAGAAATATAGTTTTGTGCATTGGGGAGCACGGGTATTTTTAGCAATATTAGTATTCGAAGGTACTTTATTAATCTAATTGAAAGTCAATTTTGCAGACATGAAATAATAAACCCATGGAAGTTGTCACCTTTTTATCCATTTTCGACTATTTTATTTTTGTATTTGTTGGACGCTTCCAAAAAGCGAACCATATATTGAAAGCGTCGTATTAAGTAAGAATCAAATTTTAATTTACTGTTTCAAAATGACGATTTATTATAACCAATAAATCCATTTACACCACGTTAAAAAGTGTTTTTTATGCGTTCTCATATATTTAGTCACTCATACAACTGTTAGTGTTGAGTTCGAACCAAGCCATGAAAAGCTTTAGTGAGCTCGGGCGGTCAGAGAATACCAATCTCGAATTCGGTTTGAAATTGAGTCAAAAACTTCCTTTCTCGGTTTGTATCTGTCAAGGGACAAAAACCGTCAAACAAAATTAAATTCATATTGTCCTGTTAGTACGATTCAAAACCTATTCCTTTTGTTCTGTTTCCTGAATGTGTAAATCTGGCTCAAATTTTACTCTGCTTTTCTCGATCGCGATAGTCAGATCCACCTATATAAAGGAAAAACATAAAGAAGCAGTTCCGAATCGACCATAAAGCTGGCATTTGCGATCTATGTTCAGGGACTATTTTCACTTCCACGTTTGCGATTATTATCCAAGCGTCCTTAGTGTCATGCTCTGTAAAATACTCTAATTAAATCACACTCTACACAAATAAGTGATTGTTGTTTTGTAAAGAAACAATTATTACTCTATTTTTACACGTCGGTGATTGATATCCCGATAGTACTCAGTTACACTATTTTTATGTGAGTGGTTGATATTCCGAGAACACCTACTACTCTATTTTTTACACGACCAGTGATTGAATTCCTGACTAAACAATCGCTACTCGTTTGCACCTGGAAATACAAGAGCATCACCTCGACGATACCGTCGGCTATCCAGGTCTTCTCAGCGGATCTACGTTGTGCAGAAGTACAGCTATGAACCGTGGAAGCACCAGCTTCGCTACCTCCAACGACAGTCACTTCTTCACGGTCTGTATCTTTATTTATTAATCCGTAAAAAAATTCAGGGCAACTTGTAGGTTAGCTCAGAATAGGAAACAACGGATGTACGTGTCTAACCAGTTCCATAACTAATGACCTAATAATGAGGATGATGAATGGCATTCTGTTAGGTTAAGTTATATATATATATATATATATATATATATATATATATATATATATATATATATTAATAGTTATTAAGATGAAATGAAAACCCAACCTTGTATTTAAAGTTGAATTACCATTTCAAATCGAACTAGTAATTGAAAACCACTAAAAGCTTCAGTAGTATTAAGTATAACATCATCTAAACAATTAGGCTAGATAGCTCAATTGGTTAGAGCACTGATCCGGAGAATCAGAGGTTGCAGGTTCAAATCCTGCTGTAGCCGTTCTTTTAGTGGTTTTTAATTACTAGTTAGATTTGAAATGGTAATTCAACTTTAAATACAAAGTTGGGTTTTCATTTCATATAAAATTGAAAGTAGCAGGTTCTGGGTCGGCTGGTAATAAAGAAGACTCTTAATGGTCTAAATTTTCGCATATATTTTTATGCTTGATCACAGGCAATAACTAAAAGGTTTAAACTATTAACAAGCTACTAAAGTAAATAAATTAATTACTTACAGTGAGGTTATTTACATTAGCTTATTCTGAAGAATTTTTAGAACAATTTTTTTTAATAACTAAAAAGAGATGTCTATATATAAAAGAATGATGAAACAAAATATTGGTTTGACAGAAGTAAAAGTTATTAATTTTGACTAACATATCTAGATCTTTTTGTTTAACTTGCATGTGTATGTTTTGTATACCTTGATTTTTTTAACATGATATACATAACAGCGTCTTCATGTGTATGTTTATATTAAAAGGTGGGTGAATATTGAATTTTTATCATACTGTTTGGCGTTGTGTTGTTGTGAGTATATTTTGTTGTCATATCGGCGTTGGACTAAGCTAGTCGAAGCATATAGGAAGAGACATCTTTAAAATTCAAAAATTGAGGTTATAATAAAACAAAAAGGAAGCACATAGAAAGGCAACAAAGGTATATGGCGCCCAACGTGGCGCTCGAAAGTAAAGAAAAAGAAGTTTGACGCTCGACAGTAAAGCAAAAGAAATTTGACGCTCGAACGAAAAGCAAAAGATAAATGACACATCAACGTGGGTCAAGAATACCGGAAAGAGATTAATTTAAACGCATTAACGTAGGGCTAAAATATAAAAAAAAGAAATCTGGCGATCTGAACGTAGGGGATAGAACATAGCACGAGTAGATCAATGCTTCAACGTAGGGTCTAGAACAAAAAGAAAAGTAATTTGGCGATCGAAACTAGGGGTTAAAATTTTGAAGATTAAGATTAGAAATTACAAGTTAAATTAGAATTTAGAATTTAGATAGAAATGGATAAAAGAATGCGAAAAGCTAGAGAGGTGTTGAGGAATGAAGGGGTAGAAAAAAGTCTCAGGAATGTGTGACCCTGCAAGAGACACAAGCAGAAATTGAGGGGAAAGTATTAGAAAAGAGTCACAGCGAGGAGCAGCAGACCACGTAGTAATCAAAAATCATGCCAATTTTACTAGCATTGAACCATAAAATGGATAAAAATGAAGAGGCCATGAAAAACATAACAGTGGAAGAATGGGAAAAGGTTACGTTCCGAAATAAAAAAATTGAAGTGATGGTCTAAGAGAAACATACCAAACGATCTCGGAAGTGAAGTTACAAATACAAAGCGAAGTTGTAAGATTTATGGAAGACATTGATAACGTTAGGGACGAGGTTAGGAAAGCTAAATTAAACCAAGACACATGTGAAAAGGATACAAACGAGAAAATCACGGATTTAGGTATGAAAGTACAAGAGGTCAAAGGAGATTGTAAGATAGGATTTAGGGATGTAAATAGGGAACTGGAAAATTTAAAAACGGACTCAGACAATCTTGATAGGAATACGATGCAATATATTAGAGAACCCATAAGGCTAAATCGACAAAATATATCACTGGACCAATACTCTAAATTTTACGGCGACAATAAGCTTAACCCAAAAATATTTTTGAATAATATTAAAACACTCATACAGGGATCAACAGATGAACGATACAAATTAAATTTAGTCGGATGTTAAAAGGGGGTGCAGAAATTTGGTTTAGCTTGATAGAGAGCGAAGTAAAAACCTTCCAGGAATTTGAACATAAATTTTTGAGACACTTTTTGGGGGACCACCAGCAGTATAAAGCAAGAGACAATTTGATTACGGGCAAATATAATCACAACTTAGGAATGACATGAGAATTGTATGCTATTCAAAAGTTTAGCATCACAAAGCAACTAGATTCTCCCTTAGAGAAAAAGCAAATAAAAAAACATTTGGTAGGGCATTTTGAAGGAGAAGTGAGACAATATATCGCACTTCAGAATATTGTAGACTGAGATATATATTCCTGGAATATATGCAACGCTGTGATGAGTTGGGACAGAATCGTAGAATGGAAAATAGAATAGAAAGGCAACCCGTGAATTTGGTAAGAATACAAAAAAGAGTGGAAACGGATAGATCTAATTATCAGCGAAATAATAGTAACTATATGGAAAATTTCAACAGAAATAATTACAATATCTATAACAATGGTTTTAGACGAAATTGGAGTACAGGAAACACGCCAAGGCGAGTAACGGAGCGGACTAACCATCATAGAAATATAAACCAGAATACACATCACCCAGAACGAGTAGTACAGACGTCAGAACCGAGGAGAACGAACCGAACTTACGCTGAAATTACGAGTCAGGCAGGAACATCTACACCAAATCAGGATTTTTGAATGAGGACAAACCAAGCAAACCCATAAGGATAAATAGATACGAACATCAGCTTGAATTTATTAGACATAAAGTGGAAATCGATTCAAATAAAAACTTATTACCTATAATTAAATTAAATGTGGAGAATAATAGAATTAAAATACTTATTGATACGGGAGCGGAAGCGTCGCTCGTTTCAGAAGACTATGTTAAACAGGGAAGATTAATAGAGAAGATGATACCTATTAGGAAGTGTAATTTGGTAGCACCAAACAGCAAGAAATTTGCAAGTATAAATAATATGGTAATTCTGGAGTGTGAAGTGGGAAAGATGAGATTTGAGAACGAATTTATGGTTGTGTCGGGTTTGAAGATAGATGCTATATTTCGCTGGACATTATAGACATGTTGGGGTTAAGAATTAATGCTGAAGGCAAAGAAATAAGATGCAAGGGAGAATGTATTAAATTTGGATGAAGAAGAAAGTGTCGAAGTCGAAAATGACTTAATCAATTTGAGGGTGAAGTAGATAAAGAAGGGAATGCAGATGAAGAAATTAAATGTCGAGGAGAGATAAAAGGTACGGTTAAGGCATTGTTAGAAAAATACTCAGAAATAATAGGGTCAGAGTTCAGAATTGCTACAAACTATGAACACAGGTTAGATTTGGTGAACACGGAACCGTTTAACACGAAATTATATCCTATTTCAGCAGCATACAGGAATAGAGTGAGAGGAGAGATCGAACAAATGTTACGAATGGGTATCATTGAGAAGTCAAACACGCATTTTTAAATCCACTAGTTGCCGGTAAGAAAAGTGATGATAACATCAGGTTATGTCTCGATGCAAGAAAAATAAATAAGAGAACGAAACCGCAATACAAATGTTTACCAATCATGGATATCATATTGGCAATGATAGGTAATAAGAAAATATTTACGAAAATAGATTTGAAAAATTCATTTTGGCTAACTCAACTAGAGCGAGAATTAAGGAAGTGTACGGGTTTTTCTGCAGAAGGGCATATTTACCAATTTAAAGTGGTTCCTTTTGGTTTGTCTTCGAGTACGACTGCATTAGTTAAGGCTATGCAAAGGATTTTGGGACCTTGTCAGGAATTTTGCATCCACTAGCTAGATGACATTTTAATATTCAGCGACAACATTGAGCAACTTTTCACACACCTTGAAAGGATTTTGTTGAAGTTGAATTTAGCAGGGCTGAAATTGAATATGAAAAAGTGTGAATTATTTCAGAAAAAAGTAAAATTTTTGGGATACCAGATAGGGTGTATAAGGGGGAAAAATAAGATGAATCCATTACGAAATTGGGATAGGAAATTCAGTAGTATTTTTTTGTCGACATTTGGATAAGCGACCCCTACTCAAGGAGGAAGGTGTTCATTTAATTTGGTATAACCTTTAAATTAGACTACACAAACTGACTGTGGGGCTCATTAAAAGTATTTGACACCTTACAGAGCAGTATTTTTGATAACGAAATGTGCGGGGCGAGATTTTTCGGTTTGATTTGTTCAAGCTTGTGCATATTAGTAGCTTGTTGTTTAGGGTGACTACAGTAATTATTTAAGTACAATATTTAAAAGGTTCTTCTGGGGAATAATTTAATTTCAGTAGCGGGTAGTCATAAATGGTTATAAGTTTAAGTTCAAGTTTGTACCAAATTTTAATTTTTTTCGGATCTGTTAGAAATTGCTTTAGTGTTACAAAACGTTTAGTTTATTATAGTGTGTTTACGAAGACTAAAATTTTAAGAGTTAAAATTCAGTATTTTTAAAGTAAAAATATAATAAAATCTTCACAATGGCTGAAACGTTTAAATTTCTTCATTTATTAAGAGAAGGAATATATTATGAATTACGAATTGGAAACAATCAATAATAGAGAAGTCGGTGAAAAACGAAGAATGCTAGGTAGGCAATTGGCAAAAGAAATCACAAAGCTTGTTGTCTAATTAACTTAGAAAAAAATCTAAAAAATTTTGAGAGTGAAGGAGTAGAAATTAAAACAGCTATTGGGTCTGTTAAAAGTATTTTTCATATTTCGAAAGAGATCATTCAGATTCTACATTTTATAGGATGAATTCGAGGCAAGTTTAACTTACAGATCGTATAGATAGAATGGTAATTAGTGATGAAAATTCAGACGAAATTTTAGAATTTAGAAATGAAGCTTTAGCTACAGTTCTAGTGTCTGAAGCAAATCTTTTTGAAAAAGTAAATAAGGTTGAAACAACAAGTGGTAACACTATTATGTCTTCGGTAGTGACTTTCAAAATTATTCGGATTAAAACAACTTATAATAACAGATTTCTTTAATCTTGTCTGAATTTGATTATCTGTAAACAATAAGTTTATGACGAAACAAAACCTTCTTCTTGATTATTGTTACTTCTCAAACAGTCACTTATGGGATGTGTCGCCGAACTTGCTTTGTATTGCGAAATTAATTATGATGCTTTTATTACATACTTGCCATCTTTTTTGTAAACACGATAATTATTGAAATTTACCAATGGATTTAAACACGAATTTAAAAAGGAGTTGTTTATTTAATAGTGGTCTTTTACTCTAAAATTAATGCATCAAAATTAAAGTATTGGTGGAACATTTACACTCTAGTAAGGTGTTTTGTTTATTTGTGTCTAGACGGAAAATAACAAATCGGAGTTTTGGTTTAATTAATTATTTATTTTCTTCTCAAGCATAGAGTATCAAGTCCATTTTTAGTGTTGAAATTCATTTAAGGCTTAAACGGGTTTCTGCTTTTTTTTCAGGATCTTTGCTTCCTTGTCGTTATAACGTAAACGCTGTGACGCTCTTCATTATAATGTTTTGAGTGATGAAACAAAATCGGCCCACGACTCCGTCTCACCTCAAAGTAATGTTCAAAGTTACCCGTTTACTTAAATAAAAGTTTCCTTTTGTTGTTAGCCACTTACCAACCAACTTTACACTAGGCTGTCGACATATTCAGGAAATCTTCATACAATAGCGATTACCGTCATAAAAAATAAACACCCTTCTCTCATGGCCATCACCAAATAACGTTTCCCTAACGCCAACAAGGGGGGAGGGTAGTAGATACGAAGAAGAATCGGTTTAGTGGTTTAAACGAAAGATGAGTCAACCACAAGAAAAGAGTGCACTGGGTTATGTAATAATAAGTAATTGGATAAATAAAAATTGAGGAAACTTTAAAAACTTCAAGTATAATAAAAAATAAATTTGAAACGAAGGGTTAAGTGAGTTTAACAAAATTATTAAGATAGGTAAGGTATATGATCTAAAAAAAAATAGATTCAAGATAATTTAGAACTTAAGGTACATATATAGACAATTGGATGTCTAAAGGGTATAAATTGGAATTCGATTAAAGTTAACGTAATCAAAGTTCAAGGGCAAGACATATTTATACCGTGAATATAAATATAAAAGACAAGTTCAATTCAAATTATGGTAGAGAAGACCAGGTAAATATATAATTAAAGGTAAGAAAACCGGCTTCGCTACTTATTAATCGTTATGGATAGAAAGAAAAGATTTTAGATCTTTATATACCATTGTTCTTCAAATTTGTCATTAAAACATGTAATTTATAGGTTAATGCAGAATCTATATGATATAGTTTACTTAAAGCACCTCACCCGTCAATAAATAAATATGATTAAAAATAAAGACAACTAACATTTTTTTGTTATAAAAATACCTTCGGACTTAAAGGTGAATAATTATACAGATTTGTATAAGGGTAAATACAAACCTGAAAGTTTACTAAATAAATATTTTTCAATTAAAAATACCAGAATATGAAGTTAGGTTATGTTATGTTTCCGACGAGTTTTTAATTAAATTTCTTTTTTAGAGATCAAGCTATTAGATTTTAGACAACAGTCACTGATACATAGAGCTTATTTTACAGTTACTTACTAAATGGTACTAATCAGAACATTGAAAACTTAGTTTTTAAAACAATAGATTTTACTAAAAAGTAAGTTCACACAGAATACATAAAGCTAACAACAATTTATCACCGTATTAACGGTTTTTTAATAAATACAGTACGCAATCTAATACACAAACAGTAAAAAATAAACAAAGATGGCGAAGGCCATTTTAAGTTAGCATGGAGATTAATCAAACTAATTTGCTATTTTTCAATTTAATTTTCTTAACCTAAACAATTCTTAAAAGTTATAATGTTTTTTTATTTTTAGGTTAGTTAAGCGCGGACCACAGAGAAAAAATTATAATCACATATACAATCAGTGCGTTATAAATAGAACCATTGTTTTAGGCGCCAAATTATTATTTGTTAATTAGATAGGTATACAGGTAATATAATTTTACAATGCAAAAAGTATAATAATTAGCACCATTAAAGGTTTTACATTTATTCTACATAGTTAAGATAGAACCAATTACCGAATCTTTGTATTTCAACATTCGCCGCACGGATTTCTACGCATAGTTCTTATAACACGTATATTCGGGTCGTAAGGTACAGTAGCTTTTATACACCAGTATGTTGATCACCTACAACATTAAAACTGGGTGCAGATTGTAACGGGCATTTTTATAGCTTAAAATTTTACGCTCCCTTTCTGTTAGCGTACTTAAAAATACATCGTTTCTTTGGGATCGCTGTTTGTATAAAGTAAATACTTTCGAATAGTTTTCAGATTTGTATGCAATTTAACTCGTGTGTATTAATTTAAAAATAGATAAATTGAAGTTTGATTTTCAATTAATAAATAAATTGCAAGGAAGAATTTTAAATGGGATTATTCGTAAATTACTTTCCAACTTATTGAAAATTATAAACTGCTTGTAATTAATTATAAATTGCATTGTTCTTGGCTTGCCGCTCGTATAAATTTAGTTCCTTATGTTATTATCGAACTGGAGATAATAGTCGATAAGAGGTTATAATAGCAACGAGTTGATATAAAGAGATGAACAGTGGTAGTTTGTTCTTCGTTTCTATATATTAATTACGTTAAAAATACTGTGCTTGTTGCTTTGAAAATAGTAAGAATTAATGCGGGGTAAATTTTCGGGTTGTTCATGGACAAGCACGACACGATTTTAGTTGTTTTTCTTGTGAAATAAAAGTTGTATATTAACTGTAGCAGTGTAGTTCTGATAGCTTTTGAAGGAAGTATGCTTTATATGTAACGTGTTTGATTGACCACAAGCGCGGTTTTAAGGTCATTGACTGACGGTTTTATTGCTTACGCGTGCCTTACTAATTGTTTTTTTTGTTGATTTTCTGTTGGAAATAAAAGTGATAGAACTTGTTGGACTCGACCTGCACGCGTGTTCTACGGAACATTTTGACGGACTTACTTTAGTGATACACGTGCTTTACTCATTGTGTTTTTTTGTTGGTGCTTTGTCTTTTGATATTTAAACTGTGTGTGCGATCTAGTTTCGCGGTCCTTTTTTTTTATTCGAGTAGTTCATACTTTGGATTATCCAAATACAGTTGATACTGTAGTTTCTGAATTTTCTAACCCCCAAAGAATCTAAAATAGACCATGGTTTGCGCAAATTTCATTATTCAAAAGCATTAGATTTTTCTTTGTTACCATAGGTAGCAAATAAAACACCTCACGTTACTGTTAGTTTTAATGCATTACATCGTGCCTTGAAAGCCCGTGATTCTAAATTTTTATTACCTTTTTTTTTACGATTTGTGTTACAAAATATTTCGAAATTATTGTCTCAGGAAATAAAATTAACAAGAAAGTTATCAATGCTACATAGTTCCATCAGCCTGATGATGTCTGCTGCTAACACCAGTGAAATACGTAGGTGTGATTAGTGTAAAGTGTAAGAAATTCCATCAGCATCCTCCGAGTAAAGGGTGAAGTGCTTCGTTAGTGCAGGACCTCGTGAATCCCACACTTCAAATGCAAGGAAGCGTTCCTGAAGGACTTTTTGTAAGTTGAACTATTTCCTACTTATTATTACTTTAAATATCTATCCGTTGTTTTGCCATATCTTTGTCGTTCTGATACCTTTTACAATAGACTTGCCTGCGATTAAGAAAAAAAAAAGAAAGAAAAAAAATCAATACTGCTGAATTACTCATATCAATTGTGTCTTGCCTATTTATCTTTTGTTAACATGTTGTCTGATTTATGTTTAATTGGTGTGTGAGGAAACGTTTCTGCTACTCCCCAATATTACCTCACTTTGTGATAAAAATTTTTGTAATGCTTTTATCGTGATTATATTATATAGTTTATCTAAACAGTTTTATTTACATTCTACAAAGTACTGAATAACTTAGACTTTGCATTGCTGCTATGCTTTTTCTTTACTTGAGGTTTGCAGGACTAATCTTTTTTTTTTGCAGGTTTGCTATTCTAATTTCTTTTATTGCAGGTACTGTTACTAACTCCTTACCGCCGCATACATTATATGTCAGTTTGCTTTCTACAACCCCCCCTAATATCCGATTGAACCCGGTCATTCCGTGAATATCTTTGTGTTACGCACGGCTACGAGTCAACGTAGCATAAATTTGGCGCCCACGTGGCTGCCGCAAATTAACGTAATAGAATTTTTTTTTCTTAGTAGCATGCACTCGTACTGAAGCTCAGTCTTTCGTAGCCGGTTGACCGTCATACGCCAATAAGCCATTATGAAATGAGATTTTTAAGTATTATAAGTATTATAAATATAATCCTTAATATATAATACTTATAATACTTTTTATACTTAAAAATCTCATTTCATAATGGCTTATTGGCGTATGACGGTCAACCAGCTACGGAAGACTGAGCTTCAGTACGAGTTATCTTCTCGGGGTTACACTCCTGAAGACAATGTGGAAAAGTTACGTAGATCCGTTCGAAGTGCTCTTAGCATCGAACGATAGAAAAGGCTTCCCTCCATCCCTGTAAAAGCAGATTTTGATTCTGAATGTAGGGCCATCGAAGTCGCTATTCAAGAGTTAGAAACCTCACTTCCCCCCTTTGATGGTGATAAGTCCTGAGATACGTTTCGACGTATTAGTGCCTTGTGGATACATCTCGAGCGTCGTTGTGCAAATTTGTCCCCAAAAGACGATGAGCAGACAATACAACGTCAATTACTTCTTACGGTAAATAATCTCCGCCGCGACTATGATAAAAAGATTAAAAAGTTTCGACACCCTACTGCCACATTCGGTATCCCATTAGCTACCTCTAGTATTTTTCTTTCTCCTACTCCTCATGTAGACCCGGATGGACCCCCTTTACTTACATCCGATTCCGAAGAGGAAGAGGAATCCAAATCCGTCCTTTCTAAGTCGTGTGGTACTTCCTCCACACGTAACCGAGTTTCGAAACTTGATCTGAAATTCTCAGGTAATTCTCCAACCCTAACGGTACATAGTTTCCTTGAAAGAGTAAAAGAGCTCCGGAAAGCCCGAAATATCCCGGAGAGTGAATTATTTGACTCCGCGGTTGAGTTGTTCGAATCCAAAGCGCTCTGTTGGTTCCGGGGTAATTATCACCGTTGTTCCGATTGGACATCACTATCTAGCCTGCTGATACGTCATTTTGCACCCCCAGATTACTATCGTCGGTTAAATGACGACATCCGAGCAAGGACACAGGACCCGTCGGAAGGTATTGTTGAATATTTGTCCTGCATGAGTGCTTTGTTCAGGCGCCATGGGAGTGTACCGGCCGATGTACAACTTGATATAGTTTCTTGTAACCTGTTCCCTTTCTATTTAGCCCGGCTGCCTACCGTACATTCTTGGGAAGAGTTGGAAAATGAGTGTCAAAAATTAGAATTAAAAAAATTTAGGGTCGACAATTACGTACCCCCTAATAGAAATACCCACTCGTATGTGGAACCTGATCTAGCGTATAAACCAAACCCTCCGTTACTCTCTCTGGTCCAACCTCGTGGGTCTAGCTTTTCTAAATCACACCCAACTCCCGCGAATAGAAATAATCTTTCTTCTATTGCTACTCCCGCTAGTTCTACTACAAGTAAACAGGTCGTCTGTTGGAACTGTGGCCAACAAGGACACAAGTCTCCTTCCTGTACTAAACCTCAAATACTTCATTGCTATGGTTGTGGTAAACCTAATGTTACCCGTACCAATTGTACGAGTTGTAACAAGAATTTAAACTACCGATCGAGTCGCTAAGCCGAGAAACCGACCCGATTCCTTCTACAGTTGTCTCGGTACCTATTATTTCCTCAGAAAATTTTTTCTCTGGTCTTGATGACCGATCTAAATATGTTCTGGATTTTATTTTAGCTAGTTCTCGTGAGGACGACAGACCTTATCTTACTGTTACTATTTTCGACATCGAATTTAGGGGCTTGCTTGATTCTGGCGCTTCTCGTACTATTATTGGTGGTCCTGCTTGCGATATCCTCTATTCTCTTTCTTTGCCTTTGTCCCAAACGGAGATCCACAGCTGTACGGTAGCCAATGGTCAAGCTTGTGACATTCTCGGGTCACTTACTTTACCCATGTCGGTCGAAAATAAAACTATTCTTCTTGACGTCCTAGTCGTTCCTTCTATTTCTCAGTCTCTGATCTTAGGCATTGACTTCTGGAAATCTATGGGTATTGTCCCAGATTTTCGAACGGGTCAATGGACCTTCGGTTCTTCTTCTACTGTCTCGATCAGTCAGATCAATGCTCTTTCCGATCTGTCGAGCATGCAACAATCCGAATTGTCTCGTATAGTCCAACAGATGTTTCCTAAAGATGATACTTTACCTTTGGGCTGTACTAATCTCATTGAACATCAGATCCGTACTACATCTAGTCCTATCAAGCAACGATATTATCCCATGTCCCCTAAGGTACTTCGACATGTCAATCAAGCTCTGGATGAGATGCTGGAAAGTGGTGTTGTAGAACCATTTAATAGCGCTTGTGGTCAATCAAACACGTTACATATAAAGCATACTTCCTTCAAAAGCCATCAGAACTACACTGCTACAGTTAATATACAACTTTTATTTCACAAGAAAAACAACTAAAATCGTGTCGTGCTTGTCCATGAACAACCAGAAAATTTACCCCGCATTAATTCTCACTATTTTCAAAGCAACAAGCACAGTATTTTTAACGTAATTAATATATAGGAACGAAGAACAAACTACCACTATTCATCTGTTTATATCAACTCGTTGCTATTATAACCTCTTATCGACTATTATCTCCAGTTCGATAATAACATAAGGAACTAAATTTATACGAGCGGCCAGCCAAGAACGATGCAATTTATAATTAATTACAAGCGGTTTATAATTTTCAATAAGTTGGAAAGTAATTTATGAATAATCCTATTTAAAATTCGTTCCTTGCAATTTATTTATTAATTGAAAATCAAACTTTAATTTATCTATTTTTAAATTAATACACACGAGTTAAATTGCATACAAATCTGAAAACTATTCAAAAGTATTTACTTTATACAAACAGCGATCCCAAAGAAACGCTGTATTTTTAAGTACGCTAACAGAAAGGGTGCGTAAAATTTTAAACTATAAAAATGCCCGTTACAAGATCGATATTAAGAGATAAACAGAGGATAGAAATTCAAAGGTTACTGCACTGCATTACGTGCACTGATTCGCTACTTTAACTTTTAAATAACTCAGAATAGTGTCAAATCATGGCGCTCGTTCCTATCAATTTATAGACATCTCTCCTATTTTTGCACGTTCTCATGCCGAAAGATACAACAATTAATTATAATTAATTCCCCGAGCAATGCTGGAACTCAAAACTATATTTATAAGGCGTTATAACCTACTTAATTTTACACAAAAAACTCCTAGGATAACTATTGAAATAAATTTGTGGTGCAACCAAATAAGGCGTTTCAATTTCGGGTATTTCTTTAAGCGGTTATAAAATTTTTACAAAATCTTCATTAGTTAGGAGTGTCTCACTCTGTTCATAGCATACAGACATTTGATTAGTACGCCTACTGGATATTTGAGTTCTTGTTTAGGTTTATATTTTGTGTGTATGTGATTAGTGTTGTGAAAAGTGCATTCTTACTTTCCGTTAAAAGGTACCTAAATAATTTACTTGTTTATTTAATAAAATCCATTGAAATAATGTTTGTGTATTTTGATGCCCGGGGGCTGTGCTTGTGCTACCGACCCATTGCGGACTGAATCCTACAACTTGCATATTTCAAAATTAGGTTGACTATATTGTCATGTTTTTGCATATTTACGTGGGATTAGTTTTCCGTTAGCCAAAGTTCAGGATGTCTATAAATGGATTTACAAAATACTTCTGCTATATCCCATATTCTATTTTATAGTTCTAAGGTTCTACATTCCGCATACCTGTAAAGCATTATAAAACGACGTGTGCTGTAACATTCTAAACGTACCACATACATATTAAACCTTCTTGCCATAGAAACTTCGTTATGCTGGTTATAGATTAATGCCCTTCGTGTATAAGGTACATTGAATGTGAAATTAAAAATTAATGGTGTTAATCCCTTAGTTAATTCAACTTCACCAGCAAACGTCAGTAATTTCATGGTATAAATAGATAATGATGCTGCTTTGTGTAAACTGATGTATTTTGTAACCCCGTGTCAGGGTTGTAAGGCAGTTGAAACACTGACACTTACATTCATAGAGGATAGTTTCTAATAAATTTAGATAACGGTTGTTCACTCAATTGCACCAGCGGATGTAACGTTATGAATCCTTCAGGGACTTTTAGTTATAGCACCGCATTAAAGACGATTAAAGGTTGGTGCTCTTTGTAGCCCGAAATGGATTAATTATTAATATCTCCAATGACCGCTAGATATATAAATGTGAAGAGCAAACATAGTGATTATTATTCAGGGCTCCGAACTTGTCCCATTTTTGGTATAAAACGAAATTATATACATACATAGATAATACATACAGACACGCACACGCACACGCAGACGCACACGCACATCGCACACTCACACGCACGCGCACACGCTGACGCACACGCACACTCATACGCACACGTCCACGCGCACACACAAACACACTGTCGAAGTGCAAAGACGTGTTTTACAAGCTCTGTGTATTTTGTTAAAAGTTAAGTTATTAGTATAAATCACGTTTGATTTATATCGTGCATACCGTTCTATAAGTACTTGTTAAATAGTTTAGTGTGAACAGCAAAGGAATTTTTGGTCATTTTATTCTCAAATCTAATTTTTTTATTAATAAACTAATTGAAATAGTTTTAATTTTAAAAGCTATGCCACCAGATGTAAGACGATATTTTTTAAATATTATTTACATCTTACATAATTTAGTGTACATATTACATCTTTAAAATATCATTAATAGAAAAGACATACAAATTAAAGTTATAAAATAAAAATTTCCTTCATGGAAATCGAATTTGGTAGCGTTTCCAAAATGCTAGCTGCGTTGCCCGTTTGAATTGCGAGTGATATCCTTTGGTATAGGTACTGTTTGGCTCAAGGGTCTCCAGATTCTTTGAAAAGAATGGTACCAATTTCATTCAAGATATCTTTCGTTTCTTCTGCCTATGCGCCCGTTGTTTCAAATGTCAGTGCCTTAAAGATGTAGTTAGATGCTTTGATTTGACTGTATTTTCCGTGTTTTTCTATAGATGCCAATTCGGCTGATGCGGAGGCTTCTTTACTTGTCTCATCCAAGTAACTTTCTGCTAGAGTATCAGTACAGGTTACGTCCAATACCAGCTGATTATCGCTACTTCAGGGAACCAGAGAAATTCAATCAGGTCTTTCACCACCGTCACGACTAAGGCCGACTGGTTCGAAGGAAGTTGAAACGTGAACTGAGCTCAAGGCACGATTAACTATTTGGTTTAGTTCCTGGTGACGAGGAAATTTACCTTTGTTCTTGGGGCAGCTAAGTCCGTGTTATCCGTCTTCGGATACTGTTGCATTGTAGTGGCATTTATGTTCTTTGTAAATCTCACAGCCTAGTCGGAGTGCCACGCAGGTCCTAAACGTTACGTTGTTCATTAGAGTCGCGAAAGTGGGAGAAGGAATTACATGGAACCATGCTCCAGACTCTGGTTGTTGTAGTGCCAAGAAACAAGCTAAATGCTTCCGGTTCTAACGTTTTATTTCGGAGTCCATAATGTTTTTGATCACCATATTATCCCAGTTTCCTTGAACAGCAGGAACCGGACACACTGTCAAAGTGCAAAGACATATTTTATAGAGCTCTGTGTATTTTGTTAAAAGTTAAGTTGTTAGTATAAATCGTGTTTGATTTATATTGTGCATACCGTTCTATAAGTACTTGTTAAATAGTTTAGTGTGAAGAGCAAAGGAATTTTTGGTAATTTTATTCTCAAATCTATTTTTTTTTGTTTATAAGCTAATTGAAATAGTTTTAATTTTAAAAGCTACGCAGCCAGACGTAAGACGATATTTTTTAAATATTATTTACGTCTTACATAATTTAATGTACATATTACATCTTAAAAATATCATTAATATAAAAGACATAAAAATTAAAGTTATTAAATAAAAATGTCCTCCATGGAAATCGAATTTGGTAGCGTTCCCAAAATGCTAGCTGCGTTGCCCGATTGAATTGCGAGTGATATCCTTTGATATAGGTACTGTTTGGCTCGGGGGTCTCCAGATTCTTTGAAAAGCATGGTACCAATTTTATTCAAGAAATCTTTCGTTTCTTCTGCCCATGGGCCCGTAGTTTCAAATGTCAGTGGCTTAAAGATGTAGTTAGATGCTTTGATTTGACTGTATTTCCCGTGTTTTCTTATATATGCCAATTCGGCTGATGCGGAGGCTTCTTTACTTGTCTCATCTAAGTAACTTTCGGCTAGAGCATCAGTACAGGTCACGTCCAACACCAGCCGCTTATCGCTACTCCAGGGAACCAGAGAAATTACATCAGATCTTTTACAATTGTCACGGCTGAGGCCGACTGGTTCCAAGGAAGTTGAAACGTGAACGGAGCTCAAGGCACGATTAACTATTTGGTTTAGTTCCTGATGACGAGCAAATCTACCTTTGCTTTTGGGGCAGCTAAGTCCGTGGTATTCGTCTTCGGATACTGTTGCATTGCAATGGCATTTATGTTCTTTATAAATCTCACAGCCTAGACGGAGTGCCACGCAGGTTCTAAATGTTACGTTGTTCGAGTCAAGTGTTATATTGTATTTATTATACGCAGGGTAGTCACTCTTTTAAGATAAATATATTTTGCTAGGTATCAACTAATATTAAATTTTTCTAGGGACCCCAAGTCTGTAAATAGATTTTAAATAGGACCACCCCATAGAAAGTTATGCGTTTTAAAGACCCAAATCACTAATTTTTTGCTCATCTTTATTTAACACCATTTTTAAAACCTTTTTCGCTACTCAAGACATATGCCTTAGCCAACCATCTCCCGAGAAATCTAAAACCGCCGTGTCCCGCGAATACCACGTGGAGATAACACGTATACTCTGTCAACCAGGATAGAAGCCGGAAGGATTTGGAAGGTGGGAGAAGAACTTAAAAATTATGGAATCTTAAAACTAATATATACAATAGATTTACAAAATCCATACAAATATAAACAACTATCTTATATCTTTACACCCCCATGCGTAGATTGTTGTACTATTAGGAATGATGTACCTTTTGTCATCTTCCCTCGATAAACTAATTTTATTAATAAACTGCGTATGCAAATCGTATTCTTTTACTCCGGGTACATACGCAGGCAAGTACTCGATACCATCCAAATAAAGAATTGGATGCTTGGTGACTGTTAACATCCGCTTCCCTCGTGTACGCCCAGACACATCCCAGCGCATGAGCACCCCTGCGCATGCACACCCCTGCCCATGCACATCCCTGCGCGTACGCACCCCTGCCCATGCTCACTGCCCATGCGCACCCCTCTCTGTGCGAGTGCTATTTCGGGGTAACGTCACAGCCTTTTATAAATAAAGAACAATGTTATATACTATTATAAAATGTTTATTCTGACATTATACATAACAAATTTAAAAATATTTAATGCCAAGCATGGAATCATTTAAACTTAATTTTAATACAAAGTTATACACAGAAGACAGTCCTTTCTTTATGTTTGTTTGCAGTGGTTTTAATTTTATCTAATTTTATTCGCAGCTTAAAATTTAAATCGACACTCAAGTCTTCTATCTCCTTTTCTAACCAATAGTTTGATACATAAAGACCGTCTAGGTTTTCGAATTGTAAAATGTACCGAAGTTTGCCTCTATATTTAAAGTCTTTGATTCCGCCGACAACCAGATCCATTCCTTCGTGTAATTCTTGCAGCTTGTAACAATCTTTTAATCGCAGCTTTCCCACTATATCCTGCATACGTATCTTGTTAGCTTGATCGACTTCTTCTTGTCGGTATTGGAGGAAATCCTTTTTCTCCCACACACTGTTGTGTAGTTGCATATCCACTACTTTTGGGAATATATGGTTGTTATAGGTTGTAAGACCCTCGGTTTTAAATGATCCGAAAGGTTCTTTACTAGGCAAATATACAATGTTTAGCGGAACCCCTTTGCGTGTGGTGTACGCCAAGGTTACGAAACCCGCATTCCTTAGTTCGTCTTTGTTATCTGACATTTTGATAAATACGTTTTTAGAATAACCTTTTAAAAAGTATACGGATTTAGTACCATCCTTTTCTGCAAGAACGCCTACATAACTAAAAGAGTCTTTCTTACTAACCGCAAATGCATACAGCTTGTACAACCCGGATGTATCTAAGTCAGTCCATCGACACATAAAATAATCTTTTAATTCTTCCTCATTTTCTCTAATAAGATGTTCTTTGTCTAACACATCTTTGTATTGTTCGCGTATTGTCGCAGTGTTTTCCATGTAGTCCAAGTTTCGCCTTTTTGCATCCATTTCCTCTAATTCCATTTGTCTTTTCCTTCCACTTACAGCGTATGGCATGCATAATGGGACAATTTCCTTTAGCGTAAACGGATAGAGTTTACTACCAATATTTGCGCGTTGTCGTACAACCTCTGGGCGAATGTTAGGTGTATTTATCAATTCCAATTCCGAAATGGCTATTTCTTTTAGAATTGTAGAATATGGTGTTGCAGATTGTGTAAAATATGTACTACATGCTTTAATGTAGCACTTGTGTAAGATTTTTATTTTATCTTGGCTGTCTTCCTCCTCTACTATCTCCAAATAATTTACGGGTAAATAGTTAAAACTAAAAGCCGAAAGCACATACTTTATCAATGTTTCCCTTTCTTTTGGTTTTTCGGACAACTTAATTTGCAAACCCGTCAATTTCTTTGTATTACCATTACCCCAATACACGTACTGTAGCAGGTTATTATACACTAAACAGCAGCTATTTTGTAGCTTGTCCGATAGCTTACTCCACATTTTGGCAAGTGGTACCGAGTACATTGGCGCCTTTAGGAAGTATAACTTACTATCTTCCAATAACGTTAAACAGTCTTTTAAGGGATTATACACCCGTTCCGCACTGACATAGCTTCCAATTGCACAATTGTATATTGTCGCTTCCAATCGCGTAATACCATGTTCTTTAGCCAAAGTAGACGCAAATGTTTCCCTTAAACGTACATCTGGACAACGTAAAAAATCTAGTATATGATTGCCAAGTTGTTTATTAACACCAGAACTTGTTATCTGACACACAAATTTGTTGTATATCTTAATTCTTGCATTGGTTGTTAGCCATGTTAAACAATCAATTCCTACAGTTTTATCGTTGTCAACTATAATATTACACTTTTCTTCGTATTCGCCCTTATAGCAAAAGTTATGGTTTGTAGTTAAATAATTACACATCTCCATCTTGCTAAATATACCCGCAAAATCTTGGGTTACGTCCATGTCAAAAAGATAAAATAATCTTTTCGAGTTCGTCTAATATATCTGGTAGTTCCTCCAATAAAGTTTCCAACTTAACATCTGCTAGTTCCACTTTGTATGGAACACATATAGGATTTTGGAATTTTTTATTAATGCATTCGAGGTCTTCTTTTCCGATAATTTCTTTTACTCTCTGACGCATCTTGTTAGTGCTTTCCAGAGAAAACGGGAGCTTAGCTTTAACACCATGCCTAGCGGAAACAAATCGGTCAAACTTTCTTCGTAGATAGCTGTTAAATGCACCACAAATTTCTTTTTTTAAGATAAACATCCTTTTGCTTGCAGAGGTTTGTTCGGCGTCAGAAAAGTCGCAAATTTTAACCAACATTATATTGTCACAAAATGGTTCTGTAATTGGTGTGTGTAGTCCACCAGTTAGCATCTGCTCGCCTTCGACATAACAAATATTACCAATATCTGTTACCAGATTATTGTTGCACATATTTTCTGTCAACAGCCATAATCCAAATCGCTCATTTGTCGGTTTCACTTTATTCCCAAGAAGTTGAGAAACGTTAATCACCTTTGAGACGCTCATGTTTACCGTTCTAGCTACTATCGAATACTAAATTGAATACGAAAAAATTGTTCTCTTATGTATTCTACAGAGTAGGGACGTATATTGCCGAAGATAGTCGAATATGTTGTTATCCGACCTAAGCCGACAGGGATGCGCATCGACATATATCCGGATATATGTAGGATGTTAATGACCAGCTGACCATATGACTACATGACCACATAACCATATGACCTAATTGCTTTTTAATGAGTTTTCTTATTAAACACCCATTAGCACTAATTGCTTTTTAACGAGTTTTTTCATTAAAAACCAAGTGTGGACCTAGGTTAGATAAAAGGAAAAATTAATAGGTTACGTCAGCGCCGCGGCGCTGACGTAACCTATTAATAACCTATTAATAACCTATTAATAAAGAAAGTATGGAATGGTGTTTTTTAGCGGCCCTACCCGTAAAAAGGGCGACTGACTTTTTCAAGCAACTACAAGAATAGCAGTAGCGCAGAGAAGGGGTATGCATGTATTATACAGTGCACAGTTGCTGCAAAATATGTTAGTTTACGCGTAGCTCGGATGTGTAATTGTTCACGATTTAAAGATCCCTCGGAGGTTTAAAAATTCTCGGCCCATTGTCGTTTGAAAAATGTTTGTAAATTATCAGAACAGGAGCGGGTCGAAGTTTAATGGATGATTGACTGAGTTTTTTCTACCTTTTACGAGGGAATTGGAAGTTGACAGACATCGAGCATCTAATTCTCTATTTGGACGATATCAAGTACTTACCGGTTCTAGAAATCATTACGTGCGGCCGACCGCTATGCGAAAGTGTAAAAGCCTACAGAAGCAAAATTTAATCATCAGACGAAAAGTGCGCGATGTGCTATAGAAAGTATAAAAATGGTGCTTTACATCGGTCCTAACAGTAAAAGGAGAGTGACTTTTCTAGCAATTACAAGAATAGCAGTAGCGCGGCGAAGGGGTATGCATGTATTATACAGCGCATTGTTGCTATAAAATATGTTAGTTTACGAGAAGCTCGAACGTGCACAAATTAAATTTTAATCTATAATTAACCACGGTCGTAAAAATGGGAAATTAATGGTTAATTTTAATACTGCTAAGCATATACTTTCGCTCGGTGATTCATTTAGAAAATATTCAAGCCCACCATTTCCTAAAATATGACGTAGAAGTTATTTAAAATTAAATTGCTTTATTAGTAAGTATCCTGTAGACAACAAGTTGGTATTTCCTTAGTAATGGTTTAAAGTGTTTTTATTAAGTTTTTGGTTATAGTAGCACTGCATCTTCTACAGCACGACTTGCACACAATTTGTGTGCGTGTGCTATCACCCTTTTGGATTTTTAATATGCACGCGATCCGTATAACATGGAAGACGTTTCCGATGTTTCTACTAACGGCATTCGCACCATCGGCGATGCGAACCGGGTGCATGCATTGGCGCTAAATGTATTGGACGAGCAGCAAGGATTATGACGTCATTTAGTTCCCCGCTGAATCCTCAACTTCGTTCGGGTGTCTTCGGAAACCTTCGGTTTGCATTCTATAGGGTACATAAAGCAGGTGCGCAAGAGTAAACTCTTTAGTTATAAGTTAGTTCGCTTACAAGTTTAATCAAAGTGCTATAGTGCGGATTTTGTTTTGTACTAAAATGGTATCTGCAAACGTTTTTAAGTGCAACTCTTGCGGTGCTTCCTATACCTGGAAAAATGCTCTCAAACGGCACCAGAACAAATGTCGTGGTGTAACATCGTCTACGGTTAAGCTTATACATCCGTCCGCAGCAAAGTACTTAAACTGTGGGTCTTGCGGTATCGCTTTTACGAGAATGGACAACTTACAGCGACACAAGGAAAAACAGCACGGTATGTCATTAAGCAGTAAACGTTCAGCTCCGCCAGCTGTTAAAGGGCCTTGTACGAAACAACCACGAATTATGTGTAAAGTTTGCGATTTCGAAATGGAAAAAACTACGTATGCCGCACATTTAAGGAGCAACAGACATAAAAATGCATCAGTTACCGCTACTAGCGACGATGGTGTAGAAATGGTTAGTACAGCGTTTAACAACCGTATGGCTAGCTATCGCATAAAGAACGCCAGTGTCGACGATGGAGTGCCCGAGTTTCTTTGGAAGCAGAAAGAGCGATTTATTCGATTAATAAATGAAAAAATAATACAACATACAGCAATAAAAGTCTACTGCGAACTCTACGACGTTTACACCAAAATGGGGGAAGAGACTACCGATGTGAAATCCTTTAACACAAAAAATGTGGTTATAACGTCTTCTAGTAATCTGGAAAATATGTACGAGGTCTTAAGCGAAACCATAAGAACAAAATCAGAGGAATTTGAAACATGCGGGTCCGGTTGGTCTTTGGAAATGGTGCTCTATTTAGAAATAAATATTAATAAGTATAAGCCGATATGAATTCTAGACTAAGAATAAAACATTGTAAATATGTATTTAGAAATGTGGTTTACAAAATTTAAACTGTATTAGTAAAAATTGTCTGTAATAAAAAGTTTTAAGAATAGTTTTTAGATTTTCTTTTAGGTATGAGCCGCAGGAAATTTATAATTTAGAGGGTGTGTGTAAAATGGTAAGGGGTGGTCCGATTTTAAATCTGTTTACGGATTCTGATTCTACATAAAATTCTAAACTAATTTAATGTATCGCATGACTAAAAAAAATTTATAAGAACGCTCAAAAGTCGCTACAGGTAAGAAATCTTAAAATTGGGGTAGCTCCCTGGGGGATGATGCTATCTGAAAAATTGCTAGAAATTCGGGTAGCTGAGAAAATTCTAATATTAATTGATACCAAACAAGATAGGTTTATCTCGAAAGATGCAATGGATAGACGAAGAAAACTATTTGTTAGGTTTGCTTATAGAGCAAAGAGCAAAATTTAGAAGATCAGGACTTTAAAGGGGTATAACTTTGCAGGGCGTGGTCCGATTTCAAATCTGTTTACAGATTCGAATTCTGCGTAAAATTTTAGACTAACAAGATGTATTGCATGTATAAAAAATTTATGCGGTTGGTCAGAAATCGCTACAGGTAAGAAATCTTAAAATTGGGGTAGCTCCCTGGGGGGATGATGCAATCTAAAAAATTCTTAGAGATTCGGGTAGCTGAGAAAATTCTAATATTAATTGATACCAAACAAGATATGTTTATCTCGTGGGTGGAAATGTGGAGAAAGATTTATCTCGCGGGTGGAAAGAATGCGGGTGTGATGTAATCAAAATGGTTGTGGGGGTGTCCGAGCAAGGAGTAGAGCAAGGAGAGAGCAGGAGAAGATTCTTAAAAAATAAGACTTTATAGTGGGTTTTTAAATGTAAATTTGGTCCAGATGTGTGAGGAAATGTGGGATTCTGGAGGAAATGTGGTGCCAGATACATCCAAAATACCCTACTTAAAACGTACAGGATGTTGAATAAGCATTTATTTTCAGCATTTTAGAGTGCGCTTTAAAGGAATAGATTGATAGGTTTAATTAGCAGGTACAGTCAGGGGCGTTTCTTATGACAAATAGTTACCGAATATTGAAACGAAAGCGAGGGAATATTTATAAGGACTTAAAAAGAAGCAAAAACTATTCGGCAGAGTGTAATTGAACGTAACACAATAAGAAGTCTTATAACAGATTCGAATTAGTGGCATATAGTTGAATAATGAGCAAATTTAAAGTTTCAGACATAATTAATTAGGTCATGTTTGAAGTAATTTTACAGAAATGCTTATCTAAAAGACGTTTTCTTTTGAGAATTATATTCAACCCAATTATAAAGTTCTGTACTCGTAAGAAACCATTAAAATATAATCTCGATCACTTAAACGTTAGCACGAGCGTTTTACTAAAAGAAAACGTACTTCAATTAAACCCTTTTAATGTTTTATATTTTGTACGATCCCTAACGCTTGCGAGATAAAGTTTTCTTTGCCAGTTAACAAAGCTCTACCTTATGCGTAATTAATGAAAGTAATTGTTTGATAATTTTCTGTTTTAAACGCCACTGAAATATTTTAATTACCCTTTTGTTCTGAATCGTATTCAAAAGCTCCCACTGAGTCAATTGTAATACCAGAACAATTTAATTTGAGGAGAGTTTAAGATAATGACTTTTAAGATATAATCATTAAGCGTGCCTAACTCCTTATCAGCATAAATTGAAATTGCTAGATGTTGCATTCACTAAATTCCTACGATTTTAAATCAAATAATTGACATCAAGTTACTTATATAGTCGCTCTCCTGCTTCTTTCTGTTATAATTAATTAGCTCTTACCTTTGCTTTATTGTTTCAGCTGTCTCAGAAACGGATTTCAAATTTTCATACTACAATGATAAATGCAGCAGGTACATAAGTAAACTGTTCTTGAAAATACTGAAGTTTTTTCAAGGTGTCATTTTAAAGTGGTTCTTACATTGGTGTGTCACATTTATATTCCATGAAGAATTGATTGGCGACTACTTGATTCTTCATGAAATCGATGGTTGGCGTGTTCTGCCTAAAGTCATTGTCTTTTGCTTCTACAAATTTAGAGGAACTCATCATAATCCTTAGGTAGTACGCAATAGAATGATCCATGTTTCAAGACAATTGAGAAGCAAGGCGAGTTAATGTTGCTCCTGAAGTTCTCAGCGCCAATGTTTTAACAGCTTGAACCTATTGATATTTACTGTTTAATGGTAGTTGTTGTTTCTTTGGTTTTTGGCGGTGGTGTTTGGGTTCGGCGCTTCAGTGGGTTCCATTGTGGATGATGGCTGTTACAAAGTCCGGTTTGGTTATGTTGTAGCAATTTTATTTTCTACCTAAATATGTCCGTATAACTAATCCCTTTATTTAATAATAAATAATATAATGCATTATAATGCTATCCAATCCATTTAATTAAATATTACCTATTGCCCAATAAAGTACTAGCATTCAGTTCAAATTAAAATTTAATTTCCACGGTGACAAAATAAAAGCTTCTATTAAGTATCATTCCTAGAGCTCCATCTATTCGGAAATTACGAAGTAACGTTGCTACCGGGCAGCAACTCGCTTGACCCGACACTTCTAACACAGCTGTGGTGAAAGCAGGTCGATTTGTTCTTAGAAACAATGTTTCTTTGCTGTTTTTCGTGTTGGAAGCACGTCCGAATCAAGTTTAATAGGAGAATGTCATCTCCGAGAGGCATTTTGATATTCCATTTTTGTTGGAACAGCTCGTAGATGACGTGAAATTTGTTGGTCAAAGGGCCGTTGGGAACAGTAAGTAAATTTGTTTCTGTAACGATATTAATTAAAAATTTTCAGTGCAACTTAAATTATAAAGCAACTTATTTATAAATGGTATTCAACTTAAATTATAATGTAACTTATATTATAATGCAACTTGAAGTATAATGCAATTTTTATATATGGTATTCAGTTTAAAATACAAGCAACTTTAGTTATATGTACAATATGAAATTTTATAAATGGTATTCAATTTAAATTGCATAAAGCAATTTTGTTTATATATAACATGGAATTTTATATATAAAGTATTCAGTTTAATCACAAACAACATTTGATAATTCTCGTGGTTTGAATTACACCTGGATCATCTTTAAATTAACATGCAGATTGGTTTCTACGCTTGGTTCATGGTGTGGTCCAGGCGGAATGTAATTACTCAAAATGGAGGCCGAGTAATGTGATTTTCAGTATGCAGTACAATTATTCGTTTAAATTGGAGGATTCCGTATTTCAATGCTGACGTAAGCTCCCAAGCAGGTATTTTTGAAACAAATCGGAGTTCTGGTATGTAAAAACAAAACTGTTTTTGTATGTTATTTGAACTATGGACGTAGTAACGAGATAATTTTTGTTTAATCAAGTTGTGTAAACTTCTAAATAGGTCAAGGACAGACCACAATTATATTTTCAATGTTAAGCAATAGGAATCTGTAACTTTTACTTACCTCATTTTTTTATTAATTCAATGAAACATCAGAAGATGTCATTACGTGTTATAGAAAGTGAATTCTTATAATTATGAGCACTTAAAAATTAAATTTCTATATTTGATATTTCATGAATACTTATTTGAAATTATCCATTGTAAAATTACGGTAGATCTATCCTAATTAACTTTTTGTTATAAATAAGCAACAATTTAGAAAGCAACTTTATGCTTTGTCAATTTGTTAAATGAAACCACATTTAATGGCATTGGTACTGATTTTATCCAGTGCCTTTGTAATTAATTTTTCACAATTTAAATTAATCAAGATATAAAGAAAGAAAGATATTTTGTATAAAAGCACATTATTGAATACTAGAGGAATAGATTTTTATTTTCGAACAAAAGACTATTCTTTTTATTTAGGATGAATGAAAGATGATTCCAATTGAATTTAAATATTTTTGAGTATGAAGGCACAAACAGTGCTATTCTTTGTTTAATCTGTTTACAGGTGCTGCAGAGGATTACTAAGGTCAAGGTCGAGCCATAAGGTAAGAAACTTCAGAGATTATGTGGTCTTTAAAAAATTGTATAGCGGCTATAGGAGAAAGGTTTCCGCATTAGCCTTGTACAAGGGACTTGAGTCAGGTCTTCTCTGTATAGAAAAATACGGTGGCGCCTTATTCTTTATATTTGTGGTCGCAATTCCACCCCGACCCACAGCTCATGTTCCACCCAGAGCATATAGTTCGACTAGCCGCTTTGCCTTTGAGATTTCCTCAACTTTGAGCCATCTTCCATCAGAACTTGCCGTGGGCTCCTTTCACTTATTGGAAATTCTCGTTAAACAAAATCAAAAAAATAACGAAAGGCTATAATGTTAAGAATTTATCCCGGACTTAGACATCTAGGGTTCTTTGTGGTCTTTTCTTGAATTGTTAATGGCTTCCGTCAACGTTTGTTTTTTCATGGCGCATAGCTCAAGATGGTTAGATAGCACATTCGATACACCTGCAGCCATACTTCTAGTAGGATCTTGTGTCTACGGTTTAGTGTCGAATGTAATAGTTTTTTATGCGACATTTCTTGCATAGGATGTACCTTGTATGCAGGATGAAGTTTTGTTTTTTGTCGATATTGACTCCCAAGTACGGATATCCGTTTGACACCGTACTCTTCTTCTTTGTGGGCACTCTGCACTAGGAAAATAAAATTACCTTGGTCTTACCCACATTGAGCTTCATTTTTCAGTTGTCGAACCATAGGGCAGAGAGTACAGCTGTTTCTGCATTTTAGTTGTGGCGGTTCTAGGAAGAAGACCATTTACCAGCAAAATGATGTCCGCATAGAAAGCGCATATCACATTTTTCTCGCATGAGAAGTCGTAGAAATATGCGTTGAAAAGGGCAGGTAATAAACAATCGCATTATGGTATGTCAGCCTGGATAGGACGGAGTACGAAAGTTTGTCTTCCACCTTGGCTTGTAGCATCTTTCCAGTTAAGTAGCTGCCCAACAACTTCGGGTAGCTAATTAGAACTCGATGTATTGCTCGCAATTTGTAGAGGTCCGGAATGCCAAACTTTGTTGAAGGCCCACTCTATGTCTAGGGAAAGAATACGGTGGCTTTGCGTCTGTTGTAATTCTCGGGCACGTAATCAACTAGTTTGATGATTTAGTGCATCGTGGAGTAGTATTCTATGAAACCAAATTGTTTTTCTGTGACCTTCAGGTACGACTTTAGTCGGTGTAAAAGTAGTCGTTTGAGATCTTCGCTATCAAGTTCAGTAGGTATATGGGACGTTGCTTCTTGGTGTCTGTATTGGGTTTTCCCGGCTTAGGGATCATTGCCACTGTTGCCAGCTTCCATATCAAAGGGAAGTGCTTCAGTGTGGTAGTCTTATGGATTCGCGTTAGACGTGCCAGCATGGGTTTGGTAATATTGTGTAGGGCTTCATTGGTGATGCCGTCCGGTATGTGAGCTTTTCTGCGGCTTTGTGCTGCTATCTTTAGTTCTATTTCTTTTAAATCGATAAAGGCAATATTGTGGAAATACTATAATATTACTATAGAATACAATAAAACCTGTTTTATTTTTGAATTTAAAATAAATTAAAACTTTCACAAACATTGTCAAATCCTTATAGCAGATCTGATATGGGATACTTTTATAACTTGTGTCAAATTAATAATAATCGAATTTTGATCTTCAATCTTTTGAATGCATAGTACAAAAACCTTTCGAGCTTTATATCAATTTGTGAATTATGATTTATATGTTTAAAACTTTTCTTGTAAGTATGTTTATAGAATATTACATGAATTATTAATTACAAACACAAAATTTAATTGGATCTTTAAGTGATATTTGGTTTATTTTTCTTGAAAAAAATTTAGAGACAGTATTTAGAGCTGTCTACAAAAGTTAATGTCGTACAAAGGAGACCTATGGATAAGAGAATATGATCAATGGTATCTTACGAAAATTTGAATTCTTTTATGTATAAGTTTATGTCTGAATATTTTATTTAGATAAATCGTGAGACACAAAATTGCTGTATCGTATTATATCTAACTATATAATTTTATTTCAACTTTGATGGTACACTTGTTTGCTGTATGTTATAGCAGGTATGGGATTGTTGTAGTTTTTATTCCTACTTAGGCAACGATATCTAGATATACATAAGGGTTTCTGTATCTTCCTTTATGGTGCTTTTTGTATTAGTTTATTTTTAAAGATGCGGTGGCGTTCTTTTCCCTATTAACATTCATTCCCTTTTTCTACTTCGAAGTCATAAGTAAAAACCCACGCCTATTTGCTCATACCCTCTGCAGAGACAATATTTCGATCCAGCCGAAATACGTGTTTCCTAGGATTTTTATTGTCATAGAAGGTTTTTATTACCGTCAGAAAATTTTTTAACATCACAGTCTACTAAAATATTTTGCAATCATTTCATCAATTGACAATCCTTTTGTAAAGATATCCTAATGTTGAAATTTTGAATTTACAATATCAAGGGTCTAACTTTAAATCCTCCATCACTTTTACCAAACAAGTCGTTGTTTGCAAAATGTATGTATTGTTTTATCTTTAAAAATTTATTTCTGGTTAAACATTTCTTTACCAAATCGATCCCAAGATCTGCACGTTAGCACTAATAATGTCATTGTAACGGAATATTATGATAACCAGAAAAGAGTAAAATGCCCACAAATGATTTTATATCAATACTCGATAGTTCAAAATCTGGATCAATGGGATAATAGGACACATACTAAAGAATGAGGGAATAGCACGGAATATATTAGAAACAGAGAAAGCAAAAAGAAAAGGCAGAAATAGACTTAAATTAGACTATTGCAGATAGATCATGAATCATGTACACTGTGGGAATTTCAGCGAAATGTGTAGGTTAGCTCAATCATGGAAATACGCGTCCAACCAGTTCCAGGACGGAAAACCTAATGATGAAAAAAGTATTTGTATTTAAACTTGATGATATTCGTAAATAACTACTGGTGCTGGTTTTGCAATATTTTCAACAAATGTTGATTGTGCGAAAAAAGTAATTGGAAACTATTAATTCGACAAGTCTTTAAGTGGGGGGATCTTGGTAGGCGTCACTTTGCTGCACCACATACATGTATTACTGAATATCGGTGAAATGGGATACATTTCTATAAAACAATAGAAGGGAAAAAAAAGATATAAAAAAGGATTAGTGCAAGACCGTTCTGTATTAAACAAAAAAAACCAGGTGCTATGTTCGAAGACAACAAACATAGAAACAAGGAATGAATTATTAAAAGCATATGTGTGGACAGCTACACCGTACGGCTGTGAAACATAGATGGTAGGAAAAGTAGACTGGAAAATGTGGGTGCTACAGACGTATGATGAAGATATTATGGACAGACCAAGTTAAGAACAAAGAGGTTCTAGAAATCGTCGGGGAAGGATACATCTGTCAAAAACTGTACAAACAAACCAGTTCCAGGACTTAAGACCTAGCAAAGTATCCAATATGAATTTATTTGATGGCGTTTCTGTCTTTGTAACAGTCCTGCAGTGTTTCAAAGATTTATTTACCACATATTTAGGCCATTTATGATACGAAGCATTGTGTTATAATATATGTATGATTTGGTAGTCCTAAGCAATTGAGAAGAAGACGGAATTAAACATCCCAAAATAGTTCTAGCCCTATCGAGGACTATGTACTTGAAATGAATGGATTACAAATAATAAATCTTAAGAGAAGAAGTCCAGTCTGAACGGACCTGCACCTTGACGACGTTCTAAAATACTAGATCAGGTGAAATGGCTTGCGCGTTTCAATGAACTAACGAGCCAAACCATAGGTTTAACCAAATTAGTGGGGTCTTTAGTGAGGAACCAGACTAAGACAGGTCCCCAAAGAGAGCAGCAGCTTTTTTGGTACTTAGAGTGGCAGAGACGATAGGGGTCGGTATGACATTCTAAGACACACTACTGCGATGTGGAAGGCAACGGGAAACCACCACATTATCTCCCACGTACACAGCGTACTCAAATTGTTATTAATGATGATGGCATCCTCTGAGGTAAAAAATTCCGAAGTTAAAATAGTCCCCCATTCGGATCTCCGAGAGGGGACTACTTCGGGGGATGTGATACGAAAGTATAGAAAAGATCCGTGAACATTCTGCGAGTCGGAGCGAGGAATGTTAGAAGTATGAAACAAGTAGGTAAGCTTAAGAACCTGAAACTCGAAATGAATAGGTTAGCACTAGACGTAGTAGGAATCAACGAAGTCCGCTGGCCAGAAGCGGGGGATTTTTGAAGTGGAGACTTCAGGGTAATTCATACAGGATCAGAGGAAGAAAATTCGGGTGTGGAGATAGTTATGCGAAAAAAGATAGGAGGACGTGTAGAAAACTACTTACAAAAGAACGAAAGAGTACTCATGGTTAGACTAGAATCTAAACCAGTACATACAGTAATAATACAAGTATACATGCCCACCTCTAGCTACAGTGAGGAAGAGGTAGAGGCGATCTACACAAATATCGAAGACATACTAAGATACGTATAAGGACATGAAAATTTAATAATTACGGGGGATTTTAATGCAGTGGTAGATGAGGGCAGGGAAGAAGCGATAGTAGGTTTATTTGGTTTAGGTACTAGAAATGACAGGGGAAATAGACTGGTAGAATTTTGCGACAAGAACAACTTAACTATCACAAATACATTATTTCAACATCATGCTAGAAGACGATAAATGTGAAAGATGCCAGGAGATATACGAAGATATCAAATAGATTACATAATTGTTAGACAACGGTTTAGAAATCAAGTAAAACACTATAGAAGCTACCCGGAAGCAGATATGGACATTGACCACAATATCGTAATTATGAAGGCCGCACTTAAATTTAAAAATCTGAAAAAGATGAACGGAAAAAGGCACTTTGACTTTGTGAAGCTAAAAGATAAAGATATCCGCGATAGATTTGAAAAAAAGTCAAATGAATTGCTGAAATATATCGGGAAAATTTCTGATACTAAGGAAGTAGAAACAAAATGGAATAACGTTAAATCCAGCTTAGACATGGCGGCCAGAGATATTCTGGAGTATACACAAAAAGAAAACAAGAAAACATGGATAACAAGGGCTATCCTAAATTTAATAGTAGAAAGACGAAAATACAAAAATAGATCAGATGAAGCAGGAAAACAGAAATACAAAGCCATAAAATGAGAAATTATTCGCAAATGCAGGAAAGCTAAAGAACAATGGATTTATGAAAAGTGCAAAGAGGTACAAACAAAGATGGAAATAGGAAAGACAGACGAAGCATACAAATTAATTAGAATGAATTTTAGGGATATAAAACCGTATAGCAAAAATATAAGGGACGCCAGAGGAAACGTCATTGTAGAAAATGGAGAGAAAGTAGCTAGATGGCAAGAATATATAGGGAATTTATATTCAGGAGAGGAACTAACAGCATTAGAACAGGAATCAGACATTGAAAATGATAACCTGGGATATCCTATACTTAGAGATGAGTTTGAATTAGCATTAAAGAGCCTGAAAAATGGTAAGGCGCTGGGTACAGATAAGGTGCAAGCACAAACTTTAAAAGCTGCTGAACAAGCAGTAACAGAACGTTTCTTCCGACTTGTAAGCTATATGTATGAGAAGAGCGAGATACCTGAAGATTTCAAACGTAACATCATAGTAACTATACCAAAAAAAAGAAGCGCGCATAGATGTGAAAATTTTCAAACAATACGAAGAAAACGTGTGCGGTCAGCACACGTTTCAAAAATATTAACTAGAATTGAACAAAGACAAATGGAAAAACGAGCTGAAGAAGTACTGGAAGAACATCAATTTGGGTTTAGGCGAAACAGGGGAACACGGGAGGCTATTTTAGCTCTGAGAGTGTGCTAATAGAGAGAACAATAGAGAAGTATATATGGGGTTTGTAGATTTAGAAAAAGCATTTGACAATGCGAAATGGAAAAAATGTTCGACATACTCAAAAAGATTGCAATGAGTTTTAGGGATAGACGGATAGTACATAGCTTATACAAAGAGCAAACAGCGGCAAAGGAATTAGAGCAAGAAAGTAAAGAAGTAAATATTAGGAAAGGTGTGAAACAGGGATGTGCTTTATCCCCATTAATTTTTAACTTGTACATAGAAGAGGCAATGAATACTGTCAAATGCAGTAAGACCTTTGGAATTAATATGCAGGTACAAAAGATTGATATGCTTAAATTTGCAGATGATATAGCGGTATTAGCATCTAGCAAAAAAAGAGGTAGAAGCTGCACTTAATGAAATGGAAACAGTTCTAACGGAGAAATATGGTATGAAAATTAACAAAAATAAAAGTAAAATTCTAGAATACAAAGGAGGGGAAAATATATCAAAAACAAGAATACAAATAGGTAACAAGAACTTACAAGAGGTAAAGGATTTCTCCTACCTAGGAAGTCAAATAACGCAAGATGAGAAAAGCACAAAAGATATAAAACAAAGATTAGCACAAGAGGGTGCTGCATTTAACAAGAAAAAGCAACTACTGCGCTCAAAGACCACAAACATAGAAACAAGCAAAAGATTGCTTAAAACATATGTGTGGAGCACAGCACAGAATGGCTGTGAAGCCTGGACAGTAGGAGAAGCAGACAAGAAAAAGGCGGAAGCCTTTGAAATGTGGTGCTACAAACGTATGATGAAGATATCGTGGACAGACAAAGGGGTACTAGAAATGGTAGGGGAAGGAAGAAATATGTGGAAAACAGTAAAAAATAGGAGAGATAGGATGATAGGCCACATACTAAGACATGAGGGAATAGTACGGAGTATATTAGAAGCAGAGATAGGAAAAAAGAGAAGTAGAGGTAGACCTAGGCTAGACTATTGCACACAGATAGTGAAAGATGTAGGCTGTAAGAATTTCCGGGAAATGTGTAGGCTAGCTCAGAATGGAAATCAATGGAGGTACGCTTCTAGTCAGTCGCAAGATGGAAAAACTAATGACAATAATAATTACTGTACTTAAACATGGTGATTATTATAAACAACTACAGATATTGGTTTTGCAATACTCTCAACTAAGGTTAATTATGCGAAAGGATTTACTGGAAAACTATTAAAACGGCAAATGTCTAAGTGTTGGGGATCCTTGGCAGCCACAGCCTGCTTAACCCCTTTCGCATACCACTGAATCTCGGTGAAATAAGTCATATAATTAGAAAACAATAGCAGGGAATTGAGTTGTATATAGGCGGTTGGGAAAATTGCAGGAAACTGTGTAAGGTAGCTCAGGACATAAATAAGCTGTGGTACAAGTCCAACCAGTTTCAAGACGTAAAATCCAATGACGAAAAAATATGTGCTCTTAAATCTGATGAGTATTATAAACAACTACAGGTGTTGGTTGTGAAAAATTTTCAACTAATGTGATTGTGCGAAAGGATAAATTATAAAAACTATTAATTCGACAAAGGTTCAAGTGCTGGAGGAACTTGGCAGCCCAAGGCTGCTCCCCCCCGCCCTTCACAAACAACTGAATATCGTTGAAGTAGAGTAAATAACTGTAAAACAATAGAAGGTGACCGAACTGCATCAAACAAGAAAGAACAGCTGCTATGTTTAAAGACAACGAACATAGATACAAGAAGAAAACTGTTCAAAGCATCGTGTGGAGCACAGCACACTACATCTATGAAATAGGGCAGTAGGAAAAGCAAACAGAAAGAGATATAAACCTTCTGGAATGTTGTACTTTAGATGTATGAGGATGGTAGCATGGACAGACAAAGTTAATAGCAAATAGGTTGTTGAAATAGTAGAGGAATAGGAAAACGAAAACAAAATAGTAGAAATAGAAGGACAAATAGAAGGACAGGAGACGTTCTAAGGCATTTCTGGGGAATAGTAAGGGATATACTACAAGCAAAGATAGGAAAAGGTAGACCGAGATCAGACTTTTGCACACAAATAGTGATAGATGCAAGAGTCAAAAATAAATCGAAATTTACTCACTTAAACAAATTATCCGAGGATCTCTACGACCCGTTACTCCACTACCTATCTCGAGCTATCGTTCCTATCAGCTTCAATTAGATTTTACACCAGAAGGCAATTGTTATCACTTGAACGTATAAATACTATTTACCTTCAACATGAGGCATAATTCAAAAATGTTCGGAATATCACAGCCATCGACTTCTCGGCTAATAGTTCGATTGACTGTAACCTGAATAAGCAGGCATAACTGTACGAAACGCATATAGATGTGCTAGCTATTAGCGAATCAAACACTAACATCATAGAAGGATATAGTAGATCACAGCGGCCAATCCAACTAAATATTTCATTAATCATATTGTAACATACCACTGTACTTTGTGATATACTCAAGTAAAGAAAGAAGTTCTAGCAAATTTCCTTTTTATAATTGCTGTATATTTTAAATGCTACAACGTATCGAGTATATGGTATGATTCAGCTCAAGTGCCCCTTTCCAGAAACTTATTGAACAGTATTTTACAATCAGATTTACAGATAAGCGTGGCTTAGTTCAAGACGGTCCAGCTACGCCCTAGTCTAGCAGAAGAAGTACAAGGGCGAAGTTTATAATTACGATAATTTGGATCATTTATTACTTTATCACTTAAAAGGCACTCGGCGATTAATATAAATCAAAATTCATAACTCTGGTACTCGAATCGCAAATGAAGGAAGACTGAAAATATTCAAGTTAGATAACACTATATTGAGCATTCTAAAGCACTTCCGAAAGTTTTGTAGAAGGAGTTTCAGTTTACAGACGAAGTTCTAAATTGTGTTATAAGTTAACGTATTCTACGTAGCAAAGCGGAAAATTACAATTTATAATAGTACTGCCACTCTTGCTCTTTTAGCAAATTTCGTGCGTTTTATGAACGGTTTCAAAGATTATTAATGCTTTAATTAATTGTAGGATTCTTCCTTAAATCAAATAAATTTGTTGAAAATAATATAATTTATTGACTTTCATTAGTCTATAGAAGCATAATCCATCGAAATCCCACAGAATACCTCGTAAGTGCTGCGCTGTTCCATACAACATCTTGAGAGAACTTTTTTCATAGAGTAGCGGGATAGGTTTTGAGCCTTTGGGAGCTTCTTTTTAAATAAACTTTATTTCGAAATTTACACTCCTATCAAGTGTATTTTAATTTCTACAGAAATTACAAATGATTTCAGCAAATGGTTACGTTATGTTCATTAACATTTAAAAATAAAAATAATCAAAGCTACTTTCACTAATTAAATTAATTAAAACTAGGGTGAGTAGTTTAAACAACCAACCATGTTAAAATTGTGAAGCTCGAGATTGACTGACCATCTTGGGCTCCTGAGGGTATTTATGCTATCCCTGCTCTTATATCACTTTGTGGGAAATGCAGAACTCATGCCTGCTATTTCTTGATACAGTTCAAAGTATTACATTTTAATAAACTTAATTCTAATAATTGCTGTCTTATTGTCTAGTGTGACCTGCACCTGCAGTGTCGTATTACGTCTGGAATACAAAGTAACCGTTTTCGTTCTCATGTCTGGTTTGTGAACTTACATTAACCTTTAATTATGTCCTTCAATTATACAATGTAACAATAATTGTTAAGTCTTAATAATTTAATTTAATATATATATATATATATATATATATATCTGTGATAAGGGGTTGTTTAGGGGTGTATTGAGCAGCAAGGGTCGTGTAGCAACTATAAATAGCAATAGGAATCAGAAAACTGCATTTTATTTAGCAGAAAAATAGGCAATTCGTACATTATGTAAATAGAAAGCATTTAACACTCTGTATATAGACCGTAATTAACTTTACACGTTGCAAGTAAGCATATCTTACAACAATAGAACGTATATTCAGAAGAGAAATGATCGTAATTGAGAAGTGTTCTACAATTTATAAAATAAAGACGCCGAAGATAAAAGATAGAACCTAACAAAGCTTCAGCAATTTCGTTGGAACAATAAGCGCTTTGATAAGAAAACGCAGTTTCAAAGATGCATAAATACATGAACGAAAACAGAATTAGAGTTACATCATTTATTTTTTACAATTATCCAAAAGGCGATATCTACACAAAACAACGTATGGTAAAGATAACAAATAATAAAGTATCAAAGATCGCAAATGAACACCATTACACGGAAATCCGAATTAATTACATTAGAAACAGCTTCAAAAATACAGGGAATATTAAAGACAAAAACTGGTTGGTTGAAATAATTTGCAGAACTGCTTGAAAACCCAACCCAGAGGTATTGGAAAAAGGCTATTTAACACCCATTCGGCGATAACACGGTCCACAATTGATGCACGTCGAAGCTACGACACTGTTAACCAGAAATCTACGCGTAAAATAAATAAAGTAGAATATATCAAATTTATGTTACAGTGAAAATAGTGCAACAATTACGTTAAGCATATCTGAAGAATTTTTGCCGAAAACGTGAGTAGGAATTGGATAATTGATTTAAATTAAATATTTATAATGATAGGGCTTCAAATGTGTCGACAATATTACTTCTGGTATATTTCTGGACATTTCAAATGTGTCGACAATAATAGTTCTGGTATATTTCTGGACAATTCAAAGCTCCATCGAAGGAAAGTTTTAATTCTAAGTGGATTCTAAGGAGAAAATTCTAATTCTAATTGGATTCTAAGGGGACAATTCTAATCAAATTTTGGTACAATTCTGGTACAATTCTAAGCTGCATGGAAAGTATTTAAAAGAAGAGATTTAAAGCATAGGCAGACGAATATAAAATAAAGAAACACGAGGTGTTTTTTGGAAAACGAGGGGTAACTGTACTCAAATATTGGTTCAACTAAGCAGAGCATTGGTATACAAATAAAGACAGCGAGGGGGTGTTGATCCACAACACGAACAACATATCACAGGTCAGATCTATTCAATTTTAAGATATTTATTCAATTTATCCAAACTTGTAATGAAGTCAACAAGAAACATTGCATACGTTAAACTTACGTAATAAATCATAAAGAGGTCTAGAACGTTCCAGATTTTTTTGTAGAGGGTGTAGTTTTTGGTGACTTTATGTTGAATTAAAAGTATATAAATTTTGGGATAAATAATACATATGATATTAATTGATTGAAGGGTGTATTTAAAGAATTTCAAAAATTGTAGTTATTATTTCCGTTCATTATATGAAATTAATTGACTTCGTTTTATCAATTCAAATAGGTAATCATAAATGGGTGAAAAAGAAAATTGATCATCGTAACGTTGTGCATTCTGTGTAGATTAAAAGGGCTAGCGGTGGCATAATAATAAATTAAAAGATTAATTTGTGAGAAACACAGAGCGGTGGCGTTAAGTAAAATGTTAGTACACCGAGAACGGCGTTATTATATCAATTTTTACATAACGCAACCAACAAGGGGTGAAAATTACATAGCAATTTACATGACGGCCCAACGCTGGGGCACGATTTAAAAAAAATTACAGAGAAGAAAAGGGTGTCTCTACGATATCATAGCAATTAACATGACTGCCCAAGCCTGGGACTAGAAATTTCATATTCACACCAATATAATATATATATATATATATATATATATATATATATATATATATATATTACTCATATTTAGACCAGGGTAGAAAATTAAATAATCACATCAAATAATTTTAATCACCGTGTATAATGAATATTATTAGATAATACGCGTTATTAAAACCGTGAAGCATAAAAATTTATTAGTTTCATTAAACATAAGAGATTTAAATCATGTACAAGACGCTTTATATCAAAAGAAGCAGTATTAAAAGCTCTGCGTGTAATGTAATTATTCCTAAACAAATGGAAATTACGTGCAAAATTTATCTTAATTAACTCTATTTCAAGTAACCGGTATTGAACAAAACGTACAGATAATATCTATAGAAACTTGTAAAACCCAATAAAATGCAAATCCTAGAAGTGTTAGTTAGAAGTAGGATGTTTGAACACACCTGCGTATTTTAAAAGGCAATTTCAGTTTAATTTGTTTAGATAAACATGTCGATTCTAAGGATATTGGAAACGGTCAGATGCTTTAGCACGAAATACAAAACAGGGTTTATTTAAAAGCTCATTCGGCGAAAATTTTGCAGATAATTAATGTTTACAAAGAATCTTGGAGAAACCGGGGCTTAATATTCACGAGAAGGTGCGATACGGGGTTATTAAACCCAGATAGTCCACATGGACTAAAATATAATCGATAATAAAGAATATCAATTTGCACCAATACGAACAGGTTAGAAAAGGAAAGAGAAAATGCGTCAAGCAAAGACACATATAGTAAAAGGAGTGATTTAAGCAACGTCACGAGGGTCACAATTGGTTGAAAATAGGATGCAAATATCAGAGGTAGAAACAACGATTTCTGTACAAAATTAATTAGTTTTTCTCGGACATGTTTGTGTGCCGTGTGAGAATTTCTGATTTTTAAATGGGGCGAGTGAAAAATTCGTAAAAACCGACGCGCGAGCGACGGACTGGGAACATAGCATGAGAAATTCTTAAGAATTGTCTGTTTTGAGGACAAAAGCGACGTGCCGGCTATTCGCTATATATACCGGTGGTAATATGAATTTCGGTCTCTTAAACTTTTGACTATTCGATGCGTTAAAAGCTCTTAGATCCGCGACTTGATTGAAGATGTTAAACAGTGCATTTTAGTTTGATAAAATAATTTAAAGTTTGCTCGTATATTTTAGTGATTCAAAATAGTTTGTTATTTACGTGCTAACATGAATGTATTTCAGTGCACTTAGATACAAGGTAATAAAATTTAGTATCACTGTACCAATTAGCAAAATTTACAACGACAAATGTATACACAAAAGTAGGCAGTTTTGGCGTATATTGGTGAAAGAAGTATGAATTTCTTTGTTATTTTCGGGGTGTTAATAATTAAATGGTTCAAAAACGTGTCTGGATCCACAAAACCAGGGTCAGATATACACAGATGAGTTCCGGAAAAGCCCAGAAACAACTTTAAATAAATGGTGATGGAGAAAATTTGAAAAGCGTTGAGAATCAGAAGCTGTAAATATAATCCAGTTGGAATGGTGTGATTAACAAAAGGGACGATGTACCTTGAAGCTACGAGTGCAGTAACCTTCAGGTAATTTATACTATTTTGGTTGAACTTTGATATTTTTGTGTGTGTTGAATAACTTTATAATTGATTTACTTTAAATGGACATTAGTGAAATTGTACTAACCATAAAATTTTAATTTTAAGATGAAATTTGCTTGTTGAAGTAGAAAGGAGTATTTAGTTTTGATGTTCGGTAATATGATGAAAATTTGGGTATGTCTTTGAGCTCAATTAGACAAACCTGGTTAATTAACGTAAAGGGGTGGTAGATGCTCCCTTTATACTCAGACTCCGGTCTGCTTATATTGTTATATTAATTAGTAGGCATCCAACAAGGATGCACATTAAAATGATAATAAAGTTAATCTTGAAATTCTTTTTAAAACTGAATTTTATGCTGAAATTTAATTTGAAAATTTAATGTATTCTGAATATTGATGTAAATAGAGTTAACGTTGATGTTTGTGGTAGGAATGTGTTGTTTAATTTTATGAATGAGGAGGTTTATAAAATTAGGTGAGCAGCCGAGGCGAAAACAGGATCACAGCAGTTTATGACGCCCAATCGGTGGGACTAGAATTTTTTTGTTGAAAGGACCCAGTTCCCGCATTCAAAGGAGCATATCACAGCAGTATATGGCGACCACAACGTGAGGGCTCGAGTCCCAAATAAAATTTTTGTAATTTTATTCCAGGAAACTGGCGATCTGAGAAAGAGAGTTTCTGTTTGTGTATAAATTTAAGAGTATTTTAGAGTGTGTGTGAGTGAGTAGAACGTATGCAGAGAAAGGAGTGGTTAAGGAGTCAAGGAGTGGAAATTGGAAGTGACGATAGTGCATTGTGTGAGAAAAACTCGAAAATGGAAGAAGCTGGAGGCAGTAGAGATCAGTCGAGGACGGAATCAGGGGATCAAGGAAACGAGATGATATTGAGAATGTTAGAGAGGATGAGTGAAGAATCTAATAGAGCTAGGGAAGAATCGAATAAGAAATTTGACCAATTAAATCAGGAATTAGGGAATAAAATAGAAAAATCGACGAGAGAATTTACAGAATTTAAAAATAGTCTTACCGTGAAACTGGGGGAAGTTGAAAATAGGGTTGATAAAAATGAGCGTGATATTACAGGTCTTCGACAGGAAATGGGACATTTAAGGTCCGAAGTACGCAGTTTTTGTGAAGAAGAGATTAATATAAAAATGACTGAAGTAACGGACTCATGTAGGGATCAGTTAGGCAGGGTAGAGCGCGAAGTTAGTAGTATCAAATACAACATGTCGAATTTAACGGGGGATGGTCCCAGATTTTATACAGGTGGAGTATCATTGGACCAACACATGAAGTTTTATGGCGATAACAGGGTAAATCCACAAATTTTTATTAATAGCGTAAGAAATCTAGTGGGAAATTTATTTGACGAACAGACTAAACTGAATACGATAAAGGCTTTATTAAAGGACAATGCGGAAGCATGATACAATTTAGTAGGACAGGACATAGACACCTACACGGAGTTTGAAGACAGATTTTTAAAGCACTACTGGAGTGACCACAGACAAGATCAGGTACGAGACGACTTAATCACAGGGAAATTTAAGGGAGAATTTTCAGGAAGTAGGGAGCAATATGCTATACGCAAGTATAGCATAGCAAAGCAACTGAACCCACCACTGACGGACCGACAAATTATTAAGTATTTATCACGACACTTCGAGGCAGAAATAAGACAGCACTTAGCACTACAGAACATAGTGGACAGAGAAATGTTTCTAGAATACTTGCAGAGGTACGACGACGTAAGTAGTGGACGACCTCGGGAAAATAGGGAAAGACAGATCAACACAGTTAGGTTTGACAATAGACAGGACAACTACGCTAGATGGGGGAATAGTTACGGATACCAGCGACAGAATTGGGAACAGAGACGACCATACGTTCGAAGTAATAGTTTAGGGAGGGGACCTGCACCGAGACCGGGACCTACCAGAATGAATAGTTCACCAGACATGAGCGGGACTGCTAATACAGACACGGAACGAGTGGAAACGCCTAGGACATACGCTGAGGTGACGGCTAGACCAGGACCGAGTAGGGAAAACAGACCTGGACAGGATTTTTAGAACGCGACAGACCACTAGATTTCAGTGTAAATGTATATGAACATCCACGCGAATTTTTCAAAATTGAGGAGGAAGTAGAGCCAGAAACTGAGGAAAAATTATGTTTGCCAATTATTAATATAGAAATTTTTGAGAATAATGTAGAAGTATTACTTGATACAGGGGCAGAGGCGAGTTTAATATCGGAGGAATTCGTCAGCAAAATTAGGGATAAGGTTTGTGATAGAATTATGCCTATAAAGCGTAGCCATTTAGTAGCTCCAAATAAAAAGAAGTTTGCTGTAGTAAATAGTGTTGTGGTGCTTGGGATAGATATAGGAGATTTAAGCTGTGAACAGGAGTTTGTAATTGTACCTGGACTAAAGTTTCAGAGCATTTTAGGTGTTGACTGTATGATGAAGTTAGGGGTTTTGATAGATATGGAACTGAAGGTAATAAGGATTAATGATAGGGTAGTGCCATGGAAGGGCAGTTATGAAGTCACAGAGGATGACACGGGGTTTAGTATTAATGTAGTAGAGGTAGAGGATGATGAAGGTAAACAGATCAACACAATAAGATGTCCAGAGGATAGGATAGTAGAGGTTCAAGCTTTAGTACAAAAACATGCAGAAGTAGTGGGGGTAGAAGCAGCATATCAGGAGCAGGTAAAGGCGAAATTAAGTAAAGATGGCAAGTTTGTTTTTAATAAAGTTAATTTAAGGAATTTATTCTGGCGGATTCCATTACATAAGAATTCTAGAAGGTACATAGGATTTTCCGTAGAGGGAAAATTTGATAATTTTAAAGTAGTATCGTTTGGTTTGTCGGCAGAAAAGAAAAAAATAGTAAATGAGAAACAGACATGTGTAGAGACTGAAGAAGAAGCAATATTTAAGAGTCAGGATAAGAGGGATGATAAGTTTATTGTATGTGAGATAATAGAGATGTTAAGGATAGATATAGAAGGGGGAGAGATAGGGATGAAGAGTATTAGGATAGTTAGAAGAAAGACTTGGAGGGTCAAGAAGAGAGTTAGATTTAAATAGGATAAGAATAGAGATAGGTGTATATAGAAAAGTAGAAGTAAGTGTTTATAGAAAATAAAGCTAGGTATAGGATAAATATGGGAGATAATTAGGAATAGGTTTAGGATGAGAATAAAGAGTAAATGTAGGAAGAAAATAAGATAGGTTAAGTATAGATATTTCATATAAGATTAGTGGAGAGTTAGGAATAGAGTAAGAGTAGGATAGGTATATAGGATTAGGTAGGGGGAAGTGAAGGATAGTGAAGATTAGTTAAAAGTAAGGAATAGGATAGGTATATAGGATGTATATAGGATTAGATGGATAAGTAGGATGAAGTTAGTTTATAAAATTAGGTGAGAGTTAGGAATAGGATAGGGATATAGGATAGGTGTAAATATTTTTTTTGAATTGGAGACAAAGTAGGTAAGTTAGATAGATAAGGATAGAGAGAGATAGGCAATTTTTTTGTAAGTTTTTTTTGTGACAGTCTAAATGCTTTATATTTGCATTCAAATAAGTTGGATTATTTGTATTCAAATAGGGGGAAATACTCATATTTACACCAGGGTAGAAAATTAAATAATCACATCAAATAATTTTAATCACCGTGTATAATGAATATTATTAGATAATACGCGTTATTAAAACCGTGAAGCATAAAAATTTATTAGTTTCATTAAACATAAGAGATTTAAATCATGTACAAGACGCTTTATATCAAAAGAAGCAGTATTAAAAAGCTCTGCGTGTAATGTAATTATTCCTAAACAAATGGAAATTACGTGCTAAATTTATCTTAATTAACTCTATTTCAAGTAACCGGTATTGAACAAAACGTACAGATAATATCTATAGAAACTTGTAAAAACCCAATAAAATGCAAATCCTAGAAGTGTTAGTTAGAAGTAGGATGTTTGAACACACCTGCGTATTTTAAAAGGCAATTTCAGTTTAATTTGTTTAGATAAACATGTCGATTCTAAGGATATTGGAAACGGTCAGATGCTTTAGCACGAAATACAAAACAGGGTTTATTTAAAAAGCTCATTCGGCGAAAATTTTGCAGATAATTAATGTTTACAAAGAATCTTGGAGAAACCGGGGCTTAATATTCACGAGAAGGTGCGATACGGGGTTATTTAACCCAGATAGTCCACATGGACTAAAATATAATCGATAATAAAGAATATCAATTTGCACCAATACGAACAGGTTAGAAAAGGAAAGAGAAAATGCGTCAAGCAAAGACACATATAGTAAAAGGCGTGATTTAAGCAACGTCACGAGGGTCACAATTGGTTGAAAATAGGATGCAAATATCAGAGGTAGAAACAACGATTTCTGTACAAAATTAATTAGTTTTTCTCGGACATGTTTGCGTGCCGTGTGAGAATTTCTGATTTTTAAATGGGGCGAGTGAAAAATTCGTAAAAACCGACGCGCGAGCGACGGACTGGGAACATAGCATGAGAAATTATTAAGAATTGTCTGTTTTGAGGACAAAAGCGACGTGCCGGCTATTCGCTATATATACCGGTGGTAATATGAATTTCGGTCTCTTAAACTTTTGACTATTCGATGCGTTAAAAGCTCTTAGATCCGCGACTTGATTGAAGATGTTAAACAGTGCATTTTAGTTTGATAAAATAATTTAAAGTTTGCTCGTATATTTTAGTGATTCAAAATAGTTTGTTATTTACGTGCTAACATGAATGTACTTCAGTGCACTTAGATACAAGGTAATAAAATTTAGTATCACTGTACCAATTAGCAAAATTTACAACGACAAATGTATACACAAAAGTAGGCAGTTTTGGCGTATATTGGTGAAAGAAGTATGAATTTCTTTGTTATTTTTCGGGGGTGTTAATAATTAAATGGTTCAAAAACGTGTCTGGATCCACAAAACCAGGGTCAGATATACACAGATGAGTTCCGGAAAAGCCCAGAAACAACTTTAAATAAATGGTGATGGAGAAAATTTGAAAAGCGTTGAGAATCAGAAGCTGTAAATATAATCCAGTTGGAATGGTGTGATTAACAAAAGGGACGATGTACCTTGAAGCTACGAGTGCAGTAACCTTCAGGTAATTTATACTATTTTGGTTGAACTTTGATATTTTTGTGTGTTGAATAACTTTATAATTGATTTACTTTAAATGGACATTAGTGAAATTGTACTAACCATAAAATTTTAATTTTAAGATGAAATTTGCTTGTTTAAGTAGAAAGGGTATTTAGTATTGATGTTCGGGAATATGATGAAAATTTGGGTATGTCTTTGAGCTCAATTAGACGAACCTGGTTAATTAACGTAAAGGGGTGGTAGATGCTCCTTTATACTCAGACTCCGGTCTGCTTATATTGTTATATTAATTAGTAGGCATCCAACAAAGACTTTAATTCTGGATGCACATTAAAATGATAATAAAATTAATCTTGAAATTCTTTTTAAAACTGAATTTTATGCTGAAATTTAATTTGAAAATTTAATGTATTCTGAATATTGATGTAAATAGAGTTAACGTTGATGTTTGTGGTAGGAATGTGTTGTTTAATTTTACGAATTAGGAGGTTTATAAAATTAGGTGAGCAGCCGAGGCGAAAACAGGATCACAGCAGTTTATGACGCCCAATCGGTGGGACTAGAATTTTTTTGTTGAAAGGACCCAGTTCCCGCATTCAAAGGAGCATATCACAGCAATATATATACACCAATATAATTATATATATATATATATATATATATATATATACACCAATATAATTATATATATAATTATATTGGTGTGAATATGAAGTTTCTAGCCCCAGGTTTGGGCAGTCATGTTAATTGCTATGATATCGTAGAGACACCCTTTTCTTCTCTGTAAATAACGGCGTGTTTTCTTCCGTCGATATTTTTTCATAACGCAACCAACGAGGGGTGAAAATTACATAGCAATTTACATGACGGCCCAACGCTGGGGCTCGATTTAAGGGAAATTACAGAGAAGAAAAGGGTGTCTACAATATCATAGCAATTAACATGGCTGCCCAAGCGTGGGGCTAGAAACTCATATTCACACCAATATAATTATATATATATACACCAATATAATATATATATATATATATAATTATATTGGTGTGAATATGAAGTTTCTAGCCCCAGGCTTGGGCAACCATGTTAATTGCTATGATATCGTAGAGACACCCTTGTCTTCTTTGTAATTTCCTTTAAATCGAGCCCCAGCGTTGGGGCGTCATGTAAATTGCGATGTAATTTTCACCCCTCGTTGGTTGCGTTATGAAAAAATATCGACGGAAGAAAACACGCCGTTATTTTACATGCGAGGAAATAATAATAATTATAAAAGAGGTTATTTACGTAATAATTACAATGCAAATCTAATTAAAAATAAAAATGCGCAGAAAAATGATTTCTCAGCTCGGAATCAAAAAAATGCAGTTAAGTATAATACACGACAATTTACAAATAGAGGTCAAATAAATTCTAGAGGAAATAACTATAGAAACCAGAATGGTTAACAAAATTGTAGTAAATGTAACGCAAGAAAGTCAAACGCATATTATCTAGATAATAATAATAATTCAACAAGGTTAATGGAACCGTAGCAAAGCACTACAAATAGCACAAGTTCAAATGAGCAAACAAGCACATTCAAGACGTTTTTTCGAGGTTCAACGCAATAAATTATTTATTAATGAAAATGTAGTTATTTTAAATGTAAACGAACTGAATTTTATAAGAATGAAGTGCGAAGAGCGTGTGTTAGTGTTTCTATTAGACACAGGAGCATCAGTTAGCGTAATTTTTAAACAAAGTATATTGGAAAAGCAGAAAATTGATGTGTCAAAAAATTGAAATACAAGGAATTTCGGGATTTACAAATTCGTTAGGATCAGTGAAGCTTGTATTACAGGTGAGTAAAACAAATAAAGTTGATCACAAATTTTTGGTAATGAATGAGTGTGGAAAAGATATGAATGGTATAAGAGGAACATGTTTTTTTCAAACAATATGGAGCAAATATCGATTTTGAAAAATTTCATTTATCATGGATAAACAATACTAAAATAATATTACCAATAGAATCTAATGTTAGTGTTAATACGAATATACCGCCACGATGCGAAATAATCAAATATTTTAAGGTTGATACGCGAGACGACTGCGTAATATTACCGGATCAGTTATGTGAAAGCATCTTCATCGCAGGAACTTTAGTTAGACCTAAGAATAACATGATACCAGTTTGAATTTTTTAATATAAGAGACGAGGAAATTAATCTTAAAAACTTTGAACCAAAAATAGAAAACTTAATCGATGACGAGTATTATAATTTTAAGAATAACGAAACGACACATTCTGTAGAGCGAGTAGACAAAGTTTTAAACTTACTAAAAACAGAAAAATTAAATCGTAAAGAAAAGTATTCTTTACAAAGATGTTACGTTACAAATTTTCGCAACGACATTCCTATTAATTTCGATTTCATTACCTACCTTTTACGACGCCTCTGATTTGTTGGTTGCGTTATTAATAGTCTTTTACTTAAAATTAATCCGTACGATTCATATGGTTAAGGAAAATCTGTAGCTGTAGTATCCTTCTACAACGCTAATCGAGTGGAATCCTGGTTCTGTTATCTTCAGTGTAATAATTGAATGTTGGTTTCAAGTAAGGCGACCTGATATTAATACTTCGCGTTTCAAAAGATCCAGTTAACTTGTATAGACGTATTGTTATCTGCTCTAAATTTTGAGTATTTGGGTTAACTTGGGTTTCGTTTGGGAAAAATGTTTTGGTGAATATAGAACGGAATTATTCTTCTCATATTCCGTGCGAGGGTTTTGTAATTGAAGCGTAAGTATGTTTTCAACAAAACACAAAATTTATACGTTTATTTTAGGAAGTTGTTGTCTTATCGATCGGCAATCTTAAGAGCATAGATTGTTTTGTTCTGAATTAATAACCCGATTTATATCGGTAAGTAGTGTTAATGTGAATACGTGAAATTCTAACAATGTTTATTAATAGGGTTGTTTGGTCCTGATTGTTTGGTCCTGACTTTGGTCCCGATTGTTTGTACCGGCTGTTTGTTTCGGCGTTGTTACTTGTTATTCCTTTGTGCCTTCATCATGTTCATATGGTTGTATTGTTATTGGTACAGTGTCCAGTGACGACATATTGAAGATACGCATACAGGCGAGATTCCTGTGTACCGACCCACCTGTCAGTTTAGGAGCCCTATATCGTAGAGAATCGAACATCTGGTAAGAAACCCATTTTTTTTGTTTGGCATTGCTATTTGTGTTTGGACAATTGCTATGAGCGGCTAATTTCAACCTTGGTATATACAAGAGAAAGTTGTGAACTTGAGCCAACTGGTTTGAATTTTTCGTGTCAAAATATACTTGCAAGTTGTGTGAAACGTTATTATATTAACATTGAGGTTAAAGGTTTACCAAGCTTCTCATAATATTTTTATATTTAATTAGTAGGTTGATTTGACCGTTAATGTTTATGTTGGTAAAAATACTGAAATTATTTACACCCTCATGATAGTGAATTCAGATAAAAATAGAATCAATATTATGTTTATTCTTGATTTAATAGTAATGTGGATTAAATTTATGTATTGCATTGTTTATTTTTTCTAGTACTATTATGAATAAATGTTAAGATATGTAGATGGGAGTATCTTCCTGCAATTGAAGGACTTCCTAGGTTTGTTTCGAAGGAGCCCAGCTGTGTATTAGTTTAAACTTAGGTGGCGCCATATTTAAGTGTTATTAACATTATCGAATTTCAGGTTACCATCTCGGCAGGGGAGCGAATTGGAGTGAACCCACTCCATCCTCGTAACTGCGTTAGCTGTGGATTATGCTGCCTGGCTCCTGCTGCTTCATCGGCATATTTGTCTTGTCCTGTGTTGTACCGTTTTAAGGCAGCTTATGCTGTTACAAATTCCTGTGGTAATAAAGAGTGTGCGCAAAATATTGCGACGTGTTTCAATTAGAAGAGGATCCACTACGGTAACTTTTATTTACAAACAAAGATTACGTATGAAAGAATCAGAAACATCATCTTATGTAAAACCCTATCGTATACCACAATCACAGAAAGCGGAGTTACACAAGCAAATAGACAAAATGTTAAAGGATGGAATTATTGAAGAGGCGAAATCAGAATGGTCAGCACCATTACTGATCGTTCCCTAAAAGGCAGATCGAAACTGAGAAAAGAAATGGAGAGTAGTAGTAGACTACAGGCTGCCAAATCAAAAGAATCACAACGAAAAATTTCCATTACCATGCAATACAGAGATTTTAGTTTCATTATCGGGAGCGATATACTTCTCACATCTTGATCTTTTTCCAGGATATTTTAAGATCGGACTAGAAAAATCCAGTAGGCCGTACACAGCTTTTACAACAGATCGATGCCAGTATCAAATGAAAAGGCTACCAATAGGATTAAAGATAAGTCCCAGTGCTTTTTCTCGCGCAATGACTATTGCAATGTCAGGATTAATCCATGAAAAACGTTTTATTTATCAAGACGATCTCATAGTGTTTGGAAATAATTTAGCTAACCATAATAAAAATCTTAGAAAAGTACTTCAACGAAAAGAGATGTAAACTTGAAATTAAATCCTAAGAAATGCAAGTTTTTGAGAAAAGAAATTCTTTATCTGGGTCACAGTATGTCGGCTGAAGGAGTTTCACCAGATCCAGAAAAAATTAAAGCGGTACAAAAATATCCAATACCAACGGATGCAAATCAAACTAAAATATTTATCGCATTTGCAAATTATTATAAGAGATTTATAAAAAATTTGACACACATTGTCGCACCTCTAAATAATTTAACGAGAAAAGATGTTAAATTTTTATGAGACGAAAACTGTAGCAACGCGTTCGAAACGTTAAAAACAGCGTTAATTAACCATCCAGTGTTAAAATATCCAAATTTTCCAAAGGATAATACTTTTACTCTGACAAGAGATGCATCGGGGTACGTCATAGGCGCAGTACTTTCAAATACGAACGACAAGCCAGTCGCGCACGCAATCAGATCTTTAAACAAATCAGAAAGGAACTATGCAACTATCGAAAAGGAATTACTAGCAATTATTTTGGCGGTAAAACATTTTAGACCTTATTTATACAGGAAAAAATTTACAATTTTCACAGATCATAAACCATTAATTTATTTATTTGGGATGAGAAATCCATCAAGTGGCCTCACAAAATTCAGCTTAATTTTAGAAGAATACGATTTTACCGTGCAGTACATAAAAGACAAAGCAAACGTCACAGCTGACGCGTTATCAAGAATTAGTAGCAAAGAGTTAAAAAACTTAAGTAATAATATAAGCGAAACACTTAATCTGATAACAAGAGCTAAAAGAGAATAAAGTAGAGAAATACGTGATAGAATTCTAGACAAGAGGTTTGATCACCCTGGAGTCGTAGAGTAGGTAAAGCGACCAAAACAATCATTTGAATTACGGATTATACCGAATTGTGAATTCATAAAGATTACAGAATCCGACCATCAGAAAGGATACATAATCGCGATAAGGAATAATGAGATAATATTAATTAAAGAGGCCACTCGATCAGCATTTGCAGTACGCTTAATGTTGAGAGACCTAAAGCACATGTGTGAAAAACATGATATTCAGGAATTATTTATTATAAAAAACGAACGGGACGGTTAATTTTTAAAAGAGATTTCAAGAAATTCTCGATGGCTAAGGAGACTAAATATAAAATTATCAATAATAGAAGATGTAAAAATATAGTAGACATAGAAGAAAGGCAAATGATATTAAATGACTTTCACATGTTACCTACAGGAGGACATGCAGGAATTGCGAGAATGCACAATAATATTAGAAAACGATATATATGGAAAGGTTTACGAAAAGACGTAGAAAAGTTTATTGAAAAATGTGATGATTGTCAAAGATATAAATATTCGAGACCGAAAAGACAACCAATGACAATAACAACAACCGCTACGTCGGCATTCGAAAAAATTATTTTGGACATCGTTGATCCACTTGAACCAGACAAAGAAAATAAACGATATATTTTAACGATACAATGTGAACTTAGCAAGTTTGTCGAAGGACACTCTTTAGAAAACTGTAGCGAAGGCATTTGTAGAAAATTTCATTTTACGTTTTGGAATACCAAATGAGATTGTAAGTGACAAAGGTACAGAGTTTTTAGCTTCTACGTTAAACGAAACATGCGAAATTTTAGAAATAAACAAATTAAATTCTACTGCATATCATCACGATACTTTAGGCGCGTTAGAAAATTCACATAAATGTTTGGGCGCATATTAACGCATTCAAATAGCAAAACATCCAGGTACGTGGAGTATGTGGGTGCCCTTTTGGTGTTATGCTTATAACAATAGTATACATACAGAAACAAAGTATGCACCATACAAATTAGTTTTTTTGGAAAATCAGGCAAATTACCCTTGAATCTTTCTCAACAGTCAACAAATAGATCCAATATACAACTTTGAATCTTATCCATTAGAATTAAAATACAGTATTCAAGAAGCATGTAGTGATGCTAGAAATAACCTAATGATCTCAAGAGCTACCAGAAAACAAAATTATGATGTTAAGAGAAAATATATAAGTTATAAAGTAGGTGATAAGGTACTAATAAGAATTAACGCAGGAAGTAAAATGGATCCAATATTCAAAGAACCATATGTAATAATGGAGAAAAAATCTCCAAATGTTATTGTTAAGATAGAAAATAAGCTTATAGAAATACATAAAGATCGAATTAAATTGTATCATAGATAGAACTAATCTTAGGTAAAAGAAATTAATTGTATGTGAACAAAAAAAAATTTTTTTTCAGGAAGGAGGTGTAGTGTAATTAGAACACAGCGTTAATTATAGAAACTAGAACATATTGCAATGCTTAGTAATACATTTTAACTATGGGAACATGAAACTGCATAGATAACAACCTTAATTATGTATGCATAATTAAGCAGACTAGCTCGTAAGGAATGCGACCAAATTTCTATATATATGAACCGAGCTTCAAACAAAAGAGATAATAAACGTGAGTTCCGCGTGGAACTGTTGTTTCATTCTAGGAGGCAAGTCCGTCTCCAATATCCTGCCTGGAGAAGTCATTACAGTATCATTGAAGTCCTGGAATAACATCAGAACTCACAGATATAACTAAATCTTTGTTCTAATTGGTATATTTGCATTTGGACGTAAATTGTTGTATTACATGTACTATATGTGTTTTGTTTCTGGAATTGTATTAAAGTCGAAATGCCAATTAATCCTTAAGCTTGTTAAGCCTTCTTTGGAAGCATAGTCTAGTTACTAATTCGTATTTAGCGTTTGATATATCCGTATTTGTCTCCCCCACTCCCACCCCACCCCAACCTGCTAATCTCATCAACTCCACCACTGCAGTTAAAGTTCGGAGTTAGATCGGAAGCCTCTAAAGATCGCCTTTTATAAACGGATGATGCATACCTCCTGTTGGATCTTTGCGAAGGACCTATTTTATTTAGCTTAGCTAATTATTTAGTGTGTCTAGAATATATACCATCCAGGAATATAACGTAATCGAAAAGTTTACACATGTAATAATAAAAAAATGTAATTAAAGATTATCATTATTAAAAAACGTAATTGTTAAAATTCTTTAAAAAATCTTAAATTATTAATTGATACAATTGTTGACAAAATTGTCAAGCATCCCAGTGTGATCCTTGCATTAGGCTAAAAAGAAATTTGCAACATTCTTAGTTCTAACTAATACAAATTAAGGTTTAGGAATTTTAATAAATACACCCAATTAAAATTTAAGATTATTATAAACTCTTTAAATTATTTAAAGCATAAAGTTAATAAAGTATCAACATATGACTACCTCTGTAAGACTAAAGTATTTAAAATATACTACAATTTAAAATAATTCTTTTTTAAACTTATTTGCATTTAGGAAAGTCTCGAGTTCATTAGTTCGTTTACCGTTTACCTAATGATATATTTTTTTAGTAGAGTTTGGAGCAGGGTACTATCATTAAGAAGGCAAAACCTAGTAATTTTATTTCCTTGCCGAGCTTTTAATTAAGCCAATTCTTTAGTAGAACTATTTATTTTGGTATTTTCACAAAGCAAAGTTCTAAATCAAGCGTACTGTGAAAACCTTTCCTGGAAAACTGAATATGCAATTATGCAGCATATTTCCGTTTCGTTAATAAATGGCAGAGGTAAGAACGTAACTCTATTAGACAGCAAAAACCAAATAACTTCATTTTGCGAGCTATGCAAAAGCTTCAGTAGTTTCCTCGTTAATGATCTGTAAATACAGTCTGGCATTTCAATCTGCTTCGTATGATTTATGAAACTTGGCTGCTGCATAATCTGATTTTAACTAAATTTGAAGTGTCAATGAGCACCGAGTAGGACATCGTTATAATTGAACTAAGTTATTACCAGATTTTGGTATAACGTTCCATGGCATTTCCATGTAAGAAATGCGAGGTGTGCGGTGGTAACGATATCAGTAGCGTGAGAAAGCACATATTTTTTTAGTACATCGTAGAACAATTGTATGACCCAAAGTTCATGTTTCTTTTATCATTCAAAGTCACTAAATTTATCGAAACTGGAAATAGAATAGACTGCAAATTTCCACACCACTTGGGTATGTGGATAAGGTAATATACTATTCCCCAAAGCGGTGATAGGTTATTTATAAATTGCGACCTCCAATAGCGTGGAGAATTTGAGCTACAAGAAATCAAAGTTCCAAGCAACTATAAGCCTAGGAAATACTAGTGTTCATCTTAATTATCTTGCTCGATAAACTGATTCAAGATACGAGGCAGCAATAAATAAATAAACAGTTCAGCAATCTTAAGCGAAGCACGAACGTTGAGCTTCTTATAAGTCCAAGTAATACACAAATTAACTGCTAATTAGTAGCAAACTAAAACCGCAACTATTCGTACTGACATTAATTTCTTAACTGCAAACAATTGCTTGTATTTTGGTTCTTTATGTCATAAAAATGCGACGCGATTATACAATTACAACCCTGAAGTACAGGCTATTGCTCAGAACTGGACGTCGAGACAGGACTCCAAAACTACCAGCACCATTCAGCTCATAGATGTCTGGAACCTCTTATTCTTGCGGCGGGAGCATTCTCACCATCTTGAAATTCGGTAGAATATTCGATTAACTCAAATTTTCAAAGAAAATAGAAAAACACGAATAAATAAATAAAGAAATATTGTTGCTTAATAAATTAAACTAAAATGAACGAACGATCCCAATTGTTATCATTGATTAGGTATTAGGCATAGTTTTACTGCAGGTTCTAGTTTTAACAAGAACCAAGCAAATAACTTCACCACCCCCAGCGTGGAAGGTGGAGATTGGAAGGTGGAAGTTGGAACTAAAAATGTGGAAGGTAAAAGTGGAAGGTAAAATGCGGAAGGAAAGATGTAAAAGTAAGAATGTGTAAGTAGAAATATGGAAGGTAAAACTTGGAAGATAAAATATAGAAGGCTAGAGGTTGATGTAAAAGGAAAGAAGTAAAAATGTGGAAGTATAATGTAGAAAGGAAGATGTGGAAGGAGAAATGACGGTAGAACGAGTAAGTAAGAATGTGAAAGGTAAAATGGGGAAGTAAATTGTGGGAGGAAAAATGTGGAAGGTAAAATGTGAAAGTAAAAATATGGTAAGTAGAAGTTGGAAGGTGGAAGTTGAAAGTAAAAATGTGTAAGTAAAAAGTGGAAGGTAAAATGCGGAAAGTAAAGGTGTGGAAGGTAAAATGTAGAAGCTAAAACGCGGAAGGAAAGACGCTACAATTAAAAATGTGTAAGTAAAAACATAGTAGGTAAAATGTGGAAGGTGAAATATGGTAGGCTAGAAGTGGAAATAAAAATAAAGAAGTAGAAACGTGGAATTAAAAACGTGGAAAAAAGATGTGAACGGAAGAATAAAGGTAAATGTGGACGTAAAAATGTAAAAGGTAAAATATGGAAGTAAAAGGAGGAGGAAAAATGTGGAAGTTGTAAAGTGGAAGTTGGAAGTACGAATGTGTAAGTAAAAAGTGGAAGGTAAAATATGTAAGCTAAAGTTGTGGAACGTAAAATGTGGAAAGTAAAACGCGGCAGAAAAGATGTAGAAGTAAAAATGTGTAAGTAAAAATATGGAAGGTAAAATGTGGATGGTAAGATATGGAAGGCTAGTAGACGAAGTAAAAATAAAAAGTATAAATGTGGAGGTAAAAACTTGGAAGAAAGATATGGAAGGAAGAATGAAAGTAAAATGGGGAAGTAAAAATGTAGAAGGTAAAATGTAGTAGTAAAAACGTGGAAGGAAGAAACTGAAATAAAAATGTAGAAGGGTAAAATGTGCAAGTGAAAATGTGGAAAGTGGCAGCTGGAAAATGGAAGTTAGATCTATAAATGTGTAAGAAAAAATGTGGAAAATAAAATGTGGAAGGAAGAATGTGGTAGGTAAACGTGAAAGATGAAACGTGAAAGGTAAAATGTCGAAGGAAAGATATTGTGTACCCAAGATTTAACAACGCAAGTCTCTCACTAGTATGTAAAGGGTAAGAAGAACCTTTAGATCCTCAGTCTATTAAATATCATCGTGGTCTAGAAGTTTTAGCTAAAAAATGGATTCTGCTGGTGTTGCGGTTACAGGTGATGCAATAGTGCTACAAGTGAACCTCCACGAATTAGGAAGTCAAACAAGTTATAAGTTAAGGGACTTTAAACTAAATTTTCACCACCATGTCGTTGAAGTTGGGTTTGCCTTACATGGTAATCTTCAACCCGTCACCCAAGTTGTTTGCTGTACTGGAATGTGTGCAAACTATGCAGTAAAAACGGGATATTTTGAATGGGAATATTTTCAATTTTCAAGTGGAATTTAAAATCTATTTAAGACTCGAAACACATCAGAATAAATGGACTAGCTAGTGTAGAAGACGTTGTTGACATACAATTGGATCAAGAATTTAAAATGCAGCTTATTACCGTAACGTGTAATATATGGTTGCTAAACAATTGGTTCAATTTAAAAATTGAGAAACGCCGAAAGATTATTGTTTTGAATGAATGTGTGTGCTTCAAGCTACTAAATTTGCGATAACTAATATGCTATTAAATGGAGAAATTAAATTATAGAGGCTTTCCAGATTTTTATAAAAAATATGTAGATGATAAAACAAATGAAGCGCAGGTTAACATCGTTTTGAAAAGCAAGAGCCGTATGAGTAGTTACTTATTTAATAATACTAGCTATGCAAATTATTTTACCTTACTGGAAATAATTATTTGCGATCCAAACCAATTTCTAGAATATGTGAGCGTGAGACAATCGCTCAGGCAATTACTTAGAAGATTGGATATTTCTGATTCGGTAGATTCCGAATATTACAGTAGATGCTAGTACAATACTTGTATATATTTAATAAAATGATAATATTGCTTCAATAAGCTTGTTTTACTTATTGTCAAAGATATTCATGACACATTCAATAAATTTTAATATCTCTATTGCCTTTTTATTGCTACGTGATACTACATTAAAGAAATAAAAGATTTGGTAGTCGAAAGAAAGCGTGGTTAAAAGAAGTTGTCTGTGACGTACAGATAGAAAAATGGCGTATGCACTTTAAATGGACATAATAAAATGCGTTAATTAAAAGAAAGTCAAATCTTAAATTGTTCAGTTTAAAAGTGTCTGTTGGCTGATGCACATGTATAGAGTGTGCCTTTTGAGAAATGTGACTTAATCGTGTTCGCTAATAAAAACATACAGAGTAGGTCTATATAATATTTGGGGTTATATTCTTTGTTTTGTTCTAAATTAAAATGGAATCTGAACATTTAACACTACTAAGAGATTTATAAGTGCTTATATCGACTAATTCGGTGGTCTAGAACGTAGAGCTCGCTTAGCGTGCAAACGACGCAGGTTCAAACCTCGCTTTAATACAATTTTCTCTAAGGACTGTGTGCCGTAGCTAAGCTATGTGAGAGTGTATATACAGAATGGATCGAGAGTAGATATATACACGAAAGTTAAAAATCGTGGCATAAGATATAAATGTCGAATTGTCAAGATGACTTAAGAAAAAATGGAGGATCGTTAAAGTGACGTAAAAAAATTGGCAGATTGACGCAAGAGATAAATATTGAAGTGGCAACTGCCAATGTATCGTAAGAGAAAGTGTCAGTGTGACAGCTGTCAAAGTAACAACTGTGACCTCAGTGGTGTTGGGAACGCCGTCTGAGGTAGAAGGTGCAGAGTACGGTGGTGGTGGTTCCAGATTGCCTACTCTGCGTCTACTCCAGAAATTAGGTCATCAACATAGAAGTCATAATCAATAATCTTAGAAGCCTTAGGAAATGTTACTTTGTTTTAAATGAGTTGCAAAATAAGGCGCACCAGATGTTTTTTATATCACAGTATTTAACAAAAATTGTTTAGGAATAAAAAGTTAGAAATTTTGGGTTTATGGGTTGTAAGGGTGTTAGAATTTGGTCGTAGGATTAAGAATTTAAAAGCCGAGAATATAAAAGCCGTGTGGAGCCGATAGGCGCCTAATGATATCTCGAAAGTTTATAGAATGCGGTTACCAATTTTTTAGGAGTGAAAGGTAAAAAGTGATTTAAAGGCAATCTAGATTAGTTAGGAACCGTACGGAATCAAACCCCACAGGGAGGATCCTCCTTGTAGAGCCCCCACCTCCGTATGGAGATTTGCGTGGCGCCGCGTTGACGGCGCTGGTTTCGGATAGGGCTATTCCTTCTACTTTTAAGGTATTTAAAAACACTTGTTGCTTTTTACTGACAATGTTTAAGTGGAAAATCTACCTGCGTTTCTAAACCTAGACTTCGCACTTTACTGTTGTAGCAATTTTACAAAAATAGCTCTCCTGGCAGAGTTATATCTTGACAATGTGTTTAGCAAAACAGTTTGAGGGTATGGTCAAGTTACTTTGATCTATATTTTTTACATAACTGTGCTTTAATATGATATATTAAATATGGAAAAGACAAGCAAGGTGTAGACATCCAACTACTGTTTTAATGAATATTTAATCTGTATCATGCACAAATAGTTAATTGATCTTTATTGATTTGAGAACCAAGCACACAAAGTGTAAGTAACTTGAGGATACCAATAATACAGCGGCCGTTTTTTTCAACCTCCGATAGGCCTAAAAAAATGTATATAAACAAATGATTTTATTATTAAAGGTTACGTATACTTATGGTTACATTTCTGCCATAAAATGTTGCCGCTAGTAAATAAAAATGACTGTTGACGTTGTCATGAAACTAGTTGTTAATTTGGGAGCGATGACACTTTTTCAGTTAAAAAAAAAACATGGAAGTCTCGGTGCTAGTTCAGGACTGTAATGTGGGTGATCAAACACACCCTATTGAAATTGCCGAAGCAGGCCTAGGATTACAACAGCACTGTGAGGAAGGTCGTTATCATGGAGCGAAACCACTCCAGAAACCAGTATGCTTCTTATTTTGTTGTGGATGGCTCTCCGCAGACGAAGTAATAAGTACTATTCCCTTCTGCTTGCAACAAACGAATAACACTTTGCAATTCACTGTTTAGTACCAGGTAGTGGATCATCTGTAGAGAAATATGCGTAGTCGCCCACTGCGCACATCGTCCACCTGTCACTTACCCAACATTTACGATGTCCGATTGTAGGCACAAAATCACGACGCCTATTTTTTCATGTTGAATAGATTTTATTGTGTCAATTGCTACTTGTAGTTGAAATTATGTGGGGCAAAGGTACGTGTGGTGTATATTTAAGCTATGTAATATATTTTTTCTTTGTGAAGTAGTTTTACTGTAGATCTATTACATTTTTTAATATTAGTTTCAGCTTAAATGTTCTTATTATTTCATTTTTAATAGAAAATTAATATATATTTAGAATAAACATAAATCTCCTATAAAAATTGTTAAATAAAGAGGAATATGTAAAAATTAAAATACTAAAAGTATTAAAAAAAGTTTTGATGTGAAACTCCTACAAATTACCCTTGAAGGAAGCTCTGGTAACGAAAGGCACGAATTGGTAATTTTTATTTGCTTACGTTGTAACCATGTTATTTGAACATAAACCGAAACACCGATAACATTACTAAATAGTTAGTAGCAATTGGCTCTTGAAACCTTTTTTTGTTATATTGTGGTTTATTCAGAATATTTTTCTCTATTGACATAAATAAATAAAATAGATAAAAAGCCCAGAGAACTCATTCTCTTATTGCGTTAAACGATCGTGTCATTCGTTCACTTCAGAGCTGAGAAAGATCCGTGTAAGGATTCTGTCGTTATTGGTATCGTTAGAATTAAAAGTGCTTATTTATAATCTACTTGAGTCGCATATTGAGCAGATTCTTATATAAAAAATAAAGATGCTAATGTAATGGAATATTGTCAAATTCGAGTAAGGAGAATTATTTTAGAATAAGAAATTTATTCCAATGTAACAATAATATTTTCAAGGCAATGGAATAATTTCACAGAATTTTGGTTAACACCGACATTAGTAAATCAAATTAATGGCGTACACAATTACAAACAAGATAATAACAGGACAAGGCGGAGTTGTGTTTATAACGAGCGAAGAAAAGGAGACAAAGTGTACCATTATATGTGGTCGCAGCACCTAGTTAACATGCTACGCATCTTAGTTTTTCCAAATGTGAGATTAACGCTTTTTATGGAAAAAGAGGCCTGTGGAAGTGTTTTGAAATGTTCAAAAAGTGATTGGATTGAGGCATATTTTTTTATCAATGGTTACATCATTTTATACAATATTTGGCTTCGACTACAAGGCGACAGTCCTATCGGCGCTAGATGATCATTCTAACTATATCTCAAACATAATTCATTAGTATTGTAGAAAAAATTATATTAATACGGCGTCGATTTCATCTCACCAAGCCATTCGAGGACGATTATGATCAGGAGTACAACTTGCACAAAAAGATGCTAAATGCAATATATCACACAACATGATGTTATGGAAATGGAAAAACTTTAAGATTAAGAAAAAAGTAAGAAAAGAAAAGGGGGAGAAAAGGTGATGAATGGAACATCAACTAAATGAGAAAACGTACAAGAAAGAAAGAAGGAACAAATAGAGAACTAGAAATTAAGCCAGATTATAAAGTCTATAGTCAGATTGACAAATTCCCTCAAGTTAATTTGAGGTTATTTATTTAACTAACTGTGGTCGTTGTGTTCTCAATTCTCAGACTAGTTTCATGTTAATGTTAATTTATTCCGAGCTAATTTCTTCATTGATACGTAACTAATACAACCTACATTCATTTAACTTTGTTTATCATGTACAAGCCTACGTCTGCCTCTACCATTTTACCCATCATATTTTCCCTTAGTATTAAGTTAAGCAATCCTATATGCCACAAGGTATGTCCAATCATTATGTCTCTCATTTTCTTTACATTTCACCACAGAGCTCTCTTCTCACTAATAGACCTCGATACCCCTTCATTTATGACCCGATCTACCCATCTAGTCTTTAAAATTCGTCTGAAACACAGCATTACGAAGGTCTCACTTCTTTTTCTTTCAGTGGTGACTAACGCCACGTTTCACTCCCATACAAAGCTACGCTCTATACAAAATCTTCAGCAATGCTTTCTTAATATCTAAATTTATTTTTGATGTCGTCAAAATTCTCCCCTTCAGAAATGTTTTCTTTGCTTTGTTACGTATTACGGTATTCTGTGCAAACAAGAAAGAACGCAGCACAGTAAGTAGTAGAAAATTGCCGACACCGAATACCACAACCAAACACAGGGACAGAATCTAACTCCAAAAGAATCAGAGGTTGCGCTAGCTTAAAAATGTCATAGAGTGGGGTGGGTGACCTAGAAATAAAATTGAATTGGAAACCTCAATAACAAAGAAATTTATTTTACGAACATGTAGGAAAGCATATCCAAAAGAATATTTATAAACGTCAAAAGACCTGGTTGCGTAATCGTTCGTTACAATGTGATGTACATAAAGCGTAAATTTACATAGTATACAGTATACAATCTACATAGAAAAATATCAAGCATAAAATCTTATTATCTAATTATAAGAATACTTACAATATGTTCAAACCCTAAATATTATATGAAATATCGAAATAATAATATGGTCAGTTATACCATTATGTAGGAAATGCATCTCGTATCATTAAAAATTTTATATAGTCCATTATTTGACGTTCACATTAATTTAAACATTAAAGAGCAAACAGTAGAAAAGCACTCTAAACGCATTAAAATTCTTACAGTAATTTATACATAATTAAGCGTGCGTTATCGTCCGTCTGTAATGTATTGTAGAATTATTCAAAAGCAAGGATCTATCTTTCAAAACAGCAACACAAAATAAAATAAACAGAAAAACATATTGTATCTGGAAGTATCTTCTTTCGGGTGCATTTCACGAAATGCAACTGGGGGCTGAAACAACTTAACGGTTCTGCACAGCACATACGCATTTTAAAAACGCGCTCAAAGAGCAATTGAATCGGCAAAGAAACGTAGAATTAACAACAGAGGAGTCGAATTAGTAAGAGCTGTCGAATAATTAAAAGACTTTTTCAAAGTTGCAATGGTATTTATATAACTTTGAAAATCATGGAAGGGAAAATATCAAACCATTCCCACCGATACTGGCGAAGAATATTCTGTGAATGCAAGTATAAATATATACAACGGCAAAACCTTCCTAGAATACAGAAAACAAAATATGATAATTAGTTTTATTGAATTTCCTTGGTTGCAGAGGAAGCAAGGTACATTTTAAAATGCCTCTGCGATATAGATAAATTAAACCATGGTAAAGCATGTAAAATGGCCTAGCTTTCTCGAAAAGAACCGAGGTTTGTATGATTATCGATCCACGCTACAAATATTCTCGCAATAATTTAATAAGGAAAGACGTTGTTACCGATTAAACTTGAGCAACGAACACGTGCAAATATAACAACATAGAATTTCAAGGAATACTTGCAAATAACAAACACATTTAAGCATCTAATCTTTCCAAAGAACTTATTTAGAAGTAGTTTTAACCAGCAGCAACTATAACGAGCAGCGGTTATAATTATTTTACTAGGAATTACTAGCGAGCTCCTCGGTTTTAGAGTATCAAATATTTCAACAAAACTATTTGAAATAGTAAACTAACTAGCACGTATCGAAGAAGAGGGTTTATTTAAAGTCGTTTGAAGAGCAAAAATTTCAAAAAAATTAAAGTGTTTGAAGAAGCAAATACTTACTTAGTTTTTTAATGAATGGATAAAGGGTTGCGGGATATATTTCACGTATTGAGAAACATTTTTGTGCAAGACGGTTTGTAATACTTGAATATTTGTTAAGTTTAGATTATTTGGGAGAAAACATAAGAATGGGTTTATATTAGCGGTTTCAATTACGGTCGTTGTAATTTCATGCCAGCTTACAGTTATGTCCTTTTTGCTGATGCCATCAATTACTATCTTACTATCAACGTATCAGAATTTCTCCACTTCTTTCAATGTTTTATCTCCCAATTTGATGTATGTTGCTTTACCTAATCCAACACATCTGCACTCTAAATCTTTTGTTAATGTTCATCATATAATCGTTTTTGAAAGTAGACCACGTGCCAATCAACAAATTATCTAGATCCTTTGGTGACTCAAACAAAACAACAATGTCATCTGCAAACCTTAATGATTTAATTTATTCTTCTTCAACTTTAACACTAAAAATAAAACAATTTCCAATTATTTCCACCGCTTAAGCGCAGTATCACATTGCTCCAAAGCTAGTATAAATGAACAAGAGCTAATTAAGATTACTGGACATTCCTCATCAAATTCTATACGACATTATTTGCAACTCGACAGTAATCATCACTTAAATCTTGTATCAAATCTCAGGGTCGAATCGTTTGATAACGAATCAACCGTGGTTCCAACATCACCCACTCATAAACAACCCACATCAATAAAGGAGTCCACGTCAATGTATTTGAAAACTGTGTTTTCAATAATTGTTCATTTTAACAGCTCTTGTCTCCGCATATGTATTTATCTTGTTGATTTTGTATGTTACTGTAATAAAGATAGTTCAGTTAAATTTATTGGCAAAATACCATCCGAGCTCAAATTCTCAGCCGGATATTCTTTTGCTCCTTTTTTATACTTATTTGCGCGGGTAAGTTAACTCGAACCATTCGACAAAATTACTCGAGCTACGTTCCCGTGATTTTGTCGAAAAGTTCTCGTTAAATTATCTACGAAAGTAAGTATTCGAAAACAAGCTAAAAAAATTTACGACTAAATTTGAGCTCTTATGGTATTACTTACGACTATTGCATAAATAGGAAGAAAGAGAAATTGATGTGGCTAAAAAACTCAGATATATTTTTATTTACCTTCACCATGACAACACTATATGTAGCTATTTGAAGACGCTATTTTGAAATTTAAAAATTTAGTTTGAGTTGTTATTTCCTATGTTAAATATGTATTGAAATGGCACTTTTTGGAAGTAATACTAGTGCAAATATAATTGATAATTATTCCAAAATGACGGAAAGCCGCGGATTTCCTCCTATTAGTACAGTTTAAAAGGATTTATTAATAGAGTTTCTTGAGAGATATCCAGAACTACAATCTGGTAAATTTTCTTCAACGTTTATCTACAAAAGTGGACAAAAGTTGTGGGAAGAAATAACATCGAGCCTTAATTCCCAATGGGACAAACAAATTATAACGACAATGGCAAAAGTTGATGCTCTTAATGGCAACGTTATAAGCGGAATTACTTGTGTTAATTGGCGGACTAAATGTTTTTATTTAAGCAAAACGTTACAAATATCTGGTTCGCAAGATCAAACGCATTTTCATATCCATAAAAACCACGCAATGGTGTTTTTTATAATATATAAGTACACATTTTTTACAAACGACGTTGGATATTGTTTCGCCACTGCGATGCTTATAAACATGTATCGTGGTTATCGTATTAAATCGGGATGCATCAACTTCTCACCCCTGATGGCATTCATTAAATTTTACTAATCGAATTAATCTTTTGTCCTGGAATTTTCTCAAAAAATACTACTGTGACTTCGATTTTTAGCAGGATATTTTTTAGTTTGCAAACTCACACTTGGTAATATTAGGCAATTTGATTCAAAAATTTGCTTGGAATAATTCACTCGAGCTTCACTCTCGTAATTTTGTCGATACAAATCTTTTCATCAAATTTTCATAGAAACCACGTGTTCGTACAAACTAGAAGAATATTCGGCTAAGTCGAAGCTCTTATAGTATTACTTTCGTTTATATTGTCTCTGATAAAAGTGATTGATAGGACATTCACAAAATTTGTTGAGAGATAATAATTGCCTTTTTATGATTGCATCCCTTCTGTTTATAGTATTGAACTAACCAATGCTATATATTTAAGTATAAACCTTACCGCATTTCCGACACTGATCAAATTTCATTAACGAAGGCAGGGTAAAATGCTTACGAATTCAGTAAATTGCTGTTACAATTAATTATTCAATAACCAACCCTTGCTTTTTAATTTAGCCATTGCTCGTGTTTTTGACAGTTGATTTACAAGCTTGTTGTTACGGATAAAATAAGCATTAAGTTAATAAATTTTGATTCGCCCTAAAGGGGCGGAAACCCCAAAACGTTATAAGTGTGCGTTGGCTAACTGCAGTTGTGTGGGAGTGGGTTCCTATTGAAGAATTTATAAAAATAAAAATAGAAAAATTTAAAACAGATAGTAAATAAAGGGGATAAATAAAATGACTAAAATACAAATAAACTGCGTTACAATTATTACTTACTCTGAAAGGCCTTTTCCTTTTGTCATAATAAAGGGGCGGCAAACCGTTTGTCACAGCAAGCCCTTGTTACGTTCAGCTCATCTCTCTTACAAAATCCGCTTAATTATAGTGCACTAGCACGTCAACACTGTTTACGCATCTTCTAAATCCGTAATTCATGGTAACTAATTAAACTCTATTACTCCATATACACTGAAAACTCGTGATTACTTTGACCTAAGCAACTACTTGTCATTTTTTAGTTAGTTTTTGAAAAAGGTGGTCAGCTAGTAAATTACATACTAATAAGGGACGTAAGTAGGATTTACGGTGACGAGACGATTTGCAGCCTTAGCTTTGCTTGAGCAAAATGTCGAGGTACCGTAAATCCCTTACGTCCCGCGGTATGTATATTATTGTTTTTCTATCTCCATTTTCTAGATCATTAAAAATGCCCTGAAATTTAGTTTAAAATTTAAATAAGAATAGAGAATTATTCAATGTGGGCTTAAATCCGTAACCATGGATTTGTAACCATTTAGATGGCAATCACTTACGTCCCAACCGAAGTAAGTAAAAATTTACGTCCCACTTCACAGCCATCCTAGTAAATGCAACTTACGGAATGTCGTCTCAGTGACCTAAGTGTCACTTACGACTAAGGTAGGGAAAAAAAGATATTGTGTCAATCATTTTGAATCTTGCTGTTTTCTTCCTGTTGTACTTGACTATTAAAAGCAAATACAATGTCCTGCATACACACTTTGTATACGCTTCCTATATGTGTGCGATTGCTCGGTTTCGTTGGGTCTAAATGGATTCCGTTGTTGATGAGACGTAAACCTCCCGTCCCTGGGATATAGCTACTATTGCTTTTGGATTCTGCTCTACGCTGTGCTGACCGACTTATGCTGTACAAGTACTGGAGGATTAACCTATTACACATAAGTTTTTTCTTATTTTCTGTTTACTTTGGGACTTATTATTTAACAAGTAAGAGGTCGATAAAGATTGTATGAGCCTCGTGTAAACAAATCCGTATTTGTCTAACGTATCAACCTCGTGATTATTGGTATCCATACGTATTGAAGGAGTAGATGCAAGAAATATAGAGTTCTTAAAATGAAATAACTACTTCCTAGGTACACGGGTGCTCCTAGCGAGGTCACGACCGTTGTAATAGAAGTAGTGTTTTCCTATTCAACCCTTACTGTAAATATACCTTAAGTTATGCATAAACTAATTGTACAGCGGATTCACGAGCTCGTTAATCTTTAGCTATCACTGTTGAAACTATATAAATATGTACACCACCACGGCGGTCTTCCTTGTGAATTTAATTTGACAATATTTATAACGTTTAAATACTTAACACAAAGAAATATACCGTAGACCTTTTGTTTAAAGAAAACAATAGACTTAATTATTTACGTTCGCGTATTGGATTACCAGTAGACATTTAGGGGTGACCTGTTAGACACAACCCTCATAGGCAGAGTTATTACCCTGCTTAATGGTAGTTTTATATATTACCTTTATGCGTTTTATCTGGCAGATTACTATCCTGCCGTTACCGTTTTTCTTTCAGTGGTTTGAAGTGTTGATCGTTTCTTTAGGTTTGTTATTTCTCCCCGACCTTAATCTACGACTATTGCTAGCACGAAATCCGTGTGATGTGTAATTCGGGTCAACCGTTACACCCTTTAATATTATAGCTACAAGTAAGAAGGTTATTCCGCATAAACTGCCTATGTTAATGGTTCCTAAATTTACTATATTGTACGTTACCTTTCTCTAGAATATATTAAAACACTTACTAAAATTTTAGACAAATTAAGTAAAATTGAAAAGTAAGACGGCTTCAAGATACGATTTTAATCATTAAGACAGTTGGCTATCCTTTACAAATGTGTCTGTTTACCTAGTTTTAAATAAATTCAAATAAAATTCAACCTAAACTTAAACTCTATTAACATTAAATGATTTCAATAAAAATAAAAATAGACTTTTCTTTAAAAACTGTATTTCTTAAGCTCGATCTAGCCAGGTATTGCGAAAAAGAATCCTAAAAGAACATTCAATCTTATGTATCCGCAATACAATCACTCCAAATTTTTCCGTTTCCTTTATTAAATACTACACGTTTATAAATCTCAATTGCTGGAAATGACATTAATAACACACAGAAAACCGTACAATACCAACTTTTTCGTTCTATCTCTTCATTGTTCACTCCAAAATAATATGAAATTAATACGTACGGATTTTTTAATATTTTAAAATGATAACATTGTTTTTATATTCAACCAACAGGTGTTCCGTTGTGAAAGCATCGTTGAACAAGCTAATCACTTTCATATTAATTTTCTACTACTTAACAGCAAATCGTTTACAATTAAAATTCACATATCCATGTGAGAAAGTTACATAAAAGTTCGTAGTACCTACTGAGATGGTGAACTGATCTACTTGCAACATCCCAATATAAATTCGGTAATTAGGTGTTATTTAATTTCGTATGTTAACTGTAGTGGATGCATAAAGTGTAGTGATCGATCTGCCGCTTTAGTGTGTTTTTTTTACTACTTACTGGTTTAAATAGTGACTATAAATTAGATATTATAATATACCAAATACCGGAAATCTACCGACTACTTTGTTGTTGTTTAACACATGCTGTTATCAGATCCACTAATGAACTTTTTAAAATCGAGGTAGTTTATTTTGTTTTGTAATTTGGAAATCACAATGGACTCGCGTGCGTATTTTGAAAATTCGAGCGAACGTTTATAGATAAAATGAGTGAATTTAAAAATAAGCTTTTAGTGGCATCTTCTAATAATTCCAAGGAGTGCAGTGATGATGGCACAGTAACCAGTCTAGATAGTTTGTGTATTGAATTTTGTAGCTTTAAAAATGACATTATCGACTGCATGTCCATAATAAAAAGTTGGAAGGAAGGAAGGAAGGAACTGTTTGCTGTTCCATGGAATAAAGGTAGACAATTCTAAAATTGATGACAATAATATTTTATTTGACTGTAAAAACTAAGTTAAAAGTCAATGATTTTTCTACTAATAGCATTGATCAGTGTGTTCGTCTAGATACATGAAGCAATGGGGGAAAATAAAAAACCACGTCCTATTTTTGTGAAATTTTTGTCTTATCAAATTAAACGTATGTATGGGAGAAGAAAGGGTACCTCAAAGGCATGCCACTCTTAATAACAGAATCCCTCACTAGGGAACCTTTACAAATTTATAACTCCTGTAAAGAAATATTTGGTCCTAAGGAAATTTGGACCCAGGATGAAAAAACATTAGTGTCTCTTCAAGGTGGAAAAAAACTAGTTCTCACGACCATGAATCATTTTAATGCAGCGGTTCGAGATTTTCGTAAGAATTTGGACAACACAACTAAGCATTACAATACTAGTAGTCAGCAGCATGAATGGCAAAAGTCCTCTTAAATAGCACTGAATAGGATTACATTTCATAGCTTATTATGGTAGGGTTATATTATCTATTACCTGGTAATACAATTTATTTTTGATAATAGTTTAAATTTTTGATTTGTAAAATTTGCTCGTGTGTATCATAATCGTCCTAAATATTAGGGCTTTGGGTTTAATTAGTGTTAGGTTTAACTTTAATTATGTGTCTATTTTTTCACTTTACTTTTGTGTGAATGGCAGGCGCTTAATCGATGAACCCTGGTATATTTTCTCTATTAACTTTTCTTTTTGTAATGGCTGAACACTTTTCAGACCTCAATGTAGATACTCCTGATGAGGAAATTGACGTTTTGTTTCTACTATCCAGTGTTCCATACGCTTCGGTTCGCCTTTGGCAGACATTACAGCATCATCCAAGAGCTTTTCACTGCTGCCATGTAAATTCTGAGTCATTGCTGAGTAAATTCGACTAATTATCTAATGTCTTCGAATCGGGTGGTGCGCATTGCATCGCCTTATCAAAAACTTGGCTCAAATCTTTGCTTACAGATGCCCTGGTGAAACTGCACGGTTATCGCATACTGAGAAACGACCGCACTAAACAACGTGGTGGCGGAGTAGCATTATACATCAGGAAGGACTTAGCAGTCAAATTGATTGCTATCTCGCCATCTGTATATCGCGATAGACCAGAATTTGTTTGTTGAGGTCTTTCTCGAGCAGTAGAATCTTAATTAGTACCGTATATCGTCCACTAAATACTGTTTTTTTTTTGTCAGATATCGAGGATATTCTATTTCCATTCCCCCAATATATAATGATATCATTGTACTGGGCGACTTTAATATAAATATAACTAATAATGCATATGACGCTCGGTATTTGCGAAATACTATAGAACTGTGCAATTTAAGTTTATTGCCTTTTAAGGCAACTCACGAGGTTCATTCAAGTATAGATCAGATGATACTACTAAATAAAGATAAAACAATACAATTTGGTCAACTACCCATTCTTGAACTGTCTAAATACGATCTCATATTTGTCTTTTATTTAGCTTATCCCAAAATACAGAACGTACATAGATTTTAAACACAAGAATATCAAACTGATTAGAAAGGATGCCCGTAAAATACCCTGGAGTCAAATTGATTGACATCCTAACGTGAATTGCAAGCTACACGCATTTAACTCTTTTGTTATTAATCTTTACGATACTCATGCCCGCGCTAAAACGGTTAAGATTACTAAGCCTAAAGCACCATAGCTTAACGATCAAATACAGGAGATGAGACGTATATAAGGGATGCTGCAGCGGGGCTGCTTAAACGAGTACCCATATTTTAAAATTATTCACGCTACAAGTTTTTTCGTAATAAAACTAAACAATTGATTCGAAAATCCAAGTTACGGCGTTTCTATTTGCTATCGGCTAATTTAAACTCCGCAAAAACTTGGAAATAGCTTAAAGCGCTAGGAGTATGTAAGTATTCGGTTCCTACACACAGTTTTGAGTTTAAATGAGTTAAACGACCAATTTGTATTTATTAATCATGTAGACCCGATTAGCATTGAAAGAAATATTAGAAAAATTATTCATGCAAATCTCTTTTATCTAATGAATTTCACTTTCAAATTGTAAACACCGACACTGTCCATAAAGCATTTGAACGCATTAAATCTAGCGCAATAGGGTTTGAAGGAATTTAAAAATCAATGATTCTTCATATATTTCCATGTCCCACTACAGCGTCTTCTATCTATCATAAACTGTTCTTTTCAAACAAACACTTTTTCCGCTTGCTGGAAACAAGCGCTGGTTTGTTCGGTACCATCACTTTCACTTTCCTCCAATTAGCATCCCTCCCACCATCTCCAAATTAATCGAATATAGTCCTGGACCAATTATCAGAATATTTTCACATATACAACCTTTTTGATAAATATCAGTCTGGTTTTCGTAAGCTCCACAGTAGTTCTACAACTTTAATTCGTGTCATTGATGATACCAAAGAAGCTATGGGTAAAAGACAGCTCTCCATTATTGTACAATTAGATTTCAGCACAGCATTCAATAACGTTAATTTTCAAATATTACTTGCGAAATTAAAAGTGTTATACAATTTTACTGATAGCGTCTTTGAATGACTTAAATCATACCTTTACGGCCGTGAGCAACGTGTTGTCAATGATGAAGGCAATCGATTTTTAAACTGGTTGAGTCTGGAGGCAGGGGTGCCGCAAGGAAGTGTTTTTGGCCCATTTCTGTTCTCCTCGTACATTCCAGATATAAACAAAGTTCTTCAATTCAGTAAATACCACTGATATACCGACGATATACAAATTTACTGTCACTGTTATCCCGATGATCTACAGAGCACATATATTAAATTTAATACTGATCTTGCTCAAATAAAATCGTGTGGGGACGAAAACCAACAAACAATAAATCCTTTTAAATGTGACGCAATTGTCATCGGGTCTTCTAAAGTGTTAGGCAAAAATGACCAATCGACACTCCCACCCCTACACTAGGGTGGTTTGTTAATGAAACTTAGCTCTGCCATTAAAAATCTTGGTGTTGTTATTGACGTGCACTTAGCCTGGAAGAATCACACTACATACACGTGTCAGAAGGTTTTTGCCTCATTACATAGTCTCAATAGTGTCAGACGTTTTATACCAATCACCTTGAGAATTAGGTTAGTTCAGACCCTAATTCAGCCAATTTTCTACTACGGCGATATTATTTAAAATAATCTACCTCTAACTAGAAGCGATCGTTTGCAAAGAGCTCAAAATAGTTGTATACGTTTTGTATTTGATGCTAAACGATTTAATCATATTTCACCATATTTTAAAAAGTTAACTTGGTTAAAACTAAATCACCAGCAAAAACTTCATTAAACAACAATGTTGTTCAAGTTTTTGTCCGGAATCTGATCAAACTATCTTACTTCAAAATTTACACCTCTTTCACTACAACATCAGAGACGATAACCGGTTGGAGATTCCACATCATCGTACCAAAATGTATCATTCCTTCTCTATCGTATTTGGCTCCACACTATGAAACTCAATTCCTATTAATATAAGAAAGGCGTCCACAATTTTTACGTTTCGGAAAACATACAGGGAGTATCTACAATCGCAGTAGTCTTTACAATTTTTATGCTTGGGTTTTGAGATTAAGGACTCCGGCAGATGTGTGAGTGTGTATCTGTGATGAGTGCGTAAGTGTGGCAAAGATATTTGTATTGTTAATAACACGAAAGTACGTATGTAATATCTTATAAATTTATTTCTCTTGTTTGAGGTAATCACTAGCTAGTTCAAATCTCGCTAGGGATGCCTCAGGAGTCAGTGCGTATTTGTATAAATATTACAAAAATTACTCATTGTTAATTCCAGGATTTCCAACAACAGCATTTAGTCCTCGTTGGGACAATTACTGAGGTTTTCCACGTAGCACATACCACCTACTTGAAAATTATCTTCTTCATGAAAAATGCTTACTCAGTGTCTTGCAACGTTTAAAGTCATTGTTATTTGTGATTTTAAATTAAGTTATCGTCCAGGATTATTATGTCTTTAATAGCAATGTTTTTAAAAGAAATAACTTTACACGTTATTAGCTGAATGACCTTTATAGAAACAAAATTTAAAATACCCTATTTAATTAAGATTAGTAACATTCTTGTCACTTCATACTGAGGATATTCTACGTGGATTTATTACATAAACAAGATTTTTTGTTTCAAAATCTATTTCAATAGTAAAAGAAAAATTTGTCCAGAAATTATTTTTCTGTACAAACTCCTCTTTTAGTTATAAACTTTTCGCACCGACTTGGTAATATTCTATTCATTCTTCAAAAAATCTCCTTTAAATTGATTTACCCTCGTAGTTCGAAATAAAAGAACGTCCATGACTTTTTCGTATGTTTTGCCCTTTCTATCTTCTGAAGATAATAGAACGTGTGAACATTTTGCGTCAAATTCTTTATCAATCTCTAAGGATATCCCATCAGTTCAAGGGTATGTTTGTCCTCGAATGTAGATGAGCTAACAATTTATCTGTAGCCTAATTTTCTTCAGATTTTGTTTTTTGCCTTTATCTAAGGTCACATCCTCGTGGTATTTATATTTCCTCCGCGGATGTAGACAATTTGATGATTGTACTTTTGGCTGGTTTGGCTTACCTTGAATTTTATTTTCCTCAGTTAAGAGCTTTTCTTTTCTATTCTTTGTTTATTTCTTGTGGATTCTTCTAGCTTGCGGTTACATGATGAAAACGCAACCGATTTTACGGATATTGCCAGGTCGCGACGCTGTTGCTCCAGGAAGCATTTTAGTGAATAATTAATTGTTGGAGATTTTGGGATAGTTAAATTAGGGATACTACACGTGGTTGTGTAAAATCCTTTTCGAAATTAGGAAATTACGTATATTAGGTGTAGTTTTGGTGTACCCCGGCAATTTTTCGGCCAAACAGCACCTTGCTGTCGTGTCATTTTGTGGTAAAGGCGGTTCTCACGAGTCGTCGTACGGACATTTGCCAAATGGTTATGTATTTAACTTTATCTCTGAAAATATTTTTGAGACATTACCTTATCTAATTGATATCGGTAACCTTTGATATTTATGATGAAAGGTAGGAATTATGTGTAAGTAAAAAGAGCCTAATCTGCGTGTTAGTTTAGTATTTTGGTAAGGTAAGAAAAAGAAATTTATCGTTAATGCAGTATCACTGGCTAACTTATTAACGTAAAGTTTTTCTTGCTGCAATTTATTTTGGTTTTACATTAGCTAGTAAACCAATGCTTTTAATGTTTTTGAGTTAAAAGAATCTCTTAAATATATTTTAATCGAAATTTGTATGCATGTATAAGCTATGCGAGAAAAAGTGAATTTTGTATTTAGGCTTTTATAATGAGAATTAAGTGTTAGTTTTAAGTATCAAGTCTCATACCCTTCAACTAATTTTGTACGGTCGGTGTGGCCTCAGACAAGGCTTGTGTACGCGTAGATGACGTGTCTAATGCTTGGTGGCTACTTATTCCGTTTTGTGGTTTCGTAAAGATTGCGATAGTTTAAAAACTAGGTGGTGCATAAAAACATTACTATAATATAAGTTTCCGTGTATATGAGCGCTTATACAACAAATTTTGTTTTTCCTTTTGGAGCTTTGTCGTAATAGTTACGTGTTAAAAAGTGCTTCACAAAGTATTTTAGTGAGTAATTAATTGTGGGGAATTTTTTGTAATTAATTTAGGTATATTGCACAAATTTGTGTAATATAGTTTTCGAAATTAACAGATTACGCATATTAAATGCGGTCTTGGAGTTCCCCGGCAATGTTTTGCTGGGAATATCCCATTATTATCATGTAATTTTTGGATAAAGAAGGTTGTTCATGGGTTGCGGAACGGACATGATATTTTTCAACTGATCAGAACGTGTACGAACCAGCGGTGGTGGTTTAAGGTTGTTGAATAAGCAGTCGCCATGATTGATTCTTGACGTGACTCTCTTACATTTAACTACTTGTGTGAAAAGAAAATTACAGATCAGTAAAGTTTTACTGGTCGATTTACTCTATTTATGATTATAATTCATTATCTCTATTATCTGTTTCGTGTGCCTGATTAAGTTTTAGGTAAGCAACAAACTTCGACAAGGACATGGTTTAGAAGTAGCAATCCGCATCCAAGTTGTATAACGTTAAAAATAAAGAACAATGATCTGTTACCCAGTTTGCTAATATGCTTTGATTTAGAAGGTATGCAGAGTTATTAATCAATTTACATTGATTACTTGAAACGTAAATTATGCTATCTTATTTGTAAATTCCGTATAACCTAGCATGACACCAGTGTAGGCACGCGGGTAGCTATCGTAACTTTTGTTACGAGTGTCTAGCTGCAGAGTTAAACCCTCCAATAGAAATACAGAAGCTCAAGAACTGCTAACCTTATGTATTACTAAGTACCTATACATTATAACCTGATAAAACTTATTTTTTAATTACACCTTTAAATTTCAGCTTATAACTTTTGCTTACATTGATTTGAATTGCCGTATTTATATAGTTGATAATTGACAATTAGTTAAATTGTTAAAAATATTTAAATAGTACAGGTGAAACGTGCTGATTTGCTATTGGAGGGTTTAACCCTGCACTACATTTGATTTCCAATGCTCTACCCGAAGAGACTACATTGGTCAGGAAGCGAGTTCTTTTTACTTGGGGAATTTTTAAGAGTCCTTGCTGTTCGAAACAAAGTAGGGATCTTTAACGTGCGTGACAACACACACACGGTATCTCCATTTTACCTCGCGTCCTAACGAGGACGTACTTTTGTGAAAAATGCTCGCATAAAATTTTTCAAGTGGACCATGTCGGGATTCGACCCAGAGACCTTGGGTATAGTATTCATGCGCATACCAACTATGTATGTCCCGAAGCCGTCGATTTAATCCTGTATCTAGACACTCGTTCGTTTGTTTTAACTAATATCAAGATTTTTTATTTACATCAACTGGTTTTATTCGTAAATAAAGATCCATTGGTCTTGAAGTACTTTTTTTGGTGTGTATTGATTTGTATTATAGGAATAACCAGAGAGAAGATTTTCCGAAGTACAGGGCACATTTAAATTTCACGCGAATAGGGCAATGTTGGATTCTGGAGCTTCCTATTGGTGTTGTCACAGTGATCACCGATCTTTTTTGATGATGTTGCATATATTTGTGAAGCTATTATTCCGTATTTTTTAATATCATCAACCATATTCACTTTAGGTTGTTGCGCTTTGTGATGTCATCAATCACATCTCTTTCGTGGTCAATAACCTCTATTTTCTGATGACGTTATGGTATTGTATGTGCTGGGTTTAGTATAAACAAACACAATCTAATGCCATGCCTCTTATACATCATTTTATAGTAATCGATCTATGTATTCCAACGTATTCTTCAGACTACGTGACGCATCGGGTGCGAGTTGTTTGGCCATAGTTTGGTAGGGTCCTGTATGGCGTCTGGCTGCTATTAAAGATTTTGAACGAAACATTCGTTATTTATATAATTCACTTTTATACTTTCGTAAATCAAATATGTTTTATAAACTTTGAGCTTTTTGAATTAACTATTGAGAAACTTTACATAGGAAATATTCCAATACTTTATACATTATTGAATAATTAATTCTAATGAAGTACGGTAATCACTTCCACCAATAAAACGAATAACTAAGCTACGGTTACGACCAAGAAAACGATAGCGTCTGAAATCTGAAGCTGAACACTTTGAGGCTCATCCTGACAGTTAATTTTATGTGTTAACAATAGTAGTAGATGTGTGGGTTTTATTTATGCACCTAGACATACAGTCATTATAACCTCACAGCATGAATTACATCATTCGTAATATCTTTAGTTCATGTAGTCCAATAACATTGTACTTTACAGTTAGGATTTGCTTTGCATTTAGCAACTTCATCCCAAACTATTGATTTTAATGCCAACTAGAAGACAATTAATATAATTTCTTTTTTTTCACTATGATGTCAATAAAACTCAGAATTTCAATTATTTGTTCAATTATTTCAAATAATGTAGGCGCACATCTAACTCATAGAAAGAAATTCCCGCTGTGTAATACATGAAATAAGTCTCACTTGTTTTTAACTCCTCAAACTTTGCAATAAAGGTAAATAATATTATTTGAATGCCAACACAAAAAGTTGTACAAAAGAAGAAACAATATTATTTAGCATTAGAACATTAAAAATTCTCACATAAAACAAGTCTAGCTTCCAAAACGCTCTGCTAAAGTGCTATTATTTCAATGCAAACTCAATCAATGTCTGAAGTACATCTACCAGCATTAAAATCTCTCTGGTTTATTGTTTTAAAATATTCTGTATTTGTGCGATATGAACAAGAAATGCCTTTCACATTTGATCATAAAAATCCATTAACTTTTCTTTTGGTTTCATCTTTTGTTATGTACTATTTAAAATTGAAGCATTATAAAATTTTTTTCGATCGTTAGCTAATTTGTGCTACATTAAATTGTAACAAAAGTCCTGTTTGAAATCTTGCGTTAAGCAGAGCTTTTCAACGTGTTATATATTATTTTTCTTTTACAGAAGGAAATGCAAGTCTATTAAAATTTTTAAACAGCTCAAGTGTAGATCGAGTGAATTTCTTAATAAAAATTAAGCTCTGATAGATTCTTATTCTGCTGAGTATAACGTGTTAGATTTGTTATTTCGCTAGCGGTACTAAACATGCTCTGTAGAAGAAGCTTTTCCGCTTCAATCTATTAGAAAATTATTAAATGAAAGCTTCTGACTATCGAAGTAAATTTCAACCCATTAAGATTTTACAAAGGAAGCAACAACGTGAATGGATCTTTGTTACCACCAACTTTTAATGCAAGACTCCACTAATTTGTGATACTGGTTTACGGAACGATATTTCAATCTAGTTGTACCGTTTGCAGCATGGCTGAATCCAACACCTAATTTTAATTAAAATTAAAGGAAGGTTAAGGAACAACCAACTAATTGAGATGTCAACTTGCTCTAATACAAACGTCAAAAACTCATTTGAACTTTATTGAAATGCTTTGAAATTAATAAAACTTGCAAAACGTGACTGAAAGGTATTTAACGCTGCTTGCTTATTTCTCCGTGGCTCCCTCATTTTAAATAATAACAATGGGTCAATTCTTATCAGCTTTCGAGTTACAAACCAAGATCGATTGGTTGTCTATGACGGTGTGTCAAAAATAAGTTGTATAATAATGACATTGACAATTTCTGCTGAAACAATTTTTTCTATTATTTTATAAATGCACAAATTTTTGAAAGGTAGGTATTCCTATTATACACATGGTACATGCAGATGAAACTATTAAATTTACATTTACAAGATCAATGAACTTCGCATAGGAACTAAAATAAAACATATTAGCCAAACTAATTCTTATTCATACAAATTGTACCCTGAAACATACCGAATTTATAACTTCACTTTTGTTATCCTATATCAAAGTACACGTGCTGAACACAGGACAAATGCATAGAAAATAAAAATCTCCAACTTATCTTTTGTGCTACCCTAAAACTAGCAAACCTATTGGATGTCCATTCCACTAACGGTTTTTCAACATACTCTGAATAGGGAAAAAGCATATAAATACCATTGCAAATCCAGCAGAAAGCAGTACACTTCGTGCTCACCATAGCCTAAGAAACTCAACTAGCAGTGCTCACCATAGCCTGTTAACCACTTCAGCAATCAATGCTCACCATAGTCTGCATATTCTTTACCAGTAATGTTGCCCGGCGCCGTACCTAGGACACGCCGCCTTAATTCGTTTCCGTAAATCATTAGTTAAATACGTATGGGCAGGAAGCTTTATTCCACCCACCAAGCCAACCGGAAGTAGACGTAGAACGCTCTCCGACATGCCTTTTGAGCCACCCTACCGCATCCGAAGCTCCTGTCACCCCTGCCGCCGTCACCAGATATCTTCAGCACCCACAAGAGCTGCGGCGAGAATCCGTGACGTCTGGACCTCTTAACACTGAATATATTTTCCATCTAGCGTTATTCAAGTTCTTACTTTGCCTTACAAGTAAATTCCGAAGCCTTTCGAAGAGTTCCGAAGACCGTCAAAGATTTCTGAACCTCTTAACACTTTATATTTGATCAATGTATAGTTCTTATGTTCATATCATAATTCTTTACATATACACTTTGTCTCACAAGAAAATTACGTAGCCTTCCGAAGACCGCCGAAGACGTCTGAACCTCTTAAAACTATATATGTTTACCAACTATTGTTACTCAAGTTATTACTGAGCCTCAAAAGTAAATCTCGAAGCCTTCCGAAGAGTTCCGAAGACTGCCGAAGATTCCTGGACTTCTTTGAACTGTGAATATATTTATATAATTAGTATTTAAGTTCTTACTTGGTTTCACGAGCTATTAAACTTGATATCTTGGTTTTATATCCTTTTCCGTGTTATCGCTTTCGACGAATTTAACTTGTATTCATTGACAGAAAATAATTAGGTTGGTAAGTAAATATAATGTATAGCTTTGAGAACACCTCTCAAAGGAATGAATTTGTTTATTTTATTAACGTAAGCTAATTCGAAAATTCTGAACTATGTCTTGGAATATGTGCAATGTATTACGTTTTGAATATATAACGTCTATTGTGGTACTTCTACAGATAGAATCTCCATTTTAACAAAGTACGGATTGAAATTTATTTAGTATTTTTTATAGTGAATGCGGCCGTTTTTCAATTTGCATAAGCAATAAATCTTTCTTTTGTAGGAAGTGTTTGGCACATGATCGCAGTCTCTAAAACCACTCATACATACCGTAGCAATAACTAGTAGCGTATTCAAATGAAAAGGTTTTTCTAATTTGTTGAACTCTATTATTTTGTTACGTAACAAATAAGTTTGATGTATCAGGGTGCTAATATTTCAAGTGTAGAAAATGGTCTGTAGGTACGTGCCTATATTAAACTACAGATCTGTGAATGTTTATATATAAATACTGAACATATTTGGTAATGTAGCCGACATTACACTAATCCGAAGGACCAAATATACAAATATACTATTACTGAAAACTTTCACGCAGACTTTTACATTATTAATCCAAAATTTTTTATTGATTTAAGTAGATGTGGCGTCTATATAGTTGGGGATTTCCTGGCTTCTGATTGGTCGATGGCTCCGCTCAATCACCGACCACCATTTTCCATAACGCCACGCCCTCCTCCAGCCTGAAGTCACGGGAACGGCGTAGATTGCCGATAATATCTCCGAAAAAGCGCAGCAGGCAGGACGGCGCAAGGGTGGCAGATGACGTCACACATTTCCTCCCCCACCTGGATTTTAGTTGTTCGGAAACCTTTCTTCCCCTATTTTAAATTTTGGAGCGAAATGAAGGAAATGTGTGACGTCACCTGCCACCCTTGCCTGCTGCGCTTTTTCGGGGGTATCATATGCCCCCACCCCCACCCTGTAGCGTACATAAGGGGGAAAATTTGTCGATCTAATTTAGAAATCGGCAGTAACTCGAACGGTAAACATGTGCTCTCCCAAGGTGATTGACGTTCCTCAACTTCTTTGGAAAAACTGAAACCAACAAATGAGCGATTTCAATTGTGGTTGCTGACAGAAAATTTGTGCAACAATAATTTGGTGACAGATTTGTAATATTTGTTATGTACACATAATTTACAAAATATTCGATTTTTTATAACTACAACTATGCAGAAATATTTAAAAACTTATCTACAAGCAGTTTTTTACTTTTTACCAAGCAGGAATATGTGTATAATATTTATGAATATTTACAGCCAATATTGCTTCAAAGTAACGGAAGCATTGTGTTCACTTTGCCGAAAATTTTTTGCAGCCAAAATTAAAATTTCCACTCGCATTTTTTTTATGTTGTACACCCTTCTGAATAAATTTGGTTTCGTGTCTGTCTGTCTCTCTGTCGATCTGTCTGTGTGTCCGGGAATCCTTGCAACACGCACTTCTACAATTTGTATCGGATTTTGATGAAATTTTCAACAATTATGCGGATTAGACTCTAGATGATCTTTCGCTAATTTCAATGCTCCCAGATTAACGGTGCGCCTTGAGCATGCGCAAAACCTGAAATCATTTAAACCCGTAATTTCTCACGATCTAATAGTCCGAATTTGCTAAAACTTGCAGGATAGTTAATACCTAATTGATCCTTAAACGATCTCAAATGAATTTTATCTTGATCGGATCATTAATAGCCGTTGTGCATGCGCAAGGATAAAATCCTTGCAACACGCATACCTTTCACAATTTTCATCCGATTTTGACAAAATTTTTAGGGGACTATGTGAATTAGGTCTTAGGTGGTCCCCTATGAATTTCAGTGCTTGTGGATTATTGATGCGCCTTGCAAGTGCATAAACGTGAAATTCTTTTAACCGCAATTTTTACTTTCTAATACATTTTTGCTTTCAAGTCTAGACACATTCGACTAAGCTATGTACCACACCTCATTGGCAGACGGTTTTTTTTTATTTATGCACTGGTTGTGTTTTAATTAAAAATAATCCACCGGTGGCTTCATAGGTAGTAATCCTTGCCCATAATTTAGAACAGCTTTTTATTCTATTTCTTAAACTTAAATTTGAGCTACTTCCATTTTAAAAGTTTCCTCAAAATGTATGTCTAAATTAAACGACTCGGTGGGGTCAGTTTCTTCGAAAAGGTCTCAATGTAAAAATATGCGCCTATATAACCAAATAATAAATATTGCAGTCGTCATAGCATCGACATATGTCAGGATTAAACTCTCATTTGTCGACCATATGTCGGAATTAAACTGTTGTATGTCGGACATATGCCCGACATAAGTCGAGATTTAAATCGTTATATGTCGGATCGATGTCTTGGTACGGCAATTGGCATGCCAAAAATGACGCTTTGGCATGCCCATTTTTAGCATGTCAGAATGGAACCTCTTATGCGCATTTATTCGGATGCAATTTCCAATTCCAGTCATCGGTAAATTATGAAAAATTTCTATCCGAATATATATATATGATTGTTTAACCTGGTAAGCAACCATAGCAAGAATTAAGCTGCATAAGCTACGTAGATGACTATATTTATAAGTGAATTATCCTTTAAAGGCCGTTTAATGTAACAGTTTGAACATACTACTCACCTGTGCTATTTGCGTATGTAATTATTTTAAGTAGTACTTGTTAGTATTTTGTAGGCAAATTTCAAAGCTACTCATTTTAGATTCCATTAATATAACACATGACTAAGTTTTTGCATTTAAAAAAAATTATAGTAAATTAACTTTCTAGCGGATGGGAGAGAGCCCAGGTTGATTATAGTTAAAAATTGTTGGAAATGCGAAATCTTAAAGGTATAAAACGTAGATTGTATACTTTACATTAAGAAAATGTTTGCAAAATAAAAAAAGTTAAGGAATTGGGAATGTAACTTGGTTTGGGGTTGGTCCTAGGCTAAAATTATTGGCGGATTCTTGTTCCCCAGAAATTTTTAAAACATCCTTTTACTTTATACGCTATGCAAATGTTTATAATTAAAAAAGTTTGAAAATTTTTGGGTGTAAATCTGTTAAGGGTGTGGTTCTGTATTAAAATTAATGGTTGATTCTTATTTGCTAGATAATTTTAGACCATATTTTATAACTAAAAATTTAAATTAGATGTAATAACATCTTACTATTTTACAGCGATCCGAAACCAGGTAGAAAAACATTAAATTAACATTGGTTTGATACAAAATAAGTTCATAATCAAGCAATATTTACACAGTAATTGTAATATTCTATATTAAGTAATTCGTAACAAAGATTGAATCATGTTTTCATCTTTTTGAAACCAAATGGTACTGATTGGTGATCTTCAGTAAATTTTCTCTTTAGAAGGCAAGCTTGGTATATTTTAGTTTCTTTTTTAGTAACTACTTCATGTGTTTTTGTTCTTCGTATTTGCTCTTGCTCTACTGATATTGTCTTCATCGTTTCGAGGATAATGTTTTGAGATAGTTGATGATTTAGGTAAAACCCCCCTCACCTTACATACTTTTGATATGTGCCCGATGTCGGCGAAAATACTTTGTAACTGTAATTTTTCGGGGCAGCTGAAATAAATTCGCAAATGTAGCGCCAGGACCGTACTCGTCTAGTTCGTCCGTCATATCTCCCAGACTGGAGCCGGTGGGTACATCCCATTCGCGTTCTCTTAAAATATAAAATATACTGTCTGTATCGTTGTAAAGAACTCTATCACCCAACTTCTGGAGGTAACTATATAACTTAAACCGGGCTTGTGCTGTAACATAGGCAGCCACTCACACATTTACAGTACTTAGCGAAACAGCTGATTCTTCTTTATATATCCAGTTGATAATCGTTATATGATTTATATCGATGGCTGGATTGGCATCCATGACATACAGTTCAGAAGGTTGGCGTATTGTAGAACATTTGGGTTGATTTTCTCGCTGACCAAATTTTCCCCTGGAAACAGAATATAATTAGTCTCTAAAACACAAACAGGTAATAATACTTACCAAGAGCTATTTAGGATCAATTTGGTCAAGGACCGCAATCCTGTATTTTTTACAATTTTGTTGAATTCTAACTGTACACCCTCAGTGTTTAGGAATGCCTCTATATACGCGTTTTGTTCTTCTTTTGTTGTGCAGTTAGAGGACCAACCAGAAGCTTCCTGCTTGATTTTAATAAATTTGTTCATCATTTGAGCAAATAATCCGCCAATGTTTGTTTCCTTATCAAATTGTGTGACATTATATGGCCATATCTCGTACACTTCCATAATGCGGTAGCCTTTCTCCAATGATGTTCTAACTTCTTCAACGACCCATGTCCCCAATAACGCCCGGTTTTCATTGTTGTGATTACACTCATTTTGACTGAAACTTTCTCCACACGTTCTACATAAAACAAACATCAATTTTTGTTCATCTTTAAAGGCAAAACGGGGTGATACAAATCTTGTGGAGGAAGAATTTTCCATTTTATTAAACCCTCGGTGTGATGCAGATCAAGTTGTTCACATTCAGCACCGATGTGAATTTAGGATGCCCTAGCGGAAATTTGCAATATTAACATACCCATGGGTATAATGAACAGACGTCTACATATTTAATCGTTTGGTTTTGTTTTATAGTAGCTCCTGGAACATTCTGTCCTGCCCCCAAAAAATGCATCACACGGTTTCAAAGGCAAACATTTCAAAAGCGGATGGTTGTTCAGTGTCTTTTTTAGAAGACTGTCCTTGTCTAGCACTTCGTGAAATTTATGGTCCCACATTTCAGTAACTTCATATCTCTTTTGCCTAAGTTTTTTTGTTTTATTTAGAGTTCGCCGGTATCTAGAATTTAGACTATTGGTGGGATCTTCGTGCATAGTAGCGTCTCTACCATAAGCAGATGCACGGCATTTTGGACAACCATGATAGTAACATCCATGAAACTCAAATATCTGGTTTGTTGCAGATGAAAACCCATTCTACCGGCTACAACGGTTTCTTTCTGTCTTAACGCATACTGTATTAAATTTTTCTTTTTATTTCTTCATAAAGCAACCATTGACAAAGCTATCTCGGACTGGTTGTCAATACTTCGATAGCCCTTTGGAGGAATAATACCAATACTACTTGGTGCCAAAAAATTTCTTCTATACGCTTTATTGCATGCTCCTGCTATAGTAATTGCTTCGGTAAATGGGGATACAATACCCTGTTCTATAAACATTATGTGGAATTTTACACATGCCCGTGTTAAAATTTCTGAGAGGGCATGGGTCCTACGTAATCTTTGTTTGCTTTGGTGTTAAACAGATGAGGAAAATATCCTTTTCTTAGCTCCGAAAGACCAAAAGCATTGGGCAGGGTGGCAAGCTTTATTGGGAAATAGTTGTGCGAGTCTATGAACTTTAAGTTCCCTGCGGTCATCATTAAAATCTTGCTTCCTTTCATTATAACATCAAGCTTAAGATCAGTTTTTCCATGATGTATTTAAGTATAAACTGGTGATCGTATCCTTGACCGTTGTGTGCAATTACAACAACACTCTTAAACAGTTTTTTACTAACAGTCAATAAGTGATCAAAAAACTGAGCAATAACGTCTTTGTTTTTCAGCACATGTCTTCTTATTCCACATTTAAGACATTCGATCGTTTTGCCAACTATTTCAAAGCATTCGTTACATCTCTGTTCAAAAACACAAATTACCAGTGTATGAACATTTTTGCCTTTCATATTTTGATCGTCTTGACGAGTTTCTAGATTACAGAAAATAAAAAGTGTGTCCGTAATCATGGGTTTACCCGTATCTAATTGTATATGGCAGTTATGTCCTGTAGGTTGGTGTTTCTTGCATATACTGCAAAATATTTCGCCACAGATATGTTTTCTACTGGCCTGTACAGTCTTGAGGCATTCTTCGCATCTTTATACACGTTCACACGTGCTTTTAGTGTGTCTTCGACCAGCCTTATGATTGCCATAGCATTGCTAGCCTCTAAACTTTCGATTATAATCGATGCATATTATTTCGTCTTTTACTTTTCGGCTGGTGGTTCTTGTTGGCATCCAGGACATTGACCAGTGCATCTGTGCTCGTAAGGAATATAGCATCTCTTGCAAAAGTAACAACAACCAAATGCTCCAGTAAGAGAAGTGATAACATTAAAATGGTTGTGATGCAACAAGTTGATTTTGTTAGGCGCATCAGGACCTTTAAATAAAATTGCTCTTCCCTTAGAACCATATGCGTGAACGTAATTTTGAAATGTTCAAGATACTGTTGGAACTGTTGGAGTTCTGTTATACTAGCACCTTGCGGTGGAATTGGAACATTTGCTTCCTGAATCAATTTCTGAACCTCCTGATCCTGCATTTTGCCGATATTACGCTTAATTTGGTTTAGAACAGGAAGATTTAAAGCACAAGCTTTTGCCATCGTGATCGCTCTCGGTAAGCACAGATTATCTCGATTCTTGGTTGAAATTATACCTCTCCGTTTTGAGCACTCCTCTGGGAAAGTAGTAAATTGGTTATGGATTCCGCCAGAGCCTCGAAGTGGACTAAAACTTGTTTAGTAAAGTATAGTATAGTATAGTAAAGGTATCGCCCTCAACAGCACTTCTGTTACTTTGATATAAATTTATCAGTAGTTGTCATAATGATTCAAACTTAAGATCGGACACAGGTGTAAAAGGAACATGCATATCTGATTCCAGTGTGTTTCCAGTAAACGTAATTCCAACTTTATCTTCGACGCTCAGGGTATTCGTAATATATTCAAAAATTTGTTTAAAACCATTTTTTAACCATTGCCCGCGTTTTCGACTTCTTTATCGAGAGCATTTAATTTAAAATTAACACAATGCTGGGTTAATTTATAACGCTTATTGACTTTTGTAGACTGATTTACTATTGAAAACGCCATTGTTGGAAATGAACACAATGTCAACTACCAACGTGTGATAAAAATATCAGCACGAATAAAAACAATAATTCGACCGATCGCTACCGCAGCCTAATTAATACTGATTGTTTTAGGGAATTATGCGCGTTATTTACCTGTGTGTCATCCTTGCATTTCGTTTGGAATTTTTGATACAATGCATTTAGGTGCTAGTTTTAAAAACAAATATTTACCTACGCAGATATCCTACATTTTGGTACAGAACATAGAAAAAATAATTAGGTATGTTATAAATGTTTCACTTAAATTGTGTACCTAGTGTAGCCTTGATCACTAGAACTCTTTTACTCAAAACCGCTATATTACAATAATAGTTAGCGTACAATACATATGACGATGCATTGTTGTAGGAACCGTTGCAAAAATAGCTCTGCTAATAGTTCTGACGTGCTTAATATGACTCATACCTTCTATTAATCATAATAGCCATTTATAATGCATGTGATAGTTTACAAAATCGTCTTATGTATAATATCTGATATACTCAGCACCAGGTGTTTGAAAACCGAGCGATTCAAAGTATATAGGTCAAGCATAACATTCATTGAAGAACTTTACGCATGCATTAATTAGACTCGTAGTTCGATATGCATTATAATCTTCAAGTTTATCCGGGTACGAAACTCGTGCATAAACTATTATGAACGCGTTTTTGTCATGTACATCAAAATCCTACCTTGCATATTACTAAAAATTTTAAATCCCAGGTGTCGTAGCTCTCACTTTCTGGCATCGGTGATTAATTAATCGTAGTACCATATACCTGTGCAAATTTTTTTTATATCTTGCAGCACACATTCTTGTCATTGTCAGCTATCCAGCAAGATTTCAATTACTATGCACATCATAAGAATAAAATAAGGGGCCGTTGTCTCCTTTTTTCTTACTTATTACGCAATTTAAAAATGACAAAATATTGCAAAAGCAGTGTACCAAACATATTTTTTAAAAATAGCTTGAATACCTATGAAGCCGTCGATTCATCGCCGGTCTGGTGTTAAGGGCCAGGAAGTTTCTATCAATTTATTGTATTACCTTGTTGGAAATAAAATATGTACAAAAAAAAGCAATTAAATTATTTTTCACAGTCAAAGCCGTGACTTCAGGCTGGAATAGGGCGTGGCGTCATGGAAAATGGTGGCCGGTGATTGGGCGGAACTATCGGCCAATAAGAAGCCAGGAAACCCCAAACTATATAGACACCACATCTACTGATTTAAAATATAACATTGTATTTTGGATATTGTAAAATTGGAATGTTGGCTATAAACCAAAATTTTCTATAAATTTAAAAAGCAAAAAATAGTTAGGTAATGACTAGTTTTTGGAATGTGATGTTTCAGGGACAGAACCCACTCTTAATTTGTAGAATGTAAGCCACAATCACCATTCTTTGTTCCACGTCTAACGTCAATTCTTGGTATCTCATCAAGTGGTTATATGGAACTGAAACGTTGACAATTAGTTCAAGTATACTACTGCGTTTATAATCAAAGTGTTTACGAATGCTAGTTCTACTCCAAAACATTTTAGCACCGCTTTCTGTATAACAGTCCCTCTTTTATAGAAGGAAAGCTGCTGACTTAAAACCTGCTTGTCAATTTCAACTCTTAGTCAATTTTAAGCAACCTTTCTAGAAAACGTTTGTATAAATAATAAATTTTCTTATGGAATTCGCATTAATATTAATCAAATCTAAAGGAAGCGACCCTTCTTACGTATTCGGCTCACAAAGCCTACACTGTGCTTCATTTTTTGAAATGGACATAGAATACACCCTATTAGTGATTCTCTGCACCTTATCCATTACCTCAGAAAAATGTTCTATAATCTTATTTAAGATTTAAAAGGGATCTCGGAATTTTTATATCCTTTTCAAAGCATTAAGTCGGCACTATTTTAATGTTTACAATAAAGCAATCGACGGTGACGACGCTTGTTAAATCCGAAAAGCAAGGTTTATGCATGAGAATTCGTTATATTTCAACGGGGGTAGAAAGCGCAAAATAGTAGAGCAGAGTTCTATAACAACACATAGTATGGTTTCTCACGATAATTTATCATTTGAGCTCAGTTTTGTCTTTACAGCACTACTATAAACTAGGTATAAGCTCACAATAGATTTCTAACATCCATGATAGTTTTGACTTACCTAACAAAGTTTTGTTTATAAGATACTCACTGTCAAGCCTTTTCAATATTTTGCTATCAACGTGTCAGTTGTAGTTGAATATAGCACGATACACGCTCCTAAAACTACTTTCATTTTCAGATGCAGACAAAGGAAATATAGACAATAATGGAAAATAAGGCAAGAATAGCGAGACCTCGACTGCAACGTTCTGAGAGAGTTTTAAGTGAATCGCATTTGACATCATGGGAGGTTTTTGTTCGAGATTCGCTTCTAACGCTGGCCTGGCCTGACCTGTTAAATGTTGTATCTGGGTAAGTAGCGCAGAACTTTTTTGTTTTACAGAGTCACTGTAACTATCAGCAATATACAGATGATACAGGAAACAATGCAAAATGATGAGTAACTGCTGTTTTGCTTGGCTAAGTAATTCACGGAATTGCGGTTATTTTATAGATTATTCAAACTTGCAGTGCTTTATTGGTTGTCTAGAAACCTTTCTGCCAACAACAATACATTCAGCTCAAAACAACTCATTCTTGAAAGTATTTTATCATACACGGTTGATTGTCTACTAATAGATTGATACGTACAGTATCAGTCCAGTAAAGCATGTGTCAAACTCTGTCAAACATCCTCATCCAAAATTTTGTAATTTGTATAACTACCGTCGACAAGATACATTCAACCAATTAATTCAAGGAGAAAGTAGAATAAGAGCTTGCAGGGGATTGAGATGTTATCGTCTGGGGATGCCCGTCAAAATAGGTATTAGGTTAGACAACAAGTGATATAAAATAATTTTGAGATTTTTAGAAAACAGTCTCAACTGAAAAATATAAAGAATATCAGAACAGGAAATTAAGAAATTAGATCGGGTTTGACGGTATAATGTAGACAACTAATTCATATACAACCCTTAACTATTACTAAAATGTAATCTAGTAGCAGTGGAGTATACGATATTCAATCTATTGTATTAACCATAGTACGTAAAAATTTATTAATTGATTCTTGATATTCATGTTTGGAGCATTGATTTCTGGTGTTCTAATAACAAACATGCTTCTTTCGGTTTATCAAGCTATATACATTCATATTAAAATTACCAATAGCAAATAAAAATAAATACTTCGAATACACCCTGTTATCAATGATTAAAATTAAAAAATATTTTCTACGATAGAAACGTTTTCTCGGCTTAATCAAGCAATTATATATTACAGTGTATTTAACTAGAAAAAAAGCTTGTTTACTACCTTTAAAAAAAGAGTCTGAGGTTACACACACCAGGTACAAATTAAGAAAAAATATATAAATAATTAGGGCGAAAGGTGATGCAATTTAGTTCAGATATTAATCATCAGGCATGTTAGTTATTGTTGAAGTCCGAAATAATTTACTTTGCAGTAGATGGATGAATTCATGGTGGTTATTTATGTTTTGAAAGTAGTATCACACCATGTAGTAGTTATACCTACAAAGGCGAAGCAATTTTAGTAATGAATTTTGCAAGAAAAGAATGCAACCAATCAAAGTAATTTAATTCGAAGTGTAAAATTGAAGTGGGTGCTAAGGTATTACGTGTGATGGTGATTATGAAGTATATTTTTTACGATCACAATCCAAAATAGGTTTTGCATTTTGAAATCGCACCGCAAAATTGACGTTTTCCACGAACTGACATTAAGTGTCAGCCTTGTCGCTCTAGAGCAACAATATTTTAAAAACGTTTGCCTATTTTTAATTAGATTTATGTTTATTATGATACGGAATTCTAAACAAACTCTGTTACGTATAATATGCTATTTTAAATGAAATGTCATTTGATAATTTCAGTTTTTAAAGTCAATTGTGTGTGAATAATGAATAGTGAAAGTGAATTTTCAAGCACACTTCCTGATGTAGCGGCTTTTGCGAAGAATATAACTCTTAATCTTCTACCGAGTAAATCAAGAGAAAAATATGAAAAACAATACCACCACTTCACGGATTGGTGCCGCTCAAAGAAAATTAAAAAGTATTCTGAGAATGTTTTGCTATCTTATTTTGGCGAAAAATCTAAAACTTTAACATCGTCAACTTTGTGGTCACAATATTCGACGATAAGAGTAACTTTACAAGTAAAAAATGATATTGACATTAGTCAGTATACAAAACTAATTGCCTATTTGAAGAAGGAGGCAGTAGGGTACAAACCAAAAAAGTCACACATATTCTCAAAGGAACAAGTGGAGAACTTTATTAGATATGCGCCTGACGACGAACATTTACTGAGAAAAGTGGAGGAGACTTTATTATTACTATTGTGATAAGAAATTCTCAGTGTATTATTTTTAGGATATTTTAATTATGGATATCAAAATTGAGGTAAAGGATATTATAGAAGATAAAGAATCCTTCTAGTAGTTCTAATCCCTGATTCTAAAACGAGACAAAGTCGTGTATTCACCATAATTAACAGTGTAGAAGAAAAAGCGATTGACTACATTTCTTATTATATAAAATATTATAACTTAAGACAACAATGCCAAACGAAAAGTAGCAATGTTGTCGAAACGTTATTCCAAAAGTAAATGCGTAAATCGAGCAATTGATTTGAATACTGTTAGCAAAATACCAGGCGAAATAGCAAATTACTTAAAACTACATAATAAAAATGTATTCACTAGTCCCTGCTTTCGACAAACCTTCGCGACGTTATTAGTTAATGGTGGAGGCGACTTAATTCAGCTGAAGGAAGCATGGTTGGTGGAAGAGCAGTAATGTGGCTGAACGACATATCGACGAATCAATTAATAATAAAATAGAAACTTTCCAAAAACTCTCTGGAAATATATCAGTACCGATATGTGAGAACATTAAAAACAGAACAGGTGAATAACTTTCGTTTCCACCAACATCTAATTTTGTTACACAAACATCTACAGAAGAAGTTAAACAACCTTCATTTTCTTTGGCCCCTGGAATAAATAGTAAAGACTGCCAAAACTGTACATTTAATTTCAACATCGTTAACAATAAAAAATTATAAATTTTATTTAAATAAAAGAATTTCAACTTAATTTTGTAGGTAGTTAACAAATCGTTGTTTTGAAAATCAACGAAGTCTCTGTTTTTGTTTTAGTCTCTATTTAGTATAAGGGCTTTCAATATTGACTCCGTTTTCATGAAGTTGTGAAATATATCTATTTCTTAAAATAATAGATCGTAAAAAATCTTGTATTCAATTCGAGCGGAAAATTTATTGCCTCTTTCTTCTCTCAAACGGCAAAGTATTACTTTCGCTCTTAATACACAAATAGTTTTTTTCCCTATTTTAGCCGTAAAAGAACATTCCGTCACAGGGGCGACTTTTCGTAAGTTGCATTTACTAGAATATCTGTGAAGCGGGGCGTAAATTTTTATTACTTCCCTTGGGACGTAAGTGATGGTCATTCAAATGAAAGAAGCCATGATTACAAATCCGTGGCTACGGATCTAAGCCTACATTAAATAATTCTCTATTCTTAGTTGAATTTTAAACTTTATTTAAACCACTGTTTAATGATTTAGATAGAGCCGGCTGCACCGCTTCAGCTTAAATGCTTGACTTTGTAAAGTTATTATTATATTATTATATTATATTATTATATTATTATATTATTATATTATTATATTATTATATTATTATATTATTATATTATTATATTATTATATTATTATATTATTATATTATTATATTATTATATTATTATTATTATATTATTATTATTATATTATTATATTATTATATTATTATATTATTATATTATTATATTATTATATTATTATATTATTATATTATTATATTATTATATTATTATATTATTATATTATATTATTATATTATTATATTATTATATTATTATATTATTATATTATTATATTATTATATTATTATATTATTATATTATTATATTATTATATTATTATATTATTATATTATTATATTATTATATTATTATATTATTATATTATTATATTATTATATTATTATATTATTATATTATTATATTATTATATTATTATATTATTATATTATTATATTATTATATTATTATATTATTATATTATTATATTATTATATTATTATATTATTATATTATTATATTATTATATTATTATATTATTATATTATTATATTATTATATTATTATATTATTATATTATTATATTATTATATTATTATATTATTATATTATTATATTATTATATTATTATATTATTATATTATTATATTATTATATTATTATATTATTATATTATTATATTATTATATTATTATATTATTATATTATTATATTATTATATTATTATATTATTATATTATTATATTATTATATTATTATATTATTATATTATTATATTATTATATTATTATATTATTATATTATTATATTATTATATTATTATATTATTATATTATTATATTATTATATTATTATATTATTATATTATTATATTATTATATTATTATATTATTATATTATTATATTATTATATTATTATATTATTATATTATTATATTATTATATTATTATATTATTATATTATTATATTATTATATTATTATATTATTATATTATTATATTATTATATTATTGGGAAAGTTGATGTCATTTGGGCAATGCAAATTTGGCAACGTAAGTGACACTTTACCAAGTCAAGCACTTATATCGAAGCGGTGGAATCGGCTTATAGAGGTAAGTAAAAAAACAATAGAAAACACCTCTCTTTAAAAATCAAGTCTCTTTTGCCTTAAAAATAGTCTTTCGTATTTGAAAACAATTTCCTTAATTTATAAGTGAATTATTTTTGTTAAATGGCATAAAATAAAAATTCTATACATATAATAATAAAAAAAATTCTCATATACTAGCAAATATCAATAATAGTTTGTAAAAATCAATTTGGTTTAAGGAAATGAACTTACATTAATTTCTTCGATGGTTCCATGGACTTCGTCGATGCTTGTACGTTGTCCACGTTGGTTTGGTTTGTTGGATTCGATCGATTTGTGCATCTTGTCCAACTTCTGTTTGGGTTCTGACAAAATTGCGAATTGCAATTCTTGGTCACCAGTCTTCCGATTTTTGGAGTCTTAGTGCTCTTTTGACATCCTACTGACTGCGCCGGTTAAGGTTCGGGCTTTGGGAGCCGCGTTTTTAAAAAAACACTTCAAAAACTTAACAAATTTATTTTAATTGATACAGAAATTTATGTGGAATTTTGACAAAATGATTTTAACTTTAAATCAAAATAAATTAATTAATTGAAGTGCAATGCTACAGCTGAATACTTTGACTAACAGCAGGGTCTTTGAGCTCCCGGACGTTTTATAATGATCCTACCCCCTCACATGGCTGTGGGAGCTTGCAGATCTCATGTCTGCTTTACTCTTAATTCTATACTTTGAAATATTGTTACAATCTTAATTTCTAGGTAATTGCGATACCTTAACCGTATGTGACCTGCCACCTGCAGTATCACTATCGTCTGGAATACATTGTATTGCATCCGTTCTCATGAACTGCTAATAACCGGTCTGGTTTATCCTTGTACTACATTGTTACAATTGACTTATGATTTCTTTAACAATTTCTAATAAGTTCCTATTAGATTCTATTATTTAATATATAGATAAATTGGGGGATACATAACTCGCGCACTAGAATATATATATATATATATATATATATATATATATATATTGATATGATAACGATGCACGTCGACGTAATAATTCAAATAGTCTTCTTCTGGCCACCACCGCTCTGTGTATTTTAATCTACTAAAATTTTAAATCTGCTTCGGCTAGCCCATTTAATTACACAGAGTGCACAACCTTACGATAATCAAATAGTTTTCCCCTTTTACCCTAAAACTTCACCTGCTTTGAATGATAAAACGAAGTCGATTAATATTTATATAATGAGAAAGAAAAATGATTTACACTTCACAGCTTAATCTGTTTGACTGTATGATAAAATTAGCCCCTGAATTAAATAACAATAAATTCTAAATTATTTGTCTCCAAAATTTGAAGCTCCCTTTTTTTATTTTAAAGTCAGCAAAATATCGTTTGTACTCTACTGAAAATTTCTCTGAACGTTCAAGATTTTCACTTGTTTACAAAATTTTTCACGTATCAAAGTAAATTTTTGTTGACTCCTTACATAAAAGAACATTCAAGTTTAAAATATGTTCAAAAATACTAAACAGAAAATAATGCCTTTCAAATATAATAAATAGTAAATAATGTTATATGCAAGATAGTACTGACCTGTAGCTTTCCTTGAACGTCTTTTAGCTGCGTTTCGTAGATCAGTACCCCAATATTGCTTTTAGTTAAGTTGTTTTGTCTCCAAGTTTTTCCCCGTTTAATGTGATCTGCCTTAAATTTTCATAACGTTGTAATGTCCCTTGAATTTATTCTTAGATTTATTCTTAGAGTGTAACGTATTTTTCATTTAGTTACATATTTTCTATAAATTTAATATTATGCCTTAATAAAATAAAAGCATAATTTGTAATTGTTTGGTGACAAAAGATAGCTTATTATGTGTACATTATATAATGGGTTCCTTCCTCTCAGATATCTAAGTTACTATGCTAGTTACTCATCTGTCATTTCGCGTTCACTTTTCGACTAGAGCTTAAATGAAAAAGCAGCTCGACTGGTGATAAAAAGAGTCAAGATGGTGCTAAGCGAATTTGCTTGGTACCGTGTTCGTAAGAAAGGTTGTTAAATGATCAATACTATCGAGTCATAGTTTGGTTTCTGATAGCTTTTAGCATTGATTGATTTTGTGTTACACTATTGGTGAAGTCAGTTTAATGCCTGCAGATACGATGAAAAATTTTGGTGTACAACATTAATGCAGTTAGTATGAAATAATTTTTTAAAATTTATTAATTCGTTTTCTGTAGTGCAATAATGGAGAGGTAAAAGCTTTAGATAAATTTTGGAATAATGAAAACTGTTAGACACATCAAGTGAAGATTTTACTTAATTTAATAGTATTTTATTAAAAAGATTTTTGTGGGCTCCAGTTTAGATTCAACGTTATAATATGATCATCCTTTTGCGTGGATCGCAGATGTGTGTAGATAAGTCGACATATGGTGTTGCTTTGTTCTGGTAAGAACGTTCAAGTTTTTTTTGGTTCAACTGTACTTCGTGCACGTGAGTGATCTTAACCTTAAAGTATATTGAATTTATTTAAAAGTTCCAAGTTAGATGAAAGATTGATATTTTAATTTAATGTTGTTATCTTGAAGTGAGTTTTGTTTAAACACCCTATTTTTGTGTTAGTAACTTTACAAGAACCACATGTCAAAATACCTACAATCTTTAGATACTATCAGCACATAGTATTTTAAATTACATTAAAATATTTTTGCTGTTATCGAGGGCATGTACCTTACCCCTAAGAAATAATAAATTCTTAAAGGACAAAATGTTAAAGTTTATTCTTTGTCTGTATGGTACAATTTAGTAACACTTAAATGAAATATTTTTGATCGTTTATTGTAAAGTTTATCGTAGTAGTACTCAAGGCTATCATAATTTTAAAGTGTAAAATTATTAAGAAAACGAATACCTTAGACAGATGATATGTTGTGATATTGAAAGTCTAATGAAGTTTATATTATTCTAGAAAGACCACTATTAGTTTCCTTTCAAGAAAATTTTAATTATGATTGTAAATATTTCCATTGAAACAAGATAAACAAATTTAAGTAAATAGAATTTCTTTAATTTTGCTAAATTCTTGTATTATTAAAAATTTCAAGGAAATTTCTTGGTTGTTGTTAAGCAAAAGATTACCTCTGTCTAATGTTAACAAGTACCCTGGGTATATATTATTTTTGGAACTTAAAAGCAAATATGTTATTTATTGGTGAATACTTTTAAGGACACAAACGGTGTCACTGTTGTGCATTTGTTTGTTCACAGGATAGGTCGAGACATCTGTAATACATCTGGTAAATAATTATTTTGGTAAGTATTTAGTAAGGTCAATATTTAGGTTTTGTGGCTTCATAAGCGGTATAGACCTTAGGTTTCCGCATTCCCTTAATACAATTACACGTATTTTCATATGTTATTGTATTAATAAATACGGTGGCGCTCTTTTTCTATTATTTTTGGTCGTTTGTCAACCCATGACCCAAGCTCATGATCCACCCAGAGCTAACACTCTACTATCCGTTTATCTCTAATGAGTTTTTCTTTTCCTCACGCCGTTTTCTATCCAATCTTATCTTGGGCTTCTCTCATTAACAAGAAATTCTCGACCTTATGATATCAGGTAAAAGAGGCATTTATGTTATATGGAGGTCCAATTTCCTATCTTATATAACGAGGGAATTTTGATTACAAGAGTATCCTTAGAATTTTCATAGAATATTGTACATAGAGTATTTTTAGAACTGTTCTTAGAGCCGTGTACATAGAGCTCTGAATTATGAATATTTAACCTATTTTAATTAATAAATATCTACTTACATTTTCTAGCAAACGGCCAAGCTTTGTGTCATATATTTTCACTATAATTAATTCAGAATATTTTATAACATCACTTTTCATAAAATTTTCATTGTTTAATTCGAATGTTTACTTTACGCGTAAATTCTTAAGTATCAGTGATGCAGCTTTTACGTGGTTCAAAACCAAGACTGTCCGATTATCAAACCTGCCACATCATATAGCCTACGCCCCATTTAAATTCATTGGTTTATCTAAGCTGTTGTTCAAAGTGTACGACCAACTCTCGGTTGTATATTCTTCGGCTTTTACAGGTATATCCCTGATATTGCTTTATAGAAACGACTCGTGATCACGTAGGTACTCGTATACTTCTGGTTTGTATTGTTTTATAGCGTCCGTTTTGATGTTGTTACAGGAATTTCTAATTTGCTTTGGCACGTAATTTCATTTATGGCGTTGTTTGCCAAGATAATACTTTTGGGATTTGCACTAACTACATGTAGAAAATCACGTAGACTAAGTGATGTAAATTAACATATTTCTGTTTACATTTTTGCGTTTCCGAAGCGTATTTATTTTGAAGGATGCGTTTCTTATCAAGACCCTATGCTATCTGCTTTCATTGTCGCATATTTAGTGTAACTTGTATTATGATTTTCTAGGTTTTCACTGCATTTCACGCGTATTAATTTATAATTTCTGAATACTTTTGATTTAGGACAAGTTCGATTGCGTGTAGAGTTATTTCTTTTGCTGCATGTGTGTTTATTGTTAAATGATATGCAACTCGGCATTAATTAAAGGCACTTGTGATCCTTATACAGGGTGTTAAATGTTTGCTCTCTGCATAATATACAAATTACCTATTTTTAATGCTAAATAAATGCGGTTTTCTAACTCCTAGTATTATTTACATGTATTGGGTAAGCATTATGACTCAATATACCCCTAAATAACCCCTTATCATAGCATTATATATATATATATATATATATATATATATACCTTTTGCTTTTGTGTTTTTGTTATTTGTGTGAATACGACTATATAAAAGACGCTGACATAGTCAAAATACCATAAGTTTGAAGACACACAAATCAGTATGTGTTCTGCATTTATTTTGAAACCCAGAATAGAAGCTTCAAAGGATTTCACGCTTTACGGCATATTCGTATATTTGCTCACAGAATTATTTGCGGTTATGCAAAGCTGTTTACATTTTTACTATATATAAAAAATTGTTAATAGTAAACTTAACTTACTAAAGCCGATGCTGCAAAATCCTGATTTCATTTTTTACATTAGCTATGATATTGAGTTTCTAGCATATTTCTTAGTCTTATAAATTCTTACGGGTGATTTGTTAAAATGTAAAACCCTATGCAAATTAGCTTCTCATTAGAATCTCCACCAATATTGAATTATTCTTGGAAGATCTAACTTTGAAGTGAATTAGGAATACACCACTTTTGTGTAAGATATGGGTAAGCTTCTTACCTGAAAAAGGCAACGTTAATTGACTATCATAACAGCTAAAGCACTTGAAGTTTTATATTTCTGAAGCGCTTTTCAGCAGTTCCCAGTTTATCTCAGACAACGTTCGTTTAGTAGCATGAAAATTACATTTACCGCGTACCGCATTTTCCGTTAATAATGCTCATGTAAGTAGAATTGCGGTCGATACTTTACATAATTTAAACATTTGAATTCAATACTAGCCCAAAACCGAGATCAAACACTATGGTTCCTTGGGATCTGATAATAAATGCATACCTTACCTCAGTTATGCTGCCGAATACCATTAATAACGAATTTCTCAATTAAGCTGTGGAATAAATTAATATTTAGTTTCGAACGATTAAGCTACTGGAATTGAAGCACGCAAAATATTTGCAGGACTAACCTGAAATACCGAAATTAATATAGAGCCAACAGTAATGTTTAGGCTGAGCATTCCACAGTATATGACCTGTAGAGTATACATTTAAAAAATTTTTAAAGAAAAAAAGCGCAATTGCACAAAAACTATTGAATAAGTTATGCAAACTTAATAAGTAAAACTCCTCGTCTTAAATTCTACCTATAACGCGTGTTCCATAATTTTTAAAAAATATTTATCCACGGGCTTGCTTTTTACAGCTCCATCAAATATATAGCCATCATGTTGTCTACAGAGCAACATTGTTTAGTTGTTACGAGTATTTGAAGCATTAAATTTTAAATTTGGATTCGCCAAAGGAGGCGGAAATTCCGTAACATGTTCAAGTGCAATGGTGTAGGAGTGAATCCCTATAGCAACAGATGGTAGAAAATAGAACAAAATTGAGCAATGATTAAAATTTTATCTAGGTGCGATTTCCAGCTACGTTATTGCTAGCACTCACCCTGTTAGGGTTTTCAATCCGTCAAATTAAAGGACGCCAACAACGTCTAGTCTAATAGGATATGCTCCAGACGACAAGTAACCCAGGAGATTGTAATTACGGGATATTCTTTTCATGAATTGGATTTCCTTACAAAAAAAGTCACCTATATGTTTGAACAAATAAAGCAAATCTTACTAACCTTGCGAAAATTTATTTCAAAACAAAATTATTTGAGCATTTTTGTAACCAAGTAGGCACAAAATAATTTCAAATGTACTTACATTAATATTTTGCTGTTGACTTAGGTGTATGTCTATAACAAAATGCATATCAGACCATGGAAAAATTGCACATCAGTTAGTTCATCTGCAATTCCTCATAGGTGAATTCTTAACTGGAATAACAATTTATAATATGCCTCTACTTTACCATCAACTGACAATGTCCAACTTATTCACCTCCAAAGTTAGAACACTATACATGTATGTTGGAGTTTCCAAAAATGAAATTAAACACAGCAATATCACAAAGCATTTATACAGTATGGAATATTTTCTCTCATACAAAAGCATATAGAACATTTACAGTATGTTTCTATCAAATATCAGATTATTTCTAACAAGTACTTATTTACTTAATTATAAAAAAATGTTCCTTACATTATTTAAATTTACGGAACTAAATCACCTCTCTTATGGATATGTTAACTGGTTTTTCTTATTCTCACGTTTGTAAGGTTTGTTAGGCGAAAAAATCCTTGACAGATAATCTATTAAATAGGTCAGAGTGTTTCGAAACCTGATCATAAACTTTCCTGGTAAACATCCTTACAGAAAAATTATTATATAATTAAGACCTGTTCCACTTTAAACTTAAATTGAATGACAAAATTCAAGTATCACTACAATAATTAAAAAAATTATACTTGCAAAATCCACGAAGCATTTTTTTCAATTTGTAATTAAGTATCTTCTTATTTTAAATTGACGTCCAAATCAGCTTACAAGATCCTCGTATTATTTACCTTTCTATTTAGAAACCAATGTGCATCCTCAATTTGATTATTCAATAAAAATCTTAATAGCTTTTTGCTTTTTATATCGAAGCATTTCCAATCTTTATTGCATATAATTAAATTTAACAATTTCCATTTTTTTATGCAGGTTACGTTTAAAACATCACTTTTTTATTCATTGTATCATCGTAGTTATTAAATAAATGCATGCGTACTGCATACTTTAACTATCATCTTCGCAAAGCAACAGCTCGCTGCTTAATCAAAATAACATTCCGTGATCGAACTCATCAATAAATCTATTTAATAAAATTTCTCAATTATGTACAAAATTATCTATCTTCTAGAATGTAGTAGTATTTACATGATTCCATTTTAAATAATACATGCCTGTCTTACCTAATTTTCTTGGAAATCTTCATTACGGGTTAAAATCGTCGCATTTTATTACCTCGTCGTAGAGTTCTTCTTATTAGTGATATGCGTGGTTTTTCTTTGTTTAACACCCAAGGTTATTGTGGCATCGCACACTAATCCAGTAATTGCGAAATGTAAAAAATAACTTTTATTTATATTTGTTACATTTTATGGATTTTTTATTGTTCCGGCCGTTTCGTAGAATAAAGATTTATTCATTAATGAGTTTGAACTTTCTGTAACAGTTTAAATTTTTCTGTTACAAATATTGTTGGTTAAGCAATGTAATCTACTTATTCTGATAGATAGACAACCATACATACAAACCTCGTAAAACCGTGTTTGGTTGAAAACAACATTTTAGAAACCATCTGTGCTTAGGAGGAATATCATCTACTTGGTTAGATACGCGAATTTTGTCTTCCTTTTTTATTTAAGCACTGCACGAAAATGGGTCTTTCTAATTGTGAATTTGAGCTTAGCCTAAAAAGCATCATGTATTTAGTTTCTCACAAGTTAGTTGGGTTACCTTGTATTAATGTGCCAAGCCAAAAGTGGCATTTAGTTAGGGATTCACAAAAATGGCATTTAGTTACGGATTCAAGTGACACTAAATTATTGCGAGAAACACGCAATACTAAATTATTCCCGAAAGCACGTGAAAATAATTTCGATCCTGGCGTATTTACTATGGTATTCAAAATACGTTTTATTTTAATAGGATTCGCACTTGGTGAATTTTAACCACTAAGTTTGGGACATCTCAAAACATCATTCGTTGCCACTCTGAACGCACCCTGCAATGCCGTCATCATTTCTAAAGAGTATTTTAGCAATTGTCAGTATAACCAATCCACAGTTTAATAAGTTATTTCGCCTGGAATCCACAAAATGCGTTTTGGTGATGTAATTTTAGAATATGGAAAGCCTGTAATCGTGCACGCTGTCCAACTGTGTTTTGAAGCTGTTATTTTTACAAGTGTTGTCCTTGGTCGGTCAATAATAGGAACTTCTGATTGAGGCCCCTAGGTAACATCGATATCTACGTCATAAATCAGGTGACAACAAATATCTACATATCAAACACGCAAACAGATATTAGAAATTTTAATTCCTTTTATAATAGCAAAATGGAAATTCTATAAGTAGTTAAAACTGACTGTAAAATTTTTTAAAGCAGCACATAAACTTCATTAACCTAAATATTTTTGCTTGAATTAGTTACTAATGTAGGGACTTCAATTTTGTACAAGTCTGAAACAATTAAAACGAGCTCGATTTAAAATACTTGATGACTTCATTCAATATTAAAGTATATATAACAATTTGTTTATGCAGTTTGCATTGCAGCAATTTTTTTATTTTATTTTTATTGTTCAAATGGCAACATTTCCATTCTGTAAATATTGTAAAAACAGTTATTTTTGTATAAATTTGGTTGTACTTATCATTGGTTAAAGAATTATTAATAATATATTTTTTACTCACTAAAATAGTAGAAATGTGTTACTGTTTATTGAACTTGAATTAAATAAAGTGTATGGTTTTACTAGTAGAGATAACAATTCAAAGAACCCACTGCAGTCTCTGAGATAAGAGCGCAGTCCATTTATATTTTAGCAAGAAAATTTTAACTTTATTAATTTGTTTAGATAGGTAAATAATTAAAAAGGTTACACGTGGCGCCCAACGTGGACTCGAACCCACGACCCTGAGATTAAGAGTCTACCGACTGAGGTAGCCTTTCTAATTATTTACCTTTCTAAAAAAATTAATGAGGTTAAAATTTTCTAGCTTAAATATAAATGGACTGCACTCTTATCTCAGGGACTCCATTTCTACCATTTTTAGTGAATAAAAAATATATTATTAATAATTTTCTAACCAATGATATGTACGACCAAATTTATACAAAAATAACTGTTTTTACAGCATTTACAGAATGGAAATGTTGCCACTTGAATAGTTGATGCTCTTCGTGCAGTGCTTAAATCAAAAAGGAAGACAAAATTCGCGTATCTAACCAAGTAGATAATATCCCTCCTAAGCACGGATGGTTTCTAAAATCTCGTTTTCAACCAAACACGTTTCTACGAGGTTTCTATGTAAGGTTGTCTATCTATCAGAGTAAGTAGAATACATTTCCAAACCAACAAAATTGGTAATAAAAAAATTTAAACTGTCACATTTCAAGAACATGTTTTATTTAAATTGAATTTATGTAATGCACAGGGTAACTAATATGATTAATTTAAGGATTTTAATGGCTTTATTATGTAAATTGGTTGCATTTTTTAAAAATATATTTGCTTTTACCGTAAAACGTGTTTTTAATACACCCATTCAGGTTAAAATTGGAGTTTTTAACAAGATTATAGTTTCTTTCGCAAAATGCGTAAAGCTAGCACTACTCTGTTATGTACAGTACGCTTATATCATACAGGACGATTATTTGTACACGCGCAATTGCATTATTTGTTTGGCATTTTAATGAATAAAAGTACGCCTGTATTATACAGGGCGTAACCATGAATTTACGGAGTTTTTACTTTTTCGGGATTTTATTATATATTGGTGGGTTTTATTTGTAGAATATATATATATATATATATATATATATATATACAGGGTTGGGATAAAGTATGGAACCAAGTGAATATCTTTAGAACGAAAAGGACGATATTTATGAAACTTTGTAGATAAATGCAATGAGGCAAAATGTATCTGATGTGATTTTTTTTTTGTTAATACTGTACTTCCGGTTTAGCCGGAAATGCCCTCAATTTTTTTTAATTAAATAGGACACCCTGTATATTTTTGCAGATCTTGATAGATCTTGTTATTTCAAATTCATACATACCGGGGTTAATGGAAATAATCTGTAAAAACAAGACACTAAAGCACTTTAGTACAATCACTTTTAAGTTTTTACGTATTAGAATAAAAACCATTTAGATTAGCATATTGATGTTTACTTTGTATTAAACGTGTACTGTTTAGTAACGTAGCTGTTGGAAAAATGTCAAGACAAACTGTCAAGTTAATTGTAATTTACGGTAATAAATTGTACGGTTAAAAATGGTACATTTAAGTGAGAAAGATCGAGTTGAAATATTAATGATGATTGGTTTTGGCGATCGTGTTAGAACCAGGGAAGAAATTTGTCATATTTTTAATTATTTGCATCACGTTCAACAGTTACTAAAACATTACAACGTTTTAATGCAACAGGGATGGTCAAAAATTTGCCAGACCGCAACGAACGAAGCTATTAGACAAAACATTGCTATTGAATTAAAGGAATCACCTTAAACTTCTACCACAGATTTGGCACTAAAGCACGGTATAAGTCGACGTTCTGTAAGGAAGATATTAAAAAATGGAAAAATATCATTAAATACAAATAGTTCAAGAATTGTCTGATAATGATTTTGACCGACGGCTGGAGTTTTGCGAACGAATGATGGACATCTGTAATGTCGACGAGCAATTTGAAAATAATGTAGTGTTTTCGGATGAGGCATCTTTTTGTTTAAATGGAACAGTTAATCGCCATAACTCAAGGTATTGGTCAAATGAGAATCGTCATTGGATTTTTGAAACCTATACCCAACATCCACAAAAGTTGAATGTTTGGATGGGAATTGTGAAAAATAGGCTTATAGGCCCATTTTTTATAGACGGAAACTTGAATGGTGAAAAGTATTTAGATTTACTAAATAACCAAATTATTCCTGCACTCCATCAAAATGGGCAGTTACCACAAAATGTTTGGTTTCAACAAGATGGAGCGCCTCCTCACTATGATAGACGGGTTTTGAATTTTTTAGATGCAAATTTTCCAAATCGATGGATTGGACGTAAAGGATTTGTAGAGTGGCCTGCTCGTTCTCCAGACCTCAGTCCGTTAGATTTCTTTTTTTGGGGTTACCTGAAATCACATGTTTACGTTAGACGACCAACATCCCTCCAGGAATTGAAACAAAGAATCATCGATGAATGTGAACTCATCCATGGAAAAGTCTTGGAAAGGGTAATTCAAGAATTTATTAATAGACTTGCATATTGTCAGGAAGTAAACGGCGAGCATTTTGAACATTTAAAATGATTTTGTTTAAATTAAATTCAATATTATTCTCATTCTCGTTAATCTTATAAATAAAATTTATTATTGAGTAAATGTAAAGTGCTTTAGTATCTTGTTTTTACAGATTATTTTCATTAACCCTGGTATGTATGAATTTGAAATAACAAGATCTATCAAGATCTGCAAAAATATACAGGGTGTCCCATTTAAATAAAAAAAATTGAGGGCATTTTCGGCTAAACCGGAAGTACATTATTAACAAAAAAAAATCATATCAGATGCATTTTGCCTCATTGCATTTATCTACAAAGTTTCATAAATATCGTCCTTTTCGTTTTAAAGATATTCACTTGGTTTCCATACTTTATCCCAACCCTGTATATATATATATATATATATATATATATATATATATATATATATATATATATTGTGATATTATGTGATATATATATTACTCATATTTAGACCAGGGTAGAAAATTAAATAATCAAATCAAATAATTTTAATCACCGTGTATAAGGAATCTCATTAAATAATACGCGTTATTAAAACCATGAAGCATAAATAAACTCGGTTGTTTCAGTAAAAATAAGAAATTTAAATTATTTATAAGACGAAGCAGTATTGAAAAGCGCAGTGGATAGTTTAATTATTCCTAAACAAATGGAAATTACGTGCAAAATTTATATTAATGAACTCTATTTTAAATAACTGGTATTAAACAAAACGTACGGATAATAATTTGTATTCGCTAAAAATGAAAGGATAGAAATCAATTTAATTAGATTTAATTAAACCGTTAGTAACATATAATAAGCATAGAAAACTTGTAAAAACCCAATAAAATGCAAATCGTAGAAGGGTATTTAAAATGTTACGTTTGAAAACACCTGCGTGTTTTAAAAGGCAATTTCAAGTTAATTTGTTTGGATAAACATATTGATTCTAAGGATATTGGAAACGATCAGATGCTTTAGCAGGAAATACAGAACACCTGCGTATTTTTAAAAAAGCTCATTCTGCGTAAATTTGGCAAATAATTAATGTTTCAAAGAATCTTGGAGAAACCGGGACTTAGTATTTACGAGAATGTGCGATACGGGTTTATTAAACCCAGAGAACAGTCCGCGTGGACTAAAATATAATCGATAATGAAGAGTGTCAAGTTGCACCAATACGAACAGGTTAGAGAAGGAAAGAGAAAATGCGTCAAGCAAAGACACATATTTTAAAAGGCGGGATTTAAACAACGTCAGGGGGTTGCGATTGGTTGGAAATAGGATGCATATATCAGAGGTAGAACAACAATTTCTGTATAAAAGTAATTAGTTTTTCTCGGACAACTTTGCGAGCCGTGTTGAAATTTTCTGAGATCTCAATGGGGTGAGGACTAAATTCATAAAATCGACGTGCAGGCTACAGACTGGGAACGTAGAATGAGGAATTCGTTGGAATTACCCGTTTTAGGGAACAAAGCGACGTGTCGGCTATTCGCTATATATACAGGCGGGAATATGTGTTTCTCTCTCTTAGACTCTTAGACTTTCGACGATTCGATGCGTTAAAAGCTCGTGCATCCGCGACTTCATATTAAACAGTGCATTTTAGTTTGATTAAATAATTTAAAGTGTGCTAGTATATTTTAGTGACTCAAAATAGTCGGTTATTTTACGTGCTAACATGAATGTACTTCAGTGCACTTAGATACAAGGTAATAAAAGTTTATTATCACGGTACCAATTAGTAAAATTTACAACGACAAATGTATACCCAAAAGTAGGCAGTTTTGGCGTATATTGGTAATATTGGTAAAAGGAAGTATGAATTTCTTTGCTATTTTGCGGGGGTGTTAATGACTAAATGGTTCGTAAATGTGTCTGCATCCACTGAACCAGAGGCAGATATACACAGATGAGTTCCGGAAAAGCCTAGGAACAACTTTAAATTAATGGTGATGAAGAACATTTTTAAAGCGTTGACAACTTGAAGCTGTAAATAGAATCCGGTTGGAATGGTGTGATTTACAAAGGGACGATTACACTGAAGCTACGAGGACAATAACCTTCAGGTAAATTGTACTATTTTGTTTGACATTTTTGTGTGTATTGAATGACTTTATAATTGATTTACTTTAAATGGACATTAGTGGAATTTTTCTAACCATAAAATTTTAATTTTAAGATGAAATTTGCTTGTTTAAGTAAAAGGGTATTTTGTTTTGATGTTCGGGAATAGGATGAAACTTTGGGTAGGTCTTTGAGCTCAATTAGACAAACCTGGTTAATTAACGTAAAGGGTGGTAGATGCTCCTTTATACTCAGACTCCGGTCTGCTTATCTTGTTATATTAATTAGTAGGCATCCAACAAGGACTTTAATTTTGGATGCACAGTAAAATGATAATAAAATTAATCCGGAAATTCTGTTTAAAACTGAATTTTATGTTCAAATTTAATTTGAAAATTTAATGTATTCTGAATATTGATGTAAATAGAGTTAACGTTGATGTTTGTGGTAGGAATGTGTTGTTTAATTTTTATGATTGAGAATGGAAGTTATCTAGAAGAGCAGCCGAGGCGATTAACAGACGGAATCAACGGACCAGGTGATCTAAAAGGTATCACAGCAATATATATATATATATATATATATATATATATATATATGAGATTTGAACCTTGACGCACTGAAGTACCACTCAGATATAGACTTCTAGTTCGTAAATTGATTGATGAAGGAGATGGTGAGGGCAGTTACTTGTAAAAGATATGTGAAATGATATTTAAGAAAAAATGAAGTTTTAAGATTTCAAATTGGGTGTTGGTGATTTCGTAAAGTAATTTTTAAAAGGATGTGCCCATGAAGTAAACTGCTGTTGCTTGTATATCATAAAATTTTGTTTAAATATTTAAAAAGAAACTTCACTGCCATGTGAATATGTATGTATAGCTAAGATTTGAAGTCACTTAGTACGTTTTCATTTGATTTGAGTTAGGTATAAGATGTTAAACTTTCACTTTCATTTGGATAAGTACGTAAAGCCTAAAAAAAGTCAATTAGTATGTTTTTATTAGATTTAAGTTAGTTATAAGATGTAGAAGTTTTATTTACTTTTCAGTATATAGTTGTAAGTATATTATATCATTTGAATTTCACTTCTTGTAACTTTGTAGACATCCAACTTATCTAAAAAGAAATTTAGCACTTGTTGTTAAGATTAAAATTTAGAAATTTTCGGCCAATGACATTTGTGTATTAGTTTACTCCAAATTAGAATTTGACAAGAGTAATAAGATCTATTAATAAAAAGTTGGATCATAGAATGTTAGTTGGAAAAGAATTGTAAAAGAGTAGGCTAGTTTAATGTTTTAAGGGGCATTTCCATAGAGATAAGTGACGGTTGTTGAAATTAAAAAATTAAGAGAAAAATTGATTTGAAAAGAACTGAAAAAAAAACAACTTTACAAACTATAGAACAAAAAGTATAATCTTTTTTGTAACCGTTTACGAATTGTATACCTTTTATTATTGTAATCTCCAACATAAAATTCAACGTATGAAAAATGTATTTGTGATATTCAAAGTATAAAGGAACTGTTGATATTAAAAAGTGATAAATGAAAGAGTCCTTGTCATTGTCTAATTATTGACCATTGGATTTCTGGGAGGTTTTTTTGTGTAGACAGAGGAGTTTCAAAGTGGTGCTATTAGAACGCTGGAATTGCTGAACTTTTGGTGTCGAGCACGGTGTTGATTTCACAGAGCTGAGTTTCCTGATAAGACCCAGGACGATAAGTATAAGTGTCTCTAAAGAATTTTTGGCGTACCTAAAACCCTAAAATAAAAGGCGTAAATTCAGTAATACAAATTTTTAAAACGTACTTATCCACAGGTATTAAGAACCCACATCTGGTTCGAATCGTCACTGTAGGCAGTGGGGCTTCATTGTTCAGCAGCAAGACGTTTCATTGGAAGTTCAGGTTGTATTGTTATTTTCAGTGTCATATTTTAACCACTTAATCCGTTATACTCGATTGAAATCTTAAATTATTAACTAATATAAACTGCTTACTGTGCGTATTTTTCAAGTAATTGTTTACACTGTCACATTTAGAAATTGCTTTAGTAGAATTAACTAGCGGTCATTTGACTGGCAGTGTCACATACATCTGTATATGGTTCAGAACTCACGCTGTATGCAGATATAGATTTATTCACAAAATTAACCTGAGATAAGAGTTTCATTGGTCGAAACGCAGATTTAAAGACTCAATAGAAAAGTTAATAAATTAATTAAAGAAAAGAAATTATAGGGCAATTTGGTGCATTGCTAATTTGCTCATATATTATAATTATCAAACCAAAAAAGGGGGGATATATTATAATATATTATTGCAAACTTCCAGCTTCCCTCCCCTCTATCGGGTGTCACTTTTTTATTTAAGAGAACGTTAATCTCTTTTTATAAAAAGAAACTTTATTTTTAAGCAATTTAAAAAAATACACTTCAGATATTGGTTGTGTGCAGCTTTATAAAATGGTGTTGCTAATTTATACCAAATATACCTTGGCTACAGAACTGATATCTCTTAATCTCAGGGTTACTTTGTTTTGTTTTGAATAGAACTTATTTGAACTGGGTTCTATATTCAAATAAGCTCGCATACAAATATATAGGAAACCAACACCTAGCACCCTCTTTCTCTGTTGGCCCAATCTAACATTTTACAAATGTAAGACAACTGTAGATGGTAATGCAGATACCTCTAACCTGTGTTACTGTTGTCAAATAAATTTCAGTGAAAACAATGCTCCTTGAATTAAAAATGCTTTATCTTAATTTTGAAAAGTTAATATTTTATTAATAAACTTGAAACAATACCTTAATATCCAGATTCGTGTGTTTGTGCTTCTTTACAATTGATGCAGTGCACCTACAGGATCTCAGGTCAGTTACCTAATAACAATATTGTTTGTTTTAATATTTGGTTAAATTTTAGATGATTTTTAGAATGAATTAATTATTTAAATCAATACTAAGGAATACTTGTACGGTATGCTGCTTCACCTTCCAGACTTGGACCAATACAAATGATACCAGCAGTGTTTTCTTCTTGCTCTACGTGCATCCTCTCTATGCCTCGTTGCTCTGCTAACCTTTACACTAAAACGCTTGCTCCTAGTATCTTCAAATTTTGGTTGGACGCCTTTATATTTACTTTGAAATAGTGTATGTACTCTAAGCTTGTTTAACATTCGACCTTTAATCACTTTATTAATAATTTTATTTTTAGGAATAAAACCATAGCTCTCCAATAACAAGTACAATAATAAGTACAATAAGTACAATAACAGTTTATTATCATCAAAAATAATTACAACCATCCCAAAATACTAAACAACCAACATATAAATCAAAGAAAAATCAATAATCATCACATCTTTCGTAACCTAGCAACCAACAACTCACCTACTATTTTACTTTTATATAATTCAAAAATTTTTAAATCACAATTGTACATTCAAAACCACCTTAGCTTAGTCTTCCCTACATTTACATGGCCTTTTGATTGGTACAAACAAATATTGCATTGTATAATAATATTCATTAATGTTAAAAAGCATATTTAGACAAACTTTTTATATGTTTCACCCTCGTTTAATTTTACATGTGACTGCTACTAATTTCATTTCTAAATTAAAAGTCAAACACTTTCTGGACAAGTATATATATATATATATATATATATATATATATATATTCACTCGAAGATAAAGCATTTTGCCAATTAGCATCGTTTCTCACCTCACTAATTGTTTTGATTAAACTTGAGTCTTGTATTACAGTAAACCATCTGTACTCCAGCTCTCTCCCTCTCCCCTTTATAATATATATATATATATATATATATATATATATATACATATATTGCTGTCAATATCCGAATACAGCAACCCTGACCAACAAAAAAATGCAATGGACGCTTGTTTGTCTGAAATGTGAATTCTTACTTTACTGGGCCCGTTTTCCCTTGCTAGGTCAGCGACAAATATGCTGTGGATTTAACAAAAATGAAATGAAACAGAGAAATCAAAAGAGACATTTATGAACAATTTTTTATATATTCAGAACATCCTTTTTTACACACATTATCTAAGAAATTTACTTACAGGCACAGATATAATAACGCTTATAAAAACAATTTACAATTTAAGTTTTAAAAGAAACGATATTTTATCACTAAGGTATTAATATAATCTTCACCTAATCCTGGTTAATTATTAGAAAACCCTAAAACATTGCATATGTAAGTCACAAACTTTTCTTTTAAATTTCCATGGATGATTTAAATATTCTTGTATTACCCGTCTCAATGTAGTTGAGCAACGATGTCGAGTAGAAATTTTTGTAATGATCAAAACACCTCGAGTTCTGACCTCAAAATTGCTAAAATGGAACCGTTCAGTTACACATAACTTTTATACGAAAAATAAAAACTTATCTCTAACGTAATCTACGTAATAATACTCAACGGTTCTTTTAAGTTTAAAATAAAGTTATACTTGCACTTTGGGTCGTCAAATTCTTGTTGATATTTTTATCTAAATAATCACCTGTCTTTGGTTATAATTGCCATTTAACAGATTGTTTCCATTGGAGTTAACTGTATCAAAAATTTTCTGGTTCAAAATCTTTAGATTTCCATCTTATTTCATTTTCATAGGTCGAAGTCTTCCAAAGTACTTTTTATTTTTATTAGATGAAAATATACGGCGACCTTGCACCAAGATACATTATTGTTTATATTGGAGCAATAAGTCGTCGTTGTACTCTATAAAATAATTATTTATCAATGATGAAATGTCTCATAACTTATGTTCAAAACTTCAGTGTTAAATCTTGAAAGCCGTAAGAATGATATATAATTAAATAATCCGAATTCGTAATCCTTCTTCGAATTTCGATGACATTCCCGAAGATGAGTCGTCACTGTGATGCAACAATTACCCACAATGTTGCTTTGTTATCTCTTTAGTGAGCTGTCAGTTTTTTACGATAATAAAATGTTTCCCATTCTTTATTAGTGAATTAAATCAATGCCGTATCTCTTTCCTATTTGGATTTTACGAGCTTCTATATAGCCATTTAAACTCGTTATCTCGGTGTTATCGTTTTCCGCGAATCGACATGTATTCATTGACAGAAAATAATTAGCTGTTAACTTAAATATGTATAATAGATCTCTAAAAGCCTGGAACTATTTGTCTTTCCAAATATTTTTTATTACATTTATTAAATGATATTTTAAAAAAGGACGAATCACTATAGAAATTTTCATGTTATAAAAGTACGGATTTTTATATCTACGCCGTCTAGAATTTGTTTTAAACGATATATCTTAAAGAAGATAGCTTGACATCCTAATTATTTAGTGTTCTTATAACAGATAGAATCTTCGACCCATTTTACTGCTTTTATAAAGGCAATAACCTTGTTTTAAAGGTATTTTTCTAGAATAATTATTTACACACTGATTTGAATCAATGAATGCTTGAGTTTCGCGGATTTTAGAGTTGGGCTTGATTCTTAAATAGTATGTGTCAACGACAACGATATCTGTACTTAAAGCGTTTTATTTTACATGAGAGAACACTCATCTTGCTAAAAAATATTAAAGGGGGTGAAAATAAATATGGAAAAATTTTACTTTTCTTCTCTTTGTGTCAGCTTTTTCTCACAGAATGTGGTGCTCAATAACCTCATGTGACCTAATTATCACATCAATATTAAAAATTCTTGCTAAAAATCCCACATACTTGACGTTCAGGTCGATTTACGATCTTTGCGTATGTCCTACTATTATTATTGCTTTGAAATCTAAATGCATTCAAGGGCTGGCTTCTTGGTTTGGTCTCCATTTTCCTTAGTTGACCCATCTTATTATAATGTTGAAAATATTTCAAAAACACAACTCTATCGACAGTGTTTTGTATGACTATGCATTGTCTTACTTCCGTCTCGAAGTGCCCTGCTAAATATTTTATAATTTGCTTGTCCTCTAAAGGAACATCAAGTTTCTCGGCAACTCCAAATTTCTTTATGGCATACAACTTCTTTGTCATGCTCAAATCACTACTATACTTGCCCATCAATAAAATATCTATAACTTTAATTTGTTGGTTGTCACCCCAGAAATGTTTGAAAAATTTAATCTCGAAATTTTTTAAATATCTCAACTCATTTTTAATCAGACCAAACCAAATTTCTTCACTATCTATTAACACGGACATTGCGATATTTAGCTTGGTTTGCTCATACCAACTCCCCTGTATTAAAGTTTTTGTTATTTAAAAATATCTTAGAGTTAGGTTTATTATGCCCATGCAGTTTCGAATGTTGCTCTAATGGAACACTGGTTGGACTCCATCTCATCGGATACCCAACATGAATATTTTTAACTCCATCTTCTAAATTTTCAAACTTATTTTCTAAGCCTGTTGTAAGCTTTCCCAAATCATTTCTAAATGTCTTAAAACCCGCTTGGCAGCTTTCCTCTATTTAGTTCACTTTTTGATCTAAACTTTTAATTTTCCCATTAGTTTCCTTCTCACTTGCGTTCTGATTTGCCTACATTTAAACAATTTCCTCTCTAACGTCATGTATATCCTCTAAAATTTTTACTACTTTTTTTCTAACTTCAAATTTCATTTCCTCGATGATTTTGCTAGTTTTTTTTAAGCCCGAAGTTAGTTTTTACTCATTTATTTTATATGTTGTATACTTACGGGATAATTATTTCATGCTTAGAAAGTACTTGCGGTACTTCTTTTCAGTCTATACGAAAAATCTACTTCGCTTTGCTCTCATAATGATTGATTTGTACTCTAATAAAGGTAGTATTTTTAAAAGCGTTTAAAGGTATCTTTAACAAGAATGAATCCTTATAAAATCTACACACGGAAATATGTTTTGTTTTAACGCGGATGCATTTAATTGATATTATTTCATGCAATGAAAAATGAATTTACACTTTAAAATGAAGTTCGTTCTTACTAAGAATATAAATGATCTAAAAATGGAGTTTTTAAGTTTTTATCCGTTTAGTTTATAGAGGAATTGTGTGCCTAGAATTCACATTGTTTTAGATTCTGTCCCCTCTGTTTAATATTTAAATTTAACATTACATGCAGCGACACGGTTTTTAAGTAACGCCCAAATCATCTCGATAGGTTTTAGTTTTGGGTGATATGGAGGTAAACGCAATACTACATGACCATGTTCTAGCAGTAGCTGGTCAATTACAAACAGCTGATGAACAGGTTTATGTGCCTTAATTTTGGAATATAATTCAGGCTTGGTTTCCTTACATTCAAAGAGGATATTTCGTTCCTTCAACCATTTCTGCATATCTGTTTTCTTCCAAATTGAAGTAGGATTAGGATGCACAAGAACATTATGATATGACGCATTGTCTATCACAAACACTGAATTTGGTTCCAAATTTGGTATTAACTCTTCTTGAAGCCACTTTTTATAATTGCGATGATTCATGTCATCGTGATAATCCCCAGTTTTCAAACAAGACTTAAATATCAATTCTGCATTTGGAACGAACCTATTTTTTCCACCTGCATGAACAATTATCAAACGCTTCCCTTTTGAAACTGGCGATTTCGAACCCTTGGTGGTGTCGTCATCCCAACACTTTGTTACACTGTGAGAACTGTGCAGGTATGTTTCATCGTTATACACAATGCTTCTGCCCTCTTCTTTATACTTACTAAGATTTTTCAAAAATATGGTGCGCTTTGCCCTTATATTGCTTTGTTCAACAAGAATTTTCCTGTTATCTACAGTTCTCTTCCAACGAAACCCTGCTCTTACAACAATGTTTCTGAACGAACCAAATTTTCCTGTGTAATGAGGACAATCATTTTTAAATTCGTCAAACACTAACTTAAAAGTCGGTCTACGTTTATGTATTGCTGCAAACCGATACATAACGGTTCTTAGAATTTCTTCGTCAAATCCATTCACTGTTGACTTAGGGCTTGGTTTATTTACGGTTTTCCTTGGTGAACTAAACTTGCTGCAGGGTGGTTTGTTTGTGCCTTTACAATTCTTTGCACCGTCCGCAATGACACACCTGTTGCTTCAGCCACGCACTCTTGCAAATTGTTCAGGTTGGAGGCGCCCGAATCTTTTATGCGTTTCAAATATTGAAACACATTAAAAGCAATCTGTCATCCTTGACTATGAATCACCTCCTTCTTATTCATAATATTACTTTAAAAAATATCATAATTAATCATTGAACGAACATTTTTTTTAAATACATACATTGCTGAAGAATTAACTATCTGTTACTTGATACAAATATTAAAACGGAAAACTGGAAACAATAAGACCTTGATAAGAACGAGAATGACAATGACAGTTCAGGTCACATTCGGTATATACAGTATTGGGATCCGCTGAGTATGTGCACTGTTGCCACAGCAAATATTTACAGATAAAGAAACTACGAACCTAGAATTGCTTATAAGTAAAAACAAGTAAAAGCTCCGATATTATATGAAGGTCTGGATTTATTTCATATATTTATGAATTTCTAGATACCGCCAGCATAAACGGGATCCTTACAAACAATATTTTACTTAACGTAATAAATGGGATATTCGTGACGACGTATTAAAGCCACATTGCTAGCAAGATGTTTGTGGGTTGTACTGTAGCGTTGTGAATCTTGAGGTTTAAGTTTAAATTGAACCTATTGCATGTTTTGTTTGAGAACAAAAAGTTCGAAGTTTGACACAGTTTGTAATTGACGTTAAAAAATACTAAACGATATGTTGCATTCGTCCTTGACAAGGTTGTTTAGTTATAAGACGCAGTATTTTTGATTGAATCGTCAGAAGATTTGCAACGAATGCTTGACAGGCTGTCGGAAGCATGTGAAAATATGCAATTGAAAGTGAATGTAAATAAAACAAAAGTAATGATTTTTGATAAAAATGGCAGAATTGATGACTTTGAATTTAGAATGGACAATGACACAATAGAAAAAGTGAACGACTTTGTGTACCTTGGTAGAAAGTTTTTGAGTAATGGAAAGCTGGATAGTGAAATGGAAAGAAGGGTAGATGCTGGAAGAAAAATGTCTGGAAGCATGTGGGCAGTGAACAGAAATAAAGGATTAAGTATAAAGGCAAAGCCGACAATTTACAACAGCGTGTTTGTGCCAACCAGTATGTATGGAGAAGAAACTTCAATCTGGCAGAAGAAGCACATTAGTCGTATAAATGCTGCAGGAATGAAGTTCCTAAAAAGTGTGTGCGGAAAAACAGTCAGAGACAAAGTCCCAAACAAATGGGTCAGAGCAGAGTGTGAGGTGCAAGTAACGCTTAAAGAGTTGAGTGAGCGAAGCATGCTTAGATGGTTTGTACATGTGGAAAGAATGAATGAGGATAGACTTACCAAGCGTATATATGCAAGTAAGATGACTGGTAAAGCTCTAAGGAGTAGACCGCATAAAAGTTGGTTGGATGTAGTAGAGGAGGTTCTGAAGAACGACAGGTGAGAAGTCTATGGAATACAGGAGCATGCCAAAGCAATGTATGATGTTGCAGAGGCAAAGGAGGTGTTTAGGGATCAAAGGATGTGGATAAATATTGTGAATGGTGCTGGGAGTAAAAGTAGTGTAGTATCTAGAGCTATACCCTGCATATCCCCAGAAAGAGGTTCTAGGTTTGGCTACCCTGAAAGGGAATACCGTGATTGGTGTGTTGTGTTGTTGTTGACTTTATCAGTATAACGTTTAGACGAATTTATTTCTTTTCAATGTTAAAAAGGATGTACGGAGAGTAACAATAAACATTTTGTACGTTATGAGAAGTTTATTTACAATTTATAACTTTTGTATTCTTGAAGGAACACAAATAGTGTCTCCATTCATAAATTTAACTATGTGACTTTTTTCAAAGTCAGCGCTGACATTAAGTTGTAGTACGTTGGTATTCAGCCTGATTTGGTAGTATATTATTAATACTTTATTTATGGATCTTGAGTTAGTTGTTAGAGGTTTTCTGCATCTCCTTTTAAGACTAATTTATTTTTAATCATGTTTAAAGATACGGTGGCGCCCTGTTTTTTTCTAAAGTTTTGAGCTACTATAATCAACCCATGCCCAAACTCATGCTCTTCCGTGATTTGTACCTTAACATTGGTAGGGTAAGTAGGGTAGTTCCGTTTATCCGAAGCATAATCCATATCTTTGGCAAATCCATGTTCATTGGTAACACAAAGACGGTACCAGAGAAATCAAAGGTAAGTTACCCAGTAACATGAATGAATGCTTTGGACATACCATTTGCAATATCATAAACTACAAAATTACCAATGTAATAGTTAATAGCTGTCAGTGTTGTATAATTATGACATTTACCTTCTTTAAGGTTATATAATAAGTGCAATGTAGAACTGAAACATAGGTACAGAAATGTGGAATAACAGAACAACGGAGGAAGACAATAAGACGGTGTTGTACCAAATCGCATTAAATACGTGAGACGCTAGGTAGGTGTTAATTATCGTAAATAAATGGATAGTTGGTGTAGTTCACTTAGCTTAACTAACTTGGGTAAGAAGATAGATGGCGATTTAAAACAAATAGTAAGAACCTCATTATACACATTACTAGGAATGCAAACCTTACACACTGTAAAATTTGTCGGAGGCTTTCACGGCCGGCGTCATTATAAATATTTATGGGTCTGGGTTGGGACCGTGTCATTTTGTAAACTAAGGTCGACGTTTCGCCCACTTTTGTAAGGGGCTTCATCAGGACAAGAAAAGGAAATAAGTAATAAAATAAAAAATAATAATAAAGAAAAGAATGTGAAAGTGTAAAGAGTAGAGTTACTCCTGAACTAGCAGACGTACTAGCCCATTCAAAGCCAAAAGGTGTCTTGTGGCAAAGTAGCTGGTGAAAGTAGCGAAAGTGGTAGTTTATATAGGGCGAGAATTTGATGCATAAGTGATCATGAATAGAGAGGAGTGTCGTGGCGGATCAGTTAACGTCACGGTTCCGCTGTTGTGAACATAGGCTTATTTTCCAAATGGGGGAAAGGTAGTAGCCATTATCTTTGTTTAGATTATTAGAATTTTTATTGATTTCTAAGAATTCTCTAATTTTTCTATTGTAGAAAAATGGAATTCTGACAATTAGTTTCGTCTTGTCAAAGTTAATGGTATGGCCTGTTTCATGTTTGTGTTCGGCCACCGCTGAGCAATTGTACTAGCTTGTTCTTAAGCATCGCTTATGCTCGTTTAGTATAGTCTGTACTGACCGTCCTGTTTCTCCTATGTATACTAAACCGCAACTGCAAGGTATACTATATACGCCTGGGGCTTTAACACTATTAACGGAATCTTTTGGAGTTGGTAATATTAATGAAATTTTATTGATGGGTTTATAGATTGTTTTGAAGTTGTGTTTACGTAGAATTTTGCCAATTCGGTCTGTAACTCTGTGTATATCTGAAAGGATTGCTAAAGATCGTGTATCGAGATTACAGCGTAGTTTGGGGGTTCGTGTAGGATGCAGATGCCGGTTTATTACTCTGCCGATATCTGAGTTACGGTAACCGTTTTTTATAAGACTAGTTTTATGATGGGTCAGTTCATTAGATAAGTGTTCTGGTTGTGAAATCTTAATTGCACGGTGGACTAGAGAGTTGATTACCGATGATTTTTGTGAGGGACGATGATATGACGACGCATGTAGGTATCTGTCTATATGTGTGGATTTTCGATATACGGAATGACCTAGTCGTCCGTTATGTTGACGCTCTACTAGAACGTCAAGGAATGGCAGAGTTCCGTTCTTTTCAGTTTCTATAGTGGACTTAATATCTTTATGTTGATTGTTTATGTGATCTAGAAAATTATTGAGTGTTTGGTGTCCATGGGGCCAGATTACAAAAGTGTCATCTACATAACGGAGCCAAGTTTTTGGTTTAAGGTCTATGGATTTCAGAGCCATGGATTCCAGAGACTCCATAAATATATTGGCCACAATAGGGGATACGGGTGAACCCGAAGTTTGTGTGTAAAATTGTCCGTCGAAGACAAAGTAGGTAGAAGTTAAGCATTTTTCAATGAGCGTGGCCAGGTACTCAAATTCGTTTTCTTGAGGTAGGAGTTGTTTAATAATGGAGACAGTGTCTATGAAAGGTACGTTTGTAAATAGGGATGTTACGTCAAAACTGAGTAGTATGTCATTAGGGCCTAGCTCAATATTTGCAATTAGCACTATATAATCCATAGAATCCATAGAATCCACAGACTAGGTCATTCCGTATATCGAAAACCAACACATTCAGACAGATACTTAAATGCGTCGTCACATCATCATCCCTGACAAAAATCATCGGTAATCAACTCTCTGGTCCATCGTGCAATTAAGATTTCAAACCAGAAAACTTATCTAATGAATTAACCCTTCTTAAAACTAGTCTTATAAAAACCGGTTATCGTAACTAAGATATCGGCAGAGTAATAAACCGGCATCTGCATCCTACACGAACCTGCAAACCACGCTGTAATCTCGATAGACGATCTTTAGCAATCCTTTCATATATCCACAGAGTAACAGAACGAATTGGCAAAATTCTACGTAAACACAACATCAAAACAATCTATAAACCCACTAATAAAATTTCACAAATATTACCAATCCCAAAAGATTCCGAAAATAGTCTTAAAGCCCCAGGCGTATATAGTATACCTTGCAGTTGCGGGTTAGTATACATAGGAGAAACAGGACGGTCAGTACAGACTAGACTAAACGAGCATAAGCGATGCCTAAGAACAAGCCAGTACAATCGCTCAGCAGTAGCCAAACACCAACAGTAATTACTTAATGTTGTAATCAACGTACATGCAAAGAAAACCCAGGCCGGCGACAGCTCGATCAACCCTTGGTTCTACGGCAAGGCCTCCTGTGGAAGAGGCCTAAGAAACATATACTGCAGTAAACGATCCCTCCGCAGTGCTGTTCATTGCAGCTAACTACCTCAAGGTATCAGCTACAATTATCATTGTCACTACCGCGCAAACCACCTTACCTTTTACTCGAAGTGGAAAGTCAAGTTCTGTAGACTTATGATGGTCATGCGGTCACCGAAAGCCCATCACAGCCTTCTTAACAGAAAATCATGCAAAATTTCAGAAAAACGGCTAATTTATACATGAAATTCAAAAGATATTACATATAAAAAATTGAAAACTAGAAACGAATTGTTTCATATTAGAATAATAGTTAAAATCGCACTATAGTTATTTAAATATAAAATTTGATACATAAATGCAACCTAGAAGCATTTTAGTAGAGGTTCGTTTAGAAAACTTTTCAGCTTGTAAAGTAAATCTCTAATCGTTAACCTTGTTGAACAAGATAATTCAAGGATTTATGCCTTCCAAACCCATCCGGCAACGAATATGTAACAGCTTGTTAGTACTACTGCAGATCAAGCCACATTAGTTCTTCCATAGTTGCAATTTTCATACTTGTCGCATCCGTTGACCAAATTACCCGTTTCTGAACCGGCGATGAAGGTATTCATGCATACTCTGTTCGACAATCAAAAGCAGCTTTGATGATGACACAAAGATAGCTCATTTCCTGTGGTATATAGGGTAAAACCTTTGTTGTGGAGACATGCGCGAATTTCCAAATAAAATATAAACAAGTAAAGGTGTTTTTATCAAAATTAAATTAGTGCCAATTTAGATAGCATCGTGGTTGAAACAGTTTTATCGTTACGTGGACGTTATAAAGTGAGCGTTTTCGTTTGCTAAATGCAATTAAACTATTTGCTTTTCTTTTGCAATACGCGCGTTCGGGGTGCTACCATTATGCAATTTAACGAAGGGCTGTTTTATATCTTGTTCAATTTTATATTATGCATTAGCCCGAAGGACCGTACTTTAATACAAAGCTTGGTAATTAATCACTAACACTAGCTGTCCGCAATTTCTTGCATTTGAACATTTTCTCGGTTTGGTTCGTAAGGTTCAAGCAAGCGGATAAATTGGATCCCCATTGTAACAAATATGAGTGTCAGGAACTCTCGTGGTTCGCCTTCTAAAGGAGCAGGTGTCAATACCGCAAGACGTATGGCAATTATTAATCAACATCGATTTGATGTGCGAAGTTCAAGTTTGGAAGTAACAATAACAAAGAGGTGAGCTTTTTGTGTCACGTTTTGTAGAATTTGAATGCCTGAAATTTATCGTATAGATGGAACGTTTCAATAACTCACAGGTAATATTGTACAACCTTTTTACAAAGTAACAACTTTATTAGCGACAAATTTGATGTTTTCTTGCTATAGGGGGATAGAGGATGAAAATTCGTAAACGAGATGTGTAATTTAAGCAACTTACGGGAACTGCTGTTGAAATTTTAGGATAGGAGAAGAGAAAAATGTTTACACTTAAAAAGAACTTTATTACTGTTCAAAATATTCTCCTTTACAGTCTATTCTTGCAAATAAACCAATTATTAAAATTTGTTTTTACATTCGAACAACTAAAAATATCGTATCTAAACGTTGACGTTGATATTTCGAAATGTAAAGAAGTCGTTTGAACTTAAGTTAGTACTTTCAGCAATGAATAAATAATTCGTATGAAAACTTGAATTGTTCTGATGAAGAACGATAAAGAATTTCCTATGTGTTTACTGAAAGAAGATGGATGTAAGTCATTCTGCATTTACGTTCCTATGATCTAAATAAATTCAATTCAATGTAGTTCAATTACTATAACTTTTATTTGAAAAAATAAAAAATTACACCTTAAACTGACGGTAGTCACTTGTCAAAGCAACACTGTAAAAATAATACTGGGGTATTGGATATGGGAGTAGGATTTATACAAAAATAATAATAAGTCAATTTGGCATAAATTGTTTTATTTAGACACATTCATTTAAATGCACTTCTGAACGTTCTGAATTCAAGTATAAGACTACTAGCTAGAAAGACCATAGTGTTATAAAAACATAAAAACGTAAGGGTAACTATCTGCACTCTACATGGGGCGCAGATTGTTATTTTAGTCAAACATAAATTCTTTAGTGTCGAAAAACTAAAAGTTAGTAGAAGGAAGTATTGATTTAGTTTTGCTTTACACCAGAACAGATTCCAACACTCCCTCTCAAAAATATAATCAATATATACAATTTACTCTGCGATTTCGTTTGTGTTCATCTAGGGATAAACTATTTTTACAATAGCCCGATATTTGTTGCAAGGATCGGGAAAAACTAGGGATGGACTCGGGCTCGGGCTTTCGGGTCGGCCCGGCCCGATTTCGGGCTCGAATCCGGGCCGGGCCGTTGACTACTTTATTCGCGCCGGGCCCGGACCAGGCCTATCTTTTTTCGGGCCGGGCCGGGCCAAACGATTCGGGCCGGCCCGAACTTTTCGGGCCGAAAAACGCACGAGTAGATACTCCATCGTCCCTTCACTTCTATCTCACATTGAGTAAGTAAACGTTCTTAATTATATTTTCACGTAGTGTCTTCATGAATCCATTAATAATCAGTTTTTCGTCTTGTTTAGTGTAAAGGAGACGTGATATTATAACTCAGCTCTTATACCGAATATTTTTTCTAGTCCTATTTAATGTTCCTCATGTTGTACTTTAGGCAATTTAAAGATGCCCAGGAACATCAAACTAGGTGATTTATTCATAATTCAAAAGTTTGCACGATTTATATTATGTATATGTATATACTCCAAATCTCAATCATGCGGCGAACGTCGATATTATCAATCGCGTATATAATTTATGTCTATCGCCTAATACACTAGAGAGTTATTGCAAAGTTCATTTTACCGATTTTTTAATAAAGTTTTCCCTTATTTGACATTTACACATGCGCAATTACACCTTTAATGTTTGTACTTTATTAAAATACAGGACACCTTTATTTAATTTAAATACAAGCAGGGAATGCTTTTATTCAAGGCGCCTTAATTTTGACATAGGCCAATTGTTTAACGTACGAACTTACATTTATTTGTCTGCCTTGTGTATAAATATAGCGAAATAAATGGTTTTTGTAGTGTTGTTTCCGTAATTAAATTTAGAAATATAATGTCCAAGTTTATAATACGAAAAAGATATAAAACGTTAACGCTCTAAATACGAGGATGCTGTTTTGTAATGCTTTTCCTAGAAGTAAACTGTCAAAATCCTTTTGAAAACAGATATGCTATATGCTTGGAAAGGAGTAAAAACAGTGTCTTGAAGTAAACTCAAAAAGTATTCCGCGAAAACACTTTGACAACACATACAAATGTTATCGAATCAGTGGGAAATAAAAGACTCAAATAATAAAAAAAGGTTCATCTTTGTGTGAATACAATTTTTTTGATTTTTTCCAATATAGTTAAACATGTATTATAGGTCACCTTATCACAGAAGAGATTAATTCTTTATTTATTTTTAAAACATAACCTATAGATATAGAATACTAAACATATATGTCAGAATAAAGAGTAAGGGAAAAACACTTGCAATAACACTCCTTTAGATTGGATGCAAACTTTATAAAAAGGATACTTTATTTGAAGATTCTTTTAATAAAGTCTGCTTGGAATGAGTTTGCACCAACTCTCTAATTTCAAGTAGGTAATTTTAGTAAAATTCTTTGAAGTAGGAACGACAAAATAAAGCGGACGCAAATTTATTATAAAGGTTATAAGGTGCGTTAAACGTACAATTTCATAAACATTGAAAATTGCTTAACATTTTGTACCTTTGTTACCTATTTCTAGGATTTTTTAAAGAATTGATACGTTTATTTTTAGCATAAATTAATTACCCTATTTTTCTCCCTTATTAATTCAATACCCACTCGAATAAATTCTGTTTCTACTGTTAAATCCTTCAACATAATTAATACTAAACACGCTCTTGAATAAATTCCTCAACTTAAATCTAGTTGCTTTGAAACGACAAGTTTTTTGCAACAACTAAATAGTTATATCCTGTTTCAGGTACCCGTTAAATTGGTATACATTACGACCGCCTATAATGATTTTCTCTATTGTTTCAATGTAAAAACTTGTTGAAATAAGGTCGCACACTATCTGATAAAACCCCGGTTTTCCAGTTTTAATCGCGCTTCGATAAGCGAGGATTTGCAGTTGGAATTCGAGTTATTTGAACCATTGTTCAATTTGCTTCTACAGCTTGTGCGTCGACATATTTTCTATATTATTCGTCACCGTATTTCAAAAGCAATGCACATCTGTTTATTTTCTGTTCGACAACTAGGAGGTGTCTTGCGTGGATTGCTTTTTTTAACAGGAGGCCAAATGCGTTCATCCTTTCTGTAGACCAACTGCTTTTGTGCGTAGGTCGTTGCTGTAGTTACGATGCCAGGGTGAGTGGATCCTGAATACCGCGGCGTTTCTGTGTTGACTCACACCCGACGGTTTTCAAGCTAAGTATCCGGACACCTACAGGTATGCAACTCATTTTCTTTTGTGTGTGTCAATGAGATATTCCGTATCAACATTTGGTGTAGTTATGTGACAAGAAACGTCACATTGTAGAACTATTGATCGTTGTTGCTAATCGATATTGAAGCGGACTACTGCTACCGCGTTTCTCTAATTTAAAACAAGTAATAACAACAGTCTTTATTATTCACTGTTCACAAGTCTAATTAACAGTATATGCCTTATTTATAGATGCTTTCAGTCCACTTAACAATGAAGCACTATTACACTAATGAAATTTACAAGCACTAATATCTTCTTAACCTAACTTCTTTACCATAGGTCCATTAACAACACTAACACGACTATTTATTTATTATACACTTCTATCTATTTATGTATACCACAAGCTGCATGTACATTAGACATAGCATATATCATTTATGTATATTCTTGAACTTCCAAAAGCTCAACTACGTTCACTGTATACGATATAATTTATATTAGACATTCAAGTATAGAGTAACTCTTACATTCATTAGCGGTCTTATATATACTCTGAATTAAAAAGGATGACTCATCCTCCAGTCATTTCTAGAAGAATTCCGAAATCCTTGAGATAAACAGTGCTTGCGGCGTTTTGTGTGTTTGATGGGTTGCCTACTAGTAGCTCGCTACAATATTATCGCTCTACATGTGTGATGTACCTGTGTTAAAAGTATTGACAGACACACGCTTATTCCTTTGTACTGATTAGTTTATTTTATAAACGGTACTATGTGCGATTTAAAGATATCTGACAAAAGCTCCCGCACGTTAATTCTTTCCTACTAATTAGTTATTTTACAAAAAGTGTTAGGTGAAACTTTAAAAATGGTTGACAAAAGCTCTCACAGGTTTATTTACTACTGATTAATTTTATTTCGTGTAAATACGATATGCGCACTTCGTATCTAATGTACTAAATTGTTCATATCAACCAACTGTTTGCTTTCAAATAGTAACGTTTAATTTATTGCTCTTGCTTGTTTGTACCCATTTCGAATGGACCTGCACCTTGCCGAAGTTCTAAATTACTAGAACAGGTGAAATGGCTTGCGTGTTCTAATGAGCTAAAGAGCCAAACTACAGGTCCAACCAAAGTAGTAGGGTCGTTAGTGAGGAACCAGACTAAGACAGGTCCCCGAAAGAGGGCAGCGGCTCTTTCGGTACTTAGATTGGCAGAGACCATAGGGGTCGGTATGGCAGTCTAAGACACACTACCGCGATGTGGAAGGCAACGGAAACCACCACATTATCTCCCAAGTACACAGCGTACCTAAATTATAATAAAATGATGGCATTCTCTGGGGTAAAAGATTCCGGAGTTAAATAGTCCCCATTCGGATCTCCGGGAGGACTACTTCGGAGGATGCGATCGGAAAGTTAAAAATAAGAGTCGGGAACATTCTGCGAGTCGGAGCGTGGAATGTTAGAAGTATGAAGCAAGTAGGTAAGCTAGAGAACCTAAAAATCGAAATGAATAGGTTATCACTAGACATAGTAGGGATCAGCGAAGTTCGGTGGCCAGAGGCGAAGGATTTTTGGAGTGGAGACTTCAGGGTAATTCATACAGGAGCAGAGGACGGAAATTTGGGTGTGGGGATAGTTATGCGGAAAAAGATAGGACACTGTGTGGAAAATTACTTACAAAAGAACGAAAGAGTACTCATGGTTAGATTAGAATCTAAACCGGTAAATACAGTAATAATACAAGTATACATGCCCACCTCTAGCTACAGTGACGAAGAGGTAGAAGCCATCTACAAAGATATCGAAGACATATTAAGATACGTAAAGGACATGAAAATTTAATAATTACGGGGATTTTAATGCCGTGGTAGGTGAGGGTAGGGAAGGAGCGGTAGTAGGTTTATTTGGTTTAGGCACGAGAAACGACAGGAAATAGGCTGGTAGAATTTTGCGACAAGAACAATTTAATCATCACAAACACATTATTTCAACATCATGCTAGAAGACGATATACGTGGAAGATGCCAGGAGATATAGGACGATATCAAATAGATTACATTCTTGTTAGACAACGGTTTAGGAATCAAGTAAAAGACTGTAGAAGCTACCCAGAAGCAGATATAGATACTGACCACAACATCGTAATTATGAAGGCCGCACTTAAATTTAAAAATCTGAAAAGAGGAACGGAAAAAGGCACTTGGGCTTAGAGAAACTAAAAGACAAAGATATTCAAGTAAGATTCGAAAAAAAGTCAAATGAATTGCTGAATGATATCGCGAAAATATCTGAAACTAAGGAAGTAGAAACAGAATAGAATAACATTAAATCCAGCCTAGACATGGCGGCCAGAGATATTTTGGGGTATACACAAAAAGAAAATAAGAAACCATGGATAACAAAGGATATCGTGAATTTAATAGAAGAAAGACGAAAATACAAAAATAAATCAGACGAAACAGGAAAACAGAGATACAAAGCCATAAAATGGGACATTATTCGAAAATGCAGGAAAGCTAAAGAACAATGGATTGATGAAAAGTGCAAAGAAGTACAAACTAAGATGGAAATAGGAAAGACAGACGAAGCATACAAATTAATTAGAATGAATTTTAGGGATATAAAACCGCATAGCAAAAATATAAGGGACGCACAAGGAAACGTCATTATAGAAAACGTAGAAAAGTGAGTAGATGGCAAGAATATATAGGGAATTTATATGCAGGAGAGGAACTAACTGCATTAGAACAGGAATCAGACATTGAAAATGATGACTTGGGATATCCTATACTTCGAGACGAGTTTGAATTAGCATTAAAGAGTCTGAAAAATGGTAAGGCGCCGGGTACAGATAAGGTGCAAGCAGAAACTCTAAAAGCCGCTGGACAAGCAGTAACAGAACGTCTCTTCCAACTTGTAAGCTATATGTATGAGACAGGCGAGATACCCAAAGATTTCAAACGTAGCATCATAGTAACTATACCAAAAAGAAAGGCGCGGATAGATGTGAAAATTTTCGAACAATAAGTTTGACAGCACACGTGTCAAAAATATTAACTAGAATTGTGCAAAGACGAATGGAAAAACGAGCTGAAGAAATACTAGGAGAAGACCAATTTGGGTTTAGGCGAAACAGGGGAACACGGGAGGCTATTTTAGCTCTGAGAGTGATAATGGAGAAAACAATAGAAAAGGGAAAGCATGTATATAGGGTTTGTAGATCTGGAAAAAGCATTCGACAATGTAAATTGGAAAAAATGTTTGAAATACTCAAAAGGATTGGAATGAGTTATAGGGATAGACGAATAGTACATAGCTTATACAAAGAGCAAACAGCAGTAATAGAATTAGAGCAGGAACATAGAAGTAAACATTAGGAAAGGGGTGAGACAGGGATGTGCCCTATCCCCATTGATTTTAACTTGTACATAGAAGAGGCAATGAATACTGTCAAATGCAGAAAGACATTTGGAATTACTATGCAGGGACAAAAATTGATATGCTTAGATTTGCAGATGATATAGCGCTATTAGCATCTAGCAAGGAAGAGTTAGAAGCGGCTCTTAATGAAATGGAAACGGTTCTAACAGAGAGATACAGTATGAAAATTAACAAAACTAAAACTAAAGTTCTAGTTTGCAAAGGTGGGAAAATAAATCAAAAACAAGAATACAAGTATTTAACACGAACTTACAAGAGGCTAAGGATTTCTGCTACTTAGGAAGCCAAATAACGCAAGATGGGAAAAGCACAAAAGATATAAAACAAAGATTAGCACAAGGTCGTGCTACATTTAACAAGAAAAAGCAACTATTGTGCTCAAAGACCACAAACATAGAAACAAGGAAAGATTGCTTAAAACATATGTGTGGAGCACAGCACTGTACGGCTGTGAAGCCTGGACAGTAGGTGAAGCGGACAAGAAAAAGGTAGAAGCCTTTGAAATGTGGTGTTACAGGCGTATGATGAAGATATCATGGACAGACAAAGTTAAGAACGAAGAGGTACTAAAAATGGTAGGGAAGAAAGAAATATGTGGAAAACGGTAAAAATAGGAGAGATAGGATGATAGGCCACATACTACGGCATGAGGGAATAGTGCGGAATATTTTAGAAGCAGAGATAGGAAAAAGAAGAAGAGGCAGACCTAGATTAGACTACTGCACACAGATAGTAAAAGATGTAGGCTGTAGAGGTTTCAGGGAGATGTGCAGGCTAGCCCAGAATAGAAATCAATGGAGGTACGCATCCAACCAATCCCAAGATGGATAAACTAATGACGAAAAGATAAATGTGCATAAACATGATGATTATTATAAGTAACTACAAGAATTGGTTGGGCAATATTCTCGAATAATGTTAAGTGTGTGAAAGGATTTACTAGAAAACCATTATTTCGGCAAATGTCTAAGTGTTGGGGGATCTTGGTAGCCACAGGTTGCTTAACCTCCTTCACTGAATCTCGGTAAAATAGGGTATAAAATTAGAAAACAATAGAAAGGGAACGAGCTGAATACACATACTCCCTGAAAAGAAGAAAGGAAGAAAAAGAAGAAAACCACCAAAAACGCAAAATCAAAAAAGCTGCCTATATAACCCTACATAAAAATAACTGCGTTGCAAACGAATCCGTGACTTTCAGTAAACAATGGATTCCATTACTAAAAAAAAATAACAAATGAAAATCAAATGCCCACAATATCTAGGTAGCATTGCAAGTTTTTCCTGGGTTTTCCTTGCAATATTAACATGAAATACAGCCTGCATACATGATTTCTATTTATACATAAAATAACTAATTACATAAAAATAAGCATATTAACAATCCTTGTAAAACAGCATTGGTATCTGACAAGTATAAATCCACAATAAGGTTACCTCAAAACCATATACAATCTCAGTTGAACAGTATTGGTATCTGACAAGTGTAAACCCGCCATAGGGTCGCCTCAGATCCATATACAATCTTTATAGAACAACATTGGTATCTGACAAGTGTAAACCCGCCATAGGGTCGCCTCAGATCCATATACAATCTTCATAGAACAACATTGGTATCTGACAAGTGTAAACCCGCCATAGGGTCACCTCAGATCCATATACAATCTTCATAGAACAACATTGGTATCTGACAAGTGTAAACCCGCCATAGACTCGCCTCAGAACCATGTTAAAATCTACCAAAGAGGTAACTTAAATCATAATGAATTTTCCCCCTCAAAATAAATATAGAAAAACGACTACTTAAGCCTTTCAATAATGCAATCGCACACTTCTTTAATAACCATCCTCTCAATTGTATAAATAGAAACATGTTAAAAAATGTTGGCTGAAATGCAGACACAAAAACGGTAGCAGTCTTTTGAAATGCTCCAGATGTATGAGGACGATAGCATGGACAGACAAAGATAATAACAAATAAGTTACAGAAATAGTATGGGAACAAGGATATCTGGGGAAAAAGAGAAATAGTAGGGCGGAATACGTTCTAAGGCATTTTGGGGAATAGTATGTGATATATTACAAGCAGAGATAGGAAAAAAGAGGTAGATGTAGACCTAGAGCAGACAGTTATAGATGCAAACTGTGCATATTTCAGGGAAATCTGTAGGTTAGTTCAGAATAGGGAACAATGATGGTACGCGTCTAACCAGTTCTAGGACTGAAGACCTAATGATGATGATGCTTGTTTGTACAGAATCCGTTATTTATTTTTATTTGTCAATAGATCATCGTGGGCGATGTGTTTTTTGTTTCTTTTTGGTATGTAGGCGAATCCCCCCACTCTCCGCGTTTAATTGTTAGCCTGGTATCTACTTTTCTTCCGGCTACGTCTAGGTACGTAACAGAATCAAAAATCAAATGCTATACTACGATATGTTCCACAAGTATCTTGATTGTAATTCAAAATCATTATACTCTTAAATTAAACGAAAGAGTGATAGTTACTTGTTAAACACAACAGAAAAAAATATCTTCTCATTCGCTGAATAAAAGTCGGGCCGGCCCGGCCCGGCAGGTCGGGCCTTCAATTTTCATTTCGGGCCGGGCCTCGGGCCGGCCGGTTACCTTTCTGCGTCGGGCCCGAGTCCATCCCTAGGAAAAACCCTTAAAAAACCGACCAGACCATAACTTATATAGTATCTTAATTACTAAGTTTATTAATTTCTAATAGTAGACTTCAACAAAAAAAATTATTCCATTAGGCCTATCTTGAAACGGATTTCTTGAAATTTTGGGCCTGGTACCTGCTTAGTAAAAGCATCCGATAACTGCTCACCTGTGGAAATATATTTTAGTGTTCTTGATTTGTTTTCAATTTGTTCTCGGGTAAAATGGTATATTATGTCAATGTTTTGAGCGTTTATGAGCAGTAGGATTATTTGCTATTGAAATACAACCATTGTTGTCTTCAAAAATAATTATTACCTGCTGAATTAGGAAATTAACACTACATAATAAAGATTTTAACCATAAGGCTTCTCTGACCACTTCATATAGAGCCATGTATTCGGCTTCTGTAGAAGAAATTGCAACTGAACTTTGCCTTTTTGTATTCCAACTAATTAAACAACGTTCAAAAAGCTTAAATAAATAACCTCCAGTGCTCTTGCGGTCAGTTTCATTGCTTCCCCAGTCAGCATCTACAAAACCAACTAATATTTCGTTAAATGCGTCCTTTTTGTATATTAATTTGATGTCAACAGTACTTTTAATATACCTTAATATCCTTTTTAAGCATTGTCAGAGTTTTCGATTATTTTTGCTCTGGTATCGACTAAGAATATTTGTAGCGATGCATAAATCCGGCCGTGTACATAGCATGGCATATATTAAGCATCCGATAAGATTGCAACAGGGTAATTTACAGTTTTCAATAGAGTTTAATTCAACATAATTTAGCTTATTTGGAAGAGGGGTACTCACAGCTTTACAATCGCTCATGTTAAATTTCTTTGATATTGATTTCAAATAGGTACTCTGACTTAATGAAATTTCGTGTCCGTTTCGTTCGACTTTTATTCCAAGGAATAGTTTTATTTCATTTAAACCAACCATGAAAAAATTTTTCATTAAATTAGCCTTAAAATTTATCATTGTTGTCATGTTTCCTGTAACAATCAAGAGATCATCTACATATAATACAATATAAATATTTTTACTTGTATGACAATGATCAACAAATGAATTCCTAAAATTTCACTGTCTTAAAACTTTGTCGAAATGTTCAAACCAACACCTAGCTGATTGTTTGAAGCAGTATAATGATTTGTTTAGGTTACAAACCAAATTGTCTCGACTTTAGCTCCATCCGACACTCGCATATAGATTTCTTCCTTTAGAATACCGCTAAGTAATGCGGTTTTTACATACATTTGGTGAATTAATAAATTTAATTGATTTGCAAAAGCTACAAGAAATCCGAATGTGGAAATATACGAGCTACCGGCGCAAAGGTTTCATCATAATCCAACAAATATTATTGGCTAAACCCTCATGCTACTAACCGTGCTTTATATTGCGCAAGGTTTTCAAACGTGTCATTCTTTATGGTAAATACCTATTTGCAATCTATAATATTTTTACCTGGTGGTTTAGGAACAAGAGTCCACGTTTCATTTTGCAAAAGTGACTTAATTTCTTCGTTGATTGCTTGCATCCACTTTATCATTGTTTGTATTTATTTCCTCATAACTCGAGGAGATTTTATAATTTAGTGATTGTACACATATGAAATAATTTTTGTGCGTTTTCAATATCATTGTCTTTATATGAGACAGGGGGTCGATTTTTAATTGTGTCACTTCGTCTGGTCTCAGTAGTTTCAGATAGGGTGTGACTTTTGCAAAATGAAACGTGGACTCTTGTTCCTAAACCACCAGGTAAAAATATTATAGATTGCAAATAGGTATTTACCATAAAGAATGACACGTTTGAAAACCTTGCGCAATATAAAGCACGGTTAGTAGCATGAGGGTTTAGCCAATAATATTTGTTGGATTATGATGAAACCTTTGCGCCGGTAGCTCGTATATTTCCACATTCGGATTTCTTGTAGCTTTTGCAAATCAATTAAATTTATTAATTCACCAAATGTATGTAAAAACCGCATTACTTAGCGGTATTCTAAAGGAAGAAATCTATATGCGAGTTTCGGATGGAGCTAAAGTCGAGACAATTTGGTTTGTAACCTAAACAAATCATTATACTGCTTCAAACAATCAGCTAGGTGTTGGTTTGAACATTTCGACAAAGTTTTAAGACAGTGAAATTTTAGGAATTCATTTGTTGATCATTGTCATACAAGTAAAAATATTTATATTGTATTATATGTAGATGATCTCTTGATTGTTACAGGAAACATGACAACAATGATAAATTTTAAGGCTAATTTAATGAAAAATTTTTTCATGGTTGGTTTAAATGAAATAAAACTATTCCTTGGAATAAAAGTCGAACGAAACGGACACGAAATTTCATTAAGTCAGAGTACCTATTTGAAATCAATATCAAAGAAATTTAACATGAGCGATTGTAAAGCTGTGAGTACCCCTCTTCCAAATAAGCTAAATTATGTTGAATTAAACTCTATTGAAAACTGTAAATTACCCTGTTGCAATCTTATCGGATGCTTAATATATGCCATGCTATGTACACGGCCGGATTTATGCATCGCTACAAATATTCTTAGTCGATACCAGAGCAAAAATAATCGAAAACTCTGACAATGCTTAAAAAGGATATTAAGGTATATTAAAAGTACTGTTGACATCAAATTAATATACAAAAGGACGCATTTAACGAAATATTAGTTGGTTTTGTAGATGCTGACTGGGAAGCAATGAAACTGACCGCAAGAGCACTGGAGGTTATTTATTTAAGCTTTTGAACGTTGTTTAATTAGTTGGAATACAAAAAGGCAAAGTTCAGTTGCAATTTCTTCTACAGAAGCCGAATACATGGCTCTATATGAAGTGGTCAGAGAAGCCTTATGGTTAAAATCTTTATTATGTAGTGTTAATTTCCTAATTCAGCAGGTAATAATTATTTTGAAGACAACAATGGTTGTATTTCAATAGCAAATAATCCTACTGCTCATAAACGCTCAAAACATTGACATAATATACCATTTTACCGAGAACAAATTGAAAACAAATCAAGAACACTAAAATATATTTCCACAGGTGAGCAGTTATCGGATGCTTTTACTAAGCAGGTACCAGGCCCAAAATTTCAAGAAATCCGTTTCAAGATAGGCCTAATGGAATAATTTTTTTTGTTGAAGTCTACTATTAGAAATTAATAAACTTAGTAATTAAGATACTATATAAGTTATGGTCTGGTCGGTTTTTAAGGGTTTTCCTAGGGATGGACTCGGGCCCGACGCAGAAAGGTAACCGGCCGGCCCGAGGCCCGGCCCGAAATGAAAATTGAAGGCCCGACCTGCCGGGCCGGGCCGGCCCGACTTTTATTCAGCGAATGAGAAGATATTTTTTTCTGTTGTGTTTAACAAGTAACTATCACTCTTTCGTTTAATTTAAGAGTATAATGATTTTGAATTACAATCAAGATACTTGTGGAACATATCGTAGTATAGCATTTGATTTTTGATTCTGTTACGTACCTAGACGTAGCCGGAAGAAAAGTAGATACCAGGCTAACAATTAAACGCGGAGAGTGGGGGGATTCGCCTACATACCAAAAAGAAACAAAAAACACATCGCCCACGATGATCTATTGACAAATAAAAATAAATAACGGATTCTGTACAAACAAGCATCATCATCATTAGGTCTTCAGTCCTAGAACTGGTTAGACGCGTACCATCATTGTTCCCTATTCTGAACTAACCTACAGATTTCCCTGAAATATGCACAGTTTGCATCTATAACTGTCTGCTCTAGGACTACATCTACCTCTTTTTTCCTATCTCTGCTTGTAATATATCACATACTATTCCCCAAAAATGCCTTAGAACGTATTCCGCCCTACTATTTCTCTTTTTCCCCAGATATCCTTGTTCCCATACTATTTCTGTAACTTATTTGTTATTATCTTTGTCTGTCCATGCTATCGTCCTCATACATCTGGAGCATTTCAAAAGACTGCTACCGTTTTTGTGTCTGCATTTCAGCCAACATTTTTTAACATGTTTCTATTTATACAATTGAGAGGATGGTTATTAAAGAAGTGTGCGATTGCATTATTGAAAGGCTTAAGTAGTCGTTTTTTTTTATATTTATTTTGAGGGGGAAAATTCATTATGATTTAAGTTACCTCTTTGGTAGATTTTAACATGGTTCTGAGGCGAGTCTATGGCGGGTTTACACTTGTCAGATACCAATGTTGTTCTATGAAGATTGTATATGGAACTGAGGTGACCCTATGGCGGGTTTACACTTGTCAGATACCAATGTTGTTCTATGAAGATTGTATATGGATCTGAGGCGACCCTATGGCGGGTTTACACTTGTCAGATACCAATGTTGTTCTATAAAGATTGTATATGGATCTGAGGCGACCCTATGGCGGGTTTACACTTGTCAGATACCAATACTGTTCAACTGAGATTGTATATGGTTTTGAGGTAACCTTATTGTGGATTTATACTTGTCAGATACCAATGCTGTTTTACAAGGATTGTTAATATGCTTATTTTTATGTAATTAGTTATTTTATGTATAAATAGAAATCATGTATGCAGGCTGTATTTCATGTTAATATTGCAAGGAAAACCCAGGAAAAACTTGCAATGCTACCTAGATATTGTGGGCATTTGATTTTCATTTGTTATTTTTTTTTAGTAATGGAATCCATTGTTTACTGAAAGTCACGGATTCGTTTGCAACGCAGTTATTTTTATGTAGGGTTATATAGGCAGCTTTTGATTTTGCGTTTTGGTGGTTTCTTCTTTTCTTCCTTTCTTCTTTTCAGGAGTATGTGTATTCAGCTCGTTCCTTTCTATTGTTTTCTAATTTTATACCCTATTTTACCGAGATTCAGTGAAGGAGGTTAAGCAACCTGTGGCTACCAAGATCCCCCAACACTTAGACATTTGCCGAAATAATGGTTTTCTAGTAAATCCTTTCACACACTTAACATTATTCGAGAATATTGCCCAACCAATTCTTGTAGTTACTTATAATAATCATCATGTTTATGCACATTTATCTTTTCGTCATTAGTTTATCCATCTTGGGATTGGTTGGATGCGTACCTCCATTGATTTCTATTCTGGGCTAGCCTGCACATCTCCCTGAAACCTCTACAGCCTACATCTTTTACTATCTGTGTGCAGTAGTCTAATCTAGGTCTGCCTCTTCTTCTCTTTTTTCCTATCTCTGCTTCTAAAATATTCCGCACTATTCCCTCATGCCGTAGTATGTGGCCTATCATCCTATCTCTCCTATTTTTTACCGTTTTCCACATATTTCTTTCTTCCCCTACCATTTTTAGTACCTCTTCGTTCTTAACTTTGTCTGTCCATGATATCTTCATCATACGCCTGTAACACCACATTTCAAAGGCTTCTACCTTTTTCTTGTCCGCTTCACCTACTGTCCAGGCTTCACAGCCGTACAGTGCTGTGCTCCACACATATGTTTTAAGCAATCTTTTCCTTGTTTCTATGTTTGTGGTCTTTGAGCACAATAGTTGCTTTTTCTTGTTAAATGTAGCACGACCTTGTGCTAATCTTTGTTTTATATCTTTTGTGCTTTTCCCATCTTGCGTTATTTGGCTTCCTAAGTAGCAGAAATCCTTAGCCTCTTGTAAGTTCGTGTTAAATACTTGTATTCTTGTTTTTGATTTATTTTCCCACCTTTGCAAACTAGAACTTTAGTTTTAGTTTTGTTAATTTTCATACCGTATCTCTCTGTTAGAACCGTTTCCATTTCATTAAGAGCCGCTTCTAACTCTTCCTTGCTAGATGCTAATAGCGCTATATCATCTGCAAATCTAAGCATATCAATTTTTGTCCCTGCATAGTAATTCCAAATGTCTTTCTGCATTTGACAGTATTCATTGCCTCTTCTATGTACAAGTTAAAATCAATGGGGATAGGGCACATCCCTGTCTCACCCCTTTCCTAATGTTTACTTCTCTATGTTCCTGCTCTAATTCTATTACTGCTGTTTGCTCTTTGTATAAGCTATGTACTATTCGTCTATCCTATAACTCATTCCAATCCTTTTGAGTATTTCAAACATTTTTTCCAATTTACATTGTCGAATGCTTTTTCCAGATCTACAAACCCTATATACATGCTTTCCCTTTTCTATTGTTTCTCCATTATCACTCTCAGAGCTAAAATAGCCTCCCGTGTTCCCCTGTTTCGCCTAAACCCAAATTGGTCTTCTCCTAGTATTTCTTCAGCTCGTTTTTCCATTCGTCTTTGCACAATTCTAGTTAATATTTTTGACACGTGTGCTGTCAAACTTATTGTTCGAAAATTTTCACATCTATCCGCGCCTTTCTTTTTGGTATAGTTACTATGATGCTACGTTTGAAATCTTTGGGTATCTCGCCTGTCTCATACATATAGCTTACAAGTTGGAAGAGACGTTCTGTTACTGCTTGTCCAGCGGCTTTTAGAGTTTCTGCTTGCACCTTATCTGTACCCGGCGCCTTACCATTTTCAGACTCTTTAATGCTAATTCAAACTCGTCTCGAAGTATAGGATATCCCAAGTCATCATTTTCAATGTCTGATTCCTGTTCTAATGCAGTTAGTTCCTCTCCTGCATATAAATTCCTATATATTCTTGCCATCTACTCACTTTCTCTACGTTTTCTATAATGACGTTTCCTTGTGCGTCCCTTATATTTTTGCTATGCGGTTTTATATCCCTAAAATTCATTCTAATTAATTTGTATGCTTCGTCTGTCTTTCCTATTTCCATCTTAGTTTGTACTTCTTTGCACTTTTCATCAATCCATTGTTCTTTAGCTTTCCTGCATTTTCGAATAATGTCCCATTTTATGGCTTTGTATCTCTGTTTTCCTGTTTCGTCTGATTTATTTTTGTATTTTCGTCTTTCTTCTATTAAATTCACGATATCCTTTGTTATCCATGGTTTCTTATTTTCTTTTTGTGTATACCCCAAAATATCTCTGGCCGCCATGTCTAGGCTGGATTTAATGTTATTCTATTCTGTTTCTACTTCCTTAGTTTCAGATATTTTCGCGATATCATTCAGCAATTCATTTGACTTTTTTTCGAATCTTACTTGAATATCTTTGTCTTTTAGTTTCTCTAAGCCCAAGTGCCTTTTTCCGTTCCTCTTTTTCAGATTTTTAAATTTAAGTGCGGCCTTCATAATTACGATGTTGTGGTCAGTATCTATATCTGCTTCTGGGTAGCTTCTACAGTCTTTTACTTGATTCCTAAACCGTTGTCTAACAAGAATGTAATCTATTTGATATCGTCCTATATCTCCTGGCATCTTCCACGTATATCGTCTTCTAGCATGATGTTGAAATAATGTGTTTGTGATGATTAAATTGTTCTTGTCGCAAAATTCTACCAGCCTATTTCCCCTGTCGTTTCTCGTGCCTAAACCAAATAAACCTACTACCGCTCCTTCCCTACCCTCACCTACCACGGCATTAAAATCCCCCGTAATTATTAAATTTTCATGTCCTTTTACGTATCTTAATATGTCTTCGATATCTTTGTAGATGGCTTCTACCTCTTCGTCACTGTAGCTAGAGGTGGGCATGTATACTTGTATTATTACTGTATTTACCGGTTTAGATTCTAATCTAACCATGAGTACTCTTTCGTTCTTTTGTAAGTAATTTTCCACACAGTGTCCTATCTTTTTCCGCATAACTATCCCCACACCCAAATTTCCGTCCTCTGCTCCTGTATGAATTACCCTGAAGTCTCCACTCCAAAAATCCTTCGCCTCTGGCCACCGAACTTCGCTGATCCCTACTATGTCTAGTGATAACCTATTCATTTCGATTTTAGGTTCTCTAGCTTACCTACTTGCTTCATACTTCTAACATTCCACGCTCCGACTCGCAGAATGTTCCCGACTCTTATTTTAACTTTCCGATCGCATCCTCCGAAGTAGTCCTCCCGGAGATCCGAATGGGGGACTATTTTAACTCCGGAATCTTTTACCCCAGAGAATGCCATCATTTTATTATAATTTAGGTACGCTGTGTACTTGGGAGATAATGTGGTGGTTTCCCGTTGCCTTCCACATCGCGGTAGTGTGTCTTAGACTGCCATACCGACCCCTATGGTCTCTGCCAATCTAAGTACCGAAAGAGCCGCTGCCCTCTTTCGGGGACCTGTCTTAGTCTGGTTCCTCACTAACGACCCTACTACTTTGGTTGGACCTGTAGTTTGGCTCTTTAGCTCATTAGAACACGCAAGCCATTTCACCTGTTCTAGTAATTTAGAACTTCGGCAAGGTGCAGGTCCATTCGAAATGGGTACAAACAAGCAAGAGCAATAAATTAAACGTTACTATTTGAAAGCAAACAGTTGGTTGATATGAACAATTTAGTACATTAGATACGAAGTGCGCATATCGTATTTACACGAAATAAAATTAATCAGTAGTAAATAAACCTGTGAGAGCTTTTGTCAACCATTTTTAAAGTTTCACCTAACACTTTTTGTAAAATAACTAATTAGTAGGAAAGAATTAACGTGCGGGAGCTTTTGTCAGATATCTTTTAAATCGCACATAGTACCGTTTATAAAATAAACTAATCAGTACAAAGGAATAAGCGTGTGTCTGTCCAATACTTTTAACACAGGTACATCACACATGTAGAGCGATAATATTGTAGCGAGCTACTAGTAGGCAACCCATCAAACACACAAAACGCCGCAAGCACTGTTTATCTCAAGGATTTCGGAATTCTTCTAGAAATGACTGGAGGATGAGTCATCCTTTTTAATTCAGAGTATATATAAGACCGCTAATGAATGTAAGAGTTACTCTATACTTGAATGTCTAATATAAATTATATCGTATACAGTGAACGTAGTTGAGCTTTTGGAAGTTCAAGAATATACATAAATGATATATGCTATGTCTAATGTACATGCAGCTTGTGGTATACATAAATAGATAGAAGTGTATAATAAATAAATAGTCGTGTTAGTGTTGTTAATGGACCTATGGTAAAGAAGTTAGGTTAAGAAGATATTAGTGCTTGTAAATTTCATTAGTGTAATAGTGCTTCATTGTTAAGTGGACTGAAAGCATCTATAAATAAGGCATATACTGTTAATTAGACTTGTGAACAGTGAATAATAAAGACTGTTGTTATTACTTGTTTCAAATTAGAGAAACGCGGTAGCAGTAGTCCGCTTCAATATCGATTAGCAACAACGATCAATAGTTCTACAATGTGACGTTTCTTGTCACATAACTACACCAAATGTTGATACGGAATATCTCATTGACACACACAAAAGAAAATGAGTTGCATACCTGTAGGTGTCCGGATACTTAGCTTGAAAACCGTCGGGTGTGAGTCAACACAGAAACGCCGCGGTATTCAGGATCCACTCACCCTAGCATCGTAACTACAGCAACGACCTACGCACAAAAGCAGTTGGTCTACAGAAAGGATGAACGCATTTGGCCTCCTGTTAAAAAAAGCAATCCACGCAAGACACCTCCTAGTTGTCGAACAGAAAATAAACAGATGTGCATTGCTTTTGAAATACGGTGACGAATAATATAGAAAATATGTCGACGCACAAGCTGTAGAAGCAAATTGAACAATGGTTCAAATAACTCGAATTCCAACTGCAAATCCTCGCTTATCGAAGCGCGATTAAAACTGGAAAACCGGGGTTTTATCAGATAGTGTGCGACCTTATTTCAACAAGTTTTTACATTGAAACAATAGAGAAAATCATTATAGGCGGTCGTAATGTATACCAATTTAACGGGTACCTGAAACAGGATATAACTATTTAGTTGTTGCAAAAACTTGTCGTTTCAAAGCAACTAGATTTAAGTTGAGGAATTTATTCAAGAGCGTGTTTAGTATTAATTATGTTGAAGGATTTAACAGTAGAAACAGAATTTATTCAGTGGGTATTGAATTAATAAGGGAGAAAAATAGGGTAATTAATTTATGCTAAAATAAACGTATCAATTCTTTAAAAATCCTAGAAATAGGTAACAAAGGTACAAAATGTTAAGCAATTTTCAATGTTTATGAAATTGTACGTTTAACGCACCTTATAACCTTTATAATAAATTTGCGTCCGCTTTATTTTGTCGTTCCTACTTCAAAGAATTTTACTAAAATTACCTACTTGAAATTAGAGAGTTGGTGCAAACTCATTCCAAGCAGACTTTATTAAAAGAATCTTCAAATAAAGTATCCTTTTATAAAGTTTGCATCCAATCTAAAGGAGTGTTATTGCAAGTGTTTTCCTTACTCTTTATTCTGACATATATGTTTAGTATTCTATATCTATAGGTTATGTTTTAAAATAAATAAAGAATTAATCTCTTTTGTGATAAGGTGACCTATAATACATGTTTAACTATATTGGAAAAAATCAAAAAAATTGTATTCACACAAAGATGAACCTTTTTTTATTATTTGAGTCTTTTATTTCCCACTGATTCGATAACATTTGTATGTGTTGTCAAAGTGTTTTCGCGGAATACTTTTTGAGTTTACTTCAAGACACTGTTTTTACTCCTTTCCAAGCATATAGCATATCTGTTTTCAAAAGGATTTTGACAGTTTACTTCTAGGAAAAGCATTACAAAACAGCATCCTCGTATTTAGAGCGTTAACGTTTTATATCTTTTTCGTATTATAAACTTGGACATTATATTTCTAAATTTAATTACGGAAACAACACTACAAAAAACCATTTATTTCGCTATATTTATACACAAAGCAGACAAATAAATGTAAGTTCGTACGTTAAACAATTGGCCTATGTCAAAATTAAGGCGCCTTGAATAAAAGCATTCCCTGCTTGTATTTAAATTAAATAAAGGTGTCCTGTATTTTAATAAAGTACAAACATTAAAGGTGTAATTGCGCATGTGTAAATGTCAAATAAGGGAAAACTTTATTAAAAAATCGGTAAAATGAACTTTGCAATAACTCTCTAGTGTATTAGGCGATAGACATAAATTATATACGCGATTGATAATATCGACGTTCGCCGCATGATTGAGATTTGGAGTATATACATATACATAATATAAATCGTGCAAACTTTTGAATTATGAATAAATCACCTAGTTTGATGTTCCTGGGCATCTTTAAATTGCCTAAAGTACAACATGAGGAACATTAAATAGGACTAGAAAAAATATTCGGTATAAGAGCTGAGTTATAATATCACGTCTCCTTTACACTAAACAAGACGAAAAACTGATTATTAATGGATTCATGAAGACACTACGTGAAAATATAATTAAGAACGTTTACTTACTCAATGTGAGATAGAAGTGAAGGGACGATGGAGTATCTACTCGTGCGTTTTTCGGCCCGAAAAGTTCGGGCCGGCCCGAATCGTTTGGCCCGGCCCGGCCCGAAAAAAGATAGGCCCGGTCCGGGCCCGGCGCGAATAAAGTAGTCAACGGCCCGGCCCGGATTCGAGCGAAATCGGGCCGGGCCGACCCAGCCGAGCGAGTCCATCCTAGTTTTCCCGATCCTTGCAACAAATATCGGGCTATTGTAAAAATAGTTTATCCCTAGATGAACACAAACGAAATCGCAGAGTAAATTGTATATATTGATTATATTTTTGAGAGGAGTGTTGGAATCTGTTCTGGTGTAAAGCAAAACTAAATCAATACTTCCTTCTACTAACTTTTAGTTTTTCGACACTAAAGAATTTATGTTTGACTAAAATAACAATCTGCGCCCCATGTAGAGTGCAGATAGTTACCCTTACGTTTTTATGTTTTTATAACACTATGGTCTTTCTAGCTAGTAGTCTTATACTTGAATTCAGAACGTTCAGAAGTGCATTTAAATGAATGTGTCTAAATAAAACAATTTATGCCAAATTGACTTATTATTATTTTTGTATAAATCCTACTCCCATATCCAATACCCCAGTATTATTTTTACAGTGTTGCTTTGACAAGTGACTACCGTCAGTTTAAGGTGTAATTTTTTATTTTTTCAAATAAAAGTTATAGTAATTGAACTACATTGAATTGAATTTATTTAGATCATAGGAATAGTTATCATCGAACTCTGCAAACAGTTCAAAATGTTGATGCTAATGAACAAGAAAGAAGCTTCGCTTTTATGGTACGTGCCAGAAACAGTAGTAGAGACATTAATAATTCCGAAAGCGAAGTAACATTTATCTTGGATTCAGGTGCAACAGACTATTTAGTAAATGGGATTAAGTTTTTCAGCACTTATAGAAAACTAGTGAATCCTATAAACGTTTCTGTGGCGAAAAACAATACAAACATAATGGTAACAGCGAGAGGAATTATAATGGTTACTAGCAACATGGGGGGTCAATGGTACCTTAGAAAACGTCCTGTATGCGACTGAAGTTCCATTCAACTTATTATCTGTCCGCCAGATGCAAAGTTCAGGTCTAACGGTTATTTTTAATGAGGATGGTGGAGTTTCTGTAACCGATGGTGGTAAGGTAATAATGAAAGGTAAGCCATTAAACGATTTAATTGGAATAACCTTTAGAGTTAACAAAACAATTAATAAAATTCCTAATAAGCAAATAAGTGTAGCTAATAAGTGTAAACAAAATAATTATAAAATATGACACGAACGCTTGGTCATATTGGTAAGGAAAAATTTTTACAAATTATAACAAGAGATTTGGCATCCGATATTACTTGTTTGCACACAATTAACCCCATAAATGAGATATGCAAACCATGTATTAATGGAAAACAGGCGAGAAAACCTTTTGCTAAATTAAAACACACATTCGAAGACCTTTATTTAATGTACATAGTGACGTATGTGGTCCAATTACCCCACCAACGCTAGATGATAAAAAAAATTGTATTACCTTTATCGATAACTACACTCATTATACAGTCACTTATTTATTAACGCATAAAGCTGATGTCTTTACAGTTTTTAAAGATTATGTCGCGAAAAGTGAAGCATATTTTAATTATAACATTGTTATATATATATATATATATATATATATATATATAAAAGGTTCTTGATAATTCTTGAGCGTAGTTAAATTAGAAAAGATTTTGTTTTTTTGCTTCTTGGGATAAAGTCGCTCATAAATTAAACACAAAACATTAAATGTGTATCATTTGTATTAAATCGTACGTTTCGGTGATAATTTACACCTTAATCATCGATCTACATGAAAAAGTATATAAATAGGTAATATATATATATATATATATATTCTACTGGCTAGCCCCCCCTTTACTTTTATATATTTTTGTTTAAATATAAATTAGTTATACACTACTTTTGTCGTCGCCCCTATTTTTAATATTCAATGAATGACTTCTTTAAGATGTGCTTTAGTAAAGTTTGGTTGGTTATCTATTTAACTGTTTACTATTATTATGCCTCGACTATATGAACTCTTTATCTCAGGGTGTTCACCTACTCACCGTGGGTTCAATCGTGAGTAGATGTGCACTGCCCAACCAAACTCACACTCTTTGTTTTACTACCTTTATATGAAATTATTACTACTGTATATGCCAAATTTTACTGATCAACGTAGCTTGGTGCCAAATTTATTAATGTATACAATTTCTGACTTTTGTATGACGTTTTATGATATTGCACGGTACTCACCTGAATTATACTTCGCTGTTGCCTTTTTTTAAATGCTGCTGGCTCACGATCTTAGTCGCCGTATGCGTCTTTACAAGGACTCACAATCACTGTTCAACTCGCGTATCGCCTCCAGGTGTTTTAATACAATTTTGATGACCCCAAATCTGAAATGAATAACCCGAATTTTAGAATTTTGACAAACCGTTGTATTTACTTCCCCTGCGTTAATCCTTCCGTGTTCCCTTTGTTTCTGCGTTGAATCTTCCCCTGTAATTGCTGCTCTCCTTTTTTCTCTCTTCGTGCTCCAATTAATCCGTCCGCCTTTTCGTAGCCAATCCCAATCTATCCTGCCGTCCTGTTCCAAATCAATCAATGCCCTGCTATAACTTGATGTCCCTTACCTTGCCTTTTATCTATATCCAAATCACTCCCAAAATTATTTATATCGTCGTTGCTTCGCCGTCGCTTTATATAACCACTCGAATATCCTACTGTCTTTAAACCAATATCGTTCCAAATCCAATTCCAATCTCGTTTCAAATCTAATTAACTATTCGTTGCTTTCCCGTCGCACTATAACCATTCTAAATACTCTTCTTTTATCGTCGCTATTATACCACCGATGCTTCTTGTACCTCCACTTTAATAAATCAGACTATTTTAAATTCAAACACATTTATTTTATCAAAATATATCACAGCTTTTACGCAGGTTTGTAAAAACACGTCTTTATACAAATTTTTTCGAAAAAGAATTACCTTGTTTACTTCACTAGGCAATAAGCACAACAAAACTAGCTTACTTAATTACATTTTAAAAACATAAAAATATCCAATAACAATTTGTCCTTTCTTTTGTGTCACAAATACCTTCACTATTGTCTTTATATACATTCCTAAATTCTACCATTGGTCCTAAACACTTCACAATTCTCCAATTATATTTGATATTGCTATTCACTTATAATTTTGAATTTACAATTCGTCCAAAAGTTGATTCTACTTAAATGAAAAGCCAAAATAATTCACACAAGACCTGGATGCTTGGTTGATTGTAGACATCCGTAGACGCATCCGGTTTTCAGACGGCAAATGTACCTTCAATGGCTTATTAAATTTCAACTTAGTATAAAACCTTGAGCACTGTGCATTTTATCAACGTCATCAAGTCATTTAGTTTACCTTTTGGCACATACGTTTCAAACTAAAATGGTAAATACTTTAGCATATTGTACGGCAAAATATAGTTTTGAATTACTGGATCTGATATATGAATCATGTTGTTTGGCATACACCCATTTAACACAAATCTACCCTTAGAAGCCTTGTACCCCCCCCCTTACATTACATTGGCCCCACTGATTTTGAATGAAATTGGAAATTTCGTATGTTTTTACTCTTCTCTTGGTGTGCATAAATTTCTAATTTTTATTTAAAATTACCCCCCGCATTTTACATATTAACTAGTCAACCCCTATTCGCCTTTCTCTCACGTCTATCTAACTACGCTTATACTAACCTATACTATAAACAAAATAAAACTAAACTTTCCGTTGCATGAACTACATAATAAACTATCCTACTAAACCCCTCTTCCTGTACAATTCTATATGGGTATAAATTTTCCAAGTGAAAACGCCCGCGATATCCCCTGTCATATTATCTAACTCAAATGTATTTCCTTCAGCAAAATACGCGTGATCTTGTACGGCCCTTCATAAGCAAACAACAACAACGCGCAAATGTTTCTATCGCGGTTTGAAACCCTTAATCGTTTTACTACCACCAGATCCCATATTTCAAAAGTCGTCCTTTTTAATTTTTCTACACCTTCGCTCGATGTCCCTACGCTGCATCCCTTTCCCGAACCCAACAACTCTGTGATGTCCTGCACCTCGACTTCCTCCCTCCATGGTCTAGCTGGTATAATCCTTCGAATCAATGTTACCGGACATGTTTTTGTAACCGAACTCGGTACGCAATTCATAAAATTTTCAATTTGTGGCAGATATCTAATCCATCTGTCGTGATGCTCCTGTGTCGCCAACCGTAGATATTTTATTACCTCCCGTATATAACGTTCGCATGGATTTGCTTTCGGATGCCGTATACTGCTAAATGATACCTTAATATGCGCCCTATTTAACCCGTTCCTGAATGTTTGATTGTTGAAATACTTCGCGTTGTCTACCAAAATCCTTTCCATCTTCCCGACCTGGCTTCCAAATTCTCTAATCGACTGTAAAGCATGCACCGTGTTACTTCGTCTTGCTGGAAATAATTTAACAAATTTCGAAAAAACGTCCACCATCACCAATATGTGTCGATACCCTGTTCACTCGTAATCAGGTTGCTCAAGTAATCAATAGCTACCAATTCTAACGGTCCATTTACGCTCACGTTCATCGGTATGTTCTGCAGCACCACGTTCTTGTCTTTCCTAGAATACAAATTTTACACCGATTGATCCTTTCTTTAACCACCGTGATATCATATCTTGTATAAAACGCCTCTCTAAATACCAAAAATGTTTTTCTGATGCCTATATGTCCAAATTTTAAATGAATTTCGTCGATCATTTCAACAGCCGCGTCTCTGGATAACACTACCAGCTCTGCATCACCTATCCTTTTTACCACAAACTGCCTTACGATGGTAAATCCCTACTCCTCCACATTTTCCCTTGTTAATTTCTCGCGTATCGAGCTCACCTCACTGTGCCTCTGCGTCTCTATAAGCTTGGCGATTGTCCATCGACCAACATCCCTGAACTCCTGCAAAGCAACTAAACAATCTTTTACGTCTTGATTCGCTTCTACCTGCGGTCTGCTTAAAAAATCCGCCGTCACATTCTCCTTTCCTGGTTTATGCTTAATTTCAAAGTCGTATTCCTGTAACACCAATGCCCACCTATACAACCTACTGTTTAGAAACTCTTTTTCTTCATGAATGTTACCACCGTGTTGTCGGATTCTATTAAAATTTCTTTCCTAACAAATAAAACGCGACTTTTTCACTGCATATACTATCGCCAACATCTCCTTCTCTGCCGTCGCATACCTGGTTTCGCAGTCTTTTAATACCCTGGAAATAAATACAATTGGTAACTCAGCTCCGTCCTGAATCTGCACCAACTCAGCCCCGATTGCATATTTCGACGCATCCGTCCTCAAAATAAATTCGTCTTTGAAATTTGGATATTTTAACGACAACTCTTTATAAAACGCACTTTTTAAATCCTGGAACGCCTTCTCCCGTTCAGCAGTCCATTTCCATCTTTCGTTTTTCTTTAACAAACTCACCAACGGCACACACAACTCAGAATACCTCGGTATAAACCGTTCGTAATAATTTAGAACCCCTAAAAATCCTCGCAATCTTCTTACATTTTTTGGTTGCGCAATATTTTTCAACTCGTCCAATCTTTTATTACAAATTTTCATCCCATGTTCACTAATTTCAAACCCTAAATACGTAACCTTGCTCTTAAACAACTCGCATTTCTCCACATTCAGCTTCAAACCCCCTTCGTCCAGTCGTTGGATCACCTTTTCTAAATGCTCCAGGTGTTCTTGCTCGTTCCTTGAAAAAATCAACAAACCATCCACATAATGCGAACAGAAACATTCATACTCGTTAAACAGCTTCTGCATGGCCCTTACAAGTGCTGCTGAAGAACTACTTAAACCAAACGGAACTACAGAAAACATATAAATCTCCCCCTCAATGCTAAATCCTGTAAACTTTTTACTGTCTTCATGCAACGGAATTAACCAAAATGAATTTTTAAATCTAATTTACTGAAAATCTTCATCTCATACACTTTATACAACAAATTATCCAACCCTTGTGGTTGTTCGTACTACGGTTTCGTAATCGCATTCAACTTCCTCGCATCCAAACAAATCCTTATATCCCTTTTGTTGGGTTTAGGTACAATAACTACCGGGTTCACATATGGAGTTTTCGCTGGTTCGATAATACCTTCTTTTAACATTTTGTTTATCTCGGTTTTAACCCTATTTCTAATGGCAAACGGAATTGGATACACCTTTGTATTAAACCCGTTGTCTTCCGTGACCTCCAACTTATGCATATACCGCCTCGCAAATCTTGGTTCTTCATTAAACAATATATATTTATTAAACAATTCCCTAGCTTCGCCTTAATCTCAATACTCACTTTCCTATCTGTTCATCATTAATTAATCTCGCAAACATATTACATAATCTCACTTCAATCCGTCCATCATTATTCTCTTTAATCATTCCAACCGGTCATCCATCCTTTCCCCATTTCCCAACTAACCGACCACCACCCAAATCTATCTTTACTATTCCTTTGACCACCTTTCCCTCATTTCAACCCAAATTTCCCTTTCCATTCCCTAATTGGGAAAAAGCGCAACCCTTTTAATTAAATTCGATCTCCGTTCAAATTTGTCCATCCCTTAAATTCCGTTACTTTTGGTTTCGCCCCAAATTACCCCTCAATTGTTCCACGTTCCCTTTAAAAAAACCCCAGTTTTCCCTTTCTCGCCCGCGCAACAACCACTTCCGGCCTTTCCCCCTTTTTTAAACAACCGTTTTTATTAAAGTTCCATTTAACAATAAACCCTTTCCATAAACGTTCGATTTCAACCAAGCGTCGGCCCAAAAATTTGCGTTTTTTTGTCCCGGTGGCGCCTCGTGAATCTGCACCACCTCAATCCTATCTGGGTCCGGTGTCATCGCGCTTGTCGTCATGTGTTGGACGTTTACGTTCCTGTCCGTCCGGCTGTTTCCGTTGTGCGTTCCGCCTCCCGTCGTACGGCCGTCATCCTCGTTGTAGCCGTGCTGGTATCTGTTTTGTCCATGGTATTCGTTCGCCCGGTGATCCCTATTGTAATAAGGTCGTCTATGTCCGTCGTGTCCCCAATGATTCCGATGTCCGTGGTTGAAGTTGTCCTGTCTGTAATTAGGTCGGTGTTCGTGGTACGGTTGTCGTCGGTTGTCTTCCCTATAACCCCTGTTTTGCTCCCAATAGTTTGTCCGCGTTTTTGCTTCCAATGCTGTCGCTAAATCAAAGTTCCTCATCACCCCTAAAAATTCCCTCAATGTCTTGACGTTCTGTACCACTACCACCTTTGTAACTTCCGGTTCCATATGTCCTGCGAGTAGTAGTACAATGTCGTCCTCCTTAATTTTGGTGTCAAGTGTTGTGCCTGATTAAACTTGTCAATCGCGTATTCTTCGTGCTGTAATGTCCGGTGATTAAATTCGTCCGTATGTCTGTCTGGTGTGTGTTGCTCCAAAATTGCTCTATAAAAAGTCGTCTAAATTCAGCGTACGTGTCGTATTGTCTGCGGATGATATTATGCCATTTTTCGTTGCCCGTCAAAGTCGCCCCCACGATCTGTAATTTTGTTCTCTCATTTTCAGTCCTACGATTTCGTCTAGTCGGTCTAAAAATCCCATGGGTTGTTCTGTCCTTCGTCCCTCAAACTTTGGTAATGCGTCGGTTTAATCTAACGTGCTGTCCGTAGTCAGTCAACGCCTCCTTTCTAGTTCGTCCAACTTGTCCTGTATCTGTCTTACTTCCTGTCGGACTCCAATACTGTAACTTTGTCGTCAAGTTTTTCGTCCAGTTGCGTCCTAACGTTTACATTTTCGGGTCTCTAACGTCTGTCCTATATTTCGGTAGTGTGTCGTATGTCTTTTCACATGTCTGTATTTCAGTATTTAGTGTCGAAAACCCGCTAATCATCGTCTCTTCTACTGTATCCACGTGTCTTAAATTCCGATCTTAGGTCCGTCCTTGTCGCGTTCAAGTCTCCTGAAAATGTACCCGTGTGTTTTCCAGCTTGTTGTCAACCCTGTCTACCTGTTGTTGTACCTCTGTCCGCAGTTCCTTTTATCCGTCAGTTCCGTATGTGATTCGTAATTTTGTTTGTCAACTCTGTTTTAGTTCCGTGTGTCTCTGAAATTTTGTTTGTCAAATTCGTTTGTAGTTCCGTGTGTGAAATGTGTCTTTTCCATTTGGTTGGTTAAATTCATCAGGAGTCGTATTATGTCCTGGGTTCCGGGGGCGTCTGCTACCTCAACCTCCGGTACCGTCGCCTGGTCCGTGTCCATGCCTATCACCTTCGGCTCTGTCTGACTCACGTCCATCTCCTGTATGTCTCCATATATTCGTCCCGATCTCGTGATCCTTTTCGTGTCCGCGTCCGTCATCTCTGCTGCCTAGTTTTGAACTCCTTTTTCTGCAAAATTAAAAAAAAACTACGGGCCCCATCTAATCTCGGGATCCCGTATCCTTCTAGCTTTCACTCTAGTTCTTTTCTAACCTTTTTTTCGAGCCCCACGTTGGGTTTGCCACCTTCTACTGGGTAGCCCCCCCTTTACTTTTATATATTTTTGTTTAAATATAAATTAGTTATACACTACTTTTGTCGTCGCCCCTATTTTTAATATTCAATGAATGACTTCTTTATGATGTGCTTTAGTAAAGTTTGGTTGGTTATCTATTTAACTGTCTACTATTATTATGCCTCGACTATATGAACTCTTTATCTCAGGGTGTTCACCTACTCACCGTGGGTTCAATCGTGAGTAGATGTGCACTGCCCAACCAAACTGCACCTTTGTTTTCTACCTTTATATTATATTACTGTATATGCCAAATTTTACTGATCAACGTAGCTTGGTGCCAAATTTATTAATGTATACAATTTCTGACTTTTGTATGACGTTTTATGATATTGCACGGTACTCACCTGAATTATACTTCGCTGTTGCCTTTTTTTAAATGCTGCTGGCTCACGATCTTAGTCGCCGTATGCGTCTTTACAAGGACTCACAATCACTGTTGAACTTGCGTATCGCCTCAGGTGTTTTAATACAATTTTGATGACTCCAAATCTGAAATGAATAACCCTTGAATTTTAGAATTTTGACAAACCGTTGTATTTACTTCCCCTACGTTAATTTTCCGTGTTCCCTTTGTTTCTGCGTTGAATCTTCCCTGTAATTGCTGCTCTCCTTTTTCTCTCTTCGTGCTCCAATTAATCCGTCCGCCTTTTCGTAGCCAATCCCAATCTATCCTGCCGTCCTGTTCCAAATCAATCAATGCCCTGCTATAACTTCGATGTCCTCCTATGTCCTACTGCCTTTTATCTATATCCAAATCACCTCCCAAAATTATTTATATCGTCATTGCTTGCCGTCGCTTTATATAACCACTCGAATATCCTACTGCCTTTAAACCAATATCGTTCCAAATCCAATTCAATCTCGTTTCAAATCTAATTAACTATCACTTTCCACTTTCCGTCGCACTATAATATTCTTACTCTTCTTTTATCGTCGCTATTATACCACCTTACTTTTCGTAATTCCACTTTAATAAATCAGACTATTTTAAATTCAAACACATTTATTTTATCAAAATATATCACAACTTTTACGCTAGTTTTGTTGTTATCTTATTGCCTAGTGAAGTAAGTAAGGTAATTCTTTTTCGAAAAAATTTGTATAAAGTACGTGTTTACAAACCTGCGTAAAAGTTGTGATGATATTTTGTCTATTTTTAATAAAATAGTCTGGTTAATAGCATATAAATAACGAATAGTATTTAGAATGGTTATAGACGGGAAAGCAACGAATAGTTAATTAGATTTGAAACGAGATTGAATTGATTTGGAACGATATTGGTTTAAAGGCAGTAGGATATTCGAGTGGTTATATAAAGCGACGGCGAAGCAATGACGATATAAATAATTTTGGGAGTGATTTGGATATAGATAAAAGGCAGTAGGACATAGAGTGGACATCGAAGTTATAGCAGGCATTGATTGATTTGGAACAGGACGGCAGGATAGATTGGGATTACGAAAAGGCGGACGGATTAATTGGAGCACGAAGAGAGAAAAAGGAGAGCAGCAATTACAGGGGAAGATTCAACGCAGAAACAAAGGGAACACGGAAGGATTAACGCAGGGAAGTAAATACAACGGTTTGTCAAAATTCTAAAATTCGTTATTCATTTCAGATTTGGGGTCATCAAAATTGTATTAAAACACCTGAGGCGATACGCAAGTTCAACAGTGATTGTGAGTCCTTGTAAAGACGCATACGGCGACTAAGATCGTGAGCCAGCAGCATTTAAAAAAGGCAACAGCGAAGTATAATTCAGGTGAGTACCGTGCAATATCATAAAACGTCATACAAAAGTCAGAAATTGTATACATTAATAAATTTGGCACCAAGCTTACGTTGATCAGTAAAATTTGGCATATACAGTAGTAATAATTTCATAAAGGTAGTAAACAAAAGAGTGTAGTTTGGTTACAGTGCACATCTACTCACGATTGAACCCACGGTGAGTAGGTGAACACCCTGAGATAAAGAGTTCATATAGTCGAGGCATAATAATAGTAAACAGTTAAATAGATAACCAACCAAACTTTACTAAAGCACATCATAAAGAAGTCATTCATTGAATATTAAAAGGCGACGACAAAAGTAGTGTATAACTAATTTATATTTAAACAAAGACAGAGTAGCAGACGCCCCGGAACCCAGGACATAATAACACACGGAACTACAAACGAATTTGACAAACAAAATTTCAGAGACACATACGGAACTAAAACCGTTAAAACAGAGTTGACAAACAAAATTACGGAATCACAATGGAACTGACGGATAAAATTTCAGAATCACATAACGAATTGAGGAACGAGTTTAGGACGGCGCACGCGGAACTGACGGCAAAATGAACTACACGCAGGACTATCTACTAACGCAAATGCAAATTGTAAAGGACGACATGCGGAGAGGTACAACAACAGGTAGACAGGGTTGACAACAAGCTGGAAACACACGGTACATTTTCAGGGAGACTTGAACGACAAGGACGGACCTAAGATCGAATTTAAGACACGTGGATACAGTAGAAGAGACGATGATTAGCGGGTTTTCGACACTAAATACTGAAATACAGACATGTGAAAAAGACATACGACACTACCGAAATATAGGACAGACGTTAGAGACCCTACAAATGAAATAAACGTTAGGACGCAACTGGACGAAAACTTGACGACAGAGTTACAGTATTGGAAAATAGGGTCCGACAGGAAGTAAGACAGATACAGGACAAGTTGGACGAACTAGAAAGGAGGCGTTGGACTGACTACGGACAGCACGTTAGATTAAACCGGGACGCATTACCAAAGTTTGAGGGACGAAGGACAGAACAACCCATGGGATTTTAGACCGACTAGACGAAATCGTAGGGACTGAAAATGAGAGAACAAAATTACAGATCGTGGGGCGACTTTGACGGGCAACGAAAATGGCATAATATCATCCGCAGACAATACGACACGTACGCTGAATTTACACACCAGACAGACATACGGACGAATTTAATCACCGGACATTACAGCAGGACACACGGCACACGCGAAGAATACGCGATTGACAAGTTTAATCAGGCACAACACTTGACACCAAAACGACATTGTACTACTACTAGCAGGACATATGGAACCGGAAGTTACAGAACGTCAAGACATTGAGGAATTTTTAGGGTGATGAGGAACTTTGATTTAGCGACAGCATTGGAAGCAAAAACGCGGACAAACTATTGGGAGCAAAACAGGGGTTATAGGGAAGACAACCGACGACAACCGTACCACGAACACCGACCTAATTACAGACAGGACAACTTCAACCACGGACATCGGAATCATTGGGGACACGACGGACATAGACGACCTTATTACAATAGGGATCACCGGGCGAACGAATACCATGGACAAAACAGATACCAGCACGGCTACAACGAGGATGACGGCCGTACGACGGGAGGCGGAACGCACAACGGAAACAGCCGGACGGACAGGAACGTAATCGTCCAACACATGACGACAAGCGCGATGACACCGGACCCAGATAGGATTGAGGTGGTGCAGATTCACGAGGCGCCACCGGGACAAAAAAAAACGCAAATTTTTGGACGACCGACTGCTTAGGAATGAATATCGACGTGTGTTATAGTATAAGGGATTTATTGTTAAATAGTTATATCTTTAATAAAAAAAACTTGTTGTTTATAAATATTAGTTTAAGGGATTATTTATATGTTGCTTTAGTTGATAGTGGTTCACAGTTGTCGCTGGTAGACGAGAAAGTGGTAATAAAACATGAAGAATTTTTAAAGGGACGAATAGGAACAATTGATGGGGTGAATTTATGGTCGGCGATGAACAAAAGCTAACGACGATTTATGTATCGATATATATAGGAATAAAGAAGCAGGAGATGCAGAGTTTTTAATTACAAAGGGGTTGCAGCTAGATTTCATATTAGGAATGGATTTTATAGAGGATTTTGGGTTGAATATAGATGGAAAGGATAGGTCAATTAGGATATTTGATAAAGATAGATTATGGGTGGTGCCTACGGTTAGTTCGGAATATAGGAATGGAAATGATACAGATAGTACAGGATTAGGAATGATTAAAGAGAATAATGATGGACGGATTGAAGTGAGATTATGTAATATGTTTGCGAGATTAATTAATGATGAACAGATAGGGAAAGTGAGTATTGAGATTAAGGCGAAGCTAGGGGAATTGTTTAATAAATATATAGGGTTGTTTAATGAAGAACCAAGATTTGCGAGGCGGTATATGCATAAGTTGGAGGTCACGGAAGACAACGGGTTTAATACAAAGGTGTATCCAATTCCGTTTGCCATTAGAAATAGGGTTAAAACCGAGATAAACAAAATGTTAAAAGAAGGTATTATCGAACCAGCGAAAACTCCATATGTGAACCCGGTAGTTATTGTACCTAAACCCAACAAAAGGGATATAAGGATTTGTTTGGATGCGAGGAAGTTGAATGCGATTACGAAACCGTAGTACGAACAACCACAAGGGTTGGATAATTTGTTGTATAAAGTGTATGAGATGAAGATTTTCAGTAAATTAGATTTAAAAAATTCATTTTGGTTAATTCCGTTGCATGAAGACAGTAAAAAGTTTACAGGATTTAGCATTGAGGGGGAGATTTATATGTTTTCTGTAGTTCCGTTTGGTTTAAGTAGTTCTTCAGCAGCACTTGTAAGGGCCATGCAGAAGCTGTTTAACGAGTATGAATGTTTCTGTTCGCATTATGTGGATGGTTTGTTGATTTTTTCAAGGAACGAGCAAGAACACCTGGAGCATTTAGAAAAGGTGATCCAACGACTGGACGAAGGGGGTTTGAAGCTGAATGTGGAGAAATGCGAGTTGTTTAAGAGCAAGGTTACGTATTTAGGGTTTGAAATTAGTGAACATGGGATGAAAATTTGTAATAAAAGATTGGACGAGTTGAAAAATATTGCGCAACCAAAAAATGTAAGAAGATTGCGAGGATTTTTAGGGGTTCTAAATTATTACGAACGGTTTATACCGAGGTATTCTGAGTTGTGTGTGCCGTTGGTGAGTTTGTTAAAGAAAACGAAAGATGGAAATGGACTGCTGAACGGAGAAGGCGTTCCAGGATTTAAAAGTGCGTTTTATAAAGAGTTGTCGTTAAAATATCCAAATTTCAAAGACGAATTTATTTTGAGGACGGATGCGTCGAAATATGCAATCGGGGCTGAGTTGGTGCAGATTCAGGACGGAGCTGAGTTACCAATTGTATTTATTTCCAGGGTATTAAAAGACTGCGAAACCAGGTATGCGACGGCAGAGAAGGAGATGTTGGCGATAGTATATGCAGTGAAAAAGTCGCGTTTTTATTTGTTAGGAAAGAAATTTTTAATAGAATCCGACAACACGGTGGTAACATTCATGAAGAAAAAAGAGTTTCTAAACAGTAGGTTGTATAGGTGGGCATTGGTGTTACAGGAATACGACTTTGAAATTAAGCATAAACCAGGAAAGGAGAATGTGATTTTTTAAGCAGACCGCAGGTAGAAGCGAATCAAGACGTAAAAGATTGTTTAGTTGCTTTGCAGGAGTTCAGGATGTTGGTCGATGGACAATCGCTGCTTATAGAGACGCAGAGGCACAGTGAGGTGAGCTCGATACGTTAACAAGGAAAATGTGGAGGAGTACCGTGGATTTACCATCGTAAGGCAGTTTGTGGTAAAAAGGATAGGTGATGCAGAGCTGGTAGTGTTATCCAGAGACGCGGCTGTTGAAATGATCGACGAAATTCATTTAAAATTTGGACATATAGGCATCAGAAAAACATTTTTGGTATTTAGAGAGGCGTTTTATACAAGATATGATATCACGGTGGTTAAAGAAAGGATCAATCGGTGTAAAATTTGTATTCTAGGGAAAGACAAGAACGTGGTGCTGCAGAACATACCGATGAACGTGAGCGTAAATGGACCGTTAGAATTGGTAGCTATTGATTACTTGAGCAACCTGATTACGAGTGAACAGGGGTATCGACACATATTGGTGATGGTGGACGTTTTTTCGAAATTTGTTAAATTATTTCCAGCAAGACGAAGTAACACGGTGCATGCTTTACAGTCGATTAGAGAATTTGGAAGCCAGGTCGGAAAGATGGAAAGGATTTTGGTAGACAACGCGAAGTATTTCAACAATCAAACATTCAGGAACGGGTTAAATAGGGCGCATATTAAGGTATCATTTAGCAGTATACGGCATCCGAAAGCAAATCCATGCGAACGTTATATACGGGAGGTAATAAAATATCTACGGTTGGCGACACAGGAGCATCACGACAGATGGATTAGATATCTGCCACAAATTGAAAATTTTATGAATTGCGTACCGAGTTCGGTTACAAAAACATGTCCGGTAACATTGATTCGAAGGATTATACCAGCTAGACCATGGAGGGAGGAAGTCGAGGTGCAGGACATCACAGAGTTGTTGGGTAGTGCTAGGCGTAGAATCGAAAGGATGCAGCGTAGGGACATCGAGCGAAGGTGTAGAAAAATTAAAAAAAGGACGACTTTTGAAATATGGGATCTGGTGGTAGTAAAACGATTAAGGGTTTCAAACCGCGATAGAAACATTTGCGCGTTGTTGTTGTTTGCTTATGAAGGGCCGTACAAGATCACGCGTATTTTTGCTGAAGGAAATACATTTGAGTTAGATAATATGACAGGGGGATATCGCGGGCGTTTTCACTTGGAAAATTTATACCCATATAGAATTGTACAGGAAGAGGGTTTAGTAGGATAGTTTATTATGTAGTTCATGCAACGGAAAGTTTAGTTTTATTTTGTTTATAGTATAGGTTAGTATATAGCGTAGTTAGATAGACGTGAGAGAAAGGCGAATAGGGGTTGACTAGTTAATATGTAAAATGCGGGGGGGGGGGTAATTTTAAATAAAAAATTAGAAATTTATGCACACCAAGAGAAGAGTAAAAACATACGAAATTTCCAATTTCATTCAAAATCAGTGGGGCCAATGTAATGTAAGGGGGGGGGGTACAAGGCTTCTAAGGGTAGATTTGTGTTAAAATGGGTGTATGCCAAACAACATGATTCATATATCAGATCCAGTAATTCAAAAACTATATTTTGCCGTACTTTACATATGCTAAAGTATTTACCATTTTAGTTTGAAACGTATGTGCCAAAAGGTAAACTAAATGACTTGATGACGTTGATAAAATGCACAGTGCTCAAGGTTTTATACTAAGTTGAAATTTAATAAGCCATTGAAGGTACATTTGCCGTCTGAAAACCGGATGCGTCTACGGATGTCTACAATCAACCAAGCATCCAGGTCTTGTGAATTATTTTGGCTTTTCATTTAAGTAGAATCAACTTTTGGACGAATTGTAAATTCAAAATTATAAGTGAATAGCAATATCAAATATAATTGGAGAATTGTGAAGTGTTTAGGACCAATGGTAGAATTTAGGAATGTATATAAAGACAATAGTGAAGGTATTTGTGACACAAAAGAAAGGACAAATTGTTATTGGATATTTTTATGTTTTTAAAATGTAATTAAGTAAGCTAGTTTTGTTGTGCTTATTGCCTAGTGAAGTAAACAAGGTAATTCTTTTCGAAAAAATTTGTATAAAGACGTGTTTTACAAACCTGCGTAAAAGTTGTGATATATTTTGATAAAATAAATGTGTTTGAATTTAAAATAGTCTGATTTATTAAAGTGGAGGTACAAGAAGCATCGGTGGTATAATAGCGACGATAAAAGAAGAGTATTTAGAATGGTTATAGTGCGACGGGAAAGCAACGAATAGTTAATTAGATTTGAAACGAGATTGGAATTGGATTTGGAACGATATTGGTTTAAAGACAGTAGGATATTCGAGTGGTTATATAAAGCGACGGCGAAGCAACGACGATATAAATAATTTTGGGAGTGATTTGGATATAGATAAAAGGCAGTAGGACATAGAGTGGACATCGAAGTTATAGCAGGGCATTGATTGATTTGGAACAGGACGGCAGGATAGATTGGGATTGGCTACGAAAAGGCGGACGGATTAATTGGAGCACGAAGAGAGAAAATAGGAGAGCAGCAATTACAGGGGAAGATTCAACGCAGAAACAAAGGGAACACGGAAGGATTAACGCAGGGGAAGTAAATACAACGGTTTGTCAAAATTCTAAAATTCGGGTTATTCATTTCAGATTTGGGGTCATCAAAATTGTATTAAAACACCTGGAGGCGATACGCGAGTTGAACAGTGATTGTGAGTCCTTGTAAAGACGCATACGGCGACTAAGATCGTGAGCCAGCAGCATTTAAAAAAAGGCAACAGCGAAGTATAATTCAGGTGAGTACCGTGCAATATCATAAAACGTCATACAAAAGTCAGAAATTGTATACATTAATAAATTTGGCACCAAGCTACGTTGATCAGTAAAATTTGGCATATACAGTAGTAATAATTTCATATAAAGGTAGTAAAACAAAAGAGTGTGCAGTTTGGTTGGGCAGTGCACATCTACTCACGATTGAACCCACGGTGAGTAGGTGAACACCCTGAGATAAAGAGTTCATATAGTCGAGGCATAATAATAGTAAACAGTTAAATAGATAACCAACCAAAGTTTACTAAAGCACATCTTAAAGAAGTCATTCATTGAATATTAAAAATAGGGGCGACGACAAAAGTAGTGTATAACTAATTTATATTTAAACAAAAATATATAAAAGTAAAGGGGGGGCTAGCCAGTATATATATATATATATATATATATTGCTGTGAAACCTCTCATATCTCTAGGTACTGGCCCTTTAAAAAAAAAGAACATTCGAGCCCCACAGTTTGGGCGTCAAGAATGCTGTGAAACCTTTTAAATCACCTGGTCCGTTGATTCCTTCTGTTAATCGCCTCGGCTGCTCTTCTAGATAACTTCCATTCTCAATCATAAAAATTAAACAACACATTCCTACCACAAACATCAACGTTAACTCTATTTACATCAATATTCAGAATACATTAAATTTTCAAATTAAATTTGAACATAAAATTCAGTTTAAAAGAATTTCCGGATTAATTTTATTATCATTTTACTGTGCATCCAAAATTAAAGTCCTTGTTGGATGCCTACTAATTAATATAACAAGATAAGCAGACCGGAGTCTGAGTATAAAGGAGCATCTACCACCCTTTACGTTAATTAACCAGGTTTGTCTAATTGAGCTCAAAGACCTACCCAAAGTTTCATCCTATTCCCGAACATCAAAACAAAATACCCTTTTACTTAAACAAGCAAATTTCATCTTAAAATTAAAATTTTATGGTTAGAAAATTCCACTAATGTCCATTTAAAGTAAATCAATTATAAAGTCATTCAATACACAAAAAATGTCAAACAACATAGTACAATTTACCTGAAGGTTATTGTCCTCGTAGCTTCAGTGTAATCGTCCCTTTTGTAAATCACACCATTCCAACCGGATTCTATTTACAGCTTCAAGTTGTCAACGCTTTAAAATGTTCTCCATCACCATTAATTTAAAGTTGTCTCTAGGCTTTTCCGGAACTCATCTGTGTATATCTGCCTCTGGTTCAGTGGATGCAGACACATTTACGAACCATTTAGTCATTAACACCCCGCAAAATAGCAAAGAAATTCATACTTCCTTTTACCAATATTACCAATATACGCCAAAACTGCCTACTTTTGGGTATACATTTGTCGTTGTATATTTTACTAATTGGTACCGTGATAATAAACTTTTATTACCTTGTGTCTAAGTGCACTGAAGTACATTCATGTTAGCACGTAAAATAACCAACTATTTTGAGTCACTAAAATATACTAGCACACTTTAAATTATTTAATCAAACTAAAATGCACTGTTTAATATCAAGTCGCGGATGCACGAGCTTTTAACGCCTCTAATCGTCGAAAGTCTAAGAGTCTAAGAGAGAGAAACACATATTCCCGCCTGTATATATAGCGAATAGCCGACACGTCGCTTTGTTCCCTAAAACGGGTAATTCCAACGAATTCCTCATTCTACGTTCCCAGTCTGTAGCCTGCACGTCGATTTTTATGAATTTAGTCCTCATCCCATTGAGATCTCAGAAAATTTCAACACGGCCCGCAAAGTTGTCCGGGAAAAACTAATTACTTTTATACAGAAATTGTTGTTCTACCTCTGATATATGCATCCTATTTTTAACCAATCGCAGCCCCTTGACGTTGCTTAAATCCCGCCCTTTTACAATATGTGTCTTTGCTTGACGCATTTTCTTTTCCTTTTCTAACCTGTTCGTATTGGTGCAAATTTATATTCTTTATTATCGATTATATTTTAGTCCACGCGGACTGTTATCTGGGTTTAATAAACCCGTATCGCACATTCTCGTAAATACTAAGTCCCGGTTTCTCCAAGATTCTTTGAAACATTAATTATTTGCCAAATTTACGCAGAATGAGCTTTTTAAAAATACGCAGGTGTTCTGTATTTCCTGCTAAAGCATCTGATCGTTTCCAATATCCTTAGAATCAACATGTTTATCCAAACAAATTAACTTGAAATTGCCTTTTTAAAAACACGCAGGGTGTTCAAACGTAACATTTTAAATAACCTTCCTACGATTTGACTATTATTGGGTTTTCACAAGCCTTTTATGCTTATTATATGTTATTAACGGTTTAATTAACTCCAATTAAAATTGATTTCCATCCTTTTCATTTTTAGCGAATACACCTTAAATATTAATTATTATATGTACACTTTGTTTTACTACCGGTTACTTAAAATAGGGTTAATTAATATAAACTTTGCACGTAATTTCCATTTGTTTAGGAATAATTAAATTATCCACTGCGCTTTTCAATACTGCTTCTTTTGATGTAAAGCGTCTTATAGATAATTTAAATTTCTTATTTTACTGAAACGACCGAGTTTATTTATGCTTCAAGGTTTTAATAAAGCGTATTATTTAATGAAATTCCTTATACACGGTAATTAAAATTATTTGATTTGATTATTTAATTTTCTACCCTGGTCTAAATATGAGTATTTTCCCCTATTTGAATACAAATAATCCCATTTATTTGAATGCAAATATCAAATATTTAGACTGCCAAAAATCTTTACAAAATTTTGCCTATCTCTCTATCCTTATCTATCTAACTTACCTACTTTGTCTCCAATCCAAAAAATATTTACACCTATCCTATATCCCTATCCTATTCCTAACTCTCACCTACTTCTATAAACTGAAATTATCCCTAACTTCATCCTACTTATCCATCTAATCCTATATACATCCTATATACCTATCCTATTCCTAACTTTTAACTACTCTTCACTATACTTTACTTCCCCCTACCTAATCCTATATGCCTATCCTACTCTTACTCTATTCCTAACTCTCCACTAATCTTATATAAAATATTTATACTTAACCTATCTTATTTTCTTCCTACATTTAATCTTTATTCTCATCCTAAACCTATTCCTAATTATCTCCCATATTTATCCTATACCTAGCTTTATTTTCTATAAACACTTACTTCTACTTTTCTATATACACCTATTCTATCCCTTGTTCTATATCTATACTAAAGTTCACCTATCTCTATCCTTTGTTCCTTAAGTTATTTAAATCTAACTCTCTTCTTGACCCTCCAAGTCTTCCTTCTAACCATCCTAATACTCTTCATCCCTATCTCTCCCCCTTCTATATCTATACTTAACATCTCTATTATCTCACATACAATAAACTTATCATCCCTCTTATCCTGACTCTTAAATATCACTTCTTCTTCAGTCCCTACACTTGTCTGTTTCTTATTTATTCTTATTTCCTTTTCTGCCGACAAACCAAACGATGCTACTTTACAATTATCGATTTTTCCCTCTATGGAAAATCCTATGTACCTTCTAGAATTTTTGTGTAATGGAATCCGCCAGAATGAATTCCTTAAATCTACTTTATTAAAAACAAACTTGCCACTTAACCTCGTCAAAAATAATTCTGCCTTTACCTGCTCCCGATATGCTGCTTCTACCCCCACTAATTCTGCATTTTCTTGTACTAAAGCTTGAACCTCTACTCTCCTATCCTCTGGACATCTTATCGTGTTGATCTGTTTAACTTCATCATCCTCTACCTCTACTACATTAATACTTAACCCCGTGTCATCCTCTGTGACTTCATAACTGCCTTTCCATGGCACTACCCTATCCTTAATTCTTATTACCTTCCTTTCCATATCTATCAAAACCCCTAACTTCATCATACAGTCAACACCTAAAATGCTCTGAAACTTCAGTCCAGGTACAATTACAAACTCCTGTTCACAGCTTAAACCTCCTATATCTATCCTAAGCACCACAACACTATTTACTACAGCAAACTTCTTTTATTTGGAGCTACTAAATGGCTACGCTTTATAGGCATAATTCTATCACAAACCTTATCCCTAATTTTGCTGACGAATTCCTCCGATATTAAACTCGCCTCTGCCCCTGTATCAAGTAATACTTCTACATTATTCTCAAAAATTTCTAAATTGATAATTGGCAAACATAATTTTTCCTCAGTTTCTGGCTCTACTTCCTCCTCAATTTTGAAAAATTCACGTGGATGTTCGTATACATTTACACAGAAATCTAGTGGTCTGTCGCGTTCTAAAAATCCTGTCTCATCCTGTTTTCCGTGCTTGGTCCTGGTTGTCCTTCTACAACCTGTGCGTACGTCCTCCTCGTGTTAATATCCGTGTCCCTGTCTCTATTCGGCGTGCTGGTCACAGTCCTGTTTACCTCCGGTAAACTGTTCTGTCGCGTGTAACTAGGTCTTGGCGTCGGTCCCCTAGTCGCACTATTGCTCCTGTATTCCTGTCCTCGTCGTTCCCAATTCGGTCGAAAATTTCTGTTGTAGTCAGGCCGTCTCGGATAATTCGGTGTCCTGTTGTCAAACCTAACTGTGTTAACGTTTCGTTCTCGTATCTCTCTTGTCCGTCCAACACATACATCGTCATATCTCTGTAAGTATTCCAAAAATGTCTCCCGTTCTGTGATGTTTTGTAAGGCCACGTGTTGTCTAATTTCCTGTTCAAAATGTCGTGATAGGTACTTGATAATCTGTCTGTCCGTCAATGGTGGATTCAGTTGTTTGGCCACACTGTATTTGCGGATGGCATATTGCTCCCTAGAACCTGCAAACTCTCCTTAAATTTTCCTGTAATCAAGTCGTCCCTAATCTGATCCTGTTTGTGATCACTCCAGTAATGTTGTAAAATTTGTCTTCAAAGTCCTGATACGTGTCTATGTCCTGTCCTACTAAATTGTACCATGCCTCCGCATTGTCCTTTAATAAAGCCTTTATCGTATTCAGTTTAGTCTGTTCGTCAAATAAATTTCCCACTAGATTTCTTACACTATTAATAAAAATTTGTGGATTTACCCTGTTATCGCCATAAAACTTCATGTGTTGGTCCAATGATACTCCACCTGTAGAAAATCTGGGACCATCCCCCGTTAAATTTGACATGTTGTATTTAATACTACTAACTTCACGTTCTACCCTGCCTAACTGATCCCTACATGAGTCTGTCACTTCAGTCATTTTTACATTAATCTCTTCTTCACAAAAAATGCGTACTTCGGACCTTAAATGTCCCATTTCCTGTCGAAGACCTGTAATATCCTCTCATTTTTATCAACCCTATTTTCAACTTCCCCATCTTTACGGTAAGACTATTTTAAATTCTGAAACTTCTTGATTCGTCTTATCTATTTTCTGACTAATTTGCTCAAACTTACGATTCGATTCCTCACTCATTTCTCTAATCTCTTCTAACTTCCTGTTCGATTCTTCCCTAGCTCTATTAGATTCATCGCTCAGCTGTTCTAATTTTCTATTGGACTCCTCCATCGCTCTATTCGATTCTTCACTCATCCTCTCTAACATTCTCAATATCATCTCGTTTCCTTGATCCCCTGATTCCGTCCTCGACTGATCTCTACTGCCTCCAGCTTCTTCCATTTTCGTATTTTTTTCACCCAATGCACTATCGTTACTTCCAATTTCCACTCCTTGACTCCTTAACCACTCTTTTCTCTGCATACGTTCTAATCATTCACACACACTCTAAAATACTCTTAAATTTATCCACAAACAGAAACTCTCTCTCAGATCGCCAGTTTCCTGGAATAAAATAACAAAAATTTTATTTGGAACTCGAGCCTCACTTTTGGGTCGCCAAATATGCTGTGAAACCTCTCATATCTCTAGGTACTGGCCCTTTAAAAAAAAAGAACATTCGAGCCCCACAGTTTGGGCGTCAAGAATGCTGTGAAACCTTTTAAATCACCTGGTCCGTTGATTCCTTCTGTTAATCGCCTCGGCTGCTCTTCTAGATAACTTCCATTCTCAATCATAAAAATTAAACAACACATTCCTACCACAAACATCAACGTTAACTCTATTTACATCAATATTCAGAATACATTAAATTTTCAAATTAAATTTGAACATAAAATTCAGTTTTAAAAGAATTTCCGGATTAATTTTATTATCATTTTACTGTGCATCCAAAATTAAAGTCCTTGTTGGATGCCTACTAATTAATATAACAAGATAAGCAGACCGGAGTCTGAGTATAAAGGGAGCATCTACCACCCCTTTACGTTAATTAACCAGGTTTGTCTAATTGAGCTCAAAGACCTACCCAAAGTTTCATCCTATTCCCGAACATCAAAACAAAATACCCCTTTTACTTAAACAAGCAAATTTCATCTTAAAATTAAAATTTTATGGTTAGAAAAATTCCACTAATGTCCATTTAAAGTAAATCAATTATAAAGTCATTCAATACACAAAAAAATGTCAAACAACATAGTACAATTTACCTGAAGGTTATTGTCCTCGTAGCTTCAGTGTAATCGTCCCTTTTGTAAATCACACCATTCCAACCGGATTCTATTTACAGCTTCAAGTTGTCAACGCTTTAAAAATGTTCTCCATCACCATTAATTTAAAGTTGTCTCTAGGCTTTTCCGGAACTCATCTGTGTATATCTGCCTCTGGTTCAGTGGATGCAGACACATTTACGAACCATTTAGTCATTAACACCCCCGCAAAATAGCAAAGAAATTCATACTTCCTTTTACCAATATTACCAATATACGCCAAAACTGCCTACTTTTGGGTATACATTTGTCGTTGTATATTTTACTAATTGGTACCGTGATAATAAACTTTTATTACCTTGTGTCTAAGTGCACTGAAGTACATTCATGTTAGCACGTAAAATAACCAACTATTTTGAGTCACTAAAATATACTAGCACACTTTAAATTATTTAATCAAACTAAAATGCACTGTTTAATATCAAGTCGCGGATGCACGAGCTTTTAACGCCTCTAATCGTCGAAAGTCTAAGAGTCTAAGAGAGAAACACATATTCCCGCCTGTATATATAGCGAATAGCCGACACGTCGCTTTGTTCCCTAAAACGGGTAATTCCAACGAATTCCTCATTCTACGTTCCCAGTCTGTAGCCTGCACGTCGATTTTTATGAATTTAGTCCTCACCCATTGAGATCTCAGAAAATTTCAACACGGCCCGCAAAGTTGTCCGAGAAAAACTAATTACTTTTATACAGAAATTGTTGTTCTACCTCTGATATATGCATCCTATTTTAACCAATCGCAGCCCCTTGACGTTGCTTAAATCCCGCCCTTTTACAATATGTGTCTTTGCTTGACGCATTTTCTTTTCCTTTTCTAACCTGTTCGTATTGGTGCAAATTTATATTCTTTATTATCGATTATATTTTAGTCCACGCGGACTGTTATCTGGGTTTAATAAACCCGTATCGCACATTCTCGTAAATACTAAGTCCCGGTTTCTCCAAGATTCTTTGAAACATTAATTATTTGCCAAATTTACGCAGAATGAGCTTTTTTTTAAAATACGCAGGTGTTCTGTATTTCCTGCTAAAGCATCTGATCGTTTCCAATATCCTTAGAATCAACATGTTTATCCAAACAAATTAACTTGAAATTGCCTTTTAAAAACACGCAGGGGTGTTCAAACGTAACATTTTAAATAACCTTCCTACGATTTGACTATTATTGGGTTTTCACAAGCCTTTTATGCTTATTATATGTTATTAACGGTTTAATTAACTCCAATTAAAATTGATTTCCATCCTTTTCATTTTTAGCGAATACACCTTAAATATTAATTATTATATGTACACTTTGTTTTACTACCGGTTACTTAAAATAGGGTTAATTAATATAAACTTTGCACGTAATTTCCATTTGTTTAGGAATAATTAAATTATCCACTGCGCTTTTCAATACTGCTTCTTTTGATGTAAAGCGTCTTATAGATAATTTAAATTTCTTATTTTTACTGAAACGACCGAGTTTATTTATGCTTCAAGGTTTTAATAAAGCGTATTATTTAATGAAATTCCTTATACACGGTAATTAAAATTATTTGATTTGATTATTTAATTTTCTACCCTGGTCTAAATATGAGTAATATATATATATATATATATTACCTATTTATATACTTTTTCATGTAGATCGATGATTAAGGTGTAAATTATCACCGAAACGTACGATTTAATACAAATGATACACATTTAATGTTTTGTGTTTAATTTATGAGCGACTTTATCCCAAGAAGCAAAAAAACAAAATCTTTTCTAATTTAACTACGCTCAAGAATTATCAAGAACCTTTATTATATATATATATATATATATATATATATATATGCTTCACTTTTCGCGACATAATCTTTAAAAACTGTAAAGACATCAGCTTTATGCGTTAATAAATAAGTGACTGTATAATGAGTGTAGTTATCGATAAAGGTAATAAAATTTTTTTTATCATCTAGCGTTGGTGGGGTAATTGGACCACATACGTCACTATGTACATTAAATAAAGGTCTTCGAATGTGTGTTTAATTTAGCAAAAGGTTTTCTCGCCTGTTTTCCATTAATACATGGTTTGCATATCTCATTTATGGGGTTAATTGTGTGCAAACAAGTAATATCGGATGCCAAATCTCTTGTTATAATTTGTAAAAATTTTTCCTTACCAATATGACCAAGCGTTCGTGTCATATTTTATAATTATTTTGTTTACACTTATTAGCTACACTTATTTGCTTATTAGGAATTTTATTAATTGTTTTGTTAACTCTAAAGGTTATTCCAATTAAATCGTTTAATGGCTTACCTTTCATTATTACCTTACCACCATCGGTTACAGAAACTCCACCATCCTCATTAAAAATAACCGTTAGACCTGAACTTTGCATCTGGCGGACAGATAATAAGTTGAATGGAACTTCAGTCGCATACAGGACGTTTTCTAAGGTACCATTGACCCCCCATGTTGCTAGTAACCATTATAATTCCTCTCGCTGTTACCATTATGTTTGTATTGTTTTTCGCCACAGAAACGTTTATAGGATTCACTAGTTTTCTATAAGTGCTGAAAAACTTAATCCCATTTACTAAATAGTCTGTTGCACCTGAATCCAAGATAAATGTTACTTCGCTTTCGGAATTATTAATGTCTCTACTACTGTTTCTGGCACGTACCATAAAAGCGAAGCTTCTTTCTTGTTCATTAGCATCAACATTTTGAACTGTTTGCAGAGTTCGATGATAACTATTATTATTCCGATTAATCTGTTGTTTGTTGTAGTAACAATCATGTTTTATGTGGTTTGATCGTCCATATTGTTCGCACTTTGCCGGTGCCCTATTAGTTTTGTATTTGCTCACAAATTTTTTTTATTGATTATTTCTAGCTTTATACTGATTTCTTCCACGGAAGTTATTCCAACTCTTTTTGCTTTTATTGTTATTATATCTTGAATTAATAGCAGTAGTACGCAATGCTTTCGAGCTTATGTTGGCGGTTTGGCTTCTTATTTTAATTGCATGATCAAATAATCTGGTTTTTACGAACGCAAGGTTTACATTGTCTACAGATAAAGTTTAGATCGCTGTGACAACATTGTCGTATGATGTCACTGAAGTGAGTGATAGGTTGGCTAATAATATAAGAAGATACGTAAAATTTCCGGAAGACAGAAATGGGTTTACAATGCTAAAGTAGACCTTCCTTAATATTTTGTATTTTCCTGAAGTAATTGATTGTGTCGATGGCACCAACGCCGAAATTAAGAGTCCTGGTGATGATGCCGAAATATATAGGAACACAAAAGGTTGGATGTCTTTAAACATTCAAGTTGTAGCAGGTTTACGTCGAAAAATTTTGGACATCGTTTTTAGGTTGCCAGGATCTGCTCATGACATCTTTAATAACAGTACGGTACAGATGAAGTTAGAACGTAAAGAACTGCCAGGAATCCTTTTAGGCGATAGTGCATATGCTCAAGGCGTCTCCGTGGCGTAGTTAGTAAGCGTGTGCGTACTACGCCCAAAGTCCCGGGTTCGAATCTTGACACGGTCTGCTTGACAAATGTTAGGCGAGCATTTTTTCACAAAAATTAGCCCTCGTTCGGACGAGAGGTAAAATGGAGGTCCCGTGTGTGTGTTGTCACGCACGTTAAAGCTTCTAACTCTTCTTTGCTAGATGCTAATACCGCTATACCATCTACAAATCTAAGTTTATCAATCTTTTGTCTCTGCATATTAATTCCAAATGTCTTCCTGCATTTGACAGTATTCATTGCCTCTTCAATATACAAGTTAAAAATTAATGGGGAGAAGGCACATCTCTGTCTCACCCCTTTCCTAATATTTATTTCTCAACGTTCCTGCTCTAATTCTATTACCGCCGTTTGCTCTTTGTATAGGCTATGCACTATCCGACTATCCCTCATTTCAATTTTTTTGAGTATTTCGAAAATTTTTTCCATTTTACATTGTCGAATGCTTTTTCCAGATCTACAAACCCTATATTCACGCTTTTTCCCGTTTCAATTGTTTTCTCCATTATCATCTTCAGAGCTATAATAGCCTCCCGTGTTCCCCTGTTTCGCTTAAACCCAAATTGATCTTCTTCTAGTATTTCCGCAGCTCGTTTTTCCATTCGTCATTGTACAAATATTGTTGACACGTGTGCTGTTAAACTTATTGTTCCAAAATTTCATTTCTATTCGCGCCTCTATTTTTTAGTATAGTTACTATGATGTTACGTTTAAAATCTTTGGATATTTCGCCTATCTCATACATATAACTTACAAGTTGAAAATGGCGTTCTGATACTGCTTGTCCAGCGGCTTTTCGAGTGTCTGCTTGCACCTTATCTGTACTCGGCGCCTTACCATTTTTCAGACCTTTTAATGATAACTCAAATTCATTTTTAAGTATAGGATATCCCAAGTCGTCCTATTCAATGTCTGATTTTTGTTCTAATGCTGTTATTCCTTCTCTTGCATATAAATTTCCTATATATTCTTGGCATCGAACCACGTTCTCTGCATTTTCTACAATTACGTTTCCTTTCGCGTCTCTAATATTTTTGATATATGGTTTTATATCCCTAAAATTCATTCTAATTAGTTTGTATGCTTCGTCTGTCTTTCCTATTTCCATTTTAGTTTGTACCTCTTGGAACTTTTCATCAATCCATTGTTCTTTAGCTTTCCTGCATTTGCGTACAATTTCCCATTTTATGGTTTTTTATCTCTGTTTTCTCGTTTCGTCTGATCTACCTTTGAATTTTCGACTTTCCTCTAATAAATTCAGGATATCGGTTGTTTTCTATGGTTTCTTATTTTCTTTGTGTGTATACCCCAGAATCTCTGGCCGTTATGTCTAAGCTGGATTTAATGTTATTCCAATCTGTTTCTACTTTCTTAGTATCAGAAATTTTCCTGATATCTTTTAGCAATTTATTTGACTTATCATTTCTCGTACTTAAACTAAATAAAACCTACTACCGCTCCGTCCCTACACTCACCTAACCGCTGCATTAAAATCACCCGTAATTATTAAATTTTCATGTCTTTTTACGTATCTTAGTATGTCTTCGATATCTTTGTAGATCACCTATACCTGTTCCTCACTGTATACGTGTATTATTACTGTATTTACCGGTTTAATTTCTAATCTAACCATGAGTACTCTTTCGTTCTTTTTGAAGTAGTTTTTTACACGTCCTATCTTTTTTTGTATAACTATTCCCATGCCCGAATTTCTTTCCTCTGATCCTGTATGAATCACCCTGAAGTCTCCGCTCCAAAAATCCCTCGTCTCTGACCAATTTACTTCGCTGATCTCTACTATGTCTAATACTAACCTATATATTTCAATTTTCAAGTTCTTTAGCTTACCTACTTGCTTAATACTTTTGACATTCCATGCTCCGACTCGCAGAATGTTCACGATTCTTATTTTATATTTTCCGATCACTTCCCCCGAAGTAGTCGCATTCCGGAGATCCGAATGGGAGACTATTTTAGCTCCGGAATTTTTTACCCCAGAGAATGCCATCATCTTTAATAACAGTTTAAGTACGTTGTGTACTTGGGAAGTAATGTGGTGGTTTTCCGTTGGCTTTTACATCGCAGTAGTGTGTAAATACTCCCTGTATGTTTGTTGTGGTTTGTTTAGCATTCTTCTTAATCTTCTTTGGGAATGAAACCACTCATAGTTTTTAAAATCTATTTCATTTACGTTTCGATCCATGACCTAGGATCGTTGTCAAAATAATAAAAACTTCAAGTTTGACGTTTATGACACAAATTGAAGGTTTCTTTGATTTATTGATGTTTGAAATATTTGGTTTGAGTATACTAAGCAAAAATTTTTAAAGTTTAAAAGAATGCCGAGTATTTTACCGAGTAAAATAAGACATAAAATCAGAAATCTCTCAATTGTATAAATAGAAACATGTTAAAAAATGTTTCCCAAATTATTGAATTTATATAAAATTCACCAATAAAAATTAATCAGCTGATTTCACGTTAAGCGTATTGGCTACCATAGGAAAATCGATCCCAGGTCGCAACACAAATTGAAGGCAATCATTCTTTTAAACTTTAAAAATTTTTGCTTAGTATACTCAAACCAAGTATTTCAAACATCAATAAATCAAAGAAACCTTCAATTTGTGTCATAAACGTCAAACTTGAAGTTTTTATTATTTTGACAACGATCCTAGGTCATGGATCGAAACGTAAATGAAATAGATTTTAAAAACTATGAGTGGTTTCATTCCCAAGAAGCAGTAGTGTGTCTTAGAATACCATACCGACCCCTATGGTCTCTGCCCTACATGTGATTTTCCAATGCTCCACCCGAAGGCACTACATTGGCCAGGAAGCGAGTTTTTTTTACCTGAAAAGTTTTGAATTTTGCCGAACCCTTGCTGTTCCAAGCACGATAGGGATTTTTAGCGTGCGTGACAACACTCACACATGGGACCTCCATTTTACCTCTCATTCGAACGAGGGCGTATTTTTGTGAAAAATACTTGCCTAACATTTTTCAAGCGGACCGTGCCGGGATTCGAACCCGAGACCTTGGACGTATGATGTCTGCCATTCAAAGTTCCGAAAAGCTGCTGTCCTCTTTCGGGGATCTATATTAGTCTGGCTCCTCACTAAAGATCCCACTACTTTGGTTGGACCCGTAGTTTGGCTATATGGATCACTGGAACGCGCAAGCCATTCTACCGTTCTAGTAATCTAGAATTTCTTCAAGGTGCAGGCCCATTTGGAATGGTGACACACTATATGACACTAATGAAAAAAAAGATAAACAGTTAGCAGAAAGCAACAGAGAACACTAATACGACAGACTGCTGTTTGTACGACGACCTCCATTGATCCGCGGCTACTGCGATAATTTCACTCGACCTGACAATAACTGTGAGAGCGGCAACGTTTCGTCGTGAAAACCAAATGGAGAAAATAAATGTAACTCTACAATCTCCTGCGAACACGAAGTGGGGTATCAAGGACAAAGCACTGTTTGAATGACAAGCAAGATGGAACATTAGAGTGACGGGGGGCCACGAACGCACAGGTAGTGTTACGGTCTATTTCATATTTACGTTAAAAACGATTCAGGTCCAAATCATTTAAATTTACGTTTGCTACATTTCTATAATTTCAAGCCGCGTAAATAAGGAACCAACTTTACACGTCCTTAATTTATTTCAGAGTCTACGTGTTACTGTATGTAGACCTACCTTTCAACTACATTTGGCATTTTTGTAAATTATATTTGACAGTGTCAAGTTTTTTTGACTTATGTCAGATATAGATAAGAAGGGACGCTCAAAATTACAATTTAAAATAATCATTTGGGCTAAGTTATTATTTGATATTATTCACTAATACTTTAGTAGTAACCAACTTGTCTTGTGCAATAATTAACCAAAATGTATGTATATATATATATATATGTATATATATATATATATATATATGTATATATACAGTTTGGGTAATAAACCGGTTTTCCCACTTTATTCGACTGCATGTTTAGAGTCTTCCGTCTTTCAAAGCTGTATTAGCCTTATTAATTATCCCGGACGAGCCCCCAAATTGTAGACTGTTTTTACGTTGTCTAGGGGTTTATTACTTTTATACTTTCTTGAGATAATTCACTCGCGTAATCATATAAAGCATTTAATAAAATAACCAGGTATAATACAGTTTACATGAACTTATAACCACAATTAATGTTTAGAACTATGTAATTTTACTACATCGAAACTAACCGTAACATGAGGAATTGAAAGCACTTGATTAATAAATACAGGTAGCTAATAAACACGTAAATAGATCTAGCATTCGTCTTTTAAGATATGTTCTAGGGTCGTCTTTCCCTAGGACACACTTCTTCATCTCGTCTTAGCTCAACTTCGAATGAACGATCCCCTGCTATGAGCCTCCCTTCCATTTGTGTTCTTAAGGTCAGGTAAATATTATAGCAGTGGTGTTTGCTCAACCTTATCCTGTATTCTTATTACGCATGGGCGTATCTTAAAAGTTTAACTTACTTCTACTAAATTAATATTAAGGAATATTCCTACACACACACACACACACACATATATATATATATATATATATATATATATATATATATATATGTATATTGAATTCGGGTTGGTATTTATCTTGGGATACTTTTGGTCAAAATTAAAAACGGTTGCTTTTTAAATTCGTTTAATTGCTTGACGTTTCGGTCTAGTTTCTAACCTTAATCATAAACATTAAACTGGATTATGTAATAAATACAAATAAAAATGTATAAATTATTTTTCTTCTGTTTTACATATAGGTGACAGATGTCAATGTATATCTTTTATTAAGAAACTTCTAAGTTGGTAATTTAAAAGTCTAAATAAAAAGGTAAAAATTAGTACAAACACTAACAAAGGTGGCTTTAATAAAAACAAAGTCTAATAAAGGCTTTATACAACCAGAAGTTGTTGACAAAGATATTTGAAGAGCTCTAAGTGGTAGAAGGTTAACAGTGATATCAAGAAGGAAAAGCATTCTAGGATATGATCTGAGAAGGAAGCCAATAACTATTTCCAAGATAAGGAGATTTATTCAGTAAGTAGATTGTACCAGAACAAAATTTTCTTCTATAATAGGTACGCACTGTAATTGGTTGATGAAGTGTTGGAGCAGTTGAAATAGGCTGATTGTAAGGAACAACTATCACTCAAGACGTTTAAATGTATTTATTGTAATAAAAATAACAGTATAAAATAGCTAGAACAAAAATTTAGTACTGATTGTTGTAAGCGTAGTAGTTTCATAAACACGGTAAAAGGTGTCGCTTCAACCTGGGGTTCGATTTGGTTCTGGTGGTAAAGCAATATACTAATATATATATATATATATATATATATATATATATATATTGCTATGCTACTGCTGGAATTATCCTGCCCCTACTTTGGGCTGTTATATTAATATTGCTATGTCCCTTTTTAAATTATTTGCGCTCCATCATTTGGGCGACCATTTTATTGTATAATGCTATGTATAAACAAGATTGTAATTATCTCCGACGTTGGGCTGTCCTATTAATATTGCTATCAATTCCCTCCAGAAACTTAACTGAATTTTATCTTGAACCAACCTTGTCTACCAATAACAAAATTTGATACGTTACCGCCTTTCTCGTTATCAATTTCCTATTCAACTCGTAGCTCCTCCTTGAACTATTTAAATTATCAAATTACTTTCCTTAACTTTATCTTATGACCTCGACTAGCATTTATTTGGAATTATTAAATTCAGGTAATTCGATTTTATATATGAAACCAATATTATGTACAGCTTTTGTAAGTTATTTGAAATACACTTTTCAATTAGTTAATGTTGTAGATTTCATTTATTAAACATCATATACTATTTACTCAAAACCCAAAGTCACCAAAAAAACCTATTATCTTTATAAAAAATGAAGTGTGGAACGTTCTAAACCTCTTATCATATTACTCACTTTATACGTATGCAACTCCTTTTGTTGACTTTTTCATATTCATATTATATTAAGCAAATTCAATAGAAAATATAGAAAAATAAAATGTCTTATAACTAAAAATCTGACCTGGTCTATTTGCTTCACATCGACGCATCCATTTGAATAAAATTATCTCCCCCCAATTCAGGATTATACTGTCTTTTCGAAATGTTGTCTATCCACGCGCTTGAACCATTACATTTAAATTATCGCCATTACCCTCTGGACTACCATTAACTTGTACTTATGCACCCCAATTTATTGTCGTTTCATTTCAGACTTATTACTTCTTATTCTCGTCAATTTTCCCAAATTTAGAATTGTATTATCATCATTTATTTTCCCTATTGCATTTATTCTCCACGTACTCGAATATTGTAGTTTATTTTCTCCCCTTACTCAAAGATTGTAGTCTGTTTCCGTACTTAGAATTTGAATTTTTCTCCCCGGCTTTAGAAGCCCTATTATTAATATGTTTTAGTTTAAAATAAAATTCCACATAATCTACTTACGTTTAATCGGCAATTATAATTTTCATATTAGCACTTTTACAATTTTTCACTTTGGATTTTTATTGTTACGTATCACTATATTTCATAGTGGCGCACTTCGGCCTTTGTTGAGTTTCAAACTGACTTCGTTATCACTGTACCTGCTAATATATCCTTGAGTTCCCACTACGTCAGTGGGTATGGTCTAGAAACTCGTCGCTCATTTATAACCAATCAAATAATTACATTCAAAGATGGCCGGGTCTGACAGTTCGCGTGTAAATGAACTCGCGAAAAATTACTGTAAAGTTCGTGACAAAGGCGCCTCGGGGGGTCCGAAGTGCGTAACCTGTAAGATTTGTAAGGCATTGTTCCATAGGAGTTGTGCTGACCAGAAAAAACTACAATATAGTGATGATTTGAGTGTTGTTTGCTGTAATGGCGATGTTATACAACCACATGTGATGTTACTTGATTCTGTGTCTGTTAATAAATATGATGGTGAAATTAAAACTAAAACTAATTTTAGCGACTGTGAAAGAAATATAGATGATTTGCTAGATGTTTATAAACAACTAGTAAGAGCTTTGCGTAGTGAAATTGCTTTATTAAAAGAAAACAATATGTTAATAAGAGACAACTTTAATTACATTTATCAGGAAAACCAAACGCTAAAAAAAGTCAAGCTGTCTTATCCGCAAGCTATGGGATTCAATTCTAATGATACGAATATAATCAAAGATTCACTACTAAACTTAAAAGCGCAAACATATGATATTGTTAATCATGACGCTTCTTGCGCATCCGGTGAAAATTGGAATGTAAATAAGGTCAAGGTTAAAGCCCGAACTTGTAAACAAGATAAATGCGCAAGCCTGAGCGATAGTACAGCTGTTTCCCTGGCAAAAGTAAATAAAGATCCTAACCTAAAAAAGGAATCTATTACTGTACTTGAAAATAAACAATGTAAAATTATGGGTACCGTAATTAATCTCGAAAAATCTAAAAGTCCCAAAGAATATGGAACTAAATTAGTCGGCGCCTTATCTAAAAAGCCAACAAATATAAAAAAAACCTTTAATTATTGGTAATAATACTGAATCTACAGTGTATGGTGTGGCTAAATCATCCTTCATTTTTGTTTCAAGGGTGGATCCGAAATTTAGCAATGAAGATATTATTAAGCATTTTGCTAATGGTGGCATTCAAGTTGTTTCCTGCAATCCACTACAAACTAAATATGATGGTTACAAATCCTTTAAGCTTGGAGTTAAAATGGATGATATTGAAAAAGTGCTCTCACAGAAGCTATGGGGAATCATATTTTAGTAAAACCTTTTAGGTCTAAGAAATTAAGTTTACATAATAATAGGGAGGGTTTTTAGGACTATATGACAAACCATTATTTAATGGAGATGGAGTGTTACCCTCTACATGGTCTAATAATGATAGAGGTTATCAAGGGTATTCTAATAAATTAATAACTAATGAAACTGTGGGTAAAACCAAAAATGGGTTTAAGGGTATACCCTTAAACACATTAAATATTTTTGTTATTAATATACAATCAGTTAGAAATAAGGTTAATGGTGTGGAGGCGTTTTTTGCTTCGGAAAATTTGTCTTGTAATGTTCTTTGTCTCAGCGAGATAAATCTTAATTATGATGAACTTCAATTTTTAAGAATCAATAATTTGATCCCTATTTCTAGCTATTGTAGACAGAATCATGCGTGGGGTGGTGTATCTATTTTAGTTGATATAAATACTATTTACGAAATAGTTCCAATGCCCGATATTAATGCATTATCAAGTGAATTTCATGCTGAAGTTGCAGCCATTCATATCAAGCAATTAAATCTTTTTATTATAACAACATATAGGTCACCCAATAAAGGATCGTTAAAACTATTTTGCGAAACATTCAGCAGGGTATTCAAAATTTTAGGTAAGCTACATAAAAACAGTGTTTATATTTGCGGTGATTTCAATGTTAAGTTTGGTTCATATGACAATGATTCTATCTATATAACTGATTTTTTTGCTGGTTTTGGTTTTAAATTTTTGAATACGAAACCAACTAGGTCTAATAACGGTTTAGATAATGTTTTTACCAACAAACCAAATCAGGAGTGCAAGATTATTGACACTGGTTTATCCGATCATATGGGTTTGCTTTTGACCCATTCAATATTCGAAAGACCTAAAAGAACTGAGTCACTAAGTTTTTATCAGCCTCTCACAAAAGCAGGAAAGATAAAATTCTATGGACTTCTAGAGCAGCAGAATTGGAACTTTGTAAACGATGAAACATTAAATCTAAATCTAAAATATGAATATTTTATAAACATCTTTGTTGATGCTGTTGCTACAGCTTTTCCAATTAAATCTATGAAATCTAAGGATTTTCAACATGAAATTAAATTAAAATGGTTTGATCAAAATTTAAGGGCAATGAGAAATCATTTTATGTATTTGAAATGTTTGAGTAATATTTTCCAAAGGAATACTGATATTGGTTTGCATTTAAAGAATTTCAAGTATCAGTATAGAGCAGCGCTAAAAGACGCCAAGATTAGGCGCATGATGAGTTCATTAATAAAGCAGGGAATAATAACAAACTCAAATGGAAATTATTAAATCGCCAAAGAAAAGTGAATTTTGAAAATAAGCATGAATCAGTACATGGCTTTACGTCAGACACCTTCAATGACTTTTTTATTAGTTCTGTTGATAGAATTATAGCAAATACAAATTCAAAAAGGATTACTGCACAGAATAATACTGATCAAATTACTAAAAAGCTAAACAGTGCAACACTCAAGACTTCTACTGGTACAACTTTTAACAGTAATATAAATTTCGTTTTTAGTGAGGTATCGTGCAATCAAGTACGTGATGCAATTTCATCGTTAAAAAATAGCAGCTGCAGGGATATTTATAATCTAAATAGTGCTTTGATAAAATCTGTAGTAAATATTATCTTACTTCCGTTAACCAAACTAATTAATGAATGTATAAGAAAATTAATTTTTCCCGATAAACTTAAGAAATCAAAAGTCATACCAATATATAAAAAGGGAGACAAAAATTGTATTGAAAACTATAGACCGATATCTATAACCCCTGTATTTTCTAAAATTCTTGAGATTATTATGAAAAATCAAATTACAAATCATTTGGAAACTTGTAAATTGGTGTGTAAACAACAGTTTGGATTCCAAAAAAATGTATCTACATCTGATGCTATTGCTAACCTATTAGGTAAGCTTACTTCTTTCTTTTAACGAATGCCAGTTCCTATTAGTTGATTTTTGTGATATGAGCAAGGCTTTTGACTGTGTAAACCATTCACTATTGATTAACAAATTAACGAAACTTTTCTTTGATCAGAGTAGTACTACATTTATTAAATGTTTTCTTGAGAATAGAAGTCAAAAAGTATATTTAAATGGTAAACTTTCCAAGAATCTTATTGTTGCCGATGGTGTTCCTCAAGGATCCATTTTGGGACCAATCCTTTTTATTTGTTTTATTAATGAACTACCTTATCAGTTGAATAATGGAAATGTGATTTTGTATGCGGATGATACAACCTTCTATTATCAGGGTTCTGATATGCAACAACTTTTAATTGAAAGTAAATACACTCAGGATCAGGCATCTAACTGGTTTGTCAATAATAACCTTTGCTTAAATGAGAACAAGACAACCCAATTGTGTTTCACTTTAAAAACAAATGACTATAATACATCAAACTCTGTGAATTTTCTTGGTGTTACTTTGGATAATCAGCTGAGCTGGGACAGTCACTGTATAAGCTTGAGCTCTAAACTTTGCAAAACTCTCTTTTTCATAAGCTCTCTCAGGGACTCTCTATCTTTAAATATATTAAAATCTGTTTATTTTGCCATGTTTCATAGTCATTTAAGTTATGCAATCGAAGTTTGAGGACATTGTTCAGCTGCAAACCGTATTTTCGGATTACAAAGGCGAGTGATCAGAGTCATGGCACACTTAAGCTACAGAGCCGACTGTCGAAAACAGTTTATCGATTTTAACATACTTACCTTTCCTTGTGCTTATATTTTTAGTTGTGTAGTCTGGGTTAAGAAGCATATCAATGATTTTGATGTTCATGCCAGTGTACACCATTTTGATACACGGAACAAAAATAAAATATTGGTCCCATATCACAGAATAAAGAGAAGTAGATATGGTCCCAATTATTATGGATTTAAATATTTTAATGTTTTACACAACAGTATTCAAACTTTACCATTAGATAAGTTCAAAAAAAATTAAACGGTTTCTAATTAGCAATGCTTTTTATACAACTCAAGAATATATTGAAAATGCAATACAATTGGTAGCTTAGAGCAAACTTAGCATCCACACTTTTATCCTTGTGATATAAATTTTTAAGTTATATGTACATGATCATTGCTGTTACACATTATTATGTCGGACCATTGATGTTATACACATATGTGTTTCATCAACATCTTAAATGTGATAAATAAATAAATAAATAAATAGTTTCTGATGTAATTTTCTATGCTTCCCAATAATTTTAACCTGCTTGCAGCTGTCTTCGTTATCAACATGCGGTGTTTTGATAAATCTAATTGCTTTTCCATAAACAACTGATGCAATTCGACGTTTAATTTTCATATCTGCCTGTTGTTCACGCAATTTTTAATCTCCTTTCTTATCAAAAATGGCCAACTATTTGCACGCATTTACACTATGCTTACTGAAGCTCTATTTCTATCTCCGTATTAATTTAATCGTTTGGAAGTCTTTTCAATGCGTGTCTAATTACACTTTATCGTTTACTTATAAATATACGCGTGCTTCCACTGAAAAATATCATTATTTACATTGCCTAAATTACCTAAAACTTTATCTACAGGATATTAAATATTTTCTATTTACGTAATGCATGTGTTCCTGGTTTCTACGCTAACTATGCGTCTTCCTATGTTTATTTGCGTCGCTTAAAACTACTTATACTTTATATACAGGGTGTTGACTGCTTACTATCTACAAACTATCTCCATTTCTCAATTCTTTTACTAAATAAATGCAGTTTTCTGCTGCCTATGCTAATTTCTCATTTTTAAATGACCTTTACTATAAAGTACACCCTTAAACAACCCCTTATCACAGCAAAATATATATCTATTGTTATGTATGTTGATATTTTATGTGAAACGCTGCTTTAATATAAGAGTAAAAATAATAGGTGCAACCTGTAATATGGTGTTAGTCTGTAAATGATTAAATAAAAACTCTTTCAATTCAATTATGCCACGGTTTTTTGAAACTCTCTCTCAGGGAAACTGAATCTAGTATTTTAACTCTGTAAGAGGACGTGGGTTCTTTTGTCCCCTTACAGGTATTGAAACACAGGCGCCTAAAGCGTATGCAATCAAAATCAACTTAACCTCTTAGTTGTGCTTACGTATACCGATTAGACAAAGATTGATAAATCTATTCTGCAATTATTTATTCTAGTTAACGTTTGAAATTTAATTTATTCCAAATTACTTAAATATGAAGAGTAGATAACATTAACTTTTATACCTGTAACTCCGTTGAATGTGTCTGGGTGTACATGGGTTGGAAACAGGATACACAAAGTTGCCTCGAACGCTTTCAGTGAGTACCTAATAAGTATATGTTTTAGTATAAATACAATAAGGGTTTTCCTCTAGTTTTAGGTTCTCTTATGGAAAACTACTTCAACCACTATTTGTTTTAATTGCTCTACAACTACGAACACCTTATACGTCACCAATTAACTAATCTGCAAAATTCGCTATTCCAGCTGCACTTTTTAACCACAACAAAGGATGCCCCGATGTTGGTATATTTTAATTCTTCCTTCTTTAATTAATTTCTTTTCGTCGTATAAAACTTTCACTTTCATATTACCACATTGAAATAAAATGCATGCACTTTAACATGTATATTAAATTTTAGCAAAATTCTCAGTATAAGCTCTTAAGCCAAAACAATTTATCAGTGTACAAAAATTTGTCTGTGCAAACTCTTTCAAAATTTCATAATTAATTAATTTAAAACAATTATCACCTAGGACAACAACAAAAACAAACTTATTTCTAGCCTACTAACTAATATAACATAAGGGATGCATTCAACATATTCAACTTAAATCTACCTAATTACTATTTTAGAACAGCTTTGTTTATTTTTACATTTTATTTGACATTTCAAAAAAATTATGTTGCTTTATAATTTAAATGTATTAAACATCTTTCATTTTACGTAACTCAAACTTATAATTGGCCTACAGTATCCTGCACAAATTACAAATGCCAATTTGAAGACAAAACCTATACACATTCAATCGAAGATACATTAGATACCCTTCGTATATGCAAACAATGGAAAATGCTTTTTAAAAACCTCAAACGCTGTATTACTAGTACATAATATCCTATATATGCCTTCAACAAGTAACTATTCATCAATCTTTGTTAACCGTAGTGTTTTAACTTTTAGTATAGCTTGATAAAATGGAAAAATATGGTTTTATCAGTAGCACTAACGAACTACCTTTGTAGAACCTTTGATAAATGTCAAATGTTATACTATATATGTCAAACACTTTCTCTAGAGATTTTGGTTGTAATGCACGAGTTATATCTTTTTCTTTGTAATCCGAACTATTTAAACGTTCACGAATACAACAAATTGGTAATAGTATTACAGGAGAAAGTGTTAATTTTTTATTGCTACAATTTTCATACTCGTTGCTCTGTAGTACAAATTACTCGTTTCTGAACCCTCTGTGAGGGTATTCATGCATACATTATTTGACAAGCAAAGCTTTGATAATGGCATACAGATACCTGATTTCCTGTGGTATATAGGGTAAATCTTTTGCTGTTGGGACATGCGCGAATTTTCAAATAAAATATAAGAATCAAATGTGTTTTAACAACACTAAATTAGTGTCACTACAGATAGCAACAGGGTAGAACCAGTTTTATCGCCAAACGCGTGCTAAAACTGAAAAAAGTTTTCATGTCAGTATATAACTCTCCGTTTTGGAATGTAATTGTGAAGTTTATTCAGTTAATTTATTTTTATCCCCTGAAATACGTACGCTCAGGGTGCTACCAATTTATTGAATGGATGTGTTATTTGTTGTTACATTTTAAGTTATGTATCTGGCAGCATATATTTTTGTAACACAAAGCTGGGTTATTAATCACTATCAGTATAGATGTCTTCAATTCTTTGCTCTCGCACATTCCTCCTGTTTCATTCGTAAGAGTTGGGCAAACAGATAGATTGGATCACCACAGTTACAAATATGAGTGTCAGGAGTTCACGTGGTTCACCTTCTAAAAGGACATGTGTCAATAACGCAAGACGTATGGCGATTACAAAGCAGCATCGATTTGATGTACGGAGTTCAAGTTTGGAAGTAATAATTGCAAAGAGGTAAGCTTTTGACGTAATGCTTAGCATAAACAGAATGCTTAAAATAAATCGCATGGGGTCGCATAGTATTTTAATAACTTCAGTTAATCCTCTGCGCCTTTGTCGCAAAAATAACAATCAAATTGACAGTGATTTCGAGTTATTCTGCTATAAAGAATGGTAAAGAATGAAAGCTCGTAAAACGTGATGGGGTGTAACATACGTAACTACGCACCCTTGTATTAATTCATATAAGATTTTATACATTCCACGTTGTACAAATTTCTAGAAACATGCTTTGTTTAGATTTAGGATACGGTAGGTACAGGATTAAAGCGGTTATATTTTGATTGCATTATCTAGAGATTGATCTAATAAGAAATTATCTGTTATAAAGTGGGTTAGTTATCACCACAGATCTTGTTTACCTCAAACATATGGCGTTTCTCTTCAAAATCTTATAATTTATAATCTAATCTTTATGAGACGCCGTATGGATCATAATGATTACGCTAATATACAGGATGTCCGGAAAATGTGTGTGCAACGCAAGAACAGACATCCTTAGGTCAAAATAGACCGGTTTGATTTGCCTTACACATAATACAAGTTGCTTCATTAAGCAAAATTCTTAGCAAATTCTTGATATGTTAAAATCAGGTTTAAGCACAGCTATTTTTTTGTCATTAGGTTTACCGTTTTGGAACTGGTTGGACGCGTACCTCTATTGATTTGTATTCTGAGCTAGCCTATACATTTCACTGAAATTCCGGCAGCCGACATCTTTGGCTATCTGTGTTCAATAGTCTAACCTATGTCTCTGCTTCTAATATATTCCGCACTATTCCCTCATGCCTTAGTATGTGACCTATCATCCTATCTCAACCATTTTTTACTTTTTTCCACATATTTCTTCTTTCTTCTACCATTTATAGAACCTCTCTGTTCTTAACTCTGTCTCTCCATGATATCTTCATCATGCGTCTGTAGCACCAAATTTCAAAGGCTTCTGTCCGCTTCTCCTACTGTCCAAGTTTCACAGCTGTACAGTGCTGTGCTCCACATATATGTTTTCAACAATCTTTTCTCTTGTCTCTATGTTTATTGTCATTGAACACAGGTAATTGCTTTTTCTTGTTAAATGTAGCACGGCCTTGTGCTAATCTTTGTTTTACATCTTTCCCATATTGCGTTATTTGACTTCCTGGTTAGCAATCCTTAACTTCTTGAAAGTTCTCGTTTCCTATTTCTATTCTAGTTTTTGATTTGTTTTCCTCCTTTGCTTACTAGTACTTTAGTTTTATTTTTGTTAATTTTCATACCGTATTAGAACTGTTTCCACTTCATTAAGAGCTGTTTCTTACTCTTCCTTGTTAGATGATAATACCATAATGTCATCTGCAAATATAAGCATATCAATCTTTTGTCCCTGCATAATAATTCGAAATGTCTTCCTGCATTTGACAGTATTCATTGCCTCTTCGATGTACAAGTTAAAAATTATCTGGGATAGGGCACAGCCCTGTCTCATCCTATCCTAATATCTACTTCTCTACGTTCCTGTTGTAATTATATTATAGATGTTTGCTTTTTGTAAAAGCTACGTACCAGCCGTCTTTTCCTAAAATTCATTGCAATCTTTTTGAGTATTTCGAACATGTTTTTCATTTTACATGTTGTAACAGTTCGTTTTCCTCTGCTAAATTAACGCATAAAAATTATGTGTTGTGTTATAAAAATTTTAAATTTACTTTCATAATTTAATATAAATCGTATTTCTACAATTAATACAAAATTAAAAAGCAAAGTATCATAATTTCGGAACACCCCAATTATTGTCCTTCTTTGATTTTAATCATATACGAGGGCTATTTTTTTTTCAAGGTCCGATCGGCCACGAAATAAAAACTCCCCTAAAAATCGGATGAACCAGTGCGCAGATGTGTTGCGCAGCGTCACTAGTATGGCTGTCAATCGCGTCGCGTCACTTCCGTTTAGTTGTGTTCACGTAGGTAGCACGTAAACATGTCTACAACAATAGCATCTCCCGCCAAGTGTAAAGTTCGTGCGGTAATTCAATTCCTTCAGGCTGAGGGGTGTAATGCAGCCGAAATTTATCGACGAATAAGTACTTTGTACGGTGAAACTTTAATAAGTGACAGCAAAGTGCGACAATGGTGCAGAAACTTTAAAGCAGGACGTACAGATGTTCATGATGCAGGCGGTCAGGGAAGGAAGTCAGTGTCAACAAAGACACTCCTACAGTCTTTTAAATGGGAAGTGTTTGGTCATCCACCATACAGCCCGGACTTAGCTCCATCTGATTTTCACCTGTTTCTTCACATGAAACGCTGGTTAGGAGGACAACATTTTGGCACAGACATTGAGCTGCAAACCAGCGTACAAACATGACTCAACACACAGGCGGCTACGTTCTACAACGAGGGTATTGGGAAGTTGGTACCACGCTACGACAAATGTCTAAATCTGAGTGGCCACTATGTAGAAAAATAGAGTAATTATGTAAGTACTTGTTACAAATAAATAATTTTTGATTTGTACTGCGGTTTTTATTTTGCGACCGATCGGACCTTGAAAAAAAATAGCCCTCGTAGTAAATAAAGCGCATAGTTATAAATGTCCAGTCTGTATTGTAAAATTTCTACAACGTATCTCCAAGGTGATATCGATAGCGTGTTTGCGCGCACCTGCTTGATAAGGCTGTTGTCAACGAGTCGACCAGTCGGCTTTTGATCCCTACAACGTCAATATGGTGAAGTTTATGTCTAAAGCTGACTTGCGAGTCGTAATTTAGTTTCGATAAATGCTCGATCCGATTGAGGTTCCTGTATTTTTCTTAGCGATATTTCTTGTTTTTTACACATTATCTAAGTACAGTGGCGCCCTACCCATCCGTATTTAATTAACAACCCTCCAGATAGTCTCTCTAAACCGCTGAAAATAGAGTTCAGAGCTGGTGCGGAAGTCTTCAAAAGTCAATTGTGTCAATACGGATAAAACAACATCCTCTGCACGACTATTCCAAGAAAAAATGAACATCCTTTTAAGAGAGTTTCACTAACGCTCAGTGGAGTGAGGTAGAATAAGTTTCAATGTCGAATGATCTACAAACCCTGTATACACGCATTCTCCTTTTTTTATTGTCTTCCCCACTATCACCCTCAGAGCTGAAATAACCTCTCGTGTCGTTTCACTTAAACTCAAATTAATCTTCTTCTAGTGCTTCTTTAGCCCGTTTATCGATCCGTCTTTGTACAATACTAGTTAATATTTTTGACACGTGTGCTGCCAAACTTATTGTTCAAAAGTTTTCACATCTAGCCGCATCTCTTTTTATATCCCTAAAATTCATTCTAATTAGTTTATACGCTTCGTCTGTCTTTACTATTTCCAACTTAGTTTGTACCTCTTTCCAGTTTTCATCAATCCATTACTCATTAGCTTACTTGCATTTGCAAATAATTTCCTATTTTATGGCGTTGTATCTGTTTTCTAGCTTCGTCGGGACTGTTTTGTATTTCCGTCTTTCTTCTATTAAATTCATTTTGTAATCCATGGTTTCTTATTTTCTTTTTGTGTATATCCTAGAATAGCTCTGACCTTCATGTCTAAGCTGGACTTAATGTTATTCCATTGTGTTTCTACTTCCTTAGTATCAGAAATTTTCCCGGTATCTTTCAGAAATTCATTTGGTTTTTTCATATCTTTTTCAAATCTTTATCTTTTAATTTCTCAAAGTAAAAGTGCCTTTTCCGTTCTTTTCTCTCACATTTTTAAATTTAAGAGCAGCCTTCATAATTACGATGTTGTGGTCAGAGTCTATATCTGTTTCTCGGTAACTTCTATAGTTTTCTACTTTATTCCTAAATCGCTGTGTAACAAGAATGTAATTTATTTGATATCTTCCTAAATCTCCAGGTATCTTCCACGTGTATCGTCTTCTAGCATGATGTTGAAACTATGTGATTTCGGTGATTAAATTGCAGGCAAGATATCATTAAATGTGATTATGTTCTTTATTAGATCTCTTAATCCTCTTTACCTTCTTGATAACGACAAAGTTTTGAAGTGTATGTGAATGTTAATAAGTCTCATCCTTTTCTATTAATCGAGAGAGTTTATTATTCTCCTCTTCACTTACCTTATAAAACTTTGCTACATAAATCTTTTACCGCAATTCAATAAAAATCAGTCGTAACCCGTCCATTATTTTCGCGCGGACTTATAATTTTTCTTTATTTAATTTAATTATGGAGTGAGTCAATTAGTGAACAAAACCTCGGTGGACCCACGAGCTTTACTATATTCGCGGCTTAGTCTGGGAATTACCCCAAGGGTGAGCAATGAGTTTGGGCGTGGATATAGGGTGGGCTCGACTACAAACGGGAACAAAAAAACGTAAATGGACGCCACTGCATCTATATAGACAATAAACAAAACTAAAGTATCCTACAGGAAGACGCAGAAACTTATAGGATATAATGATTACCAAAAAACATACAAATTACAATAAGCAATACCTCTGGAAACCTCTGCTCCAGCTTCTGCGATGTCGGACCTGCAAGAAAATGTCACACAAAAAAATAAAATATAGACACTGTTTGTGCCTTACAACAACAAAATATTTCGATCTTTATAGATCGATTGGCCTGAATTCAAAATCTCAACAACACCTTACCTATGAAAAAATACTCTACTGGAAATTACTTATTCTGTCTCTATTACCTGGTACTGTATCAACTTTTTTCTAAGTTCCACTTTCAAAATTTTGCTTATCTAATTTGGACAATGTTAATTTCAATTAGTAAAATAAAAAGACGAAAGTTTTATTTCAAAGTATAATTTAAATAGAATTCTCTTTTGTTGCAAAAATTATTTATAAAAAAAATTTAATAATCAATATAAAATAAGTTTCAAAAATTTCTTAATGTGTCTCTATAATCAATATAATCAACATAAAGTAAGTTTCAAAAATCTCTGAATTTGATTCTCTACATAGAGAGGTCTTAGCATTTATAAATTATTTAATACAGTCGGGTTCTTAAACATCCATAAAACAGATCTGTTCTGGCTTACAAAATTTCTTTAAAGAACTTGTTACATAAAAAGTTCATATGGCCTAAGCATTATATGAATTTAAAGAAAGTCAGTTCAACATATGTTAGAAACAGCATAGATATTCTATTAATCACATAACATATTGCAAGTAAACATCTTTCAATCAAAAGTGAACTTTATACTTATTTTTCTCAATCAACATGTGCATTATGTACGTGCTTTGAATAACAACTTTTAAATTATCTAAAAGTTCAAAAATTCCTCTTATGAATAAATTTAGTTCTGAACAAAAAAAAGGTGTTTAACCTATTAAATTTTTAGGGTATAATTCTCAAACTGATTTTTACGTGGGATTTGAGCATAAACATATCTTGCAAAAAAAATTTGACATTTACATTCTTTAACAAAAGTTTCTTATGATTTGGTAAATGTTAAATCAAAGCTTTTACCGTAATTAGTACGTAAAATTAATTCTCAGTAAATAGTACCTGATTGGTTTTGTCTTAATTACACGACAGTGATGCTGATAAATGTAGTAGACCAACTAAAACACATAACATTCCATCTCCTTGAAATTTAGAAAGGTACAAAATATGCCTTTACAAAATGCATTCCCTCGGACAGCTTCAAAATGAGTAATTCGACAATACACAACCAAATTCCAATCTCATTGTCAAGCGTGTTTCCTAAATGTGCTAAGGAAATTGAACCATCTATTAGTTTTATATAATGCTGGTTAATTACACAAGCCTCACCACTAATGGAACTCTATCTTCACATGTTGTTACGGCTCTTCTGGTTGTCTGGGCGGCCTCACAAGAGCTCTATTGTGACGCCTCCGCGCGGCAACCACTAGCCCCTCTCCGACGGTAGAGCTATTCTCAGCTCCCACCTGTAAACAAGGCTCTTCATCTTCCAAGGAAGCGTACTTCTTCGTAGTTGCTTGCAAGATGGCCGCATTCGCTTCCTTGCCAACACCCTAGTTATCGCGTCACCTTACGCGCAGACGTTGTGTCTAGCAATTGCACAAGTGGACTTCAGAACGCCTGTAGCTTATGCAACTCAAGTTACGTTCAGGGTATTTGCAGATATTAAATGCGTAGGAGTCACTACCAAATACTTCGTATAAATGAAAATAATGTAAATAGGAAAGAGGTGTTCTTCCTTATAGTAAATTAAACTATTTAACGATTTCACGCTAAATGACAAATTCGTAAAATAACAACGGCTAGAACTGTTTTTCTTTAGAGATATTTAATGTAACAAAAATTTTGTTACACTATCTCCCCAATACTTTCTTGCTAACCAAAGGAATTCCATAAATTTTGTTGGAAGGGCGGTCAAATTATCTATTGCAATTTCGGTTCATTGTCTCGTAAGAATAATAATTCAGAATTTTGTATAGTAGGCTATCGATGTCCGTGTGGAGTATGGAGTTTCAACAAATACCGTGCTTCCCAATTTCGATGCTAATCATTATTATCTCGGTTATTAGAAAACATAGAGCATCGGTTAAATGGAGAATATTTTGCAGAATTCAATACTCGCGACTAATCTTATTTCAAATCAGGCCTAACCTCTTTAATTTTTAAAATATTTTGAAAAATAAAAAATTTGTCGATTTCATTATTCCTCAATAACTCAATTTCGCTTAATCTGACATTTTTTAAAGCTTTGCATTGTCGAGACACTTTTAAGGCAAATTATTTCATATAAACTGCAACCCCCGATTGTCATTCGTTTTTAAGTTATTAGCGCTACCTTTTGTTTTTCAAACGGCGGCCATATTGGGTTTTGGATTTCTGAATAGTTTTTAAGAAGTGTTTTTCAACTAGTGTGCAACATTCCCAAAAAATTTTTAGTTATAAGGAAAATATTACTAAAAACGTAAGTTTTAATGTGAAGTTAGTAGGTTGTAAAATTAAATACCAATGACAAAAGAAAATGAAAAGATGTGCTAAGTGCACAGTATGTAAGAAAACGATAAAAAGATGATAGAAATAACATTCACTTAAAGAACCTTTTGACACCTTGTTTTAATAGAGTAGCGTGTTTCCGTTTACTGATAGTTTTACATCTAGTACTATTTGTTTTAAGATATCTCGAGTTTCCGGTGGTTTAAAATTAAATACAGTGACTCTAGATGTACCCCATAAAAAAGTCAAAGAGCGTATGGTTGAGTGATCTGACAGGCTATTGCACTGGTCCGTTATTTGAAAACACTCTATCATTAAATTTCTCTCTCATAAAATATTGCACGTTACGAGTGTTATAGGCCGGGCAACCATCTTGCTAGAACCAGATGTTTTGCATGTTCACGAGATTAATAATTTGTCTCAAAACAGATGTTATTTCGTTTGTTGTAGCTCCAAATATCTGTTATCAATTAAATTGTAATCAAAGATGAAAGGACTTATTAAGTAATTATCTTAAACGAAAAAATAAATTAAAAACTGTAAACAAAATTTCATATCATTTAAACTGCACCAAATGTTAAAACCCAATTCAACTTGAAATCTTCCTTTCAGTAGACCAATGATGATAGTTATTCCTATTGAACACTCCACAATTGTAAATCTTAAAAATCTTGAAAATCTAATTTTAGTGCTCCAAATAGTTACGAATGATACATACCTTCGATTTCACACCGCGAGAAAATTTCACTGGCTTCCAAATTGACAAATAATTTTTGTAAATTATAACCTTTTCCAAATTTTAAAAGGCGCTAATTGTCCTTTTCTGTCAAACGCTGCAGTGTAGCCGGAACCAGTAAAATGATAAAATTCAGGTAATCCTGATGGACATAGTGCGTTTGCCACTGATAGAAATCCACATTCCATTCAAATTTGCATAGTCGGCTCTACATAATGCATATTTCCAAGAAGCAAAACCAAAACGTCAGTACATTATGCCTTTATAGCAACGGTTTGTACATCATGTAGGTTGCTTAAGTGGAAAATGATTCTTGAATCAGTTTCTTCATGTTCAAAGTCAAGTGATTCTGTCATTGTGTTACGTTCCCTTTCGGCAGCGTACTTAAAATACATCGCTTTGCATAGCTGGTTGTATAACGTCGATTTTCCTTAATAAATAAATAAATATTCGCCGTATACAATTCGTCTGTATGCTATCTATTCTCGTTTGAGATAAGAGAAGCTCAGGTGTTATGTTAAACAACGATTTTTACATTAAACAGATTAGCGTAGTTTACAGTTGTTCTTGGTTTCTATAAATTACGAGTTTAGCAGTGTTTCGAGGTATTTCCTATAAATTGTTGAGTTTGTAGTTGTAGTTTGTCCCTTGTTCTATATTTGATTTACATTAAAAATTCTGTTGCTCGTTCTGCTTTGACGATATGCATACTTTGGATTATCGAAATACCGTTTTAAGCTTGAGTGTTTCTAAAAGTGAGGATACAGTGTAGCAGATGCAGTTGATGCTGTAGTTCTGAATTTTGTTTCTACTACCGAAGAATCTAAAATAGATTATTGCTTGCGCAAGTTTCGTTATTTGCGAAATATAACCGATTACCGGTTTACAAAGTTGAACTTAAACTAGTGTTACAAAATACTTCGAAATTATTTTCTTAGGAAATAGGATTAACAAGAAGAGTTATCAATGCCACCTGGTTCCATTAGTATGATAATGTCTGCTGCTAACACCCGTGAAATACGTATGTGTGATTTAGTGCTTCGTTAGTGCCGAACCTCGTGACTCCCACCCTTCCATTGCACGGAAGCGCTACTGCAGGACTTTCTGTAAGTGTACTATTTCCTACTTTTTTTTATTTTAAATATCTATTCGTTGTTTTGGGATATCTTTGTCGTTCGGATACCTTTTACAATAGACTTGCATGCTATTCTAAAAGAAAGAACGGAAAAGACTAATACTACTAGATTACTCATATCAATGGTGTCTTATCTATTTATCTTTCGTAAAAAAAAAAAAATTTTGTCTTGATTTATGTTAAATTGGTGTGTGAGGAAACGTTTCTGCTACTCCCCAATATTACCTCACTTTGTACTAAAAATTTTTATATTGCTTTTATCGTTACTATATTATAGAGATTATTCAAACAGTCTATTTACATTTTTTTTTTCAGTACAGAATAAATTATGCTTAATTATTTTTATTGCAGGTTGCTATTCTAATTCTTTTTTTTGCAGGTATTAATCACTACTTTCTTTCATCCGCGTACATTCTATGTTAGTCTACTTTCTACAACCCCCCCTAATCTCCGATTGAGCCCGGTCATTCCTCGACTTTCTTTGTGTTACGCACGGCTACGAGCCAACGGAACATAAATTTGACGCCCTGACTTGGGGCCTCGATTTTTTTTTCTCTGATTGCCTCAATTTTTTTGATTTGCTCTCGATTTTTTCTGATTTGCTCTCGATTTTTTTTTTGGTTTGCTCTTGATCTTTTAAATTTTTTTCATGACCTTGATTTTTTTTTGGCATTTATTTTTTTGGGTATCGGCTCGATTTTCTTTTCTGCCTATAATGGCTGGCTCTAATTTTTGGTGTAGTCTTGAATATTTTTTCTCGCTATATAGAAATTCCTTGATTTTATTTTTTTTTGTGAATTATCAGAGTTGTGTTTTCGCTGGTAATTTGGTTCTTGAAAACACTGGCGCCCAAGATTTTTCTTTTTTCGTCCTTCCCTCTTTGTATATTTTGTTCTTCCCATCAAGGCTAGAGTTAGTTTTTCCTCCTATTTTTTTTATTCTTTTCTTCTCTTTTGAGCTTTTATCGAGTTACGGTTAGCTTTTATTTCGTTACTTTCACCCATTTCCTTCTTGTTCGTAGTCAAAATGACTTCTTTTCGGCTTCCTACTACGGTCTCCTGTGTGGGAGTGGAATTTGAAATTTTCTGGTGTCCCGAACACTCTTACCGTACGTGATTTTTTGGAGCGAGTCGAAAAACTCCGACGAGCTCATCATGTATCCGAATTTGATTTATTTGAGTCCGCGGTGGATTTGTTCGAGGCTAACGCTTTACTTTGGTATCGTGGTTTTCGGCATAGGTTTTCTGACTGGAAGTCGTTGTCTAATTTACTAATTCTTCATTTTGAACACAACGAGCTTATTTATAAGGCTACTACGATTGAGAAAATTCTTTGCTTCACATGACCGAGTTGTTAAGGTTTCTCCGACGCCTACGAGTAGATCCGATACTCCTTCCGTACGTTCTACTGTTCTTCCTCCTACTTCTACTCCTACTCGTCAGGTCGTATGTTTTAATTGCGACAAACCTGGTCATGTTTCGACCCGTTGTACTCGTACTAAGGTGCTCCATTGTTATAGTTGCGGATATAAGGGAGTTACTCGCCATAACTGTCCCAACTGTCATCTTACTATTAATAGCTCTTCGAATAATCCTTCAAATTCTGCCCTCACCTCTACTTGCCTAACTTCTTCTACTTCTCATTCTACGTTCTCTTCGATACTTCATCCAGGTCCTCCTGCTCCTACTATCAAAACCTACTCTTCTTCGGCAAATATAGCTTCTAACCAAAGTTCCTCCGTTTCTAGTTCTGCCTCCTATTCTACTCCTTCTTCTGCTCGCCCTACTTATACACTCACCCCAAAATGTGCCTCCTGCCGGTTTTGTCAAAATTTTACCTGTTCCTGCTTTCTTTAATGATTCTTGTCAAGAAATTGCTGTTGTACCTACAATAACAGCTGTAGCTAAATTGACGATTACTCCTAATTTAGTCAGCGAAGGTTCGATCGAAGTTCACGAACCTGTATCTTTAGTGTCTGTTGCTGTTGCTGTCAAAATTTTACATGTTCCTACTTTCCTAACTTGTTCTACTCAAGAAATTTCTGTTGTACCGTCAATCACTGCCGTAGCTAAAGTAAAAATAATTTCTAATTTCGTCTGCGAAGGTCCTGTTAAAGTTAGTGAACCCTTAACTGTGATGCCTGCTGCTGTTGTCGTTAAAGCTTTACCTAATTCTGTCTCGTTACCTACCCTTACTCCTTTTTCTCATGCTGATAAAATGCTACTTACTTCTGTTCTTTTAACTAAGGTTTGTGACATCCTAGCTGATGTTCTGTTATATAATGCTGACGAACTTCTACCTGATTCTGCTCCTTTTCCTAAGTTGGATACTTCCACAACCAATACTGTTTTCTTTTCTAACTGTGATACTTCTAGTCCTGCACATAACGTCAATGAAATTTTATCTACTTCTGTCCCTTTCTCTAACGTAACTGAAGTGTGTTCCGCTTGTGTTTCTTTTCGTCAGGTTGGTTCCCGTACAGCCAATACTTTTTCTTTTTCCACCGTTGAGGTGCTGACAACCCATGATGTTTCCGTTTCTGCCAGTGACCTTCTTACCACCCATCCCAACAATAAACAACGTCCTACTATGACGCGTTTTGAGTTTTCTAAATCACCCTTGCCACCTCCTAAACCTAGTTCTATAACTACTATACCCCCTGCTATTCCTATTTGGCATAAAACTGCCCAGAAGAGGCAGACCTTATTCTATGCTCCTTCCGAACCTAAAGATGTTGGTCGACGAAACCTTAATGTCCTCGACCTTGTTTCATTTTCCTTTTGGCGGCGTAAACGCCTTAAGCCCAATATCTAGTTCTTGTGCCCCTGATTCTGATGCCGACTTTGCTCTTCCTCGGATTTGATTTTTGGTAATTGCGATTTCGATTTACTTCCCGGTTTTGCTGGGTTTTCTTTCGTTTGCTTTCTTTTTTTTTCTTTCTTTTTCACCCGTGTGGGTCCGGGAAGGGAATAACCCCATGGTACGACCTGCCTGTCGTAAGAGGCGACTACAGCGGTCATACACAACCTCTATACACACCCACTCTATACACACACACACCCATACCCACATACACATACCTACACATACATAACGACACTGGAATTTGATTTTGTTTTCGTTGGTGTTATTCTTAGGGTTCTTGTTTTTGCTTGTGCTTATTGTTTAGTATTGCTTTTTGGTTTATTTTCTTTCTCCTTTTTTCGTTTTTCTCTCGTTCCTTTCGTTCCACATTCCTGTCCATTTTTTCCTGACTGGTTTTCCTTGCGGTTAGTTGATGTACTGACTACGATCACTCGTTGTTTCTGCTCCTGTGGTAGTTGCTCTTTAGGCCTACTTTCTGTCCTTTAGGAAACACGACTTAGTCGACTTTTGGGTCTATTAGCAGATTACTTTTCTTATTTGGTTGTATTATACGATTTTTTTTTCTTCTTGGTACCACAGTTTGAAGCCTTCCGTTACTTTTCCCAGTTTTCCGTTTGTCGTTCCTAGCTTACTTGAGGCTTGACACTTGTGTCTTATGTTGGCTATTGCTGTTGGTTTTCTTCCTCGCTACTTTTCTTTTCTTTTGGTTTCTGCGCGCGAAATCAATTTTCTTGAGGTTGGGAACTGTGCTGTTTCTTTTCTAAAGAGACATCCGTCCTTTGACGACTTTGGCAGCGTTTATGCCTTTACACCTTAGTCCTCTTCGATTGCTACTACTTACCTATCTTTCCCTGTGGATTTCTTTACTCTTAGTTTTGTCCGACATTTTGGTCCTTCGAGCCGGAAAATTTTTTTTTGTTTGGTTCCTTGTCTGTCGCTTTTTCTTTCACCCTGACGTCTTTATTTTGCTGGGGGGGAATTTGTTACGTTCCCTTTCGGCAGCGTACTTAAAATACATCGCTTTGCATAGCTGGTTGTATAACGTCGATTTTCCTTAATAAATAAATAAATATTCGCCGTATACAATTCGTCTGTATGCTATCTATTCTCGTTTGAGATAAGAGAAGCTCAGGTGTTATGTTAAACAACGATTTTTACATTAAACAGATTAGCGTAGTTTACAGTTGTTCTTGGTTTCTATAAATTACGAGTTTAGCAGTGTTTCGAGGTATTTCCTATAAATTGTTGAGTTTGTAGTTGTAGTTTGTCCCTTGTTCTATATTTGATTTACATTAAAATTCTGTTGCTCGTTCTGCTTTGACGATATGCATACTTTGGATTATCGAAATACCGTTTTAAGCTTGAGTGTTTCTAAAAGTGAGGATACAGTGTAGCAGATGCAGTTGATGCTGTAGTTCTGAATTTTGTTTCTACTACCGAAGAATCTAAAATAGATTATTGCTTGCGCAAGTTTCGTTATTTGCGAAATATAACCGATTACCGGTTTACAAAGTTGAACTTAAACTAGTGTTACAAAATACTTCGAAATTATTTTCTTAGGAAATAGGATTAACAAGAAGAGTTATCAATGCCACCTGGTTCCATTAGTATGATAATGTCTGCTGCTAACACCCGTGAAATACGTATGTGTGATTTAGTGCTTCGTTAGTGCCGAACCTCGTGACTCCCACCCTTCCATTGCACGGAAGCGCTACTGCAGGACTTTCTGTAAGTGTACTATTTCCTACTTTTTTTTATTTTAAATATCTATTCGTTGTTTTGGGATATCTTTGTCGTTCGGATACCTTTTACAATAGACTTGCATGCTATTCTAAAAGAAAGAACGGAAAAAGACTAATACTACTAGATTACTCATATCAATGGTGTCTTATCTATTTATTTTTCGTAAAAAAAAAAAAAAATTTTGTCTTGATTTATGTTAAATTGGTGTGTGAGGAAACGTTTCTGCTACTCCCCAATATTACCTCACTTTGTACTAAAAATTTTTATATTGCTTTTATCGTTACTATATTATAGAGATTATTCAAACAGTCTATTTACATTTTTTTTTTCAGTACAGAATAAATTATGCTTAATTATTTTTATTGCAGGTTGCTATTCTAATTCTTTTTTTTGCAGGTATTAATCACTACTTTCTTTCAGCCGCGTACATTCTATGTTAGTCTACTTTCTACAACCCCCCCTAATCTCCGATTGAGCCCGGTCATTCCTCGACTTTCTTTGTGTTACGCACGGCTACGAGCCAACGGAACAATTGTTATTTGTGAATTGTTTTTTTGAAGGGCATATTTGTAGTAAGTACTACTACAATGTCATATACCGTCGTCTCTCCAAATATATCAGTTATTCGTTTCTATTCCGATCGACGGTTAAAATATTCACCAGAGTAGATTTAAAGAAACTGTTTCGCAAAGCTTTAAAAATATTTCGCGGTCCTTTTTGTTCCTTACCAAAAGTGGCATAATTTATATTTTCGACCCCTCGATTTTTTCGCTTGATATCCATAATGGACGGTTGGAGTACTTTATCGAATATTATGTCAACATGTTTGCATTTTAATCTACATAGTTCGATAAAATAAATTGTGGTTTTTGTCCAAATATTGCAGGAAGAGGTTGTTCTATCAAGTGCAAAAAAGTAAAATCCATCCAAAATATGCAGTCAATATCACTGACAGAATTTGTACCGACGGCAGCAGCTTTTTTTTCCAACAGGTGAAATAAAGATGATTTGGAGGTTTTGTTCATGGAACCATTAATGTGGCACTAGTTTAATTTTATTTTCCAGAGCCAAAATTAACATTTTCCCTAGCAAATCTCTCTGAAATCCAATTTCTTTTTATTTTCTTAAGATTTGCATACAATTGGCTTTCCATTTGACGCAAATGTGCACACTTTAACTCACATGATTGATTTTTAAATTTTTCCTTGTCGTTATTGCAGGCAGTAATAATTTCATGTATTTCGTTTTGTTCTATTCTTTTCACATTCAATAATAAGTTTTTCTGTGACCGGAAAAAAGTTGACATTTAATGTTTCTTGACAGGTAACAAAATATCACTTTTTATGAATTTACTTTTTTCCCTGGAAAACAATGAGTACTTTTTCCCGGGTATGTGCAAATAAGTAAGAACATGAAGATATTTAATTTAAAGCCGTGTCCACAATTGTAATAATCGGGTGTAACATAACATCGTATCATGACTTCGTCGCGTAACCGTAACACCTGTGTGGACGTGAAGCGCAAAACTGTCCATTTCTGAGTATTCAAAACAACCTATATAAACAACTTAAGTAAGCAATTATTGAAACCACTCGCAGAATTAAATTAACAGATGTTTGATTACTTAGCAACGCAAGTCTAACTGTCTCTATAAGTACAACAGCCTACTTGTTTGAAACTTCAAATTTAACATCGATTGATTTTTTGACTTTAATATATTGTAATATTTTTTCAATATTAAATCATCGTTTTGCTTGTCACAGAACAAAATAGTGTATTATACACTGGTAAAAATGTAAGATTTTAACTTTCGGTGTTTTGTCTCCCTCCATTTCGCGTCGGGAGACAAACACCCCTCGAGCTAAAAGTACTTTTTTCTCTTATATAATAAATACCTATTGTGTTTCTATTGTCGAAGCTTTTCCTACACTTATAGTAAAAAGATTATGGCATTGACTAGAAGAGTCAAATAAATTCAAATGTGCTTGAAATCTATTTATTATCTCTTTAAAGCAATTCTCGGGTAAATAGGAAACATACGTATCAGTCAATACATCTAATACTTCTCCAAAACATATTGCGTAATTTCATATAATTTATATAGGTAATTCAAAGGAAGCTAAAAGTTAATTTCATAATCCTGCTGATGTAAATATTCATAAGGTATAGCGTATAAAAGATAGCATTGTAAATTTCATATTATAAACTAATTTAACCCTCATATTTAAATTATAAAAAAGCTTTAACATTTGAAACCATTTTTGTTTGAAGCTGCTTTGTCGAAGTTTTCCCGGTATATTTTAAGGAGCGTTATAAGATAAGACAACACAAACAACAGCAAATACTAGGTAGTATTGTTTTTCGCTGTCAATTAAATAGATTTATAAGTGGAATGGAGAAAAACCGTAAACGGTTACAATCAACTTGCTAACGAGAAAGCAAAGAGGGGTTATTTGTTAGAATGGGTAGAAGTAAGATAGAAATATCATGATTTACATAGACATAGTTAAACTTAGCAAAAGAGGGTGATTTGCCAGTTACAATAGAACTTGCAAACCAGAAGACAAAGAGGTGGTTATACAAACTGGAGTAAGTACAAAGCAAGAGAGAGGTGAATTTGTGGAGTAGGTTGGAGTGAGATAGACACTATACTTGTTGCATCAGGGGCGTTTCAAATGTTAACTTTGTCAGTTGGACTTAAATATACACAAAGTGATTAGTGAGAGAGGTTTTGAAGACAGGGAAGCAAGTCGAGTAAGAACGTGGGTTAGAAGCGTTAGAGGGATTTTCAAGGAAATGTTTTGAAAAATCGTGTCGGTTGTACAAAAAACGAGGAATTTTGAACGTAGATTAGAACATTTCTAGGATTTCGATGTCGGTTGGGGCTGTTTGTGTACGTTAGCTAGTGAAATTTTAAGAACCGTGGACGGTTGAAAGTTTTACTTAGAAGTGAGTGTTTGTATTGACAGATTTTTGTGGGGTGAGAAAGAGCATATAAACCCCAACAGGTTGTTGTGAAGCACTCTAAGTTTCCAGTAAGCGTACGTCTCTTTAGACTTGCACTAGTAGTTTACAACCAGCTGAATGCTCCAAGTATTAATACGTTTACGAGTTGCTTAAAAGTTATGTTTATGTAAGTAAAAACGTTACATTTAATTTGCACTAAATGTGCTAAATATAAAATTGAAAATGGAGTAAAAGTTAGTTTGGTTGAACTGGTTGATTACCTACACATTATAGAAGAGGTTTGGGAGTCCGAATGTGGTATGGTGATGGAAAACGAGCTAACCATTTGGTGATATGGTTGCAGCTAGCTGTCGTAGTGATTGCGATCCAGATAGGGTATTCCTATAGGCAGCAGTCATAGATGGTTTGATGGAAGTCCTGGGTGCTCTCTCAAAAATGGTAGTTTGTTTAGGCAAACAAATATGGTACTTTCGTTTTGGATTAAATGATATAATTTGTTCTAAAATTAACTCAAAATGGGCTTTTTTGAAAAAAGTACTATCTTCATAAAAATGGTATTTCTAACAAGGACTCTTATTTTATTTATGTTTTAACTGACATATCCACACACGTAAATTAGGTACATAATTAAATAAAGCTCGCAATTGCATAATTAATGATTGATTTGTATTTCAACAAGGTAAGGATTTTAGTTTTGCATATCTTAAAGAAGATAGTTAAAATGTAAGTTATTTTTAGTATTTACAGAGTAATTATTTATACACACGCTGAAATAAATAAATTTTAACATTGGGCTTTTAAGTTTATATTGGTTTCACGATTTTTTTACATTCTGCAATAAATGCAATACACGCGATTTAATTACAAAATTAATTAAAGGTTTTTTTATGCTTAATAAATGCAGTAACATAAGGCTTCTTTTCAAGAAAATTATTATTTACACAAACTTTAAAGTTGGGAATCTCATTTTATGTGCTAATGAAATACGATTATATTTATACAGAGGGTAGAGGAATTAAATATTGGAAGTTTTAAATTTATCTGTTTCTCTTTTCTTTGGGAGGTAATTTTTCATAGAATTTGGCGTTCAGTGACCTCTCGTTAGCTTTTTATTACATCGATTTATATATATATATATATATTAATAGAGAAGGATAATCCACATTTGGAATGCAAATGAATGCTTAATATATATTAATAGTTATTAAGATGAAATGAAAATGAAAATTTCAAATCGAACTAGTAATTGAAAACCACTAAATCTTAATAACTATTAATATATATTAAGCATTCATTTGCATTCCAAATGTGGATTATCCTTCTCTATTAATAATAATATAATTACATGTTTGTATTATTCCGAACGTTGCAAAAATGGGATGATCAAGTTATTAGTACATGAATTATGTATATAACTAGATTCAATTTCCTTAAATGCAAGACGTAATTGAAAAATCGTTAACAAGAGCCAAGCTTCAGTAGTATTAAGTATAACATCATCTAAACAATTAGGCTAGATAGCTCAATTGGTTAGAGCACTGATCCGGTGAATCAGAGGTTGCAGGTTCAAATCCTGCTGTAGCCGTTCTTTTAGTGGTTTTCAATTACTAGTTCGATTTGAAATGGTAATTCAACTTTAAATACAAAGTTGGGTTTTCATTTCATCTTAATAACTATTAATATATATTAAGCATTCATTTGCATTCCAAATGTGGATTATCCTTCTCTATTAATAATAATATAATTACATGTTTGTATTATTCTGAACGTTGCAAAAATGGGATGATCAAGTTATTAGTACATGAATTATGTATATAACTAGATTCAATTTCCTTAAATGCAAGACGTAATTGAAAATCGTTAACAAGAGCCAAGCTTCAGTAGTATTAAGTATAACATCATCTAAACAATTAGGCTAGATAGCTCAATTGGTTAGAGCACTGATCCGGTGAATCAGAGGTTGCAGGTTCAAATCCTGCTGTAGCCGTTCTTTTAGTGGTTTTCAATTACTAGTTCGATTTGAAATGGTAATTCAACTTTAAATACAAAGTTGGGTTTTCATTTCATCTTAATAACTATTTACATATATATATATATATATATATATATATATATATATATATTATATATAATGTTGTGATAAGGGGTTGTTTAGGGGGTATTGTATAGCAAGGGTCGTATAGTAACCATAAATTGCAATGGGAAGCTGAAAACATTTATTTAGCAGAAATTAAAGTAATTTTTATATTATGTAAATAGTAAGCATTTAACACCCTGTATATAGATAATAGTTAGTTGTAAACAATGCAAATAAGCATATTTTACAACAATAGTACTCGTATTCAGCAGGAAAATAGGTAATTTATACACGAGGTAAATAACAAGTATTCAACACTCGGTATATAGATCTTTATTAGTATTAAGTAATGCAAAGTGAGAATATCTTTCAGTAAAAGTACACGTATTTAGGAGAAAATCATAGTAAATGTAATTAAAAATGCGTTGAAAAGTGTTCTAATTAGTTATAATACAATACGAAGGTATGAGATAAAAGAGATAAAAGAGATAAAAGTTTCAAAAAAACAAATAAACGAAAGTAAAATTGAAGTTACATCATGTATTTTGTATAATATGGAAAACGCGATATCTAAACAAAACAACGTATGGTCAAGATGGCGAATAATGAGGTATCAAATAAACCATTACATGGGAAACCGATATATTACATCAGAAACCACTTCAAGATGCACGGAATACAGATACTTTATTGGTTAAGATATCTACAAGACTTGTTGAAAACCCAGCCGACATGCAAGGGGGAAAATCCTATATTTAACAGCGAGCAATGATAAGACAATTCAGTTTAAACTCAAGCAGGACGAAGCTGCGCCACTGTGAATCAAAAAATCACGCGTAATATTTAATAAAATATATCAAGTGCTACAAATATGAAGACTTTTTTGCCGTTTAACGTGAGTAGAATTTGGGGTAATTTACTTAAACTAATAATATAATAATAGGGCTTCGAATGCATGGACATTCCTAGTTGATTGATAATAATTTCGAATGTGGATAGATATAATAATTTCAATGGATGATACATTTTTTTTTATAATTCAAATGCATGGACATTCCTAGTTGGTTGATAATAATTCCGAATCTGGATAGATATAATAATTGTAAAGGACGGTACACTTTTTTTATAATTCGAATGTGATGACAATAATTTTAATTGGTTCATAATAAATCCGAATGTGGATAGATATAATAATCCTAATGTGTTGATGACAATTTTAATGGATGGTATAATACTTTAAATGTGTGGATAGATATAATAATTCGAATGTGGGGATATTTTAAATGGATTAATATAATATTTCAAATCAGCGTCGACGATTTTGGTACAATTCTGGTACAATTTTGAGTGGCGAGAATCAATAAAGAAGGACAAAATAATTTATGGAAAACGAGGGGTTCAACTAAACAGAGCAGTGATAGATGAATGAGGACAACAAAGGGCTGTTAATCCACAATCCGAAGAACAACCTGTAGCAGGTCAGATCTAATTAGTTTTAAGATATTTTTTTCTATTTAAATTTCAATCCCGAATTTATTCAGTTGATATAAAAAGTGTAACGAAGTCAGCAACAAACATAGCATACGTTAAAAGTACGTAATATAATAAAGGGATCTAGAACGTTCTAGGTTTCTTTGGTAAAAAGAGGTCGTGTTTGGTGACTTTAGATTGATTTCAAAACATATAAATTTTGGGGTAAATGATACACATGATATTGATTGATTGAAGAGTGTATTTTAATATTTTTCAAAACTTGTAAATATTGCTTTTAATTATATGAAATTAATTGACTTCGTTTTATAAAGTCAAACAAATAGGTAATCATAAAGGGGCGGAGAGGAAAAGAATTGATCATCGTAACGTTGTGCCCTCTGTGTAGAATAATAAAAGCTAGCCGTGGCATAATAATAAAATTAGTAAGATTTAAATTTGATTTAAGAAAACACAGAGAGGTGGAGTTATAGAAAACGTCATAACACCGAGTACGGCGTTATCATATCAATATATATATATATATATATATATATATATATATATGTGTGTGTGTGTGTATATTATTGTGTGGTTAAGGCTCCAACTACTCAAGCCCCTCCGTTGGGAAGCCAATATTGTGAGGTTACCTGTATTATTCGCGCCCCGCTAATTGGGTGCCATAATTTATTGTGGTTAACTTACTAAAACGTCTTTGGAATTATGCCCTCGGCTGCTACTAATAATTCCTCGGCTGCTCCTAATAATTCCTCGGCTGCTCTTAATAATATTGTTAACACCTACCTGTTACATCCACAAACCTTCTCTCAATATCCTTCGGATGAAACCTAAATAGACATTCATCCAATCACACACTCAAAATAACTCAATTGAACCAAATATATCACACTCTATTTACATTAGATCCATAATACATTTTAACACCATTCTTTAGGTACATTCTTAAAGTTCAATAATTTTAAAATAATAATCATGCAAATTGATAACCTTTTAAAACACATATTTTTATTTAAAGTAAGGGGGCGTTCCTCATACCTTACATTACCCTTTCGGTCTCAGCATGAGCTCATAATAAAACTCTACAACTGTACATATAAATTTCCTTCACTAGCAAATATCAATAAGCCCTCTATACCTCTTTACAACATTTGGTTATCTGTAAATTCATTAATTTTTTTTTAAAGTTCCATAAATGGTCTGTTCATAAAATATCAAATAATAATAAAACACATCAAACTCAAATCCAAATAATCACAACACCATAAAAAATATTTACTACTCAATGTTCTAGCGCCTTCAAGATGCTGCCGTCTAATAACTACCCAGTCATCCGCTAACTCCCTGGTCCAAATACCACATCTGCCATGCATACCGCTGTTTACAATTTCCACTCCAAAAATATTCCTATCTCCAAACTTAACTTGTATTTTTTTATTCAAACATCGCTTTTTTGTATCATCCAAACAATTTCAAACTTTAATTTTTGTGCATGCCAATACCAACTCAACAAGCATTGTACTTACGTGCCACTTTAACGTTTCATTATAGCGGGGCTTTCTTAGCTTCTACATAAAATTTTATTAATATCAATAGTTCACTTGAAAGTAACTATTATTACCAATGCTGGATGACATCAGAACGAAAAAGAAAGAGAGTCTGGCCCCTCTCTGCCAGTGATTATATTAGTAAAATTTGACCCCCCCCTGTTTTAAATTGGCACGTACACTTGTATATCCGTTCCTATTTTTCTCGAAAATATTTTCTAACCACTTGTTGTTTCAGCGAAAAACCCATAGCGATCCTCAGATTCATGAAAATTTTTATAATGAACCTAACAATACTCGGTAAATTGTTTTAAACGATCATTCTGTTGTTCAAATTTAGTCTCTATATCTTTATCTGTCGACGCCTCCAACTTGAACAAACATCCTCATCTCCCTTGCACCTATAGTTTTATCTCACGTACGTTTCCACCAGCTGGATCTCTGCCTTACTTGTACAAATCACACCAATCACCTGACTTGGCTCCATTTCCAACTTTTTAACAGACTCGTGTTTGCTTTTAAATATCCTTGAAATTATCGAGTTTATTTAGGTCTCCTAACAATACTGCCACCTGAATTATCTATAGGCATTCCTCTTGCACTCAATACACTTTTATTCTGTCTTAGTCTTTCGGATGGCTCCTTACTACCCCACCTCCAAGATTGAAATCAATATTTTAACCACAAAACCGCGCCTACCTACATCCCAACGGCTGTTCCTATCCAATAACCCATTAAAGTTTGTTTGTTGCAAAGTTTACTAAGAACTGTTATCTCCCTTTGTTATTTTCTTTCAACGTGTCGGATTTTACGTCTTGAAAACAGAAATGTTGCTTTAACACTTGTTCCATGCTTTTAGACTTTCATATAATTACTTTACTACAAATTTAAATACGTTAGAAGGATTTTACCCCAATTATTGTTTATTCTGCTCTATGTTTATACAAATATTATGTTACATTATCTTTGGCTAATTACATTGATACTACATTACTTAAGCTAAAAAAGAATTTGTTAAAAATAATCCAATTTCATAATTAAATAAATTTGTCTCCCTTATTCAAAAGCTCTCAACCTATGGGTTTACTTGTGCCCTTATATAACCCAATGACCCCTTAATTACACGATATTATCTCCCTATTTTAATAGTCAGAACAATACAGATTTGTTTTTTATATTCAAATACCCCAAAATTAATTCTGTATGTACACCTATTACAATCCCTGTTAACTAACCTATCACTATTATTATACACCTATCACTATTTTTCTACTTATCGCTATTCTTGTTATTTTATACCTATCACTATCTATTCTTAACCCTGTCACTATACTTCTATACCTATCACTATTATGTTTATCTCTCGCTATTTATTCACACCTAACTCTATCTATCTTAAACCTATCACTATCTATCTAAACCTTTCTCTATCTTTATCCTCAATATCTATTCACACCTCTCTCTATTTATCTTTATTTAAACTATCTACCTACACCTATTTCTATTTCTTTCACTATCTATCTACACCTATTTCTATTTTTTTTATTTATCACTAACTATTCAACACCTAACTCTATTTATCTTCATCTATCACTATCTATCAACACCTATCTTTATTTATCTTTCACTATCTATCTAAACCTATCTCTATTTATCTTTATCTAAACTATCTATCTGCGCCTATCTCTATTTTTTATTTATCACTATCTTCTTTATACCTATCTTTATTTAATTTTTATCAATCAACTATCTTGATTTATACTTATCTTTATCTATCTTTAACTATCATTATCTATTTACACCTAACTCTATTTTTTTATTTAAATCTAACTCTTTTCTTAATCCTCTATGTTATCCTCCTCACATATTTAATAACTTGCACCCTTGTCTTTACTCCAGTTCCTATCACTACTATCTTCTTTACTTCATATAAAATAAAATTATCCTCTACGTCTAGATTCTTAAACTGTTTTTCATTTGCTACTACTACCTCTGATTTAAACAAACCAAACGACACTACTTTACCATTATCACATTTTCCCTCTATGGAAAATCCTGCGTATCTTCTAGAATTGCCAGATCTCTGCTTTAACCAGAATGAGTTCTTTAAATGTAACTTATCCCTAAACCTTTTTAAAATTCATTCAAATAATTATAATCCCCATCTTCCTCATACAATCCACTCCTATAATACCTTTGAACTTTAGTCCAGGAATGATGATGGACTCCTGCTCACAGCTTACTAATCCAATTTCTACCCTTAACATGACCATACTATAGACTACCGCAAACCTTTGCTTGTTAGGAGCTATTAGATGTCTCCTTTTTATCGGCATAACTCTATTTTTAATTTCATCTTTGGTCTCCTTGACGAATTCCTTCGATATGAAATTCGCCTCCGCTCCTGAATCGAGCAACGATCCTACACACCTATTTAAAATTTTAATTTCAACGACCGGCAAAAAAATTTTCTCTTCTTCGATGTCCATGAATTCGCGTGGATGTTCATACTTAAAAATCTTAATTTCTAGTGGTTTGTCCTTCTTTAAAAATCCTGCCTGGTTCTGGTCTCTCCACTAGGTCTTGGTTGTTCTTCCACTTGTGCATACGTCCTTCGGTTCGTGTCCTGTCCCTCAGATCTCGCCCTATTATCCATATTTGTCGACGTCCTATTGATCTCGGGTGAACTATGCTGCCTTTGTACCCCAGGTCTTGGAATAGCTCCCCTTGTGCTGTTGTTACTCCTGAAATAATTTTCCCTTGGTCCCCAATTATTCCTCAAACTGTGATTTGTCCTGTTTTGAGTATACGCATTATCTCTCCTACCCTCGAATCGTATTGCATTGATATTGCTGTCCCTGCTTTCCTGAGGTCTTCCCGAACTTACATCATCATATTTTTGCAGGTACTCCAAAAATATCTCCCTTTCTACTATGTTCTGTAGCGCAACGTGTTGCTTAACCTCACTCTCAAAATGTCTCGACAAATATTTGATGATTTGACGATCCGTCAAAGCTGGATTTAATGGCTTCGCGATGCTATATTCTCTGATCGCATATTGTTACCGGGATCCTCCAACTTCTCCCTTATATCTTCTTGCAATTAGATCATCTCTAACCTGATCCTGCCTATGATCGCTCCAATAGTGCTTAAGAAATTTTTCCTCAAAATTTAAATATGACTCAATATCTGACCCTACCAAATTATATCAGGCTTCAGCGTTATCTTTTAACAAAGCCTTTACTACATTTAATTTAGCTTGTTCTCCATATACATTACACACTAATTTCCGGATGTTATTTATGAAAATCTGTGGGTTTACACTATTGTCTCCATAAAATTTCATTTGTTGTTCTACTGAAATATTACTCGCAAACAACCTTGTGCTCTCCTCCGTTAAAGCACTTATATTTTGTTTAATCCCTGTCACCTATCTCTCAACTTTGCCTATCTAGTCTCTACATGACTCACTTACCTCAATTATTTTTCCATTGATCTTATCTTCGCAAAAACTTCTAACTTCCGTTTTGAGCTGTCTAAGTTTACTCCGAATCCCAACTATACTCCTTTCATTCCTTTCAACTCTTACTTCAACCTCCCCCATTTCTACTGCTAAACTATTTTTAAAATCAGAAATCAGAATCTTTTCACTCAACGTCTCCCTAACTCCAGTTAATGTTTCATTCATCTGCTCCAATTTCCGGTTTGATTCCTCACTCATTCTCTCTAGCATTCTTATGATCATCTCATTTCTTTGCTCTCCCGATTCTGTCCTTGATTGATCCCTACTACCTCCTGCTTCTTCCATTTTTCTTGATTTTTCAAACAACGCACTATCATCATTTCCAATTTCTACTCCTTCACTCCTAGGCTACTCCTTTTTCAACATCCGTTCAACACACACCACAAAATAAATCTAAACTATCACTAAAATTATTTACAACAAGCCACTCTTTCCTCTCAAGTTGCCAGTTTCTTGAAATAGAAAAAAATGTTCTCTTTTTATCTGGAATCGAGCCCCTCACGTTCGGGTTGCCATAATACTGTGTGGTTAAGGCTCTATCTACTCAAGCTCCTCCGTTGTGAAGCTATAATATTGTGAGGTTACCTGTATTAATCGCGCCCCACTAATTGGGTGCCATACTTTATTGTGGTTAACTCCCTAAAACGTCTCTGGAATCATGCCCTCGGCTGCTCCTAATAATTCTTCCACTGCTCCTAGAAATATTGTTAACACCTTGTAACAGTTTGTTTGGCCACTCCAGAACACCAATAAATTGTTAGTTTTACACATCTTTTGTCTAGTCCATTATATCATGTAAACATCTTCAATTAAATAAATATCTGTATTGGAATCATGTGGTCTAACCTCAATACAGAGATGCTAGTTTGGTTGCTAACATCAGGCGTTAAATATTAGTATAAATATATATCAAGGGCAAATAGCTTTTCTATGTCGTGCACAAGCTGCCAGCGGTCACTTTAGCTAGAACACTTGTCACGAGTTAACATGGGGAACCTGAAGGTTCTAGCAAGTAATTTGCGTGTGGCTTTAAGCCATAGTGGAAGAATCCAAGTGTAATGGACACTTGCTTTAGTGATTTCTAATAATGCGCTCTTTCCTTTTTTTACACCACGATAAAATATTCACTTAAATATTCATTTTACACACCTTTAAAATTTTTATTTAAATAATTCTTTTACAAATTCTTCTGCCAATTCCTATGGATACCATTTAAATAATCGTTTTGCATATTCATTTGAAGATTGCTTCGTATATTCATTTGTTACAATGATTCCGTTTTATATGATTTTATAAAAATTAGGCCGTTTAAATGTTGTGTTTCAAGATGACATTGATCTTTTATTTGCATTTATGAGTATCGACTTGATAGTTCAATCGCGTCTACCCAAGGAATAGACCCCTAGCATAGTCGGAAGATATTTGCGTTCCATCATTTTAAGGAAATCCTTCCTTAAAGTTCACTGGTTCCATTTGGGGATATTAAAGAACCCACGGGTTACTTTAATTAACCAATCAACCCCAATAGAAAGTGAAAATCTTGTAAGAACCTACCTGTTACATCCACAAACCTCCTCTCAAGAATATATATATATATATATATATATATATATATATATTCTTATGCTCTCCCCTCTCTCGCGCCTCTTTTCTTTATTAATTTAATTATTTTTATATAATGTGCAAATATTTATTTTACGTTACGTGCTTTAGCAACGTTTGGTTGGTTAATAAATCAAAACTGTTTTAAATATGCCTCGACTATATGAAAACTCTTTCTTCCCAGGGTATCCACCTACTTTCCGTGGGTTCAGTGGTAAGTAGATGTGCAATGCCCAACAAAACTGCACTATCTTTTGTTTTAGTACCTTTTATAATTTACATTTGTATATGCCAAATTTTATATGATCCACGTAGCCTTGTGCCAAATTAATTGATATTACAAACTTTCTGACTTTGACGTTATATCACACAGTACTCACCTATTCTATACTTCGTTATCGGCCTCCATGAATGCTGGCTCAAAATCCTACTCGCCGTATACGTCTTCACAAGGTTTGCACTATCAGTATGAAATCTGCCGTCTAGCCTCCAGGTATCTTAGACTTAATTTTGATGCTCCCAAATCCAAAATAAATATGACCCAAATTTAGAATTTTAAATAACTTTTTGTATTTACTTCCCCTGCGCTAATATTTCCGGTGTTATATCTTCTTTATCTTGTACGAATCCTCTTGCTACTTCAATGCTGCCTTTAAATCTTGCTACTCTCGTTCTAAATCACTGCTTTCTTTATCCGCTCGTTCCAAATCAATACTTCCGCCTTTTAATCCGTTCGTTCCAAATCAATCCTTCCTTCTATTTAATCCGCTCGTTCCAAATCAATCCTTGCTTCTATTTACCACTCAATGCCCTGCTATACATAAAACCATATCCAATTCAATCCCAATAATATCTTCTTCAATCTTATAAATCCTATTCGATGCCTTCTGCCTATATAAATCTCCTTCCAATTCAATCCACTTATGTTCCGCCGGTTCGCTGTCGCACTAATTCCACTCTTAAACTTGTTACTCGTCGTTGCTATTAATTATTTATTTACTGTCGTTTATCCTTACTCATCCTTTATATAAATTAAACTCGTACAATTCAAACTCATTTATTAAATCTTCAAAAATATTCAAACAATTTTGCGTAGTTTACAAACACGTCTTATTACAAAAATATTTCGTAATCGACCTCTTGTTTACTTTTCCTAGGTGATAATTACAATATTAATATGCCTACTCTTTATTACATTGTATACAAAAAACCATCCAATAACGTCGTATCCCCAAGTTCGTGTCACTAATACCTTATACTTTGTCTTTTGCACTTTCCCTTTTCATACATAATGTTCAATCATTGGTCCTAAATATCGCACAGCCCTTCAATCATATTTGACAATGCTATTACTTATAATTTTGATGTTACATGTTTGTCCAAAGGTTGATTCTAGTAAAATAAATGTCGAAATGTTACACATATAAACCTGGATCTGCGTGGTTAATAGTGGACAGACGCATCCGGTTTTCGATTGGCAAATGTACGTTCTGTGGCTCATTAATATACAACTCAGTATAAAACCTTGAATACTGTGTATTTTATTACGTCATCAAGTCATTGTTTTTACGTCTTGGCACTTACATTTTAACTAACATTTCAAATACTTTAACGTTTGTAAAGTACGGCAAACATAAATTTCTCAATTACGGGATCTGATATATGGCTTACTTTATTTGGCATACACTACCTTCAACAAAACAACCCTTAGAACCCTTGTAGCTCCTACTGACACTACAATATATATATATATATATATATATATATATATATTACTCATATTTAGACCAGGGTAGAAAATTAATGGATTACATCAAATAATTTTAATCACCGTGTATAAGGAAGTTTATTAGATAATACGCTTTATTAAAAACCCGTGGAGAATAGAAATTCATTCGTTTTATTAAAAATAAGAGATTAAAATTATTTACAAGACGCTTTATATAAAAATAAGCAGTTTTAAAATGCTCAACGTGTAATTTAATTATTCCAAAGTAAAGAATCAAATGGAAATTACGTGCAAGATTTATATGAATTGATTCAAGTTTGGGCAACGAGTATTAAACGAAATGTACTAATAATAATTGAATATTTAATTAGGATTCACTATAAATTAAAGAGTATTAATTTTAATTGAAGTTAATTGAACCGTTAGTAACAGATAATATCTATAGAAACTTGTAAAAACCCAAGATTATAATACCAGAAAATAAAGCTCTGAGAATTAATATTATGTTGAACACCTGCGTAGTTTAAATGTCAAATACGGCGAAAAGTTTGCAGATAACGAATAGTTTCAGAGAATCTTGGGAAAACGTCGCATAATAGTTACGAGAAATGCTAAAGGTGGGGTATTTCACACTCCATGTGGACTAAAATAATTGATAATAAAGAATATCAATTTGCACCAATACGAACAGGTTAGAAAAGGAAAGAGAAAATGCGTCAAGCAAAGACACATATAGTAAAAGGCGGGATTTAAGCAACGTCACGAGGGTCACAATTGGTTGAAAATAGGATGCAAATATCAGAGGTAGAAACAACAATTTCTGTACAAAATTAATTAGTTTTTCTCGGACATGCTTGCGTGCCGTGTGTTGAAATTTCTGAGATTTAAATGGGACGAGTGAAAATTCGTAAAATCGACGCGCGAGCGACAGACTGGGAACATAGAATGAGGAATTCTTTAGAATTACCTGTTTTGAGGACAAAAGCGACGTGCCGGCTTTTTGCTATATATACCGAGATGAATATAAACAAGCCCTCTTAGACTTTTGACTATTCGATGCGTTAAAAGCTCTTACATCCGCGACTTGATTGAAGATGTTAAACAGTGCATTTTAGTTTGATAAAATAATTTAAAATTTTGCTCGTATATTTTAGTGATTCAAAATAGTTGGTTATTTACGTGCTAACATGAATGTACTTCAGTGCACTTAGATACAAGGTAATAAAATTTAGTTTCACTGTACCAATTAGCAAAATTTACAACGACAAATGTATACACAAAAGTAGGCAGTTTTGGCGTATATTGGTGAAAGAAGTATGAAGTTATTTGCTATTTTCGGGGTGTTAATAATTAAATGGTTCAAATACGTGTCTGGATCCACGAAACAAGGGTCAGATATACATAGATGAGTTCCGGAAAAGCCCAGAAACAACTTTAAATAAATGGTGATGGAGAAAATTTTAAAAGCGTTGAGAATTAGAAGCCGTAAATATAATCCTGTTGGAATGGTGTGATTAACTAAAGGGACGATGTACTTTGAAGCTACGAGGACAGTAACCTTCAGGTAAATTATACTATTTTGTTTGACATTTTTGTGTGTGTTGAATAACTTTATAATTGATTTACTTTAAATGGACATTAGTGAAATTGTACTAACCATAAAATTTTAATTTTAAGATGAAATTTGCTTGTTGAAGTAGAAAGGGTATTTAGTTTTGATGTTCGGTAATATGATGAAAATTTGGGTATGTCTTTGAGCTCAATTAGACGAACCTGGTTAATTAACGTAAAGGGTGGTAGATGCTCCTTTATACTCAGACTCGGTCTGCTTATATTGTTATATTAATTAGTAGGCATCCAACAAGGACTTTAATTTTGGATGCACATTAAAATGATAATAAAATTAATCTTGAAATTCTTTTTAAAACTGAAATTTATGCTGAGTTTTAATTTTGAAATTTTAATGTATTCTGAATATTGATGTAAATAGAGTTAACGTTGATGTTTTTGGTAGGAATGTGTTGTTTTTTTTTATGAATGAGGAGGTTTATAACATTAGGTGAGCAGCCGAGGCGAAAAGAGGATCACAGCCGTTTATGACGCCCAATCTGTGGGACTAGAATTTTTTTGTTGAAAGGACCCAGTTCTCGCAGTCTAGGAGTATATCACAGCAGTTCTTTGGCGACCCAAAAGTGAGGCTCGAGTTCCAAATAAAATTTTTGTGATTTTATTCCAGGAAACTGGCGATCTGAGAGAGAGTTTCTGTGTGTGTATAAATTTAAGAGTATTTTTAGAGTGTGTGTGAGTGATTAGAACGTATGCAGAGAAAAGAGTGGTTAAGGAGTCAAGGAGTGGAAATTGGAAGTAACGATAGTGCATTGGGTGAAAAAATTCGAAAATGGAAGAAGCTGGAGGCAGTAGAGATCAGTCGAGGACGGAATCAGGGATCAAGGAAACGAGATGATAATGAGGATGCTTGAAAGAATGAATGAGACGTTAAGTGGGTTAGAGAGGACTCAAATCGAAAATTTGAGCAGATGAGTGAAGAATCGAATAAGAAATTTGACCAATTAAATCAGGAATTAGGGATAAAATAGAAAAATCGACGAGAGAATTTACAGAGTTTAAAAATAGTCTTACCGTGAAACTGGGGGAAGTAGAAAATAGGGTTGAAAAAAATGAGCGTGATATTACAGGTCTTCGACAGGAAATGGGACATTTAAGGTCCGAAGTACGCATTTTTTGTGAAGAAGAGATTAATATAAAAATGACTGAAGTGACGGACTCATGTAGGGATCAGTTAGGCAGGGTAGAACGCGAAGTTAGTAGTATTAAATACAACATGTCAAATTTAACGGGGGATGGTCCCAGATTTTCTACAGGTGGAGTATCATTGGACCAACACATGAAGTTTTATGGCGATAACAGGGTAAATCCACAAATTTTTATTAATAGTGTAAGAAATCTAGTGGGAAATTTATTTGATGAACAGACTAAACTAAATACGATAAAGGCTTTATTAAAGGACAATGCGGAGGCATGGTACAATTTAGTAGGACAGGACATAGACACGTATCAGGACTTTGAAAACAAATTTTTACAACATTACTGGAGTGATCACAAACAGGATCAGATTAGGGACGACTTGATTACAGGAAAATTTAAGGAGAGTTTGCAGGTTCTAGGGAGCAATATGCCATCCGCAAATACAGTGTGGCCAAACAACTGAATCCACCATTGACGGACAGACAGATAATCAAGTACCTATCACGACATTTTGAACTGGAAATTAGACAACACGTGGCCTTACAAAACATCACAGAACGAGAGACGTTTTTGGAATACTTACAGAGATATGACGATGTATGTGTTGGACGGACAAGAGAGATACGAGAACGAAACGTTAACACAGTTAGGTTTGACAACAGGACACCGAATTATCCGAAACGGCCTGACTACAACAGAAATTTTCGACCGAATTGGGAACGACGAGGACAGGAATACAGGAGCAATAGTGCGACTAGGGGACCGACGCCAAGACCTAGTTACACGCGACAGAACAGTTTACCGGAGGTAAACAGGACTGTGACCAGCACGCCGAATAGAGACAGGGACACGGATATTAACACGAGGAGGACGTACGCACAGGTTGTAGAAGGACAACCAGGACCAAGCACGGAAAACAGGATGGGACAGGATTTTTAGAACGCGACAGACCACTAGATTTCTGTGTAAATGTATATGAACATCCACGTGAATTTTTCAAAATTGAGGAGGAAGTAGAGCCAGAAACTGTAGAAAAATTATGTTTGCCAATTATTAATATAGAAATTTTTGAGAATAATGTAGAAGTATTACTTGATACAGGGGCAGAGGCGAGTTTAATATCGGAGGAATTCGTCAGCAAAATTAGGGATAAGGTTTGTGATAGAATTATGCCTATAAAACGTAGCCATTTAGTAGCTCCAAATAAAAAGAAGTTTGCTGTAGTAAATAGTGTTGTGGTGCTTAGGATAGATATAGGAGGTTTTAGCTGTGAACAGGAGTTTGTAATTGTACCTGGACTGAAGTTTCAGAGCATTTTAGGTGTTGACTGTATGATGAAGTTAGGGGTTTTGATAGATATGGAACAGAAGGTAATAAGGATTAATGATATGGTAGTGCCATGGAAGGGCAGTTATGAAGTCACAGAGGATGACACGGGGTTTAGTATTAATGTAGTAGAGGTAGAGGATGATGAAGTAAAACAGATCAACACAATAAGATGTCCAGAGGATAGGAAAGTAGAGGTTCAAGCTTTAATACAAAACATGCAGAAGTAGTGGGGTAGAAGCAGCATATCAGGAGCAGGTGAAGGCGAAATTAAGTAAAGATGGCAAGTTTGTTTTAATAAAGTAGATTTAAGGGATTCATTCTGGCGGATTCCATTACACAAAAATTCTAGAAGGTACGTAGGGTTTTCCATAGAGGGAAAAATCGATAATTGTAAAGTAGTATCGTTTGGTTTGTCGGCAGAAAGGGAAACAAGAATAAATGAGAAACAGACAAGTGTAGGGACTGAAGAAGAAGTAATATTTAAGAGTCAGGATAAGAGGGATGATAAGTTTATTGTATGTGAGATAATAGAGATGTTAAGTATAGATATAGAAGGGGGAGAGATAGGGATGAAGAGTATTAGGATGGTAAGAAGGAAGACTTGAGGGTCAAGAGAGAGTTAGATTTAAATAACTCAATGAACAAAGGATAGAGATAGGTGAACTTTAGTATAGATATAGAACAAGGGATAGAATAGGTGTATATAGAAGAGTAGAAGTAGGTGTGTATAGAAAATAAAGCTAGGTATAGGATAAATATGGGAGATAATTAGGAATAGGTTTAGGATGAGAATAAAGAGTAAAGGTAGGAAGAAAATAAGATAGGTTAAGTATAGATATTTCATATAAGATTAGTGGAGAGTTAGGAATAAAGTTAGAAATAGGATAGGTATATAGGATTAGGTAGGATGAAGTAAAGTATAGTGAAGATTAGTTAAAAGTTAGGAATAGGATAGGTATATAGGATGTATATAGGATTAGATGGATGAGTAGGATGAAGTTAGGGATAATTTCAGTTTATAGAATTAGGTGAAAGTTAGGAATAGGATAGGGATATAGGATAGGTGTAAATATTTTTTTTTCGATTGGAGACAAAGTAGGTAAGTTAGATAGATAAGGGTAGAGAGAGATAGGCAGTTTTTTTGTAATTTTTTGTCTAAATGTTTTATATTTGAATTCAAATAAGTGGGATTATTTGTATTCAAATAGGGAAAAATACTCATATTTAGACCAGGGTAGAAAATTAATGGATTACATCAAATAATTTTAATCACCGTGTATAAGGAAGTTTATTAGATAATACGCTTTATTAAAACCCGTGGAGAATAAAAATTCATTCGTTTTATTAAAATAAGAGATTAAAATTATTTACAAGACGCTTTATATAAAAATAAGCAGTTTTAAAATGCTCAACGTGTAATTTAATTATTCCAAAGTAAAGAATCAAATGGAAATTACGTGCAAGATTTATATGAATTGATTCAAGTTTGGGCAACGAGTATTAAACGAAATGTACTAATAATAATTGAATATTTAATTAGGATTCACTAAAAATTAAAGAGTATTAATTTTAATTGAAGTTAATTGAACCGTTAGTAACAGATAATATCTATAGAAACTTGTAAAAACCCAAGATTATAATACCAGAAAATAAAGCTCTGAGAATTAATATTATGTTGAACACCTGCGTAGTTTAAATGTCAAATACGGCGAAAAGTTTGCAGATAACGAATAGTTTCAGAGAATCTTGGGGAAAACGTCGCATAATAGTTACGAGAAATGCTAAAGGTGGGGTATTTCACACTCCATGTGGACTAAAATAATTGATAATAAAGAATATCAATTTGCACCAATACGAACAGGTTAGAAAAGGAAAGAGAAAATGCGTCAAGCAAAGACACATATAGTAAAAGGCGGATTTAAGCAACGTCACGAGGGTCACAATTGGTTGAAAATAGGATGCAAATATCAGAGGTAGAAACAACAATTTCTGTACAAAATTAATTAGTTTTTCTCGGACATGCTTGCGTGCCGTGTGTTGAAATTTCTGAGATTTAAATGGGACGAGTGAAAATTCGTAAAAATCGACGCGCGAGCGACAGACTGGGAACATAGAATGAGGAATTCTTTAGAATTACCCGTTTTGAGGACAAAAGCGACGTGCCGGCTTTTTGCTATATATACCGAGATGAATATAAACAAGCCCTCTTAGACTTTTGACTATTCGATGCGTTAAAAGCTCTTACATCCGCGACTTGATTGAAGATGTTAAACAGTGCATTTTAGTTTGATAAAATAATTTAAAATTTTGCTCGTATATTTTAGTGATTCAAAATAGTTGGTTATTTACGTGCTAACATGAATGTACTTCAGTGCACTTAGATACAAGGTAATAAAATTTAGTTTCACTGTACCAATTAGCAAAATTTACAACGACAAATGTATACACAAAAGTAGGCAGTTTTGGCGTATATTGGTGAAAGAAGTATGAAGTTATTTGCTATTTTTCGGGGTGTTAATAATTAAATGGTTCAAATACGTGTCTGGATCCACGAAACAAGGGTCAGATATACATAGATGAGTTCCGGAAAAGCCCAGAAACAACTTTAAATAAATAGTGATGGAGAAAATTTTAAAAGCGTTGAGAATTAGAAGCCGTAAATATAATCCTGTTGGAATGGTGTGATTAACTAAAGGGACGATGTACTTTGAAGCTACGAGGACAGTAACCTTCAGGTAAATTATACTATTTTGTTTGACATTTTGTGTGTGTTGAATAACTTTATAATTGATTTACTTTAAATGGACATTAGTGAAATTGTACTAACCATAAAATTTTAATTTTAAGATGAAATTTGCTTGTTGAAGTAGAAAGGGTATTTAGTTTTGATGTTCGGTAATATGATGAAAATTTGGGTATGTCTTTGAGCTCAATTAGACGAACCTGGTTAATTAACGTAAAGGGTGGTAGATGCTCCTTTATACTCAGACTCCGGTCTGCTTATATTGTTATATTAATTAGTAGGCATCCAACAAGGACTTTAATTTTGGATGCACATTAAAATGATAATAAAATTAATCTTGAAATTCTTTTAAAACTGAAATTTATGCTGAGTTTTAATTTTGAAATTTTAATGTATTCTGAATATTGATATAAATAGAGTTAACGTTGATGTTTTTGGTAGGAATGTGTTGTTTTTTTTTATGAATGAGGAGGTTTATAACATTAGGTGAGCCGCCGAGGCGAAAAGAGGATCACAGCCGTTTATGACGCCCAATCTGTGGGACTAGAATTTTTTTGTTGAAAGGACCCAGTTCTCGCAGTCTAGGAGTATATCACAGCAATATATATATATATATATATATATATATATTACTCATATTTAGACCAGGGTAGAAAATTAAATAATCACATAAAATAATTTTAATCACCGTGTAAAAGCTTTGGGAAAAGGTACGCATTATTAAAACCGTGAAGCATAAAATTTCATTCGTGTTATTAAAAAGAAGAGATTTAATTTATTTACAAGAGGCCTTCTATAAAAAGAAGCAGTAGTAAAATGCTCTACGTGTAATTTGATTATTCCGAGTAAAGAAACAAAGAGAAATTACGTGCAAAATTTATATTAATTAACTCTATTTTAAGTAACCGGTATTAAACAAAATGTACAGATAATAATTAATATTTGATTAGGAGTCACTAAAAATTAAAGGGTATTATTTTTAATTGAAGTTAATTGAACCATTAGTAACATATAATATGTATAAAAGCTAGTAAAAACCCAAAAATATTGAGATCGTAGAAGTATTATGTTTGAACACCTGTGTATTTTTAAAAGTATCGTTCTCAGTAAAATTTGCAGATAACAAATGGTTACAGAGAATGTTGGAAAAACCGTCGCATAATAGTTACGGGAAATGCTAATAAGGTGGGTTATTTCACAGTCCACATGGACTGAAATAATCGATAATAAAGAATATCAATTTGCACCAATAAGAACAGGGTAGATAGAGACAGATAATATGCGCAAGACCGAGACACATATAGTAAAAGGCGTGAGTTGAGCAACGTCACTGGGTTGCGATTGGTTGAAAATAAGAGGCAAACTTGAGAGGTAAAAATAACATTTCTGTATAAAAATTAATTAGTTATTCCCAGACGTTGCGTGCCGTGTGAGAATTTCTGAGATTTTCAACTGGCGCGTGTGCAAGTTTTGTAGAACCGACGCACATGCGGTCGAGATGGGAACATAGAATGACGAAATTCTAGAAACGCCGTTTTGGAGACAAGACCGACAGACAGGCTAACCACTATTTAAACCCGTGTTGATAGGAGTGGGCTCTCTTAGATTTTCGACTTGATTCAATGCGTTAAACAGTGCTTTTTAGTTTTCCGATTTTGATTAAATAATTTAAACAGTTTGCTCATATATTTTGGTGATTTAAAACAATTTGTTCTTTACGTGCTACAATGAATGTAATTTAGTGCACTTAGAAAAGAAGATACAAGGTAATAAAGTCTAGTATCACTGTACCAATTAGTCAAATTTGCAACGACAAATGAATACACAAAAGTAGGCAGTTTTGGCGTATATTGGTGAAAGAAGTATGAATTTCTTTGCTATTTTTCGGGGGTGTTAATAATTAAATGATTCGTAAACGTGTCTGGATCCACAAAACAAGCTTCAGATATACACAAATGAGTTCCGGAAAAGCCCTGAAACAACTTTAGATGAATGGTGGTGTAGAAAATTTTAAAGGCGACCAGCAATACGAGGACCTAAACATAACCCAGTTGGATTGGTGTGATTAACAGAGGACAATGTACATTGGAGCCGAGTGCATTAACCTTCAGGTAACTTATGCTTTGTTGTTCGATTTTGATGTTTGGTGTGTGTTGAATAACTTTATAATTTATTTACTTAAAATGGACAGTAGTGAAATTGTACTAACAAAAATTTTTAATTTTAAGGTGAAATTTTCTTGTTTAAGTAGAAAGGGTATTTAGTATTTATGTTCTGGATTATGATGAAAATTTGGATATGTCTTTGAGCTCAATTAGACAAACCTGGTTAATTAACGTAAAGGGGTGGGAGATGCTCTCTTTGTACTCAGACTCAGGTCTGCATATATTGTTATAGTAATTAGTAGGCATCCTACAAGGACTTTAATTCTGGATGCACATTAAAATGGTAACAGATTTAATCTTGAAATTTTCTGATACTGAAATTTATGCTGAATTTTAATTTTGAAATTTTAATGTATTGTGAATATTGATGTAAATGGAGTTAACGTTGATGTTTGTGGTAGGAATTTGTTTGTTTTTTTTTATGAATGAGGATGAAGGTTTAACTAGGTGAGCAGCCGAGGCGGAAAAGAGTAAAGAGGCGAGTAACAGAAGAAAGTCGACGGACCAGTTAATTTAGGAGGTTTCACAGCATACATGACGCCCAATCTGTGGGGCTCAAATGTTTTTTTTTAGAAAGGGCCAGTTCCTGCAGATATGAGAGGATTCACAGCAATATATATACGCACAGTGAATATGCTATCTATTAGCAGGTGGGGATAACTATTCTCTTTTAGCTGTTGTTTAGCTCTGATAACAGTAGTTGTGCTAAAGTGTTGGCTTGATAGTTTCATTGACTTGTCCTCAAGGATGGTTAGTACGGATTTTTTATATTCATGCATCAACCAGTCCACGATCTTTTCGTATACCGTTTGCTCTTTATATTTGAATTTGCCCTATGTAAAGCCATATCCAGAAAGTTAATTGCATTATTGCCTTCTACTTCTATTGTGAACTGTAAACTTTTACGGAAACTGTTAAACAGTTATATTACGCAATTTTGTTTGCTCTCGTGTATTGCATAAACACAATAGTCTACCAATTTTCTTTATAACTTGTGTTTCGAGCTCCTTCAATACTATGTGTGCTATCACACTAGACAGCGCTATACCTAGGGAATACGCACTTACTTGGTTGTGTGTCGTATATTTTTACACAAAAGAGTACTAAATCCTCGATACATAAAATTTCAAAACTTTTACTCAAATAATATTTATACACATCTTCGACTAATATTGATATCACTTCAAAAATTTCTGACCTCACTTATTTTTCGTAATTTTCTTTGGGAATTAAAATACTAGGTCATGGATCGAAATGTAAATAAAGACGATTTTAACGACTATGAGTGGTTCAATTCCCAAAGAAGATTAAGAAAAATACAAAACAAACCACAACAAACATACAGGTAGTATTGACCTCACTTATTTTTAACTTTAATCACCAAACGTATAGTTTGCAAGTAAAAATTTCAAAGCCAGTTCAAAATATAATTATAAATTAAATATTCCACAACAAAAAAAATAGACATCAAAACGGTAATTTAAAGAATTGACTTTATTTTAGAACTTACGGGATTAGAACCAAATATCCGACCAAACAAGTTTTTTTATGCATGTACAAACCTTTTTATAAGCACTCAGTATGTCAGAAGATAACTACTGTTTTTTAAACATCATATTCTCAAAGTTTTAACATCTATCAACTTGAACGGTTTCCTTTGAAATAACTCACAAAATTATTTCTAAAGTAGATCGAAAATATTACCTTCTTTATTTGTGAATAAAAACCAGTTCTACACTCCTACACTCATGTAATATGTAGATAGGAAATATCCCCATGTATTTTGTACAAGTACAAATTTTTTCTTCGTGTGCTTATTCTCTTGCTCGATACCATAGCCAGAACATATATTCTCCTCAAATGCTTAAAAATCGAAAACTCTGCATAAGTTTAGACTCGTTCTTCGATGCTCCATTTAAATCAAAAGTCAATACCCCTAGACAGAACCGTATAAATCAAACATTGTTAGCTAGTTGATAAAAACCATAGCAGAAACCTTAAATTTAAGGCACGTTTCTTTTTCTCATTTCTGCTGACACTGACAACGTTTTAAGAATACTTGATGAACTGTCAATTGAAAAGCAGTACTATGTGACAGAGGTACATTACACTAACGGTATACTGGTATTTGCAAAAATTAATTTTAGGAATTCAATGACAAACTCAAAACCTATCGTGAACAGATTATTGCTTTCATTAGATATAACAGGTTGTTGTGTTAACTAACGCTCTAAATATAAACACTTGATGACGTACAACCGGCTGTCTAAAATTAAAAACGTGCTAGAAAATAGTAGACTCATGATAAAACGCGACGTACACAACTTTACTATCTTTCTCAATAAAAAATCCATAGTCAGTTTTGCGTGAACAGCTGAGAAAAATGCAATCATTGATGTTATTAGACGTCGCTTTATGGAGATTGTTTGGAGAAACAATGATTCTCTAACGCCTTTAGTTATAAAACAGCTTATTTAAAACAAGTATAATAAGAAAAAATCCTCCTTAGTTTCCCCCTCTGTTACTTTTTAAAATTATCAGAAAATTGCACCAACCGTTACAGCTGTTGTCGTTACCATCAAGCTTAACATAACTATAGAAAACGAATATATAACAGTTTTTAGTATAGTTTGCGAGATCAGATTGGGTTAAATTCAAAACAAAGCACTACCTGCTGTAATGTCAGATACTCCCACTTGCGGAAAAAGCGCTCACTAGTTCCTGGACTATATATTTAGCTCAAAACCTCCACCAATTTGTAGATTCCTGTAGTCTCGCCGTTTCAAACTGAGCGTATACAACTAGTCACTACCGAAAGCTCAAAACGGAATCTGCTTCAAGCTTTTATCAAATTCCTAGAGTGGGCACGTCATAACCCAGTATTGATTGTCCCTGCTGTTTCATGACGTCATAATAATGCCATCACTGGAACGCAATATAAACGAGCTTAACGTATTCATTTCCTGTTACGTTTCTGACGCTTTAGATTTTCCAGAAGACACTTATAATGCTATAACTGTGCACGCCTGCGTTTTCCACCACCTGATTTTCACAGACCAACGACCAAAAGAATACATACAAAAAGCGCGCGCAAAAGCTAATCCAAAGCAGTATAAACTTAACACTACTGGGTTAAAGGTCCTTACCCCGTTGGCGGCTAATGTTTACATTCGTGCGGCGAAAGAGTTACGTTACGTCTTTAAAACTATTATGTGATTGTGTCTCTAAATTTTCCTAAGGAAGACAATTAATTTCCAGAAATGTGACCCTGTAAGAAATATTATCATTGTTTTTTTAATTAAAACTTGTAATTGTTAATAATTCAGTTTATCAAGTTGCTAATTTTATTTAATTGATTGAGAAAAAATAACTCTACAACTAGTTTCTCGATTGACAAAGCACTATCGAGATACGAAAACAACTGGTGCATATAATTGGCAATTCTTTCTATAACAAAAAATTTAGTCAAAAAGCCTTGTGCCAAATGAAATTTAGTGTCATGAATACTTTTTAAAAGTTAGCTTAGACTTTAATTAAAAGGACCTTATGAACAACAAAAATAATCAGCTTCACAGATACATTTTTCTTATTTTAACACTCTTGCTCAAGATTTCGGTCTTAAAGTTTTTTATCAAACGTAAATCACATTACATGAAAATCTGCTGAGAAACCCTGCGAGGACTTGAACCCTTATAAAATCGCCATTTGGTCGTTAAAGTCAGGAAATTGAATCGAACCGTTTAATCTAAAATGAAAATCACGACGCATTTTTCAACTTAACGATGTTTTTATTATTGGTTACTAAAACGGTTAGTGAACATATTTTTGGCATCTTGGTATTTTTTACTTCAAAAATAGTATTTTCGCTATAAGCAAAATTCAAACCTACAAGATTGCTTTATGTTATGTTCAATAAAATGTCTTAGTTTATTCACGAATATTTCAGCACAGCTATAAATATTTATTGCATGCAAAAGTCAAGTTTTTGCTTTCAACAGAACTCCATAAAATCATTTTTAAGGAATATATGCTGGTGTTTCGCATGTAAATGTGAGGTGGAAGAGCTTTTTTGTCTCACTACTATAAACTCACAGAATGTGCTTAGAAACGGGTTTATGTTTGAATATAGGGAAAACCATAAAATGATCCTTGAACAGTATAATACTAAGACGAAGTCCAAGAGAGTACTAAATAGCACATTATAAAATCTATTAAAAGATAAGGCGACCATCATTTTCTTAAAAATGCGTGCATTATGCAAGTAATATGTGTGCCTATTGCGCACTGCACTCAATAGTAAGTACCTAAATTGTTAGTAGGTGCTTAACATAAAAGCATTTATAAAATAGAGGAATTATATACACTGTTAAATACTAATTATAGTTTGAACTTTATTCATGTTCTATATGTGTTTGTAATACATCTGCGACACAACACAAGGATGAGCCAACTGGGTACAGTTGGAGATTGAGGGTGGAGAGTAGTAGAAACGCCATACCACAAACCAGCTAGCTGAAATAAAAGAGTTTTAAAGTAATCGAAAAAACAAATATATAACTACAGAATGTTACGCTGTCCAATACTAAAAAACATAAAGAAATAAACCAATAGATATAATGGTTCTAGCAACTTTCTTTATTCATAAAATTTTTTTAACTGCAAATTGATAAATAGTAATGGTATAGGGCAGGGATGTCGAACCTTTTTTTATGTCCGTGCCACAAAATTAGAAAAATTCTTTTTTAAATAGGTAACGTGCCACAATGAAATTTCATTCGAAATATTAGGGTGGTGAAACTATACGTAAGTATAATTAAATAAACAAATAAAAACAATTCTTCTTTAAACAATTTTTTATTAATCAATGTTTTACAAAAAGCAATATGCTAGAAACAAAATTCACGTTAAAAGCAATTGTTTTTAATGTGATTTTTGTTGCTGTACACAAGATGATAAAGATTTAATATCTGGTTCATATTTAGTTAATTTCAACAGTACGCATGCAGAGCTCGACTCATCCGTCATTCTGTTCCTATATTTATTTTTTATAAAATTTAATTCTGAAAATAGAAATTCACATGCCCACGTCGACGAAAATATTGATAAAATTGCCTTTGCTAATATTTTTAAATAATTAAACGTGTCAAGAATTGAATTCCATGTAGTTAGAATTTCATCTTCTGCAATTTTATTTATTTTATCCAATAATCGATTACTTTCAATAATTTCTAAATCATTTCTTAAATCAACAAATTTTTGGTTCCATATGGTACTTGACTGAAATTCAACTAATTCCATTTCTAATTCATTAAAATTTAACCACTCAAGAACTTTAAAATTTAATTTTTCAAATGGTATTGTACCAGGATATAAAATAAATTTTAATTTCTTCAAATATTTTAAACTGCGTAAATCTTGCAGAAAATTCCTGAATCAGGAATTGAATTACGATTGAAAATCCTTTCGTTAATGACTTTTTATTTGGCTTTTCGTGACATTCACTTTTAGACAAAAATTATTTTGTATTCAGAAAATATTTATATAAATTTGAAAGAATATCACGATCAAAAATCTGTAATTTGACCCCGAGGGCTTTGATTAAGTCAAACATTATAATGACCGTTTTATTAGGACGTAGTTTTATATTTAATTCATTTAAGTGAGAATATAAATCAGTGAAAAAATATAACTTTGCTAGCCATTCTACATCCAATAATTGATTGTATTGGTCAATAATGTTCTCATTATTTAGAAATAATCTTATTCCCTCCAAACAATCTACAAATCTTTGCAAAACATTTCTGCGGCTTAAACAGCGTACATTATTGTATAAAAGTAAGCTATTGTACGACGAGTTTATTTCGTTTAACAATTCTTGAAATTTTCTTTTATTTAGTGCCCGTGCTGATATAAAATTGACTAATTTTGTTACAAACTCAAAATATCATTAAACATTTTTAAACCTGTTTTGGCACATAACGCTTGTTAGTGAATAATGCAATGAAAATCAAGAATTGTGTGTCCAATACGTTTTGTAAATAAGTTTATAAATCCGTTTTCCCGTCCAGTTAAGCTGCGGGCACCGTCAGTTGTAACTGACAATTTTAAAAGGACATACTTCTCTTTTTTCCAATGCATCTATAACTGCATTACAAATGTCTAATCCTTTTCTTGTTGTTGTTAATGTTGATAAACTTATTAACTCTTCTTTAATATTGTTTTGAACAAAATAACGTACAAAAATTGCTAAGCGAGCAGAGCCTGTTACGTCGGTAGACTTGTCAAAGCAAATGGATATAAAATCGCAAGACTTTATATGAATTTTTTGTTGAAAATTTACATTTTCCGCCGTACCCAAAATTCTCTCTTTCACTGTATTCCTAGCTATCGACATGTTTTTAATTCTTTGGATAATGTTATCTTTGTTTTCGAAATCATCGAATAAATATGGTGCACATTGCAGCCAAGAATCTTTTAAAAATTTGCCTTCATTAAAAGGTTTCGCATATAGAGCAATAGTTTTTGAAACTTGATAACTAGCAGCAGTAGTGTTTGATTGAGTTCCAATATATTTCATTAAGGAAGTAGTTTGAGCATTTTTATTTTTTAAGGCACGTGATATATACTCCTTTTGCTCTTTTACATTTCGATCGAGAAGAAATTTATGGTTGGTTTCATAATGCCGCTTTACTGAAGATGTTCTACAGACTATAGTTTTAGAACATAAAATACAAATTACTTTACTGTCCTTTTAAATTATACCGTATCTATCGGTCCACCAAGCTTGAAATTCTCTGCTACTACATGTTTCGGATAATTTCGATTTTTTCATTGAAATAAGAAATTCCAAAAAATATATATTTTAAAAAATATTGTTATAAAATAAATAATTTATTCTGCATCCGTTTGCAAGAATATATTTCGTCACATATTAAAGTACTAAAAATATTACCAACACAAGGAGATAATAAATAATATATTAATTCAAGGTAATTTTAATAATTATTTCTATATTTTACACTGATTTATTGATAAAATAATTTCTCATAATATTAAAATATTTTATTGTTCAAAAATAAGCAAAATAAATTATAAATTTAGTAACTTTTAATCCTTAAGGTTGTTACAGGTTAAAACTTCATTCGTGACGCAATATGTTCTTGCAAACGAATGCAGAATATAAAATATGAAATAATATGTAAAAATATTTACCTAAAAATAACACTATATCTATTTACAATAAACGGTTATATTTTTTAACAAGTCACTGAAGTTTCAAAAACGATGGTTTATTAAAAATGACTAATGCAGTCTGTCGTCTGATTCGAGCGCTGCAACGACAACAACATGCAATAACATTAGAAGGCAAAACTGGATACGCAAAATTTTTTATCTAATGCGCATCTTTATATACTTCGAGAGAATTCATGCGATATTTTAATAATAAAATGTATAATTTGACGGTTCTAGTTAACATACTAAGATAGGTATTCAGTACTACAAATTTATATCATAAACTATAAATTAAGTGTAGATTAATAATTTTTAATACATTTCTATCAAAAAAAAAAGGTAACTTATAAAAAAAATAATTTTGTTTTTGTACGTGCCATCAAAATTTTCAAACGTGCCACTTGTCGCACACGGGCCATTGGTTTGCCATCCCTGGTATAGGATAAGCTCACAATAAATATAGAGCACAATTTAACACAAAGGTCTTCGGTGCGTTTGTTGTAACATAAACTGCTACAAATACTAGTAGCGTACCACCTACGCAATTAGCATAAAAGTGTAATTTAAACAATGCTAGTCTACTAACCCTGATTGCAATCAAGAAACTACAAATCTGGCAAAAATAAAACCATTATAAGATCTAAACCTCAATTGTTATGAGTAAAAATGCCATTAAAATTTTGCTAAAAAGAAAGTATAATTTCATTTCCAAAAACATCGATATGTATGATACATATTAAAATTGCCATAGCACTTACTCTATACTAACCTAAGCTATTTAAAAAATTATTTTTTAACAAATACCGGTTAGTTCTTGTGTTGATTAATATACTGTTATTGCATGCTTTAGAAGTATATGCGACATGTTTCGAAAGTAAATTTCATAGAACATATAGTCTACACTTGCGTAATTCCTAAGAAAATGTTCTAGTGCAGTAATGGGGTTCCTATGAGAAATCAGAAAGTGGCTTATGATTCATATAACGTCACCATTGACAACATTTACGACAGGAATAATGGAAGCACTATTCTTTGCTGAAGTACGGACTCATATGTAGAAGGACACTAAACCGTATAATTTAGTCATATGATAAAATTAAACCTTAGAATAAAAAAAGCTATGAGAATGTGTTAGAGAGTCCTCACCACCGTCCATGCATGCCTTAGTTACACTAGGAGGAATACTTTTTAAAATATGTATTTATGTAAATTACTCTTTTAAAGTTTTTCAGAAAATGTTAATAAAGAATAATTGTGTATTCATTTCTGAAACACAAAGAAAAATGAAACCATGCCAATCATGACTTTCTATGAATTTTAAATAACACCCTTCTTTCATACTTGAATACAAAACAGGTGTTATACAGAGGACTAGTATTACCAATAAGCAACCAGATGTGATTTGTTGAATGAAAGCCAGACTTCAAATAGGGAAAGAACACGAAATAAAGTGTGTTGTTTGGTTTAGAAGTTTTACGAATTTAGAAAATAGTAATTGAAGCACTTATCTACAGGAATTCGTCTGCAGAAAAATTTAGTAGTGTGAAAATTAAACGTAACAAATAAATAGTTTATTATAAAACTACTAAATCATCACTAGCATAATGCAGTGTAGCGTGTGTAGCGAATAGATGTACATTGCTATCGGTCCGGATCTTCTAAATTTGATTTATTTAATTTGAGTGTTCGTGTATTGCTAGAATTAGCACATCTTGCATTGGAAATCGATTAATTTATTCAAATTAATATGCTATCCAGGTAAGATAAGAAAGAAATTTAAATAATTATGACCGAAACAGTGGTTCTATGTTGACAGATAAAAATTAATTGGATACTCTTGAGAAAACTATTAATGCGTATATTGAAAAGGCGGTTAGTGTGTGTGGTAATTTCAAATTACGAAGCAAAAATAGCAACTATGCAAAACGAAACCTTTACGTTAGGAATGGAATGAAAACTACGATGAGCACGAACAGTTCTCTCGTAAAAACTGTATACGTATATTTGATATAACAGAAAATAAATCAAAGTGCGTAGATGAAATGATTTTGAAAATAGGGATGACCACGGGTCCGGGCTTTGGCCCGGTCCTGCCAAAAACCCGGCTCGAATATCAAGCCGGGCTTCGGACCGGGCCGGCAAAATTCTTTTCGGGCCCAAGCCGGGCCAAGCACGTGTCGGGCCCGGGCCGGGCTGGACCAAACTCCTCAAGCTTTTCGGTCTTTTCGGGCTTTTCGGGCCGGCCTGAAGTTTATGAACGAAATTTAAAATTTATTGATTTAGTAAAAGATTTAATTAAAAAATTTCTTTAGTTGTCTCTTAAGCAAAATTATAATTAACGCTCCTTTTAATATATCACCCAGGTACAGTTACACACATAATGGTAAGTGCGTGATAATGGAAGTAAATCGAAAACGAAAATGTGTTGATTCACACCGATTTGGGAATTTCGATTTTTGAATAAGTAATATTCACTTCTTTCCATTTTTTCAATAAATTTGAAATAGAAATTGTCAGTGTTATATTTAATTAATTTGAAGGAGTATTGCAACGTATGTTAATTGTGCTGGTTTGTTTTATTTATTTTATTTATTAATTAACTTAATATTGTGGGCCCCGCACTGACGATTATTTATAAATAAATCGAAACCACTCTGTATATGTAAAAATATTAAAAACTGCACGACTACAAAAAACCAGCTCAATTATGTTTAATTAGTTGAACGTATCTTGTGCTGATAAACATACCGAATACAATGCGATTAGTTTTTTATATCTTTAAATAACAGATGGACATAGAAAATTAAAATGTAAATACTAAATAATATTCTATGTTGCGGCTCCTAAAACGGTATAAAGAAAAATTGTGATATTGTAAATGGTATATACAAAAAAAAACTGAATAGAGTAAATATTATTTTAACAGAGGCGTCTCTAGCTGCTGCTATCTGCAGAGCTTAGACCAATAATGAATACCCATAAAATTTATAGTTTGCATTTTAGGTCGCATATTTTAAACAGCTGTAGTAGTTGGTACTTGCAGTAGTAGTTTAATTTTAGAGGTTTTTGCTCCATCGAACTTAATCCTATTAAGACTTTTTTTCATCAAATTTTGCAAACTAGCAAGGAATATACCTGATTCCAGCGTGCTTCAACAAAAACCGTGTAAATTTGGATTTATCATTCCAAACGGTTTTATTATCCCTTTTACGCATTAGGCGGCATGCGCCTGTGTTTCATGCTGGTATTTATTCTTATTTTGGTAGGTCTTTGCAATTTTTTCTCTTCCTTTGCACTTAGAGTTGCTTGACCCATGAGACAGATATTTATTGCAGGGTGCGACTATTTCGACTTCTTTCTTGATAAATATAAATAAGCTGATTTCCGTTTCTGCACTCTGATTTAAATCATAAAGATTTCTTTATTTAGTGCACTGTTTTAATTATATTATAACCAAAATTCTAAATTGTGAGCTATTCGTTTTCAATTACAATGTCGGATTTCAATAGTGATGATAGCGTAGGGGATCCAGATTATCAACTTCGACGAAGTGAATCGGCAACTGACAACACACAATTTGAAGGCATAGATCAAAGTTCGCAAAATATACACTTAGTGTCAGACAATTCTAAAACACGAAGCAAATTTAGTAAGTTTTTGGGTTTACCCCAATTTCAAAAATTGTAAAAACTGTAAAATGTAAGATATGCCAAAAGGTAAAGTACGATCAAGAATTTAAAGTAAAAAATTCAACTACGTCCAATCTTAAAAGGCATTTAAAAACAAAACACTTAAAAGAATATCGAGATCTCTATCCGCAGACTGAACACCGAGCTGAAAATGAAGTTGCAGGTAGATCTAGTAGTGTTGTAAGCAATTTTGTCCCACGGTGGTGCTGACAGTGTAGCTATAAGAAATCGAGGTTGAAGTTTTATTTAACTATTCGAGAATTCTTATATAATAGCAAGCCTAGGGTAAATTAGGATGGAAAATGGCTTTTAGAAAAAGAAAACTGTTGAAAGACTTTTAGCTAACTGGGTTTTGACCCGCGGTCGCATGAGATTGGGTCAGTGTGTTTATTAAAGTTGGAAAATAAAATAATGGACGCCACCTAAATCTTTTAATAATGCAACTAACTGACTGAATCAACTTGCAAAAAAAGAAAAATTTGGAAACCTAACTTATCACTAACCTCTTTAAATACAAAGTTTGATTACCACAAATATGTTACTTACTTCTGGTCGTCTTTTTCAATGGACCGATGAAGTTCTATGACGGCTCTGAAACATAAACACTACCAACATAGATACCATTTATATCTTATAATCCTGTATGAATATGAAATATTTATTTTAGTTTCAATTGTTTTCAATCTATCATTATATGCATTCATAGCGAGTGAAATCTTTCAACTACCTTAGCACTTTTAAGAAAATTTAATATTTCTTCAATAATAAACTGAAGTCAAAAATAATTTTATATTCCTTTTTAAGACAAGTTAAAAGCCATTATAAATGTAAATTATTAAAAATCAAATTCTTATTGGGATAGTTTCCATGTTTTACACAGAGGGAGTAAAACAAAATTTTAAGCTTTAATTACTAGTCTTAATATGATTTGTGACTTTATGTTACAATATTTATTTTAATAACTAATAGTCTGGGGTAGCGCTATGAAAGACTTTACATTCTTTTAAAATTACTCAACTTTCAACAAAATTATTAAATATTTAATTTCAGTTTAACCTTCACTTTTCTGGTATTAGGCTCTTTAAGTGAACATCTTGCCATATAATTTGAAGTAAACAAGATAAACAGCATCACTAAAATTAAATATTGAACTTGACTTTGTAACTAACAAGTGACAATTACTTATCTGTACATAATACTTTTTTTTATGGAGTCGGTAAAGTTTACGATTAATTTATAAATTTGAGCACATCATTAATTATATAAAATTGTTTAATAAATTATAAACATTACGAATTTAGAAAAGGAATAAGCCTTTTAACAAAGTATGTCACAAAATTATTCATGAACAATCAATTAGTTGATTTCATACAGCATTGTTAGGAAATTTACAACCTTTCAAGAATTCACTACATACGTACGGAATGAGTCATCGTAAAACGCAACATAATCTTAAAAAATTAAATGGTCTTACCAAATGGCGGCAAATGACCTGTTAACTTTTAACCAGCAGTCAGTCAACCAACAATTCATAGCATTCTTAAATGCGCACGGGAAATCCAATTTTGTCCAATATAACGGCATGCAATTTATATTAATTGGGTTCCATGAAAGTAAAATTTAACTTGAGCATAAACTAAGTTGCACTGTAATAAATTCCATTATAAAATTAAATTAATTTCATATTCACACAAACCGTTGCGAAGAGAGCGTTATAATTGGCACATGAGTTGCTTCAGACAACTCTTTATCATCTGCTTATTTTATTGCGACGTTCTCGCCAGGAAAACTTAATTTCCGGCGCCATCTTGCCTGACTGATAACTGCAAGCGACCTATCACTTCAACAAGAAAACGAAAAGTGACTACCTGTCACGAATAGACGATCAAGCTCGTATATCTTAGATGTTGTAACTAAAGGAGCACGCGAACATGAGTTGTAAATATGTTATCAGCTCGAACCACATAATACGTTGCAGGTGACAATTCCACATGAAATTGTAATGTGCCTTAAAATTTGTTGGGTTATTAAATATATAAGAGTACTAGAATCAATAATAGAATAGAACGTTGTTGAGTAAATACTAAAATAGCAAATTTATAGCGGTAATGTCGACAAATATTGTTAGAAATTTTAAATGTTACAGTGTCACACCATAGGATCATTTCGGAAATGTTCCAGTGCAAGGTGAAACCTACTTTTCCATTTTTTAAGAGTTAAGGAAATTCCATATAATTAACCATAAAACCCTAACAATTCATACAATATTTTCCAATGATGCCTGTCTATATCTCTAAAAAGTACCACACATGTGTGTAGTAACTAGCACTGCTAAGGTGTCACGGCAAAGAACTTGATTTTTACATTGGTTTTATTTTTGCTTTCATTTTATTATTAGCTTTAATTGAACATTCTTTTACTTCCGTTTTATTGCAATCGCCAGCATAGTAAAAGTCCTTAAGTGAACCTAAACAAAAAGCCATCGACAAAACCTGGAAAAACAGCCGCAGAAAAACTAGCGGATAAAAAAGTTGTAAAACTGAAAAAAATCACTTTTTTATACAACTGAAAATACATATACTAACAAATGATACTTCCCATTTGGCTGTTGAAAAATCTATACATCACTTAAGGTTTTAGTTACATTTCGGCCCGAATCGACCCGGTGTTGCCCGAAGCCCGGCCCGAAATTTAAGCCGGGCCGATGCGTGTTGGTTCGGGCCGGGCCACCGGGTCGGCTCGGAGCAAATTTGAAAATATTTAACGAAAAACTCAAACGGATATCAGCATCATCGATAGATCTTATCGCTTTGGAAAACCAAACGAAGAGGCAGGAAATAAACCTAGACCCGTGATAGTAAAGTTTACAAGCTACAGGGAAGAATAAAAAGTTATAGGCGAAAAGAAGAAGTTGCAGAGTGATTAAAGGCGATCTAACGAAAATACGATTAGCGGCGTTAAAACAAGCAACATTAATTTTTGGTCATAGAAATGCATGGACTTGGGAGGACGTCATCTATATCGCTATGGGTGGCAGAAGATATTCAACAAGAACGGTGAACGATATAGACAAAATAAAAAGAGGTGTGTAAATTCTAAGTCAGGTGAGTGTTTTTTTCCGTATCTGAACTTAGTAATTAATTCTTGATCACCTTAGTCTGATTTAATTACTTGTCACTTTAACTTTGCTGTAAAAATCATTTATTTTATTTTATAAGTTTCAATTGCTATCATAAATAGGTATTTCAATGTTTAAGTTATGAAATATTTATACTTGTTAGTTTAATTTAAAATATACTGGACTTTCGGCGTAAGAATCAATTAATCAAGTTCAAGATTAATTATAGTTTGTTGTATTAGTCCAAAGCTATTGTTGCGTTATTTTGTTGTGTGAGTGTGGCTGCAGTGTTTGAGTGAATAATGCTAGATGTGTATTATCAAAATTGCTGAGGTCTTAGGTGTAACATACTACACTTTATAAAAATTCATGCAGTCATCGCTATGGCACAATGTTTGACGGAAACATACGTTGTCTACGTGTGAGGTCGAATTATAATTTCCTACATCAAAACAAGGCATGACGGGTGAAACCACAATGACTCTAGGAATACACTATACAAACTGGATGTAGACGTGACCGACACCAACAATTCAACAAGCTATTATTAAGTTAATACCACAGAAAGCCCAAGGTATGGACAATAACCCAGAGCACGCCTCAAACTTTGACCAAAGAACACAGATAAACCAATGATGTCAGGTGGAGACGTTGTTTTAAATACCACACGAATCTGATAAACAATCAGTTTTTCCTCAACCAAGGCACGCTTTATAGCAGTTCAAGTCAAAAAATCACGCAAAGTGAACACAGTAAAATTAAATAATTGTATTTGTGGAAGTCGTGATAGAAAAGTTTAAAAATAATAGTAATGGTGCAAATACACGGGAGCAGTTAGCCGTTGACGGAAAAACGTAAGTTAGAAATTTTAATTAAACATAATTTTAATATTTATATCGTAGGTCTTGAAATTATGATCTAAATTACCAGCTAAATTATTATCTAAATCACCATCTAAATTACCAGATAAAGTGTCATCTAAATTATCATCTAAATTTTCATCTGAATACGAATTTAAACATTGGCCTGGAACTTCAAAATACAAATTTAAAGCTAAATTTGCATCGGAGCAGTAAACGGAGTATTATTCTAAACATTGAATAGGTGTTTGACCAAACTGTCTTACAAAATCAACAAGCGAACTCAACTGAAAACAATCCAGGGGTACTGGTGGACCACATGCAGCAGCAATTCGAAAGATTAAAAACACGCAGGGAAACACAGGTCAAAAATAACAACAATTTTTAATAGCATAAGGCATTAATTTCATTTTAAACACTTACATTTTTCATATATTGAAATATTTATGTAAAGGGTCATCAAACATCTTTTAAAAATTATATAGAACGAAAGGGAAAGGTCATCGAACGTTCAAAGATATTCCAGTAGTAAATAGTGTTATTTTGCTGGCTTTAAATTGTTTTAAGGGAGTTACAATTTGGGGACAAACAAATTGATATTGCTTCTTGATTCAGGGGTTTATTTTTGGATAGTGAATCACATTATCAAAGTTATATAGTTGTAAATTATATATATATATATATATATATATATATATATATATTGTTTGTCATTATACAAATTTTGTTTAGTTTCGTTTATATCATTCAAGTAGGAGAGTGCTAGAAAAAAGGGGGGGGTAGAACCTTCTTTGTTATCGTACCGTCGCGCACTCTGTGTGGTTTGACATGAGCTAGTCGAGGGATATAAAAAGAATTGTATTTAAAATTTATAGTTGAGGTTATTTAGAGACGGAGCGGTGGCGAGCAGCAGGTAACTTAACGTTAAGTACATTGGCGTGTGGCGATATTATAGCAATATATATACTCCGTTGTGTTGTAACTCAATTTATGGAGTTTCACAATAAACTAAAATCTAATAGTATTTTGAAATCTCAGCTTTAGTACAGCACAGTTCAAAAATACAGTTCGCAACGCTGCAGGGAGGAGAAATTCCTTGTCACAGAGCCAGGAGCCTTTCTCCTCCAGTATTAAAATATAGGTATTTTTAACAAAGTTCTTGGATCTTCAAAATTATTTTCAACCGTGTTTCTTATGATATCGTCGTTTATACAAAATAAGTGGTATGGACTATACTATATTATTATGTTACAATATTTAAAAAAAAAATTGATTTTATTGTTGGAAAAGTATGCGGCCAAATTAACACAATACGTAATGCTGTTTTAAAAGCTTAGTTACATTTCTGTCATAATAATTGTTGTGGAATTTGTTCAGTTAAACAGTTTCATTTTAAAAAACTTTATTCAACTAAGCTAAGAACTGTATTAGTCAAATATTAAAGCGTAAGTTAAACAAAATTGCTTAGCTTAACATGACAATAATTAAGTAAAGCTTGCTTTGTGCTGCAATTAAATTGGATTTAAGTAGTTGTTCAAATATTAAAATTTGTCTATTTCTTATGTACCTTTGTAACCAACTCCTCTTATTACAGTATTGCCCGAAATAAACAGTACTGAAACTAAGTTGGCGGTGTTTTTATGCGTGCGCTGCCACACTCAAGTTAGCTAGTATAGACCTGTCAAGTAAACCTCAAACAAGTAATTAGTAGGGCCTAATTGTTAAAAATGGTGTTAAGTACAGAGGAGAAAGTGTTTCTGGTAGAGCATTATTTTCGTTCATACGGAATTGGCCGACATAGTGGTGCAAGTTTGCTATACGTGTCTGATCAATTCACACAAAGGTTTAATAAACGTTCTCCAAGTAATGCTGTAATTTTGAAGGTTATTGAAAAGTTTAGAAATACAGGTAGTGTATTGTGCCAACGAAAAGGAAACTCGGGGCGTCCCAGGACAGTTAACAACAACAATAACCATGAACGTGTTTTTGAGCAAATCTTAGAAAATCCGAAAGTCAGCCAGGCAAAGACTGCATTACAACTTGATTTAAAAAGAACTTCCTTTCAAAGAATCCTGAAGGAGCTGGGTACATTTTCGTATGTGATTCAGGTACATCAACAACTACATCCTCGGGATTATCGCAGTAGAGTGGAATATTGCGCCAGAATTCTCGCGTTACAGTATGAAAATCCTGAATTTTTGAAAAATGTTTGGTTTTCAGACGAAGCACATTTTCACTTGTCAGGCTATGTGAATCGTCGCACAAATCGATTTCTGGGCTTTGCCAGACCCGATGAGGTTCAAGAGGTTTCTTTACATAGTGAAAAAGTGAGTGTCTGGTGTGCTGTTTCCGGACACGGAATCATTGGTCCGTACTTTATCGAAGAGAATGGTAGGCAAGTCACACTTAATCAACAGAGGTACAGACAAATTTTAACACGATTTATCCCTGATCTACGTCAATTCTGTCGTGCACGTAACTTGGCATTTCGAAACCAATTTTTTCAGCAGGACGGGGCAACTTGCCATACTGCTGCCGCAATTCGTCAATTTCTTCAAGAACATTTTCCAAACAAATTCATATCACGATTTACTGACTTCCTTATCCTTCACATTCTCCAGACCTCACACCTCCAGACGCATACATTTGGGGCATGGCTAAAAATGCCGTTTTCAAACGGGCACCACAAACCATCGATGAATTAAAGGATGCCGTTAGAGTCTTCTTCGCAGCCCTGAGACAACCCTTATTCAATAACATGACCAGAAACTTAGAACATCGTTATGAAGTCTGTCTCGAACGAGGAGGTGCACATTTAGAACATATAATAAAGTGTCAATAATATGTATTTTTTAAATATACAAAACAATTACAATTTCAGTACTGTATATTTCGGGCAATACTGTATTTACTCATGAAAACGAGTAATGATATATTAAACATCAATAGCTAGGTTAAAAGCTGTTTAATGAAGAAAAATAATAACAACTAGCTTTAACCTGAAATATTACATAATGCACTCATGATAGTTTTTGTTCAACTTTATGTCGACCATCATCGGTGATATCTATCCACTTATACAAAAAGCAATTTGTGTCGGGTCGATTAAACACACACTAAGTTAGAAAAATGTCAGGATAAAAAGCGGTATTCTAAGTGTACTAAAACGAAAACCATTCGCTTTTTCTTATACGCTGGAAAGCTATGAAGTATGAAAAGTTTTTATCAGAATGGCTTCGAGAAAAGTATATTTTTTAGATGTCAGGAGATTGCTGTTGTAGATTTGAAAACCTTTTTTTTTAACACCAAAAGTTTTTACAACATGAGATTTTTTTAAAGATACAAGCATTTCCCTGGTTAAAACTTTATTTAAGTATAAGCAGATACTAATATTAAAAGTAAATTTTTTAGTACTGGGTATAAATGCTGAAAACAAATGCATTGAAACGCAGATGTGCGTTTTGTATTAGGCTCCTGTTACCTACGGTCTAGCTGCAGAAATGAAATGTGTCCCTAATAAAAGGAGCTTGGAGAATTAATATGCTTATATTAAATGCACTTTGCGCCATTGTATTATACCATTGCAAATTGTATCAAATATAACATATTTATGAACTGAAGTACATTATTAGTTGAACCAGATTAAAAATTAGATAAGCGCGTCTTACTATTGTGTTGGCATATTTTTGGATTGGAAATACTTGTTGCGAAACTGTACAATTACACGGGCCAACAACAGTTGTTTTGTGTCAGGGTATTTGTAATTGATTTCATATGAGTTTGATACCCAGAGTTGTAATATGGTATTAGTTTTTATGTAGACGCTCAAATTTCTAAGACAATACTTTATTTAGTCCATGGGTCAAATAAAAACTAATCACAAAATTTTTATTATTATATTGTATAAACATTATTCTATACAGAGAAATCTTTAATTTAGTCCTCACTGGTGTCTCCTAAAATTTTTAGGATAACTGTCTAAGGGTCTGGGCCAATAGCTACAGCAAAGGAATTTAAATCTTAATAGCATCTCGTTATCTCGTTTACCAGTTCAACACAATTTTCAGCTTTGCATTTCCGCAGACAATTTCCAACAACTGCAACATATCAAGTCCAAGTTATTCGCTTTCATCGGATTTACAAAGGCTGGATCCTTAACGAGTTGCCATATTTGTGAGGAGTCCATTAGCCTGTTTTTTTCTTTGTACATTCAACTGATGCAATTTTTCCCTTATATAGGTAAAACATGATCCGTTCTATGAACAGTCTTTACAAATTTGATATGCTGTGGAGAAAAGATAATCTTCTCTTGTTCAACTAGGGTGTCGTTAATGACATTCTGTTCTCTAAACTTCATGTTACTTTTCTTAAGTCAGCTCTTTCGAATTCAGAGTTGTGTTTTGTATCTGCTATTCGCAGTTACAAGAAGCAAGGATTTTTGGTGTGACCACTTTGCTGTCCAAAGATAAAGTTTACCATTTCTAAGTTCTCACAAATCACTCATTGGTGTTTGCTATACTTTCTCTTCTCTTAGACCAACGCTATGTTTTTATATTCCTCCTTCGCATTTGTTGAGTGAACAATTGGTACTGAATCATACTTGTTCTAATTGTGTAGAAGAACACATTGCTAACTTCGCAATGGGCTGCTAGTAAATACTCGTTAATTATCTGGAAATAGTTACGATATATAAGCTTGTCTTGTTAATAGAAGAAAGACAACAGACCCTTTACTCCTATACGATAAAAATTTATGTTCGTTCCTTGTTTCAGTAAATTTTTGTCCTTCGACCTGAAAGCCAGTAATTCATAAGTTTCCTTAGACAGATTGGGATATATGGTGAGGTCATTTAATCATCCTGGTTGAAACGTTGAATAATTGATAGCATTACCTCATAATTACTGTCACGTTCATCAGTATCAGAAGTGTGATGACAGGCACATCACTCACCCAAACACAAAACTCTGGTAGCTGGTGAAACGTTGGGATCAGCACTTCCTGTGAATGAGGAATCAGGCATCCGTCCTGTAGAGATTAAAAGAGGATAAGTTTACTCGTTGCGATTATTTAGATTGATTCTAGAATACTATTTACTAGACACACATAACAACCATCGAAGTGGTTTTTGGGTTTTCTTCCAACATCGGTGTTCGACAAGCGCCGTTATGAGAGGAACTTTTGGCTCACTCAATATACGTTGAATTTTTGTTTGGGTCAAACTTAATAAACTATATGTAATCTCGGTTAATAGTCCATTTGTGATGTGCCAATGATAGAAAAGTGTCCTTTGTAAGCATCACGAGCCAGAAGATAATTTATAATTAGGTTTAGTTCATTTTGTGCTATTAAGAGTAACAACAAGAAGACAACATAGGGAATTACATTTACATACAAAAATATAAAATAAACAATTTAAAGAAATAACCAACGCGATGTTCACATTCATGTGTGAATTATGCTGTCTCATGCACAATAACTAAACTTAAACACCAATGAACTCATTTATCAAACAAAAACTATTGAACACGAATTTGACAAAAGGGTTGCCGTGCTATGCCATCCTCACTGCTCGAATAGCTTATCATATAATAATCGGAGGTTAATCGTCAAGCTTGTTTAAACCACAGAGGACTTAACCCATGTGGCAAGCTCTTGCTATTATTTTACATAGTTAAAAAAATTCTTGTAGTGGAAATATCTGCGACATTCAATAATATTAGTATTCCTTTATAACAAATATCTGACCCCGTCTCGCTATTTTGCGCACAAACTTATGCAGTACACAATTATAACCACAACTTTACCTGATCTCACCATTTTGTGTACATAGTATTGCACTAGAAGCACTTTTGTTCATAAAATTTTTATGCAACTATTATGAAAATAGTCTAACCTTGTTACAATTGTGTGTACATCTTTTGCACGAAATCTTATTTCGTGCTGAATTGACGTTAAATTTCTGAATTAATTTTACTCTACAGGAGGTGCAGTGCCGCAACAGTAAATTATAATGCCGGCCAGCTTTCAGTGATGCGAGGTGGATTCTATAAAAGCAAATATATTGCTTTTAGGAGTATATAAATTCTGCCGCTTTTACAAAATACTTCTACACTTACATTGAAAAGTTTTTAAACTTTCTTTGCCTATATAAAGCCTATTAGTATTAACCCACCTGAAAAAATCAACACAGCTAGAACCTACCCGGAAGATGGGTGTTCCGGATAACTATTTGAATGGTTCCTTTTGCTGTTAGAGGTTGACAGAGCCTCAATTACACCTTCTCACCTTCTACTAATTTAAAACAAAAAAAGACGAAAACTCTACTTTGTGTATTTCTATCCTATACCGAAAACATAATTTTTAAAACGGTAAATATTAACAAAAAAATTAGAACTATTATCTACATCCTTTTGGCCAAATACACGTGTAGCTAGAAAAATGGCTTACGATTAACAGTGATACAACTTGGTTGAGAATTAACCAATGTAAATTCTACGTACTACTTTTCTTTTGTATTAATGAGCTTTTATGAATGAGAATTCGGTACAAAACGCATTAAATTTACATATGTGTGCACCAACGTAAATAGTTCTTATTTTTTCTAAGCTGCTCCACGCATTTTCATGTATTAACGATGAATACCAGTTTAATTGATACTACAAACAGTATGTGATGGCTAAAAACTTACTTACAGTTTTTGTTTTTATTCTCTCAGAGACTCCATGGACATTCAGAGTAGAACTCTTCACAGATAAGAATCTAGCATGTTGTGGTTGATAACAGCTCCCAACACTGGTCACTTTTCAACGATATCGATAGTCACATCTTTGCATTCAAAGGCATGTTTCTTCACCAATAGCTTTAACGGTTTCGATTTCGTCACGTTAACTTGACTTACCTGCTTCTCGTCCCGCAACACAACCAAGTTTGGGAGTTTGCTGTCTACTGTCTAGTATATTGATCACTTTCTTTTTTACTATCTGTAAGTTTTTATCCAAGGGTCATTGCAGGCTATTTTTCGTTATTACGGATTGTGCATCTATACTATTTTAGTTTCAAGTTTAATGAGGTTCTGTCCTTGTGTACCGTTATATTGTCCCTACGTTTGTACATTTAAAACCAAAGGCTGCGTCGTTCGTCGTCTTCAACGCAATAATTATATGGGGGCTTTTTATGAATATATGGTTATTGGGATATATCTCTTATGGTTAATGGTTCTTGAATTTGAATATAAAAACTTTAATATGCCGGTCATTTCCCGAGTGTCTATGTATAATATTTCTGAATTTAATACAAAGGGGTGTAACGTCCCGGTATTTATTAATGTTCATATTTAATGTACTGGGTGCTTTACTATTTTAATTCTTGCATCCTAATTTAGTATTGCACTGCAATAGCAACGTTATTAAAATGTGAACTACCAAAAGATCTAAATCCTGCCGGCTGCTTTTGTGCTAAAAGCTAATTTCACTTGCTACAACTTATAAACTCATTTATACTACTTAATGTCGACATTAAGTAACGCGCTAGCGTTACAATCTTTTGGAACTGCGCAAGTTATGTTTCTCCCAATTTATGTATGTATAACGAAATAGAAATAATTAGGAATTATTAGAAATTGTTAAAGGAATTATATAGTAAAATGCAACAATGTAATACAAGGATAAACCAGACAGGTTATTAACAGTTCATGAGAACGGATGCAATACAATGTACTTCAGACGATAGTGATACTGCAGGTGACAGGTCACAGGCGGTTAAGATATCGCAATTACCTAGAAAGTAAGATTGTAACACTGTAACAAAGTATAGAATTAAGAAAAAGCAGACAACGAACCAAACCAACGTGGACAACGAACAAGCATCGACGGAGTCCATGGAACCAACGAAGAAACTAATGCAAGTTCATTTCCTTAAAAAACCAATTGATTCTGACAAACTATAACTGATATTTGCTAGTATTAGAAAAAATTTTATTATTATTTTATTATTTATGTATAATCAATCCACTTATGTATTAGGAGAATTATTTTCAGGATTTATTTTGAGAAAATCTATTTTTAAAGCAAAAAGAAACTTGATTTTTAAAGAGACTTTAAAAGCAAAAGAGAATTTGTTTTGAAACGAGAGAATTTTTAGAACAAAATAGTACAAACAATTATTACGAATTATTACCAAAATACTGGCGCACAATTATTAAATTAATACCAAACGTAACTGAAGTACGAATAATTGTTACTACGATTTAATTCAGCAAACATAAAAATAGAACGTAATTAACTCCATCATTTAATACCAAAAGCTTAAACGCAATTCTTATAAACAAGCAGTAACAGAAACGATTTATTCCAGGCTTAAACCTCATTAGAGAGACGACTATTTAAAACTTAATCTTCAGAGCATTTCTATAAAATAAAGAAGCGCACATTGCATTACAATCTATTAATAAATTAATCTACCAACGAAAACAAAGCGTATATAATTACGACCAAAAGTGAATGAAATTGTACATCATTGCGACTCTATAAATATCCACATTACTGAAAAGCTATAATTAATTTAAAGACGCGCATCATAATTGAATATTTCTTAATACGGATATATCTAAATATAACGAAACAATTATTAAACGTAATATTTTATACAATAATTAACGAAGTAAAGAAGCAAACTATTCTTTCTCACATCAACTGAAACCAACGCCTTTCAGAAAAGTATTAACGATTTCAATTGCATATTAAGTTATACAAAAGCATTTACGCAATTAAATTATTACGAGACTGGATTACAACTGCAAGTAGACATAAAACTTTGAGATTAAATTAAAAAGGCAATATTGTAACAAAGTAATTAATTGAAAACTTGCAAACTTTATATTTAGCACTCAATGTGACGAGACAGACAAACATCTTACACGCTTATACAATTCAATTAACACCCACGGAGAAGAGATAATTATAAAAGACTTAATAAAATCTGCAGAACTAAACGAAGATAAAGTCTTAACTGGCACGAAGTAAAAATAACTACCGCGAGAAATTATTCACTCACATCGAACTCTTTCAGAAAGCAAAACTCAAGTAGAATTTAACATTTGCGAGGTATAAAATAAACGAATTCAAGGCTACAGCAAGCAACCCGACATTTTTGAACATAAATCCCACAAATTAAATACCGCACCGTGTAACTAAGTACAAATATAAGCAACTGCCGTTTTTTAAATAACTCAATACACTTCAAACTTAAAATTAATAAAACCAACCAAAAAGTATCTATACAAACGCAAAATAAATCTCAATTTTACAAAAAATTGAAATTACTTAAAAGCGAAAACAACCCTCAACCAAAATGAGTGCAGATATGAAAATTTATATCGAGACAATGCCTAGCTTTAACGGAGATCAAGCCCTTCTTGTGGTTTTTATAACAGCGTGCGAAATATCTTTGAAACCTTTCTACAAATCCGGAGATAATCAAAGAAATGTATTACTCTTACGCCTGCTAATAAGTAAATTGACCGGACCGGCACTAACACTAATTGCCAGCCGAGATGTTTTAGAAAAATGGCCAAACTTTAAACGAATACTAATTGCATATTTTGGATACCAAAGGAACATAAAATGCCTTGTACGCAACTTGATAAACCTCAGGAAAAAAAATAACCAATCCCCGTATCGATTCGGAATGAAATGCCAAGACGTGAGAAGTCTAATCTTAACGAAATTAAAAATCGAAGACAAACAATCCCCCAACAAAAACCTACACCATTCAACGCAGAAACAAACCAACCGCGAATTAATAATCCAAATTTTAATACGAATTTTAATATTCAATATAAACAATTTCCAAAACCAACGTTTCAACCAAGATTCAACCAAAACGTAAATCAACAAAGACCAGCATTCAGCGCGACACCTATTAGAAATACACCAATAACAAATAACAATAATAACCCTAATAACTATTATAAACCAACGCCCATGGATACCTCATCTGGTAACACCAGACAAAATACAAAAATAACACACATTCGACCAAACCCTCATCAAAAACGCAACTTTACATTGGAAGAACTATTTCATCAAGAAGTAGAAGAATTTGATAATGACCAGAATAATTACATGCGCCCCAGTACAAACAATGAATCAAACCATTCGAGCAATTATGAACGCGACGAACAATGCGAAACTTACGACGAGGACGACGAACCACCAAACTTAATAAACTTAAATAACATAAATCACCTAGTACTACCATATATAGAAATACCCTATGCCGAACTTAAACTATTGATCGATACCGGATCTTCAAAAACATAAATTAGCCCCCAAACCGTAGATTATGTAGAAAGAGAGCCATTTAAAATTAAAACAGCCCATCAAACGACATTACACCAATTCGTAGCTAATATACCCTTACCGAGAACATTCAATGTAAAAATGAAGCATAAATTTTGTAGTTTTGAATTCAACGACAAATATGACGGACTAATCGGAATGGACCTTCTAAGAAAATTAAGAGCCAACATTGACATAAAAAACCGTTTATTGAGAACTAAACACGGAAAAATCCCCATTGAATATCAAAATACTCAAATCGAACAAAAATACCCGATAGAACCCCGAACGGAAAGAAATATAAAAATCCCAGTAAATTCTAACAACAAAGTAGGAATAATAAATCATATAACATTTCAACAAGGAGTAGAGACCCTAACCGCATTAGTACAAATAAAAGATAATTATGCAACTACGACTATTTTAAACTCGAATGACTATCCCGTAGAACTATTACTAACAGACCCAATTATCATAGAAAAATTAAATTTTAACAAAATGGAAATAGATGAAGATTTAGAAAACAATTGCAACCCCATAGAACATGACAAAATGATAAGAGAACATTTAAGTAACATTCGCTTTAATACCGACATCGATCAAGAAGAACCAAGAGCAATTAAAAATTTATGTTTTGAGTACCGCGACATTCCACTGTGAAGGAATATCCCTAACATTTAGCAACACAGTTGAGCATTACATCGAACTAACAGACAATAAACCAATATTTACAAAATCATACCGACTACCTTAAGCAAGCCAGAAGAAGCCGACAGACAAGTAGCAGACTTGCTAGAACAAGACATAATCAAACTCGCCATGGAGCAGCCTCGTGTTAATAGTACCTAAGAAGTTAGACGCCTCAGGCAAGAGAAAGATTGCTTAGTAATAGACTATAGAAAACTAAACAAAAAAACGGTAGATGACAAATATCCACTACCCAATATCACAGAAATTTTAGACAAACTAGGTAAATGTCAATATTTTTCAACATTAGACCTCACCTCAGGATATCATCAAGTAGAAATGGACGAGAAAGACACCGAAAACAGCCTTTAGTACACCTAGAGGACACTACGAATACAAAAGAATGCCATTTGGATTAAAGAACCCACCCGCTACTTTCCAGAGAGTCATGGACAATATATTACGAGGAATACACAACGAGAAATGCCTTGTATACCTAGACGACATCATAGTTTATTCAACATCATTAGTAGAACATATAGAAAGATTAAGAGAAGTATTGGAAAGATTAAGAAAAGCACATTTTAAAGTACAATTAGACAAAAGCGAATTTTTACAAAAAGGAGTATCATTTTTAGGACACATAATAACACCCCAAGGAGTAATGCCAAATCCCGATAAAGCAAATGCAGTACTAAATTACCCCCTACCAAAAACAAACACGGAAATTAAAGGATTTGTAGCACTTAGTGGTTACTACCGCAAATTCATTAAAGGTTACGTGCAGATAACCAAACCCTGACAAATTGTTTAAAGAAAGGAAATAAAATTAAACACACTCCAGAATTCATTAAAGTCGTGGACAAAATTAAAAATATACCAACGAATCACCCCGTATTATAATACCCAGACTTTTCAAAACCCTTCATATTAACGACAGACGCATCGAATGTAGCATTAGGAGCAGTATTGCGCCAAGGAAAAGTCAGTAGCGACAAACCAATCAGCTACGCAACCAGAACCATAAATGAGACCGGACAAAAATATAGTATTATTGAAAAAGAATGATTAGCCATAATTTGGGCAAAAAAGTATTTTAGACCATACCTATACGGACGAAAATTTTACATATACACCGATCATAGACCATTAGTATGGCTATGCAAACTTAAAGAACCAAATCAAAATTACAACGATGGCAAATCAGATTAGAAAAATACGATTACGAAATTATATACAAAAAAGGAATTTATAATAATAACGCAGACGCCCTAAGTAGAATACAGCTCAATGCACTAGAAACAGAATCCACTGTAGGAAACGTAGACGAAACAGAAATAACGGAAAACCCAGATGAGATCGACACAATACATTCGACACAAAATGAAGAACCGAAAACCACGATTAAAATTTTAAACGAAGCAATCGATATGAAACCCAATCAATTTATAATTACCAAAATTTTGAATAATCCCAATCCCGTAAAATACACAAAAGTAGACAACAAAAAGATATACCAAATTCAAATAACCTAAGATGACAACGAAGAGCAAATAACTAAAATTCTAAAAGAATACACCCCCAAGAAAAAACGATTTTATTTTTATTTTAAAACCGAACATTTATACAGACGATTTTCAGAATTATACGTTAAGCTATTCAATAACTCAGGCCCTGAACTTATCAGATGCACGAGAAATTAATTACATTAGACAACCCTGACAAAAGAAGTGATGTAATCAGAAATCAACACGTAGGAACAACCAACCATCGTGGAATTAACGAAACGATAAAGTAACTCATAAGAATATATTATTTTAAAGACAGGAAGGAATTGATCACAGATTTTATTAACTAATGTCAATTATGTGACAAAGCAAAATACGACAGCAAATCCCCAAAGATACCCTTAATGTTAACTAAAACACCTGACAAACCCTTTTAAAAATTACATGCCGATACTCTAGTAGTAGAAGCACAAAACTGTTTAACAATTGTAGACGCATTCACCAAAATAGGAAAAGCAATACCAATCACCTCTAAAAGTAGCATTGACGTAACACAAGGATTCTTACAGTACTGTACATTTTATGGAACACTCGTAACAATAAGTTGGATAACGGCAGCGAATTTAAAAATGAGACAATACAAAACACTTTAGAACTCCACAAAATAAAAATTCATTTTATAACTGAAACCACCCTGAATCAAATGGACTAATTGATCGACTACATCAAACCATGTTAGAACAAATTCGATTATTAAGAATAAATTATAAGAAGGAACACATCACCAATTTAATGTCATATGCACTAATCGCCTACAACAATACAATCCACTCATCAACCAATTTTACACCCTTAGAATTAACTCTAGGACATTCAGATTCACGCAACCCCTACGACATACATTATAATAAGGAAGTGTATCAACATTACGCCAAAGATCATAAAGAAATCTACAAATAACTTATGACAAAGTAAAAGATAAATTAGATAGTGACAAAGAACGTATCACCACAACCTGTAATAAGAATACCGACGCAAATAAATTTTCTATAGGACAAACCGTATATGACAAAAATTTCTAAAGCAAACGACACAAAACGGCACCCAGAAATTTATGCCCATTTAAAATTAAGAGAATATCCGACAAAAATATAGCCGTAGTAGACAACAGCAAAAAAACGAAATACCTTCACTTAGAAAATTTAAAACACCCTGTAATTTCAGATGGACAATCATCGCCCTTACCGTCAACCTCCGCCCAGGTAGAACGGACAACGAAATAATAATTGAAGATTCGGAAAAGAATACGTCATAGAAATGATGAATTATAACAGCATAATAGAAAGTATTTTAATAAATATAGAAGATAAATTTAACAGATTAATACCCACCGAACAAACTACAAGACGAAAAAGAGGACTAATCAACGGATTAGGTAACATAATAAAAGCGATCACAGGCAATTTAGACAATGAAGACGCAGAAAGTTATGACAACTCAATACAACAATTAATCGGAAATCAAAACGATATAAAAACCATAATTAGCAACCAAATATCATTAACGCAATCAACTATTATAAAATTCAACGAAACATTAAAAAAGCTAGTAAGAAATCAAGACAGTATAACCAACAGAATACAAACCATTGAAACTAGCATGCAAACTACAGTGTTAGGCATGCGAGATTTAATTAGATTTAAGACAATTTTTACTCAAATAATATCAACCCTTACTTTAATTCAACAAATTTTAGCAACTTTAGAAAACGCAGTAACATTTGCAAAATTAAATACCCTGCACCCTAGTATCATTTAACCAACCGATTTATTAAAGGAATTATTAAGAATTAGATCATTTATAACTTATAGTAAACCAACTTTTGATGAAACAGAATCAAACATTCTAATATTTGAAAAAATAGCTATATTAAAGGCTATATGAAAAACAACGAAATAATATTTTTAATAGAAATCCCAATAGTAGAGAGTAACAATTATAATTATTATCATTTATTTGCTTTTCCAATGAAAATTACTAGCACGTACCAAGTTATCATACCTATAACCAAATTCTTATCCTTAAATGAACTAAGATATGGTTATACACACGAAAAATGTAACGAAGTCACACCAAACTAATATTTGTGCCAATTGTTGACGACAACAACCATTCAAAAAGACAGCCCTTGTGAAGTACAACTATTAAAATTTTCAAACCATTACGAAAACTGTGAAGCAAAACCCGTACAAATAACCAACATGAAAATTCAAAAAGTTACAGAAAACAAATGGTTCCCCATTTTCCCAACAGAAATAATAGCAACCGTCCACTGCAATCAAGACAAAAACAATTTAGCATTAACCGGAAACAAATTAATCACTCTCAAAGAAGACTGCTATTTGAAACTAAAAAACGAAATGATCAGAGTTTATCAAGATCCCGTAGCAACAAAGACTCGCAAATTTACCAGAACTACAGTTCAAGATAGAACAACCAGAAGACGAAAAAATAATCCAAAAACGCATGCAACTGGAGCATCTAGAATTGAACGACCACAACCACGCCGTGAAATTAATAGAAAACCACAAGGAATACCTAAATGAACTAAAAATGCCCAAGTTACACTACGACAACATAAGTGTTTGGACACTTGTGTTAATCATTTCAATTATTTTATTGATTATATATGTATTTTACAAAATGTACCTTAGATATAAGAATAAAGAAAACTGTTTTAGATTTAAGGAAACAAAGAGAATTAAAAAACAATAAGTGTACCCTTAGAAACAATGAATTTTAATTAATGAGTTTAAACAATCAATTTAAGTTATGAATTAAAAATTAAGCGAGAAAAATCCTTAATTTTTCATGTACGTCGCGAGGAGTTATGTATCCCCCAATCTATGTATGTATAACGAAATAGAAATAATTAGGAATTATTAGAAATTGTTAAAGGAATTATAAAGTAAAATGCAACAATGTAATTAATACAAGGATAAACCAGACAAGTTATTAGCAGTTCATAAGAACGGATGCAATACAATATATTTCAGACGATAGTGATACTGCAGGTGGCAAGTCACAGACGGTTAAGATATCGCAATTATTTAGAAAATAAAATTGTAGCAATGTAACAAAGTATAGAATTAAGAATAAGCAGACATGAGCTCAGCAAGTTCCCACAGAATTGTGAGGAACAGGAACATTATAAATAGCCCGGGAGCCCCCAGACCCGGCAGTCAGTCAAAGTATTCAGCTTTAGCATTGCAGTTTGCTTATGCGACTCACGATAATTCATTTAAATCAATTTATTTCGACTTAGAATAATTTATACCAGTTTGTCAAAATTCTACATTAATTTCTGTTTAAGTTGAACCAATTAAATAAATTTGTTAAAGAGTTTGGAAGTGTTTTTTAAAAACGCAGCTCCCAAGGTCCGAACCTTAGCTCGCATAGTGCAACAATAATAAAACTTTGTTAAACTGTTGTGCGTATATAATTTTATTTGGGAACCACTATGACATCGCATAATATTAGTGCAAGTACTATAACAAAAATCCAACCTTCTATCACCGTTACGTGTACCTTCGCTTGAGTAGAAATCATGTGCGACATTAGAAAATATTTGTGAAACCATTATAAGAAGAACTAAATTAAGCCTCCATATTGTGTAATTATTTCTTGTATTAGAATCACTGGTTCCAACACTTAATATTAATGCATATATTATAACAAGAGTCTAGTCATGTCCCGGCATTGTGTGCACATATTTCTACATTAGAAACAATTGCGACTATTTCACAATATTAATGTACTATAGCAACCATAATCAATTGTTTTCTTATTAATGTGTATACATATTCTTGTATTGGAAGCACTTACGACGGTGTATAATTTTAGTCCAATTATTTTAACCACAGTTGAGCTTAGTCTCATAACTGTGAGTACTTATTTTTCTATTGCACGTGTGTGTAACGTACAGTATTAGCGCAATATACTAATTTGGTTTCACTAACAGATTTACTTTTTTTATATTGTAAGTGTGTCAAGATACACCACGCCATTGTGAGCTTCTTTTTGCAATGGAGAGATTTGTGTACGCCAAATTCTTGTATAACATAATCACAACTACTATACAAATAACCAGACTTGTTTTACTATTCTGTGAGCTTCGAAAGCACTCATAACATCGTATCATAGTAGAAATATAAGGAACTGGGTAGATATCCTTCTGAGTAACTTGGCTGACTTGCAAAAATCGATACAAAACCTAAACGGTTCATTTTTCTTCTTTAGCAGAACAATGGGGCTAGACCACGAACTGGTAAATAGTTTAATGACTCTGAGATGGAGCATCTCCTGGAGTTTAGAATGAATACCCCGAAGGAGTGTAGGCAAGAGGGTATAGTACCGTTGTTTGATAGGTTCTGCGGAAGTACGAATGTGGTATTGAGCTACATTGGTACGACCAAGGCCAGTAGGCTGTTTGAAAAAAGCAGTAGAAATCAAAGAGTATAAACGAAGTTTTTAATTGGAAGTAAGTTCGAAAATAATGCGGGTAAGATCGGAGGCGAAGGCGGCTGAAGAGGAAGGGGAAGCATGAAAATAATATAATAATATAATAAAAGAGATTTTACAGATTTTTAAAAATCTCTACCAAGAACTACCCGAGAAAACTTCAGGAATGACCAGGTCTTCCAGAGTAATAACAGAATTTTGAAGAGTAGTAGGACGAAAAACGGAATGTATTCGTAATGAGTAACAAAATTTGTAACTAAGCTTCCAGTTACGTTACTGCCGAGTGACGCAACTGGGCTCGCATCCTACTGATGACAGTGTGCTATATATTCAAATGCTATTCATAGCTTTATTCATGCTCTATTTCCAATCACTAGTTTGATTTGAAACTCGTTTCAGACTTAGTATAAATTTGGAATATTATTTTCAATCGGTCGCGGTATCTGCTATACTAAAAGATGTTGAATAACATTTCATATTATAGTCGGTTTCACGAATAGGTCTAGTGACGTTACAAACAGTAATATTTCCAGACAAAGGTAATTCAAAACTATGTATCTGTAATGTTTAGAAAAAATCAATGCTACGGTTTAGCATAACATTGCACTCTTATCATTAGCACTTTGATAAATTTTATTTCATTTTGCAGCTGTCGGCTGTCATTCGGTAACAGCTCTATTTGAAACTTGGAAAATGCATTTCTATGTAATAAGTGGAAATATAACAGCTGGTGTATGACGTCACTACACTGTTACGTGAAATAAACCCATGAAGTTATTTTGTATTTAATTTTGTTATAAATTGCAGCACATGGGAACTAATTGTAGAAGAAACAACGCTTCAACGTTTATGTTAAGACATGATATTTGGCCCCTATAATCCCAATGTTTATTAAAAACTTGGCAATACTGTAAAATGATTGAAAATTTATATAAAAACGCAGGCATTAAGTAGCAACTGACGTCGTATCAAAATTTGCCAGTTATGTTATTGCTGTAGTGGCTAAACTAAAAGTGTAATTTTACTGACTATTGAGTTGCTTCCGTTCAAATCTTGTTCACTGCATGATTTTTGTTCAGTTTTTAGTCAGTCTGACTTGAAACGTTATTTCTAATTTAGTCATAAATCTAGAATAATGTTTTACCTCATGTATTTGTGGTGTGTGTGTGTGTGTGTTTGTGTGTGTGTGTGCGTGTGTGTGTGTGAGTGTATGTGTGTGTGTGAGCGCGTAAGTATGTGCGTGCATGTGCGGTGTATCTACTGATGCGTGGCTAAATATTGAACGAGAACATATTACTTATTCGAATCTTTTGGAAATTAGCATCAAGTTATTTAATATTGAATATCGTATTTAAAAATATTCGAACTTTGCATCAGTTGATTATATTTTGTGATTTTGCAGTATTATAAATATTAGCAATTATTCTGTGCCTAGGTGGGATACCTAATTTAAATTCATAACGTGAGTTAACATACAAGATTTCACAAAAAAAAAGTAACTTGTTTTTACTGAAAATCGTGTTTATTTGCGTTTGTTAAAGTAATAGATACTGTTTTAATAATTTTCACTTATTTTCGAGTATTTTTTAAAATTCTTTAGTGTGATCCACCGGTGGATCACGATGTCTGCGATTAATAATCTTAACTTATAGTCGTTGTGACCCACTAGTGGACACGCGGTAAATAGTAAAATTTTGCCAGCTATTTTTGAGGAAATTATGCAAACTGTGTTCGAATAAGGTTTTTTTGGTTTAGATTAATTTTTTGCGTTTGAGCAATAATAACCACGGGCAACAGAACCAGAAAGATACTGGAAATGGTAGAAAAAATAAAACGTAGTTCGAAGAATGATTACTATCACTGGGGAATTCGTCAGCACTACCTAAGGTACCACTAACTCCCAGTCAACCACAATTGAATAAAATTCATCTTCTGAAGTTGAGCTTTTCTACGATCTGGCAGAATTCTACAGACCTTCAGATGATGATGACGTTGCTAGAAGTGGAACGCCTTCCTCTGAAGGAAAACCACCAAAGGAAATGAAGTTGCGCTTTTGGTGAAAGAGGAGAATGACAACGTAACGGCAACAAAAGCTTCGGATGTAGGGAAACCTTTTAAAGATTTGACGCTTGATTTTCAATTCATTGGACGAATTGGATTGCACATAAATCATGTTGATTTGCCTCAACTTTATAATATTTAGAGATACTTTGAAACTGATAATATTCTTGTCATTATAGTATTGGAACTCAATAAGTGTGCAGTGCATTTTGTACAGTCGCATCAGCTTCGCCGGGGATTATTTCTGTACAACAGGACGGATACTAATAGAGCCGCAATGCAAAAATTCGTAGCTATTTTATTTATTATGGGAATCAATCAATCATACGAGAATCCAGCCTCATCCTGTTTAAAAAACGTCTAATATCCTGGACGTTCCAAAACAACCTAAAAACAGCGTCCATCTCACTTGTTTTAAAACACAACTAATTACTCGACTATCCTAAATCCTATCGTCCGGTTGCTCTACTTCCCATTTTAGGCAAGCTTCTTGAAACGATCATTTTTCAAAAACTCAAATCTTACATACACTAATATTCACTTCTCTCACTCATCCAGCAACGCTTTAGAAAAGGCACCGTGCACAGCAAGCCATCTACTTCTTTATATCCACGGCCAAGTTGTCATAGATTTCCGCTCCACCTTTGACTTACTTTGGTGGCCAAATATTCTAAGTCAACTCAAACAATCCAACTTACCATCTAACATATTTCAGATCATAAAATCCTACCAGACCTTCCGATCAGCCAACTCTGAAAATCAACTACAACGCTGTTACGAAACCTCTTACCTAAAGATGTCCGCAGAGCTTCCGCCTGTTTCCCACTCCTTGAAACTTAACTTAAAATCCTCTGCTCGATCTGGATATCACTAAACATACCCATCTCTGCATACGCCGATAATCTTGCTTTTCCTCATCCATGGCAACTCTCATTCCTTCCTAGAACATACCGCTTACACCCGCATAAACAAATTCGAATTCTGGTCGCTCCTCAACAGGCAACCTATCTCATTATTCAAGTCTAAAATGCTACTTTTCAAAAGCCATCTCGACCTACGTAGAAGCCCAATAGCCCATATAACTAAAAACACCACCGATTCAAATCGACGTTCACTAATCCCTGTCATCCATCTATTCCCCCTATACGTCAGGAAAGCCTATTCTACCACCTCCACAGCCTTCCTATACGTACTACTTTTAATTCCTCTCTTAGACATCCTCTTACACTTCATGTCCAATTACGCAACCATAAATTTCACGCCAGATCTACCAGAACGACAGAACCCTTACCCACAACAACTACCGCACCAAATCCCTTACAGGTAACAAATCCCTAATACATAATTCTACAATATACACATGGCAGGAGCACTGAATCTCATCCAACTCCGGAAAACACACCTTCAAAATATTTCTGTCTATCTCAAACATTCCTCAATATATCTCTATACCCACCAGCACAACAGTCCACATTCTGACCGGCTACAAAAACTTTAGAACAAAATTACATTCTTTTAATGTTGTTCCTTCTTCATTTTCCCTTGCGCTCCGCCATTCGAACTCATACACCCCTGCATCTAAAATGCGGCTAAAATCAACAATTAACCACCTCTACCGCTCTCCTAGAAATTACCTTTTTAGTCTCGAACTGCCTTGAAGAACTCAACACCTTCCCTAAGGAAATCTTGCTCAATAACCTCCCACCTGAATTAGTTTGAGGTAGGCACATACGCCAACAGACGCTCCTAATTCTTGCACCCGAGCCTAACTATCACAATTTAACACCAACTCACCCAGATTACGGTATAGTAGAACTACACCACCTTTTTCAATCAGCACTAAGTAATGGACCATAGATCGTGTAAGAAAGGAAGAACAAATGAACAAGCGTATCCACTAAATAATCTATGTTTGCTTATCTAGAATGTGCAAACTAGGATAGATTTTGGCCAAAAAATAGTTTAAATTCAATAAACGAACAAAGAAAATAAGCTACCTTAGATGCGGCTGCATTGGTCAAAAAATGATATGTAGAGCAATGATAGTATAAAAATAATTATGACTCGTAATAGATTCGACATGTTGTTGAGATGCTTGCATATCCCCGACAACATTGGTAAGTTGCAAAGGATGATAGACTCTCAAAAATAAAAGACCTTGTGGCAATGTGTTGTCAACAATTTTACGTGGTAGATTTTCCAGATGAGGAGATTGTCCTTGATGAGTTCAAAGTGGCATGGAAAGGCAGGTTGGTATTCCGACAATATCTTCCTGCGAATTAATATAAGTATGACGTGAAAATTTATAAAGTATACACACCCGAAGGCTACACCTACATTACATGTGATTTTCCAATGCTCCACCCGAGGGTACTACATTGGCCAGGAAGCGAGTTTTTTTTTACCTGGAAAATTTTGAATTTTGCCGAATCCTTGCTGTTCCAAGCAAGGTAGGGATCTTTAACGTGCGTGACAACACTCACACACGGGACCTCCATTTTACCTCTCATCCGAACGAGGGTGTATTTTTGCGAAAAATGCTCGCCTAACATTTTTCAAGCGGACCGTGTCGGGATTCGAACCCGGGACCTTGGGCGTAGTAGTCACACACATACCACTACGCCACGGAGCCGCCTAGGCTACACCTACAACCTAAAAATTTATGCTGGTAAAAATGATCCTACTACTAATGACACATCAAATAAATGCGATTTTATCTACAACATATGAATGTAGACACTCAAAAGCCGCAAGGATTGCGGAAGAATTCTCTGCGCTGATAATTATTATACTAAGGCGAAACCCGTTAAAATTTTTTGGATATCTGTGGGACGTTGATAACTAATCGAAAAGGAAATCCTCTGAAGTGGAGAGGTTTACGGTAAGCATAATATTAGTTCTGTTCCACATTACACCGGTTAGGTCATTCCAACGGGAAATAAAATTCGCCATGGGGAAGCTACGTGCAAACTTCCTGCCATTATTACTTATGATGAAGCAATAAAGAGTGCCGATATATCCTAATACAGTTTGAGAAAAAAATTAGTTTTCAATTAATGCTAGGAACATGTGTAGTTAACTTTTGGGTAATTTACAGTCACCGCAGTAAAACAATCTACATCCTTGTATTTCGAGAAACAATAATAAAATACTTGCTAAATGCAGATAAATGTAAGATGTAGATACAGAGGATGAAAACGAAAATGATAATGCAAACGAAAATCAGCCAAAAAAAAAGAAAACCTGCAACGAGCATCCATAAAATAAGCAAATACAAAGGATAAGCTAGAACAAGTAGAAAGAGGCGTGATGATTGCGAAAAAAATTCAGAAAAAGAATAAGGGAAAGTCGATGAATCAAAAGATCACAACATTCTGTGAAGACTGTGATGCACAGCCAACAATGTGCATTCCTTGTTTCAAAAAGTTTCATAAGTAGTTCTTACTTTTGTGCATTGAGTTTAATTTGTACCTATTTTAGAATGTAGGGATTTTATTTTCTATGTCCAACGCTAAAAATAATAATATATAAATTGAATAATTGTTTTAAAATGTACTTAGTTGGTATCGTCCAATACAAAAACAATCTTGCACAGACTAAGCTGTACCTTTCGTGTAGTCGCTGTGACATAGAAAGTTTGCGATATAAGCATAAATGGTTGCGAAAAGTTCATCGAAATCAATTCCTCGAACACAATTCACTGAATACAATTAACGGAAACGCAATTCATCAAAACAATAATCCATCGAATGGACAATTAATCGAAACACAATTTATCGAATCAACAATTCATCAAAAGAAGAATTAATCGAAATTTAGCATTTGAGGAATTTCCTCAGATCTATTTAGAATAATATATTTGTTTTCCAATTTGTTTCTAATTTATTTATTGAACTTCCCTTCACACTTTAACAAGGCTTAGAACTGGCAGCATGTCGCTGGCGTGTTTAGAAGTTTTCTTCATGATTTTTTGTAGAAGTCGAAAATGATCCTTTTTTTTGTTTTGAATTTTTGTAAAAGTCGGAAAACTGTTCCTAAGTTTTGTAAAAGTTAAGAAACTATTTTTTAACCTTTTTTTTTACTTTTTGTAGAAGTTGAAAAATATTCTTTTGTTATTTTTCTTATGTATTTTTTTATAAAATTCAAAACTATTTCTTTATTATTTTTTCCTTCTAATTTTTGTATAAGACAAAAAACGATTCCTTTCTAATTTATTTGGGTTTTTAAATTTTTGTAAGAGTTGGAAACTATTCTTTTTATTATTCTTTTTCTTGTTTTAATTTTTGCAGAAGTTGGAAAATTATATTTTTGTCATTTTTTCCTTGACGCCCGGTATTTAAAAAAACAATTGTCTGGCTGTAGTCGCACATTGCATTTAACACATTTGTATTTGGTACATTTTCCACATTTTCCACAGCGACGCTGTTTTTCAATTTTATCTACAAGATTACCCATACCGTCTAATCGTATTTCATTTGCTATATGCTTAGATGTTTTTGGCCGTATTCCTCAAGGACGTTCAATATCAGACGCGACTAACAGTGCCTCTACAATTCGCCTGTAGAATTCTAGGAGGGACATGTTTCCAACATTACGGTATTATAACCACATATTGACAATTGCTCAATTTAGACAAAATCTAAAAATAGGAAATACCATTTTTTAGATCCTATGCGAATGTAACATTAGTAGCTACCGTTACTTGGCTATTATCGTGCCAACGAATCAAGGGTTAGTCCTGCTTTTTCATTATGTAGAACATGACAAGTTCTTCTAGCTTCTTTTTGCAAATCCCTGAGTGGAGCTCGTTCGACTCTATTCTTGCGAATAGTACCTATACAATTGATGCTTACAGATTTTAACTTTGTAAGAAGAGACAAGGAGGTAAAGAAATTGTAGATAAATGTTGTGAAATTTTCTAGCAAAAATTCTACACACAACTTTTCAGTCACGGAGCTATCGAATGTGCTTTCTTGTTCTTTATCCCCACTTTCAGTACATGGATAAAATTTTACTAAATAGCCTTTATGTGTTGTAACACATCAAAATTTAAAACCCAGTCTTATTGGTTTGTCCCTAATAAACTGTTTCATACCATGGTCTTCTGTCATTTGTAGTATTGTCGTTGAAATGTAGAAAGCGATAATTTTTTGAATTTTGCCAAAATTTTGCTGTTCCAAGCAAGGTAAAGATTTTTAACGTGCGTGACAACACTCACATACGAGACCTCCATTTTACCTCTCATTCGAAGGAGGGCGTATTTTGTAAAAATGCTCGGCTAACATTTTTCAAGCGAACCGTGTCAAGATTCAAACCCGGAACCTTGGGCATAGTAGTCACACGTGTATCAACTACGCCATGAAGCCGTCAATAACCGCATCAGCGGAAAAATCTAAAACATCTTCGAATGGCATGGTCTTGGTAGTCAAACACGCGAATACAAAAAGATATGACTTGGACGTCTTAGAGACCCTTTTACCATATATCGTAATACTAGACGAACCAGCAGAGTCTATTCCTACAGAACTAAATGTAGTAGCTTTAGAAGTACTACAATGTGACAACTTTCCCATAATAGGAACACATAGTAGAGGATTGATCGTAAAGCAACGATAAAATCAGTAGAACGCGACGAATAGCATAACGACAAGAAATAATCCAGAAGTTTTCCTGAACTAAATGTAAAGTTGTATTTACTTTTGAATGAGATTCTTGCAATGAGCCTGTCCGATTAATAAAGCTACGAAGGGACGCTTATCAGACAAAAAAGCAGTCAACTTAGTAGAATCGGTTAGACTAGAGTGAGCGAATCTACCGCCTACCCTCAAAATACTATTTAAGTTCAGGAATAAATTTAAACTACGATAATTTTTGGGTAGAAGCTCATTTTGACGAAGAGATTTTAGTTCACAATTAAACGATGAGAACTGAACTACTTTTACGACCACCGTCAGAGCTTTATGTAGCTCTACCATTGAGAAAGATATATAATCGACATCAATTTTCCTCACATTAAATATTCTTAAGCAATATGCAATTATGCCTTGAATTTTGCGTAAAGAAGAAAATACCTCTAACAAATCCTCAATCCACGACAATTCTATTGTAGTAACACACACATGGCGTTTCTCCTCAGAAGATGTCTAGGGATATTAAACAAGCAACAATGGCGGCTCCGTGGCGTAGTTGGCATGCGTGTGAATACTATTGCCAAGGTTCAGGGTTAAAATCTCGCCACGGTCCTCTTGAAAAATGTTACACAAGCATTTTTCATAAAAATACGCTCTCGTTTAAACGAGGTGGTCCTGTGTGTCAGTGTTGTCACGTTAAAGATCCCTACCTTAATTGGTAAAAAAAATAGCTTTCTGGACAATGTAGAACTTCAAGTGAAGCATTGCAAAATCAGATGTAGGGCACAACCAACTGGATTGTCACAAGAGCGAATACAACATCAAAATTCAGGTAGAGCTTTTTCGTACATTAAACTAACACGATTAGCTACAAACGCATTCAAACAATATGCAGGTGACCTGATCCAAGTCACATCCACTGACGCCTTAGTATAACAAACGATTTTTTCAAATGTTATAGGCAAATAAGAACAAACAACAAAATGTACCAATTTTTGTAACACTCCGCAGCGCAAAGTTCCCGCCAAACCACAGGCAGGCATATCAAAAGAGTTACATTTGAATTAGCCGTAACTAAACGTACAGAAATATTTCCAGAAGGATATACCAAACGAAAATAAACATTAGCTGCATATAACTTTTTCGAGGTATATGAATAATCGTAAAACTGCACACTTCAAGTTTCTTCAACGCTACATTTGATTTTCCAATGCACCAACCGAAGGCACTGCATTGCCAGGAAGCAAGGTTTCTTTTATCTGAAAATTTTGAATTTTGTTAAACCTTTTGCTGTGTCAAGCAAGGTAGGGATTTTTAATGTGTGCGACAACACACACACGAGACCTATATTTCACTTTTGATCCGCACGCGGGCATATTTTTGTGAAAAGTGTACGCCTAAAATTTTTCAACCGAACCATGTTTAGATTCATACTCATGACCTTGGGTTTAGTAGTCACACGCATACCAACTGAGCCATAGAGCCGCCTTAAGCTTCTTCAACACCACATTTGATTTCTAGATGCTCCAGTCGAAAGTACTACATTGGCCAGGAAGCGGTTTTTTTTTCTGAATATTTTGAATTTTGCCGAACTTTTGCTGTTGCAAACAAAGTAGGGATCTTTAGCGTGCGTGACAGTATTTTACCGCTCATCCGAACGTGGGTGCATTTTAGTGAAATATGCTCGCCTAACATTTTTCAAACATACCGTATCGGGATTCGAATTTGAGACCTTGGGCATAGTAGTCATATGCATACCAACTACGCCGCTGAGCTACCAGCTTCTTCAAAAACAATATGGCGTGAAATTTGAATTGATTCTAGAAGCGTCAATTCAAAAATAAGTTTTTTCTAAAACATAACGATGACATCTGGAGGATATTCGTCTCAATCCAATCTAAGAACCCAAAACTGCCGAATGAGTTGCTTGATGGCGAAAGTGACTGGGTAAAAAATTTCAGAGGGTCATAAGCATCAGCGACTACTAAGAAAAGCATGCGTTTCGATATACGATTCTCTAAGTATTTAATATCGAACGAGAGGATGTGAGACGAGGGTCGCCAAGAAGGTCGAGTATCTTAATGATAGAACCAATACTACTTGCGACAAGATCTGGCTTTCATTGTCGATATTCAGTAGGAATGTCTTTTAATTTAAAACAGCCAGATCAAAGCAAACTGAACAAGCTCATATTTTAGTTCCTGTGCCTGCAGCAACATGGAGGCTTCACATAAAACGTTATCAACATACAAATTATTTTTGAAAGCTTGAGCTGCCAAAGCGTGGCTACTTGCACTAAGTTTAGCAAACTTTAAAATCGTTCAAAGTTCCAAAAATGTAGCCGACGAAACCCCATAAGTGATGGTATTTGACTGATAAGTCTGGATGGGTTCAGGCAGATTCCATATCCATTGTATTAACCGATTGCCACAAAATGGCTCTTTAATCAACATCTCAGGATACATCTGTTTAATTTCACACACGGTAACCAAATTGGGGATACGAAAAGCTAGCAATATTTTAACAATATTATTTTGAAACTTGGATGCAGTAAGTAAGATATCATTCAATGAAATACCATCATTCGATTGTGCAGAAGTATCGAATGCAACTTGCAGTTTTCCATCTCAAATACTGCATGATGCGGAATGTAGTATGAATCACTATTAATAGCGGCTAACGACAGAATTGACATATTGCTTGATGATTTATAGTCACTCATAAAATCAATATACAATTTTCGAGGGCCTGAATTGGATTTAAGACGACGTTCTAAAGACAGCAAAAGTTTTACTACAATATTTATAGTATTCGGAAAGTCACGAAGACCTTTCTTGACGGAAAGACTTTTTCCAAACCTGCTATTAGCCAAATGAAATATCGACTTTCAAATAACTACTAAGACGTAAGATCTTCTGGGGAAGACGTATTTTTGGAAGAAACACCTTCAAGTTCCCAAAATTGTTTGGGATTAATGTCGACGCACGAATCGATCGAAACGAAAACCAAGTGCAAGCGCTATGCCAATATGTGGTGAATGGAATCAAAAACCATATAGCCAAATATTGTATTGACAGCGACTGGAGAATTGGAATTACCATTAATTTTACCACACTATGAGGTATGAGAAGCAACATAGGCAACCAATAACATCTGAACCGAAGCAGGATGTTTCCACACTTCGTCGGCAAGTTTAACCTTTCCTAAATGAGATCATGCGATTGTATAGGTTTTACTGGAAGGTAAAAGTAAAACCATAAAATTTATTTTTAAATTGTTGTACGAAGGGACCAAACCATGTACCTGAATGGGACGAATTAGAGTAGAAATCATGCCTAAAATTTGATGCAGTCTGGCCCAAACCAGAAATTGGAAGGGTGAGAAGATAAACAAATTTGTTCAAACCGATTTCGGCTCATAGTATTACTTACCAAGTGTGAATGAGAGTCTTTTCGATATTCCCAGTTCATTCTACGAGAAGGTTAGGAATGATATCCGGTAAGTATTAAAATACCAATACCAGTTGTATAAGTCTTCAACCGATAATGCAATCTGCCTCCGTTATGTGAAGCGTCTTTGACTGTTTCTCGATAAATAAAGGCCATAAAGTTCTCATAAAAAATAGCTTGAACACATCAATTGATTTTACATCATTTTGTTTCCACTCTGCAACAACATTTGGTCGTAAGTTGATTAACAGCATTTGCTTTTTTGAGAGTCTTCCTTGCCAAACACGGCACGTCTTTTGTTCTTGGTTTGTGGTTTGCATTTGCAATACGAATTATTTTCTGAATTTGCATCAAGACGATTCTTCTTCAGATACAATTTATTTTTATCTAAATTTTTGTTTTCATCATCCACAACTTGAGCTGCACATTCTAAATGATCGGAGTTTTAAACCAGTAAATCAGTATTTTCTTGGTGAAGGTTATTCATAGTAACCGTTCAAACATCCACTGTTTGTGAAAGCACGCCTCTTCCAATCTTATCAAAATTGTGGCTCAATTGATCTTCGGCATCATCTTTATCCAAATCATTTCCATTGGTATGAAAATATAGCACAAGCTCAATTGCGCTAGCTTTGTTCACGTTCTTCTTCCTGTATATTTTCTAAAATACGCATCAATTCTTCAGCATCGTTCGTGTCGTTAGGGTTATATCGTTTCTTTGCAGCCATCTAAAAAGTGCCCAAAACTAAAATTATTTGCAAAAAGCAAAAGTCAAGCAATAGTGTTTTAAAACCGAATGTTTTACTCCTAGAACACTAATCACATCTCTTGTTCATTATTGCAATCTTGATTGAAATCACTACCGCCCAACGTATTTTAAAACATGCGACCTGTATAAACTCTTATAGTGCTATTGCATAACACAAGTTACATCATCTAAGCTGCTTACCTGTTAAACTACTTCTTTTACTAAAATGAATATCAAACATTTTTTTGAAAAAGTCGAGCGGCCCCAATAAAATCAAAATTATTTGCTATACTAACCTAGAGCAGGTGATCTGAAACGCATGTGCTTCTCAAAGGGTAAGTTAAATTTGCGTTAGTAATTCAGAAATTGTAATAGCAATTTGTTCGGGAGTGTTAGATATCTAATGAACAAATTGCAAAATTGCTTACTCAGTAGTAGATGACACCAAGCATAAGAAAGCACTTTGTATGATATCAAATACAGTGGGCATTAATTGGTTAATATGATTTCTCACAGTCTTTCAAATGCAATATGACGTCTCTGTTGGAGGAACAATTACTAGTGTAGGCAATAATCGTAACTTCAACACAAATTCAGCTTCTGTTGCGTATCTAGTTTGAAAGTCTGCTGACTGAATTTTATACATATACAACGACATAATTGGTAAAAACAATTTCGATTGATGGACTGCTGAAAGTATTGGCTTAATGCACTTGTAGCCAATTCAAATCTGTGAGTAGCATTCAAGGTACAGCACTTGGTGTTAGTTCATATATTTTCTGTAAAAACCGTATACAAGTTTCTATAGATTTGTCGGATAACAACGCATAAACTACGGGAATAACAAGGTTGCGTTTTAAGCCGTGTATAGTATACAGTTGAAAAAATGTGTCAGTTGCAGTTTTGAATATGCCATCTGAGTACCAATGATCCGCCTGAGTCGGTAGTTGTAGAATTCTTTTAGTAGAAAAAATCAATATTCGGTTTTCGGTCGGTCCAGAATCGTGCATTAAAAATTCGGGTCCATTCTTTATCTTTTTGTACCCCTTTGGGAATACAATGTCACTACGATTAATGGGAGATGCCGGGGTAGCTTTTTGTTTAGTCCGTATGTTTCGTATGGTTTTTTTAATGCTATTGACTTTTGGAAGAGAAGTTGCAGAAGTTTGACTTGCATCAACAGAAGTATTCGGACGATATACTGCGAAGTAACTTGTGTATATTGTTTTCGTATATGGTTCCTTCAACATGTGATACATTCACCACGTGAGTTCCATGGGTTCGTGAAGTTGTTACACTTCCTTTTTGTAGTAAAGTATAACTACTCCACCTTATAGGCGGCAGAGCCTTTAGAAAAAGAAGGGGTTCATGTCTAATATTCAAGCCCAGGGTAAAATGTATGGAAAGCGGCTTTGAGTACATAGGGCCCTCTAAAGAGTTCTTCCAGCCCGCAGTTTCTTCAACTTAGGGCAGAGCTATGAGCTAGGGTCGTAGGATAGCATACGATAAAAAAGAGAATTTTTAATGGACGCCACCGTGTCTTAATAATAGCTAAAACGTTTAACAATCCGAAGATAAGATACGGAAATCTTCAAAAAGAAAAAAAAACTCCTGAACAACCAAAACTTATAAAAATAATACTCACTTACTTGTAACACTACTAGCTTGGATTGGAACGATGACCTCGTACTGTCTGAAAATATAACCTCCTCAAAATTTCTTAGAATTAGGGCTTCACTAGAGCCTAGTCAATTTATCACAAACTAAATTTCAATAAAAATAACAATTCAAAAATGTAACCCAAAAATATCTTACCAATATAATGTTAGTGGTCTTTCTTTCTATACTCATAAAAATTTTATGCAATTGGTGGCATGTTTTAAGAAAAATTATTATTAACTTCAATGAAAGTAAGCTTTAAAGTAACTTAAGTCATTTTCATTGTGATAAATAAAAATATATATATATATATTGCTGTGAAACCACCAAAATCCGGGAACTACGGTTTTCGAATCGAGCCCCACAGATTGTGCGTCAAGAATGCTGTGAATCCTACAAAAAGCTATTAACTTAACTGGTCCGTTGACTTTCTTCTGTTCATCGCCTCGGCTGCTCGCCTAGATAAACCTTCATCCTCATTCATAAAAAAAAACAAACACATTCCTACCACAAACATCAACGTTAACTCTATTTACATCAATATTCACAATACATTAAAATTTCAAAATTAAAAATTCAGCATAAATTTCAGTATCAGAAAATTTCAAGATTTAAATTTGTTATCATTTTAATGTGCATTCAAAATTAAAGTCCTTGTAGGATGCCTCCTAATTAATATAACAATATATGCAGACCTGAGTCTGAGTACAAAGGGAGCATCTACCACCCCTTTACGTTAATTAACCAGGTTCGTCTAATTGAGCTCAAAGACATACCCACATTTTCATCAAGAACATAAATACTAAATACTCCTTTCGACTTAAACAAGAAAATTTCACCTTAAAATTAAAAATTTGTTGTTAGTACAACTTCATTACTGTCCATTTTAAGTAAATAAATTATAAAGTTATTCAACACACACGAAAACATCAAAGTTCAAACAAAATAGTATAATTTACCTGAAGGTTACTGCACTCGTAGCTTCAATGTACCTCGTCCCTTTTGTTAATCACACCATTCCAACTGGGTTATATTTACGGCTTCTGATTCTTAACGCTTTTAAAATTTCTCCACCACCATTCATCTAAAGTTGTATCAGGGCTTTTCCGGAACTCATCTGTGTATATCTGACCCTTGTTTTGTGGATCCAGACACGTTTATGAACCATTTAATTATTAACACCCCCGAAAAATAGCAAAGAAATTCATGCTTCTTTCATCAATATACGCCAAAACTGCCTACTTTTGTGTATTCATTTGTCGTTGCAAATTTTGACTAATTAGTACAGTGATACTAACTTTATTACCTTGTATCTTCTTTTCTAAGTGCACTAAAGTACATTCATTGTAGCACGTCAAGAACAAACTGTTTTAAATCACCAAAATATACGAGCAAACTGTTTAAATTATTCTATCAAACTCGGAAAACTAAAAAGCACTGTTTAACGCATTGAATCAAGTCGAAAATCTAAGAGAGCTTGTTCATATTAACCTGGGTATATATAGCGGTTAGCCCGTCTGTCGGTCTGGTCCCCAAAACGGACAATTCTTCAGAATTTCGCATGCTAGGTTCCCATTCCGCAGCCCGGCATGCGATTTTACGAAATTTGCACTGCCCCAGTTAAATCTCAGAAATTTCGACACGGCTCGCAACTTCTGGAAATAACTAATTAAATTTTATACAGAAATGTTATTTTACCTCTCAAGTTTGCCTTTACTTTCAACCAATCGCAACCCCGTGACGTTGCTCCACTCACGCCTTTTACTATATGTGTCTCGGTCTTGCGCATATTATCTGTTTCTATCTACCCTGTTCTTATTGGTGCAAATTGATATTCTTTATTATCGATTATTTCAGTCCATGTGGACTGTGAAATAACCCACCTTTAGCATTTCCAGTAACTATTAAGCTACGGTTTCTCCAAGATTCTCTATAACCATTTGTTATCCGCCACATTTACGCAGAATGAGCCTTTTAAAAATACGCAGGTGTTCAAACATAATACTTCTAAATAACACTTCTACGATTTGCATTTTATTGGGTTTTTACAAGTTTTGATGCGTATTATATGTTCCTACTGGTTCAATTAACTTCAATTAAAATTAATACCCATTAATTTTTAGTGACTCCTAATCAAATATTAATTATTATCTGTACATTTTGTTTAATACCGGTTACTTAAAATTGAGTTAATTAATATAAATTTTGCACGTAATTTTCTATTTGTTTCTTTACTAGGAATAATTAAATTACACGCAGAGCTTTTTAATACTGTTTCCTTTTTTTTTATAGCAAGCGTCTTGTACATAATTTAACTCTCTTATTTTTAATGAAACGAATGAATTTTTATGCTTCACGGTTTTTTAATAACGCGAGTTATGTATCCCCCAATTACCTATATATATATATATATATTGATGTATTGAATCTAATATGAATTATTAGAAATTATTAAGTAAAAGTATAAGTTCAATGCAACATTGTAACACAAGGATAACCCAGAGAGGTTATCGACAGTTCATGAGAACGGAATGCAGCTTTGCATTCGTGAGGGCAGTGATACTGCAGGTGGCAGGTCACAGGCGGTCAACATACCGCAGTTACTTAGAATTAAGTTGTTACATTGTAATAAAGTGTACAATAAAGAGAAACGCAGACATGAGATCTGCAAGTTCTCACAGCCGTGTGAGGGCAGGTTATTATAAAAGGCCCGGGAGCTCAATGCCCGGCAGTCAGTCTTCAAACTCCATACTTCGTTGTTTGAGCTACTCAACCGAGTCAGTCTTCAAACTCCATACTTCGTTGTTTGAGCTACTCACTAGTACAATAATTATTTTTAGTATTATGTACAAGTTATCAAAATTTTAACTTAATAAAAATTTGTTAAAGTCAAAGTGTTTTTAAAAAACCAGCTCCAAAGGCCCGAACTTTAACTGGCGCAGTCGTAACGGATGTCAAAAGGGCACTGAAAATCCAAAAATCGGAAGATTGGTGACCAAGAATTTTTATTCGAAATTTTGGCAGAACCCAAACCAAGTTGGAGGAAGAACAAGCATAGTCTGAATCCAGCAACAAACCAAGTTGGACAAGGAACAAGAATCGTCTAAGGCCAACAAACAAACCAAGGTGGACAAGATACAGAATCGATCGAACCCACCAAAGAAACAGATGAAATTAATGTAAGTTCATTTCCATAATTTTATTTCAAACCAAAAACTATAATTGATATATGCTAGTATTATAATTATTGAGTACCATTTATATTTACTGTTTATGAATTGTATTTTAAGAATATTTTCTTGAAAATAATTACAAAGTGAATTATTTTCAAAACGAGACTGTAAAACATTTTATGAGACGAATGTTAAAGAGATAAAATTTTTCTTTAAAAAGCAAATAAAACTTGAAGTTTAAAAGAAATTTTCTTTTAAAATAAATAAGAATTGAATTTAAAAAAAAACCCTTACCATAATTAATAGAACGAACTCAAAATAATCCAAAAATAACGGGCGCACATTCACTAAACACCAAAAATAAGAAACATCAACCACCGCGATTCAACGCACGTTTATAAACCGGTAAACTAACGCGAAATTAATTTCAAAGCTAAAGCTAATTCGAACAAACTGTACAGAACGATTAACTAAACCATTGACCTCTATAATACTGAATAAATCACAGCAAGAACTCTGCAGTAACCTAAAACCGCTGTAATCTAAAACGCCATCCGAAGAAAGCAAGAAGCACCTTTATTATACAATTAAAACTCAGAGAAAATCGTTCTCAGAATCCTTGCACAGTACTACAGAAATAGCTTTCAGGAACTTTCAGTACTAAAGCAATTCGCATCATAAGTATTAATCTATCACGGAATTATACAAGCGCATGAAAATTTCACCACAACACTATATAAATAAAGTGCAGTAAAACGGTCATCATAAGAAGCTTTAATTAAAACGCTGAAAACCTACATTACGGAGAGATTCAATTACCAACAAGCATTATAATACCAAGAGATCTAAAAATAAATAGACGTAACACTTTATACAAAGTACGGAAAGTAATTCCTATAATTTCTATTAACACCTGTAAGTGCAATTACCTCAACGTACGTGACAAAGATTACATCCTTTAGTATTCAATTTCAACAGTAAAGTACAAAAGTAAGTAACCTCAGGTCATAACTACGCAACTCAGTAAAACCCACGGAAGAGTATTAATTACGAGTTAACCGAACGGAAATAAAACAACGCTCAACGAGAATAAATCCATCCATTTAAGATTCCTTAAGAAGCAAAAACTCAAGATAAATTAAAAGTTGCATAAAAACAATTAATCCAAGACTACGGTAATAAATTCAACGTTATTGAAGATAAATCTCACAATTACATCACCACACTGTGTAATTAAAAATAAATAAACAACGACTACGATTTTAAAAATAACTCGACGCAATATAAACTTAAAATTAATAAATCTAATACTACAAGTACGAAATTAATCTCAAATTCTTACCAAATTTTTATCCACCCAATCCAAACTGAAAATTAACAAATTCAAATCAAAAATAACGCCGAAAATAGTAAAATAAACCTCAATCTTTACAGAATTCAAAATTACCCAACCTAAAGGAAAAATTAACAAACCAAAACCAAAGTTAACGTCATAAAAAGCAAAACCAACCCCAATTTTTACAAAATTCGAAATTATTTTATCCAAAAGAAAAACTAATACATCCAAAGCATAATTAACGTTACAAATAGAAAATCAACCCCAATTTTTACAAAAATTGAAATTTCACAACCCAAACGAAAAATTAATAAATCCGAAGCAAAAGTAACAATTCAAATAGCGAAATAAAGCTTAATTCAAAAAAAAATAATTTTTTAAATTTTCCAAAATCGAAAACAACCCTTAACCAACATGAGTAACACAGACTTACGTCTCTATTTAGAGACAATACAGACGTTTGATGGCACGCAGGCCCATCTCTCGAATTTCATTGGAGCATGTGAAATGTTCCTAAAAACCTTTTACAAACCCGGAGATGACGCAAGAAATTCATTGCTTATACGCTTAGTAATAAGTAAACTAGCCGGAAGGGCACTAACCTTAATCGCCAGTAGGGACGACTTATCGGAATGGGACCAGTTTAAACAGCTACTAATTGCATATTTCGGAGACCAACGTAATATAAAATGCCTGGTCCGAGACCTAATAAACCTTAGAATGGAACACAATCAATCCCCTACCAATTCGGAATGAAATGCCAAGACGTGAGAAGTTTAATTTTAACAAAATTAAAAATCGAAGAACCCGATCAAAACGTTAGACATTTAAAAACAAAAATGTATGACGAAATGGCACTAGACACATATATAAACACTTTACCAGAACGACTATCGGATAAAATCAGATTCCAACGACCCCAAAATCTAGAAGAAGCGATGAGCCTAGTAATAGAAGAAGAAAATGTAATGTATTACCGCAACAGACTATACAACCCCAACGCGAATAAAAGTTATTCACCAACAAAACTATACAAGCTACAAGACAAACAATCCTCAACAAAAATTCACACCCTTTAACCCACAAACAAATCAACCGCGAAGTAACAACCCAAGTTTTAACAATACCAATTTTAATAATCAATATAAACATTTTTCAAGACCAACATTCAACCCAACTTTTACGAAACCCGCATTCAAACCGAGATTCAATCAAAACCTAAACCAACAAAGACCAGCATTCAATGCAAACCCTAATAGAAATACACCAATGACTAATACTCATAACAACCCTAACAATTACTACAAACCAACACCAATGGATACCTCATCTGGTAACACCAGACAAACCACAAAAATAACACATATCCGATCAAACCCTCATCAGAAACGTAATTTTACATCGGAAGAATTATTTCATCAAGAAATAGAAAAATTTGACACTGACCAGAATAATGACATTGAGACACCTACGAACAATGAAACAAACCATGCAGAAACTTACGAACGTGACGAACAATACGAAACTTACGAGGAGTATGAAGAAGAAAAGTCGAACTCAAATTTTCAAATGGACCCGTTCATAGACAACCAAACTTAATAAGCTTAAATAACATAAATCACTTAGTATTACCATACATAGAAATACCCCACGCCAAATTCAAACTATTAATTGACACCGGATCATCAAAAACATTAATTAGCCCCAGAACCGTACAAAAACATTATTTAGATTATGTAGAAAGAGAACCATTCAAAATCAAAACAGCTAATCAAACAACACTACACCAATTCGTAGCCAATATACCCTTACCGAGAACATTTAATGTTAAAATGAAACATAAATTTTGTGTATTCGAATTTAACGACAAATATGACGGATTAATCGGAATGGACCTTCTAAGAAAATTAGCAGCCAACATTGACATTAAAAATCGCTTATTAAGGACAAAATACGGAAAAATCCCAATTAAATTTCAAAACACACAAGTTGAACAAAAATACACTATAGAACCCCGAACGGAAAGAAAAATAAAAATCCCAGTAAAATCTAACAAAAATTTAGGAATAATAAATCATATGACATTTCAACAAGGAGTAGAAACCCCTACTGCCTTAGTACAAATAAAAGATAACTTTGCAACCACAACAATATTAAATTCAAACGACTATCCCGTAGAATTATCATTGACAGACCCAATTAACGTTGAAGAACTAAATTTTAACGAAATGGAAATAGACGAGAATTTAGAAAATAACTACAACCCAATAGAACATGACGAAATGTTAAGAGAAAATTTAACTAACATCCGCTTCAATACCGACATCAATCAAGAAGAAGAAAGAGCAATTAAGAACTTATGTTTTGAATACCGAGACATATTCCATTGTGAAGGAATACCATTGACATTCACCAACACAGTAAAACATAATATCGAGTTAACAGACAATAAACCAATCTTTACAAAAGCATATAGACTACCTCATGCAAGCCAAGAAGAAGCTGACAGACAAGTAACAGACTTATTAGACCAAGACATAATCCAGCACTCCAATTCACCATGGAGCAGCCCCGTGTTAATAGTACCTAAGAAATTAGACGCAACCGGAAAGAGAAAGTACAGAATGGTAATAGATTATAGAAAGTTAAATAAAAAAACGGTAGATGACAAATATCCACTACCAAATATTACCGAAATTTTAGACAAATTAGGCAAATGCCAATATTTTACAACATTAGACCTAGCATCAGGATACCATCAGGTAGAGATGGAAGAAAAAGACATATCAAAAACAGCCTTCAGCACACCTAGAGGACATTACGAATACAAACGAATGCCATTTGGACTAAAGAACGCACCCGCTACTTTCCAGAGAGTCATGGACAATATATTACGAGGAATACACAATGAGAAATGCCTTGTATACCTTGACGACATCATAGTTTATTCCACATCATTGGTAGAACACATAGAAAGATTGAAAGAAGTATTTGAAAGACTTAGACAAGCTCATTTTAAAGTACAATTAGACAAAAGTGAATTCTTACAAAAAGAAGTATCATTTTTAGGACATGTAATAACACCCCAAGGAGTAATGCCAAATCCAGACAAAACAAATGCAGTTCTAAATTACCCATTACCAAAAACAAACAAAGAAATTAAAGGATTTCTAGGACTTAGTGGTTACTACCGCAAATTCATTAAAGGTTACGCTCAGATAACCAAACCCCTGACAAATTGCTTAAAAAAGGGAAACAAAATTGAACACACCCCAGAATTTATTAAAGCTGTAGACAAAATTAAAAACATATTAACGAATCACCCTGTATTAGAATACCCAGACTTTACAAAACCATTTATACTGACGACAGACGCATCAAATGTAGCATTAGGCGCAGTATTGAGCCAAGGAAAAGTAGGTAGCGATAAACCCATCAGCTACGCATCCAGAACCCTAAATGAAACCGAACAAAAATATAGCACTGTAGAAAAAGAATTATTAGCCATAATTTGGGCAACAAAATATTTTAGACCTTACCTATACGGAAGAAAATTTTACATATATACTGACCATAGACCACTAGTATGGTTATGCAAACTGAAAGAACCAAATTCAAAATTACAAAGATGGAGAATCAGACTCGAAGAGTATGATTACGAAATTATATATAAAAAGGGAATCTATAACAACAACGCAGACGCTTTAAGCTGAATCCAACTCAATGCATTAGAAACGGAATCCATTATAGGAAACGTAGACGAAGAAGAAATAAGGGAAGATCCAGACGAGATCGACACAATACATTCGACACAAAACGAAGAACCAAAAAACGCGATTAAAATTTTAAACGAAGCAATCGATATGAAACCCAACCAATTTATAATAACAGAAGTTTTAAATAATCCCAATCCAGTAAAATATACAAAAGTAGATAACAAAAAGATATACCAAATTCAAATAACTAAAGATGACAACGAGGAACAAATAATTAAAATTCTAAAAGAATACACCCCCGAGAAAAAACGATTTTATTTTTATTTCAATACCGAACATTTATACCAAAGATTTTCAGAATTATACATTGAACTATTCAATAACTCTGGACCTGAACTCATCAGATGTACTAGAAAATTAATAACACTAGACGACCCTGACGAAATAAACGATGTAATTAGAAATCAACACGAAGGAAAAACCAACCATCGTGGAATTAACGAAACAATAAAACAACTTGTAAGACGTTATTATTTTAAAGACATGAAGGACTTGACCACAGATTTTATTAACCAATGCGAACTATGTGACAGAGCAAAATACGATAGGAAATCCCCAAAGATACCCTTAATGTTAACCAAAACACCCGACAAACCATTTCAAAAACTTCATGCCGATACTCTAGTAGTAGAAGCGCAAAACTATCTAACAATTATAGACGCATTCACAAAAATAGGCCAAGCAATACCAATCACATCCAAAAATAGCATTGACGTGACCCAAGGATTTTTACAATATTTCACATTTTACGGAACACCCGAATCAATAACTTTAGACAATGGTAGCGAATTTAAAAACGAGACAATACAAAACACTTTAGAACTCCACAAAATAAAAATTCATTTCATAACGGAAAACCACCCTGAATCAAACGGACTAATTGAACGATTGCATTTAACCCTGTTAGAACAAATTTGATTATTAAGAATAAATTATAGAAAGGAACATATAACCAATTTAATGTCATATGCACTAATCGCCTATAATAACACAATTCACTCATCAACAAATTTTACACCCTTAGAATTAACCTTAGGACATTCAGATTCACGAAATCCCTATGACATACACTACAATAAAGAAGTATATCAACAATATGCGAAAGACCACAAACAAAAATTAAAAATAACTTACGATAAGGTAAAAGATAAACTAGAGAACGATAAAGAACGTATCACCACAACCCGAAACAAAAATACCGACTCAAATAAATTTTCAATAGGACAAACCGTATATGAGAAAAACTTTCAAAGCAAGCGACATAAAACAACACCCAGAAATTTAGGACCATTTAAAATTAAGAAAATATCAGATAAAAACATAGCAGTAGTAGACAACGGTAAAATAACTAAATACATTCATTTGAAAAACCTAAGACACCCTGTAATTTCAGATGGACAATCATCACCCTTACCGTCAACCTCCACCCAGGTAGAACGGACAACCCAATAGTATAACATATAAAAACAACCCCGGTATACTACCAATAAACTAGGCAGTATACAAAATTACAATATTTACTCAAATAATATCAACCCTTACTTTAATGTAACAAATTTTAGCAACATTAAGAGTAACGAAATAATATTTTTAATAGAAATCTAGATAGTAGAAAGTAACAATTATCATTAGTATCATTTAATTGCTTTTCCAACAAAGGTTACTAGCACATACCAAGTAATCATACCCAAAACCAAATTCCTATCCCTAAATGAACTAAGATATGGTTATACAAACGAAAAATGTACTGAAGTAACACCAAATCAATATTTATGTCAATCGATGACGACAACAACCATTCAAGAAGACAGCCCTTGTGAAGTACAACTATTAAAATTCTCAAATCATTACGAAAACTGTGAAACCAAACAAGTGCAAATAACTAATATGAAAATTCAAAAAGTTACAGATAACAAATGGATAGCAATTTTCCCAACAGAAGTAATAGCAACCATCCACTGCAACCAAGATGAAAATAACCAAGCATTAATCGGAAGCAAACTAATTACCCTCAAAGAAGATTGTTATGTGAAATTGAAAGATGAAGTTATCAGAGTTTATCAAGATCCCATAGCAACAAAGAAACTTGCAAACCTACCGGAACTACAATTCAAGATACAACAAGAAGACGAAGAAATAATTAAGAAGCCCATGAAGCTAGAGCATCTAGACTTAGACGATCTCAACCACGCCGTGAAATTAGTGGAAAGTTATAAAGAACAATTAAGTGAAATCAAAACGCCAAAGTTACATTATAATAATATAAGTGTTTGGACAATTGTATTAACCATTTTAATAATTTTTGTAATCATGTATGTATTATACAAAATGTACCTTAGATATAAGAATGAAGGAAACAGTTCTAGATATAAGGAAACAAAGAGAAAAAAGGAAACAATAAGTATACCCTTAGAAACAATGAATTTTAAATGAATTTAAATAATGTATTTTATGTATTTAAAAATTAAGAAAACCCTTAATTTTTCATTTACGGTGGGAGGAGTTATGTACCCCCCAATTACCTATATATATATATTGATGTATTGAATCTAATATGAATTATTAGAAATTATTAAGTAAAAGTATAAGTTCAATGCAACATTGTAACACAAGGATAACCCAGAGAGGTTATCGACAGTTCATGAGAACGGAATGCAGCTTTGCATCCGTGAGGGCAGTGATACTGCAGGTGGCAGGTCACAGGCGGTCAACATACCGCAGTTACTTAGAATTAAGTTGTTACATTGTAATAAAGTGTACAATAAAGAGAAACGCAGACATGAGATCTGCAAGTTCTCACAGCCGTGTGAGGGGCAGGTTATTATAAAAGGCCCGGGAGCTCAATGCCCGGCAGTCAGTCTTCAAACTCCATACTTCGTTGTTTGAGCTACTCAACCGAGTCAGTCTTCAAACTCCATACTTCGTTGTTTGAGCTACTCACTAGTACAATAATTATTTTTAGTATTATGTACAAGTTATCAAAATTTTAACTTAATAAAAATTTGTTAAAGTCAAAGTGTTTTTAAAAAACCAGCTCCAAAGGCCCGAACTTTAACTCGCGTACCTTTTCCCAAAGCTTCTACACGGTGATTAAAATTATTTGATGTGATTATTTAATTTTCTACCCTGGTCTAAATATGAGTAATATATATACATATATATATATATATATATATATATATATATATATACAGGGTGAGTTTTAGTGTCGCAACGGTCGATAACTCCGTTATTATAAAAGCTACGTAAACCAAATTTGGAGGCATATTAGGCACGCCTAAAGTGCACATTTTAAAAATATTTGGAAATATACAGGGTGTTTCATAATTTCAGGGCATATTAAACTTATATTTTTTAAATGGAACACCCTATATATTATTACATTTTTGTAAAGCCCATAAAAAGAGCTTTAATTTGATATCAAATTGTATCTGTCTATTTCTTTTAGTTTTGAGATATTCAACTGTATTTTGAAAAAATGACCCTGATTAGATACATTGCCACTGCACTAATACACAACTTATGTTAATTTTCAAGTTGCAGAAAATTTTACTATATACCATAGTATATTTGTAATTATCACTTTTTTGAAATTTCTTCACAGTATACAGGGTGTGTAAGGTTTCGCAAAATGCAATTTTTAAATTTTTTTTTAAATGGCACCCTACCAATTTTATTGCTACAATGGATAGTTCATTAAGTGTCCTTTCATTTTTGTTAAGCATTCCCTATACCTAAATCCATTACTTTCTGAGATATTTTTGATTTTCTTCAAATTTTAAGAATGTTTTTAATTTACATAACTAAAAATAACTTACTATTGGAGAATATTATAAAACAATTAATACATTTTGATTAACAATCAACTACACTTATCATCTTAGAGGCCGACTGACCTGGTAATGATTTCTACTTCGAAAAGACCAAGCAATCCTCCGGGACTAAGACACATGCTGGTCGGATAACATCTTTGAAACAACTTTTCGTCCACGCGTCAAAAACTTGTCTGTCTAAATTACATCCTGCTTTTAAAAATGGGATCAAGCATTCTCCTGTTTTACTACGCGGGCAGACGTAATGAACCAAGTACTCGCATCAACACGGATGTCAAAGTACCTGAACTGTTATTCTAAAACCATGAACACAGATGGAGTTCTATGTGATAAATAAATATTATTTTAATAAAGTAGAAATAGAAGCTTCTAATACTGTAAAGGATCTTTGTAAATTAAATAATTATAACAAAGGCGTATATTAATGAGGGGCAAAATGGTATTTGTTACAAAGTTAGCACGCACCTGAGAGCACTAAAGAAATCTGTCCGGCAGACAGTTCTTTAGTGCTTCGTTAGTGCTCGTTAGTGCTGTATAGGAAAAGCCAGCGCGCCCACACATATTAGGAGAAATCAAATTTAAAATGGGGGTGCTAGCTTTGCACTTCTTTGAAAGCACTAACGAAAACTATCCGGCAGTTTTTAGTGCTTGGTTAGTGCTCGCTAGCGCTTCATAGAAAAAGTCAACACGCCCACGCATATTAGAAATTTTTTTTATATAAATGTTCCGTTGCACCATATGAACAACAAAATTCTTTTTCTATTCGGCTATAAAAGAAAATATTTAAAAACTTCTAGTTTGTGATGTTGACGTCAATAAGTACAAAAAAGAGGTTGTGTACATTGTACACAATGTGTTTCCTGAAAATACGTAGTTTGTTAACTTTCTGTATGTTTTGAAAAACATTTAATTCCCAGATTTTGGCATATTATCCTTTTTTATTTATATACTTTCTGAACTGTTTTCAAAACAGATATCTAGCAGTTTGAAATTTTGTAAAAAAGTTAAACAAAACAATTTAGGCAATTTCTTAAAAATTTAAGTAAGTTTGTCATAAAAATGCAATGCCGTATTTACTGCTATACTGCGTATTTTACAAGGAAAATGTTAAAGATGATTGCATAGTGATTGTGGGAAAGAAGGAGATATTATTTTTTTTTTGTTAATTTCTATTTCACTAGACAAATACACTTGTTTTATCATTTATTGGTTCGAATTTTATATTTATTCCAAAATGTATACTGTCAAGTTATTTTACCATAAACTAGTATTACTAGATGCTAGTCATTTGCTTCTTAGGAAAAAGTCATTTAACCATAAAATCGTTATTTACATAAAAATCATAGATGTTACAAGTTTATCAGGAAAAAACAAACCTATTACCAAAGACTAGTAGTTTTGTCCAGGAGTACTATCTCATGCCATCCAAGATATCTTAAAGGCGCTCAATTAGTATTGAATCTTAAAGTAAATCGAAAGCTATTCAATCCTGAGATACTTACTTGCTTTTTAAGGAAAATACAATATGAACTGGTAAAAGCACAAAATCGACTTTGTTCAATTAAACATTTTTAGTAAATTTGTCTACCTCGACTTTTTCAGACTTTCGGGACCAAGACGAGACTTAGATAGTTTTGGTCTAGGTCTAGGTCATGCGAATTTTTAAAGAGATCTCGGTCCCGACCTTTTATACATCACTTTGATTAACATTTTAATAAATTTTTACAGTTCAGTTTGACACATTGTATGATTAAAATCTAACGAATCACTAAACAGTTGCCCGAGAGTTAACATTAGTGCTTTGAGCAAAACCCGAAGAGCGCACCCTATTTCAAATTTGATTGTTTCAAAATGTCTGGACGTGCTTATTTTTTCTATGAAGCACTAACGTGCACTATCGAAGCGCTAAAAAGCTGTCGAAATATTTTTGTTTGTGCTTTAAACAAAGCGTGAGGTTAGTACGCGCTTTTTAAATTCGATTTTTTCGAAAATATGTAGGCGTGCTGACTTTTTTATGAAACACTAACGAGCACTAACGAAGTACTAAAAATCTTCTTGAAGGTTTTCGTTAGTGCTTTTAAGAAAGCGTGAAGTTAGCATACCTTTTTCAAACTATATTTTTTTGCAAACGTGTAGGCGTGCTGACTTTTTCTAAAAAGCACTAAAGAGCACTATCGAAGCACTAAATAACTGCTGGAAAGGTTTTGTGAGTGTTTTCAAGTGCATGCTAACTTCACGGATACGTGTTCTATTGTGTTTTAAAATACAATCACCAATTGCTATTACTCGTACACTACACTTTAGTTTTTGATAATAATCACGCTTCCAATATACTTCTTCTTCTTGTTTGTCTTTATCGCATAGGTATCCAAGTACTAACAATTTTTACTTGCCCTTTTCACTCACTGCGAATTGGAGTGCCATTTTTATAGTTTTCTCCACAATGACGATTTACAAAATGGCAATATAGTTGGGATTTATAAATAACAGGGAATGGTCCTTAAATATACCCATTTCTTGAAAGGATAATTGCAGCTTCTCGTTAAATTGCATCCTCTAGAATCTCAATATTTAAAATAATCTTAATGTGTTTATTTACATTGTATTTAAAATGTGGAAGATTCATTTTGTTAGACGGTGGTTTGCAAACTGTGGGGTGCGTACCCCAAGGTTGCACTTACTATCCAATTGGGGTTTATGCCTTTATATTAAAAATGATTATATTGTTTTATCTAATTGAGGGTAGACAAGAATTTGTTTTCTTTATAGGGGCACAGGCTAACTGTTACGTCATCATCGAACATTTATTGGAATTGGTGACAATAAATACTTTGTGCGGGTATCCTACAGTTTTCAGTGAAACATTATATACCGACAGTAAAAGTGCGTGAACACAGTCGCATTCGAACCCTTGCAGAAGACGGTTGTGTGAGAGCTTTTTGAAAGCGACATCGACACCCAATCGTGCGTGTTTTTGGTTGTCCGTAAAAAGCTTTTGTGTGTGAACGTTTATTGCGCACAGCGGCACCGGATAAAAGGTATTTATACCCTTTATTAAGTAGTTTGGTGTAGTTGTTTAGTTATTACATAACCGCTCCACCGCCAATCGGTATTGCTACAAAAAGCAATTGGTCCTTCCCTGTAATTAATTATTTATATCACCCTCATTCACCCCCCCCCCCCCAACAATCCATTGGTCCTATAAGTCGATCCGGATTCACCAGTTCTATGGTATACGCATGTCCTAAATTAAATATCATTTTCCACATCAGCGAGCGTGTTTTTTAAGTAATTATTTTAGCTTTTAAATTTGTGTTCAAACCCCACATGTAGCGGGTTAAAATGTGTAAATATTATTTATACTGTCTCTAGGCTAAATTAAGTGATTTCGCCGTAATTAAAACCAGCAAGCGTTTTAATTACAAACAAATCCTTAATATAAAATTTGTTAATTTGTATTTAAAAGCCATTGCACGTTTTTGTATTACACACAAACCTGCTCGGTTTGTAAACCTAAAATATTGAACACATTTGCAGGGTAATAAAGTTGCAGAAGCTGCATCTTTCGGCAAATATGTTAAGCCACATGTTTAAATGTTCCTGTGAGCTTTGATGTAAAGGCCGCCTTTGAACTGTAAATCTTATCTTCACGCTTTGTTTGACAAACCCTTGGTTTCCCACGTCTCGTTTAAGACCACATTGCAGGCTAATAGTCATAAAACGTGATTTATTGGTTTATACGCTACCTTACCTTTGCGTGCCTTGAACAACTCATAATATTTTAATATTTCTCAGTGCACATTTTGAGCTTTACCGTTTTGCAGCATCTTTATAGTGTAGGCTTTCAGAATAGCTTTCAGAATGGCTCCCAAGAAAATACAGGTAGCCGAGCTAGAATTGCTTAAAACACGCGTTATAGAAATGTTGGAGCTTAGTAACGCTATACAAAGTGACCCAACTTTAAAAACGTTGTTCCTTATTCAAACAAGGGGAGTAAATGACCTTTACAGAGATTTCAATACAATTTTAGTTGCTGTCTTGGCCTCCTGTGACGAGGCAGAATTATTAAATTATAACGCTTTACGGAAGGAAGTAGATTCCGCTTATTATTGCATACTGCTGCATCTCGAAACGATGCAAGAAATGAAAGCACCACAAATCATTGAAAATGCTCCAAGCAGCTCGGGATCAAAATTGTTACCGTTAAAGCTCCCACTTTTTAATAATGAGGTAACTGAATTCCATCTTTCATCGATTTATTTGACAGTCTGGTCTATAATAACGCGTCGCTGTCCAATATCGAAAAATTAAATTACCTTATCAGTTGCTGTACCGGGGAGTCTTTGAAAATCATTAAATCGGTACCCATTTCAGGAGATAATTTCATTATCTCATATAACGCCTTGCGTGAGCGATTTAGCAATCCGCGTTTATTGGCAACTTTGCATTGGAAAGCTATGAAAGACTTTCCACCTTTAAAATCAGAAAACCCTAAGAAACTTAGGGCACTTATTGATTGTTTTTCAGAGAACCTTGCTGTTCTAACTAACTTAAACTTTCCCACTGAACATTGGAACTTTATTCTAGTCGATTTTCTTTTAGAAAAGCTCGATCCGTTCACTAGAAAAGGCTTCGAACTCCAATCGGATCCGAAGCAAATACCTAATTTCGAGGATTTGAGATATTTTTTAACTCAACAATGTGCAGCGTTGGAAACCTTTTCTTCAACCGCACCTGTTTCTTATTCGACGACTGTCCATACATCTCACACATCAGTGCCTAAGAAATCCTCAGCGTTTCAATTTAAACCAAGAGTTTCTTCTAACGTAGTTTCACTGGATACACCAAGTAGCTCCAGTGACTCAAATAATTCATTTTCGCACCATTGTCCTTCTTGCAAGGGCAATCACTTAATTTACAGATGTCAATCGTTTCTAAAGAAAACTCCGACGGAACGTTTCGACATTGTCAAACGCTTACGCCTTTGTTTAAATTGCTTACGAACATACCATGCGTCCATGCAATGCAAATCTTATAATTCCTGTCGAACTTGCGCCAAGCCGCATCATACCTTGCTACATTTTGAACCGCAACCTGCTTCTAGCCGTTCAGCTGAATCGACCGCTACACCTATGCATAAAAATGCCAATAGGACGCAGTCAGCCTCTCCTATTCCGGCAAATGTTTTGTCTTCACAGACAAATTTAAATCCTGGGGTTACTGTCTTCCTCTCCGCTGCTGTTGTGGAAGTTCAAGATCGTTCTGGTAGATACAAACCGATCAGGGTACTCTTAGACCCTGGCTCTCAAGCTAGCTTTATTCGAGACGATTGCGTGAGCAAACTTTGGCTTCCACGCATACGTTCTCAAGTTCCGATTTATGGACTTGGGCAGACAACTTCAGCAGTCAATAGGGGTGCCGTCAGCTGCACCATTCGCTCTATGTTAGACTCTGAAAAATCTCTAGAAGTCACAACTTTTGTGCTTTCGTCAATATCTGGCAAATTACCTAGCGTTGAAGTTCCTAATAATTGGGAACACTTATGCGGCCTGCACTTTGCAGACCCGACCTGGAACTCTCCAGGAACTATTGACATGCTCCTTGGAGCAGATGTTTATCCGTTCATCATCAATGGCGGTGTTATACATGGCAAATTTCTTCAGCCTGCCGCCATAAATACAATTTTTGGTTGGACTATTATTGGTCCCACAAAAAACTTGCAGTCTGATACTGTCTAAGCATTTTTTACTTCTGTAGAAGATCCTATCGACCGGTTTTGGGAGATAGAAGAGTTGCCATCCAAGCCTTATACTTCTCCAGAAGAAGAAAAGGCAGATTTGATTTTTGAAAACACGTTTTCTCGTGACCCTAGCGGTCGTTTTATTGTTGCGTTACCGTTCAACGATACTTTGCCCGTTTTTGATAAGGCCTTTGACAAGGCTAAAAAACGACTATTTTCGTTGGAGCGTAAATTGCATGCTCAACCGGAGCTACGCGCACAGTACAACAATTTCATGCAGGACTATCTTGATGCGGGTCATATGGCATTACTCGATTCTCCGCCCGTTGGGAACGATAATTATTTTTTACCCCATCACCCTGTGTTTAAAGAAAAAGGTCATACTTCTAAAATTCGTGTGGTTTTTGACGCTTCTGCAAAGGCTAAAAACAACATGTCACTTAATGACACTCACTTGGCTGGACCTAGTCTCCAAAATGACATTTCGTCAATCTTACTTAAATTTCGCTCTCATCGTTTCGTTTTTACTTGTGATGTTCGCCAAATGTATCGACAAATTTTGGTTACCGAAGAACATTGAAGGTTTCAATTAATTGTTTGGCGGTTCTCCGCAGAAGAACCCATTCAGACTTATCAGCTTAATACAGTGACCTATGGTATTAAATCATCGCCTTATCTAGCATTAAAAACTCTTCAGCAATTAGCCATTGACGAAGGCAAAAGGTTTCCGTTAGCCGCTGAGGCTATACGGTCAAATCTGTATATTTACGCTTTTGTCGCGGGTGGAGATTCTATACAATCGGCCCGCGAAATTAAAGATCAACTTATCCGACTTTTACTTTTGGCTGGTTTTGAACTTCGAAAATGGAGTTCTAATTCAGTTTCTATTTTGGAAGGCATTCCGTCAGATTTTTGCCAATATACTTCTCTCGATTTCGATTCTGACGAATCAATAAAAATATTAGGCCTTCAATGGTCACCTACAGAAGATATTTTCTCATTTCGGGTTAAACCATTAAACCCAATATGTACAAAGCGCAACATACTTTCACAAGTTGCCAGAATATATGATCCATTAGGATTTTTAGCACCACTAACACTTTTTGCAAAACGACTAATCCAGCATTTGTGGATGTTAGGTTTAAATTGGGATGACATCCCACCAGCAGACATTTCGTCTCAATGGCAGCAGTATCAAGAAGAGTTGCCGTTATTATCGTCATTAAAGTTACCACGTTGTTTACCCTCTTCGGATCCTTTTACTTGTCATTTGCATGGGTTTTGCGATGCTAGCGAGGTAGGGTATGCAGCGGTAATATATTTTCAGTTCATAAATCAAACTACTGGAGAAATAACTGTACAATTTGTAACCGCTAAAACAAAGGTAGCTCCAATTAAGCGCATTTCAATTCCACGTTTGGAATTATGTGCCGCCGTTTTATTAACCGATTTACTTTCTTTTACCATTCGTTCTTATCAAGGCTTGATTGACATCTCCGATGTTTCAGCGTGGAGTGATTCTACGGTCGCTCTCACTTGGATACGTTCTCCACCTTTTCGTTGGAAAACTTTTGTGGCAAACCGTGTTAGCCACATTCAAGAAATCGTTGCACCTAGTCGATGGTTTTATATTAAATCTTCACATAATCCGGCTGATCCTGCATCTCGGGGATTAATGCCAAGCGCGGTTATTTCATGTTCGCTATGGTGGGCGGGGCCTGAATGGCTTCACTACCCTAGTGACTCGTGGCCGCCTCAACCAACATTGTCAACCTCAATTGCTGAGGTAACTACGGAAAAGAAGATCCTAACATTTGTCGCTCAAAACAGATCCAAACGTCATTGACATTTTACTAAGTCGCTTTTCATCGTTATATAAAATCCAAGGCATCGTGGCTTACATCTATAGATTTTCTAAACCCATGGCTCAACGTCATACGGGTCCCTTAACAGACATTGAATTACACAATGCTCTCATGATTATCGTTCGGCATGTACAAAATGTTACATTTTCAAAGGAAATAGCTTCGATCAAGGCAAACCGTAAGTTACCTAAAAGCTTGCGAAAACTTTCTCCATTTGTTGATCCACAAAACATCTTAAGAGTAGGTGGGCGCTTGACACATTCTTCGCTTTCCTATTCCGAAAAGTTTCCTGCGTTATTGCCTCAGCGGCACCGATTAACCGAACTTATCATTCGGTCAACTCATGAAAGGTATTGCCATCCCGGTGTTAATACCACAGCGTATCTTATCCAACAGAATTTCTGGATCCTTTCTATTAAAAATTCAATCAGAAATTATTTATCATCCTGTCATAGATGTTTTCGTACCAAACCGGTCCTGGTAACTCCTCCTATGGGAGACCTGCCGGCAGCACGTATTACCCAAATCAAACCGTTCAGTATTGTTGGTGTTGATTTTGCTGGCCCCCTTTTAATAAAGGCTAACCGCCTGCGAGGCTCTAAATCTCTTAAGGCCTATATTTGTATTTTTGTTTGTTTTGCCACTAAGGCAGCACATATTGAGCTTGTTTCGGATTTGTCGGCAGACGCGTTTCTTGCCGCTTTGCGACGATTTATAGCACGTCGAGGACGCTGTTCTCAAATCTTTAGTGATTGCGGAACTAATTTTGTAGGTGCCTATCGTCAGCTTATGAGTTATCTGCATAGTGCAGTAACCTCAGACAAGATAAAGTGGTCGTTTAATCCACCTAGCGCCCCTCCCTTCGGTGGCTTGTGGGAAAGCGGTGTTAAGTCGGTAAAGACACACCTAGCTCGCGTAATCGGCGAACAAAAACTTACCTTTGAGGAACTTTACACAGTTCTTACACAAATTGAATCTGTTCTAAATTCAAGGCCACTCTGCGCTTTGAGTTCGGATCCAAATGACTTGCGTTGCCTAACACCAGGTCATTTCCTAACTATGGAGCCTCTTTCTGCACCACCAGATGAGGACCATTCAACCAACGTTTTACCATTAAAAAACAGGTGGAAACTCCTGCAAAAACTCCACCAAGATTTTTAGGCTCGCTGGAGCCATGAGTACTTACATACTCCGAATCAAAAGGTTAAATGGCACTCTAAGGCCGGTGTCCGACAAGTTGAAAAGGACACTATTTTCCTCATCAAGGACGACCAGCTTTCTCCACTTCAATGGAAGTTTGGTCGTATTATTAATACCTTTCCCGGTGCGGACGGTATTATACGTGTCGCTGAAATCAAAACGGCACATGGCGTACTAAAGCGACCTTTGGTCAAACTAGCGCCGCTACCGGTATTTTAATTTGATTTTTATGTTGAGATGTATATACACATTTCTTACATGTATAGTAGTATATTATTTTTACATATTTGCTTATTTACATATATATTTTTATTTTTGCATAGTTGGTAATATCGCTCGCTGTAGTGTACCACCCTATCTTTCGTGACCTGTTTTCCTAGCAAGGTCAAAGCCCATGTGATTTCCTTCACCCAACCTACTTCCCTCCTTTTCAAAATTCTATGAATTTGGTGGGCGGTATGTTACGTCATTATCGAACATTTATTGGAATTGGTGACAATAAATACTTTGTGCGGGTATCCTACAGTTTTCAGTGAAACATTATATACCGACAGTAAAAGTGCGTGAACACAGTCGCATTCGAACCCTTGCAGAAGACGGTTGTGTGAGAGCTTTTTGAAAGCGACATCGACACCCAATCGTGCGTGTTTTTGGTTGTCCGTAAAAAGCTTTTGTGTGTGAACGTTTATTGCCCACAGCGGCACAGGGTATTTATACCCTTTATTAAGTAGTTTGGTGTAGTTGTTTAGTTATTACATAACCGCTCCACCGCCAATCGGTATTGCTACAAAATGCAATTGGTCCTTCCCTGTAATTAATTATTTATATCACCCTCATTCACCCCCCAACAATCCACTAACCAAGCTTAGAAATCGCCGAGTTAATATCAATATCTTTCTTAAAATGTTAATTACGTCTTAATGCTACTTTCCGTTAAGCAGGGGTAATAGAAAATATTTATCTTATAATTTCTAGCAGTTTCTCAATGCACAAAACACAAAACACAATACGAATAAAACAATATAAAAGAATTCCTACATCACCAGTCAAAATATGTTTAATTTTTCTATCTACTAAAACACTTCGTCCATTACAAACTTTGCCCACCCGTCTTTTTGTACCACATCGCACACCTAAAATCTGAGTAACACCGAACACGATCACTTTGTCCAATTTCTGATATATACCATAATGCGAAACGCGACTACTTCCGCCAACTTTTGACTAAGAACACAACGCCCATCAGGACCATTTTGCGCACTTTTTGACTAGAGACACAACGATCGTCTCAACCACTTCACTCAATCTTTGTATAGGTAAACAATGTCCAGAATAGACGACAACGCCCAAAATCAGTTTCCGCGCAGCCAGAACTTGCGCACAGATTAATTGTTTTGTAATTTTAGTCGAGTTTGGAATCCGGTCGTAAAACCAAAAAGACAAAACGCCGAGTGGACAAAATGCCGAGAGCTTTAGAAAAATCGCAGAAATCTTAGAAAAGACGCCGAATAGAATGACGCTGTGTAGATCGAGAATGTGGAGTCAAAACCAAGCTTGAAAAAAGTATCCAAAAGAGTACGTGTGGGAAGATAGAGTTGATGTAAGATTACCCTTAGAAATGTTTTACTACTAAAAAAATCGACAAAGGGGTACTTGTGACGAGATAGTGTTGAGGTTAGGTTCATCTTTGAAATGTTTTACTACTAGAAAACAGCTAAATACCCCTTTATGGTATAAATTTGTGTGGATTACACTTTGTTCTGGCTTGGCTATTTGGTCATGCAACTTAATTATTACTAAATAATTAAGTTGCATGACCTAACACTCAAACAAAGTGTAATCCATACATTACCATAAAGTACTTTGCTGTTTTCTAGTAGTAAAACATTTCAAAGATGAACTACTCAACACTATCTCCACAGTACTCTTTGATCATTTTTTTGTATTAAACATTCTCAACAATTAGTATGTGCGCATTTTTTGACTTCGCGCGAACTGATTTTGGACGTTGTAGAGCTATACAAAAGTTGGGCGAAGTGGTCGAGGCAGTTAGTGGGTCTCTATTAAAAAGTGGACAAAATTGTCCTACTGGGCGTTGCATCGTCAGCGACATACTGCAATTTCGGAGATTTGTTCACTATAGTTACTGTAAAAATGTTATGCTCGAAGATACATGATAGACTTCCTATAATAAAAAATTTCAATTAATCCTTCTTTCGATGAATTATTGATTCGATGAATTGTGTTTCGATGAAATGTTTCTGATGAATTTTCCGAGACCGAAACATAAAGTATGATGAAATATACCATTGCAAAACGAGTGACTCTCCGGTGTCTACGTACGTTTATTAGCAAACCATGCGTGACCTACCGGTGGTCACAACCTCACGAACACCTTAATAAGATAAGGAAAATGATCCGACGGTAACGTAAAGCTGATGTAGGTTTTTCCGAAATTTGTGAAGGTGGAAATATGTTACTGAAAGTATATAAGTGCTGAGAGAGATTTTCAAGTATTTTCTTCGCCATGATTATACGTTGTGCAGTCAACAAAAGTTTGCTTGATTAGTTATTCAGAGTTTCAATAAAAGCAATTAATTTACACCCACTGAAGTTGACTTTAATATAAGACAAATTTGTAACTGAAATTCATCAATGTTAATTGTATAAAAGCAATTCTTTGTATAAGAAGAATTTGATAAGTTTAGGGCTTTGTGTCTGAAGCGAAAATTAATTGAACAATATTTGAAGTGCGAATTAGAAATTAATTAAATAATAACCTAAGCATAGAGAGGAAAGGAGTGGAAGTTTATTTTAGTTACAGTTTTTAATTCGACCCTAATGTTAGTCTTAAAAGAAATTTATAGATATCGGTTAGCATTTTTTTTGAAAAATTATTGGGGCTCGGACTTTCAAATTATTTTGGAATGGTTGACGCTGATTGACGTTCTCATTTGATAAATCTCACCTATTAGAAAAAGTATGGGTACTTTGGAATTTCTAACCAATTATATAAATTAATAGAAAATATACATGGAAGTAAAAAGTTTTACTGAAAACAAAAAAACCTTGTCCTGTGCTTAAAGTAAGCAAAATTCAACGAAGGGTTGACAGAATGGTAGGAACTTTGCCGTCCCACCAAAGTACTAGTATCTAAATATAAAGACTTATCTAAATAAAAAGTAAATAATGGGGAAAGACTAGAAAATTAACTCTAATATTTTATTAAGATTTCCTTGCAGATATAAATGAACCCAGCGTAAAGGAATGATGACAAAAGGCTCCAGAAAAAAGGAAATCCCCGAGATACAACAGCCATGCGAGTGATTAAACTCCGCTGAAACATGTGAGTATAAAATGAAACAAAAGGAATAGCTCCACTGCATCTAGTTAAATAATCGATGATAGGAAATTATCCTAAGGGAGCACGCGTAAACCCCCGGAAAGATAAAAAGTCGACGAGAATAACAAATCACAAAGTAAGTGCACCATACTTTAGTTACTTTGAAGCCATGAAACTTCTCGCTCAAACTGCTCTATGTGACTGTACCTGAAAACAAATTCATAGCATACTTCTGTGGTACTAAGGCAAAACCCAATGTATCACAAAATATTAATTTTCGTTTAGTATGCCAATATATTCAGTTACTCGCAAAGAATATGATGACAAAACCTTATATGTATGTAAAGCAAGGGCAAATTGTAACTTAATCAAATAAGATTCCAATATGTCCAATACAATGCAATTGGTCGATAGCAAAATCCAATACATTAGACACATCGGGTCGACGCGCAACAGCCAAGTATTTCTGAATTCCAGTATGTCTGACTTATCTGATTATGGTTCAGTTTCACGTTTCAATTTGTCAGTCGCTTAAATAGCGTCTTGTTGTTCGTTTGTCCGATAAACACGTGTTTGTTAAAAATTCTTTTTGGTGTTTTGTGGTTTTTAAAACTACGTAAAATGAACGGGATAACTAAGGGAACGTTTTCAGAAAGCAAGTTTTTTCTATCCACAGAATTAATACGGGCACTCATAAAAAACCAGTTTAATTTACTTTGATTGCAGAAAACTTGACAGACGTCGGCGCTATAACTCAGGCGAGAGATACAAAATGTTCTATCAACAAAATTTTGATTTCTCGTCAGATGATTTGCTGGCGGAGGTGGACAAAAACTACGTTGCATAGTCTAAAAATTATTTTTCAAACGAAATTCAAGGTGAACATAAGCAAGAATATGGCAACCCAACACGAAAGACAGATAGTAAGGAAGAAAAAATTCCAGATTACACTTAAGCTGAAAGTTCAACATGGAAGGAAAGAAGAAATAATATTCGAAAAAAAAGAGAAACGGTTGCGTGACCATGGAAAAAGGTATAGAACAGAAAGGGCAAAGTAATTTCAGAAAACAATTCTAATCCGCTGTTGCCGTAAAAGATCTTCAAAAAATTAATGATGAGCAGCACAGGTCATTTTACGAAAATTCTGTGAATGTTCTAAAGTGAAACAGAATCAAATTTTAACAAGGGTTTAACAATTTCGAACAAAAGTGGCTAGCTCGACCGAAATTATGCTGTGGAATTTACGAAAATGAATTGATACACTGAAATCTCAAGAAACATATATGCATTCCATAAAATTTTACTTTCGTACAAAATAATCTCTTACATCTATAGAAGAAAGGGTCGTGGCGAAACGGGCATTACGCATAATCGTCAAGTAACAGTCTAGTATTCTTTCAAATTAAGTGGAAGTATCGAAAAAGTTTGCAAAAATATGTTTCAATCAGTTTACGGCCTTACGGAATTTAAAGTTAACTATTTGGCAGAAAAATCGAAAAAGTATCCTGTGCTGGTTACGACTCTTAGAAATTAAAGAAGTGGGCACGAGCCGAAAATTACGAAAAAAGAGGAGCGGATAGCTATGTTAAAGCACATACCCTAAGCGTCAAAGACATTATTCACGTAGAAACACTAAAAAATTATTTACATAGCCACCTAGACATAGGAATGCTTTATATCGAATACAAAGCAGAACACCCAAATGCTACCTCATTGATCTATTTCGAGAGGTGTTTAAGTCAACGGGTTATTCATTTAAACAACCACACGTCGATACATGCAAAACACGTGACTGCTTTGTTTTAAAGATCAAACAATGCACTGACCAAATGAAAGCAACCAGTTGACCTTAGAGAAAACCAACACAAGGATATGGCAAACTTAGAGTACAAGTTAAAAGATGCAGATGAAAATCAGGCGAATGACGATCTCACAAAAAGAATTTTGGTATTTGATTTGCAGTAAGTTCTAGACACCCCTTCACTAACGACCAACACCTCCTTTCTACATTCAATTTGACTATGCGTGACTACACCACAGATGAAGGAACCACCAGTTGCTACATGTGGGATGAAGCAATTGGAAAAAGAGATTGCTTCCTGCGTTTTACAAAAACATAAAAATTTATCCATGTTGTCACGTACTCAGATGCATGTGGCGGTTAAAATAGAAACATTAACATAGCTACTATATTTTCATATTTTGTCAGCAAAAGTAGTCATGTTAATTGTGTGGATCAGGAGTTCCTGTTACCGGTTCATACACACTTTAAGTGTGGTGTAGATCAAGTTCGCATTGAAAGTTCAAAAAAACTGCAGAGATGTTCATTATGGTACCCAGTGACTGTTTTCAATTTGTTCGAAATATAAAGGGCAAAAAGCCATTTCAGGTTCATGAAATGATTCAAGAGCACATATTGTCATCTTCAAAGCTTGTTCAGGAATATTTGTCACGAAGGACTTTTGATACAGAGGGTAGAAAAGAGAACTGGTTTGAAAGTAAATGGATCAGGAATGAGAATATATTTGTAGTCATTCAATTCAAAGCCACTTGATGATAAAATTTTTTGTGTAGTTGACGTGAGACGATTGAAACGGGGCAAACCGCCGACACCCATTTTCACAGATTATTATGATGGACCAGTGTCCATCAATCTCCTAAAGAAAACAGACCTGCTTAGTCTTCTTCCACTTATTAATTCTGACTGTCGCAGTTTTTACGTAAACCTGCAATACAGCTCCAGAGCATCATAATTACCAGATAATGACTACGAAGATGATGAATGAGATTTTTTGTATTCATATTTGCTTACATAAAGAGTAGAAAATTAGTTTGCTTTTTGTATATAAATATTGTTTAGGTATTGTTTGATCAATTTAAAGTGACATCCTGTTAATCTAGCAGTAGTAAAAATTATCAAGAAACGGAATTTTTCCAAATTATGATTGATTGTATAAAACGAGCAAAACAGTCGTGCTAAAAGCAAGTCGGATACAGTTTTGATGGTCTAGCAGCCTTCTTTTAAATTCACTATACCTGCTACTATTATGTCTTTCCTTTTTAAAGAGTTGCCCATACTTACCTTCGCACACGTATGGTTTCCTACAGAAAAGCAGCAATAGGTCTAGTGAAAATGATGACTTAGAGAAGGCAAACATCGATATGGAGTCATGGTAAGCGAAATGTCAAATTTCTCAATAAAACTGAGTGAGGTAAAACACAATATGTAAACTTATCTAAATATTTTCGTTATCCAGGAAAACTTTGTAGAGGGGAAGAAGGTATTTGCTGTGAAATACTTTAATTAAATTGTCGTATTAATTTTAAAAAAATTATAATTAAGGGCAATCCGGCAAACTTTAATGTCTCCTGAAGAATCAAGCTTTTAACATATCGTATTTTGCCCTAGTGCACCACAGACGTAACAACGCATAAATTGAAGATACCGATCGTGCCTCAGCTTAAAAAGTATGTCTTTCATTAGGATCAGGCGCGTGTTTATAGCCAATTAAAAAACCTTTGTTACTCTTCATTGAATGCTATGACCTAAATTAAATTTACTTTAGCACTGTCAAATTTAAGAATAATACGACTTGAGTCACCTTAAATTAATCAAACACAAATTAAAATAACAATTCTCTATTATCTTAATGATATCAAAATTAAATTGTATGTACATAAGTGCAAATGAAAATATATAACCACTAAACACTTTCAACTATGTTCTTTCTAAAGCACATTTTAGTTCAGCTTCTAATAAAATTATTCTTTTGTTTCACATTAGGTTATCTTGAAAGCCAAAAGATATATAAATACTTTCATATTTGTTACTTATACACACCACTAGCGCAATCAAAAAATTTTCAGAGTTAACAAACTACTTCAAAGGGTGCAAACCACATTTGGTAGATCAGCGCCATGTGTACTAGTCAGTATCAGTTCGCTTGAACTAAAAATTTTATCACAAAGTAACCTTCATAACTTTAAGAACAAATGCTCGAATTACCTCGATTATTAAATTAAAAATTAAATTGAAAACTTTAAACCAAATCCATAAAGTTTTCTACTTTTCAATTTAATAATTAAAACCCAGTGTAAGTATGGACTACAAATACGATTTTACCTTGATTAAATATGATCAGTTTTCACAATTTACATAATAAAAAATGTTACCAAGGCTGTTTTGAACAACAAACATTATAAATACATAAACTTATTTAACAACAGGTGTACAACACAATTTGTACGTCAAAAAAGAATTAGAGTTGTAAGTGTCCTAAAATATGTACTTTATGGAAGGTGAATTTCCATTCTAAACGGACCTGCACCTTGACGACGTTCTAAAATGCTAGAACAGGTAGAATGGCTTGCGCGTTTCAATGAGCTAAAGAGCCGAACTATAGGTTTAAGCAAATTAGTGGGGTCTTTAGTAAGGAACCAGACTAAGACAGGTTCCCGAAAGAGGGCAGCAGCTTTTTCGGTACTTAGAGTGGCAGAGACCATAGGGGTCGATATGCAATTCTAAGACACACTGCGATGTGGAAGGCAACGGGAAACCACCACATTATCTCCAAAGTACACAGCGTACTCAAACTGTTACTAATGTTGATGGCATCCTCAGGGGTACAAAATTCCGGAGGTAAAATAGTCCCCCATTCGGATCTCCGGGAGTGGATTACTTTGGGGGATGTGATCCGAAAGCATAGAAAAAGAGCCGTGCACATTCTGCGAGTCGGAGCGTGGAATGTCAGAAGTATGAAACAAGTAGGCAAGCTAGAGAACCTGAAACTCGAAATGGATAGCATTCTTCTTAATCTTTTTTGGGAATGAAACCACTCATAGTTTTTAAAATCTATTTTATTTACGTTTCGATCCATGACCTAGGATCGTTGTCAAAATAATAAAAACTTCAAGTTTGACGTTTATGACATAAATTGAATGTCTTTTTTATGAATTTTTGGTAGACCGTAAAAGTGGGGTGGTTTACTGTAATGTGGGACTAGTTTACTTCTTTCTTTGTCTTCGAATTCATTTTTAAATTTAAATAGAGTTTTGTATATTTTATTTTCAATTGATTTTGTTGGGTCCGTTTCTAAACTGGTGTAATTCTCAGTGTTCAATAGTTCGTTGACTTTTGTGTTGTAATCGTTTTTATTCATTATTACTGTTGCATTGCCTTTGTCAGCAGGTAGAATTATAATTGAGTTATCGTTTTTTAGATTGCGAATTGCTTTTATTGCGTTATTACTTACATTTGGTTTTATTTTGTGATTCTTTTCTATTTCGATTTTACATCGTATTCTAAATTCGTTTGCTTGATCTTCTTCGAGTTGGTTTGCTGTTTTCTCAATACAGCTAATTATTTCAAAGGTTGGTATTGATTTTGGTGTTACTGCAAAGTTAAGGCCTTTTGAAAGAATTGATTTTTCTGTGTCGTTAATAGTTCTGTTTGATAAATTTATCACGGTGTTTAGCACGGTGTTCCTGTTTTCTAACGTTTTAGTTTGTGTGTTATTTTTCTCTATAAAAAGGTTATTAAATTTGTTTATGTGAATTTCTTTTTGTTTGGAAAATACTGATTCGTAGTAGGTTTTTGCACTAACGGAATTTTATCAAAATCATATTTTGTTACCTTTATACGTATGAAATTTATAATGCTCTCAATATCTTGTTTTAACTTATAAATAATGTGTCGGTGGTTTTGTAGTCTTTCCCTCATCATACTGTAACTTGCTCTTTCGAGAATTCTTGATAGTTTATTGCTTGTCTTTCCAAATTTGATTCTAAATCCTTTTGGTATTATTTCGTTGTTTCTGCACGTTATTAGGAATGTGAGTGAATTTTTGGAATGCGATAGCTTTAGGTTTAGATTGACCAACTGTCTAAAACGTTAGAACGTTAGAAAACAGGAACACCATGCTAAACACCGTGATAAATTTATCAAACAGAACTATTAACGACGCAGAAAAATCAATTTTTTCAAAAGGCCTTAACTTTGCAGTAACACCAAAATCAATTCCAACCTTTGAAATAATTAGCTGTATTGAGAAAACAGCAAACCAACTCGAAGAAGATCAAGCAAACGAATTTAGAATACGATGTAAAATCGAAATAGAAAAGAATCACAAAATAAAGCCAAATGTAAGTAATAACGAAATAAAAGCAATTCGCAATCTAAAAAACGATAACTCAAATATAATTCTACCTGCTGACAAAGGCAATGCAACAGTAATAATGAATAAAAACGATAACAACACAAAAGTCAACGAACTATTGAACACTGAAAATTACACCAGTTTAGAAACGGACCCAACAAAATCAATTGAAAATAAAATATACAAAACCCTACTTAAATTTAAAAATGAATTCGAAGACAAAGAAAGAAGTAAACTAGTCCCACATTACAGTAAACCATCCCACTTTTACGGTCTACCAAAAATTCATAAAAAAGACATTCCTCTAAGACCTATCGTAAGCTCAATAGATTCACCATGCCATAATTTAGCAAAATTTCTACTAAAAATTATAAATCCATTAGCAGGCAAAACGGATTCTTTAAAAACAACCAACACTTTTTAGAAAAACTATCAAACATAAAAATTGAAAATACACACACAATGGTAAGCTTTGATGTAGTAAAGCTCTTTACAAATGTCCCTATAAACAAAACGGTTAATATTATAAAAAACAAACTCGAAAAAAATGGCAATCTTAAAGAAAGAACAAAACTAAGTATATCATCGATTATGGAAATACTTGGTTTATGCGTAAATACCACATATTTTCAAATAAATGATCAATTTTACAAACAAAGCTTCGGAATGGCAATGGAAAGTCCACTATCCCCAATCTTCAGTAATATATTCATGGAGGAATTCGAAAAAGATTTGATATACACACAAGAATTGAAACCATTGATCTGGTGGAGATACGTTGATGATGTTTATGCTATTTGTCCTCATAATATAGAATTAATTAAAAACTTTATACAGTCAATTAACGAAATAGAACCAACTATTAAATTCACATATGAATTAGAACAACATGGAAAACTTCGCCGCATTTTAGATCATTCTAGTTACAAATTTTATACATACATACAGAATTATATACACATCGCGTATACAGATTTAAATCCACAGCTTACCATTTTCAACACACCCTAGACACATTTCCCAGCTCACATTTCCTCACCTATTCGACCAATTTTACATGTAATTCACTATAAAGTTTATTTTTAACAGAATCCATATCGGCTCTCCTAATAGCATTTCTTCATATACGAGCTTTCAGACACCCCAGCCCATTTTGATTCATCATCGCAGACTAGCACTTTTACACAACACATTTTTGCGTAATACATCTTTCTCCACATTTCGACCCAGATTTTCAGAATGCCGATACTTTATTTTCATTATCATTAACGAACTTTTCTGCCAAGCGCACATCGCACACGCTAGAGCATATTTTAACTAGCACTACATCCCGCAAGACACGCGGTACCACATTTAAGCTGTTGCATTACCGTACATGTCGATTTTAGCGTCTTTACAACATTTTATACATGCTGGCGATACGTTTGCACTGACATTAGCTAGAATTTCCTGATCGCAGCATCGCATTCTCGTAAAGCAAGCACCCATAGCACGTTTGATCGGAGCGGCAGCCATGCAACGTACGTCACCACTAACATTGCTGGTCGTTCTAAGCATTTCCAGTATAGAGACACCGCAGACATTAATACGTTTGCGAACCATTCTAGTCAAAACCGCACTTGCACTTTCGACGAACGAACTAATTTAACCAAGAGTTTAGTCAGCCACCTGTCAAACGTAAACCGAAGTTTCGACCCGAACGAGTTCGAATTCGCGAGAACAATGACGTCAAATCTCAGCTCCGCCATGCCCAATGTCACGATTGCATCTCGATGCGCGAATGCCGTTGAGAAACATCGGAAACGTCTTCCATGTTAACGGATCGCGGCAATTAACAAAGCGTGACACGCACAATTGTGCAGTCGTGCCAGAAGATGCAGTGTATATAATCAAAACACTTTAAACACATTAATCTACAGGTTCAATACACACTTTCACAGATACCCGTTCACTAAACAATTTTCAATTTAAATCAATGTAGCACAGATTGCCCACTACGCCGTCTCAACATCACTTAACGCCGAGCATGCCGTTGCGTTGTATAAACACCTGACCATAACAACTTTAGCATCGCCATTTTGCATAGCGCTTTACCGACTTCGCATCGCACGATTTTGAACGATCGTCCAACAGTCGATGCGTCATCCACTCGTAGCAGAAAACCGTCAATCCATCTCCGCCTGATTCACAACGCAAGACCCGAGATTTCGATCCGATCCCACCTCCGATGACAGCAACGTCACATGCTTTCGCCACGTTAGCGAACAGTGCGTACGAGCACATTCCAACTTTAGCCATCGCGATACATTTGTTTACACCATTTATTTACACACGATTTCAACACCGGCCTCACGCACCGTTTGAATCCCATCGGCCCACGCACACCCGACGGTTCATTAGACAACGCGGCACTGCAGATGATACAGCATACAGTCAGTTTATTTAGACCACGACACTATTTTTAAACCACACCATCAACCCATTCACACCAGACTGACGCATGGAACTATAAATTTCACGCGCACGCCGTTGCCTTTGAGATGCAGAAGACCTCTTTCCACACCTGAGACCTCTCATCGTGCCACACACAGTAGATTTCATGCGTCACATTGATCCCCATGTAACACTTTTTCACTTGCCGACAGCGTTACATTGCATTAACCGAGTCACTTTAAGAAACATTTTGCATCAGTATCAATCACCTGTTAGACCGATACACAGTTAAGCAGTCACACTTGTTCATCTTTAAACATTTTTAAACCACGCCATCCGCAAATTCCCGCAGTAACGTGAGATAACACGCCGTCAACAGCAACGAAGCATTTGAAGGCGGAAGACCATGAAATTCAACCAATACACGATTACACCACATACTCATCACCTTCACCACGTCGATTTCACTCATCTACATTCTCGCATAACCATTCAATAACCGCATCACACACCGCACGCACACATACCACAGCATGTTGCGCACGCCTCAGCATCAGCCCGACACCACTCGCAAACCGCGCTCACACTCGCACGCAGCCTTCGCGCATGCGTCATATGCGCGCAGCCTTATACAAAGACGTTAACAGCAAACATTACCACTAACGCATTACCACACGATACCATTTACAACACAACAGCTTTTTCATGGTTCCCCGAGCTTGTGCAACACTTTCATCTCTCAACAGCCTACACGTCGCTTCATTTCCCCAAGTATTCGCCGCAAAGATCCATTTCAGAATAGCACAGCTAAGTTATATCGACTTTTCGCTGAGAAATTTTCCTCAGGTAGCATGTATCACTGAATAAATCGTTTTAATCACACAAAATTTGCGTGACCCTTCAAATCCCCACTACTCGTCATTTTGAACTTACCGATATTTATACATTTAACCCGCAGAACAAACAAAGAGCTTCATACCACTAACTCGACTTACACGACCCAATTTAAAAAACTTTCCCTCGGTCAGCCGCACGTAATGATTTCAGAACCGGTAAGTACTCGATATCGTCCAAATAGGAATTAGATGCTCGATGTCTGTCAATTCCAATTCCCTCGTAAAGGTAGAAAAACTCGGTCAATCATCCATCTAAACTTCGACCCGCTCCTGTTCGATAATTTACAAACATTTTTCAAACGACAATCCGAGAATTTTAAACCTCCGGGATCTTTAAGTCGTGATCAATTACACATCCGAGCTACGCGTAACCAACATATTTTGCAGAACTGTTAATCATGCATACCTTCTTGCGCTACTGCTATTCTTGTAGTTGCTTGAAAAGTCAGTCGCCCTTTTACGGTAGGCCGTCAAAGCACCATTCCATACCTTTATAAGTAGCACATCGCGCACTTTGTCGGATAATTAAATTTTTATTGCCTTTACACTTTCGCTTATTTAAACTCATACAATTGATTAACCACTTTCGATTATTCTAACGGAGCCACCATACATCCCGCCCGTTCTTTTGAATCCAACGATCTTGGCTTCACGCACAACACCTGACGTATTTCCTCATTCGTTAAACAGACACGCATCACGACGTATCGACACATGCAGAGTTGATACGAGATATGGCAGACATAACATCAGCTCATTAACCACTACATCGTCCAATAATTGCCACTACGCTTCAACATTCTACGTACGCCAATGACATGCCGTGCACGTCATGGTAAACTACCTTAATTATCTTCATCTACCAACTTTATATACCCCGACACAGGCGCAAGCGTACACGAACACATCATCCACTCATCCCTCACATAGACACAACACACCTAGCTACCGTTCACACGACACCCTTATATCCTCGCCCCGAGTTCTTCACACTTAGTAATCCACTTTATTGATAAACATTAACCCTTTAACACTTTCCAGCAAACACGAATAAATTTACCATGCAATAAACATTACCTATAATTCCATCTATCCGTTAATTTTCACTCATTCAACATTGGCAGCAAACAATTAACAGCACAATAAAATTCTCACTACAATTCCTAAGAATCACCTCTTATACACCACACCCGCGCTAAACCGCATCACCGATAACTGACACGAGATCATAAATTACCTTAAAACACACGTATTAGACTTAAACTAAGTTACTATCAAACATTTTCAAAACCATTAAATTAACACACTGATATTCACCCTTCAGTTGCCCAGCTGCCCGCCAGCCTTGCAAACCAAATACGCCCCCATCCTTTTCCTATACAGCTAATTGACTAAATGATGCCCCAACACGTTACTGAACCACGCATTCATTCAACACAACACTTTCCAATCCCCTCCCGATCTCACCACTTCCACCTGTCCAGGTCAAGGGAACTTCAACCTCATTTACCTTCACATACCATCGACCTTTAACATCTTAAATTTCCACCACCAGCCCCCAAGGCAAACCAGACAGAACGTCAACGTTCAGTCGTAACCTTTGAATCGCAGAATTGTATCACCTCTTTAATCCTTTTCCTCACTTTTTCTCCTTTAATCGAAAACCCCATCCCACGACATTCTACCTTCCCATACCAATTATTTTCCCCCCAACCGCCCATTCAACACCCATCTTTTCAATACCCTTAGGCCCTCCACTCTTCCCCGTCCCTTGCTCAAAAAACCCAATTCCAAAGCCCTAAACCGGTTTTCAAATTCCCCAACACCCCTTTCCGACACCATGCCCCCAACCCGCAAACTACATGGACCAAACCAAGCAGTTATAAATCATACCCTTCCCTGCTTACAATGCAAAAATCACCTTTTTTCATGTTGACCAATCAAAACCATTTTTCTATAACCAGCGCCTTTCCGCCCGATAATCTTCGAGGCTTTCACTTTCCGCTCGTCAGCCCCGAAGCTAGCCGGAGACTCGCATGGAATTGGCCGCCGCACCCAACCCCGTATAGAAACCTTTATCAAACAAAACTTACCCTTGTTATTTACAAACATTTTTAAACGCAAGGGCCAAATTTAACCCAGGGACAAGTCTGTCATTCCAGTGGTTAATTAACATATTTTCAGACTGTAAATAATGAACCTCTTCTCCTTTTATTCCTTGATCAAGTCAGGTTCGACCCTTTTTGTAGCCGAAACATCCATCCTCATTTACAAGTTCACCCATCGATTAATTTATGACCTTCCCTCATTAAAGCCATCATAATTGGGAACCATGTTACAGGAGTACACCCGGTTTTAGATCCAAAGCACAGTTCACGACTCGACGAATCTACCGCATTCACTGTCATTCACCTTTATAACACGTCGATTTAGAATCATCTTATTTACGCAAGAACACTAACCAAAGAGTCTTTCAACCAATATAATCGACAGTTCCCATCACGTCCCAAATAAACTACTTCTTTTTCACATGAGTTCTGTCCAACACGTGTCGCAGCAGCCTCACCGCTGATCCATTTCCACCAGTTGTCTTCACTCCACTATGGCAACGCACTTTTCGCTAACGACAGATTACACAGTTGCAGCACATCACGATCGCGATTACATCTCCGAATGACTCATTTTTGAATCAAGTGCAGATTGTAAATATGCGCCTTTATAAGACCGTAAGATTTTATTTCCATTTCTTCTATCTCCAACATCGGCAACAGTTTTAAAGCCATACAATTAGCTTCAGTTTTTGCCACTTAACCCGTCACTTCAGCATCACGCAGGTCACCACACAGCAGCATATCTGTCCGACACCATTCGCACAGTGGACCTTAGACTAACCATCATAGCTCAAATAGCGGAAAACTCGCACACGCTTACCGACACATATTTCGCCAAACGCTACATACAGCCGCAGACGCAATGTTTCATAGATCGACAACGTACACATGACGCGTTATACATCACACCGATCATTCTTTCACGCATGCAGTACCAATACAACCACAGTTCTCGTCGTCAACCACATTTCTTCTGTATCCTCATAGCAGTTGCAGTCAGCACCATCTCCATCCTACAGCCCGCACTGTCACTCCACCAAGATAGAACATTTCATTCTGCCAGTCTCATCTCCAGTTCTCCACCATTTTGTCCACAAGCGAACATTTTGATTTATCGATCGAGGTTCTTTCATACTTTAGCCAGTCTGCAGCCCAGAATCGAACATTATTGCAGCCCACAGATTTTAGATTCATGCGTCGCATGTCAGACACAAACGCACTAATGCCTGCAGTCTTAACCATACGTCACAGTCGACTAGCCGATCAACGTCAACACAGCCTCAGACACTTTTGCGTCAACGCCCACACCGAACGCATCGACGTCACTGTCCACCGAGACATGCACGTCACATGTTCTCGACTCGATCACATACGTCACATCTCTGACACGTATATGCATGCGAAACCGCGATACGCATCTCAGTCGAGAATCAGATACGATCAGTTACAGATACCACAGTGTTCCAACGACATGACGCACGACATATCAGATACAGCATACATGACAGTACATGCACATCCATGTAGCCAACATTACCAGATTATGACCAAAGTTACATACCATGCGCGCGGAAACCTATTAATTTTCCTTTATCTAACCTAGGTCCACACTTGTTTTTAATGGAAAACTCATTAAAATGCAATTAGTGCTAATGGGTTTTAATGAGAAAACTCATTAAAAGTCAATTAGGTCATTCATAGGTCATGTGGTCATATGGTCATGTGGTCATGTGGTCATATGGTCATATGGTCATATGGTCATGTGGTCATAGACCATGTGGTCATGTGGGGTAATTTCACCATGGGCAATTTTACCTAACTTAACATCCTACATATATCCGGATATATGTCGATGCGCATCCCTGTCGGCTTAGGTTGATAACAACATATTCGACTATCTTCGGCAATATACGTCCTCACTCTGTAGAATACGTAAGAGAACAATTTTTCGTATTCAATTTAGTATTCGATAGTAGCTAGAACGGTAAACATGAGCGTCTCCAAGGTGATTAACGTTTCTCAACTTGGGAATAAAGTGAAACCGACAAATGAGCGATTTGGATTATGGCTGTTGACAGAAAATATGTGCAACAATAATCTGGTAAAAGATATTGGTAATATTTGTTATGTCGAAGGCGAACAGATGCTGACTGGTGGACTACACACACCAATTACAGAACCATTTTGTGACAATATAATGTTGGTTAAAATTTGCGACCTTTCTGACACCGAACAAGCATCTGCAAACAAAAGGATGTTTATCCTAAAAAGAAATTTGTGGTCATTTAACAGCTATCTACGAAGAAAGTTCAACCGATTTGTTTCCGCTAGGCATGGTGTTAAAGCTAAGCTTCCGTTTTCTCTGGAAAGCACTAACAAGATGGGCCAGAGAGTAAAAGAAATTATCGGAAAAGAAGACCTCGAATGCATTAATAAAAATTCCAAAATCCTATATGTGTTCCATACAAAGTGGAACTAGCAGATGTTGTTGGAAACTTTATTGGAGGAACTACCAGATATATTAGACGAAGTCGAAAAATTATTTCTATCTTTTGACATGGATGTAACCCAAGATTTTGCGGGCATATTTAGCAAGATGGAGATGTGTAATTATTTAACTACAAAGCATAACTTTTGCTATAAGGGAGAATACGAAGAAAAGTGTAATATTATAGTTGACAACGATAAAACTGTGGATTGATTGTTTAACATGGCTAACAACCAATGCAAGAATTAAGATATACAACAAATTTGTGTGTCAGATAACAAGACCTGGTGTTAATAAACAACTTGGCAATCATATACTATATTTTTACGTTGTCCAGATGTACGTTTAAGGGAAACATTTGAGTCTACTTTGGTCAAAGAACATGGTATTACGCGATTGGAAGCGACAATATACAACTGTGCAATTGGAAGCTATGTCAGTGCGGAACGAGTGTATAACCCTTAAAAGACTGTTTAACCTTATTGAAGATAGTAAGTTATACTTCCTAAAGGCGCCAATGTACTCGGTACAACTTGCCAAAATGTTTAGTAGGCTATCGTACAAGCTACAAAATAGCTGCTGTTTAGCGAATAATAACCTGCTACAGTACGTGTATTGGGGGAATGGCAATACAAAGAAATTGACGGCTTGCAAATTAAGTTGTCCGAAAACCAAAAGAAAGGGAAACATTGATAAAGTATGTGCTGGCTTTTAGTTTTAACTATTTACCCGTAAATTATTTGGAGATAGTAGAGGAGCAAGACAGCCAAGATAAAATAAAATCTTACACAAGTGCTACATTAAAGCAGGTAGTACATATTTTACACAATCTGCAACACCATATTCTACAATTCCAAAAGAAATAGTCATTTCGGAATTGGGATTGATAAATACACCTAACATTCGTCCAGAGGTTGTACGACAACGCGCAAATATTGGTAGTAAACTCTATCCGTTTACGCTAAAGGAAATTGCCCCATTATGTATACCATACGCTGTAAGTGGAAGGAAAAAACAACTGGAATTAGAGGAAATGGATGGAAAAAGGCGAAAATTGACTACATGGAAAACACTGCGACAATACGCGAACAATACAAAGATGTGTTAGACAAAGAACATCTTATTAGAGAAAATGAGGAAGAATTAAAAGATTATTTTATGTGTCGATGGACTGACTTAGATACATCCGGGTTGTACAAGCTGTATGCATTTGCGGTTAGTAAGAAAGACTCTTTTAGTTATGTAGGTGTTCTTGCAAAAAAGGATGGTGCTAAATCCGTATACTTTTTAAAAGGTTATTCTAAAACGTATTTATCAAAATGGCAGATAACAAAGACGAATTAAGGAATGCGGGTTTCGTAACCTTGGGTACACCACACGCAAAGGGGTTCCGCTAAACATTGTATATTTACCTAGTAAAGAACCTTTCGGATCATTTAAAACCGAGGGTCTTACAACCTATAACAACCATATATTCCCAAAAGTGGTGGACATGCAACTACGCAACAGTGTGTGGGAGAAAGAGGATTTCCTCCAATACCGACACGAAGAAGTCGATCAAGCTAACAAGATACGTATGCAGGATATAGTGGGAAAGCTGCGATTAAAAGATTGTCACAAGCTGCAAGAATTACACGAAGGAATGGATCTGGTTGTCGGCGGAATCAAAGACTTTAAATATAGAGGCAAACTTCGGTACATTTTACAATTCGAAAACCTAGACGGTCTTTATGTATCAAACTATTGGTTAGAAAAGGAGATAGAAGACTTGGGTGTCGATTTAAATTTTAAGCTGCGAATAAAATTAGATAAAATTAAAACCACTGCAAACAAACATAAAGAAAGGACTGTCTTCTGTGTATAACTTTGTATTAAAATTAAGTTTAAATGACTCCATGCTTGGATTAAATATTTTTAAATTTGTTATATATAATGTCAGAATAAACATTTTATAATAGTATATAACATTGTTCTTTATTTATAAAAGGCTGTGACGTTACCCCGAAATAGCAGTCGCACAGAGAGGGTCGCATGGGCAGCGAGCATGGGCAGGTGCGTACGCGCAGGGTGCGCATGGGCAGGGTGTGCATGCGCAGGGGTGCTCATGGGCTGGGTGTGTCTGGGCGTACACGAGGGAAGCGGATGTTAACAGTCACCAAGCATCCAATTCTTTATTTGGATGGTATCGAGTACTTGCCTGCGTATGTACCGGAGTAAAAGAATACGATTTGCATACGCAGTTTATTAATAAAATTAGTTTATCGAGGGAAGATGACAAAAGGTACATCATTCCTAATAGTACAACAATCTACGCATGGGGTGTAAAGATATAAGATAGTTGTTTATATTTGTATGGATTTTGTAAATCTATTGTATATATTAGTTTTAAGATTCCATAATTTTAAGTTCTTTTCCCACCTTCCAAATCCTTCCGGCTTCTATCCTGGTTGACAGAGTATACGTGTTATCTCCACGTGGTATTCGCGGGACACGGCGGTTTTAGATTCTCGGGAGATGGTTGGCTAAGGCATATGTCTTGGGTAGCGAAAAAGGTTTTAAAGATGGTGTTAAATAAAGATGAGCAAAATTAGTGATTTGGGTCTTTAAAACGCATAACTTTGTATGGGTGGTCCTATTTAAAATCTATTTACAGATTTGGGGTCCCTAGAAAATTTAATATTAGTTGATACCTAGCAAAATATATTTATCTTAAAAGAGTGACTACCCTGCGTATAATAAATACAATATAACACTTGTCAACAAAAAGTTGTAGGAAAATTAAAGACGTATTTAATGGGGTCCAGTATTAGAATTTGTTGGTAGTAATGTTAAGTCCTACTGTATTGTAGGCGAGAAAGATACGATTAAAAAGATTAAAGGGTTTCACGAATTGTAGTTAAGTAAAACCGAGGGTCTTACAACCTATAACGAGCATATACCTCAAAAGGGGTAGGCATGCAACTACGCAGCAGTGCGGGGAGAATAAGAATTCTTCCAATAAGAAATTAAAGTTTCCATGTACGTAGCACCAGTCATTGGGTAAGGTAGAAATGTGGAACCTATAAAGACGATTATTAATTATGGTTTAGAAAATAGTAGTTTTCGTGGAAAATAAAATAGCTTAGACTGGTTAATGTATATTTACATATTCTCGTACATATCCACAAACATCTGTTACGTTCAACAAATGGCGATCCGGTAGTTTTGTTTAACAAATAGTAGGAAAAATACGTCAGGTGTTAGTGCGGAAGCCCATAGGATCGTTGGATTCAAAAAGAACGGTGCGGCGGGATGTATGATGGTCTCCGTTAGAATAATCGAAAGTGGTTAATCAATTGTATTAGATGTTTAAATAAGCGAAAGTGTAAAGGCCTACATAAACAAAATTTAATTATCCGACAAAAAGTGCGCGATGTGCTACACTTATAAAGAAAGTATGGAATGGTGCTTTGCATCGGTCCCACCGAAAAGGGCGACTGACTTTTTCAAGCAACTACAAGAATAGCAGTAGCGCAGAGAAGGGGTATGCATGTATTATACAGTTGCTACAAAATATGTTAGTTTACGCGTAGCTCGGATGTGTAATTGATCACGACTTAAAGATCCCCGGAGGTTTAAAAATTCCGGCCCATTGTCGTTTGAAAATGTTTGTAAATTATCAGAACAGGAGCGGGTCGAAGTTTTTAGATGGATGATTACTGAGTTTTTCTACCTTTACGAGGGAATTGGAAGTTGACAGACATCGAGCATCTAATTTCTATTTGGACGATATCGAGTACTTACCGGTTCTAGAAATCATTACGTGCGGCTGACCGCTATGCGAAAGTGTAAAGCCTACAGAAGCATAATTATCAGACGAAAAGTGCGCGATGTGCTATAGAAAGTATAAAATGGTGCTTTGCATTGGTCCCAACAGTAAAAAGGAGAGTGACTTTTCTAGCAATTACAAGAATAGCAGCAGTGCGGCGAAGGAGTATGCATGTATTATACAGCGCATTGTTAGTATACGGGAAGCTCGAACGTGAACAAATTAAATTTTAATCTATAATTAACCACGGTCGTAAAATGGGAAATTAATGGTTAATTTAAATACTGCTAAGCATATACTTTCGCTGGTGATTCATTTAGAAAATATTCGCCGTCCATTTCCAAAATATGACGTAAAAGTTATTTAAAATTAAATTGTTTATTAGTAAGTATTCTGTAGACAAGTTTGGTATTCCCTTAGCAAAGGTTTAAAGTGTTTTTTGGGTTATAGTAGCACTGCATCTTCTAGCACGACTTGCACACAATTTGTGTGCGTGTGCTATCACCCTTTGGATTTTTAATATGCACGCGATCCGTATAACATGGAAGACGTTTCCGATGCTTCTACTAACGGTATTCGCAGCATGGACAAAGCGAACCGGTGCATACATTGGTGCTAAATGTATTGGACGAGCAAGGATTATGACGTCATTTAGTTCCTCGCTGAATCCGAGACTTCGTTCGGTGTCTTCGAAACCTTCGGTTTGCATTCTATAGGGTACATAAAGCAGGTGCGCAAAATAAACTTTTAGTTATAAGTTAGTTCGCTTACAAGTTTAACCAAAGTCTTATAGTGCGGATTTTGTTTTGTACTAAAATGGTATCTGCAAACGTTTTGGCAACCTTGCGGTGCTTCCTATACCTGGAAAATGCTTTCAAACGGCACCAGAACAAATGTTGTGGTGCAACATCGTCCACGGTTGCTTTATACATCCGCCCGCAGCAAAGTACTTAAACTGTGGGTTTTGCGGTTTCGCTTTTACGAGAATGGACAACTTACTGCGACACAAGGAAAACAGCACGGTATGTCATTAAGCCTTAAACGTTCAGCTCCGCCAGCTGTTAAAGGACAAAACAACCACGAATTATGTGTAAAGTATGCGATTTCGAAATTGAAAAGACTACCTATGCTGCACATTAAGGAGCAACAGACATAAAATGCATCAGTTACCGCTACTAACGACGATGGTGTAGAAATGGTTAGTACAGCGTTTAACAACCGTATGGTAGCTATCGCATAAAGAACGCCAGTGTCGACGATGGAGTGCCCGAGTTTCTTTGGAAGCAGAAAGAGCGATTTATTCGATTAATAAATGAAAAAAGAATACAACATACAGCAATAAAAGTCTACTGCGAACTCTACGGCGTTTACACCAAAATGGGGAAGAGACTACCGATGTGAAACCTTTAACACAAAAATGTGGTTATAACGTCTTCTAGTAATCTGGAAAATATGTACGAGGTCTTAAGCGAAACCATAAGAACAAAATCAGAGGAATTTGAAACATGCGGGTCCGGTTGGTCTTTGGAAAAGGTGCTCTATTTAGAAATAAATATTAATAAGTATAAGCCGATATGAGAAGTTCTAGGTTAAAAATAAAAATTGTAAATATGTATTTAGAAATGTGGTTTTACAAAATTTAAACTATTAGTAAAATTGTCTGTAAAAAAAGTTTTAAGAATTGTTTTAGATTTTCTTTATGTATAAGCCGCAGGAAATTTATAATTTAAAGGGTGTGTAAAATGGTAAGGGTCGTTCGATTTTAAATCTATTTAGAGATTCGGATTGTGCATAAAATTTAGACTAACAAGATGTGCTACATGTATAAAAATTTATAAGAACGCTCAAAAGTCGCTACAGGTAAGAAATCTTAAATGGGGGTAGCTCTCTGGGGATGGTGCTATGTGAAAAATTTAAAGAGATTTGTGTAGCTGAGAAAATTTAATATTAATTGATACCAAACAAGGTAGGTTTATCTCGTGGGTGGAAATGTGGAGAAAGATTTATCTGCAGAGGGTATATGTTAACTTTGCAGGCGTGGTCCGATTTCAAATGTTTGCAGATTCGGGGTGTAAAATTGTAGACTAATTTAATGTATTGCATGTATAAAAAATTTATAAGAACGCTCAATCGTCGCTACAGGTAAGAAATCTTAAAATTAGGGTAGCTCCTTGGGGATGGTGCAATCTGAAAATTCCTAGAGATTTGGGTAGCTGAGAAAATTTAATATTGATTAATACCAAACAAGATAGGTTTATCTCGAAAGATGCAATGGCTAGACGAAGAAAACTATTTGTTAGGTTTGCTTATAGAGCAAATAGCAAAATTAGAAGATCAGGACTTTAAAGGGGTATAACTTTGCAGGGCGTGGTCCGATTTCAAATCTGTTTACAGATTCGGGATGATAAAATTCTAAGCTAATTTAATGTATCGCATGTATAAAAATTTTATAAGAACGCTCAAAAGTTGCTACAGGTAAGAAATCTTAAAATTGGGGTAGCTCCTTGGGGATGATGCTATCTAAAAATTCCTAGAGATTCGGGTAGCTGAGAAAATTTAATATTAATTGATACCAAACAAGATAGGTTTATCTCGTGGGTGGAAATGTGGAGAAAGATTTATCTCGCGGGTGGAAAGAATGCGGGTGTGATGTAATCAAAATGGTTGTGGGGGTGTCCGAGCAAGGAGGAGAGCAAGGAGGAGCCAGGAGGAGATTCTTAAAAAATAAGACTTTATAGTGCGAATTTACATGTAAATTTGGTCCAGATGTGTGAGGAAATGTGGAAGCTGGAGGAAATGTGGTCCTGGGTTTCTTGAAAATGGTCTACTAACGCACACAAACAGATACCTAAACTTCGATTCAAACCACCCACAATGTGTCAAACGAGGAATTATCAAAACCATGTATGAAAGAGAAAAATTAATATCATCAAACAAATAAATTTTAAAGAAAGAGAAAGACCTAATCAGATGTACACTAATAGAAAACAAATTTCCTAAAAGAATAATAGAGAAAGAAATGAATAAAAACCCTAAAAATAAAGAAAAAGAAAACAAAAACAACGATACACACCACAAAATGCTCTCAATACCATACATAAAAGGATTCTCAGAAAAAATTCAAAGAATAGGAAACAAATTTAGAATTAAAACAGTATTTAGAACCAACAATACACTAAGAGCACAATTAACAAAACAAAACCCAAAAACGCAATACAAAATTCAAAAACTGTATCTACAAAATACCGTGCGAATGTAATAAGTTTTATATAGGAGAAACTTCCAGACCATTTGAAGTTCGATTAAGAGAACATAAATCATATATAAAAATAGAAAATTTGAAAAATCCATGATTTGCCAACATGCATGGGACTCCAGTCATAAAATAAAATGGGAAGATGCAAAATTATCGACAAAGAAGAAAACCACCAAAACGCAAAATCAAAGAAGCTGCCTATATAACCCTACATAAAAATAACTGCGTTGCAAACAAATGTGACTTTCAGTAAACAATGGATTCCATTACTAAAAGAAATAACAAAAGAAATAACAAATGAAGATCAAATGCCCACAATATCTAGGTAGCATTGCAAGTTTTTCCTGGGGCGATATTAACATGAAATACAACCACATACATGATTTCTATTTATACATACAATAACTAATTACATAACAATAAGCATATTAACTAGAAAACCATTATTTCGGCAAATATCTAAGTGTTGGGGGATCTTGGTAGCCACAGGTTGCTTAACCCCCTTCACTGAATCTCGGTAAAATAAGAAATAAAATCAATTGTATAAATAGAAACATGTTAAAAAATGTTTCCCAAATTATTGAATTTATATAAAATTCACCAATAAAAATTAATCAGCTGATTTCACGTTAAGCGTATTGGCTACCATAGGAAAGTCGATTCCAGGTCGCAACACAAATTGAAGGCAATCATTCTTTTAAACTTTAAAAATTTTTGCTTAGTGTACTCAAACCAAATATTTCAAACATCAATAAATCAAAGTAACCTTCAATTTATGTCATAAACGTCAAACTTGAAGTTTTTATTATTTTAACAACGATCCTAGGTCATGGATCGAAACGTAAATAAAATAGATTTTAAAAACTATGAGTGGTTTCATTCCCAAAGAAGATTAAGAAGAATGCTAAACAAACCACACCAAACATACAGGGAGTATTTTCGAAATGGATAGGTTAGCACTAGACATCGTAGGAATCAGCGAAGTCCTCGGGCCGGAGGCGGGGATTTTTGGAGTGGAGACTGTAGGTTAATTCATACAGGATCAGAGGAAGGAAATTCGGGCGTGGGGATAGTTTTGCGAAAAAAATACGACGACGTGTAGAAAACTACTTACAAAACAGCGAAAGAGTACTCATGGTTAGATTTGAATTTAAACCAGTAAATACAGTAATAATACAAGTATACATGCCAACCTCTAGCTACAGTGAGGAAGAGGTAGAGGCGACCTACAAAGATATCGAAAACATACTAAGATACGTAAAAGGATATGAAAATTTAATAATTACGAGACATTTTAATGCAGTGATAGGTGAGGGTAGGAAAGGAGCGATAGTAGGTTTATTTGGTTTAGGCACGATAAATGACAGGGTAAAGAGGCTGGTAGAATTTTGCGACCAGAACAACTTAACCATCACAAATACATTATTTCAACATCATGTTAGAAGACGATACACGTGGAAGATGCCAGGAGATATAGGAAATAATCAAATAGATTACATTATTGTTAGACAACGGTTTAGAAATCAAGTAAAAGACTGTAGAAGCTACCCAGAAGCAGATATAGACACTGACCACAACATAGTAATTATGAAAGCCGCACTTAAATTTAAAAATCTAAAAAAGAGGAACGGAAAAAGGCACTTTGACTTTGACAAGTTAAAAGATAAAGATATTCACGAAGGATTTGAAAAAAAGTCTAATGAATTGCTGAAAAATATCGGGAAAATTTCTGATACTAAAGAAGTAGAAACAGAATGGAATAATATTAAATTCAGCTTAGACATGGCGACCAGAGATACTCTGGGGTATACACAAAAACAAAACAAGAAACTATAGATAACAACTGATATCCTGAATTTAATAAAAGAAAACGAAAATACAAAAATAGATCAGATGAAACAGGAAAACAGAGATACAAAGCCATAAAATGGGAAATTGTTCGCAAATGCAGGAAAGTTAAAGAACAATGGATTGATGAAAAGTGCAAAGAGGAACAAACTAAGATGGAAAAGGGAAAGACAGACGAAGCACACAAATTAAATAAAATGAATTTTAGGGATATAAAACCATACAGCAAAAATATAAGGGACGCGGAAGGAAACGTCATTATAGAAAATGTAGAAAAAGTAGCTAAATGACAAGAATATATAGAAAATTTATATTCAGGAGACAAACTAACAGTATTAGAACAGGAATCAGACATTGAAAATGACCTGGGACATCCTATACTTAGAGATGAGTTTGAATTAGCATTAAAGAGTCTGAAAAATAGTAAGGCGCCGGGTACAGATAAGGTGCAAACAGAAACTCTAAAAGCCGCTGGACAAGCAGTAACAGAACGTCTCTTCCGACTTGTAAGCTATATGTATGAGACACGCGAGATACTCAAAGATTACAAACGTAAAATCATAGTAACTATACCAAAAAAAAAGAGGCGCGGATAGATGTGAAAATTTTCGAGCAATAAGTTTGACAACACACGTTTCAAAAATATTAACTAGAATTGTACAAAGACGAATGGAAAAACGGGCTAAAGAATTACTGGGAAAAGATCAATTTAGCTTTAGGCGATACAGGGGAACACGGGAGGCTATTTTAGCACTGAGGGAGATAATGGAGAAAACAATAAAGAAGGGGGAAAGAGTATATATAGCGTTTGTAGATTTGGAAAAAGCATTCCACAATGTGAAATGGAAAAAAATGTTCGACACACTCAAAAATATTGGAATAAGTTTTAGGGATAGACGGATAGTACGTAGCTTATACAAAGAGCAAACAGCCGTAATAGAATTAGAGCAAGAAAGTAGAGAAGTAAATATTAGAAAAGGGGTGACACAAGGATGTGCCTTATTCCCATTAATTTTTAACTTGTATATAGAAAAGGCAATGAATACTGTCAAATGCAGGAAGACATTTGGAATTAATATGCAGGGACAAAAGGTTGATATGCTTAAATTTGCAGATGATATAGCGGTATTAGCATCTAGCAAAAAAGAGTTAGAAGCTGCTCTTAATGAAATGAAAACAGTTCTAGCGGAGAGATATGGTATGAAAATTAACAAAAATAAAACTAAGGTTCTAGTATGCAAAAGAGGGGAAAATAAATAAAAATTAAGAATACAAATAGCTAACGAGATTTAACAAGTGGTTAAGGATTTCTACTACCTAGGAAGTCAAATAATGCAAGATGGGGAAAGCACAAAGGATATGAAACAAAGATTAGCACAAGGAAAAAACAACTACTGTGCTCAAAGACCACAAACATAGGAACAAGGAAAAGATTGCTTAAAACATGTGTGTGAGCATAGTACTGTATGGCTGTGAAGCTTGGACAGTAGGAGAAGTAGACAAGAGAAAGGTAGAAGCCTTTGAAATGTGGTGATACAGACGTATGATGAAGAAATTGTGGACAGACAAAGTTAAAAACAAAGAGGTACTGGAAATGGTAGGGGAAGAAAGAAATATGTGGAAAACAGTAAAAAATAGGGGAGATAGGATGATAGGCCACATACTAAGCCATGAGGGATTAGTACGGAATATGTTAGAAGAAGAGATAAGAAAAAGAGAAGTAGAGATAAACCTAGGTTAGACTACTGCACGCAGATAGTGAAAGATGTAGGCTGTAAGAATTTCAGGGAAATGTGTAAGCTAGCCCAGAATAGAAATCAATGGAGGTACGCTTCCAGTCAGTCACAATATGGAAAAACTAACGACAATAATAATTACTGTACTTAAATATGGTGATTATTGTAAACAACTACAGATATTGGTTTTGCAATACTCTCAACTAATGTTAATTGTGCGAAAGGATTTACTAGAAATCTATTAAAGCGGCAAATGTCTAAGTGTTGGGGGATCCTTGGCAGCCACAGGCTGCTTAACCACCTTCACATACCACTAAATCTCGGTGAAATAGGGAATATAATTAGAAAACAATATAAGGGAATCCAGTTGTATATAGGCTGTTGGGAGACTTGCAGGGAACTGTGTAGGCTAGCTTAGAACATAAATAAGCTGAGGTACAAGTCCAACCAGTTTCAAGACGTAAAACCCAATGACGAAAAAATAAGTGCTCTTAAATCTGATGATTATTATAAACAACTACAAATGATGGTTGTGAAATATTTTCAACAAATGTTGATTGTGCGAAAAGATAAATTGGAAAAACTATTAATTCGACAAAGGTTCAAGTGCTGGGGGAACTTGGCAGCCAAAGGCTACTTACCCCCCTTCACATACAACTGAATATCGGGGAAGTAGGGTATATAAATGTAAAACAATAGAAGGTGACCGAACTGCATCAAACAAGAAAGAACAGCAGTTATGTTCAAAGACAACGAACATAGATACAAGAAGAAAACTGTTCAAAGCATAGTGTGGAACACAGCACAGTACATCTATGAAATAGGGGCAGTAGGAAAAGCAGACAGAAAGAGATAGAAGCCTTCTGGAATGTTGTGCTTTAGATGTATGAGGATGGTAGCATGGACAGACAAAGTTAATAACAAATAGGTTGTTGAAATAGTAGAGGAATAAAGATATCTGTGGAAATGGAAAAAAATAGGAGAAATAGAAGAACAGGATACGTTCTAAGGCATTTCTGGCGAATAGTACGGGATATATTACAAGCAGGGATAGGAAAAGAGAGGTAGAGGTAGACCGAGATTAGACTGTTGCACACAAATGGTGATAGATTCAGACTGCAAATTTCAGGGAAATGTGTAGGTTGGTTCAGACTAGGAAACAACGAGGGTACGCGTCCAACCAGTTCTAGGACTGAAGACTTGATGATGATGGAAGGTGAATTTATTTAACTAACTGAAAAATTTTCTAAACGCCGTTTGAAATATGAAATTTAACCTACTTATTGCCGTTTATATACATTATAAATAAATTTGATAACAGAACGTTGTAAACCACAACCATTAAATATATTATACTTCTTTAAACTCACCAAGAATTGCTCCAACATAAACAAATTCAAGCAGGGATCGATCTTTATCTAAATCGTCTGCAATTGCTAACAAATGTGACGGCCATTGTTATCTACTTCAACTAGACGGCGATAAAAAATTATTATCTATTAACATAGCTTGCACCAGCTAACATAATATCACGAACTAAATGAGGAGTTGTTTACATCCAAATAATTGCTTGTCGTTAACGAACCAAATACTTTAATAGACATAAACAGCCATCGCGTTCAACCAAATAATCACTCCAGGAATGGAAATTAAATTCCCTATACTATCTGACTATAAAAATAACAAATGCCACCCACAGAGACCAAGAAGGAACCAATGTTCGTCTCATGGCTAGTAAAACCAATGCCACCCCACGTTCGCATTTCAGTTCATTTTTGAATAGGTGCTTATATTCCTACGGAAACACGCCTTAAAAGTTGGACAAAAAAGCATATGCAGTTGAATTACAACAATCTAAGCCAGACGCGGATAAATTGTTTTGCCTATGTACGGGTTCAATTCACTATTATCATTTGAAAACATACGGATTACAAACATATGTCAATTTTTCCAAATAGGAAAGTGTTTACATAGAAGCAACTATTGAATAAAATTCCCTTATGTTATTTGATTAACAAAAATATTATGGAAAATCCGTCAAATGATTTATATTGAAAATTACTACATAGATTAATGCAGAAGTATGTGACCGTAATTCAATTTGCACCAACACGGAAAGGGATTATAATTTAATGATTTACTAACTTAGAAATTCATATGGTTATACAATATAAAAAGCAGAATTTTAAAAATATTTTATGCTATCGACTTTTCTATCCTAGAGAGCAAAGAACAAACTTTAAAACTGTTGGGAATAAACTTATCCTTTCTATGATTTGAATTTTAACAAAAGTTGAGAAAGTTGTTTTAGTGTGATGTCGATTTTATATAAAAAGCTATTGCAATTAATTTCTGGGGCATAATGCATGTGCAATCCCGTACTCAGGAACCAAAAACCAAATAACGCGCATTATTAACATAAGCAAATCAGTTTTCTCTAGCTTTAAAACTATATTTCTACCAATAATCACACAATGTCAATAGCAGACACTTAGACTAATCTTAGTTAGATTTTGATCATGATCTACGTAAAATACAATCTCTCTTAACTGACGACTAAATTCATCAGGTAATATAAAGCTCAACGTCGAGCCCCCAAATCCAAGTTCTTGCTAATGATTAAACCTGTCGGCGCCAAGATTACGGTATCCATTATTTTAGCTAGATTAACATGCTAACTAATTATAAACTTCACATTACATTCAAGCCACTAATGGACGAAAGCATTTATAATGTCTACCATAAAACTATAAACTACAGAATATCGTTGGAGATAGGAATAGCTTGCTATAATTGACTATTTGATTCATGCTTTATATACAGCGTGTTCCAAAATTGCTGGGAAATAAATGTACGACGTATTGTAGACGACAAAATAAGTCGATTGGACCCAATTTACATATATATATATATATATATATAAATATATATATATATATATATATATATATATATTGCTATGCTACTCTAAATTATCGTGCCCCTTCGTTGGGCTGTTATATTAATTATGCTATGCTCCTCTAAATTATTCGCGCTCCATCATTTGAGCGACCATATTAATATTACTATGTATAAACAAGATTGTAATTATCTCCGACGTTGGGCTGTCTTATTAATATTACTATCTATTTCCTCCAGAAACTTAACTGGATTTTATCTTGAACCAACCTTTTCAACCAATAACAAAACTCGGTACGTTACCGCCTTACTTGTTATCAATTTCCTTTTCAACTCGTAGCTCCTCCTTGAACTATTTAAATTAACAAATTACTCCCATTGACTTTATCTTATGACCTCGGCTAGCATTTATTTGGAATTATGAAATTCGGTTAATTTCGATTTTATATAATAAAACCAATATATTATGTACAGTTTTTGTAAATTATTTGAAATACACTCTTCAATTAGTTAATGTTGTAAATTTCATTTATTAAATATCATATCCTTTTTACTCAAAACCCAAAGTCATAAAAAAAAACCTATTGCTCTTATCAACGAAGTGTAGAACGTTCTAAACCTGTTATCATATTACTCACTTTATACGTATGCAACTTCTTTTGTTGACTTTTCCACATTCATATTATATTAAGCAAATTCAATAATAAAAATAAAAAATATATAGAAAAATAAAATGTCTTATAACTAAAAAATCTGACCTGGTCTATTTTCTTCACATCAACGCTTCCATTTGAATAAAAAATTATCTACCCCAATGTGGGATTATTATATGCCCATTTGAAATATACGCTTGAACCATTGCATTTAAATTATTGCCATCACCCTCTGGACTACTATTAACTTATGCACCCCAATTTATTGTTGTTTCATATCAGACTTATTACTTCTTATCAATCAATTTCCTCAAACTTAGAATAGAATTCTTATTATCAGTTCCCTCGGACTTAGAAATCGTAGTCTATTTTCCCCCGGACTTAGAAATTGTATTACTCTATTTCATAGTGGCGCACTTCGGCCTTTGTTGAGTTCAAAACTGACCTCATTATCACTGTACCTGCTAATATATTATTGAATTCCCACTCCGTCAGTGGGTATGGTCTACAACTCGTCGCCCATTTATAACCAATCAAATAATTACATTCAAAGTAGTTTCTGATGTAATTCTCCACGATTTCCAATAATTGTAACCTGCTTGCAGCTGTCTTCGTTATCAACATGCTGTGTTTTGATAGATCTAATTGCTTTTCCATAAACAACTGATGCAATTCGACTTTTAATTTTCATATTTACATGTTATTCACGCAATTTTGAATCTACTTTCTTATCAAAAATGGTTAGCTATTTGCACGCATTTATATTATGCTTCCTGAAGCTCTATTTCTATCTTCGTATTAATCTAATCGTTTGGAACTTTTTTGAATGCGTGTCTAATTACACTTCATCGTTTACTTATAAATATACGCGTGCTTCCACTGAAAAATATCATTACTCGCTATACCTAAATTAACTAAACTCTATCTACAGGGTATTAAATATCTTCTATTTACCTAATGAATCTCTTCCTGGTTTCTACGCTAACTATGCGTCTTCCAATGTGTATCTGCGTCGCTTAAAACTATTTATACTTTATATACAGGGTGTTGACTGCTTACTATCTACAAACTAACTCTATTTCTTAATTATTTCCTAAATAAATGCCGTTTTCTGCTGCCTATGGTAATTTCTTATTTTTTAAATGACCTTTACTATAAAGTGCACCCTTAAACAACCCCTATCACAGCAATATATATATATATATATATATATATATATTGTAGTGTCAGAGTGAGCTACCAAGGGTTCTAAGGGTGGTTTAGTAGAAGGTAGTGTATGCCAAGTAAAATGATCTATATATCTGATCACATAATTTAAAAATGTATGTTTGCCGTACTTTACATCTGCTAAAGTATTCAAAATGGTTGTTGAAATGTAAGTGCCAAGAGGTAAATTAAAATGACTTGATGACGTGATAAAATATACAGTGCTCAAGGGTTTATACTGAGTTAGAATTTAATAGGCCATTGAAAGTACATTTGCCATCCGAAAACCGGATGCGTCTATGGATGTCCACTATCAACCACGCCGATCCAGGGTCATGTGTGATTTATTTTGGCTTTTGTTTAATTAGAATCAACTTTTGGACGAATATGTTATCTCAAAATTATAAGTGATAACAATGTCAAATGTGATTGAAGGATTGTAAAATATTTAGAACCAATACTAGAATATTATGTGTAAACTATGAAAGCGTAAAAGGACATAATTTATGGTATGTGCGACACAAACTTAGTGTTTTAATATTATTGGACGATTTTAGTTTATGTAATTTGTAATGTAGTGGGAAAGTAATGTTATAATTATCACCTTGGAAAGTAAACAAGGAGAGTTTATTTTGAATATTTTTGGTATAAAGACGTATTTTAAAGAACTGCGCTAATTTGTGTAAAGATTTTGAAGATTAATAAACGTGTTTGATTTTGAAATAGTTTGATTATTAAAGAAGGGTAAAGAGCAGCATCGGTACATAAATAAGTAATAGCGACGACAAGGAAGAGTAAAGATTTGTATTAGTGCGACGGCGAAGCGACGGATAGTAAGATAGATTTGGAACGATATTGATAAAGGCAGAAGGCATCGGATTGGAATTGTAAGAAGGAAGAATATTTGGGATTGATTTGGATATAGAATTATAGGTAGCAGGGCATTGAGTGGTTATAAAAGGGACGAAGATTGATTTTGATATGGATGTATATGTAGCGGGGCATTGAGTGATTTTGAATAGGACGACGATAGATTTGGATTGAGTGCGGATAAAAGGCGGATGTATTAATTTGGAACAAGAGGAGCGAAATTAGGAGAACACGTAAGAGCAGTAATTGGAAGTGGAAGAGTCAACGCAGAAACTACGACGGAAGAATTAGCGCAGGGGAAGTAAAATAAACGGGTATTCTAAATTCTAAAATTCGGGTCATTTATTTCAGATATTGGGAGCAACTAAAATTAAAGAAAGATACCTGGAGGCGAGACGGAAATTCAAAAGGATAGTGCAACCGTGTAAAGGCGCATACGGCGACGAGGATTTTGAGCCAGCAGTAAGAGAGGCCGGAAACTAAGTATAATCCAGGTGAGTGCTGTGAAATATCTTATAACGTCAAAAGTCATAAATTTGTGCTATTAAATTAATTTGGCACAAGGCAACGTTGATCATAAAAATTTGGCATATACAAAACTAGATTCAAAAATTAGTACTAAAACAAAAGAGAGTGCAGTTTGGTTGGGCATTGCACATCTACTTACCACGGAACCCACGGTAAGTAGGTGTACACCCTGAAAATAAAGAGTTTCAAATAGTCGAGGCATTTTAATAACAATTTTGGATTAAATAACCAACCAAACGTTGCAAAAGTACGTGGCGTGCAATAGGTGTTTGCACATCAATATATATATATATATATATATATATATATATATATATATATATATATTACTCATATTTAGACCAGGGTAGAAAATTAATGAATTACATCAAATAATTTTAATCACCGTGTATAAGGAATTTTATTAGATAATACGCTTTATTAAAAAACCGTGGAGAATAAAAATTCATTCGTTTCATTAAAAATAAGAGATTTAAATTATTTACAAGACGCTTTATATAAAGAGAAGCAGTATTAAAATGCTCCACGTGTAATATAATTATTCCGCGTAAAGAAACAAATGGAAATTACGTGCAAAATTTATATTAATTGATTCAAGTTTGGGTAACAGGTATTAAACAAAATGTACAGATAATAATTGAATATTTAATTAGGATTCACTAAAAATTAAAGGGTATTATTTTAATTGGAGTTAATTGAACCGTTAGGAACATATAATACGTATAAAAGCTAGTAAAAAAACCCAATAATATTCAGATCGTAGAAGTATTATGTTTGAACACCTGCGTATTTTTAAAAGAAGCTCGTTCTGCGTAAATTTTGCAGATAACAAATGGTTACAGAGAATCTTGGAGAAACCGTCGGTTAATATTCACGGGAAGGCTGGATACGGGGTTATTTAACCCAGATAAGAACACACGTGGACTGAAATAATCGATAATAAAGAATATCAATTTGCACCAATAAGAACAGGTTAGAAAAGGAAAGAGAAAATGCGTCAAGCCGAGACACATATAGTAAAAGGCGTGAGTGGAGCAACGTCACTGGGTTGCGATTGGTTGAAAATAAGAGGCAAACTTGAGAGGTAAAAATAACATTTCTGTATAAAAATTAATTAGTTATTTCCAGACGTTGCGAGCCGTGTCGAAATTTCTGAGATTTAACTGGTGCGAGTGCAAATTTAATAAGAACCGACGCACAGGCGGGCGAGATGGGAACATAGTATACGAAATTCTAGAAACTGGCCGTTTTGGGGACAAGACCGACAGACGGGCTAACCCCTATATATACCCGGGTTAATATGAGTTTCTCTCTCTTAGATTTTCGAATTGATTCAATGCGTTAAACAGTGCTTTTTAGTTTGCTCGTATATTCTGGTGATTTAAAACAGTTTGTTCTTTACGTGCTACAATGAATGTAATTTTGTGCACTTAGAAAAGAAGATACAAGGTAATAAAGTTTAGTATCACTGTACCAATTAGTCAAATTTGCAACGACAAATGAATACACAAAAGTAGGCAGTTTTGGCGTATATTTGTGAAAGAAGTATGAATTTCTTTGTTATTTTTCGGGGGTGCTAATAATTAAATGATTTGTAAACGTGTCTGGATCCACAAAACAAGCTTCAGATATACACAGATGAGTTCCGGAAAAGCACTGAAACAACTTTAGATGAATGGTGGTGTAGAGAAAATGTTTAAAAGCGACCAGTAATCCGAGGACGTAAACATAACCCAGTTGGAATGGTGAAATTAGCAAGGACGATGTACATTGAAGCCACTAGTGCAGTAACCTTCAGGTAACTTATGCTTTGTTGTTCGATTTTTGATGTGTTGGTGTGTGTTGAATAACTTTATAATTGATTTACTTAAAATGGACAGTAGTGAAAATATATATATATATATATATATATATATATATATATATATATATATATATAATATATATATATATATATATATATATATTACTCATATTTAGACCAGGGTAGAAAATTAATGGATTACATCAAATAATTTTAATCACCGTGTATAAGGAAGTTTATTAGATAATACGCTTTATTAAAAACCCGTGGAGAATAAAAATTCATTCGTTTTATTAAAAATAAGAGATTAAAATTATTTACAAGACGCTTCATATAAAAATAAGCAGTTTTAAAATGCTCAACGTGTAATTTAATTATTCCAAAGTAAAGAATCAAATGGAAATTACGTGCAAGATTTATATGAATTGATTCAAGTTTGGGCAACGAGTATTAAACGAAACGTACAGATAATAATTGAATATTTAATTAGGATTCACTAAAAATTAAAGAGTATTAATTTTAATTGAAGTTAATTGAACCGTTAGTAACAGATAATATCTATAGAAACTTGTAAAACCCAAGATTATAATACCAGAAAATAAAGCTCTGAGAATTAATATTATTTTGAACACCTGCGTAGTTTAAATATCACATACGGCGTAAATTTTGTAGATAATTAATAGTTTCAAAGAATCTTGGAGAAACCGGGGCTTAATATTCACGAGAATGTGCGATACGGGGTTATTAAACCCAGATAACAGTCCACATGGACTAAAATATAATCGATAATAAAGAATATCAATTTGCACCAATACGAACAGGTTAGAAAAGGAAAGAGAAAATGCGTCAAGCAAAGACACATATAGTAAAAGGCGGGATTTAAGCAACGTCACGAGGGTCACAATTGGTTGAAAATAGGATGCAAATATCAGAGGTAGAAACAACAATTTTGGTATAAAAGTCAATTAGTTATTTCTCGGACATGCTTGCGTGCCGTGTGTTGAAATTTCTGAGATTTAAATGGGACGAGTGAAAATTCGTAAAAATCGACGCGCGAGCGACAGACTGGGAACATAGAATAAGGAATTCTTTAGAATTACCCGTTTTGAGGACAAAAGCGACGTGCCGGCTTTTTGCTATATATACCGAGATGAATATAAACAAGCCCTCTTAGACTCTTAGACTTTTGACTATTCGATGCGTTAAAAGCTCGTACATCCGCGACTTGATTGAAGATGTTAAAACAGTGCATTTTAGTTTGATAAAATAATTTAAAATTTTGCTCGTATATTTTAGTGATTCAAAATAGTTGGTTATTTACGTGCTAACATGAATGTACTTCAGTGCACTTAGATACAAGGCAGTTTTGGCGTATATTGGTGAAAGAAGTATGAAGTTATTTGCTATTTTTCGGGGGTGTTAATAATTAAATGGTTCAAATACGTGTCTGGATCCACGAAACAAGGGTCAGATATACATAGATGAGTTCCGGAAAAGCCCAGAAACAACTGGTGATGGAGAAAATTTTAAAAGCGTTGAGAATTAGAAGCCGTAAATATAATCCTGTTGGAATGGTGTGATTAACTAAAGGGACGATGTACTTTGAAGCTACGAGGACAGTAACCTTCAGGTAAATTATACTATTTTGTTTGACATTTTGTGTGTGTTGAATAACTTTATAATTGATTTACTTTAAATGGACATTAGTGAAATTGCACTAACCATAAAATTTTAATTTTAAGATGAAATTTGCTTGTTGAAGTAGAAAGGGGTATTTAGTTTTGATGTTCGGCAATATGATGAAAATTTGGGTATGTCTTTGAGCTCAATTAGACGAACCTGGTTAATTAACGTAAAGGGTGGTAGATGCTCCTTTATACTCAGACTCCGGTCTGCTTATATTGTTATATTAATTAGTAGGCATCCAACAAGGACTTTAATTTTGGATGCACATTAAAATGATAATAAAATTAATCTTGAAATTCTTTTAAAACTGAAATTTATGCTGAGTTTTAATTTTGAAATTTTAATGTATTCTGAATATTGATGTAAATAGAGTTAACGCTGATGTTTTGGTAGGAATGTGTTGTTTTTATGAATGAGGAGGTTTATAACATTAGGTGAGCAGCCGAGGCGAAAAGAGGATCACAGCCGTTTATGACGCCCAATCTGTGGGACTAGAATTTTTTTGTTGAAAGGACCCAGTTCCCGCATTCAAAGGAGAATATCACAGCAAATTTTGGCGACCACAACGTGAGGGCTCGAGTTCCAAATAAAATTTTGTGATTTTATTCCAGGAAACTGGCGATCTGAGAGAGAGTTTTTGTGTGTATAAATTTAAGAGTATTTTAGAGTGTGTGAGTGATTTGAACGTATGCAGAGAAAGGAGTGGTTAAGGAGTCAAGGAGTGGAAATTGGAAGTGACGATAGTGCATTGTGTGAGAAAATTTCGAAAATGGAAGAAGCTGGAGGCAGTAGAGATCAGTCGAGGACGGAATCAGGAGAAACAGGAAATGAGTTAATGATGAGAATGTTAGAGGAAATGCGATTAGCTAGGAAGAATCGAATAGAGCGATGGAGGAGTCTAACAGAAAATTAGAACTGCTAAGCGATGAATCGAATAGAGCGAGAGAGGACTCAAATCGAAAATTTGACCGAATGAGTGAAGAATCGAACAGGAAGTTAGAGGAGATTAGTCAGAAAATAGATAAGACGAATCAAGAAGTTTCAGAATTTAAAAATAGTCTTACCGTAAAGATGGGGGAAGTTGAAAATAGGGTTGATAAAAATGAGCGTGATATTACAGGTCTTCAACAGGAAATGGGACATTTAAGGTCCGAAGTACGCATTTTTTGTGAAGAAGAGATTAATATAAAATGACTGAAGTGACGGACTCATGTAGGGATCAGTTAGGCAGGGTAGAACGCGAAGTTAGTAGTATCAAATACAACATGTCAAATTTAACGGGGGATGGTCCCAGATTTTCTACAGGTGGAGTATCATTGGACCAACACATGAAGTTTTATGGCGATAACAGGGTAAATCCACAAATTTTTATTAATAGCGTAAGAAATCTAGTGGGAAATTTATTTGACGAACAGACTAAACTAAATACGATAAAGGCTTTATTAAAGGACAATGCGGAGGCATGGTACAATTTAGTAGGACAGGACATAGACACGTATCAGGACTTTGAAAACAAATTTTACAACATTACTGGAGTGATCACAAACAGGATCAGATTAGGGACGACTTGATTACAGGAAAATTTAAGGGAGAGTTTGCAGGTTCTAGGGAGCAATATGCCATCCGCAAATACAGTGTGGCCAAACAACTGAATCCACCATTGACGGACAGACAGATAATCAAGTACCTATCACGACATTTTGAACTGGAAATTAGACAACACGTGGCCTTACAAAACATCACAGAACGGGAGACATTTTAGAGTATTTGCAGAGATATGACGATGTATGTGTAGGACGGACAAGAGAGATACGAGAACGAAACGTTAACACACTTAGGTTTGACAACAGGACACCGAATTATCCGAGACGGTCTGACTACAACAGAAATTTTCGACCGAATTGGGAACGACGAGGACAGGAATACAGAAGTAATAGTGCGACTAGGGGACCGACGCCAAGACCTAGTTACACGCGACAGAACAGTTTACCGGAAGTAAACAGGACTGTGACCAGCACGCCGAATAGAGACAGGGACACGTATATTAACACGAGGAGGACATACGCACAGGTTGTAGAAGGACAACCAGGACCAAGCACTGAAAACAGGACGATACAGGATTTTTAGAACGCGACAGACCACTAGATTTCAGTGTAAATGTATATGAACATCCACGTGAATTTTTCAAAAGTGAGGAGGAAGTAGAGCCAGAAACTAAGGAAAAATTATGTTTGCCAATTATTAATTTAGAAATTTTTGAAAATAATGTAGAAGTATTACTTGATACAGGGGCAGAGGCGAGTTTAATATCGGAGGAATTCGTCAGCAAAATTAGGGATAAGGTTTGTGATAGAATTATGCCTATAAAGCGTAGCCATTTAGTAGCTCCAAATAAAAAGAAGTTTGCTGTAGTAAATAGTGTTGTGGTGCTTAGGATAGATATATTGGAGGTTTTAGCTGTGAACAGGAGTTTGTAATTGTACCTGGACTGAAGTTTCAGAGCATTTTAGGTGTTGACTGTATGATGAAGTTAGGGGTTTTGATAGATATGGAAAGGAAGGTAATAAGGATTAAGGATAGGGTAGTGCCATGGAAGGGCAGTTATGAAGTCACAGAGGATGACACGGGGTTTAGTATTAATGTAGTAGAGGTAGAGGATGATGAAGGTAAACAGATCAACACGATAAGATGTCCAGAGGAAAGGAAAGTAGAGGTTCAAGCTTTATTACAAAAACATGCAGAAGTAGTGGGGGTAGAAGCAGCATATCAGGAGCAGGTGAAGGCGAAATTAAGTAAAGATGGCAAGTTTGTTTTTAATAAAGTAGATTTAAGGGATTCATTCTGGCGGATTCCATTACACAAAAATTCTAGAAGGTACGTAGGGTTTTCCATAGAGGGAAAAATCGATAATTGTAAAGTAGTATCGTTTGGTTTGTCGGCAGAAAGGGAAACAAGAATAAATGAGAAACAGACAAGTGTAGTGACTGAAGAAGAAGTAATATTTAAGAGTCAGGATAAGAGGGATGATAAGTTTATTGTATGTGAGATAATAGAGATGTTAAGTATAGATATAGAAGGGGGAGAGATAGGGATGAAGAGTATTAGGATGGTAAGAAGGAAGACTTGGAGGGTCAATAAGAGAGTTAGATTTAAATAACTTAATAAACAAAGGATAGAGATAGGTGAACTTTAGTATAGATATAGAACAAGGGATAGAATAGGTGTATATAGAAAAGTAGAAGTAAGTGTTTATAGAAAATAAAGCTAGGTATAGGATAAATATGGGAGATAGTTAGAAATAGGTTTAGGAGGAGAATAAAGAGTAAATGTAGGAAGAAAATAAGATAGGTTAAGTGTAGATATTTCATAGAAGATTAGTGGAGAGTTAGGAATAGAGTAAGAGTAGGATGGGTATATAGAATTAGTTAGGGGGAAGTGAAGTATAGTGAAGATTAGTTAAAAGTTAGGAATAGGATAGGTATATAGGATGTATATAGGATTAGATGGATAAGTAGGATGAAGTTAGGGATAATTTCAGTTTATAGAATTAGGTGAGAGTTAGGAATAGGATAGGGATATAGGATAGGTGTAAATATTTTTTTTTCGATTGGAGACAAAGTAGGTAAGTTAGATAGATAAGGGTAGAGAGAGATAGGCAGTTTGTTTGTAATTTTTTTTGTCTAAATGTTTTATATTTGAAGTCAAATAAGTGGGATTATTTGTATTCATATAGGGGGAAAATACTCATATTTAGACCAGGGTAGAAAATTAATGGATTACATCAAATAATTTTAATCACCGTGTATAAGGAAGTTTATTAGATAATACGCTTTATTAAAAACCCGTGGAGAATAAAAATTCATTCGTTTTATTAAAAATAAGAGATTAAAATTATTTACAAGACGCTTCATATAAAAATAAGCAGTTTTAAAATGCTCAACGTGTAATTTAATTATTCCAAAGTAAAGAATCAAATGGAAATTACGTGCAAGATTTATATGAATTGATTCAAGTTTGGGCAACGAGTATTAAACGAAACGTACAGATAATAATTGAATATTTAATTAGGATTCACTAAAAATTCATCATCATTAGGTCTTCAGTCCTGGAACTGGTTAGACGCGTACCATCATTGTTTCCTATTCTAAACTAACCTACAGATTTCCCTGAAATTTGCACAGTCTGCATCTATCACTATCTGATCTAGGTCTACATCTACCTCTTTTTTCCTATCTCTGCTTGTAATATATTCCATACTATTCCTCAAAATGCTTTAGAACGTATTCCGCCCTTCTATTTCTCTTTTCCCCAGATATCCTTGTTCCCCTACTATTTCTATAAGCTCTGAGAATTAATATTATTTTGAACACCTGCGTAGTTTAAATATCACATACGGCGTAAATTTTGTAGATAATTAATAGTTTCAAAGAATCTTGGAGAAACCGGGGCTTAATATTCACGAGAATGTGCGATACGGGGTTATTAAACCCAGATAACAGTCCACATGGACTAAAATATAATCGATAATAAAGAATATCAATTTGCACCAATACGAACAGGTTAGAAAAGGAAAGAGAAAATGCGTCAAGCAAAGACACATATAGTAAAAGGCGGGATTTAAGCAACGTCACGAGGGTCACAATTGGTTGAAAATAGGATGCAAATATCAGAGGTAGAAACAACAATTTCGGTATAAAAGTCAATTAGTTATTTCTCGGACATGCTTGCGTGCCGTGTGTTGAAATTTCTGAGATTTAAATGGGACGAGTGAAAATTCGTAAAAATCGACGCGCGAGCGACAGACTGGGAACATAGAATAAGGAATTCTTTAGAATTACCCGTTTTGAGGACAAAAGCGACGTGCCGGCTTTTTGCTATATATACCGAGATGAATATAAACAAGCCCTCTTAGACTCTTAGACTTTTGACTATTCGATGCGTTAAAAGCTCGTACATCCGCGACTTGATTGAAGATGTTAAAACAGTGCATTTTAGTTTGATAAAATAATTTAAAATTTTGCTCGCATATTTTAGTGATTCAAAATAGTTGGTTATTTACGTGCTAACATGAATGTACTTCAGTGCACTTAGATACAAGGCAGTTTTGGCGTATATTGGTGAAAGAAGTATGAAGTTATTTGCTATTTTTCGGGGGTGTTAATAATTAAATGGTTCAAATACGTGTCTGGATCCACGAAACAAGGGTCAGATATACATAGATGAGTTCCGGAAAAGCCCAGAAACAACTGGTGATGGAGAAAATTTTAAAAGCGTTGAGAATTAGAAGCCGTAAATATAATCCTGTTGGAATGGTGTGATTAACTAAAGGGACGATGTACTTTGAAGCTACGAGGACAGTAACCTTCAGGTAAATTATACTATTTTGTTTGACATTTTGTGTGTGTTGAATAACTTTATAATTGATTTACTTTAAATGGACATTAGTGAAATTGTACTAACCATAAAATTTTAATTTTAAGATGAAATTTACTTGTTGAAGTAGAAAGGGGTATTTAGTTTTGATGTTCGGCAATATGATGAAAATTTGGGTATGTCTTTGAGCTCAATTAGACGAACCTGGTTAATTAACGTAAAGGGGTGGTAGATGTTCCCTTTATACTCAGACTCCGGTCTGCTTATATTGTTATATTAATTAGTAGGCATCCAACAAGGACTTTAATTTTGGATGCACATTAAAATGATAATAAAATTAATCTTGAAATTCTTTTAAAACTGAAATTTATGCTGAGTTTTAATTTTGAAATTTTAATGTATTCTGAATATTGATGTAAATAGAGTTAACGCTGATGTTTTGGTAGGAATGTGTTGTTTTTATGAATGAGGAGGTTTATAACATTAGGTGAGCAGCCGAGGCGAAAAGAGGATCACAGCCGTTTATGACGCCCAATCTGTGGGACTAGAATTTTTTTGTTGAAAGGACCCAGTTCCCGCATTCAAAGGAGAATATCACAGCAAATCTTGGCGACCACAACGTGAGGGCTCGAGTTCCAAATAAAATTTTGTGATTTTATTCCAGGAAACTGGCGATCTGAGAGAGAGAGTTTTTGTGTGTGTATAAATTTAAGAGTATTTTAGAGTGTGTGAGTGATTTGAACGTATGCAGAGAAAGGAGTGGTTAAGGAGTCAAGGAGTGGAAATTGGAAGTGACGATAGTGCAGTGTGTGAGAAAATTTCGAAAATGGAAGAAGCTGGAGGCAGTAGAGATCAGTCGAGGACGGAATCAGGAGAAACAGGAAATGAGTTAATGATGAGAATGTTAGAGGAAATGCGATTAGCTAGGGAAGAATCGAATAGAGCGATGGAGAGTCTAACAGAAAATTAGAACTGCTAAGCGATGAATCGAATAGAGCGAGAGAGGACTCAAATCGAAAATTTGACCGAATGAGTGAAGAATCGAACAGGAAGTTAGAGGAGATTAGTCAGAAAATAGATAAGACGAATCAAGAAGTTTCAGAATTTAAAATAGTCTTACCGTAAAGATGGGGAAGTTGAAAATAGGGTTGATAAAAATGAGCGTGATATTACAGGTCTTCAACAGGAAATGGGACATTTAAGGTCCGAAGTACGCATTTTTGTGAAGAAGAGATTAATATAAAATGACTGAAGTGACGGACTCATGTAGGGATCAGTTAGGCAGGGTAGAACGCGAAGTTAGTAGTATCAAATACAACATGTCAAATTTAACGGGGGATGGTCCCAGATTTTCTACAGGTGGAGTATCATTGGACCAACACATGAAGTTTTATGGCGATAACAGGGTAAATCCACAAATTTTTATTAATAGCGTAAGAAATCTAGTGGGAAATTTATTTGACGAACAGACTAAACTAAATACGATAAAGGCTTTATTAAAGGACAATGCGGAGGCATGGTACAATTTAGTAGGACAGGACATAGACACGTATCAGGACTTTGAAAACAAATTTTACAACATTACTGGAGTGATCACAAACAGGATCAGATTAGGGACGACTTGATTACAGGAAAATTTAAGGGAGAGTTTGCAGGTTCTAGGGAGCAATATGCCATCCGCAAATACAGTGTGGCCAAACAACTGAATCCACCATTGACGGACAGACAGATAATCAAGTACCTATCACGACATTTTGAACTGGAAATTAGACAACACGTGGCCTTACAAAACATCACAGAACGGGAGACATTTTTAGAGTATTTGCAGAGATATGACGATGTATGTGTAGGACGGACAAGAGAGATACGAGAACGAAACGTTAACACACTTAGGTTTGACAACAGGACACCGAATTATCCGAGACGGTCTGACTACAACAGAAATTTTCGACCGAATTGGGAACGACGAGGACAGGAATACAGAAGTAATAGTGCGACTAGGGGACCGACGCCAAGACCTAGTTACACGCGACAGAACAGTTTACCGGAAGTAAACAGGACTGTGACCAGCACGCCGAATAGAGACAGGGACACGTATATTAACACGAGGAGGACATACGCACAGGTTGTAGAAGGACAACCAGGACCAAGCACTGAAAACAGGACGAGACAGGATTTTTAGAACGCGACAGACCACTAGATTTCAGTGTAAATGTATATGAACATCCACGTGAATTTTTCAAAAGTGAGGAGGAAGTAGAGCCAGAAACTAAGGAAAAATTATGTTTGCCAATTATTAATTTAGAAATTTTTGAAAATAATGTAGAAGTATTACTTGATACAGGGGCAGAGGCGAGTTTAATATCGGAGGAATTCGTCAGCAAAATTAGGGATAAGGTTTGTGATAGAATTTTGCCTATAAAGCGTAGCCATTTAGTAGCTCCAATAAAATATTTAATGTAGTAAATAGTGTTGTGTTGCTTTGCATCTTATTTGGTTTTTATGTTGAACAGGAGTTTGTAATTGTCCTTTCCTGCATTTTCAGATTTTAGTTGTTGTTTGTATTTGAATTTACGGTTTTGATAGATATGTAAGGTATGTTGGATTTCTATAGTTCGGCCATGTGGGTTATGAATGGTTTCTTACGGGGTTTATGTATCAATATCTGTAGAGGCATGATGAGCTGGTTAATAGATTACCACGATAAGATGTCCAGGAAGTAAAGTAGAGGTTCAATTTTTCAAAATTCATTGAAGTATGGGGTATTCAGCATATCTGGATCTGTTAAGGAAATTAATAAAGATGGCAAGCTTTTTTTAATAAAGTATTTAAATTCATTGCCTTCAATTACATTGGAAGTTCTAGAAGGTCTAGGGTTTTCCGGAAACATATTTGAAAGTTAGTAGTTTGGTCTAACAAGAAGAATATTAATATCTTCAAATGATAACCGGACATTTAGGGACTCTTCAGCAAGATGTTAAGAGTCAGGATTGAGCGATGATAAGTTTATTGTAGTGCAAAATTGACAGCTTAAGTATAGATATAGAAGGTGAGCTAGGGATGAAGAGTATTAGGATGGTCATAGAAACTTGGAGGGTCAATTAAGAAGCTTAATTATTAAATTTTCAAAGGATTTATAGGTGAACTTTAGTATAGATATTTTAAGGGTAATAGCTTTTCAAAATAGAAGGTAAGTGTTTATAGATTATTAAACTAGGTATAGGAAATATGGGAGATAGTTAGCAATAGGTTTAGTGATTTTAAAGAGTAAATGTAGGAAAAAATAAGATAGGTTAAGTTAGATATTTCCTAGACGATTAGTGGAGAGTTAGGAATAGAGTAAGAGTAGGATGGGTATATAGAATTAGTTAGGGGAAGTAAGTATAGTGAAGATTATAAAAGTCGACTAGGATAGGTATATAGGATGTATATAGGATTAGATGGATAAGTAGGATGAAGTTAGGGATAATTTCAGTTTATAGAATTAGGTGAGAGTTAGGAATAGGATAGGGATATAGGATAGGTGTAAATATTTTTCGATTGGAGACAAAGTAGGTAAGTTAGATAGATAAGGGTAGAGAGATAGGCAGTTTGTTTGTAATTTTTGTCTAAATGTTTTATATTTGAAGTCAAATAAGTGGTGATTATCTTGTATTCAATAGGGGAAAATACTCATATTTAGACCAGGGTAGAAAATTAATGGATTACATCAAATAATTTTAAGTCACCGTGTATAAGGAAGTTTATTAGATAATACGCTGCCCTCTATTAAAACCCGTGGAGAATAAATTCATTCGTTTTAGTCAAAATAAGGATTAAAATTATTTACAAGACGCTTCATATAAATAAGCAGTTTGGTAAAATGCTCAACGTGTAATTTAATTATTCCAAAGTAAAGAATCAAATGGAAATTACGTGCAAGCCATTTCACCTGAATCTGATTCAAGTTTGGGCAACGAGTATTAAACGGCAACGTACAGATAATAATTGAATATTTAATTAGGATTCACTAAAAATTAAAGAGTATTAATTTTAATTGAAGTTAATTGAACCGTTAGTAACAGATAATATCTATAGAAACTTGTAAAACCCAAGATTATAATACCAGAAAATAAAGCTCTGAGAATTAATATTATTTTGAACACCTGCGTAGTTTAAATATCACATACGGCGTAAATTTTGTAGATAATTAATAGTTTCAAAGAATCTTGGAGAAACCGGGGCTTAATATTCACGAGAATGTGCGATACGGGGTTATTAAACCCAGATAACAGTCCACATGGACTAAAATATAATCGATAATAAAGAATATCAATTTGCACCAATACGAACAGGTTAGAAAAGGAAAGAGAAAATGCGTCAAGCAAAGACACATATAGTAAAAGGCGGGATTTAAGCAACGTCACGAGGGTCACAATTGGTTGAAAATAGGATGCAAATATCAGAGGTAGAAACAACAATTTCTGTACAAAATTAATTAGTTTTTCTCGGACATGCTTGCGTGCCGTGTGTTGAAATTTCTGAGATTTAAATGGGACGAGTGAAAATTCGTAAAAATCGACGCGCGAGCGACAGACTGGGAACATAGAATGAGGAATTCTTTAGAATTACCCGTTTTGAGGACAAAAGCGACGTGCCGGCTTTTTGCTATATATACCGAGATGAATATAAACAAGCCCTCTTAGACTCTTAGACTTTTGACTATTCGATGCGTTAAAAGCTCGTACATCCGCGACTTGATTGAAGATGTTAAACAGTGCATTTTAGTTTGATAAAATAATTTAAAATTTTGCTCGTATATTTTAGTGATTCAAAATAGTTGGTTATTTACGTGCTAACATGAATGTACTTCAGTGCACTTAGATACAAGGCAGTTTTGGCGTATATTGGTGAAAGAAGTATGAAGTTATTTGCTATTTTTCGGGGGTGTTAATAATTAAATGGTTCAAATACGTGTCTGGATCCACGAAACAAGGGTCAGATATACATAGATGAGTTCCGGAAAAGCCCAGAAACAACTGGTGATGGAGAAAATTTTAAAAGCGTTGAGAATTAGAAGCCGTAAATATAATCCTGTTGGAATGGTGTGATTAACTAAAGGGACGATGTACTTTGAAGCTACGAGGACAGTAACCTTCAGGTAAATTATACTATTTTGTTTGACATTTTGTGTGTGTTGAATAACTTTATAATTGATTTACTTTAAATGGACATTAGTGAAATTGTACTAACCATAAAATTTTAATTTTAAGATGAAATTTGCTTGTTGAAGTAGAAAGGGGTATTTAGTTTTGATGTTCGGCAATATGATGAAAATTTGGGTATGTCTTTGAGCTCAATTAGACGAACCTGGTTAATTAACGTAAAGGGGTGGTAGATGCTCCCTTTATACTCAGACTCCGGTCTGCTTATATTGTTATATTAATTAGTAGGCATCCAACAAGGACTTTAATTTTGGATGCACATTAAAATGATAATAAAATTAATCTTGAAATTCTTTTAAAACTGAAATTTATGCTGAGTTTTAATTTTGAAATTTTAATGTATTCTGAATATTGATGTAAATAGAGTTAACGCTGATGTTTTTGGTAGGAATGTGTTGTTTTTATGAATGAGGAGGTTTATAACATTAGGTGAGCAGCCGAGGCGAAAAGAGGATCACAGCCGTTTATGACGCCCAATCTGTGGGACTAGAATTTTTTTGTTGAAAGGACCCAGTTCCCGCATTCAAAGGAGAATATCACAGCAATATATATATATATATATATATATATATATATATATATACCGGGTGTTCCATTAAGCGTATCGCGCGGCTGTATATCATAAAGTATAAGGCCTAGAGCCTTGCGGAAAAAATTTATTAAGTAAAGTGGCCAAGAGAAAATGCTGGAAATTATTTTTAAGTTTCAATTTCTACCGCAAGGGGGAGTATTTGTTAAGGTCAATAACAAAATTCAATTTTTCTCCCAAAATTTAAGCACAAGGTATTATGCTCAAAACGCGAATAGGCAGTTATCTTTATTATTCACATCTTTTATTTGAAACTTTTTTCTGTAGATGGCACAAGGACAGCTGAAGGACCTGGTGAATTGGTTTACATGTAAATAGAGAATTTCTCAGGGATCAAGAAAAAGGACTACATTGATTTTTCTAATGTTTTCTAAATATGCTAGAGGGCGCTTTTTCCAATCATGCCAGTTTTTGTTCATTTACTTAAAAAAATTAAATGGAAAGACATGTTTATCAAAGGGCAATTGAATGAAGGGTAAAAAAGATTTTAGTGAAAATCGCACCTCGATATCTTTAATGGTTCTTAAGTTTTTGCAAAAAGTATGTGCATTTTAGAGTTCTATCCCAGTACTAATTAGAATTCTCCTGAATTTTCGGATCAAATATTTGAAATTATTTAGTCATAAATATTATTATAGCAGATGTTCAAAAGTGCCTTTCATTTAGTGACGATGTTTATAAACATTAATAATATGTCGCTAATAGATCCCTTTAAAATGCATCAAGTAGGCGATGAAAACAAAAACATCCATATCTGTCAAAAGGTATAACTCTGTCATACTAGTTATTGTTATAGTAGTTAAATCGTGTATGCTCCGTGTGTAAGTTTGTTTGTTAATTTTGAACTACAGAAATGTCTTTCTCTAATGATGAAGCTTATGACATGCTTAGAATTTACTTTCAAAGTTTTGAAAACGCGGCTATTGCTGAGCGTGAATATGCAATGGCATATCCTGAAAGAAAACATTATACCAAAATGGAATTTACACGATGGTCAAAACGTTTAAGAGAAACAGGACGTGTGAATCCAATTAAAATGCCCACAAGAACACGTACAATTACAAATGAAAACAGTGTTATAAATGTTCTTGCGTGCGTTGAAGCAGATCCGCATGTAAATACCAGGCAACTTTCTGCAAATTTAGGGATACCTACGACATCGGTGCATCGTATTCTAATAAACCACAAATTGCATCCATATCATGCAGTTTTGCACCAGAACCTTTTAGATATCGATACCGACAGAAGATTGAATCATTGCCATTGGTTGAAAGATATGTGCACCGAATATCCCTTATTCTTGTCCCGCATATTATGGACAGATGAAGCTACCTTTAGTAGCGATGGAAGAGTAAATTTACATAATATGCATTGTTGGTCTGAAACTATTCCTCACTGGATGCTACAAGTTGATCACCAACACAGGTGGAGTGTAAATGTTTGGTGCGGCATTATTGAAAACAGAATTTTAGGCCCATTTGTTATTAATGGAAATTTGAATGGAGCAACATACTTGCATTTTTTGGTCAACAATCTACGTGAACTTTTGGAGGCTGTTTTACTAGAAACTAGACAGAACATGTGGTTTCAGCATGACGGTTGCCCAGCACATTATTCCGTGGAAGTTAGAAATTATTTAGAAACGACCTTCCCAAATCGCTGGATGGGAAGAGGAAGTTTATTTCCTTGGCCGGCTAGATCACCAGATCTTACTGTTTTAGACTTTTATTTATGGGAAAGGCTAAAAGATATGGTTTTCCAAACACGACCTACCACACGTGAGGATATGATTGCTCGAATTCAAAACGCCATAACAAGCATTTCAAGAGCCGAAATTGAAACTGCAGTGTCAAGCACCCTTCGAAGATTAGAAAAATGTATTTTTAATGATGGAAGGCACTTTGAACATGTGTTGTAATAATGTTAGTTGTTTATTGTTTGTTTTAGTTGTTCTGTTTGTGTGCGTTAAATATGTATTTAGTTTTACCAGTTGACTAAAACTGGTAACCAAAAACGGCCTTTTCTTAGGGTTACTACATTAGCCATTGAAAATACAACATTTTCATGGACAATCATGCTAAAGTAATCCCACCCGCATTTTCCTCAGATTTATTATTATTGTTATTATTAATGTTTAATCGCCTACAAGGAAAGACAACGTTGTTTGTAATTGTTTTTGAGACTCTGGTGGCGTAATAATGTATGTAAGCAAAAATCACAATTCTTTATTTCCTTTTCTTTAAAATAAAGAATAAATAAATAATTCAAAACGCTATTTAATCCAAAATTCAAGGAAGTACATATGTTTTAATATGAATACGCTTTTTGCAATAACTTAAGAACCATTAAAGATATCGAGGTGCGATTTTCACTAAAATCTTTTTTTTACGCTTCATTTAATTCTCCTTTGATAAAGTACTATATATAAACCTAACTTTCAATTACGTTTAGCAATTTTGTCAATCATATCTGACATTGTCAAGTTTTTGACTTATGTCAGATATAGACAGAAAGCAACGCTCAAAATCACGGCTATAAGCCAAGTATTAATATATAAATATTATAGGTAGTTTTTTACCCGATTATAGCCATCGGTCTCGGTAGCGTAATTGGTAAACGCACAGTTCCGGCAAAACTGAGATGCAGGTTCAAATCCTGTTCCAAGACCTTATATTTTCCTTCTTTCAATTACTAGCTCGATTTGAAATGATCATTTGGGCTTTGCATAAAAGGTCTAAGTTATTATTTCGTCTTATTAATTGCAATACGTTAGTATTTATCAACTTACTTTGTGTAAAAAACTACCTATAACATTTATATATTAATACTTGGCTTATAGCCGTGATTTTGAGAGTTGCTTCCTGTCTATATTGGTCTATATTGGTGAACGCACAGTTCCAGCAAAACTGAGATGCAAGTTTAAATCCTGTCCAAGACCTTATATTTTCCTTCTTTCAATTACTAGCTCGATATGAAATGATCATTTGGGCTTTGCTTAAAAAGTCTAAGTTATTATTTCATCTTATTAAATGCAATACGTTAGTATTTATCAACTTACCTTGTGTAAAAAACTACCTATAATATTTATATATATATATATATATATATATATATATATATAAATAAAAGAAACTTCCAGTTAACAAAAGCACATAATTACAGATATTATAAGAGTAAATAGGTCACTAAACATATTGTTAGTTGAGAGCACACTGTATATAACAAAAAATTAAACGCATAAGAAATAGAAATATCCAAGAGTAGCTACAAGTTAAAATAAGATTTAAAAACTTAACGAAATGCATCAAAATTAAATCAACGGAAAACCTATATGAATTGGCTTGATAAATATTTAACAAGTGCGTTAAGTACATCATCGTATACGCAGGCTAAAGTTATGCATTATTTGAATAAATCGTACGTGACATAAAGTATTACATTTGTTCAAAAATCCAATTTAACTAGGAAATAAACAAACACCAAATTTATTTCGGTTTAGATTAGAATAAGCAATCAACAATAAATACGTGACTTAATAAAACGAAAATTCGTGGGATTTCTCAATTAAATATTATGGTATGTAAATGAATACGTGACAATTTAAGCGTTCATCCAAGTATTTAAACTATACAATTGGTAAAATTTCCCGGAGTACACAAAAGATAAACGCAAAAAGTATCGCCCCAACACATGAATAAACGAATAGAAAACAAGAGGTACTTCTTATAAATACGATAACAATTGAGCGAAGGGTTTATTATACATTTTAAACTGGGCTACGACGATACTCAGAAGTGCTAAATAATTCACGAAACCAGTCATACGAAAGTAGATGAAAATCATTTTGAAAAGTGTAAAAATTGTGCAAGTGTGAGCCGATCTATTATAGACGTAAGTAAAAACAACTTAGTAAAAATATAATTTCTAACATAAATAAAACAGGGCTTTGGTGGATTCTCTGGTTATTACTCTGGTTATTACTCTGGTGAATTCTCTGGTTAATCACCTCCTGTTAAATTACTTTGGTAGTTACTTACATTGTAAATGTTCTATTACTGTCTTGTTAATTACGGAGATGGAAAACCTTTTATTTACTGATATACAAATTGATTCTTAAATTGGATTAACTTATGGGATTTTGAATAACGATTTGGATAGTATTTTGGTTTGATATCGACTTCCAAATTCGACTCTAAATATTCAGACTGGGCACGAAAACTCTTGGGATGTGCAGAGGAACTATGGGACCATTCCAGGTTAGCCATATTGATATAATTTAATACTGAAAACTGTTTTAATTCAATATTTTTGGTACATGTATGAGTCAACAAAACATTAGTTTTATTGATCAATTTATGAAAGGCAATAGGCATCTTGAAACGTTTCAAAAGGTTTCTAAATATAACAAAAGGCTCGTTTTGCTGACTTCAATTTCTTAAATCTGGTATATGTAAATATTCTAAAAAAGGGAAGATTTTAAAAAGGTTGTAAATATTTAATCATCATATTGTGTATTGTAGAATTGCTTTATTTAATTGAATCAGCTAGTTGAGGCAAAGAAAATCCATAACTTAACATTTCACATCATAGGTGCTTGATTAATATAAATGGAGCATTATATTACATTAAGGAATCGTGGGAAGAAAAGTAACATAGCATTTTATGTACGCCCAAATCGTGGGGCTAAATATAGTAAAAATATCACAGCATTTTATGACGCCCATCGTAGGGGCTAAATATAATAAGGAAATATCACAACATTTTATGATAGACCAAATCGTGGGGCTGAAGTAATATCACGGCATTTTATGGTATTTTTGTGTATATATATATATATATATATATATATATATATATGTATGACGTATTTGCTAACCACTCATTAAACTACACAGAAATAGAACCCAAATATTTTCGTTTAATTATGATTGCTATCTAACCATATGCATCTGTTCCAATTATTGCTTTGTTTAATACCTAGATTACGTTAAAGATACCAATGATGTGCTGTAGTAATTTTACAATTGCATGTTGTTTTCAAAAAGTAGACAGCACTTGTCTAATTTATACTGAAAACAAATATCTACTTAACCTACATACGTTTTCTCAGTTTTCGTGTTCTATTTTGAGAGATATTATCTGGGTTCTTCTACACGAAGAATTCGCGTGAGTCGTTGTATATACTATTTTTGTGTCAGTTACGTTAAAAAACAAAACAAATTAAGTTGTTTGGGCCATAACGCCTTTTATGGGTGCAATTTGTATAGTTTCGTGACGGCTATTTAGGAAAGTTTTTACACTAGCTCACTTTTTTAAAGTAAATTACATTCATTTATACAATTTAGTAATTAATGGATTCTTAAAAATAGGATGAGGCTCTTCCACATGCATGCTGTGATGCGTGCTTTAATTAAAGCCCGACTTTCTTAACTATACAGTGTGTTCATTTGAAAAGTTTCCACCTGTAATATAAAGAAAATTAGTAAAGATATCGAAATACGGTTTATGAGGGATTATTAGATATCAACAGGAAGCATGATTTAGGGGTTGAAAGATTATAATACTTTACCAGCCCACTCGCAGCCCACTCAACTTTAAAATTTTGAATGGCATCCTACATTTTGTACTACACGGTAATAAAGTTGTTAAAAAACGAAGTCTTTGGTGAAAAGATCATTAAAATCAGACGATCCGTTCTGTAATTATTAAATAAAAGATGTTCTAATGCATACAATAAATTTAAATTAATTAATCTAGGTACCTTAGGTTTTATGAAATCTAGTGTTACAGCAAATGTTCAAAATGTTCACTGTTATTTGTCAGACAATGGTAGAATCTGTTTTGAAATTCCTTTCTAACGTTTTGTAAGTTTCTCGACGAATAGCCACACACGTCGTTTTTATTCTATTTCGTAAATCTTGCATATCAACGGGCTGAGTCTTGTAAACAATAGATTTTATGTAACCCCACAAGAAAAAATCGAGTGGGGTAGGATCAGGAGATCTTGGTGGCCACTCAATTCCTCTTCTGCCAATCCACTTATTAGGAGACCTCTCGTTTAACCACTGCCGAATGGCCAACACATAATGGGGAGCGGCTCCGTACTGTTGATAATAAAACCAGTCTTCAATCCGATACATATTTCCATGTTGATCACGTTGATTTTCTATAGCTACAATGATTAGGGGATTGATGGTATCTTGCAGCATGTTCAAATAAATTTCACCATTTAAATTTTTATCGATGAATAAAAGACCGACAATTGTGTCCCCCAGGATACCTGCCCACACATTTATTTTTTCTGGCCACTGAGTATGCCCTTCTCTAAAAGTATGCGGATTCACATTACTTCAATAGTGACAGTTGTTTATTAACGCATCCGTTCAAAAAAGAAATGTGCACTCATCGGAAAAACAAAAGTCCTGTAAAAGATCCTGATCATTATTAATCATTTCACTCAATGTCTCACAAAACTGTAGTCTTCAGTCAAAGTCATCTTCATGTGGTTCTTGACAGATCTGCATTTTTATATGGATGGAATTTATGTAATTGCAACACCTTAGATTCGATACCTGTCGTATTGGGCTGGTAGGATTTGCTGCAAATTGTTCTAAAATTTCAATTCGTGCTTCTTCGTTTAACAAACTGGGTTCTGTACGCTTTTTTATTTTCAACAGATCGACATTCCTCAAACTTTATTACAAGTTTTTACACGTACGTGTGTGAGACATTTTTTGACCTAATGCCTTTGGATAAAGGTAGCCACCGTTTGCAGGGCACATTTATTCTCGGCGCCGTAAATGAAAATTAACTCTACTCTCTCGACTAGACTGTAAACCATTCTTAAAGTACTAACTACTACTAAATACTAACTAGTTAAATTACTATAACAACAGAAATAGCATATTAAGCTGTTCATTTGCTTGAAAATAAAACAAAATTTGTAAGATCTCAGGTATGTAGATGCATTTTGAACATTTGCTGTAGCACTGTATTTCAAGAAATCTAAAGTAACTAGATTAATTAATTTAAATTTATTGTAGGCAATAGAACACTTTCTATTTAATAACTACAGAACGGATCGATCTATTTTAATGACCTTTTCACCAAAAGACTTCGTTTTCAACAGCTTTATTACCATGTAGTACAAAATGTAGGATGCCATTTAAAATTTTAAGTTGAATAGGCTGTGAGTGAGCCGTGTGTTAAGTTCATTTTCGGCAATAATTGGTTATTTTATTTACATAAATTCCTTTTCTAGTATTAATTTCTCCCACTATACCCGATATATTGTACCTGCTCAGATAAGCTCGCCTTACCATACTTTTCAACTCAAATCCCTTGTTAATTCATTATCCGTTCGGATAAATCCTATGTCTATTATTAAATCCTTTCGCATAATTAATAATAAAAACTCTTTCTAAGAATTTATCAACGTAAATCTAGTTGTTTTGAAACGAGAAGTTTATGATACTAATTAGTCAAGATTCTGTTTAGGTATCCGTGAGCGTGTTATACCTTCCGATAACGTATAGGTATAATTGCGTTCTAGTGGGTTTCCCATCTAAAGATTTGTCGAAATAATATATCCTACTATTCTCCGGTAAAACCGTGTTTTCCAGTTTCAATGGCGTTTCGATAACGCGGATCTTTGCTTTTCGAGTTTGTGTTATTTTGAACTCCCGTTAAACTTTGATTTTGCAGCTTGTGTGTCGATGCGCTTGTAAAAACTACTCGTTCTGTTACTCTAAGAGCGGTGCACATTTCTCCTCTATCAAATGTGTAGATTTGGTGTGTATCGGTAAGCGCTCTTGAGTTGTTAATATTAGTAAGATTTCCTTTTTTTAGCTCTTAGTTGGAGCCTAAATAGCTTGTAGCGTAGCCCGATTATTTCTTGATGTAGATCAACTGCTTTTGCATGTAGACCGCCGTTGCAATTACGGTAGTAACATGGTTGTTGCTGATTACCGCGGCGATGCTCTGTCAATTCGCTTCCGAGGGCTGACACGATTAGTATCCCAACACATGTGTGTGACTTGTTTTTTTCTAACATACCTAGGGATAAACCCATTTTAAATTAGATGCGCTGTTTGTTCTGGTAAAATCCTTACTAGAAAAGTTTAGAACTTTAATGCTTTTGCTTTTTGTACTTAACCCATCTGCTTATACGAAAGTACCAACAGTATTCTTTTTTTACTGATTAGAGTTATAACAAATGCTTCGTATGATAAAATCCTTACTAGAAAGGTTTCTAAATTTAACCCCTAAATCATGCGTACCTCCTTGACACCTTATAATTTCTCTTAAACCGTATTTTACTATTTTTACTAATTTTCTCTAAATTACAGGCAGAAACTTTTCAAATGAACACACTGTAGATACTTGTAACATTACGAAATAAATCCGGAACTAATGTAGTTATTCGTACTTACAAATGAATGTAACTGTAGTATTTGAACATCTTGATATGTAATTAGCAATAATGATTCAAAATTGCAGGTCAGATATTCATATCTATCACTGGCTGTTGCGAATTGATTGTATTTACATTGTTCAAAATTTATTTACGCGTAGTATTGACTACGAATAGTTGATAATTGTTTTTGATGCTATTAATTAAACTGGACTATAAATCAATTATAATTGTAATAGTAGCCAAGGTTAATTATAATTCTTGTGCATTATTTGAACATTTCAAGAGTACTGATTGGATTTACGAAAACATTTCATTTACTTTTCTCCGCAGTTTAATAAGTCACTAGTTAGACAATCGGATTAAATTCACTAGAAACCTTTACTGCTTTTAATAATTTTATACTTAGTCTAGGTAATTATGAATTGTATAGTCAATGTAACTATCAGGAACGCAAAAGGACTTATCAGTAAAGTAGGTGAATTGATTCAATCACAATATAGATGTAAATGTCAATTAATCATTTATTTAATTTGCTTGACATATCGGTCTATTATTAGAAATAGTATTAATAAAATTTAAATAATTATGATTAAAGTCTGAATAATAAACCGAAACGTCAAGTAAATTAAATAAATGATTAATTGACACTTACATCCATTCTCGACCAAAACTGACCCAAAAAATAGTTAAAACTTACTATCGAACATTTATTTCTAGTCAATAAAGTGGAGATATATATATTTATATATATTGACGTGATAAGGAGATCACAAGAGATCATTGAAACCGAAATTCCACCACGTACCCAAATAAAAAAGAAATCGAAGAAGTTGAAATTTCTGAAGAAGTATTGTTCCACTTTGTATAATACAAGCATACTTCTTAGCCATTAAAATGCAAAGCAAAACACACTTCCTGCGTATTTAAAAATCCCAATTATAAATCAATAATTTATCCGTGTGAAAAATGAGTTTCAATCTTTAAAAGATATTCTACTCTATACCTTATGCAAATGGATCATTTTCAACCGTATTCTAAATACAAGGTTATTAATTTTATTACCATAGAGATATATTCACTTTATACGCCGTAACATGGAATAGTGTAAGTTCTACGCGGTTCACTTAAAACAAAAATACATCAAATCTTGTTAAAAACTAACGCTTTAATCTTTATATGTATGCGTTAGAATTCATTTGACTTGCTTTAAAATATCAATCTTTTTTGTTACAATTATTAGGATGCGAGTCTTTTTGCATTTGCAAAACAGATAATAAAGCAACTAAAACTTTAATTAAATAGATAAATTGACTTTCGTGAGTATCGATATGTCATATAACTTCATTTTAAAGGTTTTTAAATAAAAACATATTGTAGAATTCTCTCGTAGACTATTAATAAAGACAAATTTATCATATTTCCTAATAAATGCATATAAATTAAAATAAACAAACGTTTATTTTATCCTTAAAATCGATAGGAATTAATTTGATGGTTTTCTCATTACTATAGGATAGAATAGGATGCTACATTAACTTCGTGCGTTGGACAAAGGTAAAACTGTCTACTTGTTTATGACGCCCCATACTAAAGTATTCCCTAATGATACCTTGTTAAACAGCTACACACATTTTTCTCTGCACTTACATTTTCAACATACGTGTGTTTCATTGAAAGTAATATAAAGCCGGTCCTAATTCAAAACGTGCCCACAAGTATTTTACATTGAAAGTATATAAGAATTCATGTTTTCACAACTATTTTATATTGAAATGTTTTCACAACTATTTTACATTGAAATTATATAGGGCCGATCCTAATTCAAAACGTTACAGACGTATTTTACACATGGAAAATACGTCTGTCGCGTTTTGAATTAGGACCGGCCCTAGATACCTACTTAGTTGAGGCAAAGAAAATCCATAACTTAACATTTCACATCATAGGTGCTTGATTAATATAAATGGAGCATTATATTACATTAAGGAATCGTAAGAAGAAAAGTAACATAGCATTTTATGTACGCCCAAATCGTGGGGCTAAATATAATAAAAATATCACAACATTATATGACGCCCATCGTAGGGGCTAAATATAATAAGGAAATATCACAACATATTATGATAGACCAAATCGTGGGGCTGAAGTAATATCACGGCATTTTATGGTATTTTTATATATATATATATATATATATATATATATATATATAATTTAAAATTGATTTGTGGGTTTGAGGTCTCTGGATTAAGTTGAAAACTCTTTTTTATGGCCTAAATTTTCGAATTTATTTAAATTCTTGATCACAGGCTATCTAAAAATTTTTTAAAACGCTAGATTATAAATGTGGTACATAGATTAAAAACTTACAAACTTGAGATTAATTAAAAACTAGCATAACAAACATTATAAAAATCTTGGAAAAACTTGTAAAACTAACAAAATTAAACGTTTTAAATATAAATTGTAAACATTAAACTTGTATGACATCAATTTGATGTCATAAATTTTGATGTAAAAATTTTTGTTTCATAGGATATAAGATAACTAATTTGTTTGATGATAGATTATCGAGTGCATAAGTATGTGTGAGTGAGTGTTCATGTATATTATATGATGTGAGTGTACAGTGTGTGCGTGTGTGTGTGTGTGTGTGTTTGTTTAGTTTAATTTTTGTCATTAATTTTGTTCAAAATTTAATAAATATGTGTATATGGAACTTAAGTTACTAATATCAGTTTTCTTGTTTATTGTATTTTTGGTTTTATATACAATAAACAAGAAAACTGATAACAAGTTCCATATAATTTATAATTTTACAAATAATGACAAAATAACTAACACACACACACACACACACACTGTACACTCACATCATAAATATACATGAACACTCACCTCTGCACTCGATACTCATCATCAAACAAATTAGTTATCTTATATCCTATGACAAAATTTACATCAAAATTTATGACATCAAATTGATGTCATAAGTTTAATGTTTACAATTTATATTTAAAAACGTTTAAGTTAGTTTTACAAGTGCTTTTCAGTTTTACAATTTATAATCTGGTTATATTATAATATGTAATTATGCTATGCTAGTTTTCAATTAATCCAGAACTAGAACCCAAATATTTTAAGTTAATTAATCTATGTACCTACATTTATTATTGCTTTTTAATATAATTATTATAGATACAATGATGATCTAGTAATTTTAAATAATGTTCGTATTTCAAAGGCCATAACTCATTCAACTCCAGAACCTCAAACCCAAATATTTTCAGTTTTAAATGTTCTATTTTAGAGTCGTAATTATTGCTCACTTTTATATAATAGTAAATATACCATATATTTATATAATTTATAATTGATGTGTATTTGCAACCACTCATTAACTAAACAAAATATAACCCAAGTATTTTCGTTTTATTTTGAGGCTATCTATCCAATGCATCTGTTAAAGATTCATTGCTTTTAATTAATACCTGATTCTTAATAGATACCAATGATGTGCTGTTAATTTTACAATATCATGTGTTTTAAAAAGCCACCTGTAATATAAAGAAAATTAGTAAAGATATCGAAATACGGTTTATGAGGGATTATTAGATATCAACAGGGAAGCATGATTTAGGGGTTGAAAGATTATAATACTTTACCAGCCCACTCGCAGCCCACTCAACTTTAAAATTTTGAATGGCATCCTACATTTTGTACTACACGGTAATAAAGTTGTTAAAAACGAAGTCTTTGGTGAAAAGATCATTAAAATCAGACGATCCGTTCTGTAATTATTAAATAAAAGATGTTCTAATGCATACAATAAATTTAAATTAATTAATCTAGGTACCTTAGGTTTTATGAAATCTAGTGTTACAGCAAATGTTCAAAATGTTCACTGTTATTTGTCAGACAATGGTAGAATCTGTTTTGAAATTCCTTTCTAACGTTTTGAAAGTTTCTTGACGAATAGCCACACACGTCGTTTTTATTCTATTTCGTAAATCTTGCATATCAACGGGCTGAGTCTTGTAAACAATAGATTTTATGTAACCCCACAAGAAAAAATCGAGTGGGGTAGGATCAGGAGATCTTGGTGGCCACTCAATTCCTCTTCTGCCAATCCACTTATTAGGAGACCTCTCGTTTAACCACTGCCGAATGGCCAACACATAATGGGGAGCGGCTCCGTACTGTTGATAATAAAACCAGTCTTCAATCCGATACATATTTCCATGTTGATCACGTTGATTTTCTATAGCTACAATGATTAGGGATTGATGGTATCTTGCAGCATGTTCAAATAAATTTCACCATTTAAATTTCTATCGATGAATAAAGACCGACAATTGTGTCCCCAGGATACCTGCCCACACATTAATTTTTCTGGCCACTGAGTATGACTTTTTCTAAAAATATGCGGGTTCACATTACTTCAATAGTGACAGTTGTTTATTAACGCATCCGTTCAAAAAGAAATGTGCACTCATCGGAAAAACAAAAGTCCTGTAAAGATCCTGATCATTATTAATCATTTCACTCAATGTCTCACAAAACTGTAGTCTTCAGTCAAAGTCATCTTCATGTGGTTCTTGACAGATCTGCATTTTTATATGGATGGAATTTATGTAATTGCAACACCTTAGATTCGATACCTGTCGTATTGGGCTGGTAGGATTTGCTGCAAATTGTTCTAAAATTTCAATTCGTGCTTCTTCGTTTAACAAACTGGGTTCTGTACGCTTTTTATTTTCAACAGATCGACATTCCTCAAACTTTATTACAAGTTTTTACACGTACGTGTGTGAGACATTTTTGACCTAATGCCTTTGGATAAAGGTAGCCACCGTTTGCAGGGCACATTTATTCTCGGCGCCGTAAATGAAAATTAACTCTACTCTCTCGACTAGACTGTAAACCATTCTTAAAGTACTAACTACTACTAAATACTAACTAGTTAAATTACTATAACAACAGAAATAGCATATTAAGCTGTTCATTTGTTTGAAAATAAAACAAAATTTGTAAGATCTCAGGTATGTAGATGCATTTTGAACATTTGCTGTAGCACTGTATTTCAAGAAATCTAAAGTAACTAGATTAATTAATTTAAATTTATTGTAGGCAATAGAACACTTTCTATTTAATAACTACAGAACGGATCGATCTATTTTAATGACCTTTTCACCAAAAGACTTCGTTTTCAACAGCTTTATTACCATGTTGTACAAAATGTAGGATGCCATTTAAAATTTTAAGTTGAATAGGCTGTGAGTGAGCCGTGTGTTAAGTTCATTTTCGGCAATAATTGGTTATTTTATTTACATAAATTCCTTTTCTAGTATTAATTTCTCCCACTATACCCGATATATTGTACCTGTTCAGATAAGCTCGCCTTACCATACTTTTCAACTCAAATCCCTTGTTAATTCATTATCCGTTCGGATAAATCCTATGTCTATTATTAAATCCTTTCGCATAATTAATAATAAAAACTCTTTCTAAGAATTTATCAACGTAAATCTAGTTGTTTTGAAACGAGAAGTTTATGATACTAATTAGTCAAGATTCTGTTTAGGTATCCGTGAGCGTGTTATACCTTCCGATAACGTATAGGTATAATTGCGTTCTAGTGGGTTTCCCATCTAAAGATTTGTCGAAATAATATATCCTACTATTCTCCGGTAAAACCGTGTTTTCCAGTTTCAATGGCGTTTTGATAACGCGGATCTTTGCTTTTCGAGTTTGTGTTATTTTGAACTCCCGTTAAACTTTGATTTTGCAGCTTGTGTGTCGATGCGCTTGTAAAAACTACTCGTTCTGTTACTCTAAGAGCGGTGCACATTTCTCCTCTATCAAATGTGTAGATTTGGTGTGTATCGGTAAGCGCTCTTGAGTTGTTAATATTAGTAAGATTTCCTTTTTTTAGCTCTTAGTTGGAGCCTAAATAGCTTGTAGCGTAGCCCGATTATTTCTTGATGTAGATCAACTGCTTTTGCATGTAGACCGCCGTTGCAATTACGGTAGTAACATGGTTGTTGCTGATTACCGCGGCGATGCTCTGTCAATTCGCTTCCGAGGGCTGACACGATTAGTATCCCAACACATGTGTGTGACTTGTTTTTTTCTAACATACCTAGGGATAAACCCATTTTAAATTAGATGCGCTGTTTGTTCTGGTAAAATCCTTACTAGAAAAGTTTAGAACTTTAATGCTTTTGCTTTTTGTACTTAACCCATCTGCTTATACGAAAGTACCAACAGTATTCTTTTTTTACTGATTAGAGTTATAACAAATGCTTCGTATGATAAAATCCTTACTAGAAAGGTTTCTAAATTTAACCCCTAAATCATGCGTACCTCCTTGACACCTTATAATTTCTCTTAAACCGTATTTTACTATCTTTACTAATTTTCTCTAAATTACAGGCGGAAACTTTTCAAATGAACACACTGTAGATACTTGTAACATTACGAAAGAAATCCGGAACTAATGTAGTTATTCGTACTTACCCATGTCAAATGAATGTAACTGTAGTATTTGAACATCTTGAAATGTAATTAGCAATAATGATTCAAAATTGCAGGTCAGATATTCATATCTATCACTGGCTGTTGCGAATTGATTGTATTTACATTGTTCAAAATTTATTTACGCGTAGTATTGACTACGAATAATTGATAATTGTTTTTGATGCTATTAATTAAACTGGACTATAAATCAATTATAATTGTAATAGTAGCCAAGGTTAATTATAATCCTTGTGCATTAATTAAACATTTCAAGAGTACTGATTGGATTTACGAAAACATTTCATTTACTTTTCTCCTCAGTTTAATAAGTCACTAGTTAGACAATCGGATTAAATTCACTAGAAACCTTTACTGCTTTTAACTATTTTATACTTAGTCTAGGTAATTATGAATTGTATAGTCGATGTAACTATCAGGAACGCAAAAGGACTTATCAGTAAAGTAGGTGAATTGATTCAATCATAATATAGATGTAAATGTTAATTAATCATTTATTTAATTTGCTTGACATATCGGTCTATTATTAGAAATAGTATTAATAAAATTTAAATAATTATGATTAAAGTCTGAATAATAAACCGAAACGTCAAGTAAATTAAATAAATGATTAATTGACATTTACATCCATTCTCGACCAAAACTGACCCAAAAAATAGTTAAAACTTACTGTCGATTATTGATTTCTAGTCAATAAAGTGGAGATATATATATATATATATATATTGACGTGATAAGGAGATCACAAGAGATCATTGAAACCGAAATTCCACCACTTACCCAAATAAAAAAGAAATCGAAGAAGTTGAAATTTCTGAAGAATTATTGTTTTACGTTGTATAATACAAGCATACTTCTTAGCCATTAAAATGCAAAGCAAAACACACTTCCTGTGTATTTAAAAATCCCAATTATAAATCAATAATTCATCCGTGTGAAAAATGAGTTTCAATCTTTAAAAGACATTAACTCTATACCTTATGCAAATGGATCATTTTCAACCGTATTCTAAATACAAGGTTATTAATTTTATTACCATAGAGATATATTCACTTTATACGCCGTAACATGGAATAGTGTAAGTTCTACGCGGTTCACTTAAAACAAAAATACATCAAATCTTGTTAAAAACTAACGCTTTAATCTTTATATGTATGCGTTAGAATTCATTTGACTTGCTTTAAAATATCAATCTTTTTTGTTACAATTATTAGGATGCGAGTCTTTTTGCATTTGCAAAACAGATAATAAAGCAACTAAAACTTTAATTAAATAGATAAATTGACTTTCGTGAGTATCGATATGTCATATAACTTCATTTTAAAGGTTTTTAAATAAAAACATATTGTAGAATTCTCTCGTAGACTATTAATAAAGACAAATTTATCATATTTCCTAATAAATGCATATAAATTAAAATAAACAAACGTTTATTTTATCCTTAAAATCGATAGGAATTAATTTGATGGTTTTCTCATTACTATAGGATAGAATAGGATGCTACATTAACTTCGTGCGTTGGACAAAGTTAAACAACGCCTTATTATGAACATAAATCAATGGGCTGCGACGATTTGACACTAATTAAGTAATAAAGCGCAACCTTGAAAGAATCTTACATCATCTAGGTGACATACTTCCAAATGTAACAGAAAAAATCTAGAATTGAATTAATTTTATATATAAACAGAAGAAATCGACATTAAATTTATTTGGTGCTAAGTCAAGCAAGAAGTAACAACGCGATCGATAATGTATTCATTTCTTCATAAGATGACCAAAATGTAACGTTGATTATACATCCAAAATAATATGCTGAGTTTACGATATGATATTTATACGTTTCAATAGTTTGAAATATAGAAGTTGTTAAATGCAGTTATTTGATTCTGTAATATACAATGAAGAAGGAATATTCCTCGATATAAACAGCTACTTAAAGCTAATAAGTTAATTAAATCGAAGATGCGCTTTCGCAACTGATGTTCTAAATGAAGATTTCAAATAATATGTTAAATCTTGTAAACTGGGATGTTGATGTCAATTTAAAAATAGAAGCTAAAGATATTTATGACCGTTAATTAAGAAAATTGGCTAAGCGCTATTGGATTTTGCAAGCAATAATTTTAGATTCTTTTGTTTGTAACCGTTATTTGAGTATTTGCATTTAAGGTAGAATAGGTTTTAATCGTATAATATTTTTTGTAAGAATATTTACTACAAATTTTTGAAGTTAGAGATAGAGGTAAATTATACAAAAGAGAAGAATTTGATTACTGTAAATTTTAACAAATATTAGGTGAGGAGCATTTCAATAGTTAAGTAAATAGGTATCTGCTAGGAATAATTTTATGTACTAATTTGTGTTATAAACTGTTCTGTATACTTCCGTATAAAAGAAAATTGTTTTCGAATGTATAGATGCTTTTTTAAAATTGTTGAGTTTAATTTCAGTTTGTAAATTCCATTACTTCCGTTGAGCTAGCCAGGCAAAATAAACCCAAGGAAGGTAAAATAATAATTTCAAATTTTCAATTTGCTGAGGCGTATCACAGCACTCTTTTATCGGCTACCCTAAGGTAGAGAGTAACAGCAAATTTAGTAGAGCACAAACGTGATAAGGCGTCACGAGAGGTCATTAAAACACAAATTCTACAAATAAATCCCACCAATAAAAGAATCCGGGAAAAATAGAAATTTGCAAAAATTGATGGTTAACCCAGTATAATACAAACGTACTTCTATTCATTGATGTTCAAGCGAGAAATCTAATTCCTTTTGTATAAATAATTACCCTGTATGATATAAGCGTATTATTGTAAATACATAGCAAATAATGTAAGCCGTATATGTAAAAAGAATCATATTTCAGATACCTTAAAACGCATTAAATGCAAATGCAAAACGATCACTCTAAAATAAATACAAAGCTATTGGTATATAATAAAAATGCCCTCTCCATGCATAAAAATAAATAATTTTGTGTATTTAAAACCCCAATTTTAATTTTAATTTTGTGTATTAAAGCACGTTTTGCCGTGAAAGCAAGTATTTTCTATAGAAATGTACCTAGTTTGTATTATAAAGCTGTATATTAATCATATAAATTGACTTTTGTATTACATAAATTCAATTTATATAAAACATGTTCTCGAAATTTTGACAAGAATTAAGCAAAAATACGTCAATTTCGTATGACTTAATAAATAAACATCTATTCGATGAAGCTGTCGGAACATTAAAAAAACCTATAAAATGTAATAAAAATCGATAAGAATTATTTGTTAGTTTTCGCAGTCACTGTAGAAGAGATACGATACCACATAATAACCTTGGGAGATAGGGTAGGACGGACAGCGCACATAAATCAACACTAACGAGGTAATAAAACGCGGCGATTTTGAACAGTAATGAAGGATTCTCAGACACTTACGACAGACAGACGTGTAGTAACTGGAATGGAATTCCATACGGCACTCATACATTCTAGAAAAGAGATAATTTTTTTATATAAGCGGAAACAATCGACATTGGGGATCAATCGGTAAATCCGCGTCACCAAGCAACGTGTAAAGAAATTCGACTCAGTTCATTTAAGTCGCGAAGATGATACTTTAAGTATGCAGTACGCATACCATAATTTAATAATTACAATGTAACAGTGAATACAGAAGTCATTCTTAAAATATGCAGTGCTTTGACCTGAGGATGCACATTTGTTTCTAAATAGAGATTTAAATGGAAATCTTATAGGCTGATTTTGAACGTCAATTTAAAAATAAAGCCAAGAAACCCAAGATGTTTAATACTATTAATTGCAAATAGGAGAAGCGTTTCTTTTAATTCTACAAGTATTATTTTAGATTTATATTGTTTGTAGCTGATATTTGAATTTTGAAGTTTAATTTAAGTTAGAATAAGTCCTTATCATATAATATTCTTTTGTTTTTGTAAGAGTATTTATCAAGGAAAGTGTGGTTAGAGTTTGAAACACTCTGACTTTTTTTTATAGATTATCTGTCAAGAATTTTTTGGCCAAACAAACCTTACAAGTGTGGCAATTAAAGGCAGGTAAACTATCCATAAGAGAAGAGATTTAAGTTTGGTAAATTTAAACCTACATTAGGCGAGGAACATTTTAATAATTAAATAAATAAATATTTGTTAAAAATAATTTGGCATTTGAAAGAAACTAATCTGTAAATGTTCTATATTCTTTTGTATAAAAGAATAGGCATTTTATGTGACGGGAAAAAAAATTGACATTCAATGTTTCTTAACAGGTAACAAAATGTCACTTTTTATGAATTTACTTTTTTCCCCGGGAAAAAATAAGTACTTTTTCTCGGGTATTGTCAAATACGTAAAAACACAAAGGTATTTAATTTATAGCCGGATCCACACTTGTAACATTCAGGTGTAATATAACATCGTTCTTACTTATTTGCACATACCCGGAAAAAAAGTACTAATTTTTTCCCGGAGAAAAAAGTAAATGTATAAAAAGTGCCATTTTATTACCTGTCAAGAAACATTAAATGTCAAATTTTTCTCCCGTCACAGAAAAAAATATTTTAGACTGTATAGATGCTTTGTGATGTTGCTGTGTTGGATTTTATGTTGTAAACTCCCGCATTTCCGTTGAGCTAGCTAGGCAAAGAAATGTTAGAAAAGAGGGTAAGTCAAAAATTTTAAATCTTATAATTTGCTGTATCTGTGTCACGGCACTCATTCAGCGGCGCTCCAACGTGCGGCGTTATCACAGCAATATATTATATATTGATGTGATAATGAGGTCACAAGAACTAATTGAACACACAAATTCTATGAAAAATTACCACCCAAAGAGAAGAAAAACGGGAAAAATTAAAATTTCCCTATATGTAATTTTTCTATACTGCATAAATATAAGTGTATTTCATTAGCATATAGAAGAATGAAGCTCTTATTAATTATGTAATTAAATCCCGTGTATTGCACTTGTTGCAGTGTGAAAGGATCGTGAAACGAATATAAATTTAAACGCCAATTTTTAAATTGATTCATTTCAGCCGTGTGTATAAATAATTACTCTTGTGAAGTACCTTGCGTAAATAATCATTCTATACTTAGCACTAACAAATTTTCATTACATCATCGTAAATGCAACGCATAAATTCCGTGTGTAAATGTATCTATCAGTTAAAACAGAATTAAAGTACATCTACTCTTGTTAAGAAAAACACTATGAGTTTTAAAGTAAAACGTATTAATTCCATGAGGTTAGCACATTTAAGTTATTTCATGCGACAAAATTCGATAAAGTCATAAACCATCTGTATACGCTAGGAATAGCTAATTATTTTCCATAAATGTCTCTAAACAAAGAACGTACTATAAGGAAAGGCATAAAATAAGACCAAAATAAGATAACACAGTTAAATAGCTTTACTAATTACAGAGAGAAAGAGTTAGCAAACATTGACTTCATATATCAGCGAAGGATAGGAAACGATTTACAATAGACATATATTATAACACGATAACTTTACACTTAATTAACTCATTAAACAAGATATCCTCATAAATATTACATCATTTAAGATGACTAATGATTCGAAATAAATCTGGAATAGAATGGAAAACTGACATAGTTAGAATTTTTGTATATAAACGGAAGTAGTTAAGATTCCATTTCACGAAATCGAACATGAAAGTTTTGAGTAGAAATTAATTCTTTAATATATCAAACATGTAAGTTCGAGTAACTAATAATGCATTTTGCGACATGCAATAAGTAGCATCAACTTTGCATAATTAAGAAGTATAACTAGTTGGTAAAATAGTACGAAAATTAAACGATCATCGATATAAATAATTCCGATACAAGACCTACTGCTGATTTTAATTAATTAAAAATAAAATGCACTTTGCAAACTGATATTTTAACGTCAAATAGAAACTTGAAATGGAACAAGGACGTATTTAATGCCGTTAATGATAATAGAAATGATGTTTTAATAAACACTATCTGACAATAACAACCGCAAGTATAAATTTGGTTCTTTGTTTGTAACTTATAAAAATATTCAAATATTTCTAACATAAACTAGAATAAGTTCTTGATCTTATAAAAAATTATTTGTTAAGGGGATAAGTTTCCGCAAACTTTGAGGTTAGAGTTCGAGGCATCTTGACCTTTACTAAATTATCTCTGCAGCGTCATTGGCTAATGACAGTCACAAACAAGAAAATATAAGGTAGGTAAATTTTCCACAGCAAAATTAATGTAAATATTTGTAACTCAAAGAGAAGATGTTTGGGTTCTATAATTAATAACAAGGCTACATATGAGGATTATTTTAGGTAATTATTAGGAAACATTCTGTATAATCTCAAGCTGTAAACTGTTTTATAAATGTAAAAGAGTCTTTTGTATGAAAGAAAATGTTTTTGAATGCATATATGTTTCTTGGTGTTTCTGTGTTTTATTTCATTTATCAAATTCCACAACATAATTTCTGTTAAGCTAGCCAGGCAAAGGAAAAAAAAGGTATGATAGTAATTTCATATTGTCACCTTTATTAATACAATTCGATGTACCTAACCCGGCATTAATTTGGGTTACCCCAGGTGTCAAGGGGGTCGCAGAAGAATTAGCGACGAAAATACATCACACTCATGGAATTATGAACGACACATAGAAAAAGTTACATAAGTTTTCGCATAAAAATTATAGAAAATGTAACACACTAACTAATACCTTATATTAGATACGGAGTACCGATTAACGAGCTAAAAATAGCATTCCAGAAAACACGTACATAAAGTTATTGTAACATTTTGAAAACAAATATTGCTTATAATATAATACCACATTTTCAACGCTATATCAAAATAGAATTGATTAAAGCATTTTTAATTTAAACTAAATATGTCAATAAAATCCTACAGGGTGATGTATATGCAATCATTCACAATTGAGAAGATGGTCAAATTTGTTAATAAATGCACTAATGACTAAAAATAATGTAAGAAATATACAATTTAATTGCGTAAAGATGAAAATACTCAAGTACATAGACTGCACGTAACACAGTCATGGGACAATCGATATATTATGTAAAACGGCAAATGCGATAAAAAAGTATAATTCTATGGAGAATTTTGAACATAGAAAAACAACGCCAATTATACAACCACCACAATTTGGATTTAAACAGGGTCGTAACACAACATAACTCTTTGTAAGAATTGTTGTAGAGATAATAACGAATTGCAACAGAGGCAAAGTAATAACAATGGTGGTTCTAGATAATAAACATTATAAGCAAAGTAAATAATGAAAACTGGGACTGAAGTTATGTATGATATATATATTAGCGATGTTTTTATTTTATATCTATTTCACATTTCGATTAGTGTACTATCACACATAAAGACCCGCTTCGCCCCCCTATATCTGACTTACGTTTAACGTGCTTTGCCGGTGTGTTGGATTTTTAATTCAGATGTGCAGCCATAGGGTTTTCTATAATTTAGACTTCGTTAACCGTCCCTATACACGATGGGGGGCATGCTACCGGTTTTTGATTTGTGTTCTTTTCTATGTTCGGTTGTGTTTTGTTGTGTTTCCTGGTGTGTTTGTTTGGATGCACATTTTGTCCGTATGTTTGTGTGTGTGTGCGTGTGTGTGTGTGTATTATTATTATTATTATTATTATTATTATTATTATTATTATTATTATTATTATTTATTAAAACTTTAGGTTTTTACATAATATATGGTTCAAATATATAAAAAAAAATAGATATTAATATATAAGATCTTATAAAACCTACACTTGTTATAATGTCACAAAGGTAGCGCTAACTATAAAATGCAGTAGTTACAAGAAAAAAAGGTAGTTAAGAACGGCAAGTGCAACGCTGCCGAAATAACACAAAAAAATAAATAATAAAACGACAGTAAAAAACTAACAAAATAAAATGAAATAAATGTTACAGAATAAAATAAAATGAAAGAAAATTAAAAACAAAACGTTTCCAACTTAATTATTGTGTACATGCATCCATGTCACAACATTCGCTTTGGTAATCTGCGCAAATTTCAATAAGTTACTGCATTAAATTGCCACTAAACTGTAGATTATCATTCTCTACCCAGCATATAGTTTTTTCGATGCACCATATGTTGCAAAACTTGTCTAGTGAACGTCTGGAGTGGTGCCAAACAAACTCTTTAATTATCCTAGATTTTAAACGCTGTTTGTAATATAGGGTCAACGGTATATTAAAATTAACATTTTTTATCGCATCAATCGTTGTCCAATAGATGCAAGCTTTAGCTAGGTTTATTATGTAATTTCCTAGGTCACTCTTTGCTGTATTGCCGCTGATTCCATAACATTGTTCTTTGATCAGGAGTCCCTTCCTTTTTCATCAAAATTTGTACGATGTTAGTTACAAACCGCCACAATTGTTTTGCTTTTTGGCAAGTAATCATTATATGCCAGGCATTGCCCTCACTTTCACACCATTGACAGACTAACGTGTCTTTTACGCCTATGTGGTTTAGGAACTTTGCATCGGCCAATCTATTCTTTACAAACCTCCAAGAGATTATTGATTCGTGTCCGAGTGTGGGGGGCTTGAAGAAGGAACTCCAAATTACCTCATCATCTCTCCAACTACTACTCAAGGGTTTCTTGCAGTTGAGTAACAGAAGCACCAAACTCTGTTGTAGCCTACTGCGATTGTCTTTTGTCACTTCCAATGATGTTTGGTTTATATCGACATTGAGCCTACATCGATGCCCTTTGCGTTCACTGCCGCTGCTTGCGCTGTTCGTATATTTATCGAAAAATAATGTGATCCTTTTGTAGTGTTGTAGAAGGTCGTTTTTTATTGAGCATGGGGCATTATGCAGTCGTTCTTTCATTTTTGCATGTGTTATCCATTCATCTCCTTCCCTAAAATCGGCAATAGTTCTAAACCCATATTCTACCCACCGTTTGCTAAATAGTGGAGGCACAGTATCGCTTGCAATCAACCTACAGCTGGTTGTTGGTACTAAATAAAGGTCTTCTTTAAATTTAGGAAAACCCAGATACGACGTTGATATTTTGCTAAACGCATTAACCAAGGATTTTACAAAAATGTTCTCTTCAAAATCTGCTGAGTACTTATTAAGATCGGTACAAGTCAGAAGCTGCCATGTTACCCCATATGAGTTATTCTTCTTGATAACATGTTTCATGATAGTTGCCCACTTATGCTCTCTGGAACTATTGATTAAACGTGAGCCCAGAAAAAGGCGAAAGCAGTGTTGCTTGTTGCCACCGTATACTTTCGGTAGATATAGTTCTTCAGATTTTACCCAATGTTTACCAGTCCACATGAAATCCCTTAATTTATTTTGTAAAGTTTCTAGCTGGCTGACGTTAAATGGGAGAGTCTGCATACAGTGCCACAACTTGGGAGCAATAAACTGATTAGCAATTATTTTTCTTCCAATCAATGAAGTATTGCGTGCACGCAATTTCCACATTTCAATAGCTTTGTCTACTTTGGTACAAAGAGCTTGTAATGCCAATACTGTATCTTCTTGAATATTGTCTGACAGGTGTATTCCCAGTATTTTTATATTCCCTGATGACCAAGAGAACCCTAGCGGAGTATCTGTTCTACCTCGCCATGCGCCGCACCAAAGTCCATTTGTTTTAGATGTGTTTAACACCGACCCTGATTGGTTTTTATACACTTCGTAAACAGTCTGTAAATGATCAAAATCACTGTTTTTTGAAATAAAAATAGACACATCATCGGCGTATGCACATACCGCTAATTTTGTTGGTTGTAGTTGTATCATATCGGATATAGGAAGAGAAAAACCGGATAGACGGTTTCTACAAAGGTTAAGGAAAGGTTCCAAGGACAGTGTGAATAATGGACCAGACCGTGGGCAGCCCTGCCGTACTCCTCTGTAGTGCGTTACTTCACCTGAAAGTAAGGAACCGACTCTGACGTGGGATATCGGGCTTTTGAATAAGGTTTGTACATAGCCAATAAAAATAGGTCCAAACCCAAATTTCTGTAGAACCTTATGCAAATAGTCTCGGTTGACGCGGTCATATGCTCCTTGCTGATCCAAATTTATAACTGCTAAAGCAATATTTTCTTGTGAGGCATACGCAATCACGTCCCTGTGTAGGTGGATGGAGTCGAAAATTGTTCTACCTGGTGTTGAAAAACTTGGTCAGCATTAATCAGATCCCCAATTATATTCTGCAGTCTCCTTGCTATGCTCTTTGCCAGTATCTTATAATCCGTATTTAAAAGTGAAATAGGCCTCCAGCTGTCAATAGACGTGAGTTTCTCTTTACTTTTGGGTAACAAGCTTATGGCCGCTTTCGTTGTTGAGTAAGGAAGGGTCATACGCAATAAAGCTTCGCTAAAAACTTTATGATATGTTTGTTTCAAGAAATCCCAAAAGAACAGGTAGTACTCTGCCGTCAAACCGTCTAGTCCTAAAGCTTTATTTTTATTTAAGGATTTAACAGCAATTGTAAATTCATCAGAGGTAAAGGCAGATTCCAAATATTCTTGGTCCACTTTACTTAGCGTTGGTAAGGATGAATAAAGTATTGAGCTGTTATCAGTGTGTAAGTCAGATTGGTTATATAAAGATTGAAAATGGGTTCTCATTAAACCACATAACTCCAAACTATTTTTCGCTGCGTTACCCTCAAACTTAATTTGAGTAAGTGGAACAAATCGTTTACGCATGTCATGGTGTAACGTGGGCCTATCAGCTGCATAAAGTTCTTTGTATTTTCCCAAGGCATGAGCTTCAAGTGCACTTATTTTGTAGCTGCTACGCGTATCCTTTATTAGGTCATTCAGTGTACTAATTAAGAGTTCCTGGTTGGTTTCTGTAGCAACCCGTAATTTAGCGTTTAACATTCTATGTTCTGCTTTTAAGTTTTGCTTTCGCTGCTTAACGTATTGAATTGATATCTGTTTTATTTTGATTTTGAAAGCGTCCCACCATGATAAGAGATCAATCTGTAGTAATGTAGTGTGTGTGTGTGTGTGTGTGTGTGTGCGTGTGTTTGTGTGTGGCGTGTGGTGTGGTGTGTGCGTGTCTGAGAGAGAAAGAGAGAGATATACAGAGCTCCCCTCTCATTCTCCGATCATCGGCTCTGTCATGTTGAATCAGTTTTTGTATGTGGCGTAGGACCTGTGTTCTATTAAAAAGTGTATTAGCCCCTGACTAGGTATAGTCTAAGAGTCAGCGTTCCGCAGACTTACAGTATTAGTAGCAAACTCCATATTAATGCTGGGTATACCATTTCACCTGCCGTAGGAGAAATGAGTGTTCACTATTGTCATCGAGGGTTCCTTTGGGCGTACCTAGAAGTTGGAAAGCATCAAAATTGATTTTCAAAACGTGATCGCAGCATGTCTGCCGTTTTGATATCTTAAAATATATAATTTTTTTTATAGAAAAATTTAATGGTAGACAGTTTTTCGGATTCTTACTATATTTTATATAACTTCAAAGCTTCCAAAATTTTATACAAATTTGTGTTATTTCAGCAAAGCTGAAAATTATATATGTTAGTTATATTATTATTATTATTATTATTGTATACATATATTTACAAAAACAGACCCATAGGTCGGTTCTGACATGCGGGCAGACTACATAATAGTTTCTCAGTCGAGCTAATGAAGGTGTATGGTATTGACTCCCCCACTTTTCATCTCTCAGGGAACTAGTATTCAAGCACCTTTATAAAAACGATGGACAAAATTTGGTGAATATACACTTTTCATTTTAAAGCTTTTTTTAATGGAACAGGTGTCTTTCTTTTCGATTGAATAGGAATTTTACCTGGCCTTCACTTCATTAGTCTACCCTCCCTTGGAAAAGAAATATCTCATACACCTGGAATGTTGTAATGGTCCGCTACGCCATTTCATTTCGTTCTGAAAGTTTGTTCGAGAAGTACGTGTAGTGTATTTTACTGTGATTTTTGTGAGTTTTGTGACATTATTTGTGCGTTGTGTTTTTAAAATATTGACTAAATACTTTAAATCATGGCAGATGAATTAAATTGTGCTTTTTGTTATTCCAATTCTGGTGAAAGTGTACATATCTTTTCGGAAGAAACTTTTAACAAATGTAAGACTATCTTGCGTTTACGCAAATTCCGTAATTTGAAATATAGTGATGTTATTTTACCACGTGAACATTTACATAGTGGCTATCATCGTACGTGTTATAAGACGTTTACAGCATTGAAGGATATAGGATATAGGAACGTCTCCATCTCCATCTCAGTCACAGCCGTCAACTTCAACTGATGTTCAAAATATAATTGAAGATGTCAGTGTCGACAGTACTGTAGAAGAAGTACCAAGTCTAGAATTGGATCAACTCACTGAAGATGCAGTTGTCGAAGACGTAGTAAGTGAAACTTCAGAAATAATCAGTTTGCCATTAAATACTTCTACTGAGGATGATACAATTATTATAGATAGTCGTAATGTATGTTTTTTTTGCGACAAAAATAAGAAAAGACTGAAACTGGTTTTTATTTTTCTCTTATCTAAATGGTTACAAGGCTAGCCTCGCGCATAGGCAAGTGTAACGAAGTCTTCCGACATAACTAGGGGTCTATTCCTTAGGCAGAGCTATGAGAAATGGGGGGGTAAGTCGAAATCTGATCGTACGTCAAACTTAATCCAAAACAAATAGGCGCCACCAAGTCCTGACTTATTTATGATAATTGCGTGGTATATTTCTAGGGGCGGACGTGGAAACCCAAAGAAAAAAAATCGCCTTCGATGACAAAAACCCGTCTTAACAAAATAAGACGCTGCTCCTGTAAGAAATTGTAATAATTAGATTAATAGAAAGGTGGAACACTATTTGTGTCCCGCAAACATACCTATAGAAATATTAAAAAGATATTTTCTATATAAAATTGGCATCAAAATTCTACTCCTAAAGATATTAGTTTCCTGTAGTTAGGTTTGATCATACTTGATCAAAATAAAAAACTTTAATCTTGAACCAATAATTTACTCAAAAGATTCTCTTTTAAAACAAAATGCAATGCAACAAAATTTCATCAATAATTACATGAGTTAGTGAACTTTAAATTAAGGTTTAATCAAAATAGTAGATAATCAAACATTTTACAGCTTAGTGTAAACTTGTTACACTAAAAAGGTCCGACCCGTGCAGATCTGTTCGGGAGGATTACATTTTAAAACATTGTTACTCAAGTTCTTGCTTTTCTAAATTATTTGTATTAGTTTTAATTTCTACTAAAAAAAGCAGATCACAAAAATATTCTTGTTTACTCAACTTGGGCAAACGCTGTTCGAAGCATTTGTTTTCTAGAACACATCTGTCAGCAGTATACTGCAGACAAACAGGTGACGTCAGTAACACCTGTTGCTGTTACTAACGGTACATAATGAACCACGTGTGTGATTTCTAAAACCATCAAAATAGTGTATTATAATTTTAACACTGGAAAATTCCAGCACAGCAAATAATTGAAATTTTTATAACATTCGTACTTTTACCTAATCAAACAAATTAAAGGGTTTCTAATATATAAACCATCAAAAAAAAGGTTCTTAAAACTAACTACGAACCAAAACTGCTTTTTGTGGCCTTGAAGAGGTACTTGTAATATCAAGCGGAATTTACTGTATGTTGTGTTAACCAAGCTCATCCTCAACAGCTCCTAGCACATGGAATTGCTCCAGGTGTCGAATTAAATGCAGTCACAATACATCCGTCAGCTGCTGCAATATGTTGAATCAGGCTGCCTTACTAAATAACATCTTTACGTTGTGTACTAAAATGGTCTTCTATAAATTAGTCAAATTTTCCATCTTCTAAGTTGCTTTTTACAGGTTGTAATACAAAGTGGTTTTAACATCAGTGATTGGATTTGTTGTTTTCAAAGTTGCATTTTTTAGTGTTGTTTTTGCGCGCTATTAAAAGATGTGTCTCGACTGCTCAAAATTTATACGCAAATTGGCGGCCTGCGTTTTTTCGTACATCTTGACTCTACTATCTCGCATGGCCGACCCGTTATCAATCTCGCTCGGACGAACGTAGTGTCCCAGGAGGGGGATGTCAACCAAAACGCGCTTGCAAATTGCTATCGAAGACACAGATATTTGACTATACATAGAATGCTACATAAAGATGCCGCTTTAGCGTAATACCAAAGTTGTTAAATGCATTTTACTTATTATTTTAATAAAAAGTGTTTTATAATTCTTGCACTTTTATGAACGGATTTAATAACCAAAAAATAAAATTGTTACAAGACACCGCTCCAAACAACAAGCTTTACATCGAGCGCAAAAAATTAATTTCAATTCACAATTGGAGTGAACTTAAATTTGAATAAAGAGGATGAAAAAGAAATTTTTAATAAATTGGAGAAATGATCGAGTGACATAGTGTATTATCATCATATTTGTCACACTGAATGTTTGAATAAATTAAAATCATCCAATAAAAAACCTGTTTAAACTGCTTGGCACATTCGGCGGAATTTACATCAAAATGTCTTCGATGAAATAAGCTTATTAATTGAAGACAATGTAATCAGTAGAGACCACTATTACTTTTTATCATATTTACATAGATGATATGTCGACAAATTTCAAAAATCAGATGATGAAAGTCAGGAAATGCTAGATATAACATTCACAGCGCAACATTTAGAAGACAAAAATAAGAGTAAATTTACCAATAATATTACAATACTGCAATCGAAATATAAAGAAGTTATAGAACCTAGAGGCATCACGACAATCGACGATGATATATTTGCAAATTTAAAAGACAAAGACACGTTACAAGAAGCAGCATTGATGTTGAGACGCAAAATATTAAATATAAACAAAAAAAAGCTACCGGAAAACCTTACTGTCCAACATTTATTAGAAGGTGAATGCTGAACATCCCAAATATTAACAGATTTTGTGGGATCAATAAATGAAAGTAACAATTGCAGACGTAGAAAAAGCAACCATTACAAACGTCATATCAATTCCGTATCGCAGGATTTAATTTTTGTGGTTCAAAATGGAAACATAAAAACTTCAAAACATATTTGTTTAGGCATGGCATTAAAAAACCTCACGAGTAGCAGGAAAGTTGTAGATGTACTGAACAGGTATGGTCATTGCATTAGCTACAATACAATAGAAGAGTTAGAAACAGAGGCAACATACACATCAGTTTCTCGATCAGGGTTATGTCCAGAAGTAGTAAAAAAATCAGGAAATTTATGTACTGGTGTTGCATACGACAATTTTGACGGCTTTGTTGACACAGTATGGGAGAAAGATACTTTCCACGACACGGTAGGAATAATTTTTCAAAATATAGATTTGAATGTAGAAGACATTGCGGAAAGTTCGGAGATTGAAGTAGATAATGATTCAAGAAAACGACGACGGAGGACGTTTGAAGCTATATCAACAGAATTAACTGCTTATACAAAAAAAAAACCTAGAATGATCAGTACATTCCATTCAGCAGTTGATGATAGAGAAAATTTATGTCCTGAGAAAATTAAACTTTATTCTCAAATAGATGCTGTGTTACCAATGATGATAGTCCACAACAGTTTATTTCCTATTTAACTTCAATAAATGCGTCACCAACGAATGCTTCAGTGGTTCTGGAGACAATGCTGCACAGTATAAAAATAGCTGACGAATTGAATCAAAATTATATACAAGTCACCTATGATTTGGCAATTGCAAAAGTTGCGCTCCAAATCCAAGCCTCTGAGAAACCTACATTTGACAGGTTATTTATACATTTGGGTCCATTTCATATCATGTTAGCTTATTTCAAAGCTACAGGGAAGTTAATAAATTATTGTGGATTATCAACAATAATAACAGAAGGTGAATTATTGGCAAGTGGTTCAGTAAACAGCTTTATTGAAAGCAAACATTTTAATAGATGCAAAAGGTTACACCCTATTATGGTCTTAGGATTACGAATTCTTCATTTCCGATCTTTTTACAGTCACAAAACATAGAAGTATCTGAAGATATATTATTAGAGTTGAGTAGGTTACAATCCTGCTCAACTTCATCATTTACGATAGAAGATGAAAAACTCATGGAGCTGTACGAGAATTATGCTAAATATGAAGAGAAAACAATGAACGGAGAAATTGGTAAAACCGCCCCATTTTATATGATGTACATAAATTTCGTTCATTATTATTTATCTTTAAGTAGAAGTATTCGCACAGGAGATTTTGAGTTATTTAAATACATATTGCCAAGAATTACAAATGTATTTTTCGCTTGTAACCAACCGAATTATTCACGCTGGACTTTAAAATATTATTACAATTTGACGAAAGTTGCAGAAACATATCCAGGTTTAGAAGAAGATTTGAAAAAGGATGTTTTGGAATTAAACGAACCGAAAAATCGTTTTCAAAGCAACCAATAGATTTAACACTTGAACAGGCGATTAATGCTAATGCTGATCGGCGACTCACCGGGGTTGTGCATTTCACAAATTCCATATCTGCTCGACAACGTTGGGCAAGAAGCCACGATATTTGTTCCACGATTATAAGTCATGTATTCGAGGAATTAGGATTTACGAAACAAGATGATATTTTAGGCTACTTACAACCTCAAAACATAAAGAAAAATTGCGAACAGTTGCACACATTTATTGATTTTTTCGATCGACATATTAATTCCTTCAGTGCAGAATTATCTCCCGATAAATTATTTAACATTTCTACCGGAAAAGCAGCTTCACCTCTCGTAGAACACTTTCTTTTAAATGTAGAAAGTATTGGGAATGAGCAAACGAGAACAATTTATTTCTGAGTGTATGATAGATATTAGCAGATTCGAGAGTAGTATTAAAAAAACACCATTTCGTAATTTTTTAAAGAATTAGAAAAGAAAAAAAGTGTAAAAGTATGTGGAAAAATGCAAGAAATCCGACTACAACGGGATTTATTTGGACGTATGTTAGGTATTTCTATGGATCACAATGTCGATGTCATGAAAATTTTATCATATCCCATCACTCTCCTGCGCCTTTATCATTATGTCATTTAGATGGTGCGAATAAATCAGTACTGATTAAATGCCTGGAAACTGACATTAACCATGAGTCACCTCGTTATACTGATGTATTTGTAATAGATGGTTTCATTCTACTGCACCATGAAAGAGATACCAAAAACATTTGGCAACATTTCGGAAAGACCTTACAAATGCTAACAAATCTTTCAGCACGAAGAATTGACGTTACCTTTGATCAATGTTTTCATCCTTCGATTAAAGACAATGAAAGGTCTCTACGACATGAATCACAACACACAGAATTTATTATTACTGGACCAGATCAAACACGACCAGCTGATTTTGCAAAGGAAATGAAGAACATAAAATTCAAAGAAGGGCTAATTGACTTCTTATGTCTTCATTGGGCATGTGATGAGAATGCAACATTTCTTAACAACAAAACTGTACAGCTTAGTTTCCGATAATGTTATTCATATTTTGGTAATGGAAATAAAGTAAAATCAAAGATTGCCGAGGATTTATGTTGTGACTTGCACGAAGAAGCTGATAGTAAAATTATTTATCACGCATGTAGCATCGGTGATGAAGCCAATATTGTTATCAGAGGCTCTGATACCGATATACTCGTGATGATGCTTGGTAATATGCGTAAGTTAAAAAATACTTTTTCGCATGTCTGGATGCAGATAGGAATAGATAATAATGAACGAATCATAGATGTCACAAGAATTCACGAACATCTAGGTGAACTAACTTGTAGACGCTTACTCAGCTTCTATGCTTTCACTGGCTGCGATTACAATCCTTCATTTTATAATAAAGGAAAAAAGAGACCTTTCCTTTTATTAAAGAAAAACACCAGTTATCAAGAAGCTTTTCCAACTCTTGGCGATCATAATTTAACAGAGAATAGAATAAATAAAATCTTCAATATTATCCAGAAATTTACTTGTGAAATGTATAATTTGAAGAAATGCAAAGACGTAAATGATGCCATATTTCAGCTGTTCGTTGATATCAACGAACAATTTAGTATTAAAGTCCGCCATTTTGATAGAAGCAGTTTACCACCGTGCAAGAGCGAGCTGTGGCAACCGTACCTACAAACAATATACATATCAAATATTTGGAATAATGCTAATAAACGATGCCCGTCAACATTACAGCCGGAAGAGTATGGGTGGATTAATCATCAAGACACATATTTCTTCAAATGGTTTAATGGAGATCAGCTGCCAGGTTTTGTAGCCGATTCGGTCCAATGTCCATCAGGTAATTCAATAAAATATCCTGTTGCTATTAATAGAGTCACACTTTCCATAATGTGTAATAAAAATTTTTTTTACAGAATGTAATATCTCTGATGACGAGGGCGATGAAAATCTCCAAAATTTGGAAGATTATGAGTACTGTATTGAATCAACGGAAGACTGCAGTTCTGACGAAGAACAGTGAATCATTTTGATTTTTTTTAACCAAAATTAAATTTATTTATTCTGTATTTCAGTTTCGAATTGTACGTTTTGTTAGAACAAAAGAAATAGCAAAATCGCTATTATTGTAAGTGAAAAAAATTCGTCGATTTTTTTATAAAAAATTCTATGTTCATGACTTATAATAAGAGCTATAAATTATAAAATTTAAGAACATTATTCACATGCATTTATACAGATTCGTTCTCATTGCCAGCAAGAGTGAGAAAGTCAGTATTGTGGACCTTCATTAGCTCGACTGAGAAACTACTATGTGGTCTGCCTGCATTTTAGAAACCACCTATCTGTCTGATTTTTAGAATAGATATATATATATATATATATATATATATATATATATCTGTATAATAATGATATAAATAACATAGATAAATTGCAGCTTTGCTGAAACACTACTTCCTTGCGAAATGAAGAGTTAGAGAATCAAAATCGTGCACATTCATTACAACGACTGAGAAACTATTATGTGGTCTGCCCGCATGTCAAAACCAACCTATGGGTCTATTTTTATATATATATATATATATATATATATATATATATACGAAGACACAAATTGTGAGCTAGGTGATGCTGTACTTCCCATAAGGTGTCTGTGTTAAATTTTACAACTTTGCTACTCCTGTCCTGATGAGCCCCAATTAGGGCGAAACGCGTCGACAGGATTCCGTCGTGGCTGAATTTGAGTCACTTGCCAATAATTCCTTTTTACTTTGTTTAATTTAAGACTCATTAAACCTACTTTTCTCTTAAATATAACTTTTGGCTATGGAAAAAGGCAGTTGAGCCGGATCTCCTCCTTGTCGACTGTTGTTAAAACTTGCGATGTCAGGTGAAACGACACGAAGACACAAATTGTGAGCTAGGTGATGCTGTACTTCCCATAAGGTGTCTGTGTTAAATTTTACAACTTTGCTACTCCTGTCCTGATGAGCCCCAATTAGGGCGAAACGCGTCGACAGGATGCCCTCGTGGCTGAATTTGAATCACTTGCCAATAATTCCTTTTTACTTTGTTTAATTTAAGACTCATTAAACCTACTTTTCTCTTATATATATATATATATATATATATATATATATATATATTGCTGTGATACTCACTAGAACTATCGTGGACCGACCTTGTGTCGACCAATAACAAAACTTGATATGATAACGCCGCACTCGGTATCAATGGTGTACTACTTATAACTCCACCTCTCTGTGTTTATCTCAATTAAGTTACACTCCCACTAAGGTTATCATTCTGCCCGATTCTAGCTTTTATTTTGAATTATAAAATGAAGTTAATTCAATTCCATATAATGAAAACAAATATTATGTACAGGTTTTGAAAAATTAATAAAATACACTTTTCAATCAATCAATATTATAAGTCCTATTTATCTCAAAAATCATATGTTGTACTATCAATCTAAAGTCACCAAAAACTTTTCTTTTTATCAAAAGAAGGCTGGAACGTTCAAAACCTTTTTATTATATTACGTACTTTCAACGTATGCAAAAGTTCGTTGTTGACTCTGGTACACTATTTTATATTAATTAAGCAATTCAATATTCAAATTGAAATAAAAAAATATGTCTTAAAACTAAAAAAATCTAACCTGGTCTGTGTGCTTTTTTATTTCCTTCTCGCAACCAAAATTATCGACGCATCCATTATCAACTAACATCAATTAGAATTCTCCATGCATTATTATACCATCCATCGTATTCGAAATTATTTTTCACCAATTCGGAATTATTATATACCCATTTGAAATATTATCTATCCACGCGCTTGAATTATTGCATTTAAATTATTGTCGTCATCCTCAGCCTCAGACTTAGAATTATTATTACATCTCCCTCGAATTATTGTCGTCAAACTTAGATTATTATACTCCCATCTCAAAATTTATCCTCACTAAACTTAGGTTTATTATCGTCCAACTTAGAATTATTTTACACCAGCCTCAAAATCATGCTCCCCTTTGGATCGTTAACGTCACTTAGATTTATTACATCTCCCTCGAATTATTGTCCTCAAACTAAGAGCCCTATTATTGTTATATTTTAGTTAAAATAAATTCCCCAAATTCTACTTACGTTCATCGGCATTAGAAATTTTAATATTCGTAGCACTATCTGTCATTAAACACTTTTACTATCAAAATATTATTACGTACGCGATATTCTTTGATTTATAGTGACACAGCTTGGCCTTGTTGAGTCGAAAACTGACCTCCGTTATCATTCTCGCTGTTAATATAAGAGTGGGTCCCCCTCTGTCTGTGGGTTTGGCCTACTAATTTTAACCAATCAAGTCTTTCCATTTCCTACACTTAAAGTAGTTTTCTGATGTAACATTCTTCGCCTTTCGAGTAATTGTTGTTTGCTTACAGCTAGCTGCATTGTTATCAGACATGCGGTGTTTTGAGAAATATAATCGCTTTTCCATATTATATTCAAATACCTGATGCAATTCGACTTTCAATTTTCATATATGCTTGTTTATTTACGCATTTTTTTAATTACCTTTACTTATTAAAATGTTAATTGTTTGTACGCACTTACACTACACTTCTCTACGTTTTATCTCTTATCTCCGTATTATCATAACTGATTGGAATTCTTTCGAATGCGTGTTTAATTACCTTTATTATGCTTACTTCTAAATACGCGTGCTTCCACTGAAGAATATCATTGTTTGTATTACCTGAATTTACTAAAACTCTATATACCGGGTGTTAAATATTTGTTATTTACCTAATGCGTGAATTACTTATTTCTATGCTAACTATGCGTCCTATTGTTACTATTTGCGTCGCTTAAAACTACTTGTACTCTATATACAGGGTGTTGACTGCTTACTATTTACAAACTATCCCAATCACTCAATTTTCTCTTAAATAAATGCAGTTTTCTGCTTGCTATTATAATTTCTGATTACTTCATGACCATTGCTATAAAATACACCCTTTAACAACCCCTTATCACAGCATTATATATATGTATATAATAATAATATAAATAACACATATAATTTTCAGCTTCGATGAAATATCGTAAATTTGTATAAAATTTTGGAAGCATTGAAATTATATAAAAAAAATTATATATTTTGAGATATCAAAACGGCAGACATGCTGCGATCACGTTTTGAAAGTCAATTTTGATGCTTTTCAACTACTAGGCACGCCCAAAAGAGCCATCGATGGAAATAGTGAACCCTATTTCACCTGCGGCAGGTGAAATAGTATACCTAGCATTAATATGGAGTTTGCTACTATACTGAAGTCTGCGGAACGCTGGCTCTCAGTCTAGTACGAATGGTCTTGTATTAAGCCGTCAGATATGAGTTGGCGAGTTCTTCTGCTTTTGTTGTTTGAACTCATCTCTTTTGTCATAGGGCGATGATGGCTTCCTTTATTTGTCTTCACGTATGCGCCTCCGTTTTTAATATTAACTAATAACGAATGTGCTAACCTACATAACTTTGACTTTGATAGAGTAAATATTTTAGATATAAAAATACATGATACAACTAAATACATTTTGATGTTAATAAAAATAAAAAAGACGAAAATGGTATAAATTAAATAACCAACAAAATGGTTTTAAAAATAGTTATATTTAAAACTTCCTATATAACTATATGTGTACTTATAATATTAGTTGCTCGTTTCTGACAATGCGGTAGAACATTTTTTTTTTAAATTTTAACTATGTGGATAATTATCAATTTAAATAGCAAACAATTGTTGCTCCAATTAAAAAATTTAATTATTTATTAAACTTATTTTATCAGACAGTGACAATCAATATATATAATTTCAATTACACAATTTTGACAAAAATCTTATAACTTTAACTTTAATTCTAATTATCAATCTGAGATATTTTGATGGCAGTCTAAACGCCTGAGAAGAGAAAATATGTTATAAAACAAAATCGAATTGTTTAATTACGATCAATATCCGTAAAAGCAATATTTATTTTAACTATGTCTATTATTCCAACACTTGTTACTTTTTGTGATGGGAGCATTTCTCCAATCTAATGGGCTGGAAAATTATAAGTTGTTGTTTCTTTACAAATTGTTAAGACAGCATAGGATTTTTGAAAGGTCTTGGGAAAATAGTAATATTAAAAGTGTAAAGAAGGGAAGACATGATAGGATCGCAACTCATATATTAAGATATGGTGGAAGAGTCAAGATAGTAATATAGAGCGGATTATAAGGTGAAGTTGGCAGAGGGAGACAATGCATAAGATATATATATATATATATATATATCAGATTAAGAAAGATACTCATATTGAGAGTAAGTTCTTGATAGAAAGCAATTCATAATCATATCAAACCCTTGAGTCCAAGTCTAAAACTCTAAAACTAACTAAATCGATTTTGGAGTTGCGACTAGGCAAGAGCGAGCAATAAGTCAAATGAAATACTCATCCAAACAAATACCTTCAATCTATTTCTAAATTTGCTAGTCCTTTTTGTTTCTGCACGGATGCGTGTACAGCCTAAGCGGTTAAAATAAATTTTGCCATACTTCAATATTTAAATGTGTAGCACATTTAAGACGATTTATCCAATCTTGATAGCGATTCAACGATTCCGAGATATTTTTTGAAAGCTTTACGTGAATACTGAATAAAACATGGTATAAAATAGCAAAGCTTTTATTTTCAACTGTCTTCAACTTACAGCCATTTTGTATTAGTGTCGTAATAGGAAACATGGAAACTAAAGACAAGGTTATTATTCAAACGTCGTTAGTCTGTTTTCTCCTAATGGTTCGTAATACATCACAGAAGCTAATGCACTTTAACAGCCTTCATGGCGTAGCCGCTAATTTGTGTAAAGTTGAATAATTGCTTCTACACTGGATGTTGCTTTGCAAATTGGTATTTATGGGGTGCGACTGTCTTAGTTAGAAAATTAGCTTTATTAGAAAACTAATAACTTGCTTTGGTAAAGCTATGTGGAAAGTCGTTAAGGTCAAAAAATAAAGTGAACGATTATCCTGGAGCGAAACAGTTGGGCGACGGGTTCATTGCTTGATTTATCTAACTTGAAGAGTTTGTTGTTTTAATTGGATCGTTCTGCAACCTTTGGCACTTTGTATGGGGGTTTTATCAAGAGAAACCGTCAAAATGCTATTATTTCTTCTTCTCTGGTACTGGAACTATAACAATTGTGACAAATAGAATTTAAAATATTAGAAATGATAATGTATATGTACATAGATAATTCATCGGATTATATAGAAACTTAAACCGAATACTTTTGCTAGGAGAAAAATTTGTGACAAGGAAAACACAGGAAGTATGTGCAATTTAAATACTTCACTTCTATTAGTTTTTCTTATAAGAATAATCATAGTCAGATATGTGTAAGCTAATTGCTTGAAGTTTCAGAATTGTAAAACTTGAATTAATATTATGAACATAATAATAAGCACCAAAATATTATTTTTTTTGTTCTTGTGCAACAACAATATGAATCTACCACTAGAGCCTTATTTTCTTCATGTTTTTACTTAAAAAAATGTGTAGGGGAGGCCGGGAATGGCTGTCATAAGGGGTAGATTGGCATTGCACTTTTAAATTACGCGCCGTTCAACTTGAATGAGCGAAACTCAAACTATGTGCATAAAAAAACGTTGGCTTATGTTACTACAACGTCAGTCGAAGTTTGTGGCGCCAAACAGTGAGCTGCGTATCGTTCCGTAATTTTAAAGTTGATAAGTAATTCTCTGGTCTCTTACACTATTTTTACTGCATTCCACTATATTCAATTTAAATTAATTTCTGTGATGTAGTATACACGTATACAAGTACATTTACAATTTATTGCTTCGTAGAATCAAAGTGACAATTTTAGTAAGATTTGGTCGTTGGGGTTGATTAATGTAACAGTATAACTTCATTTGCCACAATTTTCATTTCTCAATTTAACACTTCAAATACGTATTCCGATAACTAACTAGTCATCATCAGTAGAAAAGAGCTACCTTACAACTGATAAACTAACAGTTAAATTCTGAGGATGTTCTCCTCCCCAATTAGGCGGAAGTGAAACTTAGCAAGTACAAAATTCAATAGTGAACTGATAAGTGTCCTTACAATCTTATTTTATATTAAAAATGTGGTCATGCTTGAGCCGTTGTTCACACTTGAATGCAGATACTGCGCTCTTCTTGATAATTTAGCGATGCTCGATTTACTAATAAGAAAAGCGGCTGCGAGTGTCATAATTGCCCGCTATCTGCATTCATGTACAAAGCTTAACTTTTAACCATGTTCATACTTTCATAAGTATTTGATTCTGAATGAATAGACAACGATTTAATCAATCTAACATTTTCCAATCTAATGGGATGGCTAGTTTCATAAATATGATGAGCTACTCGTGATTTCTCATAATCACTTTGTTTAAAATTTAAAATGAGTTCATTAAATCGAGTCCTGATAATACTCTTCATTTGTCCAATATATTTGTTAGTGCAGCCAGAACAATTTACTTCGTAAATCCCAGACATAAGCAACTCGCTAACGTTATCTTTCGGATTTCCCAAAAGATCTTTAATTTTGTAATTAATTTGCTTGTTCGGCTAAACCTAAATCGATCTTCGCCTAGTATTTCTTTAATCCGTTTTTTCCATCTGTTTTTGTACAATTCTAGTTAATATTTTTGGTACGCGATTGAATTACTTTGTTTGAAATTAATTCAAAGTCCACGTCAACGACAAAGTGAGTATCTACATACCAATAACTAACCAGAATGCTGAAAAAGCATAACTTATGTATGCTGAAATAGAAGATTCAATAAGGTGCGTTAGAGCAAATCTAAATTTTATAATCATGGGTATATGGAGTGAAGAAATGAAATTACGGAGTGAGATAGGTGTTGGGCCTCTTGGAGCGACTTTTTAAAAAGCTTCTTCCAAAAAAACTCATGTCGATTTTATTTAAATAGAAATTACAATTTGAATTTAATAACAGGTACGTTATGTTCATTAACGTATTGAAATCAAAATAAACAATCACTATTTAATTTAACTAAAATTAGGGTGAGTAGTCTGAACAACCAATCATGTTAAACTTGTGAGGCTCGAGACTGACTGACCCTCCTGGGGTTCTCAGGGTATTTATGCCATCTCTGCTATTACATCACTTGTGGGAAACGCAGATCTCATGTCTGCTGTTTCTTTGTTCAATACAAAGTAATACATTTTAACAATCTTAATTATAATAATTGCTGTCTTATAACCTACTGTGACCTGCACCTGCAGCATCATGTTGCGTCTGGAATACAATGTCTGTTTTTGTTCTCATGTCTGGTTTATGAACTTCTACGAAACGTTTGTAATATGTTCTTCAAATTTATATTGTAACAATCTATTCTTTAGATTCAATAGTTCCACTTGAATATATATATATACTAATTTGGGGGATAAGTAACCAGTTCAGTTAATGAAGTTTTGCACAAAATATTAGCTGGTAACTGCAAATACTTTTTGTATAAAACAACAGAAGCTTATATGCATAGAGGTGGTCACAACCCAGTTATGATGAAATGCCACCTTTGTTATAAAGACTAAAAAAATCTGTATCAAGTATTGGAATATACTGAAACTGCAGGAAAAGAAAGCAATTCGAAACCATGTTTCCAACAACATTCATAGCAGAGGCAATACGAAAAGCGTAGAAAAAAATTATTAGATAAGGAATTTATACGCCAGTAGAAATAAACTTTGGCAGAATCACATAAGTTAGTAGAGCACCTTAGATAAAGGAGGATATACTTAAGTTCAAGAATGAACGCAAGAAATTTAATACTTTAGTGATAAAGTACAGCGTATAAGAAATAAGTGGGACATGTAAGGCAGTCGAAAAAAATGGAGCAGCTAAAGGTGTTCGGAAGTTGAACAGCAAATAATTGTTGATACGATGAACAGAAAAAATTTCAGGAACATGCTGCAAACGTTTTTAATTGCAAAGGTGATACGTAAATTGTGATAGAGGAGTAGATTACTATTAAACGCGAAATTTAAGCATCATAGAAATAATTCTTAGCAGAATTAGACGCGTTAGTAAAAACCTGGAAAAAAGTGAATGTTTTAGAGGAAATTGATAAACACTAGGAATTGCAAAGATGAGCTGAGGAGTACAATGAACGATTAACTTTAAAATAAAACAAATAGCAAATGTAGGTAGGGCAAGAAAAAATGGATTAATGAAAGGTACTCAAAAGCTTGAAAAATAATGGTTGTTGGTAAGGTAGACAAAAATATAAGAACGCAAAGTAAAGTGTATGTAAAAATATTAATACTCTACTAACCAAGCAAAGAAAATCTTTGTACAGTAAAGTAAATAGGTAAAGACAGAATATATTGAGAAGCTATATAAAGGAAATGAGTTAATGGTTGGCGTACCGGAGAAGGAAGAAAGCGATGAAATAAATGAAACAAGAGGCCCAATTTGAGTAAGAACGAATAAAAACCCTTAACCACAAAAATATTTAAAATACTAAATACGTATTTTGACCACTATGTGGTCATCATTAGTAGGAATCTGCAATTAAATAATAATCAGCTGTTGTTCCGGAACACTTAAGAGGATCTTCTCCTCACCAATTAGGTTGAAGTGGATCTTTGCAACATACAATTTACTATAGTGTTACTTTAAACACTATCGAGGATATTCTTCTCACCCGCAGCTGCTGTTCTGCATAACAAACAATTGAATTGTGACGTAATAACTAAAATCTACTTAATTTATACTAATTTTAAATCTGCCGAAGCGGAACCAAATTAATCTTGCTTTCTCATTGGTTGTTGACCAATAGCGAAATCAAGGCAGATGGATCTATGGGTCCTTTGTCAGTGTTTAAGAGGGGTCCTTTAAGTTTAACAATTTTAATTGATTCATAGGCATTTAAGAAAGAAAACGTTGGTACCGCTTTTAACAATTTAACATTTTCTAGTTTAACGGGGTCGCTAGTTTCGAAAATATGTTTGGCGACCTGAAACCTTTCGTATTTACCATATTTGAAGTGAGCAGTGAGCCCTTTAAATCTTGTTGTTATACCCCTCTTGACCCTGAACAACTAATTTCATAAATCCCCGACATTTGCAATTTTTCCACCTTTTCTTTTAGATTACCTAGCAAATCTTTAATTTTATTAGTATTACTGAAAGCAATTTTGAAATTAATTTGTTTGATTTCAAAATTTCAAAGCATAAAATGTACGTGTGAACTAGAGAATAATGGACAATAACCCTTTTTAGATACATTAGTAATTAGAAATAGTAATAAATTGGAATTTGACATTTATAAAAAAGGAAACAATGTAAATCGCTTTATTGTCTTCCTCAAATCATAGCATACCACTTAAGTTGGCTTCATTTAACTTTTTAATTGATAGATTGTTGAATCTCCCTTTAAATAAAAACAGATTCAATAAGAAATTTGTCCTTATTAAACAAATAGCGAATTACAATGGTTTCTCTTCTGATATTATAGATAATATTTTTAGAAACTGTATAAACAGAATTAACATCCGTAAATCAACGACTTTCCAATCGACCAGCTCTAACGATAATGTTAAATATGTTAAACTTCCGTTTCACAAAACCACAAAGGGTCTTGATAAAATATTCAAACAGTGTAATTTCAAAATTGTTTTCACTAATGCTAATAAAATTAAAGATTTGTTGTTCAAGGCCAGGGTGTTTTCAAAAATATATTGGTCAGACCAAGAGAAATATAACAAGATTTAAAGACCACATTGCTCGCTTCCAATATGGTAAATACAAAGATCTCAGGTCGTCAAACATTTTTTTGAAACCAGCCATCCCGTTAAACTAGAAAATGTTAAATTGTTAATAGCGGTACCAACGTTTTTCTTCTTAAATGCTTATGAATCAATTAAAGTTGTTAAACATAAAAGACCCCTCTTAAACACTGATAAAGGGCCCATAGAGCCATCTGCTTTGCTTTCCCTATTGGTCAACAACCAATGAGAAAGCAAGAATAATTTGGTTCCGCTTCAGCAGATTTAGAATTAGTATAAATTAAGTAAATTTTAGTTATAACATCACAGTTCACTTGTTTGTTGTGGAGAACACCAGCCTGCCGGTGAGGAGTGTTTAAAGCAACATTTTAGTAAATTGTATAGTGGGAAGGTTTACTTCCGCCTAAGTGGAGAGGGGAACATCCTCTGAAGTATTCCGGAACAACAGCTAATTATTATTTAATTGAAAATTCATACTGATGATGACCACATAGTGGTCGAAATGCGTATCTAGTTATTTAAATATTTTTGTGGTTAAGGGTTTTTATTCAAATCGTGCCACAATGTTCCTATAGATTATTAACCAATTTGAGGATCATAATTCGAAAAAGCATTACAAGATTTAAGTATCGGCTATACAGTAGGAACAGATGACATTTCTTAAAATTACTAAAACTTTAAAGAAAAATAGCGCAAGGTAAACTCTTTAAATTTGCTTGCAGTCTATATAAAATTGAAAAAAATACAGTCATATTTTACGAAAAATGTGATTGTAGTGATGCCAAAGATAACTACAGCAGACCGATGTGAAGATTATAGTTGTGGCATGCGTTTAAGGAAACCTAAGGGCGCAAGAGAAGTAGTGCTGCGTCTAAGATTACTCATAAAAGATGAAACAAAAAAAAAACTGACATCTTTGGATTTTATGGATTTAGAAAGAGTATTCGATAGGAGAAAACTTATTTTTGCCCTTGCTCTGATCTGAGGTATGGTGTTGTTTTAGAATGTACTAGATCACGGTATCCTCGTCGGCTATGTTACTAGCTTAAGATAGAGTCAGTCATGTGTTACGTCTTCGATTAGTCAGACACAAGCACTCATATGACATACATAAAATTTTATCCAACTAGGATGAAAACAAATATTTTTTTACAGCGAACTGTAGTAGAACGTTTAATATGTGGCATTAGTGCGTGAGTTACATATCCGTCAAATCACTATAGGTATAATTCAATAGAAATTATTAAGAAACTTAAGTTAGATGCAACATTGTAATTCAAGGATAACTAAAGAAAAGGTTAATGAAAGTTCACAAGCAAGTTGTGAGAATGGATGTGAATACAGTGTATTCCAGACGTAAGTGATACTGTAGGTGCAGGTCACAGACGGTTATAAAACCGCAAATATTAGAATTAGAATTATTATTTTGTATTGTATAAATTAATAAACAAATAAGCAGACAAGAGCTTTGCAGTTCCCACAGAAATGTGAGGGGCAGGGACACCATAAATACCCCGGGAGCCCCAAATCAAATCAGTGAGTCTTGAAACTCACAGCTTTTACATTGTTGGTTGTTCAGGCTACTCACCATAAATTAAATTCAGTTATTAGTCATTTCGACTTAGATTAATTTTATGTAGTTTGTTAAAATTGCACATGTAATTTCTGAATAAATAAATATTTGTTGCAAGAAGTTTTGGAAGAAGACTTTTTAAAAAGGCAGCTCCCAAGGCCCAAAATGTAACTCGTGTAGCCGAAGAGTCGAAGACGAAATGCACTATTAGCATTTGATAACATTGAATAGAGTAAAATATTTAAAATATTGCAAAGGATAGGTTTGAAATATAAAGGCAGAAGTGTCATGTAGAATATTGTTAAAAATTATTGAGTTATAATTACAAACAATTAAAATCACGGGATGAAAACAAATGTAAAGTGAAATGTGAAACAAAATCTTCACGTCTCTTGCCTTCCAATTTATATATTGATTTGGCATAGAGTTTGGCAGATGTTGTTGACAAGTCAGTCAGTAAAAATAGATGTATAGTCAAATTTTGAAAAATAAACCTATATTTCAAGTAAATATTTTTTAAGCTGATTTCTTGTGTGTTTTGCCCATACCTTGTACATACTCATTTGTAATACACGTAAATAGGCGGCATTTTCAATCATACGTAGGCAGCAAACCACTAAGACCAACCCAACAAAAGCACCAAATATAATTTAACTCTTGCGTCATTTTTAAACAAAATCATTTCCTGGTGATTCTACTTCAAGACTTGAAACATATATGACACGTATTGGCATTTCGGTATAAATAGAAAAAGATGGGTTTTGTAAATAACTTGCTTGTATGTTATTTTTAGAGAGTATACAACAAATATAATTAGCAGTTTAATCTACCCTCTTGTTATAATCAATACTTGATACAAAGCGGCAATTAGAGCGTACCAGATAACAAACTTAATTAAAAGTAAATATTATGGTTGTGTCGACTTTACTGAGAACTATTGATTAAAATGTGATATACATAACATTTGCTTATAATGTCACCTTGTTTGTATACATTTCATTAATCATGTGGACTTATAGGCCACGTTAAAGTATTATGCGGGTGCTACCAATACCAATCAGGTGATTGTAAATAAAACCAATACTTACAGTCGTACTTTCTATGCCACGTTATATTATAACAACGGCTTCTAGAAGGCTTAAGACGTCTTTTATGTGTGACTGTTGTAAGGTGTAATTTTTATTTCACTCATATTTTCCTAGTATGCTACTTCATAGCCTTCCTTTTTGAAATTTATATACAACAAGAACGATATCTTTCTAGTCTTATTCGACAAGCGTGCTTAAAACCACAATTATTTCTTGCTCTTGATATTCGATAACTGATGCGGCGATCTAGCTTTATCGCTATAACACAAATGATTTTATTACTGTTTGTGATTTCCGACTTAATACTTGTGCTCGCAACTTACAACACGGAAAATGTTTTTGTATGTTTTTTCTATTATTTAAAAGTCGCCTTTATTTAAACTATTTGAATTACCTCTTAGAATGGGTCACTGGACCGACCTTCCTTAATTTCACTGTTCATAGAATAGCGCTTATCGGATTTAGAAGAGAGTTAACTACTGTAACATGTATGATTTTCTGTTCATTTAAATAACTATACATTTCATATATTCGAAATCTCATCTATATCTCTACTTTAGTAATGTTAGGAATTAATATACTGGTGAGCTGATATTCACATTAGACATCTGATATACAGGGTTTTTCACGACGACCGTGCATTAGACATTTCTCAGAAAGTACAGGAGATAGAAGTATGAAATTTTATATGTAGTGATTGTTCGACATGCCGAGTTGATCTAAAATATTTTCGTTTTGATAGCACTTTCGGTTGTACCGGAAGTTGATATTATCTTTGTTATTTTAAATGGAATACCCTGTATATTTTTGCATTTTTAGATTCTACACACAAATTTAACTTAAATTCCTTTAATAAGTAATATCTCAATATTTTACCGTTTTCGGGATATTTAGCTTTTTATGTTTTTTTTGTAAAAAACTGATATACTTTCTTGACAATAATGTACATTTAAATTTACAGTTTAGAAACCAATTATTAGCAGATATACTATTCAAATGTTTGATAAACATTTAAATGTATTTGTTTCCATTCAACACCATACGAGGTGTCCGGCATTTTTACTTAAAGTTTCTTGCATAAAAAATCTGAAGTCAATTTTTCTAAATGGAACACCCCGTATATTTTGATATTTTCAAATTGTTCATTCATTTTTAAGGTAACTTTATGTAACAAGAACTATTCTGAAGTTCAACTGTCTTTAAGTTATTTGATTTTAATGACATTAAGTGGTTCTACTACGATAATAAAAATAAATATCAGCATTATGTTCGTAGGAGGCTTTGACAAATAATCGAACAGTGATACCGAATCATCAAACTATCAATATTACTTTATTAGATTACGTGTTAGATTGTGTGTGTTATAAAATAATAAAAATGTCAAGATTAGATTATAGTAATGAAGATATCTTAAATTTAATAATTACTTACGGTGAATATAATAGAATAATTAGTCGAACTTGTCGATTATTTGCAGATAGATACCCGCATCTCCAAAAACCTAATAAGAATACAGTTAATCGTCTACTTCAAAACTGTAGAACGAATGAAACATTTCTTCCACACATTAAACGCAGAAAGCCGCAAGTTGAAAATGAAGACAATGAAATCACTGTTTTAGGATTTTTCTCTGCTTACCCAACTGCTTCATTACACGAAGTCGAAAGAGAAATAGGTATACCTTATGTGACCATTTATCATATACTTAATAAACACAAATAGCGCCCATATAAATTTTACTGCATCCAACATTTAAAAGACACTGATTTGCCTCGGAGAGTTCAGTTTTTTGAGTGGTTGCTAACTAAAAGTCAAGAGGACGAAAACTTTTTAAAAAACATTATTTGGACAGACGAAGCAAAGTTTAATAGGCACAACAGCAATTATTGAGCTCCGCAAAATCCACACGTAGTCCGTGAAAGAAATTTTCAAGCCAAATGGCAATTTAATGTATTTTGTGCCATTAATTTCGATTCAATCCTTTATCTCGAATTTTACGATGAAAATTTAACTGGAGAAAGGTATGTTCATATGTTAAGAAATGGAGTGCAGCCAATAATACAAAACCATCTACAAAGAGATTACTTATGGTATCAAATGAATGGTGCTCCATGTCACAATTACCGACTGGTTGACGATTTTTTAACAGGAATTTTTCAAGACCGATGGATTGCAAATAATGGTCCATTTCGATGGCCCTCGAGAACTCCAGATGGTAATCCACTAGAATTTTTCTTTTGGGGTTATTTAAAGAACATCGTCTATTCAGATCCTATCACAACCAAAGCCAATATGAAAGATAGAGTTAGAGCTGCTATAAATTCATTAACACCACAAGCAAAAGAAAAGCAACACACGATAACCTTATTAAAAAAATAAATGCATGTTTGGAAAGAAATGGTGACATTTTCGAGCATATGTTATAGTATAAAGATTAATTATTCTTTTATTCTTTTTCAACCTTCATTAAAGTCTACTACGAACATAATGCTGATATTTATTTTTATTATCGTAGTAGAACCACTTAATGTCATTAAAATCAAATAACTTAAAGACAGTTGAACTTCAGAATAGTTCTTGTTACATAAAGTTACCTTAAAAATGAATGAACAATTTGAAAATATCAAAATATACGGGGTGTTCCATTAAGAAAAATTGACTTCAGATTTTTTATGCAAGAAACTTTAAGTAAAAATGTCGGACACCTCGTATGGTGTTGAATGAAAACAAATACATTTAAATGTTTATCAAACATTTGAATAGTATATCTGCTAATAATTGGTTTCTAAACTGTAAATTTAAATGTACACTATTGTCAAGAAAGTATATCAGTTTTTTACAAAAAAAACATAAAAAGCTAAATATCTCAAAAACGGTAAAATATTCAGATATTACTTATTAAAGGAATTTAAGTTAAAATTGTGTGTAGAATCTAAAAATGCAAAAATACACAGGGTGTTCCATTTAAAATAACAAAGATAATATCGACTTCCGGTACAAGCGGAAGTGCTATCAAAACGAAAATATTTTAGATCAATTCGGCATGTCGAACAATCACTACATATAAAATTTCATACTTCTATCTCCTGTACTTTCTGAGCAATGTCTAATGCACTGTCGTCGTGAAAAACCCTGTATAGTTCCATTTTCGTTTCGAGAAGTCGTAATTCTACTAGTGTCTATTATAAGGGTTTGTTGTTTATAAAAGGCGTATTTGGCATTGTTACATTGTTTTTCATAGTAACTATTACTGTGGTTATTGTTGGGAAATTGTATTTCATATACAGTAATATCTAATTGTTTGTTTATTTTTGAATATGTGAAAAATATTGGGGTGTTTGGCTAAATGTATTGTGATTTTAAATGTATCACGAGTTATGCTAACTCAGAAAAAATATTTTATGAAATAAAATGAGTAGAATTTTGATATGAAACGTAGATTGTTTTAATTAGTGTTAAGAATTATCAGTATAGATCAATTTCGTTATGTATTGCAGTTTTTTATTAAAAGAAATCTTTAATATTAATGTATTAAAACTGAAAATTTTTAGTGTTATTTGAATAGTATAACGATATTAAGTTAACAATTTTTACTAATACTTCTGAACAAAAAGCATATTAGTTTGATGGGATAAATTACTTAAGTGCTGCTGCCAAATGTAGTATGTTCGACAATAGTGGTTTTTTATTTACGTTTCGGTAAAGCCGTTGTCTTAGTTTTTAGGAAATTAAGTTTTTTGATCTATTTCATTGCAAAGGAAACCCGCTTATAATTTGTACTTCGATGTTAATTGTATTTTTACTCTGATCTGTGACATATGTTGAGTTAATAGAGAAACATTTATTTACAAGGTATTTTAAGTGATTATTATGGCCTACTTAGAAAAAAAGGAGTAAATAATATCTTATCATTGATATAAAAGACGCTGATACATATAACACTGTTTACCAAAATTTAAGGTTTAAGTAAAGTAAATATATAAAGTATGATAGGGATACTAAGAATCGAGCAGATACAAATGTTGGGGAAAATACTTTAGTGAAAGTTGAAAGAGGATGAAAACCAGCTAGGATATTAGCTAATCATAGTACTCCATTAAAGAGGTCCTCTAATGAGTTTGAATTGTGCACTGATTTGAATGATCGTATAATACTTCTCAAGTTAATAATAAAGCTAATAGTCTTGTAAATGCTCAAAGTACTAAGGTTCGTAAAACTCGCAGTTACTTAAAAGATTGTATTGATCATTAAGAAAGGGAGATATTATATATAATGTGAACATAGCTTACGATTTACAATTATAGTGATAAGAGACACAACATGACATCCAGATTAACTCTTACTATTGCATTGGCGGCATCGAGTTTCTTACTGTATTTGTGTAATACCAAATGATAAAAGTATTTTCTGTTTAGTTATTCTGTTTAGTGTTTTTATTATACGAATACATAACTGGAGAAGCGGATAGGAAAAAGATAGATGCCTTTGAAATGTGGTGCTACAGACGTGTGACAGACAAAGTTAAGAGCAATGAGGTACTAGCAATGGAAGGGGAGGAAAAAATATGTGAAAACAGTAAGAAATAGAAAGGATAGGATGCTAGATCACATATTAAGACATGAGGGAATAGTGCGAAATATATTAGAAGCAGAGATAGGAAAAAAGGGAAGTAGAGATTGACCTAGGTTATATTATTGCACACAGATAGTCCAAATTGTAGGCTGTGAAAATTTCAGGAAAATGTTTAGGCTACCTCAGAATAGAAATCAATTTAAGTATGCCACCAACCAGTTCCAAGATGGAAACATAATGACGAAAAAAATCATTATACTTAAACAACTACTGATGTTGGTTTTGCAATATTCTCAACCAATGTTGATTGTACAAAGGGATTTATTGGAAAACCATTAATTCTGCAAATGTGAAAGTGTAGGTGATCTTGGTAGCTGCAGGTTGTTTAACTCCTTTCAGATATGGTTCAATATCGGTGAAATAGGGTATAGATTCAGAAAATAATAAACCGAGCTATATTTAACAAGAAAGTGCAGCTGCTATATTTGAAGACAACAAACATAGAAACAATAAAAAAAATTGTTGAAAGCATGGGTGGGACACAGCACTGCATAGCTATGAAATAGGGACAGTAGGAGAAGCAGACAGGCAAAAGGTAGAAGCCTTTTGCAATGGAGTACTTCAGATGTATAAGGAGGATAGCACGGAAGGCAAATTGAATAACAAAGAGGTTTTAGAAATAGTAGGGGAAGAAACATATCCGTGGAAAACAAAAAAAGAATAGAAGAAATAAGATAGGACACTTTCTAAGGTATTTCGAGAATAGTGCGGGATATAATACAAGCAGCGTTAGTAAGAAAGAGAGGTAGAGGTAGACATAGATCAGACTATTGTACGCAGTTAGTGAAAGATGTAGCCTGTCGGAATTTTAGAGGAATGTGCAGGTTATCTCAGAATAGGAAACAGTGGAGGTACTCGTCTAACCATCTCCGGGACTGTAGACTTAATGATGATGATGATGATGAGCAGTTTTTAAGTAGGTATAATACTATCTTCATTGTTTACGTTTATGTTGGAGTGGTTTAACATTGGTGTACTCGATTAAAGGTAGAGGTAGACCTAGATCAGACTACTACACGCAGATAGTGAAAGATGTAGACTGTTGGAATTTCAGACAAATATGTAGGTTATCTCAGAATAGGAAACAGTGGAGATACGCATCTAACCATGTCCGCGACTGTAGACCTAATAATGATGATGATGAGCAGTTTTTAAGTAGGTATAATAGTATCTCCATTGTTTACGTTTATGCTGGAGTGGTTTAGCATTAGTGTACTCGATTAAAGGTAGAGGTAGACATAGATCAGACTACTACACGCAGATAGTGAAAGATGTAGCCTGTCGGAATTTCAGAGAAATGCGAAGGTTATCTCAAAATAGGAAACAGTGGAGGTACGCGTCTAAACATCTTCGGGTCTGAAGACCTGATGATAATGATGATGAGCAGTTTTTAAGTAGGTATAATAGTGTCTCCATTGTTTACGTTTATGTTAGTGCTTTAGCATTAGCGTACTCGATTATTTCTCGTGTGAATTTGAGGTTGGAGTCACTTTCGTGATTTCAGGTTTTGGCATCTTCTTATTATTCCTTTTGGGGTTGTACCTAGAAATCTTCGTACTTCGAACTTTGGTGGCGTCCAAAAAACTTCTCGATTAAGACATATTTTGCATACAATAGCATTCTGGGACCTTCTCCAAACACTTACGCCACCCATCCCACAGAGTTAGTCGGTACAATCGCGGTTTAGTTGGTATGCGTGTGACTACCCTAAGCGTTCGAGTTCGACTCCCGACACAGACCGCTTGAAAAATGTTAGGCGAAAATGCGCCCTCGTTCCGATGAGAGGTGAAATAAAAGTCTCGTGTCTGAGTGTTGTTACGCACGTTAAAGATCTCTACCTTTTTTGGAACAGCTAGGGTTCGGCAACATTCAAAATTTTCTAGGTAAAAAAATCACTTCCTGGCCAATGTAATACCTCGGGGTGCATCATTGAAAAAAGATGTAGGGGGGTACTTCAATGAATTTTTCTGTGGAACGCGGCTAGATTTTCTGGGGCTAAAACTGTTCGCAACAAATTTATAAGATAAATTAGGTATAACATATATCGTAAATTTCAGAATGATTTTCATGTTCTCAGAAATGAATGCTCAACTTTACGAAGAAAATGACAAAACACATGCAGCGAAGTAAATTCATCACTAAACGATATGTAACTAATTTGGATGTGAAAATGTTTTGCTCCATATTACTGTTAACAAATATTCCCAAGCATTAAGCTAGACAGTACATTCCACAGCAATTCTGGTGGAAAACATTAAATACTAAATCACATACGAAATTACATACATTCGTTGTAATATAACATGTTTCAAAATTACAACGTAGGTGTGTTAAGTAATAATTGCAAATTATAAAAATTAATACCCAAACGTCATTTCCATTATTTTCCAAAGTTGTTCGTAATACATAATATACGTTAACGTTTTAGAACATGTTCGGTCTCTTTGTCGCACGTTCGCGTGGTTAATTTTAAGTTATTTAAATTTGTAGTCGTAAATCTAGTAGTAAAACTGTCATCCCTTGTTCCCTTATATCCTGCCATAAAAATTCCTTGTGCATCTGTGAATAAGTTGGACAGAGTAGTGAACAAACACTTGTTTATGGATATTGAAGCAGAACGGTCGTCGGTTTCTTCGTTCAGTGTACCGTAAGTTAGTCAAGTGCCCCAGACTTTCGTTGTTAAACCCTAAAAAACATAGTGCAAGTGTTACGTAACATAGACTCAACTCGCATACAGTCCACTTGGTTGAAGGAAGAGGAACTGCAGCTTAGAAAAACACAAAACACCGCGGAGGTAAGTCGATGTATAAATTTATAAGACCCCCCGCGCGTGTACAAAATTGGCCTTCATCGCTGGATCTTTAATTAAATAATTAGTTCCTATCCTTTAAGCTCCTTATACTGAAATTTATAAAATTGTCGTAGTTTTTATTATGGTTAAACGTGTTACACAGAAAAGAACATCTTGCTTACACATTTAATGCTAAATACATCTGGTTATAACGGTAGATTTTACAATACATTCCTTATCCTTTGTGGCAAAAATTAGGGTCGTCGTCGTCGGTATCCTTTTATGTAAACTATTTATGAGGGGTTATTGTATTGTAAAGCTTTACCTTATTTGTCGGTTCAAGTTGGAGGAACCATTCGGGTTCATGCAACTTGTATAACAAAGGGGTTATTGGTATTCATTTGAAACCTTAAAAGCTTTGTCAAGCAAGCACTGTAGTTAGGTGCATTTTTCTATTAATAATTTAATTTCGTAGATGAATTAGTAATTTAGCGTATTCGAGTCACGCATTGTTTTTACATTAATTTTTACATTTGTCGTTCATTAATCATTAATTAAATATGGTTATATCAATTGAAAAGCTATTCTTGAAGCTAAATTTGTAGTTAAAAGGTTGGATCACATTTACAGCAAAATCAACCAACCGGAAAACGTATCGATTGCTTTAATTAGAGCGTCGATTAAAACTGTCGAACAGATTGAAACGCTTTTCAAATCCTTTTGCAAGGATATTTTCTTTGATGAAGAAAGTGAACAATTGGATGAATTCTCGGCCCTTAGGGTGGAAATCGATGATTATCTATTAGATATTCGTATTATCGCTGAACAATGCGAATTAGGTCGGGTAGAAAATAAGCCAAAGGTGGAAAATATGAATAATTCTTTTTCGTCAGATGGTACAATTCGTTTGAAACATTTTTCAGTCCCCCGCTTCTCCGGACGCATATCAGATTTTGAGAGTTACAATGCAATCTATAAGCGGTTGATTCATGATAATGTCAGTTTGTCACCCGTTGAAAAATTTTGCCTTCTCGTTGATACATTAGATGAGTCGTCGCGTGCGTTGATAAAACACTTGCCATTAAATGATTATGCATACGTGGAAGCCTATAAAATCATTACTAATCGTTTTCAGTCCAAGAGGTTATTACTTTCAACATATTTTAATGCTCTCGAAAAATGCCCTAAGGTCAGTTCCTCAGACTCGCATGCGGAACTCCGGCAATTAATTAGTTGTTTTGATGAAAATATATTCGCGTTAAGGCAGATGGAAATAGATTTATTAGATTTCATGTTGTTTAATCTGTTATCGAAAAATTAGATACAAACATTTTAAAGCGTTTCGAATTAGGAAATAAGTGACGAAATTCCTTCGTTTAAAGATTTAAGGTCGTACATTGAAAACAATGTAAAGTGTTGGAAATAAATGACATTGCTTCAGGAACATGCTTAAAATCTCGAGATTCCGTAAAGAAAGAGAAAAAGGAAGGTTTGTTAGCACTTCGGCTAAAACTTCTTTAGTTGGTACCACCAATGATGTTAAAAATTGTAGTTTCTGTCAAGCTGTGCATCCTATTTATAGATGTAAGCAGTTTCTCGATAAAACCCCTCAAGAAAGATTTGAGGTGGTAAAGCTTAAAAATCTTTGCATTAAATGTTTAAATCCTTCACATTCGATGAAAAATTGTACGTTAGATTGGTCGTGTAGAAAATGTCATCAGTCGCACAATTTGTTGCTTCACTTCGATAAACAAGAAAAATCGGTGTCGCCACGCCGACAAACCAATCGTCAAAGGTCAGCGTCTCCTCGGAGAGCGGCGCCTAGACTTACTTCTACTAGTAGACCTAGTGAAGACAATCTGTCGTCGTCGGTTGTGCATGAACAACCTGTCACTAGTTCGTTGATTTCGACATCATTAGAACACACAACCACGCTGTTAGCTACGGCAATGGTGTCGGTGCTTGATTATACAGGAACATTGCAGTCTGTTCGTGTAATATTAGATAACGGATCCATGGAAAGTTTTATGACTGAAAGGTGCCGTCAGAAATTAGGTTTAAGGAAACGGAGAGCCAATGTCACTGTTCAAGGACTTGGCTTGAATTCGTCGTTGGTGTCTGGTGCACTATCGTGTGTAGTCAGTCCCTCGGGAGCACGGTCTCCAGCATATGGAATTGATTGTTATATTTTACCGAACATTTGTAATCAATTACCTTCGTCGTCGATAGGGGTCAAGGAATGGTCGCATACTCGAGGTTTGGCCTTAGCTGATCCTAATTTTAATGTTCCTGGTAAAATTGACATGCTACTCGGAGCGGAAATCTTTGCTCAGGTTTTGTTGAATGAGTCTCGTTGGGGTGTCGCTAACGAGCCAGTTGCTATTAAAACAACCTTTGGTTGGGTTTTAACGGGAAAGGTCGTTTCCCCGAATAGTTCTATTACGTCGTTGTGTGCTTTCGTTGAGCCTTTAGACAGCGACATTCGTCGATTTTGGGAATTAGAAAATATTCCCTTCAAAAAACACATTTCTCCTGAAGAAGAAAGGTGTGAAAATCAATTTGTGGAAAGTTATAGTCGTAACAAGGACGGTCGTTTTGTAGTGTCCTTGCCCTTTAAAAATTCGGAACCCTCATTTGTGGGTACGAGATCAATTTGTATTAAAAGATTTTGTCGTTAGAACGTCGTTTGCTAAAAAATCCTGAATTGTATTCAGATTATAAAAAATTTATGGAGGATTATTTGACAAGCGGGCACATGGTTCAAGTGAAATCGCTTGAAAATTCGTCGGGTAATGAGAAAATGTACTACATTCCCCATCATGCTGTACATAAGCGTGACAGCACTACCACCAAATTGCGGGTGGTTTTCGATGCTTCGTGTCAGGATCAATCTGGAAAGTCGTTAAATGATAGCTTGGCTATTGGCCCTGCTTTGCAAAAGGACATTGCAGTTTTGTTATTGCACTTTCGTGTACACCCTATCGTAATTACAGCTGACATTAAACAAATGTATCGGCAGATTTTGGTTAAAGATACTCATCGTGATTATCAACGTATCGTCTGGAGATTTTCTCCGTCAGATCCTATTATGGACTTTAAATTAAATACTGTAACTTATGGAGTTTCGTCGTCGCTTTTTTTGGCCTTGCGTACTTGTCAAGAATTGGCAAGGTTAGAGTCGATTAATTTTCCTTTCGCGTCATCGGTATTGGCGAGCGATACCTATGTTGATGACTTAGTCACTGGATGCAATTCGATTAAAGCTGCTAATCAATTAATTGGTGAATTGAATAGTATTTGCACTAGTGGTGGTTTTCAATTAAGAAAATGGAGTAGTAATTGCCCGGAAGTGATGTCCAACTTGAGGGAGTCCCTGTCCAGTTCGGACGCAATTACCTTTCAAGATAAAGATAGTGGTTCAATAAAAATTTTGGGCCTTTCGTGGCGTGCTCTTACTGATGCATTTTTATACAACTTAGACGTTGAAGAGCGCACTTGCACTAAGCGTAATATTTTGTCGGCTATCGCAAAAATTTTTGATCCTCTCGGGTTGATAGCACCTGTAGTACTGTTCGCTAAACGTTTAGTTCAAGATCTTTGGCTTTTAGGTCTCGGGTGGGACCAAGAGCCTCCATTGGAAGTCATACAAAAATGGAAACATTGGTTGGGAGAATTGCCAGCGGTTTCGAATATTGAGATTTCGCGTCACATCGTATGTCATAATTTTAAAGGGGTGGAGTTGCATGGATTCTGTGATGCTTCTGAAGCCGGGTATGCATCTGTCATCTATTTCCGTTCGTTCGATCTAGAAGGTAATATTACCATATCATTAGTATGCGCAAAATCGAAGGTTGCTCCTACTAATCGCGTTTCATTGCCCCGTCACGAATTGTGTGCTGCCGTACTCTTGGCAGATTTAGTAGATTTCGTCAAAACTACTTATAAAGATATTTTATCATTTAGTAATATTTTCGCGTGGTCAGATTCTACTGTTGTTTTGTCTTGGATTCGGTCTTCCTCGCATAAGTGGAAGACATTCGTTAGCTATCGCATTTTGCAGATTCCAGAACGTATTCCTCCATCTTCGTGGTTTCGTGTTAAATCCCAGGAAAATCCTGCGGATTGTTCCTCACGTGGACTTTTGGCTTCAGAGTTGGTTCATCATCCATTATGGTGGACAGGACCTTCCTGGTTAGTGCGTCGTAATGAAGAATGGCCAGTAACATCGCTGCCAAAACTTATCGGCTCATCTCAGATGGACGTCGAATATCGTACTCTGTCGTTAACAGTCGTTATGTCTGAGAATTTCTTAGATTTGTTGTTGGATAAATTTTCAAAACTGCAGAAAATTTGTAGGATTATTACATGTATTCGTCATTTCATTCGTAATGTTCAATGTCCAGATTTGCGTTCAAAATATTCTGATAGTTTGTCTCTAGCTCAACAGCAAGAGGCTATACAGGTATTGATTAAAAGAGTTCAAACAAATGTTTTTGTTCAAGACATTGCAAATATCAAAACTGGAAAACTTGTTAGTAAACAACTTCGTAGCCTTAGTCCGTTTCTAGATAGTCGTGATTTGTTGAGGGTGGGCGGTCGCCTACGTAATTCTGACTTGTCGCATGATGCAAAATTTCCAATTTTGCTTCCTCGGTCGCATCGGTTAACTGAGATTATTATATTAGATTGCCATGAAAGACGTTTACATCCTGGTAGGGACGGTATCGTTCGGATACCTACAATCAAGACAGCTCAAGGGTTCGTTAAACGTCCTCTGGTGAAACTATGTTTACTGCCAATTACTTAATATTTAATGGTATGTACACATATATTCACTTATATAAGTTTGTCGGTTAGGTTTCTTAGTTAATAGCTCTAATTAGTTTTTAAATATAAAATAAGTTAGTTCATACTTATTTTGGTGGGCGGGATGTTCGGTCTCTTTGTCGCACGTTCGCGTGGTTAATTTTAAGTTATTTAAATTTGTAGTCGTAAATCTAGTAGTAAAACTGTCATCCCTTGTTCCCTTATATCCTGCCATAAAAATTCCTTGTGCATCTGTGAATAAGGTGGACAGAGTAGTGAACAAACACTTGCTTATGGATATTGAAGCAGAACGGTCGTCGGTTTCTTCGTTCAGTGTACCGTAAGTTAGTCAAGTGCCCCAGACTTTCGTTGTTAAACCCTAAAAAACATAGTGCAAGTGTTACGTAACATAGACTCAACTCGCATACAGTCCACTTGGTTGAAGGAAGAGGAACTGCAGCTTAGAAAAACACAAAACACCGCGGAGGTAAGTCGATGTATAAATTTATAAGACCCCCCGCGCGTGTACAGAACAGCTTTAATGAACCTACGGAGTTACGTAAAGTTCATCTACAATGGATTTAGCTTTCTAAATTGCTGATTATTCAGTACGTTTAGAGCTTTTATTACCAAACTAATAACATTATCTTCTAGGCTGTAGAGGTACGTGTAAATTGAGGAAGCAAAGAATAATAAACTTAGGTAAAGTTAAGTGGGTGTATGTAACTAAGTTCAACGTTTGTTTAATCTATGTTGTAGAGCTTGTAATCTAAGACTTATTCGTCAGTACTTTTTAACTGAATGTTAAAAGTTAATGCGATACGAGTATCGTCATGATCTATTTTGCTGTCCAATGCTTTGGAAACCACGATATAGTCATTGCAATTCATAAACGAATTACGTTACCAATATTTGCGACTTTAGGTCGTGGCGCTGTCGCCACTATATACGATTATTTCGTGACTAACTGACGCTTATCAATAGGATACGCGTGTTGTAAATATTGAGTAATTAGTGATTGAAGGTGATTGGTTAGTTATACATTTTTAGAGTGAACTTATGTCGACAAAACAAACTCTTAAAATAAATAATGAATGTTACTGAGTTTGTAATTTTTATGAGAAAACTCTACTTTATATTTTTTATAAAACAGCTCCACGTATGTGGGTGTCAGCGTAATGTTATATATTACCCACAAAACACGTATTGCGGCTAGCTCTGCCCCCTACTTAGGTAAAGAGCAGTATCTAGAAAAAACCCAATTGTGAGAAAAATGACCACAACTTTTAACCGTTGGCCATTTTGTATTTCATACTCTAAATAATTTAAATGGGTATTTTATGTTGCTATAGGTTATATTGTGTATATTATACCTTCCAAAAAATAAAATATTTTATATTCCTAATTAAAACTGCAGTTACTGATTTTAAATTAAGAATTAGCAATACATGTTAGCTTCAGATACTTAGTTAAAAGGCAATATGTACAAACTTCTCATGTTAATAAGGTTCTAAATTATTAGGTAACTAGTACAAAATATTTTATAAAAGAACATATTGTTTCACAACATTACAACTGAATTACTGAAGGTTTCTGCAGCACAACTATAAATTGCTTTGGTTATCCTCTGAAATCTCAAAGTCGAGCCAGAAATGTCTTCTATTCTCTGGGATAACAGGAAATAAATTTTTAATAATGCCATATTTTATTTCTGGCGTGATTTTGTAAGGTTTAATGTTATGGTCAGGCTTTGACATTCCCCTTTTCTTCATCGCATTTTTCACAAGAAAATCCAGAGTTTTAAATGATTCATCAGAGCCAAATGAAGTTTTGTATTTAAGTGTAAATAGACCTCGGACAGCTTTTACTCGAACTATTTGAGCAAGATATGGCGTATTTTCTTTTTTCTTTTTCGTAGCGTAAGAATAATCTTTCCATTGAAGAAAATCATTGAAATCCATAGTTTTTATTTCAACTCGAGACTTCCTTCAACTCTCAACAGCCCTTCGAAAATCCTGAAAATCATACACTTTTCCTTGATTCTTGAGACTTAGCTCAACTTGATGATGATAACTATCCGCAGACATAAACGAATGTCCTGGTTCAAAATAGCACACGTCAATTTCTTCAGCTGTTATTTCGTCGCTATTTATTACAAAAACAAGAAAACAAAACATACCCCAATTCTTGTTTTGACTGCTGCAATTGTCAACCCATACAATTTTTTTTTTGCATCGCGGTGTCATAAGAAAAAAGAATAAAAAGCACGGGATAAATCCTTTTTATGGCGACCAGTTATCCCTTCATGCCAAATTGTAGAGTATGGTGGTAGTTTGCATTTTCCACCAACAGGCACGAAGCTTTCGTGGTACGCTATCACCCTTTCTCTTTTTCAGTAGAATCGCAATGATTTTTAGTTTCTACCTGGCAATTTAAATCATCTAGCCCGACTAATGTGTGCTCCTCTGAAGTCACTGCTTCTGGACTTTCAAATACAATTCTATAATTACATTACTATCAATACTCATTTCATTAATAGAATGTGAACTATTTAATTGGTAAACTTGAGCTGATGCTGCATCAATATAATAATTGTCCATTTTATTTACATCAAGTACTTCATTTTGTGTGTTCTCTGATTCTAAAACCACTTCTGGCATAACATTTTCCTTTAACAACTCCATAATTTTCTGACTACGAGTTAACATTTTAGTAGATTAAGACGATAATGTACTTTTAACCATTTTATCCGAAGACATGGTGTATACGAAAATGAATAACACTTTGTAATCGATAAATTAATTTTACTAAACTTTTAAGTAAATATATTTTAAATATTAACACAAACAAATATCATAAATAAACAATTTTATCAGCACAGTGTTAAAACCTGCAGATGCTGCCACAATAACCTTAAAAAATACAATTTAGTAATGACAGCTGATGGCAGCCTAACAAATCGACCGTATCTACAACGTGCTGAGGAAAAGAGCAGTATGTCTTAAGTATATACTGTTGTTGTCTTATAAATAATGTACATACGGCTTTTATGCTAAGGACTGAAACTAATCTTGCAGATACTGCTTACATTTTGTAAAGTTTATTTAAATATTAAAAGTATATACGGCAAATTTACTAAGCAATATGGCATATAAATGAACTCTATTTAATGAAATACTAAAAACATAATTTTTGCACTTTTCTATAGATGCTGCTTTCTTCCTAAGCAGGGCAGCGCTCATGATACTGTTTCTGCAGAGGGCATGAGCAAATGGGCGTGGATCTTTACATATTACTTCAAAGTGAAAACTACAAAAAAAGGGGAATGAATGTTAATGGGGAAGAAGGCGCCACCGCATCTTTAAAAATAAACTAATACACAAAAAACACCGCAAGGGAGGATGAAAAAACTTTTAAGTATATTAAGATATCGTTGCCCATGCAGGAATTAAACTACACTAATCCCAAGTTATACCAGCCATAAGACACAGCAAACAATTGTATCTTTAAAGCTGAAATAAAATTATATCTTTAAATATAATACGAGACAGCAATTTTGTGCCTCACGATTTACCTAAACGAAATATTCAAACAAACTTATGTATAACATGTTTCAAATTTTCATAATGTACCATAGATCATATTGTTTTATCCTTAGACCTCCTATGTGGACACTGCACTTTCTCTAGATTTTTCTCAAAAAAAAAACCTAATAAAACACTTAAAGATCCAATTGTACTTGTAATTAATAATTCAAGTAATATTTTATAAACTTAATTTACAAGAAAAGTAATTCGAATTTGAACATATAAATTATAATTCGCAAATTGATATTAAAACTCACGTGGGTTTTGTACTAGGGATTAAAAGATTCAAGATGAAAGTTCAATTATTATTAATTTGACAAAAGTTATAAAAAAATACCCTTGTTTAGATCTGCTATCAGGATTTGGTAATGCTTGTGAAAATCTAACTTTAAATTCAAAATTAAGACAGATGTTAATGTATTCTATAGTATTTCATATAACAGCAATTTTGGAACAAACAATTTTTTACGATTTAGATATAATGACCATATTTATCGGAAGTAATTAAGAGTTGACGAAAGCGACATGTGACTACAATAAAATTTGACCTTGGTCAGTTAAACGGACTAAATTGAAAGCAACTGTTATTTTTATACAACAACATTTCAAAGCGTATTATCATTTCAAACTATTTAACCTTAGTTTTATGAATATTATAAATAATCTTAATATAAATTTAAATCCAAACAGTAATTATAGCCTTGCAATTGAAAGAATAAATTTAAATAACAGTAGGTTCAAGGGCATGTATAATGTCTACTCACCCCTTGAAAGTCCAAACAGGTGGAATTCTTTTTACGTACCACAAACCAAAACGAACTGAAGCTTAATGATAAATTTTATTGTAGCGAAACGTTCCTGTAATGAAACCTTTAAAAGCATCGATCAACCATTTTAGTTATGAAAACACGTGCCCACAATCTCCATTGATATCCCAAACCCCAATCTTGATTTTTGTATGTTCAGTTACACATTAGCAAGCTATCCTCCTGAGGAAACTCTATCATGGATTGCACTGCTCTATTCTACCAGACTATACCTATGCACCTTTTCCAGTAAGACTTCCTTTCGGCCATCTTCTTGTTCCAGTACCTCAATAACTAAACTTGTGCGTTCCTCTCTTAAAACCTGACTCGTCAGAAACGCACACGCATATTACGCATTTGATAGTGACCCTTAAACAACAAGCGTCGTAATAAGGGCGATTGTCCACCTAATTGTTTGCAACACAAATTGCACGGCTTGCCAATTTTCTGAATGAATCTTTTTTAAAAGCAACGAACTGAATGAATTAAATATTGCTTATAAGAAATAAATGCAATGCAATAAAATTAACAATAAGAACTTTGTTTATTTAATTAAACCGTAAATTTGATTTCGTTGCAAGTTGTGTAAAAGATGAGTTTTGTGCTTTTCGTGCAAGATTTTTGGAAATAACTTAATACTTTACTTTTGTAGCTACATCTGTACCGGCATATGCGCATTTTATTTAAAAAATTAACTATGTTGCAAAAATTACTAAAAGTAGTTCCACAATGGATTACTTTTTAAGCGTACTATTGATGAAGAGAAAGTACGTTAGTGAACGCCCCTTTTTAACACAGTATTTTACCAAGTAAAGGTTAGTGCTAAGGGTAGAATATAATTCAGAAGCAATATTCTTCAAATTATTGGAAAAGTTGGCAACAAAATTCAAAATGAAAATTTTAATAATTATAATGTGAAATCAAATAAGATGTTATTAAGAGTTTTGAATAGAACAAAATACTATTCGATAATATTAGATTGTGCTCCACATACTTGTCATCAAAGACAAATGATTATTATTGTAAGATTTGTTTATTTAAATAAAAAAAATGAAAAAAGCAATTTATGAACATTTTTTAAAGGTTTTGTCTACTTCAAACACATCTGGTGTAGATTTAGCGACTTTTTAAGTTTTTCTTAAAAATAAAAATATCACTATCTATTAGGTGAGGAGCTTAATTTTTGGTTTTGTAATCCACTTGTATTTATAACTTTATTTGGTACCACTAAATAGGTTCTACTGACTATCAGTTTGGGTTGTTTGCTTTGCTGTCAGAATTAAAACTCCGCTAACTTCCCCCGCTCCCTTTAGTTACAAAAAAAAGGCGTATAACATTTTATCAACTGGTACGATAATTATCAGTTCGTTTTATAAATCAATGCATTTTTTTTAAATTATAAAACCCTAGAACGTATTTATTGATAAAATCTTTTATCGTTCTAGGCACCATTTGTAGCTAGGCATGCCCTTTCATATAAGGACCAGAAAACTACTCAGTTCCATTTAAATTTTCTATGAACCTTAATAACAACAACAACAATATCAACAAAATAACAATCACGGTATTCCCTTTCGGCGTAACCAAACCTAGTACCTCTATCTGGGGGGATATGAAGGGTACAGCTCTAGACAACTACACTACTTTTACTCCCAGCACCATTCACAATCTTTCTTCACATCTCTCGGTCCCTACACACCTTCTTTGCCTCTGTAACATTCATACATGGCTTTTGGCTTGCTTTTTTATTCCTGAGACTTCTCACCTGTCGTTCTGTCACAACCTCTTTTACTACATCCAGCCATCTTTTACGCGATTTGCCCCTTACAACTTTAGCAGTAATCTTACTTGCATATATACGCTTGGTAAGTCTATCCCCATTCATTCCGTCCACACAACATATCCACGTATTACGTTGTGTGGACGTCAATTTACTTTGTCCTTGAGTTAAGGTTCGGTCTAATTATAAAAAGATACACCTTCCTCAATTTTGTTGCGCCGTGTTCACCATATGACTTTCGCTTTGTGAACTTGTATTATTTTAGATACTGTGTTAGTGCTCTTTGTATTAGGTTTAAATTTATGTTTTTTAAAATTTTATTGTAGTTATTTTATTTATATGACATTGCGACTTTTTAATTGTATTAATAGATTTATATATTTTGTTATTAATTTCACCGCTTGTTATGGAATTACTTACTTTTGGTTTAATTTATATGAATCTGTTGGTTAGGTTAGGTTAGAAGGAAAATTTGATAGGTTACATCAGCGCCGCGACGCTGACCTAACTTATCAATATTTCCTTCTATCTAACCTAAATCCAGACAAGTCCAACTAACCTAACCTAACACCAGACAACACTAGCTAACCTAACTTCTAGCAAATTTTAGGCTGCGAATAAAATTAGATAAAATTAAAACCACTCCAAACAAACATAAAGAAAGGTCTGTCTTCTGTGTATAACTTTGTATTAAAATTTAGTTTAAATGACTCCATGCTTGGCATTAAATGTTTTTAAATTTTGTTATGTATGTCAGAATAAAAATTTTAGAATAGTATTGCATTGCTTTATATTTACAAAAAGCTATGACGTTAGCACGACGTTGGAAAAGTAGCTAAAAATAGGTAGCCGAAAGCACGGCGCTGTGGAGATTTTACCCATATGATTCATTGAATTTAGTCAAGTATTCGATATCTTTATTTAAAACAAATTAGATTTTAAATAATAATTAACCGCGTGTGGATGGTGGGATGTGGAGGGATGTGGAGAGATGCGTAGGGATGTGGAGGGATGTGGAGAGATGCGTAGGGATGTGGAGGGATGTGATGGGATGTGGAGGGGTGTAGAGGGATGTAGAGGGATGTAGAGGGATGTGAATGGATATGGTGGTGGGAAGGATGTGGAGGGGTGTTGATGGGATGTGGAGGGATGGAGGGATGTGGAAGTGGGTGAGATGTGGAGGCATGTGGAGGTATGTGGAGGTGGGAGTGATGTGGAGGGATATGGTGGAGTGTGAAGGGATGTGGAGTGATTTGGAGGGTGGTGGAGGAGTGTGAAGAGATGTGGTGGGATGTGGATAGATGTGGGGGAATCTGGTGGGTTGTGGAGAGATGTGGCGGAATGTGGTGTGATGTCATGGGATGTGGAGGAGGGTGGTGGGATGTGGAGTGAGAAAGAGGTGGGTGGAGGGATGTGGGGGAATGTGGAGTAAGGTGGAGGATGGTGGAGGGATGTGGAGCGCGTTGGATGGATGTGGAGTGATGTGGAGGGATGTGGAGAGATGTGGAGAGATGTGGAGGTATGTGAAGGGATGTGTATGGACGTGGAGAAATGTGGAGGGATGTGGAGGGATGTCGAGATATGTGGAGAGATGTGGAGCGATGTTTAAGGGATGTGGAGGAATGTGGAGGTATGTTGAGGCATATGAGGGATGTGTAGGGATGTGAAGTGAGGTGGAGTGATGTGGAAGGATGTGGAGAGATGTGGAGGGCGGTGGAGGAGAGTGGAGGGTGGTGGAGGAGGCACCAGAACCGGCCTTCTCCGTCTACTCACAAATACAATCTGAAAATATAAGACTAAACATTTCCCTTTATACAACACATAATAAACACAACTATGGACAAACAGTTCGATGTTTACTGAAAATAACATATGCTGTCATATGTCAATTCGTGGCATTGACATAACAACAATCTTCCTAGATTTTGTAAGCTTACTACTTGTATGGGATACGTTCCGATTATAGCATATAAAAATCATTGGAACTAATCCACTACAAAATAATAAATTATCCACGATGTTGAAACTATCAGAATATTACTTGGAACGGTAACAATCGAACCGTTACAGAAGAGCATTGAGATAGCGCCTGTCTACTCAATGACGCAAGTTTACAATGTGTTAAAAATTAGGAATTGCAGATATCGTACATTTAAAAATATGTTTCACACTTGCGAATGTCCACAAATCGATACCCAGTGTGAATTATCACCATCACCAGGAGACCTGAGCGTCTCTGATATATACAAAACAGTACGTTCTGTATCTTAGCAGCAATGTTTTATGTTTTTTGTAAGTAAGTTTGACACTTTTTTGGTTCTACTAATTTGAAAGAAGTATATAAATATACGCATTGAACTCTATATGTTTTTCTGACTCTTATTAATAGAAGTGTTCAATGATCTTGAACCTAATCTATTAGGTTATGTGCTGAACATGATTCCACTGCGCAGAAAAGAATAGTTATTGAATGGAAAATCGTTGGCAGAAAACAGGACATGGGTACTGGTGAATAAACCACCAGGTGCAAAAATCATTGGAAATCGATGGATTCTAAAGACGAAATTGTGTTCAAATGGTTAAGTAGATAGATTTAAAGCACGTCTTGTTGCAAAGGGTTATTCACAACGGCCAGGCATCGATAACGATGAACTGTTCAGTTCAGTTGCAAGATACGATACAATTCGGTCTTTAATATCATAGCCGCGTCGAAAAATTTATACCTTGTACAATTTGATGCAAAACTGCATTCCTCTACGGTACACTTTCGGAGGAAGCGTATATGAAACAACCCAAAGGATACGATGACGGATTAGGATGAGTGTGCAGATTACATTGCAGTCTTTATGGTCTTAGACAATCTCCACGATGCTGGAACGCACGGTTGGTAGAGTGTCTATAATTACAAAAGTTGCTGCAAAGTACTGCTGATCCATGTTTGTTTACAAGACATCGAAGTAAAGACAAGCTGATGGTGGTAATATATGTTGACGTTGGAGTGGTAGCTGGGACAAACCCTGCAGAAGTGAATGAATTTACAAATTGGTTAGGCCAAGAATTCAAAATTAGAATTGGCTGCTTAGAGAGTTTTCTAAATATTCAAATTCGACTGGAAAATGGATCGATTTTTATTGAGCAACATGCATATATACAAAAAGTCCTTGAAAATACGATAGTTCTTTAAAGTTAAAGTTTTTTAAAGCTTGTTGGTAACAAGTCCCTTACAGGAAGACAGTGGGAATCCTAATGCATTTAATGATTGCCACACGACCAGATATTGCATACGCTGTAGGTATAGCTGCTCGTGTCGTAGATAAACTAACAGAAGCGGACTGGCTCGAGGTAAATAGAATATTTAGATAGCTACGAGGTATAGTCGACTGTGGAATTGCGTGCGACTCTAAATACAAGCAAGGTTTACTTGAAGCATTTAGTGATGCAGAATTATGCGAGACACTTCATTACAAGACGGTCAACCACCGGTATTATTTGCAAGTATGCAGGAGACGCAATTAAATCAGTTGGGCAAGTCAAAAGCAACGTTCGATTGCAGTGTCTATAACTGAGACAGAGTTTGTAGTCGTAAGCGAAAGCACAATGGAAGTCATATGGCTATCTCGTTTATTAAATGAAGTTGCTCATTTGGAAAGTGTACCTACTCTTTTTGTTGACAACCGAGTGCGATAAACTTAACAAAGAATCCCGAATTCCATAAGAGAACTAAGCATGTGGATGTGCGGTATTTCTATGTGAAAAGAAAATTCCTTAAAGGAAAATTAAGGATCAAACATGTTAGTGTAGAAGAACAGATAGCTGACATTCTGACAAAAGCACTTACCCGAAAACGATTTTGTAAATTACGGAACGAATTGGTGTCGTTAGTATTAGTGACAGAACGTTTAGTTGAGAAGGAAGTGTTAAAGATACCTTAGCATCTATGATTTATAAAAAAACAGTACGTTCTGTATCTTAGCTTTTGTAAATAAGTTTGACACTTTTTTGGTTCTACTTATCTGAAAGAAGTGTATAAATATACGCATTTAACTCTATATCTTTTTCTGACGTATATTAATAGAAGTGTTTAATGATCTTGAACCTAATCTATTACAACACATACATAATTTTTTTATATCATCAATAATGTATTCCTTGGAATTGTTCAAATTGCATTTGTAGTTGAAATGCCAAGTGCTACAATAACCTAAATAATGAGGTGTATTATGAGATACTAGACTATTACAAGATAATCCGTAGTAAAACTATATGTACTTCAAAATAATCAGGTTATAAATCGATACAAAGAGTGTTAGTTGGACAGTTTAAATAATCCGATCGCAAAGTGGAAGGATTATTGTGTCAAACTGACACGAATTGTAATTGTGCATGGGTTATCGATTTATAACCTGATTATTTTGAAGTACGAATAGTACTTGATGTGATTATAGTTTGAGTAAATTAGAACAAAAGAAACAATTTATTAATTAAAGTTCGTATTGTAAATGCCAAAATTCTACAATATTCGCAACTCTTGGTTGAAGTTTTTTTTTGTAACAAGTTTCTACGATTACTCTATCATTAATATTAAGATTGGTACTGTTTAAAACATTGACACGGTCCATTTCTTCTCCATTATATTCTATTTTTTTATTCAAGTCATAGTCATCAGAGTCACTCGAGTATGGTAAGTTTTCTTCATCTGAGCTATTTTCGAAATCTATGACCTTCGACTTATTCATTATTTTCTTTTGCGTGTTTTGTTTTTACGCATTATTTGTATTCTGAAGTTTTTTCACAAATCGGACGAAGTAATGACTTCTGCCCTTGCACATACTCGTTTCCTTTCTGTCCAATCATAGGAAACTGTTGTACTTATTGTAGTGTTCTAAAGGCACTGTCTTCACAGAAGAGGTTGAAGACAAGGCGTGTATATTTCGAAATGTTGAAGATCTTCATTTGCAGGTGAACTGTTGCGAGATTTAAAAGTCTCTTAGTTTTCAAGATCGTTGTTAGCTTCCGTATTTGAAATTGACGCATGATTAAATTCATCATGCGCATACCATCTTCTTTAAGTTTTTAGGACAGAGATTTTTTAAAACAACATTCATCGTTAGAATATATGCAAATACGGTTTTTGATAGTTTACCACCAAAGTTCTTTCTCTGCAATTTTAAACCTCGTCATCCCATGTCAATTTGAATGGTTTGACTACGGCAAAAGTCTTTTCATTGTAACGCAAGGCTGGTGTGTGACGGTAGTTTTAAAATGACCACATTCTTTTGTTTAGCCCTCTTAATAATTTCACTGTTACGTGTGAAGCACGGCCGTCGTAGTTCAGAACTGTTAGTTTTACTTCACCAATATTCTTTAAAAACGAGTTTACAAGTACTCAAAAAAAGCTTTAACATACCTTCAGCTATTTTTAGTTGCCGCGTAGGTCGACCTTGCTAATTCTTGTTCCTTAGACGATACCCAAAAATCTCGCATATGTTTACCTCTGTACACAAAGAGGGGTGTAAGTTTTTTTCGCTACATTACCGTCCATTGCGTTTATTGCCTTTCTTTTTTTCAACAACTTTAACCCATGTTGGATCTAAACAAAAACTTATGTCGTCGATGTTCTAGATTTTATTAGGTGGAATATCGTGACACGCGTGTTCCACAATGTGGAAGTAAGCAAAAATGATAAATGGATCAATGTTGTATTTTCTTGAGACATCTACACAATGTGGCTTTTTGGCTCACGTTATGGGTTATTCTTGTTTAACACATTCCTCAACACGAAGTCAAAATTCTATTTTTGGTAGGCTAAATTTCAATTTTTAATTATTTTGACGCATTTTACAATTTTCATTTATTCTGCAAAAGGAAGTGCGGTTGGTTTACCGTGAGTTTGACTTTTAACGCTCCTTAATCCTTTTACTTTCTTAAAAAGTGTCACTTTTGGAATATTAAACGCATTTAATGCTCTATATAGTGTGACTTCTACTTCCTACAGCATTTACAGCCCTTGTTATCGTTCGGGTGGGCGGCGTCTGAAAGCATATAGGCTTGGCTTGATTATTTGTTTAACAATTATAAAATGCAACCTAGCAACCTTCCTAAAATCTATGACCATTAACGGTGCAGAAACATTTGATTCTCAGAAAATAGCAAATGCCTTTGCAGAATATTTTGGCAGTACTTACATCCCACCAATTGGTAACTATATAATTCCTTTAATTCATAACGTATACAATAATAGTAAATTAGTAACTAAACCCTTTTCTGAAGATGAAGTGATATCTGCATTAAAAAAAACTGAAAAACAAGCTCACTGCTGGACCTGATCAAATCCCTGCATTTGCTTTGCATGACTGTCGTTCTGTAATTGTTAATCCTATAACCACTATCTTCAATCTGTGCTTAAAAACTGGCGTTTATCTAACTGCTTGGAAGATCTCTAAAGTCTGTTCAGTATTTAAAAAAGTGACAAGCACTCTGTAAAAAACTATAGACCTATAGCTATAATAAACAACTTTAGTAAAATGCTTGAAATGTCCCTATACAACAGAATCCAAAACTTTTTTTGTAAACATCTAATAACTCACAACATGGATTTGTAAGTGGTCGCTCCACTGTCACTATTTCATTTTGTATTTCGCAATTCATATGTCAATCTTTGGATGATAAAATGCATTGCGATGTAATTTACGCGGATTTTACTAAGGGGTTTGACCGTCTTGACCACACACTTCTCCTAAAAAAAACTTCAAAGTTATGATATCTCTACTGATTTACTCATAATACTTAGATCTTATTTTACGAACAGACAACAATTTGTATTAATCAATAAGTGTAAATCTAACATTATAAAGGTTACCTCCGGTGTACCGCAAGGCTCTGTATTGGGACCACTACTCTTCAATATTTTTATTAATGATATAGTTGATATACTTGATAACACTATACAGTGTCTCCTATATGCTGATAACCTTAAACTATTCTCGAAAATTTCCAACATTCCAGATTGTCAGGTTCTACAATATAACCTAAATAAAATATTAATCTGGTATGACAACAACTTAAACTTGAATAGTGAAAATCGCTTCAGTATGTCTTATAACTCAGCACAAAACACAATAGTGTACAATTATACAATCAATAATATTGTTTTATTAAGACCGCAAGTTATTCATGACCTAGGAGTGATATTTGACTCCAAACTAACATTTAATGAGCACATTAACTAAGTTATTTCCAAGGGCTACAAAGCACTTGGTTTTATTATAAGAAACTGTCGAGACTTCAATGTTAACATAACTATAGTACTCTGCTCCGCATATGTAAGATCTAACCTAGAATATGCTGCAATAGTATGGGAACCGTAATATGAAAATCACATAATTCGCATTGAAGCTGTACAACAACGGTTCTTAAAGTTATTTTAAATCTAGTGGTATTTATCCTCCAATTGGCTTTTCTCACACTCTACTTCTACGACAGTTCCAATCACTCCGCAACCGAAGAAGGATTAATCTACTAACTTTTCTACACAAGCTCCTTACTCAACAGATCAACTGTGATGTTATCGCACATATGTTAGAACGCAATAAATCTTGCAAATCTGTACGTTATCCCACTTATTTCTACTTAAAAACACCTAGGTAGGACCAATAGACTCAAGTTTTCATCATTACACAGAATGTGTACTGCATATGAAGATGTACGTGTAATTATTGATATTTCAAGATGCTCAATCAAGGACCTAAAACAATTAAAATTCTAACAATACAAGTGGTTTTTATTTAATCTTGCAGTAATATTAATTGTGCAATTCTGTGGTCTTTTTATTTGTGTTTATAACTTCTCTTTTTTTCTTTTCAATTACTTTATTTTAGTTGCATTTTAAATTTTATTTTGTTGTATTTCTGTTCAAATATGGGCATTTGTCTTTGAACATGTAAATAAACAAATAAATAAATAAATAAACAAAAATAATTATAAGTTCCATAAATACATGAAAATAAAAAGAGATAGTTAAAATTGACTGATTTTAACAGTTGAAGTAGTTCGGAAGTCTTCGGTTTTCTTCGGAACTCTTCGGAAAGCTTCCTGGTTGCTTGTGGAACCAAAATAAACTTAAACACTTATTAAATGAATGTATATACAGCTTGAAGGCGGTGAAAACGGCATCGGTAGCCTTCGGATCTCCTCGGAAGGCTTCGGAATTTGCTTGTGAAGCCGAGTAGGAACTTGAATAACGGTAGTTAAAAAATATTTACAGTTTGAAGAGGTCCAGACGTCTTCGGCGGTCTTCGGAACTCTTCGGAAGGCTTCGTGTTGTATTTGTGGCACAACTTTAAATTACAAAGAATTATGATATAAAATTAAAGACTACTATTTTACAATATATACAAGTATAGAGGGTTCAGAAGTCTTCGGTCGTCTTCGGAGCTTTTTGGAAGGCTTCGGAATTTATTTATTAGGCCCAGTAAGAACTTGAACAGTGATAGATAGAAATTATTTACAGCTTTAAGAGGCCCAATCGTCTTCGCTGATCTTCGGTACTCTTTAGAAGACGTTGTGGAGGTGATGGCGTAGGCTTCGTCGTGTGCGTCGCTGTGGAGCTCTACTGGGGTGTCGTCCCGGTGGTAGAGTTGATAGACGCAATCACAATAACGATTTGTCGGTGAAGTATGGAACGGAGCTTAACGTCCAGTTTGTTAACTACTGATTGATGAGTTATAATGACGTGCCCTAGGTACGGTAGGCTATTATATTTATACACTTCCATTTCCTATGTTTTCCGTGTTGAAAAAAGTTAATGATGTCTTTAAGCAATGAAATTGTGTATTTCGATTTTGAAATGTAAAAGAATATCCAAATTAAGTTTGACCAATGAACGTGCTGATTTTTGGGTACCACAAAAAATGATCTGGAAGTTTATTCTATTTCCAGCTCGCGTACTTTGATATAGTCGCCTGCAATTCCTCAGTCTGTTCTGTGTTCAGAACGGGTGCGGTGATATAGTCAACATTCCCCCCTGCTATAAAGTGTAGCGTAGCTGGTTTGTTGTGAGGATGCAAAGAGGTCCTTGTCAAAATATTTGAGCCTGTGGTGGCGTTTGCGTTTTCGCTTTGTTCGGCGGCGTCGGGGTTTGCCATGATCGCCTGATGCTGGATGGAATGATTGTCGTCGAAAGGGTACCTGTTCTTGGTTCATTCATCCATAGGTATGCCTTTCTGGTTGTGCGCCTTGCATATAATAAGGCAGCTACGACACGGGCTGCGTGGTTAGCTCGTGGTCTTCATGTTTTGGTGTCCAGTGATGATATACTGATGCTGGCCGTGGTAGTAGGTCGTGCTGACTTATCGATCACTGGTTGGAATTCTTCCCGAAGGCTGCTGGGCAAGAAATCGTTTGCGAATGGTTAGTTGCAATAGGCGTGGGTGGCTTGAATTATTGAATTATTTCGCTAAGGTTGCGGCATCTCCGACATAAGATACAAATGTTCGAAGTAAAATATTTTGAGAAAACTTTTTAAAACGTTATGCTTATGATACCTTGGTAACTTATAGATTCAGTTTCGCATACTTATTTCTCAACTATGTCCAATACTAATGTTTATGTACTCAGGCACGACATCAAGTTTCTCGAATCTGGCGGCTAAAAGAAGCACGTTGAAGAGTAAAACCGCCGGAGTGCTTGGAAATGGAACAAAGTTTTGTTTCCAGTATTAAATGTTTTTCTACAAAATGATCGATAGCCCTTGGTATTATATACACTAAGCTTTAATCAATGGTACTTAGTAAACTAGCAATCGAACCATAATATTTAGATTTAATCATTTTCGTTATCTCCTAACAGACATCTGTTCTAGCTGCAATATTGTATCTTGTACCGGTTATAACCGATGCGAGTAGATTAACCACTAACAGTATTTTGTAATAAACTTTCTAAAAATAACTCTATGCGCGCTCAAAATACTTTCAGTTTGTATACAATTAACATCAGCGTTCAAAAACAACCCATATATGTTTTGCTTGGTGTACATTACCTTTGGGCGTTGTAATTATAAAGTGATTTTGTTTGCAGACATTGGAAGCAACCTAAATTATGTTTTTGTATGAGCTTCTACCGTACATTATATTAACTTCATTAGCTACATTATGTTGACAACACTTTAGAAACGCGCTGTTGTATGCACACAACCCTTAATTAATGATTATATTGAAAATAATCGTTTTAAAATATCATCAATATAGTATATTGTGTAGCAAGTGTGTGAAGTAACATTTTATACACGAGTGAGGAGTTTGCAACACGAGCTGCAAGCGAGTGTTGCAATCCGAGCGAGTGTATAAACTGACTTCACACCCGTGTTGCATACTATTCTTTTTCTACGACATTAAATTAAAACGTATTTTTTCTATTTTTGTTTTTGACATTTGCTGTGACATTTCTGAATACTATCAAAATATAGCACGCACAGCAACCTATTTACTTGTAACCGGAGCGTAAAGGTACATGACCTCTTTTGGCAAGTATGCGTTAAGTAAATCCAATAAGGATTACATTGCATTTCACGCACCGGTGTGTGAAATAGTACTTCACGTATAAATATTGATGTGTGAAGTGGAACTTTATACACGGGAGTAGAAAAAAGAATTTACTCGACAATAGAGTTACTTGCGATTTTTGTTTCCATTTCTCGCGAAAATTAGGTATGGACTCCATTTAAAATTTATTATTGGCGTATGCTTTTCCGTATTTTCTAATTATAGTGCCTATGGAGAAGATTTAAATACTTCGACTATTCAAGTGCATTATTATGCAACCAAATCACATACTACGTTAAAAGCTCAAAATTTGACACAGGAAAAAACCTACTCATCAAAGTTGTACTGAAAGATTAAAAGGTGTAAAAATTATAGAAGAAATTTGAATTATTTGTTGTGAAGATGAAGTAACCTCAAAATCTGGAATATTAACTTATTTAACAAACAAATAAATCGAATAACAGAAACAAATATGCAGAAAGATGTTATTATTAATCATAAGGAGATAATTAATCTGCTACAAAATAAAATAGAAGAGTTGGAATCTAAATTGAAAATTTAAACATGTGTTCTGTAAAACCAGTGTTTTCATTAACAAAGGAAAAGGGCAAATCATACTCATCAGTTGTAAAAAGTTATTCTGCTGTTGTGATAAAACCTTCAATAGGAAGTGATGGGTTGAAAACGATATCTGAAATTATGCCGAACATTGACGCCGTTGAACTGGGTGTTAGTATTACAGCACTAAGGCAAACAAGAAATGATTCTGCAATTCTAAAATGTAGGAATACAAATGATGCTCATAAAATTAAGCAAAATGCGGACTAGAACCTTGGTAGAGAATATACTAGTCACATACCAATTAAAAAGATTGCCCAAATAAAAGTAATAGGAATTAACCTAGAGTTTACTGCAAAAACCCTAGTAGAAGCTATCTGTAGACAGAACAGTAGCTCACTATATGAAAATGGCCAATTGAAAGTCAAAATTTAAAAACAATGAAAACTAAATGTTTTGATATCCTACAGTGTTATCCGGTCTCATTCTCTTGGATAATGTCCACCAATGAACTAGGCTATTTATTTATAGGATTTAATAAATGTTCAGTGTATGAGCATATAAATATGATACGATGTTTTAACTGTAATAAGTACAACTCAGCTTTTTCAACTCAAAATAAGCTTTAAGGTATGCTGTATTCCGGCTAAAAGCCTATCCTAGCAGAGTGTTACAAATTTATATAATAAATTTTCTTTAAATAAACTAGTTTCCCTTCTGTCCCTACGCCGTCTTGGTGTTCGGAGTCTTTAGCGGGAAGTATGTGCGCTGGTGTATGATGCGCGTTTGTTTTGTGTGTATGTATATGTGGGTGGATGATATATATATATATATATATATATATATATATATATATATATATATATATATATTGATGTCGTTAATTAATTTTCTACCCTGGTCTAAATTTGAGTATTTTCCCCCTATTTGAATACAAATAATCCCACTTATTTGAATTCAAATATAACACCTTTAGACTGCAAAAAAAATTTACAAACAAAAAAAAATTGCCTATCTCACTCTACCCTTATCTTTCTAACTTACCTAACTTATTTCCAATCCTAAAAATTTTTACACCTATCCTATATCCCAATCCTATTCCTAACTTTCACCTAATTTTATAAACTGAAATTATCCCTAACTTCATCCTACTTATCCATCTAATCCTATATACATCCTATATACCTATCCTATTCCTAACTTTTAACTAATCTTCACTATACTCACTTCCCCCTAACTAATCCTATATACCTATCCTATTCTTATTCTATTCCTAACTCTCCACTAATCTTATAAGAAATATCTATACTTAACCTATCTTATTTTCCTCCTACATTTAATTTTCATTCTAATCCTATATACCTATATCTAACTATCTCCTCTATTTATCCTATACCTAGCTTTATTTTCTATAAACACTTACTTCTACTCTTTTATATACACCTAAGCTATCCCTATATTTCGTTCATTTAATCTTCATTTCTTATTTAAATCTGACTCTTTTCTTGATCCTCCAAGTTTTTCTTCTTACCATCCTAATACTCTTCATCCCTATTTCTCCTCCTTTTATATCTATATTTATCATCTCTATTATCTCACATACAATAAACTTATCCCTATTATCCTGACTCTTACATATTGCTTTTTCTCCAGCCCCTATACTTGTCTGTTTTTCATTTATTATTGTTTCCTTTTCTGCGGACAAACCAAACGATACTACCTTAAAATTATAGATTTTTCCCTCTACGGAAAATCCTGTGTACCTTCTAGAATCCTTGTGTAATGGAATCAGCCAGAATGAATTCCTTAACTCTACTTTACTAAAAACAAACTTGCCACTTAACCTCGTCAAAAGTGTGTCCATGGATGGTGGACAATGGAATTGCGGTTTGGTCCGTTGATTAATTTTTCGTGCATCTAAACATAAACGAATGCTATCATCCTTTTTCTTAACTACCACCAACGGATTTATGAAATGAGTGTTTGATACCTCTATTATGCCATCTTCCAACATTTTATTTAATTCTGCCTTCACCTGCTCCCGATATGCTGCTGGAATAGGATAAACCTTTGCGTTGAACAGTTCTGAATTATCCACTTCTAACACGTGCGCATAGCCTAACGCTGTACTTGCTTCTACCCCCACTAATTCTGCATGTTTTTGTAATAAAGCTTGAACCTCTACCATCCTATCGTCTGGACATCTTATTGTGTTGATCTGTTTAACTCCATCATCCTCTACCTCTACTACATTAATACTCAACCCCGTGTCATCCTCTGTGACTTCATAACTGCCCTTCCATGGCACTACCCTATTCTTAATCCTTACTACCTTCCTTTCCATATCTATCAAAACCCCTAACTGCATCATACAGTCAACACCTAAAATACTCTGAAGCTTCAGTCCAGGTACAATTACAAACTCCTGTTCACAGCTTAAACCTCCTATATTTATCCTAAGCACCACAACACTATTCACTACAGCAAACTTCTTTTTATTTGGAGCTACTAAATGGCTACGCTTTATAGGCATAATTCTATTACAAACCTTATCCCTAATTTTGCTGACGAATTCCTCTGATATTAAACTCGCCTCTGCCCCTGTATCAAGTAATACCTCTCATTATTCTCAAAAATTCCTATATTAATAATTGGCAAACATAATTTTTCTACAGTTTCTGGCTCTACTTCCTCCTCAATTTTGAAAAATTCACGTGGATGTTCATATACATTTACACCGAAATCTAGTGGTCTGTCGCGTTCTAAAAATCCTGTCTCGTCCTGTTTTCTGTGCTTGGTCCTGGTTGTCCTTCTACAACCTGTGCGTACGTTCTTTTCGTATTAATATCCGTGTCCCTGTCTCTATTCGGCGTGCTTGTCACAGTCCTATTTACTTCCGGTAAACTGTTCTGTCTCGTGTAACTAGGTCTTCTCGTCGGTCCCCTAGTCGCACTATTGCTTCTGTATTCCTGTCCTCGTCGTTCCCAATTCGGTCGAAAATTCCTATTATAGTCAGGCCGTCTCGCAAAATTCTGTGTCCTGTTGTCAAACCTAACCGTGTTAATGTTTCGTTCTCGTATCTCTCTTGTCCGTCCTACACATACATCGTCATATCTCTGTAAGTATCCTAAAAATGTTTCCCGTTCTGTGATGTTTTGTAATGCCACGTGTTGTCTGATTTCCTGTTCAAAATGTCGTGATAGGTACTTGATTATTTGTCTGTCCGTCAATGATGGATGAAGTTGTTTGGCCACACTGTATTTTCGGATGGCATATTGTTCCCTAGAACCTGCAAACTCTCCCTTAAATTTTCCTGTAATCAAGTCGTCCCTAATTTGATCCTGTTTGTGATCACTCCAGTAATGTTGTAAAAATTTGTTTTCAAAGTCCTGATATGTGTCTATGTCCTGTCCTACTAAATTGTACCATGCTTCCGCATTGTCTTTCAATAAAGTCTTTATCGTATTTAGTTTAGTCTGTTCGTCAAATAAATTTCCCACTAGATTTCTTACACTATTAATAAAAATTTGTGCATTTACCCTGTTATCGCCATAAAATTTCATATGTTGGTCCAATGATACGCCACCTGTATAAAATCTGGGACCATCCCCCGTTAAACTTGACATGTTGTATTTAATACTACTAACTTCGCGTTCTACCCTGCCTAACTCATCCCTACATGAGTCCGTTACTTCAGTCATTTTTATATTTATTTCTTCTTCACAAAAAATGCGTACTTCGGACCTTAAATGTCCCATTTCCTGTCGAAGACCTGTAATGTTTTTCTCATTTCTATCAACCCTACTTTCTACTTCTCCCATTTTCACGGTAAGACTATTTTTAAATTCTGTAAATTCACTCGTCGATTTTTCTATTTTATCCCCTAATTCCTGATTTAATTGGTCAAATTTCTTATTCGATTCTTCACTCATTTGCTCAAACCTACGATTCGATTCCTCACTCATTTGCTCAAATTTTCGATTTGAGTCCTCTCTAACCCCGCTTAACGTCTCATTCATTCTTTCAAGCATCCTCATTATCATCTCGTTTCCTTGATCCCCTGATTCCGTCCTTGACTGATCTCTACTGCCTCCAGCTTCTTCCATTTTCGAATTTTTTTCACACAATGCACTACCGTCACTTCCAATTTCCACTCCTTGACTCCTTAACCACTCCTTTCTCTGCATACGTTCTAATCACTCACACACACTCTAAAATACTCTTAAATTTATACACAAACAGAAACTCTCTCTCTCAGATCGCCAGTTTCCTGGAATAAAATCACAAAAATTTTATTTGGAACTCGAGCCTCACTTTTGGGTCGCCATAGTATGCTGTGTATCTTACAAAAAGCCTCACCAGAGTAAAAAAAAAAATTCGAACCTCTCGAATTTGGCACCAAGATTTGCTGTGATTCTCGCCCTGTTGACTCTCTTCTGATAATCGCCTCTTTACTCTTTCCGCCTCGGCTGCTCACCTAGTTAAAACTTTCATCCTCATTCATAAAAAAAACAAACACATTCCTACCACAAACATCAACGTTAACTCTATTTACATCAATATTCATAATACATTAACATTTCAAAAATAAATTGTAGCATAAATTTCAGTATCATAAAATTTCAAGATTAAATTTGTCATTATTTTAATTTGCATCCAGAATTAAAGTCCTTGTAGGATGCCTACTAATTAATTTAACAATATTTACAGACCTGAGTCTGAGTACAAAGGGAGCATCTCCCACCCCTTTACGTTAATCAAAGAGGTTAGTCTAATTGAGCTCAAAGACAGACCCAAATTTTCATCATAATCAAGAACATAAACTGCTAAATACTCCTTTCTACTTAAACAAGAAAATTTCACCTAAAAATTAAAAGTTTGTTGTTTGTACAAATTCACTACTGTCCATTTTTTAGCAAACAAATTATAAAGTTATTCAACACACACCAAAACATCAAAAATCGAACAACAAAGCATAAGTTACCTAAAGGTTAATGCACTCGTGGTTCCAATGTACATCGTCCTTTGTTAATCACACCATTCCAACTGGGTTATGTTTACGGCTTCTGATTCTAACGGTTTTGTCCCGCGACGGCCAGTTTTCAGAATTTCGCATACTCTGTTCCCTTTTCGACAGTCCGGCACGCGGTTCTACAAAATTTGCACACGTCCAAGTTGAAAATCCAAGAATGTTCACACGGCTCGCAAACACGTCCGAGAACAACCAATTAATTTTGTATAGAATTCGTTACGTTTACACCTCTCATATCTGCATCTTATTTCCACCAATCGCAAACCCAGTGACGTTGCTCAAATCACGCCTTTTATTATCTGTGTCTCTGCCTTGCGCGTTTCATCCATCTCTTTCTACCCCTTTCTGAGTGGTACAAATCGATATCCCTTATTATCGGTTATTTCAATCCACGTGGATTCGTAAGTAAAATAACCCCGTATCTAGCCTTCCCGTTAAAACATCCGACCGTTTCCAATATACCTAGAAGCTGCATGTTTATCCAAACAAATTAATTAGAACTTTGATATTTAAAAATACGCAGGTGTTCAATCGTAATACTTTAAATAACACTTCTACGATTTGAATATTATTGGGGTTTTAAAAGCTTTTGTGCATATTATACCTTAATAATCGTTCAATTAACTCCAATTAAAATAATAATGAATGGCATTGACTTCTACCCTTTAATTTTTAGTGAATACAAATTAAATATTAATTATTATTTGTACACTTTGTTTAATACCCGTTACTTAGAACTTGAATTAATTAATATAAATTTTGCACGTAATTTCTATTTGTTTTAATACTTGGAACAATTAAATTACATACAATTTGAGCATTTTAATTCTGCTTCTTTTTTTATAGAAAACGTCTAGTGAATAATTTAAATCCTTTATTTTTAATGAAACGAATAAATTTTTAAGCTCCACGATTTTAAAAACGCGTATTATCTAATAAAACTCTATACAAGGTGATTAAAATTATTTGATGTCGTTAATTAATTTTCTACCCTGGTCTAAATTTGAGTAATATATATATATATATATATATATATATATATATATATTGCTGTGAAACCTCACCATTATTCGTGAACTAAGGTTTTCGAATCGAGTCCCAGCGTTGGGCCGTCAAGAATATGCTGTGAAACCTACAAAAAGCCTCACCAGAGTAAAAAAAAAAATTCGAGCCTCTCGAATTGGGCACCAAGATTTTCTGTGATTCTCGCCCTCTTGAATCTCTTCTAATGGTCGCCTTTTTACTCTTTCCGCCTCGGCTGCTCCCCTAGATAACTTTCATTCTCATTCATAAAAAAAACCAACACATTCCTACCACAAACATCAACGTTAACTCTATTTACATCAATATTCATAATACATTAACATTTCTAAATTAAATTTCAGCATAAATATCAGTATCATAAAATTTCAAGTTTAAATTTGTCATCATTTTAATTTTCATCCAGAATTAAAGTCCTTGTAGGATGCATACTAATTAATTTCACAATATTTGCAGACCTAAGTCTGAATAAAAGGGAGCATCTCCCACCCCTTTACGTTAATTAAACAGGTTAGTCTAATTGAGCTCAAAGACAGACCCAAATTTTCATCATAATCAAAAACATAAACCTGCTAAATACTCCTTTCTACTTATACAAAAAAATTTCACCTTAAAATTAAAAATTTGTTGTTTATACAAATTTACTACTGTCTATTTTATCCAACAAATTATAAAGATATCCAACACACACCAAAACATCAAAGTTCGAACAAAATTGTATAATTTACCTGAGGGTTACCGCACTCGTGGCTTCAATGTACATCGTCCTTGCTAATTTCACCGTTCCAACCGGGTTATGTTTACGGCTTCAGATTCTGAACGTTTTTAAAATTTCTCTACCTCACCATTCGTCTAACAGGTCTCAGGGCTTCTCAGGAACGCATCTATGTATATCTAAATCTTGTTTTGTGGATCCAATCACGTTTACGAATAACATTTGATTATTAACACCCCCGAAAAATAGCACTGAAATTCATACTTCTTTCCCGCTATACCCAAAACTGCCTACTTTTGTTTATTCATTTATCGTTACAAATTTGGATAATTGGTACAGTAATACTCGCAAATATAACTAGACTTTATTACCTTGTATCTTTTTTTCTAAGTGCACTAATGCATAATAACTTGTATCGTAGCACGTATTCTGCTTGAAGTATGGTATCACATCAAAAAATTAAAGAGCAAACTGTTTTAAAGTATTCAATAATCAAAAAATATAAGAGCAAACTGTTTAAAGTATTGAATCAAAATCGAAAATCTAAGAGAGCGAAACTGTTTAAAGTCCGGGTTTATATAACAGCCTTGCTTGCACGTCGGATTTGTCCCTCAACGGACAATTTTCAGAATTTCGCATTCTCTGTTCCCTTCTCGACAGTCCGGCACAGCGATTCTACTAAATTTTTGCACTCGTGCCAGTTAAATCTAAGAAACTTTCACACGGCTCGCAAACACGTCCGAGAACAACTAATTAATTTTGTATAGAAATTGTTGTGTTTTCACCTCTCATATCTGCAACTTATTTCAACCAATCGTTTCCTTGTGACGTTGCTCAAATCACGCCTTTTATTATCTGTGTCTCTGCCTTGCGCATTTTATCCGTCTTTTTCTAACCTGGCCTTAGTGGTGCAAATCGATATTCTTTACTATCGGTTATTTCAGTCCACGTGGAATTCCTATGTTAATATAAGCTACGGTTTATCCGACCGTTTGCAATATACGCAGAATCTGCATGTTTATCAGCTCGAATTTATTAGAATTTGACATTTAAAAATACGCAGGTGTTCAATCGTAATACTTTAAATAACACTTCTACGATTTGAATATTATTGGGTTTTTAAAAGCTTTTATGCATATTATATATTACTAATGGTTCAATTAACTCCAATTAAAATAATAATGAATGGCATTGACTTCTACCCTTTAATTTTTAGCGAATACAAATTAAATATTAATTATTATTTGTACATTTTGTTTAATACTCGTTACTTAAAAATTGAATTAATTAATATAAATTTTGCACGTAATTTCTATTTGTTTCTTTATACTTGGAATAATTAAATTACATACAAGTTGAGCATTTTAATTCTGCTTCTTTTTATAGAAAGCGTCGAGTGAATAATTTAAATCCCTTATTTTTTAATGAAACGAATACATTGTTATGCTCCACGGTTTTAATAACGCGTATTATCTAATAAAATTCTATACAAACCCTACATTCTAATTGAATGATTTAAATCTTCACAGTAGGCCTTTAATTACGCGTACTTTTTCCCAAAGCTTCCTTATACACAGTGATTAAAATTATTTGACGTCGTTAATTAATTTTCTACCCTGGTCTAAATTTGAGTAATATATATATATATATATATATATATATATATATATATATCAGTGTGTCCAAATTTCGAGTCTCTACATTGTGATTTCAGTTATTATAAGAGATAGAAATTGGGTTAAATGGGGGAAGATTTGGAGGAATCCAGGCCAGATTTGTATCCGTTTACAAAATTGGTGTAAGTTGTCTGGTTTTGGAGATATTCGAAGAAAACTAAAATGGCGGATTTTGTTTTTGATAATAAAACATGAATCATAAGTCGCACCATCACAAGACTTGCACATTATTAAGACACTTTTCTAAAAGGAGTATTTTAGCATAAACAGAATCTTTCGACTGCCTTTTGTTTTCGAGGAAACGCCCACAACTTTTGTTTTTCTTATTGCCGCCATTTTGAATATTAAGTGAATATTATGTGCCTTAAAATTACCTTTTCCAAAATATGCCACATGTCTATAAAAAAATGCAAAACTATCCTAAATTTTAAAAATAACTAAATTTGTATGTTCTTTAACGTTTGGTAATCCCAACAGGGCAAAAATTTGATTTCTACTTTATGAAAAGTACAATACACATTTTATAATGTACACAAACAGCATTTGTCAGAAATTATTAATTATGGTGGTACTAGAGTTAAAATGATATCGTTTTATAATAGTAGGCGGTGGTATGTGACAAAACCAAACAATTGAATTACAGTTATATGTCAAACAAATTCTAAAATTTAGATAAACTTGTGTGTGTTGTAAGTTTTGGTGCCGGTGGTGCTGCATTTTAATTTAAAAATGGCACATGTCTACAAGTTTTCGAATGAGGAAAAGTTTGATATGCTAAATACTTATTTACAATCGTTTCGGAACGCTGATACGGCATCCGCCAGATATTTGGAATTGTATCCAGAAAGACGACAACCGCATAAAACATACTTCAGAAAAATTGTAATGAATTTACTGAATCATGGTGCTTTTGAACAGACTAGGGAACAATACGACTTAAACAATAGGGAACGTGTTCTAAGCATTACTGAGGCGGTAACACGAAATCCATCCACATCCGTAAGATCTGTAAGCCGTGAACTTAATATTCCAAAATCAACTGTTCATAATATTTTAAAAAAGGAAAAGTTTCATCCTTATAAACCTACTATTGTCCAAGGCCTCAAAGAGAAGATTTCGCCAGACGAATGCGTTTTGTAATTAGTACATCCAAAATGCGAGGAAGAACCGCACTTTCCAGAATTGATATGGACAGACGAAACGCGGTTTACCAATTGCGGGGTGTTCAATAAACATAACACGCATCACTGGAGCACTGAAAATCATCATCTGACGGCGCAACGCAAATTTCAAACGAGATATGGATTTAACGTTTGGTGTGGTATCTTAGGTAGTTAATTATGATATAAATATTTTAGTAAATTAACCAATGTAATTAATACTTTTATAGGTAATAATTTGATTGGACCCTTTTATTTTGTCAATAACCTCAATGGCGCCAGATATACGGAATTGTTAAGAGACCAAATAATTCCGGCTATTAGAGGACTTGTACCAAATGATGATGATTTTCGAAAACTATGGTTTCAGCAAGATGGTTGTCCATCTCACAATTCCCGAGAAGTTAGCGCCCTTTTAGCTGAACATTTTGGCCTAAATATTATATGCAATAGTGGACCAATTATGTGGCCGGCAAGATCACCAGATCTTACACCACTTGATTTTTATTTATGGCGTTTTGCTAAAAATGAGGTATATGAGTTTGAACCGCCTCATAATATAAACGAACTGCAGGAAAGAGTCCGTGACATTCTTAACTCTATAAATAGGCGCACGTTAAGCAGAGTTGTACGGAACGTTTTAATTAATTGTCGAATGTGCCGTGATGCAAACGGACAGCATTTTCAGCATCTACGGGAAGAAATTTAGATGATAGTTTGCTGTTTCGGTCACATTTAATTTTGTTCCCTAAATTAGATAAGATAGGCTACAGTTTTATGTTTAAGTTAATTTTAAGATTTATATCCAATACTTTACGAGTTCTACTTAACAAAATGTATGTGGTACTACTACTACTACTACTACTGTTTGGAAAGTAGAAATCAAATTTTTGCCCTGTTGGGATTACCAAACGTTAAAGAACATACAAATTTAGTTATTTTTAAAATTTAGGATAGTTTTGCATTTTTTTATAGACATGTGGCATATTTTTAAAAGGTAATTTTAAGGCGCATAATATTCACTTAATATTCAAAATGGCGGCCATAAGAAAAACAAAAGTTGTGGGCGTTTCCTCGAAAACAAAAGACAGTCGAATGATTCTGTTTATGCTAAAATACTCCTTTTAGAAAAGTGTCTTAATAATGTGCAAGTCTTGTAATGGTGCGACTTATGATTCATGTTTTATTATCAAAAAACAAAATCCGCCATTTTTAGTTTTCTTCGAATATCTCCAAAACCAGACAACTTACACCAATTTTGTAAACGGATACAAAACTGGCCTGGATTCCTCCAAATCTTTCCCCATTTAACCCAATTTCTATCTCTTATAATAACTGAAATCACAATGTAGAGACTCGAAATTTGGACACACTGTATATATATATATATATATATATATATATATATATATATATATATATCATCTGCCTGGTGTAAAGCGATTATTCAGAAAACAGGTGCCGAATACGGTCCGTCAATTTTGAAAGTAGTAGAAAATAGTCACACCCTATCTGAAACTACTGAGGCCAGACGAAGTGAGAGAATTAAAAACCGACCCCCTGTCTCATATAAAGATAATGATATTGAAAACACAAAAAATTATTTCATGTGTGTACAATCACTAAATTATAAAATCCCCTCGAGTTTGAGGAAATAAATACAAGCAATGATAAAATGAAGTGGATGCAAGCAATCAACGAAGAAATTAAGTCACTTTTGCAAAATGAAACGTGGACTCTTGTTCCTAAACCACCCGGTAAAAATATTATAGATTGCAAATATAAGGCACGGTTAGTAGAAAGAGGATTTAGCCCCTAATATTTGTTGGATTGTGATGAAAACTTTGTGCTGGTAGCTCGTATTTTCACATTGAGATTTCTTGTAGCTTTTGGAAATCAATTCAATTTATTAATTCACCAAATGGATGTAAAAACCGCATTCCTTAACGGTATTCTAAAAGAAGAAATCTATATGCGAGTACCCGATGGAGTTAAAGTCGAAAACGATAATTTAGTTTGTAAACTAAACAAATCGTTATACGGCTTGAAACAATCAGCTAGTTGGGTTGAACATTTCGACAAAGTTATACGACAGTATAGTTTTACGAATTCATCTGTCATATAAGTGAAAATATTTATATTGTATTATATGTAGATGATCTCTTGATGTTACAGAAAACAATTTCAAAGCTTATTTAATGAAAATTTTTTTCATGCTTGATTTAAATGAAATAAAACTATTCCTTGGAATAAAAGTCGAACGAAACGGAAACGAAATTTCATTAAGTCAGAGTAGCAATTTGAAATCAATATTAAAGAAATTGAACATGAGCTATTGTAAAGCTATGAGCACCCCTCTTCCAAATAAGCCAAATTATGTTGAATTAAACTGTGATGAAAATTGTAGATTACCCTGTCGCAATCTTATCGGATGCTTAATGTATGCCATGCTATGTGCAAGGTCGGATTTATGCATAGCTACAAATATTCTTAGTCGATGCCAGAGCAAAAATAATCGAAAACTCTGACAATGCTTAAAAAGGGTATTAAGGTATATTAAAGGTACTGTTGACATCAAATTAATATACAAAAAGGGTGCATTTAACAAAATATTAGTTGGTTTTGTAGATGCTGACTGGGGAAGCAATGAAACTGACCCCAAAAGCACTACAGGCTATTTAGTTAAGCTTTTTGAACGTTGTTTAATTGGTTGGAATACAAAAAGGCTAAGTTCAGCTGCAATTTCTTCTACAGAAGGCGAATACATGGTTCTATATGAAAGGGTCAGGGCAGCTTTATGGTTAAAATATTTATTATGCAGTGTTAATTTCCTAATTAAGCAGCTAATAATTATTTTTGAAGACAACAATGGTTGTATTTCAATAGCAAATAATCCTGCTGCTCATAAACGCTCAAAACATTGACATAATATACCATTTTACCCGAGAACAAATTGAAAACAAATCAATAATTCTAAAATATATTTCCACAGGTAAGCAGTTAGTGGATGCTTTTACTAAGCAGGTACCAGGACCAAAATTTCAGTAAATCTGTTTCAAGATAGGCCTGGTGGAATAATTTTTGTTCAAGTTTACTAATAGAAATTAACAAACTTAGTAATTAAGGTACTATATAAGTTATGGTCTAGTTGGTTCTTTTTTGTAGGGTTTTCCCGATCTTCGCAACAATTGTTGGGCCATTGTAAAAATATTTTATCCCTAGATAGACACAAATGAAATCGCAAAGTAAATTGTTTATATTAATTATATTATTATGGGAGAGTGTTGAAATCTGTTCTGGTGTTAAACAAAACTAAATCAACATTTCCTTCTACTAACTTTAAGTTTTTACAACACTAAAGAATTTATGTTTGACTAAAATAACAATTTGCGCCCCATGTAGAGTGCAGGTAGTTACCCTTACGTTTTTATGTTTTTATAACTCTGGTTTTTCTAGCTAGTAGCACAGAGTACCTTCAGAGTGTCAACTGTGTGCTAATTTTTCCTCCAGGAAGACTGCAATAAGTAGATAAAATTTCCTATGGTTTTATCTCTCTTGCACATTTGTAAGGCATACTGTGGTGTCGCTACAAACAGCAAGTAGGGGGAATGGCGGAAAACGTTTAAATTCAAATTTCCTGAATAGGTGGGATTTTTAAATTTGAAAGTAGTACAATTGCAATTTAAATAGAACTTAAATCAAATCTTTATGTAAAACTATAGTTATTAAATGTGAAAATTATGGTTTAAAATGAAGATTTGGTATTAAGCTCTATTTAAAATGTTAACCTTCTCAATCACCTTATACTTACTTTTAGCATCCCTTATATTAGGTGTAAGAAATTCATGGAAAAATGACAAACCGGTTAATTTACTTTTTAACACGTTCAATGCTCATGCCGACAGGGTGTTGACGCGAGCATTGCTATAGGAGTGCGCACGCCGCAGATGTGTCGGCTTAAGACCGTGAATTCTATAAGATGTCTAGCAATATGTGTACTGCAGTTGAGCTTTTGCCGTGGAAGGAGCACGTTGTTAAAGGTTACATTTATACAAAAGCGAGAGTGGTTCATAATATTACGGTGTATTGTTCTCGCTACCTTAGTTCACAACTGTTAAATTTATTAATCTCAAAATGGCAGAGGATTCGGTTGCTGGTCCGTCAAGATCAAAAAGACTAAGAATTCGTAATCCAAATAAATTAACTGAGAATGAACTAGAGGCATTAGCTTTGTATTCTGATTCGGACGAAGAACCTTTCCAGAAGTCTGATAGTGAATGGAGTGGTGCTGAAGAGGTCGCAGAAGAATTTGCTGAAGACGCTAATGATAATTACAATTATCAAAGTAACGATGGAAATTCTGTTGTCGAACCAATTGTTGAACCCACTGTCGAGCAATGTGGTAAGTTACAGTGGGTGGAGAATCCACCACTACTAAAAGATATTCTGTTTGTTGGGCAACAGAAACTAAATGTGCCCTTACCTGGTGATAGAAAACCCATTGACTTCTTTTATCTTCTGGCAGATAACCATTTTTTTGATTTATTGGTTAGAGAAACAAATCTATATGCAGAGTATATATTGTTACACGAAGTTCAGGGACCGCATTCTAGAATTAGCCGTTGGAAACCAGTTGATAGAGAAGAAATATTAATATTCTTGGGTATTTCGTTTTTTATGGGCATACTACAGTTACCTAGATTGCGAGATTACTGGCGTACAGATCGTTTGTATAATTTACCAGTAAGAAACTACATGAGCCGAGATAGATATTTAATTATATTGAGGTGTTTGCATTTTGCACCAAATCCTCAAGATGGCGAAGACAGGCCCGATGACAGGTTATACAAAGTTCGGCCTTTGGTGGAATTTTTCAACAACAAAATGTTCACGATTTATTCTCCAGGAAAGAACTTGTGTATTGACGAATCAATGCTTTTGTGGCGAGGTCGGTTGTTGTTCCGTCAATATATAAAGAACAAAAAGCACAAATACGGTATAAAATTTTATTTTATAACGGAAAGTAACGGAACAGTTTTGAATATGCAAATTTATACTGGAGCTTGTGATGACTTAGGTGGTAAAGGGCATCCTGCAAATGTTGTTCTCCATCTTCTTCGAAATTATTGTAATAAAGGTCATAGTCTATATATGGATAACTACTACAACTCAATAGCACTTGCAAGGCAATTATTGGAGAGAGGCACCTATTGCACAGGAACTCTGCGTATTGGAAGAAAGGAAACCCCTGAGGTAGTTAGTAAAGCAAAATTGAAGACTGGCGAATCTATCCATCGTTATGGAGATAATGTGTGTGTTGGCAAATGGAAAGACAAACGCGAGGTACTCTATCTTATAATGACTTCTTTATTGAAAACTTGTACATTTCTACATGTGTGCATAAAATAGAAAAAAAACAAAAAAATTATAATCTAGTTACAAAGTTCACAAATGGTGAATTTATCGCCAGCTAGCGATTTCTTCCAATTTACCATTGGCGAAACCTCAAGTTAATAAACAATAGAAAAATTAACTTAGTAATCGGATTTGTATACCTTTATTAAACAAAAATGCAAAGTTATTTGTACGTTAAACGAAAAACATAGAGGGATAGGGAAGGACGGAAAACGGATGGGAATGGGGAACAATAGGAAGCATATCACATGAAAGTTAGGTCTTGTTGAAGAAATACAGTTTAATTTTATTTTTGAAAATACTAATTGAATGAGATATTTTAATATCTATCGGAAGCAAATTCCATTGTCGAATAGCTTTAACAGTAAATGAATCATTGTAGAAAATAGTTCTATGAATTGGAATTGTAAAACGAACATTATCAGTTGATCTTGTTGAGTACTGTCCTGACAAAAGGTGAAAATTAGTTTGTAGGTACTGAGGAGTATGTGTTTTTACCACTTTGTAAAGTAATACAGCGCAATGCATACTACGTCTGTCGTCCATAGTTAACCAACCTAGTTCATTCCTGTATGGAGTAATGTGTTCAAATTTAGGTAAGTTATAAACAAATCTTATTCCAACATTCTGTAATCGTTGGAGTTTGTTACGCAGATACCCAGCCATATCTGTAAATACTACATCAGCGTATTCTATTTTTGGAACTAAAAGTGCATTGACTAAACGTAAGCGAGCTTGGAACGGAAGAAAATTTTTTAATAATGCTAGCTTATGGAAGGTAAAAAGAAATTTTGACTAATTTTATTTACATGTGGAATCCAGGATAAAGTATCATCGATATGGATACCTAGGTTTCTAACTACACTACTAAAAGGTATTACGGTGTCAATAAATTTTATATCGGTAAGGGTGTTCTTCTGTATAAGTACTTTATTATAAGGTGAGCTAATAATAATACATTGGGTTTTCTTAAGATTAATTACTAGACCATGCCTATTAATCCAATCAGCTATTTTGCTCAAATCTTCATTTATTAGACCAATTGTAGTATTAATATGCTGTACCTCTGAATGCCTGTATATTTGAAAATCATCAACAAATAAATGATAACGACAGGTTAAACCTTTACTAATAGAGGCAATGAACAAACTAAAAAGCAACGGCCCAAGTACACTACCTTGAGGAACACCCTTGGTGACTACTACCCAATTAGAAGATCCACTTCTGGCTTGTATACGTTGTTCACGTTCGGTTAGGTAGGATTCAAACCATGTAATGACAGTCACAGATAAATTATACATTTTTAAATAAGCTAGTAGGATGTCATGATCAACTAAATTAAAGGCATTAGTGAAATCAAGTAGGGTCAAGATTGTAACCTCTTTATTGTCTAGTGCATAACGAATGTCATCAATAACCTTAATAAGCGCCGTTGATGTACTATGGTTTTTACGAAAACCTGACTGCAAAGGATTATATAAGTTATTGACTTCAAGATAATCAGACAACTGCTTGTGGACTATTTTTTCGCAACAACATGAGAGAAAAGACAACACTGATATTGGTCTAAAGTCAGACATTAAGCCCGGATTTGAAATTTTTGGAATCTTACAACCGAACACGAAAATAACTTCACAGAAGTAACATCTAGGTCCGGTAAGAGCAAGATGAACCCTGCACCGATAGCACAGTATAACAAATACATGTCTGGTATAGATCTACAAGATCAAATGTTGTCTTATTATCCAGTACACAGGAAAACAATTCGATGGTACAAGAAAGTTGGTATTCATATTTTTGACGTAATGATATACAATTCATTCATGCTGTATAATAAATTCTCCAGACCCAAAATGTCATTCTTAGATTTTCGTCATTCACTTGTTGAAACTTTGCTGGTATAGAATATTACAAAAGAAAATAGAGACCAACCAAAGGAGAATCCTTCAGCATTGCATCTACCATCAAAATGTGCAACAGGCGCAGGTGGTAGGAAACTTCGAAAAAGGTGCCGTTGGTGTTCAAAACGTGGTATTCGCAAAGACGCAATGTATTATTGTAAAACATGTACAGATTTGCCAGGACTATGTTTAGATCCATGCTTCAAAGACTTTCACGACAATTTGAAGTAAAGCAAATATAATTGATTTGTAGATTTAGTTTTTTTTCTGTTTATGGACGGTTGCATTTTTATAGACTATTTTTTTGCTCTATCTCTTTCACATTTACTATTGTGTTCAGTTCTAGTTACTTACACTTCTAATCTGAACTTTCTTTTTTTGCATGTATTTTTTAGTATATTATGTTTATTTTACACTTTATAGATAATAAAGCCCTAAACATAAATTTCATGACAATATATTATTGACGACACATATGCGTCGCTGAGCACTTCATATTAAAAACATGTGTGCAGTGCTGGCGACGACACGTGTGCGTCACACGTCATTGTCTATTTAAAATTTTGTTGTTGCAAAATATTTCGTCATCATCAAACTTTCACAAAAGAAAGAAAGCAATAACCACACTTTCAGCCTATGGTACCAGGTAACTTGGTCAACAGCGCCATCAGCAGCGAACGTGTTAACTAAAATTTCATTCTAAATGTACAAAATTAAAAAACTTTACCTGGAGCTTTGTATAATTAAAAATTATTCCTGCTATATTGTATATAAAATGTAGGTATATACAAAATTAATTTCCTAAAACTTAAAGCACATGGTTCTAGCTGCTCTGCGATAGCTGCATTTATTAGAGGCACAACTTGTCGTTCGATACTACTAGGAATGGGAATAAAACACGTGACGGCATTGCACTTATATGCAAACTATATGTTTTGATGTTAGTATAACATTCCCAGCGAAAATGTTTAGAACATATGAATCTATTGCGAATTGTTTCTTGCCGCAATCGTGATCTACGATTAAATCAGTAATATTTCATTTTGCATTCAAAAACAACTTACTTTTCAAGATTCCTAGGAAAATTGTACATCCGTTTTACTTCAGTAGAAGAACTCCCACAAACTAGGCAGTAAACCATGATGTTTACAATAACAACTAACTGCAACAAAGTTCAGCTTAAGAATAAATACCACCCACAACCTAAGTTAATCGTGGTTTCAGTTGCATAATGAGCATATCAGCGCACATAAACATGTAATAATCTCATTACAGCTTTAGCTACGGTAAAAACTATTAAAAAATATAAATACTTACACAGGTAAATAAAGGATAATTTTTAAAGAAGAAACAGGAGGTGTTCATTTAACCAAAAACAACCACAAAAGGCACTGTTTATGTTTACTAGAAGTTCGAATAATGTAAAACTGATACTAAACTTAATACAAAACTATCACAAAATACTATTAAAATTAAAACGCTTAAACCACGAGATCTCTGACCACTAATAACAAAAATTTCAATATAAAAAACCAAACCTGAATTATTATTATTATTATTATTATTATTAAATGTCTTTATTTAAAAAAAGTATTTGTTAACAAAACATAAAGTAACAAAATAATAGAATATGGGCGAAGTTCAACTTGATGGGCATAACCATCAGTTGCTCTACCACTTAACCCACAGTGAATTGCGCAAAATAACTTAATATTCTAGTTAGTAACATCGAAGCAAAATAATTATTACTTACGCTAACGTTCTACTCAACATCTCTAAACCTTATGTAAAAATTAAATATTATTATATGGCTAAACTCCACTAGCATTTAAAGTTCAGACAATTCTTAAGTAAATTAGAGCTACATTCCAGCATGCATTTGAAACATAGCTTTTTTTAAAAACATTACTGATAATGTCCTCATGTTTAGTGAAACATTATTAGTGTTTGGCGATGCAATAAGTAAATGAGCGTTCATATATAGCACTAACATGTGATGGAGGAGTTAAAGCACCCTTAAATCTAAGGTTCACATTATGGACGTCAGTGCGGAAAGTAATTTTATTATACAAGTAACGCGGTGTTTTTGTTAATATAATTTTATGAAAGAGAGTCAGCGCATGTAGTGTCCGTCTATTAATCATACTAAGCCATTGCGCTTCCACTCTTTTATAGCTAATATGCTCATATTTTCTTACCCCGTATATCATACGGAGACAAGAATTTTGAACCTTTTGAATTTTATTTTGGTCTACTACAGTGAGACAAGGACCATACACTGTATCCGCAAAATCTAAATGAGAGAGCACGAGTGAATTACATAAAAGTTTTTTAGTTTGAACAGAAAACAAATGTCTATTTGGGTAGATACTTTTTAGATTACCATATGCCTTCTGCAAGCATTTAGATACGTGTTTGGAAAACCGCAGTCCTGCATCAATATGCACTCCAAGGCATTTAAGATCATTTTTACCACTTAATACAGTATCACCAATATTGAGACAAAAATCAACCTGAATCTATAAACAAAACTGACAGATAATATTGGGTGTGACTGTCGATTTGTCATATGCGCCGTCATGTTTATTCTGACGTTTAGCGCCCTCTCACCAATGCCTTACAGCCCACCGACAGATAAAGCGAGATACATAAAATGATGACAAAAGTGCAATAGAATTTTCCTATGAAGTTAACATTCTGAATATACTCTGTGCTAGTAGTCTTATACTTGAATTCAAAACGTTCTGACGTGCTTTTAAAATGAATGTGTCTAAATAAAACAATTTTTTTGCCAAACTGACTTATTATTATTATTGAAATCCTACTCCCATATCCAATAGTATCTAACCAAACCTCTATAAACCAGCATGGTTTTATGAAAAATCGTTCTACTGTTATTAACCTAATGATCATAACGCAATTAGTATCACACGTTATTGACCAACGCGGTCAAGTGAACGTCGTTTATACAGATTTTGCTAAAGCTTTCGACAAAGTACTACACAATCTTCTACTTATAAAGTTGGATGAAGAGTTTGGCTTCCACCCAAATCTTATACAGTCCTTGCATCTTATTTGCGTAACTGTGAGCAAAGAGTTAAAGTCAAGGGTAGTTTCTCCAGTACATTCATACTTAGATCAGGCGTTCCGGAAGGCTCCAACTTAGGTCCACTGGTGTTTCTAATGTTCATAAATAGCATTGTTGGTGTAGTTACTTCACCATCTTGTTTAACGTTTGTAGATGATTTGAAAATATATAAAAATTTCAGATAAGAGACTGCGAAAGACTACAAAATGATATTGTATATCTAAACAGATGATCTGTCAACAATAAACTTTATTTCAATAACAATAAATGCAATGTTATAACTTTTACTCGGAAAAAAGTGGCTATAGTGTACTATTACAATATGATAAGAACTTTCTTGTAAAGGGTAAGGGTAATTCGGGACCTGGTCGTAATATTTCACCATTGTCTAACGTTCGATAATCACATTACCATAACAGTAAACGAAGCCATGGATATGTATGGATTTATAGCCCGCACATCTTAAAACTTCACTAGCATAAACTGTATTCTTTGACTCTATGTTACATACGTCAGAAGCATACTTGAATATGCAACGATAGTATGGAATTCATATTACCAACACCATCAGCACGTCATAGAAAAAATACAATATGAGTTTTTATAACATACACTTTAAACCTACTGATCAGTATGATTGATCTATATCTAAAGCTAGTCTATTACGGACCTATAATTTGCAAACATTGCTTAAAAGTTTTTGCAAATAATTATATCAACGTTCTTGCGTACTGCACCAGGATTACAAAAACTTTCTACGAGGTACATGTAGTACATATAAACAATCACAATAATTCACCACTGCATGTATTCCATAGAATATACCTGTAAACTATGTAATGATATAGAATCAGACTGTGATTTTACTATATTTTACTATAACTAATACTATGATTTTCTGATGTAAATTACCTATTCCCTGATATAAATGTATTGTCTAATTCTTCTACACTTGTTTTGTTTTAAAATTTATAGTTCTGTATCTTTGTACAAGGGCTTATACATGTTGAGTGTAACTATAAATTAATAAATAGACACTCAAAATATAATTTTAAATCCTTTCTCTTCTTGTTTTGGGCAAACTACCACACAGACGCATGATGCGCGTACCTGAAGCTTCAGCAAGACAGAAACCTCAGAATCGTTGGGCGGCTTATCCTAAGAACCAAAATTATGTTTTCGTTGTTTAGTAATATGAGAATTATAATAGTAAGCAAATGTTATATCTTAATAAATTTATATTCGTAGCGTGTATTGAGTAATAGTCATTAATGGCAATTTAGAACAACATAAGGGTGAGTCGGCAACTGCAGTGGTGCGGGAGCGTGTTTCATAGAAAAATTATACCAAAAAATAAATATTTGAAATAAAAATAATAAAGGAATAAAAATAATAAATAAATTCACTGAAATACACAAAAACCCCGATACATCAACTGTTTTCCCACCTCAACCTCCCTTCCCTGACCTGACGCTTGCAAACTATTTCTTTTTAACCCCCATTTCATAACGGTCGTATAAGTGCGTGTTTTGAATATATGTTGGCAATACAAGAACAAAAACAAATCTGGCATCGTTTCCTAAAGATTACCTTGATGCCAATTTCCAGAAATTCTATGAACGTTTTCAAATGTGCGTTGCGTTTAATGATGATCATTGTGAAGAACAGTAAAGATAACTTGTTGACACCCTTTGTTTTCTTAATGTTCTTTGATAGCGTTCACCAAATTTTCTAGACATTCCTCTTGTGTCTTTCTAACAGTACAATCCCTTTTGTTTTTAAGGTAAATTTGTTGAGTAACAAACATTAACATTTTTAAATATTACTTTAAATAGGTATCAGTGTTTTGTTAGACACTTTTCGGAACGCACCGATGATGAGATAGGTGTCAGGTTAAGAATGAAAAAATGTGGTCATTGTCAACAAGGTTCCTGATTTATATATGTAAAACATCTAAGAAAATAATATCAATCAAGAAAGGTATAATGAATATAATCTTTCAATTCTCTAAAATTTAACATTGGTTATGGACCCAGATTACTCTTTTAGAAAATAAGTGAAATTTAAAAGACGTGTTTTGAGGTTATGTTGGCATCTCGTGGTTTTCAGAAAGTGAAATTTTTAAAAATAAAGTAAATAGCTATTGTACGGAAAATTGAAGGCAAAGGAGTTGCTACGGGTGAAAATAGATATGGGATTATGCCATTCGCGGTCAATAATTTCGATAACTGGAAATTTCGTTTGAATTCAGTACTGAAAGCAAGCGAAGTTGGTGATGTTCTAAATGAAATCAAGGCCACTGATGTGAATTGGCTGAAGAAAAATGATAAGGCCGTGATGATTATAGTACTACATTTGCAAGTACGGGCATTTGTTCAAAGTTTTATTTATTAAAGGAGCTTATAAATTTAAAATATGATGGTGAATGCGATATCCAAGAACACTTCAATAAATATGAAAAATTATTCAGGGAATTGAAAGATAATGGAACAAAATTTGATGAAAGTGATTTTGCGTGTTTTTTAATGCTGTCAATGCCACCGAAATATGAAAGTGTTGTAACGGCATTGCGTACTGAGAGTGATGATGAACTTAAATTGAGCTTTGTTAAGAAGCGATTGTTAGAATTTGGTATAAATATAGATGGGCATAGAAGTGAAAGTGTGCCAGCTGCATCGTCTTTTCTAGCCAAGAAAGGAATAAAATGTTTTAAATGTGGAATGTTTGGGCATATGAAAAATGTATGCGGGATTAAATGCTGGATTTGTCACAAATTTGGATACAAAGCTACAGATTGTCGTGTTAAAAATAATGGAAAAGGTCAATCTCGACACAAAGGTTCGTTTCAAAAAGACTCGGCAGCTGTTGCTGAAAATGAAAATAAGCATGAGGAAGCAGTAGCTTTTTGTACAGTGTGTCCCAAATTGGATGTATTAAATGGGTAACTTAGTTGTTATTAAAGATACAATAAAACCGTGTGCGCAGTCATGGGCCAACTTTTTGAGATCAATTCAATGGTGAAATCACAAATGAGCGATCTTCTTTTGTTTTCGAGTTATAGACAAAAATTGATATTTTTTACAATTCTATTAATTCTCATAACTCGTTTGTTTGCAAAAATATCCAAAAATACTGTAGAAGTCTTTTATACGGTTTTTTACGTAGAATACAGTGGCGTACGCAAATATTTAATATTTATAATACTTTTGAGGTTATAATATAAACTTGCATTTTTTTAAATGCAAACCACAATTGGTTGTCATTTTATTTAAAAGCTCTTTTTGACAGCTTTTCAAAAATATATAGTTTAGTATAATTATTTTTTCAAATGGCCGATTTATTCCATGTTTTTGGTATAATAAAATAATTTATTGTATTAGTAATTTATAGTTGGCCGCGAAACAAAAGGTAAACACAAAACAAGAGTTTATTATTGTACCACACCACTCTAAACAACAAAGTTTGAAAGCTAGAAGAATACAATATCATAACTACATATATTACAAAAATTAATATAACTACATCTTAAATTGAAAATTATACTTTCCTATCCACATTTAAACAGTCTATAATCCATATATGGATACACAAATACACACATACTCACACACCTCATACCCTCACAAACACACACACAAGCACGCGCCCACGCATGCACGCACGCATGCGCACACAACCACACACACCCTCACCTACACACACCCTCACACATAATATATATATATATATATATATATAAAACACTAGAACACAGATGGGAATACTACAATAGTTTTATTTACTGATAATTCAGAGATATTGTTCAAACTGGCCTCCCATTCTCTCTTAAACAAAGTTTGCATCGTTTTATTAAAGACTTAATAGAATTTAATATATAAACCGCCTTAACTTTACGAAATGCTGCTTCAATTGAATTCCGCAACTCTTCAATACTATGGTTCTGGGTTTTATAGATTTCCTCTTTCAAAAAATTCCACAAGAAATAGTCCAATATCGACAAGTCAGGAGATCTAGGCGGCCACTGAACAGGTCCAAACGTACCCATCCATTTATTGAGATATTCTCTATTTAAATAATCACGAGTAATTATAGCGTTGTGCGGGGGGTGCACCATCTTGTTGGAACCACACTTTTTGTCTTCTTTCAAGAGGCATGTTCTCCAGTAATTCGTGCAAGTTGGTATACAAAATTTCAATATAGCGACAAGCTGAATGATTGATTTCAAAAATATGGTATTGAAATTTGCCACGAAGAATGTAGCAACAAATATTCAAACCATAACGGCTTTGTTGACGCCTCGTATGTTTGATAGGTATTTTCATTCGACCAGCAAGTGCTTCATCAGACCATATAATGTTATTTCCAAAATTGTTAGTAGCAGCACATTTACGAAGATACCATTGACAAAATCGCCTTCTTTTTTGAAAATCGTCGGGAAACAAACTATGTATAATTTTATTTTTATAGGGTCGATATTTATTACGCTTCAATATTCTTGAAGCTGCTGATTTAGAAACACCCATTTCCCTTTCGATTTTCCTACATGATGTTCTTGGGTTTGTTTCCACACATGCTATGGTCGAAACAGTAGTTTGCTCTTAATTAAAAACTGCATACTGTTTCGTTCTAGGTTTTTCAAAGCAGCCAAACTGTTGTAAATTACTATCTATCCTTTTAAACATGTTAATATTAGGTTGTTGTCTTTCAGGGTATCTGTATTATTTACAAACGACATAGTAATATTATTTGCTATTAGTTACACAATTACCTGTTAAAATATAAAGTTTTTACTGACAGAGGAATTCTCGCAGACTCAATAAATGCAACTAGCATATCGTATTTTCGTAATTTTCAAATTTTGACATTTACTAACAGACTGATGCTTCACTTACAAACCAACACTACAATTTATTGCACGTGCAATAGATATGATTAAAGCTCGTTGACGTTTGTTATACAAACAATTGTCGTTTTTTGTTTACCTTTTGTTTCGCGGCCAACTATTTATTACCAATATAACAAATTATTTTATTATACCAAAAACATGGAATAATTCGGCCATTTGAAAAGATAATTATATTAAACTATATATTTTTGAAAAGCTGTCAAAAAGAGCTTTTAAATAAAATGACAACCAATTGTGGTTTCCATTTAAAAAAATTCAAGTTTATACTATAACCTCAAAAGTATTATAAATATTAAATATTTGCGTACGCCACTGTATTCTACGTAAAAAACCGTATAAAAAACTATTACAGTATTTTTGGATATTTTTGCAACCAAACGAGTTATACGAATTAATAGAATTGTAAAAAATATCAATTTTTGGCTATAACTCGAAAACAAAAGAAGATCGCTCATTTGTGATTTCACCATTGAATTGATCTCAAAAAGTTGGCCCATGACTGCGCACACGGTTTTATTGTATCTTTAATAACAACTAAGTTACCCATTTAATACATCCAATTTGGGACACACTGTACAGTATCAATGGGTTATGAAGAATTCGTTTGGTGTGCTGATTCGGATGTAACTCATCACTATGTAAATACAGACGACAATTTAACAAATAAACAAGTGTTTGTCCATCCAAAAATTATCCATCTAGCAGAGCAAGGTAAGGTGATGGAAGCAACATGTGTGGGTGACTTGCATATGGTGAGTAAAGTAAATGATAAATTTATAAACATTGTACTGAAAAACGTGATGTGTGTACCTAAGCTAAGAGTCAATTTATTATCAATTTCAATAATTGAGGAGCAAAGGTATGAAGTAATATGTGCAAATGGTAATATTGAAATTAAAAAGAATAATGTTATTTATGTTAAAGGTGAACGATGTGATAAGCTATATAAAATTAAATTTATAATAACTAAGATGCTTGAAAGTGCAAACTTAACTGCAAGAACTGATGCTGAACTTTGGCACAGACGTTATGCTCACTTAAATTGTGTAATGCTAAGTAATATAAGTAAAAATAAAATTATTGATGGAATAGATCTTGCATTTAAGGATGTTAAAGGAAATGTATGTGAAGTATGTGCTATGGTTAAGTTAAAGTGTCTTCCATATCATTCAGTTAAAAATAGAAGTACAAGAGTGTTGGAATTAATTTACTCAGATGTATGTGTCCCTATAGTTCCTACATCACATACTGGTGGTAAATATTTGATTACATTTGTGGATGATTTTTCACGTTTTGTAATGGTGAAAATTATTCATTCTAAAGACGAGGTTGAATTATGTTTAAGAAATTTTGAGGCTAAAGTAACAGCTATGTTTAGTGGTTTAAAAATTGCTAAATTGAAATGTGATAATGGGGACGAGTATATAGAAAAAGGTTTGCAACGATTTTGTTCGGAAAAAGGTATTCAGTTAGCATATATTCCACCCTATACCCCACAAATGAATGGTGTTGCGGAAAGGATGAACCAGTCGATAATGAATTGTGCAAGAGCAATGATAATGGACGGAAAAATGGACAAAGAATTTTGGGAAGAAGCGGTGCTTACTGCAGCTTATGTATTGAATAGATGTCAGTCAAGTTGGGTAATGGATAAATCGCCATATGAATTGTGGTTAAAGAAAAGACCAAATTTGTCAAATATAAGAGTTTTTGGGTGTACAGCATATTCAAGGGTACCAGATGAATTGAGAAAAAAATTAGATAACAAAGCAATTAAGTGCAGGTTTGTTGGATATTTGGAAAATGGATACAGGTTGTGGTCTGAAGTAAATAAGAAAATAATTCACTCGAGAAATGTAATATTTAATGAAAATGGGTTTGGCTCGATGGCGATTGAGAAAAATTATGTACTTAAAAACAAGAACAATTTGTTAGAAGACAATGGATTCGAACTTACGAATAAAAGAAAAGAATTAAATAAAATTGAAATCGGCCAGGACGAAGCAACTGAAGAGCTCGAAAGTGATAATGAGGCAAACAATGAAACTGATATTGGAATTAATAACAGAAACGATAGACCAAAACGTAATGTAAAACTACCTAAAAATTTACTTGATTACGATGTTGATTTTGGTTGTTTGGCTTTATTATCAAATTGGGAGTATCCAAATTCATATGAAGAAGCAACAGATAGTTCGGATTGGAAAAACTGGGAAGGTGCAATTAATGAAGAATTGCAAGTATTAAAAGAAAATCAAACATGAACGCTAGTGAATAGAGAGAAAGATAAAGAAGTAATAACAAACAGATGGGTGTTTACCATAAAGTATGATGATAAAGGTGAACCGACGTAGAGCAAGATTGGTTGCGAGAGGTTTTCAACAAAATAATATGATTGAAGAAATACATACACCAGTAGCAAAATTGTCTACATTTAGATTGTTGTTATGTATATGCCTTAAGTACGATCTGCTGTTGGAACAACTAGATGTCAGAAATACATTTTTAAATGGAGAAATGACAGAAAAAGTATATATAAAAATTCCTGATGGTTTGGAAGTTTAAAAGATAGACAAAAATAAAGTACGTTTTTTGAATAAAGCGATTTATGGTCTAAAACAGGCTCCAAAAATTTGGAATACAAAATTTAATAATTTTCTAATTTAGTTAAACTTTAATAGATCGAGATCTGACTACTGTTTATATGCTTATGTAAAAGAAAATGTACGCTGTTATTTGCTTCTGTATGTCGATGACATATTATTAGCATGTAATGATATTTTATTTTTAAATCAAATAAAATCACAACTTTCTAGTAAATTTAAAATGAAAGATTTTGGTAAAGTTAAGAATTTTTTAGGAATAAATATTGTCCGAGATTCACAGAAGGGGGTTATATCAATCGATCAACATTCTGCTATAGTGGGTGTGATTAAAAAATTTAATGTTGAGTGCTCTTAAGATGTAAAAACACCGTTAGAAAAAAACCTAAAACTTATTAAAAATGAGAACGAAAAATTAAAAACTAAATTACCGTATAAACAGTTTTTAGGGTGCCTAATGTACATTATGATGGGCTCTAGGCCTGATATTTGTTATAGTGTTAGCTACTTTGGAAGGTATCAGGATTTGCCTACTGATGAACATTTTAAGTATCTTTTACGCATTGTAAAATATTTGAAAAGTACAGTTAATTTTAAGTTACATTTTTCATAGTCCAATGATTCATTTGTAAGATATGCAGATTCGGATTGGGCAAACGATATTGATGGCAGAAAATCTGTAACAGGTTATTGTTTTAAGTTGTATAATAATTTAGTATGTTGGTCTTCGAAAAAGCAAACAGTGGTAACGTTATCATCAACTGAAGCCGAATTTCTAGCTATATGTAATGCTTCATGTAGATTAATGCATTTGAGGAATCTTATGTCAGAATATAAGATACCGTATTCGTTACCGTTTTGTCTTTTTGAAGATAATCAGAGTACCATTAAGTTACTAGTTAATTTCCAGAATAATAGGCGATGTAAGCATATTGATGTGAAGATGCATTTTGTTTCTGATTTAATTCATAATGGTATACTAACAATAATGTATATATCAACTAATGATCAATTAGCTGACGTTTTCACAAAAGGTATTTGCAAAATACAATTTCAGCGATTTGTAAATATGTTAGGACTATGTTAAGTTTGAGAGAGGGTGTTGAGTAACAAACATTAACAGTTTTAAATATTACTTTAAATAGGTGTCAGTGTTTTGTTAGACACTTTTTGGAACGCACCGATGATGAGATAGGTGTCAGTTTAAGAATGAAAAAGTGTGGTCATTGTCAACAAGGTTCCTGATTTATATATGTAAAACACCTAAGAAAATAATATCAATCAATAAAGGTATAATGAATATAAACTTTCAATTCTCTAAAGTTTAACAAAACTGACTGCAACATTAATTATAACCAAATGACGATTAATTGCATACCCCCATTTGTATTAAGAATAACTAAAAAATATTTAATTGTAATTAATATTTTAATCTCTTTAGTTTCTATATTTGTCACATAAATACTTGAAAACTTTTACTATCTGAATAGACTGTAGTTATTGAATAATTCCAATTCTAAAATCACAGTTTTAATTAGCAACTTGATATGACTGAAATATTAGCCAAATGAACTATTGTTACTTCTACCTATAGCAATGAATACTTTCTCCTCAATCAGGACAAATGGATGAAGTCAATGTTATATTTAGACGGCGTTGCTACATCTTTATTTTAACAAGTGATGCTGTGCTTGGATATGCGACTCGTGCAACGCCTTCGCGGAGAAAAGCTTGAGGAAACAGGAAGGGATCGCTCAAAAAGCGTATGCGTTACGAGCTTCAGAACAAAACCTCCTAAGGATATTAGCGCTTTCAAGTTATTCCAGAGACGTGCAAGTAGTGCTGTGTAAGTATTTATTCTGTAAATAGTAAGTTTAGATTGTTTTCTAAATAGAATTATCATAAATTGTTGCTTGTAAAAAGTTACGGTTTGTTTATATATGAAACGGTTATATCTGACTGTTAATGACGTTAAGACTTTGATTTTAAGTCTCTTTGAGAGTAGCGCATTTCTTGCTAGTCAATGCACTTTAAGTTACTTACCAACTTAAAGTAAATCCGAACAGGTTGGTTTATTGTAATGCCGGTATGGGGAAGAACGTAGAATAATAGATTGCTACAGCTTCCAGCATTTACTTGAATATGTTAGAAATTCAATTTCTATTAATATCTTTTGCAGGGGAAATCCAGAAAACTCATTTATTGGTACTTATTATAAGGAAAATATTAATTCTTAAAAGTAGTACCTTCCTTGCATGGGAAAAATTTAGTATTGTTGTAATTAACTTTCTTTTCGACGAATTTATTTTACTGAGAGTGGTTTTTAACTAGAATGTAATTGAGCCAAACTGTGTTGCAAAAAATATCTAATAAGTCGCGGATTAGGCTCGGGGTCTATTCCTGCGGAGGCATGAGATGGTCGGGATATTTTTTAAGATTGAACCTATCTTTGCATAAATTAGGGCGCCACTGCGTCAATAAAATTAAGAAAAAAAATAATCTTTCTAAGCATAGACGCAGATAAACCTTAAGGGAATTTACCTATACCTGAATGTAGATGTTCAGTAACATAATTATTCCAACCAGAATTGGATAAATCACTTGTTTCTCAATTAGACTGTCTGTCAGAAATAAAACTATTACGATATTTGACTGATATGTAATGAAATTAGTTACTCTTCTTTTATATACAAAAAAAATTTAATAATTTTTATACAGTATAAATACAAAAGCATGAAGTCGAATGCTCATAGAAAAAAATTAACAGTTACTAAAAAAATTAACAGTTACTAATGGGTTAAACCCGTCATAAAAAATATCCAATATCTGACTACATTAAGTTAATGCTTTAACCAAAGATCTTTGTTTCGGCTCACAAAAATTATTTATAAATCAAACTTTAACCTTTCTAATGTTTTAGTGGCTTTCCTTCAAATTCAAGAATTATCTCATTATACAACTTATTTAAGAAGATAAGTGTAACTTGTTTAAATAAACATGTGCCACTAGATATTTATCTGACAGATGTCAGGTGAAAATGTTGTCCTTAACGACTATTTAATACTAGCAAATAGCTACAAAAAAATTTAGCCAGATCATTTAATTCAACAGGAAAACTTTAATATTCGATATTCAAAAATTTACTGAATTTTTACAACGTATAACCAATTATTTTCCATCTGATAAGATACATTTTCTAACAAAATTTGCTTCTCGCATGGATTGATGCTTATTGTTACAAAAAGGAATTGTACCCACCCTAGCTTGAAGATACTAAGTGTTACAAAAAAAATTACAAAACACCTGTCTGGTTGCAGCCACGTGGATTTGTCGTTTCTTTAATACCAACAAACAAGATTTCCTGACCAAAGGTTTACCCACTTCCAGTTACTAGACTGTAATTCGAACTGATTTTTTATACCCATTATGATTTCTTAAACTACACCATCTGAAACTTGCTTGTGCTTTATAAATCTTGAGTTCACTTCAATACTCTGCTTTGCTAATGTAACCGTGTTTCTATACTTTAAGCCAAACAATACGTCTTTGCCAGGAGCGATATTTATCGCCCATGATTTCTTTCTATATCGGACAAGCGCATCGAGCATCTCGTGCATGGCTGCGTGGTTTGATAATTACGTCGGCAAACACTATTTTGCCTAAACTCTGGCAACCCACGTAGCATACAACAAATTCCTGATTTGCCTAAAACTAAAACGTTAAATTGTGTATAAAGGAAATTTTACTAAATTAACTACTTTCAAGGGTATTATATGAGCATTAAGTCAAGGCGATATTTATATTCAATTTTATTAAACAGATAAGCTAAAACATTGTTTGTAATTCCCCCGGTGAATATTTCATTATCTTAGTACTTCGTGAGAGTGTTAGTACAGGCGAGAGTCGTTTCATTAAAATTCTATATAACCTACTCGCGTTTATTTCATCTTGATGTACGGTACATCATTCAAGCGTCATAAAATTTTATAAGCTACCCGTTTGTCCTTTTGGAATTGACGAAGTTCTGTGTAGAAAAGTATGTAAGCAGTTGTTTGCAAGAATGTATACGGCTAAGAAATAAATAGGGTATTTTAGTGGCAGTCAGGTAGTTAACGCCCTATTCACCTACTACTCAATATATTTGACGATAAGGAGCTTCATCATAGAATAAAGCGAACCGATATACCGAATAATGTTGTGAGATATGTAGTGGTGCGAATACGAAAGCAACGGGTTATTTTGGTAACCATCAAGTTGCTTTCACTAAATTCCATTACTCTAAAAATGAAAACAAGCACAAAGAAGTTTTTAAAACATATACACCCTAGGTACGCAAATACTTAAGATCTTAAAATCCCCCTACTTTGGGTAGGTTATCCCATCCGGATTTTAGGGAACGACAAAAGACCATTAGAGAAATACGAGCAAGTCATAGAAGAAGGAATTGAAGCGCAGCACAAGTATAGTTATTGATGATATGGAGAGAATTTGAAATAGGATACGACTTAAATTAAGGCCAGTTGTGGTAGAGCTATTCCCACAGAATTAATAAAATATGCAAGTCAGAAAACTTTAGACAGATTATATGAACTAGTAAAAGTAATATATGACACAGGTGAGGTTCTAATAGATTTCGAAAAAAATTTATTATCACAATCCCAAAAAAGTCAGGAGCTGATAGGTGTGAGAATTTCAGAACGGTTAGTTTAACTCCTCATGCTTCCAAAATACTAACAATAATAATTAAAAATAGAGTAGAAGCTTTGACTGAGAATTATTTAGGCGAAGACCAATATGGTTTTCGTAAAGACAGAGGACTAGAGAACCGATACTAATGATTAGGGTAATTATCGAAAAAAGGTTACAAAAAAATAAAAAGACTCATTTCGCGTTTGTAGATTTAGAAAAAGCATTTGATAGGGTTAATTGGATTGTTATGTTCAGGGTTTTGCAAAAAATGGGAATCCCTCATAGGGATAGAAAAATTATTTACAGTCTATATAAAAACTAAAGCGTAGTAATTAGATTGGATGAAATAGAAAAGGACGCTAAGATTAGAAATGGTGTTAGACAGGGTTGTATACTGTCTCCCTTGATTTTTAATGTTTATATTGAGGAAGCTTTAAACTTAGCTAGAGAGAGAAAAGAGATAGGTATTAGTGTACAAGGACAGAAAATAGACATGTTACGTTTTGCAGATGATATAGCCATTATAGCAGAGTCTAGAAAAGAGTTAGGAGAGTTTTTAAATATTTTAGCTGAGATACTACGGAGTAACTATAGTATGAGAATTAAATCAGTAAAGACAAAGATAATGACAAGTGAGTTACAGCCTAGTTCTAAACCAAAATTAAAAATAGGTAATACCGAGTTAGAGGAAGTAGATGAATTTTGCTATTTAGGTAGTATAATTACAAAGGATGGACGTAGCAGAAGGGATATAGTAGCTAGAATAGCTCAAGCTAGAAAAATGTTTTTAAAAAAGAAAAACTTACTAATAGCTAATAGTATTAGTTTAGATAATAGAAAAAGTTTCTTAAAGTCGTACGTATGAAGCGTTCTACTATACGGTAGTGAGACTTGGACAATTAAAGAAGTAGATAAGAAAAAGATAGAAGCTTTTGAAACTTGGTGTTATAGAAGAGTGTTAAAGATTAGTTGGACAGATAGAGTAACAAACGAGGAAGTTTATAGAAGGATAGGTGAGGAACCCTGTATGTGGAAACAATTGAAGGTCAGGAGAGATAGAATGATAGGGCACCAGTTAAGATATGAGAGACTATTTAGTAAAGTCTTAGATTATAGATTACCAAATAAAAATAGAGTAGGAAGGCCTAGACAAAGCTATATTAGTCAAATTATTAGAGATTTAAGTTATGAAGGGTATGCAGACCTTTTTCGACTAGCTCAGAATAGACAAGAATTTAGAGCTGCGTCAAACCGACTTTAAATAAGTTCGAAAACAAAACAAAAAAAAATAAAAATCAGTTAACTAAATGTCACCAGGACATAACTCACAATTAGTTAGCGGTCTGGCATGTTGGTAGCGTTTCGTTGCTTAAGCCTTACCATAACATATAATTTAATAAACGTCACCATGACATAACTCACAAATAGGTAGCGTTCTGGCATGTTGGCAGCGATTCGTTGCTTAAGCCTTACCATAACATATAATTTAACACTTTTCCTTTTTGAAGCGGATAACCAGGTTATATTTCATTTCCTTATAAATGGTAATCATGTAAACATGTTAGAGTTCTTTAACAACCATCAGGTTGCTAATATCTATGTAGAGCCAGCTGGATAGGAAAAAGATAGAAGGATATAGGAAGACCTAGACCAAACTATATTAGTCAAATTATTAGAAATTTAGGTTGTGAAGGGTATGTAGAGCTTTTTAGATTAGCACAGAATAGAAAAGAAGTTAGAGCTGCGTCAAACCAAGCTTAAGTAAAGTCGAAAACAAAATGATGATGATGTGGTAGAGCTTGAAATCAGGTGGCGACAAAGAGATACTTTGGTCAGAAACATTTATTGGTCATATAGGTGTGGGTTTTATTATAAAAACAAAAACACTTAGAAAAGGAAATATGTTCAAGGGGTTAATGACAGGGGAGTAATAGCATACTTGATATATAGTAGTGGCAATTTAATTATACATATCAGATTACGAGAATAACGACGCTGAAAGAATATATGTTGCTCGGTGATGTAGGTAGATTTCAGATGAACTATACATTAGTATAATAAAGGTAACCGTTTGTAAAGATTACCAGGTGTATATATATATATATATATATATATATATATATATATATATATATATATATATATTGATTACAATTTAATTGTAGCAAAACATAATTTGAACCTAAAAGAATAAAAGATAAAGGACTATCGAAACTAAATTTAAATTAACTAAATCACATCAAAATCAGAAACAATATATAAATATGGCTACTAGTAAAATAAACTGCAAGTTGGCAAAAATAGAAGAAAAGTGATAGTTCTTAAAGCAAGTAGTATTAGACTAGGCACATATTATACGAGGAACGAAAATGTATGTAGGAAGGAAAGAATAGGAGATCGTACGTTTAATAAAAAAAAAAGAAAAGAAATTTAAAAGCTTAGCAACTGAGAAAAATCTCTTAGAAGAAAGATAAATAGATTGTATCGAGATGCAAAACAGCAAAGAGTGCAAAACAATTGTGATACGAAAGAATCAGTACTAAATAACGCGAGGCTTAAAACACCCCACCAAAAAGTTGAAAATTTTCTGAAGAAAAGTTAGTAAGGGAGAGGACAAGATCAAACATAAAGCAGGCATAACATAAACAGACGTAAAAGATAAAGCAAGCAGATTGAAAAGGTATCCTGGAATTATTTATTTCACAGATGGAAGACTTAGTTGAAATAAAAAGTCATAAACAAAGATCCAAAATATTAAGAACGAAATTTCAAAACGCATTAAACTAAGTAAAGTTGCAAGAATAAGAATAGATCAAGTAACGGTAGAGATAAATAGAATTTAGACTGATAAACAGGGTTTATGAAAAAGGAAAAGGACCTTCCAGCTTTGCGGATAGTACATTAAATTTGTCTCCAAACAAAGTAAGATCAAAGGAATGCAACAAATTTTAACTTTGTATTCAAAAGAATAAACTATAAATCAATGTACTGCAGAATACAGAATAAAATACAAACAATCAGTTCGGATTGAGAAGAAATGAGTGCTTAGGTTAATATTAAAAGAAAGGATCGAAATACGAAGAAATACAATAACATGAGAAGTAGATTAGAACAAATTGTTTAGAATGTTACAGGAAGTAAGAATATGTTATCGAGATTGATGGTTAATTTACAATTTAAATAAAAAACACTTGGTTGTAATAAAAATAGATAAAGAAATGGCATAATAAAAATCGATTCAGACGCAAAATAAGGACGTGATTTATCAGCAGTCCTATGTTTTACATAGGGAGCAAATAATAAATAAAATCAAAGAATAGAAGAGACGAGTGTCGTAGTTTAATGAGAGAAAAATCAAATACTGATTTATTACGTCTGTAGGATTATATTAACAGAAACATGTTAGAAGTTGGGAATATAACAAAAGAAATTTTAGATGAACACCATAGTCATGAATATCAACAGTAACAACGTATGGATAATGAGATGCTAGACTCCGAAAAGTGGTGATACAACTTAGGTAAGAAGGAACAAAGAAAATAAAGGAGTTTTTTATGTAAGAAGTTGGATTGTAAATGACGGTTGAAGTAAAGAGGGTGTAAAAGTAGATAGATTACACAATAAAAAAAGCCTTTGCGGTGAAAATAGCAAAAGTAAAATTTAGTATAGTGCCAGCGATAGGAAAAAATATTGAAAGTTTATGTTTGGGGCGTAATACTACGTACGTGCAAAATTCGACATAGATATAGTGAAAATGTTCAAGATCAGCTAGACGGGTAAACTTAGTAGTGATGAGGCATATGGACATACCTACCCTCAATTAAACCAGTTTTTCGTGTTTGGGTTAAGCACTTTGCATATCGACTGTTTTTATAGAATAGACGAAACAAATCCAAGTGAGGCAGGTGTTGTGGTTGTATAAACCAGAATGTTAAATTAATACCACAAGGACAGGACACCTTAGGTACAGCGATGTGTGTAGCATACAATAAAGTATTTAATTGAAAACTAATTTATAAATGGTGTTGCAACGTAACGCATTAGCAACTGGTGAAATCAGTTGGACTAAGTTGTAACTTAAACATTGCAGCAGTGTATGAAACCTGGAAGTATTTTATTGCAACGGCAAGCTTTCATACTGGGTTTTAAAAAAATCTAGAAACGGATACAGATAAAATAATAAAACTTGGGAAATATATCTTACCCGGAAGAAACTATTTTGGGAAGTAGTTAATCTCCTTGTCCCATGGCCCCAGCTCCTCCGACTCAAAATTTTTAAATTGCAACCTCTGTTATTTGATTTTATTGGAGTTGGCATAAAGTATAGGTCGACGATCTTTTTCGTTTTCGAGAAACATGATTTCCACAAAATGGAAAATTAGTTGTTGCTTATACATCAACCATTCTTTCGTAAACGTTTTATATTGAAGATATAGATCTTCAGCATAATAATATCCATATCAGTATGAGTAATTTCTAAAGTAGAGATATTAGACATCAAAATATTACAATTATACCTAACGTGTATTATACCAAAGTCGCTAAGAAATACAGGGTGTTCAAAGTTGAAAATTTATTTTAAAATTTCTGAGTAATTTTGAAAGTTTTGATAGGAACAAAACGAAAATTTGCACTTTTAAATTTTATGGCCCATTTCGATGGACCTGGAAAAAATATTAAATCAGTAAATGTTCAAGTGCTGGGGGAACTTGGCAGCCACAGGCTGCTTACCCCCCTTCGCAACCACTGAATGGCGGAGAAATAGGGTATATAATTGTAAAACAATAGAAGGTGACCGAACTGCATCTAACAAGAAAGAACGGCGCCTATGCTGAAAGACAACAAACATAGAACAAAAAGTTGTTGAAAGCGTATGTGTGGAGCACAGCACAGACAGTATGCCTACGAAATACGAGCAGTCTGAAAAGCAGACAGAAGAACAGTAACGGCCTTTGAAATGCCGTGCTTCAGATGTTTGAGGATGGGCAGACAAAGGTAATAACAAATAGGTTATAGAAACAGTAAGGGGACAAGGATATCTTGGGGAAAAAATATGAGAAATAGAAGGGCAGAATACGTTCTAAGGCATTTTTGGGGAATAGCATAGGATATATGACAAGCAGAGATAGGAAAACGAGGTGGATGTAGACCTAGATCAGATAGCGATAGATGCAGACTGTGCAAATTTTGGGGAAATCTGTAGGTTAGTTCAGAATAGGAAACAATGATGGTACGCGTCTAACTAGTTTCAGGACTGAAGACCCAATGATGATGAAATTTTATGGCATGAAAATTAGGAATTTGAAGCTTAGTTTGGCATTGCTCATAGATTGAGTTAGTTACAGCTTGTGATAGATTTCGAACTGAAGTATAATGATATGTAAGGAATTTCTCTTTGTACAAAATTCTATATTTCTGCTGCCGCAAATAATCCAGACATCGATGGGGATAGTTTCTATAGCGCATTTGTCACTTTTAGGACGAAAACAACCTGTATCGCCAATGTGGTAGTAAAGATATCTAAGTAGTTTGTGATTGAGTTGTGTTGGATTTGGGTGTAATTATAAATATTTTCAATTCGCTTCTAGTTCACTAAAATTTAATTGGGTATAATTACAGATCATATTACGCAGCTCACTGTTAGAAGAACCACTATACCGTAGCATTTTTTAACTAGTAGCTAGAATTTTACTACAAGTAACTATTAAATGAGATAAACTGGGGTTTCTTACTGAACACTATGTCACGGTGAAGCACTGTAGCACATTTCTAGAGTGCCGTAGCTAGCAAAAATTGTACACTGGAAGTGGAAGCCAAAGAAAAAAAAAAAACAATAATAAGATCACCTTTTGTTGGTTGCTTTCATCATCTTTATTGGGTTATCCGTCCTAGAACTGGTTGGACGCATACCTTCATTGATTTTTACTCTGAGCTAATTTATACATTTTCCTGAAATTCCTACAGCCGACATCTTTAACTATCTGTGTGCGATAGTCTAATCTAGGTCTACCTCTACATCTCTTTTTTTCCCTTTCTGTGCTTCTAATGTATGCCGCGCTATTCTCTTATGCCTTAGTATGTGCCCTATCATTACGTATCTTCAATTTTTACTTTTTTCCACATACTTATTTCATTCTCTATCATTTCTGGTACCTCTTTGTTATTAATTGTCATTGGTTTGTAGCACCACATTTCAAAGACTTCTAATTTTTCCCTGGCCGCTTCTCTTACTATGCACGTTTCATAGTCGTACAGTGCTGTGCTCGACACATGTGCTTTTAGCAATACTTCCTTGTTTCTGTTTGTCGTTTTTAAACATTACAGCCGCTTTTTTTGTTAAATTCAGCCTAGAGCTAAACTTTCTTTTTATATCTCTTGAACTTTTTGCCTTCTATTGTTCTCCAAAAATATATCCTAGCTCACCGATAATCAATGGTACGCGAAGGGGGTTAAGCAAGCTGACGGCTACCGAGATCCCCCACCACGTATACACTTGCCGAATTAATAATTTTCTTATTGCTCATTTTGCACAATCAACATTTGTTGAGAAAATTGCAAAACCAACACCTGTAGTTGTTTACGATAACCATCAGGTTTGAATACAATTACTTTTCAACTCCTAAGTTTTCCATCGTGGAACCGATTGAACGCGTCCCTCCATTGATTCCTCTTCTGAGCTAACCTTTGCATTTCCTTGTAATTCCCATAGCCCACATCTTTCGCTATCTGCGTGCAATAGTCTAATCTAGGTCTACATGTACATCTCTTTTTTTCTTTCTCTGCTTACAATATATTCCGCACTATTCCCTTGTGCCTCAGTACGCGTCCTATCATCCTGTTTCTCGTATTTTTTACCCTTCTCCATATATATCTTTCTTTCTCTACCATTTCTGGCACCTCTTGCTTCTTAATTTAGTCTGTCCATGATATCTACATCATACGAATGTAGTACAACATTTCAAAAGCTTCTACCCTTTTCCTGTCCGCTTTTTCTGCTGTCTACGTTTCACAACTGTACAGTGCTATGCTCTACACAGCAATCATTACCTTGTTTCCGTACGCTGTCTTTAAACATAGTAGTTGCTTTCTTGTTAATATTTGCTAATATTTGTTTTATATCTTTTTCACTTTTCCCATCTTGCATTATTTTACTTCCTGGGCAGCTGAAATCCTTAACCTCTTGTAGAATTTTTGATTGTATTTTAGCTATAGTTTAGTTTTCATAACCTTTAATGTTAATTCAAACTTATCTCTAAATATAGAATATCCCAAGTCTTCTTTTTCAATGTCTAATTCCTGTTCTAGTGGCTTCAGTTTCTGTCCTGCATAAAAATTTCCTGTAAATTCTTGCCATCTAACCACTTTCTCTGCGTTATCTATATAATGATGTCTCTGCCCTCACCCAGTATATTTTTGCTATAAAATTTTATATTCCTTAAATCCATTCTAACTAGTTTGTATCCTTCGGCAGTCTTTTCTTTTTCCATCTTAGTTTGTACCTCTGTGCACTTTTCATTCATCCATTGTTCTTTTCTTGTATTTGCGAATAATATCCCATTTTATGGCTTTGTATATCTGTTTTTCTTATTCGTCTGGCCTATTTCTGGATTTAACCTCTCTTCTATTAAATTCAGGGTATCCTTTGCTACACATGGTTTCTTATTTTCTTCTTGTTTATATCCCAGAATACCTCTGGTCGCCAAGTCTAAACTAGATTTAATATTATTCCAATCTGTTTCGGCGTCCTTAATACCGGAAATTTTTCCAATGTCTTTCAACAATTCGATCGAGAATTTTTCAAATCTTTTTTGAATTTCTGTATCTTTTAGTTTAGTAAAGTTGAAGTGTCTTTTTCCGTTCATTTTTTTTAAATTTTAAAATTTAAGGTCGGTTTTAATGGTTACTGCTTTTCGGTCGGTATCTATATATGTTTATGGGTAGCTTTTATAGCCTTTTAAGTGATCGCTAAGGCGTATGTACGACAAAAATGCAATATATTTGGTACATCTCTATGTCTCCTGGCATCTTCCACGCGTATCGTCTCCTAGCATGATGTTGAAATAATGTGCTTGTGATAGTTAAATCATTTTTGTCCCAAAATTCTACCACCGTACTTCCCCTGTCGTTACTCGTGCCTAAACCAAATAAATGTACTACCGCTCCTTTCCTATTCTCATCTACCACTGCATTAAAATCTCCCGTAATTATTAAATATTCATGTTCTTTTACGAACCTTAGAATGCCTTCGATATCTTTGTAGATCGTTTCTGCCTCTTCCTTACTGTAGGTGAAGATGGGCATGTATACTAGTATTATTATATAGTATATTTACCGATTTAGATTTTAATCTAACCATGAGTACCCATTGGTTCTGTTATAGGTCGTATGCTACACAGTTTCCTATATTTTTCCGCAAAACTAACCCCACACCCGCATTTCCTTTTTCTGGTTCTGCATAAATTACTCTAAAGTCTTCGCTCCAAAAATCTCATTTTTCTGGCCACCGAACTTCGCTAATCCCGACTGTCTAATACTAACATATCCATTTCAATTTTCAAATTACCTACTTGCTTCGTGCCTCTGACTTTCTACGCTCCCGCTCTTCTATTAAACTTTCCGATCATATCTTTCGAAATAGGCTCCTCCTGAATGGGGGACTATTTTAACTCCAGAATCTTTTATCTTTCCAATGTTCATTGAAAATAATTTAAATTTAATATGTAGAATTTTCTTAATACATTAAAACGTTTCCAACTATTCCTACTTCCTTAAACGATAATATCATGCTTAAATTTAAGAAACTTTCGTTCTATCGCTAAATAATCGCTCAATTAAATAACTACTTTCACTTTTGTTAATTTCTGATTATATTAATATCAACCGTTTTACACTTTCAATACACTTCAGTATTATAAAGCTTATAGTGTTTCTCACTGTTTCGATTCTAATCTTAATACCTTCAGGTATTCCAAAGAATACAAGCACAACAATTTCTCGCTTTCTCAGCTACACAGCTCACGTGAAATAACACAACACAAAATTCTAGTTTGATGGAGGAGCGGACTCTATTGGTCTAAACCCCTTTTTTTACAAACGGTTGTCGCGACATTATAACTACCGTCCCCGCGTGTATGAAGCTACCCGTTTTTTTTGTTTTTTTTTATAGTGGTAAAAGATTTTATATCCGCGTAGGTTTTAATTGTCGGAAATTTCGAATCAGTGACGTAAATACCGTAGAAACACTCGATCTACCTATTCAATCTCTAACCATCGATAACGCGAATACTGCTTTTCGCCATTTGAAGGGCATTCCGTTTCAGCAATATCACAACGCTAAGCCCAGGATCTTAATAGGTTTGAAACACTGGAAGCTTGGTGTCCCACTAAGAATACGTAAAGGTGGTTGGGGAGAGCCAGTAGCCGCACAGACTCGTTTGGGCTGGACAATATTCGGTTCAGTGCACGTTGAATCAAACGGTCGGGAGACACTAAATCCTATTTTCCATATTACTAGCAAACACGAGGACGATAAATTACATGTACAAGTGCTGCAGTTTTTCTCAACGGAAAATTTCGGTGTCAAGTGTCCCACAGAACCTATACAATCAAAGGAAGACCGTAGAGCCAAACAAATTATGGAAAAATCTACTATCAAAAATGGGAATCGCTACGTCACCGGTTTATTGTGGCGATATGGCGAGATTGAACTTCCAAACAGTAACCCACTTGCCATGCGTCGGCTTTTAAGTTTGGAGCGGAAAATGAATCGGGAACCTGCCTTGGCGCAAAACCTACAAGCACAAATTGAGAGCTACGTGCAGAAGGGATACGCTAGAAAACTTAGCTCCAAAGAAATTAAAACTGTCTGCCCGCGAACATGGTACTTACCTATATTTGCAGTGACTAATCCTAATAAGCCGACAAAAATACGTTTGGTATGGGACGCAGCGGCGGAAGTCAATGGTGTCTCGCTCAATTCCGTCCTGCTGAAAGGTCCGGATTTATTGCAGCCTCTCTCAGATATTCTGCACCGATTCCGGGAACGTCCAGTTGCTGTAGCAGCAGACATAAAAGAAATGTTCCATCAAATTGGTATACGTAGCTCTGATCAAGCATCTCAAAGATTTCTATGGCGTTCAAACAAAGCAAAAACTCCGGAGGTGTATGTTATGCAGGTAATGACCTTCGGAGCAACTTGCTCACCTAATTGTGCTCAATTCGTGAAGAATAAAAATGCAGCACTTTATATAAACGAATATCCCAGAGCAGTCCGTGCTATTTGTGACAACCACTACGTAGATATTGGTTAGATGGATTTCCGAATAGTGGTGAGGCAATAACTGTTGCCAACGACGTTATTCGTATTCATACTGCCGGCGGATTTGAAATTCGAAACTGGGTATCCAACTCACCAGCATTTTTAAAAGCAATGAGTTGTGAAAGCCCTAATCAGTCAAAGAATTTGAATTTAGGCAGTGATACTGATGGCGCCAAAGTTCTCGGTATGTGGTGGTCCACAAGTGATGACTGTTTTTATTTTCATGTTGATGTAGAAAGACTAGGTAAAGGAATTATAATTGACAGGGTCCGACCCACTAAACGACAAAGGTTGCTGAAACTTCGACTCTTTATTATAAAAAGTGTGTATGTCCTACCTTGGGAACGTCTAGTAATTTCCCACTAAAAATCCACTTTGGTGTCGGACTCGAGATCCCTTGTCAAAGAACGTTTATAGGGATCCCGTGACTAGCGTACCTGGACTAGGTCCTTCACCGTTCATTTACATTCCCAATACTCCACCTGAAGGTACTACATTGGCCAGGAGGCGAGTTTTTTGTTGCCTGGAAATTTAGAATTTTGCCAAACCCTTGTCGTTTCAGGCAAGGTAGGGATCTTTAACGTGCGTGACAACACTCACACACGGGACCTCCATTTAACCTCTCATCCGAACGAGGGCGTAATTTTTGTGAAAAATGCTCACCTGCCATTTTTCAAGCAGTCGGCCGTGTCGGAATTTGAACCCGGGACCTTGGGATCCGTAGTCTTACGCTTACTACATTGATCCACGGCGACGCCTACTAGGTCCGTCACCGCCATCGCGATTGGAAAAAACATAGCGTTACGCTCAGTTTATTCCTTTCGGACGTCTGATGGAATCGCAGCAATTCTCATTGCCGGAGCATCGCACTGGGGTGCTTATGTCGTCGCCATAGGGCTTCTTCATACGCGCCCAGAGCACGTATGAGCTGGCTTTCGTGATCTTCTAGAGATCCGTAAAACCTCTCTGCGTTCGACCGGAGCCATTCCTTGACGGTTTGCAGATTTGCCTCTCTGTGAAGCTGAGCGTTTCTGATGAACCAGGGAGCTCCGAAGACTCCCCTTAGGGCCTTGTTCTGGATAACCTGGAGTTTCCGCATGTGCGTTTCCGCTGCGTTACCCCACACCGCTGATGCGTATGCAAACGTCGGTCTGGTATGAAGCTACCCTGTATCGGCCGACGTATTTAAACTTTCATGTCGCTCACCGCATCTGCGCGAATGCAATCGCATCTTGAACTTGAAGCTAGATTTATTTTTACCTTTAACTTTTAATTTCTTTTCACACTATCACAACAGCACTTCCCCTCTTTCCTCTCTGATTTGCTTGCAGAATTACATTTTGATGCTTTCGATTTCCAAGTTGGCGAATATTAATTAAGTCAGACGTTCTCTAATTAACGGTTTGCATATTATTAGTTCAACACCCTTCCGTCGTTTTACTACGGTTGCTCTCTCCCAGTTTTATTCTTATGAATTACGGTCGACATCCGGCTAATACAATGTATAATTTTAATCTACATTTATTACACAAATTGATGTCACACAACCGTTTATTACAATGCATTTATTTATGAAAACTGCGATAGAGTGAATATAAAAGAATAATGTTATAATTTATTATCTAAATTATTTTTATATAAATAAACTTTGAAGTATCATGATTAAATAAGTTTAAATATTTGATTTATCGTACAACGTACTCCATATTTAATTTGTCCATATAAATTCACTAAATTTTTTTTCTCCGACTAATTTATAAGTAGCGTAAGGGAACGCGATACAAATCTTCCCGGCACTGCGATACATATTGAAAGGTACCCAAAAGCAGCTTGAAATTTTTGGTTTCTCTAATGGAAAACCATATAGGACATTACCTGAGGGTAAAGTTATGTAAACTGCGGGGTGGGTTTTAAGACGGATTGGAATTATTTAGCCGCTGCACAAAACCTACATATTAAGAACATTAAAGCAAACTAAGGAAATTAATGGAAATGGGTGCAACTACGTACATTAGCAAACTAAATGTAATTTTAAGAAAATTGGGAGGACGCAGAGTACCTCAACAAATAACAATAAATAACTTTAAAACTTAAGAACAACAGTATTAATGTACAATAACAATACTCTTTGAGTTCTGCAATATCAATGTGCTTCTTATAACCAACTAAAGCGATACTAAAATCACTGCGAATTTCAAATAATTCACTTCTAAGGTTTTACTCAAAATTGTACTACAATTGCCAATGTATTGAGTTCTTTACTTTCTAGCCGTTTTTATAATGCTAATTATAACGTTTCACTGTCTATTGCTCTTCAAATAAACAACATATTTAAGGGTATAACTATTCTACCAAATATAACGAATAGCACCTGTTCGATAAATTTGTAATTGTTTAATTAAAAAAAAATATATTAGTGCACACCTAAGTCGATCGTTATTCAATTAATTCACCTCAGGGTATCTGCGACAGCAGATTTAAATTAATACCATTAATTATAAATCTACTACTTTCAGTTTGCACATATTTTCACTAAATCGACTTTACAATATGTAAGTCGCCTTCAAGCGATATAAATTTTGATAGATTTACTACTACCAAAATAAAAACTGCCTAGCCTAAGTTGATTGCCAAGGAACGCATTTAACCCTAATTTTTACAGTCGCGAAACATGAAAAATCTCGTTAATTTAGAGAAGCGTACAACAAACAAAATTTAATGAACTTTCCAAGAGGATATGATACTTAAAGGTTTTAAGTACGAAACAAACAAAAAGGAAATGAGAAATCTAAGACAACTATAATAATATGCTAGATAAAGATAAAGAAGTTTAATCTGTCAGGAAAATAAGATATAAAAGGACTTATCCCAAGCATGAGCTTTAAATAACTGAAACGTAATACTCAGTAACATCTGTCAGGAAGACATCGGTCCTACGTTCGCAGATACTTTAACAAATCATCTCCTATGTGAGTGATAATTTTGATCAAACAGAAGCTCTTGATGAAATTGTAACTCAATCATTACTATGCACCCAAAGCAAATTGAGGGTGTAGTACTTTCTTAGAAAGTCCGCCAGTACTAAGTAGATAATCGGTCATTTATTTATTTTCGATTTTATCCTTGTTTTTTGACTAGTTAATAAAATTTTGTCTGCCAATGCCATCTATACTAACATGTCGGAGACAAACAGTCACCGATAGTTGCTTGCTACATTTTGGTATAGAGGGTGCATGAGAAATATTTTCTGCTTATAAATACACCATGATTTATGTATAATTCAATATCTTAAATTGATTTTTTGTAAAATGAGATGCGTCCGTTTGACGAGCTGCAACAACAGCAAAACCGGTCACGGGATTTTCTTTTTGCAAAATAACCAACAATATACATTAATTTTCGTCCTCCGTGCTCGAATTACTTTTTTCAATGCCAAGCAAAATCATTTATTACTGTATAATAATAGTAATTGCTTATACTTAAACGTGTAGTAATACACCTTAGAGCATAGGCGTTGCAAGTGAAGTATTCACCTTTCGGACCGATAAGTAAACCCTCGATGAAACTGTTTTGAAACCGTTGCGACAGCAAAAAGAAATTTTTTTTATTTACTCTACAGGATACCCAGTTCCAGCCATGAGTTACACAAGCGTGACCTTTCAGAAAATTTCAATTTAATTTAAAAAGCAATTTAGGTAAGTCGTTTATCCATAAAACCAAGCAAAATAGTTTAAAAAAGTGCTTAGAAACGATACCTAAATATTATGAATTAATATGAATAAAATATTAAAGTAAAAGATATACATTCTTAAAATCATGCAAAATTGGAATATTGTGTTATTTTATTTTTACTAAAGGCAACTTTTTATCAACGGTACACCTAGTTTTAATATTGTTTCAAAATCATTTTTGTTCTTGCCTTTAAGAAACTTGTACAGTTGATTGCCGTAACTATAGGGCGGCTTCGAGGCCTACTTTCTGACTACTGTGCCTAAGGTCCCGGGTTCGAAGTCCGTTTGAAAAATGTTAGGCGAGTATTTTTCGCAAAAGTACGCCCTCGTTCGGATGAGAGGTAAGATCTAGAACCTGCGCGAGTATTCTTAGGCACGTTAAAGATCCCTACCTTGCTTGAAACAGCAAGGGTTCGGCAAAATTCAAAATTTTTCAGGTAAAAAGATTTGTTTTCTGGCCAATCTAGTACTTTCGGGTGCAACATTAGATTAATCAAATACAGTGCCGTAATTACAGATTGCTACTCAAATATAATTTTCAACGCCCGGTCGTTAATGATAAATGACGACACCTCTAGCTTTGCAGTGTGGATCGTCAATAGTATATCGTTCGTTGTCACTCGCTTGCAATTTTTGAGATAGTGAACATGAGGTCAGAAAGGGAAATAGCAAGTTAACGACGCATCAGTAAGTCGTTATAATTAAGGTGTTTGGAATTGCTTAATCGACGAGTTAACTCGCCCTAATAGGCAAGTTTAACATGCAGCTTTAACATTAAGCTTCAACATAACGTTTCAGGATACAGTTTTAAGAAGATACCGTTTGTAGATATTGCTCGAAAATGTAGAGAATTAACGCAGTATATTTTCAAGAAGCAATCCTATTCATGCAGTGTTTGTCTTTCATTCAAGTTCTGATGTAATAATACAAGGATGCGATTTCTGTCATCGCAAGTCTCTTTTTGAGGCAGGCGTTTAGTATTGTTTTGCAAGAATTAATAAGATCAGCATTTATACTTGTTCAAAGTAAGCGATAGTGAGATAAGATTACATGTTTTAACTTTTGTTCGCCAGCATTATGTTCCGTCAATGTAGTTAGCAAACAAAAACTTGTTTCATAGGCTTTAAATTTGATAGAAATTTAACAAACAATAGCCTGTAAAGTATTTTGTCTACACATGATTTTTATGATTTTCATATAGTAATTGTTTTTATTTAAATTTGTAAAGCTTTCTTGAAATGTTTAGGTACATCAAGTATTTGTTTAAAAATGAAAGTAATGTTAATGTTTTTACAAAATTCGATTTTATTAATATTTTGATGAATACGAGAATGTTACCCAAATTGATTGATCTTGTATAAAAAACAAGCGAGTCTAGATAAATTTAAAATGTTAAACTTTGATAGTTGAATAGAAGGTTATCTAAATTTTGTTTAGTATAAAATAAGTTTAAATTTATTGATTCTGGTATTATGTAAATGTAAATGTAAATTGTCAAGTAAAACAGATTTTATTTAAACACAGTATTCACAAGTATTTTACAGTAAAGTAAAAATTTAATTAAAGTAGAGCTGAGTTGTTAAATCTCTACTAGCTACTTTGGTGTGCCTATTTTTATGAAAGATATGTTATGAACATGAATTTTACTATTGTGCAAAGGAAAAGATCTCAGTTCAAAATAAATTACTATGTACATATATGCTACAGTTTTACTTTAAAGAAGTATGTTCAAAGCTGAATAATTTATAGTATATAATTTTCAGTCATTGCATATAATAAAGGTAAGAAAGGTATTTCTTATTGCTAGAAATATTAGTGAGCGAGGTATTAATAGCAGCAACGAGTAGATGCATTAAAAGGTTTTGTTCATAATTTGGCCGACAATATCGTTATCCTGAATGGATGAAATCATTGTTTATTTCTTATTTCCTTTATTTCTTATTTTTTACTTTTTTTTAATTTAATCGGATTTAAGAACACTTAGTGTTATCTCTCAATTAATTTAATAACTTTATTTCAGCAGCTGCGTCTTTTTTTACAGGGGATAGGTCTTTATTCGACCAAAGCTATTTTCTTATACTGAAGGCTACCACGTCCGCCTCCAGGATACGCTTTGCTTATTTTTTTTATTAGGACTTGGTGGCGCTCTTTGTTTATGTATTCCTGTATTTTGCTTGTACGGCAGATGTTGGAAAGGGCTTAAATATGTGAATATTCTATTGCTTAGTTGTAGTAGAATGTATTGTTACCGCAGGTTTGTCGTTTTGTCATGTTTATATAGTTTTGTTAAATTTGCCTTGAAAGGAGAAGTGTCAAAGTTAGAAATACCGTGACACGACACAAAAAGTTGTATTCCTATTCTAAAAACAGTAAAATAAATACTTTGGAGTCTAGACAAGGGTGTTTTGCTGTAAAGGGGTAGTTTATATTCGAAAGATACCACATTTTGGCGACCGTGACAGGACTCGAAAAATTGTTTATAGATATATTGCATTTTACCACGATAAGTCGTAGACTTTGAATCACGTGCCTGGTATTGACCAAATTCAAATTATATGACACTTGGGAATTTGGAACTCAACAAGAAGAAAAAAGTGCACAAAGTTCTTCGGGGAGAGTTTACGAAATACGCTACCGAGCTGGAATCCCTTCTATTCCAACCTGGTTTTGATTTAAAGCAGATACACGTGTATCAGGAACAGTTACAAGAAAAATATGATGAACTAAAAATTGTAAGTTCGGAGATTTTTGATTTGCTTGTAGATGCAGACACCGGCGAAGATGATTTAATATTGGACAAATAGGAGTCTGATGCATATGCTGAACGATATAACAAGTTTAACATTCGTTGTAATAAGCTTTGCCAGAACGAGCCTGACAGAGCGGCGGCTCGGAGTAATGAGAAAGACGTGTTGCTAGTTGCAGGTGAGCGTGCGTTTAAACTGCCAGTCATCCAATTCAAGAGGTTCGATGGTGAGCTACGAGGCTGGCTTTCATTTCAAGAAAGTGGACAAGGATCTACACATCGATCTTGCCGATAAAGTGGAATATTTAATTAAAGCTACTATACCAGGTTGTAGGGTGAGGCATCTCGTAGACAGTTCTCCTGCGATTGGTGAAAATTATACAAAATTGAGAGCCAGTTTAAAGTAGCGTTTCGGGAGGGAAGACCTGCAAATTGAGATGTACGTGTGTGAACTATTGAAATTAGTCTTAAACAATGCCGTCTCAAAAAGGTAAATTAGACGTTTCTAAGTCTTACGATAATATCGAAATACAGTTATGGGCGCTCGAAACTCTGGGTATAACATCTGATAAATAAGCCGCGATGCTTTTCTCGTTAATTGGATCTTGCCTGGCCGAGGAACTTTTACGAAGTTCAGTAAGGTTGCAATTAGATGTCGCCACCCATGAAATAATGATTTCAGTGAAAGCAGGTGTGGCTACTACTTTAGAAGACCATCTAAAAGCGTTGATGCAATTTCTACAACAGGTAGTCAAAAATGAACAATGTATAGTAATGGCATCTGAAGGTTTTGGGTTACATAATGAAGAAATTCTTTGATCTTTAAACTTCATCAAAAATCATGTCACGTAGGCGTACAAGGCTTGTTAAGTTTACTACAAGAAAAATACTGGATTATAGGGGGCGATATTTTAAAAGCGTTATATCGAAATGTGTTGTTTGTCGAAGACACACTGCAAAACATTTTATAGTCAAAACCTCACTCTTGCCTGTTGATCACGTGCATGATGAAGTTATGTTTGAAGCAACGGGAGTGGACTTTGCGGGGCCGTTATATTTGAAGTCCGGTAACAAAGTTTGTGTGTGTCTATTCATGTGCGCTGTGTACCAAGCAATCCATTTGGAAATCGCCACCTCTTTGTCATCACAGTGTTTCATGAATGCTCTGAAAAGATTCGTCGCTCGTCGAAGAAGACCAAAGGTGATGTACAATGACAACGGGACAAATTTTGTAGGTCTCGAAAATTCACGGAATAAACTTGATTGGAATTAAATCGTTGAAAGATCTGCCATAGATTGTATAACTTGGCGTTTGAACCCGCCAACTGCATCGTGGTGGGGTGGTTTTTGGGAAAGGCTAATTAGATCTTTGAAGGTATTGAACCGTAGGGTGTTGGGATGAACGTTCCTCCATTATGAAGATTTATTGACCCTTTTGTGTGATTGTGAGGCGATTATTAATTCACGACCTTTGACGTACATGTCTTACGACTCGGGTGATTTTGATTGCGTTGACACCAGTCATGTTTCTACGGGAACAAGCAGAAAACGGTTTACCGGAGTGTGATGCATTAGAACAATCTTCACTTTGCAGGAAAATTAGACGGATGCAAAAATTACGTATCGATCTTTGATAAAGATTTCGAAACGAGTATCTTGGACAATTGGACTTACAGTCTACTGGAAAGACGTCGCAACGGGTAACCATCGGAGAGGTAGTGATGATCGGCAATGATAAAGACAAACGTTTAGATTGGCCTATTGGGTGTGTAGTTGAACTTTTGTCACGGAAGGATGAACAAGTGCGGTTAGTACGAGTCGCAACTGCGAGGGGTCAAGTCCTACGTTTTGTCCAGAGAGTCTACCCGCTCGAAGAGAGCGGAGTACTTATTGATAAACTCTTAGATCAAAACCGGCAATAGGCACAGAACGAAGTAGGTGGGGCTTTGGTTAAACCAACTACAGAAGCCATAGAAAGTGTTAAAACCAGGAAATCAACTGTGCAATTTACGCGTAGTGGCAGACAGGTCAACTTACCTAGAAGATATATCAGTGAGTAAATTTTACTGCTGTTTCTTTGAAATAATGCTTTTGCGTTATGTTTGTGAGAAACTAAAAGAATAGTTTCTCAGGTGGGAGAATGTTGGAAAGTACTTAAATATGCAATGTTCTATTGGTTAGTTGTAGTAGAATGTATTGTTAGCGCAGGTTTGTCGTTTTGTCATGTTTATATAGTTTTGTTAAGTTTGCCATAAAAGGAGAACTGTCAAAATTAGAAATACGGTGACAGGACACAAAAAGTTGTATTCCTATTCTAAAAACAGTAAAATAAATACTTTGGAGTCCAGACAAGGGTGTTTTGCTGTAGAGGGTAGTTTATATTCGGAAGATACCACAAGAGTCATAGGAACCCACGGCTACGTTTTAGAGACCTACGGAGAAGTTAAATTTCTAGTCGGAAGATATTCTCTTTCTTAGACCATCTTTCGAAGAAAGAGGCAGTTCATTTCCTTTTCTGTGCGATTTTATCCAAAGAAGAAGAATACTTCATAATACAATAATTTTTGATAGGGAACTAATTAAAAACTGTTATCAATTTCGAATCAAGTAACGCATTAAGACAAAGCAACGCAATAATTGAATAGGGAATTATAACTCTTTCACCCGTGCAAGACAGTTTGAACCATGAACTTTAATGGGTGTTTTCAGCGGACCAAGTAATTAAATAATTACGCTATTGAATTGTTTTCAAAATGTCTTAAGGATTAGAACTAAACCTTATACATAATTTTATTGTAACAGAAACCTCCTAGTATAACAGTTCTGGATATTATATAGTAAGTGTTGACAAACATAGAATTCGTCGATTATAAAAGAATTATGGAGATTGTTCAATTAAGGGTTACAAGCCAGATAGAAAGGTTTATTACTAATTGTTTCTTAGTGTAAAGCTATTGAAGCCTTTATGCAAACGGAAAACGCTTTGGGAATAAGATGATTGTGTAACTCAAGTTCGACTGTGGGATAAATCATGCCGTTCTATTTGAACCTTGTATTGTTTGTCTTTCCTGTTCAAGTATTTGCTTAAAGTTCATATCAGCAGAAGCGATTTAGGAAAACCTATTGTTTGATGTTTTTCCCTGTTAAAACAATTGGAACAACAAACAGTGCAAATTCTCGGACAAATAAACGTTTTTGAATAGTAATAAGAGTTATGGTTTTGATTTGTAAATTGATAGTTTTACCGAGTCTGCCAGAAAGAACGCCCCTCACTCAGAGGCAAATAAATTTAGAACCATTTGAGATACAAAACAAGTTGTTGTATTATAGCAAAGTATACATAATGCCATTTACTGTGTTTTAAATAGAACACAATATACGTATCGCTTACCATTGTTGATACACTCATTGAGTCACTCGCGGTATTCGTCAATGACTAAGAGTTATTTCGAAATTAATGGCAACTGTTTTCTGTTGAATTGCCTCCCTCAGGGTTGTCAAAGTTTAAGACCGGTGTTGGAATACCTTGTGCTAACGCCAAGTGCATCATTTTATGATTTTGATAGAACTAAAGTGCCGTGTACTTGGAGATAATAAAATGGCGGGTTTTCCGTCGAAAGTGCCGCAAGTGTCAGTATTAATAAGATATTTCGGTCATGTTTATCGAGTATAGTTCTTAACGCATGCATTTTCCTAATTGTTTATATTTCCCTTTCGTACTTGTTATTTCGTTTACGACATGCGATAAAGGATATTGCTTAGTGAAATTGGCTACTAATATAATTTCCTACTTGATCAATCTAACACTTGAGTATTAGTAATATATTTTCAAGCAACCTCAATATTCACGTCTGGTTTATGCCTGCACACTATACCGTTATCGAAGTGCGTGAACACCTTGGTTTTCAGGCGACCACAAAGAAAGGAGAACACCTATGGAACAAACATGTTGCAGAAGGTTGCGACAGAACATTGCAGGGGTTTCAAAGTCTCTTTCACTTAGTTGTTGTCCAATCACCATTTTATAAGAATACATTTTCAGACCTCGGTACAGAATTCTCCTAACACATTGATCAGATATCTCTAGTGTTGTCGCGTGTTTAAATGCAGAACGCTGTGGAGATTGTTGAATTGAAGTTCTTTCTGCATCCATGTTTTCTGGTCTTGTTGCTGTGTAAGGCCGGCCTGTAAATTTCCGTTTGAGTACAAAACCTGTAGCTCTGAAATTTGTTACGTTTATTTTCGACGATAGATTCAAATACGTATTTTTTGTGGTAATTCGTTTTTCATTCACCTAGCTTCTGTTTCTATTCAAAAGATCATCCTGTATTTTTACCTCGTTACAATAGTACGCGCAATCATAACATTTCTTTCAAATTTATTCATTCTAATACGAAAATTAATTCGATTAATTAAATAGTCAATACCTTATTTTAGGTATCCGTTAATTTGTTAAACATTCCCATAACATATAATCGCTTTCTCTTGTGTTTCCCACCTAAAGACTTGTCAAAATAATAGACCCTACTATTAGTTGATAGCGTGTTTTCAAGTAAGCTAATCGCGCTTTGATAATGCGAGGATTTCAGTTCGAACTCGTGTTATTTGAACCAATTTTTAATTTGATTTTGCAGCTTGTGCATTGAAATATTTTCTACAGCGATGCACGTTTTTTTGTTCGACAAGTAGGAGGTATCTTGCGTCTCTTAGCTGGAGTCCAAATTGGTTCTTTTTTATGTAGGCCCAACTGTTCTTTGCCACAGATCAACTGCCGTTGCCCGTAGATCACTAGTACCGTTATGGTAATAGGGTAAATAGATCTCGACGACCGTGGCAATGCGGTGCTGATTCACTCCCAAGGGCGTGCCAGCTAAGTATCCCGACACATACAGGTATACAACTTGTTTTCTTTTGTTTATATCAAGGAATATTCCTTACCAGCGTTTGGTGTAGTTACCTGATAAGAAACGTGACACTGTAGGACTATTGTTTGTTGCTGCGAATCGATATTATCGCTCTGCAGGTGTGATGTGCCATTGTTAAAAATGTTTGACAAAAGCTCTCACACGTTAATTCTTTTCTACTGATTAGTTTATTTTACAAAAGGTATTATGTGCAATTTTAAAAACGCTTAACAAGAGCTCTCACATGTTTATTTTCTACGGATTAGTTTTATTTTATGTAAAATACGAGATGCGCATTTTGTATCTAAAGTACTAAATTGTTCGTATCACGTAATTGTTTGCTGTGGAATAGTAACGCTTAATCTATTTTCTTTTTGTTTGTTTGTACAAAATCCTTTATTTATTCTCATGATTAATAGATAATCGTGGGCAATGTGTTTTTTTGGTATTTAGGTGAATCCCCCCACTTTCCGTGTTTGGTAGTTAGCCTGGTATTTTTCTTCCGGCTACGTCTAGGTACGTAGCATAATTTAATACCTAACGGGTTGTTTTTGCTCGGAAACCGGGTCCCGTTCTTGGCACGCAAAGTGGATGCGGAAAGCAGGTTGAGTTCTTATCGGTGCGCACCCTTTACGATAAACTTCTCCACAACAAACGCAAGTACCCAGCACGCACACTACTACTCAATGACGTGCTCAGCACCACTGCACACCCAACCCCATCCATAGCTATGCCTTTCGCAAGTAGACGTGTTTTATCTGCCTGTATTTTACAAAATCAGAACTTTAACAAATTTCTACTAAATTTAAACTTTAGAAGCCAATTTTGTTCTTAATTTTCTAGATTTTTTAATATTAATTTAAACAATCATTAATTATTAATTAATTAAAGAATAGACAATTTCCTATAGCTAACAGAATATATATAAAACATTTATATTGATGATTAAAGACAGACAAGGTGAAGTACTAAAATAGGAGCCCATTTAATAATTGACAAGCTCAGGTAAATTTTGTTCATTATTCATAATTTTTGATAACTAGTCACGTGGAAATGAAGTTTACCAGTCTTATCTTATTTTTGGTTAAGCATCTAAAGAAATTTGATACGACAATGACTTTGTCGGCATAGAGAATCTGATATCATTGGAAGATAAACGTATCATGCTATTACTTATTTCCACCCGTTTAGTAAACCCATTTTACTTGAGGAGTTCGTTCAAGCTTATATTTTATTATTCATGTTTATACACATAAATATATTTTCTTTAATATACTCGTACTTGAACGAAAACTTAATTTACACTAATTATTATTGTTGCAGTTCAAATGCGACTGATCTCATTTCAAGAAGAGGCGTTTTTTCTAGAAGATACTATGGATCAGTAGAACAGGTAAGTTTACTATAGCTAAACATTTTCAACTGAAATTTCTATGTCATATAGTAAGGTTTTTGATATACTAGATTTAACGGATGGCCTTCTCTAAGAAAGCACCATGTAATACTAACCACAAGTCAATTGATGATTTAGTTGAAGGTACTAAACAAATTACATTTTGACCATTACAATAATAATTAAAATTGATATTTCTCCTATACTCTCCTCTTTGGTCATATTCTCAAAGTGGGGATCATACGTTTCACTACCGTTATCTATCTTAAGCTATCTTTTAGTGCCCTGAAACCTTTATCTTTATCTACATCTTTCCTAATCTGATCTATATACAGAATAATGACTATACATGTTTTTACCTGCTCTTTTACCTATTATTACAGTGCTAACCCATTATAAGCAGTAAACAAAGGTATAGTACGGTAGTTAATCGCAAGCCTGCATAGAGGGCGTATTAGGATTCGCAGAAATTACAACCGAAACAAAATAATGCGCGTTTCAAATTTACAGTGTAAATTAAACGATACTTACTTTCTAAATGACTGCATAGTAGCAAAGTTAACAAATTTTTATTCATTTATCTCAGGGTTGTCGCGTGGATGCAAATTGCCCGCTTAGTCCATATTCCTGTAGTGTAATAATTGGGAACATAGATAAAAGATACTCGTGCGTAAGAAGTTACCGATAAGGTAGTCAAAACAGAAATACCTTATATAACGTTTAAAACAATTTGAAAATTACCACTCTTTCTTTGTGCCCATACTAATTGATCGCAAAGCGTTATATTGCAGTTTTCATCACAAACTTATGCAATAATAACAAAGCTACTAGTTCCAAACATTACTTGGGAATACCATGACCACATTTAATATGCGTAATCTCCTAACTTCTAAAACTATATTACACAAGTATGTGTAAATATTTTTTAACAGAGAGGCAGACAGACAAAAGCAATTTTTTTATATAATATTACCTAGGCCAAAGGTCCATAATTATATGTACTGCACAGCTGTTTATATTTAAATGTTTTTCTTATTTCTATGGTTCGTTTACTTAAAGATAGAGAAAGAACAAAGAGGAGACGCTGCGGCACAAGTTTCTAGATTTCGGAGTACCAGGAGTCGGGAAAACAAGTGCAGATCCTATCAGTAGGAGGTTTTACGAACTTACAATACCCGGCTGAGGGCCTAAAGTTCGCAACCTTAACCTAAGCTAAACCTTATCATACCTTTTCACCTTCCGACCATGGGCAGCCAGAAATCGGATATATATGTGTAGATTCTAAACTACCTATCCTACCTATCCCAATTTTTATTTCTACTTATAAACAAAGTAAGAAGTAATGAAAAATGACAGCTAAACTTAAACTTAACTAATGACAAAAGGAGTTCAAAAAATTTATGTGACGCGGTTTGTTAAAAGTGAGCGCTAACCTGAACTGTGTTTGTTGGAACAATACTTACTCATACTACACTGCTAATAATTGTTACCGGGGTGTATCTCGTCTCTGCAAGATCAGGTTGCAAGTGGAGTTAAATGGATATGAGAAATGTGTGGTTAGGTGATTGATAGAGGGTAAGGGTGTCTTGAGATCTACATTTATTAAATGTTTAAGGTCTTGAGTAATGTCTAATGTGATTGGGCAAGTGTATAGTAGAGGCATGAGGGTGTCTGTATTTTGCAGTTGCATAGGTCGGGGTCTGAGAGGTTAAATTGAAAAAGTTTGGCATTGAAGTTTCCGTGTCCCGTAAGGAATTGTATTGTAGGCCGGAAAAATAGAAGGATGTGATATGGGAGTTCTGTGAGTGTATCTACTTCAGGATTCCTGTCAGGAAATCTAACGGGTTCCGAATAAGGATCTTCAGTTCAGATGGTCTTGTGTTCCCTATAAACCTTGGGAGTAGGGTGCGGTCGTATAGTCGTATCGGTTTTCTGGTCGTAACGTGTTTTTGCTGGATTATAGCATGTACAGCGAGATTGATTAGAGATATTTTAAGAAGGACATACTATGCTTTCGATAGAGGTAGTTCTGTAAGCCCAGGAGCAGAAAAGGAAGAATGGTCTTACACAGAAATGGAGAGCTCTTTGTGGTATACGCTGATGTATTGAAGCCAGGAGTCTGCAGCGTATCGTACGATTGGTATTGTTACGTTGTTTATAATGGGTGACTTAGTTTATTGTAAGGGTGAGAGTGAGCGTGGGGGATATGTTTGTCGTGATGAAGTAATGTAGTTTTATTTCTAGGGTATGTGATGTGCGCGTTTCATTTTAAATTATTTTCCAAGTGCATACCCAGATACCTGATAGATTTCAAATATTTGAGTGAGGTACCTTTTAGGCGTATGGTAGCAGGTCTTCTGAGGTTAAGTTTGCCCTTGAGGAGAATCATGTGGGATTATTCGTTGAGATTGATTGACGGTACACACGCGACCAGTGTTCTAGGACTCCGATCATGCGCCCAGGCGTACATTCCAACTCGGATCTGGAGTTTTCTGTAACGATGTATATGAGGTCATCGGAATATGCAATAGAATTAGTGTTGGGGATGTTAATAGTTAGCAAGGAATTTATGGATAAGTGCCATAATGCAGGTGTCAGGTTTAACCCTTGTGGGCGTCCCTGTGGTAAAGTCTTTGTGATGGATGTGAAGTTGGTGGTGACTCTGCAGGTTTGGTTTTGGAAGAATGACGTTACTAGAATTTTTGTATATAAACGGAAGCAGTTAAGAAAAGGAGGCATTCCAACAGCAGCCCTCGCGGAATCAACATCTACCTACCTTCGCATCCTGGCGAAACAAGGTGAGCAGCGGAACTGTGACAACTCAAGGAAGTTTACCAGCTATGCGGGGCGCCAAGAAATGAGGACACAAACCAAATCGTTGGGGATGCACATCCGTCAGTTCTATTTCACGACCTACCTGACGATGGAGCGGCTTGTGGCGAATAGCCATCCTGTCGGTCGAAAATCACAGGCCGGTGGACCCTGGATTTGTATAGTGGGAGAGCAATCAATAGGAAGATCCGGGAAGTTACTCACCCCATCTACCAACCGCAATAACACAACAAAATCTGAAACAACAGAGATCAACGAGACAGCCAGAATCAATTAGATTAACGCTGTAAAAGGAGGTTGGACTTGAGAGGTCCAGGATCGACTAAGCTGAGAGGAGGACATCATTCAGTATTCATTCATTTCAAGACATCGAACTTGAAAGTTTTGAGTAAAGATTAATTCTTCGTACGTGTAAGTTCGAGCATTTTATAATTCATTTTACGACATGCAGTAGGTAACATAGAACTTTGTATAATTATGACCATAAGTATTCTGTAAAATACTACAAAAATTGAACGATCTCCGACATATATGATCTTGATGCAAAAGCTACTGGTGAGTTGAATCGATTAAAAATAAAGATGCACTTTGCACACTGACATTCTAACGTCCAATAGAGATCTAAAATGGAATCAGGAAGTATTTATTGCCGTTAATGATAAAGGAACTTAAGTTTTGATAAGCGTTATTTGACAATAACAACCGCAAGTATAAAGTTTGGATCTTGGTTTGTATCTTACAAGAATATTTAAATATTTGTAACATAATCTAGAATAAGTTTTTGATCTTATAAAAAATTATTTCTTATGGGGATAATTCACAGCAAACTTTAACGTCAAAGTTCGGGTCATTTTGACCTTTACTACATAATCTGTGCAGCATCGTTGGCCAATTACACTCACAAACGAGGAATAAAAGGTAGGTAAATTATCCACAGCCAAATCAAAGTGAACTTTATGTAGCTCATACAGAAGGTTTCAGTTCTGTAATTATTTCCACAGATTAGGTAAGGATTATTTTAATAACTAAGTAACCATTAGGAATAATTTTATGTACCAGTTTAAGCTGTAAAATGTTTTATAAATGTAAAAGATTCTTTTGTATAAAAGAAAATTGTTTTTGAATGCATAGATGTATCTTGAGATTTCTGTGTTTCATTTCATTTTTGTAAATTTCACAGCATAATATCTGTTGAGCTAGTCAGGCAAGGAAAAGGACGCATTATAATAATAATTTCATACTGAAGTACCCACGTTACAGTATTAATTTGTGGGTTTTCCCAAGTATTAAGCCTATCACAGTAAAATTAACGACGATCCACGAGATGTGGCTAAATTACAGCAATATATATTGCTATGTCGCTACCAAAATGGTACCACTCCAAGGCTGTAAATAATATTTTTTTAATGCCCTTAAAACTAGCTCTCAGTCGGTAGATATGCAACCTTATTCTTTTTAATAAAAAATGGGATACACAGGTTTCTCGTTCTGAAAATAAAATAATTAATGCTAAACAAACAAATTATTTGTTAAGCGTCAAATTAGATATGCACACTATGAAGGATAGGAAATGTTTGTTGAATAAATCAACACAAAATTTAATTACACCAAAATTTTATGAATCGCATTTTATAAATTAAAATAAAGAAAAACTGGTTTTCTTTACACTGCAAATTAAGTTGTCTTCCTTGAAAATTTTATTAAATATTAGAGTAGTGCTTGTGAACAAAGACGCTTCCTGATTTACTTACAGCATATGTAAACTTCAATAATTGACCTAAACCAGTGTGAGCTACCGCACAAATATTTCATGCAAGCGCATAGTGATTAAACTACCTAATAAATTACCATAAAATAGCAAATTTCAAAACAAGGTACTGATGCTTTCAAATTATTAAATAAATTATGTCTCTTACCTTGCTTAGAATCCGTGCTGCAATCAGTTTTTGTCGTTTGATACCCCGCACAGAGTAAACGACGATATGATAACAGAGAATTTTTACCCACTCCCTTCTAACACTCTATATACCTGAAATAAGACAAGCGAAATTCACCAAAATTTGTATAATAAGCGAAGAAAATTTACAATGTACTATTTACATAACTTTTGAATCAGAATTAAAATAAATATTTCTATCAAATTGTTTATTAAGAAGATTATGACCATTTTTACACCTTTTTATATCAATTAAAGACATCAAAAAGAATTGTATTTACCATGAATGTTTCGTTGGACGTTCAAAGAACTATTCCCTTTTAAAACGTACTTCTCTGCGTACCAACCAAAATTTTGTTGACCTTTTACACAAAATATTTTAAGCTCAGCAAATATTTAAAACAATAAAAGTAACATACTATACATTGAAAAGATAATCCTGACTTTGTTCCTATTGTAGTTTCTCACTAGAGCTTCCTACCTCAAATCGATTATTTGTTCAGTCGTTTCGAGTCGTAAACCCGCAGCTTGGCGTGCTCCCCAGTACTTGAAATGTTTACCAGCAATGATTTTAAATACTAACCGTGTACTTCAAGGATTGTACCATTTATTATGTAGAGTTTTAACCCACTAATTAAGTTTTAACGTCGTAACTTACTCTTAATTTAGTTCTGATTTAGTTTCCCATTTATTTTGTCCGCACTTAGAGCCCTAAATAAATTGTAAAGATTTTGTTTATATTAATTAAATCTAGACTTACGTTTTATATCAACAGCAGAGTTTTTTACATACGCATTTCAACGCGCCCTTTTCCTATGTACTTCACATGTAATTTTTAATTTCTATTATATTTCATTTTCTATTACTTATTACTTTCACTAAATTCCTTTTACGTAATAATTTGCTTTCAACTATTACAGTCAGCGGGTCGATTATGTAATGCCTCTCCCTTATCTGCCCCGGTTGGTTTTATAGACAAATTCCTGCTAGAACGTTCAACGTGCTCTTATTGGTTGACAGTCCGCTATCTGTTATTAGACCATTGCTAACCTGTTGGTTTTATTCAATATTGCATACTTTATACGTTTAAATTTGCACGTACATCAGACCTTTGTATTGGAATTCGTTAACAAATCTTATATCATGTATGCTTGAAACTGCGCGTATTTCTGAATTTTAATGTCAATATTTTGTTTACCTACCTTGGGTTTTATTAAATGTGGCAACTTATATACATTTTAAAACGCACGTGCGCTTTCGCTTCAGTATCTATACCATTTTACATGCGCTTAATGACTTCTTGCGTTATGAAATATACTTGTTATAAAAAGTATGTTTATTACGAACTGGTATAATTTACACGCATTGGTTATTTTCATACGCTAATGCGTCTTGAAAGAAATTTCACTTTACGGTTATCTTTCCTCAAATATGCCGAATTTGTATTTATTTTTGAGCTTAGAATGTTTTAAATGTTTTTAAAAATGATTGAACTGCATCCGCAATTATTTATCTCAATGAATGTGGTTAAGTTATTACTGAATGTGCTTCCTTTAATTAACTGTAGCTTGTTCTTGATTTTATACAGGGTGATTTAAATTTGCTTTCTCATAATAAACGAAATATGTACATTATATAACTTAAACGTTTGGTTTTCGTGGTTTTTATGATATTTACATGAAATATTCCTTCCTTGTGACCTTATATACACTTAAATAACCTTATATTAAATAACCTTAAGGTCAACGTGTGTAAATAAGCCCAGAAGATATTTTTATAACGACCCTGTAGATAGGAAAATAATAAGTTATTTATTACGCTTCAAATCAAGAGTTTGCATACTTTAGTATAAAACAAAGAAAAATCATCAATAATTGTTGCAACGGATATTTATTTTAGCATCGTAAACTAAAAGGTACGTTAATGTAATTCGTAGAAGGCTATAAAATAACAAAACAAACGGTCGAGGAGTTCAAAGAATGAGAGCTTCAAGAAAATAAATAGTTCGTTGAAAGCTAGAAGACGAGGCGATAACATTTCAAGGTATTGTACAGCGGGAAAGGCCAGGTTAACAAACGAGTATATTATTTGTGAAGCAAAACTCAATAATTTTAAGGGACGGAGAGTCGTTAGCAAGCAATTAAAGGAGACAAAGAATACATCAGCTGATAAAAGGACAGGCGGTTTTCAAGCGCGTGACAGACAAGTATGTTTTAACAGACAAATGGGTGAAACAAAGATGCAATATGTTTGTCGACGATATCAATTTTCAAGACGCACATTTAGCAAGGGAACGGTAACCGTAGATAGTGGGAGCTCGATGTAAGTAAGAGAAACACGAGTGAAACATAAAATTGTGGTTATGAACGCATGACTGCAAGGGAAATAGAGATGCAGTCACTATGGGCGTGTTTTGCAAGTGATCAGAGTATATGGAGAGGAATGAATTTCTGGGGACGCGTCGACGGTTGCAACTGATAACTAGTTTTTCGTGCCAAAGCCGTGGTGGAAGGAGTGGAATTCTGAGTTTTAAAAGATCGTTGGGGTTTTGAGTAGAAGAATTTGGAGAATTGTTTGTAACGAACGTGATAGTTTATCGAAAGCTGTAGAAATACGTGACTAGAGAAGGGGTTTGAAGATTATAAAAGCTCTTGCCAGGGGTGGTAGGGCTCTCTTAATCTTCTGATCCACTTGGAGTACATTAAGTAGCATCGAAAAGACATTCTAATTTAAAATTAAAAGTCGCGACAGAGTACAGTCCGTGGTACATTGTTACAAGTGTTGTAAATGCACGAGTTGGTGCTAACAGATTAAACGGGCTGAAAATAAATTAGTATAAGTAATTGTACGAATACAACAGGATGTTGCTGAGGTAAGCGAACCAAGTATTTCTTGAACGAGAGTGCTGGTGACACGTTAAATTGAGATAATTTGGATTTGGATGGAAGTGGTATGAAAAGCATCCACTAACAATTGGGGGAACTTGATGAACGAGTTGAGATGGAGTTGCTGTCCATGTAGGAGTAAGAACGCGGAGAAAATCCAAAGAGGTGGTGCGTCCGAAGAACACTCTAGGTAACGAATTTTGTTTTATTGTTGAAATGTGGTGCTGGCATTGTGTTATAAAGCTAGGTATGTTTACAATTATTGGTGAAAATTTTATGAACTGAAAATTAATTTGATTACCGTATATAAAAGACAATTTTCTATTATTAATTGAGTAAATAAAAACAGGAGTAATAATTTTTGGATGTAAAGAGTAAACGGGTCTTTAGAGTAATTTGACCATGCAATATTTTATGCATATTAAGAAAAAAGGTTTATACTGAGCTCACCATAGACAAAGTAGAGGTAAATTTAGGGTTTCACGATAAGCCGATGTACTTTGAAAAATAAAAAGGTTGAAGTGTAATACCTCGCAAACAATTTAAATTGGAAAGAAAGGGTGAAATGTTTTATTGTAAATATGACAATGTAAATATTGAAATTGTCTAAATAATCATTTATGTCATATGAATAAAAGAGTGTATGTTTGTCCAAGGATTTTATTTTATTTTGTGTATATATATATATATATATATATATATATATATATATATATATCTTCTAAAATATAATCTTTTTGACTCTCACATAGAACTTATTTTCCTTCATTTATTAATTAATTAATTCTCTTGTTTTTCCCCAGGCAACCTTTCTTTCTGATGTCTGCCTACTACATTTTTTATTGCTGTTACAGTTCATATCAGCCTACATGATCCTAAACCTACTATACAGTTTTTTTATTACATCAACACATGCCTACTTCTTAATTATATCTGGCTGTTTGTCAAATAAACATACTTCTAGTTCAATAAATCTACAAAAGTACTCCTTTGAGCAACATTACCTCTTGGTGCCTTTTAGGGTTCATTTTCATTTGTGAACTTAACTTAACTCTAATACAATATGGTTTAATATCATATATTTTGTTTTAATTATTGGCTTATAAATAGGTACATGAACATGCCCCTTAATTTTGATCAATGAATACATTCAAAACCAATCTCTTTAACCTCCAGTTCTAAACATTTTTAACCCTGTTGTAAATTTATTATTATAATATATATTGCTGTGATAAGGGGTTGTTTGGGGGTGTATTGAGTAGTAAGGGTCGTGTAGTAACCATAAATAGCAGTAGGAAGCAGAAAACTGCATTTATTTAGCAGAAAAATAGGCAATTCATACATTATGTAAATAGCAAGCATTTAACACCCTGTATATAGACCATAATTAATTATGAGTATTGCCAGTGAGCATATCTTTCGACAATAGAACGCATATTCAAGAGAAATGATCGAACATGTAATTGAGAAGTGTTCTACAATTTATAAAATAAAGACGCCGAAAATAAAATATAAAACCTAACAAAACTTTATGCAAATACGCTGGAACGATGAGCATTTTGATAAGAAAACGCAGTTTCAAAGATGCATAAAAACATTAACGAAAACAGCAATAGAGTTACATAATTTATTTTGTACAATTATCCAAAAGGTGATATCTACACAAAACAACGTATGGCAAAGATAAGGAATAATAAAGTATCAATAGCATTACACGGAAATCCGCATTAATTACATCAGAAAGAGCTTTGAAATACAGGGAATATTAAAGACAAAACCTGGTTGGTTGAGATAATCTGCAGAACTGTCTGAAAACCCAACCCAAAGGTAGTGGGAAAAAGCTATTTAACACCCATTCTGTGATAAGACAACTCAGTTCACAACTGATGCACGTCGAAGCTGCGACACTGTTAACCAAAAATCCACGCGTAAAATAAATAAAATACAGTAGAATATCAAGTTTATGTTACAGTGAAAATAGTGCAGCAATTACGAAGGGTTTTTGCCGTTTTTTTATAGAAAACGTGAGTAGAATTTGGGTAATTGATTTAAATTAAATATTTATAATGATAGGGCTTCAAGTATGTGTCGACCATAATACTTCAAGTCGGTGTCGACCATAATTCTGGACATTTTAAGTCTGCGTCGATAATAATACTTATGGTGTGTTTCTGGATAATTCAAAGTTGCATGGATTCTAAGGGGAAAATTCTAATTTTAAGTGGATTCCAAGGGGACAATTCTAATCGAATTTTGGTACCATTCTGGTACAATTGTAAGCTGCGTCGAAAGCATTTGAGGGAAGAGATTCAAAGCATTTGCAGACAAATATAAAATAAAGAAGCACGAGATAATTTTTGGAAAACAAGGGGTAACTGTACTCAAATACTGGTCCAACTAAGCAGAGCATTGGTAGACGATTGAAGACAACATCGGGGTGTTGATCCGTAACACGAACAACATATCACAGGTTAGATCTACTTAATTTTAAAATATTTTTCAATTTAAATTTTAATACTGAATTTATTCAATTTATACAAAACTTGTAATGATGTCGACAAGAAACGTTGGATACGTTAAACTTACGTAATATATCATAAAGAGGTCTAGAACATTCCAGATTTTTTTGTAAAGAGGTAGTTTTTGGTGACTTTAAATTGAATTAAAAGTATATAAATCTTGGAATAAATGATACATATGATATTAATTGATTAAAGCGTGTATTTAAAAAATTTCAAAAATTGTAAATAATATTACTTGTCATTATATGAAATTAATTGACTTCCTTTTTATCAATTCAAACAAATAATCATAAAGGGGTGAAAAGAGGAAAATTGATCATCGTAACGTCATGCACTGTGTAGATTAAAAAGGACTAACCGTGGCATAATAATAAAATTAATAAAATTTGAGGTGAGAACACAGCGATGGCGTTAAGTAAAACGTCATTACAGCGAGTACAGCGTTATCATATCAATATATATATATATATATATATATATATATATATATATATCATATCAATATATATATATATATAACCCTATAAGAATAATTGTGCCTCACGAATTGGGCGTCAAAAATTGTCGTGGAACTCGGGTAAAATCCTCTCCAACAAAAATATTTTCGAAAATTTTATAAAATTTTCAAAACTCGAAAATTCAAAATTAAATAATACAAAAAAATATTTCTTACCCGTTTTCCTCTCTTCCTCGGTTGAATGGCTTTCTTCAACTGCTTCCGGCTAGATCAGTTGGACCTCCTTTTGGATATCTATATTCACTCTCATATTCGATCATTCACTCACACTCCCAATAAAATTACAAAATACAACAAACATACAATCTTTTATTTATTGCTATTTACAAATGAAATTCAATATTGTCCATATTTCATTGTTTACGTTACACTTCAGTAAATCTTATTTTGTAATGTCCTGTATTTTATATTAAAATCGTCAAACACATAAAATGTAGTCGGAGTAAATGGGCCTTGAATAATACCTTCTCTATAATTCCTTCTTTATAATTTATTTATTTATTTTTTTAAATCTAAGTAAACTCTGGGGTATGGTGAGCTCATGATAACCCAGCTAATTATGCATAAGGTATGCCCTTCTACTTTGCATTACAAAAACAAAGCCATGTACTCTTCACAAAAATTTCACGTTCTGATGGAACGTTAAAAAGCTTTATAGATACCTTCAAATTTCTAGTTAAATACCATAATAAAGTTATTTACACGTATTCTGTTCAATACGTAAATAATCCACACTACTTTGAAAAACACTCTCATACGTCACCCAATATTTACAGTTTATAGGAATCAATATTTCAAATCGTTACCTGGCAATTTCTGGAAGACCTCCGCTCTGTAGATGATGCCATGTATTTCTTCTATCTGGTCTGCAGGCCGTTTCTTGCTGTTACTAGACGAACTCCATCTAAGTTGAACTGCTAACGCTGCCTTTACGGTGTAACCAAATTCCATTTCAATTATACGTCTTTCACAAATATTTACTGTAATCTACGTTACTCAACGTCTCGACACGAGTTGGTTAAAAATTTATAGGTGATACCTCAATTAAAAAATGTAATCTCGGCACACTAACCGCGTACTAATTAAGTGGCTACCACCAGGCAATGTAATTTAAATGATTTTATAATACTTACAACTCGTGATACTTTTATACGTCGTTTGGAACGATCGAAATAATAAGGGCTATTACCACGTTGTCCAAAAACATTTATACACTTCGAATGTAACCTCTCCATACCCCCCTAACGCGAAATCCTTTATTTAAAATAATAATTCTTACAATTTTGCACTCAACCAATTTTTAATCCCGCGAATTTCAGTGCTTCGTTCTGCTATTTTCTGAAAATTAACACTATGTTTGTATTTGTCTCGCGTTCAACTAACTATCTCGACCAATCGTATATTTCCTGCCGTCCTACAAGTCCCTCCTATACTATCATTGTCTCTTACTTATGCGCTTTCTACGTCTCTTTCTAACCTGGTTTGAGTGGTACAAAATCGATATTCCAGATCCTCTGCTATTTAAACCCACGTGGACTTCTTACGTGCTTTAACTAACCGCTCATTAGTATTTCATGCTAAAACATCCGACCGTTTGTACAATCCTTAGAATAATTTGTTTGTTACCTACAAATTAAATGGAATTTGACATTTAAAATTTTGCAGGTGCTTAATTAACTGACGTTTTACCACAACACTTCCACGATTTGGAGTTCGGCGTATTTCTACCCTACTGATATATTTGTTTGTTAGCAACGCTTTGCACGTTGGTATTATTGGGTTTTTACACGCTTTTATGCATATTATACATCAATAATCGTTCAATTAAATTCAATTTAATTAATAAATTAAGGGCATTGGCTTCTACCATTTATTTCTTTGCAAACCTACTAAATATTTATCATTATTTGTACAATTTGAATAATATCCGTTACTTAAAAATGAACTAACTGGAATAAATTTCGCCCGTAAATTCTGGTTGTTCCTTTATACAGGGTCTTTTGAAATTGCTTTATTTATATTTTTTTTTAATCTTTTAAAACCACTATAATATATATATATATATATATATATATATATATATATATATATACATATATCGCCGAACCCCCGGTGTGTTTAACGCTTAGTTGTTTGCTGCTCGCCACCTCTCGTTGCCCTTACAGTAATCTAAAACAATTTTAAAATCAACACAATTAAATTAATGCCTCGACTAGCTCAGTTTTACCCTGCACAGAGTGAACGACAATATGATAACAGAGAATATTTACCCACTCTCCTTTAACACTTAATATTCCTGGATAAGACAAACAAAATTCGCCAAATTTTGTATAATAGGCTAAGAAAATGTACAATTTATAGCTCAACGTCCTTGTATTATCATTAGCTATAAAAAAACTTTTAAATCAAATGAAAATAAATATTCTTATTAAATTTATTCACTACCAAAATTTTAAGCAAATAATACCAGCAAAAAATATTATTCTTTATATTGAAAGCTGCGTTGAACGTTCTAATAAAACTATTCTCCTTTTAACGTAATTATTACGTACCAACCAAGATTTTTGTTAACCTTTTACACAAAAATTACCTATATTACTTACATATGAGTGTTATGCTCATGAAATATTTGAAATAAGACATGCAACATTCAAGAAATTATAAATTTAGATTCTAACATTGTATCTCTGTTGACTCCTATGGAAGCTTCCTGACCCACATCGATGGTTACTTCCAGCCGTTGACCCATAGCTTGGCTTTTAACCCAGTAATCCACAGTTTTCCAATAACTTGTAGACCTTCTTCAGTGAATCCTTTAGTTGCTTATTTAGTTTAACATCATCATTAGATCCTTATTTATATTCTTACTTAGATAATTGCTTAAATAATTACTTAGGTGATTACCTACATAATTTCCTAGATGAAAACTTAGAGCCCTAAATTAATAAATGGTAAATATTATGTTTACATTAATTAAATTTAGTCTTACGTTTTTAATGCTAACGGCAAATTTTCACTAATACGTACTTCACGCGCACTTTTACTATTTTTCACTTGAATCTTTAAGTTATTTTATTTTATGTTACTTTTGACTTTCCTTAATTTCAGATTCACGTAATAAATTTGTTTAGACTGGTACAGCCGTGCGTCGTTTATGGAATGAATGACTCATATCAGTTTCGGTTCATTATATAGACCCAGTTCGTTTCCTCCTATCTCTAAACCTGTTGGGTTTTATTCAAAAATTGCTTACTCTATGCACTTAAATTTGCACGTATTTCAACGTTTTGTATTGGGATTTGCTAACAAGCGTTGTTATTTATGCTTGAAATATCAAGTAGGCATAATTTTGTACAGGAATATATTAAATTTTTCATTTAATTCTGCACGTATACTAAAACTTATAGTTCCATATTTTGTTTACTCAAGCCAGGATTTACAAAGATGTGGCAATTTCTACACCTATAATGTCACGTACGCTTTTTGCGACAATATCTACATCTTATGACGTTATGAAATATGCTCGTTTTTCTAAAGTTTGTTTTATGCGTTTTATTGGCTTCTATTCCTTGCCCAGTGCGTCGAGTTTAAAAGAGATTTGTTTCACGTTTAAATATGCCTAATTAGAATTTATTTAGAGTTTATGAATGCTTTAAATGTTTCTAAAATGAATTGGGTTGCGCCCATAATTATTTATTTTACTAAATGTGGTTCAGTTCTTACAGAATGAGCTTCCTTTTATTTTATACAAGGTGATTGGAACTTACTTTTTGCATAATGAACAAATTATGTATTTTTTATGATTTAACTGTTTGGTTTTCTTTATTTTTATGATGCTTACATGAAACATATCTCCCCTGTGACCTTGTATACTCCTAAATATCTCTATTATCATAGCAATAAATATATATATATATATATATATATATATATATATATATATATATATATATATGCCCACATATACACGCTCATATCGAATAATTGTAAAATGTGCTCCCCATTGTTATACGAGGACCATTTTTTTTCAACCTCCGATCGCTCCGTGTAGACGCTACGCGGGTAGCAGAAAGCGGGCATGCGCTGTAGGCAACTGCGCAGCTCTTGCACTACACACTCCGCCATTGTTGACATTCAGGCGTCAGTCGGCATTGTGCTACAGCCACGTAAACATGGCCGCTATTATGGATGCTCCCGCCAAGTGTGAAGTGCGAAGTGTGATTCGTTTTCTACAGTCTGAAGACCATAGTGCTGCAGAAAACCATCGAAGAATGAGTCGTGTGTATGGGGAAAACTTCATGAGTGATGGTGTTGTGCGTGAATGGTGTCAAAAGTTTAAAGATGGCCGTAATGATGTGCATGATAAAGGGGGCCAAAAGCGCAAATCTGTCGTTTCAGATGACCTGGTTCAACGTGTTAACAGAATGGTTAAAGAAAACCGCAGCTTCACCATTACTGCTTTGTCTACGGAATTTCCAGAAGTTTCAAGGTCTGTTTTGTACTCTATTGTTACTGAACGGTTAGGCTACAAAAAAATTTTTGTGCACGTTGGGTCCCAAAAATGCTGACGGACGGCCACAACACTCGACGAATGGCGTCAGCGTTGGAGTTCCTTGAGCATTATCATGATGAATAAGACAACTTTTTGAAATCAATCGTGACTGGGGATGAAACCTGGATTCAATACGACACACCGGAAACAAAACGACAATCACAAGAATGGATGCATTCAACTTCACCAAAGAAATTCAAACACACCTTCAACAACAGAAAAACCATGGCTACTGTATTTTGGGACCAACAAGATGTGTTGCTTGTGGAGTTTATAAAGCCCGGAACCACAATCACTGCAGCTGTTTATTGTGAAAATTTACGACGGTTGCGTAGAGCCATTCAGAACAAACAAAGAGGAAAGCTGACCGCTGGAGTTGTTCTGATTCACGACAATGTCCGTCCACACACTGCTGGAGCAACTCAACGCTTCTCGAACAATTTGGATGGGACATTTTCGATCATCCGCCATACAGTGCGGACTTAGCACCAAGCGATTTTCATCTTTTTCCTGACCTGAAGACATGGCTTGGTGGGAAGCGCTTTCAAACCAATGAGAACCTTTAAACCAACGTCAAGGACTACTTGAATTCATTGGCGGCAACTTTCTTTGAACAGGGTATTGAAAAACTTGTCCACAAATATTACAAATGTCTTAATCTCTTCGGTGATCATGTCGAAAAGTAACCGTAAGTGTACCAATCTTTTGGTAATAAAATTATTGTTTTATATAAACTTGTCTTTTATTTATAGCCTATCGGAGGTTGAAAAAAATGGACCTCGTATTAACGAAAAATTTTCGAAAGAATAACGAAAATTTTATTAATAACTTTTTCCGGGTGCAGCATCGAGATATAAATACTTGAAAATAATATCTAAATTGTGGTACGGCGCTGTCAAAATCCGTAAATACATTTACCAATTGTGCCCCCTGCCATTAAAGTCTCCGATCATTTCAACCTGCTTTTGCATAGTAAATGAAGTGCATGATAGAGAAAGCTACGCAACCATAATTTCAAGACCTGTTCTACTTTAAAGACGAGGAGCCGTGTTTGCAATACACACAATTGTTGCTCGTGTTTTATTCATAACCCTATATTTTCTTTTCCAACAAATTACTGAAATTGGAGGCTTTCAAACTGATTAGGTCTACACAAACAATCCAATTATTCTATCCAACAAATTTAATAAATGTCGCATGTGATCTACTTACAATACCCTTCTCATACAAAAACATTTTAGTTACAGCAACCGGAAGTAAATGGACAAGAATATGGAAGGCGATTCAGAGTGGAAAACGGAGAATCACCCGGCGAAAAAGACGAGGTAAGTCAACCGCACTTCTATACAAATTTAAATTACTAGCTAACATTTTCAAAATGCGCATTTAAATAACAATTATTTTGCTTGATTTGCATATCAAGAAGTTGTTTTCATATCGGTTCTGTTTCTTTTCTAGATGTTCGGTTCACCGAGCACGCCAGTTCTCGAGAATCCGGAATATCAAACCAGATGGTACTTCAAATATTTTCTGGGAAAATGTAAGTTATATGTAGGTATATTTGTGAATTGAACACTCGAGCGTTCTGAGCTTGAGTTTGATGTAGGGTCTAGTAATATGGACTGTCTGTCGTCTGTGAATAAAGTAGTCCGGATTTATATTATGTGAAGGCGACTTTCGTATCTAAAAATATTTTAATTTGTTTTCAGTGCATCAGAACTACGTTGGAGTGGATGGTGAGAAGAATCCTTTTTTCTTAAGCGTAGTTTTAAACGAAAATAGCAATCAATGTGTGCCTCTGTATCGAGCGATACTATTTAGAAAGACGGTAATATACTTATTATTAAGTTTTAGAAAGCGTTATTGTTTTATGTTTCTTGGCTTTTTCTATATCACAGTTTCTGCACTTAAAGGTTTTAGAACCAAGCGTTTAATTCGTTTTAACAAGAACTTATTAACCAATAGCCAGAAAGCATGAATTTCGAATTAACGTTCAAAATGCTAATGTGTCGTTTTATTTAAAATGAAATAATAAAAAATTTACTCGTATTTGAGTAAAACAATTACAATGCGTGCCACTTTAAATATAGAGATATCTAAAGTTAATTTTTCACAACTTGAGATAACTTATAGTTAAAAGAAAGTATGCTTGCAATTTAAACTAAGCTTATCTAAGCAACCTTCAGGAGCGCGTTCAATACGTGGGGTGCTCAATATATACCGGGAACTGCCAACACTAGAGTTGCCAGGTGCGATCTGACGTTCCTAACCTAAGCTTTGACATTTTTGACTGTATACATACTGTTATGATATCGCTGTACTCCGATGTATTTAACGTTCAGTTGCCTGCTACTCACCACCACTCTTTGTCTCTAAATAACCTAAAATAAATTTTAGATTTCAAATAATTCGTTTTATATGGCTCGACTAGCTCAGTTCAACCTTACATAGCGTACACGAGGATAGGATAACAGAGAAATTTTTCCCCCTTTTTATATAACACTTCCCACCGGAATGAGGTAAATAAAATTAACCAAAATTTATATAATAACCAAAATATGTACAATCTGTAGCTCCACAACTTTTATAATATTATTCGCCATTAAAAAAAAAACCCCGAATCAAAGTAACAATATATTTTAGTTTATCCTCAAATTATGACTCCCTTAAATCCATTTAAAGCCAGCAAAAATAATTCTGTATACTAATGATGTACGTTGTACGTTCAATGACCTTCCACCCCTTTCACGCAACTTTGATGTATCAATCAATGGTTTTTGATGACCCTTTACATAAATATCTCAGTACATACAAAAATTAAAATGTTCAAAAAGAAATTAATATCTTAAGCACTTAATGAATTTTATCTCTGACCTGTTTTTTGTCCTTGTTGAACTCCTTGTTGTGAATACGCGCCTCTCCATGTGCGCCACTGCGTGCTGTCGACCAGTGTCCTTGGATTGTTTTCAGTTAGTTTTTCTTATCGATTTTGTTTGCTAGTACAGCTTAGTTAAACGCCCAGTTTAACACTTAATCATTTACATAGTTAAATTTAGTTCAACCCTTAGTTCAATAATCAGTTCAATACTTGGTGTACTACTCAGTGCAGTATTTAGTTCAATATCTAGATTATATTTAAATAGAATTTTGGACTTACGTTTTTTAAATGTCAACGACGAATTTTTGTTATATATTAGAACTTGTACTATTATTTGAAATTTTTCCATCACATACTTTCTCTTAAATTAATATTTAATTTGATGTTTTAACTTTGCGTGTTATCTTGGTTCAAAGAAGTACAGAGAGTGCCTGGTCGTAGAAAGACTGACTCTATCAGCTCGTGCGGTATTTAAAGGTACGCATATCCCCTGTTATAGTTGGTTCACCCAGCTTATTTTGTTGATTGAGGCGTTGCACTTGCCTTATCGGGCAAGCCTTCGAATTTCCATGGAGTTACCATCCTAATTTTTCGTCGCAATTCTTTAGCACATCATGTAGACATTAAAATTTTACATTGTGGATTTTGTTGACCCTGATACCTTGTACCTTCTTAAGTCACGTCTTCTTATTTGTATAAGAATTTATTTAAATTTTCCGTTTAATTCTGCACGTAGTCAAGCGTATGGTTCCTTATTTTTGTTTACTAATGTGCTGAATTTTATTCGAATTTTGTCAAGTTTCCAATTAAAAGATCACGTAGTCAAATTCATAATGCAATTCTTTAACAGATGGTGTAAATTAGATGCGTTTTTATTTACTTCCTGCGTTTAGAAAACATGTTTGTTTGACTTTCGATGTTCCTGATGCGTATTTATTTAAAGTTTATGAATGCATTACTATTTTTAAAAATGAATAGGATTGCGTACAAACTTTATTTTACTAAATGTAATTGAATTCTTGAAGAATGAGCTTCCTTTCATTAATTAAAGTTGGTTGTGCATTTTATACAGTGTGTTTAATATTTGCTTTTTGTATAATTGGCGAATTGCTCACTCTTTATGATAAAATGTTTAATTTTCTAGACTTTGATGTCGTTTACATGGAACGTACAACCCTTGTTACCCTATGTACCCCTAAATAACCTTATTATCATAGCAATACTTATAACATTTTGCCATATGAACAGTATTTGTTTTGTTTTGATCGAGTTAAAAATTTCGTCTCGACCAAAAAATGGAATTAACTCGTGAACATATTCGTACGATGATTTTTACGATCTCTGACGTGGAGCATCTCCTCAACAGTGCATGAATCAACTTATTTCGACTTTTGGAGAAGAAGCTCCAACTAAAACCACTGTATATCGTCGATGGTATAGTGAATTCAATCGTCGTGGTAATTTACTAACGGATGAATTTAAAGACGGTCGTCCAAATTCGGCTGTTGTGCCAGAAAACATCGATGCTGTGCGCAAATTAATAATCTAAGATCGTCATGTACTTTATCGTGACATTTAGGCATCTCTAGGTATTAGTATGACAAATATACATTCGATATTACATAAACATAATTTGACAATCGCTCAAAAAAGACTCGTGTCGATTGGTGCACAGAAATGCTCAAAAAATACGATTGCGGTACATTAAACGCGGTGTATAACATGTACACCGGTGACAAATGTTGAATTTATTCGTATGAACCCGAAAATAAGCAGCAGTTGACTGTATGGGTCTTACAAAATGTACGAATTCCAACAAAAGTTGTCCGCTCTCGAAGCACTTCGAAGAAAATGGTTGCCTCTTTCTTCAGAATAAATGGACACATCATGACCGTTGCTTTAGAGGATCGTAGAACAGTTAATTCTGCTTGGTATACAACCATTTGTTTGCCACAAGTTTTTGGAGAAATAAGAAAAACAAACCGACGACGCCGAATTATTCTCCATCATGACAATGCGAGCTCTCACACATCGGCTTAAACAAGTGACTATTTGAGCACTCAAAACATCGAATTGATGGGTCATCTGCTGTATAGTCCTGATTTGGCACCTAACGATTTCTTTTAGTCTCCGCACGTGAAGAACAAACTGCATAGACAACAATTTTCAACACAAGAAGAGGTAGTTGGTGCGTCCAAAACCCATGTTTTGGAGATATCTCAATCGGAATGGAAAAAATGCTTTTAAAATTGGTTCCCACGTATTCAAAAGTGTATCAATCATCGTGGAGAATATTTGAAAAACAGTAAAGAAGTTTTCACACCTTAAGTTTTGTTTTATTACTTATTCGCGATACATACCGAGCACCCTTCGTACTATCCTAGTTCACTGCGCTATTCGTATAGAAGGAAACCCGGACAAAGATGCATAGACCAGAATGAGGAATCACACTTTGCGGTTTCGGTACCCAGTTTACTGCCGAGAATCCCTCGGGAACAATATCACATTCCTCACTTACGCTAAACTGTTTTTTTTTTCGTTGGTCGATAATCATCAGGTGACCCTTGGTACCCACCCGCAAAATTCACAACAGGAAGGCACGTAAATGTTCAGAAAAAGGCGTTTAATTTAAACTTAACTTAATAATGAAGCTACACACAAAATATTGGTGCACATTTAATTCCTAGGAGAATTAATGCGCCCAGATTACAATTTCTTAAGTTTTGACCTTTTCGCAAATATTTAATTTGATTGCTTTATAATATTTATTTTTCACTGACCATTCAAAATTTGAGGCTTAATTCCATAGTAAAATTAATTAAAGTTTATTCCGTATCAGTTTTCATCTATTTAAAATATTGCTTCTGTTGTAACATTCTAAGCAATTTTTTAACCGTTGCCAGGAATTCAACCTTTCAACCCCAATTACATAATCAAAAATAAATATTATCCATAATAACATACTCAGTATATATTAACATACAAGTTCCAATTTCCATATTGCAACATCTGTTGTTTGTGTAAAAAATTCCTTAAATTGTATTGTTTAAAAAAGATCATCATGGCTTGCCCTGAGCAAACATACAATTGTTGCAAATGCTATAGTCCTGTTTTGACGACATAGTAACCGGAAGCACCAATAGAAAGTGCGCATTTCCCCAACCGGCTATCTTGTTTGTTTATTATAATAAAGACAGTTGGTCTGTAACCCTGGGCGAATGATGTTCTCGTTGATATCTTCGTCCGTCAATTGGTGTATCGTCATATAACTGAAGATATGTGGGACTTCGGAAATGCGATTCTTCACAAAATATGAAATGCACGCAAATGTTGAGTTGTAATCACTTCGGAGTCTTCTAACTTGATAGTTATACGATCATTGGTGAGTAATTAATATTAACTTTATTTAATTCTAAATATTATTTCGTTACAGCAAAAGCGTTTATTTTTTTTCCCATAACCACTTAATTAAATTTGCATATTTGAAATGTTTCAATAAAAACTAGCGTCATGTAATATCTTGGAAATTCATAATTGAAGGGATGCTTTAATTTATCAAGTTTGATTATCATCTGTTATAGCGTTGCGCATAGGTTGAACGGATTGATGCTTCTTTAGAAGAGGCAACGTACTTTTCGTTTGATGTGGAATCCGCTCGTGATTATCTGAATTCCTGTCAGCTTCCCGTTAACCTAATTAGCCGGTGATGTGTGAATTACTCTCAGGTGTGATCTGCTTATTTAAATATTTTGGAGCAAGTGTACCACCCTTACTGTCTCTTGGCGTCTACACATTACCTTAAGTGTCAATTTTATTGTAAAAAACTAAAGTCAGCGATAACACTAAAATTTTGGTCGTTGAAATTATCAAATATATTTTTATAAAGCTCATTATGCACTATCATAAAATCAAACAGTAGTATTTTTCCTCATTATGAGATTGTATTTAAAAATACGGATATATTTTAAAGTTTAATATGTATTGTCGTAAGATCTAATGGTAATAATTTTATTCTCATTACGAGACTATTAGAAATGCAGGTTGATGTTTATTATAAAGTTCAATGTATACTATCATAAGATCTAACAGTAATAAGTTTCATAAATTCTTTACACAGCTACGTCAATGTGTAACATTATTTTTCGTAAAGTTTATTATGTACTGTCATAGCATCTAAATCCCTATTTTTAAGCAACTGCTTTAAAGTGCAGCATTATTTTTTTTATAAGGTTTATAGAGCCTTGTCATGAAATCTAACAGTAATAATTTTTATAATGTTTAATATGTGCTGTCATAAGATGTAATAGCAAATTTTTTTATTCTCATTACGAAATCGTATTAAATATACAGATTTATTTCTTTTATAACGTTCAGACACTTAGTATAACTTAATTTGGTTAACAAATTTGAGAATTGCTTATCTTATATATGTATATGTAGTTACAGTGTTTATCTAAAACTGTTTCATAGAACATTAATGTAACACATCCATAATAGACCTATTACAGCTGTGGTCTTAACTTATGTAAATGTAATCTGTTGTTTAAACAAAAGAACGTTCTTACTATTAATTTCTTTTATACTTGAAACGTATGCGCAAAAAAACATAATTTAAGTTAATATAAACCTTTATAATTTATGAGGTTATTATTTTTGGAAAGGGTATAATATCTGTTGTGAATTAAAACATTAAGGAGTGACATATAAAATAGGCTCAAACCGAGTCCGAGATTATGCTATAAAAAATTTGTTACAGATTCAAGGCGAGGCATAGCAGTACAGTGTGCAATTGGGCAATCGGTAAGTACTTTATACTTTTACAAAGTGTCTTGTATTTTTGTTGCGTTCGACTTAGTCGTCTTGAGGTCTCTTGAGGCCTCTAAGAAATTGGTTACATCTCAATCTTACGACAGCAAATAGTGACGTCCCTATTGTCATCTATCGTTTATATAGTTGACCCTACGAGTAAATTTCCATCTCATAATACATCAAAGATTCCATCCCTCGCTCATTACCTCTGCTGACCTAATAAATCCGCTATCTGTTTCGTCAAAGTAGCGTTTCTTACTCCTGTTGGTCATTTGCTAACATTTCTAACCCTGAGTCATAATTTCAAAAACAGGAAATCTGTTTTCATTATTGTGATGTATTGATTAGCACCACACAAGTAATTATTACACTAATTCAAATACCGAGTTTAGATAACATTAAATGGAAGTGACATCTGAATCAGATAAAAAAATCCATATTTACACCAAGTTCCCTTCCAATAACAATGGAAGAGAAACAATCTGATTCAAATGTCGTAGAACAGTACCAAGAGGCACCGAATGAACCGCAAGTGACCAATGACCCAATCACTAACGAACTAAATACTAATTCTAGTAATGCTAGACCTAAGCGTACTATTAAACCTATTGAAAGACTTAACTACGACTGATAAAAATAATTATAAAAATGTTTGGGTCATTGGTCACTTGCGGTTCATTCGGTGCCTCTTGGTACTGTTCTACGACATTTGAATCAGATTGTTTCTCTTCCATTGTTATTGGAAGGGAACTTGGTGTAAATATGGATTTTTTTATCTGATTCAGATGTCACTTCCATTTAATGTTATCTAAACTCGGTATTTGAATTAGTGTAATAATTACTTGTGTGGTGCTAATCAATACATCACAATAATGAAAACAGATTTCCTGTTTTTGAAATTATGACTCAGGGTTAGAAATGTTAGCAAATGACCAACAGGAGTAAGAAACGCTACTTTGACGAAACAGATAGTCGGATTTATTAGGTCAGCAGAGGTAATGAGCAATAAACGATAGATGACATAGGGACGTCACTCTTTGATGTAAGATTGAGATGAAATTTACTGTAGGGCCTCAACTAGACTCAAGACGATAGATCGAACAATAGGGACAAGTCACTATTTGCTAAGTCGTAAAGTACTTGAGATGTGAACCAATTCTTAGAGGCCTCAAGAGACCTCAAGACGACTAAGTCGAACGCAACAAAAATACAAGACGGACTGTTGTAAAAGTATAAAGTCACTTACCGATTGCCCAATTGCACACAGATACTGCTATAGCCTCGCCAAATTGAATCTGTAACATATAAGTTTATATTAACATAATCTCGGATTTTCTTCGTGTTTCAAGAAAGCATTTATAGTAAGTCAACGTTCTTTGTTTTAATTCACAACAGATATTATACCCTTTACCAAAGTAATAAGACTCACAAATGTATAAAGGTTTATGATGTAACTTAAATTAATTGTTCTTGCGCATACAGTTTCAAGTATAAACACTGTAAATACTATATAGTAAGAACGTTCTCAAATTTGTTTAAACAACAGATTATACTAAGTGTACATGAACGTTATAAAAGAACCACAGCTGTATATTTAGGTACGATATTCGTAATGAGAATAAAAGTGTTACTATTACATGTTCTATGACAGCACATTAAACATTATAATAATTATCACTGTAGATCTGACAAGCTCTATAAACATATAATAAGATAATGTGCAATTCTCAAGCATTTGTTAACCAAATAGGGATTATACGAATGCTATGACACGTACTATAAAAGAAATAAATCTGTATATTTACATTGACGTAGCTTCGTAATGAGAATAAAATATTACTGTTAGATCTTATATACATTGAACTTATAATAAACAGCAACCTGCATATTAAAGCATTATGAGAATAAAATTATTACTGTTAGATCTTCACGACAAGGCTACTATAAACTTTAAAATATATGCCGTATCTTTAAATACAGTCTGCATAATGAGGAAAATACTACTGTTTGATTTTATGATGCATAATGAGCTTTAGTAAACATATATTTGATAACTTTCAACGACCAAAATTAATGTTATCACATTGACTTTAGCTTGTGTACAAGAATTTATGAAACTTATTACTGTTAGACGCCTAGAGACAGTAAGGTGGTACACTTGCTCAAAATATTTAAATAAGCACATCACACCTGAGAGTAATTCTACACAGTCACCGGCTAATTAGGTTAACGGAAGCTGACAGAATTCAGATAATCACGAGCGGATTCCACATCAAACGAAAAGTACATATTAAACTTCTAAAGATAGCATCCGTATTGTTCAACCTATGCGCAACGCTCATAACAGATGATAATCAATACTACTGATAAATTAAAGCATCTTCAATTATGAATTTCAAGATGCATTACATGACGCTTTAGTAAATTATATTTGAAACATTTCAAATATGCAAAATTTAATTAGTGGTTATCGCTGAAAAAATAAACGCTTTTGTAACGAAATAATATTTAGACACTTAAGGTAATGTGTAGATCACCAATGATCGTATACAGTCAAGGAAGACTCGTGATTACAACTCAACATTTGCGTCCATTTCATATATTGTGAGGAATAAGCATCGAAGTCCCACATACCTGCAGTAATATCGACGATCACCGGCTAATTAGGTTAACGGAAGCTGACAGATATTCAACGAGAACATCATTCGCCCAGCGGATTACAGACCAACTGTCTTTATTATAATAAACAAACAAGATAGCCGGTTGGAAATGCGCACTTCTAAAGAAGCATCCGGTTACTAGTGTCAAAACAGGACTATAGCATTTGCAACAATTGTATGTTTGCTCAGTAACATGATGATCTTTAAACAATACAATTGATAAATTTACACAAACAACCAGATGTTGCAATATGGAAATTGAACTTGTCAAGTTAATATTACATGACGCTATGTTATTATGGATAACATTTCAAATATGCAAATTTAATTATGGTAATTGGGAAAATTGAAACGCTTGAATTGCTGGTAACGGTTAAATAATATGCTTAGAATGTTACAACAGAAGTTAATATTTAAATTAGATCACCAACTGATACGGAATAAACTATCAAGTTAGATTAGACTATGTGAATTACAACTCAACATTTGCGTGAATGGTCATATTTTGTGAAGGAATAAATATTATCGAAGTCCAATCAAATCTAAATCAGTTATATGAAAAGATACACAACTTGACGGACGAAGATATCAACGAGAACATCATTCTCCTAGGAATTAAATGTGCACCAATATTGCTGTAGCTTCATTATTAAGTTTAAATTAAACAAGATACCTTGTTGGTGAACATTTACGCGCACTTCCTATTGTGAATTTTGCTGTCCGGTTACTATGTCGACACAAAACAGTTTAGCTAAGTGAGAATGTTGCAACAATTGTTCGAGGATTCTCGGCAGTAAACGGGTCCAAGCAAAGTGATGATTCCTCATTCTGGTAAACAATACATCTTCGTCCAAGGAATTTTTACACAATAGCAACAGATGAACTGCTATTTCATGGAAATCTGAATTACTACGCTATTGGTTTTAATATAAACTGTAAATATGTTATCTATCCCTATGAGATATTCCTATTCTTTGCAAAACCCTGTAACTGATAACAATTCGGCAAGTTAAACATCTTAGAATGTTTACAACAGAAGCAATATTTTATTTTAACTAGATGAAATACTGATACGGAATAAACTTTAATTAATTTTACTATGGAATTAAGCCTCAAATTTTGAATGGTCAGTGAAAATAAATATTATAAAGCAATCAAATTAAATATTTGCGAAAAGGTCAAAACTTAAGAAATTGTAATCTGGGCGCATTAATTCTCCTAGGAATTAAATGTGCACCAATATTTTGTGTGTAGCTTCATTATTAAGTTAAGTTTAAATTAAACGCCTTTTTCTGAACATTTACGTGCCTTCCTGTTGTGAATTTTGCGGGTGGGTACCAAGGGTCACCTGTTGATTATCGACCAACGAAAAAAAAAACAGTTTAGCGTAAGTGAGGAATGTGATATTGTTCCCGAGGGATTCTCGGCAGTAAACTGGGTACCGAAACCGCAAAGTGTGATTCCTCATTCTGGTCTATGCATCTTCGTCCGGGTTTCCTTCTATACGAATAGCGCAGTGAACTCTATTTCATCAAATCTAATTACTACGCTTTGGTTTTTATATAAACTGTAAATATTTTTCTATCCCTATGAGAGATTCCTATTCTTTGCAAAACCCTGAACATAACAATCCAATTAACCCTATCAAATGCTTTTTTAAATCTACAAACGCGAAATGAGTCTTTTTATTTTTTTGTAACCTTTTTTCGATAATTACCCTAATCATTAGTATCGGTTCTCTAGTCCCTCTGTCTTTACGAAAACCATATTGGTCTTCGCCTAAATAATTCTCAGTCAAAGCTTCTACTCTATTTTTAATTATTATTGTTAGTATTTTGGAAGCATGAGAAGTTAAACTAACCGTTCTAAAATTCTCACACCTATCAGCTCCTGACTTTTTTGGGATTGGGATAATAATATTTTTTTCGTAATCTATTGGAACCTCACCTGTGTCATATATTGCTTTTACTAGTTCATATAATCTATCTAAAGTTTTCTGACTTGCATATTTTATTAATTCTGCGGGAATATCGTCTATTCCTGGCGCTTTATTTATTTTAAGATTTCGAACAGCTCTATCAAATTCCTCTCTTAATATTGAGAACCCTATTTCTACATCCTCTTCTTGATCGTTTTCTAACTCAGCCATTTCGTCTCCCTTATATAAATTTTCTAAATATCTTTTCCATCTATCTGCTACCTCAACTTTATTTATTAGAAGCTCATTATTCTCGTCTCTAATACCATTATATTTTTTCCTATCTTTCTCAAAAAACTTTTTAACTGTCCTGTAAGCCCTGTCTGTCTTACCTACTCTCAAATCATCTTGTATTCCCTTACAATTCTCCTCCATCCATTTATTTCTAGCTTTTTTACACTCATGTACTATCTTATTTCTAACTGTATTATATTTTTGCTTACTTGCACTATCCACTTCTCTGAAAGGTTTAAGCTTTCTTCTATTCTCTATTAAATCTAATATCTCCTTTGTTACCCACGGTTTTCTCGCTTCTATTTTTTTCTTACCTATAGTCTGTGTTGCTGTATCATGTATAGTCAGTTTTATTTCTTTCCATCTATTTTCTACGTTCCCTCCTACAGCTATCTCTTTGCTCTTATTATCTAATACTTGTTTATATTCCTCTTTTACCCTACTATCATTAAGCTTACCTAGATCCCATCCTCTCTTTTAACCTTTCTCAATTTTTGAATTTTAGTTTACACTTCATTTTAACTAAGTTATGATCACTATCTATGTCAGCCCCTGGATAACTACGACAGTTTTTAACTTGGTTTCTAAATCTTTGTTTAACTAAAATATAATCTATTTGGTATCTAGCCCTATCACCTGGCGCTTTCCAGGTATATCTTGTCCTAACATGTTGTTCAAATAGGGTGTTTACAGTTACTAATCTATGTTCCTGGCAAAACTCAACTAATCTTTCTCCTCTATCATTTCGTCTGCCATACCCAAATTTTCCTACCATTTTTCCCTCACTACCTTCTCCCACTGACGCATTAAAATCGCCCATAACTATTAAATTCTCATCTCCTTTTACTTTTCTCACTATACTATTTATATCCTCGTATACCTTTTCTACTTCCTCATCCTCGTACTGAGTTGTTGGCATGTAAACCTGAACTAAAACAGTGTCTGTGGGTTTTGTACTCAATCTAACCATAATTATTCTATCACTAAATTGTAAGTACTCTTTAACTTTATGCCCTAATCTTTTACCTAACACTATTCCTACGCCTGCCTGTCCATTAGTTGAAGAAGTTGTAATTATTCTATAATTATCTTTCCAAAAGTCATTACTATCTGGCCATCTCACCTCACTAATACCTAAGATGTCCAGCTTTTCCTTTCTCATTTCGACTAATAAATTCGTTAACTTATCTACTCTAATTAATGACCTTACATTCCAAGTCCCTATCACTAAATCGAACTGTTGTTTTATATTCTTATGATAACGAGCCCCAAGTACTCCCTCCCGGAGATCCGAATGAGGGAGTATTTTACCTCCGGACAAGAATTTTACTTGTGAGCTCTCCATCATATGTATTTCGTGTTTTAGGCCACGCACACCTGGGAAATATTGTGGTAGGCTCCCATATCTTTCCACAACGCAGTTTTTAAAGATTTTAGCAAAAAGCCGTATCCGTCACGGCCAACCCCCAACAAGCTTGTAAATTATTGAGGATCGCCCGAGACCAACCGACCCTCCTCCAATATCTTTTAGCCAGCAAGGCTGCTGCCCCTTGCTGCGCCTTTTAATCGCCTTTTACGATAAGCAGGCTTACTATAGTAGTATTCTTTATCCCCTACTATAGGGATCTTTTTTTTAATTGGTAGAAATCTTTCATCGCGAGTACTTAAAGATGAACTCAGTTAGGAATTAAAAATAAGAGGAATTAATTATGGCTCGTTTTCTGTCAAAAGAAAAATCAGATCCTTTTCTTTGATTGATAACTCATATTATAATGTAGAGTTTTCAGCTGAAAAAGAAGAAATAGGTGCAACCATGGAATCTGTCTAAAGTCTTTCGTCACAATTTGTTGGAGATGTTGGTGATTCAATATTTAAAAAAAGTGTATCTAGACAGTGTTAAGCGTTTACAGATTACAAGACAAAATTTTGATATAGTAGAATTATATAAAAATGAAACATTAGCTACAGTTCTTGTATTGAAAACAGATGTTTTTTTGAAAATGCCAATAAGGTTGAAACAACTTGTAGTAACAATGATTATTTTATTCTCGGTCATAATTTTGCAAAATTATTCGAATCAGTTGCGAATTTATAAAGAAAACATTTGACATATTTTTTTGTAATAAGATAAATATTGGTTACGTTTTATTTGTCTGTTATATTAAATTTTACTGTCGTTTTAACGTTTGAGGAATTCTCTTGTGTAGCAGACTTTTTCTTTTGCAGTAGTTTTTTATTTTTTTATTGGCATTGCTATGTAGAGTATTTAGTTCTATTTACTCTAGGCGGAAATTGTTGTAGTGGTCGTTATGCAGTAAATTAGTCTAGACGAGACTCGTGAAGAGTTGGTCGCTCATCAGTACATAACTCTAGACGTCACTGGAGGTGTGTTTATCGTTCTAGCATATTTTTGCATCATTCTTTAAGTTGGTGATAATGTCATTCCTTTGGTTTATTAGTCTAGATGAGGTTCGTAGAATAGTCATTTTGGCAAATTTACGTGTTGTAGGCATTTTTATTTGTTTAGTTATGAGTGAAGCCAAACTGCTCGCCAGCGTGTTCAGTTGTAACTAGCCATAGTAGTGATTAGTTTTAGTGTAAGACTGGTTTAGTAAATTGCAGACTATATCCTTTTTAAATTTTTCTCGTCACACTTCAACTTCAGAAAACTTTTTATTATTTGGTCAACATCAAAGTAGATGATTCAGACCATTGGTATATTTCTTTACGGTGAGAAATTTCTACTTCATCACAAAATTGTCCGCAAAGGCGTTTATTATTTCAGCATAAGTGGCATCTCTTGTAATACAGCATTCCAAAGACAATGTGGATTTAAATTTGATTTAATCCTCTACGATTTTAAAATGATTTTTCATATGTAGTAAATGCCAATTGGAATCGATAAATAGGTTCCCAGAGCGACGTCGAAATTAGTAAAACTATCGTTTTATTGGTTTTCTCTCGAGTACTACACATTTGCATAGGCGATTTAGTGCAATTTTCTGAATTAAAAAGGTCTTTCAAATGAGTATATTCATGAATAGATATATAAATCTGATTTTTAAATATATATTAGCTTCCATCTTGTTTAATTAATGCATTCTTGATAAAATTTTAAAAATATATAAGATAAAATTTACATATGTTCTTTGTGGAGTGTCCGTATGTCATTTTCTAGAGTATGCACGTCGATAATGACATACAAGTTTAAGATTTTCATTTCATCTCTGAACAAACGTTGTTCTTCGTACTGTCATAAAACTCTACTTTTCTTGATTTTTTCTACTGTCCCTATAGGTTTCTAAATGAATATATTCCAGTTTCATGTTTATAAACCTTTCTAAAAGTTAAACACGCTTTAACCATTACATAATAAATTTTATGATTTGGGCTGTATCAAATATAAATTCTATGGTACGAACCTTTAAAGTCACTTCTATTTGTTACAGCTCTGTGGTATCTGATCCTTTTTATTTCGCATAATAATATCAGAAGAAACGATTTCATATTAGAAATAAAAGATATTACTATTTAATTCGCTTTGGATTTATCATAAGAACACATTTAATTGTAACAAATACTTTAAGATTGTTGCAAGAACAGAACGTCTTAAAAATAGGTTATATACAAGTTACTTGTGTTGCCTAATTCATAGGCAGTCTACACCCACTTTTAAGGCGCTTGTGCAGAGTGTCACGAGATGACGCTTGAAACAGATTACCTGTTCTTTAGATTGAGAGTATCAAAGGAAAACTCGGCCATTTTGCTTTAGTACAGCTTTAGCAAGACGAGGAGAGAAAGATGTTGGCACTTTCACGTGCCAGCTGGTGCCTAAGAATTGCCCTCTAAGTCAGATAAAGGTTCACGGTCGTTTTAGAGGGGGCGTCGGGATGTACAAGTTTCCACGGACTCCGTCAAGGCGAACTGAATATTGTGTGAAATGGCGACGTGGTTCCCTGCCCGCGCTATCTATTAAAGCGCATCGGTGGATGAGAAATATATCTTCGCAATGAAAAGAATTTGAGGTCGTTCATAGAGTTTTTTTTTGTAGAAAAGCATGACGTAATAATGTCAATCGTTTATTTCGGGATTCCCATTGGCGAGATTTTGCTACCCAGATGAAGTCCTTGACTTTTGGATTGAAAATTTTTTTTGAAGCTGCAGTTTCTTTACATGTGCGAAAACCAGGTATTTAAACCCCTCGCTAATGTAGGAGTCAATTCCTGGTAAGTGTTAGATTTTTTGTGCTAGGTGTCATTGAAGCTTTATAACCACGTTTATACACTTTTAAAAATGCCCGTAGAGTTGTTAATGATATTAAATTTTACGAGAGGATTAATTTTGCATTTAAGATTTAGTAGAAAAGGTCGTAGAAATAACAATGCTCTAATAATCGTATATCAGATTCATTTTTTTGTTTAGCGTTGAAATTTAAAAGAAAGGGAAACATTGCTCTTTCGTAGTAACTCAAAGTTATTTCGTAAAATATGTGAGATATGCATGTGGCCGCATAAAAAGCTTGTAAAGTTCACTTTCACTTAAAGAAGTCCATTCATAGTGTGCTTGATGATTAGTTACAAAAATTTAAATAGCATAGGAATTATATAAATTAAAACTTTTTAAATTGAAACTGTTGTGAACCAATTTAACATATCTGTCAATTGGGATTACTAAAATTTTGTTTTTGAAAATAGTATCAAATGCTAAAATCTCATTATGTAAAGAGAAAATGTATGAATCTTTAAAGTTCAATTTTACTTTAGAATACAATACATGTGATTTTATCTGTATATGTTGGAAAGAAAGAAAGGAATTACTTCAAATTATATTTTATTTATGAGTAGTTAAATTTAATGGCACCACAATTTGAGAAAATAAATTTGGAATAACGAAACTAGAAGAATACTGAAGCAGAATAAGGTTATAGAAGTGATTTACGTGACTTCTGTTTGATATCCATTTTTAGGTATAATACTTTTAGGGTGGTAGTTTCATGATGATTAACTTATAAATATTGTTGTACCCTTTTTGTTGTGAGACACAAACTGTGTCTTTTAATTAAAATTCAATATGTAACATTTTCTTTCAGGATCATCGTAGCAGGAGTTGAAATAGATACATTCGGGAGGTTTCCATAGGTGTTGTTTTGTATAACTGGTATGCTTTTTAGTAATCATTATAGCCTGTCGGTTTCTGCATCTTCTCATAAGATGCTTTTGTTTTTTATTGCCCATATAGATGCGGTGGCGCTGAATTCCCTCTTTTTCATTCTTTTTTATAGTTGAGTTTACTTTGCATTCACGCCCAATCTCATTGCTTACCCTTGGGGTAATTCCCAGACGAAGCCGCGAATACCATGAAGTCAGCGAGTCTATTGGAAGTGATAACTTAAAGAATAAATTCTTGTCGGATAATCGCATCACTGACGCTATACGTCAAAATAGTTGCATTGGTGTGCCCGACTCACCTCACAACCAAATTTGTTTCAGGGTGTACCAATTTCTATACCTAAGTTATAACAGGTTTTTGTTTACATTTTCGATCTCCGGTGACGGATCGAGTTTTCAAAGAGCCGTAGCCCGTTCCTCATTAAATTTTCGTAACATGGATCTTCCAATTATAGTAGTGCCCTAAAAGAATTAAGAATAAGGTAAAGAGGGGAGAAAACGATAATTAGGTCACTACATCGAAGAACACACACTAAACGGCACCCCACCAAAACACAACCGCTCTTGTTGAGTCCCGGTAATAAAGTGATTGTAATTTCCAGAAGAAATAGTTCGAGGCATAATATAGAACGTAATTTAGATTGCAGAATTTTAGGTTAAGGAAAATCTCTTGCTTTACGACAATATGGGTTGTTAGCTGGAATTGCGTCAAAGAATAAGTTTATTGTACCGCAAACTGTTTCCGGTGGGAATTACAAACTTCAGTTTAGTACTGGAGCTCTATTGAAGACGTTATGTTTTGGTTAGGGTACCGTCTAGTGCCTGTTTTTCAGTGTAATGACCTAATTATCTCTCTCACCTCCGTTTACTCGATCCTTTTAGGACACTACTACAACTGGAAGATCCATCTAACAAATATCTGACGAGAACCCTGACCACGGCTGCCTGAAAATTTAACTCCATTGCCGGAGAGCGAAAATGTAAGTAAAAACCTATTTTCACCTAGGCATAGACATTTGTACGTTTAAATCATAATTCATTTTGTAAAGTTTAAGGAGTGTTTAACCTGTAGCAATACTTCCGGTGCCAAAAATGGAGGTTCAGGAAAAGATACCCGTTTTGTTGAACGCATAACAGTCCGCTTACCGTGGATACGGCATGGGGTGTGCTCCAAGGGCGTCGTTGGTAAAATACGCGTAACGCAAACAAATTAACGAAAGTACTGCCACCGCTTAAGGCAATGGTAGTGGCGACGCATGGCTGAAAATAAGCTTCGCTCAACATGGTCCTGTTTCGCTGAATGCCTGATCCCCTCACTATAGAGCGAATACGAGAAACGTAAAGGTAGATAGATTTAAGAAAATGTATTAAAACAAAGAGGGTGGAATCAGTTGGATGTCATAGTCGCTTCCGAGGTAAAAAGAGAAGAATGGTTTGCATTGCGCAAAAGATTGCTACGTGCATTGACGTAGCCTACAAAAAACCAAAAGCAAGGATGACCGGACTCAATCGGCGAGTAGGCGGAGTATTTTAAATAAAAAAATAAAGGAAAGCTTGAAATAAAAAAAAAACACGCACTCATCCATACTCACAATAAAACCTACCAAAAAAACAAAAACAGAAATTTATAATTAAACAAAATATGTCACAGAGGCACAGTAGTACCAACAATGAATAATCAATAACTACAATTTACACTAAATAGAAAAGAAATCAATTGTAACATGACGAGCTGTCGTTTTTAGGTCCCCCTCCTGATATTAATTGCCAAAAGAAAACTCAAAATTCCAACTCTAAAAACCACAGCTCTAAATTATCATCGTAAGCCTAAACTCAAATATATACAATTAAATATAGACAGTGATCCCCGTAAATAAAATATTAATAATTGATATCCTCTCACATACAGACAATCATTTTAACTACAAGGTCTTAATTTATAAATTTCCGGTTATAGCACAACCAACGACTCTAAATCGCTATCGTGAGAATAAAGTTAATTACCTGAAATTTCCCTGGTGAGGATCAGGATATACACTGCAACGTCTAGTCAGCAATAAAAGGTACCGTGTCCATATGTTGTTTCACCCCTTACATAAAACCCATATAAAGGATGGTGGATCTACACTCACCCACGTATCACTGATGGTGGGTCTATTAACCCTCTTTAGGGCCGGAGCGGAGCAGCGGGGTCTAGGACCACGTAAGTCGTGCCATATCAAAAAGAGGGCGGCAATCGTCTCATCAATTAGGGTCAAGGTGACAGGGCAGTTCCACCCACCGGAAAACGCTGTATAAAAAGAAATACATGCAAAATTTGACCATGTACAAAAGAAAAGAACATTTATTTTCAATTACAAGTACTAACCACACGGTGATGTGTGCGAACTTCCCACGCAGAAAAACGATAACAACCAAAAATATACCAAATATTTCGTGGTGCTATTCGAAAAGAAAGTGAATATTAATTTTGTCAGCATGAGAAAAATAAATAAGAGTAGGTAACGTTTCATCAACGTCCGATGAAGGAATAGAATCAAGTAACACTTCATTACTGTTAGACAACAGAGCAGGAACAGACAAAACTTCAGCCACAATAGGAACTGATTCCTTCACAATAGTAGATGACGAAACAGGATCAGGTAAGACTTTGACGTCAACAGCTACAGGTTCACTAACTTCAACAGGACATTCTCTATACATATTAGAAATTATTTTCACTTCAGCTACGGCTATGATTGCCGGCACGACAGAAATTTCTTGAGTAGAACCATTTAAGAAAGCAGGAACATGTAAGATTTTGACAACAACAGCAACAGATATTAAAGATACAGGATCATGAACTTTAACAGGACCCTCGCGTACTGAATTAGAAGTTATCGTCACTTCAGCTACATTTGTGTTTGCAGACACGACAGGAGTTTCTTGGGTAGAATCTTACAAGAAAGCGGGAACAAACTCTTGAGAAGTTAGCTGCAAGTCATCGAGGCATGGGTTGTAATGGTGGTGGAGGCATAGTTTGGGGTGAGAGTGAATAAGTAGGGCGAGCGGAAGGAGGAGTAGAATAGAATGTAGAACTAGAGACGGAAGAAGTTTTGTTAGAAGCTATATTTGCCGAAGACGAGTAAGTTTTGATAGTAGTATCAGGATGACCTGGATGAGGTACAGAAAAGAACGTAGAATTAAAAGCAGAAGAAGTTTGGCTTCTAGAGCTGAGAACAGAAGTTGAAGTATTATTTGAAGACCTATTAGTAGTTGGGTGACAGTTGGGACAGTTGTAGCGAGTAACTCCCTTATGCCCGCAACCATAGCAATGAAGTACTTTAAGACGTGTCGAAACATGATTAGGTTTGTCGCAATTAAAACATACGACCTGACGAGTAGAAGTAGGAGTAGGAAGAAGAACAGTAGAATGTACAGAAGAAGTATTGGATCTACCCGTAGGCGTAGGAGAAATCTTAACAATTTGGTCATGTGAAGTAGAAATATTTTCCTCAATAGTAGCACACTTATATGCAAAATCCGGGGGTTCAAAATGTTGAATCAGTAAATTAGACAACAACTTCCAGTCAGAAAGCCTTTGCCGATAACCACGATACCAAAGTAACGCTCTAACCTGGAACAAATCCACTGCAGACTCAAATTAGTGCAATTCTGTCACATGGTGAACTCTTCGGAATTTTTCGACTCGTTCAAAAAAATCATGTACGGTAAGAGTGTTTGGGTTACCAGAAAAATTCAAATTCCACTCCCACACTGGGAGATCTTGATGGGAGGCCAAAAATGAAGTCATTTTGAATACGAACAAGAAAGAAATTGGTAGAAAGTAACTAAATAAAGGCTGACCGTAACTCCATAGAAACCCAAAGAAAAGTTATTGCGAATACAGGACAATCTAAACATATCCGACGGATAAACTTCAGGAACACCAATTAGCAAAACAACAAAGGAGAAAATAGAATAGGGCTAAAGAGTAAAAGAAAAATCGGAGAAGAAACCAATTCTAGACTTGACGGGAAGAACAAAATGTACCGAGAGGGAAGGAAGAAAAAAGAAAACTCTTGGGCGCCAGCGTTTCCAATGGACTAGGATTACTGGCGAAAACATAAGTCCAATAATCTGACATGAGCTAACCAAGGATATTTAGCAATCACGGAAGAGAACAAAATCAAAATTCAAGAAGATCGAACCCACATAAGAAATAAACAAAACCAATCCTCATAGGAGGAACACCAAAGAGCCGAAAGAACGTAAAGGAAGAAAAACATGTTGCATGAGGCCAAAAAATGTGGGTAATGTAGGAACTTAGGCTCTAACAACAAAAAAAATTCGGAGCAAAAATTAATCAAAACCAAATCGAAGTAACCGATAACTAAAACAAAATCGGGGCCAAAGTTACACGAAACAAGGTCGAAGCCCCACGCCAGGGCGTCAAAATTTATGCTACGTGCATTGACGTAGCCTACAAAAAAACCAAAAGTAACGATAACGGTGCTCAATCGGAGAGTAGGCGGGGTATTTTAAATACAAAAATCAAGAAAAGCCTGAAATAAAAAAAATCCACGCACTCATCCCTACTCACAACAAAACCTACAAAAAAAGCAAAAACAAATTTATAATTAAACAAAATATGTCACAGAGGCACGGTAGTACCAACAATGAATAATCAATAACTACAATTTACACTAAATAGAAAACCCCAAAAGAAATCAATTGTAACATGGCGACCTGTAGTTTTAGATCACCCCCTGATATTAATTGCCAAAAGAAACCCAAAATTCCAACTCTAAAACCACAGCTGCAAATTATCATCGTAAGCCTAAACTCAAATATATACAATTAAAAATAGACAATGATCCCCGTAAATAAAATATTAATAATTCATATCCTCTCACATACAGACAATCATTTTAACTACAAGGTCTTAATTTATAAATTTCCGGTTATAGCACAACCAACGACTCTAAATCGCTATCGTGAGAATAAAGTTAATTACCTGAAATTTCCCTGGTGAGGATCAGGATATACACTGCAACGTCTAGTCAGCAATAAAAGGTACCGTGTCCATATGTTGTTTCACCCCTTACATAAAACCCATATAAAGGATGGTGGATCTACACTCACCCACGTATCACTGATGGTGGGTCTATTAACCCTCTTTAGGGCCGGAGCGGAGCAGCGGGGTCTAGGACCACGTAAGTCGTGCCATATCAAAAAAAGAGGGCGGCAATCGTCTCATCAATTAGGGTCAAGGTGACAGGGCAGTTCCACCCACCGGAAAACGCTGTATAAAAAGAAATACATGCAAAATTTGACCATGTACAAAAGAAAAGAACATTTATTTTCAATTACAAGTACTAACCACACGGTGATGTGTGCGAACTTCCCACGCAGAAAAACGATAACAACCAAAAATATACCAAATATTTCGTGGTGCTATTCGAAAAGAAAGTGAATATTAATTTTGTCAGCATGAGAAAAATAAATAAGAGTAGGTAACGTTTCATCAACGTCCGATGAAGGAATAGAATCAAGTAACACTTCATTACTGTTAGACAACAGAGCAGGAACAGACAAAACTTCAGCCACAATAGGAACTGATTCCTTCACAATAGTAGATGACGAAACAGGATCAGGTAAGACTTTGACGTCAACAGCTACAGGTTCACTAACTTCAACAGGACATTCTCTATACATATTAGAAATTATTTTCACTTCAGCTACGGCTATGATTGCCGGCACGACAGAAATTTCTTGAGTAGAACCATTTAAGAAAGCAGGAACATGTAAGATTTTGACAACAACAGCAACAGATATTAAAGATACAGGATCATGAACTTTAACAGGACCCTCGCGTACTGAATTAGAAGTTATCGTCACTTCAGCTACATTTGTGTTTGCAGACACGACAGGAGTTTCTTGGGTAGAATCTTACAAGAAAGCGGGAACAAACTCTTGAGAAGTTAGCTGCAAGTCATCGAGGCATGGGTTGTAATGGTGGTGGAGGCATAGTTTGGGGTGAGAGTGAATAAGTAGGGCGAGCGGAAGGAGGAGTAGAATAGAATGTAGAACTAGAGACGGAAGAAGTTTTGTTAGAAGCTATATTTGCCGAAGACGAGTAAGTTTTGATAGTAGTATCAGGATGACCTGGATGAGGTACAGAAAAGAACGTAGAATTAAAAGCAGAAGAAGTTTGGCTTCTAGAGCTGAGAACAGAAGTTGAAGTATTATTTGAAGACCTATTAGTAGTTGGGTGACAGTTGGGACAGTTGTAGCGAGTAACTCCCTTATGCCCGCAACCATAGCAATGAAGTACTTTAAGACGTGTCGAAACATGATTAGGTTTGTCGCAATTAAAACATACGACCTGACGAGTAGAAGTAGGAGTAGGAAGAAGAACAGTAGAATGTACAGAAGAAGTATTGGATCTACCCGTAGGCGTAGGAGAAATCTTAACAATTTGGTCATGTGAAGTAGAAATATTTTCCTCAATAGTAGCACACTTATATGCAAAATCCGGGGGTTCAAAATGTTGAATCAGTAAATTAGACAACAACTTCCAGTCAGAAAGCCTTTGCCGATAACCACGATACCAAAGTAACGCTCTAACCTGGAACAAATCCACTGCAGACTCAAATTAGTGCAATTCTGTTACATGGTGAACTCTTCGGAATTTTTCGACTCGTTCAAAAAATCATGTACGGTAAGAGTGTTTGGGTTACCAGAAAATTCAAATTCCACTCCCACACTGGGAGATCTTGATGGGAGGCCAAAAATGAAGTCATTTTGAATACGAACAAGAAAGAAATTGGTAGAAAGTAACTAAATAAAGGCTGACCGTAACTCCATAGAAACCCAAAGAAAAGTTATTGCGAATACAGGACAATCTAAACATATCCGACGGATAAACTTCAGGAACACCAATTAGCAAAACAACAAAGGAGAAAATAGAATAGGGCTAAAGAGTAAAAGAAAAATCGGAGAAGAAACCAATTCTAGACTTGACGGGAAGAACAAAATGTACCGAGAGGGAAGGAAGAAAAAAGAAAACTCTTGGGCGCCAGCGTTTCCAATGGACTAGGATTACTGGCGAAAACATAAGTCCAATAATCTGACATGAGCTAACCAAGGATATTTAGCAATCACGGAAGAGAACAAAATCAAAATTCAAGAAGATCGAACCCACATAAGAAATAAACAAAACCAATCCTCATAGGAGGAACACCAAAGAGCCGAAAGAACGTAAAGGAAGAAAAACATGTTGCATGAGGCCAAAAAATGTGGGTAATGTAGGAACTTAGGCTCTAACAACAAAAAAAATTCGGAGCAAAAATTAATCAAAACCAAATCGAAGTAACCGATAACTAAAACAAAATCGGGGCCAAAGTTACACGAAACAAGGTCGAAGCCCCACGCCAGGGCGTCAAAATTTATGCTACGTGCATTGACGTAGCCTACAAAAAAACCAAAAGTAACGATAACGGTGCTCAATCGGAGAGTAGGCGGGGTATTTTAAATACAAAAATCAAGAAAAGCCTGAAATAAAAAAAATCCACGCACTCATCCCTACTCACAACAAAACCTACAAAAAAAGCAAAAACAAATTTATAATTAAACAAAATATGTCACAGAGGCACGGTAGTACCAACAATGAATAATCAATAACTACAATTTACACTAAATAGAAAACCCCAAAAGAAATCAATTGTAACATGGCGACCTGTAGTTTTTAGATCACCCCCCCTGATATTAATTGCCAAAAGAAAACCCAAAATTCCAACTCTAAAAACCACAGCTGCAAATTATCATCGTAAGCCTAAACTCAAATATATACAATTAAAAATAGACAATGATCCCCGTAAATAAAATATTAATAATTCATATCCTCTCACATACAGACAATCATTTTAACTACAAGGTCTTAATTTATAAATTTCCGGTTATAGCACAACCAACGACTCTAAATCGCTATCGTGAGAATAAAGTTAATTACCTGAAATTTCCCTGGTGAGGATCAGGATATACACTGCAACGTCTAGTCAGCAATAAAAGGTACCGTGTCCATATGTTGTTTCACCCCTTACATAAAACCCATATAAAGGATGGTGGATCTACACTCACCCACGTATCACTGATGGTGGGTCTATTAACCCTCTTTAGGGCCGGAGCGGAGCAACGGGGTCTAGGACCACGTAAGTCGTGCCATATCAAAAAGAGGGCGGCAATCGTCTCATCAATTAGGGTCAAGGTGACAGGGCAGTTCCACCCACCGGAAAACGCTGTATAAAAGAAATACATGCAAAATTTGACCATGTACAAAAGAAAAGAACATTTATTTTCAATTACAAGTACTAACCACACGGTGATGTGTGCGAACTTCCCACGCAGAAAAACGATAACAACCAAAAATATACCAAATATTTCGTGGTGCTATTCGAAAAGAAAGTGAATATTAATTTTGTCAGCATGAGAAAAATAAATAAGAGTAGGTAACGTTTCATCAACGTCCGATGAAGGAATAGAATCAAGTAACACTTCATTACTGTTAGACAACAGAGCAGGAACAGACAAAACTTCAGCCACAATAGGAACTGATTCCTTCACAATAGTAGATGACGAAACAGGATCAGGTAAGACTTTGACGTCAACAGCTACAGGTTCACTAACTTCAACAGGACATTCTCTATACATATTAGAAATTATTTTCACTTCAGCTACGGCTATGATTGCCGGCACGACAGAAATTTCTTGAGTAGAACCATTTAAGAAAGCAGGAACATGTAAGATTTTGACAACAACAGCAACAGATATTAAAGATACAGGATCATGAACTTTAACAGGACCCTCGCGTACTGAATTAGAAGTTATCGTCACTTCAGCTACATTTGTGTTTGCAGACACGACAGGAGTTTCTTGGGTAGAATCTTACAAGAAAGCGGGAACAAACTCTTGAGAAGTTAGCTGCAAGTCATCGAGGCATGGGTTGTAATGGTGGTGGAGGCATAGTTTGGGGTGAGAGTGAATAAGTAGGGCGAGCGGAAGGAGGAGTAGAATAGAATGTAGAACTAGAGACGGAAGAAGTTTTGTTTGAAGCTATATTTGCCGAAGACGAGTAAGTTTTGATAGTAGTATCAGGATGACCTGGATGAGGTACAGAAAAGAACGTAGAATTAAAAGCAGAAGAAGTTTGGCTTCTAGAGCTGAGAACAGAAGTTGAAGTATTATTTGAAGACCTATTAGTAGTTGGGTGACAGTTGGGACAGTTGTAGCGAGTAACTCCCTTATGCCCGCAACCATAGCAATGAAGTACTTTAAGACGTGTCGAAACATGATTAGGTTTGTCGCAATTAAAACATACGACCTGACGAGTAGAAGTAGGAGTAGGAAGAAGAACAGTAGAATGTACAGAAGAAGTATTGGATCTACCCGTAGGCGTAGGAGAAATCTTAACAATTTGGTCATGTGAAGTAGAAATATTTTCCTCAATAGTAGCACACTTATATGCAAAATCCGGGGGGTTCAAAATGTTGAATCAGTAAATTAGACAACAACTTCCAGTCAGAAAGCCTTTGCCGATAACCACGATACCAAAGTAACGCTCTAACCTGGAACAAATCCACTGCAGACTCAAATTAGTGCAATTCTGTCACATGGTGAACTCTTCGGAATTTTTCGACTCGTTCAAAAAAATCATGTACGGTAAGAGTGTTTGGGTTACCAGAAAAATTCAAATTCCACTCCCACACTGGGAGATCTTGATGGGAGGCCAAAAATGAAGTCATTTTGAATACGAACAAGAAAGAAATTGGTAGAAAGTAACTAAATAAAGGCTGACCGTAACTCCATAGAAACCCAAAGAAAAGTTATTGCGAATACAGGACAATCTAAACATATCCGACGGATAAACTTCAGGAACACCAATTAGCAAAACAACAAAGGAGAAAATAGAATAGGGCTAAAGAGTAAAAGAAAAATCGGAGAAGAAACCAATTCTAGACTTGACGGGAAGAACAAAATGTACCGAGAGGGAAGGAAGAAAAAAGAAAACTCTTGGGCGCCAGCGTTTTTAATGGACTAGGATTACTGGCGAAAACATAAGTCCAATAATCTGACATGAGCTAACCAAGGATATTTAGCAATCACGGAAGAGAACAAAATCAAAATTCAAGAAGATCGAACCCACATAAGAAATAAACAAAACCAATCCTCATAGGAGGAACACCAAAGAGCCGAAAGAACGTAAAGGAAGAAAAACATGTTGCATGAGGCCAAAAAATGTGGGTAATGTAGGAACTTAGGCTCTAACAACAAAAAATTCGGAGCAAAATTAATCAAAACCAAATCGAAGTAACCGATAACTAAAACAAAATCAGCCAAAGTTACACGAAACAAGGTCGAAGCCCCACGCCAGGGCGTCAAAATTTATGCTACGTGCATTGACGTAGCCTACAAAAAAACCAAAAGTAACGATAACGGTGCTCAATCGGAGAGTAGGCGGGGTGTTTTAAATACAAAAATCAAGAAAAGCCTGAAATAAAAAAAAAATCCACGCACTCATCCCTACTCACAACAAAACCTACAAAAAAAGCAAAAACAAATTTATAATTAAACAAAATATGTCACAGAGGCACGGTAGTACCAACAATGAATAATCAATAACTACAATTTACACTAAATAGAAAACCCCAAAAGAAATCAATTGTAACATGGCGACCTGTAGTTTTTAGATCACCCCCCCTGATATTAATTGCCAAAAGAAAACCCAAAATTCCAACTCTAAAAAACCACAGCTGCAAATTATCATCGTAAGCCTAAACTCAAATATATACAATTAAAAATAGACAATGATCCCCGTAAATAAAATATTAATAATTCATATCCTCTCACATACAGACAATCATTTTAACTACAAGGTCTTAATTTATAAATTTCCGGTTATAGCACAACCAACGACTCTAAATCGCTATCGTGAGAATAAAGTTAATTACCTGAAATTTCCCTGGTGAGGATCAGGATATACACTGCAACGTCTAGTCAGCAATAAAAGGTACCGTGTCCATATGTTGTTTCACCCCTTACATAAAACCCATATAAAGGATGGTGGATCTACACTCACCCACGTATCACTGATGGTGGGTCTATTAACCCTCTTTAGGGCCGGAGCGGAGCAGCGGGGTCTAGGACCACGTAAGTCGTGCCATATCAAAAAAAGAGGGCGGCAATCGTCTCATCAATTAGGGTCAAGGTGACAGGGCAGTTCCACCCACCGGAAAACGCTGTATAAAAAGAAATACATGCAAAATTTGACCATGTACAAAAGAAAAGAACATTTATTTTCAATTACAAGTACTAACCACACGGTGATGTGTGCGAACTTCCCACGCAGAAAACGATAACAACCAAAAATATACCAAATATTTCGTCGTGCTATTCGAAAAGAAAGTGAATATTAATTTTGTCAGCATGAGAAAAATAAATAAGAGTAGGTAACGTTTCATCAACGTCCGATGAAGGAATAGAATCAAGTAACACTTCATTACTGTTAGACAACAGAGCAGGAACAGACAAAACTTCAGCCACAATAGGAACTGATTCCTTCACAATAGTAGATGACGAAACAGGATCAGGTAAGACTTTGACGTCAACAGCTACAGGTTCACTAACTTCAACAGGACATTCTCTATACATATTAGAAATTATTTTCACTTCAGCTACGGCTATGATTGCCGGCACGACAGAAATTTCTTGAGTAGAACCATTTAAGAAAGCAGGAACATGTAAGATTTTGACAACAACAGCAACAGATATTAAAGATACAGGATCATGAACTTTAACAGGACCCTCGCGTACTGAATTAGAAGTTATCGTCACTTCAGCTACATTTGTGTTTGCAGACACGACAGGAGTTTCTTGGGTAGAATCTTACAAGAAAGCGGGAACAAACTCTTGAGAAGTTAGCTGCAAGTCATCGAGGCATGGGTTGTAATGGTGGTGGAGGCATAGTTTGGGGTGAGAGTGAATAAGTAGGGCGAGCGGAAGGAGGAGTAGAATAGAATGTAGAACTAGAGACGGAAGAAGTTTTGTTAGAAGCTATATTTGCCGAAGACGAGTAAGTTTTGATAGTAGTATCAGGATGACCTGGATGAGGTACAGAAAAGAACGTAGAATTAAAAGCAGAAGAAGTTTGGCTTCTAGAGCTGAGAACAGAAGTTGAAGTATTATTTGAAGACCTATTAGTAGTTGGGTGACAGTTGGGACAGTTGTAGCGAGTAACTCCCTTATGCCCGCAACCATAGCAATGAAGTACTTTAAGACGTGTCGAAACATGATTAGGTTTGTCGCAATTAAAACATACGACCTGACGAGTAGAAGTAGGAGTAGGAAGAAGAACAGTAGAATGTACAGAAGAAGTATTGGATCTACCCGTAGGCGTAGGAGAAATCTTAACAATTTGGTCATGTGAAGTAGAAATATTTTCCTCAATAGTAGCACACTTATATGCAAAATCCGGGGGTTCAAAATGTTGAATCAGTAAATTAGACAACAACTTCCAGTCAGAAAGCCTTTGCCGATAACCACGATACCAAAGTAACGCTCTAACCTGGAACAAATCCACTGCAGACTCAAATTAGTGCAATTCTGTCACATGGTGAACTCTTCGGAATTTTTCGACTCGTTCAAAAAAAATCATGTACGGTAAGAGTGTTTGGGTTACCAGAAAAATTCAAATTCCACTCCCACACTGGGAGATCTTGATGGGAGGCCAAAAATGAAGTCATTTTGAATACGAACAAGAAAGAAATTGGTAGAAAGTAACTAAATAAAGGCTGACCGTAACTCCATAGAAACCCAAAGAAAAGTTATTGCGAATACAGGACAATCTAAACATATCCGACGGATAAACTTCAGGAACACCAATTAGCAAAACAACAAAGGAGAAAATAGAATAGGGCTAAAGAGTAAAAGAAAAATCGGAGAAGAAACCAATTCTAGACTTGACGGGAAGAACAAAATGTACCGAGAGGGAAGGAAGAAAAAAGAAAACTCTTGGGCGCCAGCGTTTCCAATGGACTAGGATTACTGGCGAAAACATAAGTCCAATAATCTGACATGAGCTAACCAAGGATATTTAGCAATCACGGAAGAGAACAAAATCAAAATTCAAGAAGATCGAACCCACATAAGAAATAAACAAAACCAATCCTCATAGGAGGAACACCAAAGAGCCGAAAGAACGTAAAGGAAGAAAAACATGTTGCATGAGGCCAAAAAATGTGGGTAATGTAGGAACTTAGGCTCTAACAACAAAAAAAATTCGGAGCAAAAATTAATCAAAACCAAATCGAAGTAACCGATAACTAAAACAAAATCGGGGCCAAAGTTACACGAAACAAGGTCGAAGCCCCACGCCAGGGCGTCAAAATTTATGCTACGTGCATTGACGTAGCCTACAAAAAAACCAAAAGTAACGATAACGGTGCTCAATCGGAGAGTAGGCGGGGTATTTTAAATACAAAAATCAAGAAAAGCCTGAAATAAAAAAAATCCACGCACTCATCCCTACTCACAACAAAACCTACAAAAAAAGCAAAAACAAATTTATAATTAAACAAAATATGTCACAGAGGCACGGTAGTACCAACAATGAATAATCAATAACTACAATTTACACTAAATAGAAAACCCCAAAAGAAATCAATTGTAACATGGCGACCTGTAGTTTTTAGATCACCCCCCCTGATATTAATTGCCAAAAGAAAACCCAAAATTCCAACTCTAAAAACCACAGCTGCAAATTATCATCGTAAGCCTAAACTCAAATATATACAATTAAAAATAGACAATGATCCCCGTAAATAAAATATTAATAATTCATATCCTTTCACATACGGACAATCATTTTAACTACAAGGTTTTAATGTATAAATTTCTGGTTATAGCACCACGAACGATTCTATATCGCCATCGTGAGAATAAAGTTAATTACCTGAAATTCCCCTGGTGAGGATCAGGATATACACTGCAACGTATAGTCAGCAATAAAAGGTACCGTGTTCATATGTTGTTTCACCCCTTACATAAAACCCAAATAAAGGATGGTGGATCTACACTTACCCACTTACCGCTGATACTGGGTCTATTAACCCTCCTTAGGGCCGGAGCGGAGTAGCGGGATCTAGGACCACGTAAGTCGTGCCATATCAAAAGAAGGGGGCGGCAATCGTCTCATCAATTAGGGTCAAGGTGACAGGGCAGTTCCACCCACCGGAAAACGCTGTATAAAAAGAGATACATGCAAAATTTGACCATGTACAAAAGAAAAGTACATTTATTTTCAATTACAAGTACTTACCACACAGTGGTGTGTGCGAACTTCCCACGCAGAAAAACGAAAATAACCAAAAATATACCAAATGATTTCGTGGTGCTATTCTAAAATAAAGTGAATATTAATTTTATTTAATTAAATAACTAGAGTTCAAAGTAATACTCGAGTTATCAAACGATTAGAAAACTGGAACACACGGTTTTATCGGATAGTTTAATACACTATTTAGACTAATGTTTAGATGGAAAACACATACGAAGCAATTATACGCGGTCGTAATGTATGACAAGTTAACAGATACCTAAAACAAGGTACTGACTATTTAATTATTGCATAAACTTTACGTTTTAAAGCAACTAGATTTGAGTTAGAAATAATTGTAAAGCGGGCTTATGATGAACAGGTAAAATAGATAAAATGATTTTGATAAAGAATTTAAGAATAGCAACGGAATCGACTTAACAAAATTATCGTAAAGCGGGCTTATGAATGAACAACGGAAAAAAGGGTATTTAATTTATCCCGAAAATAAACGTAACAAGATGCTAGACAAGGGGGGCAGTAAAGCGCTACCCTCTCACTAAAACGGAGTCAGAAACAATGAGTGGGGATGAATAAGGCATCCTTCGGGGTAAGGCGAAAAAGCAAACAGCGGGATATAAAAAGATAAGTCTTTAGACGAGCGTCCTATGAAAGAGAAGGACAGAGAACGAGACGAATAGGGGAGGGGGATCCTCAAGTAAACCGAACAAGAAGTTTGAAGAACTCCTGTCTTGGAAAAGAGACAAAAACACAACCACACCCAATTATTTTCAAAAGTTGGCATACTCAACTAAAAGGCATCAAAAATCGATAAAAGGAAGACGTATACGGTAAATTCGTACCACCATAATCAAAAGAGAAATATAAAAAAGCGACAGCGTCTTACCCATATGTTAGACAAAAAACGAAAGAATGCAATGTTTTAAAGAATGCAGGGTTGGAAAGTCTGGAATAGGATTTTGAGTGAAATCTAAAGAATGAAAACACAAGAAATAAGCATTTCACGTTTTAGCAACTGCAAATATTGACTTTTTTCTACATTCGTATAGTTTTCCACCACCTGGTTTACCCTATTCGAAATGCATCTACTCAACATCGGCTCCGACAAGCCTTAGAGATTTATTGCGCTTTTCATGTCAAAGATTATATCAATCATAAATGGATGAAAAGGTAGGTGCAGGAAAAATTGTAACCTAGGAAATATTAGAGAAACGCAATATTAATAAAATTTGTTAAAGTATTCATAATCAATTAATCAAATTCAAATAATAAATTAATAGTTATTTTCATTACAAGTTGCGAAAGTACTTTTTTAGTTGCGAGGTTTTTTTAATGGCCGAGGCGAAGCGTAAGCGTAGTCGAAGTTATAAACTCTGAGTACTTAAAATGACTTTCGCAGCGTGTAATGTATTAAACTTTTCATTCTCCCCTCGACATTTAACTACCATTAAAGATGAAATTATAATGAAATAAAATGAAACAGTAATTATAATACAATCAGTAAATTATTATAAAGTGGCTCGCTGTCAACATTATGTAATTAACAATGCTGTTCTGTTTAAGAACTGTATTTTATGGCATTTGTCAAACACCTTCAGAATTTAGTATAAAACGAATTTAATAAAAGAAGCTGTAAACTTTGCTTGCAATAGTGTATTGCCCTAGAAATCCAAAGAGCGGTACTTTTAAACTTACAACAATTTCATTAAATGGTTTGGAACAAATTGAATCTACAACAATTGTAATTTTACATTTAAATTTCATTCTAGATACATATCTATCTAGTTTTCTCTTTACATTTTTGCCCTAGGAGTGAAAGTTTTTCATAGCTAGCAACAATCTAGCAACCGATCACCTAACATGCCTTACCTTCGCTTTCAATTTCCTTGTCGAGGCGGAAAGTTACAGTTTCGTAGAGGGTAGAATGAAAATATTTATTTGTTATAGATACCATAACAGTAGGTAGAGGAATACCTTCATTCTGGTTTAAAATTGTTCATTTTTACATGTATTTCGCCATTAAAAATCTAAGATCCATTTTGCAAATTATTGTACTTTTCAAAGTCATTCATTCGTGGTTCACGTGACGTCATCATGGAACCGGTTACTTTCACTTTTCAAGTTCAAAGTTCAAACCTACACCACTTCGCCCTATTCTCGTCTCAATCAGTGGTAGAACGTAGCGAGTACAAGCGTCACTGATTATGCCTAATCATAAACAAATATAAAAAAAATTACCTAAACGGTTTTAATATATGCACTAACGATAACGTGATGAATTACACAAGCAATTACGCACACTAGCGAAACATATCACCAGCACACTAATTCAACCCAATCACCGCCATTGAAGTGTCACGCCTATACCTATTCACAATCATGGGCATTGTTTCATATATTATAGTCAATTTTCATTTAACAAAATAATTCGTCATGTAATTGAAACCAATCATTACTGTTGGAGTAAACATAACGCTACATCATCGCAGTTATGCTACAATTTTAATAAATCACACATACACGCACACACGTGCGCATGCGTGCACATACAAACACCTACACATACGCATATTTACACGCACGCACGCATATACGTACACACGCACACAAACACTACACCCGTGATAAATCCTAATAACCCACAAAAAATAGGTACAAATGTGTTGGAAATGATAAAAGATGAAAATAATAGGGAGACTTATGACTGATTTTATTGGATTACAAACAAAGATTTATGTGACAAAGATTCTGTGGTCAGCTGAAGTAGGAACTGAATACTCTGAAGAAGAGCAGTTATTGGTTACACAAGAATTCGATGTTACTAAGAAGATAAAAGCAATTAAAAGATCTATAATAAGAAATAGAATTACTTTTCATGATTATGTTGGTTGCATAGAAAATTTTAAAGGGGTATTTATAACGCACAACTTCGACCGTCCAAACTTCATGTATATACTATCGCTCAAGAGAAGCTTGCTCTAGGTCAGCACGATAGCAAACGTAATTTAATTCCTGCGTCATATTTAACATTGCCGCTTGGTCATTATTCAATCATAGACATCAATTAGACTACGCTCTATAGTATCTATTTTTTAGGATATAAGCGTTACTTATATTTATTGTATGTTAGGTATATAAAATTTTTAACACCTTGATCCTCAATCACTATTAGATATTTATTTCTATTTTAGTGCAATACTGTTTTAGTCGTTAAAGATATGTAAATATAGTTTAAATGTATCATCATCATTAGGTCTTCACTCCTGGAACTAGTTAGACACGTACCTTCATCGTTTCCTATTATGAGCTAACCAACTCATTTCCCTAAAATTTCCACAGTCTGCATCTTTCACTATCTGCGTGCATTAGTTTGATCTTTTTTTCCTATCTCTGCTTGTAATTTATCCCGCACTATTTCCCAAAAATGCTTTAGAACATATCCTGCTCTTCTATTTCTCCTATTTTTTTTCCACATATGCTTTCAATAATTTTCTCCTTGTTTCTATGTTTGTTGTCTTTGAACATAGCCGCTGCTCTTTTGGGAGATGCAGTTTGTTTCCCTTTCTATTGTTTAACAAATTTATACCATATTTCTCCGATAGTCAGTGGTATGAAAAGTGGTTTAAGCAGCCTGCCGCTACCAAGATCTCTCAACACTCAAACATTTGCCTAATTAATAGTTCTCCAATATATCCTTTCATACAAGGTTAATCGTCTTGAAACTGGTTGGACGCGTATCTCCCTTTATTTCTGTTCTGAACTAACCCACACAGTTCCCTGAAATTTCCATAGCATATAAATAGTTCTTTTTGCTTTCTGTTGTTTTCTAATTGTATGTTCTATTGTACCAAAATTCAGTTGTATGTGAAGGGGGTTAAGCAGCTTATGTCCTACAAGACCCCTCAACAATTAGATATTAACCGAATTAATAATTTTCTAGTATATGCTTTCGCACAATTAATAAGTTGAGAATATTACACAACCAATACTTGTAGTTACTTATAATAATTATCAAAATTAAGTACAATTATCTATTTTCGTCATTAGGTTTTCCTTCTTGGAACTGGTTGGACGCGTACCTCCGTTAATTTCTATTCTGAGCTAGTCTACACATTTCCTTGAAATTCGCACAGCCTACATCTTTAACTATCTGAGTACAAGAGTCCAACCTAGATCTACTTCTACCTCTCTATTTTCCTATCTCTACTTCTAAAATTTTTCGCACTATTCCCACATACCTTGATATGTGGCCTATCATCTGATCTCACCTATTTTTTACTGTTTTCCACATACTTCTTTCTTCCCCTTCCATTTCTAGCGCCTGTTTGTTCTTAACTTTGTCTATCCATGATATTTTTATCATACGTCTGTAACACCACATTTCAAAAGCTTCTTTTTCCTGTCCGTTTCTCCTACTGTCCAAGTTTCACAGCCGTACAGTGCTGTATTCCACACATATGTTTTAAGTAATCTCTTCCTTGTTCCTATGTGTGTTGTCTTTGAACACAGTAGTTGACTTTTCTTGTTAAATGTAGCACAACCTCGTGCTAATCTTTGTTTCACATCTTTTGCGCTCTTCCCATTTCGCGTTATTTGACTTCCTCGATAGCAGAAATCCTTACCTCTTGTAAGTTTTCGTTACCTATTTGTATTCCTGTTTTTTATTTATTTTCCCCTTCTTTGCATACTGGTACTTTAGTTTTACTTTTGTTAATTTTCATACCGTATCTCTGTTAAAACAGTTTCCATTTCATTAAGAGCAGCTCTTTCTTACTAGATGCAAATCTAAGCACATCAATCTTTTGCCCCTGCATAATAATTCCAAATGTCTTCCTGAATTTTACAGTATTCATTGCCGATTCGATGTACAAGTTAAAAATTAATGGAGATATGGGCACATTCCTGGTTCACACTTTTCCTAATATTTGCTTCTCTACGTTCCTGTTCTAATTCTACTACCGCTGTTTGCTCTTTGTTTAAGCTATGTACTATCCGTCTATCCCTAAAACTTATTCCAATCTTTTTGAGTATTTTGAACATTTTCTTCCATTTTACATAGTCGAATACTTATTCCAGATCTACAAACCCTATATACACGCTTTCCCCTTTTTCTATTGTTTTCTCCATTATCACCCTCAGAGCTAAAATATCCTCCCGTGTTCTCCTGTTTCGCCTAAACCCAAATTGATTTTCTCCAAATATTTTTTCAGCTCGTTTTTCTTTTCGTCTTTGTACAATTCTAGTTAGTATCTTTGACACGTGTGCCGTCAAACTTATTGTTCAAAAATTTTCACATCTATCCGCGCCTCTCTTTTTTCTTGGTATAGTGACTATAATGTTACGTTTGAAGTCTTTGGGTATCTCACCTGTCTCATACATAGAGTCTACAAGTTGAAAGAGACGTTCTGTTATTGCGTGTCCAGCAGATTATAAATTTTCTGCTTGTAACTTATCAGTACCCGGCGTCTTACCATTTTCCAGACTGTTTAATGCTAATTCAAGCTCATATTTACGTATGGGATATCCCACGTCATCCTTTATAATGTCAGATTCCTGTTCTAATGTTGCTAGTTGCTCTCTTGCATATAAATTCTTTGTATATTCCTGCCATCTAAACACTTTCTCTTTATTTTCTATAATGACGTTTCCCCTCGCATCCCTTATATTTTTGCTATACGGTTTTATATCCCTAAAATTCATTCCAATTGGTTTGTCTGTTTCCTATTTCCATCTTAGTTTGTATCTAATTGCATTTTTTGTCAATCCATTGTTCCCTACCTTTCCTGCATTTGCGAATAATTTCCCATTTTATGGCTTTGTATCGGTTTTCCTGCTTCGTCTGATCTATTTTTGTATTTTCGTCTTTCTTCTATTAAATACAGGATATCTTTTGTTATCCATGGTTTCTTATTTTCTTTTTGTGTATACCCCAGTATATCTCTGGCCGCCATGTCTAAGCTGAATTTAATGTTATTCCAATCTGTTTCTACTTCCTTGGTATCAGAAATTTTCCCGATATCTTTCAGCACTTCATTTGACTTTTTCTCAAATGTTTCGTGTACATCTTTATCTTTTAGTTTCTCAAAGTCAAAGTGCCTTTTCCGTTCCTTTTTTCAAAGCTCTAAATTTAAGAGCGGCTTTCATAATTACGATGTTGTGGTCAGTGTCTATATCTGATTCTGTTTTGTGTACGGATATTTAATATATTTTTAGAAAGTAATTAAACTGCAACATAAAATTCTTGTACGATAATAGGTAATATTTGTAGGTAGAAATTATGCATAGGCTTAAATAGCCTAGCATGTATAGTTAAACACTTCTCCAGAGAACAACTCACCAGAGATCAATCCACCAGAGAGTACTCCACCAGAGAACCTTAGAAAATCAACGTATTACAAAAACGAGGTATTGTAATACGCCACGAGGAACATTCAGAAAATTTACCTGTAATCTACTTACCATTTTTAAACATTTTGAATGGGTTATTCAGTTCAGCTTCTTCGTATACATTATATTAATATTCTAAAACGATATTTTTGCATTTAAACTAGAATAAAAGTAAAGACACCTTTTACATACCAGATACGACATTTTGGCCTAAGAAAGAACCTCTTTATCAGAAACGGCATGTGCACAAGAAGGCAGTCAGATATCGAGAGAACGAAAGTTTAGTCTAGTCTGGTTCGAAGATAACCACACATTTTGAGAGAGAGACAAACAAGAAAACCATCCTAAATGACAGATTCATGTGTACACCAGTTGTGTATTTATGGACATAATTCAGAGGTTTACCAATTAGAAAATTACATCTGATCATAATTATTTATATTATTTATACAAAAGGAGGAATATTAAATTAAAACTAACGATTAGCGTAATTAGTGCATTATTTTATAATACTAAAGAGAAATGTTACATAAATCAAGACTAACTTGTGCTTGTAAACGGTATTAATATAAAGTTAAAATGAAGAATACTTTTATATGCAAGGAGGTGGGACGTTCAATGTAACATGGCAAGGCGATGGCGAATTGACATGTTGCATGCTTATGATAACTAAATCACACTATACACAACCGGTGATCCTAGTTAACATACATTACTATCTCATTATATCGCAGGTGATTTTCATCTCGGCTGTATACATAATTACAAAGCCCGTGATTTATATCCTGGTGGCATAGAATCATTCTATTCTTTTACACTGTCAGAAATTACATTCTGACACCACCTAACTCGCTTACTCATGGAAACGCAAAGCACCATTCCACAAACGCCCTTAGCCAGCTAGGTCTCGTCGGCAAATCACGTCGCACCACAATAATCCGTAAACCACCAGCTCCGTCACCATCGCCAACAGTCGCTTTCTTAGTGCCTGTATGTTCTTTTGGTTAATAATAATCCTTTATTAACCCATAACAGCATTTCATTAAGTTAAGTATGTATATTTATTGCAAAGTAGGCTCTACGTCTATTCCACGTTTGTTCTCGATGTGCTTATTAACACGCACGCATGTTAGTCATATTTATATTGTATTTACCATAGTTAACATAGCATTTGTTTTTGTTTATACGTATTAACATGTAACCGTGTTAATCCTGTGTTTATATAGTATTTACCTTAATTTACTTAGCGTTTGTTCTATATAATGCAACACACATTGACGTCCAACGCCTTTTTTTTCTTAAATTTTTATATATACTACAATGCACTGTAGTGCCTAACGCCACTTGACGCCCAACCTTATTATTTTTTTTCTAAACTTTTCCTTAATGCTTAATACTTTCACGCCCAACGCTTTATCGCCACATAACATTGACACCCATTACATGTTCCTACAATGCAACATTACACATTGACACTCAGCCCTAAATTTATCAAATTTTTTTACAAGCCTATACATTACTGTGTTTTTTTCTTTAATTATAAGTACAATCTCTCATATTACATTTTTATTTTTTACCTTACTCAACAACCACTATAGTTTTAAAACTCAATACAATAATAGAGTATATTATGTTATAGAACGTTTTTCTACAACACAAAAGTCACAATATACCTTTACCGATGTATGGAAATAAATTTAAATAAAATTTATTATATATTGTTGTGATACGGTGCGTCTTTTTTGTGAAATAAAAAGGTTAAATTTTTTGTTCTATCAATTTTTGATTTTTAATTTAATTTTAATTACCTCGGCTAGCTGAGTTTTTAATTACGCAAGGAGCTTGTGACAATACGACAACAAAGCCTTTAAATTCTCCTTCTACTTCCTGTTTTTTTAAGTCAAAACACCATTAAGCACAATTACTATAATGTTTTTAAAAATATTTACAATGTATAGAACGTTAAATAGAATTTTTTTTAATAATTGAATTAAATTTTTTAACCACTAGCATTTCCAAGAGTAATCAAAAAGTCAGAAAAAATCTCCCTTATTATTATTTTTTGAAGCCCCATGAGCGTTCAGTAAACTTCTTTCATTATTTATGTAATTTATAACGTGTATTAATAATGATCTTTGTTGACCCTGACATAGTTTTCATGAAAGCAAATTTTTATAATATTCAAATAAATAAAAACACTACGAAATATTCCCAAAAAAGTTACAAAAAATATTTATATTAGCTAACCTGCTATCTCCAGTTTGAACTCGTTCCAGCTCCAACCGCTTCTGTATTAATCATTTTTATATAATCGCAACGTCTGCATTTTCTTAGTACTGCTTTTCTTTCATGAATTATTTTAGCGTTTTTACCAAACTTCCTGGTCAAATCAATTGATTAAATAATACAGTAAAATATTTAATTAGAGTTTCCACATCGAATTCAGTAATTATTCAGAATTCCCACATCGCATCTAGTAAATACTCAATTTCCCTTTTGTTCAATTCCCACATTGGATCCAGTAATTATCCAGAGTCGTTTTTCAAGGATCAAAACGACAAATTTCACTAAGTTGCGTAATACTAGATGCTTGAATAATAATCAAAAGCGTGGTAGATGATACTGTTCCCTGGATAAAAATCGATAAAGACTAAAATCTGGTGGAATTGGAGTTGTTCATATACGTTTTCACCCCTTCTAATGGCAGGGATGGTTATCGTGATCGGGGTTAAATGAATTATGTTCGTCTGGTTTTTATGTCTGGTAAACATGTTGTTATGTCTGGCAACATACTGAATGCACATTCGTTAACGAAATTCATATAATAAGCAAACACTTTGATAGCAAAAAAACGAAAAGCTACAAATTTCTAGAAATAAACAATAACTGGAACAAGAATTATTATCAAATTGCTGCAAGAACGCACTTTCTCTTTTACTTACGACATCTGATTATTTTGATAAAAAAGAACGAACGGCTGTTATATCTATAAAAGTCAAGTTATGCTGGGTTTAATTGTTTATTGGAACAACGATGACACAGCGGTCCTATTGTGTTACTTTAAAACTCTGGGGTTGCCTGTTTTTGTTTGCTTTTGATTAGTTATTAATTTTAAAGTAAGGTCCACAACGTCCTACAACACAATATTTTGCGATTTTTTTATTTAATTGGAGCCTTTATACTATAGTAATCGTACCTAGGTTTGGTTAATTGTAAATGTGTCTTAATCGAGTTCTTCAACTTATGGTAGCCTACAGCGACACTTGGAAAACGGTCACTGTTGTCTTTGTCTTCTACCTCCATTACAAGAGACTCTATATCCTTCTTCCAATTCGTGGTAAGTCGATATACAAAATTACATACTTTTTCATGATTGTCAATAAAGAACAGATTATTTGCTTTGTGTTTGTGTTAATAAAGCATCTTTCCCATGTATATCTAATTTTAGGATTCTTAAATTATATTGTGATAAAATTTTTAGTACTCTTAATTATTATGCGCCATCTTGCGCCAAGTTACATAAAATGATAACTATGTATTGAACAACTGAAAGTTATTGCATTTAAGTAATATATTTTTTTCAGGGAGCTCAGAAAATATCGTTGCCTTATACTCATACTAAAATTATAACAGTAAAACAAATTCTCTCTCACTTTCCCAATATGGAAAAAATAGAAAAAGGTCCAAAAGAAATTTTTGCTCCAGATATACAGAAAGATTTATTACTACTAGAAGAACAAGAAGGCTCGGTCAACTTTAAGTTTGGAATTATATATATGAAACAGGGTCAAACTTCAGACGATGATATCCTTAGTAATGGTAAGTATTGCAAAATTTTAATACACCGTTAGAACTTCTTACATTAATTTTTGCCAATAAATTCATTTCAGTCAGAAAAATAATTTTTTTACTAAAACACGGTTCAAGATACGAAAGAGGACCAAAGACCTTTTTCATTACAAAACGAACCACGTTAAAAGAATAATTTTTATTTTTGGAAACAGCATTGGTGTGTTATCTTTTTCATTCAGATGTTCAGAATTATTTTAATTTTACCACTTGCACGCGTTTGCTTAATATTAAAAAAATTCTTCACCGCGGCGTTTTAATTTGTAGCTTGACCTACCCAAGAAAAATACGAACCAACACGCGAACTCCATTTTCTACACACACACAACATTTTTTTTTAAATTTAATATTTAATATTTAACGTCGGGAACGCTGCTAAAAAATTTCTTAAGAAAATATCTCCACCCCAGCGCACGCGCACTACCCCACGACAAAAATCTAACGACCCCGCCGAACGCACACCCCAAAGACCTAACGACCCCCCGACGCGCCAAATTTACACACAAAGACAATTTTGTTCTCAAAGCGGCGTATACATATCTTGCTGCACGTTTTGTTTCCCAAAGCGGCTTAGCTGTTCATATTGTTCTCGAATCGGCGTATACATATCTTGCTGTGGATCTCTGTTGCCAAAGCGGCTTAGCCCTCCTACTAGGGTGATTAAAATTATTTGATGTCGTTAATTAATTTTCTACCCTGGTCTAAATTTGAGTAATATATATATATATATATATATATATATATATATATATATATATATATACATATTACTCAAATTTAGACCAGGGTAAAAAATTAATTAACGACATCAAATAATTTTAATCACCGTGTATAAGGAAACTTTGGGTAATAATACGCTTCATTTAAAGGCATATTGGATAAATTCGTCATTTATCTTTTAAACATAGGGTTTATATTGTTTAGATAATGTTAAACACCGTGTATATCAGAGCAGTGAAAAATAGTACGCGTAATTAAAGGCCTACTGTGTAGATTTAAATCAGTCAATTAGAATGTAGGGTTTGTATAGAACCTCATTAGATAATAAGCATTATTAAAACCATGGAGCATGAAAATTTATTCGTTTCGATAAAAATAAAGGGGTTTAAATTGTTCACTGGACGCTTTCTATAAAAAGAAGCCGAGTTAAAAATGTTCAACTTGTATTTAATTTAATCGTTCCAAGTACTAAAGCTAGCGAGAAATTATAAAGACGTGGGGAACATATGTAAAAGCCTTGAGCGTATTAGAACGCAGAACACCTGCAAAAATAACGATGTATATGATAGTTGATAAGCTTTAAGCTATATGAGTGCAAGGAAGAAAGCAAATTGGTGGTATAAAGACAAGCGAGAGGGAATGCATTGGTAGTGAAATGAGGGGAAATATGTGAAACAAGAGCACAGGTTGTAGATAGAACGAACAGACTAGATTGGCGATTAAGGTTGAAATAAGATGCAGATATGAGAGGTGGAAACATGACAATTTCTGCATAAAATTAATTAGTTGTTCGCGGACGTGTTGCGAGACGTGTGAAAAATTTTTAGATTTCAACTCGGACGAGTGCAAATTTTAGTAGAATCGCTGTGCCGAATCGTCGGAAGGGAGAATAGAATGCGAATTTCTAAAAATCGTCCGTCGAGGGACAAATTCGACTTGCAAGCGCGCGATTATATAAACCCGTGCTGATAGGAGTTTAACCCTCTTTATTTTTTGATTTTATTCGATACTTCAAGCAGAATACGTGCTATGATACAAGTTATTATGCATTAGTGCACTTAGAGAAGATAGATAAATGTAATAAAGTCAAGTTATATTTGCGGGTATTACTGTACCAATTATCCAAATTAGTAACGATAAATAAATAAATAGAAGTATGCAGTTTAGGGTATAGCGTGAAAGTATTATGAATTTCATTGCTATTTTTCGGGAGTGAGTAATCAAGTGTTATTCGCAAACGTGATTGGATCCACAAAACAAGATTTAGATATACATAGATGAGTTCCTGAGAAGCCCTGAAACCTTTTAGACGAATGGTGGTGTAGAAAAATTTTAAAGGCGGTCAGAAATCTGAGGACGTAAACATAACCCAGCTGGAATGGTGGGATTAGCAAGGACGATGTAGATTGGAGCCACGAGTGCATTAACCTTCAGGTAACTTATGCATTGTTGTTCAATCTTAGATGTTTTGGTGTGTGTTGAATATCTTTATAATTTGTTTGATAAAGATGGACAGTAGTAAATTTGTATAAACAACAAATTTTGAATTTTTAAGGTAAAATTTTCTTGTATAAGTAGAAAGGAGTATTTATCAAGTTTATGTTTTGGATTATGTTGAAAACTTGGGTCTGTCTTTGAGCTCAATTAGACTAACCTGTTTAATTAACGTAAAGGGGTGAGAGATGCTCCCTTTTATTCAGACTCAGGTCTGCACATATTGTTTACTTAATTAGTATGCATCCTATAAGGAATCTAATTCTGGATGCAAATTAAAATGATGACAAATTTGAACTCGAAATTTTATGATGCTGAAATTTATGCTGAAATTTAATTTTGAAATTTTAATGTATTATGAATATTGATGTAAATAGAGTTAACGTAGATGTTTGTGGTAGGAATGTGTTTGTTTTTTTATGAATGAGGATGAAAGTTTTAACAAGGTGAGCAGCCGAGGCGGAAAGAGTAAAGAGGCGATTATCAAAAGAGATTCAACGGACAAGAAAATCACAGCTAATCTTGGCGCCCAATTCGTGAGGCTCGATTCTCATAAGGTTTCACAGCATTTATAACGGCCTAACGTTGGGGCTCAAATGTTTTTTTTTACTCTGGTGAGGCTTTTTGTGGGATTCACAGCAATATATATATATATATATATATATATATATATATATAATTAATAATTATCTTACTGTTTAACGACCTTGCTTTATATAGATATAAATAAATTATTGGTTGTGGGTTTCAGGTCAGCTGGCAAGTTCAGTAATACTCTTTTTTATTGCCTAAATTTTCGAATTATTTTAATTCCTGATCACAGGCATAAATTGAGGTTTGTATAAATATTTAGCAACAATGTAAAAAATAACAGGAACTATAATGGTACATACCTAAAAATAATATAAAATGTACAATTTAATAAAATGACACCATTTCAAATAAATTTGTCACTTATTTGTTTGAAATGGTGTCATTTTATTAAATTTTACATTTTATATTATTTTTAGTTATGTTACGTTATAGTTCCTGTTATTTTTACATTGTTGCTAATTATTTATAGAAACCTCGATTTATGCTTGTGATCAAGAATTAAAATAATTCGAAAATTTAGGCAATAAAAAAGAGTATTACTGAACTTGCCAACTGACCTGAAACCCACAACCAATAATTTATTTATATACATATATATATATATATATATATATATATATATGTAATATTAATTTTCTTGACCAATTATACTTTATATAATAAGGGTTTTTTTTGTATTTTGGGATATTTTAGGTCAAATAAAAACAATCGTCTTTAAATTCTTCTACTTGAACTAAACTGCATTAATAATAAACAAGACCAAAAAAATTTAGGCATCATTTACTCCCAACTTTATAAACACTAGAAAGTATTCCAAAGTTTTGTAACACATTCCATCTTACTACAACAACCTATATTTTTGAAATTCATGTAACGTTCCCATAGTTATAGTACCTTTTCACTGTCTTCATGATGTATGTCATCTAGTAAAATCATATGTCATAGTCTATTTCTAATTTAAATATTTCTATGTAAGTAATTTTAACAACATTGTAATCTTTTTATTTTATAAAACAAACCATATTTTCAGACTTACGATTAAGGTCAGAAACCCGACCGAAACGTCAAGTAATTAGAGGAATTTAAAGACGATTGTTTTATTTGACCTAAAATATCCCAAAACACAAAAAACCCTTAATAATATATATATATATATATATATATATATATATATATATATATATATATATATATATATTAATGTAGGATGTTTTACGTTGTCTAGAGGTTTATTACCTTTATACCTTCTTGAGATAATTCAGTCGCGTAATCATATAAAGCGTTTAATAAAATTAACAGGTATAATACAGTTTACGTGAACTTATAAACACAAGAGCTATGTAATTTTACTAAATCGAAACTAATCATAACATGAGGAATTGAAAACACTTGATTAATAAATACAGGTAGCTAATAAACATGTAAGTAGATCACGGCTCAATCTAGCATTCGTCTTTTGGATATTATGTTCTAGGGTCGTCTTTACCTACGACACGTGTCTATAGCTTGTCGTAACTCAACTTCGAATGAATGATCCCTTGCCATGAACCTCTCTTCCCTTTGTGTTCTTAAGGTCAGATAAATATTGAGGCTGTAAGAGTTTGCTCAACCTATCCTGTATTCTTATTCCGCATGGGTGTATTTTAAAGGTTTAACCTACTTCTAACTATATTAATTCAAAGGTTATTCCTACATGTATGTGAGTGTGATGTGTGCGCGAGTGTGTGTTAACCTTTAGGCTTATGCGGATGTTGTTTGCTTTGTCAATCTTCCAGGTATTTTTCCACATATGCTGTTACTAAAGTGAACCACTGTCAATTCGGCGACTTATCGACAATACCACATCTGCCATTTTTCAGGCTCTGTAGGTTGAACAGTTAGAAAAGAATCGTTTCTTTGTTTTTCTATCTATACTATAGTTCGTTCCACAAATCACTATAGTGACGTCATAAGAAGTAATTTTTGCTACCAAACGTAATCCAAAACTACATACGCGTAATATTTAGCAGAAAATAAATTGCGTATTGCCTACCACAAAAGAAAGTCTGAGTGACAGATTGTGAACGGATTTAGAAAGAAATATAAGAGTTACTACGTTATAGCTCAGGCATGACCCCAATAACAGGTAAAAGAGTGGTCGTAGGTTTGTCATTTACTTGGTGAAATACAAAGTGGAAAAGGGGAAACACAGGCGCCACTGCCTGTAATGCTCCTAAAAGGACACGAAACAATGCACAAGGGGAGAACTAAAAACCCTTATGCTCAGGACACCAAAACAAACACCCTGAAAGCACTTTATAGCGAATCCTACAAGTTAGTACATGCAATGGAATAACTATTTGTGATCCAAGATAAACAATAGTAATATTTGAAGAATTAGAACCTGCTGACTTTCAGTTTTTTGCGTAAGACAATCAAAAACAATAATAGTGTTACCCAATAAGGTATTTCTGTTTCTCAAATTAAATAAATATTGATTTTTAATTACAGTTCTTAATAAAGTATTTACAAGGATAATTATTACTGCTTCAGCCTAGATTTAAAATAACGGATTGAGTTCATTAATTAGTAACATTAATGAAGCACGTATCATTTGTATTAGCCCTTTCAGATCTGTATAGTTTACAGATGGTTAATAATATTCTTAAAATACTTAGCGTGATCCTAGAAATATAATAAATTATTCGTGTTGACTTTTCATTTGCTATAAACCTGGTAACAAAGATGCTCATTCTCAACATATGCATGCCAAAATAACCTTCCGTATTGTTAACTCAAATACATATTTAATGGAACAAAAAATTTAGTTATCCAAAAACAGCTTTTTCAAGAGAATAACTGGTTCTACACCCTATGATACGTTCTTTAAAAGGAAATTTTCTAATGATTAACAAACTATGTCAGTACACAACCAATAGGCAGCTTTGTATGACATTTTGAAACATTGAAATCTTAATTTTCTACCTAGATTTGTTCATTGCTCCAACTAAATGAGGTATTAAATCTACACTAACATACTTGTAACAATTCAGATCATAAACAAGAACCTAGCAGCCATGAAATTCTTTATAGCGGGTAATAAATCATTTGCTATTTCCATGAAACCCTTTGCTCACTTCATTAGTCGGAATAAACGATGAGTGTTGAAACGACTTTACCAAACCGTAATGATGAGAGATCAAAAACATAGTAAAACACGCAACATACAATTCAGAATTTCTTCTTTCACTGTATTGTTGAGGTAGAAGTTAGCAACAAAAACGTTTTTTTACATCTCCGGATGGACGAGTGTTGCTTAGTTGGGTTTGAAGCAGCAAAATGCAGAAATATAGCAACACAAGCAGGCATAGGTTTTAAAATTCCTGCTCGTACTTTGTATCTGAGAAAAAGTTAGCAACGAAAATACTTTTTGTATTATATTGGAAACGATGAATGTTGCCGAGTTGTTTGAAGCAGAAAATGCAGGAATGTAATAACCAGTTAGCAACAAAAATGTTTCTCATAATATATCGAGGTCGGCGAGTGTATTGTTTGTTCGTTAATCGTACTAACAAAATACTCACTTTATAATATCTGTTTATTGCGAAGCTAAATAAACATAGAATTGTACAATGTGACTGACTACACTAGAGTGTCACACCTCATGATGGCGTCTCACAAGATGTGCGTGCAGGCACATAGGAGAATCCAGTTATCCTAACACAACAGCTTAGTTGGGGTTTGAAGCAGGAAAGCGCAGAAAAATAACAACACAAGCTGGCATGGGTTTCAAAAGTCCTGTTTACACTTTGTTACTAACCTTCCGCACCTAAGCACAATAGCTTTTACCTACTTAATGTAAATTTTAATTTATTCTCAATTTTGTGTTGTAAATATTTTAGCAAATCCAATGTTCATTATATTTCTGTTTAAATATAAAGTTTTCTTGTAAAAACGACCTTTAAATTTCATTAAGTGACTTAAGTAAATATAAGAGGTGTGTTTAATTTCTTTACTAATTGCGTACCGTATGTAGTAAAAGTTTGAGGCATCAAAGTCAGAATTTACACAAGAACGCCATATACACTTTGCGAAGGCAGGCACATTATTTATTTTAACTTCCACTTTCTTTAAACTATGACTTAGACCTACTTTGACTATATTTCAAGTAGGCTCGCATTATTGTAAAATCCTGCCGATAGTCTGATTATTTATTATTGCTATTAATTTATAGAAGAAACTTGAACCGCTTATAGCATTTAAGAGACTAGTCATACTCAACTAGTGCCTTTTAATACTTTCTTTTTTGCTTCAATTAAAATGTTTTAAACATTTTTCAGAAACTGGAAGCCATAATTTTGAAGAATTTTTAAAACTACTTGGAGAGAGTATTAGACTGAAAAGCTGGGACAAATACAGAGGCGGACTAGATATTAAAGGTAAGTTTCCGCAAACATATGCCAAATTAATTTGTCTATCTTCCCAACTGTAATCACCGGTCCAGGTGACGTAATTTGTTAGCGCATTGATGATCAAAGCCGAAGGTTGCAAGTTCGAATCCTGTCCGGGATTTTGTATTTTGCGTCGTTCAAATATTAGTCGATTCGATTTGATCACTTAGGCTTTGCGTAATAATCTTAACTATTTTTTGAATTTTAACAACGTACAAATCTAATAACGCGTATTTTAGTCATTAATATTTTATTCGAATAAATTTTCAAAACAAAACAATTTTCATATCACTTTCAAGAAAACAATACTAATTCAAAGAAGCTACCAGAAATAAAGTGGTGCAAGTAATAAAAAACTTGTTTTAGAAATAGTCTTGGAATACAAAACAATTTTTGACTCTTCGGCATAAATTGTTAAGTTTGACACCGAGGTATCAAAATGAGGTCAAATGAGGTAAAAGTCATTGATGTTGTTCTATCTATCGAGAATGGCACAATTATTTGACAAATTCTGAGAAATTTTATGTTAGTCTTTCTATCATCCATCGTGCGTGAAATTGGTACCTTGACGCATTGGGCAAGATCCTAATAGGGAAACCAACCGAATACAGGACGGCTTTTAGTGCTATGCCCCTTGCGTTCTCGAACATCCACAATTAAAAATTTTTAAATCAAGCTTAGATAAACCAATAACGTGGAGATATTCAACCGAACAATTTGGAATAGACCGAGCGAAACCAATAAGACCAAGAAAACCTGTGCGGAAACCTGTTTTAGCTCCTCACCGCATAAGGTCTCGTTTACATTTTGCTTGTGAACGCGTCACATAGCAACTTTCACAGTGGACACCAGTGCTATTCACAGATAGTCACGGTGTCATTTAACTCTATGTATTGGTCGAGCACATAAATACTGACGTCCACGTGAACGCCATTCTGTAGCAACCACACAAGAAGGTTGGAGAGAAATTTGTCTACATGACAGAGCAACGCTTGTGATGTTTCAGAAAGATTAATCGCTCAACGGTACATTGATCTGTCTTGGAAAACCATGTTGTACCAGTCGCTAATTTTACAGGTCCAAATTTTGTGTCTATGCAAGATATCACAAGACTTCATATTGCAACCATCACCATGAACTTCCTTCAGCTTTCCGGAATTCAAACCACAGATGATTTCCGCTAAATGCTGATCTAAACACCATTGAACATCTCTGGGCATGGTAAAGGAAATTTTTAGGAGTCGTTCAGATTCAACATAGACGATTTACGGCTATTAAATACTTTACTAAGAAAGCCTGTCTTGGAGGTAACAAACAGTAACGTGTGCCAAATACATACATTATTAAAGAACCTACTTTTCTTAACAACTCGACGTTATACAAGCAGTGTTTTTGCTTACCCCACTTTGTTTCTTCACAACTTTCTAATGGGAAAGAAAACAATGCAATCGGAAAATTATCCAATGCAGAAGATGCGAGATGTAGTCACATGCAACGAGCAATCAAAGAACGAAAGTAGAACGTGTTAAATGCTCAGGCTTACACTGGACCTGTGAGTTGAGTCTAAAAAAGAGAAGGGCGTTCCCACAACATGTTTCAACGTTTAGCAACCATTTATCAAGCAGTAATCAGCGCTTGGAGTACATGAATATATTGAACAGGCAGGAAAAAACTGGAAACAAAATTGCAATCCAGTAAACAGCAAAAATAAATCGCATCACACATAAACGTAAACGTCTTCAGTACCTCTGAATAAATCGCAACAAAAGAGAAACCTAACCAATGAAATATAAAAAGAGGTACGGATGATTATCAAGAATAACAACCTATTACGTGGGGCAATACAGCAAATTTAGATCAAAGCAATCGAGGTTTTTATAAATTAACTCAGGAATTGCCAAAGTTGAATACATTAATTAACATCAAAGGCATGCTAAAAGCGGTCAAAGATTTGAATTTAATATTGACCAATTGCCGAAGACCGTTAGAAAAATTTACATTAAATAATGAGAAAACATTTTCGGTGAACTGATCAAGTATTATTGTAAAACAAGGGATAGTACATAAATAGGCCTACATCAGGTAACGTCATCATGTGCCGATTGGTCTAGTTGGTTGACGATCCAACTTGCACTTTGCAGCTTCGCATATTCTGCGGTAACAATGGAATACGACGATAATCACCGCTTACGTAAAGGTATCTTTCTCTGGTTGGTATGTCTAATCCAACGGTGTATTGAACGTCAAGCAAACAGCTACTGCCCGCCTATCAACTAAAGCAATTGAATTCATCGCATCACAATCGCTGACTTTCCTCCGTCCTTTCGTGGATTTCACTTATTGGAAAGGTTTGTAGCACCAATCGCATCTACGTACTGAACTTTAGCGTTTTGCAGCACGGTCCAGTAATCCTATAGGTATACATGTGCACTGAATTCGTAGGAGCTTTATCTCCACAGTCTGGACATAAAACGTATTTCTGTCACCCACTTTACACGCAGATAGCCGTCTTTTGGAGTGATTCCGAACCCCCGATTACTTCAAATCCATTGCTTTACAAAATGTACGCATACGTATGTTAGTGCAAGAACAATCGCAACACACTTTTTAACTAAAATGCATTCAAATTTCTTTAAAATTTTAAGAACTGCAGGAACTTCCATTTCTAGTTTGTTAGGTTATACGCCATTTTAATGATTTCTTATCATAAATTGTGTAAGAGTATGCAACAAACTATACTTCTAACTAACTGACTAAGAAGCAGGTAGCATGCAAACAAATAGCATGCTCGCATAAAATATCCTTCGATCAATAATGAACTCATCCAACGCCGCACGAAATATAAATAGAACCGCATGAACTTACAACACAAACAAACCTTGGTATAAAAGGAGCGCCAAACGCTAGAGAAAACTACTTCTTCTTATTTTCTCTTTAAGAAAGCCACAAAACTTATTGGAAGGAACTTTAGAATAGTGCAAGACGGAAGTCACCAAGCTCATCGTGCATTAAAGGTTTTCCTTCGGACTATCTCATTGTGACTACTAGATCTAATGGGGTAAAATAAAATGAACTCTCGCAACGTTATGAACAAGATCCTGCCATAACATAGCTCCATTTGCAAAGTCACTGCCATTAGGACCACCTTCTCTAGCACGTGTCGCCAACAAGCACGCCAGGATTGGGAATATGCGTTATCAAACCGGTCCAATTTTGACCAACAGCGAGAGCTGTCCGTATGCCAACGGCGGTCTAGTAGCCGATGCTATGAAAATTCAACTGCAATCACCACCACAAGGCGCAACATTCGACGTAATCAGGGTTAAGGTTACATACAACCAAGGATATTTTCAATTACACGACATTAGACACAGCTCTTTGTAATAAAGCCGTGATATCATATCTTCCACATAGAAACTTGTCCCGCACTTTACAAACTAAAGTGATTCAGTTCTAGTGTTAAAGACATTTGTAATTTAACGACGCACACAAAAACGTTTTTACATATTTCCTGTGCGTGTCATGCCTTTAATGTTAATGTATAATATATTCTTATCAATATTTTATATTGTAAATAAATGTTATATTTGTTACTACGAATCATCAGCATGGTGAACCTAAACAACCAGAACGCCACAATTGTAACTAGATTTCTCTACATGTCGATATCGATACAAATAGATACATATAACGCGCATCTATGTAAAACCGTGGCAGTTGGACATTAGGGAGGATCTATTACAATGATACTGACTTAAAATATAAGCTTTTGGTTTATTTTGAAGTTGAAGTACTTTTTGTTGCTAACTAAATTATTTTCAATCAGTCCTTAAAAGTCCAATCATCCGTTCTATTAATATTTTTTTCTTTTTAGGCGATATGACGGGGAAATACTCCGTTTACACCATTTATGAAGGGCATGAGATTATGTTCCATGTTTCTACTCTTCTGCCGTACTCACGTGATAACAAACAACAAGTGGAAAGGAAAAGACATATAGGAAATGATATCGTAAATATAGTGTTCATTGAAGGAGATCGATCATCTGAAACCGAAATCCACAGCCAGTTCAATCCTGTTTACATCAAATCTCAATTTACTCGTATCCTTTTTTAAATTAAGAGAATTAGTTTTTAATCTAAACCTCAACCTTGCTTTTTACATCTCAATTTACTTTATAGTTTTTTTGACTCAGCTAATTTATAGTACCATAAGTTCCAACAAAAATGGTCTAAAGAAATGAGAAAGTTATTTACATTGACTTTGCAGAAATGCTTGTGTATATTTAGTAAAACTTTTACAGAAAATAGGTGTTACAAAAAGATTCTAAGCTCTAATTGCTTTTTTGAGCTATGATCATGTTTCGTGTCCGTATAGTGCTAACCACTGCTAAAAACTATTCCTCGGTTCCTTATATATTCGGATCTTTCTTCTGTCCGTTACAATAGTTTTATATTTCTTCTTTCCTCAGTTAAACCTAAGAGTTTTTAAATTATTTACTCTTTCCTATCTACATATCCTTTAGTTACTAATACGCACGATTTCTCCAAAACTACTCTCTTAAAGAGCTGCCAATTTGCTTGTGTCTTTGCTAGCTTTTTCCGCCTTTATGCATACTCTCTTTCTGTATTTCTACCTTATTTTAATACTGTTTAGCTTATACAGGGTGTCCAAGTCCTCCGGGAAAGTTTTGTAACCTTTTGTTATTCAAGATATCAACTTCCTGTTTTTTTAAACGATAACCACAGCTAGGCTGCAAAATTTTAAAAATTTAAGACGCATGTGCGCCTTACAACCAAACTTACGGAAATTTTATAAAAGGAAATTATATATTTTAAATAAATTAAATAACTTAACTAGTACTTAAATGTTAAACAAAATTTTATTATTTTAAATATAATTTAATAAATGTTATTGTTTTAATCAAGTTTGAGTCGGACTGCTTAATGATATAAGCTCCTAGCATCACTCAAACAAACATAAATCTTAATTTAAACATGAATTATAATTATTATATAGGATATCTATTAAAGTTTATATTAGTTTGTACTGTTAACATTTCTCAAATAAATTTGATTATCTCGAAAACTTAATGAGATATCGAAAAGTGTATAGCATATTTGTAATCAGCGTAAAAAACTAAACAAGGTACATATATATCATTTATTGTATCATTATAGAAATATGGCAACGGGCGACGACGGCGACGGCGGTGAGGACGACGACGTAGCGATTATATTAACCTAACTTACTTCGTAAGTTTGGTTGAAATATTGTCCCCTATATACAGGGTGCGCTAATATGGTTGCCAACTCAAAGATACGTTTTTTAAATTAAACAACCTATATTTGGTACCATATTTTGAGAACCTTTTTGACATTGATGAATATGATACAGAGGTACCGTGTGTCTACAAAAGGCAATTTCCTATTTATGAGTCATTTTATGTAAAAATCATCTGTACTTTGAAAAATTGGAGACGTTCCGTAGTGAACTTGAAGAGTCAATTCTTTTACGACAATATTTTTTATATCCTGAAGAATCATTACCCATAGCAAGTGGTGCATGTCTATGTTTTCTATTATACAGGGTTATAATGGAAAGAAACGCCTAAAAAGCTAACGGGATTAGAAAAGCCAGACTAACTACAAACGCGAAGAGTGGGTGGGAATTCACATAGGCAAGAAAAATACAATACCATCGATTTTCTATTTACAAAAAAAATCAAAATCTCTAGTTAAACTAGCAAAGAAAACAAAATAAATAAAGTAACTATTTAAATAAAGAAAACGTTTTTACTCTATATATACATTCAAGAATTGTTCCCCGAAGTATGGAATTTGTAGCTAACAGGTAATAAATCTAATCAGTAAAAAAACAATGCTGATACTTTCGTGTAAGCAAGTGCGTTAAGAAGAAAAACGTATTCAATTTAGAATCACTTCCAGTAAGATTATTAACATAACCAGAAACATTAGGGAAGCTATAATTATTTATGGTTCCGGGTTGGGATCGTGTCATTTTATAAATTAAAGTCGACGTTTCGCCCACTTTTGTAAGGGGCTTCATCAGGACAATAAAATAAAATAAAAATATAAAAATAAGAATGATAATATTAAATAGACAAGTTAATATTACATATTAACTTGTCTATTTAATATTATCATTCTTATTTTTATATATTACATATTAACTTGTCTATTTAATATTATCATTCTTATTTTTATATTTTTATTTTATTTTATTGTTCTGATGAAGCCCCTTACAGAAGTGGGCGAAACGTCGACTTTAATTTATAACATGACACGGTCCCAACCCGGAACCATAAATATTTATAATGACTCCGGCCGTGAAAGCCTCCGACAATATCATTAGGGAAGCTAATTTTAAAACGGGTCCTTAAAACGAGTTTCGTTCGTCAGCAACATGCGACTTGAGTTTATCCTCCGGTAAGTAAAAAAAACAATACAAGTCACACACCTCCATGTGTCGGAACAGTTATCTTACAGCCAAGCCATCGGGAGTCTGTAACCTCCACGCGGGTATCATAACTGCAACAGCGGTCTATAGGCAAGGACCATTGGTCTTTGTAAAAACAATTTGGTCTAACGCAGGAGAACCATTGGGACCGTATCTAAGAGCTAAAAAAGAGAATCTTACTAATACGGATAAGCGCAGAAGAACTTACCGATGTACCCAAGATATCCCCTTCTTGTCAAAACACACGTGCATCGTTCTTGGAGTAATAGGTTGAACAATCCAGAAAATACACGAAAGCACGAACTGTGGAATCAAAAATGAATTCGTTTTATAGCAAGAATTAGACTCAATCCCCGCGTTATCAAACACGGTGATAATAGAAACCCGCAACAACCTTTATCGGAGAAGTGTAATCTATTATTTCAAAGAGTCTTTAGGTTTGAGTATTGCAAGAAGTAATCACACCCTATAGTAATATGTATCAAGCCAACGGATACCTAAAACAAGGTACCGACTATTTAGATTATAGAAGAACTTTCCATTTCGCAGCAACGAGATTTACATGACATTATAGTAAAGCGTATTATTGTAGGAATGTCTAATATACAGGATGGTGTTTAAGTATAGAAAGCAAAATCTCTGTGAATGAGTAACGAAATAAAAGGCGTAAGGTTTATTATACCGTCGGGAAGTGGACGTAACAAGGTAAATTAAAAAGCAAAATAAAGGAACAATACATTTTTTCAAATAACAACTTCCATATTGAATGTTGCTATTGAATAGCATTTTTAAAGGGTTTTCCTATGATATAAAGCTTTGTATATGTTACATGATATAAATTCTAAAAAATTGCGGTTTTCAGAATAGAGAAAGCTAAGCAGACTATTATCAACAAACCCAACATCAAATATCCAGTCCCAACAGGGTACAGTGGCAAATAACGAAATTTTTATTCATCAACGGCGGAAAAAACAAGCTTTAACAATAAATATATGGCGAAAAACAATTGTATAATGTAATGAAAAAAAACAAGTTGACTAAAGCAATTGTTAAAAAATACCGCCATTTTGTTCGATGCAGACTGCAAGTCTTCTAATGAAAGAAATTTGTACTCGGGTCGGCTTTGCTTCGTCAATTAAACAAAATGCTACGCTTGTTCTATTCTTCATATCAACAGGAGTTGTTGGAGGAATCCTATAACAAAACCCTATAAAAGATATTCAGCTGCGTTAAATCAGGAGAACGAGCTTGTTAAATAATAGCTCCGCCTCTACCAATCCACCGATGAGGATAGCTTTCATTAAGAAATCGACATACAGTTCTATGGTTATGTTTACCATTGTAAAATTGTTGATACCTTATTTATTCATATAGTCAGAAAATCATATGATTTATTTATGGGAAATAAAATTGGTATTAAATTAAGGTTAGACTGAATTAAGTTTAAATATTGAAGCATGGAAGGAAATTCCGGTGTGGGGATAGTTATGCAAAAAAGATAAGACACTGTATAGAAAACTACTTACAAAAGAACGAAAGGGTAATCGTGGTTAAATTAGAATCTAAACCGATAAATACAGTAATAATACAAGTGTACATGCCCACCTCTAGCTACAGTGAGGAAGAGGTAGATGTGATTTACAAAGATATCGAAGACATACTAAAATACGTAAACGGACATGAAAATTTAATAATTACGGGGGATTTTATTGTCGTGGTAGGTGAGGGTAGGGAAGGAGCGATAGTAGGTTTATTTGGTTTAGGCACGAGAAACAACAGGGAAAATAGGCTGGTAAAATTTTGCGACAAGAACAATTTAATCATTACAAATACATTATTTCAACATCATGCTAGAAGACGATACACGTGGAAGATGCCAGGAGATATAGAAAAATATCACATAGATTACATTCTTGTTAGACAACGATTTAGGAAACCAGATGTAGACCCTGAACACATCGTAATTATGATGGCCGTTTTTATATTTAACAGTTTGAAAAAAAAAGAATGGAAAAAGGCACTTTGATTTTAACAACCTAAAAGATAAAGATATCCACGAAAGATTTGAAAAAAAGTTAAAAGAATTGCTGAAAGATATCGGGTAAATTTCTTATACTAAAGAAGTAGAAACAGAATGGAATAACATTAAATCCAGCTTAAACATGAAGGCCAGACATATTCTAAGGCATACACAAAAGAAAATAAGAAACCATGGATAACAAAGAATATCCTGAATTTAATAGAAGAAAGAGGAAAATACAAAAATAGATCAGACGAAACAGGAAAACAGAGATCCAAAGCCATAAAATGTGAAATTATTCGCAAATGCGGGAAAGGTAAAGAACAATGGATTGATGAAAAGTGCAAAGAAGTACAGACTAAGATGGAAAAAGGAAAAACAGACGAAGCATACAAACTAATTAGAATGAATTTTAGAAATATAGAACCGTACAACAAAAATATAAGGGACACGGGAGGAAACTTTATTATAGAAAATGTAGCGAAAATGGTTAGATGGCAAGAATATATAGACAATTTATATGCGGGAAAGGAAATAACCACATTAGAACAGGAATCAAACACTGAAAAGGGTGACTTGAGATATCCTATACTCAAAAATGAGTTTGAATTAGCATCAAAGGGTCTGAAAATTGGTAAAGCGCCGGGTACAGATACGGTGCAAACAGAAACTCTGAAAGCCGCTGGACAAGTAGTAACAGAACTTCTCTTCCAACTTGTAAGCTATATGTATGAGACAGGCGAGATACCCGAAGATTTCAAACGTAACATCATAGTCACTATACCAAAAAAGAGAAGCTGGGATAGATGTGAAAATTTTTGAACAATAAGTTTGACAGCACACGTGTCAAAAATATTAATTAGAATTGTATAAGGACGTATGGAAAAACGAACTGAAGAAATACTAGGAGAAGATCGATTTGGTTTTAGGCGAACGGGAAGAGGGGAGGCTATTTTAGCTCTGAGGGTGATACTGAAGAAAACACTAGAAAAAAGGAAAGCGTGCATATAGGGTTTATAGATTTGGAAAATGCATTCGACAATGTAAAATGGAAAAAAATGTTTGAAATACTCAAAAAGATTGGAATGAGTTTTAGGGACAGACTAATAGTACATAGCGTATACAAAGAACAAACGGCGGTAATAAAATTAGAGCATGAACGTAGAGAAGTCAAAAGTAGGAAAGGGGTGAAACATCGATGTGTCGTATCTCCATTAATTTTTAACTTGTGCATCGAAGCGGCAATGAATACTGTCAAATTCAAAAAGATATTTGGAATTATTATGCAGGGATAAAATTTAATATGGTTAAATTTTCAGATGATGTAGCAGTATTAGCATCTAGCAAGGAAGAGAATGAAAAAAGCTGCTCTTAATGAAATAGAAACAGTTCTGACATAAAGATATAGTATGAAAATTAATAAAAATAAAACTAAGGTACTAGTATGCAAAGGAGGGAAAATAAATTAAAAACTATAATACAAATAGGCATTGTACAGCGTGCCGTTTGTCTTTGTCTAACGTACGGGGTTGATATGCGCGTCACATCTATCTTATAGTAATGCGGAAAGCTATCAAACGATTTTATGGGTTTTTCTTAATTGTCGCGAGAGCTCCCTGATTAAACGTTTATTTATTTAACGACGTTTAAAGCATTTCTTAAGATTTAACGTATTCGTGTATGAATCGCGAAGCTTGCAGAAAAATTATTTATTTAAAAATGATTTTATGCTATACACACACAGGAGTCAACTTGGCTAATTGAGCTTTCGCTTTCTGGTTTTGCAAAATGCAAAAAGATTTGTAAACTAATAACGTTAATATTTGAAAACGCTTATAATTTATATCTTACAATTACCTTGAATTCTAATAAAAGCACGGATTTCAATTGCTTGCAAACGCAAAAAGATTTGCACTTTAATAATTGTAAAAAAATTGGCTATACGGTAAATAAAACGTATTCTAAGGCATATTTTATACAGAGAACATTTTTTCAGTATTTTAATTAATGAGAGCTGCAATAGATTTGTATTAGTATTTTTAAATAAAGCTTAAAGTAATTATTTAATACACGGACACGGAAATAAATAAATTAAAACAAATTGGACTTCCAAGTTTACGTTGATTTCACATTCCACAATAGATACAGTGAACACGGAGTTTTAATCAAATCATTAATAAGAGCTTTGTCTTTTAATGCCAAAGAAGTACGCTTGTATTATACAGTAGCACAATAAATTTTCATAAATTTCAATTTTTTGTTCCTTTCTATTTGGGTGGGTTTTATTTATATAGTTTGGGTTACCATGATATATATATATATATATATATATATATATATATATATATATAGTAATCAATGTTCCTGGAAAATGGTCAGGTATAAGTAAAACAACTCAATTTGTTTTCATTGGTTTTCGTATATTTTCATGCTTTACGCGTTTCGGTTCCAAATAACCATTTTCAAAATAGCAGCTAAAAATTACATTGTTATAAATACTATAAAATTATACACTATAAACATATACTTGCACTAAAACTTTTTTAAATAAATAACAGATACATTATAACTATTGTACGTCGTAAAGGTTTAGAAATGTTATACTGAATAACTAGATTAAGTTAACTGGTTAGAACAAATAATCTGTTATGGTTGATAATTTAAAATATGTATACTATTGGAGTAAATACTAACTAGCCAAATTTCTTGTACAAACACTAAGAAACGTCGTATTTGTTCTAACCAGTTAACTTAATCTAGTCATTCAGTATAACATTTCTAAACCTTTACGACGTACAATAGTTATAATGTATCTGTTATTTATTTAAAAAAGTTTTAGTGCAAGTATATGTTTATAGTGTATAATTTTATAGTATTTATAACAATGTAATTTTTAGCTGCTATTTTGAAAATGGTTATTTGGAACCGAAACGCGTAAAGCATGAAAATACACGAAAACCAATGAAAACAAATTGAGTTGTTTTACTTATACCTGACCATTTTCCAGGAACATTCATTACTATTTATATATGGTCAAGAAAATTTATATCTTAATATATATATATATATATATATATATATATATATATGTATATATTTATATATATTGCTGTCATGACACGACCGCAGGTTGTGGTGCCACTGAAAAAGTGATGTGGTAAGGCCGCACTGAGAGGGTTGCTAAATCAGTGATATGGAAATGGCCGCACGTTGTGGTGGGTCGCTGAAACAGTGCTGTGAAAAGAAACTTCTGGTTTGTAAACTTGAACTTGTTCACTTACCTTTCTTTCTAATTTTTTATTTTGCCTGTTTTTAAAAATGAAATAAAACGCAGCTATATCACAAAGCATTTATACAATATGAAATGTCTTCCTTCATACAAAATCATTTACAACATCGTTCCTTTCAAACATAAAATAATTTCAAAGAAGTCTTTGTTACAAACAAAATTATTGTTGCTTACCTTATTTCACATTTACAGAATTAAACTTATTCTTTTGAGGATCTTTTGCCTGGTTATAAATTATTTCCACGTTGGTAAGATTTGTTTTGGCTAGAAAAATTCCTTGGCATATAACCTATTCAAGGTCAGAGTATAGCAAACTCTGAGCACAAACTTCTGGTAAAAAAACCCTCACGCAAGAAAAAAAATTATTAGGGTTATCTTAAACTAGATCTAAATACTCTAATATCAATTAAAATAAGTCTAACAGTGATACTTGCAGAATCCACGAAACGCTTCCGTGATAAAAAATCTTCTTTAAATTGATCTCCAAATCGGCTTACAAGTTTTTCCAAATTAATATTCCTGATTTGCAACAGAAAAATACATTTTTGGGTTAAATCTTCTTTTCAATTATTTAATACATCCTTAAAAATATTATTATATTGAAGAATTTTGCCTTTTCTTCGTAATTAATAATTCCATTTTTGTATGTAATTTGAGTTTAAAACATCACTTCAATATTCATTGCAACTTCGCAACTATGTTTTACTGCATATTTCTGTCACACAATGGCTAGCGTTTTAAAATAACATTTTTTAATTTACTTTAAGCATCGACTGCATCGGATCAAAATTAATGAATGAGTTTCTTTCTAAACGATAAGCGCTCTTTTATACACCAATTGTCCATTATTTTAGAATTTCACCAGTGTAATCTCGAACATTATGATGTAAGGTTTCCCGAAATACCTAATTAAAGTATAAAAATTTTTTTTTTACCTTTTCATCTGATTTCAGCTACTCGTGACACTCGCTTTTGTTCTTGTTTATCATATGCTACTGTTGTTGCGTATCGCTTCTTCAACAGTGAATGCGAAGATCATAAATTATTTCTTATTAGTTGTTCCAGAGATTTTACCTTTTAATTTCAATGTTCAAGCTGCTTCTTGGAATAAAAATGTTTATTTAATGAGTTTAAACGAATTTGACGTATTCCTAAATCCCGATGAAACATCTTTTTATATTCTAGAGAATTATCTATTTAAATAAATAGCAATATCCAGGGAATAATTAATTTAAACTTTTATTGTTTTTTAATGCAAAATAGTTTGCGCTTTATAGGAAATACACAAAATTATTTATATTTATGCTAAATGCGTAAGGCTACTTATAGCAAATTTTATCAAAAATGTATAGATTTGCATTCGCATCGAAATGCGTTTTACGGTATCTTTCAATTTACATATCCAATTTACGTTACTTGATATTTATTTACAATATGCTTATACCATACAGGGTGATTATTTATACACGCGCAATTTGCGTTTTTGCAAGGTACATCAATAGATAAAGATTGGTGTGTATTATACGGGTCGTAACCATGAATTTACAGACAATTTCATTTTTTCCAAATTCTATTATACTTTAGTGGGATTTATTTTTAGAATTAGGGTTTCAATGACTTTTCATGACCCTTTATGAGGTCAATATATATATATATATATATATATATATACAGGGTGAGTTTTTAGTGTGGCAACGGTCAATAACTCCGTTATTATAAAGTCTACGTAAACGAAATTTGGAGGCATATTAGGCATGCCTAAAGTGCACATTTTAAAAATATTTGGAAGCATACAGGGTGTTTCATAATTCCAGGGCATATTAAACTTATATTTTTTTAAATAAAACACCCTATATATTATTACATTTTTGAAAAGCCCATAAAAAGAGCTTTAATTTGATATTAAATTGTATCTGTCTATTCCTTTTAGTTTTTGAGATATTCAACTGTTTTTAGAAAAAATAACCCCGATTAGATACATTGCCACTGCACTAATACACAACTTACGTTAATTTTCAAGATGCAGAAAATTTTACCATATACCATAGTATATTTGTAAATATCACTTTTTTGAAATTTCTTCCCAGTATACAGGGTGTGTCAGGTTTCGCAAAATGCAATTTTTAAAATTTTTTTTAAATGGCACCCTACCAATTTTATTGCTACAATGGATAGCTCATTAAGTGTCCTTTCATTTTTGTTAAGCATTCCCTATACCTAAATCCATTAATTTCTGAGATATTTTTGATTTTCTTCAAATTTTATAAATGTTTTTAATTTACATAACTAAAAATAACTTACTATTGGAGAATATTATAAAACAATTAATACATTTTGATTAACAATCAACTACAGTTATCCAATAACAATTTTCACTAAAAATATAACAACCTACAATAATACGCTATCAACAGAATTCTGCCAGATCAACAATATGCATTTTATAGAAAATATTCAAGCAGGAAATCAGGCAGGCTTTGAAAAAAATAACAATTACAATCAAAATGTCATTTAGGTTTATTAATTGTACTGTTGTCATTTAACACATTATCAGTTCTGTTTTAAATGTAATCTTTGAAGGAGTTTTCAAGATGAATTTTACAGTGGAAGAACAAATAAATATGATTTGGGTATTGGGAGCAAGTTTAAAAAATTTCCTACTTGCATCAAGAATATACCAAGAGAGATATCCTATTAAATGACAACACACTACAATTAATAAACCTAAATGACACTTTACATGTAATAGTTATTTTTCAAAGCCTGCCTGATTTCTGCTTGAACATTTTCTATAAAATGCATATTGTTGATCTGGCAGAATTCTGTTGATAGCGAATTATTGTAGGTTGTCATATTTTTAGTGAAAATTGTTATTGGATAACTGTAGTTGATTGTTAATCAAAATGTATTAATTGTTTTATAATATTCTCCAATAGTAAGTTATTTTAGTTGTGTAAATTAAAACATTCATAAAATTTGAAGAAAATCAAAAATATCTCAGAAAGTAATGGATTTAGGTATAGGATTGCTTAACAAAATGAAAGGACACTAATGAGCTATCCATTGTAGCAATAAAATTGGTAGGTGCCATTTAAAAAATTTTAAAATTGCATTTTGCGAAACCTGACACACCCTGTATACTGGGAAGAAATTTCAAAAAAGTGATATTTACAAATATACTATGGTATATGGTAAAATTTTCTGCATCTTGAAAATTAACATAAGTTGTGTATTAGTGCAGTAGCAATGTATCTAATCGGGGTAATTTTTTCTAAAAACAGTTGAATATCTCAAAAACTAAAAGGAATAGACAGATACAATTTAATATCAAATTAAAGCTCTTTTTATGGGCTTTTCAAAAACGTAATAATATATAGGGTGTTTCATTTAAAAAAATATAAGTTTAATATGCCCTGGAATTATGAAACACCCTGTATGCTTCCAAATATTTTTAAAATATGCACTTTAGGCATGCCTAATATGCCTCAAAGTTTGGTTTACGTAGCTTTTATAATAACGAAGTTATCGACCGTTGCCACACTAAAAACTCACCCTGTATATATATATACAGAGTGGTAGAAAAGTCTCGGAACGGTCAAATATTTTTGGAAATACTCATCGCATCAAAAAAAGAAAAAATACGTGTTCAATATTTTTTTAAAAGCTATCCAATGACACCAAAATTGAACCCCCGCCCCACCTCCTGGGGGTAGGGGTGGGGCAACTTTAAAAGTTTAAGTGGAAACCCCCATTTGTTGTTGCAGATTCGGATTCGCCACAAAATGTTAGTCATAATTTTTTTTAGGTTTTTTGCAGATGGCGCTGCAATCGACAAAAATTAACTATTTCTAGAAGAATTGATGGATTAGAAAATAAAAGAAATGTAATAATAAATTATTTATTTCATACATAATGAAATTACCGCCGTAGGTGTTCAAATTGACCATTTGTCGCGCTTTTAAGTCTTCCAGATCTTGGTTCATCCTTCACCGAACCAGTTCGCTCAAAACGATTCACTGTTCGACTCACAGTAGATTTAGAAATCGGTTGACGTTCCGCATTGACTTCATTGAATAAATCTGCGACTTGCTGCAATGATCTTTCTTTATCTTCATACCCCCGCATCATCAGGACAATTATTCTTTCTCTTTCAGACAGAGACATCACGAAATAATATCAAAAGCTAGTAACGAAATGAATACTAAAAATGAATGTAATTCTGACATTTTTCGATTTCAAATGTTTTTGTACCCTATTTTGGTTTTGTCAATTACAACCCCTTCTATCATCCAAAATGGCTTGTATCGTAGGTCAATTTGGGGTAATTTATCTTGCGGAATCCGAATCTGCAATAACAAATTGGGGTTTCCACCTAAACTTTTATAGTTGCCCCACCCCTACCCCCGGGGGTGGGGGTAGGGGGTTCAATTTTGGTGTCATTGGATAGCTTTTAAAAAATATTGAACACGTATTTTTCTTTTTTTGATGCGATGAGTATTTCCCAAAATATTTGACCGTTCTGGGACTTTTCTACCACTCTGTATATATTATAGTGGTTTTAAAAGGTTAAAAGTAAATATAAACGAAGTAATTTCAAAACACCCTTTATAAAGGAAACAACCAGAATTACGTGCGAAATTTATTCCAGTTAGTTCATTTTTAAGTAACAGGTATTAACAAAATTTTACAAATAATGATTAAAATTTAGTAGGTTTGCAAAGAAGATAAATGGTAGAAGCCAATGCAATTAATTTATTAATTTAATTGAGTTTAATTAAACGGTTATTTACGTATAATATGCATAAAGGCATGAAAAATCAATAAATCCATGGCGAATATCGTTCGTTATAACAAACAAATAAATCGGTTGGGTTGAAATACCATGAAAAGAAGCTCTTAGAAATGTTGTGTTAAAACGTCGGTTAATTAAGCACCTGCGTGTTTTCTAAATGTCAAGTTCCAATTATTTTTATAGATAGCAAACAGTTTCAAAGAATATCGGATAAACGGTCGCAGGTATTTGCAGTAAACACTAATGAGGGGTTATTTAAAACGTATTTAGGGGTCCACATGGAGTTGTAGAACGCGGCCACGAATATCGATTTTTTACCACTCAAGCAAGGTTAGAAAGAGACGTAGAAAATGCATAAGCATGGGACAGTGTTAGATAGGCGTGATTTGTGGAACGTCAGTGGATATACGATTGGTCGATATAGTTTATTGAACATGAGACAAATACGAGCATAGTGTAGATTAATTTTCAGAAAATATAACGACGCGCTGAAATTCGCGGACTTAAAAATCGGTTGAGAGCAAAATTTTAAGAACATGTTGTTGTAAATGAAGGATTTCGGGTGAATGCGGCCAGGAGGTGGCAGCCTAAATTGTATAAATACTTTTCGAAAACATAATGAAAGCCCTTAATATTTTGATCGCTTTAGACTACGTATGAAAGCTACCACGAGTTTGTAAGTAGAATAAAATTATTTTAAATTATATTGCACGGTGTTAGTCATAATTTGTACGCGGTTTATGTGCCGAGTTTACATTTTTTAATTGAGGTATCACCTATATTTTTTTTAACAAACTCGTGTCGTGACGTTAAGTAACGTGGATTAAAGTAAATAATTGTGAAAGACGTATAATTAATTTGGATTTAGAAATTGGATACACCGTGAAGGCAGCGCTAGCAGCTCAACTTACATGGGGTTCTTCTACTAATAGCTAGAAGCGGCCGGCAGAGCAAGAAAAAGCAAATACATGGCATCGTCCACGGAGCAGAGATTTTCTAGAAATTTCAGGTAACGCTTTGAAATTGTGTTATTATAAACTATGAAACTATGAATATTGAGTGACGTATGAGAGTGATTTTGAAGGTATTGTGCATTATTTGGCGTATTTAACACAATACGTATAACTAACTTTATTAGGGTATTAAAATAGAAATCTGAAGGTGTATATAAAGCTTATTAACGTTCCATCAGGAATTTAAATTTTGTAAAGAGTACATGAGTTTTTTTTTGTTTGTGGTAAGAGTATGCGAAGTATAAGGGCATACATTATTCATAATTAACTGGGTTATCATGAGCTCACCATACTCCAGAGTTTACGCAGATTTAAAATAAATTATAATGAAGGAATGGGAAATAAGGTATTATTCAGGGCCCATTTACTCCGGGTACATTCTATGTGTTTGATAAGTTAAATTAAAATACAGGACATTACCAAATAGGATTTATTGAGGCATAACTTGATCACTGAAATGTGGATAATATTGAATTTGTAAATAGTGATAAATAAAAGATTGTATGTTTGTTGTATTTTGTGGTTTTATTGGGAGTGTGCGTGAACGATAAAGAATATGAGAGTGAATCTAGATATCCAACAGGAGGTCCAACTGAGCTAGCCGGAAGCAGTTGCAGAAAATTGGCAATTCAACCGAGGAAGAGAGGAAAACGGGTAAGAAATATATTTTTTTGAATTATTTAATTTTTGAAAATGTTTCTATTATGTGCAATTTTCGAGTTTTAAAAATTTACAAAAATTTTCGAATATATTTTGTTGGTGAGGTTTTTACCCGAGTTCCACGGCATTTTTATGACGGCCCAACGTTGGGGCTCAAATGTTATTTGAGAAAGTACTAAATTAGAGCGGAGTTTCACGGCAATATATATTGACGTGATTATGAGGTCACGAGAGGTCATTGAAACCTAAATTCTATAAATAAAACACACCCAAAGAGAAGGAAACGTGAAAATATTGAAATTTTTGAATATTTACTGTTTCTCTACCCAGTATAATAATAGTGTATTTCATTATCATTGAAATACAAAGTCATTCGCGCTATTACAAAACGTAAAAAGAAGCCCTTATTTAATTAAATTCAGTGCAGAATATAAGAAAGATCATGAAACGGATACAAATTTAAAAAGAAGCTCAAATTTTAAATAAATTTATTTCAATCGTTGATGATTACTTAGTAAAAACGAATTTCAAACTTTAATATATAAAGCTATTCAATTCATCACCGCAAAGAAAACAAATGCGATTAATTTCTCCGTGCAAACGAGTTTTCATTTTTAAGATATAAATACTAAATAAATTTTCTGTATGTAAAATATGCGTTAGAATGCGTTTTAGTTACCGTACGAACCAATTTTGTTTACAAATATTAAGATACAAATCTTTTTGCATCTGCCAAGGTTAAAGAAAACAATTGAAGCTTTAATTAATTAATTAATTATACTGAAATCTGTAGTTTATCAGTATACATATTAACCATAAAGGAAGCAAACGCGTACTAAATGACAATGCCTATTGCATACAGATATTGAAAGTTGTAGGCTCTGGGAATTTTAGGGAATGTGCAGGCTAGCACAGAATAGAAATCAACGGAGGTACGCATTCAACCAGTTCCAAGATGGAAAACCTAATGACGAAAAAAATAACTGTACTTAAACTTGATGATTATTATAAGAACTACAGGTATTGGTTTTGCATTATTCTCAACTATTGTTAATCGTGCAAAAGGATTTACTGGAAAACTATTAATTCGGCAATGTCTAAGTGTTGGGGGATCCTTGGTAGCCACAGGCTGCTCAACCCCCTTCACATACTACTGAATATCGGTGAAGTCGGGTATATATTTAGAAAACCATAGAAGGGAAACAGAGATGTACCTAAGCTGTGGGAATTTTGGGGAACGGTGTAGGCTAACTCAAACTACAAATAAGTGAAGATACGCGTTCATCCAATTTCGAGACGGAAAATCTAATGACGGAAACAATAATTACACCTAAATCGGATGATTATTATAAACACCTGGGTGTAGGTTTTGAAATATTTTCAAGTAATGTTGATTGTGCGAAAGCATATGTTACAAAACTGTTAATTAGGCAAATGTTCAAGTGTTGGGAGATCTACCTAGCCGCAAGTATGTGTATTGACACATTTAATAAGTTTATAGCGGGCAATCATTAATAGGTTCTCTACAATATTATAATGTCACACACTACAAAGGTTTAATGTCTTTTAGAAACATAAATTCTTTGCGCAGCAAAACCATTGCAAATAGCTATACAGCACTCAATAACACGTATTCAAACTTCAACCTTCAACTACGCCACACTCGAACAGTCAAAATCGCACTGATTTAATATTCAGTTTAAAACTCTGTATATTTTGAAACCGGAACGATTTTCGCGACATCTATTCGTCAGAACATACGTGTGGTGCAGTATTATCCATAAGTATGCGAGTCTTCCCTATATTAATTAAGCAACGGTTAAATGTTGTTTGAATGGAATAAAAGCATGTCATTGTAAGTGCCTGATATATCAACCACTGAACATACTAAGAATATGACGAATCTATATAATGCTCATAAGTTGAAATAACAATAATCATGTTTATTTACAATTATCAGACAATAATCATGATTACTATATATGTCAAGAGCTCGACAGTTTGACATTTCTAACGACATCTAATGATTGAAGTGTAATAATATTTCAGGTCGGAAAGTAGCCACTTTCCGACCTCAAAAGTAGGTCGGAAGGTGGCTACTTTCCGACCTCTTTTTTTAAATCTAATTCATTTAGATTGTTTCACTCTAGCAGTTTTGTTACCCAAACGGGATTATTCTATTTTAAATTATTGTTAGAAAATGATTTAATACATAGAAAATATGGTTATTTTTATTTATTAACACAAATTACAAATAGCTGAAATAAGGTAAAAAAATAATAGTAATTAAGAATTGGTGCGATAGAAATTTATTGTTACGTTGGAATTTTCTAGATTATTGATATTGATGTTTAAACCATGTTGTGGCACTGGTCGCTCTGGACATATATTGAACTTTTTATTTGAAGTTGTCGCCAGTTATGTCTCGGGCCTTGGGAGCGGTCTTTTAAAAAAAGTTTTTTCCAAAATTTCTCGTAACAATTTTATCCCTTAAACAGATATTAAATATGGATTTTTGACAAACTGTATAAATTATTCTAAGTCGAAATTAAATAATAATTGAATTAAAATTAGGGCGAGTAGCCTAAGCAAACAACAATGTAAACGCTGAAATACTCAAGACTGACTGACTTATCTGAGGCTCCCGGGGTATGTATGTTGTCCTTGCCCCTCACATGTCTGTGGGAACTTGCAGAGCTCATGCCTGCTTATTTTTTAACTCTATTTATTATACAATGTAACAATCTTAATTTCTAAATAATTGCGTTTTCTTAACCGTCTGTGACCTGCACCTGCAGTATCACTTACGTCTGGAATATAACGTATTACATCCGTTCTCACAACCTGCTTGTAAACTTTCAGTAACCTTTCTTTATTTATCCTTGAGATACAATGTCGCATCTAACTTAAGTTTCTTAATAATTTCCTCACAATTTCTATTTATTTGTACATATATAGATTGGGGGAAACGTAACTCGCCTTAGAAAAAGTGGATTGAGCCAATGATTCATATACGTCGGATTTAGTAGTTACGGACAACATTTGTGCAATTTTTAATTGACCCTCCAGAGAATTTTCCTCGTAACCTGCAGCTACAGAACTAAATTTTCAGCCACCCAACTTCTTTAACTGAAAAATGTCTCCTCCAGTATTAGCAAGTAGAGTAGCTGCTGTCCGTCTAAAGCAATGTCAGGTATACTTGTCAACGTATTTAACTTCAAAAACATTGCCATTTTTTTAGGGTAACTTTTCCACGACGTACTTGCACAAAAAATTTTTTGTTTACTGCATGTTTACATAAATTGGTATATTCTTTTACAATGGCAATCCATTTTAGATCAGTTATTACAAAACTTCGAGGACGGTACGTTTTTGTGTTTGGAATTATGATAATGATTCGTTTTTCAGTCATTTTTATACCGTTTACATTTATTTTCATTTTAAATAATTCTTTACTCCTCAAACCACCAGAAATCGCAATAACTAGAGTAGTCTAAAATGTTTAAATAGTATTTATTGGTGTAGTTAATGTCATCCTTACCTTTTGTGGAAAACATCCAAGGGGGTGCAATCCAAAAATTTATCGATGTCTTCCGTATTGAAGACATTTAATTTCTTAAGGCAGTAACCAATATTGAATTATCAGTCTTGCCTTTAACGTTTAATGTATTTCGAAGCATTGAATAGGTCGACCATAAGGTTGATGCCTTTTTGGTGGAAGCCAAGTGACTAAAATAAGCTAGAACAACACTTTCCTGACAACAGGACTTCTACAGTTTATAAGCCGTTTCATACCTTATCCTGCTTTTTTTCTGGAAACAAATTCTCTGTTACTTGTTGCGCAGCTGTCGTCAATTCAAGGCGGCTCCGTGGCGTAGTGGTATGTGTGTGACTACTACGCCCAAAGTCCCGGCTTCGAATCCCGACACGGTCCGCTTGAAAAATGTTAAGCGAGCATTTTTCACAAAAATACACCCTCGTTCGGATGAGAGGTAAAATGGAGGTCCCGTGTGTGAGTGTTGTCATGCACGTTAAAGATCCCTACCTTGCTTGGAACAGCAACGGTTCGGCAAAATTCCAAATTTTCCAGGTGAAAAAAACTCGCTTCCTGGCCAATGTAGTACCTTCGGGTGGAGCATTGGAAAATCACATGTAATTCCATCAATACAGGAGGAGTACATTCCATTTCGGAATCGCTAGTTGGAGACATTTTTGATACAAACACAAACCGCAGACGCTATTGTGACGTTTACTTTTTAACACAAGAATTGATAAAAACTAAAATACGCTTTTGAAAATTAATTATTCCAATTTCGTATTGGTTTTTCGTTACTTAACAGGGGTGACTGTAAATAAAGTATTGTACAAACCTCGGTGTTCGTTGCTTCACATTGCTTCGGTAATGAAACACCTTCCACCTCGGTATGTAATCTACTGTTTTCTGTATTTGTTAATGAATAACGAATATTCAGTTAAATTGTCAATAGTTAATCCACTAGAAACAGTTTGTACAAAAATAAAGGTTTAAAAGTATGGAAGTTTTGCATCATAAAGGGTTAGTGAGGACAGAAAATTTTACATGCCATACAAATAACATCCTTTTGCTTTTATATCAGACTTTATATCTAAATAAAACAAATGTTAGTAGCTTTAAATATAAGTAAGAAACAATTTTTGGAGCATTTTTCCTTAATTAATTGCTATAGATATATTTGCTGTCGTGAGTCGACACGAAACTCAGTACAGGCTATCCGTATACAGTGATGAAGCTGTGCCTTTGTTTGGGCCGAGCCTTCCATGTCCTCCACTTTTTAAGGATCATCAGAGCTTTAGGGATTTCTTATTGGTCAAGCTAATGAATGGTGAAAAAGCTACGTTCGAAACGCCTACGTTTGCAAGGAAGCGAGAACGTACGCTTGATATGCTAATTAAAGACATGTATTCTGAGCATACGACGGATGCAAGAACGGTAAGTTTGGCAATTTATATTCATGAACAATAATATTCTTGACTGGAACGTTAAGCAGTGAGTTGATATGGGTACAGCAATAATTGGAGAAAATTTGTAATTGAAATTGACGGAGACTGATTGAAATGTTACTAATTAATTACATAGGTTGTTAACGGAAATAGAAAATGTTCAGCTAAATCTATCAGTTGCTTAATTGCTTTAGAAATTTGATAATTGACATCTTGAAGACGCTTTTTTTACGAACTTATCGACCTGCTATTTTTTCCAGAGTCCATTATTATTATCATTAATGTTAATAATTATAATATAATATGAAGTGATATGAAGGATGAAGTTCAGTGGTAACTAACCGAAACCACTGCTCTTCCACTTAATCCCTGTTACTAAATAAAACCTCCACTGGCTAGCACTGTTGTAGAATGTTTTCAAGCGGTTAGCATTAACAAAGTAAAAGAATTCAAAATAAAAACAGAGAGAGGGTAGGAAAAAGAATTGGAGGGGGGAGGGGGTGATATTGATGAATACCTTAATTAATCCTGCATCTAAAAATCCACAAAGCACATTGCTTTTGTAGGTCGTACTGTACTAGCTTACAGTAGTGCGAGCTTACGGTAAAACCTGAGCTTTTAATGTTCTTCTAAACTTATAATAATGTAGTGTTTCAAAATCTATTAGCAAAGAATTATACAAACTTGCAATATTGAACGAAAAAAATTTTATAAATAAGGACAGGTTGTATTTAGGAATTGTTTTTGATCTCTTTAGCGAATGTTTATTTATATGAATATCTGCAGCACAATAAGTGATATTATTGTAAAGGTATGGAGATGATTTGTTTGTTATAATTTTGTGAAATTGACATATTGCATGGTATTTAATTCTATTTTTTATGCTTAACCAATTAACGTCATGCAGTTTATGACCTCCACATTGATTACTAGGAATTCCGAAAATTAGTCTCAAACAAGAATTTTGGACGACCTGTATTTTGTAGCAATGTTTACAGTAAACACATGGGTAGAATACAGCACTAGAAAATTGAAAGTGTGATAATGCAAGGGAGTCTGTAGGAATTTTGTTGGCCGAAACATCCAACATCTTTTATGCTGTAAATAAACCGAAGGATGCCGGATGCTTGCAATTTTGTCAAACCGTAAATTTGAAAGGTTTTTGCAATATTAACTCCTTTATTATTAATTAGTAACTTTATAGAGTTACAGTATTTTTAAAATGGATGACGTAAAAACTAGATACCCTGATTTTGTAAGAGCATGCCAATTTTTAAATCGAAAGTGCACGTGTTTCGGATTCTATACTTACTTCTAGCAGCTTTTAATAGGGCATACCGATTTGCACTCAAGGATTCACGCAGTGTATATTTTGAAACCTTAAAAAAAAAACTCCTGTTACCTAAAGCAATATTGCGGTCATGTACTGTAAAAGCATTCACGTTTGCCTATAAAATAAACGCAGTAAATAACGCCTTAATATTAGGGACCATAACCATAGCTATCTCTAAGAGCCTGCTTTAACATAGGTTTCTTATTGCCGGATAAACCGGGCGAGACGTAACGAAGTCAGTCGTAATCGGGTAACAATCAGGTGAATACTCCCTGTATGTTTGTTGTGGTTTGTTTTGTATTCTTCTTAATTTTTCTTGGGTATTAAACCACTCGGAGTTTTTAAAATTGTCTTTATTTACGTTTCGATCCATGACCTAGGATCGTTGTCAAAAAAAATTATTTTGACAACGATCCTAGGTCATGGATCGAAACGTAAATAAAGACAATTTTAAAACTCTGAGTGGTTTAATACCCAAGAAAATTTAAAAAGAATACAGTCAGGTGAAGATGGAATTCCTTATCTGGAAACACAACTAGCGAATTGTTTTGTGGTATACAGGATTAAGTCCTATAAATTTAACTTTTCATTCCAACCAATACGCATTTAAGAAACATCATTTTTAGAAATAACGTTGTTATGGTTTAGTATTATTAAAGATCACAAACTCCAAGGTTTAACATTTTTAAACGATTAACACCTTTAGAAGTAGTATCATCACGGTTTCACATTAAAAAAGTATATAATATTTACGATCTGACTACATAATGGTTTTATCTGATTAAGCATCAAACAGTTGTTAGTTGCATGGAAGTTTGAGATCTTACGTTCATTCTTGTGGAGCTCATTCCAAAGCATCGAAGTTTGTAGAACTCTTGGTTTTTACCCGTTCCTGGTATGTTAAGCAAAAAAGGTTTCTTCAATCGACGGGTACGTGAAATCTGTTATTTTGTTGTTTGTCGAACTAATAACATCTGCAGGTTGTTTGATAATCACTAAAAATTTCTTATGGTTAAACATTTGTTTTCAAGGATTTTACAACAATATTAGTGCACGTTTATTTAAAACGTTCTAGAACATTTACTATTACAAAAACTTTGTTAAAGGTAATGAGCTTTCGGTGTATGTTTCTAGTGCGCTACTTTAGAATACTTGATAAATTTTATTTCGTTATGTTGCAAAAATCTTATTTCCAAAATTAAATATCTTGTCATAGTTGTTATAGACAATTCGTATTAGTTCAATTTCCGTTAGAAAACATCTCAGTAATAAAAATTTAAACTAAGAATTGTTTTTAAAAACCCTCATGTAAAATTGTAGAGAAGACAAATCTGACTTTCATATTTGAATCACAGTTGATTCCGTTAGTAATTTAAAGATCTAGGATTTGGTCATAGACTTAAAATAGACCATTAATTGTTTTGTTCTATTCGGTGAAAAGTGAAGCTAATTACTTTTACCCAACTAAACTATTAACAACTTAAGTTTATTGAATTTAACCTTTAAATTTTTGTTTAAACGTAAAGCAAAATTAGACACAATACGGATTAGTAATATTGAAGTGAATTTTTTTAAAAACTTCAAAAAAGAAGATTTGCTTATGTACACACCCTAAACATGTTCTTCAATTTTTCTTTGTTTTGTTCAATAGTGAAATTTATTAAACAGTTAATATACGTTCTTATGCGAGTGTACATTTTTTATTGAAGCGATCTGTATATACATGAGTGTTAATAGAAAAATCTCGAAACTTTCAGATGTTCGTTTAAAAATTATTTTATTATTATTTTGAGACGCAAACTGCTGTCTCCATTTGTATGTATTATAATCACCTTGTTTTTATTTCAGCATCACTCTGCCCATAGTCAATCTTTTGTTATTAGGGATATTTACCTTGGTATTCCTACACCATCCCTGAGGTCATAAACAACTATTATTTAAACGATTGTAGTAACGCCTTACTTTCATTTTTTTATATCTTAGTTTTACAGTGAACCTCCCGGCTCATCAATCTGTCGTTGAAGTAAAGTCCAGAGCTTGCAAAGAAACTTTTATCATCTTAAGTACCGGCTAAAAGGTTGTTACAATTTAGTGCCTTTCAAAGCACTTTTCTGATTCTAGATATTTTGACAAGATTTATAAGCAGTACATTTGACAATAACAGGACGTGCACGTTTATTAATAGCGTTTCAGATGCGGTAACATCGGTCTATATGCTCCGTTTCTATAATTCTAGTTTCATTTTAGATATGACTTATCCTCTAGCAACTCATTTTCTATTTCAGATATTCCATGAACTAAAAGGTAATTATTTCTAGAGGAATTTTCTGAATGATTAAACTTATTCTTTAACGAGCATATCTGGTTATTTAGGTTATTAACTAACTCTAGAATAGCATTTCTAAGCAAGTTGAAGCCTTCAGTCAGTGTTTGTATTGCATTTAAACCACTTTCCTTTGCTGCAACTGGCGATGATACAGCCGTCTCTATTTTTTTCAAATTCCTTGAATTTGAATTAAAGATTTTCGATAAAATCAGCAAGTCCCTCTGGACCATTATAAATTTTATCTATTAAATAGAGGTCAGAAATAGAAATAACTATCACTGCAGGTGCGTTTCAATAGGTAATATTGTAAATACACTTAAACTATTTTAGAAATGTTTATACCTAAAATAACTTAGTTAATGTCGATCTCAAGGATTTAGTATGTGCATTCGCTCACTCGCCATACCGACACTTAATGCATTTTAAGTTAATAATAGCAATTGCTTGTCTTTTGTGCCTTATGTTTTCAGCTACTAACTGCATTTGGAATTTAGATGCTAAGAGCGTGTAAATCTTTTCAATATCGAAACCGATTTTTGTTTTTACTGTAGCAAACAATATTCTAAGCTAGAGATCAATAATACAGCCAACTCATTATCATTTACCAATATTTAGTAAGTTCCTGCAGTCTTGTTTATACTAATCAAACGTGAATTATATTTACAGGTTAAAACCAGTTGATACGCCGTCTAATTGATATTATTAGTTCTCTAACGTTCCAATAAAGCTACAAATTGCTTTAGAATTGTAAGGATCATATTTATTGTGTACAAATAGGAAAATACCATGTAACACTATTTTCATCAATTACAGCTTGTAAAAACTTGTAATTGATCAAAATAGTACCACATGCTATTTTCATTGTAAAAACATATCTTTGTACATTGGAACAGACTTTATTATAATTCCAATTATAGTATAAGAATAACACAATTATATGTACGATATTACAGGAATTCTGGAATAAATTTGCATTATAACTTAATAATGCTTTTATCGTAGTAGTTCATTAAAGAACATTCTCTATAAATTACTTATGAATGCAGCACGATATCATTTAGTCTCTCAATAACGAAACTTAACGTATAACACTTACATTTAATAATTTTTCAAAGAATTGATGCCCACAAACCTACGTAACCACAATTTCGTATTCTACTAAAAAATCCTTTTTCTGAAATTCTCTGTAAAATTAAAACAGAGGCATGTCCAGTAAGGCAGTAAATGACACAGTGCCAAAAATGGTGGTAATAAAAGTACCTTCCGACTGATACATTCCAGTTATATTTGAATTTCTGGTGGAACACGTCTTGGCAGTACGTCACAGATTCTTTTAAAACCAGGTGTAGGAACACCTACACTCACTATTTGTAAGTAGTAATCATGGTTGTCCCATGGGATCCAATCTAAGTCCCATAATCGCTCAAATCATTATGTATGACTTAATAGAAGAAATAATTCCTAAATTATCTTTTAAATTACCTTTTTTAAAAAAATTTATGGACTATGTAATAACAGCTGTACCATTCGATAAAAATAACTCCATTTTAGAAACATTTAATAGTTACAACAATAAAATTCAATTTACAATTGAAAACGAACAAAATTATTTAGTTCCTTTTTTAGATACTTTATTAATAAGAAATAAAGACAACAAAATTATTCTAGACTGGTATCAGAAACCTACCACTACAAGTAGATACCTAAATTACTACTCCTACCATCCATTAAATATAAAAATAAATATTATTTTAGGACTAAAAAACAGAATAAAAAACATTAGCAATCCATCTCTGTACCAAAAAAAACGTAACTAAACTTTATAATATACTAACAGACAATAGTTATCCTCCTCCTTTAATAAAAAGACTAATATATAACCATGCAACCATAATAATTCACAGCACTTCTACTAACACCATACCCAATCAAACAACCCAATACAAAAATATTTCAATATTTCGACAAATTAACTCTAAAATTAGAGCATATTTTTAAAAATTTTAACATAAAATGTGCAAAAAAACCAAATTTAACAATAAATAACCTTTTTTTCAAAAACTAAAGACAAAACCACATCTTCAGAACGAAGAAACACTATATACCAATTAAATTGTTCAAATTGCCTTGGTATTTACATTGGACAAAGTTCGCAAAGCTTCAAACAACGAATCACACAACACAAAAGTGATATACACATAAAACCAAATGCAACTGCTCTGACCACACACATAACAAAAACAGACCGTACTATAGATTTCAACAATCCAAAAATCTTACATATTGAAAACAAAAAATCTAAACGCGAATTTCTTGAAATGTGTTACATTTATCAAAATTCCAATACACTCAACAAAAAAACAGACATTGGAAACCTGAGCTCTATATATGCTTACCTTTTAACTTAAATAAACCAATAACAAATAACTAAATTACATATAACATCTTCTTACAATCATACTCACACACATACACACATACAGACACACACACACACACACAAACTTATAAACACAACTAAATAAATTAAACAAAACACGTACATACATATTTACTAAAAATTATATACACAAGATCATTTTTAATAAACCAACAAAAATCAACATACAAACAACTGCTTTACAAAAATTAAAAAACCAAGACAGTATACATCAATATCAAAATAATAATACTATTTAAAATTCTAAAACACATTTTATACATTTTTAAATATTTTATCTTTATTTAATTATACTACACGCCAACATCATCCTATTTACTGTTATTAATCATCCAATTGACTATTATCTCACTTTAGTAAGTATTAAATAATATTTCTATAATTTTTAGCTATTAGTCAAATCCTGTTCACATAACTAACTCAATGTATTTATTTGTAGTACTTTTGATAATGGAAAAATAAATTTCCGATAGCTTGAGTTTATAAAAAAGAGAATTCTTCAATTCTGCTGACGTAAAACCCATAAAGTTATATACTGTTAAGAAAGCAAGGTCGTTACCAATTTTACTATATATATATATATATATATATATATATATATATATATATATATATATATTACTCATATTTAGACCAGGGTAGAAAATTAATGGATTACATCAAATAATTTTAATCACCGTGTATAAGGAAGTTTATTAGATAATACGCTTTATTAAAACCCGTGGAGAAGAAAAATTCATTCGTTTTATTAAAAATAAGAGATTAAAATTATTTACAAGACGCTTTATATAAAAATAAGCAGTTTTAAAATGCTCAACGTGTAATTTAATTATTCCAAAGTAAAGAATCAAATGGAAATTACGTGCAAGATTTATATTAATTGATTCAAGTTTGGGCAACGAGTATTAAACGAAACGTACAGATAATAATTGAATATTTAATTAGGATTCACTAAAAATTAAAGAGTATTAATTTTAATTGAAGTTAATTGAACCGTTAGTAACAGATAATATCTATAGAAACTTGTAAAACCCAAGATTATAATACCAGAAAATAAAGCTCTGAGAATTAATATTATTTTGAACACCTGCGTAGTTTAAATATCACATACGGCGTAAATTTTGTAGATAATTAATAGTTTCAAAGAATCTTGGAGAAACCGGGGCTTAATATTCACGAGAATGTGCGATACGGGGTTATTAAACCCAGATAACAGTCCACATGGACTAAAATATAATCGATAATAAAGAATATCAATTTGCACCAATACGAACAGGTTAGAAAAGGAAAGAAAATGCGTCAAGCAAAGACACATATAGTAAAAGGCGGGATTTAAGCAACGTCACGAGGGTCACAATTGGTTGAAAATAGGATGCAAATATCAGAGGTAGAAACAACAATTTCTGTACAAAATTAATTAGTTTTCTCGGACATGCTTGCGTGCCGTGTGTTGAAATTTCTGAGATTTAAATGGGACGAGTGAAAATTCGTAAAATCGACGCGCGAGCGACAGACTGGGAACATAGAATGAGGAATTCTTTAGAATTACCCGTTTTGAGGACAAAAGCGACGTGCCGGCTTTTTGCTATATATACCGAGATGAATATAAACAAGCCCTCTTAGACTTTTGACTATTCGATGCGTTAAAAGCTCTTACATCCGCGACTTGATTGAAGATGTTAAACAGTGCATTTTAGTTTGATAAAATAATTTAAAATTTTGCTCATATATTTTAGTGATTCAAAATAGTTGGTTATTTACGTGCTAACATGAATGTACTTCAGTGCACTTAGATACAAGGTAATAAAATTTAGTTTCACTGTACCAATTAGCAAAATTTACAACGACAAATGTATACACAAAAGTAGGCAGTTTTGGCGTATATTGGTGAAAGAAGTATGAAGTTATTTGCTATTTTTCGGGGTGTTAATAATTAAATGGTTCAAATACGTGTCTGGATCCACGAAACAAGGGTCAGATATACATAGATGAGTTCCGGAAAAGCCCAGAAACAACTGGTGATGGAGAAAATTTTAAAAGCGTTGAGAATTAGAAGCCGTAAATATAATCCTGTTGGAATGGTGTGATTAACTAAAGGGACGATGTACTTTGAAGCTACGAGGACAGTAACCTTCAGGTAAATTATACTATTTTGTTTGACATTTTGTGTGTGTTGAATAACTTTATAATTGATTTACTTTAAATGGACATTAGTGAAATTGTACTAACCATAAAATTTTAATTTTAAGATGAAATTTGCTTGTTGAAGTAGAAAGGAGTATTTAGTTTTGATGTTCGGTAATATGATGAAAATGTGGGTATGTCTTTGAGCTCAATTAGACGAACCTGGTTAATTAACGTAAAGGGTGGTAGATGCTCCTTTATACTCAGACTCCGGTCTGCTTATATTGTTATATTAATTAGTAGGCATCCAACAAGGACTTTAATTTTGGATGCACATTAAAATGATAATAAAATTAATCTTGAAATTCTTTTTAAAACTGAAATTTATGCTGAGTTTTAATTTTGAAATTTTAATGTATTCTGAATATTGATGTAAATAGAGTTAACGTTGATGTTTTGGTAGGAATGTGTTGTTTTTTTATGAATGAGGAGGTTTATAACATTAGGTGAGCAGCCGAGGCGAAAAGAGGATCACAGCCGTTTATGACGCCCAATCTGTGGGACTAGAATTTTTTTGTTGAAAGGACCCAGTTCCCGCATAGAAAGGAGTATATCACAGCAAATTTTGGCGACCACAACGTGAGGGCTCGAGCTCCAAATAAAATTTTTGTTATTTTATTCCAGGAAACTGGCGATCTGAGAAAGAGAGTTTCTGTTTGTGTATAAATTTAAGAGTATTTTGAGAGTGTGTGTGAGTGATTAGAACGTATGCAGAGAAAAGAGTGGTTAAGGAGTCAAGGAGTGGAAATTGGAAGTGACGATAGTGCATTGTGTGAAAAAAATTCGAAAATGGAAGAAGCTGGAGGCAGTAGAGATCAGTCGAGGACGGAATCAGGGGATCAAGGAAACGAGATGATAATGAGAATGCTAGAGAGGATGAACGATGAATCTAATAGAGCTAGGGAAGAATCGAACAGGAAGTTAGAAGAGATTAGAGAAATGAGTGAGGAATCGAATCGTAAGTTTGAGCAAATTAGTCAGAAAATAGATAAGACGAATCAAGAAGTTTCAGAATTTAAAATAGTCTTACCGTAAAGATGGGGAAGTTGAAAATAGGGTTGAAAAAAATGAGCGTGATATTACAGGTCTTCGACAGGAAATGGGACATTTAAGGTCCGAAGTACGCATTTTTTGTGAAGAAGAGATTAATACAAAAATGACTGAAATGACGGACTCATGTAGGGATCAGTTAGGCAGGGTAGAACGCGAAGTTAGTAGTATCAAATACAACATGTCAAATTTAACGGGGGATGGTCCCAGATTTTCTACAGGTGGAGTATCATTGGACCAACACATGAAGTTTTATGGCGATAACAGGGTAAATCCACAAATTTTTATTAATAGTGTAAGAAATCTAGTGAGAAATTTATTTGACGAACAGACTAAACTAAATACGATAAAGGCTTTATTAAAGGACAATGCGGAGGCATGGTACAATTTAGTAGGACAGGACATAGACACGTATCAGGACTTTGAAAACAAATTTTTACAACATTACTGGAGTGATCACAAACAGGATCAGATTAGGGACGACTTGATTACAGGAAAATTTAAGGGAGAGTTTGCAGGTTCTAGGGAGCAATATGCCATCCGCAAATACAGTGTGGCCAAACAACTGAATCCACCATTGACGGACAGACAGATAATCAAGTACCTATCACGACATTTTGAACTGGAAATTAGACAACACGTGGCCTTACAAAACATCACAGAACGGGAGACGTTTTTGGAATACTTACAGAGATATGACGATGTATGTGTTGGGCGGACAAGAGAGATACGAAAACGAAACGTTAACACAGTTAGGTTTGACAACAGGACACCGAATTATCCGAGACGGCCTGACTACAACAGAAATTTTCGACCGAATTGGGAACGACGAGGACAGGAATACATGAGCAATAGTGCGACTAGGGGACCGACGCCAAGACCTAGTTACACGCGACAGAACAGTTTACCGGAGGTAAACAGGACTGTGACCAGCACGCCGAATAGAGACAGGGACACGGATATTAACACGAGGAGGACGTACGCACAGGTTGTAGAAGGACAACCAGGACCAAGTAGGGAAAACAGACCTGGACAGGATTTTTAGAACGCGACAGACCACTAGATTTCAGTGTAAATGTATATGAACATCCACGTGAATTTTTCAAAATTGAGGAGGAAGCAGAGCCAGAAACTGAGGAAAAATTATGTTTGCCAATTATTAATTTAGAAATTTTTGAGAATAATGTAGAAGTATTACTTGATATAGGGGCAGAGGCGAGTTTAATATCGGAGGAATTCGTCAGCAAAATTAGGGATAAGGTTTGTGATAGAATTATGCCTATAAAGCGTAGCCATTTAGTAGCTCCAAATAAAAAGAAGTTTGCTGTAGTAAATAGTGTTGTGGTGCTTAGGATAGATATAGGAGGTTTTAGCTGTGAACAGGAGTTTGTAATTGTACCTGGACTGAAGTTTCAGAGCATTTTAGGTGTTGACTGTATGATGAAGTTAGGGGTTTTGATAGATATGGAAAGGAAGGTAATAAGGATTAAGGATAGGGTAGTGCCATGGAAGGGCAGTTATGAAGTCACAGAGGATGACACGGGTTTAGTATTAATGTAGTAGAGGTAGAGGATGATGAAGGTAAACAGATCAACACGATAAGATGTCCAGAGGATAGGAGAGTAGAGGTTCAAGCTTTATTACAAAACATGCAGAATTAGTGGGGTAGAAGCAAGCACAGCGTTAGGCTATGAGCACAAATTGGAAGTGGATAATTCAGAACCGTTCAACGCAAAGGTTTATCCAATTCCAGCAGCATATCGGGAGCAGGTGAAGGCAGAATTAAATAAAATGTTGGAGGATGGCATAATAGAGGCATCAAACACTCATTTCATAAATCCGTTGGTGGTAATTAAGAAAAGGATGATAGCATTCGTTTATGTTTAGATGCACGAAAAATTAATCAACGGACCAAACCGCAATTCCATTGTCCACCATCCATGGACACACTTTTGACGAGATTAAGTGGCAAGTTTATTTTAGTAAATTAGATTTAAGAAATTCATTCTGGCTGATTCCATTACACAAAGATTCTAGAAGGTACACAGGATTTTCCGTAGAGGGAAAAATCTATAATTTTAAGGTAGTACCGTATGGTTTGTCAACGTCAAGTGCAGCATTAATTAAGGCAATGCAAGCAATTTCAGGAGCATATGAGCAATTCTGCATACACTATGTGGATGATATTTTAATTTTTAGTGAAACTGAGGAACAACATTACTCTCATTTAGAACGGATATTATTAGAGCTTAAATTAGCAGGATTGAGGCTGAATATAGAAAAATGTGAATTTTTTTCAAAAACCGTTAAATTTCTGGGGTATGTGGTGAACACTCAAGGTATGTGTATCGATAAAGAAAGATTGTCCGAACTTTTGACATATCCGAGACCTAATAACATTAGAAAATTAAGAGCTTTTTTGGGGGTCCTTAACTTTTATAAAAAGTTTGTACCGGGATTTGCTGAAAAAGCGAGTCCATTGTTTAAACTTCTGAAGAAGGGAGTACGATGGAGTTGGACGGAAAGTCAAGAGGCAGCATATTTAACACTGTTGGAACAATTTCACGACCAACTAATTTTGAGGCATCCCAGATTTGATGTAGGTTTCGTACTGAGGACGGATGCATCGGAAAGTGCATTAGCAGCAGAGTTGTACCAAGTACAAGAGGGGGAAGAGGTGCCCATATCTTTTGTTTCACGCACACTGAAGCCGCATGAAGTAAATTACACGATTAGTGAAAAGGAGATGGCTGCAGTGGTGTTTGGTGTTACGAAGTTAAAATTTTTTTTGATAGGAAGACATTTTGTAATCGAAACGGATCATTCAGCGTTGTGTGCGTTGATGAATACGAGATTTTCTAACAATCGAGTATATCGATGGGGGTTGTTACTACAGGAGTTTGACTTTGAGATTAGATATATTAAGGGAGAAAATAATTTTATAGCAGACGCGTTTAGTAGAAACAGGGACATGGATAACAAAAGACCGTGTGACATCATGATTGCCATGAACAGTCTACTACAAAATGATTCAGTATATGGAGAAGAGGAGATTTTGAGGAACCAGAGGCAGAGTGAGGAGCTACAGATTGTTAGAACGAAGTTAGAAAACGAACCGGGATTTAAAACTTCCATATGATAAACGGCTTTTGTGTAAAAATTCAAGAATTGGAAGTGTATGTAGTGGATAGGGTACAAGCAAAATTAATTATCAAAGATCTGCACTTAAGATATGGTCACATAGGAATCCGAAAGACATGGTTAATTTTAGGAAACGTTTTTTCAACTAAAGACTTAGGGTTAGTAAAGTCAGTCATCAACACTTGTCACTTATGTACTTTAGGAAAGTACAAAAATAGTACGAGTCAGGATGTGGTACAAAGTATACACGTACAAAATCCCTGGACTTAGTTGCTATTGATTATTTGAGTAATCTAGTCCGAAGTACAAAAGGACACAAACATGTGCTGATTGTGACTGATGTGTTTTCGAAATTTACCAAATTATATCCCACTCGGGATTGTAACACAGTCGGAACAAACAAGAAATTGGAACAATTTTGTAGGAAGTAGGAACTTTTAAACGAGTATTAGCAGACAATGCTACTTATTTTAATAATCAAAGATTTAGAGATTATTGGGAGAGGCAAAACATTAAAGTGGTGTTTTGTAGCATAAGGCATCCTCAAGCGAATCCAGCTGAGCGATATATTCAAGAGACGGTAAAGTTTTTGCGTTTAGCTTCACATAGGAATCATCGTTTATGGGAGGACAATTTGTCCAAGGTTGAATCTTTTATCAATGGAACCCCTAGTACCGTGACAGAAATCAGTCCCATTATGCTGATCAAGCAACAGTATCCCGAAAGACCATGGCAAATTGTGCCTAGGGACGATGAATTTCAACAACTTTTGGTAGATGTGAGGGAGAGGTTAAGGAAGAGAGCTGAAAAATATACAAGGAAGATGAACGCAAGAATTAGAAAGAGGGTAAAATTTAAAGTGGGAGACCAGGTAGTAGTAAAAAGCTTGAGAGTAGGGAAGAGAGATAGGATGACATGTGCTAAACTACACTTGCCATATGAGGGACCTTTTGAGATAGGTGAAGTAGTAGGGAGTGCACATATTTATTAAGGGAAGTAGGTACGGGAAATGAGAGGGACGGTTTCACGTCAACCTACTATTCCTTATACCGGAGAACCAGCACCACAGGAGAAATAGGTGTATAATAGAGTAAAATTTAAATAGGATAAGAATAGAGATAGGTGTATATAGAAAAGTAGAAGTAAGTGTTTATAGAAAATAAAGCTAGGTATAGGATAAATATGGGAGATAATTAGGAATAGGTTTAGGATGAGAATAAAGAGTAAAGGTAGGAAGAAAATAAGATAGGTTAAGTATAGATATTTTATATAAGATTAGTGGAGAGTTAGGAATAAAGTTAGAAATAGGATAGGTATATAGGATTAGGTAGGATGAAGTAAAGTATAGTGAAGATTAGTTAAAAGTTAGGAATAGGATAGGGATATAGGATAGGTGTAAATATTTTTTTTTCAATTGGAGACAAAGTAGGTAAGTTAGATAGATAAGGGTAGAGAGAGATAGGCAGTTTTTTTTGTAATTTTTTTTGTCTAAATGTTTTATATTTGAATTCAAATAAGTGGGATTATTTGTATTCAAATAGGGGGAAAATACTCATATTTAGACCAGGGTAGAAAATTAATGGATTACATCAAATAATTTTAATCACTGTGTATAAGGAAGTTTATTAGATAATACGCTTTATTAAAACCCGTGGAGAAGAAAAATTCATTCGTTTTATTAAAAATAAGAGATTAAAATTATTTACAAGACGCTTTATATAAAAATAAGCAGTTTTAAAATGCTCAACGTGTAATTTAATTATTCCAAAGTAAAGAATCAAATGGAAATTACGTGCAAGATTTATATTAATTGATTCAAGTTTGGGCAACGAGTATTAAACGAAACGTACAGATAATAATTGAATATTTAATTAGGATTCACTAAAAATTAAAAGTATTAATTTTAATTGAAGTTAATTGAACCGTTAGTAACAGATAATATCTATAGAAACTTGTAAAAACCCAAGATTATAATATCAGAAAATAAAGCTCTGAGAATTAATATTATTTTGAACACCTGCGTAGTTTAAATATCACATACGGTGTAAATTTTGTAGATAATTAATAGTTTCAAAGAATCTTGGAGAAACCGGGGCTTAATATTCACGAGAATGTGCGATACGGGGTTATTAAACCCAGATAACAGTCCACATGGACTAAAATATAATCGATAATAAAGAATATCAATTTGCACCAATACGAACAGGTTAGAAAAGGAAAGAGAAAATGCGTCAAGCAAAGACACATATAGTAAAAGGCGGGATTTAAGCAACGTCACAAGGGTCACAATTGGTTGAAAATAGGATGCAAATATCAGAGGTAGAAACAACAATTTCTGTACAAAATTACTTAGTTGCGTGCCGTGTGTTGAAATTTCTGAGATTTAAATGGGACGAGTGAAAATTCGTAAAAATCGACGCGCGAGCGACAGACTGGGAACATAGAATGAGGAATTCTTTAGAATTACCCGTTTTGAGGACAAAAGCGACGTGCCGGCTTTTTGCTATATATACCGAGATGAATATAAACAAGCCCTCTTAGACTTTTGACTATTCGATGCGTTAAAAGCTCTTACATCCGCGACTTGATTGAAGATGTTAAACAGTGCATTTTAGTTTGATAAAATAATTTAAAATTTTGCTCATATATTTTAGTGATTCAAAATAGTTGGTTATTTACGTGCTAACATGAATGTACTTCAGTGCACTTAGATACAAGGTAATAAAATTTAGTTTCACTGTACCAATTAGCAAAATTTACAACGACAAATGTATACACAAAAGTAGGCAGTTTTGGCGTATATTGGTGAAAGAAGTATGAAGTTATTTGCTATTTTTCGGGGGTGTTAATAATTAAATGGTTCAAATACGTGTCTGGATCCACGAAACAAGGGTCAGATATACATAGATGAGTTCCGGAAAAGCCCAGAAACAACTGGTGATGGAGAAAATTTTAAAAGCGTTGAGAATTAGAAGCCGTAAATATAATCCTGTTGGAATGGTGTGATTAACTAAAGGGACGATGTACTTTGAAGCTACGAGGACAGTAACCTTCAGGTAAATTATACTATTTTGTTTGACATTTTTGTGTGTGTTGAATAACTTTATAATTGATTTACTTTAAATGGACATTAGTGAAATTGTACTAACCATAAAATTTTAATTTTAAGATGAAATTTGCTTGTTGAAGTAGAAAGGAGTATTTAGTTTTGATGTTCGGTAATATGATGAAAATTTGGGTATGTCTTTGAGCTCAATTAGACGAACCTGGTTAATTAACGTAAAGGGGTGGTAGATGCTCCCTTTATACTCAGACTCCGGTCTGCTTATATTGTTATATTAATTAGTAGGCATCCAACAAGGACTTTAATTTTGGATGCACATTAAAATGATAATAAAATTAATCTTGAAATTCTTTTAAAACTGAAATTTATGCTGAGTTTTAATTTTGAAATTTTAATGTATTCTGAATATTGATGTAAATAGAGTTAACGTTGATGTTTTGGTAGGAATGTGTTGTTTTTTATGAATGAGGAGGTTTATAACATTAGGTGAGCAGCCGAGGCGAAAAGAGGATCACAGCCGTTTATGACGCCCAATCTGTGGGACTAGAATTTTTTGTTGAAAGGACCCAGTTCCCGCATAGAAAGGAGTATATCACAGCAAATTTTGGCGACCACAACGTGAGGGCTCGAGCTCCAAATAAAATTTTTGTTATTTTATTCCAGGAAACTGGCGATCTGAGAAAGAGAGTTTCTGTTTGTGTATAAATTTAAGAGTATTTTGAGAGTGTGTGAGTGATTAGAACGTATGCAGAGAAAAGAGTGGTTAAGGAGTCAAGGAGTGGAAATTGGAAGTGACGATAGTGCATTGTGTGAAAAAATTCGAAAATGGAAGAAGCTGGAGGCAGTAGAGATCAGTCGAGGACGGAATCAGGGATCAAGGAAACGAGATGATAATGAGAATGCTAGAGAGGATGAACGATGAATCTAATAGAGCTAGGGAAGAATCGAACAGGAAGTTAGAAGAGATTAGAGAAATGAGTGAGGAATCGAATCGTAAGTTTGAGCAAATTAGTCAGAAAATAGATAAGACGAATCAAGAAGTTTCAGAATTTAAAAATAGTCTTACCGTAAAGATGGGGAAGTTGAAAATAGGGTTGAAAAAATGAGCGTGATATTACAGGTCTTCGACAGGAAATGGGACATTTAAGGTCCGAAGTACGCATTTTGTGAAGAAGAGATTAATACAAAATGACTGAAATGACGGACTCATGTAGGGATCAGTTAGGCAGGGTAGAACGCGAAGTTAGTAGTATCAAATACAACATGTCAAATTTAACGGGGGATGGTCCCAGATTTTCTACAGGTGGAGTATCATTGGACCAACACATGAAGTTTTATGGCGATAACAGGGTAAATCCACAAATTTTTATTAATAGTGTAAGAAATCTAGTGAGAAATTTATTTGACGAACAGACTAAACTAAATACGATAAAGGCTTTATTAAAGGACAATGCGGAGGCATGGTACAATTTAGTAGGACAGGACATAGACACGTATCAGGACTTTGAAAACAAATTTTACAACATTACTGGAGTGATCACAAACAGGATCAGATTAGGGACGACTTGATTACAGGAAAATTTAAGGGAGAGTTTGCAGGTTCTAGGGAGCAATATGCCATCCGCAAATACAGTGTGGCCAAACAACTGAATCCACCATTGACGGACAGACAGATAATCAAGTACCTATCACGACATTTTGAACTGGAAATTAGACAACACGTGGCCTTACAAAACATCACAGAACGGGAGACGTTTTGGAATACTTACAGAGATATGACGATGTATGTGTTGGACGGACAAGAGATACGAGAACGAAACGTTAACACAGTTAGGTTTGACAACAGGACACCGAATTATCCGAGACGGCCTGACTACAACAGAAATTTTCGACCGAATTGGGAACGACGAGGACAGGAATACATGAGCAATAGTGCGACTAGGGGACCGACGCCAAGACCTAGTTACACGCGACAGAACAGTTTACCGGAGGTAAACAGGACTGTGACCAGCACGCCGAATAGAGACAGGGACACGGATATTAACACGAGGAGGACGTACGCACAGGTTGGAGAAGGACAACCAGGACCAAGTAGGGAAAACAGACCTGGACAGGATTTTTAGAACGCGACAGACCACTAGATTTCAGTGTAAATGTATATGAACATCCACGTGAATTTTTCAAAATTGAGGAGGAAGCAGAGCCAGAAACTGAGGAAAAATTATGTTTGCCAATTATTAATTTAGAAATTTTGAGAATAATGTAGAAGTATTACTTGATATAGGGGCAGAGGCGAGTTTAATATCGGAGGAATTCGTCAGCAAAATTAGGGATAAGGTTTGTGATAGAATTATGCCTATAAAGCGTAGCCATTTAGTAGCTCCAAATAAAAAGAAGTTTGCTGTAGTAAATAGTGTTGTGGTGCTTAGGATAGATATAGGAGGTTTTAGCTGTGAACAGGAGTTTGTAATTGTACCTGGACTGAAGTTTCAGAGCATTTTAGGTGTTGACTGTATGATGAAGTTAGGGGTTTTGATAGATATGGAAAGGAAGGTAATAAGGATTAAGGATAGGGTAGTGCCATGGAAGGGCAGTTATGAAGTCACAGAGGATGACACGGGGTTTAGTATTAATGTAGTAGAGGTAGAGGATGATGAAGGTAAACAGATCAACACGATAAGATGTCCAGAGGATAGGAGAGTAGAGGTTCAAGCTTTATTACAAAAACATGCAGAATTAGTGGGGGTAGAAGCAAGCACAGCGTTAGGCTATGAGCACAAATTGGAAGTGGATAATTCAGAACCGTTCAACGCAAAGGTTTATCCAATTCCAGCAGCATATCGGGAGCAGGTGAAGGCAGAATTAAATAAAATGTTGGAGGATGGCATAATAGAGGCATCAAACACTCATTTCATAAATCCGTTGGTGGTAGTTAAGAAAAAGGATGATAGCATTCGTTTATGTTTAGATGCACGAAAAATTAATCAACGGACCAAACCGCAATTCCATTGTCCACCATCCATGGACACACTTTTGACGAGATTAAGTGGCAAGTTTATTTTTAGTAAATTAGATTTAAGAAATTCATTCTGGCTGATTCCATTACACAAAGATTCTAGAAGGTACACAGGATTTTCCGTAGAGGGAAAAATCTATAATTTTAAGGTAGTACCGTATGGTTTGTCAACGTCAAGTGCAGCATTAATTAAGGCAATGCAAGCAATTTCAGGAGCATATGAGCAATTCTGCATACACTATGTGGATGATATTTTAATTTTAGTGAAACTGAGGAACAACATTACTCTCATTTAGAACGGATATTATTAGAGCTTAAATTAGCAGGATTGAGGCTGAATATAGAAAAATGTGAATTTTTTTCAAAAACCGTTAAATTTCTGGGGTATGTGGTGAACACTCAAGGTATGTGTATCGATAAAGAAAGATTGTCCGAACTTTTGACATATCCGAGACCTAATAACATTAGGAAATTAAGAGCTTTTTTGGGGGTCCTTAACTTTTATAAAAAGTTTGTACCGGGATTTGCTGAAAAAGCGAGTCCATTGTTTAAACTTCTGAAGAAGGGAGTACGATGGAGTTGGACGGAAAGTCAAGAGGCAGCATATTTAACACTGTTGGAACAATTTCACGACCAACTAATTTTGAGGCATCCCAGATTTGATGTAGGTTTCGTACTGAGGACGGATGCATCGGAAAGTGCATTAGCAGCAGAGTTGTACCAAGTACAAGAGGGGGAAGAGGTGCCCATATCTTTTGTTTCACGCACACTGAAGCCGCATGAAGTAAATTACACGATTAGTGAAAAGGAGATGGCTGCAGTGGTGTTTGGTGTTACGAAGTTAAAATTTTTTTTGATAGGAAGACATTTTGTAATCGAAACGGATCATTCAGCGTTGTGTGCGTTGATGAATACGAGATTTTCTAACAATCGAGTATATCGATGGGGTTGTTACTACAGGAGTTTGACTTTGAGATTAGATATATTAAGGAGAAAATAATTTTATAGCAGACGCGTTTAGTAGAAACAGGGACATGGATAACAAAAGACCGTGTGACATCATGATTGCCATGAACAGTCTACTACAAAATGATTCAGTATATGGAGAAGAGGAGATTTTGAGGAACCAGAGGCAGAGTGAGGAGCTACAGATTGTTAGAACGAAGTTAGAAAACGAACCGGGATTTAAAACTTCCATATGATAAACGGCTTTTGTGTAAAAATTCAAGAATTGGAAGTGTATGTAGTGGATAGGGTACAAGCAAAATTAATTATCAAAGATCTGCACTTAAGATATGGTCACATAGGAATCCGAAAGACATGGTTAATTTTAGGAAACGTTTTTTCAACTAAAGACTTAGGGTTAGTAAAGTCAGTCATCAACACTTGTCACTTATGTACTTTAGGAAAGTACAAAAATAGTACGAGTCAGGATGTGGTACAAAGTATACACGTACAAAATCCCTGGACTTAGTTGCTATTGATTATTTGAGTAATCTAGTCCGAAGTACAAAGGACACAAACATGTGCTGATTGTGACTGATGTGTTTTCGAAATTTACCAAATTATATCCCACTCGGGATTGTAACACAGTCGGAACAAACAAGAAATTGGAACAATTTTGTAGGAAGTAGGAACTTTTAAACGAGTATTAGCAGACAATGCTACTTATTTTAATAATCAAAGATTTAGAGATTATTGGGAGAGGCAAAACATTAAAGTGGTGTTTTGTAGCATAAGGCATCCTCAAGCGAATCCAGCTGAGCGATATATTCAAGAGACGGTAAAGTTTTGCGTTTAGCTTCACATAGGAATCATCGTTTATGGGAGGACAATTTGTCCAAGGTTGAATCTTTTATCAATGGAACCCTAGTACCGTGACAGAAATCAGTCCCATTATGCTGATCAAGCAACAGTATCCCGAAAGACCATGGCAAATTGTGCCTAGGGACGATGAATTTCAACAACTTTTGGTAGATGTGAGGAGAGGTTAAGGAGAGAGCTGAAAAATATACAAGGAAGATGAACGCAAGAATTAGAAAGAGGGTAAAATTTAAAGTGGGAGACCAGGTAGTAGTAAAAAGCTTGAGAGTAGGGAGAGAGATAGGATGACATGTGCTAAACTACACTTGCCATATGAGGGACCTTTTGAGATAGGTGAAGTAGTAGGGAGTGCACATATTTATTAAGGGAAGTAGGTACGGGAAATGAGAGGGGACGGTTTCACGTCAACCTACTATTCCCTTATACCGGAGAACCAGCACCACAGGAGAAATAGGTGTATAATAGAGTAAAATTTAAATAGGATAAGAATAGAGATAGGTGTATATAGAAAAGTAGAAGTAAGTGTTTATAGAAAATAAAGCTAGGTATAGGATAAATATGGGAGATAATTACGAATAGGTTTAGGATGAGAATAAAGAGTAAAGGTAGGAAGAAAATAAGATAGGTTAAGTATAGATATTTTATATAAGATTAGTGGAGAGTTAGGAATAAAGTTAGAAATAGGATAGGTATATAGGATTAGGTAGGATGAAGTAAAGTATAGTGAAGATTAGTTAAAAGTTAGGAATAGGATAGGGATATAGGATAGGTGTAAATATTTTTTTTTCAATTGGAGACAAAGTAGGTAAGTTAGATAGATAAGGGTAGAGAGAGATAGGCAGTTTTTTTTGTAATTTTTTTTGTCTAAATGTTTTATATTTGAATTCAAATAAGTGGGATTATTTGTATTCAAATAGGGGGAAAATACTCATATTTAGACCAGGGTAGAAAATTAATGGATTACATCAAATAATTTTAATCACTGTGTATAAGGAAGTTTATTAGATAATACGCTTTATTAAAAACCCGTGGAGAAGAAAAATTCATTCGTTTTATTAAAAATAAGAGATTAAAATTATTTACAAGACGCTTTATATAAAAATAAGCAGTTTTAAAATGCTCAACGTGTAATTTAATTATTCCAAAGTAAAGAATCAAATGGAAATTACGTGCAAGATTTATATTAATTGATTCAAGTTTGGGCAACGAGTATTAAACGAAACGTACAGATAATAATTGAATATTTAATTAGGATTCACTAAAAATTAAAGAGTATTAATTTTAATTGAAGTTAATTGAACCGTTAGTAACAGATAATATCTATAGAAACTTGTAAAAACCCAAGATTATAATATCAGAAAATAAAGCTCTGAGAATTAATATTATTTTGAACACCTGCGTAGTTTAAATATCACATACGGTGTAAATTTTGTAGATAATTAATAGTTTCAAAGAATCTTGGAGAAACCGGGGCTTAATATTCACGAGAATGTGCGATACGGGGTTATTAAACCCAGATAACAGTCCACATGGACTAAAATATAATCGATAATAAAGAATATCAATTTGCACCAATACGAACAGGTTAGAAAAGGAAGAGAAAATGCGTCAAGCAAAGACACATATAGTAAAGGCGGGATTTAAGCAACGTCACGAGGGTCACAATTGGTTGAAAATAGGATGCAAATATCAGAGGTAGAAACAACAATTTCTGTACAAAATTACTTAGTTGCGTGCCGTGTGTTGAAATTTCTGAGATTTAAATGGGACGAGTGAAAATTCGTAAAATCGACGCGCGAGCGACAGACTGGGAACATAGAATGAGGAATTCTTTAGAATTACCCGTTTTGAGGACAAAAGCGACGTGCCGGCTTTTGCTATATATACCGAGATGAATATAAACAAGCCCTCTTAGACTTTTGACTATTCGATGCGTTAAAAGCTCTTACATCCGCGACTTGATTGAAGATGTTAAACAGTGCATTTTAGTTTGATAAAATAATTTAAAATTTTGCTCATATATTTTAGTGATTCAAAATAGTTGGTTATTTACGTGCTAACATGAATGTACTTCAGTGCACTTAGATACAAGGTAATAAAATTTAGTTTCACTGTACCAATTAGCAAAATTTACAACGACAAATGTATACACAAAAGTAGGCAGTTTTGGCGTATATTGGTGAAAGAAGTATGAAGTTATTTGCTATTTTTCGGGGTGTTAATAATTAAATGGTTCAAATACGTGTCTGGATCCACGAAACAAGGGTCAGATATACATAGATGAGTTCCGGAAAAGCCCAGAAACAACTGGTGATGGAGAAAATTTTAAAAGCGTTGAGAATTAGAAGCCGTAAATATAATCCTGTTGGAATGGTGTGATTAACTAAAGGGACGATGTACTTTGAAGCTACGAGGACAGTAACCTTCAGGTAAATTATACTATTTTGTTTGACATTTTGTGTGTGTTGAATAACTTTATAATTGATTTACTTTAAATGGACATTAGTGAAATTGTACTAACCATAAAATTTTAATTTTAAGATGAAATTTGCTTGTTGAAGTAGAAAGGAGTATTTAGTTTTGATGTTCGGTAATATGATGAAAATTTGGGTATGTCTTTGAGCTCAATTAGACGAACCTGGTTAATTAACGTAAAGGGGTGGTAGATGCTCCTTTATACTCAGACTCCGGTCTGCTTATATTGTTATATTAATTAGTAGGCATCCAACAAGGACTTTAATTTTGAATGCACATTAAAATGATAATAAAATTAATCTTGAAATTCTTTTTAAAATTGAAATTTATGCTGAGTTTTAATTTTGAAATTTTAATGTATTCTGAATATTGATGTAAATAGAGTTAACGTTGATGTTTTGGTAGGAATGTGTTTTTTTATGAATGAGGAGGTTTATAACATTAGGTGAGCAGCCGAGGCGAAAAGAGGATCACAGCCGTTTATGACGCCCAATCTGTGGGACTAGAATTTTTTTGTTGAAAGGACCCAGTTCCTGCATAGAAAGGAGTATATCACAGCAAATTTATATATATATATATATATATATATATATATATTGCTGTGATCTGCCCTATCTTAGGATTATCGAGCCCCTACGATAGGAACCATAAAAATTGCTATGATAATCGCCCCTACTTGATATGAAATATTAAGTTTAAGGTTTTTACCCCGACAAGCTTACTGAATAAATCTTATTGAATAAAATAAAGCAATTCTAGAACACACAATATAATAATTGATAATATTTACAACACTCAAAATTTTCCTTTCTATACAAAATATTTACATATAACAGATTTATGCTTTTCTGAAAACCAGCAAAGATATGTTTTAATTACATTTAGGGACCTTCGAACGTTCCAAGATACATTCCCTTGTTTTCATATTTTTTTAAGTGAACCTTTTGATGACTTTGCAAATATTAAATTGATAAAGTGTATTAAAAATTGCTAACCTGGAATGGGTTCTGGAGTTCCATCCTAGTCTATGATCTGCATCCCCTTGCTGTGTCCGCTTTACTTATTGGTATTTTTGTTTGCGTTAAGACATCAACAAAATGCCGTCCCCATATAAGAATCGCTTCCAATTAAAGTTTTACCAAATTAAAGTACGTCCAAAATCAAAGTATCGCCTCCAATTAAAATACGTCCCAAATTAAAGTATAAGTCCAAAATTAGAATATCACCCAAATTAGAATATGTCCAAAATAAAATATGTCCAAATAAAATATGTACAAATTAAAACATCCCACATCAGAATGTGTCCAAATTAGAATATCACCAAATTAAAGTATCGCTAAATTAAAGGTCCCAAACTAAAGTCCGCAAATTAAAGCCCCGTTTTGTAAATATTAGAAATAATATAATTAAGTTGTTAAACTTACGTCTATCTATAGATCGGCTTATATTTCGTTGCGCAAATTTTCGCACTTTTAAATCTCATTCGTTTTAATTTTTTATTTCACTAATTGCGTGAGTTTTCAACACCTTCGAACATACTTGTTGCTTAGTTAAATATAGACTAAAATGTCGTTCAGTTTCAATCGTATATATAAGCCCTTCCTCCAACTGTTTTCATTGGCGTGTTTACAATCTGGGCCGGTACTTTTGCCTTATCTAGCAGAACTCGGAATTTTTAGAAATTGCCTAATTTAAATCTTCAACGTATGCTCTGTTCATCACGTCCGCATTCAGCATATCGCAGTATTATTCGGGGATTTCCAACTTTTGGCTTTTCATTAACTCACGTATTCGATGTTTGTTAATTTATCATATAATTGAACCGCCTGGTGTTTATTCTTTGTACAAAATATTGGTTTTCTGAACATATGTGTTCTCTTCTAGTCACGTAACAATTTTCTAATAATAAATTATATACGATGCGTTTATGTTGATATTTTCGACGCAATTGTTAAATATTTGCAATGCCAATTTATCTATGTTTTCCGGTAATTTAATTTTGATGCATTTGTTGCGTTTTAAAATCTTGTCTTTACTTGTAAACTATACTTAGACATATTTATGTTCTCATGCATTTAATTCCGTGTATTTTATATACAGTGTCCTCTTAATTGACATTATGTAGAATGACCGATTTACTCTTATAATTTCTGGAATTATTTTATTTACTTAAGTTAAAGTTGCCGATATTTATCCTACGACACTTATGACTTAATCTACCCTTAAACTACCCCATTATCATAGCATTTATAAAGTATGAAATATATTCTCTCATACAAAAGCATTTACAACAGCGTTTCTTTCATACATAAAATAATTTCTAACAAGTACTTATTATAAATAAATTGTTTCTTACTTTATTTTAAATTTACAGAACTAAATTTCTTCCTTTATGGATGGTTTACCTGGTTATGTTAACTCCCACGTTTGTAAGATTTGTTTTGGTCAAAAAAATCTATTAAAAGGGTCAGAGTATTTCGAACTCTGAACATAAACCTTCCTGGCAAAAAATCCTCACAAAAAAATATTATATGATTAATATTTATTGTTCTACCTTAAATTTAATATAAATACTCCAATATCAGTTAAAAAAAATCTAAAAGTTGTAACATGTCAATTTGCCGTCGCTTTGCCATATTACATTGAACGTCCCACCTCCTTGCATATAAAAGTATTCTTCATTTTAACTTTATATTAATATTGTTTACAAACACAAGCTAGTCTTGATTTATGGTAACATTTCCCTTTAGTATTATAAAATAATACACTAATTACGTTGATCTTTAGTTTTAATTTAATATTCTTTCTTTTATATAAATAATATAAATAATTATGATCAGATGTAATTTTCTAATTGGTAAACCTCTGAATTATGTTCCTAAATACACAACTGGTGTATACATGAATCTGTCATTTAGAATGGTTTTCTTGTTTGTATCTCTCTCAAAATGTGTGGTTATCTTCAAACCAGAATAAACTTTCGTTCCTTTAATATCAGCTTACCTTCTTGTGCACATGCCGTTTCCCAATAAAGAAGTTCCTTCTAAGGCCAAGATGTCGTACCTGGTATGTAAAAGGTGTAATTTCTTTTATTCTTGTTGAAATACAAAAATATCGTTTTAGAATATTACAGTATTGCCCGAAATAAACAGTACTGAAACTAAGTTGGCAGTGTTTTTATGCGTACGCTGTCACACTCAAGTTAGCTAGTATAGACCTGTCAAGTAAACCTCAAACAAGTAATTAGTAGGGCCTAATTGTTAAAAATGGTGTTAAGTACAGAGGAGAAAGTGTTTCTGGTAGAGCATTATTTTCGTTCATACGGAATCGGCCGACGTAATGGTGCAAGTTTGCTATACGTGTCTGATCAATTCACACAAAGGTTTAATAAACGTTCTCCAAGTAATGCTGTAATTTTGAAGGTTATTGAAAAGTTTAGAAATACAGGTAGTGTATTGTGCCAACGAAAAGGAAACTCAGGGCGTCCCAGGACAGTTAACAACAACAATAACCATGAACGTGTTTTGAGCAAATCTTAGAAAATCCGAAAGTCAGCCAGGCAAGGACAGCGTTACAACTTGATTTAAAAGAACTTCCTTTCAAAGAATCCTGAAGGAGCTGGGTACATTTTCGTATGTGATTCAGGTACATCAACAACTACATCCTCGGGATTATCGCAGTAGAGTGGAATATTGCGCCAGAATTCTCGCGTTACAGTATGAAAATCCTGAATTTTTGAAAATGTTTGGTTTTCAGACGAAGCACATTTTCACTTGTCAGGCTATGTGAATCGTCGCACAAATCGATTTCTGGGCTTTGCCAGACCCGATGAGGTTCAAGAGGTTCCTTTACATAGTGAAAAAGTGAGTGTCTGGTGTGCTGTTTCCGGAAACGGAATCATTGGTCCGTACTTTATCGAAGAGAATGGTAGGCAAGTCACACTTAATCAACAGAGGTACAGACAAATTTTAACACGATTTATCCCTGATCTACGTCAATTCTGTCGTGCACGTAACTTGGCATTTCGAAACCAATTTTTTCAGCAGGACGGGGCAACTTGCCATACTGCTGCCGCAATTCGTCAATTTCTTCAAGAACATTTTCCAAGCAAATTCATATCACGATTTACTGACTTCCCTTATTCTTCACATTCTCCAGACCTCACACCTCCAGACGCATACATTTGGGGCATGGCTAAAAATGCCGTTTTCAAACGGGCACCACAAACCATCGATGAATTAAAGGATGCCGTTAGAGTCTTCTTCGCAGCCCTGAGACAACCCTTATTCAATAACATGACCATAAACTTAGAACATCGTTATGAAGTCTGTCTCGAACGAGGAGGTGCACATTTAGAACATATAATAAAGTGTCAATAAGATGTATTTTTTAAATATACAAAACAATTACAATTTCAGTACTGTTTATTTCGGGCAATACTGTAGTATAATGTATACAAAGAAAGCTGACCTGAATAATCCATTCAAACTGTTTAAGAACGGTAAGTTGATTACAGATAAATTTTCTGAGTGTTCCTCGTGGCGTATTACAATACTTCGTTCTTGTAACACATTGATTTTCTAGGTTTCTCTGGTGGGTTGTTCTCTGGTGAGTTGTTCTCTGGTGAGTTGTTCTCTGGAAAATTGTTTAACTATACATGCTAGGCTATTTAAGACTATGTATAATTTCATTCTACAAAATATTATCTATTATTGTACAAGAATTTTACGTTCACAAAACATATGGTTGTCGAACAAAGGGTTTGGCTCTTACAAAGTTGAAGTTTGAAGTTAACAACCAAACTAAATGTGGACGGTGTTCATTTTATTAAAGCCGTAAGAAGAAACTGAAAACTTCTATATTTCTGAACAAGTCGGAGCTCAATACTTAAGTATACGTTTCTTTCAAATGGCATAAATACAGGTAGAAGATTTATCTTACTTACTTTTGTGAAAGAACCACGTGCATGTGTTTTAGTTTTAATCTCAAATATCTAGAAGAATAATGCATTTAAAATATAAAGTCATACGTTTTACTTACCTATTATATTAACTAATTTAATATTACATTTACTTTCCTGGTATAACCTTACAAGTGTACACATAAAAACTTTCAAGAAACTTTTTGTGGATTAAAAGGCTATTTTCAATTTAAATGCTTATTACAAATTCTTTTAACTATCTTAAATATAACTAAACGTATTTATGATTTCTTTTTACTTTGAAAGTTAATATGTAATTGTATCAAGTCTAATAATAATTTTCGATTTTCTAATATCTTATCTGGTAGAGTTTAAGACATTTTTAAAAACTATGAGAGAGTAAAAATATGTACTACACTTGGTGATTTTATCACATGAAAGCGTGGTTGTAAGAAAATAATGGAATATATTTTGTTTATCTAATGTTATTAACTAAACGTCAATATACTAGTAGTATTAAGGTATTTTCTTTTGTCATATTTTAAATTACGTCCCTATAACTTGTCTGGGTAAAATTGAACTTTGTTCTCAACATAACTAAGAGTAAAAACCCCTAAGATATAGTCTTTTGCAATCTACCGCAGCCACAAAAGTTCGACCTTAGTCCCGCCAGAATTTTGTTTAGACTCTTTTGTACACCCATTCCTACCTGTAAAAAAAAGGAAGGGTGCAAAGTAACACATGCAGAACCCACAAAAACATGCCTCGTAATTAAATATCTTCTTAATTTAAATTGACGTCAAATCAGCTTACAAGATTTTTTATACTTAAAATCATCGTTTCAAACAGCAGTTACCAAAGTAGATTTTTGGTTAAATCTTCTTTTCGATTATTTAATAAAATTTTTAAAATAGCGTTTTCTTGAAGAATTTTTCCCCTTTATTGTAATTTAATAAATTCTATTTTTTATGTAACTTGCATTTAAAACATTACTTCTATATTCATTGTACCATCGTAATTATTAAATTGCAGATTGCATACTGCATACTTTAAATATCATCTTCGCAAAAAATCGACTGAATCGAATGAATCTCGTTTTTAATAAGCGCTTCCTTATGTATCCAATTTATCTATTTTCTCAAACCTAGTAGAATTTGCGCGATTCCATTCTAAATAATAAACGCCTATCTTAAAGTAATTTTCTTGGAAATCTTCATTAGCGTTTAAATTTGTTGAGTTTTATTACCTCATTATCTCGTTCCAGTTATGAGTGACACGCGCTGTTTTTCCCACACATATAGGATTATTGTGGCGTCGCTTACTAATGCGAAAGATAATCAAATTCTATTACATTTTCTGGATTTTTCAATGATCGGGCCGCTTCTTGGAATAAATGTTTCATTAGCTATTTACGTAATTCTAAATACGTATGACTAATATTCACAAGAATTTTTTATTTAAAATAAATTTCTGTAATTCACAGAGTAATTAATTTAAACGGTAATTGTTTTTTAATACAAAAGGGGTTGCATTTTATAGAATTATAACATTAAAACGTGTTTTTAAAATACCTATTATGGTATTAAGATTAGAATTGGAGTTTCATTAACAAGATTGTAGTTTCTTTAGCAAGCTGCATAAAGCTAGTGCTATTTACAGCAAATGAAAAGCATTTTAATCGAAAATGTATCAACAATTAATAAGTGAACATAAATGGTTTTGTATTTATCTTAAAATGATCGATTTGCGTTCGCATTGAATGTGTTTTACTGATAGAGATATATTCTATTTGTAAAAACTTGTATCGCGCTATTGGGTGTAGCGCGGTGATTGGTGGTGTTTCTCAACTTGTACCTCAAGGCATTCTATCTGACCTTTTGGCAATTTATCAGTTTTCTTTTTATAACTTGAAAACGGACGGAGATATTCGCATTGTGTAAAGGCAATTATTTATATATTTAAGTATCGTGCATCAACAGATGCTATTGTTGTATTGATACCTAGTGCCGTTTTGGTTTTTTGATGATAACTTGAAAACGGTGCAAAGTATAAAGAATTTGTAAAAGTGGTTATATCATTATTCTAGTAATACGCATCGGTTGGTGTAATTGTTATATTTATATCTAGTGCCTTTTTGGTTTATAATTTATAATTTGAAAATTGGGTTTATATTTATATTTTGTATAGACAATTATTAACATATTTGAGTATGGTTTATCGATTTTTGTAATCGTCACATTTATGATTAACAACATCTGACCGAGATAGTGTTGTAATTTCCAAACTATACAGCCATATTTTGTTTAGTAAAGAAAATGATTTTGATATGTTTAACTATGTTGCTGTAATTACATAATATGCTGTGATAATTGCATGTGCGGTCACCCTTTGCATTGCTTCTGACCAAAGCTAGATCCATAGTGCATGAGGCATAGTTTCAACTCAACATTTAAAGTCTAGCGACTGGGATATGAGGTAAACGTTAATGCACCGTGCTACCTTGCATTCAAATATCATGACAATAAGTAAACAATATATAGTATTTAATTATAGCATCATGATTGGATATAAATATTGGAAAAATGAATTAGGGTTTTAAGCTGGTGATCGGCCATTCTTTATACGACAAGTACCAAAATGTGGGAGCGTATCGACATTGGATGATTTTTAACCCTGCTTACAACCCAGGTTCTCGTCCACTAATGTCAGGTATATAAAGTATAAAGAAAATGCTGCCTGTTGGCTATAAAGAACTACTGATCCCCTAGATTTCATATTATAAATATTCTATGATTTATTGCAGTAAGTTACTTAGTAATGTAACAATTTGGGTATATATGGAACAGTTGGTCATTGGTTGAAAAGTGACATGGGAGGTAATTAGTTAAGCACAATCAATTGTCCTGGTGACAGATTGCGGATGGAAAAGGTATTTACTTATACGTACATTAATAAAACAACATACAATTTTATTTTGAAAAAACACCTAATGCATATACATATCGTATAGATATCTTGCTTACTAACGCGCGAAATCGTTTCTTTGTAGTCTATGTTTTAGGTAACTCGCATAAGTTTGACATAAGTTTAATGAGTCTTTTGAACCGCCTTCTCATCTTGAACGTAGAATCACCCCGTGGTGGTGGTGGTTGTGGTGAGTCTAGAAATGCTTTCCTCATCCTGAACGTAGGATTACTCGGGGTGAATGATCTTTGTATCTACCAAAAATGGTCTTTTTGGACCTTAGAATTTGCCATGTTAAATCTCATAGAAAAACGGATTTTTGATCTCGTATGAAAGTGGCTGATCTATTCATATTCATGTTAATATTAGAATTATTTATTTCCATTGTTTTGTTACGTACGATATTCCGTGCAGACGCGAAAGAAAACAAAGTCAGTAAAGGATCGCCTACACCGAATACCACAACAAAACAGGGACAGAATTGTAGAATCGAAATCTGATTTCGGGCTAGCTCAAAAACGTCGTAGAGTGGGGTGGGTGCTACAGAAAGAACACATTAGAAATTCCAGTAAAACTATATTACCAACAATTCTCATGGTTTTTCACAACCCACATGGTTATGATAGTCATTTTATAATTAAAGACATTGCGGTTAATTTAGATGGTCGTATAGAAGTACTCCCAGTAACTAAAAAAAGTAGATTTCTTTCACTAGGTATATTCCTGAAAACTTGGTTAACTTTCGATTTATTGACAGTTTTCGTTTTATGAATTCATTTTAGACACACTTGTTTCATATATAATTGATTATCCCCTGTTGAAAACTCAATTCCCACATTTAACCGATGAACAGTTTCAACTATTGACTCGGAAGGGTATACACCCATATGATTTTATTCATAATTTTTCAAAGTTTGATATACTTGTTTACCTAGTCAACAGCAATTTTTTAACACATTGGAGGATAGAACAATTTCTAACAAACAATATAAGCATGTACAGAAAGTTTAATATTCAAAACTTGGGTCAATATTCTGATTTATATATGAAAACTGACGTATTGTTGTTGGCTTAAGTTTTTGAACAATTCCGTACAAGTTGTCATTCCACTTATGGGCTAGATCCTGCTCATTATTACACATTACCTAGATATACTTGGGATGCCATGTTAAACCATACGGTTCAGGAACTGTAATTGTTGACTGACATCGATAAAGTCTTGTTCTTCGAGAAAGGTGTACGAGGTGGTCTTAGCCAGGTATGTGCAGAACGATGTGTTACTGCTAACAATAAATACCTACCCACATACGATTCATCCAAACAGGAAAAGTATCTAATGTACTTTGATGTAAATAACCAGTATGGATGGGCCATGAGTCAACCTATTCCGTACGGATGTTTCGAATGGACTAATACCAATATCGATGTAACCTCAATTCCCGACGATTGTTCTGAGGGTTATATATTAGAAGTTGATTTGGAATATCCTGAATCCATTTACGAACTACATATGGATATTCCATTTTGCCCCTAACATATAGACCTAACGACTGAAAAACCAGATGTAGAGAGAACCAAAAAGGTCAAATTAATGGTGACGTTGAATTCTATGCAAAAATATGTGATCCATTACAGGAGTTTAAAGCAGGCAATGGCAAATGGCTTTAGATTAAAAGCTATTCACAGGGTACTTAAATTTAAACAAAGCTGCTGGCTAAACTCATATTTTGATTTAAATACAAATCTCCGAAAGCGAGCTATGAACGAGTTTGAAAAAAATGTATTCAAATTGATGAACAACGCCCTTTTTGGTAAAACAATGGCGAACAAGCGGTAATGTTAAGCTCGTTCAAAACTGGGATGGTAAGTATGATACCGAAGCTCGTATATCCAATTCTCTGTTTAAGAATCTTACAGTTTTTGATGAAAATCTTGTTTTGGTAGAATTAAATAAATCAGAATTGTACTTTAATAAACCGATAAACATAGGCATGTGTGTCTTAGACTTATCGAAACTCACGATCTGTGATTTTCATTATGGCTACAAGAGTACTACCTTTGGAAACAACTGCAGTGTTTTATATACGGATACAGATAGTCTTATTTACAAATCTAGAATCGCCTTACTCACCCTGAACGTAGGATCACCCGGTGGTAGTGATGTGTGGTGATGGTGGTAGTGCGTCTAAAACCACCTTTCTCACCCTGAACGTGGGATTTCCCGGGGTAAATGACCTTTGTATCTACCAAAAATGGTCTTTTTGGACCTTACAATTTCCCATGTTAAATCTCATAAGAAAACCGGATTTTTGATCTCGTACGAAGGTAGCTGATCTACTCGTATTCAACTTAATATTAGAATTATTTGCTTCCATTGTTTTGTTACAATATTCCGTGCAGACATGAAAAAAAACAAAGTCAGTATAAGAATCGCCTTCACCGAATACCGCAACAAAACAGGGACAGAATGGTAGAATCGAAATCCAAACAAATTAGATTTTGAGATTGCTCAAAAACGTCGTAGAGTAGGGTGGTTGCCACAGAAAGAACACATTAGAAACTACATTAAAACCATATTACCAACATACAGTCCCGAAACACTATTTACAAAAGTCAAAAAACACATTTACGCAATAGTTCGGTATAACGCGATGTACACGAAGCGTCAATTTACATATAGTTACAGTATATACCTAAATCTTTAAAAATATCTAAATACAAGAATAATTACAATATATTCAGCCTTAAATATGTACAAGAAAAAATTATTCACAAAATATTCAGTAACATCTGCTTTGGCGAGTGCACCTCGTAAAATTAAAAAAATAACGTAATATTAAATTTTAAACAACTTAATTCAACATGTTGTTGACAGTAACATTAATTTATATAGAAAAGTAAACAGTAGAAATTGTTCTAACTCAAGCTTATAGAATAAGGTACATGATTGTTCGTGTTGTGAGCGTACATTTGGTAACGTATAGTCAGCAATTTAGTGCGGAATCAACCCAAAAAAACTGTCTATCTTCAACAACAGCAACACAAACAATCATCATCATCATTAGGTCTTCAGTCCTGAAACTGGTTAGACGCGTACCATCATTGCTTCCTATTCTGAACTAACCTACAGATTTCCCCGAAATTTGCACAGTCTGCATCTATCAGTATCTGATCTAGGTCTACATCCACCTCTTTATCCTATCTCTGCTTGTCATATATCCCACACTATTTCCCAAAAATGCCTTAGAACGTATTCTGCCCTTCTATTTCTCATATTTTTTTCCCAAAGATATCCTTGTTCCCTTACTGTTTCTATAACCTATTTGTTATTACCTTTGTCTGTCCATCCACATACATCTGAAGTACGGCATTTCAAAGGCTGCTACTGTTCTTCTGTCTGCTTTTCAGATGCTCGTATTTCGTAGGCATACTGTCTGTGCTGTGCTCCACACATATGCAAATAAAGCAAATAGAAAAATTCACTATACCTTGAGCTATCAGCTTCTTTCTGATACCATCTTAGGATGAGGAAATGTGGCTGCATTTGTTTACGGCTGGGTGCTCGAACCACCAACTTAACTTATACTAGCACAAAAAGCATTTGAATCTTGCGACTCACAACACTTTTTTCTTAAAAGAATGCCGTTTATTGAATGTATCCTGAAAGAAATAGATTACCATTTGTTACTAATTTAATTTAGTTAAAGGTGTATTATTAGTTACTGCAAATATTCTTGTACTTACATCACTATGCATTTTTCGCAGCAGCAAGCGTATGTTGTGACGCAAATACACCTTTATTTGTATAAGTAAATTTGTACTGGATAATAATTTTATTTGCGAGCATAGCATAATAGTTTATTAATGTGAACGAGAATAACTTGTGTTTGCTACGGCTAGTATTTGCTTTAATGATGATAATGAAGTTGATCGTTTCTTGCATAGGCACTGAAGTGGTGTCTACACATTCATCGTCTACCATATTATAACCGATGTATAACTCCTAACGCAAAGCTGTTGCTAAAGTGCCATATTCACCAGCAATAAAAAGCATAAATAACTTTTTACAGAGAAATGGATCTATCATAAAGAGAAGTTTAATCTAATTTGTTTTCGATTAAGCAATTTTTTAGGAATGTAGCAATGTATTTTAGGGTAAGTGTTGAGTAGTATATTCACTTTATAGTTTATACTTATTTCTCTGTGATAAATTATATAGTGGCCATGTTGTTTTAATTGCATATAACAATTTATAGGTTGCTAAATTTTGCATCAGATTAAGCTATGAGATAAATTGTGATAAATTATGCATTTTTCCTTTTTTGCAAAAAATGGTTTAGATTTTGACAGTATAGGTTTACTGAACGAAAACAGTGCAAAAGAATTAATGCCTCTACTAGGCAATTAATGAAAAATTGACTTTTGACAAACACTGCTAGTTTTTGATACAAATTTTAGTTTGTGCCAACTGCAAATAACATTTGCTACATTACCAAAAGTACTTACTTTGGAACTAATCTTCATTTGCATCTCTAGCAAACCTACTCATAACAGCTACAGATTTTAGTTTGTGTCAACTACAAATGAAAATTGATAGTAAAACCAAATTACTGACTTCGTTAACTAATGCAGGTTTGCATTACTAGCAAACACATTTGTATCATGTACAAAGTATAATTTGTGCTAACTGCAAATACAATTTGTAGACATAAAAAAAATTATTCGCTTTCGCAACTACTACAAATTGCATTACAACCAAACGCATTAGTAACTCGCTAATTTTGAATTTGTCTCCAGAGCAACTTTCATCTGTTAAGTTTATTAATTTTCCTGAACTAAAATTTTGTGTAGCCATGACAACAAAAAAAAACATGCTGTCCATATACCCACAAAATATGTTAGTTAGATATACTATTTCTTTTTTGTTAGTGCAGCAAATCATTTCCTTTAGTGTGCCGCTTTCAAAGCACGGTCTGAATTTATAAGAAAACAATTACGTATGGGCAAAGTGTTTGGCTTTCAAAACTATCGCCGAAGGATCAAGTTTGAAGAATTCTCAGAGAGCAGCTGCAAAAATATCAGCTTGCAAATAAGAGATAACGGCTACCAACAATTGTTAGCACCTGCGCAGCTGCATGATATCAGTATAAACTTGGTATAGATAACAAAACCCATTCCAAATGTTCATTTACTAGGCAGATGGTCAAGCGGCTTTATATTTCAAAAGAAAGCCATGAATTTATGTGCATCTCTGGTAAAAACGTATTCACTACAGGTGTTAGAACTTATTTGTAGTGACTTTGTACCGTGAAGTTGCTAAGCAACTATTTGATTTTATAAGGCAAAATTTATAGAGGAAATACTTGATGAAATTTTATAGAATAGTACTAATTTCAAGTGTCAGGAAATTGAGCTTGTAGATCGATGGCTTTTATTTGTTTAGAAATTTTAGGATGTTTTTAAATAAAAGTAGTATGAACTAATATTCATGCAGAAAAGATCGCTTGCAGGATTTTGTACGTAACAGTTTGTAATGCATTTTATCATCGCACAAAGTTCTTGAAGTTCCTGCGTTGGGCGGCTCAAGACCGCCTACGTTTGTTGTCATACTACGAATCCAAACGAGATGAATATTTTTTAACACACCACTAACTGAAACTTACTTATTACTGATAACATTTAATTAGGTGACCTTGTGCGAAACTCTTGTAATTGCTTTGTTCGAAGAGCGTATCGTAAGTACACCTACACTCACCAAAAGCTAGTACACGAATTAATTTTCGGCATTTTACACATATTTACAGCTATTAGCAAAACGACTATCAGACAAATTATACTTCGATAAACTCCAGTACAAACATTTTTACAGCTGGCCGCGGTTTGTTTCAGTTTCAAAAATTTAGTACCGCCGTAAGATAGCGTTAGCGTTATTTTTAACGGTAGGAGGTGCTATCAGATCCAAAAATTCTTCGTAATGCGTGAATTTATTATTTGCTGAGGCGTTGTCGTTAATGCGGTGTAATTTCTTTGCCATACGATATACTTCTGTCAACGCAGTATTATTGTTTAGTTTAGAACAAAAGACCATCCAGGATGATTTACCCTCTTCGTTGAAGAGTTTTTGAAGGCGCTGTTATTTTTGTATAGTTTAACCAATTTTCCAAGGTTGGGTTATTGTCATATTCAATTTCAGCCGTTTTTCTTTCCAGTATTATATTATCACAATCATTGTCCCACCAAATAGGCGGTGATCTACCATTTTTGATGCATATCACTTTTTTCTTCTCTTTAAAGCTATATTGCGCCCGCGTATGTTAAGGAATCTATTAAACATTCGTACTCTTGTCTTGGCGTTTCTAAATTTGGAAAATAGGAAAAACACGAATCGGGTAAAGATTTGAACAGACCCTAATCTGCCTCCGTCATATTCCATTTGAGGTTTCTAATAAAGGCTATCTGGCTGTATTTAAATGATAAATGCATATTTATATAGATCACATAGTGATCCGATCCGTAAGTTTCGTTTAAAATCAACCATCTACATAAACGAGGAATATTAGAAGAAACTATAGTGAGGTCAGCCGCAGAGAGATTATTACCGAAAGAACGTCTAGTACGCGAACCATCATTAATTACAACCAGGTTATGAATTCCGATCGCACTCAATTGCATGACTCCATTATTGTCATCCTGTAGTGATCACCATAGTGAATTATGACTTTTAAAATCACCACCGTACACTACCGGCGTGTTTACTTGAGAAAATATATTAGTCCAGTCTCTCGCGTGCGGAACGCCCTTGGGGGTCTGTATACCCCACAAACTAGAATGTCTTCGTTGTAATTTTTTGTGAATTTAATTACGTCGAAGTTAAGATGTTTTAATAGCAATATAGCTACGCCTGCTTTTCCATCAAAGCGGTTTCTTCTGACTATATTGTAACTTTTATACGGATAACAGAGCCAGGTTTGTATGGAGTTTCACTTAAAAGTGCAGTATCAACTTCCTGATTTTTAAAATTTGAAATAAATTAATACTGTTTCCCACAGCTGAACGGCAGTTTCACTATACTACTTTTAAGTTATTTACATTATCCATTCTTGCCATTTAGGTAACTTCAAATCAAGGATTGCAAATCTTTTTTAAAACTTATACCTGACAAGTTTGTTATGTTTGTTTGAGATTTTACATACTTAATTACATTTTTAAATAGGTTTTCTAGTTCGCTTACCCTATTAGACTATTCTATACTACTTCCAAAATCTTCATCCACCGGATCATGCTGAAAAGAGGGCAAGGGTTTTAGCGGAAGATTTTGCGTATCGTATTCCCTTTGAATTTCTTGAGATTTTAGCAACAGTTGCTTTGTTTTCTTCTGTATGGGTTGTATGCATGTAAAAAAGTTTGATATTTTACCGTTATTCGTATTTATATTTTTTCGACTTAAAGCAGGGAATCGAATAGCATCGTTTAAATTATATAGAGTGGAATCTTTGTTCGTTAGGATTGCAGTCTTTAAAACTAATTCTGCCTCTTTAAAAGATAGATTCTGATCCGCCATTATAGATTTAGTTTTTAATTGCTGTTGACAAATAGGGCACGTATGCGAGATGGTACTGCGTGTATTACACTTACATTTACTTTCGCACTTTCTCCATTTACTTTCAGTCGCTTTGCATCGAAAGGCAACGTGGCCATAATAGAGACAGTTAAGGCAGCACGTAGCATCTTACATTATTAAGAATAACAAAATTGAAAAGTTAATACCCTGTAAATGTAATGAAAACTGTTATGTAGGTTTTTAAGAAGCAGTACCGTTTTCAATAATCTTTCTGTTAAACCGCGTAACTGCAATAACACGTATGTCACTTCCAACATTTTCTAAAATATATTTTTCCTCCAATTTGGTGTCCTTCCTCCTATAATATTACGTCGAGGTTAAACGTTTAAGAACATAAACCCGGTAATTCTTAGATTTAACGAGTGGGTTTCTAATTTGTTTACAAGGAATGGTGATTTCATTTCTAATCGAATTCTATATTTACCTACGGAAACTATTTCTACTATAGAATTTTGGATTTTAAGCATGCTGTGTAGAAAGTCTCCTATCGCCATCTGTGTAGTTTACCAATATTCGTTATAGAGATCAGTTAAGGACTTTTAATGTGTGTGCAGATTATCTTTTTCCGCGACTACATTTTCCGAACAGATACGTTTTCTACCTTCAATAGCTTGAGAAGTGTGACCGCTTTGTATATCCAAGTTTTCTACTAGAATTATTTATTTCCATTATTTTGTTACAGTATTCGGTGCAGATACGAAAGAAAACGATAAAAGTCAGTAAAGAAATCGCCTACACTGAATACCGCAACAAAACAGGGACAGAATCGTAGAATCGAAATTCAAGCGAATTAGATTCCGGGCTAGCTCAAAAAAGTCGTAGAGTGGGGTCTGGGGTGCGTGCTACAGAAAAAACACATCGGAAATCTTGGTAAAACTATATTACCAACGTACAGTCCCGAAAGACTATTTACAAAAGTCAAAAACACATTTACGTAATATTTGGTATAACGCGATGTACACAAAGCGTCAATTTACATATAATAAACCTAAACCTAAACCTTTAAAAATAGCGAGAATTAAACTTTATTATCTAAATACAAGAATAATTACAACATGTTCAGACCTAAATATGTACGAGAAAAAATTATTCATATAATTTGGAGAGTACACCTTGTAAAATTTAAGAAATAACAAAACATTAAATTCTAAACAACATAATCAATTGTATCTAACAAGTTGTTGACATTAACATTAATTTATGTAGAAAAGTAAACAGTAGAAAGTGTTCTAATGCAAGCTTTCAGAATAATGTACATAATTGTTCGTGTTGTGAGCGTACATTTGGGATCGTATAGCCTGCAATTTAGTGCGGAATCGACCCAAAAAAAATCTATCTTCCACAAATAAAGCAAATAGAAAAATTCACTATACCTTGAGCTATCAGCTTCTTTCTGGTACCGTCTTAGGATGAAGAAATGCGGCTCCACTTATCTACGGCTGGGTGCTCAAACCACCAACTTAACGTATACTAGCACAGAAAGCATTTTAATCTCGCGACTCACAACACTTTTTCGCTAAAAGGATGCTGGATATTGAATGTACCGTTTTCAAAGCACGGTCTAAAATTATAAGATAACAATTACGTATAGGCGAGGTGTTTGGCTTTCAAAAATATCGCCGAAGGACCATGTTTGAAGAATTCGCAGACAGCAGCTGCAAAAGTACCAGCTGCAGCAGCTTGTAAACAAGAGATAACGGCTACCAACAATTGTTAACATCTGCACAGCTGCATGATAACAGTGTAAACTTGGTATAGATAACAAAACACATTCCAAGTGTTCATTCATTAAGCGAATAGTAAAGCGGCCTTATTTTTCAAACGAAAGCCATGCATTTATGTGCATTTCTAGTAGAAACGTATTCGCTGTAGGTGTTAAAACTCATTTGTAGTGACTTTCTAACGTGAAATTGCTAAGCAGCCGTTTGATTTTATAAGACAAAATTTATAGAGTAAATACTTGATGAAATTTTATAGAATAGTACTACTTTCAAGTGTCAGGAAATCGAGCTTGCAGATCGATAGCTTGTACTTGTTTAGAAATTTTAGGGCGTTTTTAAATAAAAGTTGTATGAACTAATATTCGTGCAGAAAAGATCGCTTGCAGGATTTTGTACGTAACAGTTTGTAATGCATTTTATCATCGCACAAAGTTCTTGAAGTTCCTGCGTTGGGCGGCTCAAAGCCGCCCACATTTGTTGTCATCCTACGAATCCAAACGAGATGAATATTTTTTAACACACCACTAACTGAAACTTACTTATTACTGATAACATTTAATTAGGTGATCTTGTGCGAAACTCTTGTAATTGCTTTGTTCGAAGAGCGTATCGTAAGTACACCTACACTCACCAAAAGCTAGTACACGAATTAATTTTCGGCATTTTACACATATTTACAGCTATTAGCAAAACGACTATCAGACAAATTATACTTCGATAAACTCGTAAAGTTTTACCGACGAAATAGTGCAACATAAATAAATCTACGCATCTACCTAATCCATCTGCAATCGCTATCAGTAGTAGCGGCTACTGTTGTCTATTCCAACCAAATGCCCCCGAAAATAATTATCTATTCATGTAACTGGTAACAAATAACATTATATCCCCAACTAAATAAGGAGTACCTTACAACCAAACAATTTGCTTGCTCACTAATGAACTCAACTTAAATAAACCTAAGAACAATCGCATTCTAATGACTAATCACTCAATGAGTCGAAACTAAATTGATATAATCAGGTTCGCTAAACTAGCCTGTCTAAGTAAAACACCGTGCTAACCTAAGAGACCAGGAATCAACTAATTTTCGTCTCATGGATGGAGAGAAACTAAAAATCCACACCACGTTTAAGTTTCAAGTGATTTTTGAATTGGTACATATATTTCTACGCGAATACGCCTGTTGAGAAGAACAAAAGAAACATTTGCAAGTGGACCAGAACATCTTAAACACGGGTATATTGATTGCTTACATTCATGTTCAATTCACTAATATGGTTTGAAAACATACATATATTACAAACACATGTCAATTATTCCAAACAGAAAAGTATCAGCATAAAATTAGCAATTGACAGTATTTCAACGCATTTTATCATCAAAAATATTATAGAAAATCTTCCGAATGATTTATATTAAAACTTACTGCATAAACCAATGCAAAGTAGGCGGATGTAATAAATTTTGTTACACGTTTAGATGGCTGTAGTAGTTGTCCACCTATTCTGATTAGTGATGGGCACAATCGATAGTCTATCGATTGGACTATCGATAATACAAACTATCGATAGTTACTATCGAATTATTTTATTAATGAATGAACTTTTACTAGTGACAACTTGCGATTGTAAAGCGTACTATCGATAGTCTCATAAACGATTGATAGTCTCATAAACCATCGGTAGTAGTGATGGAACCATCGATTGCTATTCCTATCGATAGTTATGCAACAATCGATAGTTAATGAACTATCGATGGTACTACCAATAATCTGCAAAGAAAATCTTAGTACAGAACTATCAATCTCAATACTCAATAGTTTTTAAATGATAGTTATATTGACCGTTAAGTTAACCATTAAAGGGAAATCCCGGAACCCCAGCTAAATGCACGTGCACTGTTGGTGTCGGATGTCGATTATCGACGCCCGGCGGTTTTGCATATTATGCAATGCATTACAAATGCGCAACAATATCAAACACATGTCCCATTTTCATTCATGTATTATTGTATTCTCTTTCTCTCTGAAATTTACCGCAGTGGCAGTGATGTTTTGATGAAATTTTTGCGTCCAACTAACATTACTCATCATCACGCAGACGCCCACCAGTTCTTTACATCTATCGTGTTAGAACGCAGAGCTACCCAGTTACAGTTTAATTGTCAATGTCTCAATAATTATTCAGTAAGTTGCACACATATTAACTTAATTTTTGAAACTATAGTCAATTAATTTCTCAGATTTCAACCGAATTATACCAAGAAGAGTGAAAAAATCACCAGTGTGGGAATTTTTTACAAAACACGGCGACAAGGTTATGTGTCAAGCTTGTTAAAAAGAGTTGAATTTTTGTGATAATACGTCCAATTTAAGTGATCATTTACGTCGACGACACGCAACAAATATCAAATCCGTGCAATTAGTTGACATAGTAGAAGCAATTAATTTACTATCATCAAGAGATTACCGCCAGTAACATTAGTGAAATCGGAAACAGCGATACTGCTTCCATGGCGAAAAATGCCAGCTGAGCATCACGGTTATCCAGTGCAACAACAACGTTATCGGGTTCAGCTACTTCAGTATCAAATCCAGCATCTTCGATCAGTAGTGTGCTTCCTGTAGTTGCAATTGCTACACGAATAGAAAGCTACAGCCAACAATAAGGCGCCAAGTAGTTGCTTTAAACGAATCATTAAAACATAAAATCACAAAGCTTGTGCTTGAAATGATAGTCAAGGATTTGCAACCACTATCCATAGTAGAAGATGTGAGTTTTAAGAACCTCATGAAAGCACTCGAACGTCGGTACACATTACCGAGCAGAAGGACAGTATCCAGAGCATTACTTGCAAATTTATATAGTACAGTCCTAAAGAGTCAGTGCAAAATGCTGTGCAACAATCAAACTCGATATCGATTACAACTGATACTTGGACATCTTTTAACACCGAATTTTACTTAACAGCAACGTGTCATTTTTTTCACGAAAGCCAGTTAAAGTCAGTGGTATATAAAACAGTATTAGTCGAAGAAAGTCATACTGGTGATAAAATAGAGTCATGATCAAGGTTTTGTCATAGAAAACATAGAGCCTACACTTAGCACCAGCAAGGACATGAAGTTTAGTTTGTGGCAATATTTTGATGAAAAACTAAAAAGTGTAGCTACTTCTGTTAGTCCAGAAGCAAATACTTTACTATTATTAAAAAATTATAAGGATTTGCCTTATTTAAACCGAATAGAAATTCCTACAGTGTTTTGGAACGAACAATAAAGTGCATTTCCAAATTTATATAAATTGACAATAAAATTTCTGAATATACCGGCTACATCTGTACCTTCGGAAAGAGTATTTTTTCAAGCTGGTTTAATAACAAAGGACCGTGCATATACATTTTCAATGCTCTACCCGAAGGTACTACATTGGCTAGGAGGCGAGTTTTTTGTTGCCTGGCAATTTAGAATTTCGCCGAACTCTTGCCGTTCCAGGGAAGGTAGGGATCTTTAACGTGTGTGACAACACTTGCACACGGGACCTCCATTTAACTTTTCAGCCGAACGAGGGCGTAATTTTTGTGAAAAATGCTCACCTGTCATTTTTCAGGCAGTCGGCCGTGTTGGAATTTGAACCTAGGACCTTGGGATCCGTGGTCGTACGCTTACTACATTGATCCACGGCGACGCCAATAAGAAAGGACCGCCCCAAACCTAAAAACGTCAATTCATTAATTTTTTTAAACAAAATCGTTCATATGTTTAAGTAAAGGAACTGTTAGTGCACTCCAGTACAAACCATTTTTCTAAAGACATATTTTTGTTAGAGAGTCGTTTGCTAGAATTTCTGTGCATTTATTAATTTAATATACATATACATTGTCGTGCTTTTGATCTTTATATATCGACTGGAATCCTACGTTGGATTTGTCACTTATTTTCTCTTTTAATTGACTACATCGTCAACCCTTTTTTTTTTAATTCGTTACACGATTCTAATTTGGTGTATTTGTTCTCTAGGTGTTTCTAAATTTTCTGGGTTCCTTACTTTCCTATATTACTACTTATTTTCCAAATTTTAATTAAATAGCTAAGCTGTTTAGAGATGAAAATATATTCGCTTCCATTATAACGTCAAAAATTATTTTTATATCAAGATTTTGTAAAGTTCTTCCTAAATACAACAATCGTGGTCGATTCAACTTCTTTCCTATAACTATTGTTGCAGCTTTATTTGTCTCTAGCTATTTTTTATTAATTAAATATAAATTTTTTAAAAATATTTCTAGAAATGTCCTTCAATTCATTTTCTAACTCTCATTATATTTCCATGGTAACGGGTTACTGTCACCTTTTTTTCTATGGATAATAAACTAGTCCTGCCACTTTTATATAGAATATTTAATCAAACCTTCTTACTGTATATACTTTTATCTGTCCTCTTCAATAACTTATTACATCACTAGACTAGCTCTAGTGCTCTACCTTAAATCTAATAATCTGTACATTTTATATTATAATAAGCTGCGAGTGAAAGTGAACCTAATCATAAATGTCATCCTGTTAAAAATCTGTCCCTAGTAACAATGTGTCTCTCTTCAAGCTATCAATAATGCAATTAACTATCGATGGTAAAATTCACTTGTTTAAAAGATCATTTGATAGAAGTACTGTAATGATATAGTTTAAGCTATCGATGATTCATGAGACTATCCATAGTACACTTTGCAATCGCAAGTTATCGATAGTACTAACTATCGATGATCTAATCGATAGGCTATCGATTGTGCCCATCTGACAGTTCATATGTTAAGGTTTTGTTTGCAGATTATTGGTAGAACCATCAATAGTTTATTAAGTATCGATTGTCACTGAACTATCGATTGCAACTATCGATAGAAAAAACAATCAATGTTTACATCACTACTATCGATTGTTGCTTAAATATCGATTGTAACTATCGATAGGAAAATAATCGATAGTGCCCATCTTCTGATACGTTTTAAGTCTTTCGTTATGTATACGCTTTTGCAGCAGTTTTTGCTGCGTACTTAGTGTTTATATTTTAGGCTTTCGGTACATTTTACCACTTATTGGGAAGTATGTGAAACCCTGTCACTTGTCCAAGTTGGGTGTTGCATAATGTTGTAAATACTTTTACTGAACACATAAATTTTTTATTCCGTTATCTTTTGGAAGTAGGTCACATTATTATTTTTTCTGTTTACATTGCGCTATATTAATATTTTATGTTCGTTCCTAATGCAATCTTCCGTTTTTGATACACAATGTACGTTGAAGAATCGAATGAATAAAATTTCTATCAGTATCAATTTATGAGAAAAATTTATATGTAGCTCTGCGGAATACTTTCTATCACAAGGAATTATTCTCACTCAAGGATTTTCTTTAACACAATTTGCATTTTATAATGCGAACGAGAAGATTATTCATTTCGAAGCTTGTGGAAACAAACCTTACGTAGCACTATTCGAATTAATGTAGCATTTGGATCAGGGTTTACAAAGATTACGACGACCAGCTACAGTAAGTATGAAATTTACATAAGAAAAAAACCAAATTTATTTTACCATTCTCAACCTTAACGTGAATAATCAGTTCGGGTTTCCTTTGGAATGATTAAAGAAATTAGCTGTAGACTACCGTATACCTTGCACACGCACTATAATTAATTTTTTTAAATGATGTAAAGCTACCTGGGTGCCACATACGAACAACGAAATACTTACGTGACAACATGTCCTTAGTATTCAACCCCTTTAAACGCTCTTATAAGTTGTTTAATGGAAAAGTTAAAAGACAATTTTCTTTAAACACCAAAAATTGAAAATCCCAGATCTTAGCAAGAAGCTTTATTGAAAACTCGAAGCTAGTCAGAAATTTGGAAATCGTGTTGACGCTTATATAATGCGATTTGCATATTTTGCTGAAAAGCTATTACAGACTGATAATGACATTTTAATAATAGGATTTGATTCAAAGTTAAAGTACGCTTACAGGGTAATGCTTCATTATTTTCTCATATTGTTATGAACAAATATAATATTCTTTGCGAACGCAAATACCTCTTTTAATCTAGCTAAGTCTTCGAATACCATTTCAGGAGGGTTGCGTAGCTACATATTTATTCTCGGAAGTGTTATGGCGAAATTACTATTCGTAGTAATCTATTATTTCACTGTTTCTCAACCCGTAAGACACCACCCTTAAGCTGGTTGCAAAACGACGGGGGATGTAAGAAGAATGAAGCAAAAGTTGCAGTAAATATTTCCAGATATGTTTACTTCCACCACAGAAATAGAACTTTTGCACTACCCATAATACAGCATCCAACATGTCATTCATCTCCGCATCCGTAACAGTATTTACAAATTTTAAATAATATGTATATGTCTCAGATTATAGTTAGGTCATTTTTAAAGACCTCGCTCTACTATAAACATCTTGCATTTTTATAGTAATGTTTTATAGATGTTTTGTCGAATATTAAAAGTGCGTGAAGTTAGCTGTGACTTTGTATGCACTAATGCTCTTATATGTGCCGAAAGTTAGTGCTTCGTTAGTGCACTTTAGTACTTTATAAGTAAATCTCCGAATAAACGCAACTTATAATTCATATTATAATTCATTAACGTAACAATTCATAATTTTTCGGCGAAACTTCACACTTAGCCGTGGTTATCTTCAATTGAAAGTTAGTACTTCGTTAGTGCTCTTTAGTGCTTCATATTTCAGCGGCGTAGGACGAATAATAAAAAAGTTGTGGTTAACTTCATAACTGGCCGCAGTCTCAAATTCAAAAATTAGTTTCAACCGAAAGTTAGTGTTTCGTTAGCGCTTTATAGTGTCTCATACCTCACGACGTACGGCTACTAATAAAAAAGTTGTAGTCATTTACATTTTTGCGGCTAACTTCACAACTGGCCGGGGTTTGTTTCAAAATCAAAAATTCGTTTTAGCCGATAGTTAATGTTTTGTTAGTGCTTCATATTTCGGCGGCGTGCGACTTCTAATAAAAAGTTATGGCCACATATTTTTAATTCTAGCCGCGGTTTGTTTCAATTTTGAAAAATTTTTGCAGCCGAAATTTATTGTTGTGTTAGTGCTCTTTAATGCTTCATATTTCAGTGGCGTACGACTTCTAATAAAAAAGACATGGTCACTTATATTTTAATTTTAGCTGCGGTTTGTTTCAATTTTATAAAACCTTTGGCAGCCGAAAACTAGTGCTTCGTTAGTGCTTTTTGGTGCTTCATATTTGAGTGGCGTAAGACTTCTAACATAAAAGTTGTGGCGACTTATACATTTAATTCTAGCCGCGGTTTGCTTTAATTTCAAAAAACTCCTGCAACCGAAAGTTTGTGCTTTGTTAGTGCCCTTTAGTGCTTCATATCTCAACCACCTGCGACTACTAATAAAAAAGTTGCGGCCACTTACATTTTTGCGGCTAAATTCACAATTGACCGGGCTTGTTTCAACTTAAAACCGAGAGGTAAGCTGTCATATTCATAAACAGTTAAAAGATTTGCAAATTGACTAACTGAGTTATCTGCAAACAAAGTTGTGATATTTCCTTTGACAGGGTTAGACGAGGTATTATACACCGGTATTCCTTTTTCAGCTAAAACAAAACCACCTCTAAAACATAAATAGATGGAGGTTTCGTGCATATTTCATATAAGTACTAGATGATCTCAAACATCTGCACAACTTTCTTCTACCGGCATCTCTACGGTTTCTCTAAACCACCCGTTTATATGATTTTCTGTTATCAGTAACCGAACTCGATTTATTTACTCCGATGGATTTTGAGATATTTTGGTATGACACGAGATAGGTTTTGGGCCTCTTGGAGCGGCTTTTTAAAAAAGTTTTAAAAGTTCGTCTATTAAATTTATTTTATACTAAAATTACAATTAATTTTAATTTACAAGTACATTATATTCAGTAACGTTTGGAGATCGAAATAATTCTAAGTGGAAATTCACTTTTTAATTAAATAAACTAAAATTATGGTGAGTAGCTGAACTAACAACAATGTTAAAGTTGAGAAGCTCTAGACTGACTAGCTATCTTGGGCGCTTGAGGGTATTTATGCTATCCGTGCCCCTCACATTGGTTGTGGGAACTGCAGAGCTCATGTCTGGTATTTTCTTTATTCATTTATACAATACAAAGTAACAATCTTAATTCTAATAATTGCTGTCTTATAACCTACTGTGACCTACACCTGCAGTATCACGTTGCGTCTGGAATACAATGTCTGTTTTCGTTTTCACTGTCTGACTTGTGAACTGTAGACATTTTTATGCCACTATTTCTAATGATCTCAAGAAAAACAACTTGACAGGGTTTATATTGGAATAACTTTTTCTTTTGTTGGAACTTCTTTTTAATTTTATTCTCTTTAACTATCTTTTATACTGAAACCACTGGCTGTAAATAACCTAAATATAAATAGATAAACATTGCTACGTACCTAGACATAGCCGGAAAAAAGTAGATACCAGGTTAACTACTAGACGCAGAGAGTGGTGGGATTCGCCTACATACCAAAAATAAACAGAAAAACACATCGCCCACGGTTATCTATTAACACATAAAAATAAATAAAGGATTCTGTATAAACAAGCAAAATGAAAATAAATTAAGCGTTATTATTTCACAGCAAACAATTATATTGTACAGACATTTTAGTACCTTAGATACGAAGTGCGCATCTTGTATTTCACACAAAATAAAATTAATCAGTAGTAAATAAACCTGTGAGAGCTTTTGTCAAGCGTTTTTAAAATTTCACCTAATACTTTTTATAAAATAAACTAATTAGTAGGAAAGAATTAACGTGTGAGTTCTTTTGACAAGCATGTTTAGAAATAGAATCGCAGCAACGAACAATAGTTCTACAAAGTCACTTAACTACACCAAACGTTGATACGGAATATGCCATTGACACACACAAAAGAAAACGAGTTGCATACCTGTAGGTGTCCGAGTACTTAGCTCGCAAGCCGTCGCGGGTGAGTTAGCACAGCAACGCCATGGTCGTCAAGATCTGTTTACCCTGCTACCATAACTGTAGCAGCGGTCTACGGACAAACCAGTTGGTCTACAGACAAAAGCAGTTGATCTACAGAAAGAAAGAACCCATTGGACCTCCAGCTAAAAAAGATAAAAAGAGAATTTGATTAGAATGGGTACGCGCAAGAAAACTCACCAATCCACGCAAGACACCTAGTTGTCGAACAGAAAAAACCAAACGTGCATTGCTTTTGAAATACGGTGACGAATAATGTAGAAAATATTTCGACGTACAAGCGGTAGAATCAAATTCAACAATGGTTTAACTTGCACGAATTCGAACTGCAAACCCTCGCTTATCGAAGTGCGATTGAAACTGGAAACGGATAGTGCGTGATCTTATTTCAACAAGTCTTTACATTGGAGCAATAGAGAAACCCATTATACACGGTCGTAATGTATACCAAGATAACGGGTACCTAAACAGGATATAAACTATTATAGCATAAACTTGTCGCTTCGAAATAAATAAGTTCAAAATGAAAATTTGTAGAAAGCGTATTTATTATTAATTATGTTGAAGGATTTAACAGATTATCGGATACCTAAAACAAGGCATAGACTATTTAATTTATCGAATAAATTTTCGTTTTAAATGCAAAAGGGATTTGAGTTATCCATGGAAATTTTAAAGCAAAATTGGAACGTAACAACATAAAAAATTACTTAGGTATAAGTATGCAAAATAGGTAGCGCCTTGAAGATTAACACGATGGCTTGGAATAGCAATAGTCGTTTCCGTTAGTCGTCACTCGGTGGTCTGAAATAGAATACCCAGGCCAATTAATAGCTAGATATGGAGATATTAGGCTAATTTTAAAACCATTTCCGGTCAGTTACTTTATAAATCAATTACAGAAGAAATTAATACTGTAACAGTTTTTTTGACCACTGCAGCACGTCAATGAATTTTTAGTTTTACAAACTCTTGTCTAGTCATTTATATCAGTTAAACCATTTTTAAATAAATAAATACCAGTATTGGTATTATGAGTGCTAACCGCCATACAGAAATGCTAGTTTGGTTGCTAACATCAGGCGTCGAATGTTAGTATAAATATTATCAAGGCCAAGCAGTTTTCCAGTTCGTGCATATTGCATCAGCACTCACTTTAGCTAGAGCTCTCGTCGAGAACCATCATGAAACCAAAAGGGTTCTAGCATGTAATTTGCGGCTGGCCTTGTGCGGCAGTAGAGCCCTAGTGCGCTGAACACTAGGCGTAGTGGTTTTAACAATGGTAAGAGTTGAAAATAAGTTATTAGATAAATTAAATAATTTTGTTGTAGCGCTCTTTTAATAACGTTTTGGATAGTTTCTTTTTATAACGTCTTTTTATAATGTCTTTTGAAAAACTTTTTAATAACTTCGTTTGAATAATTCTTTGGGTAAATTCATTTAATAATTCTTTGGACACCTGTTTAGATAGCACTTAAAATATTCCTTTAATAATTTCGTAAAAGTTACAATAAAATATGCCTTTCAACGCTTAATTAGAAAATCTTCAATTAAATATTTATTTTATTATTCTCCTGCAAATGTAGAGAAAGAACCTTTTAAGAAACCGTTTTGTATATCAATTGTAAGGCTTCTCCGTATGCTCATTTTGTTAGAATGAAGTCGCCTTATCTGGTTTTATAAAAATAAGGCAGTCTGTATGCTGTATTTCAAGAGGATATTAATTCTACTTTTGCACCTGCGAGTATCAAGTTATAGTTCATTCACGTCAACTTTGCGATATAAAATATCGATCCAAGATGAACGTCCTTCAACCGTACGATGAATAGTTGGATTTTATGTAATGTTATGCGAGAAAACGATAAGTTTGGATTTTAAGGAAACGTTCTACAAAGTACGTAGTAATTTATATGGTTTGGAAATAAAGTCCGATGATGAATTGAAATGGTATTTTTGAAGTTGCGAGTGTAAAATTACAAGTAATTAAAAGGACGACTATACGATGGTAATTATTTTGGTCAAGATCTACACACCGTAGAACATCTAAGTTTTATATTTGATTTTGGTTGGTCCGGTTTGTGCGTATAAGAAAAACGCACGAAGTTCATATGGTCCGGTCCATGGATCACGCAGCTGTTTGTGTCCTGTAGAACATGTGATTTTACGTCACTTGTTTTCTGAAGAACGTATGTATTAACACCTGCCCTAACATGCTGTAACACCATCACGTAAACAACACCTGCTGAACCAAGGTAATAGATTAGTATAATTCTTACATCAAGTCTACATTTGGTGATCTTTGATACGAGGCTGCTTCAGAAAATATTTTGCAACCACTTATAATCATTAACCCGTTTAACAAACTAAAAAGGACCTTAGTAAATTTTATTGTCAATACTAGTGCAGTGTAATCACAGTTATTAATTTTAATGAAATTAAGCAAATCTGAAGAGTTCTTATTAATGTTTCATATATGCATGATTTCACTTACAATTTCTGAAAAATGAGTTTATAGACAATGTAGTTAAATTTTTATAAATATGTAAACAGAAAGACAGATCTGATATTTCTGGTATAAATTCAAGTTAAATTTTTGTAATGAAAACAACATTTAAAGTTTTTAATATTTCTTATGAATATATAAGCCTACCTTATGAGTAGATAAAACTTGTATTATCTTTTCTTAAATATGAATTTTATATTTACAATTTTTATGAAGGAACTATTTTAATTAAAGAAGCAACATTTAATTTTCTTAATTAATTGTTTTATTCTGAACAATTTACGTTCAGAAGTTGAGTACCAGATATAAGATAAAATAGCGTAAAGTGGTAACCCCAATTTAACAAGAAGCTTTAATAGCCTTTTCAGATTTGGGAGCATAAAATCTGTGCTCAAAATATTGTTGCCGGATTAATCTTTATTGTTATTTATATGAGGTAACAAGAGAATACCTCTTATGTCCTCATTTTTGAAATTTAATTAAATTTTCTTTACAGCTTCTGCGTTAGCAGTTAATACGGTATTCCTCTCTAAGGACGCCCAAGTCCCCCTTAGGGAAACCCTGTGTTTAAAATTAATTACTTGGTGGCGCCCTATTTAAAGCCCTGTTTTGTTGAGAATCTAACCCTAGTAAGAAAATAATGCTTTGTAAAAAGAACCACGACCAATCCTCATAAGATCTGCCCAATGAATAGACCCCTAGCATATAGTCGGAAGATATTTGCGTTCCATCATTTTAAGGAAATCCTTCCTTAAAGGTCACTGGTCACATTAGGGGATAAAAAGAACCCGTAACATAATACCAACCAGTTGATAATTTATGTAATAATACATTGCAGAAAAGAACGTTATTCACGATAATTGTAATAACAATAATACTTGCACAGGCGTTTTTAAAAGTACTTATTAAATACACCTTAATTGTCGCCCTCGTTTCTTAACTAAAACACTAAGAACGGTTTCACATACAGCTTCGCATCCAATGAGGAAGCTGTCATTTGCTATGTGCAATAAAGAACGGAGTATCAAAGAGGGAAATCTTTTAGTGGGATATTCAAAAGCAGCAATCAGGCGTTTTCTCAATTTTTTAATACACAAAATCGTTACAAAAAATGCACTTCAGGGATAGTGTCCATAAATGGTACCTCTACGTTATATTACAGCAATGCGGACGAAACGTTACAAGTCTTAGGATCTGCATGTTTTCTCGACTTTCGGGTGTCCCTGATCGCAGTCAGATATCGCAGGGGTCTTACCAAAACAAAAATCATATTTTTCTGGAAATTATTTAGCAAAATTGTACTTGAAGCAGAAAATATACGTTTACTTTATTGGATATCACTGGAGTGCGAAGCACAAGAATCTGCATCATGCAATTATAATTCCATTTATGGTGCTCGCGATAAGAATAACCTTCACATGATTTACGTGTATAAAAAACTACGTTACTCTCACGTGCATATATTTAGCCCCCTATCTCTATTAAATTCTCACTGTAGTCTGTATGATAGATGTACCAGCTCCCTATTGTTTTCGTGCGGTCAAATTGAAATACGGACGCAAAGAGATCGAATGCGCAAAATATTCGTTTTGCGTTTTCTATTTGCTATAATAATTATATCTGAATTTCAAAGGGTTATTTTCCTACGTATTGCATGTGATTTCTCTATTTTGCATAATACAAACTTTTTGCAGCTAGGTCATTGAATAAAATAACTCTAAAGAAATCCCGTCAGTGCGTAGTGTGATCCTACGGAAGCTAGTCTAGAAAATTCAAACACTTCAGGTTTTGGAATGTATGAAAGGTTGCTGAAAGCAGCCATACATTAAATCCAAGCACAATTGACGTCTTTGCAATGACTTCCAGGAAGTATTTTGATGATATAATACATGGCTTCCGGGATCATAAGTATGAAAGTTATCTATATATGCAACACACATGGAATAACTACTTTTAAAGCCCGTGAATTGTTTCAAATTCTACTAAGAACGAATAGCAAACTTTAAATTTAATGATGTGCGGTTTAGTTAGACATTAGTTTAATAACTGTTTGAAGATGCTTTTGAATTGACAATACCAGACGTTATGCAGGAAGCGAATAAGTTTACGTACATCAGATCAATGATGGTTTGCTCGAATCTCCCGTTTCTTGTTAACGTCTTAAATATTACTTATAAAGCAGTCGCTATTCATTTGATTTGAATTCACAATTCTATGCCATCTAAAGGTTTATAATAAGATCCGAAAATTAATTGGAAATCAAAGCTGCTTGACAGATTCATTTAAAACAATTTATTCAATTTAGAGGCAGATGAAGTTTATTGAAGCAGATATTGTCATATCTGCCCGAATAACTATAAATTTTGAATCAGGTACTTAATATTAACACGCTTGGTGGGCTAAAACAGGTATATCATTTGTTATGTTTCAAATTGCTTCACAAACGATTTTAGTAATAATTCGTTGTAACGGACATTTTGCATAATTAATTTAGGGGTATTACACCTTGTAATCTAGTCAGAAAATAAATAGTGTGAAATACCTTTGAGTTTAGAAATAGCTTTATAGTTATGTATTCTTGTGGTCTAGTTCCTCGATAATGTTTAGAGGAAATAGCCCGTTAGTACTATGCATTTCGTGGTATGAACGTTTCACACGGTTTGTAATGAACATACTTAGTTATCTCAACAAATCAAAATTCACAATATAGTAACGATGATGTAAACGAGCGTTATAACAAGCAGTCATGATGGCATTCTGAACCTGACTACCATACCTTAAAGAACTATGGCAGCAGTGCTTTGGTGTGAGAATGTACTTGCCAATAGTCCATCTACCTCCCCAAACCTTATATTATCTGTGTTCCAGTATTTGGTGTGCGAAACAACCAATCGACTGCATTACGAGAATTTGTATATATAACCGGCGTTCAAAGAACACACGGCTTGGTGTACACAGACAAACAATATCGGTAATCCTTTTGTAAAATTTGCGGCAATATAGTGCGCCCTCTTTGTGGCTAGCACTATTGTACCTTCGTTTGTATTATAATACATTAAAACAAAGTACCCCTATCAAAATCAGAAATGTAACCGTTTATTGTATTTTTTTTAAATTTAAAAAAAAATGGTTTGTAATCTCTCCAAACCCGCACATCTTAAATATGATTGAACTCAAAAGAAATTTTTAAGCCTGATTTTAAATCAACAAAAAAAAATCAGATTAAAAAGAAAACGCATAACATAGTATTGTGAAGTGAAAAACCTCAATGTCGTTAGGAATACTGTAATCCAACAAAGGAGATAACACAAGCGACACTACAATCCCCTTAAGCAATTGCTTTCATCGCAAAACAGAAAAAGGGTATACAGTTTGCTTATCATAGTTTGATGTCACCAGAATTTATTTCAAATCGTTGGAAAACACAGTGCATGTGGAGATAAATGATTTTACCATTAAAGATAAATAAAACTTTATCTACTTCCCAATAAAGAAATACCCCATCGTCAAAGGGAAAGTAAACGTTTCATCTTTAAAGCGGTGCGTCTCGCCACATTGGCTAAATCACTCTAGAACAATCATTGAAAAACTAATTTTAATGAAAACATTGGTCGTTAGGCAATTTTGAATATGAACCCGCACAACACAATTCCAAAAATTGTCCAAAACGGACATTTTTTGCAAAACACATTGAAATAAATCGCAATATATATACGAAACCTATAATAGAAAACATGATTCCTCGAATAGGTACAAAATCAAGACAGCGTTTGTCCTTGTGCTAAACTTGATAACCCCTTAATTATAAAAGCTGGACATAAGCACATATGGAGTATTACCATAACCTGTCAATTTCATAGAAGTCCCGTCTTTAATACCCTAAACTTAGGTTACTTCAATTCCATTTAATCACTTTGTTGGCAGCAACGCCACAGCAGTCTGTCTTGTAGTTTGGCAACTTAAATTACACCATTTTGTTAATTATAAACCGGTTTGTTTGGAGCGACTTCGTCTCGATAAAGACATAGGCGTTTATTTAGAAATAGACAGATATTCGATAATTTGCAATCTGTGCAAAATTTCAATTTAAGGACGAAACCAGAGTAAAATTTTATATTAGTTTTCTGTCCGTACGGAACTGATTTCTTTTGCGCGAGAGCGTTTTTGCGCAGTAGCTCTTTCGTACTAGTACCCCCTTCGCCTATGAGCTCCATTCGCCTATGAACCTCTTTCGCCTTTAAACCCATTTTATGTTTAAACCCTTATCGCTTTAGAAACCATTTTCCCGCGGACTCCTTTCACCCAGTATCGTTTAAACTTATTCGCGCTTTACACTCAGAGCAACTTTCTTTATGTATTTGTTCGCCCATGTTAGCTAGCACTTTACACTTCAATAATTATTTAAAGATCACTTTAACTTTTTATTAAATCGGTAGCCCTAAAACCAAACCGACATTGCCGATTTCATTTATTACATTAACGCATGTAATTGTTTTACGTTTAATAATTAATTTAAATTAAAAAAAGTATTACCCTCACTTGCAAGACTAAAAAATCTACGTCCCATAATCAAATATTGTATAACATATGACCACTCCTGTTGTTTCCACACGTTCACGTATCTTCGTGTTTCTTCCGAAAAGTGATTATAATGATCGATTCAAGACGGCATCGGGTGTCCTTGTAAAAGTAAAAAGAAAAATAGAATGACCTCAGCATTGAACCTGGGACCCCGGTGCATGCTATCCAAAAGCATTAGCAATGAACTATCGTGTCGAACGTTTGCCAAAACGTCCCGAGGAACGTGTTTAGGAGATCAAAATAAAAAAGTCATATAAACATGTGTCCGATTCTTAACCGTTACAGAGATATTAATTATTAATAGTAAGCGATTAACCGCGGAAAAATAGTTCATATTTGTTTTTTGTGGTTAGCATGTTCAGCTGTTATTGTTAGAAATAATATTAGACATTTGTTTTTTGTGGCTGTCACATCCAGTTGTTGTTAGTTTGTTAGTGCTACACACTTCCGCAATGCCGGTGATATTTACACATCAAGAATATGCCGGCATGATTTTTATTTATGGATACTGCAACGGGAGCGCTAGACGGACCATTGCTGAATACCAACACCGCTATTCTAACAGAAGAGCCCCTCACAGAAGTGTATTTCAATCAGTTTTTGTCACTTCGCACGAAACCGGCATATTTCTCAGTGCAAGAATCACATTGGAACGAGAAATTGGTCTTGATGTGTGTGTAGAGAAGATTTTTGATAAATAGCACACCGTAGTCCAGGTGTAAGTTCAAGGCGCATTGCAAGTCGCCTTCAAATTAATCAGACAGCAGTATGAACGACTCTTCGCAGGAATGACCCTTTCCTTATTCAGAGGGTCCAAAATCTTCAGAAGGGCGACCCTGCCCGAAAGCTGCAATTTTGCAATTGGGTAAATCAAAATCGTAGGCTATATGGTTGCATTTTGTTTATGGATAAAGTCCAATTTACACGCGATGGAATTAACAATCATCATAATGAACATTGATGGTCAGATGAAAATCCCCATGCCACGATTTTAAGTAACTTTCAGCATCGGTTTAGTATTAATGTATGGTGCGAAATGATCAACAATCAACTCCTTGGCCCGATTGTGTTAAATGGTTGTTTGACAGCAGATATTTATCTACAATTTTTGCAAAATCGTTTAACAGACCTACTGGATGATGTACCTGTAGATATACAACAAAATATATACTTCTAGCATGACGGAGTCCCTGCCCATTTTAGTAATATTGTATGAAATTACTTAGATAACCAGTTTCCTTACCACTGGATCGGCCGAGGAGGACCACGAAATTGGCCGCTGAGGTCTCCGGACCTCACTCTTCTCGATTACTGTCTATGGGGGTGGCTAAAATCTTTAGTTTATGCTACAAAAGTTCAAACAAGAGAGGCAATAGTAGACCGCATTGTCAATTCTGCCGCTATTATAAGAAATGACCAAAGAGCTACAAGTGCGGTCCATAAGCGAGCTAGTAAATGCATCGAAGTTGGCGATGGTATTTTCGAAAATATTCTATATTGAATTGTTTTTTCTTCACTTCTTGTATAGCATAGTATATTATTTGTTTCATCATTGAGGTGCTGCTTTATTTTTTTTAAGTGATATCTCCGTAACGGTTATGAATAGGACATATGTTTATATGATTTTTTTTTTGTTTATTTTGGTCTCATGAACACGTTCCTCGGGTATGGCCGTTTCGTCACCAATCACCCTGTATACCTAATCTGTGTAAGATGACTGACTGTCATGATTTATATGTTAACTTCGCATAACTGTGATATAGATAAATACATTGACCTGTATAATATTGTCTGGTTTGTAATTTAATCTCTGCGAGTTTCATCAACTTTTGGTTTCTCCTGTGTATTACAATGTAACAACTCGGTTTTTATTGAGTCTTGCATACATTGTAACTAATATCTGTAATTATGTAAGTGTATAATTAAATGGGATATTATCAATGTAAAATATACAAAAGGTATCTTTATATTTTATGAGAAATGTATTGAAAGATGTCCTTATTGGTGGCTTTTAAAATAATTAATGAATCGGAGTTTCATTTCAAATGTATTATACAGAAATAAAATGATGCTTTTGCGATTTCTAAATTTGACTTTTATAGCACTGATATTTATTGCAATAGCTTATTAAAAACTATTATACTGAAATAAAAATTATACAAGGTGCTTCAATAATAAGTTGTTTTAAATTAGTTTTTCTTCTTTCTCATCTGATTTATATTTCCTGTAACATCCAAACTTTCATAATGTAACAGCACTTTATTGAATCCACTAACCTTTCACATTTACGAATTGTTTCTTACAAACCTAAATTCAAAATTACTGTTACACTATTTAATGTACACCGATTCACCTATCTGACGATTATACTTGTCACACGACTAACTCAAGATAAAAGCATGATCTGTTCTATTATGCTATGGGCGTATAAGTTATAATATTCCCAGATGTTTACGCGATGTTCTGGTTCACAGGATTTGTACGACGCGAAGTGTTTTAAGTTCGAGGTCAATGTTGTCCCGATGCATGAGAATAATTATTGGTATTTTCACACAGTTCATTTTATACAACACTTGTGTCATTGGCTGGGTCAGCATTAGCAATGAACTATTGTGTCGAACGTTTGCCAAAACGTCGAATATTTTACGCAGGTATTTTCTAATACCACGCGAAAATACTTTGTTTTACTGAGAAACTAACGATCGAATTCGGGTGGGTTTGATCGCGTCCATATACGAAATTTAATATTTGTTTTCTTCAAAAATAGACTGCTTATATTAAAAAGCGATACCTTTTTAGATTCTTAATCGATTTTTGAAACTAAAAGCTCCTACTATATAGCGACCTATTTTCGATTTCGTTTTCTCAAATTTTGATAGTATTCCTTTGGGCTTGACATAACTCAAATAAATTTTTGCAACTTTACCTACAAATTGTAAAAAAATATGCTACTTACGTGGAAACACATGCAAATTAAGGTTCTAAATCGATTATCGAGTCTCCCCGTGCATATTAGATATTTTATAAAATCCAATAGCGAATTCTGGAAATCAATGCGATATTCCTTCTTTCTCACACTTCTAGATAAAGACACCTCACCGGCTCTCTCACGCGGCACGTTTGGCTCCCGCGTTCCGAAAAATCGCAGCTTTTACACGTAACCCGAGACGTGACCGCAAAACCTAAAATCTCAAAAGAATACATTTTGTCCTGAAACATCCCGTTTCCCGTCGTGAAATCTATTCTATCAGATGTAAAATGGAGTGTGGTTCATGAAAAAATACTATAGCGTTCGTGTTTTAAATCTTACAATTTTCGTTTTTGCAAATAACGTCGAGCATGTATTGTGAGTAACTTTACAGCAACACATCATCCCTTATTACATAAGGTAGAAGGTACTGGCAAAAATAGTAATCGCCAAACTGCGTTGCAATACATTTGCTTAAGGCATCGACCGTATTGTATAGAATTCTACCAATCAAGATTTACAGCGCAGATAGTTCTGCTAAGTCTTCACTCTTCGTCATGATGGATCCGAACCCACGATAACAGAAAAGGACATTCTGAACTAATTAACGTAAAAGGCGTGGAATCCGTGAGGTGTTTGCGATAGACTGATAGTTCATTTAGTGTTGAGTAGGATTCTGAGGGCGTAGATTTAAAGGAATCGGGCCCAAGTCTAAGTAGTAAGAAATTTATGCTTAACAACGTACGTACAGTGAACAAGCTATATTTATCATCGCAAATTTTACTTATGCACAAACCGGCAGAAAAATATACTCATCAAAAGGGCTTGTCAATAGATTCATACAGAAATACTGTGCATTGTTTATAATTGGCTTAAACAATAGACAATGTCTATTGGCCTTCGTGAAGGGAAGATTAAAGAACCCGCTACTACTAAAACACAGCTAGGATTGACCATTTACGGGGTCTTGATAAAAAGAAATACTAATTTAGCGAATACTAACACTAACCTTCAATTGCACATTTGTGAGTAATGGCAAAATGGCGCTTTATAGACTTATGAATGAGCATATGAGATTTGACGCGATTATCTTGGAAAGTCCTGTGCAAGAGCAAGCCATTGCAGACGAAATAAAAACGCTTGATAAATTTGTCTGCACTGGCTACCATTTCACTGCTAGATTATTTTGGCGAACAGAAGACATAGCCTTACCAAATAGCTTTGGCAATGCCAACCGAAGACTCAAGTGTTTCGAACATAAACTATACAAAATCAAAAAACCGAAAGCACTTGAGAATTTACATATTACTGATATGGAGGAGAAGAAATATGTTCGCAAACTTACAGAGTATGGTCTTAAAAAGCTGCACAAGCGGCGGTGGTACTTACCTATTTTTTCATTACAATATTCAAACAAACCTAATAACATTATAATAGTTTGAAATGCCGCGGCTAAATATCAAGGCGTTTTCCTTAATCGGTGCCTCAGAGCTGGTCCAGATCTATTACGGCCACAGATTCGTTTATTGTTTGCTTAACTTTAGAATCTGCGGGATAGGTTTCTGAGGCGATATTTCTAAAATGTGTTATTGCTACACCAACCATCGCGAAGATCAGCATTTTCAACGATTCCTTTGGCGCAAATGCGATAGCAACCGATATATATGTCCAGCGTGCCGCGAGTTTTGGTGATGGTTGTTTGTTCTCTGTCTATTGCTCAAAATTTTCTAAATAGCTCCATAGGGCTGCAAAATCCGCGATAGAAGGACAGTACGTGCAATAAATAGCATTGAAAATGCTAAAGGAGCCATAAAATTAGTTTGAGATATGTCTAAAGTACAAACTTTCATATTAAATTCACAAGATGCTGTTACGGCACTATGAGAGGCCACTCCAAAACAGAAGCTTTGTGATGCTGGTAAGGCTTTTCGGAATGTAGTGGCAGCGAGTAAAACGTGTTTACGTTTAATCTGAAACTAGCCAATGCCAGCACAGAAACCTGGCACGCAGACAGAATTCCGCCTAAAGGTGAACTGTTTAGGCTATTAATGTCAACCTTGGACCTACTGGACTTCCTATTTTCTTATACTATTTGACTCTGGATCTTGCTTCAAGGTGTCTGGAGAAGAGGGGTGAAACGAAACGACCCTATCCCAAACTGACTATCTTTTCTTAAAAGACGTTCAATAGGTTAAGGTTCTAAGATGTTATTTTGGTAAGTTTTATCAATAAGTTGAAGAACATGACAAAGAAGTGCCAGACACAAAATGTTACCAACAATATTTCTGTGTATGACCAGCAAACAAACGAATATTTAAACTGGAGCAACTCGCTTCTTTTCCAACTAGCTCAAATCAACATTTACAGCTGAGTAATAAGGAGTTTGCATAATAATGCTCAAGTTACTTTGGATTGAGCGAAACCTTTAAAGACGCTTTCACCATTCGTAGACAGAGTACACATCTTGCAAGTTTATGAGCACTTAGAAAGAACTTCAGTATCTGAACTGGTAAAAAGTCCAATTGTTCTACCGAAACACCACGTGATCATTTTTGTTCTAATCGACTAGTATCAATTCAAGTACCACAACGAACCCCATGATACAGTTTTGAATGAAATATTCCATAAGTTCTTGATTCCAATTTGCGGCGACTTTCTCACAAATATCAGTTTTGCAATAACCGAATTCTCAATCGAAATCCACCATTTTTGAAGCCCACCTGTTGTCTTATTCTATGCAATTCTCCTACGTGAGTATTGATTACTTTTTGGTTACTATTAGGAAACGCAGAGAGAAATGGTACTAAGTATTGTTCACTTGCAGGCCCTGAAAGCAGGTATATTGAAGTAACACATTTCTCACTGTAAATTCTCGTGTAATTGTAATTAAAAATTTCATAGTTAGGAGTGGTACTCAATTCACATATTCAGCTATAACGGTGCTTTGTGGTGGCCGAGAAACTGCAAAAAAGGTACCAACAAATAAATATTAGTGATGTACAAGTACACTATCTAGTATCAATACTAAATGAACAATCATACCACCCGCAAATTTCTCCGTGGGGAGTTGTTGTAAACGAATGATTTGCTCAACAAGAAAGCATTTGTATAAAATGGTTACGCCAGAATCAAAAATTGAATGATGGGAAGCAACAAACCCTACTAATAGAAGCAGAAGAATGAGCACTCATCCCAAACCACCTTTTGTTGGGAACTCCTCAGGCAGAAAACTGCCGGGCAAGTTTGATTTATTGATTGAATACGTTAAAAGATTCTGGCGTTATTTGCAGTTCCTTACAGACGTATTTTGGAAACGATCGATGCTAAAAGTATTACGTATACTTACCAGACGAATAAAATGGTTTGAGAAAGTAAAACCTATTGAACAAAATAAAGCGGTAATTATAGTGGACGTGGTAAAGTGTCAAAGGACGTTGTAACAGAAGCAACCACTGGGAGCGATGGGCAAGTAGGAAGCGCTCTCATGAGAACCATCAAAGAAGAATATCATCGACCTGCTTCCAAACTAACGATGCTTGTTGTGAAGGGAGATGGCGACGTTGCCGCAGTAAAGTATAGACTCACGAACTGTTAAAGTGGGGGCTCTTGTTGAAAACTATGTCACATTAATTTGCCTTGCAGATACGTAAACTTAGATTACACCATTTTTATAATTGTAACCCGATTAGTTAGGACGAGATTGTCATGATAAAAACAAAGACGTTTATTTAAAAATTGACAGATATTCGGTAACTTGTAATCTATACGAAATATTAATTTAAGGGTAAAACCAAAGTAAGATTTTATAGTTACAATCGATATAATTTTTAATATTTGCCTAATTATTGTTTTTTAAAAGATTCGTTTGCAACCAGCAACTAAGTATCATTATTCTGTAGACGTTGTTCTTAGGAGTTGGATTTCTAAAAATTTTCAATATCAACAGTCTCTAACAAAATAACGGTGCTGTTATTGCTCTTGTAAAACGTTCTTCAGAAGATTATCTGTCAGAAAAATGGAAAAGATTTTCCTATCACTTCAAAAGTATAAGAAAGTTCTATGTTAGTTGGATGCGTCAATAATTATAAGCCAGGATATACTGGAAAAGCAGAGTTGTGAAAAATTGAGCACCTTCCAACCACGTTTAAAGCTATCTGTAAGCAACGTAAACTGCTCGTAATTTGTTGCAGGATATTCAATAAGTAAAAAGTTGTTTAAAGTATGACTCAAGATTGGACTAAAAACTAATAGAACAATCATTATTGAACAACAAAAATTTTCACCAAAACGGACAATCACTATCAGTTATTTGTGGACAGTAAAAATTATTGGTTTTCACGATATAAATACAACTCGAAAACAGCCAATCATAGATACATATTTCAAATCGCTATCTTTTGTTGAAAAACAGAGCATCGCTGTTCCATAGTAGACACAATTAATATTGATACCAATAAGCTAGATTAGTCTATTACTAGGCGGATGGATAGATTGAATTGGGAAGGTTGGCAGACGCGCACGTACTTAGGCATGCTTTCCTTGCCTTAAATTGGTCCACCCGACATTGCAGGTGAATTTGAGGATGTCGCATCATGCGTTGTCTCTTACTCTGTCCTTAGTAGGCTAGAAGTCCTCTAGCACAGGCCCTCGGAGTCTGCCAGTTGCCGGATATGTGCATGGAACGTGCAGCGATGCTTTGTCCTCAGGCCGGCAGCCGCGACAGATGGAATCGGCTGACAGACCATCCTGGGCAGATACTTCTTTGGTTTGCAGTGCCTAGTCAGAAAACCGATCAACAGTTGTAATTTCTAGTCCGGGCTAGAATATAACAAATTTTTCGAGACAGTTTGTCGTAAAACTACCTGTCCTTATGATGGCGATGAGTTGTTTCCCTTATCATGGAGAACATCGCAGATGGTGATATACAAACCGATGGTTCAGAGCCAACAAAGCTCTGAACCGATTCTTGTTCAACAGAGCGTTCGCCTGTTCACTGCCATGTACTTCTGAATTTTTTTTGACCCAAACTAGCTCAAGGGTCGTGTAATCGTGTCCACCATTCCTCTCAGAATAGGTATGTGTGCAACAGCCTCCCCTTATATGTTGCGGTGCCTCTCCCCGCTGTCTCATCGATCCATTAACCTTCAAACCTATGCTTAAGTGCCATCCTCAGAGCCATCTCCTCCACATGCAGGTTCAGCGAAGGGAGGTCTAAAATGACTTTTCGGGCAGCGGTGAGTGTGGATAGTATTGCGTTCGTGATGCTTAAGCAGGCCAATCTTTAGATATAAGATAGCTGTTTTGGTGCATGGGGTAGCCTGGTACTAAAAAGCCGTAGCAGAGCATTGGTCTAACTACTGTGATGTAAGCTGCATAACAGTCTTTGGCGGAAGACACCTACGTTTTCTTACGGCATGGTTACATTGCAAGAACACTAAGGAAGTTAACTTTCGTAGTTTTGGGTTGTAGACGGTTGGCACAATTTACCGTCTTGTCAAGAATTCTGTCCAGATACTTGACCCCCTTCCAAAAGAAGCAGAGGAGTTTAGAAGAGTTGTGGCAGTCCAGTTACCACTCACTTCCTTTTATTAGAAAACAGCACCAGTCCTTTTTTATTGGAATTTGTGGCTAGAGAGTTACCAGAGCACCAGTGCCCCGTAATCTTTGGTACTGCATGTATCAAGTTACACAGCACTTGCTCGAATTCGCCGACTACCACAAGTCATGCCTTCCGCATAACCTGCTTTTTTAAACCCTTGAAGAAAGCTGTCTAGTACTAGATTCCATAGTAGTGAGAACAACAGCCATTACTTACTGTACTAAATTCAGAAGTATTTTTAACACTAATATGTACCCGTCGGCATCGTAAAAGCTGCATAGTTAGCTGTCGAAGAGTAACCTCAGTTCCATATAACCACAGGACTGTGTCAATCCTTGTAAACCTTGTTTCACTAAACGCACTCTCAGTATCAATAAATACATCTGAAGGTGCATTGTTAAAGGATTATTCAATCCGCCCTGCAACAGTGTGATTTGCAGACCACGTGGATTACCCTGGTATGAATGCGTGCTGGATTCAGTCAAGTAGATAAGAATGCATTAACCGTTTCCTCAAATCATCGTCGCCCAATCTCTCCAACGTCTTTAACAAAAAAAAAATTAAGCATCATTCGCTCGTCGCATTTAGTTTGGCAGTAGACCTTCCGATCGGATTTAGAAATGAAGAACACTTTAACCTCTCACCAACTGCTGGGGATGTACCTAAATGCAATACTGCCTCTGAAGATTACCACAACAGAAGCAGCCTTTCCACGCCACACCTTAGTAAGGCGGGGAAGATGCCATCCATTCCAGAGACCTTAAAGGCTCGGAGGGTTGAGATGGCTCATTTAAGTCTATTATCGTCCAGTTCGCGCATGTAAATACTACACAGTCGATCCCATTTTGAGCTGAAATGAGTCAATCCACCCTGAATGTGGAGGTTGGTATTACACTGCATGGCAAGTGCGTGTCCGAGAGTGGTTTTACTGTTTCTGAATGTGGGGGTTGGTATTACACTGCATGGTAGATGCGTGTCCGAGAGTATTTCTACTGTTTCTTACTCGTTGGTGGTGTATGTGATATACACGCGTCAGGCAGCATCGTTGATGGCGAGGATCTTTAGACCGAATCCGGTTAATAGGAGAGGTTGCAACTGTATACTCAACTGGGTTATAGAAGTCTTCCAGGAGGCTCTCTTTCGTTTTTTAATTGCCTCCCTATTGCTAAATAAACTGTCTAGTTTTTACTCGAGTTGTCAGATTTATTGCAACTGCTTTACTGTAAACAGCTAAATGGATCTTGTTCGTGTACTGATTACGTGATTAGCAAAAACAATAATATTATCCTATTCCTTTGTCCCATACGTAGCTCGATTGCGAAAGTTACAGATCAAAGTTATTTTCTACGGTCAGAAAGTCGTTCAGTTGTTAATGTCAAATTGACAGTTCCGAGTCTAAGCAGAAAATTCGCGCAGAATAGTATCCAGTATCCAGTATGTTCGATAACGAATTTGGTTTTTGCACTCCAGAAGTAAAGAAGCTGAAGAAACTGGAAGAAATTTATTTCCAAATAAAAGTAAACTAACATGTGAGAAGGCTTATAACTTATATCAAAATTGACGCCTCTCTAAATAAGTGCAAGTTATATATTCAACCAATACGCAGTATTTTCACATCACATTTGAGACTACGAAAAAGATCAGTATCCAAAATAGAAAATAATGATTGTGATTAAAACAGTATACATAAAGCCTCGGGCTATTGCTGACCGGTGCGCTTTGCGTGTTGGTCAGCAATACGAAACATATTTCAATTCAGTTCTAGTATACTATTAATTTATCACGTCTAATTACTTAAAGTTAATACAGCATTTGGGGTGTAATCCACGGTTATTTATACTACCCTGAATGACAAGCTTAATCTGTGGAATCTGGAACAAAGCTGATTTCATAATTTGTTTTCAACTATTTCTCTGTTTAACAAAGTTTAAAAGAATATGCCTTCTTATATATTGGTAACAAGATTCTTAAGCTAATAAACACTAAATCTATGTAATTATTGAAACTAAGGTCCTTAAAATGCAAACTACGCCATTGAGTAGAGGGTAGTTCCTAGGTTACATTTTCACCTTAAACGAGCATTAATTATAATTCTATCAATTTTTCTCATAGTTTTTTGGTGGGTTTTCTATGCAGGTGGATAGCAGAGTTTGATGATAAGCCATACACAATCACTAAACAAAAAGCAAAGGTCTTTGTTTATTTGCTTACTATAAAAATACGTCATGAAACTAATTGTTTTTCGATAGAATACCTTAATACGTACTTAAAAACTTACCGGATAGGTCTTTGCCATTTTGATGGACGCAGGGTTGCTTGTAGAATAAATCAACGAAAATCAAGAAAAACTATATTAGAGGTTTATCTTGAATAAAGAAAGCAGCAACTTTCCAAGATGAAAATCGTGTATAAATGTGTGAAAGTTAATCCTGGATGAAAATCAGATTGAAAATGTGGTGGAGCGTCAAGTACACGCGAAATCGTTTACTTACACTCCATAAGATTTTATGAAAACTTCGTTCTCTATCTTAGATTCTGATTTTGTAGCAGTTGAGTAACGTTAATTCTTTTTGTTTATAAAATATATTATTCAATTTTCAGCAGTGTATTAACTTTTCTATACAAGGATTTACATTGTATAACATCTTGACAATTTGTAATTACAATTTAATGCAAACCTTTTCATTTGAGAGCATACTCATTTTGCCTTGAATGGATTACAAGAGCAGTATGAAAGCATAGTTATGTTTGATATCAGGCTCCTGATACACATACTGTGTCCATATTGTTCGACTCCAAATAAATTTTATGGTTTAAGGGCGCATTAGAAACATGTGCTACAGCAGCTTAGTTTTAGCTGTCATTGTAACTTCCCAACTTAGAATTTCAAAATTTAGAAGGCTAACAAGGTTAGCAAAATAATTCTTGTCTAGAGCATCAAATTTGCTTTATTTTAATTAAACCATATTCGCTTAAGCAGAAAGCGAGTTGAAATTTTGAGTGAACAATGCAGCAATCATGTACAGCTTTTGTTTACATAAATTGGCAAAGAGAAGGTAGAAAATTACAATTCTATTCATACGAAACAAACATATTGTGGATTGCTTATGATTTCACCTATAAATTAATTTTCTGTATTCCCTCTAAAACATTTACAGATTAATCTTCAAAGTAATCTATAATCCAAAAATACCGAAGTTGTAGTTATATGTAACTCAAAGAGACGATCTGACACCTTCAAAGTATACTAGAATTATTTTACTAATCAATTAGACAGATAAAAGGTGTAATAGTTTATCGCGTGCCAGTACTGAGGGAATAATCGGTATCTATGTATTTACTAACATTATTATTTAAACAATTTACAAAGAGAGTAAGCGAATTAGGTAGACTAAGCTTACCTTCAGTTGTTTTAAATAATTATATTATCGTAAAACCAATTAAGGAATCCCTATATGACGGCGTTTGCCACACTGGTATACCAATTATGTTGGGAACAACAAGGACAAGTGGAACCTCATTTTATAGGATGGGGGCTACTCTAAACTAAATTTACTGTAAATTTTTCATTGTTTACCTACAACATACAAGTACAAGCAAGTACAGTAAAGGAATGGAGATAAGACGTTGACAGGGTAAATTTCACAGTATTATTAAGCACTATGTCTCGCTAATCTTTCAGATACTGCAGTTACGTGCAGAACGCCTCCTAAAACCTGGCACTTTCACTAGTCCAAGCTACCACTCTTTTCCGTTACGCATTACCATTAGTCGAAACAATAACATAGACTTGTTTCTAAGCGTGGAAAAACGTCTACGCCGCAAATCACATAATAATTAATTTCGACTAAACATTGCTGGGAACTCAAAACTGCATATTACGTAATAATGAAAACATAATCTGAAAGTTCCGAGAATAATTACACGAGCTATTTTCTAGCTGAGTTACAATGTGTAATACCCCTAGATTCTAAAAATATTTTACATAACTATGAGTTATATACTTAAAATTAAAGATTAAAAATTCCCTATGATTAATTATTAGGTAAAATTATTATGAAGTAAACTAAGTCGAAACAATTTTGACAAAGCTTCAAAAAAGAAAAAACCAAAAAAAGTCTCTTTGTACAAGAGTTCATGTGCACCGAAAACCTAAATTTTAAATAATGTTGTCAGGTGCCACCCGGTTTTTAAAACAGCAATCTTTGCAATACCAACAAACAAAAATAAGTAGCTATCCTACCATCAGGCTACATCATCTGGGCACGCAATAGTTTGATTTGCCGCCACTCTGATCGCACAAAACTAGTTGTAAGGTATGAGATTTGAATAATTAAAACTAACACTTAAATTCACTATAAAACTAAATACAAGATTTATTTTTTTTGTTGCACATAGATGCTTACAAGTTTTCAAATATCTATAAGGTATTATTATAACTCAAAATAAATTCAAAAACTGGCGTACTAACAAGATAAAAACAAAATACAAAATAGCAAAAAAAATTTCACATTAACAAATTATTAGTAGTACTGCATTAACGATAAGTAAGTTCCTAAATTCTACTTTGCCAAAACACAAAGCTAAAAAACAGGTAAAGCTCATTCTATTTACACAATGAACCACACCTTTGATTATATATACTAAAGGTTCGGAACATCTAATATGTAGAATAATTATTTAATGATTTTTCAAAGAAAAAGATACATAGATATTTTTTGAATTGCAGCAACCGTTAGAAAAGGTCGAATGTTAAAGATAATTTCAAAATGAAAGATAGATACACAACCATTTATAGTGTAGAATATTATTAATATAGGTAAAAACTCAAAAATATTTTCAAAGAGAACGATAAATAACCAACAACTTATGGTTTAAAATATTATTTAGATAAACTGAAATATTAAATAAGATTTCAATACGAAAAATATCAGATATCAGTTTTTAAGGTTCGGAGCGCCTACTCTTGACAAGACGCGTATTGCCCCTTCTATATATATATATATATATATATATATATATATATATATATTATATATATATATATATATATATACAAATTGCCGTGGAACTCTCTGGTAAAAGCCTCGCCATTAGAAAATTTTATTTATTATCCAAAACTCGAAAATTGCACACAGTAGAAAAATTTAATAAAAAAATATTATTTTACCCAGATTCCTCTCTTCATCACCTTAATTCTTCTTCAGTTACCAGACTAGCTCAGTTAGGTCTCCTCTTGGATACCTAGATTCACTATTATACTCTGTATCGTTCACGCACACTCTCAATAAAACCACAAAATAATACAACCATCATACAATATTTATTTAACACTATTTACAAATAAAATTCAAGATTATTCACATTTCAGAGATCAAGTTACACCTCAATAAATCCTATTTTTGTACTCCTGGATTTTAATTTAAAATATCAAACACATTGAATATACCCGGAGTAAATGGGCCCTGAATAATACCTTATTTTCGTTCTTTATTTATAATTTATTTTGAATTTGTATACTCTGGAGTATGGTGAGCTCATGATAACCCAGTTAATTATGAATAATGTATGCTTTTGTGCTTCGCATACTTTTACAACAAACAAAAAAAAACACACCCATGTACTCTTAACAAAATTTAAGTTCCTGATGGAACGTTAATAAGCTTTATATACACCTTTAGATTTCTATTTAAATACCATAATAAAGTTAGTTATACGTATTATTTTCAATACGCAAAATAATGCACAACACCTTCAAAATTCACTCTCACACGTCACACAATTTTCATAGTTACATAGTTTATAACAACAACAATTTTAAAGCGTTACCTGGAATTTCGTGAAGACCTCCACTCCATTAACGATGCGGTAAAGTTGTTTCGCTCTGCTCTGCTGGCCGCTTCTAGCTATTTGTAGAAAAACTCCATTTAGGTTGTGCTGTTTGCACTGCCTTCCCGGTGTATCCAATTCTAAATCCAAATTAATTACACTTCTTTCATACTTGCGTACTTTCGTTTAATTTAATTTAAATTTACGTTGCTTCACGTCACTTCCCGAGCTTGTTTAAGATAAATGTTGCACCTCAAATTAAATTTTAGACTCGCCACTTATTCGCGTATCAAATTATGAGACCAACACTGTACTTTTTAATTTAAAATAATTTTATATACTTACAAGTTCGGTCGTAGTCTAAAGCGATGAAAGTACTAAAAGAACGAAGTTAAAAGAGAAAGAGCCGTGCTAATTCGTGGAGTATTTATATGATTCGACCGTAACCTCCTGGCCACTCTTACCGTGAAAAATCTAATTTAAAATAACACGTTCTTAAAATTTTGGTTCAACCGTTTTCGAAATCCGAAATTTAGCGCATCGTAACGATATTTTCCGAAAAATCAACATTTAATATTCGCGTGTTTGTATGCTATACTACTAACCTTATAAGCCAATAAGATATTCAATGACGTCTTGAAACCCCGCCTGTATTAACGCTATCCCTTGCTTATGCATATCATATGTTTCCTTCTAACCTTGTTTGAGTGGTAGAGAATCTATATTACTTTCCGCGTTCTATTTACCCCATGTGGACTGAATACGTGCTTTTTGAAATGCACTGTTATTATGCTTGTCTCAGTCCGAAGCATTGCATTGACCGTCTATTCTTTCTGCACTTTAAGGAAACTTTTAGTAAACATTTACGTGAACCCTCCAACCGTTTACCCGATATTCTTTAAAACTTGTTTGCTATCTATAAAAATAAGGGGAACCTGACATTTAGAAAACATGCAGGTGTTTATTTAACCGACGTTTTAACACAATATTTGTAGGAGCTTCTTTTCATGGTATTTCAATCCAACCAATATATTTGTTTGTTACAATGAAAGCTATTTGCCTTGGATTTATTGATTTTTCATGCCTTTATGCGTATTAGACGTAATTAAACTCCATTAAATTTTTGTTAATACTTGTTACATTAAACTGAACTAAATGAAATAAATTTCGCACGTAAATTCTGGTTGTTTCCTCTATACAGGGTGTTTCAAATTGCTTTGTTTATAGTTAAATTTACCTTTTAAAACCACTACAATATATATATATATATATATATATGTGTGTATATATATATATATATATTGCTTTGATTAGGGGTTATTTAGGGGTATATTGAGTCATAATGGTTACACAATACATGTAAATAGTACTATGAGTTAGAAAACCACAATTATTTAGCATGAAAAATACCTAATTTACAAATTATGTAAAGATCAAACATTTAACACCCTGTATAAGAATTGCAGCTGACTTTAATCAATGCAGGGAAACATATTATTTAACAATAAACACACATTCAGCAAAAGAAATAACTCTACACGCAATCAAATTTGTCTTAAACCAAAAGTACTCATAAATTGTAAATCGATACGCGTTAAATGCGATAGTGAAACCAAATAGCATAGTGTCCTGATAAGAAACGCATCCTTCAAAATAAATACGTTTCGGAAACGCAAAACATAAACAGAAGTATGTTAATTTACGTAACTTAGCCTACGTGATTTTCTGCATGGAGTTAATACAAATCCCAAAGTATCATCTAGACAAACAAAAGCCATAAGTGAAATTACGTGCAAAGGCGAATAAGAAATATATGTAACAACATCAAAACAGATGGTATAAAATAAATACAAACTAGAAATCCACTGGTACCTACTTGATCAAGAATTCGTTCCGACAAGCTATTATCAGAGATATGCCTGTAAAAGCCCAAAATATTCAAAACACCCGATGGTTAGTCGTAAACTTTGAACAACAGCACAAATAACCAATGAATTTTTAGACGGGGGGTATACTATATAACACGGGAATTTGATAAGCAGACAGTCTGAGTTTGAATCGAGCACAAGCCACATCACTCATACTCAAGAATCTATGCGATAAGTAAATATTCAAATTAAATAATCAAATTTTGTGAAAAGTGGTGTTATAAAATATTTTAAATAAATAATAGTGAAAATTATTTGAGACAAGTTGTACCCCGTTTAATCAATAATCTAATATTTTCTTAATCTCCATTAGATTTTCTTAATGTCACTTAAATTTACGTGATCTCCCTTAAATTCTCGTAATGTCTCTTGAATTTTTGTAATGTCATTTAGCGTTTCGTGATCTCATTTAGATTTTCGTAATGTCTTTTGAATTTTCGTAATGTCCCTTAGAGGGTAATCTCACTTAGAGCCCTAAATTATAAACATTTAACCTTAATTAATTAATGTTTACTCACGTTTTCCATCAAACGGCAAACTTGTATTATGTATTCTTCATTAATTTTAACTTTGAAATTTTTAACATCACGTTCACAAATATTTAATTATTCAATTTCATTCGTTGCGTAAGTTTTTGACTGTAAGCGACGTGAACTGTTCTCGATTTGAATGAATACTGTCTGCTTATCAAATTCGCCTGTTATATAAGCGCCGCCCCATCTAAAATTCATTGGTTATCAGTATTTGTTTGTTCAAAGTTTACAACCAGCCATAGGATGTTTTAGATATTTCTGGGTTTTTACAGGCATACGTCTTAAAATTATTCGGCGAAACGATTTCTTGGTCACGTATTCTACTAGGATTTTATTATATATTAATCTTTGATCGTTTGGTTTGATATTCAGGAAATTTTAATTCGCCTTGGCACGTAATTTTAACTTATGGCTTATTGGTTGTAAAGATAATACTTTAGGTATTGTATAAAATTCATGCAGAAAATCAGGTAGGAGAAATTACGTAAATTAACATATTTCTGTTTACCTCCTACATTTACAAAATGTATTTCTTTCGAAAGGTGCGTTTATTATCAGAACACTTTATTATTTTCTTTCATTATCGCATGTTTAATTTTAACAGACATTGCTCATGATGTTCTAGCTTTTATCATATTTCATGCGTATCTATTTATAATTTAAGAATGCTTTTTGGTTTAAAACGAGTTTGATTGCGTGTATAGTTATTTCTCTTACTGTATATGTTTTTATTGTTAAAGGACATGCCTCCCGACTTTGATTAAACTCATTTGTAATCCTTATACATGGTGTTAAATGTTTGCTCTTTGCATAATATTCGAATTACGTATTTTTATGATAAATAAATGTTGTTTTCTAACTTCTAATGCTATTTACATGTGTTGTATGACCATTATGATTCAATCTACCTTTAAATAACTTTCTTATCATAGCAATATATATATATATATATATATATATATATAAAAGAAAAGTAGGTTTAATGAGTCTTAAATTAAACAAAGTAAAAAGGAATTATTGGCAAGTGACTCAAATTCAGCCACGAGGGCATCCTGTCGACGCGTTTCGCCTTAATTGGGGCTCATCAGGACAGGAGTAGCAAAGTTGTAAAATTTAACACAGACACCTTATGGGAAGTACAGCATTACCTAGCTCACAATTTGTGTCTTCGTGTCGTTTTACCTGACATCGCAAATTTTAACAACAGTCGACACGGAGGAGATCCGGCTCAACTGCCTTTTTCCATAGCCAAAAGTTATATTTAAAAGAAAAGTAGGTTTAATGAGTCTTAAATTAAACAAAGTAAAAAGGAATTATTGGCAAGTGACTCAAATTCAGCCACGAGGGCATCCTGTCGACGCGTTTCGCCCTAATTGAGGCTCATCAGGACAGGAGTAGCAAAGTTGTAAAATTTAACACAGACACCTTATGGGAAGTACAGCATCACCTAGCTCACAATGCTCACAAATTGAAATAAAGTTAAACGTAACCTGCATATAAATATGAAAATTGATAAATGCAATTATTTGATCTTGTAATATACAATAAGGATGGAAAATGCTTCAATATAAAAAGCTATTTAAAATTTTATTGAATTATCAAAACTAGGATGCACATTGGTTTCTAAATGGAAATGGAAATAATGTGAAGATTTTGTTAACTGGGATTTGACGTCAATTAAAGAATAGAAGCCGATGATATTTAATACCGTTGATTACAAATTGGAAAAGCCATTCGCGGATTTTTGCAAGTATAATTTTTCAAAAATATTGTTTGTGTCTGATATTTAAGTATTTGCCATTTAAACCTTAAGGTCTATATGTTTTAATTATATAATAAATTTTTTTGTAAGGGTATTTACCAGGAAGTTTATGATTAGAGTTTGAAACACTGTGAACGTTTAATAAATTGTCTATCAAGGATTTTTTGGCCAAACAAATCTTACAAACGTGAGAATCATAACCAGGTGAACTATCCATAAAAGAAGCGATTTAGTTCTGTAAATTTAAGTCTAACGAAGGTAAGGAACTTTTTTATGGTTAAGTAAATAAGTACTTTTTAGAAATAATTTGATGTATAAAAGAAACGACGTTGTAGACGTTCTATATGCTTTTGTATGAGAGAAAATATTTCATACTGTATAAAATCTTTGTGATATTGTTGTGTTTGATTTTATTTTAAAAATTCAAACATTTCCGTTGAGCTAGCCAGGCAAAGTAGCAAACTAGCTCAATTTGAAATAATCAGTTGACCTTTGTATAAAAGTCTAAGTTATTATTTCATCTTATGAACTATAATACGTTAGTATGTATCAACTTATCTTGTGTAATTAAATTACCTAATATATGTAATATTTAATAGTTGACATATACCCGTAATTTTGAGCGTTGCTTCCTACTTATAGATCTAACATAAGTCAAAAACTTTACAATGTCAGATATGATTGACAAAAATGTCAAATGTAATTGAAAGTTAGGTTGATGTTTTGTGACATACATGAGTGAGATTTATAAAATTTTCCAATTTCATCACAAGTCCGCTGACTAGTGTTTTATGATTTTGAGTTTTATTATTATCTGCTGCTATATGTTGGCCAGTACTAATGTTTGTTTTTTGTTATAATTAATAAAAACATTTCCTTTTCAGGTACGCTTTTTATGAGTCACCATTACACGTGCTTTGGTGGCCAGTTTTCAGTTTTGAAACCTTTAAGTTTCGGCGGTTTTTGCGTTTCTCTCAGGGCTTTTAATAGTAAGTTTAATAGAGTCAGTAAACGCTGTGGCGCCCTCCTTTGTTTGTTTGTTGTACGAGGTAAAGCAGAATTGGCCTACGCTCACTCTCGTAATCTCCCTTGAATTAATCATGAGAGTTAGTCGCTTTATCTTGCTAGAGGTTTCTTTTTTTACAGCCATTTACCATCCAAATAACAGCGTGGGCTTATTTTAACATAAGGAGACATTCCCTTTTGCCTACACTTAAGCACAATAAAGAGGGGCTGGAGAATTTATGTTTGCACTAGTGCGTTCAAACGTGGGGCTCTATTTTGTTTTACTACGATTTTGTTTTACCTCAAATTTGTTTCGCTACCAATTTCCTTTTCCAAGAATTTCATCTTTCAAGATTTTGTTTTATTTTGAGTATTGTTGAATCTATTTTTTGGTTAAGTTCTTTTTGCATAACCTGACAAAGCACGTTGTGTTGGTTGGAATTGTTAATGCCTGATAGTGCCCAAAATCGTTTGTGCCCAAAATCTTTGCTCTGGTACGTTTTGCATCCCCTGCATTCCGTTAGTAGGGTCTACGGCACTTGAACAATTTTAGTAGGACTTTAGCATTTTTGTTCATTTTTGATTGAAGTTATAAAAATTACTAGTAAATTAAAAGTTCTTAGTTCTTGTATTAAGTAAGTTTTGATAATTCTGTTAAGGATTAAGTTGAGATTTTGCGAGTAGGTTCTACTATTAAAGTTTTAGAATTGTTTTCAATATGACTGAGAAATTCTGCGTAGTGTTTAGTCAATTAAGAATTGGAGTACGAGATGAGGATTAGAAGTGTAGTTAGTCAGAGGCCAGTGGCGGATAAGAGAAAAATTTTAGGAACATTGTTAGCCAAGGAAGTTAACAAATCTGGTTTTGTGATTGATCTTTCGGAATATGAGGTAGATTTTAAAATTGAAACTAAAGAAACTAATGCTTCGATTGAATCGGTAAAATCTGTTTTATCAGAATTTGATGGAAATCTTTCGGATTCGATTTTTAAGCGTTTCGTTAAGACTAATTCACCTTGCTGGTCGCGTTAGTCGCATGAAGGTTCCGTCAGAAAATTCAGAGGAAACTGTTACGTTTAGAAATGAAACATTGACTATTATGCTTATCATAGAAGCTGGTTCTATGAAATAGGTAATATGAATTCAGAGTCAAGTGATCACGAGAGAACTATTTACGTACCATCTTTTTTGCCGATTTAGTATATTACGTGTGTAACGCGCTCTGTGCTTATAAGTTCATGGTCAACAAATTCTTAGGGAATCCTAAGCAATTTTATTCATTTTCAGATAGGATATCACAGTTAACCCAGTCGCATAAGGTGTCCGAATCCAATTTGTTTGCATCATCTATGGAATTGTTTGTGGAAGATGGATTAGTGTGGTTCCGCAGTGTGAGAAATTTTTTGAGAGATTGGAACTTCTTTGTTAGAGCAACTGAAAGGTAGTTTTCCTGGTTTTTCGAAAGATGACATGTGGGAAAAAATTGAGAATTGTTGGCAGGAAATGTTGAAATAGTGGTTTTATTTATTACACACATGCAAAGTTTGTTTAGTAGGTTAAGGTTATCCCATCAGCCAGCTGAAGTTACTAAAGTGAAAATGATAAATAAGAAAGAATTTGATTTGGGACTTTGTTTCTGCACTTGCTTTGTCACCTATAGAGGGCGTGAGTAATTTGTCGAACTTATGTAAAAGGTTGGAGTAAGCTTTTTCTATCGTGAAAAATAGGTCAGTTTGGATACCGTTCAGAAAACCTTACAAATCTCACCATAATTCTATGCAACGTTTGGAGAGTATACGTCCAGTCCTAGATGAAAAAGTTTCAGTAGTATAGAGTCAAGTTAATAAAAAATAAAGTACACCTTTCTCAAGCACAGATTATTAGTATTAATGTTCCTGTGTTTGTGCATGTTAGTTTTCAGATTCAGGTAAAATAAATAAGCCAGTATGTTGGAATTGTTCGCGTGCTGATCATGTATTTGGGAATTGTAGAGTTTCGAAGAAATTTTTTGTTATGGATGTGGTCGAAAAGCAGTTAAGGCGACTTCTTGTCAACTGTGTTTAAAAAACGAGTGAAGCAGCAGGCGCATTGTAGGCAACGTTTTGTTTCTATTCTTAAGGCTACGATTATGTTATGTAAACAGAAAAAATTCTTTTCTGATGAAGAATGAAGGAAGTGGTCAGATGTGAAAGAATTTTATAAGATATTTTCTAGGCCTAGATTAATTTTCTATTTGCAAAAAAAAAAATGTGATAATCATCCGTACGTCATGATAAAGTTGTTTAACAGAGACATTACAGGTCTTTTGGATTCAGGTTGTACTACATCGGTGCTTGGATCTCTGGCACGTCCATTGATACTGAAGTTAAAATTGAAAGTTTTTTGTTCGGAAAAGAAAGGTATATACAGAGATGGAGCAGTGAAGTCAGTTTCAGGTTCGTAGATTTGCCAATTTATGTTGGTAATAGGTATCGCATTCCTAATGCAGTAGCAGTGCCTTCTGTGCCTCATGCTTTCATACTTGGAAGTGCTTTTGCAAAATTTTTCGAATTAGTTTCTGATTTCAAGGATAATAGATGGTTTATTCAGTGATGTTGAGAATGGAATTTCGTACCAATGTTCATCTTCTGTACCGTTAAGTAGTAATGATTATTTGCTCGATCTACATGATCTTGCGAGTAGTCAAAGTTTGCAAACTCAAATGATTACAAAGTCGTTCCATGAAATTAGTAGCGTCGACAGATTAGGAGGCGCTAATAAGATGGAGATGGATATTAATACGGGAACCTTTCCGTAAGAAACCTTATGTCATGCCCCCCTATATGAGTAAGATTTTGAATGATGAGTTGGATGATACATACTAAAGCCATTGAACCCTGTAACAGTCCGTGGTCATCGTTTGTTTTGACGATAGAGCGTTGAACGATTTGACAGTGCATGATTCGTACCCGCTGTCCAGTATAGATAGAATTCTCGATATGTTTAGTGGAGCAAATTATATTTCTAGCCTCGATTTAAGAAAATCCTTTGGCAGGTACCTCTTAGTGAGTCGTCGAAAGATAAAATAGCATTTAGTCTTATTCCGCAAAGACAGTTTAGGTGCGTAACAATGCGTTTTAGTTTGAAAAATGCAGCGCAGACCCAATAAAAATTAGCAGATGCAATTTTTGGTCAACAGTTTAAACTACATGTGTTTTGTTAATTAGATAATATCATACTTTATTCGTTGTCATTTGAAGATCATTTGAGATTATTGTCTAACGTTAGAGATCGTCTTAAAGAGGCAAATTTGACCATAAATCTTAAGAAGAGTGATTTTTTCAATAAATCGCTCAAGTTTCTCGGATTTCTCCCGTACAGATCCAGATAAAGTATCGACTATGGTCAATTTCCCACATCCAGAAAATATGACTGGAGTTAGAAGATTTATAGAGATGTGTAGTTGGTACCTTGCATCTGATTTTCCAATGCTCCACCCGAAGGTACTACATTGGCCAGGAAGTGTTTTTCCTTACCTGAAAATTTTGAATTTTGCCGAACCCTTGCTGTTCCAAGCAAGGTAGGGACCTTTAACGTGCGTGACAACACACACACCGGACCTACATTTTACCTCTCATCCGAACGAGGGCGTATTTTTGTGAAAAATGCTCGCCTAACATTTTTTAAGCGGACCATGTCGGGATTTGAACCCGGGACCTTGGGAGTAGTAGTCACACGCATACAACTACGCCACGGAGCTGCCTGTGTAGCTGGTACCGTGCATTTATATTTCCAATGCTACACCAGAAGGTACTACATTGGCCAGGAGGCGAGTTTTTGTTGCCTGAAATTTAGAATTTTGCCGAATCCTTGCCGTTGCAAGCAAGGTAGGGATCTTTAACGTGCGTGACAACACCACACACGGGACCTCCATTTAACCTCTCATCCGAACGAGGGCGTATTTTTGTGAAAATGCTACCTGTCATTTTTCAAGCAGTCGGCCGTGTCGGGATTTGAACCCAGGACCTTGGGATCCGTAGTCTTACGCTTACTACATTGATCCACGGCGACGCCTGTAGCTGGTACCGCCGCTTCCTAAAGATTTTTCATCGTTAGTCTCGCCCTAAACGATCTTATTAAGAATTAAAAAAAAAGTCAAGATGCTACTTGGATCCCTGAAACAGAAATTTATTTGTGTTGATTGATCAAGTTTTAGTGTCCTCACCTCTCCTTTCACAACTAGATTATTCAGCCCCTTTTGTTGTATAGTGTGATGCTAGTAACACTGGGTTAGGCGCTGTTTTGATACAAAATATAGATGGAGAAGAACGCGTTATTTCATATGCGAGTAAGACACTCAATCGTGCAGCTACAGAAAAAAAGTGTTTAGCTGCAATTTTTGCTGTTGAAAGATTTCGTCCGTGGGTGGAAGGTGTTCGATTTATTGTTGTCAATGATTATTTTTCGTTACTGGGGGTTGAGTAATTTACAGAATCCAACAGGAAAGTTAGCGAGATGGGCCGTTAGGTGAAACAACATTCATTTGATTCAGTGTACAGGAAAGGAAAATTTAATGTAGTTCCAGAAAATCTCAGTCGTGCTATTCCAGTAAATAATTCTGAGGTTGATTTTGTTGAAGTTAGTCTAGATAAATTAGACCCTTGGTATGAATCCTTGCGCGAAAAATTTTTGTCATCAGCTAAGAGTTACTCACAGTGGAAAGTGGAGAATGGTTTTATTTTTAAGATCACTCTTTCTAGCCTGCTTATATCATCAAATATTGTTGAGTGGAAGAGATTGGTTCCGAAGCTACAGAAAAAAGCTATAGTTTGTTCGTGTCATGATCCTCTTACTACAGGACATTTTGATTTCGCTAAAAATTATCTCGTGTCCAATAATTTTATTATTGATCGAAGAATAAAGATGTGCTAATATTTTGTCAAAAATATTTGGGTTGTAAAAGTCAAAAGTCGTCTAATAGAGGTCCTCTTAGTCTTATGGGAAAAGAGAAGAACGTTAATCTTCCTTTTCCGTTTCCTCGGTCCAAGCGTCACATATATGGCTTTTACAGTGTCATAATCTTTCTGTAGTGCCAAGACACATGCTATAGAGCAATGTAATTTTGTTGAGCGAATTAACAAGGCTATGGGTCTGCAATTCGTTCGTATGTTGAAAAACATGATTCTTAGGATATAGAGCTACTGCAGATTCAGTATACTAACAATTCAGCTAAACATGAATTCAATAGTTACTCTCCAAACCTTTTAGTCTTTGGTTGTCAGGTACGTATTAGTAACAGTATTTTTAGTGATGAATCTGATCCTCGGGAAGATAAAGATGTTTTTCTCGAAGTAGACCTTCATGTGTCGGACCGTAGTGGTCTTTTTGATATTTTTAGAGATGTTCGTAGAAATTACATATTGCGTATGAGCGTTCCGCTCTTCAGTATAATTTGAGGAGGGGGAACACATCTTTTGTGGTTGGAGAGAGTATGGCCGATAAATAAAGTATTTTCGAGTGCAGGTAATATATTTACAGCTAAGTTAGCGCCTAAAATTGTATTGAGTAAGGTTCGTAGGAAACTTTCGAATATAGAGCTGGTAAATGGTATGTTAAAGATTTGAATCCCTTTTCTGCCCTAGATCCAGAGCTAAGTCGGACTGTACCTATTCTTTGTTCTATCCCTAGTAGTGTAAGTTTAATGATGAAAATATTTTTAGGCGGTTCTTGATAAATGTTTTAAATTTTGTGTGCTTTTAACGTACACTATTTTGAGTGGTTATGTCCGTTGATTTACTAATTGTATGTTTGGCTGATTCGGTCGATCGATTGGTTAGTTTTAAGCTTTGATGTGATTTGAAGTATGAATATTTACTTATAAGTATAATTATTCTCTTTTGGTGCCCGTCGTTTGTTGAGTAATTGCAATCCCCCCCGTTGGGTTGAACGCAGGTTTTGTTTTGGTGGAGGTTGTTTGGTGGGATGAAATGCGTGCTGGAACTTGATGCCCTCAGTAGTAGCAATGGGGGATCCGAGCACAGCGCCGCAGCCGCCGCTAATTCGGTATATCTAACCTAGGTTTTTACATGTAAATTCTTACTATAAAGTCTTATTTTTAAGGAATTTCCTCCTTGCTCCCTCATTGCTCCCCTCCTTGCTCGGACATCCCACATAAGCCATTTTGATTACGTCACACCAGCCTTTTGTTGATTAATTGGATTAGAACCCTATTTTCCCGAGCAATTTAACCCGTTAGAATTTTTAAATCGAACTATCCCTAATATATAGCAGAAACTTGCATGCTTTGGAAATTAAAATTTTGAATAATTAAAAGTTGAAAATACAAACATTTTAACTTTAAACAAGAAATTACCAACAACCGAAAAAAGTTAATGCTTGCTTAACGATAATGTACAAATAGGAAGATCAATTGATTTCGTTCGATGTTATCATTTTTCCTTCCTTCACATCTGTCATTATCACGGTAGCGCCACCACTACCTAAATGCTTGCAACCCATAATACACATATAACTTAGGTAGAACAACCCACAATGCATGGACAGCACCTCTCAGTACCTAATTGTTTGCAACCCAACATACACGCACACTATGTGACAAACGCCATCGTAATCACTTTTACACTGGGTAATCTGTTAATTGGACAGTTAATTAGTGTTTAAAGTTTAATTTGTTTTAAATACCGACAAGCTCGAAATGTTAAACAAATTATAGAATGCGTATGCCCATATATTAACTAGAATTGTGAAAGGTACTTTCACAATTAATAGTCAGACGTCATTGACAAAACAATACATGGAATTATACATTTTACTGTTATTAAATTAACGATTTACTATGAAAACCACTTATAAGCTAATATTAACGTTTTCTAATGATACAGCTATAATTACTAGTACGAGGTCTGTTTTGTAAATACTTTGGAAGTGAAACTCGAATATTCCTACGAGATGACTAATTGTATTTACAAAACTGACCTCGTATTAGTAATTATATCTGTGTCATTAGACGACGTTAAAATTAGCTTATAAGTGGTTTTCATAGTAAATCGTTAATTTAACAACAGTGAAATGTATGATTCCTTGCATTGTTTTGTCAATGACGTCTGACTATTAATTGTGAAAGTATCTTTTACAATTCTTGTTCACACATGGGAATACGCATTCTATAATTTGTTTTATATTTCAAGCTTGCCAGTATTTAAAACAAATTAGACTTTAAACACTAATTAAAACTGTCCAATTAACAGATTATTCGGTGTAAAAGTGATTGGGATGGCGCTTGTGACATAGTGTGTGTATAATATTGCGGTAAATTTTAAATAGCTAATTAGGAGAGAAAAGTGGACCGTATAAAATATTTAAATGACATTGAACAAACAACACATAATTAATGTTTTTAACCAAATCAAACGTTTACTAAAAGCACTCACCTGGTGATTTATGAAGCCGTGCCAACGAAAAAAACGATGTAACAAATACTACTCTTCTCTTTAGCGAGTGTAGCAAAGCACATTTATAACGATAGCGGTGTTCTAAAAGACAAGCGGTTCATGTAAATACTTTGTTCTATGTAGAACGTGTAAAATAGCGATACGGCCGTTCGAACGATAAATAGATTTTCTACTGCTCAGCTTCGTGGATTTTCCAGTTCAATACACTGGGTTCTTGCACATGCGGAATAGTCGTTTACCACTCGCGGCACATCTTTGCGCGTGCTTCTAGTAAATTATGGAAATTTTACAAACAATTTTAAATATCCCGAGGCGGACGTAAATAAATAACAAACCCAATAGAAAATAAAATGTAGCTATAAATTATTTAGAATATAAACGGAACATACCGCCCACCAAAATGCAAGGCATTTTAAGGAAAAAATAATTATAACGCGGGGGTGGGTGAGGGGAGCGGAATGACCAAGCAAAATGGCGAGAAAAGAAAAAACTATCTACAAAAAACAAAAGAAAAAAAAGAAGAATTCTTTTTTCTACATTGCGGGCAAAGGGCAGAGCTTTGACACAGGACGCTTTAGCTCGCCATGAGCGGTTTTAAGTGTGACCACCCTAACAATACCATCTGTTCCAGGATGCACAGCCACAACACGGCCGAGTGACCAACGAAGGGGAGGAACATTAGCGACCTTAATTAGTACTAAGGTGCCCAAATCAACCTGAGGAGACGGGGTTTGTCACTTTAAACCCTGTTATAGCGAGTGCAGGTACTCTTTGGACCAACGGGACCAAAAATCTTGTTGAATTCGCTGGAGCAATTGCCAGCGAGAGATGCGGTTAAACGGTAGGTGAGAAAGTGCGGGCTCCGGAATGGCGGTTAAAGGGGCCAAAGTTAAATAATGACCGGGTATAAGACAGCTCAAATTATTGGGGTCCGTGCTCAAAGGTGTAAGGGAACGTGAGTTCAAGATGGTCTCAATTTGGATATAGACAGTGGCGAGATGAATTAACTGTTTATGAGCACCCACAAAATTTGTGCCATAATCACTATAGAGGTGATCACAACGGCCACGCCTGGCAATAAATCGGCGCAAAGCCGCTAGAAAGGCGTCCGTTAACAAGTCAGATACGACTTCAAGGTGCAGCGCCTTGGTAGCCATACAGATAAAAAGACATAAATATGATTTTAAATCTTTAGCGCCCCGTAGTCGAGACATAGTACTAGAAAAGGGACCAGCAAAGTCTACGCCCGAACATAAAAAGAGTTTGACTTGAGTAACTCGACATGAAGGCAGATTGCCCATGGGAGGTTGCGATGCGACAGGATTGGTCTTCCAGCACGTTAAACAGTGACTCAAAATACGACGGATAGATCGCCTTCCAGAAATAATCCTGAAGTGCTGACTGACGAGAAAATGGACCATTTGAGCACCCGCGTAGAAGTATTTTAAATGAACGAAAGTAACATACAGATCAGTAAATCGACTTTTGCTAGGTAACAAAGCGGGAAATTTAGGGTCAGAGGACAAAGGCGCGTGAGCCAAGCGACCTCCAACGCGCAAGATTTCATCACGAAAAAAGGGGACAATTTGCCAAAACTCTTTTTAAAGGGAATCCAGAATGAATGGCATTAAGCAAAATAAGATTGTTAAGTATACGCAAGCAAAGAGAACAAAGCATTGTGCAACTCAGAAGATGACAAAGGTCCGGAGTACCTGAGTGGGTGACGTAGATTAAAACAAAAACTGAAAATCCAAGCAACAATGCGAGTAATAAATGGAAAGGAAGAGTGATTTTCTAGAATTGATTGAATCCAAGAGGATGTCACCACAGCGGATAAAACAATAGAGCGTTGTTCAGTGAGAACTTCAGGAATATCTGAAGGCGGAATATATGGACTGTAGTTTTCGAAAGACCCATACAAGGTTGGTGAAGCCGCCCACCATAGAGACCATTGGCACAAGTCAGTAGGGAGGAACCCACGTGACCCGACATTGGCAGAATTCTCGGTGGAGGGGATGTGATGTCAAGAGGCGCGAGACGTGTTTTCCTGAATGTGAGTAACACAATTGGCGACGAAAGTCTTCCAACGCTGCGGCGGCTAACGAATCCACGAAAGTACTATCATGGAGTCAGACCAACAGTAAATTTTATAAAAGTAAGGTTCGGATCAAAAGTTTTGAGGACAAAGATTAATAATTTTGATGCCAATGCGGCGGCCAACAATTTGAGACGGAGTAAAGAGATTGTACGAAAGAATGCGACCTTAGATTTAGCGCACACTAAGCGAATCTCAACGGCGAAAGGAGTAACAAAGCGAAAATAAACAACAGCACAGTAGCCACGTTCGCAAGCGTCAGCAAAGCAGTAAACTTCGCACGTAGTAAACTGTGGCGGGATAAGCAAGCGGGGTAAAGCAAAATCCAAAAGAAGCGGTAACTCATGCAAGTATCTCTCCCACAAACGTAGGAAGGAGGAGGAGCATCCCATTCTAATTTTAACGACCATAAACGTTGAATTAAGTGTTTTACCAGAAAAGTAAGGAGGGATAAAAGTCCCATGGGGTCAAAAATACGAGCTAAGTTTGAAAGTAGCTTGCGCTTGGTACAGCAGGTACTTAGTGGCTGAACTAGAAAACAAAAACTATCTAAAGTGGAATTCCATTGAAGACCTAAAACTTTGAGGGGTTGGGTATCAGGATCCTCAAAGGAGCGGGGTTGCGCGAATTGCTGCGTAGCGGAAAGATCGTTTAACAATTCGGGATGGTTACTTGACCATTTATGAAGTTCGAAACCACCAAGTTTTAAAAGAGCAATTAGTTGATTACGTACAGCGAGGGTTGATTCAATAGAATCTCCACAAGTAGCGATGTCATAAATATAAGTATGGTGGCGAAGTGCGAAAGCGGCTAACGAATAAGAATTCCCTTCGTTCACGGCCAACTGCTGAAGCGTGCGTATGGCAAGAAAGGGAGCACAATTGATTCCATACGTAACGGTATTTAATTTAAAATCCTGAATGGGCTCCTCTAAGGAGAAGCGCCAAACAATTCGTTGATAGTCACACTGAGCGGGATTTACAAGAATTTGTCTGTTCATCTGACGAATATCGGCAGTCACAACATAAGGATGTAAACGAAATTGTAACAAAATTGCGGCAATATCGGGTTGCAACTTCGGCCCAACAAACAAGTGATCTTTTAAGAACGATTGAGACAGAGTTTTAGCGGAAGCGTTGAAAACAACTCGTAATTTCGTACTTACGCATTCGGGTTTCACAACGCAATGATGCGGGATGTAATAAGAAAAGTCCGAATGAGACCCAATAACAACAGATTGCATATGTTGAGAATCAAGATATTCACGCATGAACAAAACGTTCGTAAACACGAGGTTACCTAAGTAGACGATTTTCTAAAGCGACAAATCGTTGTAAGACAAGATTACTACTACCTGGAAAAAATGGTTTTTGATCTCCAAACGGCAATGAGACGACATAGCGATCTTGTTCATTGCGGCGAAACGTATCGACAAAATGTTTTCAACAAGAGTTTTTTCAAGCGTGAAAGGTTGAACGGCGGGGACAGCTTCGACTTCCCAGAATTTAGCGACAATATCTTCTAATGGGGAAGTAGAATCTGTCATACAAAACAATCTAGTTATTTCAGAAGCGGGCGAGGAAGGTATGTTTCCCATTCAAACATATCCGAAAATGGTATTAATAGCAACAGGTTGATCGCTATCACCCTGGATGCGACTGTCTAATAACACTTGGGGGAAAATATCCGCGCCAAGTAAGAAATCAATGGGTCTAGATTGAGCAAAGAGCGGATCAGCTAGCTTGAGGTTAGCCAGATGATTAAAATGTTGTAAAGAAATATTAGAAGTAGGTAAATTTTCACAAATTTTGGGAGGTACTACAGCTTGAAAATTAATAATCGGTGAAGAAACACCTATTGGTTTAAGCGAAATGGCGACAGTGCTATGCTGAGCAACAGAGCGCATGGAGCCTAAACCACTAAGGGTAAGAGAATGTTGAGTAGTACGAAAACCTAAACGTTTTACATTACTTTGCGAAATAAAAAAGTCATGCTGCCCGAATTGAGTAGACCGCGAAATTTTTGGAAAGAACCAGATATATCAGCAATTTCTACTAGAACGGTGGAAAGGAAAACAACTGAAGGTTTAGTTAAAGAATTAAATAACACGACATTCGAAGTTGACGAACCACTACAGCTAAACGAAGTCGATGATTCCTCAGAGGCATGAGGTGCGGACGGCTTGTAGCGGTCTTGAATAGCGGGAATAGTGCGAGGTGATACCTTAGAGGCAGCGGTGTCCGGGCTCAAGCGAGCCTGGTTACTAACAGCCAAAGCGAGTTTAGACGAAGCGCGATCGAAGTGCAATAACGAATGATGACGTTGATTACATTACTAAGGCAATTAATACAAAGATGTTGGTTTTTTGCAAAGTTATAGCGATCTTGCGACGAAAGTTTAACGAAATCATTACAGCGATAAAGATTGTGATCTTGTTTGCAAAGCGGACATTTATTAACAATAGACTTCGTCTGTACTAACATGGAAACGGCGGATCGAGGCTTAGACGGGTTGCTGGAATGAATAACTTTGTTTAAATCAGTTTTACGATTTACCGACAAATTCGATAAGGATTTACACGTAGTTTCCAGATAAGCAATTAACTTTTTATAAGATGGGATAGCGGTCGGATCTTGATGCATTTCAAAACTACAAGCAGTGTGTACATCCAAGCGATTTAAAATCATTTGTACAAGAAAAAAATCTCATTGCTCTATGGGTAAATCAAATTTTTTAAGCGCTTGTAAATTATCCACAAAAGTATCAACCAATTTTTGCAAACCGACGGGGTTATCGGAGTTTAATTTGGGAAATTTATCAATATTGTTCGATAGAGCTGAGGTAATGTGACGAATATTACGATATTTTTCATGAAGTTTTGTGTATGCAAGAATGTAATTGGCCTCTGTGAAGACAAAGTTTTTAATCGTTAGGAGTGCGGTACCTCTTAGTGCCGATTGAAGATACGAAAATTTATCTACGTCCGACAAATCGTTATTAAAATGAACTAAGCTATCAAAACGATCAATAAAAGTTTCAAATAAACAACTTCCACCATCAAACGTAGGCAGCGACAGCGGGGGGAGTGATACTTTCGACTTTAAGGTATCTAGCGGCCGGAACACATCAGCCTGAGGCGAAGATTGGCTGGTGAACAACTTGAAATAGAGCGCTTTTATTTGAAAATAGTTGTTGTCAAAGCGTCTACCGATAGCGTCTTCCAACTCAAATTTTTCATCAACGTCACCGGCGGAAAAAATGGCACTTACTATCCAATTATGGTGTGTAAGAAAATTTTCTCTCACGGTTTCCAGAGATTCATACCGTGCGCGAAATAAATCTAAAAAAGCTGTTTCAACTGTACATTTTTGTGCGATTTCAAACATTTCCTCTAGTGAATTAATGGAAATATTACGTAGAAAACCATTACGTTTCAATTTTTCTGCCATGGTTACAAATAAATTGAATACAAACGCGGTTGAGACAAGAACAAAATCTTGACAATTTATAATAGCCTAGCGGCGATAACAAACACGTATGCCTATTGCACAGCAGATAACAAATGCTCGTAAACAACTCGACTATACAAATTATGCTAATTAACTGCCAATGCTTTGATGAGCGGTATAATTAATTATCTGAGTTTGTTGTTTACTCAAATCCGGCGAGAAGCTTACCAAATGTAAAATGTTTGCGGTAAATTTTGAATAACTAATTAGGAGAGAAAAGTGAACTGTGTAAAAAATTGAAGTGATATTGAACAAAGAACCAATAATTAACGTTTTTAGCCAAATCAAACGTTTACTAAAAGCACTCACCTGGTGATTTATGAAGCCGTGCCAACGAAAAAAACGATGTAACAAGTACTACTCTTCTCTTTGGCGGGTGTAGCAAAGCACATTTATAACGATAGCGGTGTTCTAAAAAACAAACGGTTCATGTAAATACTTTGTTTTATGTAGAACGTGGAAAATAGCGATGCGGGCCGTTCGAACGATAAATAGATTCTCTACTGCTCAGCTTCGTGGATTTTCCAGTCAATACACTGGGTTCTTGTACATGCGGAATAGTCGTTTATCATTCGCGGCACATGTTAGCGCGTGCTTCCAGTAAATCATGGAAATTTTACTAACAAATTTAAATATCCCGAGGTGGACGTAACTAATTAACAAACTTAATAGAAAATAAAATGTAGCTATAAATTATTTACAATATAAACGGAACAGTGTGCGTGTATGTTAAGTTTCAAACTTTTAGGTACTGAGAGGTGGTAATGAAAGATGTGACGTAAGGAAAAATGATAACATCGAACGAAACCAATTGAATTTCCCATTTGTACATTATCGTTAAGCAAGCATTGGAATTTTTTCGGTTGTTGGTAATTTCTTGTTTAAAGTTAAAATGTTTGTATTTTCAACTTTTAATTATTCAAAATTTTAATTTCCAATTAGGGTTCGGATCCAATTAATCAAAGAAGGCTGGTGTGACGTAATCAAAATGGCTGAGGTGGAGATGTGCGAGCAAGGAGGGAGCAAGAAGGAAATTCCTTAAGAATAAGACTTTATAGTGGGAATTTACATGTAAAAACCTAGGTTAGATATAGCAATTAGCGGCAACGGCGGCGGCGACGCTATGCTCGTATCTCCCATTCCTACTACTGTCCTGCTGAATGTCGTTCTTTAGTAGTGGAGACCGGTTCTGTTTGAGGGCTTGAATTATAGAATTAGTTTTTGACGCAAGGCAAAGTGTTTAGTGGCTACTTTTGAAAGTTAGTCAGAGCATTTCTGGCATTTAATATTCTGTTATGAAAATATGCACGTTTAGCTAGTTTGATAGTATTTAAATAAATTTTTTTGTATATTTAAAATATTACAAGAAGAAGGGGTTGTTAGTAAATTTCTTTATACAAAATTAGAGAACGCATATTTTTGGCAGTTATTTTGGTCCAGGTGGTAGTACAAAGTTTTGGTGTCTTTTTTCAGGACTTTAAGGAGAAATGCTATTTTGAATACCTTATAATGCTTTTTAGAAGATACTTAAACTCTGATCAAAGTCTTGTCCATACATGTTTTAGTTGGTTCACATACAAATAGCCTGTAATAAATGAAAATTCTTTCTTAGAATGTACGATTCATGAAAAGTTTTTGTTTAGAGATTACTAACATGAAAGGAAGCATATACTTCACGATCAGAAATAACTAGTTTGAACATTGTCCGAGTAATTAGAGATTATGTAATCAATAGTATAGTTGCATAATAATTCCCCTTGGGGCTTTGATAATCCGAAACTTTTCATAATACTATTTAAAGATTTCTGAGTAGTTTCATTGCTATCACACTTAATATTAAAATATCCACATAAAAATATTTTAGAACTAAACTGCATTGTTTCTAGCAAATTCGATACGCTCTCAATAAATTGACCTATGTTTGCTTTGGGAGATCTATAAATGCAAATAACAGAGTGAGAGATTTATTGTTAATTGCTGAAAATTCAAACCTTTTTTTCTAATAAGTGATTGAACTTGGTAGAAACTAAAAAATTATTAAATTTGTTAGGATTACGGTCCTACTGTATTACGAAAGTATTCTATTGAATTAATCAATAGTACAATTATTTCGTATCTAAATTAATTCATCTTTCAATTCAATGTTCTGTAGAAAATTGAGTCCTAATAATAAAAATAATACAAAAGTTTTATTTCTAAATACGACAATGCCATTGTTATATATGATTTACGTAGGACAAACATTTTCTGTACATAGTACGGAAGATATATACTAATGTTCCTATCCCATTTTATAGTATTTAATTAAATAAAGCAAGACCAAATTGTTGCAAATTGTGTTTTCATTTTCCAAAAATAAATGAGTCACTCAAACCTCATTTTATTTTGTTCTCGACTCTACTAAAACAAGATAAGTAATTCTCAAGATGATATTGCATCTAAAAGCTATAAAGTATTTAGTTTATTATAGATAAACCATTTAGCAACGAAAACATACTCGTTAGTAAGAAACTCTATTTGACAAAAAACAAAGAAGAGAACATAATTTAACACTTTACATCATTTTCAGACGATGCTTAACAGGAGAGCGTTCTCAGATGTCATCGCAGACACCCCAAAACACTCTCGTTTAAAGGAAGACGCGCGTCAAATTGAATTCGTAAGAATAGGTCAAGCGTTAAAGCTTGAGGCTATTGTTCGGGGCGACGCTCCTACAAGTTTGGCTTCTGCTGGAAGTGGCGGCACCGTTCTAAAACGTTCACCGTGGGAAGCCAATTGCTTTTATCCTGTGTTTCCGGCGATTTCCATTCATTGTGCCGATTCATGGGGAGAAAATAAGCTAGTAATTGCTACCGAAGATGGCGTATACATAGTTGAAGGTACGTATAAATTGCAGACCTTTTCAAACACTTCAAGTAATGTTCTACTCTGTTTTAGATGGTACTTCACACCGGATGATATTTGATCGTTCTTTACAAGTGCGGCAGTTAGATGTTATAGAACCCCACGGTATTTTATTGTTGCGTGCTGGAAACACGAATAGGGAAGGAAAAATTTATATTTTCAGACTATCGGAAATAGACTTAATATCGGAGTCTTACACGCGTTACGAATTGAAGGATCACCGTCTTGAAAGGTCAAAGGGAACTCACTTGTATGCCATTTCACGTCCGGGTAAATAATTTTTCTTACTGGAAGGAAATTAATAATCTTGCTTTGTAGGTGGTTCAAAGTTAAGGATGTGTATAGCAGTCGGTAGAAAAGTGTATATGCTACAATGGAAACATTCAGCAGCATGGACAGCGTGGTGTCCTGCCAACGACACAGATACGGTGGAAGGCTTTACATTTTTATGGGTAAGTAACTCATGTGCTTGCTTCCATTATTTTTATGCTTTCTCCATAAAAGCCTTCTTCCACTTCATAACAAGTAAACAGATGAGTAAAAGTAGATTGATCTTGGAATATTAAGGATAATAAATGTGTTAGATTGGATACTGACTTTGGTGATACTAAATTGCTGGCAAAGCAATAAAAAAATTATGTAATGTGATGAGTGTTGATAATCATGTTTAGTTGAAAAGACAACAAGCAAATCTATTTAGAAAAAATTTGCACTTTTCTTTAATTACTAGAGCGTTTAACATATGTATGACAAAAGCATTGATTCTGTATAGGAAGCTTCATGCAACCGATTGCATATTTTTTAATTTTATACGATTTCACCATTATTTAAAAACGACATACAAAGCAACACAAAAATAAGGAGTTCAATTCAAGATTCGATATAGGATTAAGAGAAACAAAAAGTACGTAGAAAGAGACAAGCAACGGATTATAAAAAAAAATTAAATTGTGAAAAATGTAAGTTTACATTATAAAGTTACATCAAGGGTCGAGAGTTATGAACCACACCACAAGCGAATTCACCAAATAATATTACCATTATCATATGTATTTTGGACTTATTACTCCAGTGTCGTGTGTGCGTGTACATGCGTGCGTGCGTGCGTGCGTGCGTGCGTGCGTGCGTGCGTGCGTGCGTGCGTGCGTGCGTGCGCCGTGCGTGCGTTTGTGCGTGTGAGCATGCATATGTGTATGTGTTAATAAGATGAAATAATAACTTAGACAAATGATCATTTCAAATTGAGCTAGTAATTGAAAGAAGGAAAATTAAGGTCCCAGACAGGATTTCAACCTTCATTTCAGCTTTCCGGGTTGATGTATTTACCAATCAAACTACCGGGGCTGGTGATGAAATTGGAAAATTTTACAAATTTATAGCATGCGTGTCACCATATTTCAACCCTACCTTTAAAATACGTTTGGCATTTCTGTCAATCACATTTGACAATGTTCAGTTTTTGATTTATGTCAGATATAGACAGGAAGCGACGCCCAAATTTATGGCTGTATGCCAACTATTTAATATACATATTAGGTAATTAATTGCACAAGGCAAGTTGATAAATACTAAGGTATATTAATAATATATAGGAACACTGTGGCACGATTTAAATAAAATTAAATAAAAACCCTTAACCACAAAAAATATTTAAGACTTACGTCTTTAGAAGTACGGCTTGCTTGCACAATTACACACTCTTTAATTTTCACTTTAATTTAATTTACTGTTCACGTAAATATTTAGCACTTTGAAGTATAGTAACTGCCCAGTTTCTAAAGTATACTAACTCGATATTCAATTGTCATGATATTTATAGAATCGGCCCCTTTTTTTTGCGATTCGTTGACTCCACGTGCTGGGCGAGACCAAGTGTCTTGTCTCTTGTTATTTTAGAAAACTTTACCAATTGTATAGTTCAATTGCATGAAGCGATGCTAAGAATGTAACGTAATTCATTATAATACCTCACATTTAATTCAGAAATCCCAGAAATCTTCGTCCAACAAATCACCTACTATTGTTGTTGACCTTATTCTAATCTGAATGAAATAGATTTGGTATTTGTTTATTTCCTAATAAATTGGATTTTTTAACAAATGTGATACTTTTAGATCACGTATACTTTTTAAATAATGCATAATTTCTTCGTGCGTTTAAGATGATATATTAACGCACTTTTTGAATATTTATCTAGCCAATTCATGCAGGTTTTTCACTGATTTAATTTCAATGCGTTTCATTACATTTTTAAATTCTTATCTTTGCCTGTAGCTACTCTTGCATATGTGTTTTAATCGCTTGTACTGCTATATACAGTGTGCTCTCAACTAATAATATTTATAATATCCTATTTACTCTTCTAATATCTGTAATTATGTGCTTTTGTTACGTGGGAGTTTCTTTTGTTTATTCTACGACCCCTATGACTTAACCTACCCCTAAATTAACCCTTAATTACAGCAATATATATATATATATATATTTATATATATAGCTGTGAAATAGCCCCACGATTGGGCGTTATATAAATTGCTGTGAAATAACCCCTACGTTGGGTGTTCTATATAAATTCCTGTGAAATGCCCCACGTTGATATGTCATATACATTTCTATAAATTAGCCCCTAGTTGGTCGTTACATTTATTTTGCTGTAATCTCTGCCCACGATTATTTCGTTATACAACCTTGTTATGTCACGCCCCTAACGTTGCCGTTGCCTTTTAAAACTTTACTGCTTTGTTCGTACTCGGCATCTTTCCTCTGCATCTCTAAATCCTATAATCTATAATCTATTAAACATAGAGTGCCTTATGTAACGACAATAGAGATTGTTTAACCCCTATCTGTTAATATAAATGAAAATGAAAATGAAGCAATCCAAAATTATACAATATAATAATCAATAATATGTACATTTTTATGTCAGTAACTTATTAATTTGTTTAATATTCAAAAATTAGCCGCTGAACAGAATATTGATTTTTATCTGATTTCACCAAAATTTATGTTCTCTAAAAGCCAGCAAAAATACCACTCTAATTACTTTCAAGTACCTTTTGAACGTTCAAAACGATTCTCTCTCTATTTTTCAAATTCTCGAATGATAAAGTGTTGAATAAAAAATTAGAGGTTATAGAGAAACATTGTGAATGTAAAAGGTCTTTTAAAAATCACCACCTTCATCATGAACAACAATTTCTTCATCTATAATGATTGTATATACATTTGAATTTTTGGTTGCTGCCATAGGCTCTAAACTGAATTCTATATTAGCCGAGTACATTTACTGTTTACTGTTGCTAAGTTATGCAATTCAGTTAGTATTTATGTTGTCCCTGCCCCTCACATGTCTGTAGGAACTTGCAGAGCTCATGTCTGCTTATGCCTTTATTCTATTCATTATACAATGTACCAATCTTAATTTTTAAGTAATCGCGGTTTCTTAACCGTCTGTGACCTGCACCTACAGTATCACTTACGTCTGGAATACAATGTATTCACATCCGTTCTCACAACTTGCTTGTAAACTTTCAATAACCTTTTCTTATTTATCCTTGAGATACAATGTTGCATCCAACTTAAGTTTTTTTATAATTTCCTAATAATTCCTATTAATTGTACATATATAGATTGGTGGATATGTAACTCGCGTTGACAAATCAATGTAATCTGGTAAATTGAAGCAACCCAAAGGTTTTACCACAAGAAAACAACTACAACACGAGACTTTTTCAAATGTATTCAAGACCGAATGTACCACACTGATGTTTTTTAAACTTGTACAAGTTAGGTTGGGCAATTGCTTACATACAAATATGAACGTTGGCAGAAGGAAGTATTAATTTAATTTTTGACAGATTCCAGCACTCCTTCTCAAAAAATATAATCAAAATCAACTAACAATTTGCTATACAATTGCATTTGTCTCTAGCTAGGGAAAAAACTTTTTCCAATAGTCTAACATTTGTTGCGGTAAATCAGGAAAACCCTAGAAAAACCCGACCAGACCATATTAACTAGAATTAACTTAAAATACTTAATTATTAATTTCATTAATTTGTTTTAGTATACAAAAAAATTATTTTATTAAACCTATCTTGAAACGGATTTTCTGAAATTTTGGTCTTGGTGCATGCATAATAAATGCATCCGCTGACTGCTCACCTGCGGAAATATATTTTAAAATTATTAATTTGTAATTAATTTGTTGTGGGGTAAAATGGTACCTTATATCAATATATTTTGGGCGTTTATGAGAAGTAGGATTATTTGCTATGGAAATGCAACTATTATTGTCTTGAAAAATAATTATTGGTTGTTCAATTGGGAAGTTAAGGCTATTAAATAAAGATTTTAACCATAAGCCTTCTCTGACCCCTTCATATAGAGCCATATATTCTGCTCTGTGGAAGTAACTGCGATTGAACTATAAAGCATTTTTCTAAAAAGCGTGGCTAAAGTAACACTAAATGAAGGTGAAATAAACTACATTCTACTTGTATTATTCTGATAAAATTTATCAATATACTCTAGGCACATATTAATTTGGTTTATCACGGTTGAACTATCACTCCTTACCAATGTGTTGTTGAAATCTATTTGCATAGCAACAATGATAATGACTATAAAATACAATCAATTTACAGAAGTTGTTAATAGATTTATACACAATTAAATTATATTGACTGTATCTTCTGTTTTAATAAAGCTATATAAAAATACGCTCGCCACCCGCTAGCCCGCCCGCTCACCCGCCCGCCCACCAGTCAGACCTAGGTAGGATGAATCCAACTTAGATCGGATGAAAATTCGACCTAGATCGGAATAATCCAAGCTAGGTCGGATTTAGTCCGAATGTTGGACATATGTTGGACATATGTCAGATATATGTCGGATTGATGTCGGAAAGATGTAGGATGTATACTGGACATATGTCGGATGTATGTTGGATATAATTTGATTGTATGTCGGATGTATGTTATACGGATGCGTGAGGAGAGAGAAGGACAAAGTAGGGTTGAGGGAGGAGGGTTTAGGTTAGTTTACGTTGTTTGGAGCTAGGTTATTCGCTGTTGTCTGAAGTTAGGTTAGGTTGGTTGGACTTGTCAGGAGTTAGGTTAACTAGTGTTGCCTGGAGTTAGGTTAGGTTAGTTGAACTTGTGGTTATAGCAGGAAAAATTGATAGGTTAAATCAGTGCCGCGGCGCTGACCTAACCTATCATTTTTTTCCTTGAAACGCGATGTTTTCCAATCGGACTTGTGCGAATTCCAACCTTACTCTCTTGTGAACAATGGGTACAGATATATTCTAATAGCTGTGAATTGCTATACAAAATATGCATTGACGGAACCATTAAAGAACAAGACTGATCTGGAAGATACAAATGCTACAAACGGATCAGGGGCTTGAATTTTATAACCGCTCCTTTAAGTAACTTATGCAAAAATATAAGATAAACCATTATTCTACGTATTCCGGCTTCTGCGAAAGATTAATAAGAACCATCAAAAACAAGTTGTACAGAAGATTTTACTTGTAAGGCAGTCATAGGTGGTTGAATATTTTGCCTAAGGTTATGGAAGAATCCATAATACACCACATCGAGCTATTAACATGACACCCATTGAAGCGGAAAGAGCACCCAGAAAGAATAAAACTCCAAATCAGCGATAGAAGTGTTACAAGCCGAAAGAAATTACATCACGTTGGAGAAATTGTACTGTTAGAATTATATGACAGTACATAATAAACTTTACATAAATTAATACTGCACCTTGATGCAGTTATATAAAAATATTGTAAATGACATCACTGTTAGATTTTATGACAGAAGCGTTTGAACTTTATAAAAAATTATTCGATAACTTCTACAAATAAAATTTTGCGCCAACACTGACTTTAATTATTTACAATAAAATTAACATTTAAGGTAATGTGTAGACACAAACAGACAATTAGAGTGATACACTTACCCCGAAATTTTTGAGTAGGCGGATATTGCCTGGAAGCAACTTACTCATCACTAGCTAGGTCGATTAACATACTAGCTGACAGAAGTTTAGATAATCACGTGCGGCTTCCAAGAGAAACGAAAAGTATGTTATCTCTTCTAAATAAATATTAATCCATTCACTACATATGCAATCATACAACAGATGATCTCCGAGCTTGAATTAAAGCTTCGCTTTTGTAGTGAATTTTCAAAATATAATACTACCTAATTTAATATAAGAAACATTTCAACTGTGCAAATTTAATTGAGAGGATAAGGGAGAAAAGATAAAAGATTTCGCATGGATCGTATAACTATTGAATCATAAGATTTCGAAGTGGCTTTATTCGGTATTTGCGCATGTCTCTTAATTTGTTAGGGATTGCAAATCCGAAGACCACATTTTTAAATGTTTAGCGATACACCAGTTGGCAAACGAAGACTTTAGACACGACATCCTTTGTCTAAGGTAAAAGACCAACTGTCTGCTTTACCATGGACAGACAGGAGAGTCCGCCAGGAAAATACGCACCCGCCACCGGTGTTTTCAGCTGTTACGTTTTGAAACAAGACCATGACACCCGCGAAAAGGGTATGCCTGCTCAAGACAATTCCCAATATATTCCCTCTTTCAAAAGACACAACCCAAGGAATTATATTTGGGGTTTGAATTTCGGGCAATGGTTCAAAAACCGCTTACAGAAACCTCTGGAACGCGACAACATAATATTTCAGTTTTGGCCCCAGAAAATCTAGCTGGTAATCCACAAAGAAACTCGGTGAGGCACCTCGCTAAAAATTCTATTTCGATAAAGCACCGATAACCTCGACTGTACTAACAAGAATGGCTGCCGACTAACTCAGTGGGAAGATTAGTGTAAGTGTATGAGGAGAGCCTCAGAATGCTATCGTGTGTGAAATGCACCTTAATTGGAAGTATCTTGGGCGCCACCTAGTTTAGAAGTACGGGAATTCTTAGGGAAAAACCGCAGAAAGAATTACAAGCGGATGCCAAAACCTGAAATCATGGAACAACTCGAGAAATAATCGAGTGCACTAATACTAATACCAACCTAAAATACACGCTAACAATAACGACATTAACATACTTGTTTAAAAAGTGCTAATTGAAAAAAAGATTTCCAATATCAAACGTTAATTAACTGAACATTAATCACGCTTCTAGGTAACTGCAATATACTTTATTACAACGCTGAAACTATTACTCTACACTATATGTGAGAAACGTTCCTATAGGACTATTATTTAGTAATGTTATTTATTACAAGTACATATACACATTCTTAAACAAAACAAAAATCATATGTCTCAAAATTTACTTAACTTAATTCGGTGACCAAAATTACTTTCCAAATTCATAGCTAACAACAAGAACGTAATGGAAGAGTACGTTTAGGGGTTAATATAGTTAAAATTTAAAAAAATGCTAATTCATTTACAGTTACTGTAAGTTGTACTTTCAGAAGTTTGATCATAAATACTTGGAGTGATTTTCGACTGTAGATTCCTCGGAAACGACTAAGAGCAATGATATTCTGGATTCACTTTGTGCTAACCAGGTCTCGCGAGACTTCTGGAATTTCTTTAAGAAGTTGGATGTTACTACTTGGCATGTTTTATTCTAACATGAAATTGTTTACTGAAGGAACAATTCTCTTAAAATTAAAAGTTACCAACTTGGAAGTATATGATACCAAATATTATTGACCCACATTAATCAGTTTGCTACTTTGTTATCAACAGTTAGTCCCTACTCAAGTTTTGATGGTAATGACGAAGTGCTGTATAAAAACAACTATCTTCTCTGAATACTCGATTTAGGATATTTCTTGTAGCATTCGGTTAAATGAATTAAGTCTGCAAATTAAAACTATATTGTGTCATTTTTTACTTTATCTACGTATGTAATATTATCTTACGGAACCCGTAACTAGAACCAAAGGAAGAGACTTTTCAGTTTTTGAATCAACAAAGTTTGGCGTGTGAAGCTTTTTGGTGCCAGGAGGATGAGGTCATAGGCGCCAACGCTGTCCCTTATTAGTCAAAACAAATGAATGATGGAACTGTAGTAGTTTAGAGTGCAAAGTAACCATGCATTCTTAACCTTAAAAATCGTCATAGTGAATACAACAATCTTTGAGTATAAACAATAAAAGATACAAAAATAATCTTTTCTTTGATCAAGAATGCATGCGACCTAAAAATTATATTTTTTAAAAGAAATAACTTAACCCTATTGGTGGGAATTACTAATACAGAAACTATTCAAATAAAATATGATTATAAATTTCAAAGAGATGTCACAACTTTAAATGACTTTCTTTTTGAAACTTTGGTTAATTATTACTATCGAGTAAGTTATTTGATCAAAACAGTTCTAAAGTTTTATTGTGGTGCAGTTTATATGTTACTAACTATATATTTATTCTAATAAACCAAACTTGAAATACGAAGGTCATTTTTTTTCAAGGTCCGATCGGTCGCAAAATAAAAACCACAGTACAAATCAAAAATTATTTATTTGTAACAAGTACTTACATAATTACTTTATTTTTCTACATAGTCGCCACTCATATTTAAACATTTGTCGTAGCGTGGTACCAACTTTCCAATACCCTCGTTGTAGAACGTAGCCGCCTGTGTTTTCAGCCATGTTTGTACGCTGATTTGCAGCTCAATATCTGTGCCAAAATGTTGTCCACCTAACCAGCGTTTTATGTGAGTAAACAGATAAAAATCAGATGGAGCCAAGTCCGGGCTGTATGGTGGATGACCAAACACTTCTCATTGAAAAGACTGTAGGAGTGTCTTTGTTGTCGTGGAGAAGGACAATGTCTGATGACAACATTCCTCTCCGCTTATTCTGAATTGACCTTCGTAGACGTTGAAGAGTCACGCTGTATGAGCTTGCTGTAATGGTTGTGCCACGTTCCATGAATTCCACCAAGAGAACGCCATTTCGATCCCAGAACACAGTAGCCATGCACTTTCTGTTAGAGAAGGTTCGCTTGAACTTCTTTGGTTTACTGGGAGAGTGAGAATGCATCCATTGTTTGGATTGCTCTTTTGTTTCTTGAGTTTCGTAATGGACCCATGTCTTGTCCCCTGTGACAATTTTGTTCAAGAAAGTTTCTCCTTCATTGTGGTAACACTGGAGAAACGTTAGGGAGGCTTCCATTCTCTGTGTTTTGTGATGGTCGGACAGCATCTTGGGAACCCATCCCGCGCACAGTTTGCGGTACTGAAGTTTCTCGCTCACAATGACGTAGAGAGCTGACCTTGAAATTTCAAGAAATGAATCGCTCAATTCAGAAATTGTGAACCGACGATTTTCTCGAATTGCCACATCCACTCGCTGAACGAGATCATTGGTTGACACTGACTTCCTTCCCTGACCGCCTGCATCATGAACATCTGTACGTCCTGCTTTAAAGTTTCTTCACCATTGTCGCACTTTGCTGTCACTCATTGAAGTTTCACCTTACACAGTACTTATTCGTCGATGAATTTCGGCTGCATTACACCCCTCAGCCTGAAGGAATCGAATTACCGCACGAACTTCACACTTGGCGGGAGATGCTATTGTTGTAGACTTGTTTACGTGCTACCTACGTGAACACAACTAAACGGAAGTGACGCGACGCGATTGACAGCCATACTAGTGACGCTGCGTAACACATCTGCGTACTGGTTCATTCGATTTTTAGGGGAGTTTTTATTTCGCGACCGATCGGACCTTGAAAAAAAAATAGCCCTCGTAATTTTTGATTAATTCCCTTTAATAGAAGTGGAAATTGTACTGTTAAAAAGATTTTATACTTCTAATCGCATGCTGTTGCGTATCCGGTAGGGATAATTAAACGAGTTGCAGTATATACATTTTACAATTGAGCCTTCCTAATAATACAAATTTTGCTGGATATGTATTTTACCAAATCTTGTACAATATCTGCTATAATAATATTACAATCTTTTTTTAGGAACTACTGCTAAACGAAAATCCAAGTTTAATTACGATTTTGGATAGTGGATGGAGCCCACATTCTCCATCACAAGGCGACATAACACTGTGTGTAGGTTATAAAAATCATTGGGACGTTGTTAATGGACGAACTGGTATAGCTCAACACGTTCACACAGTGGAGAGTACAAAGCCTAACTTGATTGCCGCTTTAGATCTTTATGAAGATCAAGATATTCAGCTGTTGCTGTGCTATAATCGTAAGTAGTACTTGTGTTTTGGTTGTTACTTAATAAGAGTCGTTCAATGTACGTATCGTATATAAGTGTTCTTAGTAATTCTTTTTTAACACAATGTGGCAACTTTCGTTCTGTGACTCTTATCAACATGTGAGATGATTACAGATCTATGAATTGGATGGCATCATAATCCTTTTTTTAACGAACATGTATACAACTGCAATGTCAGAAATTTACCCACTGCTGTGGTGCGTTCATGGTTGATGTTTTTTTCTAAAAAATATAATATGAAAAGTTTGTAAATGAGCGCGAGACAAACCCAATAATGAATGCCGTCTATTGAATTTACTTAAAAGTACTACCACCAGCCATGATAATGTCTCTGTAGTTAGTTTCATTAAAAATAAAAATCAGAATATTAAAATTAATTGTATTTGTGGTCATTTCGTTTAGACGTAGAATAAAATTCAATTAGGTTTTGAAGGGAGGATAAAAGTGATTTCTGCTACCAATCAAAAATGATTTGGTTGCTTTTATTTTTTATTAAGAAGTATGCAAAAAAAATGGGATTGTTTATTTCTTTTCAACTGTTAACAGGATGGAAATGTTATAGTTGTTTGTAACTGAAATTGTCAACAAACTTTTTAGAAATATTATTTTCGAGCATGGTTTAGAGTAATTTTATTTAATAATTTATACATGACAATTTGCGCCAAAAATAGACTTGAAATAGATCCCACTAGACTTACACGGACGTGAATGTTTCATTGTTATAAAAAAGCAGCTATTGTTGAAAATAAACTTAAGAGTTCCCGTAATGTGGCATGGCAGGATTGCCATGTAGAGCAATTAATTATTAACTATTACATGAGTAGCTTTGTAGTTCATGGTATTACAAATGGAATGTGCACAGCATTCTTTCAGTGTTACTAAGTTAAATTACTTAGTTTACCCTACACCCTACTGTGCGAGGCAAAAACTTCCTGCACGCAGAGCCGGCTCTATGAACTTAGGGGGCCGCCAATACGTTACCAGGTTATTATTATTACCATATTGGTCCGAATGTAACGCGGTAAAAATAGTTATTCACTGCCATTTAACAAATCCAGGAAATTATAACAATACTGCAATAAGCAATCAGTGCCTAATTCCGCATTTCCCTTAAATTTTTAAAAACGATCTATGCGAGTCGTATATGGTTCCTGGTCATTTTTTCTGGACAAAAAAACTACCTGAATATAGGCAACAGTGTCCCAGAATAGTTTCTCTAAAGATTCATTGCAGTCAGCAGCCATAATGAGTTCTTAAAAAACATCATAAAACAATACAAAAATAACAATAAATGCACGTCTGTGCGGGTCGCGGGATGACACAGCGACCGGTTGTCAGACCGAACCAGATTGCCGGTAGTTTTGCCTTCCCGTCTTATGTTTTTTCCGTTAGTTAGGACCGAGTTTTAGATGAGTGAGGTTGTGTGATCAAAACAGCAGTAAAATATTCCTTTTGTTAACGATTTTTTGTAGAAAATATTTTGAGGTTCATAAACGCGATTTCAAATATTGAAAATATGAGTAGCGCAAAGGGAAGTAAAAGTGATTCCGGCACTGAAAAGCGTAAACGCAAGAGAAACGCGGAAGCTTTTATTGCATCTCAGAAAAGTGCGATATTTAAACATTTTAAAAGCAGTGTGAAGGAAGAAGAGGAGTCTCCAGCGACTCCACCTACGGAAAATTATGAAGAAAAGGACGAAGCTATTCAGGATGAACATGGCACCATTAATACAGACGCTCCAATTGAACCAGGTACGTGTACAGTTATCCCAAATACTGAAATTTTATCTGACTGTAATGATCGTATGTTTGATATCGGAATGTGGCCGGAATTTATTGATCAGAATCAGCGTGATTTTTTGGTTCGAATGGGAGTTAACACAGTTCGTAATTTTAATTATCCAAAAAACCCTGACAATCGAAGACATTTTTTCGATTTCTATTATTTTAGACATTTACCTAACAAAGAAAAAGTTGATCTGCGTTGGCTAGTATACTCAGTGCAAAAAACCGTGTCTATTGTTTTTGTTGCAAGCTGTTTGAATCTCCAATAAACAACTTTGCAAGCAGTGGGTCCAACAATTGGAATAATCTTGCCTCTTATTTGTGTAAACATGAAACATCAGCGTGCCATTTCAAAGCACAAAAACAATGGATCGAGCTAAAAATGCGTTTAAACAAAAATCAAACGATTGATAGAAAAGCGCAGGAAATGATAGAAAAAGAAAAGGTACACTGGCGAAATGTGTTAGAACGGCTTCTGGCGATCACAAGATATTTAGCAGAGCATAACCTCGCATTTCGGGGATCTGTTAAAAAGTTAAATCATCCTCATAATGGATATTTTTTGGGTTTGGTGGAGCTCTTGGCGCAGTTTGATTCAGTCATGTCAGACCATGTGCGGCGAGTAACCAGCGAAGAAATTCATGACAATTATTTGGGAAAAAACATTCAAAACGAATTTATACACTTGATCAGCAGCCACACGCTTGAAGAAATAAAAAGGAGAATACTTCGTGCAAAATATTACTCAGTTATTCTCGACTGTACTCCTGACATTAGTCACAATGAACAAATGACCATGGTTATTCGGCGTGTTAACATTGCCGACAGTACTGTGAATATTGTGGAGCATTTTGTTGGATTTCTAAAGGCAAACAACAGTACTGGTGCCAGACTAGCAGAAGCGTTTAAGCAAAATTTGACTGACCTTGGAATACCCCCTATAGACTGTAGAGGCCAAGGTTATGACAATGGAGCGAATATGAGTGGCTGTAAAAATCGTGTTCAAGCTCAGATATTGAGAGAAAATAATAGAGCATACTTTCTTCCTTGCAGGTGCCATAGTTTAAATCTAGTATTAGGTGATATGACCAAGTCGTCTCGAGCAGGAAGGACGATTTCGGAATCATTCAACAAATTTACGTTTTTTTTTGCTGGCTCAACAAGTACATGGAACATTTTGAAAAAATATATAAGTATTTTGACAGTAAAACCATTAGTAGAAACACGCTGGGAATGTCGTGTTGACTGCGTAAAGGCGATTCGGTATCAAGTTTGTAAAATATATGATACATTAATGGATCCGCACGAAGAGACGGCTGACCCAAAATTTGCAGCCGAAGCAATTTTCTAGCAGAACAGGTTAAGAATATGAAGTTTTTATTGATGTTGATAATTTGGTATGACATTTTTGTGAAGATTAATGTAAACAGCAAACTGATGTAGTCAAAAGGTATTCAAATGAATGTAGCTGTATCAATTTTGAAGATAACTGAAGAATTCCTTGTGAGGTACAAAGAAAATGGATTTAAATGTGCCATTATAACAGCGAAGGAGCTGGAAATTGATGATCTGGAAATGACTAAAGAAGAAGCCGTTTTCCAACCTGTCTCATCAATTCGAAAGAGGAAGAAGAAAATACAATTTTCGTACGAGGCAACACATGAAACATTACAAGATCCTAAAAAAAAACTATGAGTCGAGTTTTTTGTTGCACTAATGGATCAAGCTTGTATGTCTATACGGCAGAGATTCGACCAATTATACAACTTTTCTGCAAAGTTTGATTTTTTGAACGACATGGCAGCAGTAAAAGATATGTGTGATGCCGATTTACTCCGACGGTGCAAAGAACTGGCGCATCTGCTTTCTGCAATTCTTTTATATGTCTTCATCATCATCATCATTAGGTCTTCAGTCCTAGAACTGGTTGGACGAGTACCCTCATTGTTTCCTAGTATGAACCAACCCACACATTTCCCTGAAATTTGCACAGTCTGCATCTATCACTATCTGTGTGCTAAGTCTGATCTCGGTCTATCTCTACCTCTCCTTTCCTATCTCTGCTTGTAGTATATCCCGTACTATTCACCCAGAAATGCCTTAGAACGTATCCTGTCCTTCTATTTCTCCTATTTTTCATTTTCGACAGATATCTTTATCCCTCTACTATTTCAACAACATATTTGTTATTAACTTTGTCTGTCCATACTATCATCTTAATTCGTCTGAAGCACAACATTCCAGAAGGCTTCTATCTCCTTCTGTCTGCTCTTCCTACTGCCCCTATTTCATAGATGTACTGTGCTGTGTTCCACATTATGCTTTGAAGAGTTTTCTTCTTGTATCTATGTTCAATGTCTTTAAACATAGCAGCTGTTCTTTCTTGTTTGATGCAGTTCGGTCACCTTCTATTGTTTTACAGTTATATACCCTATTTCCCCGATACTCAGTGGTATATGAAGAGGCGTAAGCAACCTTTGGCTGCCAAGTTTCCCCAGCAACTGAACCTTTGTCAAATTAATTTAACACTTTTAATAATTATTATTTATTCATCCAAGCGGGAAGGCCGCCAAATGCGTTTTGCCTGGGGCCGCCATTTGTCTAAAGCCGGTTCTGCCTGCACGATGACTTTGCCTTGAAATATGTCATAAACAATAAATTGAAAATGGTGCTGGAAGCTTAAATGGTTAAATTGCTTATAAATAAATTTCTATAAAATTACAGTTATAATTATAGATTGGTTGCGTACTTTTAAAAATTTGTATCTTCAACCGTCTTATTCATGAATGCTGACTATAATTAGATGAATTTCACTTACTGCTAACCTAATTAAAAGTGAATGAACTTTTATTATTATTAGATACTCAAATTCTTCAATCCTAACTTCAATGTTTATTCCTCAAACGTAATTATTCGATTCCGAATTATAATTTCTATAATTAAGCTCGCGCCTTTCCCCATTGTTTCTACCCCTGTTATTACGATTTTCTTGATTTCCGAGCGTAGGTTTTGTCAATTAGTCGTAAAAAACCTTCTCACCATTAAGTCTTCAGTCCTGGAACTGGTTAGACGCGTACCTCCACTGTTTTCTATTCTAAGTTAACTTACACATTTCCCTGAAATTTTTGCAGTCTACATCTTTCACAATCTGTGTGCAATAGTCTGATCTAGGACTACATCTACATCTCCTTTTTTCAATATCTGCTTGAAATATGGCCAACACTATTCCCCAAAAATGTCTTAAAACGTATCCTGTTCTTCTAATTCGCCTATTTTTTTTTTGTTTTCCACAGATATTTTTATTCCCCTACTATTATCTATACAACCTTTTTTGTTATACTTTGTGTGTCCATGCTATCATCATCATACATCTGAAGTATAACGAAAAGCCTTTTCCTTTTTCTGTCTGCTTCTTTTACTATCCCTATTTCATAGGCGTTCAATGCTCTACACATATGTATCCAACAATTTCTCCTTGTTTCTACGTTTGCTGTCTTCGAACATAGCCGCTGCTATTTCTTGTTAGATATAGCTCGGTTTCTTTTCTATTGTTTCCTAAAGAAGTGCCCTATTTTATTGATATTCAGTGGTATGTGAAGGACGTTAAGCAGCCTGTGGCTACCAAGATCCCCCAACACAGACATTTCCTTAATTAATAATTTTGCAGAAAATCCTTTCACAAAATTAACATTAGTTGAGAATATTGCAAAACCAACACTTGTACTTGCTTAACAATCATCAGGTTTGTATAAGTTATGCAGTATCCGTCTATCCCTAAAACTCATTCCAATCTTTTTAAGTATTTCAAACATTTTTTTAATTTTACATTGTCAAATGCTTTTCCCGGATCTACAAATCTTATATACACGTTTACTCGTTTTCTCCATCATCACCCTCAGAGCTAGAATAGCCTACCGTGTTCCCTTGTTTCGCCCAAATTGATCTTCTCCTAGTACTTCTTCATCACGTTTTTCCAATCGTCGTTGTACAATTCTGGTTATTATTTTTCACACGTGTGCTGTCAAACTTACTGTTCGAAAATTATCACATATATACGCACCTCAATTTTTTGGTATAGTGACAATGCTGTTACGTTTGAAATCTTTGGGTATCTCGCCTGTCTCATACCTACAGCTTACAAGTTGGAAGATACGTTCTGTTAATGTTTGTCGAGCGGCTTTTGAAGTTTCTGCTTGCACCTTATTTATACCCGGTGCCTTACAATTTTTCAGGTCTTTTAATGTTAAATTGAAAAGTAGAAAAACTTTAAACAAAACCCATAAAATTTTATGCATTTTTTGCATTTGCGAATAACTTCCAATTTTAAGGATTTGTATCTGTGTTTTCCATCTTCGTCCGGTCTGTTTTTGTATTTTCGTTTTTTTTCTATTAAATTTTAGATTTTCTTTGTTATCCATGGTTTTTTATTCTTTTTTTGTGTATATCTCAGAATATATCTGGCCGCTATGTCTACACTAAATATAATGGTATTCCATTCTGTTTGTACTTCCTAAGTAACAAAAATTTTCTTGATACCTTTCAGCAATTCATTTGGCTTTTTTTCAAATCTTTCGTGGATATCTTTATCTTTTAGTTTCTTAAAGTCAAAGTGCCATTTCCGTTCCTTTTTTCAAATTTTTAAATTTAAGAGCGGCCTTCATAATTACGATGTTGTGGTCAGTGTCTATATCTGCTTCTTGGTAGCTTCTACAGTCTTGTACTTGGTTCCTAAACCGTTGTCTAACACTAACGTAATCTATTTGACATCTTCTTATATCTCCTGGCATCTTCCACGTGTATCGTCTTCTACTAGCCTATTTCCCCTTTCGTTTCTCTTTCCTATACCAAATAAACCTATATAATATTCGTCTTTGCTTTATGACCCGTCACCGAAGCGGTTGCCCTTAAGGTGTTGGCCCTGGCTAGCAACAACCCTCTTGGATACACGTAGATTCTGGTATAGTTTCATTGTCTCGCTATTACTTGTTTAGAAAGAATGAACCAACTCGCAGCCTATTTTATATGGGTTTAATGAACTAATGTTATAAAATAATGTAACAAAGTAGAAACAAATACACAATACTCGGCGTGCCGTAAAATACAATCGCGACGAGGTTAAACGACACTCCTTATAGATATACACATACAGCGTTGCTCTTCGCAAATGAACAAAGTTCTAACTACTCAAACTTATCTGTTATAGTAATCCAACAATGATCGAATTTCAAAGATGCTGTCACTACCACATCGATTAAAACTACTAATTAATTCATAACTCACTCAGTTTACAAATCAACAATCATTAATACACGACCGGAGGACACGTGCCTAGACACACAACCGCACGGCATCGCATCCTTAACCCGACTGACTTATACCTAAAAAACCCTAATATATAAAAGTATTCATATTTCAAGGGCGGACCAGTACAATACCCCCTATAAGTTTAACTTACTGACTAAGCTTGCTTGGTAAATAATTTGAACTTATACTAACAGTTTTGCGGGCACATTTTCGTCCGGGCCCTATATATGGTTTTAAATTGAGTACATTTTGTATACCCAACGAAACACCTCGGGCATCGTCCTGAACCTCATATGAATTCGGCCCTCGCTTGGCCACTACTGTAGAAGGCCCCGAATACAGTAAAAAATTTCTTAATCTCTCTATCCTCGGCAGAAGACTGGGGATGAGTGCGAACCAGTACTTTATCGCCTACCTTAAAAACAATACATTGTTTGTTTACCCTTTGATGCCGCAATCTACGTTTTTTGGCCTTCGATTTTAACCGATCATACGCCAAAGTTATAATTTTGTCCCGATCATCACCTTGTTCAAAGCTAGTAGGAAATGCAATACTCTTAACCATGGGGTTATCTATGGAAGCTTCAAAATGCAATTCTAATAGACTGAAGCCCGTAAAATCGTGGACTGCCCTGTTTATCCACTTTTCCACCTTATCCAATACCAACGCCCACCCGCCATGAGCTGAATAACACAGTGACCGTAACATCCGCACAATTTCCCTATTGACACGCTCTGTCATGTTTCCTTGTGGAAAGTACACTGACGTGTAAGCTCCCTTCACACCTACTGCCTCAAACGACACTTTCCATTTTTTGTCCGCCATCTGGCTACCGTTATCCGAAAGAATGATCTGTGGTTTGCCAACCTCCACAAAATGTTTATTAAATAAACAACGGATAATAGCGGCCGTATTAGCGCGCTTAAGCGGGTATAAAGCCACTAATTTACTAAAAACATCTACTGCAGCAAATAATTGCGTCGCCCCTCTTCTTGATACCGGAAGCGGACCCATCAAGTCTACACAAACGATTTTATTTGGTGCTTCGGCCAATACACTATGGTACTCGCCAAAACTTTTTACCGAACTTTTCGACTTCTGGCACAAATCGCAACTTGAAATAATTTTCCGTATACAATGTTTCATTCTCGCAAAATAATAATCCCTGCGCAACATCTGAAAACATTTCTCTACTCCAAAATGTCCGTTCTCGACATGCTCTTGTCAAACCAACTTACAAATCTGAGAGGCAGGAATGCATACCTTAAACCCGCGCGAACCGTCATGGCCTCGCCTAAACAAAATACCACCGTGGACAATATACCAATCAGCATACCTTTTTACAATTTTTTCCTTTTTTAACTCAGACCTCACTTTACAACAGAATTTATCCTTTGCTTGTTCCTCAACCATATTTTTCATACTACGCATAACCCCCTTACACAATTCTGATTTTTTTAAGGCACAAATCTCATTCGAACCCCTTTCAACAAATTCCGACTCAATGATTCCTTTGATTGGATAACGAGATAGAGTGTCCGCAAGAGCATTCTCCCTTCCCACACAATATTCAACCCTAAAAGCGTATTCTTGGAAATACAACACCCATCTACTTAAACGAGAATTTAGTAGTCTGCAAGACATTAAAAATGACAACGATTTGTGATCCGTAATCACAGTTAGCTCTCGCCGTGGAACAAATATTCGCCACTGCTGCAAACAATGTAATACCGCCAATGCCTCTTTCTCAGTTACACAATAGCCATTTTCCGACCCGCGTAACGTACGGCTCGTGAATGCAATAATCTCCTTCTCCGATGTCTCTGGGTTAATTTGGAATAGACATCTTCCTAGACCAATATTTGAAGCGTCGGTTTGAATAACTCGCAATCCAGACATGGATGCTTCAAGATAGCGACCGATAAAAAAAGTTGCTTTTAGTTTTTTAAACGCCTCCTGCTGCCTCGATCCCCAACGCCACTGAACACCCTTTTTTAAAAGCTCCAACAACGGCCTCATTAAATTGGCTAACTTTTCACAAAACCTACGCTCGTAGTTGACCACCCCCAGAAAACCACTTGAATGTCAAACATTTCGTGCTACCGGAAACGCATTGATCGCTTCTACTCGAGACGGGTCCACCGCCACCCCTTCTGCTGACATAATATGACCCAGAAAAACTACTGTATTCCTAGCAAAATGAGATTTTTTTAACTTTATGGTGATACCAGCAGCTTCAAATTACTCAAATATGTTCCTTAAATGAATCAAATGTTACTCGGCTCCCTGTGAATACACAAGCAGGTCATCAACATACGCAATTACATACGATGCTATCTCTACCCCTAGGATCATATCTAACGCCCGTATGAAAGACCCCACAGACGTGCTTAGCCCGAAAGGCAAAACCTTAAAAACATAAGTTTTTCCCTCATATAAAAACCCCGTAAACTTTTGGTGCTCTGGCTTAATTTCAATTTGCTAGTAACTCGCTGTTAAATCAAGCGTGCTCCAGCATTGGCTGCTAGAAAAATTACACCACAACTCGGTAGGATTGGGCGGCATTACCCGATCCTTGACCATGCGTTTATTCAGGAATCGCGCGTCCAAGCAAACTCTTATTGCCCCATCCCGTTTCCTAACTACAACTAATGGACTGATATATTCCGTCTGCCTTGCCTCAATAAAATTCCACGCTACCATCTCTTCTATCTAACGCTTCACCTCCTTCTTATATGCATACAGAATTGGGTATGACTTTACAAAAAATGACGTGTCATCCCACAACTCAATTTCGTGACAATAAATATTCGTCCTACACGGTTGGTTCGAAAATATGGACCTATACGACAACAACAATTCACGTAATTTACTTTTTTCTTCCCGCGAGAAGTTCTGCGCACGATTTACCACCTCCTCGATTTCAGACACCTCACACGGCATTATCTTTTTTTTTAACTACTTTCATCACACTTTTCCTCTGATACTTGACAAACTGTTAACCGAACATCCGGTTGTGGTTCCATACTAAACCCTATGCTCCTTGTCTTTCCCTCAAAATTACCGAATAAACAATTTCTTGAAAAATCTATTTTAATCTGATAATCAGAAAAGAAATCACATCCAAAAATTACGTCTCGAATCAAACCCGGAACTACCATCCACGGATAAGGCACTTCGAAATCTTGAAATTTAAAATTTACAAAAAATTAATCTTTAACAACGCAGTTTTTACCTGTAGCACTAACCAGAATGGTAGACGTAAACGGTAAACGTAAAATATCACCGTTAACTAGTAATAATTTAGATAGGAAATCCTTCGAAATGCACGTAACTTAGCTGCCCGAATCAACCAATATTTTTACCAACATAGCCTCAACAGTAGCCTCTATAGACAGTGCAAAAGCAACCGACTTAATATTATTTTGTGCTTCCAACAGAAGCTCATCCCCGTTTTTATTAAATAAAGTGGCCACAGCCGGTGGTTGACTTCCACCCGAGCTACTAGTCACCTGATGTTCACAGGGCCCCTCATCCCTATTACCATAACTATAATTGTGATTATTATTTGGTCTGTTTTCGGAACGGACATTATTACCGCTCCCAGAATTTGACATATTCGACCTGGTAATGTAACGCGCACCCCAGTTTTGTTCATTATTCGTACCTCTCCCACGCCAATTTGCGTTAGAATTGTTACTCCCTTAAATAAATTTCCACCTCATCTAACGTCCTAGGCCTGCAGTTTACAATACCTCGCCGAGTCTCGCTCAGAAAGTGGTTTTTTAATAAAGCAATAAGTTCTTTTTCCTCAAGGGGGACCGTCAAGAAATTCGCTTCCCTTACCAGCTTTAAAAAATAATCGGCCCTTGACCCCCTATCGTAACAACCAAACTTGATCTTTTGAAACAGCTTTCTCTCTTCTTCAACCCCCCAATACCCGCTTAAAATAATTCCTTAAATTCTTTAAAACTCTTTACGCGTTCTTCTTTCAAAACACCCCAATCTTGGGCCGAACCACGCATATTATCAACAATCAGAGGAACTTTTCTAGTATCAGGGACTCCCGCTTCTAGCATTATCGTTTCTTGTTTTTTAATAAAAATTACCGGATGTAAAAATCCTTCTGGCAAAAAGCACAAGTTCGCCCCTCCCAAATCTTTGTACAAATTCATATAATTTTGGGTCCCGGCTACCATGGGAATGATGCCGCTGGTTTGCCGTTGGTTTACAACACCTTCATCCCTAAAATTTTCAACATCACTAGTTCCTACCTCTTTTACCGATTCCGACACCCGGTTTACATCATTACTCAATTTATTTATATTAACTGAAATATTTAAATTCATCTGTTCAATCGACTCCTTTAGAACTGCATTGTTGCAATTCATATTATTAACAGCTGCAACTAACTGCTTTAATGCCTCCGCAATCTCAGAATCTGCCATTTTATCAGTCTTTTGGAAATTAGTTTGTTCTTTCTTTCGCGATCGCGTATTATACGTATGCGGCATTAAATTTCAGAGAACATCGAAAAACGTGTTTCATCATAAAGCCTGTTATAGCTTAAGCTTACACCGCTACTCGTGTTTATTTTAATTTTATTATTCGTGCACACAAACTTGGTACGGACTTAAAGTATTTAACCTAATTAGAATCAAAGTCTAGAAAGAATTTAAATTGCCCAAATTCCGCAACGTAACCTTGGCAATAACGGTTAGTCTGTGATGAGCTGTTAAAACGCCCCGCTCAACGATAAGGAATAACCACTTGTTCAATTACAGGTAAATATCCCAACAATCAAATACAAGTCTTTCACTTTTGTTTATTCATAGCGAAAATATCTTTCGGTGGGATTTCCACAAACCCTTTTAACTTTGTGTAAAGCATTATGATTCACCCACTGCTATTCGGGTATAGCGTGACAATACACGTCCCCGTTGGCGCCAATTATAATGTTCGTCTTTGCTTTATGACCCGTCACCGAAGCGGTTGCCCTTGAGGTGTTGACCGTGGCTAGCAACAACCCTCCAGGATACACGTAGATTCTGGTACAGTTTTGTTGTCTCGCTATTACCTGTTTAGAAAGAATGAACCAACTCCCAGCCTATTTTATATGGGTTTAATGAAATAATGTTATAAAATAATGTAACAAAGTAGAAACAAACGCACAATACTCGGTGTGCCGTAAAATACAATCGCGACGAGGTTAAACGACACTCCTTATAGATAAACACATACAGCGTTGCTATTCGCAAATGAACAAAGTTCTAACTACTCAAACTTATCTGTTATGGTAATCCAACAATGAACGAATTTCAAAGATGCTGTCACTACCACATCGATTAAAACTACTAATTAATTTATAACTCACTCAGTTTACAAATCAACAATCATTAATACACGACCGGAGGACACGTGCCTAGACACACAACCGCACGGCATCCCATCCTTAACCCGACTGACTTATACCTAAAAAACCCTAATATACAAAAGTATTCATATTTCAAGGGCGGGCCAGTACACCTACTACCGCTGCCTCCCCTACTCTTACCTATCCTTGCGTTAAACTCCCCCGTGATTATAAAATTTTCATGTCCTTTTAGGTAACTTTAGTATGTTTTCGATATCTTTGTAGATTGCTTCTACTTCTTCCTACCTGTAGCTAGAAGTGGGCATATATACTTGTACTATTACTGTTATTACCGATTTAGATTCTAGTCTAACCATGAGTACTCTTTCGTTCTTTTGTAGGTAGTTTTCTACACAGTGTTCTATTTCCTTTTTTCCTAACTATCCTCACACTCAAATTTCCTTCCTCTGATCCTGTATGAAGTACCCTGAAGTCTGCGCCCCAAAAATCCCCCGCCTCTGGTCACTGAAATTCAGTAATCCCTACTATGTCTAATCCTACCCTATCTATTTCAATTTTCAAGGCTTCTTGTTTCATACTTCTAACATTCCACGCTCCGGCTCGCAGAATTTATATATTTGACATCGTCTGTACCTTATGTACTAGGCCGCCCCTATAATAAGAGGGAGAAGTATCCCTAATGTTTAAGTGGTCCGGTAGGTAACAGTGAGTCGAGTTTAAGCGCGCGAGAGCGCGTCACTTTATCCTAGCGCGTGTCGAGTGTTGTAGAACTTAGTTAATTTGTGAACTTTGCGTTGAAATTAAATTATAAAGTGATCCGTAAGAGTGTGGCAATGATAGGATGCGAATGTGGATCAGTTGGATTGTATTTTACAGATAAGTTATAGCGTAGTATTATTTGTTTGTTTGTTTTTTTTATGACAACGCCGCTGGCCGTATTGTAGTTACGGTATATGCTGCGAATTTCTATTTAGCTGTGTTTGTTTTCTATGTAATAATATTGGTTACAAGTCATTAAACTACATAAATCCATCTACGAGTTATTATTAAATATCCACAGGTTGTAACAGGCAAAACTAAAAGGATCGCGGAAATAACGCAAGCGAGGGGTTGCCGCTAGACCGGGCCGACATCTACAAGGGCAGCCACTCGCTTCCACGCCTCCTGGAAGGTCTGAGCTTTCTGAGGGAGCTTAGTGCACTTATTTGCGCCAAACAGTTCTGGTTATCGTTACATGAGTTTTAGAACTTCCCCATTAGCTTGCGTTAGGCACATCATGACTAGGGCTTCTGAAAACTTGTGTTTTTGAAACTCAGCAAGTTCGAGTCCCAAATTTTGAAAACTCGCCGGACCCAGATATTAATTTTCAACCAAACTTCGTTTGGTTAATGAGATGGTCTAGTCTGTCGGTCGGTCTGTCGGTCGGTCTGTCTGTCTGTCCGTTGCACGGTTCCCGTGATGTTACAAGACATATAATATATGATTCTTATCCAGTTTTTTACGCTGAAGACGAATACGCTATTCACTTTTCGATATTTCAATTATTAATCAAGATATTCGACTTTAAATACGAATTTTTACACATTACTATTTATTATTTTCGCGTACAATTAAATTTCAAATATTTAACACAAAGGTAAGTAATATTTGTTGAACTTAATGTCTAAGTTTGGTTGTGAGCCGTACATGCGGCTTAGATTTTATTTTAAAACTAAATTTGTAGTTTAAAGAAATTATTTTCACTGTCTCATAAGCACGAAATACCATGATTGAATTTACTATTCAAATTTTGAGAACATTTAACGCGCTTCAAGACTGCAGCAATACTAAGTGCTTGTGGACTTTTGATCGTTTGTTCTGCCAAACTGGTCGTCTGGTAGTTGAGCACCGGCAGCCGAGACAACAGCGGAACGCAAGACTCAGCTGCTAATTGTACATTAAATATAGTATAAGTATATTAAAAGTTAATTTTATAAGTTGATTACGTTTAGTCAAATTGGTGTATATTTGTTTAACATTCTCATTTTTTATTGTGTACATTTTAATCTTAATTATTAAGATTGGAGAACAAAGACAAGTCTTTATTAATGTCCGCACCATTGTGTATAATGCAAAAAATATATAAAACATAAATCTAGTAAATGGTCAAAACGTTTCTACTAGCGCACCTCTTGAATTTATTGGTTTTTGTTTAAATTTAAAACTTGGGATCGCCGAGTATTAGAGTCGAGTTCTAAATCCAAGTAACTTGTTTCACGTAAGACGAACAGAGCAGTTAGAAAAGAAAGAAATCGGTATCGAAATGTTTTCCCTAATTACAATAACATAGAAGGAAAAGAAAGAAAATAAATGCTATGCTAACACAGTCGAAGATTGGGATGCTAACGAACGAAAACGAAATAAACACGCCACCCAATTTGCTTTGAAAAAAAATTAGTCAATATACATGCAACGTATGCATGCGGACAGAATACTAGTCTGTCAATACAATAAAATACAACAATCAAGTAACACAGAAAAATAAACAGAATAATTACGAGGGTTTATTTCAGCATGTTCACACATATTACCCACCGTAATACACATCAATAAAAAATATCAAATATAAATATAAATGTGACAAGAATCTTACTTACTTTCTTATTACGTTCACTATGACAAGCTCGTCCACAGTAGAGTCTACTGAACGTTAAATACAAAATAAGTATTTATAATGGCGCATTTAGGCGCAATCAAGAGACCAGCACCAATAACTAATCAAATACCACACTTGATAATTATCAAGGCTATATATAATTTCGAAACCAATTAACTTAGTTATGCATCAACATAAAAACAAAATCGCACAAAACCTACACAAAATGTTTATTCTAGTAATAATAGCATTTAATTAGCAATAATGGTTTGCTTTGGTTAATATTTTTATAATACAGGAAATCCATATATCGCGAGTAAAACAATCATTACCTGTTAGCTATTATGATATTTCCTCACGTAAGCTGTTAATAGTATTTGGTAACTGCAGTTTACGTTCCTCATTATAATTTCACCTGTGTACAACGGCAGTCAGCCTAAGTGTATGGTAACGACAATGTAAGATATCTGTGGTAAGAACAAGTAAGCATTAGTTCAAAGAACCTAAGAACAAGAGTTAAAATCCGGGCTAAAATCATTAAAACTTCTACTAGAGGAACAACGCCCTTTAAATGCCTATCAGTCACATGAAAAGAACGCAAGTTTTTGCCATAAAGCTTTTGCAGCTACCCGGTTAGGTTTATAATATTTATCACAAAAGGAACCACGCAAACCAACACTCAAAATATGTAGTCCACTTCCACGCACTTACTAAAAAAATTGTATTTTAAAAATACGGAAACCCATTAAAGAGTTGAAATAGCTTTGAGCATATTTCTATTACTCAAGGATAACACAGCAGCTTTATTTAATTACAATTAAACTAAGTCATTTAACTGCAATAAATATCGAACACTAACGTACCATAAGTGGCACGTATAATTGAGCAATTTTCCAAACGTAAAAAAACAAACATTTATTAACGCATGGTATTAAGTGCAATATGCAGAAAGTATTCAAACTATGAAATAGAACGTAGGGCATTACCTCAATACTCGATAAGTCCAATCTGAGTTGAATGGAATACAGAAACCCTATTCATGATATTGTTTTAGAATTGATTCTTTGTGATTTTGGAATTACTTTGATTCACTTTCAGGTCTCTTCGATTAAATTAGGAAATTTTGCTGGAACATGTTTGAACAATTCTTTTATCTATTATTTTCAGACGGTTATATTTTGTAAAATATTTCTCATAATGAATTTACATTTATTACCATATCCTATTGTTGATCCAGACTTTTTCATTATTATTTTGTAATGTGATGTGTTACGCTAGATCAACTACATAGAAAATAATATTTAATTTTGAATGAACTAATTTATTGTGGGAACACTATCTAGAATCTTTATTTCTTATTGGTGTTTACAGATTAAGATCGGTAATTCAATTAGTAATTTTATTTAAAATTATTGTAAAACCACAAAAATGTGAACAACCTAGTTTTAACCACAGAGCTACATAGTAAAAAATGTCATTTTTCAGTAAGCTTTAGGCCTATGAAACAACCGTGATTTCATTAAATTCACACCTTAAATTTATGCTTTTGAGGTTGTTAAATAAATTCCATGCAATATGACGTCACTTTAAATAGACATTGCTGCAATTATGATAAAAGAGAAACCCACACATTAATATAAAAATTATTTGTATCCGAAGAATTAAACCATGCTTTGACAATTTCGGTTACTAATTGACTCCTTAATCTAGCGACAATGTAGATCCTTTGGATGCAGGCAACTCGTGTTCAAGTCCTGCGTCATCAACTTTTTTCTCTAAGATTAGAGAAGTATGCTTAACATACAGGATATTGTAAACGTTATATACAGGGTAAGTCAAACAAATTGTGACGTAATCAAGGATGTTAGATTTTTTAAAGTGACAAGTGTGGCGATAAAAGTTCGTGACGTGTGGATGTGTCAAAGTGACATTTCTGACGTCAGAGGCAGTGGAGGAAGCGCTGAAGGTGGCGTCGGTGGTAGTGTCGGCCGTAAAGGCAATATCGATGGCGTCGAGGGTGACGGAGGCCATTAGAAGACTCTGCGCTGTGATGCGTCGAGTAGTGTAACCAGAATATGAAAAAAAACTGCCAGGGTCTGAAGAGCGTGGTTTGAGGTGTTGCGTATGAAGCCCATGAGGAGGCGCTGCACGAAGAACATCGAATATGCTTACTAATACGTCAAGACAATTTGTTCGCATTATACCTTGCGGAAAGCGCATGCTACTCTTAGAAAATGTGAATATTTTCAACACCCGAACTTATCTGTCGTATTTATTAGCAGCGCAAGTTACATATCCCTCATATTAAAATGTATATAAAATAAACGCTATTATTATGTCTTAGTAATAACATGTTACATTATATTAAATGAAGGTTATATATTAAGTTTTATCAGTGTTCATATCAGAAATAAGAAAGGAAGCGACTACTTTGTATTCCAGACGCAACCTGATATCACATGCTCAGAAACATTGAACTGCATTCAAGCAGACTTATTTATAATTACTTGAAACAATACAATGTATGATTATCAAGAAATAGCAGACAGCAAGATCTGCACTTTCGCACAAGATGATGTGAGACCAAAGGCTTCATGTTAAATTTAAAAAGCCCTGATCGCCAGTCAGTCTTCGAATTTCATAACTTTAATATTGTTTGTGGTTCAAGCTACTTATTCATAATTATTAATTACTGATTCATTAATATAGAGTATTTTTGTTTTCAACTTCAATTAATGAACATAAAAGTTGTTGTAAAAGAAATAACCAATTTTTGTAATTATAGAATTAAAATAAATTTGATAGAAGTGTTTTTGGAAATAAACTTTTTAAAAAGAAGTTCCAATGACCCAAAATCCATCTCTCGTGCTATCTAATCGGTAATTCGAATAGTAGTATTCGATTTTGACTTCACTTGTATTTATTTTTAAATTTTATAGGTGTAAACTATTAACGTTGTGCTTTATTATAATGGTAGATTGAGAATTGCAAATTTGTGAACATGAAATAATTCTATGTAAAACTACGAATGTCCTTAATATAAAAATTGGTTTAAGATAATTAAATTAAATATAAGAATGTTAATATTGTTATAACTTAGCTGCATTTATATACTTAATACCTAAAGGTTATTTAATTTCTGCATTCTTTCCATAAATTCTTTTTGATTTAGATACCTGCCGATTTCAAAAGATAAGCGAAGGACATATTGCAAGCATGGATTTCGACTTTCGTTGGAATTCTGTTCCAACAGACGTTGGTAAGTAATTTAAACGCTCCAGTACCTTCTTGATTAATTATTTCGATTCAGTGTGTGCATTTCCATACATAATTGCTTTCACTTCAAACACGATGGAAATTCGTCTTGCCGTTAACGGCAATCTAGTTCATACTATGACAATGCCTAAGCTGCAATTATTAGCTTCGAAAAACGATGTCTACTTTACAACAACAGCGCCCGAATTCTTTCCAAATAAAAGTGACAATCTCAATACAGAGAACAAACACAACGAGTCGAATAGAATTACGCCACCATCAAGCCCTAATGGTAAGCAGACATATTCTGTTATCGATTTGAGTAAATTATAATTACAGCTTCTCCAGAACTTCGTCCGTTGAGGTTATATCGCATCCCTATACAATCATTAAGCAAGCACTCAAATGCGGAACGAGGTTACGTCTCCAGCAATTCACAACCCACTTGGAAATCCACTGATTGCAAATTAACGGTTCCTGAACAAATAAGGGTATCCCGTAGCGCAACCAGTTCCCCTGTCGCTCCTTCTAAAGTGAAACCTTCAACGCACACAAAATAGTAACGTAATAGTTGTTAAGATTTATCTTGTAATAAGAATTTTTAAGGTTTTTATAATCTACTGTAGTATACTGACAAAGAAACGGTGTATCACTACCAGTTTATATATACCCTAGGGTTTGAACTTGTTAATTTGAGAAACAAAAATTCTAAGTAAAAAAGATCAAAGAAAAAATTACTATGTACATTTTTATTGTGCAAGGAAGACATGTAAAGATGTTTCAGAATAAAGTATTCCTCTGATATTTATAATAATATATATACATATATATAATACATATTTATATATAACATATAATATAAATATATATATATATATATATATAATATATATATATATATATATATATATATATATATTGCTATGCTCCCTAAATTATCGAGCCCCGTCGTTGGGCTGTTATATTAATATTGCTATGAATAAACAAGATGGTAATTATCTCCTCCGACGTTGGGTTGTCTTATTAATGTTGCTATAAATTCCCTCCAGAAACTTAACTGGATTTTATCTTGAACCAACCTTGTCTACCAATAACAAAATTTGATACGTTACCGCCTTACTTGTTATCAATTTCCTATTCAACTCGTAGCTCCTACTTGAACTATTTAAATTATCAAATCACTCTCATTAACTTTATCTTATGACCTCGACTAGCATTTATTTGGAATTATAAAATTCAGTTAATTTCGATTCTATATAATGAAACAAATATTATGTACAGTTTTTGTAAATTATTTGAAATACACTTTTCAATTAATTAATGTTATAAATCTCATTTATTAAAAATCATATACTTTTTACTCAAAACCCAAAGTCACCAAAAAAAACGTATTATCTTTATGAACGAAGTGTAGAACGTTCTAAACCTGTTATCATATCACGCACTTTATACGTTTTCAAATTCTATTTTTGTTGACTTTCACATTCATATTATATTAAGCAAATTCAATATTCAAAATAAAAAAATATAGAAAAATAAAATGTCTTATAACTAAAAATCTGACCTGGTCTATTTTCTTCACATCGACGCATCCATTTGAATAATAATTATTTTCCCCCATTTCAGGATTATTACATGCCCATTCGAAATATTGTCTATCCACACGCTTGAACCATTGCATTTAAATTATTGCCATTACCCTCTGGACTACCATTATTTACTTATGCACCCCAATTTATTGTCGTTTCATTTCAGACTTAGAATTACTTCTTATCAATTTCCCCAAACTTAGAATTGGATTATTATCATTTATTTTCCCCTGCTTCAGAATAGAATTCTTATTGTCATTGTCCCTTGACTCGAAATTACATTTATTCTCCACGGACTCAGAAATCGTAGTTTGTTTCCCCGGACTTAGAAATCGTAGTTTATTTCCCCGGACTTAGAATTTGAATTTTTCTCCCCGGCTTTAGAAGCCCTATTATTATTATGTTTTAGTTTACAATAAATTCACCAAAATCTACTTACGTTTAATCGGCAATCGTAATTTTCATTTTAGCACTTTTACAATTTTTCACTTTGAATTATTATTATTACGTATCACTTTATTTCATAGTGGCGCACTTCGGCCTTTTTGTTGAGTTCAAAACTGACTTCGTTATCACTGTACCTGTTAATATATTATTGAGTTCCCACTCCGTCAGTGGGTATGGTCTACAAACTCGTCGCTCATTTTTAACGAATCAAATATTTGCATTTAAAGTAGTTTCTGATGTAATTTTCTATGCTTTCCAATAATTGTGACCTGGTCGCAGCTGTCTTCGTTATCAACATGCGGTGTTTTGATAAATCTAATTGCTTTTCCATAAACAACTGATGCAATTCGACTTTTAATTTTCATATCTGCCTGTTATTCACGCAATTTTTAATCTCCTTTCTTATCAAAAATGGTTAACTATTTGTACGCATTTATATTATGCTTCCTGAAGCTCTATTTCTATCTCCGTATTAATCTAATTGTTTGGAACTCTTTTGAATGCGTGTCTGATTACACTTTATTATGTTTACATATAAATATACGCGTGCTTCCACTGAAAAATACCATTATTTGCCTTACCTAAATTAACTAAAACTTTATCTACAGGGTATTAAATATTTTCTATTTACCTAATGAATGTCTTCCTTGTTTCTACGCTAACTATGCGTCTTCCTATGTTTATTTGCGTCGCTTAAAACTATTTATACTTTATATACAGGGTGTTGACTGCTTACTATTTACAAACTATGTCCATTTCTCAATTCTTTAACTAAATAAATGCAGTTTTCTGCTGCCTATGGTAATTTCTCATTTCTAAATGACCTTTACTATAAAGTACACCCTTAAACAACCCCTTATCACAGCAATATATATATATATATATATAAAGGGTGGCATTAGTTTTATGTAATTTAAAAGGTCGTAGATATCAATAAGACATACAAAACTTGCTAATCAACATATGATCTAAAACGAATGGTTAAGCTTCAAACGAACACACAAAGAAAACTACAACGTTAGGTAGGTCTCGGATCAATCACACAATCATCATCACACATCATCCTTTAAAGCCACCAACAAAGTAGTGGTATTCTGCAAACATAAAATAGTGAAATACGGTGTCTGTGAGCTGTAAAACTAAATAACTCAATGCACTTGAGCTGCTACTAAAGCCAGTTTAAAAAAATTTTAAAACATACGAAACTTTTGATGATAGTCACATCAAAAAATAAACTTGCATTGCACTGATTTAGTCGACCGTATTAGGTTTATGACCCCGTAGTCTCGAGGTTCTAGCAATTTAGCAGTAATTCACTTTAAGTGATTGTATTTATTCAATGAACGCGTTTGCTGCTTTACAAGTGCCTTTTTTCTGTTTGTTTTTGTTACTAGTTTTGGACGATACAATTCCATTACCAACTTTGATAATTCACCTAAATGTAGTGTTATGACTAATTGTAATTATGCTAGATTTTAATTATTGAAGATGTTTTGTGTAGTTTAATAAATTGGACGAAGACGACAACACTTGTTGTGAAATCAATTCATGTGTGTGTTGTGATTCGAGATAACACTAGTATAAGTGAGTTGTTTCTCAAAAACATGTAACAAAATAGAGGTCCTAAAACTTTTATTTAAGTTGACCTTTGTAAGCATTTAAAAACCAGTCCAAGAATAAAATGTCATAGGTTTTTTGTTTAGCCAATCAATCTCAATGACCTCAATTTAGTGACATAAAACTATTGCCACCCAGTATACTGCCGTGATATTTGACTATGTGCGCACTTCTTGAAGAGAACCCTACCGCATTTAGCATGCCGGACTAACTTGCTCTATTGGATGAAAGCCTTAAAAGCAATCTATTACAAAAAGTACGATCTACTATCGTCCAAATTGTCCTTGTATTTCTAAATCATAGGTACAGCACCACAAATATTTTTTTATACAAAATTATAATTATCATTCACATCATCAAAAACGCAAAGATTCAAGAAATCAAAATCTATCCATTACACACTATTATTAAATATCATACAACAGTATATTCAGGTCTTTCGGGGTATGTTTTTGTTAAACCTCCAAATCCCATTTCCTAATTGATCAATTTCTAGAACCTGGCTTCCGTATTAACAATAAAATTTCAGAATTTCTACTGCCTTTATCAAAATAATCCCCAAAACTTAATTTATCCTTATAATAATATTTTTTTATCTTTTTTTTACAATAATTTCCAAAGTACATAAATTGCCCATAATCAATAATTTAAAACATCAAGTTTTTCCAACTTAATTATTTAGAGAAGTTTACATACATTAATTCTTTGTCACATCATATTATAATTTGAAAGCATAAATTTTCCCACAGATGTATTTAGAAAATTTTTAGCATTAATAAATTTGTTTCTTGACCTACAAATTATATTAAATCGCACAATAACTATGGACGAAATGCTTTTCGAGATTGTTGCTGGAAATCATTTCATACCCCAAGTTTTCATATTTCAAATTATTATAAAATTGTTTTTCAAAGTACCTAATTAAAACGATCTGCCTCTAGAATCAATTTACGTGTATTCTGAAGTTTCCATTTCCAATACAAGTTGCTAATTTATCTCAATTTATATTATCTAAAACGTTCACTTATTTCCGTATGACGTCTACCTTTTTAAAATATAATTATTTTTTTACAATTAGTATAATCGTTAAAAAAAGTTTCAAAGTGAGCAAATATCAGACAACAATCTTTTTGGAAATTTTCTTATTTTATATTTTTAAAAACATGGTTGTCGCGTGTACAATCAACATTGACCGTCCACTCTAAATCCATTCACATCAAACCACACTCTAAACCACGCTTCTGTCCAATTAGAATTAGTTTATTATAAAAGCCAATGGAAACAAGCCTATTTGCCCTTATCAAATAGTTTTCTAACCTTCATGTCAGGTATTGACCTAAATTCTGTAAAAATAGGGTTGTTTACAATTTTTAAAATATATATGTATTTTGAGAATTCCCAAATCCAGTAGTTAGAGTGTAATTAAACTTTGAATAATCAATAACCCCAAACAGTTATGATTATTTTTACACCTGCAATGTTATTCAATTAAAATGACATTTATCTCAAACTTTTATTTTTGATTTATAGCTTGAAAACTGTATCAAATTTATTATAATACAAAAATATAAACTCGCAACAATTGTTTTCAACTTTAAACTTTTAAGAAATTTTATTTCATAAAAGACTGAAAGTAATTATAACATATTGTCTTTTTTATGAAGCTTCATGAATGCATATAGTTTATAGGTCATCAACTGTATTGCAATATAATATATATATATATATATATATATATATATATATTGCTGTGAAACCTACAAAAAGCCTCACCAGAGTAAAAAGATATTCGAGCCTCTCGAATTTGGCACCAAGATTTGCTGTGATTCTCGCCCTGTTGAATCTCTTCTGATAATCGCCTCTTTACTCTTTCCGCCTCGGCTGCTCACCTAGTTAAAACTTTCATCCTCATTCATACAAAAAAACAAACACATTCCTACCACAAACATCAACGTTAACTCTATTTACATCAATATTCGTAATACATTAAAATTTCAAAATTAAATTGTAGCATAAATTTCAGTATCATAAAATTTCAAGATTAAATTTGTGATCATTTTAATTTGCAACCAGAATTAAAGTCTTTGTAGGATGCCTACTAATTAATTTAACAATAATTGCAGACCTGAGTCTGAATAAAAGAGAGCATCTCCCACCCCTTTACGTTAATTAAACAGGTTAGTCTAATTGAGCTCAAAGACAGACCCAAATTTTCATCATAATTAAGAACATAAACTGCTAAATACTCCTTTCTACTTAAACAAGAAAATTTCACCTTAAAATTAAAAATTTGTTGTTTGTACAAATTCACTACTGTCCATTTTTTATCAAACAAATTATAAAGCTATTCAACACACACCAAAACATCAAAAATCGAACAACAAAGCATAAGTTACCTGAAGGTTAATGCACTCGTGGCTCCAATGTACATCGTCCTTTGTTAATCACACCATTCCAACTGGGTTATGTTTACGGCTTCTGATTCTGAACGCTTTTAAAATTTTCTACACCACCATTCATCTAAAGTTGTTTCAGGGCTTCTCAGGAACTCATTAATGCATATCTAAATCTTGTTTTGTGGATCCAATCACGATTACGAATAACATTTGATTATTAACTCCCCCGAAAAATAGCAAAGAAATTCATAATTCTTTCACGCTATACCCAAAACTGCCTACTTTTGTTTATTCATTTATCGTTACTAATTTCGATAATTGGTACAGTAATACTCGCAAATATAACTAGACTTTATTACCTTGTATCTTCTCTAAATGCACTTAATAACTTTTATCGTAGCACGTATTCTGCTTGAAGTATGGTATAACAGCAAAAAATAAAGAGCAAACTGTTTTAAAGTATTGAATAAAAATCGAAAATCTAAGAGAGCGAAACTCCTATAAACAAGGGTTTATATAATAGCTTGCTTGCACGTCGGTTTTGTCCCGCAACGGACACTTTCTAGAATTTCGCATTTTATGTTCCCTTTTCGACAGTCCGGCACAGCGATTCTAAAAATTTGCACACGCGCCAGTTGAAAATCTAAGAACTTTTCACACGACTCGCAACGCGTCTGCAAACAACTAATTAATTTTTATCTCGAAATTGTTGTTTCCACCTCTCATAACTGCATCTTATTTTCACCAATCGTAAACCTCGTGACGTTGCTCAAATCCCGCCTTTTATTATTCGTGTCTCTGCCTTGCGCGTTTCATCCGTCTCTTTCTACCCTGGCCTGAGTGGTACAAATCGATCTTCTTTATTATGGGCTATTTCAATCCACGTGGATTCCTATTTGAGTTAAATAACCCCGTATCTAGCCTTCCCGTTAATATAAGCTACGGTTTATCCGACCGTTTCCAATATACGTAGAAGCTACCTGTTTATCTATTCAAATTTATTAGAAGTTTGATATTTAAAAATACGCAGGTGTTCAATCGTAATACTTCTACGATTTGGATATTCCATTTATTTAACCTTCTTGATAGATTTGTATGCTAGCAACGCGTCTCATATTTGGTATTATTGGGTTTTTTAAAAGCTTTTATGCATATTATGTATTACTAATGGTTCAATTAACTCCAATTAAACTAATAATGAACGGCATTGACTTCTACCCTTTAATTTTTAGCGAATACTAATTAAATATTAATTATTATTTGTACACTTTGTTTAATACCCGTTACTTAAAAATTGAATTACTTAATATAAATTTCGCACGTAATTTCTATTTGTTTCTTGGAACAATTAAATTAAATACACGTTGAGCATTTTAATTTTGCTTCTTTTTATAGAAAGCGTCTAGTGAATAATTTAAATCCCTTATTTTTAATGAAACGAATAAATTTTTATGCTCCACGGTTTCAATAACGCATATTATCTAATAAAATTCTATACAAACCCTACATTCTAATTGAATGGTTTAAATCTTCACACTAGGCATTCTATTACGTGTACCTTTTTCCTTACACCCGGTGATTAAAATTATTTGATGTCGTTAATTAATTTTCTACCCTGGTCTACATATGAGTAATATATATAAGAAAAGTAGGTTTAATGAGTCTTAAATTAATACAAATTAAAAAGGAATTATTGGCAAGTGACTCAAATTCAGCCACGAGTCACTTGCCAATAATTCCTTTTAATTTATATATATATATATATATATATATATATATGCTATGGTATTAGCGGATTATCAAGCCTCTACGTTGAGCTGCATTATTTATTTTGCTATGAATTCTAAATTATTGGACCACCATTTTAATATTCACGATTAAGTGTAATTATCTCCTCCTCCAGCTGTTTTCTTAACGTTGCTATCAACTGGACTTTATCTTTAAACAACTCTATCTACCAATGGCAAAATTCGATACGTTACCGTCTTGCGGGTTATCACTTTCCTATTCAACTTGTGGCTCCGCCTTTTGTACTATTTAAATCTTATGACCTCGGCTAGCATTTATTTGCAATTATAAAATTCAGTAAATTTAGATTCTATATAATGAAACAAATATGTACAGCTTTTGAAATTATTTGTAATACATTTCTTATAAATTCCATTTATTAACAACCATTTAGTATGTACTCAAAAACCCAAAGTCACCAAAGAAAACTTATTATCTTTACCAACAAAGTGTAGAATATTCTAAACCTGTTTTCTTATTACTCATTCAATACGTATGCAACCTCTTTTGTTGACTCCTTCACAAGCATATCATATTTAGCAAATTCAATATTAAAAATAAAATAAAAATTCATATAGAAAAACAAATGTCTTATAACTAAAAATCTGACCTGGTTTTATCTTTTTCATATCGACGCTTCCAATAAAAATGATCTTCCCCAATTCTGGATTCCATTCAAATTATTAAACTATGGACCATCACCATTAAATTATATACCCCAATTTATTTCAATTCCTCAAACTTAGACTCTTATCATTCTTGCCCCCAAAATTGTAGTTTGTTTCATCCCTGTACTTCAAGATTGTATTATTCTTCTTTTCCCCTTGACATTTAAATTGCATTACTGTATTTTTTTCTTAACATCAGAATCCTAGTCTATTTCCCTCAGACCTCGAAACCCTATTATTTTTATGTCTTAGTTTACAATAAATTCTTTAAAAACGTACTTACGTTTAAACGGTAATTGTAATCTTCATATTTGTACTCATTTTATTTTTCACTTTTATACTTATTACGTAATACTTTGTCTAATGGCAATGCACTTCGGCCTTCATTGAGTTTAAAACTGACTTTCTTATCAAGGTGCTTGCTAATATAACCTCGAATTCCCACTCCATCCGTGGGTTTGGTCTAGAACTCGTCGCTTGTCTCTGACCAATCAAATAATTTTATTTACAGCAGTTTCTGATGCAATGCTCCACGCTTTCCCATAATCACAACCTGCCCGCAGCTGTCTTCCATTATCAACATGCTGTATTTTGATAGATTACTTGCTTTTTTATAAACAACTGATGCAACCCGACTTTAAATTTCCATGTTTACATGCGATTCACGCAATTTTTAATCATTTCTCTTATCAAAATGGTTAGATCTTTGTACGCATTTATATTAACTATCTGAAACTCTATCTCTATATCCGTATTAATTTGATCGTCTGGAACTCTTCTTCTAAATGCGTGTCTAATTACACTTTATCATTCATTTCCCAATATACGCGTGTTTCCACTGAAAGATATTCTTATTTGTTTTACCTAAATTAACTAAACTTTATCTACAGGGTATTTAATGTTTACTATCTACTTAATACATGTATTTCTCATTCCTACGTTTACCTGCGTCGCCCAAAAACTATTTCTACTTTATATACAGGGTGTTGACTACTTACTATCTACAAACTATGTCTATTTCTTAATTATTTCCTTAAATAAGTGTAGTTTTCTGCTGCCTATTCTAATTACTCCTTCCCGAACGACCTTTACTATAACGTGCACCCTTAAGCAACCCCTTATCACAGCAATATATATATATATATATATATATATATATATATATATATATATATATATTAAGCTTTCTAACAACTTTAATATTTTTCCTTAGGAATATTTTAGTTTTGGTGGTGAGCACCTTATCTTTGTCAACATATTTATCTTAAGCATTTCGTGATCTTTTACTATGATAATACTTGTTACTTTAGTAGATATAAAATTTAAAAATAATATACATCTATGTAGTAATTTGTTTACAAAAAAATTGTGCAGTGTGTTCCGAATCGGTTGGTTATGTACGTGAAGCGTAATGTGGTTTTTATTATTTTTATTATTAAACGGAATGGCAGGATCACTCCTACATAATAAATTTTAAATGCTAAAATTGATTTTAAAGTCAAATTACTTTTGGTACAAGAAGTTGAGGAACCCCGCTGAGATGGCATCCTGTGATAGTAATGTATATGACTAGCCTACAAACTGGCTAGGGGCCACTGTTAGTACTCGCAGAAAATATAAAATACACATACGTTAGGTTGTGAAAATCGCTTCATTTGCTCCTCAGAATATTCCTCTTTCATAGGTGTACACTTTTATATTTGATGAAGGCAATCTTGAAAACAGATATCTCTGAAACTAACGAAACAACTCTTAAAAAGCTGTTACAAGCGATGATAAACTTCAGCCACGCATTTAGTTTTTGATATATTTAAATTAGAAGATGCCTTTGGGCGATAAATTCGACGAATTTGGGCAGTGAGTTAGTATTTTGATGTTGTTGGTTAAAAACTCGACAATTCGTTGTATTGTGCGTTGTAACATCATCATTAAGAATAATCATTCACCGGTTTACGTTGTATTTGGTTAATTTTAGCGGTAACTTCCACTCTGCATTACCTGTCCTTTGATCTTCCAAAGCAACAGTTATTACATGATCAGCCTTTCCAAAGGAACAAAAACAATGTTTTTAAAAACGTCAGTTTTAGGTTTATGTTCATTTTGAGACACCATTACAGTTAACTGTTGTTTAGTTTCACGCCCAGATGAATAAATCCATATTCATCACGTGTTACTATTTTATATACACTATTTGAACGTCCATCGTTGGATTTCTGTATAATTTTCTTGCACATTTAACACGTTCCTATTTGTGCGGGTCTTTTAAATTGTTAAGGATTTATTGATTGCAAAGCTTCCTTGCATGCTACTGATCGTGCAAAATTGTTTCGCCGCAGTGTCTAAGAGTATATTTATCTCCCCCTATATCACATACCGATCTGCTAAAATTAAGTCTCGCACAACATCGATATATCTCACAACAGAAGTGCATGAATGATCAACGCGAACATCGTCATCAAACGTTGGTCTTCTACGCCTGAATTTTGCGAACCATTAATCCATAGGCTTGGATACCGCTGCATCTCCAAGTAACAAATGAACTTTTTCTACACTTTACTACGGTGTAAAACAGTATCAAAAATTATAGATCATCACTCGAAAATTACCAGCGGACGTTATATTTTTACACACAAATACTACTCTGTTAAGCTTTGTTCAGTAGCAACTGCTAGGTTTGAAGTCAAGTTGTCAAACATATTTATATGTTAAAATATCAAGGTTTACAAAATGACAATCGCATAACGCTGATAATACTAGTTGTACCAGATTCCATAAATTTCAACTATGATTTGTGTATTTTGCTCGAAAAGATGGTTATTTCCAAAACCGCTTGCATTTACTATTCTTTATTGCAAAAAGCCACTGCCACTGATATCTGAAATAAACGATACGCTTTCAGTACAAGTCTAATCCGTAAACACAACAAAGGTGAGGTAAATGTTTTTGAAACCAAACCACGAGCAAGTCATTGTTGAGGCAATGGGTTGATTTGACCAAGCTGTTCATTCTCCACTTTGCATTTGCTATTATAATTCTTCTTTAACTAACAAAAATAGTTGCAAGAATTTATTTCGAGTACTTTTGTTTACAAAATACTTTAAGATTTCGCAGATAGGCAAATTTAAATCCCACTCTTATGTGCTCCAACTTTGTCATTCTATCCCATTCGGTTTAACACCTGCGGATATGGTTCTTAATGGTAATAGCTAAATTATCGTAGTTTGTGGATGAACTGCTGTTGTTAAAATCACGAACTGGTATTAAGGTTAAATCGTTTTTCAAAAAGTTGTAACGGTCACTTTGTTACGTTACATTGACTCTCACTGTATATAACTTAATTAGATTAAAAGTAACAATTTATTTGTAAAATATTGATTCAGGGCCAAGCATTTAATATTAAATACAACGCGACTTTATCTGTCCGACAGGTGTGTGATAATTGTTGATAAATAGAAATACGAATTAATACATTCTTGATTAAACGTTGTTCGTCTTGAATGCGCTTCGTGAAGTGACCTACACGTTTTCGTTATCCAAGGGTTAGCGTGTGCTAAAATATATTTCCCTAGCTGCGTTGCAGGATATAAATATAACGAAACGTTAATTTTCTGGAGTTGCATATAACGTGGGCTGGTCTTATTTGGAAGTTTCTGCAACTTTGGTTCAAGTATTTGAATGTTATAGGTCGATGGTCCACATTCATTGTAAGTAAGATTGCGCCGCGTGCAATTACTACAATCTGTATTTTTAGGAATTGTTTGAAGTTGCTACCTGTTTGAAGATAGCGTCGCTATAAAAATGTTATTAAACCCTTACGCTGGTTAGCGTTGAAGGTTTGCTGGTACAATTGCTTGAGCATTAATCAATTTTATGCTTTTAGGGTTTTTTTTTGTTTTTTTACCCACTGGTTTATTTATTTGTTTATTCTCTTCTCTGGTATTTTCGTGGTTATGGTTCTCGTTTTGGTTTTCCTTTATTGGAATTGCCTTATTGTATTTTTGGTATACGTACAGCAGATACAAGTTTGATCCAGATGTTACATTTCTTGTTATTCATTTGTACACTGATCGCTTAGTTACATATCTACAGCGAGGGACAAGTGCTACCTGCAGAGAGCCAAACACCACACCAGGATGTATTAACGTATCCTTTTTTTACGTAAGTGGCCTGGGAAGAATAAAGAATACTCCGACGGACTTAGTTGCTTACTTTGCAACTTACTAGATTTTTCATATATAAAAATAATAATTTCACTTTGTTCCATTATCACTGTTAAAGCAACAACCCCGAGTACTGATTTTTAACTTTATGCGACTTATTAGGAGTTACAGGTGCAATCAGCTGTTTCCCTTCAATTAGTGTTAATTTGAATGTTTACAATATATACATATTTACATAATGTGTGCAAATATTAATCGTAGTTCTCATAAACCTGAAGTTCACACAATATCTACAGTAATATTAGTCCCGGATCAACCAATTAGGCAGGTAAGGTTGGTTTTATATTATAGTTGCCTTTTTTGCGCGGAGCCCGCCTTGGCGCTCAACAAAATATTAGTACCATCTCGCTTTCAGAACCCGACCCATTATGCTTCTGACTAGCCGCGGTTCAAACAGGCAACGTTTCTTTTGTTCCAGGTAATAAATCTACGTAACAGGTTTTGGCGCCGCAGCGTTTGGGGCTCGTTTTTATCAGCTTCAAGCTTAAAATATTTAACAAAATGTTTTGTGTAGTTATTGTGTAACGGACGAGTTTATGAGAACATCAATTGCAGCTAAAAATTCAATTTAAGTTTTATCAGTAGGTATAAAAGCTTGTTTAAAAGTGTTTGAATTTGTATGTTATATTTCTTTGTGATAAAATTAATTTAAAAATGGACCCTTATCGATTGTCCAAAGACGAGTTAGAATATGAATTGTTGGTACGAGGTATTAAAATCTCGGCTACTGAAACATGTCGCGAATGAAGGAAAAAAGTAAAAAGAGGAGTTATCAAAGGAATCTTTTGGTGAGGTTAAAACTATACAAAATTATGCTCCGAATATAAAAGAAGAGTTAGGTATTTGTGAGAGTAAGTCTACAGAATTAGAATCTCAAGTTCAGTCTTTAGTTTTGAGTGGAAAACCCGTTAATATATTATATGCTGAAAGTAAACTTAAACATTTGCATGGAAGGTTAGTACGACTTCCTTAGTAGATGCTAATAAAAATATTAGAGCGCGGTTGATTCGTTGATGGAGCGCTTAGGAAAATAGATGTGTTGTTAGATGAGTCCGACGCGTTACCAGAACAAACAGTAAGTGCCCATGAGTTGAATATTGTTCCGGAAAATCGATTTCTAAATGGAAATATAAACACCCTGTTTTATCGTCAAAAAGTATACCTGTATGTAAGTGGGGAATTACTTTTTCTGGAGATCGCAACCACTGTAGTGTTACCGAATTTTTGGAAAGGGTTGAAGAGTACAGGGTGGCTCGCAATGTTAGCGTCATAGATTTAAATAATTCGATTATAGATTTACTGAGAGAAAATGCTCGTATATGGTATAGGTCAGTTCGATCCTCTATTACGTCTTGGCAAGATTTTGTTTCTCGGTTGCGTTCTAAATATTTACCGTTAGATTATGAACGTGAACTTCTTACGGGAATACATAATAGGAAACAAGTATCGCAAGAACGAGTAGGAGACTTTTTCGCGTGCATGATAAATTTGTTTGCTAGACTTTCAAAGCCTTTATCAGAGAAAGAAAATTAGCTATTCTTCACCGGAATATCTCTCCTTATTATATTCACGGTCTAGGCTTACAAAACTTTTCTACGGTGGACGAATTGCTTAATCTATGTAAAAGATTAGAGGTGAACAAACAATTAGCTTCAGATACACGTCAAAGACCCATTACTTCTTTACCTCGATTAGAACCCGAATTGTTAGGCACACCGTTTAAACTGGAAAGTAAACCCATTTTGGAAAAACGTATCTCACCTCTTGAGACAGGCGTACAGTGTTGGAATTGTCGTCAATTGGGGCATGCGTTTAAGTATTGTGAACTTCCTAGAACAAGGAAATTTTGTTTTGGTTGTGGCAAAGATGGCACTACTAAATTTAGTTGCGTGTGTTCGGGAAACGGATACGCAGGTCGTCGAGTAGCCGGTCGGCGATCATAGATACGAGCTCGGCAAATCAATCATGGAAATCTTGGCTTGAAACTGTTCGAACTGAATTTCAGAAAGATCGAATAAAAGGTTTATTTATAGATAGAGAGGGAGACTCTCGCCCTTTTGCATCTGTTTTGGTGTACGAAATTGCAGGTTTGATAGACACAGGTGCAAGTCAAACTGTAATTGGTCATATAACTTGGTTTAAATTAAAAGAAGCTGGTATTAAGTTGGATTCTAATAATTTGTTGGTTACCGTTGCTGATGGCAGGTCATGTAATGTTATCGGAACTGTGCAGCTTTTAATTAAATTAGGGAACCACGTCAGTTTAATAAAGGCATTAGTCATCCCGAGGTGGTTGAGGATATTATTTTGGGTATTGATTTTTACGTAAAATGGCTGTTTTTCCAGTAATTAAAGGCAACAAATGGGAGTTTATATCCCTAGTTATTTGAGCGGTATTTGCGTTAGGATTCTTTAAATAATGTACAAAAGCAGGAGCTAGAGAAATTGGTGATTTTAGCATTTAGAGAGATTGGTCAAGGTTTAGGTTGTGCTAAAGGTGTGCAACACATTATTGATACAGGACGTCACCCTTCCATTAAACAACGATATTATCCCGTATTCCCGTATGTACAGAAAGTGATTGATACTGAGGTAGATAAAATGTTAGCGCTTGGCGTCATTGAAAAATCTAAATCAGCCTGGAGTTCGCCTATTGTTATGGTGAAAAAATCTAACAACGAGTTTAGATTTTGTATTGATTTTTGAAAAGTTAATCAAGTTACAAAAAAAGACGCGTACCCATTGCCTTACATTTCAAGCATTTCAGATCGTCTTAGAGATGCTAAATATTTATCAACGATTGATTTAAAATCGGCGTACCATCAGATCCCTTTGGAAGAAACTAGTAAAGAGAAGACTGCTTTTGTTGTACCGGGTAAAGGTTTGTTTCAATTTACCAGAATGCCCTACGGTTTACATAATGCGCCTGCTACTTTTCAGCGGTTAGTTGACACAATTCTTGGGCCGGATTTAGAAAATTGGGTGTCGCTTTATTTGGACGATATTCTCATAGCAACATCGAATTTCGACACGCACATTAAGGTTTTAAAAGAAGTTTTTAAACGTCTTAATTCAGCAGGGCTTACGATAAACCCTGAAAAATGTGAATTTATCAAAAATAGTCTCCGATACTTGGGCTATGTTGTAGATCAAGACGGTTTACGAGCTGATCCCGAAAAAATTACATCAATGGTAAATTACCCTACCCCTCGAAGTGTAAAAGAAGTTCGTCGTTTTATAGGACTAATTTCGTGGTATAGAAGGTTTGTCAAGAATTTTGCTTGCCGTGTGGCCCCACTCAATCGCTTGACAAGGAAATCGAAACATTTTGTTTGGGATGATGAGGCTGAAAAAGCTTTCTTGGATATTAAGCAATGTTTGATCTCCACTCCGATATTAGTTTGTCCTGATTTTTCCAAAAATTTTTGTATACAAACGGATGCGTCGCAAGTGGGTCTAGGTTGCGTGCTAACTCAAGAGTTTGTTGACGGAGAGCACGTGGTAGCTTTTGCTAGTAGGAGCCTTACGGCACAAGAACGCCGCTATTCTACTACAGAATTAGAGTGTTTGGCTGTAGTGTGGGGTATCGAAAAATTTAGGCCTTATATCGAAGGAGTTTCGTTCACGGTTATTACCGATAATTTTTCTCTTTTATGGCTACATAAACTACAGAACCCTTCAGGTCGTTTAGCCCGATGGTCGTTACGTCTTCAAGGTTATGATTTCAATGTTGTTCATAGGAAAGGGGTTTTTCATCAAGTACTGGACTCTTTGTCTAGAGCTGTTGCTCTCATTGACATTAAGGATGGACCGTTAGAACACTGGTATGTTGATTTAAAAGCGAAAATTTCAAGGTCACCTGATAAATTTCCACATTGGCGTGTGCTAGATAATAAAATCTATAAGTTGGTGGATAACGAAAGAATACTCTTGATGACGGTAATAAATGGAAATTGGTGGTTCCTAATTTTTGAGGCAGGAAGTGTTTTTAGAAAACCACGATGCGCCCACAGCTGGTCACATGGGTTATTTTAAAACTCGTAAACGCATTTGTATGAATTATTATTGGCCAAAGATGAATGCTGAAATTGCTAAATATGTTAGGGGATGTCAAATGTGCCAGGCACAAAAAGTACAACAAAAAGCGCCTCATGGCATTATGTACAAACGTATTATTTCTCGCCCGTGGGCGGTGATTTCAACCGATTTGGTTGGTCCATTGCCGTGATCGTCGAAAAGGAATAGGTTTATACTGGTTGTAACGGGTTGCTTCACAAAATATGTTTTGTTGTTCCCTTTAAAAACTGCTACCAGTTCCACGGTTGTAAAGCATATTGAGGAAGATGTCTTTTTAATATATGGTGCGCCTGAGAGAATTTTATGTGATAATGGTAGCCAATATGTTAGCGATAAATTTCGGAAAATGACAAAATCTTATAAAACAAAAATAGTTTTTGATGCTAAGTACCATCCACAAGCTAACCCCACAGAACGTGTGAACCGAGTTTTGAAAACAATGATCCGGTCATACGTAGGTGAAGTACACAGAAGTTGGGATGTTCAACTTCCAGCTTTTGGGTTTGCGCTTCGTAATGCCGTTCACGAAGTCACCGGGTTTAGCCCTTCTTATTTAAATTTTGGACGGGAAGTTTATTTGTCGGGAGACATGTTTAGAGGAATAGAAATCAATAAGGAAGACCCGCTTGATTTTAAGGATCGGATTCCGATCACCGATCATTTAAAATCTATTCGCGATTTATTTCCGATGGTTAAAAAGAGGTTAGCAGCCGCCTACGAAAAAAGTGCTCATCGGTACAATTTGAGGCATCGACCATTACAGTTAGATGTTGGTCAAGTTGTGTGGAAAAGAAATTTTACATTGTCTAAAGCTTCGGACTTCATTGCGTCTAAGCAACCCAAAATTTATTAAGTGTCATGTAAAGAAAAAAATTTCGCCGAATGTCTATCAGTTATCCGATTTTCATTCTGGACATAATTTAGGCAACTGGCATATTAAAGACATAAAAATTGGCCATAGTTTGGATCCTTTGATTGAGGATAGTTAGATATACTTCGATCTTCTTTGAGTTGGAGTTTCTAATGATTTTTTTTTTTTTTTTGGAGATGGTTAAATTTAGGAAGGGGGAGTTGTAACGGTCACTTTGTTACGTTACATTGACTCTCACTGTATATAACTTAATTAGATTAAAAGTAACAATTTATTTGTAAAATATTGATTCAGGGCCAAGCATTTAATATTAAATACAACGCGACTTTATCTGTCCGACAGGTGTGTGATAATTGTTGATAAATAGAAATACGAATTAATACATTCTTGATTAAACGTTGTTCGTCTTGAATGCGCTTCGTGAAGTGACCTACACGTTTTCGTTATCCAAGGGTTTGCGTGTGCTAAAATATATTTCCCCTAGCTGCGTTGCAGGATATAAATATAACGAAACGTTAATTTTCTGGAGTTGCATATAGCGTGGGCTGTGCTTATTTGGAAGTTTCTGCAACTTTGGTTCAAGTATTTGAATGTTATAGGTCGATGGTCCACATTCATTGTAAGTAAGATTGCGCCGCGTGCAATTACTACAATCTGTATTTTTAGGAATTGTTTGAAGTTGCTACCTGTTTGAAGATAGCGTCGCTATAAAAATGTTATTAAACCCTTACGCTGGTTAGCGTTGAAGGTTTGCTGGTACAATTGCTTGAGCATTAATCAATTTTATGCTTTTAGGGTTTTTTTTTGTTTTTTTACCCACTGGTTTATTTATTTGTTTATTCTCTTCTCTGGTATTTTCGTGGTTATGGTTCTCGTTTTGGTTTTCCTTTATTGGAATTGCCTTATTGTATTTTTGGTATACGTACAGCAGATACAAGTTTGATCCAGATGTTACATTTCTTGTTATTCATTTGTACACTGATCGCTTAGTTACATATCTACAGCGAGGGACAAGTGCTACCTGCAGAGAGCCAAACACCACACCAGGATGTATTAACGTATCCTTTTTTTACGTAAGTGGCCTGGGAAGAATAAAGAATACTCCGACGGACTTAGTTGCTTACTTTGCAACTTACTAGATTTTTCATATATAAAAATAATAATTTCACTTTGTTCCATTATCACTGTTAAAGCAACAACCCCGAGTACTGATTTTTAACTTTATGCGACTTATTAGGAGTTACAGGTGCAATCAGCTGTTTCCCTTCAATTAGTGTTAATTTGAATGTTTACAATATATACATATTTACATAATGTGTGCAAATATTAATCGTAGTTCTCATAAACCTGAAGTTCACACAATATCTACAGTAATATTAGTCCCGGATCAACCAATTAGGCAGGTAAGGTTGGTTTTATATTATAGTTGCCTTTTTTGCGCGGAGCCCGCCTTGGCGCTCAACAAAATATTAGTACCATCTCGCTTTCAGAACCCGACCCATTATGCTTCTGACTAGCCGCGGTTCAAACAGGCAACGTTTCTTTTGTTCCAGGTAATAAATCTACGTAACAGGTTTTGGCGCCGCAGCGTTTGGGGCTCGTTTTTATCAGCTTCAAGCTTAAAATATTTAACAAAATGTTTTGTGTAGTTATTGTGTAACGGACGAGTTTATGAGAACATCAATTGCAGCTAAAAATTCAATTTAATTTTTATCAGTAGGTATAAAAGCTTGTTTAAAAGTGTTTGAATTTGTATGTTATATTTCTTTGTGATAAAATTAATTTAAAAATGGACCCTTATCGATTGTCCAAAGACGAGTTAGAATATGAATTGTTGGTACGAGGTATTAAAATCTCGGCTACTGAAACATGTCGCGAATGAAGGAAAAAAGTAAAAGAGGAGTTATCAAAGGAATCTTTTGGTGAGGTTAAAACTATACAAAATTATGCTCCGAATATAAAAGAAGAGTTAGGTATTTGTGAGAGTAAGTCTACAGAATTAGAATCTCAAGTTCAGTCTTTAGTTTTGAGTGGAAAACCCGTTAATATATTATATGCTGAAAGTAAACTTAAACATTTGCATGGAAGGTTAGTACGACTTCCCTTAGTAGATGCTAATAAAAAATATTAGAGCGCGGTTGATTCGTTGATGGAGCGCTTAGGGAAAATAGATGTGTTGTTAGATGAGTCCGACGCGTTACCAGAACAAACAGTAAGTGCCCATGAGTTGAATATTGTTCCGGAAAATCGATTTCTAAATGGAAATATAAACACCCCTGTTTTATCGTCAAAAAGTATACCTGTATGTAAGTGGGGAATTACTTTTTCTGGAGATCGCAACCACTGTAGTGTTACCGAATTTTTGGAAAGGGTTGAAGAGTACAGGGTGGCTCGCAATGTTAGCGTCATAGATTTAAATAATTCGATTATAGATTTACTGAGAGAAAATGCTCGTATATGGTATAGGTCAGTTCGATCCTCTATTACGTCTTGGCAAGATTTTGTTTCTCGGTTGCGTTCTAAATATTTACCGTTAGATTATGAACGTGAACTTCTTACGGGAATACATAATAGGAAACAAGTATCGCAAGAACGAGTAGGAGACTTTTTCGCGTGCATGATAAATTTGTTTGCTAGACTTTCAAAGCCTTTATCAGAGAAAGAAAAATTAGCTATTCTTCACCGGAATATCTCTCCTTATTATATTCACGGTCTAGGCTTACAAAACTTTTCTACGGTGGACGAATTGCTTAATCTATGTAAAGATTAGAGGTGAACAAACAATTAGCTTCAGATACACGTCAAAGACCCATTACTTCTTTACCTCGATTAGAACCCGAATTGTTAGGCACACCGTTTAAACTGGAAAGTAAACCCATTTTGGAAAAACGTATCTCACCTCTTGAGACAGGCGTACAGTGTTGGAATTGTCGTCAATTGGGGCATGCGTTTAAGTATTGTGAACTTCCTAGAACAAGGAAATTTTGTTTTGGTTGTGGCAAAGATGGCACTACTAAATTTAGTTGCGTGTGTTCGGGAAACGGATACGCAGGTCGTCGAATAGCCGGTCGGCGATCATAGATACTAGCTCGGCAAATCAATCATGGAAATCTTGGCTTGAAACTGTTCGAACTGAATTTCAGAAAGATCGAATAAAGGTTTATTTATAGATAGAGAGGGAGACTCTCGCCCTTTTGCATCTGTTTTGGTGTACGAAATTGCAGGTTTGATAGACACAGGTGCAAGTCAAACTGTAATTGGTCATATAACTTGGTTTAAATTAAAAGAAGCTGGTATTAAGTTGGATTCTAATAATTTGTTGGTTACCGTTGCTGATGGCAGGTCATGTAATGTTATCGGAACTGTGCAGCTTTTAATTAAATTAGGGAACCACGTCAGTTTAATAAAGGCATTAGTCATCCCCGAGGTGGTTGAGGATATTATTTTGGGTATTGATTTTTTACGTAAAATGGCTGTTTTTCCAGTAATTAAAGGCAACAAATGGGAGTTTATATCCCCTAGTTATTTGAGCGGTATTTGCGTTAGGGATTCTTTAAATAATGTACAAAAGCAGGAGCTAGAGAAATTGGTGATTTTAGCATTTAGAGAGATTGGTCAAGGTTTAGGTTGTGCTAAAGGTGTGCAACACATTATTGATACAGGACGTCACCCTTCCATTAAACAACGATATTATCCCGTATTCCCGTATGTACAGAAAGTGATTGATACTGAGGTAGATAAAATGTTAGCGCTTGGCGTCATTGAAAATCTAAATCAGCCTGGAGTTCGCCTATTGTTATGGTGAAAAATCTAACAACGAGTTTAGATTTTGTATTGATTTTGAAAAGTTAATCAAGTTACAAAAAGACGCGTACCCATTGCCTTACATTTCAAGCATTTCAGATCGTCTTAGAGATGCTAAATATTTATCAACGATTGATTTAAAATCGGCGTACCATCAGATCCCTTTGGAAGAAACTAGTAAAGAAGACTGCTTTTGTTGTACCGGGTAAAGGTTTGTTTCAATTTACCAGAATGCCCTACGGTTTACATAATGCGCCTGCTACTTTTCAGCGGTTAGTTGACACAATTCTTGGGCCGGATTTAGAAAATTGGGTGTCGCTTTATTTGGACGATATTCTCATAGCAACATCGGATTTCGACACGCACATTAAGGTTTTAAAAGAAGTTTTTAAACGTCTTAATTCAGCAGGGCTTACGATAAACCCTGAAAAATGTGAATTTATCAAAAATAGTCTCCGATACTTGGGCTATGTTGTAGATCAAGACGGTTTACGAGCTGATCCCGAAAAAATTACATCAATGGTAAATTACCCTACCCCTCGAAGTGTAAAAGAAGTTCGTCGTTTTATAGGACTAATTTCGTGGTATAGAAGGTTTGTCAAGAATTTTGCTTGCCGTGTGGCCCCACTCAATCGCTTGACAAGGAAATCGAAACATTTTGTTTGGGATGATGAGGCTGAAAAAGCTTTCTTGGATATTAAGCAATGTTTGATCTCCACTCCGATATTAGTTTGTCCTGATTTTTCCAAAAAGTTTTGTATACAAACGGATGCGTCGCAAGTGGGTCTAGGTTGCGTGCTAACTCAAGAGTTTGATGACGGAGAGCACGTGGTAGCTTTTGCTAGTAGGAGCCTTACGGCACAAGAACGCCGCTATTCTACTACAGAATTAGAGTGTTTGGCTGTAGTGTGGGGTATCGAAAAATTTAGGCCTTATATCGAAGGAGTTTCGTTCACGGTTATTACCGATAATTTTTCTCTTTTATGGCTACATAAACTACAGAACCCTTCAGGTCGTTTAGCCCGATGGTCGTTACGTCTTCAAGGTTATGATTTCAATGTTGTTCATAGGAAAGGGGTTTTTCATCAAGTACTGGACTCTTTGTCTAGAGCTGTTGCTCTCATTGACATTAAGGATGGACCGTTAGAACACTGGTATGTTGATTTAAAAGCGAAAATTTCAAGGTCACCTGATAAATTTCCACATTGGCGTGTGCTAGATAATAAAATCTATAAGTTGGTGGATAACGAAGGAATACTCTTGATGACGGTAATAAATGGAAATTGGTGGTTCCTAATTTTTGAGGCAGGAAGTGTTTTTAGAAAACCACGATGCGCCCACAGCTGGTCACATGGGTTATTTTAAAACTCGTAAACGCATTTGTATGAATTATTATTGGCCAAAGATGAATGCTGAAATTGCTAAATATGTTGGGGATGTCAAATGTGCCAGGCACAAAAAGTACAACAAAAAGCGCCTCATGGCATTATGTACAAACGTATTATTTCTCGCCCGTGGGCGGTGATTTCAACCGATTTGGTTGGTCCATTGCCGTGATCGTCGAAAAGGAATAGGTTTATACTGGTTGTAACGGGTTGCTTCACAAAATATGTTTTGTTGTTCCCTTTAAAAACTGCTACCAGTTCCACGGTTGTAAAGCATATTGAGGAAGATGTCTTTTTAATATATGGTGCGCCTGAGAGAATTTTATGTGATAATGGTAGCCAATATGTTAGCGATAAATTTCGGAAAATGACAAAATCTTATAAAACAAAAATAGTTTTTGATGCTAAGTACCATCCACAAGCTAACCCCACAGAACGTGTGAACCGAGTTTTGAAAACAATGATCCGGTCATACGTAGGTGAAGTACACAGAAGTTGGGATGTTCAACTTCCAGCTTTTGGGTTTGCGCTTCGTAATGCCGTTCACGAAGTCACCGGGTTTAGCCCTTCTTATTTAAATTTTGGACGGGAAGTTTATTTGTCGGGAGACATGTTTAGAGGAATAGAAATCAATAAGGAAGACCCGCTTGATTTTAAGGATCGGATTCCGATCACCGATCATTTAAAATCTATTCGCGATTTATTTCCGATGGTTAAAAAGAGGTTAGCAGCCGCCTACGAAAAAAGTGCTCATCGGTACAATTTGAGGCATCGACCATTACAGTTAGATGTTGGTCAAGTTGTGTGGAAAAGAAATTTTACATTGTCTAAAGCTTCGGACTTCATTGCGTCTAAGCTTAACCCAAAATTTATTAAGTGTCATGTAAAGAAAAAAATTTCGCCGAATGTCTATCAGTTATCCGATTTTCATTCTGGACATAATTTAGGCAACTGGCATATTAAAGACATAAAAATTGGCCATAGTTTGGATCCTTTGATTGAGGATAGTTAGATATACTTCGATCTTCTTTGAGTTGGAGTTTCTAATGATTTTTTTTTTTTTGGAGATGGTTAAATTTAGGAAGGGGGAGTTGTAACGGTCACTTTGTTACGTTACATTGACTCTCACTGTATATAACTTAATTAGATTAAAAGTAACAATTTATTTGTAAAATATTGATTCAGGGTCAAGCATTTAATATTAAATACAACGCGACTTTATCTGTCCGACAGGTGTGTGATAATTGTTGATAAATAGAAATACGAATTAATACATTCTTGATTAAACGTTGTTCGTCTTGAATGCGCTTCGTGAAGTGACCTACACGTTTTCGTTATCCAAGGGTTAGCGTGTGCTAAAATATATTTCCCTAGCTGCGTTGCAGGATATAAATATAACGAAACGTTAATTTTCTGGAGTTGCATATAGCGTGGGCTGTGCTTATTTGGAAGTTTCTGCAACTTTGGTTCAAGTATTTGAATGTTATAGGTCGATGGTCCACATTCATTGTAAGTAAGATTGCGCCGCGTGCAATTACTACAATCTGTATTTTTAGGAATTGTTTGAAGTTGCTACCTGTTTGAAGATAGCGTCGCTATAAAAATGTTATTAAACCCTTACGCTGGTTAGCGTTGAAGGTTTGCTGGTACAATTGCTTGAGCATTAATCAATTTTATGCTTTTAGGGTTTTTTGTTTTTACCCACTGGTTTATTTATTTGTTTATTCTCTTCTCTGGTATTTTCGTGGTTATGGTTCTCGTTTTGGTTTTCCTTTATTGGAATTGCCTTATTGTATTTTTGGTATACGTACAGCAGATACAAGTTTGATCCAGATGTTACATTTCTTGTTATTCATTTGTACACTGATCGCTTAGTTACATATCTACAGCGAGGGACAAGTGCTACCTGCAGAGAGCCAAACACCACACCAGGATGTATTAACGTATCCTTTTTTTACGTAAGTGGCCTGGGAAGAATAAAGAATACTCCGACGGACTTAGTTGCTTACTTTGCAACTTACTAGATTTTTCATATATAAAAATAATAATTTCACTTTGTTCCATTATCACTGTTAAAGCAGTTGAAAGGGCCTATAGTGGTAATTTTCCTATATACATTTTGCTATATATAAAGTGTTGTTTTGCGCAAACCAACCCCGAGTACTGATTTTTAACTTTATGCGACTTATTAGGAGTTACAGGTGCAATCAGCTGTTTCCCTTCAATTAGTGTTAATTTGAATGTTTACAATATATACATATTTACATAACGTGTGCAAATATTAATCGTAGTTCTCATAAACCTGAAGTTCACACAATATCTACAGTAATATTAGTCCCGGATCCTGGATCAACCAATTAGGCAGGTAAGGTTGGTTTTATATTATAGTTGCCTTTTTTGCGCGGAGCCCGCCTTGGCGCTCAACAAAATATTAGTACCATCTCGCTTTCAGAACCCGACCCATTATGCTTCTGACTAGCCGCGGTTCAAACAGGCGACGTTTCTTTTGTTCCAGGTAATAAATCTACGTAACAAAGTATATTAAGATACGCGTCTTCAATTATAGTACTAGAAAGAATAACTAGTGTTTTTTACTTATTTGCATTGTTTCCTTTAGCGATCGTTATAAAACTGCCTCCTTGACACGTGGAAAACCTTTCAAACCCTCAAAAGTCCAGATTAACAAACATTTACATGAAATCTCCAACTAGGTCTTCGGCAATTACCTCAAATTTAATAGTCAAAAAACTACTACATTTACAATACTTAATTAGATCTAGTAAATGTTAGAATAGCTCGTGTCACATTTTTTTGATTTTCGGTTGATTTTAAACAACTAATTAAACATATCTGACTGGTCAACATACCAAATGTTCATATTCTACTCTATCACGAGTTTTCTATATGTTACGCCTCGCGCTGAGCCATACTTCTTCCTTCTTGTAACGGTTTGCTTATGATTTGGACTGTGAAAGTTGCTCAGAAATAAGATGGGCTTTTTGTCTATCCACCTTATACTCAGTAATCTCTCTGTACTTGTTGTCCAGTCGGTAGTTCCTCTTTTATTCTTAGTATTATCTTTTACTATATTCTTTGGTTCGTTTTCTCGCTCCTTCCCTATTGTCCCACAAGCACAAATGTTTTTCTCGTACAGAAGATCGCGTAGCAGTCTCGCAGATGAAAAGAAATTATCAAAATATACTTTGTGCTGCTTCCCCACTAGCGCACGTTTTAGATCCTTGGCCACTCCTGGATTTATTCCTTCCTCCATACCATTTTCATTTTTTTTAGTATATATATATATATATATATATATATATATATATATATATTACTGCGGATTTATAGGTTATAATGGGTGTTAGAAAGGTCAAATAATTAGTTATTGCAAGGTAGCTCATTTATATAAGGGTCAAGTAAAGTTTAAGACGTTTTTCCGAAAGATAGGATAAGAATTTACCAATTTTTATTAAATATTAAGGTTATTTGTACGTAGTTGTAAAATTCACTGAAAATATTAATTATTATTAGGTAGAAAACGTAACTTCGTAAAGCATAGTTTTATAAATATACGGGAAACGTAGTTAAGATGTTAAAATGAAATTGCGTGTAAAGTTGTTAATACGAAAGCTTTTATATTTGTAGCATATTCATAGCGGGAGTTATTTATTTGTGTAGCTTTTAAAGCGAGAACAGGTATAACATTTCTAGAAAAGTTTAGCATAGCCAGCACGTTCTTTGTATCAAGTTTAAAGCTTGTCAACAGTATTAGGATTCCTGGTAAAAGACCGTTGAAAAAAAGCACAGGTCTATGTTAGATAAAATATTGCACGTTACGTACGAAAACAGATCGATAATATAAAGAGAAAAACGGTATTTTACATGAAGCAGCAAAGAAGGGTAGATAACATATGGGTAGCTATCGTTGACTTTGAAACGTCTGTTAGACAAGGAATTTACAAGCAAGTAAGCGAGACAGAGACGCGATGTGTTTTCGGAAGATATTGGTTGGAAAGGGAATCAGAAATCCAGTAGAGAGTTGCCAACAGAGGACGATTGTTAGATTAGGTGAATAAGAGCAAGATAGACGATAGTATTGATCGGTTAGGTAGAACAGAGCTTATGAATAGAGGTGATAGAAACAACGAGATATATAATACGGGTTAGACGAAGATATTAGAAAGGCACAACGAATGTTGAAAATTAAGAAAGAGAAAAGACAAAAGATGGAAGATTTTAAATGCAGGTTAGAAGAAAGTGACAGATATGCGCGTGCATTAGAGGCGTGTTTCGGAGGCTAGAGTGGATGGCAGTTATCCGGAGATTTCGCGGAAAGTAACAGTCGTTGAAAATTTTAATAAAGGTTTCTTCGTAAAACTCTTGTTTGTGACTGAAAATTTCAAGATTTTTGCGACGGGTTGAAAACGGTTGAGAATTTTACCTAGAATAACTCAAGGGTAATGGTTAGTTTGTGGAATCGAGTGACCGTTTGTTGTTGTGTTGTGCATAGGTTTCTGCAACCGGTGGACGGTTTGAAAACGTTACTAAGAATGTGTTATAGGGCTCTCTTTTTCCTTTAGATCTTCAACCAAGCTACATACAAGTGTAAATGTAGATAAGTGAGTTTAGATTTTATTAAAAATTAATATGCACAAGTTGGTGCAAAGTTAGATGGCTATTGTGAAGTATATAAAATCCTGTAAATAATCGAAGTTGAAAACACTGTAAGTAGAATTTCTACTACTTGTGGTTGGAGACGTTTGGTGTACTCTGGTTAGTCAAGAATATGGATGGACCAGTAGCAGATGTACGGGAGCATGGAAGTACCGAAGAAATCTGGGTAGAAACGTGCTGTTCCGGATGGTGAGAGACCACGTGGGAAACTTTTGAACGTGCAGTCGAGTGGGATGACTACGTTGGAGATGGCTTCCATGTAGAGAGGTGGTGGTGCTACAATCCAGGTGATTCAACCTTTGTAAAACTTTTACTTATTGTGATTTTGTGGGTGATTATGACCATTTGGTGATATTTGGTGCATTTTATTAAATTGTAAGGACATTTTATTGGACGGTTTACCTTGAGAGTATACGAAAAATTTTTTATGTACTATTTGGTGGTATAAAATATAGGTGTAATATTGGATTTTTGTACAAAGTAAAGGGGTTTCTGGTAATTTCAGTGCATTAGTTAGGTTAGACGCACGCAACAAACAGTCGAAAGAACACCATTCAGTTGCGAATAACGCGCACTATCAAATGGAAATTTTGAATTTTACCGAACTCTTGCTGTTGCAAGCAAGGTAGGGATCTATAACGTGCGTGACAACACTCACGCACGGAGCCTCCATTTTACCTCTCATCCGAACGAGGGCGTATTTTTGTGAAAAATGCTCGTCTAACATTTTTCAAGCGGACCGTGTCAGGATTTGAACCCAATACCTTAAACATATTAGTCACATGCATACCAACTACACCACGTAGACCTCCTGTCGCGGTAGACCAACAATTTTATTATCGGTTTTTATCCCAACAGATTAGTTTTATCGGGTAACTACGAGAGATATTTTGAAGGTTAAAATAACTATGTGAGATATTTAAAGGTCAAAAATCCTTTCACAAACATTTGTTGCAAAAAAGTGCCAAGTTGCGCCTAAGCAGACCTACTTATTTTAACACCTATGGTCTACTTTACCTACAAATAGCTTGTTTTCGGTAATTCGATAAGGTACGAATTTGAGCGGCTGCCTCTCGAACTATAATGGAAATTGCTAAGCTGGAGTCCTATGCTTTTCTTCCCTACCTTTGTTTTTAAGTCTCTCGTCCTTTCATTTATAACCACTTGGTCACCAGGTAATTTTTGAATGACTGGAGTATTTCAATGATAATTTTATTTATTAATAAAATGAGTGGGCTGTAGTGGTGTACATACACCCTGCGGAGGACGCTGTGGGGGGGGGGGGGCAAATATAAGGAAGTCCAATACTGTAAAAAATTTAAATTAAAAATTGTTTACGGTATTGTATTTTACAGTTTTTACAATATTTAATACTTTTTAATTCTAAAGGTTTTAGCAGTTTTCCAAACACGATAATAGCGTTAATGTTGTACTTAACTTTACTTGTTCGCACTTCAAGTGCGGATATATCTTCCTCAAAATTAATAATTATCTTAAAACCGCACTTTACAAGATAAATTAGATTGTTGTCGCGCTTGACAATAGAACATGACACTGCCAAAAGACAGAACATCAATGACGCAATAACTTGAATTTGCAGCAAAACAGGCAAGAGAAAAGATCTTTTAAATTAGATTTTGAGCGTCAACCATGTACTAGGTTTTCTATACTGTCAAATTTAAAGATGTATGTTACTTTACGCGTTGCATAAATATATTGTAAATTTAAGATCAATTAAGTTAAAGGTTGTCAATGTATGTAATTTGATTATATGATAGAGCACTTATTAATTTACAATTTATTTAATTTTTCTTTATATGTATTATAATAAGAAAATACGGAAAAAATAAATCAGTAATAAACCTTGAAAAGGAACCCATACAAAAATTTCTGCAAAGGAGCCCAAAAATAGTTCCGCCGCTTCTAGTTCCAAGAGGTTTTAACACCGTGCGTGCTTTTTGAATATGTTTTTTCCTAGTGTAAGGTGAACCATTCAATTTGGGACACTCTGTACATAAGATATTTTAGGTGGCATTGTAAGACTAATATATGCTAACCATAAGTAAAGTATAAGGAGGGTATACATGTTTTAATTGCATCAAATGTCTATATAACACATGTTATGTTATGATTAATTAAATTTACCTTATAAATCTTTATATGTGTTGTAAAAATAAGCTACTCTTTAAGAAAGATGAGGTTTATGTATATTCAAACATTTGACACTTTTATTTGCATTTTGTTGTGCTAACGGTTGTGACACCTATCATTCTCTACTAAACTTTGAATTATAAAACTGATTTTTAAGCTAGTCATAGTAGAATTATTTAATTACATATTTAATCAAGAGTGTAGAAAACAACACATCCACACAATCAACTGCTGCTTGTAGAAGTATAAAAATGATTCCAACAACGTTACAAATTTCTAGAGTACTAAGTCCCAATTAAAGACGAGCACGCTATTCATCAAGCGCAACTAATGCCAGTTTCAATAGGTTTGCAATCTTCAAGCATTCTGTAAACCACTTCCTGATCAAACAGACTTTTATAAACTTACAAAAGCCTCTTTTAGTAGACATTCTGTAACGTGCATTTTTAATCGTTTAACATTTTACGCTTTTTCTCAATTAGTAAATACCTTTCTGCAATTACTATTTCTATATTTTATATTTATTAACCCGTTGGCGAAGGCGTCGTATTATATTGAGTGGATTGCATCGTTCTTGTCTTGCCGTTCGTATAAATTTTGTTGCTTATGTGGATATACAAGTCTAGATAAGAGACGATAAGCGGTTGTAATAGCAACGAGTTGATAGAAACAGATGAACAGTTCTAGTTTGCTCTTTGTCCCTATATATTAATTACGTTAAAAATACTGTTTCCTTTTTGCTTTGAGAATAGTGAGAATTAATGCGGAATAGATTAACGTAACACATAAACAAGCACGGCACGCTTTTAGTTGTTTTTCTTGTGAAATAAAAGTTGTATATTAACTGTAGGGGAGTATAGTTGGAATTGCTTTCGAAGGAAGTATGCGATATAGACGAACGTGTTTGATTGAGGACAAGTGCGGTTTGAAGGTCATTGACTGACGGTTTTAGTGATACGCGTTGCTTTACTAATTGTTTTTTGTTGATTTTCTGTTGGAAATAAAAGTGATAGAACTTGTTGGACTCGACCTGCACGCATTTTTGTGCGGAGCATTGGACGGACTTGCTTAGCGTTTGCACGTGCTTTATTGATTGTGTTTTTTTTCTTGATTTATCTTTTTATATTTGAACTGTGTGTGCGATCTAATTTTCGTGGTCCTTTTTTTATTAGTTTAAATGCATTACATCGTGCCTTGAAAGCGCGTGATTCAAAATTGTTATTACCTTTTTTTTAACGATTGGTGTTACAAGATATTTCGAAATTGTTGTCTCAGGAAATAGAATTGACAAGAAATTTATCAATGCTACATAGTTCCATCAGCATGATAATGTCTGCTGCTAACACCAGTGAAATACGTAGGTGTGATTAGTGTAACGTGTGATAAGTTCCATCAACTCCCTCACAGTCAAGGGTGAAGTGCTTCGTTAGTGCAGGACATCGTGAATCCCACACTTCAATTGCAAGGAAGCGTTACTGAAGGACTTTTTGTAAGTTGAACTATTTCCTACTTGTTATTACTTTAAATATCTATCCGTTGTTTTGCCATATCTTCGTCGTTCTGATACCTTTTACAATAGACTTGCCTGCTATTAAGAAAAAAAAGAGAGAAAGAAAAAAAATCAATACTACTGAATTACTCATATCAATTGTATCTTACCTATTTATCTTTTGTTAACATTTTGTCTGGTTTATGTTTAATTGGTGTGTGAGGAAACGTTTCTGCTACTCCCCAATATTACCTCACTTTGTGATAAAAATTTTTGTAATGCTTTTATCGTGATTATATTATATAGTTTATCTAAACAGTTTTATTTACATTTTACAAAGTACTGAATAACTTAAACTTTTCATTGCTGCTATGCTTATTTTCTATTTTTTCAGGTTTGCTTAACTAATTTTCTTGCAGGTATTGTCACTAACTCCTTACCGCCGCATACATCATATGTCAGTCTGCTTTCTACAACCCCCCCTAATCTCCGATTGAGCCCGGTCATTCTTTGATATCTTTGTGTTACGCACGGCTACGACGCAACGTAACAATTCTTTGTAGTAATTTCTGCTTTGCGACAGTTAGGTTGGGGTAGATCAGATTTAAGTGGCCATGTAGCTCAAAACATATTTACTAGGTATGACGCTTACCAACCAGTCTGTGAATTTAAGGCGCAATAGGTAGATGCGTGGCTTAGCACTCCACAATATCATCATCTGTATAAGTACATTATGGTTTATGTTATCCAGATAGGAGTTTCTTCATTAGCAACTAAGAGCATTGTAGAGACTGCTTGCTTTAGGATACAAAGGTGCTCAAACAATAAATATGTTAGACGACATTGAATTAAAATGCCTAATCGCGTTGTAAACTACGTTTCACTTCACACACCTTAAAGCCACATTACGCTAAAATTGTTATGGCGGAAACAAAATTAAATGCAGCACGTCTGTACCTCGGTTAGTCAGAAGCAGAAGGGCGTCGAAGTCTGAAGGTGAGTTGGGTCACTTTCAGATTTCTTTGTTCAGCGCTAAGACGGGCCCTAAAAAGACGACCGCTATAATATAAAATCCACATTGCCTAGCTAGTGGGCCGATCTAGAAGTCTTGAATCTACTACAATTAATCAACAATTCCCATTTTTTCAAAATCACTATAAATTGGGTAAACGCTATACTACATACACGCGCGCGTTCACACGCACGCACGCTCAAACGTAAGCACGTCTGCACGCACGCATCCATACACATACACACACAAACTGCTGTGGTTGCTCCTCTCTCTACTGAATTAAATTCCAAATTAAATTTCACTAATGAGGCAAATACAAATATAATGCGTTCACAATTGTCCTTCCCACAAACAATATTTTATATATACAATTCACAATTATTCTCCACACTACTACTCTAATAAACGAGTTTTAAACACCTAAGACTTATTCTTAAATCAATCTTTAATTAAATAATTGTCATTTTAATTACAATTTACACTAATTGTTTTTAGAAGGTCATCTAATTCAACATTTTTTCCTTTAAAACCGTGTTAAACGTACCGAATATTAAGTCCGTTTATTATATTATGTGAAATTACAACCCCAAATAATTGTTTATACGATATGCACCTAAATCTACTACGAATTTATATTCTTAATCTAAAAATAGTCTTTTATAAAATCACTAAATTGAAACAAAGTATTTTATATATCAGACCTCTTTATAGCTAAGTATTTTTTTAAATTTTTATGGTTTGTTTTTATATTACCAGAGTCTTGTCTTCAAATATCCAAATAAGACAATTTCCCCAATTCCTATAAATCGATACTAAACCATTTAAGCAGCGTATTTCCTTTCTAAATTGCAATAAATCTTTAAATATTTGATTAAACTCGTGCTCAATCTGTAATAAGTTGTAGATCTTAACTATGAAAATGTTCCTTTCCTTATTTAAACATACAGAACCAAATCTCTTCTCTGATGGATATTTTACCTGTTTTTTTCTTATTCTCACGCTTGTACGGTTTGTTTGGCCAAAAAATCCTTGACATATAATCTATTAAAAAGTCATAGTGTTTCGAACTCTGATCATAAACCTGCTTGGTACAGAGCCTTACAAAAATGAAATGATTAGGACTTACTCTATCTTAAATTAAATGACAAAATTCAAATATCAGTTACAAACAATGTTTAAAGAAAATTATACTTGCAAAAATCCACGAAAGGATTTTTCAATTAAACATTTTCGGCTTCTTGGCTTTATTTTAAATTGACGTTCAAATCCCAACTGACAAAATCTTGCATATTATTTAAATCTTCATTTAGAAACCAATGCGTATCCTAGGAATTATTCAATAACATTTTTAATAGCTTTTTATATCGAAGCATTTCCCATCTTCATTTTATATAATAGCATTTAATAATTTCTATATTTATGTGCAGATAATGTTTAAAACATACTTCTTTATTCACTGTTACATTTTAAATATTAAATTACAGTTTGCGTATTGCATACTTTAAATAACGTCTTTGCAACTTAAATGAACATTTCGCGATCAAATTCATAAATGAATCTTTTTAATAAAATTTCTCATTTATATCCAAAAATATCTATTTTCTAGAATATAATAGTTTTTACGTCATTTCATTCTAAATAATACACGCCTATCTTACGTATATATCTGGGAAATCTTCATTAGCGTTCAAAATCGTTGCAATTTATAACCTCGTTAGTGTTGATTTATGTGCGCTCACCATCTTACTCTATCTACCAAAATTACTGTGTGGCATCGTTTCTCTCTAACAGTGATTGCGAAAGGTAATACATTATTTTTATCAATGTTTATTATATTTTATGTTTTTTTTAATGATCGGGCGTCTCTGGGAATAAACATTTATTTATTAATGAGTTCATATGAAATTAACGAATTTTCTCAATTTTTCTTAAAAATACGAGAACATGTTTTATTTAAAATGTTTTTATGTTACACAAAGCCTAATTAATTTAAACTTTAATTGCCTTTTAATGCAAAGAAGGTGCATTTTTATAGAAAATATTTGCTTTTGCGGAAAAACGTGTTTTTAATACACTTATTAAGGTTAAAATTGGGGTTTTTAAAAAATTGTAGTTTTTACGCAAAATGCGTAAAACTAGCCCTATCATATGCTATTTACAATATGCTTATATCATACAAGGTGATTATTTATACACACAGGATTAAATTTTTTTATTTGTACATCAATAAATAAAAGTTCGCTTGTATTATACGGGGTTTAATCATGAATTTTCAAAAATTTCTATTTTTTTCAGATTCTTTTATATTTTGGTGGGATTTATTTGTAGAATTTTGGTTTCAATGACGCCTCGCTTTGGGGCGTTACTAGAAGGGTGATATGAAAATGGCCGCACGTCAAGGTTTCGTTACAAGGGTGATGTGGTAATGCGCGTCGCTGAAAGAGTAATATAAAAAAGGCCGCACCAATTTGTAAAATTGAACTTGGTCACTTACCTGTGTTTTTTACTTTGCCTGGCTAGCTCAACGGAATTTACGGAGTTTTCAAAATAAAATAAAACGCAGCAATATCACAAAGCATTTATACAATATGAATTATTTTCTTTTATTCAAAAGCATTTACAACATCGTTTCCTTCAAACATATGATAATTTCTAAGAGGTACTTGATAAAAAAATTATATTCTTACCTTATTTAACCTTATTTAAATTTACAGAATTATACTTATTCTTTTGAGGATCGTTTACCTGGTTATAAATTATTTCCACCTTGTAAGATTTGTTTTGGCCAGAAAAAAATTTCTGACATAATCTATTAAAAGGTCAGAGTATTTCGAACTCTGAACACAAACTCCTTCCTGGTAAAAAGAATCCCTCACGAAGAAAAATTATTAGAACTATCTTAAACTAGATTCTAATATCAGTTAAAAATAAATCTAAAAGTGATACTTGCAGAATCCGCAAAAACGCTCGTCTTAATTAAAAATCTTCTTATTTTAAATTGATCTCCAAATCAGCTTGCAAGATTTTCCATAAAAAAATTTTTTATTACAAACAGCAATTACCAAAGTACATTTCATGTTAAATCTTCCTTTCTTTTATTTTATTGAAATAGCTTTATTTTAAGGAATATTGTTTCTTTATAATTAATAAATTTTATTTTGTCTTTATACGCTACGTTAGAACATCGCTTTTTATTCATTACAACCTCGCAACTTGGTTAAATTACAGTATGTTTACTACATACTTAAATACCATAGTCACAGCTTGCTGTTAAATCCAAATAATATTTTGTACTTGAATGAATGAAATCTAGGCAATGAAGGACTTCCAATGAATAAACGCTTCTTTTATGTACAAATTTATCTGTTTCCAAAAACTTACTCCAATAGTAATAGAACATAATAATGTAAGTATTCTTGGAAAACCCAACTAACGTCTAAAGTCATCGAGTTTTATGAAATAATTAACGTTCCAACTATCCGTGACGTGTGTTATCCGTTCTTGTCTCACATATAGTATTATTGCGGCGTCACATACTAATGCAAAAGAGAATCGATTATTTATCGGTTATTCCAGGAATTTTACGGTTTATTTTCAATGTTCAAGCTGCTTCTAAAAATAAAATATTTACTTATTAATGAATTTTAACGTATTTTTAAATACCGATGACTCATCTTTTTTATATTCTAGATAATTCTATGTTTAAAATGAATTGCTGTTACCCATGCGGTAGTTAATTTAAACTTTCATTGCTTTTTAATGCAAAAGGGTTTTCAAATACACGTTGATTGTAGTATCTCAAACTAAAAGCGTAAAGCTAGTACTTTTTTGTGCTATTTACAGCAAATAAAATGTATTTTATTCAAAAAAAAATGTATTGATAATTAATAAGTAAAATAAATGACTTTGATTTATCTTAAAACGATCGATTTTTACGTTCGCATTTAATGCGTTTTACGGTATCTTACAATTAACTATTCTTTTACATATACGACTTACGTTACTTGCTATTTATTTACAATATGCTTATATCATACAGGTTGGTTATTTATACACGCGCAATTTGCGTTTTTGCATTGTACATCAATGAATAAATGTACGCTTGTATTATACAGGGTGTAACCATGAATTTACGGAAAATTATCTTTTTTTTAATGTATTTTGGTGGGTTTCATTTTTAGGATTAGGGTTTCAATGACCTCTCGAGACCCCTTATCACTCATATATATATATATATATCTATATATATATATATATATATATATATATATATTTAATGCTATAATTATAGGGTTAATTTAGGGGTAGGTTAAGTCATAGGGATCGTAGAATTAACAAGAGAAACTTCCAAATAACAAAAGCATATAATTACAGATATTATAAGAGTAAATAGGTCACTATACATATTGTTAGTTGAGTGCACACTGTATATAACAGTACAAGAGATTAAATGCATATCCAAGAGTAGTTACGAGCAAAGACAAAGATTTAAAAATGTTACAAAATGCATCAAAATTAAATCAACTGAAAACCTATATGAATTGGCTAGTTAAATATTCAACAAGTGCGTTAAATATATCATCGTATACGTAGGCAAAATTATGCATTATTTGAATAAATTGTACGTGACATAAAGCATTACATTTGTTCAAAAATCCAATTTAACTAGGAAATATACAAACACCAAATTTATTTCTGTTTAGATAAGAATAAGCAAATAACAATGAATACGTGATTTAATGAATGAAAATTCCTGGGATTTCTAAATTAAATGTAATGGTATGTAAATGAATACGTGATGATTTAAGCGTTCTTCCAAGTATTTGAACTAAACAATTAGTAAAATTTCCCGGAGTACACAAGAGATAAGACAAATGGTGTCGCCCAACACGTGAAAACAACGAATACCAAACAAAGGGGCAAGGCTTATAAATACGATAACAATTGAGCAACGAGTTTAGTATACATTTGAAACTGGGCTGTCACGATACTCAAAAGTGTTAAATTCACGTAACCATATAAACGAAAGTAAAATGAACGTCATTTTATAAAAGTGTAAAAATTCTGTAATTCAGCCGATCTATTACAGACGTAAGTAAACCAGATTTAGTAAAATTATACAATTTCTAAAATAAATAAAACATGGCTCTGGACACGACCCTGGAGACGATTCTGGAGATTACCTCCTGTTAAATTAATTTTGGGAATTACTGACATGGTTAATGTTCTATTACTGTTTTGTTAATTACGGAGATGAGACCCTTTTATTGGACTAACTTATGGGATTTTGAATAACGGTTTGGATAGTATTTTGGTTTTAATGTCGACTTCCAAATTCGACTCTAAACATTTAGACTGGACACGAAAACTCTTGGCGATGCAGAGAAACTACTGAACCACTCCAGGTTAGATATATTGACATAATTTATTTCTGTAAACTGTTTAATTCAATAATGTAAGAGGCAACAAAACCGGGGTTTCTTTGATAAATTTATGAAAGGCAATAGGCATCTTGAAACGTTTCAAAAGGTCTCTAAATATAACAAAAGGCTCGTTTTGTTGGCTTCAATTTCTTAAATATTTTGAAAAAGGGGAAGATTTTAAAATGGTTGTAAATATTTAATCATTATATTGTGTATTGTAAAATTGCCTTATTTAATTGAATCAGCTAGATGAGGCAAAGAAAATCTATAACTTAACATTTCACAAGTGCTTGATTAATAAAAGGGAATATCATAGCATTTGATGGTGCCCATCGTAGGGGCTTGTTGGCCCTAAATAAAATAACACAGCATTTTATTATGCCCAATTCGTGGGGCAAGAATAATAAAGGTTTTTTTCTACAGAAAGATAACACGACATTTTATGGTCTGCCCAACCGTGGGGCTAAATATAAGAAATTATCACAGCATTTTATGACATGCCCAACCGCGGGGCTAAAAATTAATAAAACATCGTAGAGGCTGGTGAAGTATCACAGCATTTTATGTACGCCCAAGCGTAGGGGCGAAAGTAACACAGCAATATATATATATATATATATATATATATATATATATATATTCCGTTGGGGTGCCAATGTTATCGTGCTGAGACTTCCCAGCTACTTATTTGAAAAAAATTGCCTAAAATTAGCGTAGTGTTACTGCCCCTGCGAGCAGAAATCCTCCAGATTAAATATACTGCTGACATTGTAGATATATTGATAAATGTAACTAAGTGATCGTCATAACCACTTTGTCTATAAATCTTACTATAATTGGCTTACCTTTATCAGAGTATGTTAGTCCTTCTATCCGGTAAGGTATTTAGAAAAACCTACAATAGCCTAGCTCATCTAATGAATATACATGTTAAAAAGTAAACCGCGGTTATAATTGAGGTAGTTTGTTCAAAAAATGTTGGAGAAGGCAAATTAAGTCAATCATAATGGTTTCGCCGTTTGAAAACTTTAATTAATTATTGCATTTATACTAAGAGCACTGGAAATGTGACTGAAAACTGTAGCAGTTAGTAGGGCACGAAGAGAAAACTTTATTTATCACCGGACAAAACAAGGACAGGTCGATATGGTACATGAAGAAAATGCAGATGCGTTATCCCTTACTCTAAACGAGCTCCCGAGTCTAGTCTATTACTTAACTAATCAACTTTGTATGAGAAATAATTTTACTAAATTCGCCTGGAAAGCGGATTACGAATGATTGCATCGTTTTTATCCAGGCATCCAGACCTAGTCATATATGTGCCCCAAGGTACGTCAGTAGTTCGTTGTTTAAAAATAAATTGAAATGAAAGTCTTATTTCGACTTTTTGTGTGTTTTATCAAGAAAATGCATGGCTTGTTAAACCAGGAGTCATTCATAACACGAGCAAAGCATGTCTAAATTAAACAACATCCACGATTACGTTATCGACGAGAAAGTCTTTATAGCTGTTCCATTTAGCTAATGCTACAAAGCAGGAAACAATTGCCTTTATATTGCGTGTAAGCTGCAAAGGCGCATTTTCTCGAACTATTTTTATAATTAAGGATAAAATAAAAAATTACTTTAAAGATGGAATACCACCAGAAAGAGTTGTGTTCACGTCCGAAAAGACATACATTAACCGAGGCATTTTCTTATCTAACTAAGAAATAATTTTCTCCTTAGGAAACCTGTTGGAACGGTTTTACTCATTTTAGACGGATCTCGTAGTAATTTAGTTGAGATACTAAAGTTTGGAACAATAAAATAGAATCGAACTGGTTTGGTCCACAGAATCATTCTGCATATCCCATCCTACCGCTAGATAGAGCTATATTTTAGTCATGAAGCACTATTTCTATTATGCTGCGGCATTCCTCAATGTGTCTATAAATTCCCGTAAATACACTTTATTGAATATATCTGAACACTATTAACGAACATGCAGAGACAAGAGGATCTATCTATAAGTTAAAATAAATTTTTACGTTTACTTTTAATTAAACAGCATTATGTATCACACTCTAAAACTTTCTAAATTCCTTGAAATTTAATTGAACTCTTTTTAATTATTTTGCAAACTAGCGCGCCGATGGCTTATTTTATTTGAGCCACAGAACAAAATCCCTCATGTAACATCTTCTTTCTATATTTAAACTTTTTTGAATGATGGAATTGTTGGATTACCAGTTGTATTGAAACTTTTACAAACGTGTATGCGATTTAGAATTACCAGACTAATAAGAAATTTAATAAGCTTTTAAAGACCAAAATTGCATATCAGTTTTATCTTTATTAACCTCACATTCGAATAATATGATAATGACGGATTTGTAGTACACCTACCTTGAAAAATAGCAAAATCTTAGGACTTTTACCTTGAAAACATTAACTAAATGAACTGTGCGTTACACTACATGTACACTAATGTGCTATTTTGTACAACAATCTATACAGATTGAATTTTATCTACGTTGTTTTCATATTTACTGGGAACTACGAGTGTTTCCTATGAAATAGCTTGTTCTTAATACAACAAATAGGTTAAACGCTCTTAATAATACTCACAAAGTAATGATTATAAAAGAAGACTAAATTCCGATATCCTAATGTAAATTTTCTTAATCTACTATATTTTTCTAATGCTAGAGATTCGAATAAGATATGCACTTCGTGTGTAAATGCCCTCTTATGCAAATCAAAAGAATCAATCTCCCTATACAAATCTGACTATTTGCATAGCCATCAACAAAACCATAATTTGATTGTTGCATAAAAGGAATAAACAACTATTGACTAGTTTCAGACCCTTTGAGCTCATCAGAATAGAGTAATTTATAACCCTTAAAAGACCGAAACTAGCAAATGGATGTTTATTCACTTTATGAAACAATCAAGTTATTGTTTTGCTGATGGGTTAAATCTTCTATTCAATTAAATACATCTTTAAGAATAGCTTTATATTGAAGAATTTTTGCCTTTTTTTTCGTAATTAATAATTCCATTTTTGTATGCAATTTGGGTTTAAAAACATCACTTCAATATTCATTGCAACCTCGCAACTATGTTTTACTGCATACTTCTATAAGGCAACGGCCAGCATTTTAAAATAACACTTCTTGATCTACTTTAAGCGTCGACTGCATTGGATCAAATTTAATGAATGAATTCCTTTTCGAATCGATAAACGCTCCTTTATATGCAAATTGTATCTTCTAGAATTTTCCCACAATAATCTCGAACATTATTATGTAAGGTTTCCTGGAATACCCAATTAGCTTATAAAATTTTGACATTTTATTATCTTCTTATCTGTTCTAGGTGTCCGTAACACGTTCTTTGACCTCGTTCCACATATGCTATTATCGCGGCATACTAATGCAAGAGATAATCGATTATTACAGAGACTTTGCAGGTTTTTCGGCGTTCAAGCTGCTTTTTGGAATAAAAATGTTTATTTAATGAGTTTATACGTAGTATTAAATACCAATGACTCATATTCTAGAACGTTCTTTATTTAGAATCGCTTGCTACAATTCACGGGTTAATTAATTTAAACTTTGATTGCTTTCTAATTCAAAAGGGTTTGCGTCTTATAGTAAATACACGAAATTATTTATATTTATGCTACATGCCTAAAGCTATTTACAGTAAATTTAACAAATGTGTATAGGTTTGCATTCATATCGAAATATGTTTTACGGTATCTAACCAATTACATATCCAATTTACGTTACTTGCTATTTATTTACAATATGCTTATATCAGACAGGGTGATCATTTATACACGCGCAATTTGCGTTTTTGCATTGTACATCAATAAATAAAGATACGCTTGCATTATACAGTACGTAACCATGAATTTACGGACAATTCAAAATTTTCTAGATTCTATTATATTTTAGTGGGATTTATTTTTAGAATTAGGGTTTCAATGACCTCTCGTGACCCCTCATCACGTCAATATATATATATATATATATACATATATATATATATATATATATATATATATATTATATATATATATATACATATATATATATATATTTATATATATATATATATATATATATATATATATTGCAATGTATTTACCCCTTAAGCTATTGCGTCATAAATTTGCTGTAGTTCCTTCCTAAATTTTAAGCAATCGGATGTAACAAACGTTCTACTGAACGGCACCGCTGTGTTCTCATTTTAATCTTTTACTTTTATTATGCCACGGCTAGCCCTTTTTAATTTACACAGAGTGCACAACGTTACGATGATCAATTTTCATTTACCTCTTTATGATTACATTCATAAAATGAAAGGAAATAATATTTACACTTCACAATTTTTAAAATTCTTTAAATAAACCCTTCACTCGATTAATATTATATGGATTATTTATCCCAAGATTTATATTCTTTTAATTTAAAATAAAATCACCAAAAATTACACTTTTACAAAAAAATCTGGAACGTTCAAGACCTTTTTATGATTTATTACGTAAGTTTCAACGTATGCAATGTTCCTGTTGACTCCTTACAAGTTTTAGGTAAATAAATTCAGTAATAAAATTTTAATTGAAAAGAATCCTTAAAATTAAGTAGGTCTAACCTGCGATCTCCTGATATGTTGTTTCGTGTTGTGGATCAACATCCCCTTATTATCTTTAATCGAAACCAATGATCTTCTTTGTTGAACCAATATTTCAGTACGGTCATTCCTTGTTTCCAAAATCACCTCGTGCTTTTTCTATATTTCCCTGTATATACTTTGAATCTCTTCCCGTAAATACTACTTGAAATTCCAGATTCGGATCATAAATTAGCAGCGTATTATAAATATTTTCGACTCGGATTCAAATTAGAACTGTCCCATAATTAGAATTATTTTCGACGCGCATTTAGAATAATTTTCGACTGGATTAGCAGCCTTATATTATTATGAATATTTAATTTAAATTAATTACCCAATTTCTACTCACGTTTTCTGAAAAAAACGACAAAAACTCTTAACGCAGCACTATTTTCACTATAATATAAATTTTATGTAACTGACGCGTAAATTTCTGATTAAAAGTGTTGCAAATGCAACGTGCTTCCAGTTGAGACTGAGCTGCCTTATCATCGGTTGGTGTTATATAGCTTTTTCCCACTACCTTGGTATTGGTTTTCCAAGCAGTCTTCCAGATTGTTGCGACTAACCACGTTTGCTTTTAATATTTTCAGTATTTTCAAGCTGATTTCTGATGTAACTATTTTGGATTTTCATATCATGCTTGTTATTCGTTCTTGTTATCGTGGCCGGATTTTTAACTTACGTCTGTTGTTTTGTGTAAATAGCGTCTTTTGGATAATTGTACAAAATAAATGATGTAACTCTAATGCTGTTTTCGTTCATGTATTTATTGAACTGATATTTGGAGTGCGTTTTCGTATCAAAGCGCTTATTATTCCAGCGTAATTGCATGAAGCTTTGTTAGGTTTTATATTCACTTCTGCGTATTTGCTTTATAAATTTGTTAAACACTTCTCAACGTAGTTTAATTACATGTACCAATATTTCTCTGCTGAATACGCGTTCTATTATTAGAAGATATGATTACTTGCATCGTTTAAAGTTAATTACGGTTATATACAGGGTGTTAAATGCTTGCTATTTACATAATGTACGAATTACTTATTTTTCTGCTAAATAAATACAGTTTTCTGATTCCCATTGCTATTTACAGTTACTACACGACCCTTACTACTCAATACACCCATAAACAACCCCTTATCACAGCAATATATACACGTATTAGGTAATTGCACAAGACAAGTTAATAAATACCAAAGTATTAGTTAATAGGATGAAATAATAATTTAGACTTTTATGCAAAGCCTAAAAATTCATTTCAAATCAAGCTAGTAATTAAAAGAAAAGAAATATAAGGTTCCAGAAAGAATTTGAATCTGTATCTTCAGCTTTCGTGGCTCATGTACTTATCAATTACATTACCGGGTCTGGTGGTGGCAATTGAAAATTTTACATATTTAATCCTGTACGTAACCTTGCATCAACCTAACATTCAATTACGTTTAACATCTTTGTCAATCATATCTGACAGTGTCAAGCTTTTGAAAGGATTTAAATAATGTAAACTTTTCCAATTGTGGTCACCAGTCCAGGGAGTGTGATTGGTATATGCATCAGCCGCAAAAGCTTAAGATAGATACAGGTTCGAATCCCGTCTGGGACCTTAAACTTTTCATTTTTCAATTACTAGCTTGAAATGAAATGATCATTTAATCTTTGAGTAAAAACAAAGTTATTATTTCATCTTATTAACAAATACTTTAACATTAATCAACTTACCTTGTGCGATTACCTAATATGTTCATGTAATAGTTGTCATACAGTCGTAGTTTTGAGAGTCGCTTCCTATCTATATCCGACATAAGTCAAAAACTTGTAACTGTCAGAAATGATTGGCAAAACTGTCAAACATAATTGAATGTAAGGTTGATGTACGGTTACAGACAGGATTAAAATATGTAAAATTTGCCAGTTATGATCACCAGCCCCGGTAGTGTAATTGGTAAAAGCATCTGCCGCGAAAGCTGAAAATACAAGTTCGAATCCTATCTAGGGCTATACATTTTCCATCTTTCAATTACTAGCATTTGAAATGATATATATATATATATATATATATATATATATATATATATATTTTATATATATTAAATAAGATGTATCTGTAAACAAACTCTATGAAAATAATAGAGCCTATTGACGAATACAAATCGGGCTGGTAGTTATATAGCCATTTACAAAACATTAGCTTATTACTTCATGGGGAGAAACATCCACTGACCGACGGTTTCGGCTTTATTAAGCCTCCTCAGAGTGAAATAGTCTCCAAGAACCCTATGAGTAATCAAGCTATTATAATCATATAATTTCGGAACAATCACTGTACTATGGCAAAAGTAAATAAAACCGCCATCAGGTGATAAAACACCAACACTACTAAAGTGTGGAAGTACAGAATTGAACCGAAACTACATAATAATTCTGTACTTCCACACTTTAGTAGTGTTGGTGTTTTATCACCTTATGGCGGTTTTATTTACTTTTGCCATAGTACAGTGATTGTTCCGAAATTATATGATTATAATAGCTTCGATTACTTCATAGGGTTCTTGGAGACTATTTCACTCTGAGGAGGCTTAATAAAGCTGAAACCGTCGGTCAGTAGATGTTTCCTCCCCTATGAAGTAATAAGCTAATGTTTTGTAAATGGCTATATAACTACCAGCCCGATTTGTATTCGTCAATAGGCTCTATTATTTTCATAGAGTTTGTTTACAGATACATCTTATTTAATATATTGTTTTACACAATTTCTTATTGCGGACTGCAAATAACCGTTCTGTTATATTTTATATATATATATATATTTTATATATATATATTATAATATACATGTAAATATTATCATGGGAAATAGTCCAAATCAAACAACAGAAACTGATTTAAAAGTTTAATCAACACCTAACGTTTCGGTACATTCTTTTTGCACCTTTTTCAAAGGCTGAAATGGAAACAAAAAATTCGAAATTAGCAAGAAATACATAACCTGTCGCTAATTACTTACATTGATCATTTATATGTAATGAAACAGCGTGGCGAGTAGACGTGTTTTGCTGTCGGTCCGGTTATTAGTATGTATTAGTAAATCTAAAGTAAGTTTCAACAAACTTTGTTTTTGTAATAATCTAGTGTTTATATTGTACACCTTGTATCGTCGCTTCATTTATTTAGTGCCATCAATATGCTGTCCAGAGAAGATAAGAAAGAAATTCAGGCTATTATCACCGAAGCTGTTGGTTCTATATTGAAAGATAAAAACTATCTAGAAACACTTGAGAAAACTGTTAACACGTGTGTTGAAAGAGCGGTTAATGCAGTAATCGCGAATTACGAGGTAAAAATAAATGCGCTGGAAAACGAAATGAGCACGTTGAGAACGGACTTTAAATTTTTGAAAGAAAAAATGGACGAGCATGAACAATATTCTCGTAGAAATTGCATACGAATATTCGGTATAGTGGAAAATGAATTAGAAAGTGTTGATGAATTAGTTGTAAAAATATTAAATGATAAACTAAAAATTCAAACGGATCATAATGTCATCGAAAGAAATGAACAGATTGTAAATAAACCAAGACCTGTGTTATTAAAGTTCACAAGTTACAGAGAAAAACTAAAAGTTATGAGCGCCAGGAAGAAGCTGAAGGGTACGGGCTTAGTCATTAAAGATGACTTAACGAAAATACGATTAGCATTGTTAAAAGAAGCAACGTTAACTTTTGGTTATACTAATACTTGGACTTGGGATGGCGTCATCTACACTGTTATAGGCGGCAGACGATTTTCAGCTCGAACTTTGGACGATGTATACAAAATAAAAAGAGAACAAAAGCGCAAGTAACTCCTTTCGTCAGGTGAATATTCCAACTAAGTTAAAACTGCTGCGTCATGAAATTTGTTAAATTATAAATTTATTAAGTTGAAATCATACCGGACCTCAGTGTGAGAATTAGATATTTAAATTCCAATTTAAGTTTAATTTTTACAGGTGTATTTGGCTAAATTTTTGAGTGTGTGTGTGTGTGTGAGTGGAGTGTTAAACGTATAATGTTATATGTATATTACCAAAATTGCAGGGGTCTTAGGAGTAAACTTTCTACACTTTATAAAAATTCTTGTAGTCATAACTATGACATAATTTGTTTGACGGAGACATGGTTATCGGGAGATATTACAGATGGGGAAATATTGGATTGTTTATATTACGGCGTGTATCGGTGCGATAGGGATTTGTTAAAGTCACATAAAAAGAGGGGTGGAGGAGTATTAATTGGTATAGGAAAATCAGTAAAGGTTACTAGCTCGTCATATCTAAACTCCAGGCATTTTGAAGCATTAGCAGTATCGGCTATAGCAAATAAAAAAAATTTCATATTATAAACGTATACTTTAAGCCAGGTTCCCCCGTTGAGTCGTTCTTTCAGTTTTTCGATTTTGTCGAATCGTGTTTAATAGCTTCGGATAACGTCGTGGGGATCTTTGGTGATTTTAACTTACCAAACATAGCAGGTCCTGATACGAATCTGTCACTTTATGATAAAAAATATAAAGTTTTGTACAGTTTTCTAAATTTACATAGCTTAGTACTTACAAACACAGTTAAAAACGTTCACGGGAGAACGCTGGATCTTGTTTTGATATCGGAAGATCATAAGCATGCTATCAGTGTTATAAAGGACGAGGAACCACTCGTTCCCGAAGATGTTCATCATCCTGCGTTAGCAATACATGCTGACTTTAATATGTATACTGCCACTGATACTATTCTGTATAAATATTATAATTTCAAGCTTTGTAATTTCTATAACCTGAGCTTGGCGTTTCGGAATGCTAATTGGGACCAGGTAATGCAATGCGTAGATGTTAACAAAGCAGCGGAGAATTTTTACAAAACTATATATAATATTTTCGACAAACATGTACCCAAGTCTGTCCCAAAACAGCATAAATTTCCTATTTGGTTCACAAAAGAAATAATATATTTGCTTCAGTTAAAAAATAAACTTAGAAAAATCAGGTTATTATCTGTACCACTTACAAATAGGTACAAAGCAGTTCGTAAACAATTAAAGTCTCTAATCGAAATTTCACATAGCAATTATATAAATTTGACTGAAAAATCTATCCATTGCAACATTAACAATTTTTGGTCTTATATAAAGCAAAAACGAGCCCGGTGTGTTAACCACGCTTTTATTAAGGACGTAGATGGAAATAGTCTCAGTTCAACTGAAGCTTGTCATGAATTTGCAAAGTACTTTTCTTCTGTATATAGCAGCAACAAACCTACCTACAAAACCGTTTTGTCAAACGACAATTTCAATTACTGCTCTGCAGCTTTGAACACATTTCTTATTTCTGGTAATGATTATAAAATTGCCGTCAAAAAATTGAAAGCCAAAAAAGCAGCGGGACCAGACAAACTCCCACCATACATTTTAAAGGGTTGCTCGGATTGGCTACAATTGCCGCTAAAGCATATTTTTAACTTATCAATCCAAAGGTCTACCTTTCCTGAAATATGGAAACATGCCACTGTCGTGCCTTTACATAAAAGCGGATCAAAGTCTTGCGTATCAAACTACAGGCCGATCGCAATATTATCGGCGCCTGCTAAACTTTTTGAGCAAATTCTATATTCAAAATTATTCTATCACATTAAGCCAATAATAAACCAAGCTCAGCATGGATTTGTACCAAGTAAATCTACTGTTACAAATCTTACCATCTTTTGTAGCGAGGTGTTTGAAGCACTAGAAACCAAAGAACAAGTAGATGTCATATACACTGATTTTAGCAAGGCGTTTGATAAAGTGGACCATGATGTGATGCTCGAAAAGTTGGCAATGTGTGGTTTATCTCACAAATTGATTTCGTTTTTTGCTTCTTATTTGTCATCACGCTCCTTTTCAATCAAATTTAACGGCAACACTTATGGGAAATACACCGCAAATTCCGGGGTACCGCAAGGTTCAAACCTGGGGCCTCTGTTTTTCCTATTATACATAAATGACCTTCCAAACGTGTTGAATTTTTCTAAATCGTTATTATTTGCAGATGACCAAAAAATTTTTGCTAAAATTACGACACTTACCGATTGTCTAAATCTACAATGTGACTTAAAGAGGGTTTATGAATGGAGCGTCAGCAATAAACTACCTATAAATACATCAAAATGTTCAGTTGTTTCTTTCTGCAGAGGTAAAACCTGTGTACGATTTGATTACAAACTTAATAACACAACCATTAAGCGTGTAGACAATATCAAAGGCTTAGGGGTAACATATAACAGCCATTTAAGTTTTAACCAGCACATATACACTATCGTTGCTGAAGCATATAAAACATTAGGTTTTGTAATAAGACAAACACATGGTTTTAGCAAGGTCAAAACCATTAAAGTATTGTATATGACCCTTGTGCGTCCTAAGCTTGAATATGCGTCCGTGATCTGGCACCCTCATGGTGTTGGTGTCACTAAACATATCGAAAAGTTCAAAACCGATTTCTTCGTTATCTTTACTTTAAAAAGTACAAAAGTTACCCTGATTACAACACTACAAGAACTGAGACCTTAAGGACAGAATTTGAAGTCCCAAGTCTTTTAAACCGCAGAAACATTGCTCTTATCCAAATGTGCTACAAAATCGTAAATAATATTATTCAGGAACCAACTCTTCTTTCATTATTAAACTTTAAAGTTCCTCATTGTTCAACAAGAAATACAGATGTTTTTTATATTCCACGAGTCACCTATACTTACTATTGTCCTTTATTGGTCATGCAGAGGCTAATTAACGAAATTAGTACCAATACTGACCTTGATTTTTCAGTTGCTTATAATGGGTTCGTGAAATCTGTGTTAAATCATTATAAGTTTGAGTAGCAAAAAGTGGACGCTATGTTGTCGTCTTGCAACAGCTACAATTTATTCCATGCCTGTATGTAAGAACCTTATTTAATAAAATATAGTGCTCACCCATGTCGCACTACTAGTTCGCAGCTTCAACTCTAAATATTTTTACTTTCCTTCGGCCTTTGTGATTTATAACTGGTGTGTGTGTGTGTGTGTGTGTGTGTGTGTGTGTGCGCGTGTGTGTGTGTGTGCGCGCGTGTGTGTGTGTAGGTGTGTGTGTGTGTATGTGTGTGTGAGTGTTTATTAATGTTTCTTTACATTGAACGCTTTTTAAGTTAGGTTTATAATTATTGTTATGTTGATCCATGTAATTAGGCATTGCCTGTTTGTGATCACTATAAATAAATAAATAAATAAATAAATAATAAAGGAAATTGAAAACAAATTACTGCACGATTTACATAATAAATGTGGGTCAATAATTTAAAAATTAAAAATTGCCAGAAGGGCAATGTCAAGCCACGTTGGCCGTTAAAAAGGTAAAGACAAAGTTGATAATGACCAATTCTATAGAAGTGACAGGACACGTTCCGAAAATGGCATTGATTACAAACCTGAAGGAAAAATACCTAACGTTGTTTGAAAATATCATTATTATACAAAGCAGAATAGACGTTATGTACCCTATCAATATCAATCTTATTATTGATAGGATTAATTTCACTATTAATATAAAAAGACTCAATGAAAAGCCTAGTTTTATAATTGGCCTCGCTCTCCAAAATGGTGGTGTCATCGAAAAATGATGTATGACTGGTTGCCGCAACATGAGCAGACAATGCACATTTAGTGGAGTTAATCCTACAGTCACTCCTGTGCTGGGTTAAACGGCTCTTTAGCCACTGAGCTAGTGACTGACCAGTTCGTAACATGGCATTGATATGCAAACTGAAGTAATCCTAACGTACGTTTGCTGTTATAACAGATCTTCATGTACGATCCAATTTAATTTGGTTAAACTAAATATCTAGATAGAAAATTTTAATCAAAACACAAGATTACTTGCTGGTTGCAACAACAGTTGACATTGAGTAGACTAGCAGTTGGCTAAAGAGCCGTTTAACCCAGCACAGAGTGACTGTAGATTAACTCCACTAAATGTGCATTGCTGCTCATGTTCGGCAACCAGTCATACACCATTTTCGATGACACAATTGTTGATAGCAAGCCAATTATAAAACTAGGCTTTTCATTGAGTCTTTTATATTAATAGTGAAATTAATCCTATCAATAATAAGATTGATATTGATAGGGTACATAACGTCTATTCTGCTTTGTATAATAATGATATTTTCAAACAACGTTAGGTATTTTTCCTTCAGGTTTGTAATCAATGCCATTTTCGGAACGTCCTGTCACTATAGAATTGGTCATTATCAACTTTGTCTTACCTTTAACGGCCAACGTGGCTTGACATTGCTTCTGCAATTTTTAATTTTAAATTATTGACCAACATTTATTATGTAAATCGTGCAGTAATTTGTTTTCAATTTTATTATAAATGATCAATGTAAGTAATTAGCGACAGGTTATGTATTTCTTGCTAATTTCGAATTTTTTGTTTCCATTTCAGCCTTTGAAAAAGGTGCAAAAGAATGTACCGAAACGTTAGGTGTTGATTAAACTTTTAAATCAGTTTCTGTTGTTTGATTTGGACTATTTCCCATGATAATATTTACATGTATATTATAATATAAGACTGACCAGTCCATTAATTATTAATGTAATTTTTATATATATATATATATATATATATATATATATATATATATGAAATTAGACACAAAAAATTAGATGTGCATTATTTGTATTAAATCGTACGATTCGGTGATAATTTACACATTAATCATCGAAATCCCATGACACAACACATAAGTGATGCAAAATTAGGAAAAACCTCTTGTGCTCTACCTATACATTTATACAATACAAAACACAAAGTCAATTATGATAACGTAAAAATTTTAGATATAGAAAGCAATTACAAAAAAGGACTTATCTTAGAATCATTTAATATTAACAAGAATAAAATTCAATCAATCACACAGAAGACATCAACAATCTATATACAGTTTACTGAAACCTATACACTTTTAATATAAAAAAAATATACTAACTATAATAATCTTATTTACACACAGAATTCTATTTAAATCAAAAATCAACCCGTTTACTTCACATATAAAAATATACGATTATACAAAGATGGCTATTTTTATGCAACCGACCATACAAATATATTCTTTTTTCAGTAACATCACATAATAGTATATAACTAAAAATAAGAACAAATAATGTCATAATTAATTGATCAATGGCATCCTTAATATTACATTTTAATTAAATAAATCAACTGGCATTTCATTCAAAAATTTAAAAATTATTTAAACCAAAATAGTGCTTACAAGTTGATTTTTTTTGAATTTTAGTCCATTGCAATTTCATTTATTAAATAATATTACATACATTTGATGTTCCTATTATGGTTGAATGCAATAAAAAATTTAATAAAGTACTGAGTAAGTCAAACTTATGCTACCTGTTATATGAAATGCCTATTTTTATACTTTTTTACGTTGCTCAATGATTAAGGTATAAATTATCGCTGTAACGTACGATTTAATATAAATGATACACATCTAATTTTATGAGCGTTTTTATCCCAAGATCTGAAATAAAAACCTTTCTATTTTAATTTACGCTCAAGATTTATCAGGAATATATATATATATATATATATATATATATATATATATATAATAGTTATTAAGATGAAATGAAAACCCAACTTTGTATTTAAAGTTGAATTACCATTTCAAATCTAACTAGTAATTAAAAACCACTAAAGAACGGCTAATATTAGTGGTTTTAATTACTAGTTAGATTTGAAATGGTAATTCAACTTTAAATACAAAGTTGGGTTTTCATTTCATCTTAATAACTATTAATATATATTAAGCATTTATTTGCATTCCAAATGTGGATTATTTTTCTCTATTTAATATATATTGCTGTGATAAGGGGTTGTTTAAGGGTGTACTTTATGGTAAAGGTCATTTAGAAATGAGAAATTACCATAGGCAGCAGAAAACTGCATTTATTTAGTGAAGAATTGAGAAATGGAGATAGTTTGTAGATAGTCAGCAGTAAACACCCTGTATATAAAGTATAAATAGTTTTAAGCGACGCAAATAAGCATAGGAAGACGCATAGTTAGCGTAGAAACCAGGAACACATGCATTAGGTAAATAGTAAATATTTAATACCCTGTAGATAAAGTTTTAGTTAATTTAAATAAAGCAAGTAATGATATTTTTCAGTGGAAGCACGCGTATATTTATAAGTAAACGATAAAGTGTAATTAGACACGCATTCAAAAGAGTTCCAAACAATTAGATTAATACGGAGATAGAAATAGAGCTTCAGGAAGCATAATATAAATGCGTGCAAATAGCTAACCATTTTTGATAAAAAAAAAGATTAAAAATTGCGTGAATAACATGTAAATATGAAAATTAAAAGTCGAATTGCGTCAGTTGTTTATGGAAAAGCAATTAGATCTATCAAAACACCGCATGTTGATAGCGAAGACAGCTGCGACAAGCAGGTTACAATTATTAGGAATCGTGGAAAATTACATCAGAAACTACTTTAAATGTAATTATTTGATTGGTTATAAATAAGCGACGAGTTTCTAGACCATACCCACTGACGGAGTGGGAACTGAATAATATATTAGCAGGTACAGTGATAAGGAGATCAGTTTGCAACTCAACAAAGGCCGAAGTGCGCCACTATGAAATAAAGTGATACGTAATAATTTTAAAAGTGAAAGAGAAAATAAGTGCCAAGATCAAAACTATAATTGCCGATTAAACGTAAGGACATTTTGGTGAATTTATTTTAAACTAAAACATAAAAATAATAGGGCTTCTATGTCCGGGGGATACAAACGACAATTCCAAAGTACGGGGAGAAACAAACTACAATTTCTAAGTCCGGGAGAAACAAACTACAATTTCTAAGTCTGGGGAAAGAATAATACAATTTGAGTAATGGAAGAAAATAAACCACGATTTCAAGTCAGAAGACAATGATAATTCTATTCTAAGTTTGAGGAAATTGATTGATAAGAAGTAATAAGTCTGAAATGAAACGACAATAAATTGGGGTGCATAAATTAATAATGGTAGTCCATAGGGTAATGGCAATAATTTAAATGTAATCCTGAATTGGGGGAAGATAATTTTTATTCAAATGGAAGAGTCGATGTGAAGAAAATAGACCAGGTCAGATTTTTTTAGTTATAAGACATTTTATTTTTCTATATAATTTTTATTTTGAATATTGAATTTGCTTAATATAATATGAATGTGAAAAAGTCAACAAAAGAAGTTGCATACGTATAAAGTGAGTAATATGATAACAGGTTTAGAACGTTCTACACTTCGTTGATAAGGATAATAGGTTTTTTTGATGACTTTGGGTTTTGAGTAAAAAAGATATGATGTTTAACAAATGAAATCTACAACATTAACTAATTGAAAAGTGTATTTCAAATAATTTACAAAAACTGTACATAATATATTGGTTTCATTATATAAAACCGAAATTAACTGAATTTCATAATTCCAAATAAATGCTAGTCGAGGTCATAAGATAAAGTCAATGGGAGTAATTTGTTAATATAAATAGTTCAAGGAGGAGCTACGAGTTGAATAGGAAATTGATTACAAGTAAGGCGGTAACGTCCCGATTTTTGTTATTGGTTGACAAGGTTGGTTCAAGATAAAATCCAGTTAAGTTTCTGGAGGGAATTTATAGCAACATTAATAAGACGGCCCAACGTCGGAGATAATTACAATCTTGTTTATACATAGTAATATTAATATGGTCGCCCAAATGATGGGCGCGAATAATTTAGAGGAGCATAGCATAATTAATATAACAGCCCAACGCAGGGGCACGATAATTTCAGTAGCATAGCAATATATATATATATATATATATATATATATATATATTGCTATGATACTGGAATTATCGAGCTACGTGGCTGTTATTTATTATTGCTATATCCTCTAAATTATTCGCGCTCCATCATTTGGGCGACCATATTATTTATGCTATGTATAAACAAGATTGTAATTATCTCCGACGTTGGGCTGTCTTATTAATATGCTATAAATTCCATCCAGAAACTTAACTGGATTTTATCTTGAACCAACCTTGTCTACCAATAACAAAATTTGATACGTTACCGCCTTCCTCGTTATCAATTCCCTATTCAACTTTTAGCTTCTCCTTGAACTATTTAAATTATCAAATTACTCTCCTTAACTTTATCTTATGACCTCGACCAGCATTTATTTGGAATTATAAAATTCAGGTAATTCGATTTTATATAATGAAACGAATATTCTGTAGAGCTTTTGTAAATTATTTGAAATACACTTTTCAATTAGTTAATGTTGTAAATTTCATTTATTAAACATCATATACTATTTACTCAAAACCCAAAGTCACCAAAAAAACCTATTATCTTTATAAACGACATTCATTTATATTAAGCAAATTCAATATCCAGAATAAAAAAAATATAGAAAAATAAAATGTCTTATAACTAAAAATCTGACCTGGCCTATTTTCTTCATATCGACCCATCCATTTGAATAAAAATTATTTTCCCCCAATGTAGGATTATTACATGCCCATTCGAAATACTGTCTATCCGCACGTTTGAACCATTTCATTTAAATTGTTGCCATCACCCTCTGGACTACCATTATTAACTTATGCACCCCAATTTATTGTCGTTTCATTTCAGACTTATTACTTCTTATTCTCGTCAATTTCCCCAAATTTAGAATTGTATTATTATGATTTATTTTCCCTATTGCATTTATTCTCCACGTACTCAAATATCGTAGTTTATTTTCTCCCCTTACTCAAAGATTGAATTTTCCTCCTTGTACTCGAAATCGTAGTCTGTTTCCCGCGTACTTAGAAATTGTATTATTCTTCCCCCAGACTTAGAAGCCCTATTATTTTTATGTTTTAGTTTAATATAAAATCACCAAAATGTACTTACGTTTAATCGGCAATTATAGTTTTCATCTTGGCACTTATTTTATCTTTCACTTTTAAAATTATTACGTATCACTTTATTTCATAGTGACGCACTTCGGCCTTTGTTGAGTTGTAAACTGACTTCGTTATCACTGTACCTGCTAATCTATTCTTGAGTTCCCACTCCGTCAGTGGGTATGGTCTAGAAACTCGTCGCTCATTTTTAACCAATCAAATAATTACATTAAAAGTATTTTCTGATGTAATTTTCTATGCTTTCCAATAATTGTAACCTGCTTGCAGCTGTCTTAGTTATCAACATGCGGTGTTTTGATAAATCTAATTGCTTTTCCATAAACAACTGATGCAATTCGACTTTTAATTTTCATATCTGCCTGTTGTTCACGCAATTTTTAATCTTTTTTCTTATCAAAAATGGCTAACTATCTGCACGCATTTACACTATGCTTCCTGAAGCTCTATTTCTATCTCCGTATTAACCTAATTGTTTGGAACTCTTTTGAATGCGTGTCTAATTACACTTTATTATGTTTACTCTTAAATACAGGAGCTTCCACTGAAAAATACTATTATTTGCTTTATCTAAATTAACTAAAACTTTATCTACAGGGTATTAAATATTTTCTATTTACCTAATGAATGTCTTCGTTGTTTCTACGCTAACTATGCGTCTTCCTATGTTTATCTGCGTCGCTTAAAACTAGTTATACTTTATATACAGGGTGTTGACCGCTTACTATTTACAAACTATGGTAACTGCTTATGGTAACGTCTCATTTCTAAATGACCTTTACTATAAAGTACACCCTTAAACAACCCCTTATCACAGCAATATATATATATATATATATTTTTGTACACTACCCCCTCTTTTATTACTTTATTTTCGTCGTCGCGCGCCTCTTCTTCTAAATTTCAATGCTTTTTTGTATAATGTGCAAACACCTATTGCACGCCCCGTACTTTTGCAACGTTTGGTTGGTTATTTAATCAAAATTGTTATTAAAATGCCTCGACTATTTGAACTCTTTATTCTCAGGGTGTCCACCTACTTACCGTGGGTTCAGTGGTAAGTAGATGTGCAATGCCCAACCAAACTGCACTCTCTTTTGTTTTAGTACTAATTTTTGAATCTATTTTTGTATATGCCAAATTTTTATGATCAACGTTGCCTTGTGCCAAATTAATTTAATACCACAAATTTATGACTTTTGACGTTATAAGATATTTCACAGCACTCGCCTGGATTATACTTTGTTTCCGGCCTCGTTTACTGCTGGCTTAAAATCCTCGTCGCCGTATGCGCCTTTACACGGTTGTACTATCCTGTTGAAATTCCGTCTCGCCTCCAGGTATCTTTCCTTAAATTTTAGTTGCTCCCAATATCTGAAATAAATGACCCGAATTTTAGAATTTAGAATACCCGTTTATTTTACTTCCCCTGCGCTAATTCTTCCGTTGTAGTTTCTGCGTTGACTCTTCCACTTCCAATTGCTGCTTTTTCGTGTTCTCTTAATCTCGCTCCTCTTGTTCCAAATTAATCCGTCCGCCTTTAATCCGTACTCAATCCAAATCTATCGTCGTCCTGTTCCAAATCACTCAATGCCCCGCTACATATACATCCATATCAAAATCAATCTTCGTCCCTTTTTATAACCACTCAATGCCCTGCTACCTATAAATCTATATCCAAATCGATCCCAAAGATTCTTCCTTCTTACAATTCCAATCCGATGCCTTCTGCCTTTATCAATATCGTTCCAAATCTATCTTACTATTCGTCGCTTCGCCGTCGCACTAATACAAATCTTTACTCTTCCTTGTCGTCGCTATTACTTATTTATCGATGCTGCTCTTTACCCTTCTTTAATAATCAAACTATTTCAAAATCAAACACGTTTATTAATCTTCAAAATCTTTACACAAATTAGCGCAGTTCTTTAAAATACGTCTTTATACCAAAAATATTCAAAATAAACTCCCCTTGTTTACTTTCCAAGGTGATAATTATAACATTACTGGCTTACTACATTACAAATTACATAAACTAAAACCGTCCAATAATATTCAAACACTAGGTTTGTGTCGCACATACCATAAATTATGTCCTTTTACACTTTCATAGTTTTCACATAATATTCTAGTATTGGTTCTAAATATTTTACAATCCTTCAATCACATTTGACATTGTTATAACTTATAATTTTGAGATTACATATTCGTCCAAAAGTTGATTCTAATTAAACAAAAGCCAAAATAAATCACACATGATCCTGGATCGGCGTGGTTGATAGTGGACATCCATAGACGCATCCGGTTTTCGGATGGCAAATGTACTTTCAATGGCCTATTAAATTCTAACTCAGTATAAACCCTTGAGCACTGTGCATTTTATCACGTCATCAAGTCATTTTAATTTACCTCTTGGCACTTACATTTCAACAACCATTTTGAATACTTTAGCATATGTAAAGTACGGCAAACATACATTTTTAAATTATGGGATCAGATATATGGATCATTTTACTTGGCATACACTACCTTCTACTAAACAACCCTTAGAACCCTTGGTAGCTCCCTCTGACACTACAATATATATATATATATATATATATATATATATGATGTCCACTCGCATATAATCCCTTTCACTTAAAATGTTATTGGCAAGACTTTTGTGTTACCAAGCTATAAATTCTTTTAAAGCTTGTTTGATTGTATTCTTAATATCTTTTGAAGCCATTTAATTCTACTAGGTATATTTCTAAAAAACATGGGTGTCGGACTGGGATTTACCCTAATTATTTATAAACGGTATATCTGTATCTCCATAAAGATAAAGGCCTTATGGAAAGAGAGGTTCGTGTGTGGACAGCAAATATATTACGAATTCTGTCTAATAAAGTTCTTGAACTTTTATTCAAAAATTGCTTTTTCAAACCCTTAAATATTATTAAAAAAAATTTTATTTTCAAATTGGAATATATCGCTTTTTGGGTATTTCTTTAGTAAAATTCTTAAACTAAACACCTTCAGAGACTCCTAGGAAAGAAACTGTTGGTTTATTTTCTTTAAATAGCATCTCGGTACAGAAGGCTTGTTAGAAGAAATAAGTAGCATGTCACGCAGAAGTTAACGTTATTAAATAGTGCAACCAATAAGCACATAAGCACTCACACATGCACTCACACCCGTAACACACACACACACGCGCGCGCATACACACTGACACTCAAAGACATTACATAGCAATTTAACCTTTCTCTTATCTGAAATCTGTTTCGAGTTGCAGCCCACTGCTTTCTGATATGTGTATTAATGTGGATAAAAACATTAATTAGAAGGTTTGATTTGTGTCTCCGAAAGCATCTACAGCTGAATATGTGCAAAATTTTTTAATATTGCATAATGCATTATATGGTAACATTAGTTTTAATTATTAACACTTATTATATAGAAAGGACAATTTAATTTTATAATAATGTGCTCGATTTACTTTTATTCTTTTTATATATATATATATATATATATATATATATATATATATATATATATATATATTTATATACCTTTAGCTCACTTCTATGTAAATACTTATTGCTCCTTGTCGGCTATTGTCAATTTTCTATGTTAACGTTATCATATTCTAATATTGTTTTGTGCAAACTGTATATTATTCTGTGATACTATTGTATACATTAAGTGAAAGAAATAAAATGAAATAAACATCTGTTTTCCTTTTTTCTATAAGTTCAAGAAATATTAAACCGTTTAATGCTTTGTATTGTTCTCTGTAACTATTTTAGTGGCGATATTTCCTTAATGTAATTAATGATTTAGAATCAGACACTAAATTATTTCAAAACACAAAAAGTTAAACAAAATATTTAAAACGGTAAATTTTGACGACGGGATCATGTCATTATAAAAAAGGTTTTAAAATAAAAAGTAAAGAACAATGAAATTATTTACATGCATGTTCCATACCATAATTATTTCAAATATGGGAAAGATTTTTACACGTTTTAATAAAATGGAATAGAATCAATGTTATATAGTTGCAATGCCTAGTAGACCACAACCATATCAAGGTATATTTATATTGCAGAAGACAATTACACGCGATGTTAATTCAAGCAAACCCTATAAAGGCATGTATCCTTCACGTACAATAGAAATGTCATACAATGACGTAACCCCCTCGAACACTTGAAAGTGAGAGAAATGCAGAATCTGGGTAGCCGCTAGAAATCAGTTAATTAATTACTCGCAAACCAGTTACGAATAGACATGTAAAGGACTTATTATAGATAAGGGAAATCGAAGAATTCAATTGGCTAAGAAGTTGCAACCGGGTGTTCAACGTGGTAACACTCGGATAACCGACAAAACTCGAATACTAACTTGGGCAGGAATGTTCCATGCCACTTTGGTCGAAAACTAAAAATACTCATTTTTTAAAGTGGATTCCAGCTGGAGAACTGGATGCTTTTTATTAAATTGGCACTCGGTTAACAGGTTAGTGTAAATATTTCTAAATTTTTCATTTGATTTGGTGGTGTAATTTGTTTATGAAATCTGTTTAGCTGTTCATATAAAGTATTTAAGCGTCCACCCGTATTCTAGGTTATATTGTTTACTTTATTAGATTTACGAAGCCTGGACATTGGAATTAAAGGTAACAAAGTGGATGATGTGGTTAAATGGTTATAGGAAGATTGTTATACTGCTTGCATAGAATTCAATGTAGGTAGCTTTAAAATTTTATATGTATGTGTTCAAGTGCATTGTTATGCAACTTTTTATTTAGATAACCTTAAAATTGTATATGTTATATCTCTTAGTTTAAATTTCAAAATAGACTTGAGAAAATATAAAAATATTTAGTGTTTTGATTTATATGAGCTTTATATTTTTGCAAATTATCTCTTTTTATTACAGGTGCAGATCGAAGTTCTTCTGTTTAGGTTAATCCTTGGGTTCCCAGCATTGAGCCTATTTACCTGCTCAGGTTGAGTATCCATAGGTGCTTACAGTTGCCAGTTATTTTTTATATTTGTGTCTTGGGTTTCGAGTTTCTCGTGCTGTGTTTTTGTTTGATGGTGTCCTCGGCAACCGTCACTCGTCTGTTTCCGTTTGTTTATTTTTCTTCCAGGCAGGTGACACCGCCTCTACTTTCTGTTTATCCGTACTCACCCCCGTCTTATGATACCGCAGGGTTGATTCCCAGGTAGCTTATCCTCGTAGAGTTGTCCACTTCTCTTAGGCACCACCTCCATCTACTTTTCACCCTGGGATACTCGTTTTATTGGAATTACTCGAATTCGATTTAGTATACACCCCTCTTTGGTGTTATGCTACCTAGATCCGTAAATAATACGATGATATTTGCAAAAACCAATTTCCATCAACAACGATCGAAATAAGAAAGTTGCTTATGCACAAGGACGATGCCACCTTATGACTTAATACAACTTTAAACCTATACTCAGATTAATTAAGATACTTGAAGTTACAGACGATAACATATTATAATCAATAATTATGAAAGTAGGAGCAAATGAACGGCGCGCGAACTGACTGACGATGCAAGAACACAACAATATTACCAATTGCCGAATTCTATATCGAAATTTAAATAAAAAGAATGCTTAGAAATAAATAACAATAAAAAGGTTGCAAAGCACCACTTCCTGAAATTAATTACGCCAGGATTTGCCAAAGCTGCCTGTCACAGGATACGAATTCGATTGAATTAATTATAAAATACGTATACTTAATCTATTAATGATCCAGCCTCAACAAAGAGAAACGTTTATGTTGGCAACAAACAAAAAAAAAATTCAGCAGTTTCGGGTTGCACGAAACTATAACTTTCAAAGTAAGCAGAATGTAAGTGTACGTATTATGGAAATGTGCACAAAACGTGCATCAGCATACAAAGATGTTTGAAACTGAGCTTACTCGAAGGTTTACAGTTTCTTTAGCTATTCGTCGGTTTTGTCTAACGAGAACTTCATTCCAAGTGCAAATTATTTAATATAACTCAGGCAACGGTGTAAGAGTGAGCTACTTTGAACGTCTGCTTTTCTACTTTAACTTCCATTTTCCTACAAACAAAGTGTTATTTGGTTTTTATATCAAGTTGGAGCTGCGTTTTCATTTTAACTCTAATTATTGCACGTTGTATTTTTAGTATCGCGGTTGATCTATGCAAGCACATCCGTCAGCTTCTAGGTAAGTATTGCAATATAATTTAACATGTTTACCAAGGTATAATTTTAAGGTAAGATTGCGTGCTCACGTCCGGTGTTCGAAACCCGCCGCGACCTCCAACTGTCCATCACTGCTAAAATCTGTTAATGGTCATAATTATCTTGCGTACCCCCCCAACAATTTCATTTTATTTTTTAAATAGCACCTAGTAGCATCAACATTGCACCACTAATCTGGTAGCTGTCACCCTAAAACCAAGAAAGTTAAAGTTTGAGGACTAAGATGATGCCAGCCCCCCAAAGCACCAATTCAAAATTTAGGACCTTAGGCGATGCCAGTCCCCCACTGATAAATATAACTTAGCTCATTCTTCATGACATTTGAATGGACTAAAATCAAACCTCAGTTTTTTAGCTTTAACCACTAATCATCGGGGTCTTGTATAAACTGGAAGTTCTGATTAGTGTTAGAAATAGGTTATCCATGAGAAGAGTACTAGCAGTTTTAAGAACCCAATTCAGAATAAGGTAATGTAAGGAATAGCATCACCTTCGACTCGTAAAAAATTTTCGAACTATATTATCTTTTTCATTTTGTGGGTGCTATTTGTAGGACAATAAGTGCTAGGTCATACTAGTAAGTGTAAAAGAGAAAATTAAAAAACACGTAGTGGGGGACTGGCACCACTTGATCTCTCCCCAAATGTTGAACTGCTATCATATCTTTGCCATCTTGTAGTTGCTAGTTGTATGATTCGAGCTGCTATTCGGTGCTATATTAGTACTAGCAAATGCAAGAAAAAAATTTAAAGAAAGCGCATTAGGAGGGAGGATGGAAATTTGCATATCCTAGCGCCCTTAACTTTGAACTGTTACATCTTCGTCATTTTTTATGAGCTAAGTATGGGAATGGTGGTGTTTATATGGTGCTATCTTAGTATTAGCAGGTGCAAGAGAACAAATTTTAAAAAAGCGTATTGGGAGCTGGCATCGTCTATGGTCAAAAACTAAACCGTTATATTTTATCCATTTTTGGGTGCAAGCTATGTAGATGGTGGTGCTATGTAGTGTTATGATAGTAGTAGCAGGTGCAAGAGAACAATTAAAACAAGTGTATGGGGGCTGGCATTACTTTAGCCCCAAACTTGGTGTTATCGAATACCCGTTCTCCGTAACGGGATACAAATAGAACCACCTTGAGTGCAAAAAGTCGTAAACAAGGGGTTTCGAGATAGAGCGTGGACTGTAATTATTAAGGGTTGAGGCTGAGAACAGTTTATAGGAGTAGAATCATACAAAGGCATAAAAACACTTACCGAAAGTTCCTTGGGCACTTTAGAGGCGTTAATCACTGTAACTAACGCTTTTGGCCAAGGGTTGAAGGAAAAGAGGTAGACAGGAAATGAAGAGGCCAATGCAGGATTAGAAAAAGAGAGCAGAGAGTTATTTTTACTAGTTGTGGCTATCACGAGACTTGACGACCAATTCTTATTAACTAGCGCGAACCATTTGGACCCGCTCGCGCGGAGAGAGGGAATGCCCCGAACGGGGACAGATATGGCGCGTACATACCGCCCACCTAAAATTAAGAAAAATTTTTACAAAAAAAAACCAAATATAATTAGAGCTAGGCATTTCCTCCTAGCCGCAGAGTACGGTTAACCCGCCGATACTCGGGTGGGGGAGAAGAAAACCAAGAGAAAGAAAACAACTAAAAGAGTGACTAAAATCGTAAAAAAATTAAAAATATCCGAACGAAAATTTAAGCATTACTCTTCTAAAGGAAGGGGAAGAATTTTATTCACGGGACGAACGAAGGTACCACGAGACGTTTTTACTGAAGCAACACGAGTAACTCCGTCGCGACCGGGAAATAGCTTTTCGATACGGCCTAGCGGCCATGACAAAGGCGAGGTATTTATTCCTAGGAGAAAAACCATATGACCCACCTTCAAGTTGTTATCCAAGGAACGGTTCCACTTTGTCCGCTGCGTGAGAGTAAGTAAATATTCGTTCGACCACCGGCGCCAGAAAGATTGAGTGATTTGACATAAGCGTTGCCAACGTGAATGTAATTTGATACTCTCGGGAAGAGTGATTTCTGGCAAACTCAGAATTGGACCCCAATCAGAAAATGACCAGGGTTAGGTAATCAGGGCTATCAGTAGCGTCCAAGGAGTAGAAAGCTAGAGGTCGGCTATTCAACACGGCTTCGATACGAGCAAATATAGTTGTGAGCTCCTCAAATGTGAGGGCCTGATGACCGATAGCTCGTAGTAATAAGGCTTTTGCGGATTTTACGCAAGCTTCCCAAATGCCACCAAAATTAGGTGCATATGGGGGGTTAAATTGCCACTTAACTTGAAGAACAGCCATTGCAGAAAATATTTCCTCATGATTTTGACGCAAAAATTCACTGGCTTCCTTCAGCATGCCATTAAAATTTTTGCCACAGTCTGAATAAATGGAATCAGGAGCGCCGCGACGAGAAACAAAACGATTAAAGGATGCCATAAAGGCGTTTGCAGAAAGTTCAGAAACCAGATCTAAATGCACAGCTCTTGTGCACATGCAAACAAAGGCACATAGATAACATTTTTGATTAGAAGAATTTCGATTTAACGAAGCTTTCGTTAAAAAGGGGCCAGCAAAATCAATTCCGACGTGAGTAAATGCGCGAGTTAATTGTACACGAGAAGGAGGCAGATCGGACATTATTGGCTGAGGGGGCTTAGCGATTAATCGAAAACAGGACAAACACTGGTAAATAGTTTGCCGAACTAAAGAGCGCAGACCAAAAATCCAATAAGTTCGGAGAATAAGAGAATGTGTCATAGAGGGGCCTGAATGTAACGATAAAAGGTGATAATGTTCGCAAATTAATTTAGATAAGTTCGCCCGTTTAGGCAAAAATAGAGGATGCTTGCTAGTATAGGGCAACTGAGAATGTTTCAAGCGACCGCCCACCCTAAACAAGCCTTGGGAATCGATAAAGGGCGATAACTTTCTAAACGAGAGAGGAAGATCCTTATTTTTTTCATATAATAATAATTCTGAAGTAAAAAATTGACGTTGAGTCAACCTTACACAAGTTGGATTAGTTGGGATTAAGGAGATGATATAAATATGCTATTATAGGGAAGGACCAATTGCTTTTTGTAGCAATAACAATAGCGGTGGAGCGGTTATGTAATAACTAAACAACTACACCAAACTACTTAATAAAGGGTATAAATACCTTTTATCCTGTGCCGCTGTGGGCAATAAACGTTCACACACAAAGCTTTCGGACAACCAAGAACACGCTCGACCGGGTGATGTCGGTGTCGCTTTCAAAAGCTCTCATACAACCGGCTTCTGCAAGGGTTCGAATGCGACAGTGTTCTTCAACGCACTTCCACTGTCGGTATAAAATGTTTCACTCAAACTGTAGGGTGAACGCACTGATGGTATTTATTGTCACAAATACCGAATTGTTCGATGATGACGTAACACAAGTCATCAGACCATTTCGGAATTCGTCGCAGGAAATGGGGCCTAACATTTTTCTCGGGGCTGGCGACAATTGTGAATAAACCGATTCACATATGCCATGCTGTATTGCAAATGAGATAAACAAGAGAATCGCTCCATAAAATCACAAAATTCATTTTGTTCTTTAGCAATAAGCGAGACAGGAATTTGTTTCAATTCGGGAACTTCCCCTATAGGAGGGAAAGAGCTGTTGAGGTTGATAAAATCGTAATTGAAATTGCACGAATCATGCCACCACAATTCGTTGTGCAATAGTTGAAGTGGAGAACGACCTCTTGAAGCCACGTCTGCGGGATTATTTTCCCCGCAAATATGAAGCCACTGAGAAATAGTAGTATATTCCAGAATTTGGCTAACTCGATTTCCTACAAATGGCTTGAGCAAATATTAAGGAGTCTGTAGCCAGGTTAGTACTACTTGTGAATCAGAAAATAGTTTCGTTTCTAAAATTGGGTAAGAAAATTTATTTAAAGTAATTGAATGAATTAATTTCGCTAATAAAAGGGCACCTGAAAGTTCTAAGCGGGGGATACTTAAATATTTTAGAGGAGCAACCTTGCTCTTAGCTTGAATTAGGTTGCAATTCACTGAATCACCACAAATTATATGTAAATAGACGCAAGCGCCGTAACCCTTTCGCTTGCATCACAGAATCCTAACAATCTGTAGGTTCCCGTGAATTGAGACAAAAGACGAGGAATTTTTAGCTGCGATAATATTGTAACTTGGTTACAAAATCTTGCCATTCAGAACACCAATTATGGTCGGGGACATCATCCCAACCTAATTGTTGTAACCAAAGCCGTTGTAACAGGTGTTTGACGATAAAATTACCGGGTTAACCAACCTAACGGGTCGAATATACGAGCCATATAAGAAAGTACGGAGCGTTTATTAAACGGGCCTTCAAAGGAATTACGTTATAAGTGAATACGTCTAATAAAGGATTCCAAACTAAACCTAATATTTTTATACCGCTCACTTGATCAGAGAAAGTAATAAGAGTTTCTAATTCCGATTTTTCAAAATCTTGCAACAATTCCACGGCATTGCTTGACCATTTACGCAAATGAAATTGTCCGAGAGAGAGAAGCTTAATAAGCTCGTGCTGTAGCTGTCTCGCTTCTGTGACACTACAGGCACCAAAAATTACATCGTCCATGTATGTGTGATGCATAATAGCTTTGGAGGCCATAGGGTAAGTTTTACCCTCGTCAATTACTAATTGCTGAAGTACTCTTTGAGCCAGAAATGCGGAGGGCGCTAACCCATACGTGAGAGTTTTTAGTTCATATTCACAAATATTTTCTTGAGAAGTAGATCGCCAAAAAATGTGCTGGAATTGACGATCCGAGGAACAAACCAGAATCTGACGGTACATCCTTTGGATGTCCGCACAAACAGCAATTTTGTGACAACGAAATGCGGATATTATTTCGGGTAGATTTCCTTGTAGTTTAGGGCCAGAATATAACCTGTCATTAAGAGAAATTCCTAATTAATCAATAGCAGAACCATTGAAAACAACGCGTAGCTTCGTAGTGCTACTTGTTATTTTAGAAACTGCATGATGCGATAGTACATAATCGGAGGGGGTTTCGGCAACGGACATGTGACCAAGATCAAAATATTCCTGCAAAAGCCATTATAAGCATTTAGCTTTTCAGGAGAGAGTAAAGACGCCTTTCTAAATTTAAATAGCAATTATAAGCGGCCCGACGATTTTTACCAAGCGGTTCAATACTATGATTGAAAGGAAGAGCAACCGTGTAACGACCAGAATCGTCACGCGAGTGGGTTGCGAGAAAATGCGTCTCACAAAACACATCTTCTGGGGAGGTTTCCGTGGGAATTTTAATTTCTTCCAATTCCCAGAAATTTCTTATTTCTTTATCTATAGAATCAGATTGAATGAAAAGTGAAGTAGCATTAACCGTAGGGTTAATACACGGAACTTGACCGAGCAGCACGTAACCAAACATAGTTTGAATCGCCAAAGGGCGGCCAGGAATAATAGCGGAATGTTCGGAAAACAGTACTTCGGCACATATCTCGGCACCTAGAAGAATTTCTACGGGCAAGGACTGATGGAAACTTTTATCAGCCATTTGCATATTTCTAAATTTATTATAAAAAGAAATGGGCAATGAACTACCCGGTATATTTCCTGTTATTTTAGGAAATATTGAAGCCTTGAATTGAATTCTATTTTGAGAATATTTAGAATAGACTGTGCAACAAACAGTCCCCTTGGACTTTATTAAAGCGTCGGAAATTCCACTAACTTGGCGGAAATCCCTAGTACGCTGAAGACCCAAACGTTGAACACATGTACTCGTAATTGCGTTTATTTGAGATCCAGAATCAAAAACACACCTTACGGGTTGTAAATCCTGGTTTATATCTAAAATAAGAGCCTGCGCTGTTGCCAACAGCACAGTATAACTTTCATGAGAATTCGAAACACTACAAGCCGAAACAATTTCGGGTGCTATTGCAGTAGAGGATTGTTCCGAATTATGCACCACCTCGTTGGGTAGGGGTTTATGCAACAAAGTATGGTGATGTGAGGAATGGCAAACCTTACATTTACCTTCAGAACTGCAACCTCGAGTATGATTACCAAAGCATTTAAAGCACAAATTTAAAGTTTTAATAGTGGAATAACGATCGGCAATATTAAGTGCATGAAATGTTGAACAACCATCAATTTTATGAGCTTCACCACAGCACGGGCATGAAACTCGGGCAGCTTTAGCCGTAGCGGCATTTTGCGAACTTTTCATTAAGAGGGACTGATTGAAGTTGGATTTGAAACGAGGATGCGCATTAGGTTTAATAACCCTATCTTTTTTCATATCGTCATAAAGCTCAGAGGTTTTGCTTTGCAACGATAAAAAATCGAAGAGCTGAGAACAAGTAGGAACTTCGGAACCTACTTTTAGATCAAAAGCATTTTGCGTTTTGAACTCAAGATTACGGTAACACAACGAAAATAGTATAAAGTCGGCCAAATCTTCGACTTTATCCGCCGCCTTCAATGTGTTAACAGCGTTAAAATGAATATTGATGAAGTTTGATAGAGATCCAGATGATTTAAATTGTAATATTTTATTTAAATAATAGCTAGTAATTCTACGGGGTGAGTTATAGCGTTCTTCTAGCTTATCAAAAGCTTGTTGGTACAAATCAGCCTCAAGGGCTAGATCCGAAATTAGGGCGAGAGCTTCACCCTTAAGATAGCTACGCAAATAGTGATACTTACGAATTAGCGGAATTTGGTCGTTTTCATGAACCAGACTCTTGTAAAGCGAAATGAAATTTTGCCAGTTTTCTACACATCCATCAAAGGGGGTTATACTTATAGGTTTTAAATAACTTACAGAAGTTTGAGAGGGATTAGTTGAAGTATCATCAACCGATTTTGATGCATTTTGTTTGATATCTAAATACCGCGTACGAATAACGTCTAACAGATTGTCAAACGAAGAACTTTGAGTTTTAATCTCCTCCTTTTCGTCAACAACCGAATTATAAGTTAAAATTTTATCGTAGACAACATCTAGTTGTCGTTCAATACTAGGCGGCTCCGTGGCGTAGTGGTATGTGTGTGACTACTACGCTCTAGGTCCTGGGTTCGAATCCCGACACGGTCCGCTTGAAAAATGTTAAGCGAGCATTTTTCGCAAAAATACACCCTCGTTCGGATGAGAGGTAAAATGGAGGTCCCGTGTGTGAGTGTTGTCACGCACGTTAAAGATCCCTACCTTGCTTGAAACAGCAAGGATTCGGCAAAATTCAAAATTTTCCAGGTAAAAAAAACTCGCTTCCTGGCCAATGTAGTACCTTCGGGTGGAGCATTGGAAAAAAAAATCACATGTAATGTCGTTCAATACTTTGCATACGTAGATATCTCGCTTCTACGGCAGCTAAACGGGTTACGGTACGAACATAATCGGCAATTTCGGTTAAGCGCGCGAAATAGTCTTCAAGTTTTTTCTTTAAAATAACACCTTCCGCCATAATTAGGAACTTTATGAATAAATTAACAATAGTTAAGTAAACTAACGTACGTATTAAAGGACGGTTTATTTGTAAACAAACAAATTCTGAATGTAGTGCAATGATCTTGATATTGGAATATGGTAACAATAATCTAATTGCAATGAACTTGAACTCGAAAGAATGCACGTGCGATTTAACAACAAATTGAAACGTACAGATAACACTTTCAAATCGTTTCTATTATCAAGTACTAAATTATTTACGAATTTGTAAATGAATAAAGACCTACGTTTGTATGTCTTTGAATCGATGAGGCGAGAAAGAAAGATAGATATAAACGTAGTTCTAGATCCGGTCGATGGAGCAAATTTTTGTTATCGAATACCAGGATTAGAAAAAGAGAGCAGAGAGTTATTTTTACTAGTTGTGGCTATCACGAGACTTGACGACCGATTCTTATTAACTAGCGCGAACCATTCGGACCCGCTCGCGCGGAGAGAGGGAATGCCCCGAACGGGGACAGATATGGCGCGTACACTTGGTTTTTGGGTGCTAGCTACCAGACTAGTAGTGATACGTGGTGCAGTGTTGGTGCTATTACGTCATATTTAGAAAATTTAAAAGAATTGTGGTAGGAAGGCAAAGATGATCTTGCCCTTTCAAAGTACGGATTGAAAGAACAGCGAATCGAGTGCGACAGATTAGCGTAAGATACCAAAATCTGCTAATCTAATAAATGCTATCGTGATTGGATTGTAAACGAAGTTAAGCTGAACACATGAGTTCACAAAAGCGGTGTACGTTTGATTATTGTGTCGTAGTCTACCGCAGTCAGGTTTGTGTGCAGCAGCTCAGCTGAACGCACAGAAGGTGGTAGAATTTTTCAAAGTTTAAACAGTGAAACTTTGCATAATGCACAAAGAAATTTTCAAAGGGAGATGATGAACTCCTAATTGATAAGGTGGGGCAATATCCACCTCCAATATGTTGTAAAAACTCGAAGTTACAAAAATTCTTGAGTGAGAAACGACATATTAAAAATAATAGCTCCATTTATGGGAAAAAGTGGCATGAATACAACTATGTTAATTTAGAACCTTTACTGTAAAGATATATAGTTAGCACAAGTTTGTTGCCTGTATATATTATTATTCTCTTTAATTCAATTTATATTTTAACACCTACAATGCACGTTGTTTCTGAAGAGGTAGTTTGAGCTAGGCGATACCAACGATTCATTAAGTATACTTTGAAAAATTTGGATGTGCCATTCTGTCTTATAACAATATACTTTCACTTCTTGCAGTACCTGTATTTTGCAGTGAAACTGACATGCTTTCCTGATGCTCAAGACCGCTGACCAGTGACTTTCAAATTCCGCAGATGCAGCCTATGAATAAAGAGAGTGCTGTTGAATTTGTAACGTGCATACTAATTAAGATTATTATTGCAAAATCTACGGATTACTTTTCTTAAGATGTTGTTAGTGAGATAAATAGATATCACCCACAGTACACTGATAACGCAACGTTTAATCTGACGGAGATATTTACTAGTCCTTACCCCTCCTCATACAAATTTTCAATATTATCCTAATCAATGCACTTATGTTATTCATAATACAGAATATTCCCCAGGTGTTTTCTGTACAACACAATTGATAATAAACAAAACAAAATTAATTATTTCAAGGCGGTTTGGTTTGTACATATTATGGCCAGATTTTACTCAAATACTTTGGGTCAAGTTCGAATAATATAAGTGTATCTTATCATATTTTGCTTATAATAAATTAACCAAACGTTATAAAATAAGTGGTTTTTGGCATCGAATGCTATAAACGAGAATCACTCGGTAAATTAAAAACCAAAACCGCTTAAGTTTTGAGGTGTCTTCTAAATACGTTTTCACAATCCTTGCCAATTCTGAAAGTGCTAGAATGTGATGCAAATAATGGGATTTTATTCTCTTTTATATATTTTTGAAAAAGTGGAATATCAGTGCCCGAACAAAATTTGAAATTCAATACAGTAATGTTGATATTCCAAAATATAAAAATGTATCCCAATTTCTGGAGAATCAATGCAAGGCGCTTAAATCTGTTAAGTATTTAATAAATACGAAGTCAAGTATTGCTTTAATTAACAATAACATTATAAATAATTTAAAGAATTACGATAAGGCTTCATTTTCGCACTGCAACAGCATTTCTTTCGCATCTACGGACTATAATTTAAAATGTTAGTTATGTCAAGAAGCACGGGCGAAAAGGTTGAGCAATTCAGGTGATGGTAGTTTTGAAACTCGGGTCGGTACCGAATCAAGTTCCCAAACACAAACTCAACCGCGGATTTGAAAAGAAAATTATCGTTACATGTAAAAGTTGTTTATAGAGTGGATGCTTTCTTTCAACGGCAGTTGGATTAGTGAATTACTTATAACCTCATTTTTGTCCGGCACGACAAGGTTGCTCGAGTCTTGTATCCGATCAGTAAGTGATAAGTCACCGAAACTTTGTTGTCCATCTGCTGATATATATTTTATAATTGGTTATACAAAATTTATTGGTATTAAGAGGACCTTTACGTTGGTGCGTGCTTAGTTATTAGGGTAGTATAAACTGGAAATTCTAATAAAGACAAGCACCTCAATTGTATTTACATAAATTTATATGTACCAGTTACTTTGGTTGTATACTTATAATTAAACAAATTCAAGCTGATATTTTTCTTTTTGATACACGCATACTAGGCCAGTTAAGGAAAGTTTGGTTTATTTGTCCTGTTGTGTTTGTTATGTACTGTGATATTTGTGTTTAGATAATACAGGATAGATAAACGACTTAGGGTTTTTTATTATTTGCTTTTATTTTAAACGAATGGGTGAGAAACAAGACTTTATCAACTTGTGTTGCAGAAACAAAAACTATCTAAATCGTCTATCAGAACAGTGATGGTCTAGCGCGATTGAAATCAAATGGGTTGGCGCTCAACGACTTTTTATTAGACAGGAAGTTTAAAAACCCGTCAGGTAAGTGCAAGCGAAAGTTTTAATATTTGTATATCCTAGAGAAAAGTTGAGTTTGCTTTTATAGAAGCCACCCCTCACCGCTGAAAGCTAGTTGGTGCCATAGTTACTGTTAGGCCTCCTAGGTTAAGTAAACTTAAGTGAAGTTATTATCGTTTATTTAACACCTAGCACTTACTTTTTCCATTTCGAATGGACCTGCACCTTGCCGAAGTTCTAGATTACTAGAACAGGTGAAATGGCTTGCGTGTTCTAATGAGCTAAATAGCCAAACTACAGGTTCAACCAAAGTAGTAGGGTCGTTAGTGAGGAACCGGTTAAGACAGGTCCCCAAAAGAGGACTTTCGGTACTTAGACTGGCAGACATTATAGAGGTCGGTATGGCAGTCTAAGACACACTACCGCGATGTGGAAATCAACGGGAACCACCACATTACCTCCCAAGTACACTGCGTACCTGAATTATAATAAAATGATAGCATTATCTGGCGTAAAAAATTCCGGAGTTAAAATAGTCCCCTATTCTGATCTCCGGCAGGGGACTACTTAGGAGGATGCAATCGGAAAGTTAAAAATAAGAGTCGGGAACATTTTGCGAGTCGGAGCGTAGAATGTTAGAAGTATGAAGCAAGTAGGTAAGCTAGAGAACCTAAAAATCGAAATGAATAGGTTATCACTATACATAATAGGGATCAGCGAACTTGGGTGGCCAGAGGCGGGTGATATTTGGAGAGAAGACTTCAGGGTAATTCATACAGAAGCAGAGGAAGGAAATTTCGGTGTGGGGATAGTTACGCGGAAAAAATAGGATACTGTGTAAAAAATTACTTACAAATGCACGAATGAGTACTCATGGTTAGATTAGAATCTAAACCGGTAAACACAGTAATAATACAAGTATACATGCCCACCTCTAGCTACAGTGACGAAGAGGTAGAAGTGATCTACAAAGATATGGAAGACACATTAAGATACGTATAAAGACATGGAAATTTAATAATTATGGGGGATTTTAATGCAGTGGTAGGTAAGGAGCGGTAGTAGGTTTATTTGGTTTAGGCACGAGAGACGTCAGGGGAAATAGGCTGGTAGGATTTTGCGACAAGAACAATTTAATCACAAACACATTATTTCAACATCATGTTAGAGGACGATATACGTGGAAGATGCCAGGAGATATAGGAAGATATCAAATAGATTACATTCTTGTTAGACAACGGTTTAGGAATCAAGTAAAAGACTGTAGAAGCTACCCAAAAGCAGATATAGATACTGACCACAACATCGTAATTATGAAGGCCGCACTTAAATTTTAAAATTTGAAAAAAAGAAACGGAAACAGGCACTTGAACTTAGAGAAACTAAAAGATAAAGATATTCAAGGAAGATTCGGAAAAAAGTCAAATGAATTACTCAAAGATATCGGAAAAATATCTGATACTAAGTAAGTAGAAACAGAATGGAATAACATTAAATCCAACCTAGACATGGCGGCCAGGGATATTCTGGGGTATACACAAAAAGAAAATAAGAAACCATGGATAACAAAAGATATTCTGAATTTAATAGAAGAGAAACGAAAATACACAAATAAATCAGACGAAACAGGAAAACAGAGATACAAAGCCATAATGGGAAATTATTCGCAAATGTAGGAAAGCTAAAGAACACTGGATTGCTGAAAAGTGCAAAGAGGTACAAACTAAGATGGAAGTAGGAAAGACAGATGACGCATACAAACTAATTAGAATCAATTTTAAGGATATAGAACTGTATAGTAAAAATATAAGGGACGCGGGAGGAAACGTCATTATGGAAAATGTAGAAAAAGTGGGTAGATGGCAAGAATATATAGGGAATTTATATGCAGGAGAGGAATTAACTGGATTAGAACAGGAATCAGATATTGAAAATGATGACTTGGGATATCCTATACTTAGAGAAGAGTTTGAATTAGCATTAAAGGGTCTGAAAAATGGTAAAGCGCCGGGTACAGATAAGGTGCAAGCAGAAACTCTAAAAGCCGCTGGACAAGCAGTAACAGAACGTCTCTTCCAACTTGTAAATACAAATACGAATGAAAAAACGAGCTGAAGAAATACTAGGAGAAGACCAATTTGGGTTTAGGCGAAACAGGGGAACACGGGAGGCTATTTTACCTTTGAGAGTGATAATGGAGAAAACAATAGAAAAAGGGGAAAGCGTGTACATAGGGTTGTACATCTGGAAAAAGAATTCGACAATGTAAAATGAAAAAAGTGTCCGAAATACTCAAAAAGATTGGAATGAGTTATGGGGATAGACGAATAGTACATTGCTTATACAAAGAGCAAAGAGCAGTAATAGAATAAGAGCAGGAACGTAGAGAAGTAAACATTAGCAAGGGAACGAGACAGGGTTGTGCCCTATCCCCATTAATTTTTAACTTGTACATTGAAGAGACAATGAACACTGTCAAATGCAGGAAGATATTTGGAATTACTATGCAGGGACAAAAAATTGATATGCTTAGATTTGCAGATGAGATAGCGGTATTAGTGTCTAGCATGGAAGAGTTAGAAGCTGCTCTAAATGAAATGAAAACGGTTCTAACAGAGAGATACGGTATGAAAATTAACAAAACTAAACCTAAAGTACTAGTATGCAAAGGAGGGGAAAGTAAATCAAAAACAAGAATACAAATATGTAACACGAACTTACAAGAAGTTAAGAATTTCTGTATCTAGTAAGCCAAATAACGCAAGATGGGAAAAGCACAGAAGATATAAAACAAAAATTAGCACAAGGTCGTGCTACATTTAACAAGAAAAAGCAACTACTGTGTTCAAAGACAACAAACATAAACACTAGGAAAAGATTGCGTAAAACATATGTGTGGAGCACTGCACTGTACGGCTCTGAAGCATGAACAGTAGGAAAAGCGAACAAGAAAAAATACAAGCCTTTGAAATGTGGTGCTACAGACGCATGATGAAGATATCATGCACAGACAAAGTCAAGAACGAAGAGGTACTAAAAAAGGTAGGAGAAGAAAGAAATATGTGGAAAACTGTAAAAAATATTCTCATATTTTTTATGATAAGATGATAGGCCACATACTACGGCATGAGGGAAAAAAGAGCAGATGAGGTAATCTACGTTAGACTACTGCGCACAGATAGTAAAAGATATAGGCTGTAGGAGTTTCAGGGAGATGTGTAGACTAGCTCAGAATAGAAATCAATGGAGGTACGCATCCGACCAGTCCCGAGATGGATAAACTAATGACGAAGAAAGCAACTGTACTTAAATATGATGAATATTATAATCAACTACAAGAACTGGTTGGGCAATATTCTCGAATAATGTTAACTGTGTGAAAGAATTTACTGGAAAACTACTAGTTCGGCAAATGTGTAAGTGTTAGGGGATCTTGGCAATCACTGGCTGCTTAACCCCTTCACTGAATCCCGGTGTAATAGGGCATAAAATTAGAAAACAATAGAAGGGGAACCGAGCTGTATACATGCTGTGTGAGTATTTCAGGGAACTGTGTAGGCTAGCTTAGAATATAAATAAGTGCTGGTACCTGTCCAACCAGTTTCGAGACGGAATACCTATTGACGAAAAAATAAGCGCAGATAAATCTGATGATTATTACAAACAAATACAGGTGTTGGTTTTGAAGTATCTGCAACTAATGTTGACCGACCGAAAAGATATATTGGAAAAATACTAAATCGGTAAAAGTTTAAGTGCTGGGGGAACTTGACAGCCACAGGCTGCTTACTCCCCTTCACACCCGTTCATTTACATTTCCAATGCTCCACCCGAAGGTACTACATTGGCCAGGAGGCGAGTTTTTTGTTGCCTGGAAATTTAGAATTTTGCGGAACCCTTGCCGTTCCAGGCAAGGTAGGGATCTTTAACGTGCGTAACAACACTCACACACGGGACCTCCATTTAACCTCTCATCCGAACGAGGGCGTCATTTTTGTGAAAAATGCTCACCTGCCATTTTTCAAGCAGTCGGCTGTGTCGGGATTCCCCTTCACAACCACTGAATGTCGGAGAAATACAGTATATAAATGTAAAACAATAGAAGGGGACCGAACTGCATCTAACAAGAAAGAACGGCGCCTATGATGAAAGACAACAAACATAGAACAAGAAGAAAATTGTTGAAAGCTATGAGTGGAGTACAGCACAGTATGTCTATAAAATACGGGCAGTCTGTAAAGCAGACAGAAAAATGGTAGCAGCCTTTTGAAATGCTGTGCTTCATATGTATGAGGATAACAAATAGGTTATAGAAATAGTAGGAGAACAAGGATATTTGGGGAAAAATATAGGAGAAATGGAAAGGCCAGAATACTTTCTAAGGTATATTTGGAAAATAGTATGGGATATATTACAAACTAAGTTAGGAAAAAATAGGTATATGTAGACCAAGATCAGATAGTGATAGGTGCAGACTGTACAAATTTCAGGGAAATGTGTAGGTTAGTTCAGAATAGGAAACAATGATGGTATGCGTCTAACCAGTTTCAGGACTGAAAACCTAATGATGATGACTTACTTTTCAAATATAAATTGTATAAAAATTAATTCATCAATCAATTAACAAATTGCCATATGAGTTTATGCTTGCAAGTAAGGAAGACAGTCGAAGATGAAAGTAGGAGAATTCCAAAGTTACAACATCGAATTTCTCACTGATTTTCTTTGTAATAAACTAAAGTCTTCTTATAGTTTTTAATTTTCTTTGTATCTTACATAATTACATTCTTTATAATGACTAGTAAACACAACTCTATTGCAATTTAGATCTTCTATTTGTATCGCGAAATAATCTTGTATACAAAAGTGTATTACAAAGGGTTGAATACCCATGCTATAAAAGTTATTCTTAGTTTTTCATTTGCGTTTACACAAATACCTAAATAATGCCTCTGAAACAGAATGCGTGACATGATCCACAACGAACTTTGTTACGTGTCATTTCGACGTGCAACAGATGTTTTTTGGATTTAATTTTTTATGTATCTTCACTATTACGTTAAGTTTAAACTAAGCACCTTTTGTTGAACATTCAACTGGAGTTTCTGTTGGAATTGTACGGTTGGTTATTAACAATTGCCAGAAGTTCGTCGGTCAATGAGAAAAGACTGTTTGACATAACTAAGAGTTTGATATAGTCAAAATCAGGAAAGAATGAATGCACGTCATAGGTTGTTGAATTAAAAAACGACATACTTTCAAATCTTATGCATTAAGTATATTCCAATAGATCCTTTAAAAGTATGTCGTTTTTTGATTTAGAAACTTATGACGTGCATTCATTCTTTCCTGATTTCGACTATATCGTTATTGGGAGGTTCCAGGTCGTAAAATTGACACTTTTTATCTCTACGTGTAGAATGCGCAGAAACGCATTCCCGTTCAATTATCTTCTACCTGGGTCTCTTCTGCAGCAAAATTGGATAGTCGCGAGCGTCTATCCCTGTGAGATTAGCGTGAAAACGTCTAATTATTGTAAGTAGATGTTTATTGAATGTTAATTCTCCATTTTGTATAAGTTTTAGTTTATATTCTGTAACTCAAATATTTATATGTAGCAACCTAGTCTTACACAGTTGTTGTATTTCCTTTTACATTATATGTGTAAACATTCCTCAAAATATTTATTTTCAGGAACTTGTTACGTACAATTTTTGGCCTCAGAATACCCAGCAGATAATTCACAGAAAATTCAGTAAATTGCTCCGTCTAAAATTTCGTGCCGGTAAAATACCGAAAACCTCGACTGTACGAACAAAAAGTGTTGTTCTGCCGGCTAATTCAGTGGGACGGGTAGTGTAAGTGCTTGACGAGGGTTCCAGAACACTATTGCGTATGAATTGTGGTCTTAATCGAGAAATATATTGGACGTCACCTAATCTCGTAGGAATGCCGGGGAAAAGCCCTAGAATGACTAACAAGGGGGTGCCAAAATCTTGAGATCGAAAGAGTCATTCTGGTTTAAAATTTACCAAAAATATTCATTAAAACAAAAAGTATTTTAAACCTAAAACAAACTTGAAGACATAAACCTACCTATGACTGCTAACTGCGTAGAAGATTTCTGAAAGTAAATGTTAAATAAGACCTGAAATATTCAATCAGGCTTTTTTATTGGATCACAACACAATTATTACGGCAAAAACTGTAACTATACCGTTTCCAATAATGGAAAACCAAAGATACACACTATATACGCCATTTGATAAAACATTTTTGAATCTATAATGTACAAGTTTTCATCGCGGTGACACAGTGAAATTTTAACCAAATATTAAAAGTCCAGTATGTGGTAAATCTACAAACTAACACTTAATCTAAACTTAATCTAAAGCACTTGTAAGTAAGTTGGTTTTCCCGCGACTCTCCAGTAATGCATTTCTTACGCATTTAAGAATTGCTTAATAATAGCACTCATTATTTTGTAGGTGCACATGAATTCATAATCCAACACCTTTGACCAATCAGGAACATTCGGTTCATGGATTATGATCATAATCCAACACCTCTGACCAATCAGTGCAAACCTTCATTTTTCATAATCCGTTATCAAGCAAAGTAGGCTGTTACATTTTGACAAATCAAATTTTAATTGTCAGTGTTTGCGGTATTAGTTAAAACGTTTAGAAATTATATGATTTTGGAGATTTGTGTAGTCGTAGAAAAATAATAGTATTTTACTCACGAGTTATGGCCATTACTCGTTTGGATTATGCCACTCGCCCTTTCCGAATAAGTAATGGCTATCATACATCGGTCGATGAATAATATACTATTATTAATAGGCACTAATCTTTGCACGGGTGTAGTTTCAACCTTTGGTTTAAGGCATTAAAAGTTACCCTCTACTTCCTCTCGAGTATCTTGTCGACCTCATCTGTTGCAACATGAAACTTCCAACGCAACAGTTGATTCTATCTACGGATCCAGTAGTGTCTCTAAAAAGAAACTGACGTACTTGGCAAGACATTATTCGAAGTTGCTTAGGCTACTCTGTCTAGTTCGCTAACCTCTACTTGAGGTAATTAAAATATCAAAGCGGCAAGTTTCGTGTTTGGATGTTGGAAACGGAGTCTGGTCTTGAAGAATGGAACTGCTCTTTTTAAAACAAGATGAGTCTTCACAAACTTCGGACGGGAGAATCAAATCAAGTCGCTTTCTCTGTCTAAGCTTTATATGTATATTGCTATAATTAAAGGGTTATTTAGGGGTATATAGGCTCAGAAGGTTTGCACACTACATGTAAATAGTACCAAAAGCTAGAAAACTAAACAATTTTATCATGGAAAGTACGTAATTTGCAAATTATGCAAAAAGCAAGCGTCTAACACACTGTATAAGGATCACAGTTAACTTTAATTAATGCAGGGAAGCTCATCCTTCAATAATAAATCATATTCAGTAAGATAAATAACCCTATACGCAATCAAATTCACTTTAAACCAGCAAAACATTCATAAATTCTAAACAAATACGCATGAAGAGCATCGAAAGCTAGAAAAACATAATACGAATTCTGTTAAAATAAACACGCAATAGTGCAAAGAAATAACAACGCATCCCCGCAATAAAAACATGTTTTAAAACAAACACGATTCAGAAACGCAGGATGTAAATAAATGCATTTCAATTTACATCATTATAGAAATTTCGCATACGTGATTTTTAACATGGAGTAAACTCAAAACCCAAAAGATTATCTTGACAAAAATAAAAACCATAAGTTTGTCTACGTGAGAGGTCGAATTAAAATTTCCTACAACAAAACAAAACAAAACGGGTGAAAGTACAAGGGCTATAAGGAATATTTAAATATCACACAAATTTGATAAACAATCAGTCTTCCTTCAACCAAGAGCATGCTCCATAGTGGTTCAAATTAGAAAATTACGTAAAGTGAACAAATAAAAATAAATAATTATATTTCGTGGAAGTTGTGAGAGAAAAGTTTGCAATTAAAAGTGAAACTATACAAGAGAAGTTTGCAATTAACTGAAAAACGTAAGTAAAAGCTTATTAATTAAACAATTTTTAATATTTATAATTTAGAGCTCTAGTTAAAAATCTAAATTAACACATCTAAATTGGTACATAAATCTAAATTTACAAATAAATCCAAATCTAAATACACATCGATTTAAATTTGCATAGAAACATTGGTTGGAATCTACGTATAGGAGCACTAAAACGGAGGATTGTTCTAAGCATTGAATGGATGTTTGACCAAACGGTACTATAAAATCAACAAATGAACTCAACTGAAAACAATCCAGGGATACTGTGGTCAACAGCACGCAGTAGCAGATACAAAAATAGGGAGAACAAAACGACACGCAAAGAAAACTACAGGTCAGAACATTATTTTCTTTTTTTATTCAACATTTACATTTTTTTATTATACCAGAATATTTATGCAAAGGGTCATCAAAAATCTGAAAATTTACGTAAAAGGGAAAGTCCTTGAACGTTCAAAGGTATTTCCAATAGTATGCAGTGTCATTTTTGTTGGCTTTAGACCGACTAAAGAAAGCTATAATTTTGGGGATATACAAATTGATATCATTATTACTTTGATTCAGGGGTGTATTTTGTCGAATAGTGAATTATATTATTAAGCTGTAAAGTGCATATAATTTTTTTGACATTATACAAATCTTGGTCAATTTCGTCTGTCTCATTCAAGTAGGAAAGTGTTACATAAAAAGAGGAGTAAATTCTTTGTTATCGTAGCGTCGTACACTCTGTATGGATTAGACTGAACTAGTCGAGGCATATTTAAATTTTAGGTTATTTAGAAACAGAACTGTGGCGTGCAGCAAGAAACTGAACGTTAATTACATCAACGTGCGGCGTCATCATAGCAATATATATATATATATATATATATATATATATATATAAACTTGAGTATTCCGAATTTTAGATGAATCTGAGTCAGCACTAAACTATACATGACTTGCCTTTGTTCTTAGTATTATGAAATCATCGGAGTCGTTATGTATTTTCCAGACGAATCAAATCAAACTGTATCAATTACCAAGATGACATCACCTCAAGCCTTTTTAAAACTGATATGAATTTTATAACCTTTGACTATACATCGAATATGATGTAAAATAATTCTCTCTTAAATTGGAATTTACAAAAGCTTAAAACCTACATTTCCTACAGGGAATAACCTAATCCTATTGGTGGACTTTACTTATACAGAAATTATTAAAATGGAATGTGAATATAATTATTTCTAAGAGAATGTCACAAATTATTAAGAAGCAATAGGGTTGCTATAATTTCTATACTTTGCGCTATCATATTAAACACATTTCATGCAAATGTATATTTTACATATTAATGCAAAAAGTGCTTCCACTATCGTTCGTGATATCTGTGCGCCGCCAAAACAGCTTTAAAAAACATTTACAATTCGAGTTGAAATGATTACGTTATTCTACATTTGCAAAACTCGCGTTACTTCCCCTTTGCATAGAATAGCGGAGGCGTTGAATATCCGATTTCCATTCAACAATTCTAATTTGAAATGAATCCTTTCTAAAACACAATCTGATAGATTTAAACTTACGGTGAAGTCTTTTAGAACGCTATTTCAATTACGAGAGAAACGTTGCTTACAACCTACTACTATTAACGCGCGTAAAGAGCATTGTGGTATTCTAGAAACGACATACTTGGAATATTAAATTAAACTCTGTAATTTTATAGAAAATGGGGGTCTTGATAATTTGTGCTACATCTTCGTAGTACAATAATTTTTTGTCGATAAGAAACGCTCAAACCGAAGCTGACTGCGGTGCGCCGTTTGTAAATAATAAATAAAATGTGTGTATAAATAAATTTGAACATAAACTTACCAAAGGTAGACATAATCATTGAATTATTAACGCAACCCGTTAGAAAACAAAGGATAAAATAGAGGCTGAAGTTTGGAAGGATAATTAGGAAAATTACATGTGCCGTTATCGCGTGGTGAAGACTTCGGATTAGATTGTCATTTTTGAGTATTAACGCGACTTATTAGTACGAACAGTAATCCTCGCCCATCGTCAATTAATCTATTCAAATTTATGTACGTAACGATTAGGGATGAACCTATTGTATAGTAAGAATATAAAACTTATTGATGGTTAATGAATATTATAATAGTAAGAAACCTCCAATGGCCACATATAGAAACTGAGTATAATTTATACCAAACATGAAATTATGGAGCTTCAGATATTCAATGAGAGTTCATGTTTGCCGTGCCTGGTTCTCTCAGAACCAACTGCCTCTTGCAGTATGAATCCTGTGATTTTGACTGCTTTGTCAGTGTTTACGGAAACCTTGTTATTGTTTTGTTCACTAGTTTTGTAGGGAGTCGATGTCGTGAGGCTTTTATTTCTCCAACTATGTTGTTGAGTCGTTTCTTTTTGGTGGTGTTTGAGCCATCCCGCGGTTCTTTTATTTTGTACGATAGCATGAGGCGAAGTGTATATGGTGTTGTACATCTTGACGATCAATGCTTTGCAGTGTTTGTGAAGAGCATTCGTGTTTAGGTCCCACCAAATGACTTCGTTTCTTGCAAACGATGGTGCAGCTGTGAGGATGTGTAAGGTGACATTTTGGAAGGCTTCTATTTTCCGTGCGTTTGTATCGTTGACGTATATTATTCATACCGGCGAAGCGTAGTTAACGATAGGTCGCAAGTATATCTTGTAAATCTAATCTTGTGTCTAGTGGAAGTTGGTTCCGGTACGTGAGTGTAGGATATAGGTAACCTTGGTCACGACGGATTTCACGAGGGCTTCGTTTGGATGTTTGGTAAAGACTAGGTTGCGGTCGATTGTAATTCCTAGGTATTTAATTCGTGATTTCCTTTCGATGTTTTGTCTATCGAGTGTCAGTTATTGTAGTGATGTACGGTATTGAGAAAACATTATTGCTTCTGATTTTTCTGAATTAAGGCGATTGTTGAAGCCAATCAGGTAGTTGGTATAACTGCCTTTGCAGTTATGTTATAGTTTGGGATGAGTCTCTTCTTTCGGACATAAACGTGGTATCATCCGCGAGCATTGCGCATGTAATATGTTTGAAGGTTGGTATGTCATGCAGGTAGTCTGTGGAAACCTCGTGAATGACGGCCAACTCGAAAAGAAGTCCATAGTGCCAGACCTTGTCTAAAGCGCTTTTTATCGATGGAGATCGCCACAGTCTCTTCCTCTGTTGGCATTCCTAGTAATTTGTTTTGATACTTAGCTGATATGAAGGGTTGTCAAATGGTTATCTAAAAGACACTGTTGCGGTTTATCTTATAGAGGTGACTTTATCCTGGCTAGTAGTAGTTATTCAAAAACTTTCGATTGTGAATTTATAACAGAGGTCGATCTGCAGTCTCCGGCTTCGGCTCTAGATTTTCCTGGTTTCGGTATTATTAACACTGCGGCGGATTTGTATGCTTCAGAATAATCTGTAAATTATTATGGAATTGACTATTCTTGTGATGCAGGCGATCGTGCAGATTGGTACCTGTTTCTGTGCGTAGTAATTAATACCGTGAGATCCGGGGACTTTGCGGTTATGCTGTTCGTAAATAGTTTTCTTGAATTCTGCTCGAATTAATAAAAAGATTTCCTGTTCTGGTTATACTTCGAGAAACTGCTCCACTGTATTTCTAAACAGTGCTTTATTTAGTGAGACCAAAGTTAGAATGCCTGCAAAGGTGTTTTGCAGCATTTCGGTAAATTTATTTTATTGGCCCTTCCTTCGGCATCATAATTTCTTTCTTGTGGTACATTGAGGGAGGTGGGGGGAGCTGCACCTGGGGTTTTTGTATTTGAGGGTTCTATTTATGCGAAAAAAGTTGCTTTCGGTCTCAAACGTTGTGTTGATATATTCGTTCCATGTCCGGGAATTGCACTCGTCCGGAATATTCTTGATGCCTTATCGGAGGTTGTTTAGTTACGTTTTACCTGCGGGTTTCTGATATACCTCCATTTTGCTACAACTCTCTGTCTGTTTCGGGCAGTGTCTGCAATGTTTTCTGATAGGGTGCGTTTCATGTTGTCGAGAGTGACGTTTCTGGTATTCTTGTCGATGTCATATATATTGCGTAGTTATAAATTTTTATGGCATTATCTATGTCTGCCACCGATGAGGTGACTAGGTTCCCATTCATTATTTTACGCTGCATTTCTTCATTGAATCTGCGGCGGTCGATGTTTTCCTTAATTGTGTTTTTCATTTGTCGGTGTGGCTCCATTTCCGTTGTTATTACGATGGAAAGCTAATCCAAGCTCAGATCTTCTAAGACTTCAGTCTGCATGGGGAAGGAAACGCTCCTGGAGATGATCATGTCAAGTACTTTCGGCTGGTGGTTTTTGCTCGGCGGCATTCTGGTCGACGCATCTGGTCCGGTAATCTCGTAGTCTTTACCCAGTATGGGGTAGTATAGGGTGCGTCCCTCAATGCGCGTAGCGTTTAGATCGACTACTATAACCTTAGCGGCATCGCCGCTGTATAGTAAATCGTCTATGTCTTCAGGTCTAAAAGTGTTCGATTTTGGGCAGTGATAAGCGGAAATGAGCTGTATGTGAATTTCAGTTGCTTTGGTATATATTACAATGGCATCCATATGGGCTGCTGGCACTGCCAGTGTGTCGTGTAGCAGTCATTTGTGAATCAGGATGGCTGTCCACTGTGTACCTGTTGCTCTGGAAATTAGCGTCTATCCTGTCGGTAGATGTTGCTGTTACCTTTTCAGATATGTTGGCGGCGTCAGTTTAGTTTTGCCTAGGAGCGCCAATTGATGTCGTATTCGTTCAGGAAGTTTTTGAGCCCGTTGCTTTTGTTACTGATGCCATTGAAATTCCAGGAGAGTAGTTTGAGGTTTGTTGGGGTCTACTATCCAATTGCGATATTTGAAATGTCCGCGATTGCCTTCAATAGCATGTTGGAAATTGAAGCTGCCGACAGGTATGTGCTTATCAGCTACTGAATCCGCTGCAGAAGTTTGTTTAGGATTCTCACTAGTTCGGGACCGGTGCTGTCATTATTGCTTGTTGTGTGATTGATGCTATTTGAGATGATGGTGTCCATGTTGTGATAGGTGGTGGTGGCCGTGTTGTGGTTGATCAAATCGTTGTTGCTGGCGGTTGTTATGTTGTTGCCTCTAGTGGCTGGCGTTGGTTTCTGTTAGATGACTTATTACGGTGCATTGGCGTTATCGCCTTTTTCAAACGGGTCTCTCTTTTGCGAGTAGCATAGGTTCTTCGTCGCTGGATCAATCTTCTACCGAGGAATGTTGTGATGTTACATTATCGTCTTGAGTGTGGTGTTTGGTGGCGCTGGTTCTGGTATTGTGCTTATACTGTCCATTGCGGGCGTTAGTAAATTCTTTTTCATCTGTTTCGTTTGTATTCATGGTATGGTTGGCTGTAGTAGATGCTTAACTGTTTATATTCTGTCACATCAAGTCTTGATAAATAAGACAGTTTCAATACTTCACAGAATGACAACCTATGTAGTTGACGCAGGTAGGTGTTGTTTTCGATGTGTTCTCGCACTTTGACGCAAGATGTTCGTTGCTGCATCTTACACACCTCGGTTTGAAGTCTTACATGTGATTTTCCAATGCTCCACCCAAAGGTACTACATTGACCAGGAAGCGAGTATTTTTTACCTGAAAAATTTTGAATTTAGCCGAACCCTTACTGTGCTACGAATCTCTTATTGAACACTATTACACCAGCCCTGCATTGGGTGCCAGTGAAACGAATAATGTTTTTTGAAGCATCTGCCCTACGTTTATAGAAAGCCAGTCAAGCGAATCTTTCCTATATACAACTGGTCTCACGTTCTGAGCAAGTGTAACGAAGTCTTCCGACATAACTAGGGGTCTATTCCTCGGGTAGAGCTATGAGAAATGGGGGGGTAAGTCGAATTCTGACTGTATACTGAATCTAATCTAAAACAAATAGGGCGCCACCATGTCCTGACTTAATTAGGGTAATTGCGTAGTATAATTCTAGGGGCGGACGTGGAAACCCAAAGAAAAAGAAATCGCCTTCGATGACAGAAACCCGTCTTAATTGAATAAAACGCTGCTCCTGAAAGAAATGGTAATAATTAATTTAATAGAAGGGTGGAACACTATTTGTGTGCCACAAATATACCTAAAGAAACATCAAAATAAATAACTCCTATATAAGTTGCCATTAAAATTCTACTCATATGGATGTTAGTTTCTTGTAGTTAGATTTGACCATCTTTGATCAAAATAAAAAAGCTTTAATTTTGAACTACTAATTTACTCAAAAGATTCTCTTTTAAAACAAAATTCAATACTACAAGGTTTCATAAATAATTACATGAGGTCAAGTATTTTAAATAAAGTTTCATCAAAATAATTTCTCAGCAAACATTTTAAAAGTTAGTGTTTACATGTTACAAAGAAAAGCCGACTCTGGCAGATCTGTCGAGAGGGTTACAAAAATAAAGTATATTAAATCACTTTTTCTTAATCTTAATTAATTGTTTTAGTTTTAGTTCTCATAAAGAAAGATTGTAAAAATATTCTTATAAGTTCAACTTATGCAAGCATTATTCAAAGCATATGTTATTTGAACACAGGTGTCAGCATTAAACTGCAAGCAAACAAGTGACGTAACAAGACATCTGTCGTTGTTACTAACAGAACAAAATGAACCACGTGTATGGTTTCTCAAATCATTATAAATGCTGAATTATAATTTTAACACTGAAAAATTCAGTCCAACAAATAATCTAAATTTTATATTATTCGTGCTTTTATGCACTAAACAAAACTAGCGTGTTTCTAATTTAGAACACGAACAAAATTCTTAAAGCTATCTACGAACCAGAACTGTATTAATTGGATGTTAACAAGTGTTGCAAAATCAAACATAATCGCCAAACTTCCATCAGGTTTGTGGTAATATGCTCTTCTACCAATTATTCAATTACTAAATTACCAAAGCCGCTTCTTACGAACTGCTATACAAAGTCGTCTTACATCAGTAGTTGGAATTGTGGTTACTATAGTTGGTTTTATGGTGGTGGAATACACGCTAAACAAAATACCTTAATTAAACAAAGTAAATATTCATTATAGGATACCAACCGCTATTTAAAGATGGATCTCTAATCGTCGAAATGTAACCGCAAGTTCGCGGCCTGCCTCCAATTGTACATCATTCTTTAACAAGCTTGCCGGACCGACTCCTTTATCACCTCGCACGAGCGACGGCGTAACCCCCAGCAGAGGCCTTCAAGCAACTCGCGCCTGCGAAACGTTTTATACATAGAAAACAATATGTAGATACGACCTTAGCGTATTACTAAACTCGTTGCTTGTACTTTACTAATAATTTGAATAAAAGCGCTTTATGACTTTGCTTTTTATGATTGGATTTAGTAGCTGCGAAATAAACTTGTTACAACTGTTCCAAGCAAGGTAGGGATCCTTAACATGCGTGACAACGTTCACACACGGGACCTCCATTTTACTTCTCATCCGAACGAGGGCGTATTTTTGTGAAAAAGGCTTGCCTAACATGTTTCAAGCGGACCGTATCGGGATTCGAACTTGGGATTCATTTCAAGCCTGAAACCAATACAATTCTACATCCACAATAGTATAACAAAACTTCAGACACTGCAGAAGTTAAACCCCTAAAAGCCAAATCTCATCAAGCAAAGAATAAGAGAGCTACTCAATGCTAAGTATTTATCATATTTACCTAATTGGAACCTCAAAACAACACCAGACTAACAGGTGTTAGTTGTTAACAAAACTAGAATTGACATTATGACGAGAATATGAGTAATCTATTTAATTATAGGGTATATATAGGATCGGTAATGAATGTAGAAGTTAGTTTATATCCAAATGTCGAATATAAATCATAGCGTGTAAAGTTAGTTAGTTACGCTTTTGAAAGTCCTGAGGTAACCGATTTTATAATTTCTGAAAATATAACTTGGAATTTCGTCTCTGCCAGAAATCCAAATATGGGCAGTTTATGGGAAGCGGGGATAAAATCCGCCAAAAATCATTTAAAAAAAAACCTTGGCAATGTTTTACTTCCATACGAAGGATTGTATACGTTTTTAACTAGAATTGAAGAAATCCTTAATTTCTTTCCTTTAACTCCAATTACTACAGATATACACGACCTAAATAGTTTTACACCTGGCCATTTTCTGATTCGTGAACCACTAACTACCTCCTTAGAAGCAGATATTCTGATGTTTCGATTAATCGCCAAAATCGCTGGAAAAGAATCGAACAACTTCGACATTATTGTTGGAAGCGCTGGTCCAGATAGTACATATCTTAATTACAAAGCCGGTGTAAGTGGTAACAGCCTACGAATAAAATAATTGACAAAGGGCAATGGTTCTACTTACAGAAGATAATTTACCGCCCCTTCGCTGGAAGCCAAACACAAAGTTGGTGCAAAACCAACAAAATGACCATAACACCACAAAAAACTACATACCTTGTGATGAAGGTGTTACGTACGTAATTCGTGGCCGCCACGTTGGGCGCCAAAAATGTTACGTGAATCGGGGCAGGCGCGTTGGGCGCCAAATTTATGCTACGTTGGCTGGTAGCCGTGCGTAACACAAAGAAAATCAAAGACATGACCAGGATCAATCGGAGATTGGGGGGGGGGTGTAGAAAGCAGACCAACATACAATGTACGCGGCTGTAAGGAGTTAGTGATAATACCTGCAAGAAAAAAATTAGTCTTGCAAACCTGAAATAAAGAAAAAGCATAGCAGCAATGAAAAGTCTAAGTTATTCAGCACTTTGTAGAATGTAAATAAAACTGTTTGGATAAACTATATAATATAATCACGATAAAAGCATTATAAAAATTTTTATTACAAAGTGAGGTAATATTGGGGAGTAGCAGAAACGTTTCCTCACACACCAATTAAACATAAATCAGACAAAATGTTAAGAAAAGATAAATAGGTAAGACACAATAGATATGAGTAATTCAGTACGATTGATTTCTTTTTTTGTTTCTTTCTTTTTTTTCTTAATAGCAGGCAAGTCTATTGTAAAAGGTATCAGAACGACAAAGATATAGTAAAGCAACGGATAGATATTTAAAGTAATAACAAGTAGGAAATAGTTCAACTTACAAAAGTCCTTCAGCAACGCTTCCTTGCAACGGAAGTGTGAGATTTACGATGTCCTGCACTAACGAAGCACTTCACCCTTGACTGTGAGGGTGTTGATGGAATTTCTTACACTTTACACTAATCACACCTATGTATTTCACTGGCTTTAGCAGCAGACATTATCATACTGATGGAACTATGTAGCATTGATAAATTCTTTTTAACTCTATTTCTTGAGACAATAATTTCGAAATCTTTTGTAACACAAATCGTAAAAAAAAAAACTGGTAATAAAAATTTAGAATCACGCTTTCAAGGCACGATGTAATGCATTAAACTAACAGTAACGCGAGGTGCTTTATTTGCTACCTATGGTAACAAAGAAAAATCTAATGCTTTCGAATAACGGAAATTTGCGCAAACAACGATCTATTTTAGATTGGTTGGGGTTAGAAAATTCAGAAACTACAGCATCAACTGTCTTTACATGTGAATGAGATACCTGTTTATAAGAAGCCACCTTTTTCTTACTAAACCTGCTACAACTGTATCATCATTTGTTTTTGAAGCACTCAAGCTTAAAACTGTATTTGGATAATCCAAAGTATGCACTACTCTGATAAGAAAAGGACCGCGAAAACTAGATCCCACACACAGTTCAAATATAAAAAGACAAATCAACAAAAAAACACAATTAATAAAACAATAAGTAAGTCCGTCAAATGTCCCGTAAAACACACGTGCGGTCGAGTTTAACAAGTTTTATTTCCAACAGAAAATCAACTAAAAACACAATGAGTAAGGTACGCGTAAACAATAAGTCCGACAGTCAACGACCTTAAAACCGCACGTTCGCCTATAAAAGCATACTTCCTTCAATGGAATCAGAACTACACTTTTTTACAGTTAATGTACAAGTTTTATTTCACAAGAAAACAATTAAAGCGTGCCGCGCTTGTTCATAACAATTCGAAAATTGAGACCGCATTAATTCTCACTATTCTCAAAGCAATAAGAAAAAGTATTTTCAACGTAATTAGCATATAGGAACCAAGAACAAACTACAACTCCTCATCTGTTTATTCAACTCGTTCTATTCCAACTTCTTATCGTCTCTTATCTAGCCTTGTATATTCACATAAGCAACAAAATTTATATTTACGGCAAGACAAGGACGATGCAATCTATACATTATAATACGATGCACTCGCCTAAGGAGTTAATAAATATCAAATATAAAAATAGTAATTTGTAGAAATGTATTTATGAATTGAGGATAGCGTAAAATGTTAAAATTTCAAAAATTGCACGTTACAACGGGAACCCTGACAAGGGATCCTGCCATAAAACTAGACGGTGTAAATATAAGTAGAACACAAAACACAAAATATCTGGGCTTAACATTAGAAGAAAAACAAAATTACTCTACACATGTAAACACTGTCTGCGCAAGTGCAACTTGTGCAATGCAGAAAATCGCAACGCAACTTATAAGATACCACTTAATTGCGTAAGGCTATTAAGGCTATATCTGTGCTCGGTGCTATGGTATCATACGCCGCGAGCGCATGGCGACATCGCCTTAACACAATCAAGCCTAGACAAAAAATTAACAGTACACAACGAAGTGTTTTACTGCGACTGACGGGGCTGATGGGACTACCGCACATGATGCACTTCATGTACTGGTGGGAACTATGCCCTTAGACTTAGAAGTGAAACAGCGAGCTGCAATGTACAATCTTACACACAATGACAACCAACAACTACAACGAATCTTAAACACAAACCAACTGCCCACGACAAAGACGGAAATAAAGGACTACATACTTGCAGAATGGCAGACAAGATGGGATCAAAGTACAACCGGTAGAATGGTATACGCAATGATCCCAAATATTAAAAACCGCCTAAAGGCCAAATACCTGGTGCTCAGTCGAGGATTTATTCACTACCTAACTGGCCACAAACCCTATCCAACATACCGAGAACGCATAAACTTAGTTGACAACAACATATGCACGTGTGGAGAAATAGGAACACCGGAACATATAGTATTCAAGTGTAATGACTTACAACCGTACCTCAACGTACATAGACAAATATTATTAAACAAGACCCTACACCAGATGATTTGGAACAAAAACCTTTTTCCACACTTAAATACACTCACGCAAAAAACCACGGCATTCATCCACCAACGTTATCTTGACGGATAAAACACACAAACAAAACTACCCGGACGGAGACATAAAAGTACCACCTCTCGTTGGACCGAGGCTCTACTCCGGAGACCGTAGGCCGATCTCCTGGAATTCCAAGAGCTCTGCTCTTGACGACCAGAAGCAACAAGATCAAAACGTCAACTCGACTTTGAAACAATCCAACCCCCTAATATGTAGAATTTGCATGCTTCTACATATTAGCAACTCTGTCTCTATCAAATAATAACTAACAGTAGTAGTATAAGTTAATTTTAAGTAGTAGAATAGGGAATTTCATTTCTTTTTTACTGCCGCTAAATTTTAAGAACCAAATTTACACATACCTGAGGCAAATAATACAGTAAACAAGTCCTTTTCTCTGAAAGAACCTAATTATTTATGTAATAGTATAAGTTCAAACGTACAAAATTATACCAATTCAATCCAACCTTTTGGTAACCTGGGCAAACATAAACAACACAAATTAACATTTCACACACACACACACACGCGCGCGCACACACACATTCACAAACACACACACACATACATAAACACACAAAACACCTCTCAAATAATGTACAAACACAAAACACCATTCACACACTTATATTACACACACAGTCACACACACACACATACACACACACATACACACCTTACATACACAAACGTCTATTCACACACTTGCATTGCCTTTTCAACATCTGAATTCTCGGCTGCCGATAGTCCGGACTGACAAGGCAATGTCCGTTGAGCGTTCTTCCTTGACGACTGGGCTATCTGGCTGCCGATGGTCCTAGTCCTAGAGGGAGAACGTAACTCGGACATCAACATCACACACATACACACAAGCCTTACACTTACACACACACACACACACACACACACACACACACACATACACACACATAACACATGCCCTCAAGCGCGCGCGCACACACACACACGCCTTACTGACGGTTACTTTCTGTGGGGAAGCCAAGACTGCTTAAATTTCAGGTAGCAGACTGCTGAAACGTTGGAACAAATAAATAAAATAAATAAATAAATAAATCAGATTGTAAATTTCCATACTGGAGATGACGGAATAATTCGAGTGATCACTGTGTATACATCTAATGGTGAAACAAAGCGTGCTATTAGCAAAGTGTACGTGTTGCCTATTGAGCAAAATAGTGGGAATTGTGAGAATAAAAGCAATTAAACCTATATAGTTTAAAACACTAACTAACACAAACTAACCGTAACGCTTAGTTTGAGAAAGTACTGAACGGATTTTTATCATTCGAGTTACCACAATAAAGCTTATTATTCGTAGATGTGCCCACAGTAGGTATTTTTTACAAAAAGCGTAACATTATTAGTGAAAATAACGTTTGAAGTTGTCATTCTATTAATCGTAATCGTTTATATTAAACACACGGAGCAAATGCTACCGATTTAAAAGTTTGACAAAGTACACTCTTAATGAGAATGCGAATGTACAATACGCGTGTATGAACACAAATCACGTTCTGTGTATGATCAATTGAGATTGAGGTACTTATGGCATCGAAATTTATTTCTATCGAGTGTGCATGGCTTCCAATAGCTGCTCTATAGATTTCCATATAGTGCTTCTAAAATTGTATTGTTTCATTTGAGTTTGTTACATTCAGGTTTGTTTAGTAAATACGTTGGTTTTACTAAACTTCAACTATAATAGGACGTCACGATGTTCCAATTTTAGGTGATCATAATTGTTTGTTCAAAGCGTTGCTTATTCTAATTTAATAGCGACGAAAACCATCGTGACACCCGCTTGTAAGTAGTTGAAAAAATAAAAGACAAGCGGAATTTATTTGCAGCGTTTATTATTTGTGACTCGTCTTATACACTACTTGCCGGTTACTAATGCAGAGGAATATGACAATTCTGTAGCAACCTTTGCAGCAAGAGGTTAACTGATTTACAAGTTCAATAAACAGAATTTTAGTTGTTCAATGCGAGTAGCGATTTATTTATTATCCCTCGATTGACGCATGTGTTCAACGCAATGGGAATTAAGCATATGACTCACTACAAAAAATAAACTTGGACACCGTTTCTCGCATAATGGACAAACAATTTTTTATTATAACTTGGGCACAAAACGTTTCTTAACACAATGACCGGGCAACATGAATAACCCACGGAGCGCTTTCAGAAGCAGAGTTTGAGGATACATCACTCCTGGAGATGGGCACAATCCCTTCTTTGTGGATGTGGTAAACTATTGCTATATAAGTATATTATTTTGTGTAGTTGAAAGCAATAGGTAACGCTATCAATAAGTCTTTCAAAAGACCCTTAGAAATCGAGTTTAAATAATAAGATTATCGTACCTTTGTAATTCTTGGTATATTTTCCTTCTGAATGAAATTTGTAGAAGTGTTGTAAAGCTTATCTTTGTTGGAATATTCCGCATTTTGAAAAGTTTAGTCTCTATAACGTTTACGGACTGCTAAATATAAAGCCTATTTATTCTATTATTTACTTCTAGAATATTATTTCAACCCCGATTGAATACGTAGTTGTTGGTGTGCGATGTCATTACAGTTGGTCATTCATTTGACTTCTGCTGCCCACAAGCATTAACAGTATCAAGGCTCCTTTGAAAGTTAGAATCATTAATGATCAACTTTGTGGTCATAAAAACGAACAGAAACTAAGTATTGTATTTTTTTACTGGTTTATAATATGAAACTTCGTTGTCGAAGAAGCTAAATGTTCAACAACTAAAACAAATAGCTGAGTAGTAGACAAACAGTTAATGAAGCGGAGATAAACCTCGGAGTTTTGCATTTAAAGTAGTTTGCTAAAAAAACTAGATATTCTGTGATAATAAAATTTTCTGGTTTAATTAACCTAAATGTCCGCTTTTCAGACCATAGTTTACTGAAGTTTACGGGACGGAGGCAACTTCCATTCCAGCAACTTTTTACATAAATTTACAAATATGCTTTTCAAACTGAAAACGTATGAGATACTTGTGATGTGTTTTTCATCAACACTACAAACTAATAGTACCAACAATAGAGATTTAAGCTACTCTTGTTGATGCAATATACATTATAGTAAGTATGCGCATTGAGTGAAAAATAAGAGTTTACTTTAGAAGCGTGTACGTGTTAGAGAGGTTTTTTTTATCCCCTTTGAGATTTTTACGATACTTTAATAGATTACTGATCTCTAAAGAATTATAACCACACTTCTTTCTACATTTGGTTTGATAATTGCTTCAGTGAGTGTAAGCAGTAGTTAAATTCACGTACTTGTGTTGAACATAGATAACAATGATGATATTGAAATTAAACGAAATCCTGGCATAATTGACAAGAATTTAATTAAAAGGATGATTCTACAAACCGTTTTTCAAGACGCAGCACAAGCAGTGTATCCCGGGAAAGCATCTGTTTTTAACCTAGATCACTTCAGAGATGAAAAACTTTACCATTTGGTAAAGATGATATCCAGCGATAAATTGCAGCACCCAGAATTCCAGATCAAAGTAGAACAAAAACAGGGGCAGGGCATACTACTAATGGTATGTTTGTTTATAATTCCTCTAGTTTTATACTTAATTCGTACTTGTAGGTCTTGAAAAATTGTGTACATTGCCAAGACGTTTAGCAAATCCCAAACGCTTAACGGATTTGGAATATATTTTCCATAAATTAACAGCCGCATTATCAGAAATTGTTTTATTTTGAAAATATGTACATTTGACTATCTTTAGAATTTAAGAGGTTTGAGCACCTAAAATTGGCAAAATAGAAGTCTATTAGAATTGTACGTAAGGGTAAGTAAGTCCTAGTGGTTTTATTAGTTAGAACTAAATCTAAAAACTTGTAGAGCATACATAGAAAGGAGGTCATTTCTCAAAGCTGCTAGGCGTTCATAGATGGAAAACAGGAGCCGTTACTGGGCCCACTCAGTGCCGTATTTACCTAGCGGCGGACACGGCGGTCGCCGGAGGCCTCGGTCGGAGGGGGCCTCACTTTGAGCCTCTTTTGGCGAAAAAGGTACGTACAATTTTTAAAAAGGCAGCATATACACGGAGAGAATTTAATAAATACAGTTGAATGTAATACAACTCAGTCGTTAGGTACTTCAGAATTTTAAATAGTCTTAGGTAATAATTTGGGGAAGAAATTGGCTATTATTCACTAACAGTCGTAGGAAAGCGAGTGGTTGGAGGAGTATTCTTCGCTCTACTCCTTTTCTCCATTCCACCACTGCAGTAGACACAGTCACATTCTTGTTAGAGCATTATTCTTATGAGAACAAAATTACTGAGAATTTAGTTATTGATTGAATATGTATATAGTGTGTTCTATTACATCTAACATATCAACAGCTTTGGAGTTCACATCAATAAGTTTTATACGCGTGTGTAATAAATAGTTTTTGATTACTTATAAACAGAACAAACCTCTTGACTGAACAAGCAAGCAAAAAGAGAACATTTCTAATTTACATATTAAAATATAAACGTTCTTTATCCTGGGAATATAATTAAATATGGAGGAGCCTCACTTCAATATTCCGCCGGGGGCCACAAAGACTCTAAATCCGGCCCTGGGCCCACTATCACTCAACAAGAATAATATTCGGGTAACAAACAGAGTATTGTGTAAACTATCGACCAGTGTGTGTCGAGATGGCATAATTGTCAGCATTATAGGTGCATTTCCTAGAAGGCAACACGATGCTGTTTATTTCAGCAATTGGAAAATAATGTAACTGGTAGCGACGAGCAACCATACCTACATTGTTCAAGGAGGAAGAAACTGCTTGCGCGAAGAACCGTGCAGTTGCGGTTTGACCATGCTCGTATTAGCACGTTCGTTATGGTAACGGCGGGTCGTGGTTGTATTGCTCTCACATTGAAATTTGTAATATAATTTTATTTATCGATGCACATGTGTTATTTGCACGGTAATGTTATATTCAGTTTATTCTTTTTTTAATAAAAATACAGTCCACTATAATCGATTTATCGTAAAGCTTTTTTTATTTAGTTAAGCACAACTCAGATATGGTGAATACGAGCCTATGGAGTCGCTAAATTGAGTGATTAGAATTCGTGTTTATCAGTAACGTTTGATGATGGAAGGCGATATGTCATTTTTGGAGATCAAACGTATGTAGTTCGGCAGTTGTTGTTATGCACCTATGTTAACAGGAATCTCAACGCAGTTCTGCTAGCATTTAACTACAGTATGGCACCAGTGCGACAATCTGTAGAATGGAGGCTGTTGGAATCTGCTCTGATGTTAAGCAAAACTAAATCAATACTTCCTTCTATTAACTTTCAGTTTTTACGACACTAAAGAATTTATGTTTGACTAAAATAACAATCTGCGCTCCATGAAGAGTGTAAGTAGTCACCCTTACGTTTTTATGATTTTATAACACTGGTTTTCTAGATAGTAGTCTTATACTTGAATTCAAAACGTTTGGACGTGCTTTTAAATGAATGTGTCTAAATAAAACAATTTGTGTCAAACTGACTTATTACTATAATTATTATTTAAATCCTACTCCCATATCTAATAGAGGCTTTCAGAAATTTATAGCAGAATTTACATTTGTCGGTTTAAAAAAAATAATCAAAAGTTAATTTGGCAAAACATTGAAGAAGTGTATAAAACATGTATCAGGCCAGTCCTTTTTGATTACTCAATAATTGGTTTGGCTGACCGACCATTAATCTTACAGTTAAAACTGTAGAGGTAAAAGTGCTGACTGACTCAGGCAGTCAGGTGACTTGCATATCCAGGGAATTTTTATTAAGGTTTCTTTCAATAAATGCTTATACTTCTCGTCTGCCAATCACTTCAATGGCACTATTAGGTGCCATGAGAAATAGATGTACCATCAGAGAACAGGTGTACTTGAAATGTCGGTTGGAAGATGTTGAAATATCGTATCCCAGTATTGTTGTATCGAGATTATGCCGCGTTTTATTTTGTACTGCGAATTTTTTACTGATCACCGCATCAGGGGGCGGGATACGTGGGATACCATAGACAGAATATAATAATCCGTTGATAACAGTCCGAAGAAAGGTCGGAAGCGTTCGAATATGTTTGGATGTAAGTCTTTTTAAACCAACGTATAGGCAGGGGTAGGTAGACGCCGCCAAAATCAATTGGAGATGTGGTATAACTTTGCAGTGCGTCAGAGTTTGAGTACTTTGGTATTAAACAAGAGCACGGGTAGTATATAGGGTTCTCATTAACTGACATCAAAAAGAACTAGGTGACAAAGTGCTGGTCCGAACTTACAGTCTTCCAACGAGAACAAGATATTTAAGAAGTATTTCTTGTTTTATTCAGGGCCGACTACAATTGAAATGATACACGGGTCTAATTCATATGAGGTGCGGAATGATACTGACTGTGCGCCGTGGAGTATTCAGAATGTAGTCAATCCCCAGCCCTACGTTGCGCCTTGCCCTTGCACATTCTAAAGTTTGCGTTCTAATATGATATTTACTTAATTCTTATTATATTATTATATCTTATTATATCCATTAATTTTGTTAGTTAAATGCGATAGGGCTTGTCTGTTTTATTTTTGTATTATATTCATCTTATGGTGTCGGTTAAATATTTTTGATTACTCAATAATTGGTTTGTCTGACTGTCCCAAGTATGTGTATATTGTAGCTTATTTTTAAAAATGTTGAAATCGCTAGTGGAAGAGAAATCCTGAGTGCCTTGGAGGCTTGTACGATTTTTAGAGAAGGGGAAATAATATACGGACGCTCAAGTGAGTTCTATGTGTTGAGCACGAAACGTGTTTAATTACTGATAGTACAGAACCAATTATCGATTATTATTTTTATAGGAGATAGACTTGCTGTTGCTGGCATTTGGAGTACGTATGTTGGTATCCACTGCCGGAAAACTAAGTTGCAGCCTTAAGATTTAGGTTTATACCATTTTGGTGGTGGATTTTTTATATGAATGGTTCTAATAAATGCGTCATAATAATAACGTGGTTGGGTCCGCTTTTATTTCCTCTACAAGTTTTAATACATTAAGCATTGAACAGTCCACGACCCGCTGTGTAGGATTCTGCATCCATTCACCTGCACACTACACAGTGTTGCAAAGTGGTACGGTTCACTCAGCAATTATACTCCCCAATTACCATACATGTTTCTATGAAAGTCTGTTACGTTTACCTTCCGACGGTGTATTTAACCGTTCCCTTTTTATTCCATTACACATTCACATAGATTCTGCTTCTAATCCTCGTACACCACCCTGTATATTAGACCTTCCTACAATAAGTACGCTTTACAATAATTTCATGTAAACCCATATGCTGCGAATTAGAAAGTTTCCGCGATAAGTTGGCATCTGGTTTTAAGTATCCGGCTTGATACCTAGTCCTATAGAGCATAATTACTTCTTATATTACTCCAACATAAAGACTGGTCTTACTTTCTGTCGGTCTTCGTGTTGACTTGGTTTGATTTTTAATCCACCTCCTGTGGTAAGTGCTCTCCAGTCCATTTTTTTCTTTTCTTCGGAAACCACAATTTATTCGACTTTAGGCGTAGTTAACAATTCTTTTCTTAGGTTTTTCATTTGGTGCAATTTTTGGTACCACAGCTTGAAGTACTTAAATTTTTTTTTCTATACAGCATTCTTGTTGCTCCCTGGCTTACTTTGAGGCTTGACACTTTTGTCTTATTTTGGCTATTGTTGGTTTTTTTCTCGTTTCTTTTCTTTACTTTTGGTTTTTCTGCATGAAACTAATCGTCTTTTGAGGTTGAAGACTTTATTGTTTCTTTTCGGAACAAGCATTCGTCCTTTGACGACTTTGACAGTGTTGACGCTGTTCCACCTTTGCCCTCGCTCATTGCTACTACCTATCTTTCCCTGTGGTTTTCTTCACTTTTGACTTTGTCTGGTATTTTAGTTCTTCGAGCCGGATGAAGATTCTTTTTGTTGATTTTTGAGTGTTTCTTGTAGTTTTCTCAAGGGAGTTTTCTTTTGGTTCATCCTATTAGTGTGAATTGGTTTTTCGAGCCGGATGTGGGTTAATTTTTCTTGTTCTTTTTTTTGCTTTTCTTTGAGTTTTCTCAAACGAATTTCTTTGTTTTGCTTTTTGTTGTTACTGTAGTGCCTGCTTCAATACTTTAGTTTTCCAAACCCCGCCTTTTAATTTTGCTGGGAGGGAGGGGGGGGATTTGTTACGTTTACCTTCCGATGGCTTGATACCTAGTCCTATAGAGCATAATTACTTCCTAAATTACTCCAACATAAAGATCCGTTGCAATAATGGATCATACTTCACTGATAAAACTTGTATCGAGTTTCTAATCACATTTGAATGATTGATAACGCAAGGATTGAATTTTGAATTCTTGTTATTAAACGAATTTAATTTGATTCTGAAGCTCGTTCTTCGAAGTATTTTCTACATTACTCGTCCTAGTACTTCAAGAGCGATGCGCGTTTTTTGTTCAACAAGTAGTGCATATCTTGAGTGCATCGGTAAGTTCTTCCGCGCTTACCCACACTAATAAGATTCTCTTTTTAGCTCTTAGCTGTGAGCCAAATTGTTTTTTATGTAGACCCGACTGTCCTTTGACACAGGCCACCTGCGTTTACTTGTAGATCGCTGTTGCCGTTATGGTAACGGGGTAAATGGATCCCGACTACCGTAGCGACGCTGTGTTGATTCACGTGCAGGTATATGACTTGTTTTCTTTTTGTATATATCCAGGGATTATTCTTTATCAGCGATTAGTGTAGTTGCGTAAAAAGAGACTTAAAGCTGTATGACTATTGTTTGTTGCACTGAATCAATATTAGAATCGCTTGACTTGGACGATGTACAATTTTAAATATGTTTGTTAAAAGAACGTACACGTTTTATTTTCTTTATTGATTAGTTTATTTTGTAACAGGTACTATAAACAATTTTAAAAATCTTTGTCAAAAGCTCTCACACGTTTTATTTTCTTTACTGATTAGTTTTTTATGTAAAGTACGAGGCGCACTTCGCATCTAAATTACTCAATTGTCCGTATAATATAATTGTTTGTTTTTAAATAATAACTCTTAATTTATTTCTTTTGCTTGTTTGTATAGAATTCTTTATTTTTTCTTGTTGTTAATAGAAAATCGTTGGCGATGTGAATCCCCCTACTCTCCGCGTTTGGTAGTTAGCCTGGTATTTCTACGTTTCTTTGGTTCTAGTTTTTGTTGTAATTGTGATTCGGGTGGGTCCTTACTTTAATCGTTCTTTCTTTTTCTGCCAGACCCGTGCTATTCTTAACCTTATAAATTTTGACGCTCCCTCCGGTTACGTCTAGGTACGTAATTAGTCTAACTTTTAATATACAGTCTGTATTACTTGAAAAGTACCATTATGTTGTTAATTAATATAATGTTATCGTTATAAAATTGTAGATTAAGATATTAAAAGCATATGAAAAAATTTTATTGAATGTTTTATACATCATGTATTAGGTACAAATTGATTTTAAAACAACAGTATAAAATAAAAGAGTATGTACAACAAGAATTAAAATCTAAAACTTAAATAAATAAAGGTCACTTAAATAATTTCTTTAATATTGATTATATTATCTGATCCTGACGCTGGATCGTACGATTCTATTCCATTCCTTCATCCGTTTCTAAGTTTAATCATGTTTTTAATCGAATTTTTCTGCTAAGTTACTTTACTGGTTTCACTTCAGCCAATGGTTGTTAACGTTTTTGTAGAGCAATTTTCGTTCCTCCAACGCTATTTTCATTAGAGATTCAGAGTTGAACAACTTTCCAAGGGTCAGTGTAAGTATCCTGATTTTCTCTTTGTCTTGTTTTCTTCTGCAGATGATGTGGGCTTATACAGATGGACAACTTCGTGACCTCTCTTGGTTGTTTCTTAAGTTATTCTTTATTGATACGGGGACGCTCAACATTTTTACTTCATATGCGTCTACGGGCCGGAACCTTTAGCTAATTTTACTCTTCATCTCTATTGTTAAGGTAGGACGTGCTCGAGTGAGCTCCCTTTTTCTCTGAAAAATGTCGGTTTCTGAATATATTTCAGCACAGTAAACAGTGACAATATAAGCTCTAATATTACAATTAAATTATGCTATTGCACTATAAATAAACCTAGAATTGCGCGTGCTAAGTAAAACTTGTATATGGCAGCATGCATTACATTCCAGAGGATCTATCCAAGCACCAAATTTAAAGGCAGGTTAAACCTACGCAATTGTGCATTCCTGTAAAGTTGGAACAACTAGAACTAAAAGTTAAGCAAACTAATATTAAGTAAACAATAAACATATGGTAGGTAATAGGTACTCAAAACACAACACCATCAGCACAAGTGGTGTTGTAAACGACTATTAAACTATACTACAAACAAACTCAAAATGTAGTAGAAAATATAGTATATACTCCATCAAATAATGTCAAAAAGGTTACAACTACGGCCAATCCAACCAGATCGATATTTACTACTCCCACAAGCAGCTCAGGTACCATCCTGATATCACACATACTCCCTTTAGTAAAAGCTTTATAGGCTATGGTAAATTTGGAGGACCTATACGCTCTCCCACGCTACGAGACCCAAAATCCAGATTCTCGTCAGTTAGCTCTAATGCAACCAAACGATCTAGAGGTGATGTGGAGAAGGGTGGAATGGAAGTGGTAGCTCCATTAGTCCTTCAGCAAATCAGTTACCCCAGTGACGCTAGTTATTCAAGTCACCAGATCAACCGACGGCAAAAGCAATAGCACACGTCCCCACTACTATAACACTCCATTTTTTACTTAATCATTCTTAAATATAATTTGGTTATATTTTTTTAATTACTAACTCCTAGAATGTACGACCAGGATAAGGCCGTGATCTCGGCAAATGAACTTAATTTGTCTGTCTGTTTGTATTAACATTCAAGAGTCGAAGAAGGTTCAAGCACATGCGGTACAAATCGATAGATTTACCAGTTTAGTCATTGAACGCACCTGCATTAAATGAAACGCATCTCCTTCTTAGAGGCATTCCATGACAATCCTATAATTAAGCGAAGTCCACCATCTTAGTAGGATTAGATAATTAGAAACTCAGTATACCGTTAAAGTGCAGAGACGAGAATGGAACAGAACCTGTTGCTACTAACACTCGTTTATTACCTGGTCCTAAACATTTGCCAACGTACTGTAACTATCATATACGTAACTGCAAACAATTTGACGCTTCTCTACAAGTGCTGATGAAGCAATTCTTCTAACTTAGCTAGAAGGAGTATGCGATCTTAAAAATGAAGCAACGCATGTGTCAAAAGACGACTTGCGAGCACCGACAGTTTTGAAATCAGCCACGGTGTTTAAAGGTGGTTGTTATTTAGTTTTTTAGTGGAAATACGATAACGTTGAGATGACAAACAGCTATCATATGGCAGAAAGGTGATTCAAATGTTCAGAGAAAAGTTTTTCGCGAGCCCGGGCTATCAAAAGTAATCAGAGAAAAATATCTGAATACTTCGAAAAAATACTCTCACAAAGTGACAAAAATCAAACTAATGAATAGGCACCAACAAATTTGGTATCTGCCCATAGTTACTGTGTACAATCAGATATACCTGGTGAAGTAAGGATAGTGTAGAATGCGGCGGCAGAAACCGAAAATATCTCATTAAATTTTACCTTCTAAAAGGGCTCGATTAGCTGTCTTAATTGTGCTATATACTGTTGCGAATTCGAGTAAGTGAATTTGCAATATGTGGTGACATTTGTGAAATGTTTCATCAAATTCCTATACAACCCGACGACTTAACAATCGCAACACCTTTTAAGGTGCGATTCCTTAACGTATGAGCCTCAAACAAATATACTAAGTGTCATTAGCGTTGGTATAACTTGTTCACCAAGTACTGCGCAATGTATAATGAAAAAGTATGCCATTGAATTTATAAATGACTATCAACCAGCTATGCAGTAAATTACAGATAATCAATACGTTAACGACTTATTGCATTCTGTAAACACATAGGAACATACACTCAAATTGGCGATTAATGTAACATTGATTCGTCCAAAATCAGCTTTTGAACATATGGACTAGATGAGCAATTTGCAAAGAGTTTTAATGGCACTTAGTGAATGTAATAAACAAAATAGAAAGGATCTTAACCTTAGCCCTGAATCTCCAAAGTTCTTGAAATGTGTTGGTGTATAACAGTCTACACTTGTAAATTTTCTTTATCAAACAACAAAGTTAGCAAAAATCTTCTGATTAAAAATCTTCGGTTAACAAAAAGAAAAGTATAACGAGTTCATATGACTATATTTGATTCCTTGTGTTTCATCGCTCACCATACAATTGACACAAAACTTCTTCTACAAGAAGACTGGCTATCTATAGTCATATGGGTCGATGAGTTCCTGGCTGAGCAAAATGGAAACTGGCAATCATGGCTACAGTTGTTGCTACTTGTTGAGAAAATAAAACTTCCAAGTGGTACAGTATTAAATGCACGAGAATCAAAACTTGCAATTCTACTTTTCTATCATAAAGCGAAGACACAAAAAATAATATTGATTTATTGAATATCATTATGGAGATCACCAGTACGTACTAAGGCCTATTTATTCCGTTACGCAAATAATTTAGCGGCAGCGATGCGACATACTAGATATACGGGTATCCTAGAGCAAAATAAGTTACGTAGAGCAACATAATTTCTTGCACCATTTGGCCCAAAAATATTGGTACCCCGATAAAATTGCGTGTCTTCAAAAAGACAACTATGGACTTAGTCAACAGCTCTAATTAAAACAATATGGCCCTATATGGTCGGTGAATCATACGCAACAAGGTACCCCGTGTTGCTCCCAAAAGACCATTACATCACACATATTATTACATTATCCTTTCATAAAATGTGCCACCACTATAATCAAAAGACTGTTATAAATGAAATAAGATAAAAGTACTTTATACCGCGTCTCAGAGCCGTCGTGAAACGTGAAGTTAAAAGTTGCCAAGTTTGCAAAAATTACCTGGCGAAGTCAAATCTACCTCTTAAGGCAAATTTAGCTAAAGCAAGGCTAGCAGCCTCGAACCGACCATTCTTTTACACAAGCATTTAGCATTTTGTACCTTTTTAGAAAGAAGAGTAGAGAAAGGCAAGGAATTTTTTGAAATCTGTCTAACAATTCGTACGATTCATATCGAATTGCTCGTAGTTAATCCACAAACACTTGCACACTAAGCATGCGAAATTTTATAGCAAAGTGAGAACCTCTAGAATTTTATTCAGATAATGGGACCAACTTCGGAGGAGCCGATAAAAAAATACGTTCCGCTATAAAAGAAATAAATTTTAAGGACCTAACGGATTTTAATAGTCTAACAACAAATTGGAATTGTAATGCTCCAAAAAACCAATATGTGGGTGGAAGTTGGAAGAGTATTGTGCTATCCGTAAAGAAGACTTTCTACCTGCACCAAAACTATCTGATAGGTTCCACGCAGTCTGCTCATAGAAGTGGAATCAATAGTAAATTCACACCTATTGACATATCTACCAATTGATGGTCTCTCTCGAGAAGCGTTAACCGCACTATTTCCTTTAGGGTACGTCGAATGGGTCAGAGCCATTAAGCTGCCTAAGCGATGACAGTGTGGTTATAAAAAAACAACTGATCTACCTCCCAATAACTGGTCAATATATTTTAGAAGCGCTGGATTATAAAATAGTTTCCCAACATAACTCGACGCTATAATTGGTTTCATCCTGTTGAAGACATTGAAGTAGGCGATGTGGTCATAGTTCTAAGCGACAGCAATCCTCGTAGTTGTTAGCTAAAAGCACGAGTATTAGAAACGATTAGTGCAAAAGATGGGCAAGTGAGAAGAGCTATTGTGCTACAGAGATCTACAAAAGACCTACAGCAAATGTTGCTGTTTTAGACGTCGGTAAGATAGATGATGGTAAGTCGACGAAGGATATTGCCATACCAGGGCGGAATGCTACGAACGTTTGCAGCTGCACTATAGTAAACAAATACTACAGTGATCCAATAATCGAGGTCGGTGCAAGACAAAATGGTTTTAAAAAAATGTCGCGCAAGTTATTAATGTTGTTAGATAAAGCAGGGGATTATTAAATGTATTACATTAGTTACTAGTTAATAATTTGTCAAATTATCCCCTTTTAGGAATTTTATAATATTGGAAGATTGTATAAATAATTAGCGTATACTTCTAGTACAAACAGTAGTTGTGTTGTTGCCTAAATTGTGAATTCTGCTACTTCGCTACTAACAAAATCCATATTCGAATAAAAATGTGTACAAGATTGCATATCAGTTTAGTAGTTAGGCAATTTCACAATTGTTTAATCAAAGTATATCTAAATATTTCTAATTTCACCGTGCTTTTTGCAAATCTTAGGATGGTGTGAATTATGTACTTTAAAATATATTGTTAAACCTAAATGGATTGGTCGAATGTTGTAGGTTTCGCATATGGCGTGAGTTATGCGTACAGAATGTAAAACTTCTTAGAATTCCATAGTACAAAAACGTGTTAACGGTGATTAATGTATCCTTGGATATATTTGCATTATATATTGCCTGAACAAAATAAAATACATTATCTCTGTGTGACTATAAATCAACCGTAGAGTGAGTATTATCGATTGAACAACATATGGAGTAACCACTATGAAACACATTTGTGTCCATTAGTAACACCCTGGAGGTAGTTATTGAAGCCGATATAGAAATTTATTGAAAATGAATTACGGCGGATATTTCACACAAAGTTATTAAATAAATACAGCAAGAAAATGTAAATGCGTTCATGAAGGAACAATGTTACTAAGTGCTCACTTTCATACACATGAGTCTTAAGCAGTCACGATTACGAAACTCACAATACATTCAAGAATGCTTTAAAAAATTCTCTATTCTGACACCAAGGAGTATGCTCTATATATTATGTTTCATAATTGAATGTATATGAAGAGGTTAATTTGAACATGATTTTTAGACTAAAATATCATATAGGCTTTATTTTTTTATATACTGGATGTTAAAGATTTTATCAACATTAGGTCTTCATTCATGAAATTGGTTAGATACGTAGCGTCATTGTTTCCAATTCTGAGGTTGTGTACATATTTTCTTGAAATTTCCACAGCATACATTTTTTATAATCTGTGTACAATAGTCTAATCTAGGTTTACCTCTACCCTTCTTTTTTCCTCTCTGCTTCTAATACCTATATCTCGCACTGTTTCCCATGCCTTACTATGTAACCTATCACTCTATCTTTCCTATTTTCACTATATTCCACATTTTTCTTTCTTCCCGTACTAATTCCAGAATCTTTTTCTTTTAACTTTGTCTGTCCATGATATCTTCATCATACGTCTGTAGCACCACATTTCTGGAGCCCCTATCTTTTTCTTTTTCGTTTCTCCTACTATCCAAGCTTTACAGCCGTACAGTACTGTGCTTCACACATATGCTTTTAGTATTCTATTCCTTGTGTCTATGTTTGTTGTCTTTGAACATGTAGAACATGAAGAACGGCTTTATGTTATTATAAATCAAATGTTTTGTACTTTTCTCATCTTGCGTTATTTGGTTCCTAGGATTTCCCTAACCTCATATAAGATCTCGTTTCCTATTTGTATTCTGGTTTAGACCTATTTTCCCCTCCTTTATACACTACTGCCTTAGTTATCTTGTTGTAAATTTCTGTACCGTATTTCTCTGTCAGTACTGTTTCCTTGCCAGATAGTAATACCGCTATATCATCTGCAAATCTAAACATACTAATCGTTTGTCCCTGCATAGCAATTCCAAATGTCTTTCTGCATTTGACAGTATTTATTGCCTCTTCGATGTACCACTTAAAAGTTAACGCTGATAGCACTGGTCCCTCTCTCATCCCTTTACTAATATTTTCTTCTCTGCATCTCTGCTCTAATTCTATTACAGCTATTTGATCTGTGTAAGCTAAGTACTATCCGTTCATTCCTATAACTCATTCCAATCTTTCTAAGTATTTCAAACATTTTTCCCATTTTACATTATTAAATGCTTTTTCCAGATCTACAAACCCCGTACACACCCTTTCTCTTTTCTCTTAGTTTTCTCCACTACCATTCTCAGAGCTAAAATAGCCTCCCATGTTACCCTATTTTACCTGAATCCTAATTTATCTTTCCCTAGTATTTCTTCAGCCTTTTTTCATCCATCTTTGTACAATTTTGGTCAATATTTTTGACACGTGTGCTATCAAATCTATTTTTCGAAAATTCTCACATCTATCGGCACTTTTTTTTTGGTATAGTGATTATGGTATTACACTTGAAACCTTTGGGTATCTCGCCTCATACATATAGCATAAAATTGGAAAAGACGTACTGTTATTGTTTGTCCACCAGCTTTCAGAATTTCCCGCAGCACGTTATCTATACCCTAATTCAAACTAACCTCTAAGTACAGGATATTCCAAGACATCCTTTTCAATGTCCGATTCCTGTTCTGGAGCTTCTACTTTCCGTCCTGCAGATAAATTCCCTATATGTCCTTGTCATCTAGCCAATTTTTCTACATTTCCTGTAATGAAACATTCTTACCACCAGAAACGAATGAAAAAACTCAAGAAGCTTTTTAAAAATTACAAATTCTTTTCCTCGATTAAGAGAAAATAAAAATAGTAACGTTAGTCAATCGGCGCAAATATTAATTGCAGCAAATATCAGCAGCCAATGAGAAGAAGCTGGCAAAATGATAATCCAAATACGCAAAAAAGTAGCTAAAAAAAGGGATTTCCCAAACAGTCCTCTTGATACCTGACTAACAACAACCTCGGAGGACTCCCAAAATATGGAGAATATTGGTGACGCCTAAAAATGTGATATTTCCATCATTTAAGGATTCAAGTTTGTGTCCAAAGAAATATTAATGCAAAATAGTTTTAGTTAACATTAGAACTACGAATCCTAAATATGAAAGAGGGTTCTGAATTTTCTTGTATGAATTATATTTGGGGTTTATTTAATAATACACTTAAAATCTGAAATCTACTTTACCTAACAGTAGAGGGAGGAAGTTTATTCTGGATCCTCTTCCACTAATTGCTTTTTAATGAGTTTTCTCATTAAAAAACCCATTAGCAGTAATTGCTTTTTAATGAGTTTTCTCATTAAAAACCCATTAGCACGAATTGCTTTTTAATGAGTTTTCACAATAAATACCCATTAGCACTAATTGATTTTTAATGGGGGTTCTCGTTAAAAACCCATTAGCAATAATTGCTTTTAAATGGGTTTTCTCATTAAAAAACCATTAGCACTAATCGTTTTTTAATGGGGGTTCTCATTAAAAAAACCATTAGCACTAATCGTCTTTTAATTGGAAAACTCATTAACACTAATCGTTTTTAATGGGAAAACTCATTAACGATGTTATCATTTTTCCATACATCACATATGTCATTACCGCCACCGCCATCTAACCTTATTTAGCAAATATTTGCACATTTCGTAACAGTATTAAATAACATTGTCATCTTAAATCTGCACAATAATTTTCTTTAACTAAGCATTTTTAGCTCCAGGCATGGATCTTGCTCTTGGCACCCCGATCTGGACCGTCACCACCACCACCACCACCACATATGCAAAAATAATCGCACATTGGGTAACAGTATTAAATAACATTATCATCTTAAATTTGGCACAATAGTTTTCTTCAACTAAACATTTTTAGCTTCTGGCGCATGGATCGTGCTCTCATCCCGATCTAGACCACCACAACCACCACCGCAAATGCAAAAAATAATCGCAGATCTAGTAACAGTATTAAATAACACTGTCATCTTAAATTTGCACAATAGTTTTCTTCAACTAATCATTTTTTGGCATACAGGGGCATGAATCGCACTCTCAGCACCCTGATCTGGACCGTCGGGCCCCGACATCCTTCTCCAGGATCACCGAATCTTCAAATTTTCCTTGCAAATTATAACGATATTTACATAATTAAACCTAATGCAATCGTTTGCAAATTAAATTCTTATTTGTCTCAATCTCAAATATTTGCATGAATATTCTAGTAACATCGATTAAGTACTGTATTTGCACAGATTAATTTAATAGAAGGATTTAGCAAAACTATTGACATAAATCTACTAGATTAATTAAATAAACCTAATGCAATTAAATCAACTAGATTAATTAACTAAATCTAATGCAATCGTTTGAAAATTATAGACTCTAACCATGGAGACTGATTAAAACGTCAACACACGGTGGACCGTAGTCATTAGCCTAATTAGATGTGAGTAACTTAATCCTCTAACATCATTTTAACACATCGACCATGTCTGCTTACATCACCAGCACCATCTTTTAAACCAATTTCTATTGACCCACCTCTTATACTACTGTAAACCAATTTTCGACTCACTCTGTAGTATTTGATAAGGATAGAACACGGTGTGTTCAGCGTGTATCTTGTTTAACTTATAACAGTGTTTAAGTGGAACGTCAGCATGTATTATTAAGAGTCCGTTGGAAAAAGAACAATATGCGTTAATACAGTTTATTCGGTATACTATACATTAATAGTACAATTTTGCATACAGTTGAGATACATAGATCAGCAAAAATTCAGCAATGAGAAAGTGTTAATTTTAGTCTAATTCGAAGTATATGTTCACTGCTACACCGTCTTTACCCCGACTAATTCTATAAACATTTTTCTTACCGTCAATTAGCTCGCTGAAGGTATTTATTCTATCGAGTTTTAAGTATTCGAAAAAGCGCTCTGGTAAAAGCAAAAAAATTATCGCTTTCAACAATAGCACGACCCCATACTTTGTTGACACAAACTTGATTCCTAAGATACGATATTTTCTATCAGTGGGAAGTTCGGATGCGCTTTTGTAGTTATACGCTTCATATTCATATTTAATTTTGTAAATTCCATATTTTATATGAGCTGGCAAATAAGAAAATAAAATAAATAAAGTGTTAACAATTTAAAGTAGAAATTAAAATATTACAATTAAATAACTTATGAGTTAAGACCGAAATATACTTTTAAGGTGTTGTAAAAGATATAATTCAGTGTCTTGATGCAAGAATGATAATTTTAAACTAAAAAATCTTACCTATTTGTATCGAATTCTGCAGATGTTGAAACTGATATTTGAGCTAGAAACCCGGTCTACTTATATGAATCTTCATATCCTTTCCAATCAACATAAATCCTGTTCTAAAACTTGACTCTCAACTTTGATACCTTTCACAGAGCGCTCTAGTTTCATATTATTTATGGAAAATTTTCAAAAGTATTTTCTTAACCCAAAAGTATTTACTAAAACTACGTTGCATCAAATTGCTATAATTAAATAACTTTAACTAGAAGTATTGGTAAGCTAACAGTTGCTAAAATACATTAACAATTGTTGTAAGAGATAAAAACGATGGGGTACTTGGACAATTGACATACATTCACCCACCCTGCATAACAAATTTTAGATGTACTCTCTATATAGTAAAAATGGTTTTTGAGAAGGACTACTTACGAGACTTGCGGCATTCTTCGTATTTAGATATACTGCAGGCGTAAACAAATTTCAAACTCTAGCAATTTTTAAACCAAAGAAGCATGCCATATTTAATATTAAAATTAAAATAACTCTTTGCTGTAAAAGTGTTAGGGTAATTACATCACATTTGACTTTCTCATTTTCATTAACGCCTCAACAGGATGGAATTTGTAAAAATTAGAAGTAACGTGTTTTATAGGACAGAAACTTGACCTTCCCAAATTATATTAAAACAGATTATATTAGGAATTATATTTACAGGATTCTTAAAACTGGGTAATTCGCCAAAAAATATCACACAAGAAATGATTTTAATTATGGCAATCTCCATAAATAAGAAAAACAATAAACACGTCTTTTAACAATCTCTTCTACAACATTAGAATGTTAACGTAATTCATTACTGGAAAATTTGTTGACACAAAAACAAACTCCTTTTATATTTTATGATACATTACTAGTTAGAAATGAATTTTGGAAAAATTTTCGCATTAACAATAACATCTTTATCTAGAAATAGATTTTTAATTGAAACAATTTGAAACAAAATTGCCACAAACGCAAATACGTTTATTTGTTCAAGTAAAATTTATCAAGGTACTGTTTATTTTCAGCTTTTTAATGTAAATGACGTACTAACTACATTCATCATTAATGTATAGAACAATGATACTCTTATTTATGTGCTTAAGGAAGCGTTTATAGAATACCATTTTCAAGAGGAAGAAAATAACCAATTTTAATAAATTATTTATTCAATTAAAAAATACATTAAGGTTCTATTTATTTTCAGCTGTATGATGTATATGACATACTAGTTACACTCATCATTAATGTATTGAGCAATGACACTCTTATTTATTTACAAACAGAAATGTGTTATATTTAGATGCGTTTTGATTTGAATTGTGTATGCTAAAACTAAATTATTGAAGGAAATGGCAAAGTTTATAAAATCATTTATTCTATTAAAAAATACATGTCCATGGAGTGTCATGCTAGTAGCTCGATGAGACGTATTATTGTATTCTTCCATAACCGTAGGTAAAATATCCGACCATCTATGACCGCATTGCAAAAAACATCTTCCGTACAACTTGTTTCTGATTGTTCTTAATAATCTTTCGCAGAAGTTGAGTTTGATTGCGGGATACGTAGGATAATGGTTTATCTTTTATTCCATCGAGTTCAGGTATTCGAAAAAGCGCTCTGGTAAAAATAAAAAATCACAAAATCGAAGCCGCTTTGATCATTTCCAGGTAATTTGGTAAATCCTCGTGTAAATTGAAATCACCCTTTTCGTGATCAGGTTTATATAGGTTAGCAAATTGTACAGTCCAAAAGTGTCACGATACTTTATATTATTTAATGCAATGTCACCATTTTCTCGATTTATATCCAACTCTTTGTTTCCGAACATGAGTCATGAAAATGTGTTTAGGGAATGACATAATAAAAGAATGCGCATTTTAAAACAATACATATTTGAAACAAATTTATGTTACAAACGCAAATACGTTTATTTAGCCAAGAAAAATTTATCAAGGTTCTATTTATTTTCAGCCTGATTAACTAGATCCTAATCTTCTTTCGGATCTGCAGCATTCACTACCCTATTCTGTCACATATCAAATCCCTGGTTATCCGGTGTTAATTGAAATCCCCGACCTGCAGAACCTCATTGCATTTCCACATTTTTGCGTTCTGTACGTTTAAAGCAGTGAATAGACATTTTGAAACAGCAAACTTTTAGCGAGATTATTCTATTATATTTTTTCCCTTAACTCGATTTGGCATCTGTTTCTTGCATTTTACATACATAACTTAGATTATTCTAATTAGTTTTACATTGCCAAATTAAACAAGATTTAAAATATACTTTGGAAAATCTAGATGTTATAATTGGTTTAAAAATACGCTTAAATGGGTTTTTATTCTTAATAGTACAATTATCAAGATTCTCATATTTTTAGTAAACCTAAGATTTATAGAATCTAAAACAGAAGTTTTTTGCTAAAACTTCTTTGAAAATGGTCAAAGAAATCGTTATTAATTCTTGTAGAAATGTGAGAAAGTTTCTGTTGAAACGCTAATGAATAAATGAGAAAGTCAAATGTGTTAAAATTATCCTACCACTTATTAAAATATTTTTGAGAATTTTACTTAAACAATATTAGGCCATAGCGTTCTTGTGAAAGGATTTCAAAGTCGAGGGACAGGTTTTAAAACAGGATTCATGTTGATTGGAATGGATCTGTTAATATAATTAAGATTCTTATAAATAGACCGAGTTTCTAGTTCAAATATCAGTTTCAACATCTGCAGAATTCGAAGCAAAATACTTTTTAGTTTAGAATTATCGTTTTTACATCGAGACATTGAATTATATCTTTTCAACATCTATATGACAGAGTTCGCTAAAGACTGCGCACATTTAAAAATCACACTTCGAACAAACAACAATCAACTGCAAAAGTGTATAATATTCTGGACATCCAAGGATTCCAACACAAGAAGAGTGATTTTATGATCAAAGAATTGGCGGTGATACATTTGCAGAGTGGGAAATTGTGGCACAAAATTTTGGAAATGCCTTTGGACACTACCGCTTGAAGCGATGCCTTCCAGAAGCATTGCAATTTCAACACACAATACTTGCATGGTCTGAAATGGGATCTACAAATGGATTATCCACACAATGTTTAAGTTTATACTTGCAAGAGATGATTCCTGTGGGCTCAACTATTTATGTCAAGGGAGTGAATAAAGCAAAAATAATTGTTCGATACCTGTCTCATAACGACGTCAAAAATCTAGAAGCATGGGGTATTCCAAATTTGAAACAATTAAGAAAAAGTTGTGACACTTTAAGTCGCTGTGTATTACATACCAACAAGAGTCTTAATTGTGTCCGCAGTAATGCAGTTATATTAAGAAATATCGTGAATAAATGTTTGAATAATTTTATTTGTTTTCATTTAGCATTGACATATATTGGCAAAAGTCCAGATAAATCCAACAACGCCCCACGTGGGTTGTATTAAATACATACATTAACATACCGTCACATTGATTATTTTGTTTGTGTAATGAATGTGTAATAATCGAGCAGGCTAGAAGAACGTTAATTTTGTCTTTAGTTACGCTGTTTATCATTAACATACAAGTATTTGGAATATACACAGACTCAAAGTCGAACTTGTTCAACATTTGACTGGACCTTCAAAATAATCGTGTTGGGGGTAAAACCAAACCTTCTAAATATCTCCATTCTAATTGAGTAGTTCTGGAAATTTCTTGTCATTGACAAACAAGTCTCGACAGCGATCTATGTCATGGAAGTATTTAGTCTTACTCCTAACAAAACCCATTTTAAATACGCGCTCTTCAAAACCTTATTGATTGTTACAGAAGAAAATGGAATCCTCAAAAATGTTTATCTGCGATGTTTGTTCGCTAGCGTTTTCTAGAAAAGATAGCCTCAAACGCAACCAAGATTCTATTCATAGTGTTTCAACGCGTGGTCCAAGTTTGAATATATATAATTTGTCGATTACACAATTTAAAGAGACGATTAAACAAATATGTATAAAGTCTTTGGGTAGGTTATTCAAAGATTTCACTATGCTCTACAAATTAAAAAAAAAAAGCAGAATGCGGGCAACGGTTTTCGATAGAAGGAGAGAAATGTCTTATGTATCAGTCATACGAGGAAACAATACAGCACTGTACTGCTGTGTCAGTAATGCCCGAGGATTTGGATGATTGTATGGAAATAATCGAAGAGATAAGATTTATAAAACTGTTGGCAGATATTCAATTGGAATATATACTAAATTGTAAGTTTTAAAGCAAAAAATTTAACCACCTCAACTACCATCATAAGAAATGAATGATGTGAATTTAGAAATTATTTTTGTTTATATTAGGTTGTCTATATTATAAAATATAAAGACACGAATATTCAAATATTAGCAAACAGCCGAATGGTAGTTACAACTGCAGTATCTGAAGTGTTCGAAAAAGTTTTTCTAAACTTAGTAGTACCATTGAAACCAGATACAAATGGAAACAGGTACATTTTGACACTACAGTGTGATTTAAGTAAATTCGTAAAAGCATATCCATTACAAAATAACGAGACTGAAATTGTAACTAGAGCGGTCGAAAATTTTGTTATACGCTACGGCATTCCATGCGAAATTCTAACGGATAAAGGTTCAGAGTTTATGTCGAAGATCCTTAACTCTAGAATACTGTACTGATTTTGATATACGTAACTACTATAGTGTCGTACATTTTACGAGCACTAAATAACCATGGTATAAAAACTGCATTTTTATTTAAAAGAAACTACAAAATTAAAAATTACTTATTTACATATTCAGTAACACGATAAAATGTAATAACACAAAATAAATGTTAATGTGAGGTACATTCAGTAGAGTAATTCCCACGATGCGTTCCGCATATTGCGTGTTGACACTGCACGCAATATGTAGTGGTCATACGTCTTAGTCTACTCGGGCAGTAAAAACAAAGTGTACGTTTTTTATCTTGAAGAACGGTATTTTTATCTACCGTATCTACCTTGAGTATTTCGCAAATAGTTTGGCGAAGATTTCGACGCAAACTTGCAATGCTTATTCTGTGTTCCATTCATGGCTTTGCAAGACGATGTGCCAATTCAATCATAAACTCTTCACGTGGTAAAGGTTTTTCTCCCGTCTTAACTGTATTGTAGTAATAGACTATATATGAATTAATACTGGTCGAATTTGTCATTCCGTAAAATACGCATAACGACCGTCTTCTAGTTTTTCGGCTACAACTCATATTGGATGAAAGCTGATCAAAAGTGCCAACCCCCCATTTCGTTTCATTATAATTTAGAATTATCCGTGGATTACAATTTTGTTTTTAAATTTCGGCTCCCTCATGCAATGTGGATAGCACTACAACACATTTATTATTTTTTCCTGGCATTTAAGACACCAAAGTTTTACTTTGGTCGAAACAAAATATTGAAGTTTTTGGCTTCCTATTCTTCGTGTCTAATAGTTCAAGCGGTATCTCTCTTTTATTTTGATTACTGCCGTGAACAAACTTTGATAATTCTTTTACGAAATAATTTGCCACTGGTAAACCTCCTGTTTTTGATCCTTTTCCTGAATATGGACAGGTGTCAATTAGGTACTTCGATGAAGAATCACATAGCGTCACAAACTTTATTTCATATTTTGCAGGCTTTTTCGATATATACATCTTAAATGGACACCTGCCACGGAAACCTAGAAGTTGTTCGTCTATAGTCAAGTAGGACGATGGCGTATAGGATATTCTGCAGGTATCAATAAATATTTTCCATATATTTCGTATATGTGCAAAGGGATCATTTTGCTCTCTTTCCTCTCTACTTTCTTTATCGTCAATTCGAAGACAGTTAATTAAAAAGTGGAAGCGTTTGTAGCACATGCAAGCTTTATAAAACGAACCCGACAGAGTAGAATCAAACATCACTTTAGCGATGATTATCTTTTTTTACCGCGGAGAAAATCAACACAGCAAAAAGTGCCATTAATTCTTCTTTCGAAACATGTGATACTTAGGAATCGGTTTTAGTATATCAGAAATGAAATGCATGAAGTGATCATCAACAGTAAAATATGCTTTAGGTCTTCCTCTGCTGCCAACCACAAAATGAATTAAATTTCTACCGGCTGTTCTTTTAGATTTTAGCGGTAATTTAGTTGCGCACGACTAGTTATAGAAAGGTACTGAAAACCTTAAAACGGACAAGTAGTCGAAAGTTCCCGAAAACTAGTGAAAATACTCGACCGTGGTAAATTTTACGAACGAATAGTATTCTAGGGTTAAGGAAACATGCAAATTATTAAATATAATACAGTTAAGTTCTACAGCTTACCATCTTGAAACTATCGGTGCGCTTGAAAACTCACATAAAAATTTAACAGCATATTCGAAGATCCAGTGTCCGCAGTATTCCAATAATTGGAGCAGTTGGATATCTTATTGGTGTTTTGCATATATACGGAAACTAAATATACCCCGCATAAACTAGTGTTTGGAAAAATTAATCAAATACCTTCAAACATGGTAAACTCTGTAGATCCACTATATAATTTTGATAACTATTCAGCAGAACGACGGACACTATTTATGTATTGATAATAGAAAGAATAAACAAATGAATTCGATGAAAAATACTTTTATTGCTTTTCAAAATAATCACCTTTAAGATCTATATACTTTTGCATGCGATTGAACCATCCTTCAAAGCACTTTGTCCAGTCAGAAGAGGGTAGCTCTAAAGCATTCGTTTTGAAGGCCTCAACTGCTTCTTCGGGCGATGAAAATTGTTGTCCACGCAGTTTATTTTTAATTACTGGAAACAAGAAGAAGTCATTTGATGCTAAGTCGGGACTGTAAGACGGATGACCCATCAATTCTATCTTTTGTGTGTCCAAATACTTGTTTGTTGCATGTAATGTGTGTGAGCTCGCATTGTCATGGTGCAAAATGATTCGTCGTTTTGGGTTGGTTTCTCTTAATTTACCGAAAACTTCAGGCAAACAAATGGTTGTATACCACGCTGAATTAACGGTCTTTTGTTTTTTGAAAGCCACAGTTGCCGCAGGACCAGTTTTTGTGAAGAGAAACGTTACCATTTGCTTCTTAACGCTTCGAGAACGAACAACTTGTGTTGGCTTTGCTTCACATTGGAACGCCCCAACTGCTGACTGGCTTTTTTTTCTAGCTCGTCACCTGTGACGATGTTGTATACTGCATTGGATGCACCACAGTTGTATTTTGAAATCATTTTACGACACCAATCGACACGAGCATTTTTTTCAGCACATGTCAACAAACGTGGAATCCAACGCGCACACAGCTTCCGAACACACAAATGTTTGTGCAAGATCTTATGTATACTGATCATACCAATGCTTAGACATCTCTCGATTTCTTGATGTCACATGACGATCTTCTTCAATTAATTTTCGCACATCATCAATATTTTCCGGCACAACGACCTTCTTTAACTTCGTCCATAAGCGAACTACGTCCACGTTTGAATTCAGTGTATCAGCGATATATGTGGCTGTGGATGGCGCTTCATCGCCAAAAGTTGAATTCGGTTGAGTGTTGCATTGTTTTTGTATTTGACTACGTCGAAAGTCGTAATAAATCGTAGCTCGAAAATTTTCGCGAGTTAATTCCATATTTTAGCTGAGATGAAATTTTAAACATGCAAAAAATACAAATAGTGCTCGCACTTTAACGCGTTCTGAGTACCTATAACCTCAAAAATGTCAAACTTTACGATGGCAATTTCAGATTTCATCTGGCAATACCAGTGTTGCCAGTTCTCAATACATTAATAGTGTCCCTCGTATAGGTTGCAAGTCTCTGGACATGAAACGAGATATAATTTAATACAATTCAAATGTGAACGAAAGCATAAGTTTGATATTAAAACCAAGCATGTCAGTTATAAATTAGGAGACAAGTTGTTAGTTAATAATACATCCCCTAATAAAAGGGATCCAATATTCGTAGGGCCATCTGAAGTAGTTTTAGATAAGAATCCTAATGTTATAGTTAAGATAGACAATAAGTTAGTAGAAATCCATAAGAATAGGACGAAATTTTATAACGTATTGCAGCGCAGTTGTATAGAGCAGTATGAGACGCATGCTACTAATTTAAAAAAATTTTTGGAAAAACAAAAAATTTCTTTAGTGCACCCCGTGGACGTGTGATAGCCGAATAATCCTAATAATTTATAGTTATTATTGAATTGGGTTTTATGTCTTTGAAAGGTGAGTGATTTGGTATAGGAACTTCATAATGCGGATCAATAAAAAGTACATGTGCAACGAACTCTATGCTAAGTGTAATTGGAATCATAAAGTAAACTTAATTGCATAGCTACTGTTAGCCATTAAGAACTAATATGCATTAAGGAGACTGGACGAAAAGCCATAAAATGTAATGGTTGTAATGTACCCTAGTGTATGAAATTAAAATAATCTGTTTATTTTAACTTTGTTAATACCTTAACCTGACGAGAGACCCCAAGAAAACACTATACGTTGTAATAAAGCTAAATTTTTTAATTAAGTTGCATTAAGCTAGCAAGTATTATCTTTGTTTATAATCTAGAGACGGATCCTGCCCTACGGTAGTTTGGTAGTTTATTCTGTAAGAGATTAGGTTTAGTTCTCTTAGGATTTCTTTTAGTAATACCTGGCCAGTTGGAGGTTAACATATTAGATTTTCGAAGTGTATTTTTATTTACATCGTAATTATGTAGTGTCAATAGAGGCTAAGTGTACGTTTAATTTAATTTACATTTATTTATAAACTACATAAAAAATTAAGCCACTGTAAAAGAATATCCAGTGACAAAATCGTATTTGGAAGAGTACTTGATTTCGACAATTTATATAATCATAACAAAAATTAATACGTGTTTAAGATATTTCAGAAAAATGTAACGTGTAATGTGATAACTTTAGGTAACTATAAGCAAAGCAGACCTAGTCGCAATAACCGTTTTTTGTATAGGAATAATATCAAAAGGATTGCTGAAACAAGACGGTTTGGCACTGCTTGAATTATTATAATCAAAAGTCTTTCAGGGAAATTGAATATTTTAACGTAGTTTGTTTCATTTCAGCCATTTTATCTATTATTTTTATTTTATTATTATTATCTTTATTGTTTTTCCATAGGAACCCACTCGCATACCACTGTAGTTAGCCAGTGCATCCTTAAAATTATTACGCGGTCCCCGTCTCTTCAGGGCAAGCCTAAATTTATATCGTATAGCTCATTTTATCCGTAAAAGTATAATATTTTTCACAATTTTTACATGCTCAATCTGTCCATATGTTACCAAGGCTGATGCTTTTTAGTATGGGAGCGTTTGACAATACTAGCAAAAACCACTATTTTCGGAATCAAGCAGTGTTAAAACTATAAACTTTAAAATATCATCGTCAATAAAACAGAAAGATATTACTTTCACAACATATTGTAGAAACAAATGGAAGCACATTAAAACGAACATATATTTTCACATACAGTGTGGTAGTACATCGTTTCTTACTTAATGTTTCCCATATATGAAATATTACAGAAACAAATACCACAATACGAGAGTATATAAAATCTAAGTATCGTCATGAAGTAGCTTGAGTGAACATTCTGATAAAGATGTATTATCTGTGGCACATTTTACTTTACTACGAATCCGAAAAGCATATTATGCACACATGATTTCTTTTCGGTGATTAGTTTCAGCAAATTTTTTTGCACAAGCCACTAAAAGTTGAAAGTTTATTATTCGTCGCAAACCCGCAAACTATCCCAAGTCTAGTTATATAGAATATAAAGTCTGCCTGCAATCTGCTGTAGCTATTATCGTAGTTGCCATCTTTCAGGAAGAATGTCACACATTGACAATAAACTCGTAGTTTTTCTGCAGTAAGCACGTCGCTATGAACAGCTTGGATTTAGATTAAGAGTAGCAACGTAATAGTTTACGAGCGCCATTTCTTACTATTCGATGGCAAATATTGCTCGTAATAGACTGAAACTGTGCCATTTGTACTAAACGGTGTTGATAATTTCCAAGGTGTGTTGGTAATTTGAAATTTGATTGTGCTTAGCAGTTTATAAATGTTGCACATTATTGATATTTTGTTCCGCCTGGTTCTTAGGGTGCGTAAAAATTACAATTTATTTCGATTGCTTAGTATTTAAATTAAAGTAAAAACGGATATTAGTCGGGTATTCTCTATATTTTCCTTGAAATTTTCACAACCGACGAGTGGTCAGTACCGGAAAATAAGTTGCATTACTATGTCTTGCGCCTTTGCTTTGTATTAGGATACTTATAAACTCACGCAAAGGTCTCTGGGACTTCTAAAACCTTAATAAAAGTTATTTATGCAACAAGTTATGAAAAGATAAATTTTATTTGACAAATGTAATATTTGTAGAAAACAGTATGCAAAGCGAAGAGTTTTGCAAATTATATAAGTAACATAAAATGCATTTTTATAACGTGCTACGTACAAATTTGTAGTATCTAGTATCACTTTAACTCCTTCTCGGCCATTCACGTGCTGGTGCGTGATGCTGTGTTATTGTCATATGCCTATTACACGTGTGTGCATGATCGCTCTGTGAATACAAAAGTCGTTCGGTTGAGTTTGGCATAATCAGCTTTCCAGTCTAATTGATAAAACGGGATTAAAGAAAGGTAATCTATTGTAACGACTTCTTTAATTGTTCTTTGGCGTTTATTTCCAAAAAATATAAATCTAAAAATTATTCTTCACAATCACAAATATTTATTTACAACCTTCTTACATCAACACTATTTTTATCACTATCTGTTTTTGTGGCACTAATTTGGTCTTATGAGTACAATAAATTAAACACTATTACAGCACTAGTTTTACTGGTAATATATTTATCTAACACATGTATAATACATAAGCAAATTTATCTTTACATTAAAAGTTTATTATGGTCGCGAGTTACATATCCCCAAATTAATATGTATATAAAATTAAATGCAATTATTATGTCTTAAGAAATAGAATGTTACATTGTATAATTGAAGGTTGATATATAAAAAGTTAATGCAAGTTCATATCAGATATGAGAACGGAAGTAACTACTTTGTATTTTAGACGCAACCTGATACTGCAGGTGCAGGACACAATGAACTATAAAAAAGCAGTTTTTATAATTAAAATTACTAAGTACATTGTACGTTATCAAGAAGTAGCAGACGTGAGATCTGCGTCTCCTACAAGGTGATGTAAGAGCAGAGATTACATAAGTACCCTGAGAGAGCCATGATGGTCAGTCAGTCTCGAACTTCATAACTTTAACATTGTTGGTAGTTAAAGCTACTCATTGGTAATTATAAAACGTAACTTTGATTATTTGTAAATTAAAACGTTAACGTACATAACATACAAGTTGTTAAACCATTTTTGTAATTACTGTTTTAAAAATAAAATTGATAGAAGTAGTTTTGAAAATAAAGACTTTTTAAAAAGAAGCTCCAAAAAGGCCCAAAACCTATCTCGCGTTCAAACTAATAGTGATCTAGCAATGGGGTTCGGCCTCATATATAATAACCGTGTGTTCAAGAAAAATCGCAAAAACATCGAGAATGCGCGTCATCAAACTATCCAGACAGACTTATTTTTTTACCATATTAACCACCATTCCCATCGTTAGACAGATATGATTGTATTACAATACCTATCAATCGCCGCTTTAGAAATATGAAAATGCGCGATTTTTTACTAAAAATTTAATTGCGTGGAACTTCATCACTCCTCAATCCCTTCATTTCGGCAGTTTGTAGGAAGCAGTTGTTAAAACTGCGAAAGAACATTTAGTTCGTGTGGAGGAATGTCAAAAATGATTTACAAACAACTGTACACGGTGCTCTGCAGATATAATGGATTTTAAATCCAAGACTCTTAACTGCAATTTCTAATGATCCAGACGATTAATCCGCTTAAATTCCGAACCATTTTCTCATTAAAAATTCATCAGTCAATACACCTGAACAAACTGATAATGTTACTCAAGTGAATCAATCGATTAAAATTACATCAACGATTACAAGCAATAGTTAATCACTTTTGAAAGCGATGGTCATCTAAATACCTAAAATCACTTCAGCAACGTACTAAATAGAATCTTGATAGCTGCCTTTCGAGCTAAAGTTGAGAGGGATGAATCGATCGATATTCGCCGAGGGGGTTGATGCTGTGAGAACTATAAGGTTGTGGCCGAACTTGGAATTTTGCCATTCGTTGGTTGGGCTGGTTTTTATAACGCTTATACTGATATAACTCAAGAAATTTGTGATTTTTATTGGTTGTCCATTTTAATGCTACAGGGTGGTTGGCGCGTTAAAAAGCTAGGATAATCTGCATTTTGCCGAGTCAACCATCCGAACACAATTACCATCTGGTGTGGGTTATTTGCTGAAATCGATTTCTCTGGTGGTGTTTCATTTAATCCAAAGAGAGAACTTGCGACATTGCTATTCCCATTCGTCTCAGTAGCGCATCAATAAGGATCCCGCTTACCATGCTCGAGATCCGGGGTTCGTTGATCAGCTAGGTATGTTTTTTTTTAAATATTGCATTATTTTTTATTTTTCATCTTCTACTATTTATAATAGAAGGAAAACCAGCTTTTTAGTGCCGATGCGGTCTAGAATACCTAAATTATTACTTATATTTAAGTGTGTTCTCTTGGCTTAGTGGATGACGATAAATACTCCAATTTTACAATGTCATCTTGAAAGGATAACTGCTTTACATGCTGGTAAAGTAATTGAGGTGCGCGAGTTACGTTTCGGACCTTGGGAGCGGTGTTTTTAAAAACTTCTTCCAAAACTTCGTAACAACTTATTTGGCTTAAACAGATATTAATATGAAATTTTGACAAACTGTTGTAAATATTCTAAGTCGAAAAATAAAATAATAGTTGAACTAATATAAGGGAGAGTAGCCTAGGTAAAATACAATGTTAAAACTAAAATACTCAGACTAACTGATGGTCTTGGGGCTCCTTTTGCAAAGGTTTGTCGGGTGTTTTGGTTAACATTAAGGGTATCTTCAGGGGTGTTCTGTCGTTTTTTGCTTTATTGCATAGTTTGCATTGGTTGATAAAGTCATAACTTTAAAATAATATCGTCTTATAAGTTGCTTTATTGTTTCATTAATTCCATGATGGTTGGTTTTGCCTTCGTGTTGGTATCTAATTACGTCGTTTGTTTCATCAGGGTCGTCTAAGGTTATTAATTTTCTTGTGCATCGGAGAAGTTCAAGGCCATTTCATCACACAGTTTTGTCTTTAAAAGACGGATATTTTGGTTGGGTTTTTGATTTTTAATTTTGTTACGATTAGACTTCTCACGTCTTGGCATTTCATTCCGAATTGGTACGGGGATTGGTTATTTTCCATTCTTAAGTTTATTATGTCGCAGATAGACATTTTATATTTCTTTGGTCTCCAAAATATGCTTATTAATATGCGTTTAAAGTCTTCCCACTGTTCTGAGTCATTTCGGATGGCTATTAGCGTTAGTGTCCGTCCGGTCAGTTTGCTCATCATCAGTCGTAAAGTAATACATTGCTTACGCTATCTCCTCGTTTGTAAAAGGTTTTCAAAAATATTTCACACACCGTAATGAAATTTCCTGATATGGCCTGATCTCCGTTGAATTGAGGAATGCTTTTGAGATAAACTTTCATGTCGGAACTCATGATTGTTAGGGGTTCTAATAATAATAGTTACTTTCAGTTTTAATAATATCAAATTTTTGTAAAATTGAGATTTATTTCGCGGTTTATATTGTGACTTTTTAGTTTGGTTTGTTAATTTTCAGTTTGGATTATGTCATGTTATTTAAGAAATCGCTTTACTTATTTTGTATACGTAATTATATGGTGATATAGTTGAATTGAGGGATTTGTGCTAGGTAAGGTCTGGTTGATTGCTGTAGCCTTGGATTCGTTTATTTATACTTCTCGGATGTTAAAGTTGTCGCGGGTTTTAATTTTCTAAAAGTTTTCTACGAGGATTTATCTTCTTGCAATAATTTGCGTTATACTTTGTATGTTTCTGTGTCAGGTACGATCTTATTATATTTCTGCTAATTAATTGAGTCTGCTTTTAATTATTTCGTCTCCGTAAGTGTTGTAATTGATAAGTGCATAAGATGCTTTCTTTCAATTTTATTGTCTATTTACCTTGAATGTCGAAAAACAGAGTTGCAAGTTTTTCAGTCTACCGTTTCGTTACAGGGGTTGCTTCAAACTTTCCTTTAATAATTTATAGAATAAGATTTTTAATTACCAAGTTTTAGTCTATTGAAAGGTTTTATTTTCAGCCTCGTGATAAATTAATTACGTAAATGCTTTTGTTATAATTAGATATCTTCGTACTAAAAACAAGCAATTATACTTTAAAAAGTTGTGATGCACGTTTTTGAATGAATATTTTCAGCAATTGTTTCGCTATAATTAGATATATTTGTACTGAATGGTTTTATTCAATGATGAGAGTTTCCGGTAGTAATTTATGTGAGAATCGCGCTATAAATTTGCACGCTTTGTTTCAATTTGTAACGAGTTACTTTTAATAATAATTGCAAAGTGTTTCTATAATTTACATACTTAGTGTTTAATTATAGACTTTGATGAAGGTTAAACTTTTAATAAATTGTTTCTGTAATTAATCGTTATTGCGTTTTATACAGTAAGCTTTCGGTGATGATTTTTTTTGTACATAAAATTGTAAAATTCTAATAATTGTACTTTTCAGTTTTTTGGTTAAAATTCTCTTGCTTTAAAAGTAAATTTTCTTAAAATAAGTTCTCGTTTGAAAAGAATTTCTCTCAGTAAATTATTTTCACAAAATGGCATAAATTGCAATAATTTAAAAAAATCTGTACATACATAAAATAATAAAAAATCTTTTCTATTACTAGCTAATATCAAATAATTTGTCAAAAGTCAATTGGTTTTAAGGAAACTGAACTTACATTAGTTTTGTCGTCGCTTTCGTGGACTCTATCGATTTTTGTACTTCGTCCACGTTGGTTTGGTTTGTATTCGATCGATGCTTGTATCTCGTGCAAAGTTTATTTGGTTGGATTCGGTCGATGCTTGTACCTGGTCCAGCTTTGTTTGGGTTTTTCCAGATTTGTGAATTAAAATTCTTATTCACCAGTCTTCCGATTTTTGAATTCGTAGTGCCCTTCTGATTCCGTACGGCTGCGCCAGTTACGTTTCGGGACTTGGAAGCGGTGTTTTTAAAAACTTCTTCCAAAACTTCGTAACAATTTATTTGGTTTAAACAGATATTAATATGGAATTTTGACCAACTGTTGTAAATATTCCAAGTCGAAAAATAAAATAGTAATTGAACTAATATTAGGGCGAGCAGCCTAGGTAAACAACAATGATAAAGCTGAAATACTCAGACTAACTGATGGTCTTGGGGCTCCCGGGGTATGTACGTTGTCCCTGCCCCTCACATGCCTGTGAGAACTTGCAGTGCTCATGTCTGCTTATTTCTTAATTCTAATCATTATACAATGTAACAAGCTTAATTTCTAAGTAAAGGCGGTTTCTTAACCGTCTGTGACCTGCCACCTGCAGTATCACTATCGTCCGGATTACAATGTATTGCATCCGTTTTCAAAACTTGCTTGTGAACTTTCATTAACCTTTATTTAATTATCCTTGAGATACAATGTTACATCTAACTTAGTAATTCTTTATAATTTTTAATAATTTCTAATACCTTCTATTAATGGGACATATATATTGGGGGATACTTAACTCGAGTAGTGAATGTAAAAACTAAGTGCTAAGGTGTTTTCAATGCCCAGGTAACAAAATTAGATTTAGAATTAAGTATAAAGAATTTATTAACATTTACACTGTTTTATTTTGACTTTTGTTGTATATAAATACGTGTAATGATAAAGCAAAGCCTTTGATATTATTTCATCAAATTGTAAGATTTTAAGGTGTATATTAGAATTTGTTGAAAGCTACAGCTATTCGAGGCGGGTACGATATTAAACTTGTAATTTACTTTGTTAACGTAGGTCATGCTGAAGGTGGTTGTTTGCGTCGCTCCCACAGTGAACACACTCCACTTAAGTGGATTTGCATATAACCAAGTCCTGTATGTCTTGTTTTGGTTTGTGTTTACTACTTGTTGCTGCTGCAATATAAGCGTTATTAGTTACTATTAAATATCATTTTAAGATGCTCGATATATGATAAATACAATAAGTACATCAACTAAATTCAGTTCACATACACATAAAATAAATTATTCAACAAAGATTTACGGGGCCGCAGTTCGTCAACATAACTACACAATTGTGATGTTCAATAAAAATAATAAAGTCAAATACGATTGTCAAGCTCACATTTATCTCCGTTGAGGTATTGCTAAACTGTCATTTCTTCTTTTGATGAAGTGGAAGATTTCCATTCACGCTCGAAACCTCTGCTGCTAATGATTGAGGATCCCGACACGGTCCGCTTGAAAAATGTTAGGCGAGCATTTTTCATAAAAATACACCCTCGTTCGGATGAGAGGTAAAATGGAGGTCCCGTGTGTGAGTGTTGTCACGCACGTTAAAGATCCCTACCTTGCTTGGAACAGCAAGGGTTCGGCAAAATTCTAAATTTTCCAGGTAAAAAAACTCGCTTCCTGGCCAATGTAGTACCTTCGGGTGGAGCATTGGAAAATCACATGTAATGCTAATGATTGAGGGCGGCTCCGTGGCGCAGTTGATATGCGTGTGACAACTATGTCCAAGGTCCCGGATTTGAATCCTGACACGGTAGCTTGAAAAATGTTAGGCAGGCATTCTTAACAAAATGCGCCCTAGTCGGATAAGAAGTAAAATGTGGGTCCCGTGTGTGGGTGTTGTCATCTACGTTAAAGATCCCTACCTTGCTTGCAATAGCAAGGGTTCGACAAAATTCAACATTGGCCAATGTAGTACATTCTGGTAGAGCATTGAAAAATCAAAATGTAATGCTAATGATTGATACTGATTCCATGTCTATAACAAAGTATGGATAATCAAAATGCAGTAAAACATCTGTATTTGAAGAATTTGGAATCATAAAAACTTGTGAATATGAATGAACGACCGATCATTACATAGTAAGCCCATCTAGAGTTCCAGTTATGACACTAAATGATGTTACTTCAGCATCATCATTCAAATTAAAAATTTTGCCACTCAGCTGCAAACCCAAAATCTCCACAATCAACATCTTTTTCGTTATTTTCTGGGTTTATGGGTAGATCCCCTTCTTAAACTTCGGGTACCTATTGTACAAACTTTTCTTTAAATCTTTATCTTTGCTTTTTAGACAATTCATGTCTATACCGTTCTTCACTATTTTGGTTATACAAACTGCATACTTCGATCCAAGCTTATGATTTTATTTTATTATTGTCTGCATAGATTTCTTACTTTAAATTGCAAGGGCCAACCTTTTTATTGTTATAAAAAGTTGTTGGGCCCGCATTGGCATCAAAATTATTAATTTTGTCCTCGAAACCTTAGATTCTAACTTACCTTTCATAAAATTTACTGTTGGACTAACTCCATAATAGTACTTTTGTGGATTCGTTTCCCGCCGCAGCGTTGGAAGACTTTCGTCGCCAATCGTGTTGCTTACATTCAGGAAAACACGTCTCTTTCCATCACATCGCCTCCACCGAGAACCCTGCCGATGTCGGGTCACATGGTTTACTCCCTACCGACTTGTGCCAATGTTTTTTATGGTAGGCGGCTTCACTAACCTTGTTCCAGTCCTTCGATAATTACAGTCCACATGTTCCGCCCTCAGATACTCCTGGAGTTCTCACTGAATAACGCTCTATTGTTTTATCCGCTGTCGTAACCTCTTGTTAGATTCAATCAATTCTAGAAAATCACTCTTCCTTTCCCTGTATTACACGCATTGTTGCTTGGATTCTTCGTGTTCGTCATAATCTACGTCACTGACTTGAAAGGTACTCCGGACCTCTCTCATCTTCTGAGTTGCACAATGCTTTGATCTCTTTGCTTGCGTATACTTAACAATCTCATTTTGCTTTAGTGCTTGGGGCCATTCAGTCCGGATCCACTTTAAAAAAGAGTTTTTGCAAACTGTTCCCCTTTATTTGTGGGGGGATCTTGCGGGTCGGAGGTCGCGTGGCCACGCGCCTTAATCCTCTGACTGTAAATTTCCCGCTTTGTTACCTAGCAAAAGTCGATTTACTGATCTTTATGTTATTTACGTTCATTTAAAATACTTCCACGCGGGTGCTCAAATGGTCCATTGTCTCGTCAATCAGCACTTCTGAATTATTTCCTGGAAGATAATTTATTTGTCGTGTTTTGAGTCATTGTCTAACGTGCTAGAAGACCAATCCTATGGGCAACTTGCCCTCATGCCGAGTTACTCAAGTCAAACTTTTTTTGAGTTCGGATGTCGACTTCGCTGGTCCCATTTTTAGTACCATGTCTCGACTACGAGGCGCCAAAGTTTTAAAACCGTATTTATGTCTTTTTATTTATATGACTACCAAGCCACTGCACCTTGAAGTAGTATCCGACTTGTCAACGGACGCCTGTCTAGCGGCCCTGCGTCGATTTATTGCCAGGCGTGGCTGTTGTGATCACCTCTACAGTGATTGTGGCACAAACTTTGTGGGTGCTCATAAACAGTTAACTCATCTCTCTAAGCCTGCTGCTTCTAAGGACCATATTTTGTGGCATTTTATACCGCCGACTTCACCTCCTTTTGGTGGCTTATGGGAATCGAGAGTGAAATCTGTAAAACCTTGCTTCTGCGTACTATTGGCGAGTAAGTGTTAACTTTTGAGGAGTTGGCCACAGTCTTTATCCAAATTGAGGCCATCTTGAACTCACGTCCTCTCACCTCGATGAGCACTGACCCCAATGATTTGAGCTGTCTTACGCCCGGTCATTTTTTAACTTTGGCCCCTTTAACCGCCATCTTGGAGCCCGCCCTTTCTCACCTTCCGCTTAACCGCCTCTCTCGATCGCAATTGCTCCAGCGAATTGAACAAGAGTATTTGCACTCGCTCCAACAGCGCTCCAAGTGGCACACACCGTCTCCTCAAGTTGAGTTGGGCACATTAGTCCAGATTAAGGTTGCTAATGTTCCTCCCCTTTGTTGGTCCCTCAGCCGTGTTGTGGCTATGCATCCTGGGACGGATGGTGTTGTTAGAATGGTCACACTTAAACCACTCATGGCGAGCTGAGGCACCCTGTGTCAAAGCTTTGCCCTTTGCCCTCAATACAGAGAAAAAAATTGTTTTTCTTTTCGCTTTTTTCATTCCGCCCTCTCTTTTGAATTATTTTCTTTTAAAATGTCTTGCATTTTGGTGGGCGGTATGTTCCGTTTATATTGTATATAATTTACCGCTTAATTTATTTTCACATTTACAATTTGTTGGTTATTTACCTCCGCCCGGTATTTTAAAATGTTATTGCATGTACAGTAATTACTTCAGACACCGAACCTGTTGTAGTGCTGCGATAACGAGAAAATATATTGTCCTTCACATGTGCAAGAGAGAAGACAAAAGAAGAGTTGATTTTCGTTTCCCGTAAAAGACGGACGCTTTCGCTAGAGTTTTACAATCGCATCTCGTTCTGAACGACCGTTTTAAATAATTGTGATCGCTTCGCTCTATAAACTGTAGTAAGTGTTTGAAGTAATGGTTTGTTCTGTTTAAAATCATTAATTATGTTTTCTGCTAATTATCATTACTTTAGTATACATGTCCACTTTTCTCTACCACAGAGCTACTGAAATTACCGCAAAAAAACTACAAAAGTAAATAATTTTTTTTATTAAAAAAATTTTCACCACGTTGTCTTTTATTGCTTAACATTACTGCTACATTATTTTATACGTATATACTGTTGAATTGCGGTATTTTACAACGCCTTAAGTTTGACCAAAAATGCAAATTAAAAAACCATTAGAACTATCACCACAAGTCGCATACGTAGCATCCATTTTTCTCATTTTCTTATAGCAATAGTTACCAACAATAAAATAACACTTTAACTAACTCATACAGCAATAAAAGTGTTTAAGGTACAGTTAACCTTGATCCTGAATTATTAAATTCTTGAGTTAATTCGAGTTGGCCCTAAGTATTGAAGAACCTTATAGGTGTGTTAGTCTAATGTTTATCAATCCATTAGGGCACGTGATTCTGTTTAAACATGCTGTCATTCCACAGAATGTTCGAGCAAACATAAAAGGGAAGTACTAGTCTATCATCTTCTACAGATATCGTTCTTTTGTTACGCAAGCATTCTAAAGTAAATTACTTTGTTCGACCTTTTATTATCCGCACTCCGCACATTTACGTACCCTCATACTTCGTTAATGCTACGCTTGTAATAAAATTTGAATTCAGTCGTCAAATATTTTGCAAGTAATTTAATGTCAGTATTTTACACTCATTGCTATAACAAAGTTATATATTTGGAAAAATTATTTGCTAAGATCCAACAAAATTCGGTTTTTCATAAGTGAAATCCCTCACAAATGCGTTCTAGAAAGGGGGTTAAGTGCTGGGGTTTCGATCTGCAGTATAATGCAAAATCAACAGCAGCTTGTAGAATATTTGAAATGAAAGTGTCTTATGTTTACAATCATAAATACTAACGTGCTACCTTTGTAACATGTAACGTAAACACGACACGACGCATTTTCTGCAATTTTAAATTTCTAATCTTTTATTACAACGTTGATGTTTCGTTATATAAATAGAGCACGTAAATAGCAAAGTAAAGTAAATTATAATTTTAAATACATTACATTTTAAATGGATATTTCTCGAAAATTTGATCGAATTTTACACCAAATTCTCCACTAATAATTTTTTCCAAAAACTTGATAGTTATAAATAAAGATATGTACTTCTTTTACTCACACGCTTTGATTTGGTCGCATAAACTGCGAGGGTTCGGAATGAAATTAAGAACTGGGCCCATTTCACTTATAAAAAAGTAATATTTACAAAGAAATATCTAATAATGACTTCATAATTTTTATTTTAATATATACATGATCCTTTAAAAACAAAAACAGAGACATCAATGAATATATACAATATGTACCTTATAATTTAATTCTCTTACCCATGCATAATTTTTTTTGCAATTTTGTATTCAATTGCAATATTTTCTAACCACGTCATGCCATCTTCGATCATAGAGCATAATAATCAATTTTGAATTATTTATTTTAGAGAATCAACTTTCCGGTGAAGCAATATTAATAGGGTTGGTCGATACAATTTTGTACGCAACAGCTACATTTGGATAAATATCGGTCAAATTGAGAACTTCCACTTAAAAACCGGTTGTTAAAAATAAAGCGAGCACTCTCAAGGAAAGTATATTTTCAACTAACTTTACAGTGGTGTTCTTAGTTTATTCTATCCCCAAGGGTAGTCCGGATGCTACCTGCCTTGCTTGCCACCCATTTTGTGTGAGAGGTCACGGCCGTGCATGATGTCGTTTACAAAATTATTAGTAATTATACATTTTAGATTATTAAGAGGAAAATATCTCTTTGGTACAACACATCGGATAAATCATTCTAAAAATCTGTTTCAACAATGCCTTTAATTAATTTGGAATTTGAATATTGATTTGCAACAAATCTTGAATAGTATAGTATATTGTGTATCTAGTAGTAAAAGCAATACATTTCCGGACGACAATACAAATATTAAGTGTCCGGGAATGCGCTTTTACTACGAGGTGCACGTACTATTTTTTCAGAAATTGAGTACAATATTTTAGAAAATCTAAAAACTATTAGCGCATTAGTTTGTGAAAGAATAAATTAGATTTTTGCATTAAAATCTCCTTGCTTGTTGGAGTGCATTATATTGTTTAAAATAAGGATATAAAAACTGTACGGAAAAATACTTTCTCGACCTAAGCCGGGAAACTATTTTCCCGTACCGCATTTTGGCGCATACTGGAATAATGTTCTTTTGAGTTGAAAAATTAAAAATTTTTTACGATTTCAGAAAAATTATTTATCTATTTACTCATATAGTTCAAAACTTTCTTTTATTGATTAGACAACAGCATAAATTATAACAAAATTAAAATGTATTTTAATATTTTCAGTGTTTTCGGCTAAGTGTGACTCATCAGGAAATACTCTATCCAAAGAACATCTTTTACGATGCACAACCGTTTTGACCGGACTTGCACCTTGAAGAAGTTCTAGAATACTGGAACGGGTAGAATGGCTTGCGCGTTTCATTGAACTAAAGACCCGAACCAAATTAGTGGGGGTTTAGTGAGGCACCGAATTAAAACAGCACCCTAAAAGAAAGCAGCAGGTCCTTCGGTACCTAAAGTGGCAGAGACCATAGGGTTTTGGTATGGAATTCTATGGCACATTACAGCAATGTGGAATGCAACCTGAAGCCACCAACTTACTTGCCAAGTACATAGCAAAAATGCTTTTAATGGTGATGGCATCCTCTGAAACAGAATATTTCGGAGTTAAAATAGTCCCCCATTCGGATCTTCGGATGGGGACCATTTCGGAGGATGTAATCGGCAAGCTCAATAAGAAGAACAGAAGGACCGCGACAATCTTGAGACAAAGATATGGAAGTCATTTATAAAAGAGCGTGAAAATTTAATAATTTTGAGATTTTAATCGAGTGGTAGGTAAGGACACGGATGGAGTAGTAGTAGATTTATTTGGTTTAGGCACGAGAAACAACAAGGGAAATAGTATGGTAGAATTTTGAGCGAAAAGCAATTCAACCATCATAAATACATTACTTCAACATCATGTTGAAGGCATTGCATGTGGAAGATACCAGGAGACATTAGAAGATATCGAATAGATTACATTGCTGTTAGACAACGGTTTAGGAATCAAGTAAAAGACTGTAGAAGCTACCTCGAATTTCACTAGAGGCACTGATTACAACATAGTAATTATGAACGCAGCGCTTAAATTTAGAAACTGGAAAAAAAAGGAAAGGAAAAATGTACTTTGACTTTGTGAAACAAAAAGATAAAGCTATCCACAAAGGATTTGAGAAAAAAGTCAAGCAAATTGTTGTAAAAGTATTTTGTACAAGTGAAGTAGAAACAGAACGGAATAACAACAAATCCAGTTTGGACATGACGGCCAGAGATATTCTAGGGTAAAAACAAAAAAGAAATAAGAAAGCATGAGTTACAAAGCACATACTGAAATTCGTAGAGGAAAGGCGGAAATACAAAAACAGATCAAACAATGCAGGGAAACAGAAATACAAAGCCATAAAATGGTATATGTAGAGAATGTAGTTAAGCTAAGCAATGGATTGAAGAAAGGTGCACAGATATACAAATAAAACGGAAAAAGGAAATACAGACGAAGCATACAAACTAATTAGTATAAATTTAAGCAGAAATATGAGGAGCACTGGAGGAGATTATGAAAATGTAGAAATAGATTCTGATAACATGTTGTGAAAATGTGTTAGTTCATAGAACTGAGAATACTAACTCAGAAAGATATTTCTCTAAAGAGTCTCTTTATGAACAAACTACGAACGAATTCGATTCTGGTAATGAACCTCATCGTAATATAGATGACAATATTTGTGAAATTGAGGATAAACAACCTTTATATGGAAATATGGTAGAAAATTGTAAAAGAAAAAAGACGGCTAATAAAACGGAGTGGAAAAGTATAGGAATGAAAAATTGCATAAAAAGGGGAACAATACTTGGGGAACCGAAAAGTAGGAATGGACCAGCTAACCATGATTGCGAAAAACATGCAAGAAAAATGGGATAGGGATGTAGTTCTTCTTTAGACTTTGTTTTATTACAAAATTTTTATCTAAGTTATTGATTTTGCACACAATTACAGATTAGTGTTATTTAAATACTTGATTCGACAACTACAATTAAATTGACTCACCGCTATCAATCAAATCTCCAAGTAGGAACGAATTTAAGCTAGAAAGCGTGGTTCTAGATTGATCTGCACTATCTAAAGTACCTACGACATTTACACTCACTCGGTCTTTCACTTAATTTAATATATTAAAAAACCATTTATAATGCAAAGTTAATAACAGGTATCCTCTCGCATAAAGATAACTTCTTTGTTTAGTTACGATAAAGTTCTTGATCACTAACCATATTCCCCACTAGTCACCCACAGATTGTCATTTTTTCCGAAGCGTTGGATACCATTTGCAAATCGTCGGTTTGTTAGTCGAGACCCTATGATTAAGGCATTTGCACAATTTTTGATTCATCAAAATTCAAATCTTTTCTATAAAAAATCATCGCATTGCTTGACCGTTTATTTGTGATTACTTTAATGAATAAACACTTTCGAATTAGAGTATCTATGAAGTTTAATATAGGGCAATTCATAAGCAAAGAACTAATAATAAGAATGTTTATATTTTTTGTGTTGAATTTCGGAACCATAATCGTTATTTTGAGAAAAAAGCAAAAATCCCATTACTTTGAACAACTTTTTTGCGACTTTTTTAGTCAATAAAATTCTAATTTATTGCATATGGGAATAGTATGTGTAAATATAAAAATACATACTAATTAAATAAAAAAGTATACCGAAACGTATAACATTTAATGACAAGTCATTAATTTCGTTAATTATTTAATTAAATTAATTTAATATGAGTATTCGACATTGACCAAGAAGCAGCAGATTTGTTAGATTTACTTTAATTGTACATAGTTGATAGCAACTTGCTCTCTGCAGAATTTTGTTACATTTACATTTCTGTATCTATAACAGAAAACGTAACAAAGATATTTATTTGTAAATCATTTCATAACAGTTTTGTATTCAATGTCAAAACAGTTCAATGGAAGTTCTACCTTACAAGTTACAGCAGTAGCGGATTAAGCATTTAGAAGGCACTACCCCAAATCTAATCCAAATGCCTCTCATATCATTGAAATTGAAATAACCATTTCTAAATGTTTAAAACTAAACGTATTTTATAAAATAACAGAAAGCTAGGCATGCCCAAAGTATTTGTAACTAAAGTAAATAATAGTAAGTTTGAATCTTCTTAAATTTTAGTTTTGTTTCCTAATCGCTCGATATTATCGGTTGGTTAATTTCAGATTGTTGGAGTTGTGTTTTTGACAATACTCCTAGTCCGTTGAAAACGCTGGCGCCCAAGATTTTTCTTTTTTCTTCCTTCCCTCTCTGTATATTTTGTTCTCCCCATCGAATCTGGAGTTGTTTTTTTTCCTCCGATTTTTTCTTTATTGTACAGCCCTATTCTAATTTCTATTTTGTTGTTTCGCTCCTATTGGTGTTCCCGAAGTTTATCCGTCGGATATGTTTTAAATTGTCTTGTATTCGCAACAATTGTTTTTTCTTTTGAGCTTTTATCGAGTTACGGTTAACCTTTATTTAGTTACTTTCTACCAATTTCTTTCTTGTTCGTATTCAAAATGACTTCTTTTTCGACTTCCCACCAAGGCCTCCAAGTGTGGGAGTGGAATTTGAAATTTTCTGGTAATCCAAACACTCTTACCTTACATGATTTTTTGGAACGAGTCGAAAAACTCCAACGAGCTCACCATGTATCCGAATTGCAGTTATTTGAGTCTGCTGTGGAGTTATTCGAAGCTAAAGCTTTACTTTGGTATGGTGGTTTTCAGCATAGGTTTTCTGACTGGAAGTCGTTATCTAATTTACTGATTCATCATTTTGAACACGTGGAGTTTGTTTATAAGGCTACTACTATTGAGAAAAATACTTTTAATTTACATGATCGAGTTGCTAAGGTTTCTCCTACGCCTACGGGTAGATCCGATACTTCTTCCTTACGTTCTACCGTTCTTCCTCCTATTTCTACTCCTACTCGTCAGGTCGTATGCTTTAATTACGATAAACCTGGTCATGTTTCGACACATTGTACTCGTCCTCAAGTACGTCATTGCTATGGTTGCGGATATAAGGGAGTTTCTCGCCTCAACTGTCCAAACTATCACACTACTACTAATAGATTTTCAAATAATACTTCAACTTCTGTTCTCAGCTCTAGGAGCCAAACTTCTCCTGCTTCTCACTCTACGTTCTCTTCTGTCTCTCATTTAGGTCATCCGGCTACTACTACCAAAACATACCCTTCTTCGGCAAATATAACTTCAAACAAAATTAAAACTCATACCTCGAATTCGTGACTTGCAGGTAGCTTCTTAAGAGTTCGTTCCCGTTTTCTTAAACTAATCTACCCAAGAAATCTCTGTCGTGTCTACAAACACAAATGTCGCTGAGGTGACGATAATTTCTAATTTAGTCAGCGAAGGTCCTGTTGAAATTCATGAACCTGTATCTTTAGTGTCTGTTGCTATTGCCGTCAAAATTTTACATGTTCCTGCTTTCCTAAATTGTTCAACTCAAGAAATTTCTGTCGTGTCTACAATAACAGCTGTAGCTGAAGTGACGATAACTTCCAATTCAGTCTGCGAAGGCCCTGTTGAGGTTAGTGAGACCGTAGCTATAATGCCTGCTGCTGTCGTTGTCCAAGTTCTACCCGATTCTGTTCCTTCATGTAATGTTACTGAAGTGTTATCGGATTCTGTTCCTTTTCCTAAAGTTGATGTTCCTACAGCCAATGCTGTTTTCTGTCCTAACTGTGATACTTCTAGTCCTTTATCTAACGTTGTTGAAATTTTATCTACTTCTGTCCCTCTAGTTACCGTATTTCAAGTGTTCTCCGCTTGTGTTTCTCTTTGTAAGGTTGATTCTCGTACAGCCAATACTTTTCTCTTTCTACCGTGGATATTCTAAAAACCCATGATGTTTTCTTTTCTACCGTTAACAACAAACAATTTTCTTCCTTAACTCGTTTTGAGTTTTCTAAACTGCTCTCGCCACCTCCTATACCGCGTGCTACAACTCCTACACCCCTGCTGTTCTTGGTTGGCAGAAAGCTGCCGACAAAAGACAGACATTATTCTATGCTCCTTTCGAACCTGAAGACATATGTCGGCGAAATCCTAATGCCCTTGATCTTGTTTTGTTCTCCTTCTGGCGGCGCAAACGCCTTAATCCCAATATCTAGTTCTCGCGCCCCAGATTATGACGACTTCGGACATGATTTTTGGACATTACTGTTTCGTTTTGCTTTCCTGGTTTACGGGGTTTTCTTTCTTGCTTTTTATTTCACCGGTGTGGGTCCGGGAATAGAATAACCCCAAAGTTAGACCTGCCTGTCGTAAGAGGCGACTACAGCGGTCCAACACACACATACACACGCACTTTATACACGTCCCATCCATACCCATACACTTCATACACACACACACACCTACGCCGACACACTTCATAGACACACAGTTGTATTTGGTTGTCTTTTCTTCCGTTCTCTTCTTGGTTCTTCTTTATTCCGTTCTCTCCTTAAACTTCTTGAACCCGTGTGGGTCCGGGAATAGAATAGTCCCATGGTACGACCTGCCTGTCGTAAGAGGCGACTACAGCGGTCCAACACACGCACACTTGTGTTTCTTGTGTTTCGTCCATCCACTCCTGTGGTAGTTGCTTTCTAGTCCGTCCTTTGTTCTTCGGAAACCACGACTTAGTCGACTTAGGACTAGTTAGCCTTTCTTTTCTTCGGTTCTTCGGTTTTGGCTACCACAGTGCGCAGTACACCGTTTCTTTTTACCAGCGTTCGTCCTCTCTTCCTCTTGTTCTTCCTTGTTGTCCCTTTGTTTACTTGAGGGGTGAACTTTGGGTCATGTGTTGGTCGGTACTGTGGGTTTTCTTCCTCGTTCCGTTTCTCGTTGTGAGGTTGATAACCTTTACTGTTTCTCTCTTGCAAAACATCCGTCCGTTGACGACTCCGCAGTGCTGGAGGCCTTTCGATCTTTGTCTTCGTTGCTTGCTTTCCTTCCTTCCTTCCTTTTCCTCTCTTTCTGTTATTGGTCCTTCGAGCCGGACGAGAGTTCTTCTTTTTTATTTTTAGTTTTTTTTCTGTTGTGTTTTGTGTTTCGTTTTCGTAACGAGTTTTCTTTTAGTTCTTAAGAAAACTTTTTTGTTTTTGGGTTTTTGTTTCTTTTTCTCTTTGGGTTTTTTCCTTTCTCTTTGTTTTTTTTTATCCTGCCCATTCCCGTCCTTTTGTTTTCCTACCTCAATCTGTTAATTTTGTTGGGGGTGGGGGGTTGTTACGATTCAATGTTGTTTCTAAATTTTTTTTCCTTGGTAATTTATTATTCGTTCGAATAAATTCCGTTTCAATTCCTAAATTCTTCAACAACCCCCTATATAGTTTACTTGTGACTTCGTAAGCCCGTTTTACCATAAATCTGCTAAATCCTTCAACATAATTCATAACAATCACGCTCCCGAATAAATTTCTCAATTTGAATCTATTTGCTTTGAAGCGTAAAGTTTATTATGCTATAATTAAATAAGTCAATATCCTGTTAGGTATCCGTGAGCGCGTTATACCTTCCGTTAACGTATAATTTCGTTCTGGTGGGTTTCCCACCTAAAGATTTGTCGAAGAAATAAAGTCGCGCACGATCCGATATAAACCCGGGTTTTTCCAGTTTTAACGCACTTTGCTAAACTAGGAATTGGCAGTTCGAATTCGTGTTGTTTATACCACTGTTGAGTTTGATTCTGTAGCGTGTGCGTCGAAGGGTTTTCTACATTTTATTCGTCACTGTATTTTAAAAAGCGATGCACGTCTTTCTGTTCAAAAACTAGGAGATGTCCTGCGTGTATTCGCTTTTTTTAGCTAGAGACCAAATGGGTTCTTTCGTAATGTAAAACAACTTCTTTTGTTATGTAAAACAACTTTTTTCTTTACGTAGAACAACTACTTTTGTCCGTAGAATGCTGCAGCAATTGTGGTAGCAGAGTGGATGTATGCTGACGACCACGGCGTTTTGATGCTGACTCAACCCCGACAGCTTGCGAGCTAAGTATCAGGATACCTACAGGTATGCAACTTGTTCTCTTTTGTGTGAGTCAAGGGCATATTCCGTATCAACGGTTGGTGTAGTTACGTGACAAGAAACGTCACATTATAGAACTATTATTTATTACTGTGATCCGATATTTGCTACACTTCGTTTAAAGTTTTATCTGGTCGGTAATGCAGTTAACAAAATGTAACACTTAGATTCTGGTACATTGAAATGCCGATAGATGGCTCTTAAAAGCCGGTAATACAATTACCAAAGTTCATAAGATACACCATGACGTCACTGATAATTTATATTGCGCCATAATTAATCGAAGTTACATAAAATTAAAACAATAGAAATTAGAGAGTCTACTCACGTGAAGGATCCGCTAACCGGCAGGAAATCACGCTGCTGTAGCCTCGGCATCGCTGCTGCTGGTAGAGTTGGACCTCCAAATTATCTCGGGGTCATGGGATGCTCCAGGGTCATCTCCGTTCCTATATGCAGTGGAAGACAGGAATAGGTAATTAAGGAAAGATAATCAAGATAAGGAAATCTACATAATAAGATAACACGACACCCCGCACGACTGTTCACTTCAAAGTTCCGCGTAAAAAAGCCACGTTTCCGCGCGAGAACCGCGGAACTCCCTACTCTTTTGTAGCATTGCCTTACCCCTATGGGGATAATTCACACTTGCCAATTGCACTATTGTGACGTACCGGAAGCCCCGCCCAGTCTATTTAAAAATGTTCGCGCGTCTTGCGTATTTAAAATTATGGCGGGAACTTCCGCACATCAAGAAACTAAACTAAAACAATGTTTAAGTGCAAATTCGATTTGCACGTAACAATCGCGACAAAGCCACAAAAGAAAAAACAAAAAAAAGAAAAAGTCTGTTAGCACAGTAACAGCTTAAAATCTAAGTCCTTACTACCCTATATAAACCCTAACTTAAAACCTACAAAATGTTTATATAAGGCGCCACCTGGTTTTTCGACCGATAACACGTCTACCGAAGTACCAGGAACGGAATAGGTAGCCCGATAGTCTGTGACTACACTACTTACCGACAGCACAAATTTGTCGGGGAGCATGAAACACTGCTTAAACTAACACGGGTGCGACAAGTCGCCTAACCTATCTAAACCTATCTAAACTTATCTAACTAAAGCTAACATAAAGTTCTTATATGCAAACACACATGAGTGTCGCATCAAACTATTCTTCTTTTTGGCAAGAAGTGCCCAAATTTAAAAAATGTTCATGAGAGTGCGTCACCTTGCACTCTGGCAAATTTTGTTTCTGGTACTTTGGTTTCCTCCGATGCACATTTAACTTGTCCATGACACAGTTGTGAATCCACAAATTTACCAAAAGTACCGCCTACTAAATCCTTATATGCTAACCTGACAAATTACATTTCTAAATTGGGTTAGCTTTTTCACTTAAATTTCAGAAAGATAATTCCACGTCTGGTCATATATACCACACGTTAGGACGATAAAAGATAAGATAAGATCTCAAATTGATGTTAAAGATAGTAGATAAGGTAAAGATATTAAGCTTAAGTTGTTATCCTCAAAGGTAATGAATAAGATAACGGTATTAAGCTTTAGTTATTATTTGAGATACTCGATAAGATAACACGATATTAAGTTAAAGTGATTATAAGAGATAGTAGGTAACATGAATTTAAACAGAAGTTATTACTCAAGATAACCGGTAAGATAACGCGACATAACTGGAAGTCATTCTAACGGTAGTCGGTAAGATAACGATAAATTAAACCAAAATTATTACTAACGGTAATCGGTAAGATAACGATAATAAACTAAGGTTATTATTAAGGGTAATCAATAAGATAACGATATTAAACCTAAAGGTATTATCGAAGATAATAAAGAAGACAAAGATATTGGCCTAGTTATTACCCAAGACAATGATAACAACAAAGAGTGGCTCCAGTAGAGCCGTTTAAATGGGATTGACCCGTGCCCTCCAAAAGAGAAACCTGTGAGGCAGGTCCGTTCGTAAGAACAGCACGGGGACCGGCAAGACCTTTGGGTGCATTCCTGCACCCAGTGTTGATCGATATCGGTGAAACTATTCACCCGATATCCATGCGGTATATTCTATATACACATTCACTCACACATTCACACACTCATACATACCTTCACTGCCAGAGCCTATGCACTGACAGCGGCACCGCATGACCCCACGAAAGATTCGCAGAGACATGGTCCAGGTGTCTGTGAAAACCTCCCGCACAACCACACGGTGACTAACAGAAAAGAAAAGGTAGTAGAGAAACAGGAATGGTAAAAAAGAAGGAGGTTGGTTTTTTGAAGTGCATAAGAGGCACCTCTAGGTAGAAGAAAGAAGAGGAAGGGCTCGCATTGAGCAAAAGCGACAGAGGAAAGGTGGATAGCAAAGCGCTACTCAACCAGCAAGTGTGGTCAGTAGCTCGGAATGAGGGAACATCATTCTTATGAGGCAGACGGTGTTCCGGGACAAGAACAGGTCCACCGAGAGAAGAATAAGGCATAGCGGAGATAGCGGGTTAAGAAAAAGTATAGTTTTTTTGGACGAGCGTCCGAGAGAAAGTAGAGAATTGTCCCTATAAAACACAGCGTAGTCTGAAGGACCACCTGCGATATTAATCCGACAAGATAAGATATACACATTTTTAAAATTCACTAGACTCCTAAGAGAACTAGTACGATAATTTTCCTAACGAGTGCTTCGACTACGATAAGAAAATCAGACAAAGATAGATACGACAACTTAAAAGTATCTTCACAGATACAAACACACAAAACAAACTGTTTTAAGGTAGTTTTTAAATCGGTAGCACCCTAAACACACAAAATGCCCAATTATAAGCAGTTAAATACAGATACACTGTCCCCATATGCTAAAACAACCGAGAATTTAATAAAATAACAATAAGAGCGATAGCGTCTCACCACAAAGTTCAATAAAAATAACGAAAAAAAGTTTATAAGTTATGTAGATTTAGTAGAAAAGGAAGGAATAATGTTGTAGTATAATGATGTAGTATAATGTGGGCGATTGCAATAATTCAGAGGAAAAACACACGGAATAGACAATCCTAGCTTTTGCAACTGCGAATATGAACTATTTCTTTCAATGGCATAGACTGCGCATGTTCTATGTGAGCCCAAAGAAGAAAGCATTCACTCAACATCAGCCAAAACCAGTCATAAAAATTCAATGGGTTATTTCAACCAAAGTTACGACAATTACCATTCAATTAAACCATATAAGAGAAATACTAAAGACCGAACAATATGTAATAGGAAAATTTCAAGGGTTAATTAAATGAAACGACAGAGTTATATTGGGGGGTGTAGAGGATGAAGTGATATATGAGTAACGGTATGGTCGAGGAAAAGTCAACCAGAAGAAAAGATAGCTAAATTAAGGTAAGTAAAGTTAAACGTGTAAGAAATTATATACTATATGAGAGAAGGAATAAGTAATTAAAGATACTAATTGATGGTGAGAACAAAAAGTATTAGGTAAATCGTGAGGAGAATGGGGCATGAAAAACTTAATTAGCATTTGGGTCGGCAGAGAATGGCTTAAGGTCTTTAATATGCCACCTGCCTTGGCGTTTTCCTTCAGTATCCTGAAGTTCGTAGATAAGGGACTAATAACACGTGTGACTTTACAAAGAATGAATTTAGGGGCCAATTTTGAAGAAAATTTCTTAGATGCATCCGATAAGACATAGTTCTTTTCCACACTTGTTCGCCTAAGGCAAAGGAAATATTTCGCTTACGCAAGTTATAATGGTCCTTGCTCTTTTCGTAAGCTTTTAACAAATTTTTCTAACGTCGTTAAAGATAGAAGGTAATGACTGTTGGTCCTTGTCCCAACGTACTTTATCGTCAAATTCGATTACGTTAGTATCGTCAGGCACTAAACCATAGTAACTCCCATCGATTGGGGTATATCTTCCAAAAACAAGAAAAGACGGAGTGAATTGGGTTGCTTCGTGCTTAGATGTACGCAAAGCTTGAGCAATTTCAAAGATATGTTCATCCCATGTAGTATGGTCTGAATCAATATAAGACGAGATAGCGGTAATTAACACTCGATTTACTCTCTCGGTAGGGTTTACTTGGGGTGATATTTTGCGTTAAACCAAATTTTTGTACTTTGTAACTTTTAACGAAATTCTGAAAATCTTTAGAGATAAATTGTGCACCATTGTCACAAAGAATAATCTGGGGGACACCAAAGATAAGAAAGACATTCTGTTCTAGGAATTTAATTATTGCTGCGGAGGTAGCTTTACGTAAGGGTTGCACCATAACAAATTTAGAAAACCAATCGGTAACAACCAAAAGATATTGATTGCCTCTTTTGATCGAGGAGAGGTCCTAATAAGTCAAGCGATATTAATTGAAAGGGATAAGATACACGCTTAAAGTTACCCATTAAACCAGGGCGAGCATCTTGCGAACTCTTATGGGAACCACAAATTTTGCAGCTTTTAATGTAGCGACAAACAGATTGCTTAAGTGTGGGCCAGTAATACAATTCAGATATTTTCGCGAGAGTTTTGTAACACCAACGTGTGCAGCTAAGGGATCGTCGTGACATAATTTGAGCACCTCACTGCGATTTGCAGTGGGCACAACGAGTTTCCATTCAGGTATATTCGATATTTTATGTGGGGACGAGGATACAAATTTATACAGTCTATTATTAGTTACTCGAAAGGTAGGAAATTTGTCGGGATTATCGGAAACTTTTTATCATATTGAGGTACCAGGTATCCAGAATTAAATTTGGAAGGTTTAGAGAAACTACATCTCGAGATAACGCATCAGGTACGATATTTAATTTGCCAGGCCTATGCCTAACGTCAAAAGTAAATTGAGATATACGCAAGTTCCATCTTGCCAAACGACCTGCGGGTTGTTTCAAGTTATTAAGCCAAGTGAGTGCTGCACAATCAGTGATTACGGTAAAGTGTGTACCTTCGACATATCCTCTAAATTTCTCGATGCCAAAGATAACGCCCAATAGTTCTCGTTCGGTAGCAGAGTATTTTTGTTCGGCAGAAGTTAAGGCACGGCTCGCATAAGCGATTGGATGTTCTAAACCATTGTTTACCTGGAACAACATTGCACCTAACCCAGTAAGTGAGGCATCGGTTTGTATATAAAACTTATCATCGAAATTTGGAGAGATTAAGATAGGTGCTGAAGTGATTAGTGTTTTAATTTGTTCGAAAGCCTGTTGGGATTCTAAATTCCACTCGATAGTTTAGGATTTATTTTTATTTTTAATTAAAGCGGTAATGGGTGCAGATATAGTTGAAAGGTTAGGTAGAAAAATGCGATAATAGCTAATCATTCCAATTAAACGTTTGATTTCGGTAACAGTTTTTGGTGTTTTAAATTTAGTAATAGCATCAACTTTAGCGGGATCTGCTCGTAAGCCTGTTCCATCGACAATAAAACCAAGAAATGTAAGGGATGAACGACAAAATTGAGACTTTTCCCAGTTTATCTTAAAGCCTGCTGCGCTTAAACGTTCAGCAACTTCATCTAATGTGGCGATATGTTCATCGAAAGAACTTGAGATAATTAAGATATCATCCAAAAATACAAAGGCACGTCCTTGATGTAAGATAGGACCTAACGTTTGATCCATAGTACGTTGTAAAATTTGTGGAGCGTTACAGAGACCAAATGGCAAAAAATTATATTCGAAAAGACCTCGGCCTGGGACACAAAAAGCAGTTTTTTGACGAGAAGATAAGTCAAGAGGTATCTGATAAAAAGCTTGTCTTAGGTCGATAGATGAGATAAATTTTGCGTTACGAAGCCTGCTCAAAATTGAGTCAGTTCTAGGTAAAGGATAAGCGTCTGGAACAGTAACAGAATTTAGCTTCCTGCCATCAAAACAAACACGCCATTCGTCATTCTTTTTCCGAACTAGCAATACGGGAGAGGTCCACGGTGAATTTGAAGGAGAGATAACACCAGATTCTAACATTTTGTCTATTTCCGCATGTAAATGCTTTTGTAAGGTAGGCGATAAGGGATATTGACGTTGCTTAAAGGGAAGGGCATCACCTGTGGAGATAACGTGTGTTGCCGTTGTAACACAACCAAGTTCAGAGGTATTAAGTTTGCGAAATTTGTCGATTGTAGCGTTAAGAGTTACATTTTGGGAGTCAGTAAGAGAGATTTTGTTAGATATTCCTGTAGATGCACAGGAGTTCGTTTTAATAGAGGTTTGCCATGAAAAATCCTGAAAGTAAAGTGACAGATTAAAAGTTTACAGAAATCAACGCCCAGTAGAAAAGGATACGCTAATGCAGGGACAATCAAAATAAAACATCACGTTCAAGAGACTCTACACGAATTTTTAACTTAAGAGAACCGGTTACATGTATTTGATTATCGTCAGCTAAATTTATGGAAGTTTTTCGGGAATAATTTGAATTTTGATATTTTGTTGAGATAATTGATGTAAACCTTCGTTATTTATAAGAGAACATGAAGAACCTGTATCCAGTAAAGCAATTACATTTAAGGAACCAATTGAGATAGATAAGTGTGGACGGTTATCGAAGGGTTTTTAACAAGTTGTGAAACGGTAGCAGTCTTTTATGATAAAAGGAATTGACGGTTTGTAACCACATAGACCACTCGGCTGGAGTAGTGTAGCATAGTTCCTCTAATGAAGGTAAGGTATTTTGTACATTAATAGTAGCGGTATTATTATTAGATAAATTTAATGACGGTACAACGTTAGAAGTGGTTTTATAATTTAAATTTATTGGCGTCTGTGTCCGTTGAATGATTGGTGTTGAGGGCGATTTTGGTTTCTTGAGATATTCACACCCTGATTTGAAATATCTCGACGGGAGTTTCCCGATACGTTAGGATTACAGTTGGTGCAGTTAGATTTGTAGATATTTGAGCGACCACAGCCATAACAAAAAATATTTCTAGGGTATGTGCAGACAGTATAGCTATGTCCACTTCGCTTGCAGTTCCAACAGGTAAGTGCGTTGTTAGTGACGGTAGAAGGAACGTTAAGGGTAGATAGTTTACGGGAAGGTCGAACTTGGCAAGCTAGATCAGGTTCTAGGAGACCAGATAATTTCTCGGGTGGTGGTCGATATTTGTCAATCCTTGACCTCACTTCTTGAAGAGAGCGACATAGGTCTTTAAAATGAGCTAGCGAAGATATGGTCTGTAATGCCAAACGTTCTGAGAAATAGGGGTTCAAATTTCTAAGTAATTGATCGATAATTTCGGATTCGGAAGGTTTTTTGTCGAGTCTGCTATATAAAGCTTCTAATGAGGTAATAAAAGACACAACATTTTCGTCGGGACCTTGAGTTCGGTTTCGGATTTCGTTCCAAAGATCGTTAATGTAGCCATAAGGTAGGAAATCTCGTTTTAAACAGGCAAGTAACTCATTCCAGGTAGAAATTTGGTGTCGTATGTTTCTGTACCATATTAACGCTGAGCCTGCGAACAAATCACCAGCTGAGATAAATAGGTCCTGGTCGGTACACCCGCGAGAAATTTTAAAATCGTTAATCCGGTCAAGAAAGGATGATAAAGAAACCTTCGAATCAAACCCTTCAAAGGTGAGACCCCATTTGTATACAGGTATAGGTTTTCCTAATAGTTTAGGTTCGGCAAGCGCAAGATTTGAAAAAGGTAACGATATATCTACGTCTGCGTTAGGATTAAGTCTTTCTAAAGAATTCCTTCAAGCAATAACACCTCGGACAACAAACTTTGTTTAGCTTGAGTCGCTTGTTCATCGTTATATAAAGATAATGATTCGATACGGTGTTTGACGTGGGTTATTCTTGAAGTCAATCTCCTAATTCGATATTAGTAGCCGCAGGATCTGTTTTGTTTATTATACCCGATATATCATCTAAAGATAATTTAATTTCTGATACGTTGAGTGGCCAATCGCCAACAGGGTTCTTTAAGATAGCAACGCCTTTGGTTTCCTGTGACAAAACAGCCCTAAGTTGAGATCGCCTATCATTCTGATTGCTCGCAGCTATGATACTTCTACATTCCAGCTCGTAGATTAATTCGAGGATTTTAGATGTGATACGTTCATTATGAATACAATATTCAAGACACGATATAAAAATATGCGATTTTGACGCAGATTAGAAGGTAAAAACACGTTACAGTTACTTTAAGGTAATACGATACGATATTTAGAGGTAAGAACTTGTTAGAACGTCACCGATAACACCAAAGAAACACATTTAAGGTATATGGAAACGAAGTCAATGTTCAGTTAAATACATATTTTATAGATAATGACAAAGAAGCCTTCCAAAATGGAAAATGGACGCAGAGGATATGTTATTTAACCTATAAGGCAACAACGTATAGTCAAACACTTCTTAAAAAGGTATACTAGCAATTTATTTCACTCAAGTGTTTTTTTAAACACAAAATTTTCATGTAAAGGATAAACCATAATGCAATTTTAGAATGTAACATAAAGAACAATGTATTTAAGTTTCAAAAAACGGCCTTTCAAAGTTAAGGAAAGCAACTAAAGATATTTTAATAGGTAATTCTATAATACTGTATTTAAAGACATAAGGTAAGGTAAATACTTACATGAATAAAAATACGTTTCCTTAAGTGAAAAACTGTTTCAATAACATCTGTTAAAATATTGCATGGTTGTAACTGAAATTAACATAACCTAAAAACAAAGAAGAAACCACCTGAAGTTCATATCCTGAACAGGTTGAAGTCGCCATCTCCTACACTTCGTTTAAAGTTTTATCTGGTCGGTAATGCACTTAACAAAATGTAACACTTAGATTCTGTTACATTGAAATGCCGATAGATGGCTCTTAAAAGCCGGTAATACAATTACCAAAGTTCATAAGATACACCATGACGTCACTGATAATTTATATTGCGCCATAATTAAGCGAAGTTACATAAAATTAAAACAATAGAAATTAGAGAGTCTACTCACGTGAAGGATCCGCTAACCGGCAGGAAATCACGCTGCTGTAGCCTCGGCATCGCTGCTGCTGGTAGAGTTGGACCTCCAAATTATCTCGGGGTCATGGGATGCTCCAGGGTCATCTCCGTTCCTATATGCAGTGGAAGACAGGAATAGGTAATTAAGGAAAGATAATCAAGATAAGGAAATCTACATAATAAGATAACACGACACCCCGCACGACTGTTCACTTCAAAGTTCCGCGTAAAAAAGCCACGTTTCCGCGCGAGAACCGCGGAACTCCCTACTCTTTTGTAGCATTGCCTTACCCCTATGGGGATAATTCACACTTGCCAATTGCACTATTGTGACGTACCGGAAGCCCCGCCCAGTCTATTTAAAAATGTTCGCGCGTCTTGCGTATTTAAAATTATGGCGGGAACTTCCGCACATCAAGAAACTAAACTAAAACAATGTTTAAGTGCAAATTCGATTTGCACGTGTTATCTTATTATGTAGATTTCCTTATCTTGATTATCTTTCCTTAATTACCTATTCCTGTCTTCCACTGCATATAGGAACGGAGATGACCCTGCACGACTGTTCACTTCAAAGTTCGGCGTAAAAAAGCCACGTTTCCGCGCGAGAACCGCGGAACTCCCTTACTCTTTTGTAGCATTGCCTTACCCCTATCGGGATAATTCACACTTGCCAATTGCACTATTGTGACGTACCGGAAGCCCCGCCCAGTCTATTTAAATTGTTCCCGCTTCTTGCGTATTTAAAATTATGGCGGGAACTTCCGCACATCAAGAAAACTAACTAAAACAATGTTTAAGTGCAAATTCGATTTGCACGTAACATATTATCACTCTACAGGTGCGTTGTACTATTTTTAAAGATGCGTGTCCAAAGAACGCACATGTTTATTCGTTTTATTAATTAGTTACTTTACAAAAATTAATAGGTAAAAATTTAAAAACACTTGACAAAAGCTCTCACAGTTTTTATTCGGTACTGATTGATTTTATTTTGCGTAAATACGAGATGCGCACTTCGTAGCTAAATTTCTAAATGTCCGTAGAATATAATTGTTGGCTGTAAAGCAGTAACGCTTAATTTTTTTTTCTTGTTTGTACAGAATCCTTTATTTATTTTTATGGGTTAATAGATAATCGTGGGCGATGTATTTTTTTTTTGTTTCTTTTTGGTATGTAGGCGAATCCCCTACTCTCCGCGGTTGGTAGTTAGCCTGGTATCTACTTTTCGTCCGGCTACGTCTAGGTACGTAGCAATTACGTTGATTTAGCTGCATTACAGTTCACGTACCTTGAATAATTTCAAATGTACATAAATAATGCAAAGACTTGAGGCGTCCTTTGTATCAGGGCCGCCGCGACCTATTGTGCAGTGCGTGTATTGCACACTGACGGCCGAATCAAAAGGACGGCGAAATAGCTGCTACGAAAATCAGGTTTTTGAATTCAAAAATAAAATTATTCAAATTTATTTGTTCTGTTTTCATATGGCATGGTATTTTAAATAAAGTTAATGTCGTCAGCAGAATTATGCAAACTCCTAAGATTAATGTTGAAAATTGTGTCGATGCATTAGACATTTTAAAGAAATATTTCGTGGGATTGAGAATAGATTCCAAATTTGAAATAATAATGGACGAGGCAAGTAATGTTGTAGTCGAATTTGGTGCAGAAGAAAAGTTTCCATCGGTTAGAGCGAGACACATAAGAAAGCGTACTCTAAAATTTAACTATGAGCATGAAAACAAATCAATTCAAGATTCAAGAGAAAATTTTAAGGTGAATTTCCCTTTTAAAATTCTAGATTGCACATTAACTATTTAGAAGAAGGGTTTAAGTTATTCGACAATCACCTTTCTATATTCAAAATACTTCAAAACTTTTCAAATTGAAAGTGATAAGTGATAGTGAGTTGAATGAAAATTGTACAATAACTGGAAATTCTCTTACGGACAAGCTCCAGGATCACTCGGATATTGGAGCAATAAAATTATTTGAGGAAATCAAAGCGTTACAACTGCACATACTTTCGAACATGACAGCTAATGAAGCTCTACACTATGTTGATGAAAACTGATTGTCTTCTTCTTTTTCGAACGTAGTAGTGCTTCTACGTATTTTTTTTTTGACAAACCTGTGACTGGGCCTCCGGAGAACGCTCGTTTTCCAAATTAAAAATTACTAAAAACTATCTGAGGTGATCTATTACCCAAGATCCCAAGAAAGACTATCACATTAGCGACACCTTCAATTAAACGTGACTTATGGCCAGTATTGACTTATCATCATTAATAACGAAATTTGCGGATACCATGGTTCGGAGAGCCTACTTCTAATACAAAAGTTGTCCATACCTACAAATATGTAAGTGCAATTTTTTAAAAGTTTTTTTTTGCATTTCTTCACATTTATTATTGGAGAAAATTATTTACCAGAGTATGTGCATAAGGTATTAACAATAGGGCGGTGTTTTTAAATTTGGACACAGGCGGCCAACATATGCGCGGCGACCCTGCTTTGTATCCTCAAACCCGTATTTACGAGTTGAATTGGCTGTAGTTGTTCGCGATGAACGCTTGTAAATAAACGAGATTACAGTTAATATTTGTTTTCACTTTCTTTTGGAATTAATCCAGAATAGTAATCTTTAAGCCGAAGTAGTTTATTAAATGATTTTAAGTTTATTGTGCATTTATGAAAAAAAAGCAATTACAAGTATTTCTCTGTATGCCGCGTTTTTTTACATGCAAGTAATTAAAATAGTTGCATGTAATAGTCTTAAGGATTCTATATAAATTCAATGCACTTGTGGTTCTAATCAAGAGATTAAAGTCGTGCTTTGTTATCGTTTAATGCTTAAAAAAGTACCTATTGTCATGCAAGCAAACACAGTCGAAGGTAAGTTAAACATAATTAGTAAAATGAACATACCAATTCTTTAATTTTATGCAATTACTTAAAGATGTAAGGTATCCTAAAGTATTTCTAAACAACATGCAATTTATGCGTTTACTGTAAAGCTTATATATTTTTTCGGAAATATAACTCATGCTTATAACGCTTACAAGAACAGAAAACATAAAAAATTACGAAATGTTCTTTTAATTATTTACTGTTCAAGTTGTTAGAAAAAATTGTTTCTTTCTCGAATTGAATATCTTTCACGATTATTTTAAAACAAAGTTAAATAAAGTCAATGAAATTATTTGTAATAAAGTCAACAGCTTTATTATCTTACAACCGTTGCGAGGGTAAGTTCAGTTCACTCTAAAAAAATATCATTTTCGAAACGTGCTAAGAGTAATGTTTCCTCTAGAAAACATCTGATCTGAGGTTCCTTAGCAGAATATTTACTAACGCTGTGCACTCGCATTTTATAGCGGTACCTAGTTCATACTTTATAATGAATTTAAATAGTAGTAGATATTCTAGCCATGTATTAAACATTGTTAGAAATTGCTGTCGCCGAAAGATTATTAGTAGGTAATTCACACCTTTTATTTTAATATGGAAACTAAAAATTAAGACAGGCTTTGTCATTATTTTATCATCGCCAAAGACATGCACGTGCATTAAAATTAACTGTTTCAAAAACACATTTAGAAGTTTTTGAATATTGACATACCTGCAGTGAAACATTTATTTCTGCATTAAGAATATCATTTCGTGTAGAACGTAAACTACTTTTTTTATTTGCATCTAACATCGATGAAACCTAGCAAATCCTGTTGCTTCCGATTTTTCGCTAAGAACCTCATCCGGTCATACTTTCTAAAACTAATACGATTATTAAATTTCTAAAACATATCAAGTGTTTCACCGGTTGACATTAGCGGTTTGTTTGTTAAAAATATTTCTGAAACGAGATTAGTTTTGTTAGTATCTAATTAGACCATGCACGCCTACATGCAACTACTACGAATTTGAGTAACACAGTTCGTTAAGGCTCACGAGTTTAGGGAGTTCTGGATGCCTCAGCAAATACGTATTTAATTTAATAAAAGTTTATTTCATAGCGATTAATAATCATCTACATCATGCATTATGTGCGACGCTTAGTGATATCTTTTACTAAAACAGATTTTACTGCTAATACAGGACATATGGGATGCCACATCTTAAAAATATAAAAGTGGGAAGTAATCAATGATGAACACTCAATTTTAAAAAGTTCGATTCTCGAAAGTGTGTGTGTGTGTGTGTTGGTGTGTGTGGGGGCGCGCGCGCGCGTGTGTGTGTGTTTAAACCCCATTATTGCACCAATAGTTATGGATGAATTATTCAATATTGTTATTCCACAAATTCAATTTCACCTTCCACTCTTAAAGAAATTTGTTGACGACCTAGTAACAGCTATTCCGGAAAATAAAATAGTTGAAACTCTTAATATTTTCAACACTTAAAATAATCACATCCAATTTACCATAGATACAGAATCCAATAGATCAGTACCGTTCCTTGACACATTATTAATTCGTAATGAAGAAAACAAAATAATTTTAGATTGGTATCAGAAACCAACCCATTCTAATAGATATTTAAATTATCTCTTGTATAAACATTTTAAAACAAAAATAATTTTTATTATAAGATTAAAAATTCGAATTAAAAGAATATCTCATGCATCATCATCAGGTTTTCAGTCCTAGAACTGGTTAGACGCGTACCCTCATTGTTTCTTAGTCTGAACTAACCTACACATTTCCCTGAATTTTGCATCTATCACTATCTGCGTGCGAAAGTCTGATCTCGGTCTACCTCTATTCCTACATCGGCTTGTAATATATCCCATACTGTTCCCAAAAATGCCTTAGAACGTATCCTGCCCTTCTATTTCTCCTATTTTTTTGTTTTCCATTAATATTTTCATTCCTCTACTATTTCTATATCCTATTTGTTATTAACTTTGTTCATTCTATCATCCTCATACATCTGAAACAGAACATTCTAGAAGGCTTCTATCTCTTTCTGTTTGCTTTACCTACTGTCACTATTTCATAAACGTACTGTGCAGTGCTCCACACATATACTTTGAACAATTTTCTTCTTGTTTCTATGTATGTTATAAGCGCTGTTCTTTCTTGTTAGATACAGTTCGGTCACCTTCTATTGTTTTACAATTATATATATACCCTACATCTCCGATATTTAGCGGTATGTAAATGGGGTAAGCAACCTGCAGCTGCTTAACTCATAAGCTAATTGAAGTATTCAAAAATTATAATTTTAAGTATGCAAAGAAAAATATTTTAACAGTCAACAGTTTATTTTCAACATTAGAAAATAAAACACCCAAATTATTTCAAAAAGTATTGTGTATCAAATTAATTGTTTAGATTGTGATGCCCTGTATATTCGACAAATATCTCAACTCTTAAATCAACGTATTAAACAACAGAGAAGTTACATAAAAGTTAAACCAAATTCTTGTGCCTAATCGAGTCATTCGACTGCTTTAGATCATAGAATAGATTAAAAAAATCTAAAAATTTTAGAATTAGAGAAAAATATACAAAAAAGAGTATTCCTTAAAATGTATCACATTTTCAGTGCAAAAGTAGTATAAATAAAAAAACTGATATTAGTGGTTTGGTAATATGTTTAACGTTATAAACGCACACACACACGCGCACACACACACACACACGCACACACACACACACACATACACACACACACACGAACAAGCAACAACTATAAGTTATAGCATAACGTATGCTTTAATTAGAAGTATCAGGTATCAGGTATCCTGTTAAAAACGAGAATTGCAAGATTTCAATTTATATTTTTATAATTTTTCTTATACAAATTATATATCTTTCCTACATTTAGAAGTTAAAAAGAAAAACGTTAATGATTAAACTTTATTTTAGATGTTAATTTTTTAAAGCAACTCATCTTGTAAGTTGCACCCATTTTCTGTATAATTTAGCCTAGTTGTTTGTAAATTTTGTTAAGGATGAAAGAGGATCCGAAAATTTAGGCATTAAAAAAGGATTCTCATTTTTTACCAGCTGACCTCAAACCCATTAAAAATAACATTTATATATATATATATATATATATATATATATATATATATATGTTTTGTTCAACCCTGTATATATTCATTTAGTCTCTTTATATTATTACTATAAAATTTAAGTTTATTTGTTAATGGTAATATATGCTTTTTTATTTAAATTTGATAAACCCGGTCGCGTTTTACCTTCAATGTCCTATCTTGTTTGCCATATGTTTTGGTGACTGCGCGGCCTAACACAGTCTATTGTCACCGCTTAGACAATAAGTTTTTGCTTTGGAGGTCCGTCTCCGTACAGGACTACCTCACCGCTTTATATTATTTTTCGAGTGTAGTAATAAGTGTTTTGGATCCAAGATTCTTCACCACTCTAACTGGATATCAGGTAAGAATATTGAAGGCCGCATTTGTTTAATATCTGTTTGGTTATAGTCCCACTTTTCTCTCCCAAGTATCTTTTTATGTACTCAAATATATATATATATATATATATATATATATAACTGTGTACGCGAAAGCGTTAGCATGTGTCAATAGCACAAGCATTATTTTATTTGGGGAACCCGGTATATAAAAATCAATAATTTATTTATTAAGCTTCAGTATAGTTAGATTGGAATAAAAGTACATGTTATTATGGTAAGTTTAATTTGTACACCTTAATTTAACCAACGTACATTTATTTAATATCATAAATTAAAGCATTTGTAGAAAACTACAAAGTTTAAGATGATAAACAAGTTAAAACGTTCAAGGATTTCAAGGAACACAAGCTTGGGGTAGATAAATAATTCTTGCTAAGGCTAGAAAACGTTTAGAAAACAATTCCAAGTATTGTGGTAACGGAAAGACACAAGGTTAACAATAACAGACGACTATTTCAAAAACAGATCGATAAAATTAAGCAACAGAGAATCTTTACTATGTAACAGAGTAACATGAAAATTAACAGATAGGTAAGCGACAAACATTTTAAGCGCGTGTCAGATGATTATATTTTAAATACCAATAAGCAGGACAAAGGTGCAACATGTTTGTGAACAGTATCGATTTTTCAAGACGCACGCATATGAAGGGAAATTGACAGCAAACAACATAGTAATAGTGGAACAATTAGAAAGACAGAAGACGTGTGGCAGACAAAGATATCAAAAGAGTGGAAATCACGTCGACAATTTAGGTAGGAAATTAAGCCAAAGATAGGAAAGGTTCTTATGAAGGTGTGACTGCGATAGGAGAATAAACGCGCACATCGGATGTGTTTGGGGGTAGCAGACGACAGATTTCAAGGCTTAAAACGCTTGAAGTTTTATAGAGTTTTTTGGGGTAAAACAACATTGTAGTGGATGCATTCTAGGTTTTGAAAGTTCGTTGCATGTTTGTACAGATTGAATTTGTGGAATTGCTGTGGCAGTTGACAACAGTTCATAGAATGTGTAGTGAAAATTTGGACAACGCGAGTAGGGCGAGAAATATATAAGCACTACGGAGGTAGATTCGCTTTCTTATTTTTAGATTATAATTTGAATTATTCAGAATCACATCCTAGCTTTGTACCGCATGAGAGTGCAGTCCGTCGGAAAATTATACAAGTGTTTTGTTAATGCACAAGTGGGTGCAAAATAATTGCACGGGCTAAACTGGCATAAGTAATTATAATAATTAAAGCAGGATGCTACATAAGTGAAAGAATTATTTATATTTTGAACGAGGGTGCTGGTGGCACATTAAGTAAAAAAAGAGGTGTGGTTTGGATATTGTACGTGCAGTCTGATGAAAGGCGTCTTCAGATTGTTAAACATTTGTTTGAACGTGTATGAGATGGAATTGCTGTACAACGTGGAAAGCAGCAAGATGGAGTAATCCAGGAACGAGCAGTCTGGTGAAAAGTCATCTACATAGATGGTGATCTGGAAGAACACACTCCAGGTAATGATTTTTTTTATTGAAACTGTTGTGCTGGTGCTTAGATATTTTAAACTATGAGTGATTTGAGTTATTTATGGACATTTGTTATGGACAATTTTTCTGAGGGTGTAAATACTTGAATAATAGGTTATATATGTAAGAAGTAAACGGGTTTTTAGTATAATTTGACAATGCAAATAATTTAGGCACAGAAAATAAAAAGGTTTATATTAAACTCTACATAGACCTAGGGGAGTAAATTAAGGGTACAGATAAGCCCATCTACTTTTAATTAAAGATATGAAATGTAGAGGAGAATAAAATCAGGGGGATTTTAGACTAATGTTTTACTATTGAGCAGAAATGTGAAATGTTTTAACTTGAGTATTAATTGCACATATTAAGATTTGTGAGAACTTATTATTTGTGTTGGTAGAATAAAAAGGGCTGCATGGTTTTGTGTCCAAATATTTTTTTTTTAATCTAAAGGTGGTTGAAAGAATGAATAGTTGTAGTGAGTATCCAAGGGGACGCAGTGAGCAGAGCTAGCCGTGGTATTATCAACTCGGAAAGTATTTTCAGAAGTTACCTAACCTAGACATATCATAATCATAGCGTAGACTAAAAATTCTCTTTAAGTGAAAACAGGTAGAATTTTTTTTATATTTCATTTTTAGCTAAATTATATCGACGTAAAGAGAGGCACAACTTCCTAAGTTAGTAACACGGTTTTTAGGGCTTCTTTCTAGAAACCAGAGCATATATATATATATATATATATATATATATATATATATATATATGTATAACGTCAAATTCTATGAAAAATTGCTACCCAAAGAGAAAAAACGGAAAAATTAAAATTTCTCAATATTTAATTTCTTTACTCTTATAAATATAATCGTATTTCATTATTACATAAAAAGAAGCCCTTTTTAATTATGTAATTAAATCCCATGTATTGCATTTATTACAGCGTGTGAAAAAATCGTGAAGCAAATATAAACTTAAAAACCCAATTTTTAAATTAATTCTTTTCAGCCATTTGAGATACTTTGTGCAAATAATCATTCTATACTTAGTAAAAACTAGTTTCTTTTTAAGATATGCCCATTATTTATTGAAAACGTAATACGCTGCAATATTGAAAAGTAAATTGCATTTACAATTATTAAGAATGCAATTGCAAGCTTTAATTAATTATGTAATTGGCTTCCGCGTGTAGATAGAACTTTTAGAATAAAAATTAAATATACAGTCTTATTAAAGATACCACATTATGAACTTTAAGCTTTATTCTAATTCCAGAATTTTCATTATTAATAAACAATATAGGTAGCTTTACTAAGAAAGGTTCTAAAAGCCAATTATTAGTATCAATAAATAAACGCCCCGATTCAAAGAAACGCGCGCCTTTTAAATAGCCATAAAATACCCAAGTTAACGCAGTTTAATAGCGTTATGTATTACAGAGATTAAAGCACATTTACTCCGTGCACTAGAAAAGAATAGGCGGCGTTTCGGGAGAATCATAAATCATAACTTTACACTTAATTACCTTATTAAAGTCGTGAAATTGGCGTAAATATCACCCGGTGTATCATATTTCGAGATGGAGTCGGAAGAATCTCGAACAATGACGTAAAGAGATTATTTTTTATATAAATGGAGGTAATTAAGATTCGGTTACATTCATTTTACGAGATCGACCATATATCTTTGAGTAGAGATTCATTCAGTATTTGTCGTTCAGAATTAATGCTTTTTATGTACATCAGACTAGTAAGATTGATGCAGAGTTGCATCCTTTAAATTATTTTACGACTTGAAACTTATACGTTTCGAGTAATTTGAAATCTATTTCATTGGCGTACCACAAGTAACATAGAAGTTATCAAGCGTAATTATTTGATGAAGTATAAGGGATATTTATTACAATAATATGAATAATCTTTGTAGAAGATCACAACTGATGATTTTAATCAATTAACAATAAATGCATTTTTGTAAACTGGTATTTTAACGTCAATTTGAGATGTAACCAGGAAGTATTTAAGGCCGTTAATTACGATAGAAATGAGAATTGGATAAGCGTCATTTGACAATAAACATAACAAGTATAGAATTTTGATTTTGTTTGTTAGTAACTTATACAGATGTTTAAATATTATTAACTTAAATTAAATAAGTTCTCAATTTTATTATTTATAGACGGGATAAAACCAGCAAATTTTGAGTCAGTATATGAAGCATTTTGACCTTTACTAAATTATCCGTGAAACGTCATTGGCCAATTACACTAATAACGGAGTAATAAAGAATCGGCAAATTATCCATTAAATTAAAGTGAATTTTTGTAACTCACATAGAAGAGATTTGAGTTCTGTAATTGTTAACAAAGATTAGGTAAGGATAACTTTAATAAATAGGTAACCTTCAGGAATAATTTTCTGCATGAACTTAAGCTGTAAACTGTTTTATATATGTAAGAGATTCTCATGTATGAAAAAAAATGTTTTTGAATGCATAGATGCTCCTTGATTTCTGTGTTTTATTTCATTTTTGTAAATCCCACAGTATATTTTCTTTTGAGCTGAATCAGGAATGGAGAGGACACGGTAAGATAATAGTTTCATATTTAAATTCTCATTAATGCAATTCGCTGTACCTTGGTTACAGAATTAACTTGTTTTGCCACAATTCATAAGAGTTCCAGAGCAAACTTAGCAGCGATCTACAAGAGAAGGTCTAGTCGCAGCAACATTAGCTCGAATAAATCGCCTGAAAATTAGAATTTCTTGTCTCGTAAGATTTTGTGAAAGTTTATCTCTTTGTAATATATCTGATTGGTTTCCAGTATGACTGATGGAATAAAAGAAGTACCTGAGAGTTTGTGAGCTGAGGGAGTGAAAATTGGTTTATATGGAACAATAGGAAAAGGGGAATCCAGAGGCCAAGAAAGAACAATGTGTAGGAGAGACTCAGAAATTTAAAATGATGACTCTTTTATTAAATTTAAATCAAAGAACGAAAAGGGATGTGTGAAAAGAATCAAAAAAGTTTAAAAGAAATGCGTAAAAAGAATGAAAAAAACTTCAAAGAAGTTGTTAAAATAATGAAAGAAGTATGAAACAGATGAATGACAAATTTGATAAAAATACTCAGGAGTCACCAGCAGAAGTTGGAGAGAATATAGAATCTTGGGGAATAGCTTAAAATTAGAAAATGACAAGAATGAAAAAAGATTTAAAGAAATAGTGAAAAAACTAACTTCCGGCTTAAAAGAAACTAACAAAACCATAGAGGATGCGAAATTTGAAATTAGTGGAAATTTGGTACAAATTTTCGAATATATGGATGACGTTAAAGAGGAAATTGTTCAAATAAAAGCGAATTCGGACGCAAGTGAGAAAGAAAATAATGGAAAAATTAAAAATTTAGATTAAAAGGTAAACGAAATCGAGGAAAGTCTTCAAGCTGGGTTTAAAACATTCAGAAATGTAGAAAATTGTAAGGTCAGGTACTGGCGCCGCTAGGATTAGGGTAGAAGGTAAAGAGGCGCAGGATGTTGAAACTGCGTTACCTAGTTTTTTGTAATGCTTTTATCGTGATTATATTATATAGTTTATCTAAACAGTTTTATTTACATTCTACAAAGTACTGAATAACTTAGACTTTTCATTGCTGCTATGCTTATTTTCTTTTTTTTTTCAGGTTTGCTTAACTAATTTTCTTGCAGGTATTGTCACTAACTCCTTACCGCCGCATACATCATATGTCAGTCAGCTTTCTACAACCCCCCCCTAATCTCCGATTGAGCCCGGTCATTCCTTGGGTTTTCTTTGTGTTACGCACGGCTAGGAGCCAACGTAACATAAATTTGGCGCCCAACGTGGCTGCCACGAATTAACGTAACAGAAATTTTGGCGCTCAACGTGGGGCCCGATTTTTTTGATGGAGCTCGATTTTTTTTGAGGGGCTCGATTTTTTTGAGGGGCTCGATTTTTTTGAGGAGCCTGATTTTTTTGATTTACTCTTGATTCTCTAAATTTTTTTTATGACCTTGATTTTTTTGGCCTTGACTTTTTTTTTGGGTGTATCGGTTCGATTTTCTTTTCTGCCTATATTGGCTGGCTCTAATTTTTTTTGTGGTGTAGTCTTGAATCTTTTTCCTTCGCTATATAGAAATTCCTTGATTGTAATTTTTTTTGTGTGAATTATCAGAGTTGTGTTTTCACTGGTAATTTGGTTCTGGAAAACACTGGCGCCCAAGTTCTCTATACACCACCTTTTTTTTTCTTTTCTTCACGTCACTTTCGCTACCTCACTTAAATATAACCCTAATGTCCCCGATCTAGGTCTGGTTGTATTATACGACTTTTTTGTCCTTCTTGATACCACAGTTGAAGCCTTTCGTAACTTTTTCCAGTTTTCCGTTTGTCGTTCCCTAGCTTACTTGAGGCTTGGCACTTGTGTCTTATGTTGGCTATTGTTGTTGGTTTCCTTTCTCGCTACTTTTCTTTTCTTTTGGTTTCTGCGCGCGCGAAACCAATTTCTTGAGGTTGGAAACTGTGCTGTTTCTTTTCTAAAGAGACATCCGTCCTTTGACGACTTTGGCAGCGTTTATGCCTTTACACCTTGGTCCTCTCCGATTGCTACTGCTTACCTATCTTTCCCTGTGGATTTCTTTACTCTTAGTTTTGTCCGACATTTTGATCCTGAACCTCCGGATCCTAACGGGCTCCCTACGGCCGATTCTATTTTGACCCCTACGTGTCGCTATCCCTAATGACTTGTAATTTTTTTTTTGGCTTATTGGTCTTGTGTTTTCTCTGATAAGCTTGTGTCCGAAAACACTAGCGCCCATTTCGTATTCCTATTTATATTTTGTAGCTAGCCCATCCCGTGACTTTTTCTCCTGGCTAGTTCTACCATTCGTTCACTGTTTGACTGTTATAGTCGCTTTCTACATCCATTCCTTGAGGTGGGCTTCAGATATATTTTCTTTTCCTTTAGGTATTTCGACTTGGTCGCTTCTGTAGGTCTGTTAGCCATACTTTGCTTGAGTAATCGTTTCATACGAATCTGTGTTACCTCAGTTGAAAGTATTCTAGATGGTGTACTAGCTTGCCTTTGTCCTTTGCTGTGTCTTGGTTCTTTCTTTACTGCACACTTGAGGTTGACAGTTGTGTCGTTTAGTTGGTTTGCTACGAGTTTTCTCCCTCGTCTTTTTTTCTTTCTTTCCTCTTGGTTTCTCCACGGGACGCCAAAACTTGTCTTTGAGGTGGAGAACAGAAATGTCCCTTTTGGAGACATCCGTCTTTTGACGTTTTTGAAAGTAGCTAAGACCTTTAATCCCCATGGGGTGTCTACTTGATGCTTTCTTTACCTGTTCTGTCGTTGTTGGTTACGATAGATGACTTTGTCTTTTTTTGGAAAGGTGTTCCTTTCTTATACTGGTATTGGTCCTTCGAGCCGGATAATTTTTTTGTTTGGTTCCTTGTCTGTCGTTTTTTTTTCTTTCACCCCGACGTCTTTATTTTGCTGGGGGGGAATCTGTAACGGGCATTTTTATAGCTTAAAATTTTACGCTCCTTTTCTGTTAGTGTACTTAAAAATACATCGTTTCTTTGGGATCGCTGTTTGTATAAATGAAATACTTCAGAATAATTCAGATTTGTAGGCAATTTAACTCGTGTGTATTAATTTAAAAATAGATAAATTGAAGTTTGATTTTCAATTAATAAATAAATTGCAAGGAACGAATTTTAAATAGGATTATTCGTAAATTACCTTCCAACTTATTGAAAATTATAAACCGCTTGTAATTAATTTTAAATTGCATCGTTCTTGGCTTGCCGCACGTTTTGGATGTCCTTATGTTATTAGCGAAGGAGATAAGAGTCGACAAGGGTTTATGGTAACAACGGGTTTATATAAACAGATTGCAGAGTAGTTCTGATGGCATTTGAAGGAAGTATGCTTTATATGTAACGTGTTTGATTGACCACAAGCGCGGTTTTAAGGTCATTGACTGACGGTTTTAGTGATTCTCGAGTTAAAGTTCGGGCCTTTGGAGCTGGTTTTTTAAAAAAACGTCGACACTTTAACAATTTTTTATTTAATAAGTTAAACAGAAATTACAAGAAATTTGGAATAGCTGGTTCATAATAACTTTAATAAAAAAATAATTAATTGTACTGGTGAGTAGCTCAAACAACGAAGTATGGAGTTTGAAGACTGACTGCCGGGCATTGAGCTCCCGGGCCTTGTATAATAACCTGCCCCTCACACGGCTGTGAGAACTTGCAGATCTCATGTCTGCGTTTCTCTTTAATTGTACACTTTATTACAATGTAACAACTTAATTCTAAGTAATTGCGGTCTGTTGACCGCCTGTGACCTGCCACCTGCAGTATCACTGCCCTCACGGATGCAAAGTTGCATGTCCGTTCACATGAACTGTCGATAACCTCTCTGGGTTATCCTTGTGTTACAATGTTGCATTGAACTTATACTTTTACTTAATAATTTCTAATAATTCCTATTAGATTCAATATATCAATATATATAGGTAAGTGGGGGATACATAACTCGCGTAGCTTTACTAATTTTTTTTTGTTGCTTTTCTGTTGGAAATAACAGTCGTGTTTTACGGAACATTTTGACGGACTTACTTTAGTGATACACGTGCTTTACTCATTGTGTTTTTTTGTTGGTGCTTTCTCTTTTGATATTTAAACTGTGTGTGCGATCTAGTTTCGCGGTCCTTTTTTTATCAGATTAGTGCATACTTTGGATTATCCAAATACAGTTGATACTGTAGTTTCTGAATTTTCTAACCCCTAAGAATCTAAAATAAATCATTGTTTGCGCAAATTTCGTTATTCAAAAGCATTAGATTTTTCTTTGTTACCATAGGTAGCAAATAGAACACCTCACGTTACTGTTAGTTTTAATGTATTACATCGTGCCTTGAAAGCCCGTGATTCTAAATTTTTATTACCATTTTTTTTCGATTTGTGTTACAAAATATTTCGACATTATTGTCTCAGGAAATAGAATTAACAAGAAATTTATCAATGCTACATAGTTCCATCAGCCTGATAATGTCTGCTGCTAACACCAGTGAAATACGTAGGTGTGATTGGTGTAAGGTGTTAGAGATTCCATCAACACCCTCACAGTCAGGGGTGAGGTGCTTCGTTGGTGCGGGACGTCGTGAGTTCCACACTTTAATTGCACGGAAGCGTTACTGAAGGACTTTATGTAAGTTGAAATATTTCCTACTTGATATGACTTTAAATATCTATCCGTTGTTTTGCAATATCTTTGTCGTTCTGATACCTTTTACAATAGAAGTGCATGCTACTAAGAAAAAAAAAAGAAGAAAAACAAAAGCAATACTACTGGATTACTCATATCAATTGTGTCTTATCTATTTATCTTTTGTTAACATTTTGTCTGATTTATGTTTAATTGGTGTGTGAGGAAACGTTTCTGCTACTCCCCAATATTACCTCACTTTGTGATAAAAAATTTTGTAATGCTTTTATCGTGATTATATTATATAGTTTATCTAAACAGTTTTATTTACATTCTACAAAGTACTGAATAACTTAGACTTTTCATTGCTGCTATGCTTATTTTCTTTTTTTTTCAGGTTTGCTTAACTAATTTTCTTGCAGGTATTGTCACTAACTCCTTACCGCCGCATACATCATATGTCAGTCTGCTTTCTACAACCCCCCTTAATCTCCGATTGAGCCCGGTCATTCCTTGGGTTTTCTTAGTGTTACGCACGGCTAGGAGCCAACGTAACATAAATTTGGCACCCAACGTGGCTGCCACGAATTAACGTAACAAGGCTACCGCGTTTAGAGCTGACTGCCGCATTGCTAGCGACTAGGCTGCTAACCTTTATAACGGTGAATCTTTCAATTAGAATAAATAAAGTGGTGTGTTGGACTGATTCACAAATTACACTGTACTGGATTAAAAGTGACGTCTCTAAATGGAAACCATATGTAGCTAACCGAGTGAAGGAAATTCAAAGTTTGTCAAACGGCCTGTGGCGTCATTGTCCCGGCCGAGAAAATCCTGCGGATTTGTTGACGCATTGAATTAAAGCAAGTGCGCTAATAAATTCTTATGAATGGCAACATGGCCCGATATGGTTACGCGAAAATGAACCCTCTTGGTCTTCAATTAATGAAAATGGTGATAACGTAGGGGCCTCAATAGAAGCTAAAATGTGTTTATTGACTTGTGATAATAAAGTGTTAATAGATAAATTGGTAGATATGTCTAAGTTTAGTGACTGTGACCGCTTAATACGAATTACTGCCTACGTTGTACGATTCCTCGCAAACCTGAAAGACAAGAACAATAAAAGGACAGGTAGTTTAAACGCAGGTGAGATCGAAAGTGCAGAGAATTGTTTACTTAAGCAAGCACAGCGAGAGGTCTATTGTAAACAGTTTATTAGAAGGTGGCATTTTCAAACGGTCCTCGACTATTTCGTCACTAAATCCTTTCTTAGACGATGATCAGATACTACGTTTAGGAGGGCGTTTACAGAATTTGAACGATTGTTTTGATACAAAGCACCCTATTATTTTACCAACGAAAGCACATTTGTGTAAATTATTAATTTACAAATTTCATAATGGTGTACATCATAGTGGGGTAAACGCAACACTCCACGCCTTACGTAAACGTTTCTGGATAATAAAAGGAAGACAGTTAATAAAGTCAATCTTAAAAAAATATGTTGTATGTAAGCGACTTTGTGGAAAACCAGGAGCGGAGCCTTTTGCACCGTTACCTAGAGATCGTGTACAGAAAGCGAACCCATTCGAGGTAACCGGAGTAGATTTTGTTGGGTCGCTATAATTTAAGGACAAAGAGCAGTTAAAACGTTGTGACATCGTTTTATTTGCCTGTGCTGTCGTTCGAGCGATTCATCCAGAATTAGTTGTAAATATGAATATTAGTTCTACAGTTAGTGCATTCAGACATTTTTTTGCGCGCAGAGGAATTCCAAGAGTGATTTACTCAGACAACGCAAAAACCTTTAAAAGACTCTCCTTAGAATTAGCTGATTTAAATAATCTGTTAGCCAGTAAAGAGTTAGCTGAGTTTATAAGTGAACATCGAATAAGTTGAAAATTTATTGTGGAACGTGCTGCGTGACATGGTGGATTTTATTAAAGGCTTGTTAAAAGCGTAAAGGATGGGCTTAAATCTACAATTGGACGCTCCTTGTTAAGTTTCGATCAGCTAAATACATTCCTTACAGAAGTAGAAGCTACAATTAATGCTCGGCCGTTGATCTACGTAGGTAGTGATCCTGAGGATTTAATTCCGTTAACTCCGGCACATTTTTTATTAGGACCTGTTGTAAATAGAATACCATTTATTAATCGTAGTCCAGGAGGTGAAGAAATTCGAAAGCTTTGGAAGCAAAGAACTAAAGTAATCGATAGTTTCTGAAAAAGATGGAATGTAGAATATCTGCAATTATTAGGACGTGCCCATCGCAACGATAATGTGCGTGAATGTTCGATTAAGCAAGGTGACGTTATGCTAGTACATGATAGTGATAAGCGCCGATTACTGTGGAAGCTGGGACTAGCGAAGGAGATAATTATCGGACGTGACGGAAAAGTGCGTGCCTGTTATATAAAATGTGCGGACGGTATCCTTCGACGCCCCATTCAGTTATACCATTTAGAAGTAAGAAGCAAAAGTAATTAATTGCGCCGCCGGAGGATGTAGAAAATTGGAAGGTCAGGTACTGGCGCCGCTAGGATTTGGGTAGAAGGGAAAGAGGCGCAGGATGTTGAAACTGCGTTACCTACTTTTAAGTTTAAAGTTAGTCTTGTATTGGTAGCCGATTAGTTCAATTGGTATTTTAAATAAACCTTTAATGCGTATTTCTTTTATTACAGAGCAACCCCTTTTTTACAAGAAATAACTTAGGGATTTTTGAAAATAAAGTAGAAAATCTAGAAGATAGGTTTAAAAATATTCATGAGGGAAGCTGTCAAGCTGGGTGTAAAATATTTAGAAATGATTTGGGAAAACTTAAAACAGACTTGAGGAATAAGTCTGAGAATTTAGAAGAAAGGTTTAAAAATATTCATGTTGGGGAATCGATGACATGGAGTTCAACCAGTGTTTCTTTGGAATTACATTCGAAATTTTATGGGTATAATAAACTTAACCCTAAGATATTTTTAAATAACATAAAAACTTTAACACAGGGGAGTTGGGACGAACAAACCAAGCTAAATATCGTAAGGTCCATATTGAAAGGTAGTGCAGAACTTTTTAAAACATTTCTGGGGAGACAACCAGCAATTTAATGTCATAGATAATTTACTTATGGGCAAGTATAGTGGCTATTTAGGCATTGCTAAGGAGTTATATGCAATCAAGAAATTTAGCGTTGCCAAACAACTTGTTCTTCCTTTGAAGGATAAGCAGATTATAAAGTATTTAGCAGGATACTTCCACTTACAAGTAAGGCAATGTGTAGTCTTACAAAATTATAGTTGATAGAGATGTATTTTTGGAATATCTTCAACGATACAATGAAATGGGTCAACCATGAATGCATTTAGATTTCAAAAGAATAATGGACAGGAAAGGTCCCAACGTCGAACATTTAAAAAAGGGAATTTTCAGAGGAGTCGAGGAAAATCCATCAGGAGGGACGGGGGAAGGGAGAACAATGAATCGCGTGTGACTGAGAATAGAACCGCAATGTGATAAATTTTAAAAGAGATGGCATGAATGGTAGCAATAGTAATAATAATAATAAGACATAAGCAGAGATCATGAACCGACCTAGAACGTCACATACGCAAGATTTTTCGAAGCAGACAAATCAAACAACGAAAGTATAGAAATTAATAAATATGAACATACGCATGAATTTATAAAACTTGATTTGGAAAAGAAGTTAAAAGTTAATGAGAGAAAGGGTTTACTACCTATAATAAAACTGCACGTAGAAGGAAAAGAGATTTGTCAAAACATTTATTTAATTATGCAGATATGAGAAGGAATTGGAAGTATAGGAAAAAGTAGGGTAGTGGTGAGTGCAAAAGGACGAGGGTGTTAAGAGTGTAAAAGGTATTCAGCGGAGAGATTTATACAAAAAACATGTAAATTCCTAAGACTCATGACGTTTCAAGATCACAGATGTTGGGAAAATAATCTGGCCAAAGTAGAGAAATACATCAATCATACGCCTCATACGGTTACTGAAAAATCTCCTTCTGCATTAATAAAAAATATTCATCAGGAGAGACCATGGGATGTTCAGCCTCAAGATAAGAGGTTTGAAGTGAGATTAATTAAAACCCGAAGGAGATTGCAAGAAAGCGCAAAAGTATGTGAGAAATATAAATAAGAGTGTGAAACGTACACGATTGGAGACAAAGTGGTCATTAAATATTTGAGAGTGGGAAAACGACACCTGTCCACGTGTGCAAAGTTACAGGTGCCATATGTGGATCCTTCTATAATTGAGAGGGTAATAAGTGATACTACCTATGTTCTGACAGAAGTGGATTCTATTCAGATAAGAAGAAAATTCCACATAAATTTAATTTATCCGTATATTGAAGATTGATTGAAGTTGTCCCAATTTTAGAAACGTAAGTAAGCTAGATAGAGAGATTCTATACGACAATTTTTTTACGTCAGTAGTGTAGCTAGGTAGGTGCTGGCACAAATTCATGAAAATTTTATACCACATATTTTTCCAAGATAGTAATAGTTTAGAAAGGAATTTGCTACAATATGGTGTATGCAAGTGAAGAGAATTCTGTTAGAAATGAAACTTTATGAGACCGTGTGTAAATACGTGAAAATTAGAAATAAAGGAAAATAATGTTAGATTATAGGTGATGTTAGAATAGAGTTAAGGAAAGGTTAGTTAATTATAAGGTAGAAATAGACAAATTGTTAAAGATAAAAGACACAGTATAAAGAGTATTATGTGTGCGTATTATAAGTCTTATAGAAATAGTTGTAGATAGCAAGTAATTAAAAATAAAAAAGCAAATTTACTCATCCATTAGGAAAAATGGCGCAGATTTTGATTAATCTACTCTGTGTAAGTTAATCGCTGAACGATGTCATAAAAACGTATTTCATTGCACTTTGACTGACTGCCGGGTCCTTGAAACTTCCGGGCTTTTTATAATGTTCCTACCCTCTCACATGACTGTGGGAACTTGCAGATCTCATGTCTGCTTATACTTAATATTATTCATAAATACAATGTTGTAATCTTAATTTCTAAGTAATCACGGTACCTGACCGTCTGTGACCTGACATCTGCAGTGTCAATATCGTCTGCGATACGAAGTAGCGCATCCGTTCTCACGAACGTTAATAAACTTTACAAATTGTCCTTGTGATACAATGTTACCTTCACTTGGCATATTCTTAGCACTTTCTAATAATTTTCTAATTATTCTATTTCTTTATACATATAGCAATTGGGGGATACATAACTGGCGTACCAAGGGCAACAGCTGATTGCAACACACGCAACAAAGGCCAGAGGCTTATTCTACTTTATATTTAAAGAACGTTAATATTTTTATTGTGGGACTCGTAATATCATTCATAAGTTTTGAGTATTTATTGTTTTATAATGTGTTTGTAAAGTGAACTTTACATAGAGTTGAGTCAACTATTAACATAGTTAAAAGCATATTTTTGTGGACAAGCAATGCTTCAGTATTTTGACGAAGCAAATTATAAACCACGGTGTAAAGAAAACTAGTAATATCATACAAATTTATAACACTTGATATATAGAATCATCAGGCTATTAAACTGTATAGTAACTTATTTAACAACCATCGCATTCCATTCTAATATACACATTTGGCGCCCATTAAAAGAATTTAATTATTAATTACTTATTTAACGAACGTGACATTTCATCCTTTCGTACATATTTGACGCTCATTAAAAACTTGATTACACGTTTAGCTTTCACTTAAAAACGAACGGCTTGGAGATCCTACACATTTTGAAGATTTATGTTTCAAATCTATCGACAGAGAGCAAGCATGAGCGCACTTAAACTGTAATATATTATTGTTTGTTTCCATTCGATAAGTGGTGACAGTATTTCAAGGGTAACAATCTAACATACGGACTTGATTTCTTTTACAAATTTGTGAGATTCAGACGGAGCCAGTTCGTAATTTAATTTAATTTTGCACATTCTAAGGAATTGTGGAAGAGTTGGGTGATGCAGTTAAACCATTAGGATGTCCACACACGAAAAGTCGGGAATGTGAGAGAAAAACGGAACCAGAAATTAGCATGAGGGGTCTTGTAAATTTTATGAAATATAATCAATTAGTATAAATTTATTAGAGATCAACGTTTTGTCAGACGGATTTAGGAAGGAAGTTCAGGACGCATATGTTAAATAAAATAGCTTAGAAACGGAAACTGGGGAAAAATTAAATGTATGAACGAATTAATTAATGAAAATATTATTATGTAATTTATATCAAATTCAAGTAGTGTTTAAATTAGTATTGGTTTAGGGAAACTAATTTTTTTTCCATTTGCTTTAATTGTTGAACATGAATGAACTCAAACTGGTTAGAGTTGATATATGCCTGTGCAAGCGTTAAATAGTCCCAAATGTAGAAAGTGATGGCGAAGGTTACGTAGACACAATGCATTGTCAACGTGTATAATAAAATCTAGAACAAGCATTTTAAAGTCGCCTTCTATCTTACGGAGAAGTAGTATACAAATGTTTCTATTTCGCTTTATAATATTTACATTTAACGAGCTAAAACGACGTAAATGATGTTTTCCTATTACAAACATCGATCACACACACGTTTATTTGTCGTCTACTATATCAATCGTCCGTCCTATTTAGCATTAGCCTCCACCTCCAATTTAATAATCATGATTTTAATCTCTACACAAACTGCAAACTTATTTATCAAGTATCTTAAAAAGCATCCCTGAATTAGAAACATTCGGGGATATAGAAATACAGAATAAAATTTCAAAAATCCCGCAATTTCAATTAATCAGACAACTATAAATAAAAATTGCTTCCCTTTTTATAATAAAGGAATCCGATTGCTAGTCTATTTTATTATTGACTGGTTCTCACTATCTCTTGATTAATTTACTCTAGTATAGATTGTGCAATTTACCTCCCTGCTTTAAACGCAAATTTATTAAATATTTTGGGTTATTTTAATATGTTGTCTAAATTGTAATATGTTTTTAAATCACTTTAATGTTTGACGCTTTGTTTATATATTTACATATTGCTGCATCAATGTTTACATTATAAATTTTATATAAATTTACATTTTAGACCGTTGATCATGACAATTTTAGTAGTTGGAAGCGCTTCTAATCATAAATAATTAAAATTAATGTTTTAGATGAATACGAAATTCGTTTCATTACAAACGAAACGATAGACGATGCTGTGACAATTGTAATCAATTTTTTTTTGACTGACGAAACTGTAGCTAAAGCACTCAAATTGTTTGAGAATCCAGAAGCAGTTAAGGATGTAGTTAAATTCGCACTGCTGGTGGCCGAAGATGGTCTTTCATGTGTTGCCATAGAAAAACAAACACAAAAAGTTGTTGGCGCTTTATTTTGGAAAATTCAGGTAACTATTACTCAGTAAAATATTCAACACCTTTATTTACTACAGGTCAAACGTGAAGGAAGTAAAACATTTTTTGAAGAATTCATAGAAACATGTAATCATAAGTCTTTTAAAGCTTGGCTGCAAATTATGAACAATGTGGAATGTAAAGAAGATATATTTGCCTTAATACAAGTAAAATGCTACCTAGAAGGGTTATCTCTATTATCCATCCAGAATATAGAGGAAAAGGAATTGGATCAAAATTAGAAGGATATGGAATAGAAATAATCAAATCTTTGAAGAATGGTATAAATGTTAAAAGGTCCTTGGATTCCAAACCGATGCCGATTGAACCAGTACCTCGAGCAGTAGCAGGCGTAATTACGTCAGTAACAAACCAACATGTTTTATCAAAGTTAGGATTTAAAACTTGTGTTGCTGTTAAATATTCATCCCTTACGTATGAAGGCGTCGGTTTAAAAAAGGGGGTAGACGATGGACCTGAATATTTAAAAGTAATGTATTTAATTGTATAGCTACTTCAAAAACGTAACTAATGAGAACTGCCCAAAGTTTTTTTAATGCAGTCGAGGTTACTAACCCAAAATATTTTTTAAATCACTTTTTTTTTGTTTTTATTAATTAATTGTTTATAACAAGTACTTATTTTTATTGTGTAGATATTGGCTTATATATGAATTGTAATTAAAGATTTAAAAGCTGGGATCAGGAAAGAAGGTAGTCACATGATCAATGACTTCCAATGAATTAATAAGATATGAATTTCCCAAGCCAATTGCCCATTTAAAATTGTAAATTTATTTATTCTACACGACATCGTGTTCACGTTGCTCAAATTTAATATATTGGTATTGTCAAAAATAATTGATAATTATACTAAGTTAGATTTATAAATGAATTATAATTTGAATTGTAATCAAAGTTTAATACGATTAATCTACATTTAAACATTGAATGTGAATTGGTTGCATTCGTGAAAACATTTTAGTCATATTTACCATAAGGTAACGAATCAATAGTAAGGTAATGTACATAGAAAGCTGGCTGAGTTAGTGCATAAAGACTAAATCTACGAAACCTATATAATCTAACCGTTCTAATATTTTTGGTGAATGGATCTTTACCGTTTACTACCTAGAACTAAAAAATCGATTATACTTTGCTCCTGGAAAATTATCAAACTCATTTAGATGAATTTATTTCCTTTTAATTTAATTACTCTCGAAACAGCAAAGAGGAATTGTAAGCAACTTATTTACTGTGTATTTTACCCAATGAGATTATTAACGCCGAAAACTGCACACAACAAATAAAACTTACAAATACGATTTAGATAAAAACTATAGTCAACTAATCCATAACTTTGCAAACCAATTCACCCACACGCTCCTATTAAATATTGTTTCCTAGATTAGATTATGAAAATGTTTACTGAAAGAACATGAACTGTAAATGAGCAAAAGGCAATAAATATGCGATCCCCTTTCTCCCGAGAAAATGTTAATCATTCCCCCAAATGTAGTAGTAAATATATGAGATTTTAAATTGCTCTGCGCGTGATGCATAAACTTCTAAGAATTTAGTTATAACTCAATTTTCGAAACGCCTTCCAACAGTGGCTCGCAGTTGCTCTCCACAAACCTTTTAAAATGCTTTAATTGTTATGGAGCATCTTTTCCCAAACGCCTGTGACATAGAACTTTACTATAGATGAAAACCATATAGAAAGTGTGTATTTATTAGTTCAGAATAGATAGAATGGGTTTCTTCACAAGGGCACACTCTGTATGTTAAAGATTTTAGAAAATGGTTAATGTTAGGTATCAGAGTTGGGGTTTTTAACCAAAACGGCAGGAAAATCTGCTCTTTATGGCAAAATGTATGTGCAAGACAAGGAAACACTATAAATGGCTCCTTTTGGACTTTATATGTATAAAAGATAGATAAACATACATTAACCTAATTATAGCAGCTTGTCTACCCTGAGAGCATTGTTATTAACTTGATTTTTCTAACACGCTAATGACATCACAGCTCAATATTATCACACACTTTTGCAATTACCATCGATGAACAGTAGTACCACCTTAACATTATATAAATACTAATCCATTGGAAAATCAAAATACAACTGAAAGGAGCTTCGAACCAATGAGAATTCGCAAGGAAAACCCTGGTACATCCAATCAAATCCAAACCAATATATTTTACATACAATTTTTTCTTCCTAGATATATTTACATGTCTAACTTATACAAACTCAGTTAATGTGACAGCAAATATATTTATTTAAATTGATTGATTTGAAATGTTCCTATCTTGATAAATTACCATTTTTTTACAAATTCTTCTGCCGGATCGCTTATGCTGATTGAGGTTAGCAATTTTGATATTATTGTTATAGTTGTGCTGTGTTGTTGTTTCGGTGTCCTTAGGTAGGAAAGACTTCATGAAAACATTTATTTTGAAATCGTTGCATAGGTAACCGTGAGGTATTGCTGACGCCGCACCAAATCTGGGCGGCGTAGGTGATGACTGGTCTGACTATAGTCGTATAAATTAACTTGTTGTTCTTGAACGACATTTTACTATTTTCTGATAAGAGTGTATACGTGCTTTTGGTGCTACCGTAGCCTTTTGCGATACTTTTCTTGATATGCTGTTGAAAATTGAGCCTTCTGTCGAGCTGTACCCCCAAATACTTTACTGTATCGGTTTCTTTAAATCCATTGAATTTTATTTTCTTGAAAATTTTTGAGTTAGTGAATTTTGTACTAAATATGATAGCTTCTATTTTTTCTGGATTAGTCGTAATTTTCCATTTCGTGTAATATTCCGCCAGGATGTTAAGGTCAAATTGCGTCTGTTGGCTGTTTACAATTGCTAAGTCGGAGTGGGCGTAGATTACCATGTCATCGGCAAACGTTGAGGTTGTTGTCCAAGGAAATTCTAGCAAGTCCTGTAGATACGTTGTGAAGATTTTGGGGTCTAGGATAGATTTTTGCGAAACTCCTGCTTGGATGGTTTTAGGATTGATTTTGATCGATTTATTTCCACAATGAAGTTTTTGTCGGTGGTGTATGAGTATAGTAGCTTGATTAGATATGTAGTTTAAAGATAAGACCGGGAATCCACACCTTGTCAAAAGCTTTCTGAATGTCTCGGAGTATCATCGTAGACACTTTATTTTTGCTGAAATTGACAAAAACATCGTTTTCAATCCTCACCACTTGTTGCGTCGTATAATGTTCCGCTTTGACCTCAAATTGCGAGTCTTGTGTTAATTTTATGTTGTATTCTATTTTGTTGATGCGTCTTAGAATGATTTTCTCTGTACATTTCCTAACGTTGATAATAGACTAATGGGTCGGTATGCGGCGGTGTCACTGCGATCCTTTTCTGTTTATGGGATTGGTTCAAGCAATACTTTGACTTAATTTTCATGACTATTTACGTATAGAGTAAAACAAATTTCATTATGTTTACTACCTATTTACCTACTACTTAATAACTGTATCTAAGAATACACATGCAAATTCTTTTGTAATATCAACACATCTTAATTAACTCTAAAGTATGCGAAGCCTGTCTTACCAAATTTTAGCACAATTTAGTAACAATGGATGGGTGTAATACGTTTGGCATGCTTAATTACACCAGCTTGTCTGTCTCACTAGCTTGAGGGTTTTTTATTAACTAACTCTTTTTAACACTTTATCCCAGATAAGCAATGGTACGCAATAATAGCAAAAAGTGATTTTTAAAACCCTTAGTCCATTTATTACCTTTATGAGAGATATACATACATTAGCCTAATTACAGCAGCTTGTCTGTCTTGGGCTACATTTTGCATGCTTAACCTATTAATAGCAAAATTAGCACGTAATTGGATATCAAGAGTTTTTAGAGCCTTGTGTAATATACAATAGTAGCTACTTATATGTTTATACTCTTTTATTAGCAACCTTTTACTTGTTGATAAACTCATTGCAAATCGCTTTATACGTTTTAAATTAGAGCAAATTTTTGTAATTATCCAATAACTAACAGTGGATTTGAATCATGCAATTAGAGAGGTTGGGTTTTTTTAGTAAATGCACGGAAATTTTCATGTATTGGTCATATTCTAATTGGGGCACATAACATATGTAAAAATCCGTTGTTTACTAATAAATTTCAACTACATATTAATGCAATTTTCTAGCGTGAATGTATACTAGCCTTCATTAACAACGCATCGGGAGCGTCATTACTAGTTAATTACATACATCTTTAAATAAACCAAACTAGCATTAAATGTGAATTATTAAGGTTTTCAGATAACGTATAATTTTGTTAGAACCATTGTTGTAATAAACGCTATTGAATACAGTGCAAATTTTTTGTAAACAATATCAAATCCTGCAGTGCTTTGAAACATGAATGTATTACATAGCGATAAATGCGAATAGATTTTCTTAACGACTTGTACTAATTACCTGTTTATATACCACACCGACCTTTTACCGGAATGATGTTAAATGATGTTAAAGAAAATTCCAAACGGTAATGTTTACGTACGATTACCAAAAAAAATATTAACATCCTGGTTTAATAATAAATGCCTCGAGGAAGTAGTTGCATAAAATTAGAAAAAATCAACAGTGAACGGTAGAAATTTTCCAATAACAACTGAATGTTGTGGTAAGGTTCTATATAAGCAGAAAATTAACAGAAACGTCCATAAAGTTGTTTACGTTGATTCTCGAAGCACTTGATCTGCCTGTTAACAACAAGTTTTTGGATAACTATAATAATTTATTGAAAGAAAAAGTTGCTAACTTAATTTAATTTTTAGATAATTGGTGTGGTCATGCCCCTAATATATTCGAAAAAATAGACGCTATTTACATCATTTCAAATTGAATTAATTCGAATCGTTTACACAGTCTCATCAATTTGGCAAGTAGTTTCTTCTGAAACTATACCAGAGTAAAGTTATGGAAATAAAGAATCTTAATTTAATGCATGAATTGACTGAACGTGCCTATAGTACGTCTGTGCTTAGATTAAGCTTTTATTTAAGTAGATTTGCGATATATTTAATTTTTAATACTCGTTTAAGAATGTATTGTGTATTTGTAATAAAAACGTAAGTGTGCCATATAGTTAGAAACGTCATACATAATTGTGTAAAGACATACATGTTGTGTTATTAACTTTCTTGTATTTATTCAACAGTTGGCGTGGTTAGCCTGTTGGCGATGACGGGCGTCACTGTAGTGTGTCCGCGTAGGACCTTTTCATGGTCGTCTGCTGCTGGGTGGGATAGTTGTAATTGAAAGGATACCTCTTCTTAAAACATCCATCCACAGGTATGCCTTTCTGGTTGTGAACCTTGCACATAATTGAACAGATACGCGAGGGCTGAGTGGTTAGCTCGTGGTCTGCATGTTTTGATGTACAGTGGTAATAAACTGGTGCTGGCTGTGGTAGTTGGTTGTGTTGGCCTATTGACTACTGGTTGGAATTCTTTCCGAAGGTTGCTGGGCAAGAATTCAGTTGGAAACTGGTGAGTAGTAGTTAGTGCTTGTTGCCTGTTGGCGGTAACGGGCGTCACTGTTTTGTTCCAGTGCAGCGTCTTGCGGTTATGTGCTCCGAAATGTATGGAGTTTGTTCGTAAGCCATCACTACTTTCTGGCGTTGAAGCCAAGATTTTCCCAGAATTATATCCTCAGCGAGGTTTGCTACTGAAGGTTTCGTGGTCCGTCACTTTTCCGAGGATGAATGGCGTGTGGAACTTGCCTTTGATTGCCATTTCTGTCTCTGCTTCGGGTAAATAGGCAGAGGCATGATAGGGTTCTACCCGTGAACTTGCAGGTATTCGATTTTCTCTACTCATTTAAGTCGATGCTCCTATATCTAGTAGTGCATTGAAGGTTTCCTATATATAGTGACAGAGATCCTTGATAGTGGGTCATAGTGAGTAAAGTTTAGTCGCACCAGTTTGTTTCACTCGACCGGACTATAGTCTGACGTTGCTTGGCCGGTGGGTTGTTTTCCGACGCTTTGGTTGGGCAGTCTCGGTGCCAGTATCGTTGTGGACAGAATGCGTACCTTGGTAGCTGATCCGTTGTTCGTGGAAATCTGGTTGCTGGCGTGGGGACAGTTGTCCCTTTTGCTGCTTCTTTTGTTTTCTTCGATTTTTGTGAGACGGGAGACCATTTCCCATACTGTTGTCGGCATGTGACACTGAATTGGGTTCCTTGGTGTCGGCAGGAGGAGGTTCGTGGTCAGCTCTATGACCCGGTTGGTATCTATTTTTAGGTGGTGGGATTGCTTCGTCTTAGTGCCAAGGAAAGGGGTTGAGACGCCATCTGCTTCTGTCCGTAGTATTCGGTTATTTTGGCTCTAATGGTTGGACTGTCGTACTTGTCCAGAAAGAACCTTTTGAATTTGATGTAGCTGGGTTGGAACACGACGTATGCTTCCCACCATGTGGTTGCTTGACCTCGGAATTGAGCGGTCGTTGTAGGTACATCCGCGTTCATCGTTTTCATCTGTTGAAGAAATCCTGCGGGATCCTCCAGAAGGGCGGCAGAGAACGTACGTTTTTGCTTCGGAAATCGTTGTGGTGACGTGGTAAAGGTACTCCACTTGCGCCTTGATTGTAACCATTTTGATGGTTGGTTGTGTTTGTTGAGCGCCACTGGGTTGTTGCAGTTCCAGTACTGTTGGTGGTTGTGTAACCGCGGCGTCGCCGTGGATCAATGTAGTAAGCGTAAGACTACGGATCCCAAGGTCTTGGGTTCAAATCCCGACACGGCCGACTGCTTGAAAAATGGCAAGTGAGCATTTTTCACAAAAACTACGCCCTCGTTCGGATGAGAGATTAAATGGAGGTCCCGTGTGTAAGTGTTGTCATGCACGTTAAAGATCCCTACCTTGCCTAGAACGGCAAGGGTTCGGCAAAATTCTAAATTTCCAGGCAACAAAAAACTCGCCTCCTGGCCAATGTAGTACCTTCGGGTGGAGCATTGAAAATGTAAATGAACGGTTGTGTGACCTCTTGTGTTGGAGACGGCTGGTTGGTGTCTGGCTGGACGTGTTATGTCGTTTGACTCCTCGTTTCGGGCATATTGACGGTTCCCGCAAGCGTGCTGTTTGCAAAGTCTTCTGTGAAGACCGCCCAATCACGTTAGATGCCACTTGTTATCATTCGGGTGGGCGGTGTCTGGAAGTATGAAGGCTTGACTTCATTATTTATTTAATAAGTATAAGCAAACGTAATTATAAGTTTCATAAATACATGAAATAGTTAAAATTGAATGATTTTAACAGTTTCAAGCAACTTGGAAGTCTTCGGTAATCTATGGAACTCTTCGGAAAGCTTCGTGTTAGCTTGTGGAACCAAGTGAAACTTAAACACTTAGTGAATGAATGTATATACAGTTTAAACGGGTGTAAAAGTAGTCTTCGGAACTCTTCGAAAGGCTTAGAAATTTGCTTGTGAGGCCGAGTAGGAACTTGATAATGGTAGTTAGAAAATATTTACAGTTTGAAGAGGTCCAGACGTCTTCGGCGGTCTTCGGAACTCTTCAGAAGGCTTCGTGTTTTACACGACATTACACGACATTTACACAACATTAAGTTACAAAGAACGATGATATGAAATTAAAAAGTATTAATTGATCATATATACAAGCATAGAGGAGTTCAGAAGTCTTCGGAACTCTTTGGAAGGCTTCAGAATTTATTTGTGGGGCCCAGTAAGAACTTGAATAGTGATAGTCAGAAAATATTTACAGTTTTAAGAGGTCCAGATGTCTTCGGTGGTCTTCGGAACTCTTCGGAAGGCTTCGGAATTTATTTGTGAGACCCAGTAAAAACTTGAACAGCGGTAATTAGAAAATATTTACAGTTTTAAGAGACCCAGACGTCCTCAGTGGTCTTCGGAACTATTCGGAAGGTTTCGTGTTTTCCTTGTGAGACAATGTGAGGCTATGAAGAATTTTGGTGTGAACGTATGTACAGCTTGGAAGAGTTCGAAGGTCTTCGGTGATCTTCAGAACCCTTCCGAAGGCGTCGTGGTAGTGGTGCCTCACGCCTCGTCGAGTGCGTCGCCGTTGAACTCTACGGGGATGTTGTCCCGCAGGTAGAGTTGACAGACACCATCACAATACCGACTTGTCGGTGATGGATGGAACGGGGCTTAACGCCCATACGTAGTTTATTAACTATTGATTGATGAATTATAGTGACGTGCCCTAGGTACGGCGGCGGACAGTGTCACCGTCGGAGCATACGCAGGCTATGGAAAGCACTCCGCGCTGAAGTATGGCAGGCTATGGAGAGCGCTGCTTGCTTAAGTGTTAGCAGGCTATAACGGGCACTGCCAGTTGATTCTTTAGGCTATAGGGAGCACTAAGAAATGACTTTCGGAGAATTTGTAATTGTATTGATACACTTCTATTTGCTATGCTTCCTGTGTTGAAAAACGTTAATGATGTCTTTAACCAAGTTCATCATGTTTCAATTTTCGACTGTAAAAGAATCTCCCAATTTTGTTTCACCAATGAGCGTGCCGATTTTTGGGTACCACAAGAAATGAGTTGGAAAATGTCGCGATTCTTAGTTTGTTCTCTGTTCAGCTGGTGTACTTTGATATAGTCAACTGCGATTTTTTAGTTTGTTCTATGTTCAGCTTGGGCATGGTGATTTAGTCAACACGTTTAAGAATTCGCCAAAACCAAACGTACTCGCTAACTTAAACTAACTACGAAATCTTTAATTGATTCATCAACTTGTTACCGTCGTGTGTAAAATTTAAAGCGTTCGGCTATTTCCAGTTGCAGTGCCGAATAATGTTTTTTAAAGTGCTTCAACCATTTCACGAAACGTTTTACTATTAGGTTCAACAGGAGCCATAAGATTTTTAAGTGCACCATAAATTTCAGACCCGATTACCACCAACAGTGTAGCAACCTCTTCTATGTCACTTGTGTGACTAACCTCAAAAAATAGTTCTAGCCGCTCCAAATAGTTCTGGAACGGTTCATTCGTCTCTAACTGCGGAACGGTTACATTATAACGATTTCCACTTATGTCGTTATCCATTTTGGTAATTATAATAAACTTTAGTGCACTGGAAACTCTCTAAGAAAAATTAACGTTTTCTTTTTAAAATAACAAAAAACCAGTAGGAGACTGCAACTAACCTTGACCGCGAACGTTACAATCAAGTTCACTGGTAGACACGTGCATTCCAAACCCAATTTTCACAATAACTGATGTGGAAAAAAATTTGTAATCCCGAACATAATAAATATATAACACAAATTGTTTTATTAGGCATTAGTAAACAACCGCTTCGGCTACACTCGGCCATATGCCTGTCGCTTGCGCTCTCCCCACTCCATACATAACAATGCATATATTTGATTTTTCCATTACTGTATCGGTACAGTTACAGTTTTGCTATAATAAATTGTTTTCTGATTACCTAGAGGCGTGATTAAGTATTCCAGGTTATTTTACCGTTGCTTTTATGAACTGTCTTTGCAGTTAGCAGTCTTAAATAGGGCTACGTGTTTTTAGGGTTTGTGCTTGCTTTATTTTTAAAGTAATATCGTTTTCAATGAATTTTCATGTATATTTGTAAGCCAGAACCAATCTCCTGATATCAGATTTTGGGCACCCACTTGTTATTCTTTCTAGGACTTTCTCTAACAACCCTACGGGATTAGGGGGCGTCCAAGGTATTTCCTGATCAAGAGCATATTTCATACCTGATAGCATTCTGGAATCCCTTTCAAACACTTACACCATCGGGCCTAATGTGATAGTCAGCAACCAACTTTGTTACTATAGTCGAGATTTTCGGTGTTTTATCGAAACGGAATTTTTAGCGGAGAACTTACTAAATTTTTTGCGAGCTTCAATCTAGATATTCTGGTGGTCAAAACTGTATGTAACAAGTTCGTCGCTAATAGGAACAATTTTTGGTTGAAAGTTTGCATATTATTTAGGTTTGGGGCATTTTATCCAAGTTATATCACGATGCACATGTGATTCAGGATAAAACGCCATTTTCAATTTCAAATTAAAAGGTACAGAGTGAATCATTCTGCTTAGCATTCAAGTACTGGTTTAATTTTTAACGTTGACGCAGAAATGCAAAATTTTAGTCTTTTCTAAGTTCTGGAACCTCAAAGCGTTTGAAGTTGTGATAGTAGTTTACATTAAAAGTTCTTGATTGAAGCAGTACCTAGAGCAGCAGTACGAGTAAGTTCATATGAATTTTAAGTAGATAGCGTTTTTTTGTTTTATGCTTTTTGGACAAGAAGAACCTGCATTCGTCTATGGCGTTGTCTTCCCCGATTTAACTAGGTTCAATAACGTACATACCATTGTTCGTATAAATCGACCCCGTTGTGTCTCTTCTGCCCCAAAACTGGCACCCAAATAAGCTTTGCTCGTGTCGTTTAATCCCTCATTTACGCTGGGGTGGTTTTTGCAAACGTAAATTACCTCTTCATAAATAGTTCATGTGATATGTACTTTCCAATTTCAGTTGCTCGTCTTTCATGACGCTAAGTGCCCTCACTTTCAACTAATTTGCTTACAAATTACAGCCATGTGTCCCCAAGTGTTATGAGTTTGATTTCCCAAAGAGTTTGTGATATATTATTACGTTTTGCCTTACTAAGGGGCTATTTACAAGATTTTTACTCCTATGTGGCCAGCTGACAGGCACAAGGATAGAGGACGAGGATTGCCAGTAAATGTAAAGAGCCCACGGCAAGTTTCGTGGAAAATGGCTCGTAGATGAGGAAACCTCTAAAGGCTAAGCAGCTAGTCGAGCTATTTGCTCTGGGTAAAACATGAGCTTTGGGTCGGGGTTTGACTACGACCAAAAATTTAGAGAATATGGCGCCACCAATTTTGTATACGAAGAAGACCTTACTTGAGTCTCTTGTATAAGGCGAATGCGGAAACCTTTACTCAATTACCGCTATACAACATATTACTGAAACACAATCCCTAAAGTTTTCTTACCTTATGGCTCGATATTGACCTTTATAGATCCACTGCTACACCTGTAAACAGATTAAAACAAAGATAGCACAGTTTGTGCATTCATATCCAAAATTCATAATTAATTAGAATCGACCCTCATTCATTCCAACTAATAATCATAGTCTTGACCAAAATGAAAATCTATTCCTTCAAGTTGCTGTTAACCTAAAGCCATTTAAACAATTTAACGTCCCGTCTAATGCGAAGTAATACTAACCAAGCGTGGACATTAAATGTGCTTCGCCGAGACGATATCATCTTGAAGACGACTTTATCTTTTGGTGCTTCCAACACATGGTCTGCAACAACGTCATGTTCTTTGATTTAAAGAACAATTGACCTACTCTAACGACAGCTCAGTTGAAAGTGATTTCTTGACGTATGTTGCCGTCTGACAACAAGTATGATATTACAATCATCTAAAGGAGGGAATTCTTATGGGGACACTAACAAATGACATTTTTTGTCACCACTTAATTTGAAATTTTATAATTTCAAATCGAAAGCTTATATTGTTTTCAACAATATATAATATTTATTACGTAGACTGTGTAGCATTATTATATTTAAGTTAACTATTAATAAATTAAATAAATTAGATATCTGTGAAGATATTGTCAAAAAATAAAATTTTTACAATATTATACAAACTAATATCTTAATATACTTCGTAAAGTAATTATGCCAATACGTGCAGAGTTGAATAATTTGCTCTTACATCGGCTGCAACTTTACAAATTACTATTTATAGTGTGCCATTCGACTATATTCAACAAGTTAAATTACAAACTTGTATGCAAAAGTAATTGCTGAACTGCGTGGAACGAAGTTATTTAAAGTTTTGTCAGAACGGATGGAGTAGAGTAAACAGTTATCTGAAGTTAAATGGCTTTAACGAGCTTAGCGTTCATTTTATATATCACGTAGTTACTAGTCTTATTCATATTTGTCTTCTTCTTCCAAATAGTAACAACTGATGTAAAATTTTTCCTTCATTTCTGCGACTGCAAATTGTATAAACAAGTAATAAATATGTTGATTGTCGACTACTCGGTTCATCTTTTTAAATTACTGATGATGTAGTACCGCTTGCAAAAATTCATTAGTTAAGTAAAACGTGTAGAGAGAAGCCTTATTGAACATAAGTGCTTCCTATGTGCTGTGAAGCGATAACACTAAACTTTCCTCTAAGTTCATTCCCTTAGCGATTTCTAACCGAAATTTTAGCTGTAAACTAAGACGCGTGAGAAATTATACGAGGGACGGTAAAATTAATTATTCGGCTAGCAAGGATATCCCAAGGGCAGGGATTCAACTTTCGAATAAATCAAACATACACCTTGTAAACGTGTTTAATTAATGCAACTAAACCGTGAAACCTACAAATTAGGTGAAAATTATACACGTGCATATAAACAAACTTCGTACATGAATAATGATTAATTAGATTAAAAGTGTAAAGACAATATCAACTTAGCTCGAAGAGGTTCTCCACAAGGTTCAAGCATAACTGTTTTGTTGTCGTTCTACACACGATATGATTACTATAAGCGACACGAATGGCAAGTTACCCTAGCTCTAAAAGGTGTTACATTCTCTTCATTGACACCTATGTTGATTTTCCAATGCTCCAACCAAAGGTACTACATTACATTAGCCAGGGAGCGAGTTTTTTTTAATCTGGAAATTTTGAATTTTGGCGAACCCTTACTGTTCCAAGCAAGGTAGGGATTTTTAGCGTGTGGTACAATACTGACGCACGAAACCTACATTATACCTCTCATCCGAACGAGGACATATTTGTGTGAAATATGTTCGCCTAACATTTTTCAATCGGTCCGTGTCACAATTGAGGTAAAGGAACCATTTTGGAGTAGTCAGTAAATATTGTGAAAAGAATTAACCTACTCGCAAAATACTTGACTAGTTTTTTAAAATCCTATCCTGATTTTTTTTTAACTCCGTTCATTTTATCTAATCTACCGGATCTTTGTTAGCTCTTAGGTAACAACTCTATTCAGTAAAATACATGTCAGAGATAATAATTACTAACTGATAATAAAATTCTTGTTGAAAGTTTGGCAACTGAAGCATGCAACTTAATAATGTCACAAAAATTATTTTGTTCAAAACCTCTCACTACTAACCTAACGTTATAAAGTTGTTTTCCGGTTTCGTCTTCTTTAATGCTATATACCCAACGACTTGTCAATACTGCTAAATTGCTTGGGTTTTCAACTAATTGCCAAGTCTCGTTCTTTCTTAATGCTTCCAGCTCATTCATGATCGCTTCTTCCCATAAATTGCATGTTTTAGATGCTTTTGCTTCTGCATAGGACCTTGGTATATCTGAAAACTCACTCAGTAATGCTATACAACTTATATCGACCTCATAATTATCAAATCTGGATGGCAATTTTCTCTCACGTTTTGGTCTTTGAAAATCAGTTGTAGCTTCTTTATCAGTCACATCATTTTAAATATCATAATCGCTCCCATAGTTATCCTAGTTAATCCTATTTATAAGTGTATGTTTCAATTCATTTTCATCTGGCTTGATTGTATTGAAATTGCTTTCACCAACTACTACATTCTTGGCGTGAATCAGTTTCTTTTTATCTTCTTGCCATAAACGATAACCATTTTCAGCACAATCAACAAGTCTGCATTTCATGCTTTTATCATATAACTTACTTCTCAATGAATTTAGTACACGATCATAAGCTTTGCAACCAAAAGTTCATAGGTTTGAAACATTTGGCTTTGTACCTAGCCATAATTCATATGGAGTATTACAATAAACGACACATGAATATATTCTTTTTGTTATGTATGTCGCAGTAAGCACTGCCTCTTCCCAGAAAATTCTGTCCACACCTGATTGCATGATCATTGATCTAGCTTTATCTAATAATGTTTGATTCATCCATTCGGCAATACCATTTAACTGCGGAGTATATGGTAGAGTGTAACATATTTCATCTCCTTTTTCAGCATAAAATTTTTGTATTAAATTTGAACAATATTCGCCACCATTTGTCACATTTTAATTTCAATAGCGTCTTGTCAAGTGCAGAAACCTTTCGCTTCATAATCTTTAACACAGTTTAAAACTTCGCCTTTGGTTTTAATTACATAAACCATTACAAACCGAGATTAATCATCTACAAAGGTAACAGAATACCGATTTTCATTACGTGACAGCGGTGTAATTGACCTCCGCAAGACTGTAAGAACGAATTCCCGCACTTGACGAGACCACGTGCTTTTTGAATAATATTTTTGCTTAGATTTCACCAAAACTTTACAAATTCCTTTACATCTCTTATTAGTAAAATACGAACGATCAACTAAATTTAAAGTATTAATTTTTATCAACGAATTATAGTTCAAATGACCGTAACGTTTATGCAGAAGTTCAATATCAGGTTTTATAGCTAAATTTGCACGGTCTGTTTTATCAACAACATTAAACGCCAATTTGTAAAAATTATTCACACGCTTACCTATGACATAAATCATTTTACGCTTTTGAATCAACCCATTACCATTACAATAAACAATCTTGTAACCTGTTTTCTCTATTGTTGAAACTGACAACAAATTCACTCTAAGGCCAGGAACACGCATTATATTTATCAAAGTATTATAACATTTGTATCACCTACACAGGTTGCAGTTATCAACATGCCTTGAGAAGCTAATTGAATAAGCTTAGGTTCTTCAAAACCTCTTTTATTAAATAAATGACTTTTATTATTCGTATAGTGATGGGTAGCGCCCGAGTAGGTATACCGTTCTATTACGTTTGTTGATTCCAGCTTTGATGCAGCAAAGAAAGCAACAGTTGCCTTGACCATTCACCAGTAGATTTTATTTCATATTTGAAACATTTTATAACTCTTTTTGCTGTAAAAGGCGATGCAACACCTTTTCCAATTTTTATAGAGCTTTTATTAGCATTGAACTCTAATAATATGCTTTTAACAAACTCCAGCTTTAAATCATTTTCAGATAACGTTCTAATTACAGGCACTGCATTTTGATAATCGCGTGACATAGACAATAACTAGAAACATGCCATATCCCATTCACCAAAATCGCTTCCTAAATTTTTCAGTTCACGAAATATTTTATCAGATTTTACAAAATGATCTTGAAAATTTGTAAATTTGTATTTTAAACAAATCAATTGCTCCAACAAATAGAACTTTGAACATGTGCCACGCTTAGCAAATATGCATTCCAGATTAGCAATCATCTGCGTAGCATTTTTTATACCTTTTATATATTCTAAATTCGAGTCTGCTACACTTTGTACAATCACCATTACAGCTTTATTATTTTTCTTGTGTCATGCTTCATTTTGCGTCTCCGGCTTAACTTGTTTTAAAACTTCATCCACCTCCATCGCATTCAGCACTGATTGCAGTCTACATTTCCAGCTGTCAAAATTAGTTCCCGCAAATAAAATAATTCCGTGTTTATTTTCCGTACAGGATTCTATTCCGAAATAATTGTAACTTAACCTCAAAACAATTATGTTAAGAAAATAAATCGGTGGAATTTGAGTATATTTTATTAGAATTCCAGAACATAGAAAATAATACCTTATATATATATATATATATATATATATATATATATATATATTACTCAAATTTAGACCAGGGTAGAAAATTAATTGACGACATCAAACAATTTTAATCACCTTGTATAAAGAAACAAATAGAAATTACGTGCGAAATTTATATTAATTAATTCAGTTTTTAAGTAACGAGTATTAAACAAAGTGTACAAATAATAATTAATATTTAATTAGTATTCGCTAAAAATTAAAGGGTAGAAGTTATTGCCATTCATTATTATTTTAATTGGAGATAATTGAACGATTATTAAGGTATAATATGCATAAAAGCTTTTAAAACCCAATAATACCAAATATGAAACGCGTTGCTAGCATACAAATCTATCAAGAAGGTTAAAATACGTAGAATATCCAAATCGTAGAAGTATTACGATTGAACACCTGCGTATTTTTAAATATCACGTTCTGTTTAATTTGTTTGGATAAACATGAAAATTCTGCGTATATTGCAAACGGTCGGATAAACCGTAGCTTATATTAACGGGAAAGGCTAGATTGCAACAAAATTTACATTGGACTAACTTCGCAAATTTTAAAGCAGAGAATAACTCAGCATAAAAGCGACAAAAAAAAGAAACCCAAATCATGTGCTTTAACACAACACGTATTAACGAATAACCACCAAATAGACTTTCAAAATCCAAAACTTATTGATATTCAGTTGGTGTTTTGGTTTTTGTTTTTTTTCCTCTTTCTTCGTTTTTTTTCTTCGTCCCTTTCGTTCCACATTCCTGTCCTTTTCCCTGTGGCTAATGTTACTTCCTGTTGGGCTTCATGCTGACTTGGTATATTTTCGATCCACTTCCTGTGGTAGGTGCCTTCTAGTCTGTTTTTCCTTTTTTCGAAAACCACGACTTAGTCGACTTAAAATCTAGTTAGCAGTTCTTTTCTTTGGTTCTTCGGTTGTTGCGATTCTTGGGTACCACAGTTTAAAGTAATTTCATTGTTTTCCATCCAGCATTTTTGTTGTTCCCGTGCATACTTGAAGCTTGACACTTTTGTCATTTTGGCTCACTTCTTTCCTTTACTGTTGGTTTTCTGCAGGGAACCAGTCTTCGTTTGAGGTTGAAGACTTTACTGTTTCTTTTCTGAAGAAGCATCCGTCCTTTGACGACTTTGACAGTGTTAATGCCATTCTACCATTGTTTTTGCTCATTGCTACTACCTATCTAACTTCCCCTTTGCAAGTGTGCGCATGCGCAGGGGTGCGCATGGGCAGGAGTGCACATGCAGAGGGATGCGCATTGGGAAGAGTTGTGCATAAACAGGTGTGCTCATGGGCAGGGTTGCGCATGGGCAGGGGTGTGCCTGGTCGTACACAAGGGTAGTGAAAGTTAACAGTCACCATTGCGTTTTTCTATTTGTGAAGTAAAGCCTGTCCATACAAAAAAACAAAAGTAAATTTTGGGAGGTCTTTTATAAAAGAGACTATAATTCTTGTGTGTGTGTGTGTGTGTGTGTGTGTGTGTGTGTGTGTGTGTGTGTGTGTGTGTGTGTGTGTGTGTGTGTGTGTGTGTGTGTGTGTGTGTGTGTGTATGTGTAATCTGTGTGGAGAGCAGTATAAGATTGGTGGCAGAACTATGAATTTAAAAAAATCATATATTGCACAAGCATAAATGTGCTTACTGCAAAAACAGTATTAAAGTGTCACCATTGTCTTTGGATGTGGAATGATGTGGAGTGATGTGAAGGGAGGTGTAGTGATGTGGAGTGATGTGGAGGGATGTGAAGTAATATAGTGTGATGTGTAGGTTGGTTGAGTGATATGGAGGGATGTGGAGAAAGCAAGAGAAAGGTGAAGGGATGTGCAGGGATGTCATGCACTCGACAGAACGTTGTTTTTATTCGAAATGAATTTTGTTGTTGTATTAAATATATGTATTGTTTTAATAAAGTTGTATATAAATTATGTTGCATCATCGGTGCTAACCTACTCTATCAATTTCTTCCATTATCTAATCTAAGTCCATGTGGAGTGATGTGGAGGTGGGAGTGATGTAGAGTGATGTGGAGTGATGTGAAGGTGGGAGTGATGTGGAAGGATGTGGAGTTATATGGAGGGATGTGGATGTATGTGAAGGGTTGTTGAACGATGTGGAGTGATGTAGAGTGATGTGGAGAGATGTGGAGTTATGTGGAGTGATGTGCAGGTAAGAGTGATGTGGAGTAATATAGAGGCGGGAGTGATGAGGAGTGATGTGGAGGGGTGTGGAGAGATGTGAAATGATGTAGAGTTATGTGGAGAAATGTGCAGGCATGTGGAGTGATGTGAAGCGATGTGAAGTGATGTGGAGGGATGTGAAAGGATGTAGAGTGATGTGGAATAATGCGGAGGGATGTGAAATGATGTGGAGTGATGTGGAGTGATGTGAGGGAGGGTGTGATGTGGATAGATGTGGAGTGATGTGGAGGAATGTGCAGTGATGTGGAGTGATGTGGAGGGATGTAGGATGATGTGGAGTAATGTGGAAGTGGGGGTGATGTGGACGGATGTTGAGTGATGTCGAGTGATGTGGAGTGATGTAGAGGATATGGAGTGATGTGTAGGGATATAGAGGGATGTGGAGTGATGTGGAGGGATATGGAGGGATGTGGAGTGATGTAAGTGATGTGGAGGGTGGGAGAAGGAGGTAGGAGAAGGGAAAAGAGGTGGTCACAGAATCCGTGTTTGGCATCTACTACTATAGTTTTCATCTTTAAAACAATTAACAGAATTGATAAACCCCCTTTTATTTTACACAACTTTTCTTTTATGACAGTGTTTCTCACAGAGTCCAAATACAACAATCAAGAAATACAACATAGACTAAGTAAACTAGATTTTAGCGCTACCAAGATTACAATTCAACACCCCTTTCGTTAAAACCCCTAAGTCTTAAGTGTCTAAATTTTGCAAAAGAAACATTTTGTAATCTATTTGTGATAATGTCAGTCTCTTTTGAAGTTGATTCAATGTTCTTTTTTTATAATGTGGCTTTTAACAAATTATTTTTCATAAAACTAAATATTAAATCTAGGTGCTTGGCCCGTTTATTGTTATTTGCATTTTTAACTATAGCAATACAAGCTTGGTTGTCTTTTGAAAACACTGCCTCACTTATTGATAACCCGTAATCTAACAATAATTTTTTTAGCTATAAACCTTAGCTTACAGAACTGCAGATGGCTACTAGCCCTGCCTCAGTCGTCGATAAAGTTACACAAGTCAGTTTCTTTGTTGCCCACTGGACACTATTGCCAAAAACTTTATATAAGAATCCAGTGATTGATTTTCCGGTAACGTATAATTGCGTTCTAGTGGATTTCCTATCTTAAGATTTGTCAAAATAATATATCCTACTATTCTCCGGTAAAACCGTTTTTTTAGTTTCAATCGGATGTTTGCTTTTCGAGTTCGTGTTATTTTGAAGTCCTTTTAAACTTTGATTCTGCGGCTTGTGCGTTGATGAACTTGTAAAAACTACTCGTTCAGTTACTCCAAGACCGATGCACGTTTCTCCTCTATCAAATGTGTAGATTTGGTGTGTATCGGTAAGCGCTCCTGAGTTGTTTATATTAGTTAGATTTTCCTTTTTTAGCTCTTAGCTGGAGGCTAAATTGCTTGTTGCGTAGCCCGGTTATTCCTTGCATGTAGACCGCCGTCACAATTAAGGTAATAGCATGGCTGTTGCTGACTACCGCGGCGATGCTGTGTCATTTCGCTTCCGAGGGCTGACAAGATAAGTATCCCGACACATGTATGTGATTTTTTTCCTTTTCTAACATACTCAGGGATAAACTCAATTTGAAATTAGATACGCTAATGTTTGTTCTGGTAAAATCCTTACTAGGAAAGTTTCGGACTTTAATGCTTTTGCTTTTTGTACTTAACCCATCTGCTTATACTAAAGTATCTGCAGTACTCTTTTTTTATTGATTAGAGTTATCACAAATGCTTTATATGGTAAAATCCTTACTAGAAAGGTTTCTAAATTTAATGTTTTTTAATTAACCCATCCACTTATACGAAAGTATCAGCGTTATTCTTTTGGTACTGATTAGATTTATTGCATGTTAGCTACAAATTGCGCACTTCGTGGAACAATTAGTGAATTTGTCCATAGAGTAAAATTGTTTTATTAAATAGTAACCTTAGTTAATTTTGTTTTGCTGTTTCGATAGAAATTTCTATGTTTGTGTTTTTTTTATTGTAAATAGAAAATCGTTGGCGATGTATTATTTTTGTGTTGCTAGGAACTCTTCCCCTTTCGGCATTGGTAGTTAGTCTGGTATATTTACGTTTTCTTCCGGCTACGTCATGGTACGTAGCAAGCTAAAACACACGCTTCTCGTTAGATACTGACATAAAATGAAAACTTGACCTGGTTGCTAATAACGTTTTCGAGTGCACTCTCTCAGCAACCACTTTTTCAAATTATCAGAAAACGTCTTAGTACTAAATATTTATCTATTATCAGCTGGTTTTGTACTGCTTTATAAATGCTGGTAGCTCGGTGCAGAGAGGGGGCAACCAATAAGATTCGAGAAGCGAGACGTAGTTGGAACAGAATGTGCAAGCATAAACATCCACTAAACATGGAGTGAATTAGTAGGAGATTCATTGCACATAATGAAATAATTTTAAACTCTTTACAATTAAGCAACAAAGCTAATCTCAAAAATTCTCTAAGGTAGTGTAAACTGACATTTTCTTTTGCTGCAATGTCAAGTTACGTATTCGTAAATCTCTTGAATTTACTATCCAAATTCCAATTTTTAGTTAATTTTATTCTACAGTTTAGCTTAATTGGACTAAATGAAGTTCTTTGTCTGGGTGTTAGTAAAGTTGCCTATATGCGGTTAGTTTCTCTTTTATAATTTACACTTTATTTAAATAAAGTATCAAGTTCATAATTCTTATACATTTATTTTCTATATTTTAATGCCGTTGGTAAAATTCGTCGTGTTATTATTTTTACAAAATAGTTTCCTTTAATGAATTAGCAGTTAAATCTCACACATACACAACCTCTATACTAGAAGTATCTTTCTCTCCCTCTCTCTGATTAAAAATTCTTTCACTTGTCTGATGTTGGAAATTAGTTTCCAATTTAACAACCGGAGAATAATATCTTACCCGTCTTCATTGAAGGGTTTGTAATATATTGTAAGTTTTTAGTGTTTCTCAAACAATATTTGTATAGGAAAGGTGGCCAAGAAAGCAAACATACATAGATACCTACAGGCCCATCATTAAGGCCAATAATGGTTAGATATATTCAGATATAATTTAACAGTTTCTTGTAAACACGTGAAAATTCTTTCCCACACAATCTCGTTTTAGAGTTATTTTTAGTTTTAACTAGTCTGCTCTAATAAGCGTTCCGTTAAAGTGACTACGCCTTTTGTGATGGAATAAGTGACATTTCCTTTTGTGGGATGGAATTTGCTGGCATTTATACATAATCCCTTTCATGTACACCACATGTTTCTCTTATGGGACTTAGGTTTTTCAGTGGTAAGCTTGGTTGGCTTTACTTCCTTGCTTCAAGAACCTCAGGTAACTTTGTAAACCATATGCCTGTAAATACAGGTGGGTAACAATTTTTAATATATGATTATCCTTCTGTGAAGGGTAGTTTTGGTTTGCCGATTTTATAAATTTGGAAAAGTAAGTTTAATGTTTTTCAAATTAGTTGTGCTATATGTTACATTAACAAAGCAATACAAGTTTTGTCATAATGTATATTTCTAAATTATTAAGAGAAATAAGTTAACAGACGGTGTGTAAAACCAAAAGCTACATGAAATGGTTAGTTACCTAGTTGCTATAAAGAGTGTTAGATATATCTGATATTTTACAAATGTTTGGTCGATCCAGGATTATTATAACATTAATACCATTGCTATTTTTATAACAGTGTATTTTTCAACTAACGTTATTTGCTAAACGTGCATTTTACTATAAAATGTAGATTTAACTTTAGGAAAGAAAGAACATATTGCCTTAACCCTACAAGTATTCGATTTAAAAATAGTATGATCAAACAAAGGCTTTGTGATTTGATACCATATTTGACTTATGTCGAAAGTCTTACTAAATTAATTTTGTTTGTCCTCTAAGCAAATCTTTACAATTTCATTTGTCATTATAAAATACTGAAGCATTTCTATTTCACAAATCTGCGTTTCAATTTTTTGAAATAACTTCTTTATAAGGATATAACTTTTCAACGATTCTTTATTCTCCCTTGTGATTTTGAGTCATTTGTCTCCATAACTAAAAACTGTCGGGTCTAGCTGTGCTGCGGTAACCCTATCGTGTACCTATTCCTTTCATTACACCTGGAAAACGGTGGAATGTAGTAAAAACAAAACAAGAGCGGAAAATAAATGCGCCCTAGATCCTAAAGAAAAGAAGTTGTTTGTGTCTGAATATTCTTAATTTACTCTCCACAGGTCATACCTAAAATCGTAATCCAGTGTGCGATTATCTTATTATTACACTTTTTTATGAAAGCGTATAATCTGCATAATTTTTGTGTTTACAACGAAAACAAAAACAATTACTTATGAAAACACAATCCAGTTCATTTTGATTTAATAATTAAAATAAATAACTTTTCCTAAATAAAATCAACTTCACAAAGTGAATCAAACCAGTTTGTACTCTTTAGATTAAAGAAGACTATATAAAAAGTCGTAATAACATTTCGTGCTATCTTATGATTCCCCTGATTAGCAACAACCTCTGACGGTGTGTAACTTTGTAAATTGCGTTTCTTATATTTTATCCGGATCGCTAGAAACCTAATAATGATTATGTACTTGAATAAATTAATCAAGCCTAAATTTTCGAAGGACCAGTACATAAATACATATGTACACACACACGTGACCAGTATTTCAATTTATATGTAAATTCAACACACTCACCTGAACAAAACACATCACGATCCAACTGTACTCTGGACACAACACATCACGTCCTTTCGTCTCTAAGGATGGCGGCAAACAGCCCGGAATGTCCGTTTTCCATGCATCAGGTAACAAACCACAGCAGGTGGTCGAGAGTGGTGGTTTCACTAAATTAAAATACTAGTCTATCCGCGAACAAAGTTTACACCCACAAATTTACAATATAACCCTATTAATTCTAAACATACCGCTCACCAATAAGCTCTGCTTATTTAAAACTAAAGGTACAAACAAACAAAACTACTATATATATACAGATATATTGAACAATTAAACTATACTTGAAAACGACTTGAGTTGGTATATTCGGGAAGAGGGCAAATCTCCCTTTAAAGGAGCAACCGAAGGGGGATTAACTTTAAAACAACGAATGCATTTGGATACAACATGGTTAATAGCGCGCTTAACTCCCAGAATCCAAAATTGTTGCGCGATGAAGAAGGCTAATGATTGGGGTCCAGGGTGAAATAGCTTACGATGCATACTTTCAATTATTAATTCGGTTAGTCGATGCTTTCGGGGAAGTAGCATGAGATGCTTTGCATCATAAGATAGTTGAGAATGACGTAAACGACCACCAACCCGAATTACACTATTAGAATCCAGAAACGGAGCTAATTTTTGGATAGGTTTTTTGCATACTTTGCCACTTTGAATACAAACAAGTTCATCAGAAAATACATCATGTTGAACTACCTTTACAATACAAATTAAGGCGTTGTACAATTCATTCGCTGTTAACGAACCACCTTGCCTTTCATGCCTTTTCAATTTTGTATTTCTAATGAATCGGAAACAATAAGCCACTACACCTTGCAGTTTACGAAGTGAGGAGAAACGAGCTAGCAAACTATTAATCAAATTATCTGGCACTGTATATACTAAGACAACTTTTCGCTCTTCGCACTCAGCAGTGGAATCTGAGTCTGATTGATTAAATGGTTGATATATACAGTTAGTTGAATAAAGAAACTTTGGACCTGACCACCAATGGGCGTGGGATACAAGATCTGAAGGCAATAAACCTTTAAACACACAATCAGCAGGATTATCTTTGCCACTTACATGATGCCATAAGTTAGGAGGAACTCTATCTTGAATGTGAGTAATACGGTTACTAACAAAAGTTTTCCATCGGTGTGGAGAGGATTTGATCCATGATAAAGTAACTGTAGAGTCAGACCAGGCATGAATTGCATCAATCGTGATGAACGGTTTATAAACCTTATTTGCAAATTCTATTAAGTCAGATAAAAGTACAGCTGCACACAATTCTAAACGTGGCACAGAAATACGTTTTAAAGGTGCTACCTTGGATTTGGCATACACTAAATTTACTGAAATTATTCCCGCTTTCGAAACACAGCGAATATAAATAGCTGCAGCATATCCAGCTTCAGAGGCATCACAAAACCCATGAAGTTGCAATGACACAATATCGTCAACTAAAACACAACGTGACAAGGATAAGGTCGCTAAACAAGATAGCTGCCCTTTATATGCGGACCAACAATCCACAATATCTGAAGGTGGCACCTCATCCCAATCCAACCCTAAACTCCATAACCGTTGCATTAAATTTTTCAGAAGGAAGGTCACAGGGGTCAACAAACCAAGCGGGTCAAAAACCTTTGCTATGTCTGAGAGTATAACCCGTTTTGTGCACGGACGTGCAGTACTATCCACTTTGAACTGGAAGCAGTCTTTTGTGGGACACCACTGTAACCCTAAGACTTTTAAAGAAAGTGAGTCAGCGTCATTAAAAGAGAATGGCTGAAGTTCTTCAGGGGGGAATGACAATAATTCAGGACGATTACTTGCCCATTTCCTAAGGACAAAACATGCACTCGACAATAACGAAATAAGCTGACGTTGGATTTCTAAGGTTTCTTCCAAGGATGCACAACCTGTTACTATATCATCAACATAGGTATCAGATATAAGAACCTTTGCTGCTAATGGATAGTTTTGAAGATTATCCCTTGCTAATTGTTGAAGAACGCGAATAGTCAAGTATGGAGACGAAGATACCCCATACGTTACGGTGTTTAATTGATACTCTTGAATAGGTTCAGCTTTTGAAAATCACCAAAGAATACATTGGCACGATCGATGCTGATCTGTCACCTCAATTTGCCGGTACATTTGCTTAATATCAGCGGTTACAACAAATTTGTGTAGTCTAAACCCTAACAAAATACTTGATAAATCCTGTTGAAGTTTAGGGCCGATTAGTAAACCATCATTTAATGACTTGCCGTTAGATGATTTTGCTGACGCATCAAAAACAACCCTCAATTTAGTGGTGCTACTATCTGGTTTCTGAACACAATGGTGAGGAATGTAGTATCCCGATGACAAATGTGTAAGAGGTTCATGAACTGTGGACATATGTCCAGACTCTAAATAGTCTTTCATGAAATTTGAATATTCCGTATGTAGGTCAGGATTTTTCAACAAACGATTTTCTAATAATTCAAAACGACGCAGTGCTGTGGAATAAGAATCGCCTAGTTCTATAGGAGAATCTTTAAACGGCAAATTAACAACATATCTACCGTCCTCCTTTCTTTGATGTGTTTCTAGAAAGAGAGTTTCACATTGAACATCTTCAGGCGAAAATGTAGGAGTTGCTGGAACATGTTCAACCTCCCAGAATTTTTTTAACACAATGTCCAATGGGGTATTCATAACCGATGTACAAAACGAACTCACACGATTAGTTGACTGACAGTCTGTTTTACCGACCAGTACCCAACCAAACACTGTATTAAGGGCAGTAGGCTCTCCAATTTTACCACGTCTAATGCCAGGCTGAACTACAGTAGAATAAATATCTGCACCTAACAATAAATCGACCTCGCGAGGGCGTCCAAAGTACGGATCTGCTAATGTTAGACCTTCAAGGAAGTCATAACGATTTGAAAAGGGAGCAGACGGCATAGAGCCGGCAATTGCAGGAATAACAATTGTATCTACAACGAATGTAGGATTGGCCTTTTGATATGGCCGCAACGAACATGTAACGAGACCATAGCTAGAGGTGCTCATTTGATTTAAACCGCTAATCGATATGGACGATGATGACGATTTTAATCCAAGACTTTTCATACACGATTGGGACATAAAACTGGCTTGACTACCATTGTCAAGTAATGCTCGACAAGTTTGATAGTTTCCACGTGCATCCTGTACTTGTAACAAGACAGTAGACAACAAAACAACAGACTGACTAGCCACTGTGCTAGTCATCACGGCGACTTTATTAGAAGACTCTGGATTTGAGGGCCCTTCTGTCAAGTACGCTTCACCTTCTTTGTCTGGCGTCACAGCAGAAGTGGGAAAATGCAACAATGCGTGATGTTTTTTATCACAAACACGACAACTAAGTTTTGATGGACACTTAACAACAGAGTGGTTGGTTCCTAAACAATTATAACACCAGTTTGAAGTTTTGCAACTCTATGTCGCTCAGAAGGTTCTAATACTAAGAATTTGTCACATTTAAAAACAGAATGATTAGCTTTGCAATAAATACAACTAGTACTATGGGTTTTCTTAGCGGTGGTAACAAAACTTAATGATTCTTTTGGCTTGAACGCAACAGGATACTGTCGTGATACTGTTGGCTTCTGAACACTAACAGGGCCTGGCTGTCCTACAATAACCTGGTTTGTCTCCAATGCCTTGCAATGTTTAGAAACAAACGAGTACAAATTTTCATAGCTAGGAATTTCAACATCATGAAGTTCAATTTCAAAGCGTTTCCTAGTGGAGTTATCCAATTTTGCAATAATAGATTAAAACGAGTAAAATCCACATATCATGATTAAATTGTGCAATTGCCGAAGAATTTTCAGAAAATGTAGACAATAATGTGCGTAACGAGGACGCAGAATCTGAACTAACTTTCGAGGCATTACAAATGGCCTGCCAATAGCTAGTGAGCAACAACCGTTTGTTTTCGTACGTATCTATTAATTGTTGATATGCAATCGTATAATTATCAGAAGTTAATGGAAGCCCTTTAATAATTGCCAAAGGCTCCTTAACCAATGATGAGGTTAAATATTGAAATCGTTCAATATTAGATAAAGTTTCATTTTCATGAATTAGTGTACGGAACAAATCGTAGAAAGAGCTCCAATTTTATAATTACCATCGTAGGTGGGAATTACAATTCTTAACAACTTAACTTTATTAGGGGCACCCGAGTGTTGTGTTTCAATACTAGAACGGGTATGAGGCTGCGACCTTTAGCTGCTAATTCTCGGTGCACAATTTTGATTGAATATTGAATTTCATCAAAACTATCTTGAATTACCTGTTGTTGATCTAACTCAGCAACCTCTACACAAGCAACTATTTCGTAATGAACTTGTTCAAATTTATCTACCATGTTTGGTAAATCGGTAAAACGAACATCAAAGGCAACAAAATTATTCTCAGGATCCATTTGAGCTGCTTCAGCACATTTTAATAAGGCTTGTGCTTTACGCATTAACATGTTACGTTTATTTGACAATTTTTCAATTTCCATTGTCACAAATAATGGAAAACAATCAGAAAGTAAATCACAGTTATGTAAACCCCAATCGCAGTTATCTACTTGATAAAAATGTTTATCTAACAAAAAATTGCACAGCTATCAACATGCGAATCTCAGAATACAAAACTATCAACAAATACATTTAATAGATCCTCTAAATAAATTATCAAAAACCATAATATTTCTACCTGTTTGCAAATGCTAAAATACGACCGCTCACCCTAACATAGTAATCTCTCAAATGTAGGTAGCCACATCAAGTTATTCACCTCTTAAATACCAAGAAGATTTTAAAGGCTGAACCCTAATTCCATGGAATGCAGTTAGATACATCTGGTGTGTCACCCTCAAGCAGGTTTCAAGATGTTTAAAGGGGTAGCAACAGACAGGAATGTCAAACCCTATATTTTAAAGACTAGGTAGTTCAACCCACGGATGGTTGAGCTTTATATAATTGTACTAAAAATACCTTAAATATTTTTGAAGTCACTAAGCTATATATAATACTATTTTTACAGCCATATTATTATGTGAGCGGTTATGTCAAATTTAACTGGGCTTTTTTCACTAGTTTCTAACGAAATTCGCCATCATTTACGCAAATATTTATGCAAATATCTTACGCTAATGATCGCCGTATATTACGCGACAACAAAGGCTAAAAAACACGCAAAGCCAAATTACGTGTTTTTATGAACTATAAATCCACTAGATTAATTCAAATTCAGTTCAAAGGATCAAATGTACTTTGAATAAATTAATCAAGCCTAAATTTTCGAAGGACCAGTACATAAATACATATGTACACACACACGTGACCAAGTATTTCAATTTATATGTAAATTCAACACACTCACCTGAACAAAACACATCACGATCCAACTGTACTCTGGACACAACACATCACGTCCTTTCGTCTCTAAGGATGGCGGCAAACAGCCCGGAATGTCCGTTTTCCATCAGGTAACAAACCACAGCAGGTGGTCGAGAGTGGTGGTTTCACTAAATTAAAATACTAGTCTATCCGCGAACAAAGTTTACACCCACAAATTTACAATATAACCCTATTAATTCTAAACAGATTAGATAAAATAACAGAACACTTAATCATATTGAATGATGGTCAACAAAATAATCATTATCACAGCAATCAAGAGTTTAGCGGTGCCATGGTTAATGTTTACGAATTTTTCATTGCTTATCTTCCATTAGTCTTTCACACATTTTGTATGTAGGTTCTTTGAAGTATACATAGTTAACCCTTATAAGGCCGCAAAAATAACTTTACGTACATGGCGACCGGTGTTACCTGGGTACCACAGTATATTTTACAGGAGTTGAGATGTGCCCTCATAATCGCGTCAACTAAGATACGCTTTATATTCATTCCTGCGATAGGAGAAACGGTCGAAGCGGATGTTTAGTCTGAATCGTGATTTTATGCGGTGCGGTATACTGTTTAGCAGTGTTACTATAACAATACCTAGAATTCAACATAATATTCCAAGTACTTCTGAAGGCGGTGAATGTAGTTCTGGTAGCAATACAGCCTCTGGTAATAGACCTTCTAGAAATGGAACTCCTGGAAGCAATGCAGCTTCTGGTAGTCGACGTTCTAGAAGTAGAACCCCTGTTGCTGGCCTGCCATATAATTCAACAGGATATCTTCAATTAGATAAGTAAGTTGGCTTAGTATATTTTTGTTTACGTAGATATCCAAAAATACAAATTACAGCTTTTGTAATTATTATTGATTGTTGTGTATATGCATATAGAATAATGGATGAGCACCTCAAAAGTTGGTATGTAATGTTCGACGAAGAATTTAGTAATCAGTATGAAGATGATGACCAAGATGAGTATGTACCAGCAGTAAGCGACAAAGACTCAGATGTCGATGATGTTCGCGCTGGAGAGAGGGTCCGCATAGAAATATCAGTAACAGTCGACAGTGACGAGGAACAGGAATTGCGTGTAGAGCCAGGGGAGAAAACTTCAACACCGCCATCAGATAACACTAATCGTGCTAAAGATGAGACTATCTGGAACAAGAAACCACTACGTTCAACTCCAACGCGGTCATATAATATTATTCGAAAACGAGGTAAAAGCTTATGCCTATTCTGCCCCATTCTATTGTCTTGATTTTCATTTTAGGGGGTCCAACTAAAATAACTGCTTTGCATTCACGTATAGGTACATTCTGTGCATTAGTGACATCTGAAATGAAATCAACTATCATAAAGCAGTCTAATCGTAAAGCTAAAGAAGTTTATTATGATTTCAACAGAAACTCGCCTCGGGCACCACGAGTCTGGAAAGATATTACGGTTCAGGAGCCGGATACTTTTTTGGGGATTCTACTAATGGCAAGCGTTTATAAATCAAATCAAAGAAAGGCGACTAGAAGTCAATCCAGGCTTGGCTACTTGCTTCAGTCATATTATGCAAAAATACATTGATCTGGGGCACATGTCACTTGCTGATCCCCAGGCATCTGAAACTTCTTATTATCTTCCACACCACGGTATCCTAAAAGAAAATAGACTTACTACAAAATTGCGAGTCGTTTTCAATGGTTTACAAGAAACCATTTCTGGTTACCTTTGAACAATATTCAAATAGCTGGTCCCACTATCCAACAAGGTTTGTTCTTCATATTGATATGTTTCCGGAAGCATACTTTCGCTATTGCTGGTGATGTTGAGAAGATGTATCGACAGGTTCAGGTGGAGCCTAACCAAAAGTCTTTGCAAAGAATTTTATGGTGATTTTTTGATGCAGATCTACTTCTCGCATACCAAATAAATGAAGTTACTTATGGTACTGCTTCTGCATCCTTTCTTGCTGTCCGTAGTTTTACACAGCTGGGTTACAATTGTGAAACTTCATTTCCGGATATTTCTAAGGTAATTAGAGAAGATTTCTATGTGCGCGAAAATTCTCATTCAGCAACTGTGGCTGAAAAAACTAGATTGAGACGACCCTGGTCCCGATAACTTAAATAAAAAATGGCTTTTATATCGTGGCGAATTAGTGAGCCTAAATGATTTAATAGTTCCTAGATATGTTGTGTGCAAACAACACACGGAGGTTGAGTTTTACGGTTTTTGTGATGCGTCCATGCAAAAGTATGGTGCATGCATTTTCTACGTTCAAAGGACAGACAAGGTTTATATGACGTAAATCTTGCCAAGCAAGTAGTTCATCAAAGCCTGCGATGCTTTCGTTTTTCTCCAAAGTTCGCTGAGCCAATAACGGGTAACCTGCCCCCTTGTCGTATTCAACCATCTCGTCTATTCCATGTGACTGGGGTAGACTATGGCGGCCCTTTCATAATTAAAGACCGCAAGGGTCGAGGTTGTAAAACTACTAAGTCTTATTTGTGGTTATTCATTTGTTTTGCTACAAAAGCGGTGCATCTAAGGTTAGTCACCGACTTGAGTACAAAAACATTTTTGATGGCTTTTCGACGGTTTGTTGCTCGACGAGGCAAACCTCAACATGTTTACTCCGACAACGGTACCAACTTCGTTTGTGCGATTTCGAAACTAAAAGAACTGGGTGAATTTTTAAAACAGCAGAAAATTTGTATACCTCGTTCTATGACTAAAGAGGAAACAAATTGGCATTATATTCCTGCATATAGCCCCCACTTTGGCGGGCTTTGGAAGGTATTAAGTCCTCCAAATTTCATTTGCGACGAATTGTTGGCAATGCTTTGCTGACCCACGAAAAAATTAGCACTTTGTTATCACAGGTAGAAGCCAACCTTAATTCTCGTCCTATCTCATCTTTATCCTCAGATCTCTCTGAGCTCTTACCATTGACGCCTGCCCACTTTCTCATTGATAGGCCGTCAACTGCATTGCCGGATCCAGATTTAACTCAATCTTCCGAATACCGGCTATCTACATTTCAAAGGATACAAAAATTCAATCAACATCTATGGAAAAGATGGAATAAGGAATATTTATCCGAGCTCCAACAACGTGCTAAGTGGCGTGTAACTTCTTCTCAACTTGCAGTGGACACCCTAGTTCTCATCAAAGATGACTATGCGCAACCGATGCAGTGGAAGCTCAGCAGAGTGGTTCAGTTCTTTCCTGGCGCTGACGGTATCTCTCGTGTTACCTCAATCAAGACTTCAAACGGAATCGTAAAACGTTGCTTTGCAAAATTGTGCACCTTTCCCACTGTGCGCAAGTGACTATAAAGAAAAAATCATTGTGTGTAATGTAGTTCCTAATTGTGCTTAGACTAAGTATTTGCTTATGTTCACTCTTATTGCTAATAATGATGTTTCATTGTATTGTTCCCTTAGTTGTAAGATTCGTTTTTTTGAAAGCCACCTCTTTCAAGGCGGGCGGTATGTTGGATATTGTTTTAATAATTTTAAATACTTTTAAAGTATGTACGTTTTCATACTGGCGTCGCCATCTATCGTAAGTTTCTTGTTTCCAACCTCCTCTTTAATTTTATGACGCTCTCTGGGCAGTTCCTACTTAGACGCTTTACTGTAAGCAGCAAAATCTAGCGCTGTTCAATTCCTCTACAATTGCTAAAATGTACAACCCTTTGTAAATAGTTTCAAGTTTTTAATTATTAATACACCCTCAAAGCCCCTCGTGTTTAATTATATTTCAGCAACCAGCTACAAATTTTATTTGGTACAATCCCCAAATAATTATCATGAAGGAGGAATACAAGTCAAGAATTCGTTCTAAAATAGGCCTTATTCACCTTCCCAACAATGCCCCTTGCTAGCATGCTGAAATCGAATGGTCTCACTTTGGTTGGTAGCCTTCGAAGAAATAAACCCTACATTCCTAAGGTCCCTTTAGCTAGCAAGGAGAGAGATCTCTATTCTACAACTTTTGCGTTCCAGAAAGATGTTATGCTGTGTTCGTATGTCCCAAAAGTAAATAAAGCAGTAGTTTTATTATCTACCATGCACTCTACAAATGCAATGGACGACACCTTGAAGAAAAAACCTGAAATTATTTCTTTTCATAACCATACTAAGTCAGGCGTTATGGATAAAATGCTGGGTAGTTATACAACCAAAAAGCGAACAAGTCGCTGACCCTTGGCTTTTTTTTTACAACATACTGACTGCCTTCGTCATATATACGAACAACAATCTTCAAATCTATAATAGTACAAATAAGAGGCGAAAGATCTAGATCGTGATTTGTGTTTACCTGCCGTAACCCAAAGAAGTGAAAATGCCATAATATTGCGAAATCGGTTTACTAAAAGCGCGATTGAAAGTATTTTGGAAATTTGTCTGGAAGTTTCACATAATCCTAATTCTATAAATCAGGGGGACGCATCGCAGTAAAAGGAATATGTAAAATGCGCTATCACAGCGTAGAGAAAATGAAAAGAAAAACTCGTATAGTATGTAGCGTTTGTAAACATCCGGTGTGCCTTCAGCACATAGATACAAGGGCTAAATGTCTTCAGTGTCAAGATAAATAATGATCTATTATCTTTTCATTATATATTATAACATGTATATAACATTAAAACATAATACTAACAATATAATGAATATTACAAACATTTTCCATTGTTTTCCTGTATAAAATACATGTGATACCCAGGTACCACCATCCGCCTGAAGGATGTGAAATTTCTCTATCGTAAAAAAATGCAACCCTCATACATCCACCATATCTAAAAATTTTGAAGTGTGTGTATAATTACCGACTTGAAGATGTCCTAGAAGCCCACACTGATTCGGTTTACCAAAAATGAAATATCTCATATTTGATGCACTAAAAGTACCCGGGCACCACCTTCAACCACATAAGGGTTAATAAGCAAGTTACCTGCATATCAATTTGTCATGCATATATAAACTGTCTTGCTACTTTTTGTTTTTCGGTGGCACTATCGCTAACCCCTTTTGTCAAAATTTTTTATTGTATTTTCTATTGGTACATAGGAAAATTTTACAAAGTTTAATAATTACACTAAACAAAGCATACGGACTTATAACTTTAATTTGAACGCTCGTGTAAACTAGTTACTTATAAGTCAATTTCTGGCAACGAGGTATTTGTAATTCCTTTGTGAGAATGTCACCCTCTTGTAAAGTTGTTTCAATATCCTTTATTATAATGTGGTTCTTGAACAAGTTATCTTTAATAAAATTAAATATTAAATCTAAGGGCTTGACCCTTTTATTGTTACTTGAATTTTCAACTATAGCAATACAAGCTTGGTTGTCTTCCAAAAACAGTATCTTACCTATCTCTAACCTAAAATCTAACAACAATTTTCTTAACCATAAACCGTTGCTTACAGAACTGCATAGGGCTACTAACACTACCACGGTCGTCGACAAAATTACACAATTTTATTTCTTTGTTGCCCATTGACGAGTATTGCCAAAAACTTTATATAAAGAGCCACTGACTGATTTCCGAACTATCAAATCACTACCCCAATCAGTAACATATTAACTCTATTTATATATTGCTATAATAAAAGGGTTATTTAGGGGTATATTGTGTTATAAGGGTCACACAATACATGTAAATAGTACTAGGAGTTAGAAATCTACATTTATTTAGCATGAAAAATACGTAATTTGCAAATTATGCAAAGAGCAAACATTTAACACCATGTACAAGGATAGCAGTTTACTTTAATTAATGCTGGGAAGCATATCATTCAACAATAAACACACATTCAGCAAAAGAAATAACTCTACACGCAATCAAACTTGTCTTTAACCAAAAACCATTCATAAATTGTAAATTGATACGCGTGATATGCAGCAAAAGCTAGAAAATCATGATACATTTCTTATTAAAATTAAACATGCGATAGTGAAAGGAGATAGCTTAGCCTTCTGATAAGAAACGCATCTTTCAAAATAAATACGTTTTGGAAACGCGGGATGTAAACAGAAATATGTTAATTTAGGTCGTTTCGTCTACGTAATTTTCTACATCACGTTAATACAAAACCCAAAGTATTATCTAAACAAACAAAAGCCATAAGTTAAATTACGTACCAAGGCAAATTGAAAATTCCTGTAATAACATCAAAACAGACGGTCAAGAATAAATAAAGAATAGAAATCCACTGGTATCCTACGTGACCAAGAAATCGTTCCGCAGAACTATTATCAGACGTATACCTGTAAAAGCCAAAGTATTCAAAAACATCTTATGGCTAGTCGTAAACTTTGAACATACAGCGCCGATAACTAATGAATTTTTAGATGGGCGTAGCTTATATAACACGCGAATCTGATGAGCAGACAGTTTTCATTCGAACGCAACGAGTAAATATTAAAATTAAAATAGTTAAATATTTGTGAAAGTGGTGTTAGAGAATTTTAAAGTAAACACTAGTGAAAAATAAATGGGGCAAGTATCGCCGTTTACTGGAAAACGTGAGTAAAAGTTTATTAATTAATTAATTTTAAATATTTATAATTTAGGGCTCTAAGGGAGATTGGTTGAAATCTATGCAAATGCGCACAAAACAGAGGATTGTTCAAACATTAAATGGAGCAACTCAACTGAAAGTAATCATGGGGTACTTATCCACAACACGCAGTGGCAGATCCAGAAAGACGTACAAGGAAAACTACAGGTCAGAACTATCTAGCATAAGACATTATTTTCTCTTTATCTTTGACATTGACTATATTTATTATACCTGAATATTTTATGTAAAGAGTCAACAAAAATTTCTTTTATACGTGAAAATTTACGCAAAAAGGGGAAAGGTCGTGAACGTTCAAAGAATTTCCAGTAGAGTACAGTGTTATTTTTGCTGGCTTTAAAATAAGGAAAGGGAGCTATAACAGTTATTCAAAAACAATTTAAAAATTATTATTATCTGATTCAGGGATTTATTTTGTTCTACAGTAAAACATATTAAGCTGTAAAGTGTATATGATTTTTTCTTTCTCATTATACAAATATTAGTAAATTTCGTTTTTCTCATAAAGTATTAAATAAAGGAGGGTAAATTATTTGATTATCGTAACGTTGTGCACTCTGTGTGAATTAGACTGAGCTATCCGAGGCATATTTAAATTTTAGAATATTAAAAGACAGAGCGGTGGTGATCAGCAGGAGGCTGAAAGCATAATTAGATCGGCGTGCAGCGTTATCATATAAATATATATATATATATATATATATATATATATATATATATATATATGTTTGTATATGTACGAGGATTGTTTTTTTTTAAGTTCCGATAGGCCATAAATAATAGACATATTGAATTAGTATGATCATTTTAATTGCAAAAAATTTATTGTTATTTATTTTTCTACATACCCTATTCAAAGAAGTCTGCCACTAGTAAACTCAGATAGGTTTTTACAGCATCTTGAAGCTCTTGGTTGTTAGCGAAGCATTGTCCACCTAACCATGCCTTCATTTCTCGAAAGAGGTGATAGTCACTGGGTGCTAAATCAGGGCTATAAGGTGAGTAGTCGAAAATTTCCCACTTGAACTATTGGAGAAGTTCTTTAGTTACATTAGCACTATGCGGTCGTGTGTTATCGTAGAACAAGACCATGCCAGTTGATAGCATGTCTCTTGGTTTGCTTTGTATTACTCTCCGGAGGCGACGTAAAGTCACAGTAAGTTTCCGTTGTTATTGTTGTTCCCTGTTCCATGAAATCAACGAGAGGCACTCTTTTTTGGTCCAAAAAAACTGTAGCTATTGTTTTCCGTTTGGTCAAACTTTGTTTCATTTTTTTTGTGGGTTGCTGAGGTAGTGCGTGTGCATCCATTTCTTTGACTGTTCGTTGGTCTATGGATTGTCATACAGGACCCAAGTCTCATTCCCAGTAACAATAGACTTTAAGAAACTGATTTTCTCATTGACATAACATTTGATAAAAGTCAGGGCTGGCGCCTTTCGACTTATTTTGTTATCCCCGCTCAACATTTTTGGAATCCAATTGGCACACAGTTTTTGATATCCTAACTAGGTGGTTACAATTTTGTACAAGAAAATGTCTGGAAATCCTGTAAACAGTTCAATAATCGTAAATCTCCGTTTCTCCTGAATCGCTTCGTCAACTCAGTCAACCAAACTTGCTGTAGGGGCCGACTTGAACACTTTCGTCATGAACATCTGTTCGATCATCTGCAAATTTCCTACATCATTTTCTGACAGCAATATCGCTCCATGCAGTGTTTACCACATTATACTTATACTTTGATGGATTTCAGTAGCGATACATTCTTCAGCTTGAAGAAAGCGAATCGCACTCCACAACTCACAATTGATGTAGCAACCATCCTTACTCGCCCGTAGTTCGGCAACGACTGATGGATAGGAGTTGCAAAAGCATCAATTGTTGTGGGAGCGCTGCGCAATCGTACAACGCACGGTCTCGCTTGCCATTATTACGCCGTATAATTAAAGAAACAAACGGAACTTGAAAAAAAACAGCCCTCACACACATCAGGGAAAGAAAAGTTAGAAAGGAAGATAAAAAAGTAGTTTCAAATTTACAATTTGATGTACCCGTTGTCGTATCACACTTTTAGTGACACCCAAAACGAGGCGTTATCATAGCACACTTTTAGTGACGCCCAACGCGAGGTGTTATCACACGACTCATTTAGCGGCGCTCCAACGTGCGGTCATTGTCATTGCAATATATACATATACATATATATATATATATAAATTGACGTGATAAGGGGTCACGAGATGTCATTGAACCCCAAATTCTAAAAATAAATCCTACCAAAATATAATAGAATCCTAAAAAAATGGAATTTTTCATAAATTCATGGTTACGCCCTGTATAATACAAATGTACCATTATTCATTAAAGTGCCAAGCAAAAACGCATATTGCGCGTGCATGATATAGGCATATTGTATACACATAGCAAGTAACGTAAGTTGTGTATGTAAAAATAATTAATTGTAAGATACCGTAGAACGCATTAAATGCAAACGTAAAACGCATCATTTTAAGATTAATACGAAGCCGTTTATTTTACTTATTAGTTATCAATACATTTTCAAGACATTGTTCCGTTATTTTAGGATTAAATTAAAACCTCCCCTTTCTTACATTATTCATGCACGTAGATACCGTTTTAATCCTACAACAACATCCTGTATATCTAACCGTTTTATAATAAGTACGATTCCTAATGATTTTCATTTAAACCAATTTGGTGCGAATTTGAAAAGCTTATGCTATAAATTAAATAATCAATACCCTGTTTTAGGTATCCGTGAACCCGTTATACCTTGCGATAGCGTGTAATTACTTTCTCTATTGTTTCAATCCAAGACTCGTGGAAATAAGGTATTGAACTATCCGATAAATCCGTGTTTTCAAGTTTGATAATCACGTTTGATAACACCAATATTACTTGGAGCTCTATGTATTTAGTTAAACAAATTAATATTCACTTTCTCTTCCTTATATACGACGAAAACATTTGTTATATTTTTGTTGTTTCCGTTTTTTCGTGGGAATTTCGCGCACGCAATACAGCGTGCTTCTTCTGGTGGCCCTAAAGCTACGATGGATTGCCGCCCCTTGTTGTGATGGGAGGACCACCCCAAGGCGGGATCACGTGCCCCTTTGTTTCGCCCCGTCTTTAGAGACGGTAGGAGCCAATCCGACGGTGACAACTCGAGGGTGAGTGTTAATATACTATTTACACCATTTGGTAACTGCACTTGGTGACCTTAACCTGATTATCATGATGTGAGATAGTATGAAGCATAAATATTACACCTATTGTGTTCATTTTCTCCTCTTAATTACATGTACGTAATCGTAGGCGTACGATGATGATTTATAACTATTGGTTACCTTGTTTTTTCCGAGTTATAAAATTTTATTAGTTAAGACATTGTACTGCCAATGTGGCATAAATAATATTATATTTACAACCATTTAGATCTGTGGTTTTTAGGGTTGTGTTTGGGTTTTTTTTGTTGCTGAATAATGTAGGGGGTAGATACCTAAAAACGACAGCTAGCCATTTTAAAAATGATTTCTTTTGATTGTGTGGATATGTGTAACTTTTAATTATGGATTGTTCTTTTTTTTGGGTACTATTGTGCTTTTGTACGTATTTTTTTTGTAAATTAGAGGTTTTTGGTTTGTATATGTTTAATTGTGCATGAGTGAGTATTTTTCTATTTCAGGTCTTCCTTTGGTTTTGTATGTAAAATACCTCGCCTACTCACCGATTGAGCCCGGTCATTTTCTTTCTCTGTTTCTTTTTTTTGGCTACGTCGATGTACGTAGCATAAATCTTGGCGCCCGACGTGGTGTTCCGATTTTGTTGTTGGGTTTAAATTTTGCTTCGATTTTGTTTGGCCTAACTTCTGCTTCGATTTTAGTTTTGGTTAACGTTGGCTGCGATTTTGTCGGGAAACGTTAGCTTCAAGTTTGTTTTAGTTAATTTTTCGCTTCGATTTTGGTTGATTAACTTTGGCTCCGATTTGGTTTCGCTTAATTTCTGGCCCAATTTTTGTTTGCTGTTACTGTCCGATTTCCGACATTATCACTTTTTTCGGCCTGAGACTAAATATCTTTTTTCTTTCTTTACGTTCGGACTGTTTTTTTTTTGGCTCTTTGCCGTCCCTCACATGCGGTTTGATTTTCTTTACTTCTTATGTGGATCCGATCGTCTTAAATTTTATTTGGTTTTCTTTCTTAATCTCTAAATATCAGTTGGTTGGCTCATTTCAGATTATCGGAATTTTGTTTTCGTGGATAATTCTAGTCCGTTGAAAACGCTGGCGCCCTGGTCTGGTTCCTTATTTCTATTTTGTTGTTTCGCTCCTATTGGTGTTCCCGAAGTTTATCCGTCGGATATTTTGTAAATTGTCCTGTATTCGCAATAATTTCTTTCTTGAGCTTTTATCGAGTTACGGTTAGCCTTTACTTAGTTACTTTCTCCCAATTTTTTTTTATTGTTATTTAAAATGACAGATCATAGGTTAGTGGTGTTTAATATGATCCGTAAGAGACTGCAGAAGTTATCCGAAAGCATTACTAACTATTTCGTTTGAATGAACGGTCTGTTTGAGAACTATGGTTCTTTTAGTGAAGATGATCTATTCTCCGTTTTGCTTCGTAACCTTGATCCATTTTATAGAACCCATTTGCTTACCGTCCACTCCTTGCAAGAATTCAAACCTAATCTCTGAAGTTAGAACCGGCAAAGATTCTGGCCGATAATTCCGTATCACCTAGTCACGACCAACATACTGTTACTGCTGAACTGGAATCAGCCCCTGCTATAGTGCCTAAGTCGGTTGCTACTCCTTTTTCGACTTCCCACCAAGGCCTTCCTGTGTTGGAGTGGAATTTAAAATTTTCTGGGGACCCAAACACTCTTACCGACCATAATTTTTTGGGACGGTCAAAGAACTTCGACGAACTCACCATGTGTCAGAATTGCAGTTATTTGAGTCTGTATTGGACTTGTTTGAGGCTAAAGCGTTTTTTTGGTATCGTGGTAATCGGCATAGGTTTTCTGACTAGAAGTCGTTGTCTAATTTACTGATTCAACAAATTTCTTCCAGTTCTTGTAAAGTTGATGAAATTCTGTCTGATGGTGATCCTTTCTTTCATATTGATAAGCTTCATTCGACACCTTTATCTAATATTGACGAAGATCCTCTAAAAGTTTAGTAAACGAAATAGGCACTTGTGTTTTTATGTATTTCAAAGAGTATTATTGTCACAAAATACGAAGTCAAATTTTTTCCATTAACAAATAATTGACATAAAAGTACTGAGTTTCAAAGAAGCATCGCCTTACATCAATTTTTATGAAACATATTATTCTGAAACAATACAATCATCATCATTAGGTCTTCAGTCTTAGAACTGGTTAGACGCGTACCATCATTGTTCCCTATTCTGAACTAACCTACAGATTTCCCTAAAATATACACAGTTTGCATCTATAACTGTCTGATCTAAGTCTACATCTACCTCTTTTTTCCTATCTCTGCTTGTAATATATCACATACTATTCCCTAAAAATGCCTTAGAACGTATTCCGCCCTACTATTTCTCTTTTTCCCCAGATATCCTTGTTCCCCTACTATTTCTGTAACTTATCTGTTATTATCTTTGTCTGTCCATGCTATTGTCCTCATACATCTGAAGCACACAATTTAAAAGACTGCTAGCGTTTTTCTGTCTGCGTTTCAGACTGCCCGTATTTCATACGCATACTGTGCTGTGCTCCACACATATGCTTTTAACAATTTTCTTCTTATTCTATGTTTGTTGTCTTTCCTCATAGGCGCTGTTCTTTCTTGTTAGATGCAGTTCGATCACTTTCTATTGTTTTACAGTTATATGCCCTATTTCTCCCACCTTCAATGGTTTTGAAGGGAGGTACGCAGCCTGTGGCTGCCAAGTTACCCCAACACTTAACCATTTGGCGATTTAGTATATTTTCCAATTTATCTCTTCGCACAGTCAACATTGGTTGGAGGTATTTCGCAACCATCAACTAGTTGTTTATACTAATCATCAGATTTATCTGCGCTTATTTTTTCGTCATTAGGTTTTCCGTCTCACAACTGGTTGAACACGTACCTGCACTTATTTATATTCTGAGCTAGCCTACATAGTTCCCTGAAATTCTCACAGAGCATGTGTGTTCAGCTCGTTCTCTTTCTATTGTTTTCTAATTTTATACCCTTTCACACACTTAACATTATTCGAGAATATTGCCCAACCAATTCTTGTAGTTACTTATAATAATCATCATGTTTAAGCACAGTTATCTTTTAGTCATTAGTTTATCCATCTTGGGATTGGTTGGATGCGTACCTCCATTGATTTCTATTCTGGGCTAGCCTACACATCTCCCTGAAACCTCTACAGCCTACATCTTTTACTATCTGTGCGCAGTAGTCTAATCTAGGACTGCCTCTTCTTCTCTTTTTTCCTATCTCTGCTTCTAATATATTCCGCACTATTCCCTCCTGCCGCAGTATGTGGCCTATCATCCTATCTCTCCTATTTATTACCGTTTTCCACATATTTCTTTCTTCCCCTACCATTTTTAGTACCTCTTCGTTCTTAACTTTGTCTGTCCATGATATCTTCATCATACGCCTGTAGCACCACATTTCAAAGGCTTCTACCTTTTTCTTGTCCGCTTCTCCTACTGTCCAGGCTTCACAGCCGTACAGTGCTGTGCTCCACACATATGTTTTAAGCAATCTTTTCCTTGTTTCTATGTTTGTGGTCTTTGAGCACAGTAGTTGCTTTTTCTTGTTAAATGTAGCACGACCTTGTGCTAATCTTTGTTTTATATCTTTTGTGCTTTTCCCATCTTGCGTTATTTAGCTTCCTAGGTAGCAGAAATCCTTAACCTCTTGTAAGTTCGTGTTAAATACTTGTATTCTTGTTTTTGATTTATTTTCCCCACCTTTGCAAACTAGAACTCTCTGTTAGAACCGTTTCCATTTTATTAAGAGCAGCTTCTAACTCTTCCTTGCTAGACGCTAATGCCGCTATATCATCTGCAAATCTAAGCATATCAATTTTTTGTCCCTGCATAGTAATTCCAAATGTCTTCCTGCATTTGACAGTATTCATTGCCTCTTCTATGTACAAGTTAAAAATCAATGGGGATAGGGCACATCCCTGTCTCAACCCTTTCCTAATGTTTACTTCTCTAATTCTATTACTGCTGTTTGCTCTTTGTATAAGCTATGTACTATTCGTCTATCCCTATAACTCATTCCAATCTTTTTGAGTATTTCAAACATTTTTTTCCAATTTACATTGTCGGATGCTTTTTCCAGATCTACAAACCCTATATACATGCTTTCCCCCTTTTCTATTGTTTTCTCGATTATCACTCTCAGAGCTAAAATAGCCTCCCGTGTTCCCCTGTTTCGCCTAAACCCAAATTGGTCTTCTCCTAGTATTTCTTCAGCTCGTTTTTCCATTCGTCTTTGCACAATTCTAGTTAATAGTTTTGACACGTGTGCTGTTAAACTTATTGTTCGAAAATTTTCACATCTATCCGCGCCTTTCTTTTTTGGTATAGTTACTATGATGCTACGTTTGAAATCTTTGGGTATCTCGCCTGTCTCATACATATAGCTTACAAGTTGGAAGAGACGTTCTGTTACTGCTTGTCCAGCGGCTTTTAGAGTTTCTGCTTGCACCTTATCTGTACCCGGCGCCTTACCATTTTTCAGACTCTTTAATGCTAATTCAAACTCGTCTCGAAGTATAGGATATCCCAAGTCATCATTTTCAATGTCTGATTCCTGTTCTAATGCAGTTAGTTCCTCTCCTGCATATAAATTCCCTATGTATTCTTGCCATCTACTCACTTTCTCTATGTTTTCTATAATGACGTTTCCTTGTGCGTCCCTTATATTTTTGCTATACGGTTTTATATCCCTAAAATTCATTCTAATTAATTTGTATGCTTCGTCTGTCTTTCCTATTTCCATCTTAGTTTGTACCGCTTTGCACTTTTCATCAATCCATTGTTCTTTAGCTTTCCTGCATTTTCGAATAAATTCCCATTTTATGGCTTTGTATCTCTGTTTTCCTGTTTCGTCTGATTTATTTTTGTATTTTCGTCTTTTTTCTATTAAATTCACGATATCCTTTGTTGTCCATGGTTTCTTATTTTCTTTTTGTGTATACCCCAGAATATCTCTGGCCGCCATGTCTGGGCTGGATTTAATGTTATTCCATTCTGTTTCTACTTCCTTAGTTTCAGATATTTTCCCGATATCATTCAGCAACTCATTTGACTTTTTTTCGAATCTTACTTGAATATCTTTATCTTTTAGTTTCTCTAAGTCCAAGTGCCTTTTTCCATTCCTTTTTTTCAGATTTTTAAATTTAAGTGCGGCCTTCATAATTACGATGTTGTGGTCAGTATCTATATCTGCTTCTGGGTAGCTTCTACAGTCTTTTACTTGATTCCTAATACGTTGTCTAACAAGAATGTAATCTATTTGATATCTTCCTATATCTCCTGGCATCTTCCACGTATATCGTCTTCTAGCATGATGTTGAAATAATGTGTTTGTGATGATTAAATTGTTCTTGTCGCAAAATTCTACCAGTCTATTTCTCCTGTCGTTTCTCGTGCCTAAACCAAATAAACCTACTACCGCTCCTTCCCTACCCTCACCTACCACGGCATTAAAATTCCCCGTAATTATTAAATTTTCATGTCCCTTTACGTATCTTAATATGTCTTCGATATCTTTGTAGATGGCTTCTAGCTCTTTGTCACTGTAGCTAGAGGTGGGCATGTATACTTGTATTATTACTGTGTTTACCGGTTTAGATTCTAATCTAACCATGAGTACTCTTTCGTTCTTTTGTAAGTAATTTTCTACACAGTATCCTATCTTTTTCCGCATAACTATCCCCACACCCAAATTTCCTTCCTCTGCTCCTGTATGAATTACCCTGAAGTCTCCACTCCAGAAATCCCCCGCCTCTGGCAACTGAACTTCGCTGATCCCTACTATGTCTAGTGATAACCTATTCATTTCGATTTTTAGGTTCTCTAGCTTATCTACTTGTTTCATACTTCTAACATTCCACGCTCCGACTCGCAGAATGTTCCCGACTCTTATTTTTAACTTTCCGATCGCATCCTCCGAAGTAGTCCCGTCCCGGAGATCCGAATGGGGGACTATTTTAACTCCGGAATCTTTTACCCCAGAGAATGCCATCATGTTTGTAACAATTTAAGTACCCTGTGTACTTGGGAGATAATGAGGTGGTTTCCCGTTGCCTTCCACATCGCGGTAGTGTGTCTTAGACTGCCATACCGACCCCTATGGTCTCTGCCAATCTATGTACCGAAAGAGCCGCTGCCCTCTTTCGGGGACCTGTCTTAGTTTGGTTCCTCACTAACGACCCTACTACTTTGGTTGGACCTGTAGTTTGGCTCTTTAGCTCATTAGAACACGCAAGCCATTTCACCTGTTATAGTAATTTAGAACTTCGGTAAGGTGCAGGTCCATTCGAAATGGCTGAAACAATATATAACAGATTAATACCAGAAGATTCCGTAGACAACCAGCAAATCCCAGTTTTAAGCCTAATTACACAACAGCTTCTTTAGTTCCCGTTGCCAAAGTAAAAGATCTGTTAGAACACTGTAAAAGAAATGTGATCCTCTGGCTTATGTCCAATTGTTTAAAAATTTACAGCCAATCAGTAGTGCAAGACCAGGCGAATCGGCTCCTCATTTCCAAGAGCATCCTTATTTCCACACACATCTGGACCACATTTATATGTAAATTCCCATAAGGAAGAAATGAGGGAGATGAATTTTCTTCTTGTTCCTCCTTGTTCTCCTCCTTGCTCGGACACCCCCACCTCAACCATTTTGATTATGTTACACCAGCATTCTTCCACCCGCAAGATAAATCTTTCTCCACATTTCCACCCACGAGATAAATCTATATTGTTTGGTATCAATTAATATTAGATTTTTCTCAGTTACCTGAATTTCTAGGAATTTTTTTGATACCCCCCCCCCCCGAGGACTACCCCAATTTTAAGATTTTTTTACCGCTAACATTTTGAATCAAAAAGTTTTATTCGACTAACCATTGCATCTTTCGCGATAAACCTATCTTGTTTGGTATCAATTAATATTAGATTTTTCTCAGGTATTCGAATTTCTAAGAATTTTTTTCAATAGCACCATCGCCCAGAGAACTACCCTCATTTTAAGATTTTTTAGCGACAGCGATTTTTTGGCCGTCGGTATAAATTTTTTAACTATCCGACAAATCAAATTAGTCTAGAATTTTACGCAAAATCCGAATCTGTAACAGTTTTGAAATAAGACCGCTCCTTACAAAGTTATACTTTAAAGCTCCCAAACCTAATTTTTTGCTTGTTTATTTAGCGACCATGTAATATAAATAATTCCTTCGTGCATATCAGATAACAAATGGCACCCTTATATATCCTAAACCCTTACATGATATCACAAGGTCGAGAATTTCTTATTAACAATGAAAGCCCAAGGTAAAGTTGGATGGAAAACGGCTTGAGGAAAAGAAAAACTCTTTAGACATAAACGGCTAGTAGAGTGTTAGCTCTGGGTAGATCATGAACTTGGGTCATGGGTTGTCAAGTGACCAAAAATATAAAAAATGAGCGCCACCGTATTTTTCAATACAACAACTTACAAAAATTATCTGTGCTTGTATTAGGGGAATGCGGAAACCTTATATCAACATCACTAATATAGCCATAAAACCTGAATTTTACTTTTCTAAAACACTTACCAAAATCTCAATTACCAGATGTCTCACAGATGTCTCGACTTAACCTGTGAACAAACAAATGCACAACATGGACACGGTTTGTGTCCTTAAAAATATTTACCAAAAATAATGTAATAGAATTTAAGTTTCAAAAATATACACCCAGGGTATTTGTTATCAGTAGACACAATGTCTGCTCATGAATGACCTATAAGTTTTACTTGTATTTTGAATAATAAAAGAGTTATGCAGAAATGGATTCTATTTGAATAAATTCCTTGATTTGTTTTAATATAATCTTTTTCTGCTAAAAATTTTATAGAACAGAACATTAATAAGCTTTTGTATTCAAAAAACATAATAATCTCTAAATGGAATATTTCATAATAAATTTTCTAAAAAGTTTTAGTTCACTTAATAATTCATATAACACATTTTAATTCTTAGCCATGTGTAGTACCACATTGACTTCACAATTTAATTTAATTATTTAGGATTTCATAAAATAGCATTTTTCAACATAGAGTTAGTTTTACTTAATATGTAGTTTAACCATCAAAGTACATGACCTCAAAATTATTAAATATATTTTTAGATTAGCGTCAAATAACATGTGATATTTAAATTTGGACAGCTGAATATTTCTTTGACATCACGTGTCACTTACAACTTTTTCAGTTTATTTAACGTTATCTGTTTGTGAAATAATTATGATAAGCAAACAGCATAGCCATTTTTAAAAATTATGCAACGTTACAAATTTATTACGGAATTCTTTCTTTGACTTAATAATTTTTAAGTTACTTTAATCTAGGTAAAGCTTCAACCATGTATTTTTCATATTACGATTAAATAATTATAAATGTGATTAAATGCTAAATATCACTCACGTGTGGAAGTACAGTACGACCAGAAGAAATCGAGCTATGACCTCAGCTGTGGGATATTCCATAAACATCTGCGTTCTGCGATGCACAAACAGGAAACACATGAATACGAACGAATTTATTGCTGGCACTATGAGAATTCTTCTGAACAAAACATTATTTAACCGAACCAATTCCTCCTTAATAACATCCTATAAAATTTAGTATTCCAAATCCCAAACTAAATTTTCTTTTCAGCATTAAATACAGCAATTACGATATTAACAAAATCCGTGATATAATTCTATGACATTGCTTACTTCCTTGAAATTAACTGAATGATATTAACTGTATCCAACATATTTTTGCAAGATATTTTCTAGATATTGCTTCTGAGATATTGCATGTTTTAATGATGGTGAAACCTCTAATTAAAACAATTCTATTTCTTGCGGACTGTGTTACAGGCCACGCGCCTGTCTACCATCTTGACTTTACTATGCCGCTGATAGCAGCTAACCTCTTTAGACGCTGATAGCAAAGTGACACGAAATGACAACTCGACAAAGCTTATTAACGAAACTTAGACCTCAAGAGCAAAGGAGTCTATATGCTATTATAAATTTTATGAATTATTTTTATTGTACGGAAATTTACATATTATATTTCTATATTATTGCGGTATTATTTTAGATTAATAAGCGAAGTGTACCTACGTAAAAAAATACGTTACAACCATATAAAATATTCTTTTTGTTTATTTTAAGATAAATGTATCTTATTCTTAAGCATTATAGAAAAATTCGCAACTTGTTCTTTAATAAAGCATTCTAAACCCAACACACTTTATCAAAAAACATGAGGAATTTTTATGGGTAAAAAATTTCACCGATTTCCTAGATTTATATTTTAATTTCTAAACACGTCATAACATAATTCTGTAGTCAATGCTAAATAAGTACTTGGAAAATACAATTCGTTTCCGAACTAATTTCTTGACGATTATGGATTACCCAAATTACGTATGAGAGCGCTGTATAAATTCTTTTTAAAAGTGTATATCTTCTTCAAACAAATACGTTAGTTACAGAAGGAAAGTACGCTGAATGCAAGCCAATTAATAGCAATTTAATACTGCTTACTGACCTACTTTAATTGTTTGCATGAGGAAACACAATAAAATATATACAAATATAGCAACATGACTATTTCTTTTGGAATTGTAGAATATTGTGTAGCAGATTGTGTAAAATATGTATTACCTGCTTTAATGTAGCACTTGTGTAAGATTTTTATTTTATCTTGGCTGTCTTCCTTCCCTACTATCTCCAAATAATTTACAGGCAAATAGTTAAAACTAAAAGCCGAAACCACATACTTTATCAATTTTTCCCTTTTTTCTGGTTTTTCCGGCAACTTAATTTGCAAGCCTGTTAATTTCTTTGTATTGCTATTTCCCCAATACACGTACTGTAGTAGGTTGTTATACACTAAACAGCAGCTATTTTGTAGCTAGATCGATAGCTTACCCCACATTTTGGCAAGTGGTACCGAATACATTGGCGCCTTTAGGAAATATAACTTACTATCTTTCAATCAGGTTAAACAGTCTTTTAAGGGATTATACACCCTTTGCGCACTGACATAGTTTCCAATTGTACAGTTGTATATCGTCGCTTCCAATCGCATAATACCATGTTCTTTGGCCAAAGTAGACGCAAATTTTTCCCTTAAACGTACATCTCGACAACATAAAAAATCTAGTATATGATTGCTAAGTTGTTTATTAACACCAGGACTTGTTATCTATCTGACACACAAATTTGTTGTATATTTTAATTCTTGCATTGGTTGTTAGCCATGTTAAGCAATCAATTCCCACAGTTTTATCGTTGTCAACTATAACATTGCACTTTTCTTCGTATTCGCCTTTATAGCAAAAGTTATGGTTTGTAGTTAAATAATTACACATCTCCATTTTGCTAAATATACCCGCAATATCTTGGGTTACATCCATGTCAAAAAGATAGTAATAATCTTTTTTGAGTCCGTCTAATATATCTGGTAGTTCTTCCAATAAAGTTTCCAACTTAACATCTGCTAGTTCCACTTTGTACTGAACACATAGGATTTTGGAATTTTTTATTAATGCTTTCGAGGTCTTTTTTTCCAATAATTTCTTTTACTCCCTGGCCCATCTTGTTAGTGTTTTCCAGAGAAAACGGAAGCTTAGCTTTAACACCATACCTAGCGGAAACAAATTGGTCGAACTTTTTTCGTGGATAGCTGTTAAATGCACCACAAATTTCTTTTTTTAGGATAAACATTCTTTTGTTTGAAGATGTTTGCTCGGCCTCAGAAAGGTCGCAAATTTTAACCAACATTATATTGTCACAAAATTGTTCTATAATTGCTGTGGTTAGTCTACCAGTCAGCATCTGTTTGCCTTCGACATAACAAATATTACCAATATCTGTCACCAGATTATTGTTGCACATATTTTCTGCCAACAGCCATATTCCAAATCGCTTATTTGTCGGTTTCACTTTTTTCTCAAGAAGTTGAGGAACGTTAATCACTTTGGAGACGCTCATGTTTACCGTTCTAGCTACTGCCAAATACTAAATTGAATACGAAAAATTGCCCCTTATGTATTTTACAGAGTGGGGGCGCATATTGCCGAAGATAGACGAGTATGTCGGACACCGTCATATCGCTTACATTCTCTTGTTTAAGAACAGCTTTGTTATCCGTCTTAGGTCGGATTTAATCCGACCTAGGTCGGACTGGGCAGGGGTGCGCATCGACATATATCCGGATATAAGTCGAATATATGTAGGATGTTAGGTTAGGGTGAAATTGCCTCATAGGGTAAAATTGCCTCATAGGGTGAAATTGCCTCCTACCTAGGTCGGATGTGGACTTCTCAGGAGTTAGGTTAGCTAGTGTTGTCTGGAGTTAGGTTAGGTTAGTGATCACAAGTCCAACTATCCTAACCTAACTCCAGACAACACTAGCTAACCTAACTCATGAGAAGTCCACATGCGACCTAGGTCGGAGGCAATTTCACTCTATGAGGCAATTTTACCCTATGAGGCAATATCAGCCTAACCTAACATCCTACATATATTCGACTTATATCCGGATATATGTCGATGCGCACCCCTGCCCAGTCTGACCTAAGTCGGATTAAATCCGACCTAAGACGGATAACAAAGCTGTTTTTAAACAAGAGAATGTAAGCGATATGACGGTGTCCGACATACTTGTCTATCTTCGGCAATATGCGCCCCCACTCTGTAGAATACATAAGGGGCAATTTTTCGTATTCAATGTAGTATTTGGCAATAGCTAGAACGGTAAACATGAGCGTCTCCAAGGTGATTAACGTTAATTAAATTTTTTGGGAATAAAGTGAAAACAACAAATGAGCGATTTGGATTGTGGCTTTTGGCAGAAAATATGTGCAACAATAATCTGGTGACAGATATTGGTAATATTTGTTATGTCGAATGCGAACAGATGCTGACTGGTGGACTAAACACAGCAATTACAGAACAATTTTGTGACAATATAATGTTGGTTAAAATTTGCGACCTTTCTGACGCCGAGCAAACATCTTCAAACAAAAGAATGTTTATCCTAAAAAAAGAAATTTGTGGTGCATTTAACAGCTATCCACGAAGAAAGTTCGACCAATTTGTTTCCGCTAGGTATGGTGTTAAAGCTAAGCTTCCGTTTTTTCTGGAAAACACTAACAAGATGGGCCAGAGAGTAAAAGAAATTATTGGAAAAGAAAACCACGAAAGCATTAATAAAAAATTCCAAAATCCTATGTGTTCAGTACAAAGTGGAACTAGCAGATGTTAACTTGGAAACTTTATTGGAGGAACTACCAGATATATTAGACGTCCCCAATAGGATTATTGCTATCTTTTTGACATGGATGTAACCCAAGATTTTGCGGGCATATTTAGCAAGATGGAGATGTGTAATTATTTAACTACAAAGCATAACTTTTGCTATAAGGGCGAATACGAAAGAAAGTGCAATGTTATAGTTGACAACGATAAAACTGTGGGAATTGATTGCTTAACATGGCTAACAACCAATGCAAGAATTAAAATATACAACAAATTGTCGATAACATCCTGGTGTCATTAGCAATCATACTAGATTTATGTTGTCGAGATGTACGTTTAAGAAAAATTTGCGTCTCTGGCCAAAGAACATGGTGATTACGCGATTGGAAGCACGTATACAATCATGAAACTATGTCGTGCAAAGTGTATAATCGCAAAGACTGTTTAACCTGATTGAAAGATTGTGGTTATATTTCCTAAAGGCCAATGAGCGCAATGGTATATCGATCTAGCTACAAAATAGCTGCTGTTTAGTGTATACACTACTACAGTACGTGATTGGGAAATAGCATCAAAGAATTAACAGGCTTGCAAATAGGTGCCGAAAAACCAGAAAAAGGGAAAATTGATAAAGTATGTGGTTTCGGCTTTAGTTTTAACTATTTGCCTGTAAATTATTTGAGATGTAGGAAGGAAGACAGCCAAGATAAAATAAAATCTTACACAAGTGCTACATTAAAGCAGGTATTATTTTACACAATCTGCTACACAATATTCTACAATTCAAAGAAATAGTCATGTTGCATATTGTATATATTTAGTTGTGTTTCCTCATGCAAACAATTAAAGTAGGTGTAACATTGATTAATTGGCTTGCATGTCAGCGTACTTTCCTTCTGTAATTAACGTATTTGTTTAGAGAAGATATACACTTTTAAAAAGAAATTATACAGCCCCCTCACACGTAATTTGGGTAATCCATAATCGTCAAGAAATTAGTTTGAAAACGAATTGTATTTTCCAAGTACCTATTTAGCATTGACTACATAATTATGTTATGACGTGTTTAGAAATTAAAATGTAAATCTGGGGAATCGGTGAAATTTTTTACCCATAAAAGTTCCTCATGTTTTTTGATAAAGTGTGTTGGGTTTAGAATGCTTTATTAAAGAACAAGTTGCGAATTTTTCTATAATGCTTAAGAATAAGGTACATTTATCGTAAAAGTTAAAGTATAACTTTGTAAGGAGCGGTCTTATTTCAAATCTGTTTACAGTTTCGGATTCTGCGTAAAATTCTAGACTAATTTGATATGTCGAATAGTCTAAAAATTTATGCCGACGGCAAAAAAATCGCTTCCGCTAAAAAATCTTAACATGAGGGTATTTCTCTGGGCAATGGTGCTATCTAAAAAATTCTTAGAAATTTGAATAGCTGAGAAAAGTCTAATATTAATTGAAACCAAGCAAGATAGGTTTATCTCGAAAGATGCAATAGCTAGTCGAAGAAAACTTTTTGATTCAGAATGTTAGCGGTAAAAAAATCTTAAAATTGGGGTAGCTCTCGGGGGGTATCTAAAAAATTCCTAGAAATCAGGTAACTGAGAAAAATCTAATATTAATTGATACCAAACAATATAGATTTATCTCATGGGTGGAAATGTAGAAAGATTTATCTCGCGGGTGGAAAGAATGCGGGTGTAACATAATCAAAATGGTTGGTGTGGGGGTGTTCGAGCAAGGAGAGAGCAAGGAGGAGCAAGGAAAAGATTCATCTCTCTCATTCTTCCTTATGGGAATTTACATGTAAATTTGGTCCAGACGTGTGTGGAAATGAGGATGCTGGTGGAAATGAGGAGCTGATTGTGCCTGATCTTGTACTACTCCAATCTTATAACAAGAAAACCGCTACTCAGGTGAAAGCTGTATATCAGAATAACAAACCTATTAGATTGTAATTATTTTTTAGTGCTTGTAAGGCACATTAACTGGGTAAGTAATTAGAATTAACTTCTATCAATCATAGTTAAATTTAATATAAATTTTGTTTTTCTAGAGTCGCTTTACAATATTTCACTTGAATAAAACTGTTGTGAGTGTTGTCTCTTGGTACAAATTAGTTTAAAAAAAATCAGTTTTGTATTATTAATATTGTCCCTTTGTCCTGTTGTTTACTGTTAATTGTCATTATTTAATCAAATATTTCTTACGAACTTTATTGCAAAAGCTGAGTTGCTAGTCGATTTTTATCAAAAATATTGGTTCATTAAATTCTAACAAACAAACATATTATACATAATTCTAAATATACTGTATGGACGATAGCCTTAGAATTATATGCGAACTTTACTAAAATATAGTTTTATAATTGTTATCAAAATTTCGACATGGCTCTGCTATAAGAACCATCAACTTTCAGTTGAAGCCTTGTGAGGTTGCGATCTATTGCGTAGCTTGTTAATAAATAATTTGAAGATTTTTCTGCGTTTATAGAAAACAGCAATTACAAATATTTATTTTAAGTAAACCGCATATTTTTAATGTAGACAAGTAATTAAAATAATTGCGTGTGTAAGATTACTACTTGTATCATAATATTGGTATAACCTTCTTTATATCATATGTAATAATTTTATTAATTGTATTTATAGTCAATGCACTTTTAGTGCTAGTCAAGAGATTATAGTCGGGCTTTATTTTCGCTGAACGCTTAAACAAGTACCTATTGCCATGCCAAAAAACTCAGTTGCAGGTAAGTTATTCATAGTTAGTTAATTATGCAAGACTGATTTGTTAAATGGATGCAAATTACCTTAAAGTTAGTAAAGTATTCTGAAGTGTTATAGAACAACATTGTAACCTGTTCTTGTATTTCAAAGGTTAAGCTTTTTATTTAGAAATATAACTCATGCTTACAACGCTCCAAAAATAACTTAGAAAATATGAAATAATACGAAATGTACTTAATTATTTACTGTTCAAATTGTTAGAAAAAATTTGTTTGCTCCTTGAATTGGATATCTTTCACGATTGTTATAAAATAAAGTAAAATAGAGTCAAAAAATTATTTGCCTCGGAATCGAGGGCTTTATTAAGTATTTTCAAGCGTTTCTAATGTCAGTTGCCATTTATTAAAAATAGAGCACTTTTCTGTAAAAGAATGTGAGTAACGAAACAGCCTGAGAGTAATGTTGTAACGTGCATTTTTGTAGTTGAACATTTTACGCTTTTTCCCAGTTAGTAAATACATCGTTTCTTTGGGATCGCTCTTTGTATAAAGGAAATACTTCAGAATAATTCAGATTTGTATGCAATTTAACTCGTGGGTATTACTTTAAAAGTAGATAATTTGAAGATTGATTTTCATTAATAAATAAATTGCAAGGAATGAATTGTAAATTGGATTATTCGTAAATTACTTTCCAACTTATCGGAAATGATAAACCGCTGTAATTAATTATTAGATATGATTGCGGCATTCACGTTTTGGATGTTCCTTATGTTATTAGCGAAGGAGATAATAGTCGACAAGAGTTTATGGTAACAACTAGTTTATATAAACAGATTAGAGTGCGGAGTTGGAGTTGGTTCTTCGTTCCTATATATTACTTACGTTAAAAATAGTTTCCTTTTTGCTTTGAAAATAGTGAGAATTAATGCGGTATGAATTTTCGAATTGTTCATGAACAAGCACGACACGATTTTAGTTGTTTTTCTTGTGAAATAAAAGTTGTATATACACTGTAGGGAGTGTAGTTCTGATTACATTGAAGGAAATATGCTTTTATAGGTGAACGGGTTTGACGTGCTTGTTTACGGAACATTTGACGGACTTGCTTAGTGTTTGCACGTGCTTTATTGATTGTGTTTTTTTAGTTGATTTGTCTTTTTATATTTGAACTGTGTGTGCGATCTAGTTTTCGTGGTCCCTTTTTTTATCAGGGTAAGTGCAATAAACTTGTACAGAATTTTTAAAGGAGCCACTTTAGTCAGGTTTTAAACTCCCTAAAACATTTGCAAAATGGAATTGCAAAAGTGTTTAACTCATTCCGTATTAATGATATGTTAAATTTACCTTGCATATAATAAGTAAATAAAATACGAACGTACATTTTTTTTAAAGACGAGATTGTGAGAGTGATCGCGCTGTTAAATGTTTCACCGTATTCAAACAATGCCTTTACCAACTGAAATTAGCTTCAGAAGTTGACGAAGTTCTTTCTGCTGAAGCAGATCCGCAATACGAAAAATTCTTGGCGGATGTTTGGATCGGAATTATACTAACTTTAATTGTTCTTAGTTGCGTGTGTTGCATGTGTTCCTGTCTGTTGTGCCACAAATTCCACCCCCGGGAATAGACTGTGAATCTCTGCTGCTAACACCAGTGAAATACGTAGGTGTGATTAGTGTAAAGTGTAAGAAATTCCATCAACACCCTCACAGTCAAGGGTGAAGTGCTTCGTTAGTGCAGGACATCGTGAATCCCACTCTTCAATTGCAAGGAAGCGTTACTGAAGGACTTTATGTAAGTTGAACTATTTCCTACTTGTTATTACTTTAAATATCTATCCGTTGTTTTGCCATATCTTCGTCGTTCTGATACCTTTTAAAATAGACTTGCCTGCTATTAAGAAAAAAAAAGAGAGGAAAAAAAATCAATACTACTGAATTACTCATATCAATTGTGTCTTACCTATTTATCTTTTGTTAACATTTTGTCTGATTTATGTTTAGTTGGTGTGTGAGGAAACGTTTCTGCTACTCCCCAATAATCCCTCACTTTGTGATAAAATTTTTGTAATGCTTTTATCGTGATTATATTATATAGTTTATCTAAACAGTTTTATTTACATTCTACAAAGTACTGAATAACTTAGACTTTTCATTGCTGCTATACTTATTCTTTTTTTTTTCAGGTTTGCTTAACTAATTTTCTTGCAGGTATTGTCACTAACTCCTTACCGCCGCATACATCATATGTCAGTCTGCTTTCTACAACCCCCCCTAATCTCAGATTGAGCCCGGCCATTTCTTTTATCTTCTTTGTGTTACGCACGGCTACGAGTCAACGTAGAATAAATTTGGCGCCCAACGTGGCGGCCACGAATTAACGTAACAATGTTTTCTCTCGAAGATACTTGATTTTAGATTCGCTTACAACATATTTACTAACTTTGTTCACCCGCATTTTATTACGGTGCTTGGTTCAGACTTTACTATGAATATAATAACAATAAGGATTCTAATTTTGTATTAACCATAGTTGAAATTTGATATCACTGAAAGGTTATTAGTTGGTAATTCACATCTATTATTTTAATATATAATTCGACAGGTTTTGCCATTGTTTCACTGCATGAAATAAAGGTCTTTGTACCATTATAAACTAGGATTATTGATTTCACTTCAGCATTGCCAAAGGCATATAAGTGTATTAAAATTATGCGTTTTAAAAGTATATTTAGAAATTGTGGAATATTGTTTCTCATTTAGCATACTTGCCGTGAACATTTATCTCTACGTTGAAAATGTCATATCATATAGAATGTAAAACTAATTTTTTTATTTGCATCTAACATCGATGAAACCTAGGAACTACTTTTATTGCTTCCGCTTTTTCGTTTAAGAAAGTCATATATTCAAGCATTCTAAAACTAGTACGATTATTCAATTTGTAGAACATATCAATACGATGGCGTACAAAGGCCAGGAAAAGTAAAAAAATTAACATATCGAGTTTAAACTCGACATGTCGTGTTCAAACTTGACTTGTCGATTTTTAAAATACTCTTGATATATATATATATATATATATATATATATATATATATATATATTGCTATGTTATGAAAAGCGTCTTACAAGCCCCACGATTTGGTGTACCAATTTTTATTACTGTGAAATTACTTTATTTCCTTTAAGCCCCAATGTTGGGCGTCATTTTTATTGCTGTGAAATTTCCTCTACGATCGTGCGCCATTTTTATTGCTATGCATAGCCCCACTATTGTACGCTATATTTTATTTGTTGTGATATACTCTCTATGTCCTTTAGAGTTTCTATACTTTCTTGTTTTCCACGACTAGCTCACTGAATGCTCGACCTTGTAATAATGAATCTTATTTTACTTTTTAAACGAATTCAAATAAAACAGTTCAAAGATCACACAATATAATAATTGATAATATGTACAATGTTGTGTAACCTCAAAATTTCCCCTTGATAGAATATTTATATTTACCAAATTTATGCTTTCTTGAAAGCCAGTAAAAATATCTTTTAATTATTCTCAAGTATCTTCGAACGTTCTAAGATGATTTCACTGTTTTCATATTTTTAAATGACCTTTTTGTTGACTCTTACAAATACATGACGTACAGCAAATATTAAGTTTGAAACAGTCCTCAAATAATAAATGTTTAAAAATCGCTAACCTGAAACGGTCACTGGAGTTGCCTCATAGTGTCTGTAGTCTGCATCCCTTGCTATGTCCGCTTTACTTATTGGCCAGAATTATCCATTTTTGATTTCTAGTATTTTTCCTTGAATTAACCCTTATGGTCGCACTTACAGACTTATTTTTAGATTTGTGTTAAGGCTTAGATCTCGACATGAACATTGACTTGCATATAAACTTAAATATCAACTTAGTACATATGACATCAACGAAACTGACATCAACAACAGTGGCATCAACAAAAATGGCATCAACCAAAGGTGGCATCAACGAAAGTCGCATTAACAAAAGCCCTGTTTTGTTAAATACAGTATTGCCCGACATAAACAGTACTGAAACTAAGTTGGCGGTGTTTTTATGCGTGCGCTGTCACACTCAAGTTAGCTAGTATAGACCTGTCAAGTAAACCTCAAACAAGTAATTAGTAGGGCCTAATTGTTAAAAATGGTGTTAAGTACAGAGGAGAAAGTGTTTCTGGTAGAGCATTATTTTCGTTCATACGGAATCGGCCGACATAATGGTGCAAGTTTGCTATACGTGTCTGATCAATTCACACAAAGGTTTAATAAACGTTCTCCAAGTAATGCTGTAATTTTGAAGGTTATTGAAAAGTTTAGAAATACAGGTAGTGTATTGTGCCAACGAAAAGGAAACTCAGGGCGTCCCAGGACAGTTAACAACAACAATAACCATGAACGTGTTTTTGAGCAAATCTTAGAAAATCCGAAAGTCAGCCAGGCAAGGACAGCGTTACAACTTGATTTAAAAAGAACTTCCTTTCAAAGAATCCTGAAGGAGCTGGGTACATTTTCGTATGTGATTCAGGTACATCAACAACTACATCCTCGGGATTATCGCAGTAGAGTGGAATATTGCGCCAGAATTCTCGCGTTACAGTATGAAAATCCTGAATTTTGAAAAATGTTTGGTTTTCAGACGAAGCACATTTTCACTTGTCAGGCTATGTGAATCGTCGCACAAATCGATTTCTGGGCTTTGCCAGACCCGATGAGGTTCAAGAGGTTCCTTTACATAGTGAAAAAGTGAGTGTCTGGTGTGCTGTTTCCGGACACGGAATCATTGGTCCGTACTTTATCGAAGAGAATGGTAGGCAAGTCACACTTAATCAACAGAGGTACAGACAAATTTTAACACGATTTATCCCTGATCTACGTCAATTCTGTCGTGCACGTAACTTGGCATTTCGAAACCAACCAGGACGGGGCAACTTGCCATACTGCTTCCGCAATTCGTCAATTTCTTCAAGAACATTTTCCAAGCAAATTCATATCACGATTTACTGACTTCCCTTATCCTTCACATTCTCCAGACCTCACACCTCCAGACGCATACATTTGGGGCATGGCTAAAAATGCCGTTTTCAAACGGGCACCACAAACCATCGATGAATTAAAGGATGCCGTTAGAGTCTTCTTCGCAGCCCTGAGACAACCCTTATTCAATAACATGACCAGAAACTTAGAACATCGTTATGAAGTCTGTCTCTAACGAGGAGGTGCACATTTAGAACATATAATAAAGTGTCAATAATATGTATTTTTTAAATATACAAAACAATTACAATTTCAGTTCTGTTTATTTTGGGCAATACTGTATTAAAATTAATTTAATTAATTGTTTAACTTACATCTATTTGTACATCGGTTTATTTTCGTCGCACAATTTTTGCACTTTTAAATTTTATTTATTCTGAATTTTAACATTTTACTAATTAATTTCATTGCGTAAATTTCTACTGCATTTGAGCATAGTTTGTGCTTGGTTGAATATAAACTGCTCTGTATTCATTTCCTATCGTATTTATAAGCCCTTCTCACCAATCGTTTCTATTGGCATGTTTATTGATCAAGGCTTGTACTTTACCTTATCTCTGACAGAACTCGGCATTTCTCAAAATCCATGTTTAATTTTTGGTGACAATGCTTTATCAGTCACGTAAACGTTCTGTATTATATAGCTATTTCTTAGGATTCCCAATTATTACCCACATTTAATCACGTAATTTTATGTTTGTAGTTTAAAAGTTCAAAACTTATCATATAATGAACCGCCTAGTGTTTATTTGTTTGTTACAGAATTCTGGTTTTCTGAACAAATGTATTTTTCGTAGTCACGTATCTATTTTCTAATAATGACGTATTAAGGTGCGTTTTCTTATACATGCGTTGATATTTTCGACGTAATTATTAAATGTTTGGAATGCCAATTTAGCTATATTTCCTGATAGTTTATTTTTGATGCAATTAGTTGCTTCTAAAACCTTATCTTTACTCGTAAATTATACTTAAACATATTATACGACGCACACATTACTATTCTAATTAAATGGTATCGGATTATTACCAAAAGAGCTTCTTCCTCATGCATATCAAATATCCTTTATATACAGTGTCCTTGCAATTGACTTTTTGTAGAAAAGTTGATTTACTCCTATAATTGATGGAATTATTTGATTAAAGTTATTTATATATATCCTACGACCCCTATGACTTAATCCACCCTTAAACTACACTCGTGTCATAGCAATATATATATATATATATATATATATATATATATATATATATATACATATATACATATATATATATATATGCAAATATTTTAGGTAGTTTTTTTACACAAGGTAAGTTGACAAATACTAACGTATTGCAATTAATAAGATGAAATAATAACTTAGGCTTTTATGCAAAGCCCAAATAATCATTTCAAATCGAGCTAGTAATTGAAAGAAGGAAAATATAAGACCTTCTATTTTCCTTCTTTCAATTACTAGCTCGATTTGAAATAATCATTTGCATAAAAGTGTAAGTTATTATTTTATGTTATTAATTATATATATATATATATATAATATGTATATATATATATATATATATATATATATATATATATATATATATATATATATATATAATATTGCTGCGATATTTCTGCCCCACAATTGGGCATGTCATAAAATGCTGTGTTACTTTCCACCCCCTACGATGGACGTCATAAAATGCTGCGATACTTTCTGTCACACGATTTGGTCTATAAAATGCTATGATATTTCTCCAGCCCCTACGATTGGGTCTATCATAAAATGCTGTGTTATCCTCTTTATATTAATCAAGCACTTATGATGTGAAATGTTAAGTTATGGATTTTCTTTGCCTCAACTAGCTGATTCAATTAAATAAAGCAATTCTACAATACACAATATAATGATTAAATATTTACAACCTTTATAAAATCTTCCCCTTTTTCAGAATATTCACATATACCAGATTTAAGAAATTGAAGCCAGCAAAACGAGCCTTTTGTTTATATTTAGAGACCTTTTGAAACGTTTCAAGATGCATATTACCTTTCATAAATTGATCAACAAAACCCCTGTTTTGTTGCCTCTTACATATGCGAAAAATATTGAATTAAAACAGTTTACAGAAACAAATTATATCAATATGGCTAACCTGGAATGGTCCTATAGTTCCTTTGCATCCCCCTAGGGTTTTCGTGCCCAGTCTGACTATTTAGAGTAGCATTTGAAAGTCGACATTTAAACCAAAATACTATCCAAATCGTTATTCAAAATTCCATAAATTAATCCAATTTAAGATTCAATTTGTATATCAGTAAATAAAAGATTTTCCATTTCCGTAATTAACAAGATAGTAATAGAACATTTACATGTATGTAATTACCAAAGTAATTTAACAGGAGGTGATTAACCAGAGAATTAACCAGAGAATTTACCAGAGAATTTAACAGAGAATTCACCAAAATATTCACCATAGTATTTACCAGAGTATTCACCAGAGCCTTGTTTTATTTATGTTAGAAATTGTATTTTTACTAAATTGTTGTTTACTTACGTCTATAATAGATCGGCTCACACTTGCACAATTTTTTACACTTCTCAAAATGATTTTCATTTACTTTCGTATGACTGGTTACGTAAGTAATTTAACACTTCTGAGTATCGTCGTAGCCCAGTTTAAAATGTATACTAAACTCGCTCAATCGTTATCATATTTATAGGTCCTACCTCTTGTTTTCTATTTGTTTATTCGCGTGTTGGGGCGACACCTTCTGCGTTTATCTTTTGTGTACTCCGGGAAATTTTACTAATTGTATCGTTCAAATACTTGGATGAATGCTTAAATTGTCACGTATTCATTTATATACCATGATATTTAATTGAGAAATCCCACGAATTTCCGTTTATTAAGTCAGGTATTCATTGTTTATTGCTTATTCTAATCTTAACCCAAATAAATTTGGTGTTTGTTTATTTTCTAGTTAAATTGGATTTTTGAACAAATGTAATACTTTATGTCACGTACGATTTATTCAAATAATGGATAGTTTTAGCCTGCGTATACGATGATATACTTAACGCACTTGTTAAATATTTATCAAGCCAATTCATATAGGTTTTCCGTTGATTTAATTTTGATGTATTTTGTTACGTTTCAAATCTTATCATAACTTGTAACTACTCTTGGATATTTCTACTTCTTATGCGTTTAATCTCATGTACTTTTATATACAGTGTGCTCTCAACTAACAATATCTATAGTGACCTATTTATATATATATATATATATATATATATATATATATAACTCGACTTATTGGTTTAAACTCGACATGCAGAGTTTAATTTCAATATGTCGAGCTTAAACTCGACACGTATTAACCTATAAAACACTATTGATATACGATGGATTTTAAACTCGACATGTTAATTTTTTTTTTCTAGGCCCTAAAAGAGAAAAAAATTAACATATCGAGCTTATATGCGACACGTAGAGACTGGACTCGACATGTGTTTGGGAATCATTCCTTGTGTTGAAATTACGTAGGCGTTTCTCTATTTCAATGGCTTCTCGGATTATTCTCGAAGGGTAGTGCTCAATCTTAGCTAGGGTTCTAGTATTTGTGAAATCGATGTTGTGACCTGTTGTGCTGAGCGAGTTATAATGTCCTTTCGTTCTTTTTTATTGCGTTTTTATGTTTTTCTTCCCTAACGCTAATTCTTCTGTTTGTCTGCCTAATGTAAGATATGTTGTAGTCTGAGCATGGTATTTCATTGGCGTACAACAAATAACATAGAACTTACTAAGCGTAATTATTTGATGAAGTGTAAGGGAGATTTATTACAATAATATCAAAAATCTTGGTAGAAGATCACAACTGATGATTTTAATCAATTAACAATAAATCCACTTTTGTAAACTGGTATTTTAACGTCTATTTGAGATGTAACCAGAAAGTACTTTATGCCGCTAATTAAAATAGAAATGATATTTGGATAAGCGCCATTTTACAATAAATATAGCAAATATAAAATTTTTATTTTATTTGTTAGTAACTTATAAGGATGTTTAAATATTATTAATTTAAATTAATAAATTCTCAATTTTATTATTTGTGGAGGAGATAGAAACCAGCAAATTTTGAGGTCAGTGTTCGAAGTATTTTGATTTTTACTAATTTATCCGTGAAGCGTCATTGGCCAATTACACTCAGAAACGGGGTAATAAATAATCGGCAAATTATCCACAACTAAATTAAAGTGAATTTTTGTAACTCATATAGAAGAGGTTTGGGTTCTGTAATTGTTAAAAAAGATTAGCCAAGGTTAACTTTAATAAATACGTAATCTTTAGGAATAATTTTCTGTATAAACTTAGGCTGCAAATTGTTCTATAAATGTAAGAGATTCTCACGTATGAAATAAAAATGTTTTTAAATGTATAGATGTTCTTTGAGATTTCTGTGTTTCATTTCATTGTTGTAAATTCTACAGCACAATTTCTGTTGAGCTAGTCAGGAAAGGAAAGGACACATAGAGTTAATAATTTCATATTTGCACCCTTATTAATACAATTCGCTGTACCTAAGTTACAGAACTAATTTGTTCTGCCACAACTCATAGGAGTATCACAGCAAACTTAGCAGCGATATATGAGAAGAGACTTATTCGCAGCAATATTAACGACGTCCTAACCTCGAGCTCGATTAAATCGCCTAAAATGAGAGTTTCTTGTCTCGTAAAATTTTGTGAAAGTTTATTTCTTTTTAACATATCTGATTGGTTTCCAGAATGACTGATAGAATGAAAAAGGTACCTGAGAGTTTGAGAGCTGAGGAAGTGGAAATTTGTTCTCAAGAAAGGAGAATCCAGAGGCCAAGAAAGAACAAAGTGTAGGAGAGACTAAGAAATTTAAAACAATAATTCTTTTATTAATTTTAAATCAAAGTATGCAAGAACGAAAAGAAAGAAGTGAAAAGAATGAAAAAAATTTAAAAGCAATGAGTGAAAAGAATGAAAAAAGCTTCAAAGAAATGGTGAAAAGAATGAAAGAAGTATGAAAGAAATGAGTGACAAATTTGATAAAAATACTCAGGAGGCACGAGCGGAATTTGGAAAGAATATAGAAAATTGGGAAAAGTTTAAGATTAGAAAATGACAAGAATGTAAAGAAATTCAAAGAAACGAGTGAAAAACTCCATTCTGAACGGACCTGCACCTTGACGAAGTTCTAAAATACTAGAACAGGTAGAATGGCTTGCGCGTTTTAATGAGCCATATAGCCGAACTATGGGCTTAACCAAATTAGTGGGGTCTTTAGTAAATAACCTGACTAAGACGGGTCCCCGAAAAGGGGCAGCAGCTTTTTCGGTTCTTAGAGTAGCAGATGCCATAGGAGTCGGTGTCACATTCTAAGACACACTACTGCGAAGTGGAAGGCAACAGGAAACCACCACATTACCTCACAAGTACACTGCGTATAGAAATTGTTACTAAACATGATGGCATCCTCTGGGGTAAAAAATTCCGGAGGTAAAATAGTCTCCCATTCGGATCCCCGGGAGGGGACTACTTTGCGGGATGTGATCCAAAAGTATAGAAAAGGATCCATGAACATTCTGCGAGTCGAAGCGTTGAATGTCAGAAATATGAAACAAGTAGGTAGGCTAGAGAACATAAAACTCGAAATGGATAGTTTAGCACTAGATATAGTAGGAATCACCGAAGTCCGCTGGCCAGAGGCGGGGGATTTTTAGAGTGGAGACATTAGGGTAATTCATACAGGATCAAAGGAACAAAATTCGGGGGTGCGGATAGTTATGCGAAAAAAGATAGGACGACGTGTAGAAAACTACTTACAAAAGAACGAAAGAGTACTCATGGTTAGATTTGAATCTAAACCGGTAAATACAGTAATAATACAAGTATACATGCCCACCTCTAGCTGCAGTGAGGAAGATGTAGAGGCGATCTACAAAGATATCGAAGACATACTAAGATACGTAAAAGAACATGAAAATTTAATAATTACCAGGGATTTTAATGCAGTGGTAGATGAGGGTAGGAAAGGAGTGATAGTAGGTTTATTTGGTTTAGACACGAGAAATGACAGGGGAAATAGGCTGGTAGAATTTTGCGACAAGAACAACTTAACAATAACAAATACATTATTTCAGCATCATGCTTAAAGACGCTACACGTGGAAGATGCCAGGAGATATAGGAAGATATCAAATAGATTACATTATTGTTAGACAACGGTTTAGAAATCAAGTAAAAGACTGTAGAAGCTACCCGGAAGCAGATATAAACATTGACCACAACATCGTAATTATGAAGGCCGTTCATTTACATTTCCAATGCTCCACCCGTAGTAACTACATTGGCCAGGAGGCGAGTTTTTTGTTGCCTGGAAATTTAGAATTTTGCCGAACCCTTGCCGTTCCAGGCAAGGTAGGGATCTTTAACGTGCGTGACAACACTCACACACGGGACCTCCATTTAACCTTTCATCCGAACGAGGGTGTAATTTTTGTGAAAAATGTTCACCTGCCATTTTTCAAGCAGTTGGCCGTGTCGGGATTTGAACCCGGGACCTTTGGATTCGTAGAATTATGAAGGCCGCAGTTAAATTTACAAATCTGAAAAAGAGGAACGGAAAAAGGCAGTTTCACTTTGAGAAACTAAAAGAGAAAGATATCCACGAAAGATTTGAAAAAAAGTCAAATGAATTGCTGAAAGATATCGAGAAAATTTCTGATACTAAGGAAGTAGAAACAGAATGGAATAACATTAAATTCAGCTTATACATGGCGGCCAGAGATACTCTGGGGTATACACAAAAAGAAAATAAGAAACCATGGATAACAAAGGATATCCTGAATTTAAAAAAAGAAAGACGAAAATACAAAAATAGATCAGACGAAACAGGAAAACAGAGATACAAAGCCATAAAGTAGGAAATTATTCGCAAATGCTGGAAAGCTAAAGAACAATGGATTGATGAAAAGTGCAAAGAGATACAAACTAAGATGGAAATAGGAAAGACAGACCAACCATACAAATTAATTAGAATGAATTTTAGGGTTATAAAACCATATAGCAAAAATATAAGGGACGCAGGAGGAAACGTCATTATAGAAAATGTAAAGAAAGAAGCTAGATGGCATGAATATATAGGGAACTAACAGCATTAGAACAGAATTAGACATTGAAAATGATGACTTAGAATATCCTATACTTAGAGATGAGTTTGAATTAGCATTAAAAAGTCTGAAAAATGGTAAGGCGCCGTGTAGAAATAAGGTGCAAGCAGAAACTCTAAGAGCCCCTGGACAAGCAGTAACAGAACGTTTCTTTCGACTTGTAATCTATACGTATGAGACAGTCGAAACACACAAAGATTTCAAACGTAACATCATAACAACTATACCAAACAAAAAGAGGCGCGGATAGATGTGAAAATTTTCGAACAATAAATTTGACAGCACACGTATCAAAAATATTAACTAGAATTATACAAAGACGAATGGAAAACGAGCTGAAGAAATACTGGGAGTAGATCAATTTGGGTTTAGGCGAAACAGGGATACACAGGAGGCTATTTTAACTCTGAGGGTAATAATGGAGAAACCAATAGAAAGGGCGTCTATTTAAATTTTAAGCTGCGGATAAAATTAGATAAAATTAAAACCACTCCGAGCAAACATAAGTAAAGGACTGTTTTCTGTGTATGACTTTGTATTAAAATTAAGTTTAAATGGCTCCATGCTTGGCATTAAATATTTTTAAATTTTGTTATGTATAATGTCAGAATAAAAATTTTAGAATAGTATTACATTGCTCTTTATTTATAAAAGGCTATGAAGTCACCACGAAAAAGCAGTCACACAGAGAGGGGTCGAGCATGGGCAAGGGTGTGCATGGGCAGGGATATTCCTGGGCGTACACGAGGGAAGCGGAAGTTAATAATCACCAAATATCTAATGCTTTATTTAGGTGGTATTGAGTACTTGCCTGCGTATGTATCCGGAGTAAAAAAAAAAACACGATTTGTACACGCAGCTCATAAATAAAATTAGTTTATCGAGTGAAGATGGCAAGCGTTACGTCATCCGTGGATGTGTATTAACCTATGCATGAGGGCATAAAGATATAGTTCTAAGATAGTTGTTTATATTTGTACAGATTTGGTAAATCTATTGTATATATTAGTTTTAAGATTCTATAATTTTTAAGTTTTTCTCTCACCTTCCCTACCTCCAAATCCTTCCTGCTTCTATCCTGGTGGACAGAGTGTACGTGTTACCTTCACGTGGTGTCCGCTAGACTATCAATATCTTGTTGTTTTAGTAAACTGCAAAATGTTGGTTGACTAACAAGGTGTACCAGTTGTAATTATTATAGTTAATAAATTACTAAATCAAGTCTATGCGTTTTATCAAGTTTCCCTTTAACAGGTAAGTCGAAGGATGTAATTTGATATGGAGGAATATGGTGGGATGCGGAGGATGTCGAGGAATGTGGTGGGCGGTGGAGGTGTGTGGAGGGTAGTGGAAGTGGTCCCAGAACCGGTGTTCTACATCTATTCTAAAAACAGAGCATTACTGCTTGAAAATGGTTTTAAATATCAAACGCTTATGGCTTATAAAGAGTTGATTTCCAAAATTCCAGCGGTTTTATATTTTCTGGAAATGGTCGGTTAAAGCATATGTCTTGGGTAGCGAAAAAAAGGTTTTAAAAATGGAGTTAAATATAGACGAGCAAAAATTAGAGGTTTGAGATCTTTAAAAGATATAACTTTGTAAAGGGTGGTTAGATTTAAACAATTCCAAGGGTTTTAGATTACCCGGGAACTTATAGATAAGGTTAATATGGCTAGTCGAAGAAAACTCTTATCTAGGCTAGATATGAATGCAAAAAATTAGAGGTTTGGGGATTTAAAAGGGGTGTAACTTAATAAGGGTCGTCCGATTTTAAAAATTTTAACAGGGTTAGATTCCCGGGGAAATACTAAATTAAATGCATATCTCAGTAGCCCAAAACTCTCTGCTTGGCTTCGGCTACACAAAGAAAATAAAATGATGTTATATTTTGCAATGTAAAAATTGTATTCTATTAATTTATTAAACTGTAAATCGGATAAAATAAATTATTAAACTTTTGTGTGCGTAATTTCTTAGTGTTAACACCTCTGAGTGTTTGGTTAAAGGATTCTAGATGTTAAAAAGGAGAGGTGATTTGAAATCGCTGCCGGTAAAAAAATCTGAAAATTGGAGTACCGCCTTAAGGAGTGATGCTATCAAAAAAATTCTTAGAAATTCAGGCAGCTGAGAAAAATCTAATATTGATTGATACATTGGTACATTTAACTCGAAAGATGAAATGGCTAGTCGAAGAAAGCTATTTGGTCCAGAATGAGTGAGGAAATGTGGATGCTGGAGGAAATGTGGGTCTGACTAGCCTGTCATTGATCAACTTACGTGAAAATTAAAAAAAAAAAGGAAAATATTGTTAGATTATAGGAGATGTTAAACTAGAGTTAAGGAAAGGTTAGTTAATTATAAGGCAGAAATAGATACATTGTTAAAGATAGAAACGTACAAGGAGGATTATGTGTGCGTATTATAAGTCTTATAAAAAATTTTATAGATAGCAAGTAGCTAGAAATAAAAATAGCAAAATTATTCATCCATGCCGAATTTTATATTTTAATTTGGGAAAAATTATGTGATAAAGAGGTCACGAGAGGTCATGCAAACCCAACTTTTATCAATAAAACCCACTCAAAGAGAAGGAAACGGGAAAAGGTTGAAATTTCCCAATACTTTATTGTTCTACTCTGTATAAATTAATCGCTGAATGATGCCATAATGACATATTTTCATTGCACTCGTGTTATTACAAAACATAAAAGTCCCTTATTTAATCATGGTGAAACCGTAAAACCTTGTGTAAATAAAGCCTTTTATACTTAATAAAAATTGAGTTTTCATTTTGAATACAAAGCCATTTAATACATCTATTTGTTAATAGCTTTCAAATTGCATCCTTGACACAAATTTTTATCATTAAAGGTCAATTAAATAGCTTAAGGACATCAATGTCTTAATGTTTAAGGATTATTAGATTTTAGCAACGTTAGTCTATAAAAATCTCACAACTTGCACTTCTTACGCTAATCTTTATTGTTAGAATCTAATATATTAAGTAGAGGAAATTTATATTATTATGTCAGGGCTTAGTCAACTTTCATATCATCAGTTTGTAACTATTACATAAGTCAAGTTTTATTAATAGCAAGTTTGCATTGTTTAAGTCATTTGATGTCCAGATACTAGTGCTGCCTAGGATATAATCAAAATTAAAGTTTAATTTTTCTGAGTGAGGCGTACCAAGAACAACAGCTGATTGCAGCACGCACAACAAAGGCCAGAGACTTATTCTGCTTTATATTTAAATAACAATAATATTTTATCGTGGAACTCATTAATAAGTTTTAAGTATTTATTGCTTTATAATGTGTTTGTAAGGCGAACTTTACACAGAAGCATATTTTTGCGGACAGACAATGCTTATGCTTCAGTACTTTGACAAAGGTTTTTAAGTGAAGCAAATTATAAACAACTGTGCAAAGGAAACTAGCAATATCATACAAATTTATAACACTTAATATTATAGAATCATGAGGCTATTAAACTGTGCAGTAACTTTTTTAACGACCACCACATTTCATTCCAATGTACACATTTGGCGCCCAATGAAATGACTTATTTAACGAACGTCACATTCCATCCTATCGTACATATTGGTCGCTCATTAAAAACTTAATTACACGTTTAGCTTTCGTTTAAAAACGAACGACCTGGAGATTGTACACATTTTGAAGATTTATGTTTCAGATCTATCGCCAGAAAGTAAGCACGAGCGCACTTAAACTGTAATATCTTATTGTTTGCTACCATTCGTTACGTGGTGACAGCATATCAAGGGTAACGATCTAACATACGGACTTCGTTCCTTGCACGACTTTGTGACATTCAGACAGAACCGTTTCGTAATTTTATTTACTTTTGCACTTTTAAGAAATCGTGGAAGAGTTGGGTGATGCTGCTAAACTATTAGAATGTCCACACACTAAAAACCAAGAAAGTGAGAGAACAACGGAACCAGAAATTAGCATGAGAGATTTTGGAATTTTATGAAGTATAATCAATTAGTATAACTTAGTAAACTTTATCAAAAATGAACGTATTGTTAGGCGGATTTAGGAAGGAAGTTCAAGGCATATATGTTAAACGAAATAGCTTAGAAACGGAAACTGACAAAAAACTAAACGTATGAAAGAATTAATTAATGAAAATATGCAGTTATATATAGATATAGATATAGAAATACAGAATGAAATTTCAAAAATTCCGCAATTTTAAATATTCACACAACTATAAATAAAAATTGTTCCCCTTTTATAATAAAGGAATCCGAATGCTATTTTATTTTATTACCTACTGGTCCTCACTATCTGTTAATTGATTTACTCTAGTGTAGATTGTGGAATTTACCTCCATGCTATAAACGCGAATTTATTAAAAATTTTGGGTTATTTTTAATATGTTGACTAAATTGTAATGTTTTTAAATCACTTTAATGTTTGACGCTTTTGTTTATTAGTTTACATATTACTGCATCAATGTTTAAGTTATAAATTCTACATAAATTTACATTTTAGGCCGCTGGTCATGGCAAGTTTAATAGTTGAAAGCGTTTATGGTTTAATGATCATAATATTGGTACACGCTGCACGCTCCGTATTTATTTTATTTTAAATGTTGCACATGCAAATTGCTTCAAATCATAAATAATTAAAATTAATGTTTTAGACGAATACGAAATTCGATTCATTACAAGCGAAACGATAGACGATGCTATCGCAATTGTAATCAATTTCTTCTTGGCTGACGAAACTGTAGCTAAAGCACTTAAATTGTTTGAGAATCCAGAAGCAGTTAAGGATGTAGTTAAATTCCTACTGCTGGTGGCCGAAGATGGGCTTTCATGCGTTGCCATAGAAAAACAAACACAAAAAGTTGTTGGCGTTATGTTTTGGAAAATTCAGGTAACTATTACTCAGTAAAATATTCAACACCGTTGTTTACTACAGGTCAAACGTGAAGGAAGTAGAACATTTTCTGAAGAATTCATAGAAACATGTAATCATAAGTCTTTTAAAGCTTGGCTGCAAATTATTAACAAGGTCGAATGTAAAGAAGATATATTTGCCTTAATACAAGCAAAATGCTACCTAGAAGCGGTTATTCATATTGTCCATCCAGAATATAGAGGAAAAGGAATTGGATCAAAATTAGCAGGATATGGAATAGAAATAATCAAATCTTTGAAAAATGGTATAAATGTTAAAAGGTCCTTGGATTCCAAACCGATGCCGATTGAACCAGTTCCTCGAGCAGTAGCAGGTGTAATTACGTCAGTAACAAACCAACATGTTTTTTCAAAGTTAGGATTTAAAACTTGTGTTGCTGTTAAATATTCATCCCTTACGTACGAAGGCGTCGGTTTAAAAAAGGGAGTAGACGATGGACCTGAATATTTAAAAGTAATGTATTTAATTGTATAGCTACTTTAAAAACGTAACTAATGAGAACTGCCCAAAGTTTTTTTGATGCAGTCGAGGTTACTAACCCAAAATATTTTTTAAATCACTTTTTTTTTGTTTCTATTAACCAATTGTTTACAACAAGTTGCTCAAATTTAATATATCGGTATTGTCAAAAATAGTTGATAATTATTCTAAGTTGGATTTATAAATAAATTATATTTTGAATTGTAATTAAAGTTTAATACGATTATTTATCTATATTTAAGCATTGAATGTAAATTGGTTGTATTCGTGAAAACATTTTGATCATATTGAACTATTGTTCATTATAGTTTTTGTGTTTGATAAAACTTGAAGGACCTGAATGTGATAACTAAGAATATTTAGGAGAAAAATATTGAAATATTGACGTGAAAAATAAGTTGAGCGCTAATCCCTGCCCAAAGACATATACCACATAAACTTACCAAGTTATCCAAGATTTTTTGTACAGCGAACTATGCGGAACTGGTTGAAGCATCACACTTAAACACATAATAATTAAATTTATATATTGTTTACAACAATTTGCGAAAGCGATGTAATTTATAACTCTGCTAGACAGTCCTAGCAGAACGAGTTCACATTAGCGAATGAATAAATTCCGAACCGTAATCGGCCGGTATGATAGGTAACTCGTTTGTTTAGGCAACAGCGCATCGGACATGAGAAAAGCGCCAAACCATTCTCCCCGCCTTGAAAGTTTATGAACTTTCAAAAAAAAAGAAAGAAAGAAAGAAAGTTTTCCACTTTTTCCAATAAGATTTGACTAAACTATCGAGTAATTTTTTGCGGTTGCTAATATTATTTAAATCTTTATTTAACTCTATTAAAGGTAAGTATTGTAGTGGCGTAGTCATTAAAAAATGTGCTGGAGGGAGAATTTCTGGTTGAGGATCAGAGCTTATTAAACAGAGCGGGCGCGAATTTAATAAACATTCAATTTGGATTAATACCGTAAGCTAGCAGCGGCTTTTCTATAAGTGCTGTAGAGCTGCAGAACCACCCACAATCAGAAACGAACAAATACGTTTAGTAGTATAAAAGAGATCGATAACCAGCAACTAAAGGTATTATGAATTCCTAAGTTGGATGTACATAGCAGTCGGTCAATAATACAGTAAACATGCAACTCTAAACAAGGAAAATTCATAAAATCACTGTCTAACTACGTTGTTCTGCAGATCTTATTTTCAAGTTCGGCTATGTGTCGGAACATTTCGCGCGAATACGATAATAGTAAGAAGCGGCCTCGTTAACCCATTCTTGAGCTGCATAGATTGCAGCGTCAGTTGACTGTTGCTATTTGAATTGTTAAGTTTTGTGTGCTTTCCGGTTCTTTTAAACAACGCGTCACGCATTTCATCTTTCGTATGTACTATTAAACTAGAATTGATCTGTGTAGAGGATATGAGACATCGTAATTATATTCTTTCTTAGGTAATGAGAGACGTTTTGTTTTACTTTACTTTAATAATTATATTAACCCATTACCAGTTAGTTATTCACAGATTAAAAACTGAATAAACATTTGCGTTTGAAATTTTAGTGTATAGATAGTAAGTTTGCATATTCAATTAGTTAAATTTCGTTCATCAACAATAAACTTTTTCACCGTTTCCTGAGGACGTTTGCTACATTAATAGTGTCTAAAATGGATGTTATTTTTAATTTAAGTGAAAAAAGATTCTCTCAGCTTACTTTTCAAGAACAATTAACTATTAAAGATCAGGGTCGTCCTATACCAGAACTGAACATTGAAAATTTTGGTACAAGTCGTGGTAATACTTATAAAAGGCAGTTCAATACAGACATTTATAAAAGAAACAGTTGGATTTGTGGGTGCAATCGAAAAAAATGCATTATTTTGCTTTCCGTGCGTGTTGTTTTCGGATGATCGTGGTGAAAAACTTTGGTCGCGAACAGGTGTACGGGATTTGGTTCACTTAAGTGAAAAAATTAAAAAACATGAAAACTGTAAATCGCATGTTAATAACGCAATGCAATTAGCTCTGTTTGGCAAAATAAATATACAGGCTCAACTTAATTCTGCGTACTGGATAAATATTCAGAAGTAAAACGACGAAGTAATCAGAAATAGATATATTTTATCTAAAATTATAAACTGTATAAAATTTTGTGGAGCATTTGAACTTGCACTTCGCGGACACGATGAATCCGATTCATCTGAAAACCCCGGTATTTTTAGGGGACTGATTAATTTTTCCTCGGAGCTTGATAGAACTCTTGAGGATCATTTGAAAAATGCAGGCGTCTTTAAAGGTACTTCCAAAACAATTCAAAATGACTTATTGGAATGTATTCTTGAAGTTTGTCATTTTGAAATTGTCCGAGAAATCCAAGAAAGCCCGTTTTTAGCAGTGATGGCAGATGAAACGACAGATATATCAGCAAAGTTTCAAATGGTTACAGTTTTCCGTTATGTCACAAAAGATGGAGATCCCGTTGAACGGTTTTGGAATTTTTTACTTCCAGAGAAACATGATGCAGATTCACTTTCTGAAACAATTCTAGGTGTTCTAGAAACTGTAATCAAAAATAACACTACCAAACTTATTGCACAGAGTTACGATGGGGCCCCAGTTATGAGCGGGAAACGTGGCGGTGTTCAAGCTCGAATTAAGCAAAAATACAAAAATGCTCATTTTGTACATTGTTACGCTCATCAACTAAATCTCGTAATGACAAAAGCATGTTCTATAAATAGCCAAGTAAGACTTTTTTTTGGAAATTTGCAGGATATACCGGGGTTTTTTAGCTCCTCATCTCAACGTGTAGCAGTGCTCAATGAAATAATCGGCAGGAGAATGCCTCGTTCTGTTCCTACTCGCTGGAATTTTAATATTCGTGTGGTTAATATAGTATACGAATACAGAGATGCATTAATTGAATGTATGGAAAGCTTGGAGGAAAGCACAAATATCCAAACGTGCAAGCAAGCTTCTGGAATTTTGCGAATTTTGATGGATAAAAATTTTTCTTTTTAGTTGACCTTCTTTCATCATGTTATGCCACACGTGGATTTACTATACAACCAATTGCAAAAAAGAAATATGAATCCAACTGAAGCTCAAAGGTTATAGGTTTGTTTGAAGTTAATATTAATAATATACGTAACAATAAAATAGGAACCGTCATTGAAGAAGCATCAAAATTAGATACTGTTCCTGCAGAAACTAAACGAAAACGGCTTAATAATGGTCAATGGGATCACCGTGTCGCCTGCATAGAAGTATGCGACATTATTGTTAACAATGTAAAGGGACGTTTTTCTTTTACTGACCATTTAATAGCCGCTTCACTTGTATCTTCAGAAAAATTTCTGGAGTGTGATAACAAGTTTCCAGAACAAGAGTTAGATTTAACTTGCATCGCTTACGATATTTTAAATAAAGAACGCCTCAAAACAGAGTTGTCCGTATTATATTCCAATAGGGAATGTAGAGAAATACGTGGCGCTGTGCCTTTTTTTAAATTCATAATTGCGAATAATTTGGACGAAACGATGGCCGAAACTAAAAAGCTATTACAAATTCTTGTGACCACACCAATGACCACTGTTGAAGCCGAACGCAGTTTTTCTACTCTAAACCGTGTAAAAACTTTTTTAAGAAACTCGATGTGTGAAGATAGGTTAACGGCCCTTTCAATGCTGACAATTGAAAAAAAATTCATAACTTCAATTCCCGATTTTAACGAAAAAGTGATTGACCAATTTGCTACAAAGAAAGATAGACGTTTTCCACTTATATTTAAGAAAAACCAATAAAATATTTTTACATTAGGATGCAGAACTACCAACTATATTCAGTACGAGCCGCCACTGTCGTAAGCAGTTCTTCATAAAAAGTAACTGTTTGCCAATTACGCGATACAAGTGGGATTTGACGCTTTTTACATTAGCTTCCCATATTCCACCAAAGTGGGGGGCACGTGGAGGTATCATTTTCTAATTAATTCTACGATAGGTCAGTTCTCGTTCTATTGCATTTTTAAATACGGAAGATGTAAGAAATTTGCGTAATTCGTATAATTGAGATTTTGCTCCTACAAAAGTGGTTGCATTATCGGAATATAAGCATGAAACTGGACCTCTACGTGATATAAAACGTTTAAAAGCGGATACGAAACATTCAGATGTCAAATCTGAAACCAATTCAATGTGAATTGCCTTTGTGGTTAAGCAAACAAACAAACAAATATAACTGTTTTGGGAATGATGACCACGTCTGCGTACTAATGTTATTTTTATAGGACCCGCATAATCTACTCCCGTGTGAACAAATGCCTTTGCTTCCTGTACACGACACGACGGAAGGTCGGACATTTTTGGAATTGAAAGAGCAGGCGCTAATCGAAAACAAGTGTTGCAGCTATAAACTCGTTTCCTTACTATATTTCATTCAGAAAGAATCCAATAGCGTTGGCGTATAATAGACATTGACAGATTAGGACCAGTATGGCAATTTAATTTATGGTAGTAATCTATTAACAAATTAACTATATGATCTGTTTTGGGTAGTAAAGCAGGGTGCTTACTTTCAAAAGGAAGGTCGGATCGAGATATCCTACCTTCTATACGTAACACTTTGTTCTCATAAATAAATGGACAAAGTTTTTTAAGGTTATTAGAGGGTTGCTCGGATTTATTCAATAAGCACATTTCTTCATAAAAATGCACCGATTGAACCTCACGAATAATAAATTTTTCTGCACAAAGAAAATCAAAAGCTTTAATCGTTTCTGAGAGAGGGAGGATTTTTAAAAAACGCAATATGTAAACTGTGATTTTTAATAACCTCGTCCAAGAAGAAATTCTTAATGCTAGTTCATACAGAACTGGCACTTCAGTAAGACCATAAGTGGTTAAATTGTGTGATTTAAATTCTGGTAGATGTTCATTCGAATAAGCTGAAAATGGTTTGATTGGCCACTCAGACGTTGGTAGTTTTAACCACGTTGGACCATCCCACCATAATTCATGAGAAATTAATTGAGAGGGTAATAGTCCGCGAGATAAACAATCACTTGGAGTGTCTGTTCCTGAAATGTGATAGAAACATCGTGTAGGAAAATATTCCTGACACTGAGCAACACGATTTGCTACAAAAATAGACCATTTATGTAGTGATGAATGAATCCACGAAAGTGCAATCGTGGAATCCGAGAAAGCGCAAATTCCGGCAATAGATAGCAGATCTTTATAAGCGTCAAAAACAGTTTTTATCAGTTTTGACATTAAAACATTAGCGCATAATTCTAACCTAGGTAGCGTAGTTATTTTTACTGGTGAAACCCGTGATTTCGTACACAGTATGCGAACTATAATCTCATTATTTGGTAACGTAGTGTGTGTCTAAACAACACGTCCGTATGCGTATAATCTAGCGTCACAAAATCCTACTAAATTTACACTTGCGTTGTTAACCACACCGCTATGTCGGGGTATGGATAACTTAGATAGTTTTGAAATTTCGTTGCGAAGCGCATCAAAACGTTTAATTATTGTATGTGGAGGAATTTCATCCCAACCCGTTTTACTGAGCCACAATTCTTTTATAAGTAGTTTTGCGTACAAAATAACTGGAGAGACTAATCCTATAACATCAAAGAGGCGAGCACTAAATGACAAAATTGTACGTTTTGTACATTTATCTTGTGATTCAACGGTCACAAATAAGTAAAACATCAGTGACAGGCACCCACGAAAGACCTAAAATTTTAAGTTTTTCGGTGCCTTTATATATGGTGTCATTCAGTGACAACCCCGTATACGACTTACTACTAGCGTCTAGTACTAAGCGTAATTTAGTAGTAGCGTGATCAAGTTTCACTACCCCATGATGAGGTATATAGTATCCTTCTTTTTTATTATCCGTATCTGGCAATTCCGAAACGTAACCCTTGTTTTGAAATTCAGAAATAATTTTATTATAATCTTCCTGTAGAGCAGGATTTTTACTTAATTTGTTTTGTAAAAACAGAAAGCGTCGATAAGCTACAATGTAAGACTCACCTATTTCTGCGGGATTTATAAGAAAAGGTAACGTTACTGAATAGTGTCCTTCTGAATTCCGAATAGTCGTTGTTATATAAATATTTTCACAATTTATTCATCGCTACTAAGAATCTTTTTATTCGAAATTTCTTCTAATTCCCAAAAGTTTTTAAGAACTGATTCTAGCTCATTTGAAACAATAATAGCGTTAAATGACGCTCTTTCGTTATTATGAGTAACCGAAAGAGGTTTTACGTCCCCCATAAACACGTATCCAAAAACAGTTTGAATAGCTTGCACACCTTTACAATTACCAACGATGAACAGTAGTACCATCTTAACATTATACATTAGACTAATCCATTGGAAAATAAAAAGCAACTGAAAAAGAGCTTCGAACCAATGAGAATTTGCAAGGAAATCCTGGTACATCCATTCAAATTCAAACCAACATTTTTTATTTACAATTTTTCCTATCCTGATAGATTACCATTTTTCTACAATTTCTTCTGCCGGATCGCTTATGTTGATTGAGGGTACCAATTTTGATATTGTTGTTATAGTTGTAATGTGTTGCTTTGGTGTGCTTAGGCAAGAAAATCTTTATGAAAAACATGCCCTTAGTCGTTGAGAATTCGCCTTGAGTTCAAATTCGTTTCAGGTTTTAATTGTTTCTATCTGGAAATATCGAAAGGTACTGGTACGTTAGTTTATGTTTAATTTTGAATTCTGCTTTATTCAGTTTGTTTTGTGTTATGTTTTTAATAGCGGGTTGCAGTCAAGTTGTGTTGCGTAGAATTTTTGTGTTTTTCTGTCTATGTATGTCTGTAGGGTATCGATTTTCGCTTTTTAATGCAAGTGTGTGATTCGTGTGTATCGATCGTTATCTGTTATGATGCGAAGGCATTTCTTTTAAAATTGCTGCATAGGTAACAACGCGGTGTTGCTGATGCGGCACCAAACCGGGGCGGCGTATCTATAGCCGTATAGAGTAACTTCTTGTTCTTGAACAACATTTTACTATTTTTTGATAAGAGTGAATACATGCTTTTGGTGCTAACCAAGCTTTTTGCAATACTTTTCTTGACATGCTGTTTAAAATTGAGTTTTTTGTCCAGGTGTACCCCCAAATACTTTACTGTATCGGTTTCTTTTATGTTGACTCCATTGAATTTTTCTTAATCTTCTTTGGGAATTAAACTACTCAGTGTTTTTAAAATCGTCTTTATTTACGTTTTAAGCCATGACGTAGAATCGTTGTCAGAATAATAAAAATTGTTAAGTTTGACATTTATGACACAAATTGAAGGTAACTTTGATTTATTAATCTTTGATTTGAATACATTAGGTGAAAATTTTAACGTTTAGAAGAATGAATGCCTTAAATTTGTGTTGCGCCCTGGGAACGACTTTGAGGTAGCCAATACGCTTAACGTGAAATCGGCTGATTTATTTTTATATAGTTAAATTTCATATAAATTCAATAACTTGAGGATTGGAAAATATTGAATTTATATGAAATTTAGCTATATAAAAATTAATCAGCTAATTTCACGTTAAGCGTAGTGGCTACCTTAAAAGCCGCTCCCAGGTCGCAACACAAGTTGAAGGCTCTCATTGTTCTAAACTTTAAAATTTTCACCTAATGTATTTAAATCCAAAATTAATAAATCAAAGTCACTTTCAATTTGTGTCATAAATGTCAAACTTAACAATTTTTATTATTTTGACAACGATCCTACGTCATGGCTTGAAACGTAAATGAAGACGATTTTAAAAATTATGAGTGGTTTAATTCCAAAAGAAGATTAAGAAAAATACAAAACAAACCACAACAAGTATACAGGGAGTATCCATTTTCTTGAAAATTTTTGAGTTAGTGAATTTTCTACTAAATATGATCGTTTTTATTTTTCTGGATTAGTCGTAATGCTCCATTTCCTGTAATATTCCGCCAGGATATAAGGTGAAATTGCGTCTGTTGGCTGTTTACAATTGCCAAGTCGGAGTGGGCGTAGATTACCGTATTATCAGCAAACAGCAAAGTTGTTGTCCAGGAAAATTCTAGCAGATTCCTGCAGATACGTTGTGAAGATTTTAGGGTCCAGAATTAATCCTTGCGAAACTCCTGCTTGGATAGTTTTTAGGATTGATTTTGATTAATTTATTTTTACAATGAAGTTTCTGTCTGTGGTGTAAGAGCTTAGTTAGATATATAGGGAGTTACAGTTTTGTAAGTTTAAGGACAAGACCGGGAATTCACATCTTGTCAGAAGCTTTCTGAATGTCTCGGAGTATCATCGTAAACACTTTATTTTTGCTGAAATTGACAAGAACGTCGTGTACAATCACCACCACTTGTTGTGTCGTATTAATGTTCCGTTTTGAACTCGAATTGTGTGTCTTGTGTTAATTTAATGTTGTATTCTATTTTGTTGATGCGTCTTAGAATGATTTTCTCTGCTAATTTCCCTAACGCTGATAATAGACTGATGGGTCGGTATGCGGCGGTGTCACTGCAATCTTTTCTTGTTTTTGGGATTGCTTCAATCAATACTCTGACTGTATTTTCATGATTATTTACGTATGGATTATCGCAAATCGCTTAATACGTTTTAAATTAGAGTAAATCTTTGTAATTATTCAATACATAGCAGTGGATTTGAATCATACGTGCAATTAGAAAGGTTGGGTTTTTTTAGTTAATGCACGGAAATTTTCCTGTATTGGTCATATTCTAATTGGGGCACATAACATATGTAAAAATCCGTTGTTTATTAATAAATTTCAACCACATATTAATGCAATTTTCTAGCGTGAATGTATACTAACCTTCATTAACAACGCATCGGGAGCGTCATTAATAGTTAAATACATACATCTTTAAATAAACCAAACTAGCATTAAATGTGAATTATTAAGGTTTTCAGATAACGTATAATTTTGTTAGAACCTTTGTTGTAATAAACGCTATTGAACACTGCAAATTTTTTGTAAACAATATCAAATCTTGCAATGCTTTGAAAGATAAATGTATCACATAGCGCTAAATGCGAATAGGTTTTCTTAACGACTTGTACTAATTACCTGTTTATATACCACACCTAACTTTTACCGGATATTTATTAAATTGCTGTTCGCAATGATATTAAAAAAAAATTCGAAACGGTTATGTTTACGTACGTTTAATTATAAATGCCTCGAGGAAGTAGTTGCATAAAATTAGAAGAAAAAAAACAACAGTGAACGGTACAAATTTTCCAATAACTTAAGTGAATGATGTAGTAAGGTTCTATACAAGCAGAAAATTAACAAAAAGGTCCATAAAGTTATTTACGTTGATTCTCAAAGCACTTGATCTGCCTGTTAACAACAAGTTTTTGGATAACTATAATAATTTATTAAAAGAGAAAGTTGCTAACTTAATTTAATTTTTAGATAATTGATGTGGTCATGCCTCTAATATATTCGGGAAAAATAGACGCTATTTATATCATTTCAAATTGAATTAATTCGAATCGTTTACACAGTCTCAGCAATTTGGCAAGTAGTTTTCTTTTAAAACTATACCAGAGTAAAGTTTTGGAAATAAAGAATTTTATTTTAATGCATGAATTGACTGAACGTGCCTATAGTACGTCTGTGCTTAGATTAAGCTTTTATTTAAGTAGATTTGCGATATACAGTATTGCCCGAAATAAACAGTACTGAAACTAAGTTGCCGGTGTTTTTATGCGTGCACTGTCACACTCAAGTTAGCTAGTATAGACCTGTCAAGTAAACCTCAAACAAGTAATTAGTAGGGCCTAATTGTTAAAAATGGTGTTAAGTACAGAGGAGAAAGTGTTTCTGGTAGAGCATTATTTTCGTTCATACGGAATCGGCCGACGTAATGGTGCAAGTTTGCTATACGTGTCTGATCAATTCACACAAAGGTTTATATAAGTATCCGTTTTAACTCGAATTGTAATGCTGTGTTAATTTTGAAGTTGTATTCTATTTTGTTAAGCGTCTTAGAATGATTTTCTTGCTAATTTCCTAACGCTGAAATAGACGAAGTCGGTAGGCGGTGCACTGCAGATCATTTCTGTTTGATTGCTCAATCAATAACCTGAACTGTATTTTAGCAAATCTTACGAAGATTATCGAAAGTCGCTTAGGCATACGTTGTACAGCGTTAGCAAATCTTTGTATTTATTAAAGAACAGTTCCTTGATCATAGTAATTAGAAAGGGGAGTTTGCACGGAAATTTTCCTGTATTGGTAATTCATTGGTCACATCAACATATGTAAAATCCTCGTTATTAATATTTCACAATATTAGTGGAATTTTCAGCGCAGAATTCATACAACGTTCAGCTATTATAGAAAATACCATGAATTTTAAATAAAAAATGTTTGGATTTTCAGACAGAAGCACGTTAATTCACTTGTTAGACTTTGTTGTAATACGTTTGCACTAAATGATTTCTGTGAACAATTCAAACCCGAATGCGTTTGAAGAGTAATGTTCACATAGCGAAATGAATAGTGTCTTAAGACTTGTGACTAATTCCTGTTTAATACCACGAATCATTGGTACCGTACTTTATTGAAGAGTATGCTGTAGGCAAGTCATATTAATCAACAGAGGTTACAGACAACGTATGTTTAACGTACGTTTATCTGATCTACGTCAATTCTGCTCGGCACGTAACTTGCATAATTCGAAACCAATTTTCAGCAGGAACGGGTGCAATTGCCATAACTTAAGTCCGCAATGTAGTCAAGTGTTCTTCAAGCAGAACATTTCAACAAAAGTGTCCATATCACGTTATTTACTTGATTCTCAGCACTTGATCTTCCTGTTCAGACACACTAACGTTTTTGGGATAACTATAATAATCCGTTTTCAAACGAGTGCAACTTAATTTACATCAGATGAATTAATGGCATGCCTCTAAGTCTTCTTCGAGCCCTGAGACATACCTTTTATTCATTAACATTGACCATGAAACTTGAACTCGTTTGAACGTCTCAGAAGTTTGGAGGTAGTTTCTTTTAGAACATATAATAAAGTGTCGGAAATAATATGTATTATTTTAATGCATGAATTGACAGAACGATCTACAGTATCTGTGCTTAGATTACTTTTATTTCAGTAGATTGCATATACTAGTATTTGATATTTAATACCCGTTTAGTGTATTGTGTATTTGTAATAAAAACGTAAGTGTGCTATATAGTTAGAAACGTCATACATAATTGTGTAAAGACATGCATGTTGTGTTATTAACTTTTTTGTATTTATTCAACAGTTGGCGTGGGTGGCCTGTTGGCGATGACGGGCGTCACCGTTGTGTGGCGACGTCGGACCTTTCCATAGTTGTCTGCTGCTGGGTGGGATAGTTGTAATTGAAAGGATACCTCTTCTTGGGACATCCCTCCACAGGTATGCCTTTCTGGTTGTGCGCCTTGCACATAATTGGACAGATCCGCAAGGGTTGCTTGGTTAGCTTGTGGTCTTCACGTTCCGGTGTCCAGCGGTAATAAGCTGGTGCTGGCTGTAGTAGTTGGTGTTTCTGGCCTATTGACTACTGGTTGGAATTCTTCCTGAAGGTTGCTGGGCAAGAATTCAGCTGGTAACTGTTTGTTGCCTGTTGGCGGTAACGAGCGTTACTGTTTCGTTCCAGTACAGCGTCTTGCGGTTATGTGCTCCGAAATGTATGGAGCCTTGTTCGTAAGCCATCATCACTTTCTGGCGTTGAAGCCAAGATTTGCCCAGAATGATATCCTCAGCGAGGTTTGCTACTACGAAGAAGGTTTTGTGGTCCGTCACTTTTCCGAAAATGAATAGCGTGTGGAACTTAACTTTGATTGCAATTTCTGACCCTGCTTCGGGTAAATAGACAGAAGCATTTTAGGGTTCTACCCGTGAACTTGATGCTATTCGATCTTCTCTACTCATTCACGTCAATGCTCTTATATCTAGTAGTTCATTGAAGGTTTCCTACATATGGTGACGGAGATCCTTGATAGTGGGTCATCGTGAGTAATGTTTAGTCGCACCAGTTTGTTTCACTCGACCGGACTGTAGTCTGGCGTTGCTTGGCCGGTGGGTTGTTTTCCGACGCCTTGGTTGGGCAGTCTCGGTGCCAGTGTCGTTGTGAACAGAATGCGTACCTTGGTAGCTGATCCGTTGTTCGTGGGAATCTGGTTGCTGGCGAAGGGACGGTTGTCCTTTTTACTGCCTCTTTTATGTTTTCTTCGATTTTTGTAAGACGGGAGACCATTTTCCATACTGTTGTCGGCATGTAACACTGAATTGGGTTCCTTGGCGTCGGCAGGAGGAGGTTCGTGAACAGCTTTATGACCCGGTTGGAATCTATTTTTAGGTGGTGGGCTTGCTTGGTCTTAGTGCCAAGGAAAGCAGTTGAGACGCCATCTGCTTCTGTCCGTAGTATTCGGAGTTTATTTTGGCTCTAATGGTTGGACTGTCGTACATGTCCAGAAAGAACCTTTTAAATTCGATGTAGCTGGGTTGAAACATGGCATATGCTTCCCACCATGTGGTTGCTTGACCTCGTAATTGAGCGGTCGTTGTAGGTACATCCGCGTTCATCACTTCCATCTGTTGAAGGAATTCTGCGGGATCCTCCAGAAGGGTGGCAGTGAACGTACGTTTTTTTGCTTCGAAAATCGTTGTGGTGACGTGGTATTGGTCCTCCACTAGCGCCTTGTTTGTAACCATTTTGCTGGTTGTTTGTGTTTGTTGAGCGGCACTGGGTTGTTGCAGTTCCAGTACTGTTGGTGGTTGTGTGACCTCTTGTGTTGGAGGCGACTGGTTGGTGTCCGGCTGGACGTGTTATGTCGTTTGACTCCTCGTCTCAGGCATGTTGATGGTTCTTACAAGCGCGCTGTTTGCAAAACCTTCTGTGAAGACGGCTCAAGCACGTTAGACGCCATTTGTTATCACTCGGGTGGGCGGTGTCTGAAAGTATGTAGGCTTGGCTCCATCATTTGTTTAATAAGTATAAGCAAACATAATTATAAATTTTATAAATGCATGAAAATAAAAATGAAATAGTTAAAATTGAATGATTTTAACATATTTAAGCAGTTTGGAAGTTTTCTGTAATCTACGTAACTTTTCAGAAAGCTCTGTGGTTGCTTGTGGAACCAAGTGAAACTTAAACACTTATTGAATGAATGTATATACAGTTTAAACGAGTGTAAAAGTAGTCTTCGGAACTTTTCGAAAGGCTTCGAAATTTACTTGTGAGGTCGAGTAGGAACTTGAATAATGGTAGTTAGAAAATATTTACAGTTTGAAGAGGTTCAGACGTCTTCTGCGGTTTTCGGAACTTTTCCGAAGGCTTGGTGTTTTACTTGTGGGACAACATTAAGTTACAACGAATTATGATATGAAATTAAAAAGTATTAATTGACCATATATATATATATATATATATATATATATATATATATATATACAAGCATAGAGGAGATCAGAAGTCTTCGGAACTCTTTGGAAGGCTTCGTAATTTATTTGTGGGGCCCAGTAGGAACTTTAACAGCGATAGTCAGAAAATATTTACAGTTTTAAGAGGCCCAGATGTCTTCAGTGGTCTTCGGAACTTTTCGGAAGGTTTCGGAATTTATTTGTGAGGCCTAGTAAGAACTTGAACAGCGATAGTTAGAAAATATTTACAGTTTTAAGAGGCCCAGACGTCCTCGGTGGTCTTCGGAACTATTCGGAAGGCTTCGTGTCTTCCTTGTGAGACAATGTGAGGCTATGAAGAATTTTGGTGTGGGCGTATGTACAGCTTGGAGGAGTTCGGAAGTCTTCGATGATCTTCAGTACCCTTCGGAAGGCGTCGTGGTAGTGGTGCCTCAGGCCTCGTCGAGTGCGTCGCCGTTGGACTCTACGGGAGTATTGTCCCGCAGGTAGAGTTGACAGACGCCATCACAATAACGACTTGTCGGTGATGGATGGAACGGGGTTTAACGCCCATACGTAGTTTATTAACTATTGATTGATGAATTATAATAACGTGCGTACGTACGGCGGCGGACAAGGTCACCGTCGGAGAATAGGCAGTCTATGGAGAGCGCTGCTTGCTAAAGTGTTAGCAAGCTATGACGAGCACTACCAGTTGATTCTTTAAGCTATAGGGAGCACTAAGGAATGTCTTTCGAAGAATTTGTAATTATATTGATACACTTCCATTTCCTATGCTTCCTGTGTTGAAAAACGTTTATGATGTATTTAACCAATGAAATCGTGTTTCAATTTTCGAGTGTAAAGAATCTCTCTATTTTATTCCACCAATCAACATGCTGATTTTTGGGTACCACAAGAAATGAGTTGGAAATTGTCGCGATTCTTAGTTTGTTCTGTGTTCAGCTCGGGTATGGTGATATATTCAACACGTTTAAGAATTCGCCAAAACTAAACGTACTCGCTAACTTAAACTAACTATGAAATCTTTAATTAATTCATCAATTTGTTGCCGTTGTATGTAAAATTTGAAGCGTTCGGCTATTTCCAGTTGCAGTGTCGAATAATGTTTTTTGAAGCGCTTCAACCAATTCACGAAACGTTTTACATTAGGTTCAACAAAAGCCATAAGATTTTTAAGTGCACCATAAATTTCAGACCCGCTTACCACCAACAGTGTAGCAACCTCTTTTGTGTCACTTGTGTGACTAACCTCAAAAAACAGTTCTAGCCGCTCGAAATAATTCTGGAACGGTTCATTCGTCCCTAAGTGCGGAACGGTTACATGATAACGATTTCCACTTATGTCGTTATCCATTTTGGTAATTTTAATAAACTTTAGTGCACTGGAAGCTCTTTAAAAAAATCAACGTTTTCCTTTTAAAACAACAAAAAACCAGTAGGAGACTGCAACTAACTTTGACCGCAAACGTTACAATCAAGTTCACTCGTAAACACATGGATTCCAAACCCAATTTTTACAATAACTAATGTGGAAAAAAATTTGTAATCCCGAATCGTCGCCACTGTTGTGTTAGTAACTTTCTTGTATTTATTCAATATAATAAATATATAACACAATTTGTAATAAACTTTTATTAGGCATTAGTAAACAACCGCTTCGACTAAACTCTGCCGTATGCCTGTCGCTTACGCTCTCCCCACTCCATACATAACAATGCATATATTTGATTTTGTCAATTACTGTCTCGGTATAGTTACAGTTTTGCTATAATACATTGTTTTGTCATTATCTAGAAGTGTGAAAGTATTCCAGGTCATTTAATATTTGCTTCTATGAACCGTCTTTGCAGTTAGCAGTCTTAAATAGGTCTACGTGTTTTTAAGGTTTGTGCTTGCTTTATGCTTAAAGTAATATCGTTTTTAATGAATTTTTATATATATTTGTAAGCAAGAATCACTCTTCTGATTTCGGATTTTGGGCACTCTCTTGTTATTCTTTCTAGGACTTTCTGTAACAAGCCTGCGAGATTAGGTGGCGTCCAAGGTATTTCTCGATCAAGACCATATTTCATACCTGATAGCATTCTGGAACCCACTTCAAACGCTTACACCATCGGTTCTAATGTGTTAGTCGGCAACCAACTTTGTTATTACAGTCGAGGGTTTCGATATTTTACCGAAACGGGATTTTTATGGGAGTACTTACTAAATTTTCTGTGAGCTCCAATCTAGATATTCTGCTGGTTAAAAATGTATGAAACAAGTTCGTCGCTAATAGGAACGATTTTTGGTTGAAGGTTTTCATATTCTTTAGGTTTGGGGCATTTTATCCAAGTTATGTCACGAAGCACATGTGATTCTGGGTAAAATACCATTTTCAATTTTAAGGTACAGAGTGAATCATTCTACTTAGCATTCAAGTACTGGTTTAATCGTTAACGTTGACGCAGTACTGCAAAATTTTAGTCTTTTTTAGGTCCTCGAACCTCAAAGCGTTTGAAGTTGTGATAGTAGTTTACATTAAGTGTTCTTGATTGAAGCAGTACCTAGAGCAGCAGTACGAGTAAGTTTATATGAATTTTAAGTAGATAGCGTTTTTTTGTTTTATGCTTTTTGGACAAGAAGAACCTGCATTCTTCTATGGCGCTGTCTTTTCCCATTTAACTAGGTTCAATACCGTACATACCATTGTTCGTATAAATCGACCACGTTGTGTTTCTTCTGCCCCAAAACTGGCACCCAAATAAGCTTTGCTCGAGTCGTTTAATCCCTCATTTACGCTAGGGTGGTTTTTGCAAACGTAAATTACCTCTTCATAAATAGTTCATGTGATATGGACTTTCCAATTTCAGTTGCTCGTCTTTTATGACGCTAAGTGCCTTCACTTTCAACTAATTCTCTTACAAATTACAGCTATGTGTCCTCAAGTGTCATGAGTTTGATTTTCCCAAAGAGTTTGTGATATATTATTACGTTTTGCCTTACTAAGGGGGCTATTTACAAGATTTTTACTCCTATGTGGCCAGCTGACAGGCACAAGGATAGAGGACGAGGATTGCCAGTAAATGTAAAGAGCCCACGGCAAGTTTCGGTGGAAAATGGCTCGTAGATGAGGAAACCTCTAAAGGCTAAGCAGCTAGTCGAGCTATTTGCTCTGGGTAAAACATGAGCTTTGGGTCGGGGTTTGACTACGACCAAAAATTTAGAGAATATGGCGCCACCGAATTTTTGTATACGAAGAAGACCTTACTTGAGTCTCTTGTATAAGGCGAATGCGGAAACCTTTACTCAATTACCGCTATACAACATATTACTGAAACACAATCCCTAAAGTTTTCTTACCTTATGGCTCGATATTGACCTTTATAGATCCACTGCTACACCTGTAAACAGATTAAAACAAAGATAGCACAGTTTGTGCATTCATATCCAAAATTCATAATTAATTAGAATCGACCCTCATTCATTCCAACTAATAATCATAGTCTTGACCAAAATGAAAATCTATTCCTTCAAGTTGCAGTTAAATTATTTACAAGACATCTTCTTTAACTAAATTTGGTTAAATAATATTAATGAAAGATATGTACATATGTGCTTGATAGCAATCAGTATTTCTCATAAATAAAATATAATAATTTTTATATTAGTATACTCTAGCAAAAATTTATCTTGAAAGTGATAAAGTATGAGTTTTTTGAATAATTAAATTTATATTACAACTTCTGTTGGTAATAGTAGTACTACTTGAACCTCGCATTCTATGGCAAGATATTCCAATTAACATTTAGTGAAATGCAAAATGTAACAATTTAGTTCTCTAAGATAGAATAATTTATATTTCAAATAATCGCTTTAATTTTCATTAAATATAAAAGTTAACCTTTTCTACCTTCATATCGACATCTACCGTATTTTGTTAGTACTAACGAAAAGATTAAAAGTGAAACTTAATAGATTCCTGTTGCCAAAATTTAAAAATAACTTGCTTGTCATTCACCTAATGAACTAGGAAATTTCCACGTGAACAAACAAAACTTATTTGTCTGCTATACCAAATAAAACAGCTGACGTATAAGAAAACAAAATTATATACCAGATGTTAATCCATCGGAAAAATACTTGCTAGGTATAAAGACCATACCCGGAATAATAATTGATAATTTATAATCCTCTTGTTTCAGCAATTACGAATTTAGGAATTTCCATTACCACACAAACCAATTAGCTGGATACTGAAAATCCAACAAGACATCACGTGCGTCCACATCAAATAATTGAAGCACGTCAGATTGACTTCCATACAGGGTTAAATTTCAAATAGTTACCAACAAATCTTCATTGCTTGCCAAATAAATTTTATATATTTCTTAAATTAATGTAAGCTGCTTAAGTTATCCAAATTATACACGTTACCTAAGATGCACTAAAAATATCAATTTAGTAAGACTTTAAACTCAATAATACTTACTGTTAACCTAAAGCCATTTAAACAATTTAACGTCCCGTCTAATGCGAAGTAATACTAACCAAGCGTGGACATTAAATGTGCTTCGCCGAGACGATATCATCTTGAAGACGACTTTATCTTTTGGTGCTTCCAACACATGGTCTGCAACAACGTCATGTTCTTTGATTTAAAGAACAATTGACCTACTCTAACGACAGCTCAGTTGAAAGTGATTTCTTGACGTATGTTGCCGTCTGACAACAAGTATGATATTACAATCATCTAAAGGAGGGAATTCTTATGGGGACACTAACAAATGACATTTTTTGTCACCACTTAATTTGAAATTTTATAATTTCAAATCGAAAGCTTATATTGTTTTCAACAATATATAATATTTATTACGTAGACTGTGTAGCATTATTATATTTAAGTTAACTATTAATAAATTAAATAAATTAGATATCTGTGAAGATATTGTCAAAAAATAAAATTTTTTACAATATTATACAAACTAATATCTTAATATACTTCGTAAAGTAATTATGCCAATACGTGCAGAGTTGAATAATTTGCTCTTACATCGGCTGCAACTTTACAAATTACTATTTATAGTGTGCCATTCGACTATATTCAACAAGTTAAATTACAAACTTGTATGCAAAAGTAATTGCTGAACTGCGTGGAACGAAGTTATTTAAAGTTTTGTCAGAACGGATGGAGTAGAGTAAACAGTTATCTGAAGTTAAATGGCTTTAACGAGCTTAGCGTTCATTTTATATATCACGTAGTTACTAGTCTTATTCATATTTGTCTTCTTCTTCCAATTGTTTGCAAAGGATTTATAGAAACAGTAACAACTGATGTAAAATTTTTCCTTCATGTCTGCGACTGTAAATTGTATAAACAAGTAATAAATATGTTTATTGTCAACTACTCGGTTCATCTTTTTAAATTATTGATGTTGTAGTACCGTTTGTAAAAATTCATTATTTAAGTAAAACGTGTAGAGAGAAGCCTTATTGAACATAAGTGCGTACTATGTGCTGTGAAGCGATAACACTAAACTTTCCTCTAAGTTCATTCCCTTAGCGATTTCTAACCGAAATTTTAGCTGTAAACTAAGACGCGTGAGAAATTATACGAGGGACGGTAAAATTAATTATTCGGCTAGCAGGGATATCCCAAGGGCAGGGATTCGACTTTCAAATAAATCAAACATACACCTTGTGAACGTGTTTAATTAATGCAACTAAACCGTGAAACCTACAACTTAGGTGAAAATTATACACGTGCATATAAACAAACTTCGTACATGAATAATGATTAATTAGATTAAAAGTGTAAAGACAATATCAACTTAGCTCGAGGAGGTTCTCCACAAGGTTCAAGCATAACTGTCTTGTTGTCGTTCTACACACGATATGATCACTATAAGCGACACAAACGGCAAGTTACCCTAGCACTAAAAGGTGTTCCATTCTCTTCATTGACACCTATGTTGATTTTCCAATGCTCAAACCAAAGGTACTACATTACATTAGCTAGGGAGCGAGTTTTTTTTAATCTGGAAATTTTGAATTTTGGCGAACCCTTACTGTTCCAAGCAAGGTGGGGATTTTTAGCGTGTGGTACAATACTCACGCACGAAACCTACATTATACCTCTCATCCGAACGAGGACATATTTGTGTGAAATATGTTCGCCTAACATTTTTCAATCGGTCCGTGTCACAATTAAGGTAAAGGAACCATTTTGGAGTAGTCAGTAAATATTGTGAAAAGAGTTAAACTACTCGCAAAATACTTGACTAATTTTTTAAAATCCTATCCTGATTTTTTTTAACTCCGATCATTTTATTTAACCTACCGGATTCTTGTCAGCTCTTAGATAACATCTCTATTCGGTAAAATACATGTCAGAGATAATAATTACTAATCGATAATAAAATTCTAGTTGAAAGTTTGGCAACTTAGTAATGTCACAAAAATTATTTTGTTCAAAACCTCTCACTACTAACCTAACTTTATAAAGTTGTTTTTCATTTTCGTCTTCTTTAATGCGAAATATCTAACGATTTGTCAATACTGCTGAATTGCTTGGATTTTCAACTACCTGCCAAGTCTCATTCTCCCTTAATGCTTCCAGCTCGTTCATGATCGCCTTTTCCCATAAATTGCACGTTTTAGATGCTTTTGGTTCTGCATAGAACATCGGTATATCGTAAACTACCTCAATAATGCTAAACAACTTATATCGATCTCATAATCATAAAATCTGGATGGCAATTTTCTGTCACGTTTTGGTCTTTGAGCATCAGTTTTAGCTTCCTTATCAGTCACTTCATTTTCAATATCATAATTGCCCTCATAATTATCCTAGTTAATCCTATTTATAAGTGTATGTTTCAATTCATATTCATCTGGCTTGGTTGTATTGAAATTGCTTTCATCAGCTACTACAGTCTTGGTGTGAATCAGTTCATTTTTATTTTCTTGCCATGAACGATAGCCATTTTCAGCACAACCAATAAGTCTGCTTAGGTGATGCTGTACTTCCCATAAGATGGCTGGATTAAATATTACAGCTTTGCTACTCCTGTCCTGATGAGACCCAATTAGGGCAAAACGCGTCCACAAGATGCCCTCGTGGCTGAATTTGAGTCACTTGCCAATAATTCCTTTTTACTTTGTATTAATTTAAGACTCATTAAACTTACTGTTCTTTTAAATTATAACTTTTGGCTATGGAAAAAGGCAGTTGAGCTGGATCTCCTCAGTGCCGACCGTTGATAAAACCTGCAATGTCAGGTGAAACAACACGAAGACACAAATTGTGAGCTAGGTGATGCTATACTTCCCATAAGGTGTCTGTATTAAATATTACAACTTTGCTACTCCTGTCCTGATGAGCCCCAATTACGGCGAAACGCATCGATAGGATGCCCTCGTGGCTGAATTTGAGCCCCTTGCCAATAATTCCTTTTTACTATATATATATATATATATATATATATATATATATATAATATATATATATATATATATTGCTGTGAAACCTACCAAAACCTACCAAAAAATTATCCACTTCTAACGCTGTGCTTGCTTCTACCCCCACTAATTCTGCATGTTTTTGTAATAAAGCTTGAACCTCTACTCTCCTATCCTCTGGACATCTTATTGTGTTGATCTGTTTAACTCCAACATCCTCTACCTCTACTACATTAATACTCAACCCCGTGTCATCCTCTGTGACTTCATAACTACCCTTCCATGGCACCACCCTATTCTTAATCCTTACTACCTTCCTTTCCATATCTATCAAAACCCCTAACTGCATCATACAGTCAACACCTAAAATGCTCTGAAACTTCAGTCCAGGTACAATTACAAACCCCTGTTCACAGCTTAAACCTCCTATATTTACCCTAAGCACCACAACACTATTTACTACAGCAAACTTCTTTTTATTTGGAGCTACTAAATGGCTACGCTTTATAGACATAATTCTATCACAAACCTTATCCCTAATTTTGCTGACGAATTCCTCCGATATTAAACTCGCCTCTGCCCCTGTATCAAGTAATACTTCTACATTATTCTCAAAAATTCCTATATTAATAATTGGCAAACATAATTTTTCTTCAGTTTCTGGCTCTATTTCCTTCTCAATTTTGAAAAATTCACGTGGATGTTCATATACATTTACACCGAAATCTAGTGGTCTGTCGCGTTCTAAAAATCCTGTCTTGTCCTGTTTTCTGTGCTTGGTCCTGGTTGTCCTTCTACAACCTGTGCGTACGTCCTCCTCGTATTAATATCCGTGTCCCTGTCTTTATTCGGCGTGCTCGTCACAGTCCTGTTTACTTCCGGTAAACTGTTTTGTCTCGTGTAACTAGGTCTTGGCGTTGGTCCCCTAGTCGCACTATTGCTTCTAAAATCCTGTCCTCCTCGTTCCCAATTCGGTCGAAAATTCCTATTGTAGTCGTATTGTAGCCGTCTCGCAAAATTCTGTGTCCTGTTGTCAAACCTAACCGTGTTAATGTTTCGTTCTCGTATCTCTCTTGTCCGTCCTACACATACATCGTCATATCTCTGTAAATACTCCAAAAATGTCTCCCGTTCTGTGGTGTTTTGCAAGGCCACGTGTTGTCTGATTTCCAGTTCAAAATGTCGTGATAAGTACTTGATTATTTGTCTGTCCGTCAATGGTGGATGAAGTTGTTTGGCCACACTGTATTTTCGAATGGGATATTGCTCCTAGAACCTGCAAATTCTCTCTTAAATTTTCCTGTCATCAAGTCGTCCCTAATCTGATCCTGTTTGTGATCACTCCAGTAATGTTGTAAAAATTTGTTTTCAAAGTCCTGATATGTCTCTATGTCCTGTCCTACTAAATTGTACCATGCTTCCGCATTGTCTTTCAATAGAGCCTTTATCGTATTTAGTTTAGTCTGTTCGTCAAATAAATTTCCCACTAGATTTCTTACACTATTAATACAAATTTGTGGATTTACCCTGTTATCGCCATAAAATTTCATATGTTGGTCCAATGATACGCCACCTGTATAAAATCTGGGACCATCCCCCGTTAAACTTGACAAGTTGTATTTGATACTACTAACTTCGCGTTCTACCCTGCCTAATTGATCCCTACATGAGTCCGTTACTTCAGTCCTTTTTATATTTATTTCTTCTTTACCAACAATACGTACTTCGGACCTTAAATGTCCCATTTTCTGTCGAAGACCTGTAATGTTTTTCTCATTTCTATCAACCCTACTTTCTACTTCCCCCAGTTTCACGGTAAGACTATTTTTAAATTCTGAAACTTCTTGATTCGTCTTATCTATTTTCTGACTAATCTCCTCTAACTTCCTGTTCGATTCTTCACTCATTTGCTCAAATTTTCGATTTGAATCCTCTCTCGCTCTATTCGATTCATCCCTAGCTCTATTAGCTTCATCGCTTAGCTGTTCTAATTTTCTATTGGATTCCTCCCTAGCTAATCGCATTTCCTCTAACATTCTCATCATTAACTCATTTCCTTGATCCCCTGATTCCGTCCTCGACTGATCTCTACTGCCTCCAGCTTCTTCCATTTTCGAATTTTTTTCACACAATGCACTATCGTCACTTCCAATTTCCACTCCTTGACTCCTTAACCACTCCTTTCTCTGCATACGTTCAAATCACTCACACACACTCTAAAATACTCTTAAATTTATACACAAACAGAAACTCTCTCTCTCAGATCGCCAGTTTCCTGGAATAAAATTACAAAAATTTTATTTGGAACTCGAGCCTCACTCTTGGGTCGCCATAGTTGCTGTGAAACCTACCAAAAAGCCTCACCAGGGTAAAAAGAAAAATATTCGAACCTCTTGAATTGGGCACCAAGATTTGCTGTGATTCTCGCCTTGTTGAATCTCTTCAGATAGTCGCCTTTTTACTCTTTCCGCCTCGGCTGCTCACCTAGTTAAAACTTTCATCCTCATTCATAAAAAAAAAACAAACACATTCTTACCACAAACATCAACGTTACCTCTATTTACATCAATATTCATAATACATTAAAATTTCAAAATTAAATTGTAGCATAAATATCAGTATCATAGAATTTCAAGATTAAATTTGTCATCATTTTAATTTGCATCCAGAATTAAAGTCCTTGTAGGATGCCTACTAATTAATTTAACAATATGTGCAGACCTAAGTCTGAATACAAGGGAGCATCTCCCACCCCTTTACGTTAATTAAACAGGTTAGTCTAATTGAGCTCAAAGACAGACCCAAATTTTCATCATAATCAAGAACATAAACAGCTAAATACTCCTTTCTACTTAAACCAGAAAATTTCACCTTAATATTAAAAATTTGTTGTTTGTACAAATTCACTACTGTCCATTTTTTAGCAAACAAATTATAAAAATATCCAACACACACCAAAACATCAAAGTTCGAACAAAATTGTATAATTTACCTGAAGGTTACTGCACTCGTGGCTTCAATGTACATGGACTTGCTAATTCCACCATTCCAGCTGGTTTATGTTTACGGCTTTAGATTCTGAACGCCTTTTAAAATTCTTCTACAACACCATTAGTTTAAAAAGTTTCAGGGCTTCTCAAGAACGCATCTATGTATAATTAAATTTTGTTTGTAGATCCAATCACGTTTATTCTTTCACGCTATACACAAAACTGCCTATTTTTGTTTATTCATTTATCGTTACTAATTTCGATAGTTGGTACAGTAATACTTGCAAATATAACTAGACTTTATTACCTTGTATCTTCTTTTCTAAGTGCACTAATGCATAACAACTTGTATCGTAGCACGTAAAGAGCAAACTGTTTTAAAGTATTCAATAATCACCAAAATATAAGAGCAAACTGTTTAAAGTATTGAATCAAATAGAAAATCTAAGAGAGCAAAACTGTTTAAAGTCCGGGTTTATATAATAGCCCGCCCGTGCGTCGGTTTTGTCCCGCGACGGCCAGTTTTCAGAATTTCGCATACTATGTTCCCTTTTCGACAGTCCGGCACGCGGTTCTATTAAATTTGCACACGCGCCAGTTGAAAATCTAAGAAATTTTCACACGGCTCGCAAACACGTCCGAGAATAACTAATTAATTTTGTATAGAAATCGTTACGTTTACACCTTTCATATCTGCATCTTATTACAACCAATCATTTCCTCGTGACGTTGCTCAAATCACGCCTTTTATTATCTGTGTCTCTGCCTTGCGAATTTCATCTGTCTTTTTCTAACTTGGTCCTAGTGGTGCAAATCGATACTCTTTACTATCGGTTATTTCAGTCCACGTGGAATTGCGACGTGACTTACTTGAGTTAAATAACCCCGTATCTAGCCTTCCGTTAATATAAGCTACGGTTTATCCGACCGTTTCCAATATATCTAGAAGCTGCATGATTATCCAAACAAATTAATTAGAACTTTGATATTTAAAAATCGTAATACTTTAAATAACACTTCTACGATTTGAATATTATTGGGTTTTTAAAAGCTTTTGTGCATATTATACCTTAATAATCGTTCAATTAACTCCAATTAAAATAATAATGAATGGCATTGACTTCTACCCTTTAATTTTTAGTGAATACAAATTAAATATTAATTATTATTTGTACACTTTGTTTAATACCCGTTACTTAGAACTTGAATTAATTAATATAAATTTTACACGTAATATCTATTTGTTTTAATACTTGGAACAATTAAATTACATACAATTTGAGCATTTTAATTCTGCTTCTTTTTATAGAAGACGTCTAGTAAATAATTTAAATCCCTTATTTTTAGTGAAACGAATAAATTTGTATGCTCCACGGTTTTTAATAACAGGTATTATCTAATAAAATATCTTATACACGGTGATTAAAATTATTTGATGTCGTTAATTTATTTTCTACCCTGGTCTAAATTTGAGTAATATATATATATATATATATATATATATATATATATATATATATATATGTGTGTATATATATATATATATATATATATATATAAATATTTTAGGTAGTTAATTTTTCAAATCGAGCTACTAATTGAAAGATGGAAAATATAAGGTCTTGGATAGGACTTGAACCTGTATCTTACTTTAGCAGGAACCATGCGTTTACCAATTACGCCACGGAAACCGATGACGACAGTTGGGAAATTTACAAATTTAAATCGTGTACACGACGATACATCAACCTAACTTTCAACTACGTTCGGCATTTTTGTCAAACATATCTGACATTGTCAAGTATTTGACTTATGTCAGTTATAGACAGGAAGCTACGCTCAAAATTATGGCTATAAGCCAAGTATTAAATATATAAATATTTTAGGTAGTTAATTACACAAGGTAAGTTGATAAATACTATCGTATTATACTGAATAAGATGAAATAATAACTTAGACTTTTATGCAAAGCCAAAATGATCATTTTAAATCGAGCCAGTAATTGAAAGATGGAAATAAAAGGTCTTGGACAGGACTTGAACCTGTATCCTAGTTTTGCCGGAACCATGCGTTTACCAATTACGCCACGATTTAAATTTGTAAATTTCCCAATTGTCGTCATCGGTCTCGGTGGCGTAATTGGTAAACGCATGGTTCCGGCAAAACCAAGATACAGGTTCAAGTCCTGTCCAAGACCTTAAATTTTCCATTTTCAATTACTAGCTCGATTTGAAATGATTATTTGGGCTTTGCATAAAAAACTAAGTTATTATTTACTATATATTTACTATATATATATATATATATATATATATATACATATATATATATATATACAATATTGTGATATTTGCTGCGTCGAAATGGTGTTATTTTTCATTTGGAACGTAATTTTGAATTCGGCATATGAAAATACATCAAACAACTTTAGAAATTTTTTTAAGGTTAATAGTTGAAAATTTAATTCTTTCAAAAAAAAATTTCAGGAAGTTAAAATTAATTTTCTTCATAATTCTTCAGATAAGTACTCAGTAAGTATGGCTCCTGGCATATAAGAAACATCCCGTGTTTAATACGACATTTCAAATTTAATATTTTAAAACACAAAATTTAACTCTTCTATTTAATAATAATAAAGTTGGTATTTATATTTTCTAAAAGATTTTGGACAGAGTTTCGAACAGTTTATATTTCCTTGTATCAAAGTAAAGGGGAGATAAGCAATGAACAAACAACAACGATTCCAGGTAGTTTTAGTTCCCGACGTCAATTACTGGAAACAGAGAAAGATTTACGACTTCTAGGATGAACGTTGAACTTGATAATAAGAATAGGAATGGGCAACAGTTGTCAGTTAAACAATTAACATTGAAAACAAAGTGACAGAGAGGGTTGATTCGAGCGCTTATGTAGGAATGAGATGGAGACAACACGTGTTGGATAGAGGCGTATTTTAGACTTTGGTTTTGGTCGACTTGGGGTGCATACCAAGGTTGTTGGAGTATTTATCTTTCAAATACTAGGAAGCAATAGTGCACGTGTTTATGTTGTTCGCTTTGAAGTGGTTGTACGGATAAATGTTTTTAAACTTATATACAGATTCGAGTGTAAGTTTAACTAACGAGTTTCGGTTAAAGATAAATACGGAGAATTTGTGTACGTGTGGTGTGTGTTTGTGAGGGGTTTTTGGAAACGGAAGAGCTTGGCCTTGTTGATGTCGGAATTTTAGGAATTGAAATAATATAGCAAGACGATCTTCAGAGAATTTTAACAGGTTTTAGAGGTGAGGAACATGTATAAAATCAGCGGGCGATTGATTTTAAACGACTTTTACGATTCTCTTGCGACGAAGGTAACGAATCTCTTAGATTCTCTTCGATACTCAGATGATTTCATAATCTTTTAAATTTTGAACTAACGATAAATGTTTGATTTTATTTGCACATACTGTGTAAACTATGTAATTAGTTTAGGAACGATTAAATGTCGGCATTTAACCAGTTTTGGTTTACTACCACACATTATAGTCCTTGTAGAAAAAATTTGATACACAGCAGAAGTTTGGGTGTACTGTCGAATGATAGAAGGTAGAGAACTCCCTTGGTAATTTTTGGTTACAGCTTGTAATTTGGAGAAAGTAATCCAAATTTGTGGTTGTTCTTGCATGCAGCAGTCCCGGGAAGAATGGTAGCAGGTTCCGCGTGTATATATGATTCTCAGGTAACTGTATCTTATCGTTGTACGATGTAAATATGTAATTGATAACTTTGTGGAGGGGGCATGACTTTATGTTAAGCAGAAGGACAAAAAGGAGGAGAGTTTCTTTATTAGATATTTTAATTGGGGTTATTTTATGTGGGAATTTATGTTTAGGTTTAAGAATAATTTATGGTATATGAAGTATTTGATATTGTGTACGGGGTAAAAGGGTCTGTTTAAAATATTTGTGTGCAGAAATTTACACTAAAGGTCCAGGTTTTACTATAAGCTCATATTGAAACAGAAATAGAGTAACAAATATGTATTGAAACCCTATTACTTTCTTTCAATTAAAATATTATCATGTGTAGATATTGATCTTGGAATGTTGCTGTTAAGGGAGTATTTAAAAGGGGGAATGTAAATAACTTGTAAGTAAGGTGTGAAAGAGAAGACTAATTTGCTTTCGGCTTGTATATTAATTTCAGCTGGAGTGTAAATAGTTTATTTTCAGGAAAGTGAACAGAACAATCGTGGCAAATTTTTAAACATTAGTGATGTTATAGAAAGAGGTCCTAGGATTTAAATAGGCACCATAACAAAAAGATGTGAGGTCGTAGCAATTAAATGACGCCCATAAAGTACAGGGATACCAGAGAAAGAGGTCGTAGCAATATATATATTTATATATATATATATATATATATATATATTTGGGTTATTTGCAGGTTATTTGCAGTCCGCAATAAGAAATTGTGTAATTTCTTATTGCGGACTGCAAATAACCTGTCTTTTATTATTTGATTTGCCACCCGGGTGTCGCCGCGAGAAGGTTTGTTACGTTTGCAAATAAATTTTGCTGTAACATTCCGCAAATTTCAAATGGCCACACGTACTTGTATAGCCATTTATAGGATTTACTATGTAGTTTCGATTCAATTTTTGTGCTTCCATGCTTAGTAGTGTTGATGTTTATCACCTGATGGCGGTTTTATTTACTTTTGCCATAGTACTGAGATTGTTTCGAAATTATATCAGTATAATAGCTTCGATTACTTCATAGGGTTCTTGGAGACTATTTCATTCTGAGGAGGCTTAATAAAGCCGAAACCGTCGGTCAGTGGATGTTTCCTCCCCTATGAAGTAATAAGCTAATGTTTTGTTAATGGCTATATAACTACCAGCCCGATTTGTATTCGTCAATAGGCTTTATTATTTTCATAGAGTTTGTTTACAGATACATCTTATTTTATATATATATATATATATATATATATATATAAATAATATAAATAATATAATGCTTGGTGACCTTGCAGGAATAATACTTTTTCTTTGTAGGTTTTTTAGGTCTGCTGGATTTAAATAAATACTCTTTTTTATGGCCTAAATTTTCGCATATATATTTTCTATGCTTGATCACAGGCTACAACTGTATTAACGCTTTATAAAGGATGAACAAAGATAAGAAAACTTACAGTGACGATTATTGAAATTGACATCAGTGTTTGGAATAAAATAATGTTTTTTATAGAATAAATATTAATGTAAATAGTGAAAGTAAAATAACAGTGTCATTTTTGATAAAAGTTTATTATTTGCTTTTAACGACAGTGTTGGTTTGTGAGTGTATGTGCATGTAGGTGTGTGTGTGTGCATGTGAGGGTGAATGTGTTTGTGTAATTTTGTATTTGTGTGTGTGTGTGTGTGTGTGTGTGTGTGTGTGTGTGTGTGTGTGTGTGTGTGTGTGTGTAATAGTGATTTAATTGGAATCTGTGTTATCAACAATTGAGTATATATAAATGTAAAATAAACAAAACAAAAAAAAGAAAGAAATAAAAAGTGGTTGAAGGTGAGGGGTTTGAGTATTATTGAAGGCATTTAATGATTAAATTTTAATAAATATGAATATATGACGCTTAGGTTGTCAATGTCCGTTTTTTTGTTGAAGTTGTTTGGGCTTGTATAGATGTAGCACATCTCCAAGAAAGTCTTTTTAAAAAGATTTTGTTCCACTTTTATTAGTTCTGGATTTGAAAAGTCCATTTTGTGATTTTGGTTGAGGATGTGAGTTGTTAATGCACAAGCTTTTGGTTTTACTCGAATGTCACTTTTGTGTTGCGTAATTCTTTGACCAATATTTTGTGACGTTTGGCCTACGTAACACTGATCACAATCTAAACAGTTAATTTTGTAGATGGCATGTCTTTGAAGTTTGACTGGTATTGCATCTTTAAGTTTGTTGTGTAGATTTCTTATTGTAAGTAAATTCCTTTTGGCAATTTTGACATTTAAGTTTTTGAATACTTTGCTTAATTTAGTAGTTAAATTTTGAATAAATGCTATGGGTGTATAAATTTGGGGTGTACTGGATTTTGGTGTATTGTGATTATTTTTTGTTGGTGTTGTTCTGTGATTATATAGAAGTTTCTTGATCAATGTTTTTGGATAATTGTTATCTAATAATATGTTTTCCAAAAACAGGGTCAAAAGGCTATCACACACTTCTCTACATACAAAAAACTTATTACTTTTGGAAAACATATTATTAGATAACAATTATCCAAAAACATTGATCAAGAAACTTCTATATAATCACTATAGTTCAAAAAAACAAATCGCGTCAAATTATGCGTTTACATGTTGCTATCAGAATGTCCGTAGTATGCGTAATAAAGCAGAACATAGAATATGTGTTACCGAAACGTGGTTATCAAATGACATCCATTCATCTGAATACTTTCCACATAGTTATAACTGTTTCAGGTGTGATCATAATTTTCAGCAAGTAAGTTTAAAACGGGGTGGAGGTGTTCTTGTGTCGGTCAAAAATTCAATAATTACTGAACAGCTGTATTTAAATGAATTAACTAATGATATTCCTAGTCTTGATATTATTGGTTGTAAGTGTACTTTCACGTTTGGCTGTTTATATATATTCGTAGTATATATTCCTCACATACCTACTCTAGAAATATTGGAACGTCCTTTAAATTACTTTCTGCAGATTTACACTAAAACTAAGCATTTGCTAGTTGTAGGCGACTTTAATATTCCAACGTACAACAGTGAAGCAGACAATTCCTTAAACCTAGCTGTGCATAACTTTTCTGATTTGCTTCAGGTTGCTCAATACAATACCATTCAAAATAGCAATGGAAGATTGCTGGATCTTGTTCTTAGTAGTTTTGACTGTGTAGTTGAACACAATATGTTGCCAATAGTCGACGAAGATGCACATCATCCTTGTTTAGAACTGCACTTTAACTTGCGAATGCGTATACAACCGATATTTAAAATTCATCAATCTAATAAGAAATATAACTTTAAAAAAGCAGATTTCTGTAATCTATATAATTGCTTATTTAATACTGATTGGGAATTTTTAAACAATTACCGTGATATTGATACTGCGCTAAATGTGTTTTACAATAAATTATACAGTATTTTCGACGTGTATGTAACTCTACAAAATAATAAAAAAAGTAGCTATCCACACTGGTTTTTTAAAGAGATTATTCTAGATATTAAGTCCAAACATCAAGTTTATACAAGATACAAAAGAAGTGGATTTCTCAATGACTTATTTGAATTTAAGCGGTTGAGAACCGCAATTAAGAACAAGATTAAAATAGCGTATAGAACTTACATTAGAGAGGCAGAAAATGCATTAACTAGGGACCCAAAAAAGTTTTGGACATATGTTAATTCTAATAAAAAGTGTAGTAGAATTCAAGGAGTTATGATGAAAGATGGAGTGTCTTACACAACTCCGCAGTCTATAGTAGATGTATTTTGCGAACACATTAGTAGTATGTTCCTTTTAACAAATGACTTGAATATAACGCCCAATCTAGCCAATACACTACCTACTAAAATTAACAAGGTGATGCATATCATAGAATCTGAAATTACAAAAACTGATGTAATTAGAGCGATTACAAAGTTGAAGAATAAAGCCACGGCTGGTGACGATCACGTTCCAACTTATGTTGTTAAAGATTGTATTTATGTTTTTGCTGAACCTTTAAGGATTTTATTCAACTTGAGTATATCTACATCCCAATTTCCGAAAGCCTGGAAAATTGCACGTGTTTGTCCTGTCTTCAAGAGCGGAGAACTAAATAATATTGATAATTACAGACCGATTTCTATTTTATGTGCTTTCGATAAAGTCTTTGAAATGATATTGTATAATAAAGTGTATGAACATTTTAAACCATATATTTCACCATACCATCACGGTTTTGTGCAAAAACGGTCAACAGAAAGTAATCTCTGCTGTTTTGTTCAGTATGTATCCGAAGTACTAGATAGTCGAGGCCAGATTGACGTTATATATACAGATTTTTCAAAGGCGTTTGACAAAGTAAGTCATTCAATATTATTATCAACATTAGACGCTATTGGATTGTCGAATTTGTTAATATTATTTTTAAAATCATATTTAACCGATAGATCTCAATATGTGAGCTACTATGGTTACACATCTAGCCGTTACATTCCAACTTCTGGTGTCCCGCAAGGGTCTAATCTTGGTCCCTTACTGTTCCTTATATTTATAAAGAGTATTACTGAGTCTATTAGTTGTGAAATATTAATGTTTGCTGATTATGTTAAAATATTCACTTCAATTTCATCCGTGAAGGACTGCGACAGACTGCAGACCAACATAGACAAGCTAGTGTGTTGGTGTCATAACAATAAACTTGATTTAAACGTCAATAAGTGCAAAGTGATAACGTTTACACGTAAGTTAAAATCTATAATAAACAATTATAAATTAGGCAACACCATATTGAATCGGTGTAGTGGTGCTAAAGACTTAGGTGTTTACTTTATTTTTCTAGTCATATCTATAATATTGTAAAATCAAGCACTCGTATGTTAGGTTTCATAATGCGCAATTGTCAAAACTTTAAAAATATTATAGCCTTAAAAATATTGTACGATACATTTGTAAAATCTCAATTGGAATACTGCACAAATGTCTGGAATCCGATTTATCATTGTTATAAGAATCGTTTAAAATACGTTTGACACAAATTTTTAAAATATCTGTGGTTTCGTTTGTATAATGTATACCCAGAAAGAGGATTTGATCATAACTTATTGTTACATACATTTAATATAAATACTCTTGAAAACAGAAGAAAAGTTAAGGGAATCACGTTCTTATATAAGCTAGTGCATAACGCTATTGATTGCGAATATTTGCTAAGCAAACTGAATTTTTATATTCCCTGTAAATCTACTATTGTTTTTATAATAATTCATTCAACACCAATCTTTTGATGAAATCGCCTATAGTAACAATGTGTACTGAATTTAATGAATTTAATGACTTATGTGATCACGTCGATATGTTTGTTGATAGTTTATCGATTATTGTAGACTGTGCTGTTTTGCATTACTCTCAAAATGTGTAAGAGTATTTGTTTACAGTATTATTCTCTACTGAATAGTTGTAGTATTGTCCTATAATTGGTACATTGTACTGTTGGACAAATTCTGATAAATAAATAAATAAATAAATAAATATAAATTTTGGGATAATTGATGCACATAATATTGATTGATTGAAGGGTGTATTTAAATATTTTTCAAAAATTGTAAATAATCTTTCTTTTCATTATATGAAACTAATCTACTTCGTTTTATTAAAACAAATAGGTAATCATAAAGGGGTGGAGTATAGAACAATTGATCATCGTAACGTTGTGCACTCTGTATAGATTAAAAAGGGCTAGCCGTGGCATAATAATAAAATTAGTAAGATTAAATTTGGTTTGAGAACACAGAGAGGTGGCGTTAAGTAAAAACGATATTCCACCGAGTACGGCGTTAGCATATCAATATATATGTATATATGAACCGCTACTGTTGTCTATCACACCACACCCTTTACAACAGTACAACAGGATTGCTAATACTATTAGTATTAACAGATACATAATTAAGAAATATTATAAGACTAAAACTTTTCAGTTTACAAGAGAAAATAAGATAATGAAAATCAAATTAATAGCAGAATTACTGAAAACATATCTGAACCCTTGACCTTCCTTTAAGTAAAGAACCAACATTTATATACTGTTAACGTTCAACTAATGGAATAGAAATGAATAATTTTGTTTGGCATTGGTATAACGTTTGAGCGTTACCATTTACTGTTCGACTGTAATTATAATAATTTTAAATTAAGATGAACTAAGAATTACAAGTAGAATCACTGAACCCGGGGTAGTTGCCAAAGAAAATACAACTCACCTCTACATTCACAAAGGCCACGAAAATCTGTAAAATAATTCGTTTAAAATAACGATCTTTGTATCTTCCGTACCAACTTGGAACTCTAACGTCCATGGCTATTTGAAAAGGCCACGGGGGGGATGTACTAACGGATAATGCCAAGGCGCCGCTACTTTGTTAATTATTATTTCTGACGAGGCACTAATAGGAAAAAGTAGAAACCATTTAGTATACAAGAGCATCTGAGCATAAAAGCTCTATTAACACACATCTAACCTTGCACCTGCAAGAAAAGCTTAAATATTTAAATCACAAGGGGTCGCTATTTGCGTCCCTAGATAACACATCAAATATATGGAAAATATACCTCTTCCTTCAGCTGTGCAGGACCTAAATTTTATACACCATTTTGTTCTGTAAATACGGTTAAAATTGGAATGACCTTTTCATGCTAGGTTCAATACCTTTTAGATAAAAGTTTATCACTGATAATTCTTCAATCATGAATATCTCGTGTTATTTAAAACACCAATAATAAGTATTAATACAAGAATATTTACATTTATTATAACTAAAATATAATCGTAACAGTTTTTAGTTGACAGTTACTGAGTTCAAACTTGATGCTATTCAGTTAGATCTTATAAGCTGACCTTTAAATTTTAGAATAGCCACTAATTAATCTTTGGGCATTATATAAATTTTATTTACATTATTCCTCAATATCGTAGAGAACAGATATGTTATCTTCAATTTATGGTACATAAAATTTACGTACGCAATAGTTAGTCAAGTTAACTGTTTATTTAATTTCTATTTAGAATTTTTTAACACAGCAAGTTCTAGTAAGTTTGAATCCCAATCTAGACTATTCTTTTATTTTAATGAAATTTTTACACTCAAATAACAAACACTCATCATTAAGACTAAAAGTTAAGGGATTGTGGAACAATAAGGGAGATGGTGGGAGACACCAGGATATCTTAAAGGAGGCGTTGCTAGCAATGCCATTCTTGGATGCCATGGTCGACTCAATTACACCCAAACTAATATTCAGGAAGCGGCACAAGGTCTGTGTGGATCCTGAAGACGTGATTCCAGCAGATACATTCAACTTCACAGATGGATCAAAAACGAAGGAAGGTACAGGGCAGGCAACTTTTCAGATGACCTAGACTTTCACGAAAGCATAGCGTTGAGAACGCAGGCAACTGTTTTACAAGCAGAAGTCACTGCGATCACGCAAGGTGCCAGTTTTATTTTGGAACGAGGTATTCAAGATAAAACTATACGCATATCCACAGATAGCAGGTGCAGCTTTAATAGCTCTAAATAGGCAGAAGATCCTTTTAGAGGTGGTATTTTAGTGCCACCTCACTCTTCTTACTCTAATATCCTCGAGCTGGCCTGGATCAGGGGTCATTTAGGTAAATACCGTAATAAGCAGGCTGACGCTTTGGCGAGACAAGGATCGACTTAGAGTTTTGTCGAACCTGAGCCATCGGTCTCTCTTTCGTCATCTGTGTTATTTACCATTATAACACAGAAAACCTACCATCGCCACTGCGAGAGGTGGGCAAAGGAAACACATTGCCGACAGGCAAAAATGTTCATTAAGTCTCCTTCGACAAAAAATGGAAAACTTTGCATAGGTTTATCGAGGCAAAAACAACGACTTTTAGTAGGTGTTTTGACTGGGCACTGCAAGGTAAAAAAGCACATGCACAGATTGAGTATCAGAAAACCCACCCTGTCGCAGTTGTCAACAGGATTAGGAGACGGCAGAGCACATCCTGTGCACCTGCCCGGCACTCGCCAACCTCCGAGGATCCATGTTAGGTGACTTCTGGCCATATACCGCCAGAATCGGTGGCACGCCCTGGACCGATATCCTCAGGTTCGTCTGTAAGCTCGGATGGCTGAGTGATTGAGGACCAGGTATAAAAAGGCAGCACAATGGGCCCATATTAAGGCCTAAGTGCGCGTGGCTTTGCCACCCTTCGAATGAAATCAAACACTCACCATCTGTTGTCCTATGTCACAGAATGTGATAAACATTTGAAGTACGGACATGCCATTTAACAGCCGAAACCCATTAGGGCCTCTTAGCATCAATCTCGGATTTTAACAAAAAGGGTAGAACGGGTGTTCACACCGGTACTAACCAATGACATTGATGACCATTTCAAAAAATGTAAGATAGAACTTTTTTTATCCAAATCACCACCAAGTTACGCCTTCGCATAAGAGCCATCTAAAAATTTTTTTATAACAAACCATCATTTACACTTGAAGCATATTTAAAATGTGCTTTCCAGTTGTAAAAATTTATTACATTATTAGCCGTAAAGATTATAAAATTTCATAGTTTAAATTAATTTGATTTAATTTGACATAACTTAAAACAACTTCATATAACTTCGTATAACTGCACTGCAAAAAAACGGGAGGATTAGACAGGATATTTAAATAATAATATACGAACCATTGATTAGCATCACCCTCAGGTCTTTCTACAACTACAATTTGGAAGATAGCTAACTCAATGCGATTCTCCAATCGCCTGCCCTAGATGTCTTGAAAGATATCCTCGTTTTACGACAGATAGGAAACGACTGACCTGTTTTGAACGTTGCATCTAAGTGTGTCGCGTATTGAAACCAACCACATCAGACGTGACCTTTTATTGAAAACTATACAATTTCTAGCTTAACCTTAGTTAAACTTGAATACAAAACTAATCGTACTCGAAGGTTTTTTGAAAGCAAAACTTTGTTTATGAGGGACAAAATACGCCGATTACTTTATAATTATAGGATTAAATATTTTACCAAAACGAAAATTTATGGGACTAAAAATAATAGTAAGTCAAAAGTATTCAAATAAAAGGATTCTAGAAAATAAACATGCTTCATTAGGAAAGTATTTTCATACAATGAAATAGAAATTAAGAATAAATGTGTATTTGAAAGTGGTATTCAAATATCAAAGGATTATTTACATTTGGAATTTCTACAATCTGAATGAAAGTAACATTAAACGTGATTAATAATAATAAATTGAGTAAAATCAATGTTTGTAGTTCAATCTGCCTATTTAAAGCATTGCAAATTTATATTATATTACAAGTTACCAGAAATTGTAACTGTAAAACAGTTTTTGCCTAAATGACAGTTGCTAAAGCGTAAAACTACTAAACCAGTTTGGAAAATCGGTTCAACAAGGTATAAACTTTGAGCCATAAAATACATTCTCTGTCGTGAGTAAATAATAACCAAGCTCTACTTGCGGTAAGTAAGACATCGACAATCTGTTTCATCGGATGTTGTTTAACAATGGTCCATACACTAAGGGTGGGTTGTACCAACTAGAGTTAAACCAGAATTATTTGCAACCTTGTGTTAAATATCAAGATGGCATCGTAGAACTACTGATCTAGAAGTTAAACCTTTGTTATCTTAACCCACCAACTGCGGTGGTTTAGCCTAGGATTAAGTATATATAACCTAACTTTTAGCAACGTCCATCTTCTTCTCGAGATTGTTAATCTTGTCCAATTTTGTAATTGAATGCAAAAATTAATATGATTGAAAGTAATTGTACTGATGGTTTGTTTTTATTTGTATTATAGAACTTAAGTAAAAAAGATGGCTTTAAGAGGTACCCAAGGGATAGATGAATTGACTGATGATGAAGATTTCTTATACGTGAAAGAATAGATCATTTTCAAAAATGGAGTGATTTTGAATTTAAGCAAAGGTTTCGTAAATTTTTTTTTTGTTTAATCCTGATATCAAATTAATTTTAATTTTGTAGTTACACATTCTTAAGAATAATAAGTTAAGTGTAATGTAAAAAGTTAAGCTGTTTCTACAAAAAGTACAGCTATTTTATTTTTCACTTGTTTGGTATTGTACTTATTAAATGTTTCTATTGTTTTCGATTTTACTGAAGGAATAAGTTTTAATATTGAATTCACAAATCTTTTAAAGTACATTATGATTAAATCATCCTGTATTAATTGGACTATAATTACATTGTTGTATAATATCTTTTAATGGGATTGAATAAATTTGTTAATAAAAAAATGGTCATTTATAATTTATATAAAAAATTACATAACTTCAATTGAATATTATTACACAATACATTTTACAATTTTCTTCGCAAAATTTGCATTTCTAGGTCATGCTTTTCTTGTGCCATTTTCATTTTAAACTCAAATTCGGCCTGCTGATGAGTCATAACTGTCGCATGTTGCTAATGAAGTAAAACTAACTTTAAGTTCATGTTCTTGCAAATAACACTGCCTTTGGAGATAAACCAGTTCGGTTTTAGACGATACCCATTTGCCCATTCTATCCTTCCTGGGCTGTTTTTCAGTATCAACTAAAAAAAATGTTCATTTCTAAGAAAATATATTAAACCACATTTTTACCTTCCTTCCTTTGGCGCAACGGTTTAGAAATTGGAGTCCGCAAGTTGCATGGTGTATATGTCTTCCAGGATGTAGTTGGCATTGAACATCATGCATTGTGTAACAGTTTAAATTTTTCTGTTACCAATTTTGTCAGTACGCAATGTATTCTACTTATTCTGATAGAGAGACAACCATACATACAGACCTCTTAGGAACGTGTTTTGGTTGAAAACAACATTTTGTTCGTTAATTTTAAAAACCATCCGTGCTTAGGAGGGATATTATCTACTTAGTTAAATACGCGAATTTTGTCTTCCTTTTTGATTTCAGCACTAAACTAAAATGGGTCTCCCTAATTGTGAATTTGAGCTTAGCCTGAAAAGCATCAAGTACTTAGGTGCTCATAACTTAGTTTGTTCACTTTGTTATAATGTGCAAAATCGAAAGTGGGTAAGTTTACTTCGCTTTTATTAATCTGAAATTGTTAAATTTGCTGAGGCTTTAGATTGAATTCAAAGTATATAAATTTTAGGATAAATAATACATATGATATTGACTGATTGAAGGGTGTATTTAAATATTTTTCAAACATTGTAAGTAATATTTCTTTTCATTATATGAAACTAATTGACTTCGTTTTATCAATTCAAACAAATAGGTAATCATAAAGGGGGAGAATAGAAAAATTGATCATTGTAACGCTGTGCACTCTGTGTAGATTAAATAGAGCTAGCCGTGGCATAATAACAAAATTAGTAAGATTAAATTTGAAGTGAGAACACAGTGGTGGCGTTAAGGTAAAAACGTTCATAGCACCGAGTATGGCCAAATGTTTTGAGCCAATAAAAGATGCCGTGAATAATGTAGCTATCAAAAATGTGCCTCTATGTTGAGCTTCGACAAAAGGTGCTTAGAAAACAAAATTGATTTGATGTAAATTATTACCTGAATATGCCCTTCATCTCGCTAACTCAAATGGAATGAAACAACAAAATTCCAATATCACAGTTCTAATGACATAACATATTTATAAACAATCCTTCTAATTATAATACTCGCTACATTTACAAACAGCTTTCTTCAACACAAATTACACAAAAGTATTACTTAAACTCAAGTATTAAAACTATAAATAAAAAGTACATTTTAAGTCAAAACCAAACATGTCATAATTACTATAGATTAATATGGAGAGCTAAGTCTTTCTCAAATATTTCTTATTATGTAAATCACACTATGTACAAATTATTAAAAGTAGGATGGATATTTGCAGTAATCTCTCTTACCTCCAAAAAGAAAAAAATAGCTGATCATATACCTTTTATAATCTTTGATAATGACCGAACTTATCCAATTCGACCTCAAAATAGGCTTATAATATCTAGTTACAGAAAAACATCTATGTGCCAAACCCTTATGTAATCTAACCTACTTAAATTAATATTCGTACAACAAAGAGTTAAACAAAGATACACTTGCGTTTTTAAAATAAATTCTTCAAGTCAAGTCGTTCAAGTTTCTATCTTCATTTTGTACCATAGTAACAGCATCAGAAAATCAAATTTCAATTGCTTCGTTTATGTTTGCGTTAATTACCTTCACAATTCTTATTGTTTTAATAACATTTTACTCTTGTACGTCAAAGTTTATTTTATAAGTTAATAAACAAAACATTGTTTTATCAAATACTTTAAACTAAGTAAAGTGTCTTTTCACTTATTTCAATTCGTAGTGACCGTCAAACACATTATAGGTAAATGCTTTTATAGACGGATCGGTATTAACTCTTTAAATCTGCTTACATCTCACCATCTTTTCAATTAAAATTGGTTCCTGCAGCACAGCGTGAAGAGAATGCTTCATAGAGAAATTCTATATTTGTCAGGAACTATTAAATACATTTTAGAAAACACATACCCTAAATTAGTCCATAATTGGAAATTTACGACAGACAATATTATTGCTGGATCATTGAAAATCAGAGAATCAAATGGATAATTTAACAGCCGGTCAACAAACAGGTGAAAGCAAAGATAAGGCCAGAAGCGATAAATAAGACTGGAGTTATAAATTGAAATGACAGAATTCAAATCCACACAAGTTATGCATGCGGTCACATAACCGCTAATGAACAAATGTAATACTTTATAAATACGTATTTATATGCGATTTATGTATTTTAACCAATGGTTATCACGGATATAGGAGGCAAGCATGGTCTTGAAAGAGTGGTTAACAATTTGGGCAAGGTTGGCTTGGGAATGGTAACGGAGAGTGGAAAGATTTTAGAATAATAGCGCGCAAACAAAGAGGTGAACTGACAACTGTGGAATTATACACCGTTATCTGTGAAAAGGTATTGGGGAACACCGAATAGTATCAAGACTTGGTCTTCAAGAATTTTGGTAACGGATACTGCAGTGGCGCTACGCAAAAGAAAGAAAAGAGAAAACTTAGTAAAATAGTCGCCACTACAAGGATGTGGGACTGACCATGAGTGGAACGAGAAAGAGCACCTACGATGTCACAGAAAATAAACAGCTAGGAATAGGATGGTTTGACAGTAGGAGCGAAGGGACTAGAAAGAGATATCTGTTCAACTTTGTAAGCAGCACAAATTGAATAACGTCGGGTGTAACAAGCGACGTCAGCTCTGACATACGGTCAGTAATACTTTTGGCGAAGAAGGGCAGAAATTTTGATTGACACTAGAAAACAATTTGAAGCGTCTAACATAGGCGTGGAAATTCTTACATTTGACCGATTAGTTGAGTTTGTACAAAATCAAATTCAGATTTTTGAGTTGTCAAAATTTCCAAATACTACTCAAAATGTTAAACCTTCACAAACAATAAAAGGTAACACAATTTTAACGCCAAATTCTAATTTGTTACTACTTCTTATTCGAAACCGTGCCCTTGCTGCAAAAATACGCATACGATTTACAGGTGCCCGAAGTTTTTGACCTTGTCTCTTACCGACAAAAAAGTCAAAGTTCAGGCTCATAACCTGTGTTTCAATTGCTTGAGAGAGGACTACAGTGTCTATAATTGCAAATCGAAAACTAGTTGTTTTCATTGTGGTCGTAGGCATAATTAATTGCTTCATCCTACATTCGATTCGGATAGCGCAAATAATGCCAATTCTAAAACCAGTATTATGACCCATGCGTCATTCGCTTCTGATAGTGAAAATATTGCTAATTTAGAACCTAATACTCCGGCCCATGCCGGATAGCAAAATTATTGTTAATTCCGAATCTACTGTTTTGACCCATGCGTGATCTTGTGCTTCGGTACCACTACAAATTCAAATTGTTCTTTTAGGAACAGCTATTGTTCACATAAAAGATTCATCCAACGTCTTTCAACCAGTCAGAGCGTGGATTGACTCGGGTGCTCAAACTTCATTTTTAACCGCGTCTTGCGCTCAAAAACTTGGTCTACATATTCAAAATTGCAACTTTACTGTTGCAAGCTTGGATCAAAAACCCATATTAAATGTCAAAGGTACATCTGATTATTTAATTAAACCTTACAGTAGCGAGCAACCTCAGTTTAATTTAAAAACCGTATTAGTGCCAAGTATTACTGCCGAAATGCCCTCGGTAGAAATACCTACTAATATTGTAAATCAGTTCAAGTGTTTACATTTGACGGATCCAAGATTTTACTTGCCACCTAGAATTGAATTGTTACTCGGCGCTGACGTATATTCATACCTATTTACCGGCGAGAGGTTGCGTCCCAGTGCTGATTCTCCATGGGCACTTAATAGTGTTTTGGTTGGGTTATTACAGGAAAAAACTAATCTACGCGGTAGTGACCCTTCTACAAATATTCAAACTGTATTATTTACATCACTAGCAGATTCGTTAGAAAAGTCTTTAAAAAAATTTTGGGAATTTGAAAATATTCCTGATCGTAAAATTATAAATCCAGATGAAGAGAAATGCGAACAAGTGTTTAAAAAATTTTATACTCGTACGAAAGAAAGTGCATTTGTGGTACCCTTGCCTTTCAAAACAAACAATTATCAATTTGGAAATACTTATGATCTAGCACTCAACCGTTTATATAATTTAGAACGTCGCCTTGCTCGACAACCGCATCTTAAGAAAGATTATATAAATTTTCTTCGCGAATATGAAAGTTTAGGTCATATGGAATTTTCGAAAAATAGTGAGGACGCACGATACTTCATTCCACATAACTGTGTCGTAAAGCAGTCAAGCAGCACCACTAAGTTAAGGGTGGTGTTCAATGCCTCTGCTCATTTACCTAAGTGTCAGTCGTTGAATGATGTGTTATATGTAGGTCCCAAGTTACAACGCGATATTGTTGAAATTATCATGCATTCTAGACTGCATCTATTTGTGTTTAGCGCAGATATTAGTAAAATGTACAGGATGATCCGTTTAAGCAACGTTTTCAGTTTATCTTGTGGCGTGAAAACCCCACACAAGCAGTTAAGGCTTACCGTTTAAAAACCGTAACCTACGGTGTCTCGTCAGCCCAATATTTGGCGCTGAGAACTTTGGAGCAACTCGCTCAAGATGGGGAGAAAAAATTTCCATTAGCTGCACAAGTACTACGTAGAGACACCTACGTCGACGATATTTTAACCGGAGCTTCATCAATCGATACCCTTTTAGAAATAAAAGAACAATTGCCAAACCTGTTAGCTTCAGGTTGTTTTAGTTTGCAAAAATGGACTTCTAATTGTCTTCAACTGCTGAAAACAGTTTCACCGGAACACAGAGAAACTTCCGTTTCACTTGAATAAAGAGAAGCACTTTATAGCCTCTTAGGCTTTCAATGGGATGCAAAATCTGATTCCTTTTGTTATAAGGTGCATTCGTTGTCTCCAGTTTTTTCTAAACGAGCAATATTATCGAATATTGCTAAAATATTTGACCCTTTAGGATGGCTTACTCCAGTTATTTTCAAGGCAAAATATTTTATGCAAAAATTATGGTTAGCCCAATTAGGATGGGATGATACTATTCTTGGCAACTTAAAGGTAGAATGGTCAGAATTTCTACGAGAATATGACTTTCTAAAAAAATATAAAAATCGACAGATATTTTTTTATACAATCGGTAGCACATAATGTTGTAGTAGGGTTTTCTGATGCGTCGGAATGCGGCTATTGCGCAGCTGTATATTTGGTCATTTTTAATGAAAAGGGTATAGTTGTTAAAACCGATTTGCTTATGACCAAAAGTCGTGTAGCACCCTTAAAATCTATGACGACACCTCGCTTAGAACTCAGTGGAGCATTGTTGCCATCTCGATTATTTAAATATGTAATTAATTCATTGATAGGTGTACTATCACTTCAACCTAGCCTTGCCTTTACGGATAGTACAACTGTTTTAACATGGATCCGAACAGCGCCTCATTTACTTAAACCCTTTGTAGCAAACAGAGTAATTGAAATTAATGAGAATATGCCTCATATAAAATGGCACCACGTCGACTCAAAAGAGAATCCCGCGGAATGGTGCTCCCGTGGCATCTCAGCTTCATAATTATTAGATCATCCCTTGTGGTAGGGTGGGCTTTTCTGGCTTAAGTACCCTGTCTCTCAGTGGCGGACTTCAACCGCTTATACATTGAAAGCGTCAGAAATAAATACGGAATTAAAATCCTACGCGCTGAATAAAGATTGTTATATTGCAGAAATTAAACCACCTGATTGTAACATTATTCGACGCTTGTCTAACCTTTAACGTTTGCAGCGGATTTTTGCCTGGTGTGCGAATCGTAATTTGGGTTCCGTAACTTCTGAATAAATACGTATTGCTACGTTTAAAATAGTAAAGCTAACTCAACAAGAACATTTTAGCAATGAAATCGTTTTGTTATCGAAAGGAGAACCTCCGTCTCCTTCTCTTCGAAAACTAAGTGTTTGGATAGATCCCCTAGGCCTCCTCAGGGTGGGAGGTAGATTACAACAAACCAGTATGACTCAGGATGCTAAGCATCCTTTGTTATTACAAAAAAATTGTTATTTATCTAAACTTATTATCGATTATTATCACATTCTTTATATACACGTGTAGGTCCTCGCAGCTTACAAACTATTATTTGCCAGAAATTCTGGATTCTAGGCATTAGAAATGCCATCAGGTCCAACTTATCAAAATGCACGGTCTGCATTAGATTGAGAGCTAAGCACGTAAACCCGTATATGGCAGATTTACCGCCTCCACGTGTAACTCCAACACGACTTATTTTAAATGTAGGGGTTGATTTTTGAGGACCTTTTATTATAAAAGAAAGCAAACGGCGTAATGCAAAATTACAAAAGGCGTATCTTGCATTATTCATTTGCATGGCCACCAAAGCCGTGCATTTAGAGGTAGTATCTGATCTTACTACAGATGCCTTTTTAGCCGCTCTGGATAGATTTGTATCTCGAAGAGATCTATGCAGCAACATATATAGCGACTGCGGTACAAACTTTAAGGGTGCGCAAAGACATTTATCTGAAGTTTTTGCCTACTTAGCCAAAACAGAGATCCAAGAAGAGATCACTAGTGGGTTAAGTAAAAACCAAATCGTTTGGAATTTTAACCAACCTTCTGCTTCACACTTTGGAGGGTGTAATGCAATAAACAACATCAAGTTTAAAGAAAGGTTTATTTAAATATAAATCAAGCCAAGCGACTACACATCATGAAAGCTTCTTACGTTCTTCTATATCTCTGAACAACAAGTTACATTAACCCCTTACTTACTCCCTCTACTACCCTTAGGTCTATCGACGCACGCAGAAGGCCTGAAATATTTTACACATCCTCCGGCGCGGCGGCACAACTTAGCTTATCACTTCTTACTTCTAAAGAATACAATAATTGTATTGGGCGCCTAATTACGGTGCCATTCGCAATCTTAACGTAACAGGCACGCACTTTGCCATCACGGCCGTTTATCACGTCTTTCACCAACCCTAATTTCCACAATAACCGTCGCTTATCATTTCCATGTATTAATACGACATCCCCTTGCTTAATTTCACACTCACGCGCATTCACGTTGTGATGCGCTATTCTTAATAATTGTAAATATTCTGCGCTCCATCTTTTCCAAAAGTAGTCTATAACGTTTGTTCTCTGTTTCCATAGCCTACGAATCTCATCTCCATTAATAACACGGTCAACAAAAGGAATAGTAGCCAAAGCGGGTGCCAATAAAAAATGCGAGGGGGTTAACGGCATTAAATCTATAAGTTCACTACCTAGGTATGTGAGCGGGCGGGCGTTGTTGCTTCAACCTCGGTAATGAGTATATTTAGTTGAGCTAAATTTAGTAAAGAACGTCCTATCGTAGCCCTAAGGGCGTCTTTTACACTTTTTACAAGTCGCTCGTAGAATCCTCCGTGCCAAGCCGCTCGCTCTACTATAAACTTCCACTTAATTTGGTGACTGTTCACAAACTCGATCAATTCTGTACTCGCCATCACTTCGTTTAAGGTCGATATTTCACGTGATATTTTTTTAAATGTTTTAGTGTTATCTGAGTAAATGAACTTAGGAATCCCTCTACGGGCAAAGAACCGTTTACATGCACTGACTGTAGACGCAACATCCATTTTCAAAACAATCTCTAGATGAAGTGCTCGTATAACAGCGCAGGTAAATAAAAGCACATAACATGGCTTTGAGTGATAACTATCTTTAAAATACAACGGTCCGGCGAAGTCTAAACCTCTCACTTCAAAGGGCTTTGTTTGCTGTATTCGATCTCTAGGTAACGGCGCGAAGGGATGCGACCCTGACTTTCCACGAAGTCGTTGACAGATAACACATCTTGCTAAAACGGACTTTATTAATTGCCGTTTTCGTACAATCTAAAATCGCTTACGTAATTCATAAAGTCTTGCATTTACACCACTATGATGAAGAGTTTTATGAAACTTCATTATTAATAACTTACTTAAGTGTGCATTTTTCGATAGAATAACAGGATGCTTGAGGTCGAAATCTTCTCTTAAATTATGAAATTGAAATACTCGATTTCTGCTCAATGCCCTCACCCTTTTTTAAACGGTTAACCTCCGAATAATAGACCTCCCGCTGCGCTTGCCTCAGTAAACATATTTCGGCTTTTTCAAATTCGTTTACGGTTAAGCTCTTCATTTCTTTATTATTTCTGGTTTTTAAATTTCCTATAAATCGTAAAACATACGCCGTTATCCGCACTAAACAATCAAAATCACTGTATCTGGAGGAATTTATAAATTGATTGCTACCTTTTATAGTGTCGTTAATTAGTAAAAACATTTTCGATACTATATCTATCGTTGACGTAGCTTTCTCTATTGTATTATCTGGCCACGTTTGTTCACTTTCTAGCAACCACCTAGCACCGTGTAACTAAGTTTCGGAATTTATTAAAGTACTTGAACTTATTCCGCAGGGTTCTCGCGACCCGGACAATGTTTCCATGTTATATCTTTCGATATGGTCCAAATTTCTTTAACACGGTTAGCCACATATGGTTTCCACTTTGACGCATCACCTTTAATCCAATGCAACGCGATTAGAGAATCTGTTCAACACACTACCTTATTAATTTTAATTAATACATTAGTTTTTATAAATACCTGTAACCTAGCTGCTAATAACGCGGCGAGGTTAGCATTTTATCGCTACAAGCCTTTAGGGGCGCAACGCGATTTTTTGAATACAGTAACTGCACACCAATTTTCCCGTTACGATCGTTTTGTCTTAGATATGCAGCCACCCCGTATGCTCGTAAACATGCGTCCGAAAAAACATGTAATTGCGATTCGTTCGGATGGTTCGACACACCTACGTAACGCGGATAGAAAAATCCACTAATTTCATCAATTGTTGACTACATTCCTGCCATTCATTTTGCATATCTTGCGGTAACAAATCGTCCCAACCAATTTTTTCAACCCATATGTTCTGAAACAAAATTTTAAGCTTTATTACACATGGTGCAAGAAGCCCCATCGGATCCTACACACGAGCAATTGTCTGTAACACGTGCCTTTTTTCACCATCTTAACGGAATGTATGTACTCCGTCACACTACTCAAATCGACACTAATTCTATCGTTTTGATTGCACCAGTTAATTCCTAACACCTTTTGAATTTGTGCATTTTGCGATTCAACCTTGCTGTTTACTTCGAGATCGTTAATCGCCCATTTGCGTAAATTCATGGAGACTCTTTGAAAAAGCTTACATGAAAAGTCTTTTAAATGTTATGCTACATTTCGATTGTTTACACTGACCACTAGATTGTCTACATAAAATCCCCTTTCTAAGATTTCAATAAATTCAGGGTTTTGTTTTCGATTATTGATTAAATGTGTTCGTATCACCGAATTTAAAAGAAACGGGCTACATGTAACTCCGAATGTTACTCTATTCATACGGTACGTTTCCAGTTTATTGTCGTTATTGTACCATAAGAATCGATGCGCGTCTTTATCGTCGGAATGTAAATCAATTTGTAAAAATGCTTCCTCAATGTCAGCCGTAATTCCGATCTCGCCTACACGAAAATTAAGCAAAATCTTAATTAAATCTGGACTTAAATTAGGCCCCTTTTCTAATAAGTCATTCAACAATTTTTGTCCCGGGGCATTTGAAGAGGCATCGAAAACCACTCGTAAACGCGTTGTTTGTTTATCTTCTCTAAAAACAGGCCTGTGCGGCATGTAGTAAACACAATCGCCATTTGTTGTTTCAGCATCACCGCGGGAAATTAACTCGGCATAATTATTATCCAACATTCCTTTGATAGCAGCGTTATATTTACATATTTTGTTAATATTGGTCAATTTAAACTTTAGCCTCTGAGCACGAACTCGCGCACTAATTAAATTATCATCTTCAATCACTGCAGCCTCATTCTTCCACGGTAACGCTACTAAATATCGATCATCACATTAATAAACGTTATTTTTCAAAAAATTATCGAAAAATCTCTTACCGCCGTCTGCTTCTTTGGTTATACCTATTGTCTCCAGATCCCACAAACTTTCGATCTCGGCTTCTGTCTTTATAACTGTCGCATGTAACACTGTCTGTAGATTTACTCCTATTGTTATAGCATCAACTGGTATGGGACCGTGCAAAGCATAACCAAATTTCGTGTCCACTGCTACTAAACCTTCGTTAAGACAAATATTTTTTCCTGCCCCTATAAGTATATTAATTCCATCAACAATTAACGCTCGATCTATATTAAACGGGATATTGTCAGCAAGTTGCAGGTTTTGATACTTTACCACGCTTTCTTTAGGTATATGTAAATTATCCATGCAAATTTCTGGAACTTCCACAGCCTCAATCGTTAAAATTTCATCTGTATATTGTCTCTTCAAAGTAATTGAAACGCGGTTGTAGAGTATAGACGGTATTGATGAAGTATTTCCAAACGCGGCAATACAAATCCTATGTTGTCCGACTACAGGTAAATTTAATACTCTTGATAGATTCTCCTCAATAAATGAAAGTTGACTACCGCCGTCCATTACTAATCTAATTAACTTCTTTGAATTTTCGCCAAAGGCATAAACACAAACCGTTTGCAATAGCACATTTTTGTTTATGTTTGTCATTAAACTGGACACCGACGGCGCCGAGATGTTCATTGAACTCTCGCCTTTCGTTAATTTCACTGTAATACCTGTCGTCTCAGCGTTGTGTCTATCTTTACCTGGCTTAAAGTTTGGTTCGCACATTGTTGTTGCGTGCCTACCTTTGCATTCTTTACATCTTAAGAATCTATTTTTACAATATTTAGCACTCTGGTTATTTCCCGTACAACGGTAACAATTTCCTGCTGCCTTTAGAATTTCTCTCTTCCTCGCCAAAAGTACATCTGCGTCACACATTTCGGTTTTATGTTCTTTCTTGCAGAAAGCACAGTATTCAAGACGTTTGCTCGGGGTGACTAATAAACTAGACGCAGTTCCTTTGTAATGTGTTCTCGTCTCTGTTGGGAGCATCTTTTCTTTACCATCTGCATCCGGTTTTAAAGCTTGTTCCAACGACTCGAGTTCGTTTTTAAGAAACTGCAAGAAATCCTTTACCTGGCGATCTGCATCTTCCTCTGACCTTGATGATGAACTTTCTAAATTATTCGTAGTAATTTCTAAATGATTGGATGATTTCATTTTCATTTGTCGATAAAATCCTAAGCGCAATTCCGTTGGCAACGGCTTCATGAGAGTCGACTTTACGATCATGTTATACTGAGAACTAGATACTTCTAAAATTTTAAGAGCACGCATAGCCGAAGTGATTAGATTGTAATTTTTCCTTAAAGTGCTTACGTCATTTCTGGATTTTACAGGTTTGATTTTCATAATGCTATCAATATATTGTTCAATTAGCCGTTCCTCATTTCCAAATTGATCTTTTAATATATTTAAAGTTTCTTCATAGAATGCTCCAGATAGAGGAAATCCCTCAATTGCTTCAGCGGCCCTTTCCGTGACATACATTTGCAGGTAGTTGAATCGAGCTCCGTTCGTTAATTGTTGATTGTCGTGGATCATACTTCTGAATTGTGCCCAGAAAGGAAGCCAGCCCTTTGCAGTACCATCATACTTTGCTAACTGTACACGTTGAAGCTTCACTGACGTAAAGGACGGCCTACTTGCTTAGTTACTTACTGGTACCGTATTCGTTAAATTCGAGTCAACCTCTATCTGCGATTTTTCTGGGCATTTTAATCGAAATTGCAACTTAAACATCGTAGTTACAGCAACCTCTTCATATTCATACGTTATCATTAACTCATCCTCTAGATTTTCTTTAAGCAGAGATTCAATTTGGTTATCAATTTCTTTCAGATTATCACTCGCAAACTTTAACTTTGATATAGTTGTATAAATGTCTTCAACACTGAAACTATTTTCTAGCATAGAATTTATATTATTAACTGTTTTAGTTAAGTGAGTTCTACAGATTGTCCGTTTCACTTGTTCCATCATGAAGCCTCGATAGTATAGCCGTCTGTTAAATATTCGCGTTCACGTTCCGTTATTCCGAATATTCACGTTAAAGTTCGTTTATATTTATCACCAGATCTTCCCGGGTTTCGGCACCAAAGTTGTTGTAATGCAATAAACAACATCAAGTTTAAAAAAAGGTTTATTTAAATATAAATCAAGCTAAGCGACTACACATCATGAAAGCTTCTTACGTTCTTCTATATCTCTGAACAACATGTTACAGTAACCCCTTACTTACTCTCTTTACTACCCTTAGGTCTATCAACGCACGCAGAAGGCCGGAATATTTTACACAGAGGAGGCTGGGATTCATAGTCCAAAATATTACTTAAAACGGGTAACTAAAGATCAACCTTGAACTTTTGAGGAATTGACTACTCTCTTTTCTAAAATAGAGGCAATAATGAATACTCGCCCTTTGTGCGATTTGTCGCCTAACTCTAATGGGTATGCAGCTTTGACGCCAGGAAATTTTTTAATTGGTTCATCGTTAGTTTCCGTTCCCGCATTTAATGACGTGAGCGATGTTTCCAATAATCGTCTTAATCGATGACAGTTACTGCAAAAAATGCAGTCTCATTTTTGGCATCGTTGGAGTTTAGAGTATCTTTATACCCTTCAACAACGTGCAAAATGGGATATTCATACAGCCAATTTAAAAATTGGTAATTTGGTTGTAATTATCGATCTAAATCAACCGCCATTAAATTGGAAATTGGGCAGAATCAAAGAAATTATCTTAGGTTCAGATAACATCGTCCGTGTTGTTTCTGTCCAAACTGCAACCGGTGTATTCACTCGGCCTGTAGCTAAGTTATGTCCCCTACTCTTAAAGTAAGTGCAAGTATCACATGTTAACATTATTATTATTATTTGATTAAGTTTCTAAGCTTCTTTAATGTGTGAATTTTCTAATTTTTTTTTTAATTTGTGAAACATGCGATATATGCACAGTATTAATTATAATTAATAGAAAACTTTTCTTTAATTTATTAGAAATCCTTTGATTTCGGTGGGGGGAATGTTTACGATTGCAATTTCCTATTAATTTAGCCATTTTTCCTTCCTTATAAAATGTGGGTCAAATACTTTTGCGCGCGTGCAAGTGTAGTGTAGTATAACATTATCATTGTCTATTGAAACGTGTTCGTGAAAGTGTGGAAGACCAGGATCCCGTGCCGATCACCTGAACTGCATACTACCAAGCCCGAGCTGCTTAACACAGTCTTCATTATAGTTACCCACATTAATGTGCCGGTGAGTACCACAGATTTTATAAGTTCATTTCATTTCTGTTTTACCTATTCTACTCGCATTTATCAAGTATACCAACCATTACAGTCCGCTCTTAATACGTAACAGATGTATTTTACTTAGCCGAAAATAAACGTAACAAAGTCTATGCAAAAGTTTAAGTTTTATGTTATTATAGAAAACTCACAAGTATATTTTCACAGTTTACGTACGATACTTCAAACATGGGGTGTGTTGTTTTTGGAATCACCTGTTGCTAAAACGAAATTGGTACTTGTGTTTTTATGTATTTCAAAAAGTATTATTGTCACAACAAATTTTCCATTAACATATAAAGTAGAATGACTGCGTTTCGAACAAGCATCACCTTACATTAATTTTTATAAAACATTATTCTACAACAATATATAACAGATTAATACCAGAAAATTCCGTAGACGACCAGCAAATCCCAGTTTTAAGCCTAATTACACCACAGCTTCTTTAGTTCCCGTTGTCAAACTAAAAGTATTATTTATATTTTTAATCAACCTTAGATCACGCCCCAGACCATGGGCGGTAGTGTAAGTTATCAAAAAAATCGTGGTTGATTTTCTATACCTTTCGAGAATTCTTGTAGATTGTAACAAGCCCAGGGTAAGATTGGATGACAAGCGGCTTATAAAAAACAAAAACTCTTATGACTTGTAGCTAGCTGAGCTTTTAACCCACGGTCGCATGAGATTAGGTCAGTGGATTTAATTAAAGTTAAAAAAACAAGGTAATGGACGCCACCTAAATTTTTATAAAGCAATTGACTAAATGAATTTGCTTCAAGGAAAAATTTGGAAACCTATACTATCACAAACCACTTAAAATACACGATTGATTGTCACAAATAGATTACTTACTTTCTTTCTGTTTTAAGAAGTTTTAGGATGGCTCTGAAACATAATTACTACTAGCAAACATGTAATTTATTTAATAATTCTGTGACTATACAAAGTCCTTAATTTTTGTTTCAAATACTTATCCCTGAATTACTGTATTAATTCCTTTAATGGTCATAAAACCTTTGAAAAAAAAATTAAATATTCATAAAAAAATGAACTGAAGAAAATAGGTTTCTATATTCTCATTTTAAACAATTATGTACAAGATAATGTAACTCAACAAAACAATTTCTTACGAATCTATATAATTACGTTACTCAGGAAATGTAAAATTTAATTTTCTATGTCTACTGAATTTTAATTAAATGGTATATTTTGTTTAACAATATCCATTTATATTTAATAGCTCGAAGTAGCGCTACTAGAACCTTACAAGTGATTTAAATACTTTATACATGCAGTAATATATTGGTTAATTGTTCTCAAAGCAAATTACATATATTAGAATGAAGGCACGCAAACAACATGTTGAGCTAAGGTTTCGAAAACAAGATAAGAAATAACATTTGTTTTAACAAATGCTGTAAACCACATGTTACTATGATTGATGTAACTTAATATTTTTTTTATACATAGTTTGACAAGAATGACTTCCAAATTTGAACATCTGATTAATAAAATAAAATCATTCTGTAAATTTTAAATATTGAACCGTTAAAAGTTAAGCTTCTTTCTGTTAATAAACATGTTGCTAAATTATCTGTACTGGAGGTACTTGTACATCAAAGCATAAAGTAATTTAAAATGAACAATAAAATATTACATCGATATAGGCGTGTGTATACGAAATAAAATATGGCACATGCAGCAAAAATTTTAGGAAATCAAATGGGCTTACCCACGGACGTCAATGACCTAACAACTTGTCAGCACTTGTTGCGATGTGAGCATCCTCCTACGTGTCGGTACTATCGAACAATTCCGCTTACCATTTTGTGCGAAATGAATTTCCATATAGATAAATTATTTGTACATCGACGAAATAGAATAATCTTAAAATTCCATTAGAACTATTGTAGTTTATTGAAGTTACATTATAAATTACGGAAGTTACACTGCAATATATATTATTAAAATCGTAATCAATCACCTATAAAACAAACCGTTTGTAAAGACTAATCACTTCATAACTTTAAATTTAAATTTTATTTGTGTCGGCGTTTACGCCAGAAAAACTTAATTTCCTGCAACATGTCGTCTGCTTTTATATGGCAGAGCGGTGACCTTTAGGCTCGAGGAGCAGACAAAAAGTGAGCATGTCACACAAGTCGACCAACAACATGAGGATCATAGATATTCCACTTACGAATAAGGAACACGCGCAAGATATGTAATAGTGTTATCAGTTATTTTAATAAAATGCTTTAATTTTATTGGTTTATTAAATATACAAAAGTGTAGGTATTCATATTAGGTAAAGCGTTAAATAAATAAATGCTGAATTAATGGCTTTGTAGCAGTAATGTTGACGAATAATTCACGTTGGAAATTTTTTATGTTACACAGCCCCTTCGCAAGAGGAAAAATTCGAGTAAACAGAGCGCAAAAATGTTAAAGACGAAGAATTATTCCTTACAAATCTCCATCCTAATAATTATCTAATAACTAACTATACAATTAATCTAAAAGAATAAACATGTATACAAAACTATCAATCTAATGTAATTTTATTGAAATCAAGAAACGAATCAATAAGGAGGAAAAATTTGTGAGTGTGGTAACTACGCGTACCATACGCAATAAAAGGATCATATTTGAGAAGTCATATCCAGGTATAAACTTTATCTATCAGTGAACTAAATCGGGAAATCTATCACTCACTAGGTGTACAATAGGGAATTGAAATGCAAAATGATTCAACTTTTCATTAAGATAACATATATATATATAAGTATATCCTTACCAGTATTAACCTATAAACTAATTTACCTATCTATACTATCTAATATGAGACATTACTAAACCTCTGGAATAAACACAGATTACTTGAATATTTAATTCAATTACCATCAACTCAATCGAGGCAATCATAAAAATATACAAAAAACATTTGTGAAATGAATTAATGACAATTTGTCAACACTAAAATTCAATCATCATGTTCACAGAACTGTGCAGCTAGCTGCTGCTCAACCTTAGTAGCTATGCTACCAAGCACTACAAAATAGAATGAGGATCTTATAGACATTTCATTTGACTAAGAGTAACCAACAATCATGTACACTCCAAGCCAGACAAACAAAACTAGTCTATTTCAGACCTCTATCCAGGTCATAAGCAATCATAGCTCATGCAACCTCTTCCTATCGAGGACTTATGCCTAATCCTCAAAAGGGAATAAATCAAACACTGTAAACGCAATACGTCTACCTGTTATCAGTTATCTTAAACCTAAAATAAAGTAATTTGTTACTACTTATAACTCTCTTTACAAACATGCAACCTCAAAAAAATTCATGGACCAAAAAATAACCTACAACAACTAAAGTTTGACAACTAACGAACCAGTTAATCAAGCGACATCAATTGTCCTAATTAACTACTAATTATACATAACTTAACATTTTCATCATCACTCTCATCAACTGAAACAGAATAAGGCTTGAGATCTTTCACATGCCACCTACCTGCTTTCGAACCATCTACATTACATAACTCATATACTAAATGAGAAATTTTTTTTTGAATCGTACACAATACGAATTTAGGTGCAAGTTTAGCAGTAAACCTCTCACTCGCACTTGACAAAACTTTATTCACTCTCCAGACCTTATCACCAACTTCAAATGACAAATGTCTGCGCCTTAAATTGTAAAGACGACTTGCCTTTTGATAAGCTAGATGTAGTCTAGCACGTACTTCTTTAAAAATTTCACTGAGACTTTGACGATTTGCGACATACAATGGCCTACTGCCTGGACAAACTTCTACGTCATCTAACAAAGCACAATCTTTACCATAGAATTTGCCACTAATCGGAACACGGCGGCCAAAGACTAGAAAATTTGGAAAATATCCTGTAGACTAGTGTTTTGCTGAATTTATGGCATACTGAATTCGTGGTACTTCTATATTCCACATATCATGTTCAAGAACATATGAACGAATTGCACTACCAACTGTCTTGTTGATTCTTTCTACAAAGTTACACTGAGGGGAATAAACAGTGGCAAACCAAATCTTGATTATTTCATATTTATCGCAAAGAGTTTTTAAAATCCGGCCTTTGAATTGGGGACCGTTATCGCAAATAATATATTGATTGGATCCAAGTACAAGAAAAACTTTTTCTTCTATGATACGTTCTATAACATGAGCTTTAGCACTACGTAGTTGGAATAAAAGCGTATATTTGGAGAACCGATCTCCTACAACCATTAACTATTTATACCTAAGTTTAGAACGGGGAAATGGACCCATAAGATCGATTGCTATAATTTGGAATGGAAATTTCACTAACTTCTCATTTCCCATAATACTAAGTGGAGCAGTATTCGGTGATTTTTGAGCATCACAAGTCAAACATCTACGACAGAACTTCAATACATCTAGATTCATCTTAGGCCAATAATATTGTTCTTGAATTCTAGCCATAGTCTTTGCAGAACCAAAATGTCCTGCTATGGAAGGGTCATGACAGGAACGAATTATAGAATTTCGTTGTGTTTTAGGCACTAAATATTTCCATTCAATAAGATTTGATGACAAAGGTAATTTAGATGAAAACAATTTAAAGCCAAAATTGTTTTCTACTTTGAATCGAGGGTAATTTTCTGGGGAGGCTAAAATATTTTCTCTCTAAGATATGTATGAAGAATCTAGGTCCTCTAATTTCACTTCAATTAAATTAACAACAGGATCTGTTCTGGCACAGCACGACTAAGACAGTCAGGAACGACATTGAATTTTCCTTTTCGGTGTACAAAATCAAAAGTATGTTGTTTCAATCGTTCAGCCCATCTGGCTAACTTTTCACTAGGATTTTGAATATTGTTTAACCACAGGAAAGAATAATGGTCGGTTATAACAGTGAAACGAGTTCCTTCCACCCAGGATCTAAATTTTTCAATTGCAAAAATCACAGCAAGGCATTCCCTTTCTGTAACTGAATAATTCCGTTCTGCTCTATTAAGAGTCTTGCTGGCATATGAAATAACATGTTCTACTCCATCTAAATTTTGCGTTAAAACAGCACCGAGACCGGTATCGCTAGCATCACATTCTATAATGAACTTAACCGAATAGTCTGGCTGCGACAACAAGGGGGCTGAAACTAAAGCTTGTCTTATCTGTAAGAGTGCAGATTCAGCACGGGGGTCCCAATCAATATTTTGTCATTTTTTATTCTTCTTGACCAAATCATTAATAGGTGATACCAACGAAGAAAAATTTTGAATAAACCGCCGATATCATCCGCACATTCCAAGAAATCGCTTAACCTCAGTGGTAGTCTTCGGACGAGGAAAATTTGCCAAGGCTGATACTTTATCAGGATCAATACGGAGGGAATTAGAGCATACAATATATCCAAGAAATTTTAAAGATCTTTTAAAAATATACATTTGTTTAGATTTATAGTTAGGTTTGCTTCTTTGAGACGTTCTCTATCGTTTTCAAGAAGTTTTAAATGTTCGTCAAACGTAGATGAAGTCAATATCATATCGTCTAAATAACAGAACACGAAAGGTTCATAACGAGCTCCAAAAATACTATCAACAAGCCTTTGTTGGGTCTGAGCACTATTACGTAAGCCAAATGGTACACGAGTGAATCGATAATGTCCTCTAGACACAATGCTAAATGCGGTTTTATCTTTGGAATCGTTTGACAGTGGAATTTGCCAAAAACTCTTTCTCAAATCTAGACTAGAAATATAATTCGCGCCTCTAAGCATGTTTAAAATGTGATTGACATTAGGTAATGGGTAGCTATCATGTTCGGTGACATTGTTTAACATTCTACCATCGAAGCAAAACCTATACTCGTCACTAGATTTCTTTTTCACGAGGAGCACAGGGGAGGACCAAGGAGATTGGCATGGTTCAACCACTCCTAGACGAAAAATTTCATCCAATTTTTGATTTAACTTATCATTTATAAATGGTGACATGACGTACGGTCTTTTGCGAACTGGTTTAGTGTCTCCTGTATTAATAACCATCTCTATCTTATGAGTACAGCCTAATCTATTCTCGCTACTAATCTCGTTAAAAGAATTAATCATCGCTTGAGCTTGATTTCTCTGGACTGGCGACAAGTCATCCATACCAAATAAATAATCGTTACAACTCAAGGGTACTTTGGATTGACCTACATAAGGGATGTGGTTTCCTATTTCATTCTGAATGAACCAAGAATCATTCTTAAAGTCTGCTATTACACCAAATAATTTTGCAAAGTCACTTCCAAAAATGAATGCATGGGGCAACGAAGGTACAACTAATACATTTAAAACGCGGCATTCGGGTCCAATACGAATAGGTAGATCAACTGATCCTTTTATTAATTTTAATGATCCGTCTGCAGTGGACACTCCTTTCCGGCTGGATTTAAAAATAGTTAAATTCAACTTTTTTATTAACGCGATAGCAAGGGATCTGACAATAGAGGTAGTACAACCAGAATCCAATAAGCCTGATATATCGTTATCAAACAATTTTACTAATATATAAGGACGATTGTCATAAGATTTTTTCTCAATTAAAGCACTAGTATTAGGTGAAACATTATTCTTACAAAAAATTTTGACAATTAGAAGCCACTCTGACCACTCCTCTTTATTGAATAATTGTTTTTTGTTATTCGACATAATGGTAGTCTTTTGACTAAAAGCAAGAAGTTGGCTACATCTTTTCTGCTTCTTTATTCGTTGTTTGTACAGGATGGACAAGCCAAGCACTTTACTCCTTTGTGACCACAACTAAAACAAAAGATTCTTCTAGGAGCTCTACAATTTCTAAATGAGTGTCCTATCCGAGTACAATTCCAACAGACGAGTTTATACTTTGACAAAGTGTTTGTAGAACCATTAGCGACAGATGCTGGGTTAGATGAATTATGAACTTGAGATTGAGAAAACTTATTTCTAAAAATACGACTGGCAAATTTTGAGACACTTTCGGACGAGGTTGATTTATTATCTTTAAATTGGGGTTTATAATTGTTATAACACTGGTAGTTGCTACAAGACATGACAGAAACAACCTTTTGTTTAGGAGAAGCGTCTTCTAGTTTCCTACACAATTTAGCTAAAGTAGTCATACTCTCTATATCAGCAGAGCAAGATGCTGAACAAATTCAGGTAACAGATTTTTTCTGACTATTCTAACCTTTGTGCTTTCGGCGGGACATACGGGTAACCTATTAAACAAACTTTCCATATTTGCTATGTATAAAACCACAGATTCTCTTTTCTTTTGAAAATGGGATTTAATGGTTTCCCATACCTCATCTTCAGGATGACTGCGGACGCTTCGGTACCAAATGAGAGCATTGCCAGTGAATAATTCGACTGCTGAATTAAATAACTCTTCGTCCGATACTTTACGAGATTGTGCAAGTTCTATAATTCTTTTTAAAAATTGATACAATAGTTTAGGGTCTCCAGAATATTTTATTGCCCAGGAACCAATGGGAACTGACTGAGTAAAATATGTAACAGGAAGGACAGGTAAGTTAGTGGGAACATTAGATATATCACTTATATCATTCTGATTTGTCACTAAATCATTGTTTGTTTTTTCATGGAGATCTGCCTTCATTACAAGAACTGTTGCTATGGTTTCATTTTTGAATAATATTATCTCTTCAGAATTTTTTTTGGGGAGCTTTATACGTTTACTACGACCTAAAATGTGTATTAACCTAGACTGTATCCTCTTAAAAGTGGAGTCTGAAAGTTCATCTTGGTATTCCGTTAAGACATTTTTTATCGATTCTACACTTGACTCAACTTCCTGCTTTTCTGTATAAAAATCTACTGTATACCCTGAGAGATCAATCAAACATCCTGGTTTAACAGATTCCTTAGCTAATAATCGAGCTAATATTTTTCTTTTATCAGCGACTGGTCTAGTGTTCTGTATACCTCTAATATTACACTCATAATCTAACTCATCTTTAAGTAAATGTACTAGCTGATATTTTTCTGTCATTGTAAAAATTTATAAGGTCTAAAATTATCCAGTAAATATAAGCTCTCACTCAACAGCAATCAATAACTAATTGAACCAAATAATATAGTATACAAAATTCTAATCAAATTTGAATCAAATTTTTCTCTACCGAATTATATAAAATGTTACAAGAAATTAATGTTGATGAGATCTAACTTCATTGAGTTTAAATGTTACAGTAAGACAAAATCTTTGAATCAAACGAGGGAATCACTGATGAACAAACAAAATTAAGACAACCAAAATTCGAGCAAACCAAAATTGATTTGAGCCTCTTTAAGTGTGTCGAAGAGCAAGCAATCGAGCCCCACGTTCTAGGCGCAAGTCAATTTTGGTTGGCTCGAATTTTGGTTGTCTTAATTTTGTAAAAGAAATGTGATCCCCTGGCTTATGACCAATTTTTTAGAAATTTACAGCCAATCTTATAACAAGAAAACCGCTGCTCAGGGGAAAGCCGTATATCAGAATAACAATCCTATTCAATTGTAAGTATTTTTTAGTGATTGTATGGCGCATTAATTGTGTAAGTACCTAGTTAAAATTAATTTCTATCAATCATAGTTAAATTTAATATAAATTTTGTTTCTAGTCACTTTACAATATTTCACTTAAATGAAACTCTTGTGAGTGTGGCTCTTGATACACATTAAGTTTGAAAAAATTCAGTTTTGTATTTTTAGTATTGTCCCTTTGACTGTTATTTATTGTTAATTATCATTATTTAATCAAACATTTCTTACGAACCTTATTGCAAAATAAATATTTATGGTTCCGGGTTGGGACTGTGTCATTTTAAAACGTTAGGTTATAAAATGACACGGTTCCAACCCGGAACCATAAATATTTATAATGACTCCGGCCGTGAAAGCCTCCGACAATATCACTTATTGCAAAAGCTGAGTTGCTAGTCGACTTTATTAAAAATATTGGTTCATTGAATTCTAACAAAGAAACATATTATACATAATTCTAGATATACTGAAGGACGTTTGCCTTAGAATTATATGTGAAATCTAGTTTTATAATTGTTATCAAAGTTTCGACATGGCTCTGCTATAAGAAGAATCAACTTTGAGTTGAAGCCTTATCAGGTTGTGAACTGTTGCGTAGCTTGTTAATAAATTATTTTAAGATTTTTCGTGCGTTTATAGAAAACAGCAATTACAAATATTTATTTTAAGTAAACGGCGTTTTTTTTAACGTAGACAAGTAATTAAAATAATTGCGCGTGATAAGATTACTACTTGTATTATGATATTAGTATGACTTTCTTTATATCATATGTAACAGTTTTATTGATTGCATAAAGAGTCAATGCAATTTTAGTTCTAGTCAAGAGATTATAGTCGGGCTTTATTATCTCTGAACGCTTAAAAAAGTACCTATTGCCATGTCAGAAAACTCAGTTGAAGGTAAGTTATACATACTAGTTAATTATGCAAGACTAATTCGTTAAATGGATGCAAATTACATTAAAAATAGTAGAGTATCCTGAACTGTTATAGAACAACATTGTAACCTCATCAAAGGTTGTTTTTTATTTAGAAATATAACTCTTGCTTATAACGCTGCAAAAATAACTGAGAAAATATAAAAAAATACGAAATGTACTTAATTATTGACTGTTCAAGTTGTTAGAAAAAATTTGTTTGCTCCTGGAATTGGATATCTTTCACGCTTGTTATAAAATAAAGTTAGAGTCAAAAATTATTTGCCTTGGAGTTGAGGGCTTTATTCAGTATTTTCAAGCGTTGCTAGTGTCAGTTGCCATCTATTAAAAATAGAGCACTCTTCTGTAAAAGAATATGATTAACGAAACGGCGTGAGGGTGTTTTCTCTCGAAAACACTTGATTTGAGGTTCGCTTGCAACATATTTACTAACGTTGTTCGCTCGCATTTTATTACGGTGCTTAGTTCATACTTTACGATGAATTTGAATAACAATAGGGATTCTAATTTTGTATTAACGGTAGTTTGAACTTGCTATTATTGAAAGGTTATTAGTAGGTAATTCACATCTATTATTTTAATATAGAAGATAAAAATTTGACAGGTTTTGCCATTGTTTCACTACATGAAATATAGGTCTTTGTACCATTATAAACTAGGATTATTGATTTCATTTTAGCATTACCAAAGGCAGATATGTGTATTAAAATTTTGTGTTTTAAAAGTACATTTAGAAATTGTGGAATATTGTTTCTCATTTAGCATACTGCCAGTGAACATTTATCTCTACGTTGAGAATGTCATATCGCATAGAAAATAACACTTTTTTAACAATTTTTTTATTTATATCTCACATCGATGAAACCTAGCAACTCTTTTTGTTGCTTCCGCTTTTTCGTTTAAAAAAGTTATCCATTCAAGATTTTTAAAACTAGTACGATTATTCAATTTGTAGAACATATTAATACGATGTCGTACAAGAGCCAGGAGGAGAAAAAAATTAACATATCGAAATTAAACTCGACATGTCGAGATTAAACTCAAAATGTCGTGTTCGAACTCGACTTGTCGATTTTTCTTATTTTTCTTGGGTATTAAATCACTCAGAGTTTTTAAAATCGACAAGTCAAGTTCGAACACGACATTTTGAGTTTAATCTCGACATGTCGAGATTAATTTCGATATGTTAATTTTTTTCTCCTCCTGGCCCTTGTAGGACATCGTATTAATATGTTCTACAAATTGAATAATCGTACTAGTTTTAAAAATCTTGAATGGATGACTTTTTTAAACGAAAAAGCGGAAGCAACAAAAAGAGTTGCTAGGTTTCATCGATGTGAGATATAAATAAAAAAATTAGTGTTATGTTCTATGCGATATGACATTCTCAACGCAGAGATAAATATATATATATATATATATATATATATTGTTATGGATTCAAAGGGTTAAATTTGGGGTAAGCAATGCAATTTCAAACACCCTGTATAGAGAAACGAACTAATTCTTTACGTGCAAAACTTATTTCATTTATTTAATTTAAACGGACATGTATTGACGTGAATTTTATAATTAATGATTGAAAAGTAATAGATTCATAAAGAAAAACAGTTTTAAAAACAAATAGAAAACGCTTAATTAATTTAATTTATTTTAATTTAATGTGTAATAGCATTAAGAAACACACCAGGGTATAGAAAATCAATAATCCGAAAGCAAAAGGGTTCGTGGTAGCAGACAAGGACGTCAATTGTATCGAATACCGTGAAATATAAGCTCTTAGAATTGTTGTTTTAAACGGTCAATAATTAAGAACACCTGCATGTTTGAAAAGGTTACCTTTGTTGAATTTATATGCATAATAGAGTGGACTTCAAAGAAAATATTTCCAACCGTCAGTAGCTTCGAATAAATAAGCCAACAAAGTTTCTTAAAGAGCGGAAGGGATGCACGATCAATAATATGCTACAGATAAAGACGGATATAAAAGCATTGGCTTCAAAACGCACGTACTCAATCCACGTGGAGGTATGCGACGCCGTCAGTAATATCGATTTAATATAACTCAAGTGAGGTTTGGAACGCGACATCTAATATGCATAAGACAGAGATAAAAATATTACAGGCGGAGTTTTATGACGACACAGGACTGTATCATTGGTTGAAATAGATAGTTTTACAACGGACGAACACGCGACAGGTGAAAGCGATTTTTCGGATTAAATTGTGTGTCTGAGGTAAATTTCTGGGAGCTTTAAGTTAGTTAGATTAAAATTTGCAGAAGTATTATTTTAAATTAAGTATTTCGCGTGAAGAGTGGCCGAGAGGTGGCATTTTGAATTGTATAAATACTCTAAGAAAATTAATAGGGCTCTCTTTGTATTTTCATCGCTTTAGACTACGTATAATAATAAACCGACGTTATAGTAGAGGCTTGTGAGTATTGAACAAATTTTTATAAATTTATAAAAAGTAGTATTAGCACTTATAACGTGGTAATTGCAGGCCTTGTAGTTATTAACGTGTGTAGTGTCGAGTGAATTAAATTAACCGAGGTCCAACTAATACCATGACAAGCTAATAAAGCAATAAACAAAAGTATAATATACGTGAATTTGGATGCTGGGATGGAATGGTAATTGTTAGCACAGAGCTCGGCGTATACTAAGGTTATCATCTATAAATATCTGGTAGATCAGAGCGCATAGTCACGACGCCAAGGGGTTCTGGAGGATAGTGCATCGTCAAAGGAGATGGAGACTTGAAGCATTTTCCAGGTAACTCATTTGAATTTGCTGTTATTTGATAAACTGTTGGAATTATTTGTGATGTGTGAGTAAAGTTTGGGGGTTATTTATGGTTATTTAACGTATTGGAAAAGATACGTGTACTTGACAATTATTAGGGTATTATTAGGGTATTTTAAATATTGAAAAAAAGGCGTATGTAAAGCTTACTAAATTTCATTACGAATTCAAATCGGATTGTTAAGGTTACATGGGTTATTAGTGTTGTAGTAATTATATGCAAGGTAAAAGGCATACATTAATAAATTGGGTTATTATGATCTCACCATACTCCAGTGTGCAATAAATATAGGGTATTATTTGGGGCCCATTTACTCCTGTTGTATTAAATGTGTTTGCAATTAAAAATTTAAAACACGGACTTTACGAAAATATTACTTATTGAGTTGTAATTAGTGTACCAAACTGTATATATCTGTGAATAATTGTTTGTAAATAGCGGTAAATAAAGATTGTATGATTGTTGTATTATTTGGTGATTTTATTGATGTGTGAATGGGAAGGAAGAATGATTGTAAATTTAGGTATCAGAGAAGAGGCACAGCTGAGCTAGCCAGGGAAGCTGCGGATGATTGTTGCAGCAGAATAATCGGGTAAGAATATTTTTATAAATTTTTTTATTGTTTTTTTGAAAATCAGTGTTGACACGGGCGAAGTCAAACCCATAAGTCCGATCACAGCAATTTTATGACAGCCGAACGTTAGAATTTGAGTAGGTTTCAGAGAGATCCAGAGACTAACCCCACAAACCACAACAATGTTATGGACGGCCCAACGATGGGGCTCGAATTTTAGTGAGACCACAGCAATATATATATATATATATATATATATATATATATATATATATATATATATATATATATAAAGAATAAGTAAATTTAATGAGTCTTAAAATAATATCAAAGAATGAAATTTAATGGCAAGTGACTCAATATTAGCCACAAGCGCATCCTGTTGACGCGTTTCGCCCTAATTGGGTGTCATCAGGACGGGAGTAGCATAGACGTAATATTTAACACGAACACATTATGGGAAGTACAGCATCACCTAGCCCACAATTTGTGCTTTCGTGCTGTTTCACCTGACTGCAAGTTTTATCAACAGTCGGCACGGAGGAGATCCGGTTCAACTGCCTTTTTTTTATAGCCAAAAATTATAATTATAAAGAATAAGTAAATTTAATGAGTGGCTAATATTGAGTCACCTGCCATTAAATTTCATTCTTTGATATATATATATATATATATATATATATATATATATATATATATTGTTACGTTTATTTTCCGCATAAGTTAATTATACAAATTTTCAACTCAAACCCCTTTGGCGTTAAAAACAAAAAATTAATTTAGTAAACTTAAAATAACCCTGTCCGTTGTTAATTCATTATCCGTTCTTCTAAGTTACATGTCTACTGTTCAATAAAATCGTTAATTCATAAGTAATAATAAATACGTTGTCTATAAATTCCTTAACGCAAACCCCTTTTGGCCTTTACAACGAAAATTTATTCTATAAATTAAATGCCTTGTTTTAGTTATCCCGTAATTTCTTAAATTCTTCAATAACATCCTGTTTTTAGGTAACCTTAAATTTGTTAAACACTACGACCGCGTATAATGGGTTTTCTCGATCGTGCAATAGTAACGACTTGTTGAGATAATGCTCGCGCACTATCCGATATAAGCCGAGTTTTCCAGTTACCGCGCTTCGAACATACGCTAGGATGTTTGTTTTGCAAGCTCGTGTTATTTTGAATTTGATTTTCAAGCGTGTGCATTGCTGCACTAGTAAAAACTACTCGTTCTGTTACTTCAAGAGCGATGCACGTTTCTCCTCTATCAAATGTGTAGATCTTTTTTGTGTGTCGGTAAACGCTCCATAGTCGTTAATATTAGTAAAATTTTCCTTTTTAGCTCTCAGCTGGAGGCTAATTTGCTTGTTTCGTAGCCCGATTATTCTTTGAGGTAGTTCAACTGCTTGGACATGTAGACCGCCCTTACAATTATGGTAGTAACATGATTGTTACTGACTACCGCTTCGATGCTGTGTCAATTCGCGTCCGAGGACTGACCAGATAAATATCCCGACACAGGTATGTGACTGTTTTCTCTTTTGAACATACGCTGGAATAAACTCAATTTGAAATTATGTATGCTACTATTGCTAAACTCAATTTGAAAGTAAATACGCTAATGTTTGTTCTGGTCAAATCTTACTGAAAATGTTCTTAAATTTAATGTATGCTTTTAATTAACCATCCGCTTATACGAAAGTATCAGCGTTATTTTGTTGTTACTGATTAGATTTATTGACTGTTAGCTACGAATTGCGCACATCGTGGAACAATTAGTGAATTTGTCCATAGAGTAGAATTGCTTTATTACATAGTAACCATATTTAATTTTTGTTTTGCTATTTCGTTAGAAATTTCTCTAATTGTGTGTTTTTTTTTGTAAATAGAAAATCGTTGGCGATGTATTATTTTTGTGTTGCTAGGAACCCCACCCCTCTCCGTGCTGGTAGTTAGCCTGATATATTTACGTTTTCCGACTACGTCATTGTACGTAGCGTAATTTCTGACGCCCTAGCGTGGGGCTGCGAGTTTGCTTTAGTTAATTTTCTTTTTGTGTCCCGATTTTGTTGTAGTTAATTTTTCTGTTGCTTCGATTTTGGTTTTCGTTAATTGATCAGATTTCGTTCCGCTTAATTTCTGGCCCAATTTCTGTTTTGCTTCTGGCCTGATTTTTTGTTTGCGACCCAAGTTACTACAGTATCCTTTTCTCGGCCACATAATACTTATGTATTCGTCCATTACGTTCGAACTTGTATTTATTTCTTTTCTTTATTTAGTGTGTGGGTTCCATCTTCTTGAATTTCGATTTGTTTTCTTTCTTAATCGCTCGACATTATCAGTTGGTTAGTTTCAGATTATTGGACTTGTGTTTTTGCCAATAATCCTACTTCGTTGAAAACGCTGACGCCCAAGATTTTTCTTTTTCTTCGTTCCCTCTCTGTACATTTTGTTCTCCCCGTCACGTCTACAGTTAGTTTTTTTCCTACGATTTTTTCTTTTATTCTACAGCCCTATTATAATTTCTATTTTGTTGTTTCGCTTCCATTGGTGTGTCTGAAGTTTATCCGTCGGATATGTTTTAGATTGTCCTGAATTTGCAATATTTCTTTGGCTTTTATCGAGTTACAGTTAGCTTTTATTTAGTTACTTTCTACCAATTTCTTTCTTGTCCGTATTCAGAATGACTTCTTTTTCAGTTTCCCATCAAGGTCTTCCAGTGTGGGGATAGAATTTAAAATTTTCTCGTACCCCGAACACTCTTACCGTATATGATTTTTTGAGACGGGTTGAAAAACTCTGACGAACCACCATGTGTTCGAATTGCAGTTATTTGTGTCTGCAGTGGATTTGTTCGAGTCTAAAGCATTACTTTGGTATCGTGGTTTTCGGCATAGGTTTTCTGATTGGAAGTCGTTGTCCGATTTACTGATTCAACATTTTGAACCCCCGGATTTTGAGTATAAGTTTGCTACTACTGAGGAAAGTACTTTTGCTTCACATGACCGAGTAGTTAAGATTTCTCCTACACCTACGAGTAGATTCGATACGTCTTTCGTACGTTCTAGTGTTCTTCCTCCTACTTCAACTTTTACTCTTCAAGTCGTATGCTTTAGTTGCGAACACCCTGGTCATGTTTCGATACGTTGTACTCGTCCTCAAGTACTCCATTGCCATGATTGCGGATATAAGGGAGTTTCTCGCTGCAAACTGTCCAAACTGTAACCCTACTACTAATAGGTCTTCGAATAATTCTTCAAATTCTGTCCTCACCTGTAGTTACCTAATTTCTTCTGCTTCTCACTCTACGTTCTCTTCTGTCCCTTATCCAGGTCATCCTGTTACAACGGCAAATATAACTTCAAACAAAATTTCTTTCATCTCTAGTTCTACATCCTTTTCTACCCCTCCTTCTGCTCGCCCTACTTATTCACTTATACCCCAAACTGTGCCTCCACCACCATCGCAACCCATACTTCGACTTAGCGACTTTCAGCTAGCTTCTCAAGAGTTTGTTCCCACTTACTCAAATGGTTCTACCCAAGAAATTCCTGTCGTGTCTGTAAGCACACATGTCGCTGAGGTGACGATAATTTCTAATTTAGTTAGCGAAGGCCTTGTTGAAGTTCATGTATCTGTATCGTTAATGTCTATTGCTGTTGCTGTCAAAATTTTACATGCTCCTGCTTTCCTAAATTGTTCTACTCAAAAAATTCCTATTATGTCAATAACAGCTATAACTGAACTGACGATCACTCCTAATACGGATAGAGAAGGTCCTGTTGAAGTCAATGAACCCGTAGCGGTGATGCCTGTTGCTGTCGTCGTCAAAGTTCTACCTGATTCTGTAATGTTACTGAAGTGTTAGCGGATTCTACTTCTTTTCCTAAGGTTGATATTCCTATAGCCAATGCTCTTTCCTGTCCTAACTGTGATACTTCTAGTCCTTAATCTAACGTCAATAAAATTTTATCTGTTTCTGTCCCTTTATCTAACCTAACTGTGGCGTGCTCTGCTGGTGTTTCTCTTCGTATGATTGATTCTCGTACAGCCAAAACTTTTTCACTTTCTACCGTGGATTTTCGCACAAACCATGATGTATTCTTTTCTACTATCAACTTTTCTTACCACCAATTCTAAAAACAAATAACCTTCCTCTATAACGTATTCTGAGTTTCATAAATTACGACAACCACTACTATCTCCATCTTCGCCACCTCTTTTGCAACCTCGTGTTACAACTTCTACGCCCCTGCTGTTCCTGGTTGGCAGAAAGTTGCAAAGACAGACATCATTCTATGCTCTTTCCGAAACTGAGGACATATGCCGATAAAACCCTAATGTGCTTGATATCGTTTCGTTCCGCTTTGGGCGGCGTAAACGCCGTAAGCCCAATAGCTAATCCTCGCGCCTCAGATTATGACGACGTTGCTCTCCTTTAGACGTGATTTTTGGACATTACGATTTCGGTTTACTTCTCTGTTTTACGGGGTTTTCTTTCGTTTTCTTGCTTTTTCTTTCACCCGTGTCGGTCCGGGAATAGAATAGTCCCATGGTACGACCTGCCTGTCGTAACAGGCGGCTACAGCGGTCCAACACATATACACACGCACACTTTATACACTCACCACACATACACACACACACACATACACACACACCTACTCATACATCGACACACACACACACATACACACACACACACGCATGAACACGCACATATATACTCATACATAACTACACTGAGATTTTGTTTTATTTTTTTTGTACGATTTTAGTGTTTTTTTTTTGGGTTTTGTACTTGGTGTTGGTGTTATTTTGCTTTCCTACCCCGACCTTTTAATTTTGCTGGGCGGGGAATTTGTTACGTTTATTTTCCGCATAAGTTAATTACACAAATTTTCAACTCAAACCCCTTTGGCGTTAAAAACGAAAATTAATTTAGTAAACTTAAAATAGCCCTGTCCGTTGCTAATTCATTATCCGTTCTTCTAAGTTCCATGTCTACTGTTCAATAAAATCGTTAATTCATAAGTAATAATAAATACGCTGTCTATAAATTCCTTAACGCAAACCCCTTTGGCTCTTACAAAGAAAATTTATTCTATAAATTAAATGCCTTGTTTTAGTTATCCCGTAATTTCTTAAATTCTTCAATAACATCCTGTTTTTAGGTTACCTTCAATTTGTTAAACATTACGACCGCGTATAATGGGTTTTCTCGATGGTGCCAAAGTAACGACTTGTTGAGATAATGCTCGCGCACTATCCGATATAAGCTGGGTTTTCCAGTTACCGCGCTTCGAACACACGCTAGGATGTTTGCTTTGCAAGCTCGTGTTATTATGAATTTGATTCTCAAGCATGTGCATTGATGCATAAGTAATAACTACTCGTTCTGTTACTTCAAGAGCGATGCACGTTTCTCCTCTATCAAATTTGTAGATCTTTTTTGTGTATCGGTAAACGCTCCATAGTGGTTAATATTAGTAAAATTTTCCTTTTTAGCTCTCAGCTGGAGGCTAATTTGCTTGTTCCGTAGCCCGATTATTCTTTGTGTTAGTTCAACTGCTTGGACATGTAGACCGCCCTTACAATTATGGTAGTAACATAATTGTTGCTGACTACCGCTTCGATGCTGTGTCAATTCGCTTCCGAGGACTGACCAGATAAGTATTCCAACACAGGTATGTGACTGCTTTCTCTTTCGCACATACGCTGGGATAAACTCAATTTGAAATTATGTATGCTACTATTGCTAAACCCAATTTGAAAGTAAATACGCTAATGTTTGTTCTGGTCAAATCCTTACTGGAAATGTTCTTAAATTTAATGTATGCTTTTAATTAACCATCCGCTTATACGAAAGTATCAGTGTTATTTTGTTGTTACTGATTAGATTTATTGCCTGTTAGCTACGAGTTGCGCACCTTGTAGAACAATTAGTGAATTTGTCCATAGAATAGAATTGCTTTATTACATAGTAACCCTATTTAGTTTTTGTTTTGCTGTTTCGTTAGAAATTTCTACAATTGTGTTTTTTTTTGTAAATAGAAAATCGTTGGCGATGTATTATTTTTGTGTTGCTAGGAACCCCACCCCTCTCCGCGTTGGTAGTTAGCCTGGTATATTTATGTTTTCTTCCGGCTACGTCATTGTACGTAGAAATATATATATATATATATATATATATATATATATATTGCTATGATAATAGGGTATTTAGGGGTATATAGGATCAAGCAAGAAGCTAACAACAAACACACTGTATATAAATCACAACTAACTTTAATTAATGAAAGGAAGCTCATTCATAAAAATCAAATCACATTTAGTAAGTTAAATAACTTGTATGCCATTCAATTCATTTTCAAACAACAATGAGAGCATAAAACCAAAAATAAATACGCATGAATAACATTTTAAATGCAACGAGTCTTATTCAAATAATTAAGCATTAGTGCAAGGAAATAACCATGGATTCTCGCAATAAAAGAATCCCATTTAAAATAAATATGTTTCATAAACGCACGTCATCATAAAAATTTGACTACGTGATCTTTTACTTGTAAACATAACAAAATTCGAATCAAATCTAACAGATTAGGAAAACAAGACAAGAAAACAGACATTTGGCTATGTGATAAATTAAACGGAAAGTTTGAATAAATTGCAATACAAACAAGCGGACGTGATTTGAGAAAAGTACAAAGGTATCATATTAAGAGGAATACACTATACAAAACTAGATGTCTACGTGATGTACTGAGCACTTGAACGAGAATTTGGATGGTAACTTTATAGAAAGTCCGAAGGCTTGCATGATAAGGCAAATTGCAACGCCTCAATCAACAAGATAGACTCGGTAACCAATTATACAGGTGAAGAGAAGGATTCTTTATATAGGACACGAATTTGATAAACAATCAGTCTTTATTCAACCAAGGCACGCTCGATTCCAGTTCAAATTAGAATATCGTGCGAAGTGAAAATAGTAAAGCGGTAGTCAGCAACAATCATGTTACTACCATAATTGTAAGGGCGGTCTACATGTCCAAGCAGTTGAACTAACTCAAAGAATAATCGGGCTACGGAACAAGCAAATTAGCCTTCAGCTGAGAGCTAAAAAGGAAAATTTCACTAATATTAACGACTATGGAGCGTTTACCGATAGACAAAAAAGATCTACACATTTGATAGAGGAGAAACGTGCATCGCTCTTGAAGTAACAGAACGAGTAGTTTTTACTAATGCATCAATGCACACGCTCGAGAATTAAATTCAAAATAACACGAGCTTGCAAAGCAAACATCCTAGTGTGTGTTCGAAGCGCGGTAACTAGAAAACCCGGCTTATACCGGATAGTGCGCGAGCATTATCTCAGCAAGTCGTTACTTTGGCACCATCGAGAAAACCCATTATACGCGGTCGTAATGCTTAACAAATTGAAGGTAACCTAAAAACAGGTTGTTGTTGAAGAATTTAAGAGATTACGGGATAACTAAAACAAGGTATTTAATTTATAGAATAAATTTTCTTTGTAAGAGCCAAAAGTGGTTTGCGTTAAGGAATTTATAGACAGCGTATTTATTATTACTTATGAATTAACGATTTTATTGAACAGTAGACATGGAACTTAAAGGAACGGAAAAAATTCGCTTGAAAACTAAAAGACAAAAAAACAACTACCCAACAAAACACACAAAAAACTTCTATCTTGAACAGCCAAGAATAGAGAGGGAGAACAAAGAATAAAAGAGATAAAAGAAAAGAAGGAAGAAACATTAAAGTTTTTCAACCTTAAGAAAAGTAGTGGTTTCCTGAAGAAAACCAAAAAGCAAGAAATGAAATGAGGAAGAAATTAGCAGTAACCAAAACAGGTCAAAATCGTCTAGCCTCAAGTATGTAAAGGAACAACAAGGGAGAACGAGAGGAAGAGAGGAGGAGTGCTAGTAAAAGGAAACGATGTACTCTCAACTGTGGTAGTCGAAGCCGAAGAACCGAAGAAAAGAAATGCTAAGTAGTCCTACAGTCGACTAAGTCGTGGTTTTTGAAGAACGAAAGACGGACTAGAAAGCAGCTACCACAGAAGTAGATGGACGAAACACCATCAGGATCGGGACCGATTTAAGAGGTGGGTGGAAGGATGTAATGGGATGTGGAGGAATGTGGTGGGATGTGGGGGCTGTGAAGCAATGTGGTGGGCGGTGGAGGTGTGTGGGGGGTGGTGGAGGTGGTTCCAGAATCGCTGTTCTACATCTATTCTAAAAACAGAACATTACTGCTTGAAATTGGTTTTAAATATTAAACACTTATGGCTTATAAAGGGTTCATTTCTAAAATTCCAGCGGTTTTATATTTTCGGGAAATGGTTGGTTATAGCATATCCTTGGGTAGCGAAAAAAAGGTTTTAAAAATGGAGTTAAATGCAGATGAGTTCTTTAAAAAGTGTAACTTTGTAAAAGGTGGTTGAATTTAAACAATTCCAACGGTTTTAGATTACCCGGGAACTTATAGATAAGGTTAATATGGCTAGTCGAAGAAAACTCTTATCCAGGTTAGATATGAAAGCAAAAAATTAGAGGTTTGGGGCTTTAAAGGGGGTGTAACTTTATAAGGGGTGGTCCGATTTAAAAAATTCCAACAGGGATAGATTGCCCGGGAAATTCTAAATTAGATGCATATCTCAGTACTCCAAAACCCTCTGCTTGGTTTCGGCTACACGAAGAAAATATAATAATGTTATACTTTGCAATGTAAAAATTGTATTCTATTAGTTTATTAAACTGTAAATCGGATAAAATAAATTATTAAACTTTTGTGTGCTTAATTTCTTTGTGTTAATACCTCTAAGTGTTTGGTTAAAGAACTATAGATGTTAAAAAGGAGAGGTGATTTGAAATCGCTGCCGGTAAAAAAAATCTTAAAATTAGGGTACCGCCTTAGGGAGTGATGCAATCTAAAAAATTCCTAGAAATTCTGGTAGCTGAGAAAAATTTAATATGAATTGATACCAAACACGGTACATTTATCTCGACAGATAAAATGGCTAGTCGAAGAAAGCTATTTGGTCCAGAATGTGTGAGGAAATGTGGATGCTGGAGGAAATGTGGGTCTGATTAGCCTGTCGTTGATCTACTTACGTGAAAATTAGAAATGAAGGAAAATATTGTTAGATTACAGGTGATGTTAAAATAGAGTTAAGGAAAGGTTAGTTAATTATAAGGTAGAAATAGATACATTGTTAAAGATAGAAACGTATAAGGAGGATTACGCGTGCGTATTATAAAAATAGCATAATTACTCATCCATGCGGAAAAAATTGTGCAGATTTCGAATTTTATATTTTAATTTGGGGAAAAATTACGTGATAAAGAGGTCATGAGAGGTCATGCAAACCCAACTTTTGTCAATAAAACCCACCCATAGAGAAGGAAACGGGAAAAGGTTGAAATTTCCCAATACTTAATTGTTTTACTCTGTATAAATTAATCGCTGAATGATGCCATAATGATATATTTTTATTGCACTCGTGTTATTACAAAACATAAGAGTCCCTTATTTAATCATGTAGAAACTGTAAGACCTTGTGTAAATAAAGCCTTTTATACTTAATAAAAATCAAGTTTTTATTCTAAATACAAAGCCATTTAATACATCTATTTGTTAATAGCTTTCAAATCGCATTCTTGACACAAATTTTTATCATTAAAGGTCAATTAAATAGCTTAAGGATATCAATGTCTTAATGTTTAAGATTTATTAGATTTTAACAACGTTAGTCTATAAATATTTCACGACTTGCACTTCTTACTCTAATCTTTGTTGTTAGAATCCAATATATCAAGTAAAGGAAATATATATTATTATGTCAAGGCTTAGTCAACTTTTGTATCATCAGTTTGTAACTATTACATGAGTCAAGTTTTATTAATAGCAAGTTTGCATTGTTTAAGTCATTTGATGTCCAGATACTAGTGCTGCCCAGGATATAATCAAAATTAAAGTTTTATTTTTCTGAGTGAGGCGTACCAAGAACAACAGCTGATTTCAGCACGCACAACAAACGTCAGAGACTTATTACACTTTATATTTAAATAACATTAATATTTTATTGTGAAACTCGTAATCTCATTAATAAGTTTTAAGTATTTATTGCTTTATAATGTGTTTGTAAGGCGAACTTTACACAGAAGCATATTTTTGCGGACAAGCAATGCTTTTGCTTCAGTACTTTGACAAAGGTTTTCAAGCGAAGCAAATTATAAACAACGGTGCAAAGGAAACTTGTAATATCATACAAATTTATAACACTCAATATATAGAATCATAAGGCTATTAAACTGTGCAGTAACTTATTTAACGACCACCACATTTATTCCAATGTACACATTTGGCACCCATTGAAATGATTTATTTAACGACCGTCACATTCCATCCTATCGTACATATTGGTCGCTCATTTAAAACTTAATTACACGTTTAGCTTTCGTTTAGAAACGAACGACCTGGAGATTCTACATATTTTGAAGATTTATGTTTTACATCTATCGACAGAAAGCAAGCAAGAGCGCACTTAAACTGTAAGGTCTTATTGTTTGTTTCCATTTGTTAAGTGGTGACAGCATATCAAGGGTAACGATCTAACATACGAACTTGGTTTCTTGCACGACTTTGTGACATTCAGACAGAACCGGTTCGTAATTTTATTTACTTTTGCACATTCTAAAGAATCGGGGAAGAGTTGGGTGATGCTGCGAAACTATTAGAATGTCCACACACGAAATACCGAGAAAGTAAAAGAACAACGAAATCAGAAATTAGCATGAGAGATTTTTTGAATTTTATGAAATATAATTAATTAGTGTAACTTAGTAAACTTTATCAAAAATGAACGTATTGTCAGGCGAATTTAGAAAAGTAGTTCAGGGCATATACGAAGGCTATTTTTTTCAAGGTCCGATCGGTCGCAGAATATAAAAACACAGTACAAATCAAAAATTATTTATTTGTAACAAGTACTTACATAATTACTCTATTTTTCTACATAGTCGTCACTCAGATTTATACATTTGTTGTAGCGTGGTACCAACTTCCCAATACTCTCGTTGTAGAACGTAGCCGCCTGTGTGTTCAGCCATGTTTGTACGCTGGTTTGCAGCTCAATGTCTGTGCCAAAATGTTGTCCTCCTAACCAGCGTTTCATGTGAGTAAACAGGTGAAAATCAGATGGAGCCAAGTCCGGGCTGTATGGTGGATGACCAAACACTTTCCATTGAAAAGACTGTAGGAGTGTCTTTGTTGACACTGACTTCCTTCCCTGACCGCCTGCATCATGAACATCTGTACGTCCTGCTTTAAAGTTTCTGCACCATTGTCGCACTTTGCTGTCACTCATTAAAGTTTCACCGTACACAGTACTTATTTGTCGATGAATTTCGGCTGCATTACACCCCTGAGCCTGAAGGAATCGAATTACCGCACAAACTTCACACTTGGCGGGAAATGCTATTGTTGTAGACATGTTTACGTGCTACCTACGTGAACACAACTAAACGGAAGTGTCGCGACGCAATTGACAGCCATACTAGTGACGCTGCGCAACACATCTGCGCACTGGTTCATCCGATCTTTAGGGGGTATTTCGCGACCGATTGGACCTTGAAAAAAAATAGCCCTCTTATGTTAAACGAAATAGCTCAGAAACAGAAACTGACAAAAAACTAAATGTATGAACGAATTAATTAATGAAAATATACAAATATATATATATATATATATATATATATATTGCTGTTTCCCGGTATTTGAATCGAGCCTCACGAATTGGGCGTCAAAGAATGCTGTGTTTCCCGGTATTTGAATCGAGCCTCACGAATTGGGTGCCAAAGAATGCTGTGAAACCTCTTGAATTACCTGGTCTGTTGATTTTCTTCTGTTAATCGCCTCGGCTGCTCCCCTAGATAGCTTTCATCCTCATACATAAAAAAACAAACACATTCCTACCACAAACATCAACGTCAACTCTATTTACATCAACATTCACAATACATTAAAATTTCAAAATTAATATTCAGCATAAAATTTAATATCGGAAAATTTCAAAATTAAATTTATTATCATTTTAATGTGCATCCAGAATTAAAGTCCTTGTAGGATGCCTACTAATTACTATAACAATATATGCAGAGTACAAAGGAGCATCTACCACCCTTTACGTTAATTAACCAGGTTCGTCTAATTGAGCTCAAAGACATACCCATATTTTTATCATAATCCAGAACATCAATACTAAATACCCTTTCTACTTAAACAAGCAAATTTCACCTTAAAATTAAAATATTATTGTTAGTACAATTTCACTACTGTCCATTTTAAATAAACAAATTAGAAAGTTATTCAACACACACCAACATCTCAAAGTTCAAACAAAATAGTATAATTTACCTGAAGGTTACTTGCACTCGTAGCTTCAATGTACATCGTCCCTTTTGTTAATCACACCATTCCAACTGGGTTATATTTACGGCTTCTGATTCTCAACGCTTTAAAATTTTTCACCATCACCATTCATCTAAAGTTGTTTCAGGGCTTTTCCGGAACTCCTCTGTGTATATCTGACCCTTGTTTCGTGGATCCAGACACGTTTATGCACCATTTAAGTATTAATACCCCGGAAAAATAACAAAGAAATTCATACTTCTTTCACCAAGATACGCCAAAACTGCCTACTTTTGTGTATTTATTTGTCATAGTAAATTTTACCAATTGGTACAGTGATACTAAACTTTATTACCTTGTATCTTCTTTTCTAAGTGCACTAACGTACATTCATTGTAGTACGTAAAGAACAAGCTGTTTAAATCACATAATATTCGAGCAAACTGTTTAAATTATTTAATATTAAAACCGGAAAACTAAAAAGCACTGTATAACGCGTTCAATCAAGTCGAAGATCTAAGAGAGCTTGTTCATATTCACCTCCGTATATATAGCGGTTAGCCTGTCTGTAGGTCTGTTCCCCAAAACAGACAGTTTCTAGAATTTCGTTATTCTATGTTCCCATTCCGTAGCCCGCGCGTCGGTTTTTACGAATTTAGTACTCACCCCAGTTAAATCTCAGAAATTTCAACACGGCACGCAAAGTTTGGAAATAACTAATTGACTTTTATAAAGAAATGTTATTTTACCTCTCAAATTTTGCATTTACTTTCAACCAATCGCAACCCCATGACGTTGCTCTACTCACGCCTTTACTATATGTGTCTCGGTCTTGCGCATATTATCTGTCTCTATCTAACCTGTTCTTATTGATGCAAATTGATATTCTTTATTATCGATTATTTTAGTCCATGTGGAGTGTGAAATAACCCACCTTTAGCATTTCTCGTAACTATTATGCGACGGTTTCTACAAGATTCTCTGAAACCATTTGTTATCTACAAAATTTTCGCCGTACGTGATATTTAAACTACGCAGGTGTTCAAACATAATATTAATTCTCAGAGCTTTATTTTCTGGCATTATAATCTTGGATTTTCACAGACTTTTATGCTTATTATTAATAATGGTTTAATTAACTCCAATTAAAATTGACTTCTATCCTTTCATTTTTAGCGAATACAAGTTAAATATTAATTATTATGTGTACACTTTGTTTAATACCGGTTACTTAAAATAGGGTTAATTAATACATAATTTCCATTTGTTTCCTTATTAGTAATAAGTAAATTACATGTGGAGCTTTTTAATACTGTTTCTTTTGATATAAAGCGTCTAGTACATGATTTAAATCTCTTATGTTTAATGAAACGAATGAATTTTTATTCTCTACGGTTTTTTAATAACGCGTACCTTTTCCCAAAGCTTCTACACGGTGATTAAAATTATTTGATGTGATTATTTAATTTTCTACCCTGGTCTAAATATGAGTAATATATATATATATATATATATATATATATATATATATATGTATATAGAGATATAGATTGAGAAATACAGAATGAAATTTCAAAAATCCCAGCAATTTTAAATATTCAGACAACTATAAATGAAAAATATTCCCCTTTTATAATAAAGGAATCCGATTGCTACTTAATTTTATTATCCACTGGTCCTTACTATCTCTTAATTGATTTAGTCTAGTCTAGATTGTGAAATTTACCTCCATGCTTTAAACGCGAATTTATTAAATATTTTAGGTTATTTTAATATATTGTCTAAATTGTAATATGTTTTTAAATCACTTTAATGTTTGAAGCTTTTATTTATTAGTTTACATATTACTGCATCAATGTTTACATTATAAATTTTACATAAATTTACATTTTAGGCCTCTGGTCATGGCAAGTTTAATAATTGAAAGCGTTTATTGATTTAATGATCATAATATTGGTACACGCTGCACGCTCCGTATTTATTTTATTTTAAATGTTGCACATGCAAATCGCTTCTAATCATAAATAATGAAAATTAATGTTTTAGATGAATACGTAATTCGTTTCATTACAAGCGAAACGATAGACGATGCTATCGCAATTGTAATCAATTTCTTCTTGACTGACGAAACTGTAGCTAAAGCACTTAAATTGTTTGAGAATCCAGAAGCAGTTAAGGATGTAGTTAAATTCGCACTGCTGGTGGCCGAAGATGGTCTTTCATGCGTTGCCATAGAAAAACAAACACAAAAAGTTGTTGGCGCTATGTTTTGGAAAATTCAGGTAACTATTACTCAGTAAAATATTCAACACCGTTGTTTACTCCAGGTCAAACGTGAAGGATGTAAAACATTTTTTGAAGAATTCATAGAAACATGTAATCATAAGTCTTTTAAAGCTTGGCTGCAAATTATGAACAATGTCGAATGTAAAGAAGATATATTTGCCTTAATACAAGCAAATTGCTGCCTAGAAGGGGTTATCTCTATTGTCCATCCAGAATATAGAGGAAAAGGAATTGGATCAAAATTAGAAGGATATGGAATAGAAATAATCAAATCTTTGAAGAATGGTATAAATGTTAAAAGGTCCTTAGATTCCAAACCGATGCCGATTGAACCAGTTCCTCGAGCAGTAACAGGCGTAGCTACATCAGTTAGAAACCAACAAGTTTTATCGAAGTTAGGATTTAAAACTTGTGTTGCTGTTAAATATTCATCCCTTACGTACGAAGGTGTCAGTTTAAAAAAAGGGGTGGACGATGGACCTGAATATTTAAAATTAGTGTATATAATTGTATAGCTACTTTAAAAACGTAATTAATGAGAACTGCCCAAAGTTTTTTGATGCAGTCGAGGTAACTAACCCAAAATATTTTTTAAATCACTTTTTTTTTGTTTCTATTAACTAATTGTTCATAACAAGTGCTTATTTGTATTGTGTAGATACTGACTTATATATGAATTGTAATTAAAGATTCCCAATAGTCTTGAATCTTTCGATATCTTATACCCTCATGGTAATGATTGTTGACCTTTATTTCTTTGCTATCATTAATAAAGTCATATGTATAAGAATGTGAAAGGTAATACAAATATAGTCGGGATCATGAAAGAAGGTAGTCACGTGATCAATGACTTCCAATAAATTAATAAGATATGAATTTCTCAAGCCTATTGACCATTTAAAATTGTAAATTTATTTATTCTACACGATATCGTGTTCAGGTTACTCAAATTTAATATATTGGTATTGTCAAAATTAATTGATAATTGTTCTAAGTTGGATTTATAAATAAATTATAATTTGAATTGTAATCAAAGTTTAATACGATTATTTATCTACATTTAAACATTGAATGTGAATTGGTTGCATTGGTGAAAACATTTTAGTCATATTTACCATAAAGTAACGAATCAATAGTTAGGTAATGTACATAGAAGGCGGGATGAGTTAATGCATAAAGACTACATCTACGAAACTGATATAACCTGACCGTTCTAATATTTCTGGTGAATGGATCTTTATCGTTTACTACCTGGAACTAAAAATTAGATTATACTTTGCTCCTGGAAAATTATCAAACTCGTTTAGATAAATTTGTTTTTTCTTAATTTAATTACTTTCGAAACAGCAAAGAGGGAATGTAAAGCAACTTATTTACTGTGTATTTTACCCGATAAGATTATTAACGTCGAAAAACTGCACACAGAAAGTAAAACTTACAAATACGATATGTGCATTTGTGGGGATATTAAGATTGAGACGCTCAAATTGAAAACTTTTAAACTAAATTTGTATTTAAAAATTGAACCCTTTGGCCCGAATAGAAATCAAACCTTGAGCATGTGGTTTGGTTTGAAAAGTTTACCTACCAATACGATTCTATGTTCAGTTGAAAAAAAAGTCAGGTTCGGTTCGAAAAATCGAACCGAACCTATAACCGAACCGTACCTAGTTCGTGTCCATCACTATATTATATTGATTTTTACATTCACACCCCTTTTTCACAATTCTCACTCAATATCCCGAAACTTGTTATAAAAAATTCAACGGATGAAAATTGAGGAAAGAAAAAATGACGGAAAGTATAGGCTGTACGTAAACCAGCCGCTGGATAATGCATAGGAAAAGAAAACTGAATTTATTTACGCATGTACTTTATTTATATATGCACAGTAATTTGTAAATAAAGTTTGAATATTTTATGTGGTATTATTATTGTGTGTTTTATAATAATTTTTTCATATTGGATTAATGAAATAAGTGGCAACATGTTTTGTCTGCCGAGAGTTCGAAACTGCAATACATATGAAAAAATTAATTAGTTATCACTTTACATCTACTTACTTACACTACAATTTAGGCAATTCCAATGCAATATAAGAATTTTAAACAGTTTAAAGGATAATAATTAATTTCTCTTATCAGCGACGTTTTTTCAGTTTTACAACTTTTTTATCCGTTGGTTTTTCTGCGGCTGTTTTTACAGGTTTTGTCGATGGTTTTTTATTTAGGTTCACTTAAAAGCATTAACTATGCTGGCGATTGCAATAAAACGTAAGTAAAAAATGTTCAATTAAAGCTATTAATAAAATAACAACAAACATAAAACCAATTTAAAAATGAGGTTCTTTGATCTGACACCTTAGCAATGCTAGTTACTACACACATGTGTGGTACTTTTTAGAGATAAAAACAGGCATTATTGGCTAAGATTGTATTGATTGTTACGGTTATATGGTTAATTATATGGAATTTTCTTAACTCTTAAAAAATGGAAAAGTAGGTTACACACTTACCTTGCACTGCAACATTTCCGAAATGGTTCTTTGGTGAGACACTGTACTATATCTACCTGCACCTTTATTTTCAGCTCGGTCTTTAGACTGCGGATAGATATTTCGATATTCTTTTAAATGTTCTATTTTTAAATGCATTTTAAGATTGGATGTAGTTGAATTTTTCACTTTTAGTTCGTGATCTTACTTTGTCTTTTGGTATATCTTACATTTTGCAGTTTTTACACTTTTTGAAATCGGGGAAACTCAAAGACTTACTAAATTTGCTCCGCGTTTTAGAATCGTCTGACACTAAATGTATATTTCACGAACTTTCATCTGTCTCAAAATTGTGTGTTGTCAGTTACCGATTCACTTCGTCGAGGTTGATAATCTGGATCTCCCCACGCTATCCTTATTATTGAAATCCGACATTATGATTAAAAACGGATAGCTCAAAATTTAGAATCTTGGTTATAATATTTTTAAAACTGTGCACTAAATAAAGAAATCTTTTTATGATTTAAATCAGAGTGCAGAAACGAAATTCAGCTTATTTATATTTATCAGGAAAGAATCCGAAATAATCACACCTGCAATAAATTTCTGTCCAATGGGTCAAGCAACTCTAAGTGCAAAGAAAGTGAAAAAATTGCAAAGACCTATCAAAATAAGAATAAATTTCAGCATAAAACACAAGCGCATGCCGCCTAATGCGTAAAAGGGATAATAAAACCGTTAAAATGATAAACCCATATTTACACGGCTTTTGTTGAAGCACATTGGAATCAAGAACATTCCTTGCTAGTTCGCAAAATTTGATGAAAATAAGTCGTAATAGGATTAAGTTCGATAAAGCAAAAACTATAATCAACTAATCCAAAACTTTGCAAACCAATTGATCCTCCTATTAAATATAGTCATCTGGATTAGATAATTGAAATGTTTACTGAAAGCACATGAACTGTAAATAAGCAAAAGGCAATAAAAATGCGATTCCCTTTCTCGCGAGAAAATGTTAATCATTCCCCCAAATGTAGTAGTAAATAATAAGTTTTTAGATTGCTCTGCGCGTGGCGCATAAACTTCTAATAATTTATTTATAATTATTCAATTTTCGAAACGCCATTCAACAACTTCGCAGTGGTTCGCCACACATCTTTTAAAAAGCTTCAATTGCTATGGATCATCTTTTCCCAAACGCCTGTGACATGAACGTTACTATAGATAAAAATCAGATAAAAAGAGTGTATTTATTAATTTAGAATAGATAGAATGGGTTTCTTCACAAAAGCCCACCCTATATATTGAAAATTTTAGAATATAGTGTACCGTGTCAAATTTCCACGGTTCATTTCAATAAAATTTAATATGCGTTAAAAATATTTATTCAATGGAAAACGCCACAATAAATGTATCGGCGCTGCCAATGTTGCAGATAGCTTATACCCCCACTGAGACGGGAAATAACACGACCAGATAATACGTAGTTTCGAAGACTTGCTTGCCAGATGTAGTCAGAAAACGTGATAATAATTTTGTGCAATAAAGCAGCATGATTTTGTGTTAGATGTGGGCAATCAGAATTGCCATTAAATATTGGTGATGTGCTGTTATAATATTATGTAGAAACAAACACGTACTTGCGTTTAGAATTGGTTGGTATAAATCCGTTAAAACAAAATAATATGTACAAATTTGTTTTAGCGAGTTATATATATATATTTTTTTTTGTTTATGAGATGATGCGAGTTTTTTTTATGGGCTGAGGGGAGGTTTGTTGCAAGTTTTGATGTCTTTGAAATTAATCCTACGAAATCAAAGATGATATGCTGAAAATCCTTCGTTCTTGTTAGTTAATGCAGCTATTTGGTAAAGTTCGACATACGTAATATTATCGGTCGTTTTTACATCTAACAGAAGATTTCACATTCGTTAAATACAAGGGAACAAATGTTTTGGTCCGCAAGTATAAGGACAAGATATGAGATCAAGGTCCGCTTCTATTACGACGTAAGTAATGTGTCTACGCCTATACTCATAATAAAGAAGAAAGTTTCGTGAGTAGACAACTATTTTTGGCATGAATACTTCGTCTTCGTTTGGTAGAGGGCAGCCATTTCCCTGTGTTTACAAATTACATTTCTATTAATAGTGCCGAACTTTGCAATGTGTGTGAAATTTGATTTTTGAGATGTTAATCATTGCCAATCGGATAAATTTAAAGTCTATAATATAATATGCATACAGTTCGTACATTTCATTAAGATCCTGAATTTATAGAAATAAGTAAATTCAAAAGCAAATTCTATTTTGGTTGGTTAATAATTGTCAATTGATAAACTTAAATTAAACATAAGCGTATAAGAAATCTGTTTGAGAAATAGCTTTAACAATATTTACATATATTGCGCTGCTTATATTTTTTAGTTGTGTGCACCCTTATCAAAGATCTTTGATGAGATAGGTCCAATAATTTTTAGTACTTCAGTTAAATTAGTAGAAAGCATTACTAAATTTGCATAAAGAGTTAGTATTTGTACTGTTCAAGTCTATGATTTTTTAGTAAGTATTGAGGAACAGCGTGGTCTGTTTAATAAAAAAAAATAGTAAATGAATATATAAAAAGAAACCATTAAAGTGGTAAAAGGATTAATTCCAATTGTATATAACAATATGAAACATTGTGAAAACTAATTGTAGATAACGATAGAAATTAATAGAGAAACATTAGGTTTGCTTGTTTATTTCTTTATGCATTCACATAAGATATTATTGGTACAAAGGTTAAGTGATTTGTCTATTGATGACATCATCGAATAAGAATTGGCTGTGTTTTGTTTGAGGACACAAAAAGTGCTCCTATAATATTATTTTTTGATAATTATAATCATGCATTTATTACAGGTCCTGTGGTAATAACAGCAGTGTTTTATTTGTTGAGATCTAATTTATTTCGCAAAAAAAAACGTATATTATGTCACCATTCATGAGTAAGATTTTGAATGAAGAGATAAATAAAATGTTAAAGTTAGGAGTTATAGAACCGTATATGAGCCCATGGTGCAGTCCAATTTTGTTAGTAAAGAAAAAATCTTGTCGAGAATATCGTTTTTGCTTTGACGGTAGAATATTGAATGACGTTACTGAACACGATTCATATCCGATGCCTTCAGTCGATCGAGTTTTGAACACTCTTACAGATACATATTATATTTCGAGTATTGATTTGCCGAAGTCTTTTTGGCAGATACCCCTCTCTGAATCCTCAAAAGATAAAACAGCCTTCAGCGTTATAGCTATAGGACAGTATAGATTCGATACAGGACCGTTTGGAATTAAGAATGCTACGCAGACGCAACAGAGACTAGTAAACGCTATTTTTGGTCCGCAGTTTGAATTGAACATTTTTAATTATTTAAATGATATCATTTTACATTCTGCATCTTTTGAAGAGCATGAACGTTTGTTGGAAGAAGTAAAAACACGTTTGCAAGACGCAGGTCTTACAATCAATTTGGAAAAGTGTCAGTCTTTTAAGCAATCACTGAAGTTTCTTGGTTTTGTAGTAGGGTCAAACTCCATTAGGACCGATCCTGAAAAAGTTTCGGCCATGACAAATTATCCGCTTCCGAAGAACAATATAGAAATAAAAAACGTTATTTAGGAATGTGTTTATGGTACCGCCGGTTTATAAAAAAAAATTTTATCTTTAGTTTCTCCAATAAACGATCTTATTAAGAAGAAACAGAAAGAACAGGCCATTGTTTGGAATTCGCAGGCAGAGTCAGTCTTGGTTTTAATTAAAGAAGCATTAGTATCGGCCCTCCTTCTTTGTCAACCAGGTTATTCCTTGCCTTTTGTTATTTAATGTGATACTAGTGACACCAGTCTTGGTGCAGTGTTGATTCAGAACGTTAATAATGAGGAAAAAGTAATATCCTATGCGAGTAAATCACTCACTCGTACAGAAAGAAATTACTCAACAACGGAAAAAGAATGTCTTGCAGCTTTGTTTGCTATAGAGAGATTGTGCCCTTGGATAGAAGGCACCCGCTTCACAGTCATAACGGATCATTTTTCATTGCTATGGCTTACCAACATTCAGAATCCTACAGGAAAATTCAATTGAATTAGTGCACCGTAAAGGTAAATATAACGTTGTGCCGGATTGTTTGAGTAGAGCTGTTTCTGAAGTACACAACGAAGAAGTAAATTTAGTTCAAATTAATCTTCAGAAGTTGGATCAGTGGTATATTTCGTTGAGGCAAAAAATTTTGGCGTCGCCCGATGACTATCCACAGTGGAAAATTGAGAACGATTTTATTTTTAAGTTCATACCTACGAATCAACCGCTTCAATCTCACTTAGTTGAGTGGAGAATTCTAGTGCCTTGTGTACAGAGAATAGAGGTTATTAGGTCATGTCATGATCCATCAACTGCAGGTCAATTTGGTTATTATAAGACGATGACTCGTGTACAAGAAAATTATTATTGGCCAAAAATGTGTATGGATGTTTTGAAGTTTTGTAGGCAATGTTTAGTTTGTGGGGCACAAAAATCATTAAATTTAGGTCCGTTCGGGAAGATGGGAAAAGAGAAGCAAGTAAAATTTCCATTTCGAGTAATGACAGTGGATCTTATGGGTCAATTTCCAAGGTCTAAGGCTGGGTTTAAATGGTTGTTAGTTGTTGCAGATTGGTTCTCTAAGTATACGATTTTGCATCCTATGTGCACAGCAAAAGCTCATGCGAATGAAAAGATTCTGGAAGACAAAGTATATTTAGTGTTTGGTGTACCGCAATTCATGATTTGTGATAACGGACCACAGTTGACACGTTCGAATTTTTAAATCTTTAAGTGCGAAGTATGAGATTGAAAAAGTATAATGCAGTTTATTCGCCTCAAGTAAATTTTGTAGAGAGGATTAATAAAACCATTGGTACCACCTTGCGTTGTTATACTGATCAACATAATCCTTGGGATGTTGAATAGCCACAAATTCAATTCGCAATTAATTTAGCAAAGCATGAAGCCACGGGTCACACCCCAAATTTTTTGATTTTTGGACGTACTGTTCCAATTACAGAAAAGTTTTATGGTTCTGGATTTACGCCCAAGGAGGATATTTAAGTTATACCACCTGGCAGACCAGTTTATGTTTCTGATCGTCAAGAATTGTTTGAAGTTTTTAAAGATGTGCGTGAAAAATTACATGTAGCTTACGAAAACTCATGTAAAAGGTATAATCTAAGAAGGAGAGATATTGTATATAAAGTAGGAGAGAAAGTTTGGAGGATCAATAAGGTACCTTCAAGCGCAAGCAACAAGTGCACCGCAAAATTAGCCCCCAAATATGTTTTATTTAGAGTTAAAAAAAAATATTGCCTTTGGTATATCAATTAATAAATTCGGATGGTAGTAGAAGTTTAGTTAATTATGTGAGGTATTATTAGGTATATTTTAGTTAACTCGCAATTCTAAACTAAAATGAAAGACAACGAAATTTATAATTTAGGTTTTAGGCATATCGATAATATGCGAAGTTTGTTTAGTAGTGGATATTAGGTGCATTACTAGTGCAATTGGTAACATTTTGAGGTTTTAAGGTTTCTTAGGGTTATTAAGACTTAATGTTGAGTGTTAGTAGGTCAGAGAACCTAGGTATTTTTGTGGTTTGCAGTTGTTAGGTTTGTGACACCTAAAATAATTTTGTAGTTTGAGGTTAGTAGGTTAGCGTAACCTAGTATATTTTGGAAATTTAGAAAGTTTTTATGATTGAGTGAAGATGTGTATAAAAACATGTACACATACGTTTTGAGGTTTAATGAGTTCGCGGGAGATGTTTTACGTTCACAGACCTGCAGCAATACATTAATGCTAAAGCCAATGTTTTATGATCATTGGTGATGTAAAATTTTGTACAGAGTAGATAAGATGAGTAGAGTTAATAAAGTTTAGATATAGTTACTATATATGGTAATGGTTAGGTTAGGCTATGTACAACCGTAGCTTTGGTTATTATTTTTTTATGTTTAGTCACCCATATGGTTGGCAAGTGCCATATTTTTGAATAGGTTGTAGCGATTTTGAGTCTCCCCGATTATGTCATTACCGGAAGTGTTCTTACCGATTGTGTCTCCCCAACGCTCTAATATGCAACCTCCCAACCTTTGAGTTAGTTTAATTTACAGTTTTATTGAACACCATCATCAGTATGATGTTCAAATGACATGGTTTTGTGTATAGTTTATTGTTAGTGTTAGTGTAATTAGACTAGTGTTGGAATTATTTCCTTTTCCCTTTTGTCGTCGAGAGTAAAGGGTATATATGAAAAAAAAAATTTATCACCACTGCCACTTTTGTTTGGATAAATTATATCTTTTTGGAAAAAGGCAGAGTACCGTGTCAAATTTTCACGGTTCATTTCAATAAAATTTAATATGCGTTAAAAATATTTATTCAGTAAAACGCCACAATCAATGTATTCGCGCTGCCAATGTTGCAGATAGCAGATAGTCCACTGAGACAGAAAATAACACGACCAGATAATACGTAGTTTCGAAGACTTGCTTGCCAGATGTAGTTAGAAAAGGTGATAATAATTTCGTGCAATAAAGCACGATGATTTTGTGTTTGGCGTGGGCAATCAGAATTGCCATTAAATATTGGTGATGTGCTGTTACAATATTTTGTAAAAATTAAAGATGATATGCTGAAAATCCTCCGTTCTTGTTAGTTAACGCAGCTATTTGGTAAAGTTTGACATATGTAATATTATGGATCGTTTTTACAGAAGATTTCACATTCGTTAAATACAAGGGAACAGATGTTTTGGTCCGCAAGTATAAGGACAAAATATGAGATCAAGGTCCGCTTCTATTACGACGTAGGTTATGTATCTACGACTATACTCATAATAAAGAAGAAAGTTTGGTGAGTAGACAACTATTTTTGGCATGAATACTTCGTCGTTTATTTGGTAGAGAGTAGCCATTTCTTTGTGTTTAAAAATTACATATCTATTAATAATGCCGAACTTTGCAATGTGTTTGAAATTTGATTTTTGAGATGTTAATTATTGCCAATCGTATAAATTTAAAGTCTATAATATAATATGCATACAGTTCGTATATTTCATTAAAATACTGAATTTATAAAAATAAGTAAATTCAAAAGCAAATCCTATTTTGGTCGGCTAATAATTGTCAATTGATAAACTTAAATTAAACATAAGCATATAAGAAATCTGTTTGAGAAATAGCTTTAACAATATTTACATATATTGCGCTGCTTATATGTTTTTTAGTTGTGTGCACCCTTATCAAAGATCTTTGATCAGATAGGTCTAATAATTTTTAGTACTTCAGTAATAAATTAGTAGAAAGCATTACTAAATTTGCATAAAGAGTTAGTATTTGTATTGTTCAAGTCTATAATTTTTTTAGTAAGTATTAAAGGCAATGAAAGTTTTGAGGAACAGCCCAGCGGTCTGTTTAATAAAAAAAAGTAAATAAATATATAAAAAGGAACCATTAAAGTGGTAAAAGGATTAATTCCAGTTGTATATAACAATATGAAACATTGCGAAAAGTAATTGTAGATAAAGATAGAAATTAATAGAGAAACATTAAGTTTGCGTGTTTATTTCCTTATGCATTCACGTAAGAAATTGTTGGTACAAGGGTCAAGTGATTTGTTTATTGATGACATCATCGAATACAGATTGGCTGTGTTTTGTTTGAAGACACAAAATATTATTTTTGATAATTATAATCATGCATTTATTACAGGTCCTGTGGTAATAACAGCATTGTTTTATTTGTTGGGATGTGAGATTTTCGGATTAAAAGAAATATTTGAGGATTTTTTGCGTTCTCCCTTAAATAATCAAATATTTAGATCAGACACAGTGTCGCTATATAAGTTTTATGTCAATCAGGTCAGCGGTATATTTGCTTAATATGTTTTAAACCCCGCCCTGCATGTTTCATGCCTCCGCAGGAATAGACCCCGAGTTAGTCCGGAAGAAATCTTTTATTAGTGACCTTCAGTCACAGAAAGGGGCCAGTGTAATTCAACCCAGAGTAACCGCCCTCGTAGAGGAGAAAAACAGAACAATAGTTAATGTTAGGTATGAAAGTAGGTGCTTTTAACCAAAACCGCAGGAAAATCTGCTCTTTTGGCCAAATGCATATGCAAGACAAGGAAACACTATAAATGACTTCTTATGGACTTTATATGTGAGAGACAGACATACATTAACCTAATTCCGCCAGCTTGTCTACCCTGGAGACATTGAACTAATTTGATTTTTCTAACACGCTAATGACGTCATAGCTCAATGTTATCGCACACCTTTGCAATTACCAACGATCCATTGGAAAATAAAAACCAACTGAAAGGGCTTCGAAACAATGAGAATTCGCAAGAAAAATTCTGATACATCGAATTAAATACAAACCAATATATTTAATTTACGATTTTTCTTTCCTAGATATATTTACATGTCTAACTTATTCAAACTCTGTTAATGTGACAGCAAATATATTTATTTAAATTGATTCATTTGAAATGTTCCTATCCTGATAGATTACCATTTTTCTACAATTTCTTCTGCCGGATCGCTTATATGGATGCGGTTAGGAAATTTTGTTATTTTTGTGTTGCTTTGGTGTCTTTAGACAGGAAAAACTTCATGAAAAGCTGCCCCTTAGTCGGTGAAAAACGACGTGTGACCACGTTGAAACCCGGTCGCCACCGAAGGAGAAAAGTCACCGTACACAGCATCTAAGCGCTCTTTGATTTGACTGTGCGATTTTCCCTTCCAAGAACAAGAATCGAATCACCAACCGATATTGCTCCATTTTTCTAAAATCCTCGGACACGCCTGCTTTCACACGCGATCAAAACAAAACTACGAATCTGATTCGGATGAAATTTGGACAGTAGCCGTTTACGAGAACCTACTATACGATAGTAAATTTCCCTTGCGATAGTGGCGCCATAGGGTAATTAGGTTAAGTACTTATCGGATCGCCCTCGTACATCACAAACTTTCTTCTTACGGCGTCCTGTATCTGCTGAATGTTTTGTTTATTTGCCACGAAGTCTATAACACCCTCCATCATCAGACTCTGGATTACAACTGAATGCTTTGAGCGTTTCGAATACTTATATATTAATAAAAGTTTCTTCTGTACCATCCTTCACCAATATAAAATCTTTCACGATAGTTATAATATTATGTCTGAAATTACTATCATTCCAGCAGCGGAAACACATTTTTTAAATGTTGGATATGATATTTCACTATTTATATGATCCAAAAAAATGTCGACGCTTGGTGTCTGCCTCCATAATGCTGTAACATGGGCGTTATCCCTGTGCCTCTGTTTGAAGACACTAAAACAAGTAGACATTTCTCGTACAATTAAAAACAACTTGCTACGTACCTAGACGTAGCCGAAAGAAACATAAATGCCAGACTAACTACCAAACGCGGAGAGTGAGGGGGAGATTCACCTAAATACCAAAAAAAAGCATGTCGCCCACGATTATCTATTATCAATAAGAATAAATAAAGGATTCTGTACAAACAAGCAAAAGAAATAAATTAAGCGTTACTATTTCAAAGCAAACAATTATGTGATACGAACAATTTAGTACTTTAGACACGAAGTGTGCATCCCGTATTTTACACAAAATAAAACTAATCAGTAGAAAATAAAGATGTGAGAGCTTTTGTCAAGCGTTTTTAAAATTGCGCATAATATCTTTTGTAAAATATACTAATCAGTAGAAAAGAATAAGCGTATGGGAAATTTTGTCAAACATTTTTTACAATGGTACATCACACCTGTAGAGCGATAATATCGATTCGCAGCAACAGACAATAATCCTGCAATGTCACGTTCCTTATCACGTAACTACACCAAACGCTGGTAAGGAATATTCCCTTGATATACACAAACGAAAACAAGTTGTATACCTGCATGTGTCGGGATACTTAGCTTACACGCCCTGGGAGTGAATCAACACCGCATCGCCACGGTTGTCGGAATTTTTTTACCCTGTTGCCATAACGGCACTAGCGATCTACAGGGAACGTCAGTTGATCTGTGGCAAAGAACAGTTAGGCCTACGTAACAAAGAACTAATTTGGCCTCCAGCTAAGAGCTAAAAAGAGAATCTGATTGAAATGGGTAAGCGCGGGAAAACTCACCGATACACGCAAGATACCCCCCTACTTGTCGAACAAAAAAACGTGCATCGTACTTAAAGTACTGGGACGAGTAATGTATAAAATATTTCATCGCACAAACTGCAGAATCAAATTAAAAATTGGCTCAAATAACACGAGTTTAAACTGCAATCCTCGCGTTCTCAAAGCGTGATTAGCAAACTGAAAAACACGCTATCCAATAATAGTAAGATCCATTATTTCGACAAGTGAAAAACACAAGCGAAAGCAATTATACGTTATTGGAATGTTTAACAAATTAACGGATACCTAACACAATGTATCGACTATTTAATTTATCGGATAAATTTTCGTTTCAAAAGCAAAATGGATTTGAGTTAAAATTATGTTAAACGGGCTTATTCTGAACATGTACACTATATAGGGTATTGTTGGAGAATTTAAGAATAGAAATGGAATTTATTTGAGCGGGTAATGACTTAACTAGAGAAAAAAAAAGGTATTTAATTTATGTTGAAAAATAAATGTAACAAATTCTCCTCCCCCTTCTCCCCCCAGCAAAATTAACAGGTCGGGGTAGGAAAGCCAAAATCCGGAAATGGGCAGGATCCAAAAAACCTCAAGCAAAACAAAAAAGAAAAAAATTCGCTTCAAACTAAAAGGACATTCGTTACGGAAACAACAAAAACACAGAAAAAGAAAAAACCCAAAATAACAACAAGACCGATCACAACAGATTCCGGATAGAAAAGAAAACAAAAACAGACACCAAACAAAATCAAGCTCGAAGGGCCAATAATAGAAAAAGAGAAAAAGAAATAAAAAAAGGAAGGAAGGAAAGACGGGTAATAAGCAATCAAGGAGGACTAAGGTGGAACGGCCTCAATACTGCGGAGTTGTCAAAGGACGGATGTTTCTCAGAAGAAATTATCAACCTCAAGAGAAGAAAAGGAACGAGGAAGAAACCCAACAGTGCCAACCAAAGCAGGACCCAAAGGTTAAGCCTCAGGTAAACAAAAGGACATTATAATTTGAATTAGGGCCGTTATACTTGCGGCCACGTCCCCAATGATCCACCCGGAGGCACTACATTTGGTTTAAACGCGAAAAATAAACGTGTTTCTTATTAATTCTAACTTCATAAAAAAAAGGACAACAAGCAAGAACGAGAGCAAGAGAAGGAGTGCGCTTGTAAAAGGAAACTGTGGTAACCAAAACCGAAGAACCAAAGAAAAGAAATGCTTACTAGTCCTAAAGTCGACTAAGTCGTGGTTTCCGAAGAAAGACAAACGGACTAGAAAGCGCCTACCACAGGAGCGGATGGACGAAACACAATCGGACTAGGGACCGACAACAAAGAAGACCAGCAACAGGAAAAAGGAGAGGAATTTGGAACGAAAGGAACGAGCAAAAAAAGAAAAAGAACAAAAAGAATAACACCAACAAGTACAAGTACCAAAACCAACAAAAAAAACTTAAGCATCGTACAAAAGAAAATTAAACAGAATCCAGTGTAGATATTTATGAGTAGGTGTATACGTATGCGTGCGTGTGTGTGTATGTGTGTGTGGGTGTGTAAGAAGTGTGTGTGTATGTATGTGTTGTGTTGGACCGCTGTAGTCGCCTCTTACGACAGGCATGGGCCATGGGGCTATTCTATTCCCGGACCCACACGGGTTGGGGTATAAGAAGAGAACGGAAGAAAGGAGAAAAAACAGTAATCTGTGTATTTACGAAGTGTATACGCGGGTGTTTATACATGTGTGTGTGTTGCACTGCTGTATTCGCCTCTTACGACAGGCAGGTCGTACCGTATAACTATTCTATTCCCAGACCCACACGGGGTAAGAAAAAGCAAGAAAACGAAAGAAAACCTAACAAAACAGGGAAGTAAACAAAATCGTAAGTCCAAAAAGTCGGCATAAGAATCTGGGGCGCAAGGACTAGATACTGAGTTTTAAACGTTTAGGCCGCCAGAAGGAAAATGAAACAAGATCAAAAACATTAGGATTCCGCCGACGTACATCTGCCGGTTCGGAAGGAGCATAGACTAATGTTTACCTGTTTTGGGCAGTTTTTCTGGGGCGCGAGGACTAGATACTGAGTTTAAGACGTTTACGCCGCTAGAAGGAAAATGAAACAAGATCAAGGACAATAGGATTCCGCTGACATACATCTGCCGGCTCGGAAGGAGCATAGACTAATGTCTGCCTGTTTTGGGCAGTTTTCTGTCAAATAGGAACAGCGGGGAATGTAGCAGTTGTAGTACACAGTTTAGGAGTTGGCAAGAATAGTTTAGAAAACTCAAAACGCGTCATAGAAGAACGTTGTCTGTTGTAAGGATTCGTGGTAAGAAAATCAACGACAGAAAAGGAAACATCATGGGTTGTGAGAATATCAAGGGTAGAAAAAGAAAAAGTATTGACTGTACGAGAATCAATCTTACGAAAAGAAACGTAAGCAAAGCGCACGTCAGTTACTTTAGGTAGAAGGACAGAAACAGATAAAATTTTATCGATGTTAGATAAAGGGCTAGGAGTATCACAGTTAGGGAAGATAACAGCATTGGCTGTAAGAATATTAACCTTAGGAAAAGGAGCAAAACCCGATAACACTTCAACCATATTACATAAAGGAACAGAATCAGGTAGAAGTACATCAGCGCTACAAGAACAAACAGCATCAGGAAGAACTTCATCCACAATATATAAGGAAGCAGAATCAGGTTGACCCTGTCAACATTAGATAACAGGACATCAGCTAGGAGTTCACTAACTTTAGTTAAAAGAACAGGAGCAAATAGCATTTTGTCAGCATGAGAAAAATGAGTAAGAGTAGGTAACGTTTTATCAACGTCCGATGAAGAAATAGAATCAAGTAAGACTTCATTACTGTTAGACAACAGAGCAGAAACAGACAAAACTTCAGCCACAATTGGAACTGATTCCTTAACAATAGTAGATAACGAAACCGAATTTGGTAAAACTTTGACGACAACAGCAACAGGCATCACAACTACTGGTTCACTAACTTCAACAGGACCTTCTCTATCCGTATTAAAAATTATCTTCACTTCATCTACGGCTGTGATTGCAGGTACGACAGAAATTTGAGTAGAACCATTTAAGAAAGTAGGAACATGTAAAATTTTGGCAAGAGACAGTAAAGATACAGGTTCATGGACTTCAACAGAACCTTCGCAGACTGAATTAGAAGTTATCGTCACTTCAGCTACGTTTGTGCTTGCAGACACGACAGAAATCTCTTGAGTAGAATCGTTCAAGAAAGCGGGAACAAACTGTTGAGAATCTAGCTGCAAGTCACTAAATCGAAGCATAGGTTCTAAGGGTGGTGGAGGCACAGTTTGTGGTGGAAGTGAAAACGTAGGATCCATTAGAGCGACTTTTGATTCGCGAAGGACAGAAAAAAATTTGTTCTTGTTAGTAGAAGGTCGGTAAGTAGGAGCGTGATAGCCGTAAAAATCAATATTACAATTCAGTGGCTCATATGGCTGAAAAAGATACGAGGTAATGGTAGTAGGACGAGCAGAGGGAGGGGTAGAAAAAGGGGTAGAACTAAAAACGGAAGAAATTTTGTTCGAAGCTGTATTTGCCGAAGAGGGGTATGTTTTGATAGTCGTAGCAGGATGACCTGGATGAGGGACAGAAGAGAACGTAGAGTGAGAAGTAGAAGAAATTAGGCAACTAGCGGTGAGGAAAGAATTTGAAGAATTATATGAAGACCTATTAGTAGTAGGATGACAGTTGAAACAGTTGTGGCGAGTAACTCCCTTATGCCCAGCAATGGAGTACTTTAGGACGAGTACAACGTGTCGAAACATGACCATGTTTGTCGCAATTAAAGCATACGACCTGACGAGTAGAAGCAGAACTAGGAGGAAAACAGTAAAAAGTGCGGAGGAAGTATTTGATCTACCCGTAGACGTAGGAGAAACATTAACAACTCAGTCATGTGAAGTAAAAGTATGTTCCTCAATAGTAGTAGACTTATAAGCAAGACCCGATTCTTCAGCATTTATTTCGTATAGTGGGCGTTTAGTATAGTCCATGGATAAGAATTCTGAATTTAATAAAGTAACAACGTCTTTCCAACATCTGAGGGAGCGCTGATGTGCGCGGAAAAGAAGTAAAGCCTTTCCGGTAAGTAATTCCGGAGTAAAACGAAAAAGTTCCTGAGCAGCAAGGCTACGCGAACACTGAATTCCTTAATACGAAACAAGAATTCCGGTAGAGAACCTTCATCTAAAAAAGAGATATTCAGTTTAGCGAACGTGTACCCTTTAGTGGGGGTCAAAGTATTGGCAGTAGTAGAAGTATCCAATTCTTCCTCGGAATCAGAAGAAAGGTAAGGAACTTCTTCGATAACGGCGGTAGCTGCATTAAGAGTGTGAGGACTGGAAGAAGGCTGTTGACTAAAATCAACAAAAGTAACACGTTTGAATGTCTGTAAAGCGAATAATAATTTATTTTTTATAAGGGCTTCCTCCTCAAAGCTAGCCAACATGAATTCACAACGTCGCTGAATGTGTACCCATAAGGAACATAAACGGGCGAACTTATTATCATTAACATCCCTAGTAAAATCGTCAGAAGACGGTTCAAGTTCAGTAAGCGCGCGTTTAATCGCCTCATGATCCTCTGTAAACGTAGTTGTATAAGGGCTAGGAATAAAAGACTGATTTATTTCCATTTGAATAGCGTTGCGGACAGCTTTACGCAACCGCTCAACTTTAATGTCAGAGTCAAATCCTCGAGAAGATAACTCATATTGGAGCCTATTTACATCCAACCCCCACGTAACCATTGTGACAAAGGAAATGCACACTGTATATCAGAGTAATGAGAAATCCAACCTCAACCGAATAAACTATAAACTTACAAAAGATAAAAGATTCACCTAGCATTTATTCTATAGCTTTATACAAAATTTTCCAATATGGCATATCGAATTCACATTACGCTAATTTACTAGGGATATTATCCAATAAACTAGCTATAGCTACTGTATCGGGAGGTTTTCAGTTCTGTTCATCGTCGTAGAGGTCAATATGTATACACCTCATTTTGAGTATAGAAAAAAACTGATTAGAATAAATTGTAATTCTTATAACATATGAGCTAAATTTGTTATGAGCTCTATAGCGATCCTAAAAACTAAAAACTAGATAACAGTGATATTCACCAAACAAATAACGTCCATAATAATTTTTGCAAATATTTCAGTGCTACTGCCAACTAAGATTGTAAATCAGTCCAGACTAACAAATTTTGCTCAAAGCCGAAAAGCTTCTTCATACAAAACAACTAATTAAACTTGTATTTGTATGACAGCCAGAGGCAGTAATTTTCATTACCGGAAACAGTCAGTAAAGGCTTATTCATCCCTGTGCGACCATAAAATATTCAGCGAATGAGTTTGAATTAGCATGTAGCTAATTATACTGCTTTGGAGTTGTACAATCAGGATAGCATTTATACGTGTTGTACAATATCATGTTGACATATATTTCGGCACGCAGCATCAATGAAGAAGCTTTAGAAATAGCAATATCTAGTCTTGTCTAAATTCAGATCAATAAAGCGTGTAGATGAAAAATTTGTAAACTGTATGGACACAGATGAAGTGAAGATATATATGAACCGAATTATAAACTTGAGAAACAAACAACTATCATATTTTGTACACCAAATTCAGGAAATCGCATGACGAATGCCAGAAATGCTAAATAAACGATTCTCTATATTCGTAAACTTCAATTTATGAAGCATATATTGTTGGTAGGGGCCATGGAATACCATGGATTACAGTATTATTTACTAAAAAGCATTAAAGCTTTTTGAAAATCATGTATAACATGTATATATATATATATTGCTGTGAAACCACCAAAATCCGGGTACTCCGGTTTTCGAACCGAGCCCCACAGATTGGGGGTCAAGAATGCTGTGAAACCTACAAAAAGCTATTAACTTAACTGGTCCGTTGACTTTCTTCTGTTAATCGCCTCTTTACTCTTTTCCGCCTCGGCTGCTCACCTAGTTAAACCTTCATCCTCATTCAAAAAAAAAAAACAAACACATTCCTACCACAAACATCAACGTTAACTCTATTTACATCAATATTCACAGTACATTAAAATTTCAAAATTAAAACTCAGCATAAATTTCAGTATCAGAAAATTTCAAGATTAAATCTGTTATCATTTTAATGTGCATCCAGAATTAAAGTCCTTGTAGGATGCCTACTAATTAATCTAACAATATATGCAGACCTGAGTCTGAGTACAAAGGGAGCATCTACCACCCCTTTACGTTAATTAACCAGGTTCGTCTAATTGAGCTCAAAGACATACCCAAATTTTCATCATAATCAAGAACATAAATACTAAATACCCCTTTCTACTTAAACAAAAAAATTTCACCTTAAAATTAAAAATTTGCTGTTAGTACAATTTCACTACTGTCCATTTTAAGTAAATCAATTATAAAGTTATTCAACACACACCAACACATCAAAAATCGAACAACAAAGCATAAGTTACCTGAAGGTTACTGCACTAGTGGCTTCAATGTACATCGTCCTTGCTAATTTCACCATTCCAACTGGGTTATGTTTACGTCCTCGGATTACTGGTCGCTTTTAAACATTTTCTCTACACCACCATTCATCTAAAGTTGTTTCAGTGCTTTTCCGGAACTCTTTTGTGTATATCTGAAGCTTGTTTTGTGGATCCAGACACGTTTACGAATCATTTAATTATTACCACCCCCGAAAAATAGCAAAGAAATTCATACTTCTTTCACGCTATACGCCAAAACTGCCTACTTTTGTGTATTCATTTGTCGTTGCAAATTTGAATAATTGGTACAGTGATACTAGACTTTATTACCTTGTATCTTCTTTTCTAAGTGCACTAAATTACTTTCATTGTAGCACGTAAAGAACAAACTGTTTTAAATCACCAAAATATACGAGCAAACTGTTTAAATTATTCTCTCAAAATCGGAAAACTAAAAAGCACTGTTTAACGCATTGAATCAAATCGAAAAATCTAAGAGAGCGAAACTCATATTAACCCGGGTATATATAGTGGTTAGCCTGTCTGTCGGTTTTGTCCTCAAAACGGCCAGTTTCTAGAATTTCGTATACTATGTTCCCATCTCGCCCGCCTGTGCGTCGGTTCTTATTAAATTTGCACTCGCACCAGTTAAATCTCAGAAATTTCGACACGGCTCGCAACGTCTGGGAATAACTAATTAATTTTTATACAGAAATGTTATTTTTACCTCTCCTGTTTGCCTCTGATTTTCAACCAATCGCAACCCAGTGACGTTGCTCAACTCACGCCTTTTACTATATGTGTCTCTGTCTTGCGCATATTATCTGTCTCTATCTACCCTGTTCCGAGTGGTACAAATCTATATTCTTTAGTATCGGTTATTTTCAATCCATGTGGACTTGTGAAATAACCCACCTTATTAGCATTTCCCGTAAATATTAAGCAACGGTTTCTCCAACATTCTCTGTAACCATTTGTTATCTGCAAATTTTACGCAGAACATAAAACATTTAAAAATACGCATGTGTTCAGACATAATACTTCTACGATCTGAATATTATTGAGTTTTTACTAGCTTTTATACATATTATATGTTACTAATGGTCCAATTAACTCCAATTAAAATAATACCCTTTAATTTTTAGTGACTCCTAATCAAATATTAATTATTATCTGTACATTTTGTTTAATGCCGGTTACTTAAAATTGAGTTAATTAATATAAATTTTGCACGTAATTGCCATTTGTTTCTTTACTCGGACTAATTAAATTACACGTAGAGCATTTTAATACTGCTTCTTTTTATAGAAGGCGTCTTGTAAATAATTTAAATCTCTTCTTTTTAATGAAACGAAGGAATTTTTATGCTTCACGGTTTTACTAACGCGTACCTTTTCCGAAAGCTTCTACACGGTGATTAAAATTATTTGATGTGATTATTTAATTTTCTACCCTGATCTAAATATGATATATATATATATATATATATATATATATATATAGATATTGCCGCGTATCCCTATATGCTGCCGGAATTTCCTTAAAATCGTTCGAGCATTTATTTATTTACCAAAAAGGAAATTTCACAAAAAGAAAAATTTCTTACCCAGATTTGGCTTCTTATTAACTTAATTACCTCCTCTTGGATACCTAGATTTACTATCATACTATTTACCGTTCACGCACACTCTCAAAAAAACACAAAATAATACAACAATCATACAATATTTATTTACCACTATTTACAAATAATAATTCAAGATTATTTACATTTCGGTGCTCAAGTTACACCTCAATAAATTCTATCTTTGTAAAGTCCAGGATTTTAAATTGAAATATTAAACACATTGAATGTAACAGGAGTAAATGGGCCCTGAATAATACCTTATTATTAATTTTTTCTAATTATTACACTCTGGAGTATGGTGAGCTCATGATAACTCAGTTTATTTTATTAATGTATGCTTTATACTTTGCATACTCTTACTACAAACACAAAAAACCCATGTACTCTTAACAATAACATTTTAAATTCATGAGGAATGTTAATAAGCTTTATATACACCTTTAGATTCATATTCAAATACCATAATCAAAATTAGTTATACGTATTATTTTCAATACACAAAATAATGCAAAATACCATCAAAGTTCACTCCCACACATTACAATAATTTTCATAGTTTATATAAAAAACAGCAAATTCTAATGCGTTACCTGGAAATTCTTAAAGATCCCTACTTCGTTGACGATGAAGTTAAGTTCCTGCACCCTCGATTCGTGGTTCTGCTCTACTTGCCGCCTCCAGCTATTTATAGATGAACACCATCTAAGTTGTGCTGCATGCTATTCATTCACGATCCATCCAAATCCAAATCCAAGTATATTACACTTTTTTATAATTGCATAATTTAATTTACGTTACTTTACTGTACTTTACTTCACGAGCTTGTTAAAATATCTGTTGCACCTCAATAAATTAAACTCGACACTTTCCGCGTTTCAAACTATGAGGCCAACAATTTAACACTATTTAATTTATAAATTTTGAATACTTACAAGCTCGTTAGTAGATTTCGGTACGTAGTAAGCGTTGCAAATTAACAAAGTCAAAGAGAGTCAGAATACCAAAGAGAGCGATGCTAATCTTCTTAGAGTATTTATAAAATTCTGAGTGTAACCTCTCCAGACCCTCCTAACGCGAAACGTTTAATTAAACTAATTCGTTCTTCAAATTTTGGTGTAACCGTTTTCAAAATCTTAAAAATTTAGCTCGTTGATACGATATTTTCCGAAAAACCCGCATTCAAATTTTCCCGTGTTTGTCTGTTTTACAACTAACTATTTAGACCAATGATACTTTCAGTGACGTCTTAAAAACCCCGCCTATATTAACTCAATTCTTCTCTTATGCATATTATATGTTTCCTTCTAACCTTGTGTGAGTGGTAGAAAATCGATATTACTGTCCGCGTGCTATCTAACCCACGTGGACTGAATACGTGCGTTTCGAAGTGAAATGATATTATGCCTGTCTCATTCCAAAGCATATCATTGATTGTCCATCCCGTCTGCGCTTTAAGGAAACTTTTGGTTAACCGTCCGACCGTTTACACAATATACCTCGAAACCTGTCTTTTATCTACACAAATTACGAGAAGTTGACCTTTCAAAACATGCACCTGTGCTTAATTAACGAACATTTTAAAATAACATTTCTAGGAGTTTGCTTTTCAAGGTATTTCATAAATTCGACGTGTTTGTTTGTTAGTAAAGCGTTTACAACTTGGAATTGTTGATTTTTCACATTCTTATGCGTTTTAGACGTTAAATTCCTTTGAATTAAACTCAATTAAATTAAATAATAATTTCTATTAGCTTATATAATTGATTTTCTTTACGAACCTATTAAATTTTCATCCCTACTTGTAAAATTATGGTATTATTTGTTACTTTAAATTAAATAAATGAAATAAATTTTGCACGTAACTTATGTTTGTTTCCTCTATACAGGGTGTTTGAAATTGCCGTGTTCATACCTAAATGTAACCCTTTAAAACCACTACAATATATATTGCAGTGGAAGTCCTAAAATCGTGCCACCTTACGAATTGGGCCGTCATAATTTTTGTTTCTGAAAAATAAAATTTCAATATCTTTGGAAAGGCTTCCCTAAATCAGCATACCACAGCTAGCTCTGCTTCCATCTTTTTCAGAGATACTCTTTTATACTATGCTTGCTTTCTCTCACTTAGACTACCAAATAAAAATTACCAATCAAATAATTCAACAAAACATACAACCTTTTTATTCATACAAATCAAAAAATTTACGTCACACCAGCTCAATATTTAGAAAATATGATATACACATCTTCATAAATTTTTACAAATATCCACAATTCAATCCTTTTAAATTTATGAATTTAATCTATTTCAATACTTCTTTATATACAGTTCAAGTAGATGGACCTATCTTGCATTTTGTTTCAAACTATTCTAAGCACCAGTTTACTCTTTACATAAAAAATTATACGTCATGTATTTATACCTTCGAATAATAAATTCAAATTGTCTTTTTCATATAACGTTTAAATTAGATTTTATGTTTATAAAATATACAACAAATATGTCAAATCACTCTATCACAAAATACCAGCACTGTTAAAACTTCATACAGTTGGAGGTCAGCGATTGACAGTATAGATGGCCTTATCGTATATTGTTGTTGTGCTACACATATGGCGGAGCGATAAAGCCTTTTCGCTTGACCAACATGACACTCTCTCGTATCGTTTCACCGACTCAACACCTAGTAACTATAACCGCGAGTGCATAAGTGCTGCTGCCCGACCAAGTGCGTCGACCGGTAAACAACACCTATCTTCGCGGGAGTAAATTGGTGAACAACATTGCAAGGTAAGCAAAACATTAATTACGGTTTGACCTATGTTACTGTTTTTCGCGCCTAACCTCCAATTGCATACAATTACAGTCCATTTGCTAAGCTTTACGCTTTGGGAAACGTTCTGGAGCTGTCCCGATTTATACACTCCAACGTATACCACACAAAAAGTGGTCCTTCTGAGCCTCATACCACAAAAAGTGGCCCTTCTGAGCATCATATCACAAAAGTGGTTCTTCTGAGCCTCATATCACAAAAAGTGGTCATACTGAACAAATAAGCTTTGAATTATAGTCAAAATTAATATAATTTATTAGCGGGATCATTAAAATTTAAATTATTACATTAATTCATTTTCAAAACTATTTTCTAAAAGTGGGTTTGAATATTAAAATGCATGATTTCTATTAAAGATTTCAAACTTCAATTATTATCAACAAAACGAGTACTTTGTATTTAGCATTACAGGTGTTTAAAAACTTGTTCCAATTTATTTAAAGTTTGTAGTTCATTAACATCTTATTACTACGCTTATCAATCAGCTGTGTAGATAACAAAATAAGTCAAAAGACTTTAACGAAACTGTTTGTTTACATTTTTGTTTGTAAATATTACGTACGTAATGCACTTTATTTCTTAGAGTTCTGAATTCACTTATATTAGTTTTAGTTCGTATCAGCATTAACATTGCTTCTCCACGAGTACTGTGTTTACCTTTAAGGCTTTGCAACTGCGTTACATTTTCCATTAGTTATTTGTGATTTCAATTTGTTACGAGTATACCTGGTACAATATGGAACCAGAACGTGAAGTTATTGTTGTATTTAAACGATTAACAAATCGCAAAGAAAGGTACTGGCGATGTTTGCAAGATTGTTACGATTTAATTTCAACGTTACCAACTAATCTTGATCAATTTAAAGCTCGTGTTAGTCAGCTAGATGACGTAAGAATAAAATTTTTAGATGTCTTAGATGAATTATCGTCACTCTCTGACGTTAATAAAACCTTATTTACGGATACCGTTAATCTAGAATCTACGTTCAATACTATGTACTATGATATTTTAGCTAATGCGGCGCGCTATGTCGCTCCAAACACAACGCCCAATGTAAATACTATTGATATTTCTGGAAATATCAGATCTAATGTTCATTTACCAGAAATAAAAATAGATATATTTCGAGGTGACCCCGAGAAATTCGGTGCGTTTAAATCTCTATATGACAACATTATTCACAACAATAACACACTTAATGATTGCGAAAAATTCACATATTTGCTTTCTTATTTGGATGCGACGGCATTAAAGCTAGCACAATCTGTTCGATTTGCTCCAGAAAATTATATGGTTGTTTATAATCTCTTAGTTCAACGCTACACTAATAAACGAATAATTGCTAATCATTATTTATCTAAAATATTTTCACTAACTCAACTAAAGACGGATTCCCCAAAAGTTCTTAGTGATTTATGTGAAACCCTGCAAGCCAACGTCACAGCTCTTATCGACATGCAGCTACCTGAGTTGGCCGATTACATATTTTATTTTTGTCCCTCGGTTTATTAGACCCGAAGTCGAGACAAGAATTCGAAAAGGAACACTTAAATCAAACATTTCCGAAATTTAACGATTTTATAAAATATTTACGCAACAAATGTTCTATCTTAGCACTGGTGAGCGGTAACAATAATACACCACCATCAAAAAATGTGTCTAGTCCACCACAAAGGGCTAACCCTCAACCATATTATACAAATTCTGTAAACAATAAGCGTGTAACAATGTCCACACAGGAAGTTACTTCACGACGATTTAATGCAAAGCAGGCCGTTTCTAAGCCCTGTCCTGCCTGCGACGATCAGTTCCACAAATTTTACAGATGTCCAAAATTATTAGCTTTATCCACTCTAGAAAGGCAATACATGGTAAAGCAATATCATAGATGTTTTGCGTGTTTATCACCACATCCTCTTTCGACTTGTAAGTCAAAATATCAGTGCAAACGGTGCGGTAGTAAAATGCACCATACGCTACTGTGTATCGAGGCACCAATTTCATGCAGTACTCCGACTCCGCCACAAAGCGCGATAGGACACTCTTCAGGTGCCTCTAATTCGGCTGAACATTTTCCTGCTCCAGTCTCTCTTGTTCATTCCTGTGCAAATGAACAGGGAACCGTTGCGCTTTTAGCCACGGCGCAGGTACGAATTTTAGCCTGTAACGGTAGTTGGCATCGCTGCCGCTTGGTTTTAGATCAAGGGTCGCATTCTAATTTCATCACATTATCTCTAGCTAACAAGTTAGATCTTAAACGCAAGAAATGTCCTTTTGAAATACGTGGAGTAGGCCAATTTCCGCTAGAAAAGGTTCATGGAATTGCTACCTGTAACGTTACATCAATATATGATCAAAACGTTTCTTTAAATTTACAGGCTGTTGTTTTATCTCGTATTACCGCAGATCTTCCTATAGCAAATTTATCTAAGCATTTAATAAACAAATTTTCGTCCTTACAATTGGCGGATCCTGAATTTCACAAATCCGCTCCGGTCGATATGCTGTTAGGTGTTCAAGCTGTCTTAGATGCCACACCCAACGATTCGTTGCGTATAACAGGCAAGCCATCGGCGCTTCTTACCTCGTTTGGTTGGGTTATTATGGGTGATGTACCAGCTTTAAGTCAACCGTATTCAGGTGTTGCGTTGTACACTAGCATCTCGGAAGAACCGTCCCTTAGCGACACCATTCGTGCCTTCTGGGAAGCTGAAGAAATACCATTTACGCCGCCAATGTCGCCTGAAAACGTGGCTTGTGAAAATTATTTCAAGTCCACTACTATACGAAACGAGTTAGGCCAGTACGTGGTTCGACTACCGTTCATGGAAAACACCACCCGAACGTTAGGTTCAACACGAAAATTAGCTACCAATCGCTTTCTAAAACTAGAAGCTCGATTTGCACGCGACAAAAACTTTTATAAATTATATTCAGAAAATATTGCTAATTATATATCGCAGGGACAACTCACTCCCGCTGTGAAACAGTCCTTATATATTATGACTCACCACGGCGTGGTTAAAACTAAGCCCTCTAGTACTCAAGTTCGAGTCGTGTTTAGTCCTGCCGATAAGGATATTAATGGTACAAGTCTCAATGATATTCTTTTACCGGGCCCCAAATTACAATCTGATATTGGTCTTGTAATAACAAGATTTCGAATACCTCAAGTCGCACTCACTTGCGATATTCGACAAATGTTTAGATCTATAGTCGTTCACCCAGAAGATAGAAAATTTTACATATTTTTGGAGGTTTCACCCTTGTGAACCTTTAACGGAATATGAACATACCCGCGATATTTTTGGCGCTACCTGTAGCCCTTTCCTTGCTCTTCGTGTTCTACAGCAGTTGGTAGAAGACGAGGGTCACTGTACCCCGGGCTTCCTGAGCCCTTAGATCATCAGCTTACATTGATGATATTTTGACTGGATCCGATTCTGTAGAAGAAACTCTCCTTCTAAAAATGAATTGATCAATTTACTAAAACTAGGTAACTTCGACTTAGGAAAATGGGAAGTTCACACACTTCAGTTATTGATAAGTCGGAGACGGACGTTCTAAATCTACCGAACTCTAATCCTACTTTGACAACACGTGATGTTCTGGGTCTCTGTTGGGATATGGGTTCCGATACTTTTAGATGTAAAGTTCCAAATATTGCAGACATCCCTACTAAGCGAGGAATTTTGTCACGCATAGCACGCATATTCGATATTAATGGTTATTTAAGTCCATTTACGGTTCTTCTCAAATGCCTTATGCAACGCCTATGGCTACAAAAGGTGGATTGGGATGAACAATTGCCCGCAGAAATTCTTCAAGAATGGAAGCAAATTCAAATTGAACTGCCACTTCTCGAATACATAACAATACCACGATCTATTTGGAAAATCGGCAATAGTCAAGCCCGTTTAATCGGATTCTCCGACGCCAGTTCCGTAGCGATGGCCGCTGTTGTTTATCTGCGATTAGAAGTTGATGAAAAAATATATGTACATTTGATAACTTCCAAAACCCGTGTAGCCCCTTTGAAAACGTGGACCATTCCTCGTCTTGAATTAGGAGCGGCATGTCTTTGGCAAAACTAATGAAACATACAGCATTAGCATTTGACACCATCAATTTACTAGATCCAATATGCTTTAGTGACTCTACAAACACACTGACGTGGATTTGTACGCCACCTTATCAGTTAAAATTATTTTTGCGAACCGAGTGGTGCAAATTCATGAAAATCAACCCACAGCCATATGGAGATACGTTCCCAGTTCTGCGAATGCTTCCGATCCTGCAAGCCGAGGATTGAGGCCATACGAACTACTGAATTGTACACTCTGGTGGCAGGGTCCTGATTTTTTATACCGCGATTATTGTGATTGGCCAAGTGATAAATACACACACAATATTGCAGACGGGTTTAAAGCCGTACAATACGCACTCGTCTCTACTGTTGATGTGAAACAATACTGGGCAGTACTACAAGGTCCTCGAACTTGCAAAAGTTCAACGAATTTTTGCATACGTTAAAAGGTTCACGTTTAACTGTCTTGCACGCAAACGTAATCTTGCAAGGACTACTGGTCCGTTAAATGCCTCTGAGTATCGTAGCGCTCTCACATTTGCCATTAGAATTACTCAGTACGAGCACATCTACGACGATATCGTCTTACTAGAAAAAGGGCAACCTAGCACAAAAATGTACCGTCCGTTGTCACCTTTTCTCTCTCCCACGGGATTAGTCATGGTGTGGGGCCGTTTGCGCCATTCCAGCCTTTCTATAACTAGCAAACATCCCTACCTTATCCCAAAAAACAGCAGGTTAGCTGTATTAATATGTGATTACTATCACATATATTCAGGTCATGGGGGTCCGCGGCTAACTCAATCATTAGTTACCCGTACATTTTGGATTCCTTGTATCCGTCAATTAATTCGAAGTAGAATATTTCGCTGCCTGACTTGCTATCGCTTCCAAGGGGAGCCTATTCAGCCTCCTATGGCAGATCTTCCGCTTTATCGCCTCGAACCCGGAAGATGCTTTACGCATACCGGTTTGGATTTTACCGGTCCCTTTACAATCAAGCTATCCTCGTTGCGATCGACAAAATTTCAAAAGGCATATATTGCCCTCTTTATTTGTATGGTGTCACGTGCCATTCATATGGAGGTTGTCACAGCTTTAACATCGGAAGCCTGCCTTGATGCATTATATAGATTTATAGCCAGACGCGGGTTACCCACGAACATATACTCCGATCAGGGCCGCAATTTTCGTGGGGCGGCTAGAGAAATGTTAGAAATATATAAACATTTTGATCAAGCTAACCCCGTCATTGCGCACTACTCTAGGGGTATAGATTGGTGTTTCAACCCTCCCTATGCACCCCATTTTGGGGGGCTTTGGGAAGCCGGCGTCAAGAGTGCTAAATTTCACTTGAAACGAATAGTGGGTAGAACGACACTTTCTCTGGAGGAATTTAGTACAGTTGTGACCCGCATAGAAGGAATCTTAAATTCCCGTCCATTTTGCGCACTTACAACGTCACCTAACGAAGGCACGGATGCCTTGACTCCGGGCCATTTTCTAACTGGTGGGCCTTTAATTACGCGGTGTGAAGTGGACCTACAAAAAGTTCCTGCGAATCGGCTTAGTCGTTGGAAAATGTCCCAACAACTTGTACAGAGCTTTTGGAAGTGCTGGTCCATAGGCTACTTGCACAGCTTACAGCAAAGGCCTAAGTGGAACGCCCTTCCAAAACCATAGAAGAAGGGATCTAGTACTTTTTTACTCCAGATTCACCCCGGCGTATTGGCCTTTGGCGAGAGTGGCGAAGCTTTACCGGGTAAAGATGGTGTAACAAGAGTTGTAAAGCTAAAACACCCACAGGCGAAGCGGTCCGCCCAATTAACAAGGTGGTACCACTTCCTTCACCATAAGTAATTCAGCATTCTAACATGCAATTTTATTTTTTCTTCTTTCTCTACAAATTATGTTTTATTTTATATTTTAATGCAGGAAGCAAAATGCAGAGTACTCGATTAATTTATACTTAAACATTTTTTTAAAATTTCTATTTTCATTTTTTCTCCCATTCATTTCACGGTATACAACAAAATTTACTATTTTGGGTGGGGGGTATGTTAAAACTTCATACAGTTGGAGGTCAGCGATTGACAGTATAGATGGCCTTATCGTATATTGTTGTTGTGCTACACATATGGCGGAGCGATAAAGCCTTTTCGCTTGACCAACATGACACTCTCTCGTATCGTTTCACCGACTCAACACCTAGTAACTATAACCGCGAGTGCATAAGTGCTGCTGCCCGACCAAGTGCGTCGACCGGTAAACAACACCTATCTTCGCGGGAGTAAATTGGTGAACAACATTGCAAGGTAAGCAAAACATTAATTACGGTTTGACCTATGTTACTGTTTTTCGCGCCTAACCTCCAATTGCATACAATTACAGTCCATTTGCTAAGCTTTACGCTTTGGGAAACGTTCTGGAGCTGTCCCGATTTATACACTCCAACGTATACCACACAAGCACATAATGTTCAAGCAATAACAAAAGGAAACAAACTTCGTTACCTGGTGTAAGCTCTTGCACCATCACCACTAAATACTCGTCGTTGCCTTTCATCCAACTACCCTCTGCTACATGTACAACAAACTCATTTCCACATGTTATCCAATTCTATGCGGGCGCTTTCAATACATTTACCGATATAATTGTCCAAATATGTTGATCGGATTCTGAATCTACCATACAACCAGCACCCTCGTTGCAAAAAAATAACTAGTCTCGCTTACCTCAGTAACATCTTTTGTTCGTTATTCGTATTTACTTACAGCCCCGTTTATAACATAGCACCTTTCAAACACTTCTAATTTAAATTAAACGGATTGCACTATCACCGATTTACAAATTTTTAACTTAGGTGTTACACCATATAGGTCTGAAGCAAACAGAAGAAATAAGAGAGCCCCACTACGTGTCCTGCTGTATTTATAATCGTTCCAGCCTACCTCCTGTACCCCGTTTTATTGAAATTCACTTCTATGTTCACCGATTCTGAAAATCCAAATTACAGCAATCTTTTAAAACTCGGAAATTTCTCATTCTCCGTAGCTTTAGTCCAAAAATACTGATTATCATGCACAACGGTGCAATCCTCCTAGAAAAGTCTCTCACTCCACTCGCAACCAGCCAATCCTGACCATTTCCCCCATTATAAGTATATCCATCCAACTAAGTTATCCTCGTCTAACTCATATTTACTGTCTTTGTTAACATCCTACTATAGCAACTTAAAATCGATATTGTTGTTAGCCTCTACAAATTATCGCGTGATTTAAATGGCTGTTTTGTAGTGTGTTCTAAATGGCTTTTATATCGCGTGTTTTAAATGGCTGTTGTATGCAACGTCTGTTATTTGTCATCCTGGTTTACCCTATGCTATTTATATCCCGTCTCTACTTTGTTATCAAACACCTGTTGTTTCTCACCTTTCGCTTCGACCGTTAGCTTAAATTTCTAAAGAATTATGTTTCAATGTACATTATGATTTCTTGAATTGTTTATTTGTCGGTCTGTTTTTTCTATGAACCGATTGCCAGTTTGAAATTGTACTTTCTCATCTTGTTTAACCTGTAGATTTCCTAGGATTTGTTTTTAACGAATGCTTTGTTAGTTAGATGAATATATGCGTTTACATTATCGATTTTTTATACAAAAGCTCTCCCTTATTATTTGATGTGCTCGATTCACAACCTTCGAATATTAAAGCTAATTATCCTTGCATTTTCCTTGAGTTTTATGCCCTACAAATATTTCACACAATGCAATTTTAAAATTACAATTTTTTGATACAAATGTATGCTATTAACCGTTTGTTTTAAGGTAAAACTAATTAATTTGAAGCGTAAATAATCTATTCCTATTTTCTATATACACTGTCTCTACAAAATTACTCTCTTGACTTATCTATCCCTCTTTACATATAATTTACACAATAATATATATATATATATATATATATATATATATATATATATGTATAGTTGTGAGATACTGGTTCTCTTCTCTATGCTTTTTTATTTTTTTAATGTAACCTATTTTTAAATTTTAAAAATACCTCTTCTTATATGCCTCGACTAGCTCAGTCCAATTCACATAGAGTGCACGCCGATACAACAACCAAGACTGTTTAATCTCACTTTTACTTTAGTTCTTTTCTATTTGAATGATATAAACGAAACAAAGCAAAAATTTTATAATGACCAAGAATATGTACACTTTATAGTTTAATTGATACTTTGATTCTGATATTCATAAAATTTAACCCCCGAATCAAAATAATAATATCTATGTGATTATTCCCAAATCATAACTTCCTTAAAGCCAGCAAAAATACCACTGTCTGTTACTATAAGCACTTTTGAACGTTCAAATGACCTATTTTCTCGCGACATAAATTTTCAAAAGATTTTTGATGATCTCTCACAAACTAAATACTTCAATATATAAAAATTGTAAGTGTTAAAAATTGAAATTAAACCTTATGCTAGAAATAATACTTTTGTCTCTGACCTGCGTTCTCCATGCTCGTTTCTACTTCTTAGAACTGCCTCTGCATGTGGTTGGTTAGCACCCTTGGATTGTTTCCATTTAATTTCGACCAATATAACCTTTTGTTGATTAATTTTCCTTTCGATACCCATCCATCAATGTTTGGACTTAAATTCGTTTACCTTGGAGTTTATGTAGATTTACCCAGAGTATATTTAGAATAAATTTAGAATTTACTTGGATTTGATTAGAATATATCTAGAGTATATTTAGAGTATAGTTGGAAGATATTTAGAAGATACTTAGAGTATACTCGGAGGATAATTAGAAGATACTTAGAGCTCTAAATTATTAAACATTAATAGTAGGTTTAATTAATAATTATTACTTACGTTTTTCACAGTAAACGGCAATTTCCATTATATTTATTGGCACTTGAATTATCACAAATTTTAAAATATTTGTCACTAAATAATTATTTAAATTTTTCTATTTTCACTCGCGTGATATTCGGCTTTGAATTGGTATAGTTTGTGCCTTGGTCAAAGATATACTGATTGTTTACCAGATCTGTATTCTATATAAAGACTCCTCCTTCCACCTGTGCTATTGGTTTTACTCGCACACTTTATTAATTGAGGTGTTGTACTTTCTCCTTTATCATTGCAGGATTCGGACTTTTCTACAAATTTACGATTCAGACCCGTGTCGAAGTTATGTATATTCTCACGTAGGCACGTACTTTGCATAGCGTATTTCTTTGAAAATTCAACTTTTACCTTCGTTTAAGTCATGTTCTCTTGTTTATATTTGCTATTGTTCAAATTTTATCGTGTAAACAGACATTTGTTATTTGTTATTTAGTACTCCAAAATCTGTTGGATTTTATGAAAATACAATGTTGTGTAGGTCACGTAATAAAGTTTCTATGATGACGTATTTGAATGCCTTTATTTATTTATGCGTTAATATTTTGAATGAGATATGTTTATAGCTAGCATGCCAGGTTATTTCCTTTCATTAATTGCGTATTTATTTCAATAAAACTCGCTGCGTTTAAACCGTTATTCCTGCGTAATTCTTTTCAATTTTATGTTTGCATATTTATTTTAAAATGCATTATACACCGTACAGGTTATTTATCTTACTAAATATAATGTGACTTTTGAAGAATGAGCTTCCTTTCATGAATTAATGTTAGTTGTGATTTATATACAGTGTGCTCGATATTGACTTTTTGATTAATTGTCGAGTTACTCCAGTTTTATTATGAAATTGTTTGGTTTTCTAAACTTTAATGATATTTACATGTATCGCACGACACTTATGACTCAATACACCCCTAGATCACCCTATTATCATAGCAACATATGTTATGTATTATATAAATATATTGCTATGATAAGGGGTATATTGAGTCATAATGGTTACACAATACAAGTAAATAGTACTAGGAGTTAGAAAACCACATTTATTTAGCATAAAAAATACGTAATTTGTAATATTATGCAAGCCTGTATAAGGATCGCAATTGACTTTAATCAATGCCGAGAAGCACATCATTCAACAATAAGCACACATTCAGCAAAAAAAATAACTCTACACGCAATCAAACTTGTCTTAAACCAAAAGTATTCATACACTGTAAATCAATACGCGTTAAATGCAGTAAAAAGCTAGAAAATCATAAAACAATTCACATTAAACATGCGATAGTGAAAGCAGATAACATAGTGTCCTGATATGAAACGCATCCTTCGAAATAAATACGCTTCGGAAACGCAAAAATGTAAACAGAAATATGTTAATTTAGGTCACTTTGACTACGTGATTTTCTGCATGGAGTTAAAACAAATTCCAAAGTATTATCTTGACAAACAAAGCCATAAGTGAAATTACGTGCCAAGGCGAATTAGAAATTCCTCTAACAACATCAAAGCAGACGGGATAAAATAAATTTAAACTAGAAATCCACTGGTACCTACGTGATCAAGGAATTGTTTCGACAAGTTATTATCAGAGATATACCCGTAAAAGCCCAAAAATATCCAACACAACTGATGGTTGGTCGTAAACTTTGAGCAACAGTTCAGATAACGAATGAATTTTTAGATGGGGCGTAGACTATATACACGCGAATTTGATAAGCAGACAGTCTTAGTTTGAACCAAGCACAAGCTAGATCACTCATACTCAAGAATTTACGCGTCGAGTAAATATTCAAATTAAATGATCAAATTTCTGTGAAAAGTGGTGTTATAAAAATTTTAAAATGAATTATAGTGAAAATATATGAGACAAGTTCGCCGTTTGCTGGAAAATGTGAGAAAAAATTTATAAAATAATTTAGATTAAATATTTATAATGTAGGACTCTAAACGACAGTACGAAATCTAAGCAACAGCACAAAAATTCTAAGTATCATTACGTAAATTGAAGAGACGTCACTAAATCTAAGTGACAGTACGAATTCTAAGTCAGATTACAAAAATTCTAAGGGATATTACAAAAACTCTAAATTACATTAAGAAGATCCAAGAGAGATTATGAAAATACCAGATTATCGATTAAACGGGGTAAAACTTGGAGACTAAATAAATTGAATGGAGCAACTCATCTAAACTGAATATTGGAGTACTGATCCACAGCACGCAGCAGAAAGACGCACAAAAAAAACTACAGGTCAAAACTATCTAGCATAAGGCATTATTTTCTATTTATTATTTTTGAACATTGATCATATTTTATAATTGAATATTTTATGTAGAGTCATCCAAAATTTATTTTATACGTGAATAATTTCGTAAAAAGGGGAAAAATCTTAAACGTTTGAGAGAAATTTCCAGTAGAGTACAACATCATTTTGCTGGCTTTAAAATAAGGAAAAGGAACCATAATTTTTGGAAATAAACAAATTAAAATTTATTGTTATTGGATTCAGGGGCTCACTTTTGTCATACAGTCCAACAGATTAAGCTGTGAAGTGTATATGATTCTTTTTTCTCATTATAGAAATATTAATGGACTTCGTTTTATCATTCAAAGGAAAAGTTTTAGAGAAAAGGGGGTAAATTATTTGATTATCGTAACATTGTACACCTTGTGTGAATTAAACTGGGTCCGCCGAGGCATATTTAAATTTCAGGAGATCAAAATACTCAGAGCGGTGGTGATCGGAAGGAGACGTGCATCGACGTGCAGCGTTATCATATCAAATAAAATCTGTCGCATCAACGAAGGGCGAAAATAGCGGAAAGAGATTAATTTAGCGCTCAACGTAAGGCTGGAACATCAAATCAAATAAATCTGACGAACCGACCGTAGGGCTAAAACATCAAAACAAATTAATTTGGCGACTCGATCTTGGGGCTTGTAAAAATTCAGAAAATTTTGTATATTATTTAAAATTAGGAATTACAGGCAAACAACAGATAAATTTATAAATTCAATTTAGTATTTACGGTTTAGTGTAAATATAAATTTTGATAAAATGGACAAAAGAATACAGGAAGCTAGAGAGGCGTTGAGAAATGAAGGGGTGGAATAGGATTCCAGGAAAGTATAATCCTCCAGGATACGCAAACCGAAGTCACAGAAAGGACATTCGAAAGGAGCCATAGTGAGGAACAGCAGACCTCACATGAAGCAAAAATAATGTCGATTTTATTAGCACTAAATAACAAAATGGAGAAAAATTGAGAGGCCCTGAAAAACATGGACAAGAAAATTGATGAGAATGGGGCAAAACTAAGCATGGAAATAAAATTTTTAAGTGTTGGTTTAAGGAGACTAATCAAACAATTACAGTGATGAGAGCACAGATGCGAGATGAAATTGTAAGGATTACAGAAGATTGACGGAGTGAGAGACGAAGTAATAATGGTAAAATCAACACAAGAAACAGTCGAGAGAGAGAGACAAACGGGAGACTTATGGATCTAGATGTATAAATACAAAACTTTGAGGGGAATTGTGAGATAGGATTCAGGACAATAAACAGGGAAATAGGAAATTTAAAAACGGATTTACAAAACTTCAATGTTAAGGAGCCCATAAGGTTAATTAAACCGAATATTTAGATAGAGCAGTATTCAAATTTTTACGAGAACGGTAAGCTTAATCCTAAAATATTTTTGAAAAACATTAAAATGTTAGTACAGGGATCAAGAGACGAGCAATACAAACTAAATTTAGTAAAGTCAATGTTAAAAGGAGGAGCAGAAATGTGGTATAATTTAATAGAGAGCGAGGTAGAAACGTTTCAACAATTTGAACAAAAATTTTTAAGACACTTTTAGGGGGATAATCAACAGGATAAAGTGAGAGATGACCTGATCATGGACAGATATAATCGAGATATAGGAATGACCCGGGAATTATATGCAATAGGCAAATTTAGCATAGCAAGACAATTAGATCCTCTTTTAGGGAAAAAACAAATAATAAAATTTCTGGCAGGACATTTCGAGGAGGAAGTGAAGCAGTATATTGCACTACAGAGCATCGTAGACTAGGATGTGTTTCTAGAATATTTACAGAGATATGATGCATTGGGATCAAATTATAAGACAGAAGGTAGAACTAGGAGTCAACGCATAAATTTTATGAGGACAAGAAGAGGTGTAGAGATTGAAAGAAATAATTATCGACGAAGGAATTATAATTATGGGGAAAATTTTAATAGGGTAATTATAATAATTACAATAATGATTTTAGACGTAGTAGGAATTCGGGTCACATGCCAAGGTGAGAAATGGAGCGCATTAACCATAAGGAAAACGATATACAGGAAACACATAGACGAGAACATGAAGAACGACAAACGGAAACAAGGAGAAATAATCGAACATACACTGAGATCGCGAGTCAGGCAGGATCGTCCACACAAAACCAAAATTTTTAGATACCGACAAACTAAGCAAACCCATATAGATAAATAGATACGAACATCAGCGCGAATTTATCAAACACGAGATGGAAAATGAATTAGACAGAAACTTATTACCTATAGTGAATTTAAAGGTGGAAAATAATATAGTTGGAGTACTTATTGATACCGGAGCGGAAGCATCGCTTGTTGCAGAAGATTTTGTTAAACGGGGAAAATTAATAGAGAAGGCAATACCTATAACAAAGTGTAATTTGGTGGCACCTAACAATAAGAAATTTGCAAGCTAAATGAAATGGTAATTTTGAAATGTGAAATAGAAAAAATAAAATTGGAGAATGAATTCATGGTTGTACTTGGACTGAAGAGAAACATTATATTTGGGATGGATCTTATAGACAAGCTGGGGTTGAGAATAAATGCGGAAAACAAGGAAATAGAATGCAAGGGGGAATATATTAAATGGTACAAAGAGAGGGATGTAGAAGTCGAGTGTGACTGCATAAATATTAACCAATTTGAAAATGAAATAGATAATCGGGGTAATATAAATAAAGAAATTAAGTGTCCAGAGAATATGAAAGGTAGGGTTAATTTATTATTGAAGAAACATTTAGAATTGATAGGGTCAGAATCAAGAATTGCTATAGGTTATGAGCACAAGTTAGAGGTAGTAAACACAGAACCGTTTAACACAAAATTATATCCCATTCCAGCAGTATACAGGGATAGAGTGAAAGAAGAAATAGAACAAATGTTGCTTAAAGGTGTCATCGAAAACTCGATACACATTTTGTGAAACCATTGGTCGTTGTTACGAAGAGTGAAAATAGCATCAGGTTATGTCTAGATGCAAGAAAGATAAACAAATGAACCAAAGCGCAATACAATTGTCCACCAGCTATGCATAGCATATTGGCGAGAATAGGTATTAGAAAATCTCTACAAAGATAGATTTAAAGAATTCATTTTGGCTAATTCCACTAGCGCGAGAATCAGGGAAATATACGAGTTTTTCTGTAGAAGGGCATATATACCAAATTAAAGTGGTCCCTTTTGGTTTGTCTTCGAGTTCGGCTGCATTGGTGAAAGCCATGCATAGCATTTTGGGACCGGACCAAGAATTATGAATCCACTACGTGGATGATGTTTTGATATTTAGCGATAGTGTTGAACAACACTAGAAAGAATTTTATTAGAAGTTTATTAGAAGTTAGAAAACTACATTTATTTATCATGAAAAAATACGTAATTTGCATATTATCAAAGAGCAAACATTTAACATCCTGTATAAGGTTCGCAATTGACTTTAATTAATGCCGAGACGCATATCATTCAACATTAATCACACATTCAGCAAAGGAAATAACTCTACACGCAATCATGCTTGTCTTAAACCAAAGGTATTCATAAATTGAAAATGTAAATGTAAATGTAAACGTAAACGTAAACGTAAACGTAAACGTAAACCTAAACGTAAACGTAAACGTAAACGTAAACGTAAACGTAAACGTAAACGTAAACGTAAACGTAAACGTAAACGTAAACGTAAACGTAAACGTAAACGTAAACGTAAACGTAAACGTAAACGTAAACGTAAACGTAAACGTAAACGTAAACGTAAACGTAAACGTAAACGTAAACGTAAACGTAAACGTAAACGTAAACGTAAACGTAAACGTAAACGTTAACGTAAACGTAAACGTAAACGTAAACGTAAACGTAAACGTAAACGTAAACGTAAACGTAACGTAAACGTAAACGTAAACGTAAACGTAAACTTAAACGTAAACGTAAACGTAAACGTAAACGTAAACGTAAACGTAAACGTAAACGTAAACGTAAACGTAAACGTAAACGTAAACGTAAACGTAAACGTAAACGTAAACGTAAACGTAAACGTAAACGTAAACGTAAACGTAAACGTAAACGTAAACGTAAACGTAAACGTAAACGTAAACGTAAACGTAAACGTAAACGTAAACGTAAACGTAAACGTAAACGTAAACGTAAACGTAAACGTAAACGTAAACGTAAACGTAAACGTAAACGTAAACGTAAACGTAAACGTAAACGTAAACGTAAACGTAAACGTAAACGTAAACGTAAACGTAAACGTAAACAACGTAAACGTAAACGTAAACGTAAACGTAAACGTAAACGTAAACGTAAACGTAAACGTAAACGTAAACGTAAACGTAAACGTAAACGTAAACGTAAACGTAAACGTAAACGTAAACGTAAACGTAAACGTAAACGTAAACGTAAACGTAAACGTAAACGTAAACGTAAACGTAAACGTAAACGTAAACGTAAACGTAAACGTAAACGTAAACGTAAACGTAAACGTAAACGTAAACGTAAACGTAAACGTAAACGTAAACGTAAACGTAAACGTAAACGTAAACGTAAACGTAAACGTAAACGTAAACGTAAACGTAAACGTAAACGTAAACGTAAACGTAAACGTAAACGTAAACGTAAACGTAAACGTAAACGTAAACGTAAACGTAAACGTAAACGTAAACGTAAACGTAAACGTAAACGTAAACGTAAACGTAAACGTAAACGTAAACGTAAACGTAAAGGTAAACGTAAACGTAAACGTAAACGTAAACGTAAACGTAAACGTAAACGTAAACGTAAACGTAAACGTAAACGTAAACGTAAACGTAAACGTAAACGTAAACGTAAACGTAAATGTAAAATGTTTTATTTTGATATCTGTATATTTTTGAATGTTGGACAAGTTTTTGAGAAATAATTTCTTCCGTGTGAGCGTTGTAACTTCCTTCTCAATTGCCTATTATTCCAATTTTTTTTGAATGTGTTCCTGTACATGTGTAGATAAAATTAGACACGCAGAGTTTTTAAAATGCCCCTGACAGCCCAAATATTGTCCTTTAATTATTTTTGAAGAGTGTTTTCTTCTGTGTGGAGTAGTATTTTAGCTATCAAGGAGGGCATTTTAAAAACTCAGCCTGACATTCTTATCCACACACACCAGAAATACGATACAAAAAGAGTTAGAGCATAAAACAAAAAATATAAATAGCTGTTAGTTAAGCCGACTTTTGCAGTTAGTTATATACTATTATTATAAAACTAATTCTGAAATTTGTACTGATGCCGACTTATATGTAATATTGTAAAAAGGTTTGAGGCTACACGATGACGTTAAGAAAGATCCAAATTTTTATACGTTTAGTGATTACTTCGCTTGAGTTCTGGTTCTGACTTTGAACTAACTCAAAATTGATTCATCAGATAGGTATAGAAGTGGGTCGTTTAAAAACCGTGGCACTGTTGCAATCTGACGTCAGGTGTGAAACGCCTAGGTCGCTGCAACGTTAAAATGCTGCTTGGAAATGACGTAAATGCGTTTATTTTAAACATTATTCACTATTGACATTTCCAAAATATTTATTTTAAATTGATATTAATATTAAACGAACTAGAAGAATTAAGAGTTAAATTGATTTTGAAGCTTTGAAATAAATAGGAAAATTCGTTAAGGTTTTGATTTATAAAATAAAACTATTTAAAAGTGCTTTTAACGTGTCAAAACCCAACTTACATTAAAGAGAAAATTGATATCTTGATCTTACATCAATGAGTTTCTTTTATGCTACCTAGTACATATCTCAATGAGTAACTGCATAATATTCAATTTAGAGGCGTTGAAAAGAATAGGTCAAGTGCAAAACGAATAGAATTTTGCGATTGAAAGCGCTTTTAAAAAAGAAAGCTGAAAGAGGCAATCCAACATTTTCTGCTCTGAAATAGCTATTTACTAGCATACTCAACCCCCATTTCAAACGCATTGATCTCTATTGGTTACTTATGTCAGCGTGAGTAACTGATTGAAATTGGTTTAGCACATACCAGTTAGCGGCTGCAAATCAACTCAAATAAATTTAGTAATTGGATAAATTATTGTTTCTGGAAAAAACCTTTCCATACGTTTACATGTAATTTGTCTGCGTAGGGTTTAGAAATTTAGAAAAAACAGGGCCGATACTAATGTTGATTCTCTAGGAAGAAATCGATGTGTTCATTAATTTATAACTTATAGCACTTTGCTGTATTAAGCAATAAATAAGGTCGCCTTCGAACGGATCGAAGAACTAAGACCGTACGTACGGTGGGGAGTTCGGGCCCCTTCCGATTCCATACAAGCATTTTACCTTGTTTCTAAAACAGTACAAACAAGAAAGTTCACAAACTAATAACACCATCATTCTTAATAAATTATAACTTTGCAATAACATCTTCAATAAATACGGGCACTCAGAGAATTGTTAAAATCTTAAAGTTTATAAAGCGTATGTAAATACTTAGTTATTAAGTATGATTTGATTACGGAACTTTTCAGAGAAAACGCGAGGTCCGGGAAAACTAATAATCCAATGCAGAGGTTTTTCGAAATTTAAAATAAAATGTCAAATGTCAATGGGTGTATGATTATTATTCGATCATTTGTAATGCTAGCGCGAGTTACGTTTCGGGGCTTGGGAGCTGTCTTTTTAAAAACTTCTTCAAATTCTTCGTAACAATATTTATTTACTTAAACAGAACCTACAGTTGAATTTTGACAAACTGGTTTATAAATCTCTAAGTCAAAATAAAATAATTAATTGAACTAATATTGTGAGTAGCCTAAGCAAACTGCAATGTTAAAGCTGAAATACTTTGACTGGCTGCCTGGTCTTGGGGCTTTCGGGGTATTTATGGTGTCCCTGCCTCTCACAATTCTGTGGGAACTTGCAGAACTCATGTCTGCTTATTCTTAATTCTATTTATTAATACATTGTAGCAATCTTAATTTCTAGGTAATCGCGGTATCTTAACCGTCTGTGACCTGCCACCTGCAGTATCACTATCGTCTGGAATACATTGTTATGCATTCGTTCTCATGAACTGTTAATAACCTTTTTATATCTATTCTTGAATTACATCGTTGTAATCGTAATAATTTCTTAATGATTTCTAACAATTTCCTATTAGATTCTATTTTATAATACGTACATAAATTGGGGATACATAACTCCTCTTTACGTAAATGAAAAATTAAGGTTTTCCTTGCTTAATTTTTTAATTCATAAAATTCATTATTTAAAATTTATGGTTTAAAATTCATTGTTCCTAAGGGTATATTTGTTTCTTTATTTACCTTTGTTTCCTTAAATCTAAAACTGTTTTCTTTACTCTTATATCTAAGGTACATTTTGTAAAATACATATACGATCAATAAAATAATTAATATGATTAATACAAATGTCCGAACGCTTATGTTGTCGAAGTGTAACTTGGGCACTTTGAGTTCGCTTAAGTGTTCTTTATAGTTTTCTATTAGTTTCATGGCGTGGTTGAGGTCATCTAAGTCTAGGTGTTCTAATTGCATGGGTTTCTTGATTATTTCTTCGTCTTCTGGTTGTTCTATCTTGAACTGTAGTTCTGGTAGATTTGCGAGTTTCTTGGTTGCTACGAGATCTTGATAAACTCTGATTGTTTCGAATAACAGTCTTCCATGGGGGTGATTAATTTACTTCCGGTTAGTGCTAGATTGTTCTCGTCTTGATTGCAGTGGACGGTTGCTATTACTTCTGTTGGGAAAATGGCAATCCATTTGTTTTCTGTAACTTTTTGAATCTTGATGTTGGTAATTTGTACGGGTTTGGCTTTACAGTTTTCGTAATGATTTGAAAATTTTAATAATTGTACTTCACAAGGGCTGTCTTCTTGAATAGTTGTTATTGTTAAGAATTGACATAAATATTGATTTGGTGTTACTTCGGTACATTTTCGGTTGTATAACCATATCTTAGTTTATTTAAGGATAGGAATTTGGTTTTGGGTATAACTTGACACATGCTAGTAATTTTCATTGGAAAAGCAAATAAATAATAATAATTGTAAATATTACTTTTTACTATTGGGATTTCTATTAAAAATGTTATTTCATTATTCTTTACATAGTGTAACGGGCATTTTTACAGCTTAACCTTGTTACGCCTTTTTCCCAATTCGTAATTACATTTCTGCAACTACTAGTTCTATATTGTATGCAATTTAACTCGCGGGTATTACTTTTAAAAGATGGTTTAATTGAAGATTGCTTTTCATTAATAAATACATTGCAATGAATGAATTTAAATAGAATTATTCGTAAATTGTTTTCCAACTTAGTGAAAATTACAAACCGCTTGGAATTAATGATAAATTGCTATTCGTATAAATGTTGTTCCTTATGTGGATATACGAGTCTAAATATAAACAGATAAGAAGTGTAGTTCTGATTACCTTTGAATGAGGTATGCTTTTGTATGTAACGTGTTGGATTGACAAGAAGTGCGGTGGTAATAACCACAAGTTGTTATGAACAGATGCGTAGTCGGTTTTTGTTCTTGGTTGCGGTATATTAAGTACTTTGAGTGATACGCATTGCTTTGCTGATTGTGTCTTTAGTTGTTTTTCTTGTAAAATAAAAGGTTTACGGAACATTGACTTAGTGATTTCGCGTTGCACGACAAATTGTTTTTGTTGCTTTTCTGTTAGAAATAAAAGTCGTAGAACTTGGAAAACCCGACCGCACGTGGTTTCCTTTGTTACCATAGGTAGCAAATAAAACGCTTCACGTTACTGTTAGTTTAATGCATTACGTCGTGCCTTGAAAGCCCGTGACTCTAAATTTTTATTACTATTTTTCTTTACAATTTGTGTTACAAAATCTTTCAAAATTATTGTCTCCGGAAATAGAATTAATAAGAGATTTATCGATGTTACGTAGTTCCACCAGCATGATAATGTCTGCTGCTAACACCAGTGAAATACGTAGGCGTGATTAGTGTAAAGTGTGAGAAATTTCATCCACACCCTCACAGTCAAGGGTGCAGTGCTTCGTTAGTGCAGGACATCGGGAATCCCACATTCAATTGCGAGGAAGCGTTGCTGAAGGACTGTTTGTAAGTTGAACTATTTCCTACTTGCTTTTACATTAAATACCTGTCCGTTGCTTTGCCATACCTTTGGCGTTCTGATACCTTTTACCATAGACTTGCATGCTATTTTAAATAAAAGAAAAAAAAGAGATAAAAATCAATACTACTGGACTACTCATATTAATTGTGTTTACCTATTTATATTTTGTTAAAATTTTATCTGCTTTATGTCTAATTGGTGTGTGAGGAAACGTTTCTGCTACTCCCCAATATTACCTCACTTTGTACTAAAGATTTGTTATATTGCTTTTAACGTCGTTGTATTATATAGATTATCCCAACAGTTTTTTTTTATTCTGCAAAGTACTGAACAATTTATACTTGATCCGTATGCTATGCTTTTTCTTTGTTTCAGGTTTGCAGGACTAATTTGTTTTTTTTCCAGATTTACTATTCTAATTTTTCTATTGCAGGTACTGTTACTAATTCCTTACAGCCGCGTACCTTATATGTTGGTCTGCTTTCTACAACCCCCCCTACTCTCCGATTGAGCCCGGTCCTTTCTTTGTTTTTCTTTGTGTTACGTACGGCCACGAGCCAACGTAACATAAATTTGACGAACCAACGTGGCTGCCCCGATAATAACGTCGCAATAGCCTTTAACTTAGCTATTTTTTCAAATATAATAATGTTTGATTCTATTACATCAAAGGGTAATTTAGTATTGGTTATAAATGATATAATTTTTAATAATTCCTTCAATAAGTCACTTGGTTCAATGATACTAGAGTGTAAGATATTTAGTTTTGCAAATGTTACGGCATTTTCTAATGTAGCTAAAATTTGTTGGAATAAAGTAAGGGTTGATATTATTTGGGTGAATATCGTATTGATTCTAATTAAATCTCGCTGCCTAACATGGTAGTTTGCATGTTAGTTTCAAGGGTTTGTATTCTATTGGCTATACTATCTTGATTTCTTACTAACTTTTTTAATGTGTCGTTGAATTTTATTAGAGTTGATTGATTTATAGATATTTGGTTGCTAATAATGGTTTTTATATCGTTTTGATTTTTAATTAACTGCTATATTGCGTTGTCATAACGTTCTGCGTTCGTTAATTAATCCTCTTATTCGTCTTGCAGTTTGTTCTGTGGGTATTAATCTGTTAAATTTGTCTTCTATGTTTCTTAAAATGCTTTCTATTATACTGTTATAGTTTATCATTTCTATGACGTATTCCTTTCCAAATTTTGCTGTGTGCATTGATTGTTTTAATCGGTAATAATTATTTTTGATTGTTTGAAATTCATGTTTCAGTTCCATTCAATCGAATTTTTGTGCGAATGTCCAACAGTCTATTGTATTTTGCAAACTTCCCAATTTTATTGGTAGTATACCGGGGTTGTTTTTTATATCTTCAATTACTATTTCATTATCCGTTCTACCTGGGCGGAGGTTGACGGTAAGTCCATCTGAAATTACAGGGTGTCTTGAGTTTTCCAAGTGAATGTATTTTGTTATCTTGCCGTTGTCCACTACAGGTATATTTTTGTCAGATATTCTCTTAATTTTAAATGGGCCAAAATTTCTGGGTACCGTTTTGTGTCGTTTACTTTGGAAATCTTTCTCGATTCGGTTTGTCCTATTGAAAATTTATTTGTGTCGGTACTCTTATTGCGGGTTGTGGTGATACGTTCTTTGTCGTTATCTAATTTATCCTTTACTTTGTCATAAGTTATTTTTAGTTTCTCTTTGTAATCTTTAGCACATTGCTGATATACTTCTTTGTTATAATATATGTCGTAAGGGTTGCGTGAATCGAAATGTCCTAACGTTAATTCTAGGGGTGTAAAATTAGTTGATGAGTAGATTGTATCATTGTAAGCGATTAGTGCGTATGACATTAAATTGGTGATGTGTTCTTTCTTATAAGTTATTCTTAGTAATCTGATTTGTTCTAACAAGGTTGAATGTAGTTTTTCAATCAGTCCGTTTGATTCAAGGTGGTTTTCAGTTATAAAATAAATTTTGATTTTGTGGAGTTCTAAAGTGTTTTGTATCGTCTCATTTTTGAATTCGCTGCCGTTATCTAAACTTATTGTTTTGGGTGTGACATAAAATGTAAAGTATTATAAAAATCCTTGGGTTACATCAATGCTATTTTTATAAATGATTGTTATTGATTGGCCTATTTTGGTGAATGCATCTACAATTGTTAAATGGTTTTATGCTTCTACTACTAGAGTATCGGCAGGTAATTTTTGAAGAGGTTTGTCAGATGTTTTAGTTAACATTAAGATTATTTTTGGGGGTGTTGTGTCGTATTTTGCCTTGTCGCATTATTCACATAGGTTAATAAAGTCTGTAGTTAATTCCTTCTTATCTTTAAAATAATATCGTCTTATGAGTTGCTTTATTGTTTCATTAATTCCACGAAGGTTGGTTTTTCCTTCTTGTTGATTCCTAATTACATCATTTATTTCGTCAGGTTTGTCTAATGTTATTAATTATCTTGTGCATCTGATAAGTTCAGGGCCGGAGTTATTGAATAATTTAAAATATAATTCTGAAAATCGTTTATATAAATGTTCGGTGTTAAAATAAAAGTAAAATCGTTTATTCTCGGGGGTGTATTCTTTTAGAATTTTATTTATTTGTTCCTTGTTGTCGTCTTTAATTATTTGAATTTGATATATTTTCTTGTTGTCTACTTTTGTAAATTTTACAGGATTGAGGTTAGTTAAAACTTCCGTAATTATAAATTGATTGGGTTTTATATCAATGGCTTTGTTTAAAATTTTAATCGCAGTTTTTGGTTTTTCATTTTGCGTCGAATGTATTGTGTCTATCTCTTCTAGGTCTTCTCTTATTTCCGTTTCGTCTACGTTTTCTACAATGGATTCTGCTTCTAGTGCGTTGAGCTGTATTCTACTTAAGGCGTCTGTATTGCTATTATAAATTCCCTTTTTGTATATAATTTCGTAGTCGTATTCTTCTAGTCTGATTCTCCATCGTTGTAATTTTCAATTTGGTTCTTTAAGTTTGCATAGCCAAACTAATGGTCTATGGTCGGTGTATATATAAAATTTTCTTCCGTATAGATATGGTCTAAAATATTTTGTTGCCCAAATTATGGCTAATAATTCTTTCTTTATGGTACTATATTTTTGTTCGATTATGTTTAGGGTTCTGGATGCGTAGCTGATTGGTTTATCGCTACCTACTTTTCCTTGGCTTAGTACTGCGCCTAAAGCTACATTTGGTGCATCTGTCGTTAGTATAAATGGTTTTTAAAAGTCTGGGTATTCTAATACAAGCTGATTCGTTAGTATATTCTTGATTTTGTCTACGGCTTTAATGAATTCTGGGGTGTGTTCAATTTTGTTTCCCTTTTTTAAGTGATTTGTCAGGGGCTTGGTTAGCTGAGCGGAGCTTTTAATAAATTTGCGGTAATAACCACTAAGTCCTAAAAATCCTTTAATTTCCTTGTTTGTTTTTGGTAAGGGGTAATGTAGTGCTGCATTTGTTTTATCGGGGTTTGGCATGACTCGTTGGGGTGTTATTATATGTCCTAAAAATGCTACTTCTTTCTGTAAAAATTCGCTCTTATCTAGTTGTACTGTAAAATATGCTTTCCTCAGACTTTTCAAATACTTCTCTCAGTCCTTTTATGTGTTCTACTAATGATGTAGCATAAACTATGATGTCGTCTAGGTACACAATGTATTTTCCGTTGTGTATTCTATATAATATATTGTCCATGACTCGTTGAAAAGTAGCGGGTGCGTTCTATAATCCAAATGGTATTCGTTTATATTCATATTGTCCTCTAGGTGTGCTAAATGCTGTTTTCGGTGTCTTTCTCGTCCATTTCTACTTGATGATATCCTGAGGTGAGGTCTAATGTTGAAAAATATTGACATCTACCTAGTTTGTCTAAAATTTCGGTGATATTGGGTAGTGGATATTTGTCATCTACCGTTTTTTTGTTTAGCTTTCTATAGTCTATTACTAATTAATCTTTTTCTTGCCTGAGGCGTCTAACTTCTTAGGTACCATTAATACAGGGTTGGAGTGTTGTATGATATCCTATTCTAATAAGTCTGCTACTTGTCTGTCAACTTTTTCCGGGCTTGTCTAAGGTAGTCTGTATGCTTTTGTAAAGATTGGTTTGTTATCCGTTAGTTCGATATTATGCTTAACTGTGTTGGTCAAGGTTAAGGGTATTCCTTCACAATCGAATATGTCGCGATATTCAAAACATAAATTTTTAATTGCTCTCTGCTCTTCTCGGTTAATGTCAGTGTTAAAACGAATGTTACTTAAATTTTCTCTTAACATTTCATCGTGTTCTACGGGGTTGTAATCGTTTGCTAAATTTTGAGCTATTACCATTTCGTTAAAATTTAATTCCTCTACGTTAATTGGGTTTGTTACTGATAATTCTACGGGGGTAGTCATTTGAGTTTAAAATTGTTGTAGTGGCATAATTATCTTTTATTTGTACTAATGCGGTGAGGGTTTCTACTCCTTGTTGAAATGTTATGTGATTTATTATTCTTAATTCGTTTTTTGAGTTTACTGGGTTTTTATTTTTTTTCCGTTCGGGGTTCTATTGTGTATTTCTGTTCGATTTTGGTATTTTGAAATTTAATGGGTATTCGTCCGTCTTTTGTTCTCAATAAACGGTTCTTTATGTCAATGTTGGCTCCTAATTTTCTTAGAAGGTCCATTCCTATTATTCTGTCGTATTTGTCGTCGAATTCGAAAATACAAAATTTGTGTTTCATTTTACATTGAATGTTCTAGATAAGGGTATATAGTGTGTCCAAATTTCGAGTCTCTACATTGTGATTTCAGTTATTATAAGAGATAGAAATTGGGTTAAATGGGGAAAGATTTGGAGGAATCCAGGCCAGTTTTGTATCCGTTTACAAAATTGGTGTAAGTTGTCTGGTTTTGGAGATATTCGAAGAAAACTAAAAATGGCGGATTTTGTTTTTGATAATAAAACATGAATCATAAGTCGCACCATCACAAGACTTGCACATTATTAAGACACTTTTCTAAAAGGAGTATTTTAGCATAAACAGAATCATTCGACTATCTTTTGTTTTCGAGGAAACGCCCACAACTTTTGTTTTTCTTATGGCCGCCATTTTGAATATTAAGTGAATATTATGCGCCTTAAAATTACCTTTTCAAAGATATGCCACATGTCTATAAAAAAATGCAAAACTATCCTAAATTTTAAAAATAACTAAATTTGTATGTTCTTTAACGTTTGGTAATCCCAACAGGGCAAAAATTTGATTTCTACTTTCCAAACAGTAGTAGTAGTAGTAGTACCACATACATTTTGTTAAGTAGAACTCGTAAAGTATTGGATATAAATCTTAAAATTAACTTAAACATAAAACTGTAGCCTATCTTATCTAATTTAGGAACAAAATTAAATGTGACCGAAACAGCAAACTATCATCTAAATTCCTTCCCGTAGATGCTGAAAATGCTGTCCGTTTGCATCACGGCACATTCGACAATTAATTAAAACTTTCCGTACAACTCTGCTTAACGTGCGCCTATTTATAGAGTTAAGAATGTCACGGACTCTTTCCTGCAGTTCGTTTATATTATGAGGCGGTTCAAACTCATATACCTCATTTTTAGCATAACCCCATAAATAAAAATCAAGTGGTGTAAGATCTGGTGATCTTGCCGGCCACATAATTGGTCCACTATTGCATATAATATTTTGGCCAAAATGTTCAGCTAAAGGGCGCTAACTTCTCGGGAATTGTGAGCTGGACAACCATCTTGCTGAAACCATAGTTTTCGAAAATCATCATCATTTGGTACAAGTCCTCTAATAGCCGGAATTATTTGGTCTCTTAACAATTCCGTATATCTGGCGCCATTGAGGTTATTGACAAAATAAAAGGGTCCAATCAAATTATTACCTATAAAAGTATTAATTACATTGGTTAATTTACTAAAATATTTATATCATAATTAACTACCTAAGATACCACACCAAACGTTAAATCCATATCTCGTTTGAAATTTGCATTGCGCCGTCAGATGATGATTTTCAGTGCTCCAGTGATGCGTGTTATGTTTATTGAACACCCCGCAATTGGTAAATCGCGTTTCGTCTGTCCATATTGTCAATTCTGGAAAGTGCGGTTCTTCCTCGCATTTTTGGATGTACCAATTACAAAAACGCATTCGTCTGGCGAAATCTTCTCTTTTGAGGCCTTGGACAATAGTAGGTTTATAAGGATGAAACTTTTCCTTTTTTAAAATATTATGAACAGTTGATTTTGGAATATTAAGTTCACGGCTTACAGATCTTACGGATGTGGATGGATTTCGTGTTACCGCCTCAGTAATGCTTAGAACACGTTCCTTATTGTTTATGTCGTATTGTTCCCTAGTCTGTTCAAAAGCACCATAATTCAGTAAATTCATTACAATTTTTCTGAAGTATGTTTTATGCGGTTGTCGTCTTTCTGGATACAATTCCAAATATCTGGCGGATGCCGTATCAGCGTTCCGAAACGATTGTAAATAAGTATTTAGCATATCAAACTTTTCCTCATTCGAAAACTTGTAGACATGTGCCATTTTTTAAATTAAAAATGCAACACCACCGGCACCAAAACTTACAACACACACAAGTTTATCTAAATTTTAGAATTTGTTTGACATATAACTGTAATTCAATTGTTTGGTTTTGTCACATACCACCGCCTACTATTATAAAACGATATCATTTTAACTCTAGTACCACCATAATTAATAATTTCTGACAAATGCTGTTTGTGTACATTATAAAATGTGTATTGTACTTTTCATAAAGTAGAAATCAAATTTTTGCCCTGTTGGGATTACCAAACGTTAAAGAACATACAAATTTAGTTATTTTTAAAATTTAGGATAGTTTTGCATTTTTTTATAGACATGTGGCATATTCTTGAAAAGGTAATTTTAAGGCGCATAATATTCACTTAATATTCAAAATGGCGGCCATAAGAAAAACAAAAGTTGTGGGCGTTTCCTCGAAAACAAAAGACAGTCGAATGATTCTGTTTAAGCTAAAATGCTCCTTTTAGAAAAGTGTCTTAATAATGTGCAAGTCTTGTGATGGTGCGACTTATGATTCATGTTTTATTATCAAAAAACAAAATCCGCCATTTTTAGTTTTCTTCGAATATCTCCAAAACCAGACAACTTACACCAATTTTGTAAACGGATACAAAACTGGCCTGGATTCCTGCAAATCTTTCCCCATTTAACCCAATTTCTATCTCTTATAATAACTAAAATCACAATGTAGAGACTCGAAATTTGGACACACAGTATAGCTACGAATTGATGTAGTGTTGTTTGATGGGCTATTTTTATTTTAAATGGTTCTCTCTCTACATAATCTAAATAGTGTTTATTTACGGTTCTGAGGCTAATTAATGTTTTTGAGGATCCGGTATCGATTAATAGTTTAACTTCGGCATGGGGTATTTCTAAATATGGTGGTACTAGATAATTAATATTATTTAAATTTAGTAGGTTTGGTCGTTTATAAATCGGTCTATCTGAAAATTCGAGCACGCGTTTTCTTCGTCGTCCTCCTCGTAGTTTTCGCGTGGTTCGTCACATTCGTAATTTTCTAAATGGTTTGATTCATAGTTCGTACTGGGATGAATGTAATTATTCTGGTCATTGTAAAATTCTTCTACTTTTTGATGAAATAGTTCTTCCGATGTAAAGTTGCGTTTTTGATTGTGACTTGGTCGCATGTGCGTTATTTTTGTATTTTGTCTGGTGTTACCAGATGAGGTATCCATAGGTGTGGGTTTATAATAACTATTATGGTTGTTATTGTTATTTTCAACGAACTTCGTTCGTTTATGAAATCGATTTGTCGTCCGTCTGTCTGTCCGTCTGTCCGTCCGAGGCCTTTCTAATGGTCGGACATCAATGTGTGATACATCAATCGATTCAGCTCGGTGTCCTGAGCTTAAGTTTTGATGTCAGTTGAAATCGGGCCACGGGGACGCCGTGCCCCGCGATATTCCGTCGGGAAAATTAAAATTTCAAATAGGTCCAAAATTAATGTGCGATACATATTTGGACTCCCCTAACATAGCTGAGTCGAAATATGGTACCCCCACAAAATCTGACCACGGATACCGACCCCCGGGGAATTAATTTTATCAAAATTTCAAATAGGTCCAAAATTAATGTGCGATACATATTTAGAATCCTCTGAAAAACTGAATCGAAATATGATGCCCCTTATTTACACACACACACACACAACACACATACATACATACATCACACACACATATATAGCTTTTAAAATATTTATTCAATAAAATAAAATATATTAAAATGTCTCTTTGTTGTTTATAAATTTTGTATTTTATCTGAATACTTATAATTATTACAACATAATAATTTTAATTTCTTTAAATTGTTTTAAAGTAAGTCTACATTTGAAGTTCGTTGCGACAATGCCTTGCATTTTCAACTTGTTTATTGGTGTATTTCTAATAGGTTTCGCGCTGAATGCTGGTCTTTGTTGGTTCATGGTTTAGTTGAATCTTGGTTGAAATGCGGGTTTCGTCAAATTTGTGTTAAACGTTGGTTTTGAAAATTGTTTGAATTGATTATTAAAATATGAGTTAATACTAAGCGGTTGATTTGTTTGTGCATTGAATGGAGTGAATTTTTGTTTGGGGATTGTTTGTTTCGCGGCTTGTATAGTTGGTGTATAGCTTTTATACGCGTTAGGGTTATATAGTCCGTTTCGATAGTAAGTACATTACGTTTTCTTCTTCTATTATCATGTTCATGGCTTCCTCTAAATTTTGGGGACGTTGGAATCTGATTTTATCTGATAGTCGTTCTGGTAATGCATTTATATAGGTATTCAGTGCCATTTCGTCATACATTTTTGTTTTTAAAAATCGGATATTTTGGTCGGGTTCTTCGATTTTTAATTTTGTTAAGATTAGACTTCTCACGTCTTGCCATATCATTCCGAATTGATACAGGGATTGGTTATTTTCCATTCTAAGGTTTATTAGGTCGCGCATTAGACATTTTATGTTACGTTGATTGCCAATATATGCGATTGGTATCCGTTTAAAGTCTTCCCACTGTTCTAAATCATCTCGGCTGGCTATTAGTGTTAGTGCCCGTCCGGTCAGTTTACTTATTATCAGGCATAAAAGTAATACATTTCTTTGGTTGTCTCTAGGTTTGTAGAAGATTTTCAAAAATATTTCGCATGCTGTAATGAAATTCAGAAACAAAGCTTGATCTCCGTTAAAGGTGGGGATGGTTTTGAGATAAATAAGGGATACTTCTGTTTTTAATTAACTTCAAATTTTGTAAAATTGAGATTTCTTTCGCGGTTTGTATTGTTACTTTTTAATTTGATTTGTTAATTTTCAGGTTGAGGTATGTTAGCTTATTTAAGAATCGTAGTTGCTGATTTTACTTTCTGAAAGGTTTCGATGTGAATTAATAATTTCTCGCAGTAGTTACTTTACTTTGTATGTTTTGTTGCGTCGGTTATGATTTTATTTTATCTTAGTTCTGCTGATTAATTGAGTATGCTATAATTATATCTTCTTCGTGGGTGTTGTAATTTATAAGTTTCCCATCAACTGTACTGTCTCGTTACCTTGAATGTTTTAATTTTATAGTTGCAAGTTTTCAATTAATTATGTTGTTACAATGTGTGCATCAACGTTTCCTTTGTACCTTAATTACAAAGTTTTTAAGTCTACTGAAAGATTTTTATTTTCAGTCACGTGATAAATTAATTGCGTAAATGCTTTTGTATAGTTAAATATGCAATTATAATATATTTGATTTTTCTGAATAGATTTTGTTTTCAATCTGTGTGAGAGTTGAATAATTTGCGTCTTTTATCTCGTTTATTGCTGCAGTGTTTAAACATAAAATGTTACGTTTAAATGTGGCTTTTTGTAAAGTTGCGATAGTTTTTCAGTAATGTGGATATTTATAAAGTTGCGATGGTGATTGATTTTATTTACTGATGGTTGTCAGTAACAACTCGTATCAGAGTTGCGCTTTGTTTCAATTTGTAATGGGTTGATTTATTAATAGATTGCAAAGTCCTCTTATATTTTATAGAAGTGCAATGAAGGTTAAGTTTTAAATAATCGTTTCTATAATTAGTTGCGTTTTATACATAAGCTTTTTGGTATGTTGAATGTTTTAATTTTATAGTGGCAAGTTTTTAGTTAATTACGTTGTTACAATATGTGCATCAACGTTTCCTTAGTACTTTAATTACAAAGTTTTTAAGTCTACTAAAAGATTTTTATTTTCAGTCTCGTGATAAATTAATTGCGTAAATGCTTTTGTATAGTTAAATACTGAATTATACTTTATTTGATTTTTCTGAATAAATTTTGTTTTTAATCTGTGTAGGTACGAATAGTTTGCGTCTTTTACAACACTAATTGTTGCAGTGTTTAAACATAAAATGTTACGTTTAAATGTGGCTTTTTATAAAGTTGCGATAGCTTTTCAGTAATGTGGATATTTATGAAGTTGCGATGTGAATGATTTTATTCACTGATGGTTGTCAGTAACAATTCGTATCAGAGTTAGGCTTTGTTTCAATTTGTAATGGGTTGATTTATTAATAGATTGCAAACTGCTCCTATAATTTATAGAAGTGCAACAAAGGTTAAGTTTTAAATAATCGTTTCTATAATTAGTTGCATTTTATACATAAGCCTTCGGTATTGAATTGGTAGAATTTGGTGTGTTCTATTTTTGGTATTTTAAAATGGTTTTCGTTTTGTTTCAACTTTTCGTACGTCAGTTACGTTTTGGTTTGTTTAGTAATTGTAATAATTGTGCTAGTTTGCGCATGTAATGCGTCTTTTTAGTTCTCTTGTTTCGAAATTCTCTTTTGCTTTAAAATAAATTTTGAAAATAATTTCTCTTTGTAAATTATTTTCATTAAATGGCATAAAATTGCGGTAATAATAGTTGTAATCTGTACATACATAAGATAATAATCAAAAATTCTTTTACTATCTAATATCAGTAAATTTATTAAAAAAATCAATTGGTTTTAAGGAAATGAACTTACATTAATTTCATCGTCGCTTTCATGGACTCGGTCGATTCGTGTACTTTGTCCCCGTTGGTTTGGTTTGGACTCAATCGATGCTTGTATCTCTTCCAAGTTTGTTTGTTTAGCTGGATTCGGACGATGCCTGTACCTGGTCCAACTTTGTATAGGTTCTGCCAAATTGGGAATTGAAATTCCAGACCACCAGTTCTTAGAATTTGGGTTCCCTAGTGACTTTTTGACATCCTACCGCTGCGCCAGTTACGTTTCGGGCCTTAGGAGTTGTCTTTTTAAAAACTTCTTCCAATTCTTCCTAACAATATTTATTTACTTAAACAGAAACAACACTTAAATTTTGATAAACTAATTAGAATTAGTGATATAAAACCAGATATAAGGAGCGCGGAAGGAACATCATTATAGAAACTTTAAGGAAACTACAAATGGCAAGAATATATAAATAACTTATATGCAGGACAGGAACTAAAAGCACTAGAACGGAAATCGGAGATTAAAAGGAATGACTTGGGATATCCTATACTTGGAGATGAGTTTGAATTAGCATTAAAGGGTCTGAGAAATGGTAAGGCACCGGGTATATATAAGGTGCAAGGAGAAACTCTAAACGCATCTGGATAATCAGTATAACAGAAAGTATTTTACAATTTGTAAGTTATATACTAACTTAAATTGTACAAATATGGATGAAAAATTGGGCTAAGAAATACTAGGAGAACAATTTGAGTTTAAGCTAAACAGGGTAACACGGGAGGCCATCCTAGCTTAAGTGGTGTTAATGGAGAAAATCATAGAAAAAAAGAGAAAGCGTGTATATAAGGTTTATAGCTCTGGAAAAAAAATTTGACAATGTGAATTTGGAGAAAATGTTCGAAATAATCAAAAAGGTCGGAATGAGTTTTAGGGGTAGACGAATAGCACATAGCTTTTACAAAGAGCAAACGGCGGCAATTGGTTTAGAGCAGAAACGTAGAGAAGTAAATATTAGGAAAGGAGTAACACAGATGTGTGCACTATCCAAGTTAATTTTTAACTTGTTTATCGAAGAAAGACATTTGAAATTATTATGCAGGGACGAACAACTGATACACTTAGATTTGCAGATGATATGTCCGGTATTACCATCTAGCAAGGAAGAATTAGAAGCTGCTCTTAATGAAATGAAAACAGTACTAACAGAGGGATATGGTATGACAATTATCAAAGCTAAAACTAAAGTACTAGTAGGTAAAGGAGTGGTAAATAGGTCAAAAACCAGAATACACATAGGAATCGAGAACTTACAAGAAGTGAAAGATTTCGGTTACCTAGAAAGTCAAATAACACAAGATGGGAAGAGTACAAAAGATATAAAACAAAGAATAGCACAAAGTCGTGCTGAATTTAACAAAAAAGTTAGACTGTGGGAATATTAGGGGAATGTGCAGGTTAGCTTAGAATATGAAGCAATGGAGGTACGCGTACAACCAGTTCTAGAACTGAAAGCCTATTGCTGATGACAACACTATTAGTGATATAATAATTTAAGGTGTAGTAACATAAACAGAAATTTACCTATATTAGAATGAAACCTCAACCCAAAGTATAATGGAATGAAAGCTTTTCAACGACTATATTCATGCTGGCGAGTATTAATCAGGATATATGCTGTTTTCGCCTAGGTAAATTTATTTCATTATCGCCACAGATACTTTTGTGATATACTCGCGTCCAGTCGTTCTTAAAATGCTAAGAGAATGCGCAAAAAAGTCAATGTAGAACTCATGTGTTTTCGCTTATCAAGCTTTCAAAAAGTAACTTGCTCTACCAAAAGTTCTCTAAGGCACAAAGTTTTAAGAAGTTGATCCTTAGTTCGTAATACGAAATTGTAGCTTGAGGTTAGTAACAACGACGTATTAATCTAACTTAAATGATGGATGTCCTAACCTCCGCGTAGACAGCTTAATCAAGGAGCTAAAACTTGGATTAGGGATCTGACATTTAGCTTTGTAGTACTTGATGAACCTACACAGTTTAGTAATAGGTGCAATATTGCGTGAATGATACGGTTGTAGAGCTTAATCTGATAATGCTAGTGTGCCGTAATAAGATCTGATTAAAGGTTGGTTTTGCACGAGACAATATGAAAATAATATATTTACATGTTATGGTTGACATAATAGTGCTTATAATGCAACAAAAGCTTTGGGAATATTTTTAAATTAAAATACAAATGATTAGAGAATTTGAACTTAAACGTTAGGTTGGAATATAAATACCAGCATCTACATACGAGGCGTGTTTTTTAAGTGAGAGCCGTTTTGTTGTATACACTAATAGGTGGCGCGCATGCCGCAACGAGTGCTTGCGTCGTGTCCCGGCATTCCTTGTGAACAACTGTGCTCAGTTGCAGCTGCGTAGGTAACCTGTACGGTCTGTTCTGTCTTTAAAATGTTCAAGATATTCGAATCGCCCGCTCCGTGCGAGATACGGTCAGTGATACGTTTCCTGACGGGAACAAACCTGTCTGCTGCAGACATTCACCGGCAAATTTGTGAAGTTTAAGGAGCTACTGTCATGTGTGAAGACAAAGCGCGTAAGTGGGTCAAAGATTTCAAAGTTGGCCGCGCCAACATTCATAATGAACCCCGCTCCGGTCGCCAATCTGTGATTACAGACGATATGGTGGCTTTAGTTGAAGAGAAAATTCTTGAGAACAGACGCTTCACCATAAGCACTCTTTCATAGGACTTTCCCGAAGTTTCGAGGTCAGTGCTGTACAAGATAGTTTCTGAAAAGTTAAACTTTATGAAACTGTGCTCTCCTTGGGTCCCTAAACTCCTAACGGAGGACCACAACAGGCGGCAAATTTCTACGAACAGGATATTCAAAATCTAGTTGTAAGGTACGATAAGTGTTTAAACAAACTTGGCATCTATGTTGAAAAATAGAGAAATGCCTGTTGAATCTGAAAATAAATTTGGTTTTTAAAAATTTTCTTTCGTTAGGTTTTTATTTTCAAACGGCCCTTATTTAAAAAACACGCCTTATGTGTTCAAGATATAATTTGTAACGTAATACAATGTTTAGATTATGCACAATAAATCATATGGATGGTGGTAGCTATGATCGTTACTGTACTAGAGAAAAACTATGCCCTGTATGATTTTGAAAAAACTTAACTAATTGATATTGCAATTTAGAAGATTATCGAAAAATTTGCTACCTACCTAGACGTAGTCGGAAGAAAAGTAAATACCAGGCTAACTATCAAACGCGGAGAGTGGGGGGATTTGCCTACATACCAAACAGAAACAAAAAAAACACATCGCCCACGATTATCTATTAACACATAAAAATAAATAAAGGATTCTGTACAAACAAGCAAAAGAAAATTAATTAAGTGTCATTATTTCGCAACAAGCAATTCTAATGTATAGACAATTTAGGAATTTAGATACGAAGTGCGCATCTCGTATTTTACACAAAATAAAATTAAGCAGTACTAAATAAACCTGCGAGAGCTTTTATTAAGCGTTTTTAAAATTTCTCCTAGTACTTTTTGTAAAATAACTAATTAGTAGGAAAGAATTAACGTGTGGGAGCTTTTGTCAGACATCTTTTAAATCGTATATAGTACCGTTTGTAAAATAAACCAATCAGTACAAAAGAATAAGCGCATGTCTGTCCAAAATTTTTAACAAAGGTATCTCACACCTGTAGAGCGATAATATCGATTAGCAGCAACGAACAATAGTTCTTCAATGTCACGTAACTACGCCACACGTTAATACAGAATATGCCATTAACACACAAAAAAAACGAGCTGCATACCTGTAGGTATCTGGATACTTAGTGCGCAAGCCGTCGGGGGTGAGTCAGCACAGCAACGCCATGGTCGTCAGGATCTATTCATCCTGCCACCAAACTGCAGCAGCGGTCTACGGACAAAAACAGTTGGTCTACAAACAAAACCAGTTGGTCTACAGAAAGAAAGAACCCATTTGGCCTCCAGCTAAAAAAAGCTAAAAAGAGAATCTGATTAGATTGGGTAAGCGCGGGAACACTCGCCAATACACACAAGACAGCTCCTACTTGTCGAACCAAAAAGAGACGTGCATTGCTATTGAAGTACGGTGACGAACAATGTAGCAAATATTTCGACGCACAAGCTGCAGAATCAAAATTCAAAAATGGGTTCAACACGAGTTCGAACTGCAAATACCCGCATTATCAAAACGCGATTAACAAACTGGAAAACACGCTATCAACTAATAGTACGATCTATCATCTCGACAAGTCTTTAAATGGGGAACACAAAAGAAAGCAATTATACATTATCGGAATGTTTAACACATTAACAGATACAAGGCACCGACTATTTAATTTACCGAATAAATTTTCGTTTTAGAATTAATAGAGTTGAAAGAAATGTTATGGTTGCGCGTACTATTGTAACCAGGTAAAAATACAGGATATAAACTATTTAATTGTAGCATGAACCTGTCGTTTCAAAGCAACTAGATTTAAGTTGAGGAATTATTAGAAAGCGTATTTATTATTAATTATGTTGAAGAATTTAACCGGTACAAACGGGATTTATTCGAGCGGGTATTGAATTAACAAGATAAATTTTAAAAGCAAAATTGGTACGTAACAAATTTAGACCGCTAATAACATGCAATGCGATTAATGCAAAGTCAACCCAATGGTTTTCGCAAGTTTCAAAATAAAACGCAACCATCTAATACCATGCTTGTTAGAAAACTGACTAGACCAAGTGGATTGTACATTTTTCCTGTGACTTCAGATACTAGAAAGATACACAGATCGCAACTAGCAGCTACATTTAAATCCCGCCATCGCAAAAACGTCATTCTAGTGAATACGTGCCATATGATGAATGTGCAAATTACTCGTTGCCTTATTGATCGACAAAGACGTCGGTACTCCACAGCATAACATGTTATTAGCCAAATTGACACCTTTATGGTTGCTTTAGTTAAATTGCGATAACTTGATATGTGGTCATTTTGCTGATTGTAATGAGAAATTTTGGTGGGGAGAAATCAAGATAGCGGTTTTGGCTATAACGAGGAGTTGGGTGTAGATGTAAAAAGGAACGGATTGAAAAGTCGTGCAAAAAAGTGGCAGTGGCTTTCAATGATTTTTTGTCCTTTTTTTTCACTGTGAACAAGCTTTCAGTGAGTTTAGTTGTCTACTACGAAACCCACGACAAGTGCAAGAAGTGTCTTAAGATTATTGTTCTAGGACGCTAAGTAGTACTACGACCCTAAAGAAAAGAGGTTAGTGGGATTTTATATGTATAAGAGAGAAACTAGCGATAGATGGGATTTTCAATGTAATTTTTTCTATATAGACTATGCGTGTGTGGAAGAAAGATAGACATACAGTAAACTTACAGCAACTTGTCTGTCTTACAAACCCTCGCACAAAATAATCTTTTAAAACCCTTTAAATAAAATATACTTCTATGCGTTATTTTTACAAAGTAGACATACGAAGTGTTGACTATAGATTTTTATTTTATAGGGCACACCTGCTAAAACTTAATTTTTTTGGAAATCGGTTCCTGTTGTTTAATTCCAATTTTGTTTTGTATCTTTTAATACTTCTAGTATGTTTTGTTTTTGAAGAAACGCAATTTTGCTTGGCTCGAAGATTACGTCAAAGTGAGCGGACTTAATATACAATTTCTAATGACAATTCGATCTGAAGAATTCTTATAAGAACAAATGCTTGGTAACCACGGGCAGTGTTTACGAAGCAAGTCGAAAACCTTGAAATGTTTTGTGAACAACAAGTTATTTACACAGACCTTTAATGATTAAAATGCTAGTTAAAGCTTTTTAATAAAAGTTTCAAGACATTATAATTTGAATAAGGGCCGCTATACTTGCGGCCACGTCCCCAATGCTCCACCCGGAAGTACTACATTGGGTTTAAACGCGAAAAATAACGTGCTTCTAATTTATACTAACTTCATAGTTGATCCACCCTAAATAAAAACTAAATAAAAATCTAACAAACCTAAAAATCTAACAAACCTAACAAACTCTAACAATCTAACAAACCTAAAAATCTGACAAAACTGAAACAAAAACAAAACAAAAACTAAAAACAGGGTTGTAAATAATGGTATACCTAGCGCTGACTTTCGAGTGTACCCGATCAACAAGACACAAGCAAAAATGAGAGGGGGAGAGATCCGTAATACCGGATAGCAGACGCCGGCTCTACTTACCAGTGCGACCTAAAGGGTCGTCTTAAAACTATCCAAATCTAGCTAACTAATTTAAATCCATCCCTAGCTTTCCCTATCATTCCCTAACTGATTTATATTATGATTACAATCTTCTCAATTCTGCTCTTCCTTCCCAAATATATACTGCAGCCAAAATGGCGACAGAGCGTCAAACAAAACAAATATGCCACAAAATACTACAATTCATGCTAATAAATATAAAGTGTAAATATAAAATAAAAATAAATATAATTATATAAATATATAAATAAATGTCTAATAAGCGTTAAGCATATAGCAGTGCACAAAATAGCAAAAGCATAACCCTATTTATCAGGAGCACTCCCACAAGCATATGTCGGCTAGCGCCATTACACACAAAACGTGCTTGTTAAATTATTTCAAAAACTACTAATTAATGTAAATCAATGCTTGTGCGAGTACAGCCGCCACAATTTAAGTCTTACCTCCATGATAAAATTCTCCTGCATCCGAAGATCTGGTCGTCTGCTTACATCTAACTGTAACCTACTTCTAAGGGGAAGATGGGGTGCACTGCTAAAGTCCTGGTGGGTATGCACTAAATGTTCTTGGGGGGATCACAATCACTATCACTATCACTTCACTTTCAAGTCCTGGGGGGGATGCGCGGTTTCACTCTATTTTATTATCTTTGTTTATTTTATTAATTTAATTTAATGAGGGTTTCTGATTTATTTATTATTGTTTATTTGTTATTATTTATTCTCGATTTCCCGATTTTCCGCACATAATTATGAAGATAGGCGGTGATTGTATTAATGGTGTGGGGGTTTCTTGTGCATATTGGACATTTGGGTATAATTATCATGTTATTTTATTATTATTATTTTTTTTTTTTAATATCAGGTTTTGGTTATATCTATGCTCGTATCCTTACTCACGCCAAGTCAATCTAAAATTTTCCAATCCTCCCACCAACCCCACCGAATTTTACACGCGGTTATCATTGTCTAATCTCGCGACCCTTCCCGCGAATTCTTCTAAGGCTGTCCAGAACGCCTTCTGGTTAACCACTTCCCCGACTTCCTCTAGGCTCTTTGGCCATGCCAAACCTAGGATAGCTAGTTTGCTATCAGCCAACCCTCGATTTCCTGCCTCAAGCGGGCAGTCGAAGAGCACGTGCTCTGCGCTTTCCGCGCCCTCACCGCATTCGCAGCGGTCGCTGTTGGTTAGTCCGAACCTTTGTAAATACGCCTTTAGGGCGCCGTGCCCTGTTATCAACTGCACCATTTTGTGATCGAGCTTGACCTCGATCCTACCTCTAGCTTCTATGCTCGGTATGAATTTGTGGATCAACCTGCCCGTGGCAGCGTTGTTCCACCTCTCTTCCCATTGTCGAATTGATTTTTCGCGCAGCTTTCTTTTGATTAAAGACCTCGGTATCGACGAATGTGATATTTGAAAGTCGCCCGTCGCGGCCTCTTTAGCTAATTCGTCAGCCCTATCGTTTCCTACGTTACCATTGTGCGACCTGACCCAACAGAACTTTAAACGTCGAAACTCGAGCGCCGTACGCGCTATCCTCCAGACGTCCGCTTAGAGATCTGTAGAGGTGTTCATGTTTGTTAAAGCCGTTAGCGCCGATTTACTATCACTGATTATATAATACTCGTCTCTGCCCGTATGGTTTATTACGTAATCGATAGCCTCTCGTATGGCTACCAATTCGCACTGGAAGATAGTGCACCAGTTCGCGAGTTTGGTTTGAAACCGAAACACCTCCCTTTCCTGCTTATACACGACAAACGCCGCGCCTGCTTGCCCATTGTCCATACGTGAACCGTCCGTATAAATTCTGATACCCATCGCGTCCTCATCACCTTTGACAAACTCGATTCCTCTAATATCAGCCGGGTGCCCCAACTCAGATACAACGATCTTTCTTGCAATTTCCCTATTACCAAGATTAAGATCTTCGATAATTTCGCGCGCTTTTCCTATATTTATTAATCGTCTATCTCTAATCTCCTAACGACATATTCGATAGGAGAGTCCTACTGATCACCAGGACAGCCTCCGTAGAGGTGGTCCTGTACGCCCTCGCCGCTTTTACCGCGGTTATGCGTTGTACGCTCGTCAACTGACGCATCTCCCGGACTTTACAACCTTCTGCCCATACAGAAGCTGCGTACAGTATTGCCGGCTCAATTGCTCCGGCATAAACCGTCCTCAGCGATTCGCCCCTGAAACCCCACTTTATTTTAGCCGCCGCCATCATTTTATTTGATATTTCGCCGCCCTTACTTTTCACGTATTGTACGTGCGCTTTCCAATTTAATTTATTGTCGATCTTGACGCCGAGGTAGGTAATACAATCTTTAAACGGGATTATCTTCCCTCCTAGCTCTAGCCTAGGAAGTCTCTGTCCTGGTTTCGTGCCGAAATAAAGCGTCTCTGACTTCGCCGTGTTAAATTTTAATTTTACCGCCTGCGACCATTCGTGTAATTTATTAAGCGCCTCGTTCGGTTTTGTGCGCATATCCATTAACAATCTCGATCTTACAATTAAAAGTGTGTCATCTGCAAACCCAACGATTGAGCATCCTGCGGGCAACTTGACCCTAAAGATGCTCTCATACAACAACTTCCAAAATGTGGGACCAGAACATGACCCTTGCGGGCATCCCCTTTCCACCTCACGCGACAGAACTTCACCCGGAATTTCAACCTGTGCCAATCGCCCCGAGAAATAGCTCTTCACCAAAGACATCAAGTTTCGCGGACAACCCCTACGATCTAACTCGCAAACGATTAATGGCCACCAGGCAGCATCAAATGCTCCTGAAATATCCAAAGCAACAACGACACAGTACTCTTTAGCATCTCTTGCCTGCTTAGTTTCCGACAACGAACTCTAGCGCGTCGATAGTCGACTTGCCCTCCACGAAACCAAACTGTCGGTTATTAAAACCGCCGCTGTCTCGCACTAGGTGCTCAACACGCGTAGTCATAACGCGATCTAAAACTTTTCCCAGCACCGGTAGCAAGCTAATTGGACGATAGCTGCCCGGATCTGACGCATCCGCCTTTTTAGGTTTGGGTATAAATTTCACATTTTGGATTTTCCAGCAACGCGGAAAAACGCTCCTTTCTAAACAAAGATTAAACAACCCAACAAAGACACACGGGGCTAACAAGCACGCCTGCAGAGCTGCGTCTGAAGTGATTCCATCATGCCCCGGTGCCTTCTTAGGGTTCATCCTCCTAAGAGCCCTGACGACCTCGTGAACTAGGATTGCCTTATCGGCACCTGTTTCTTACGCCTCTGCAGCTTCCCGACGTACTAAATCGTGCGACCCTTCATCCCCCTCGGGATTATCCGATGGGAAAAATTTCTCTAGTAAATATTCCGCTGTGGTTTTAAAACCTTCCGTGTATTCGCCATTTGTTTTCTTTATATTACTGAGCGCGATTTTTTGTTGTTTTCCTCTAATTACGCGGTATGCGGTTCCCCAGGGTTCTTTCTCTGAGTTTTGCGTGCAGAATTCTTTAAATTTATTCGTTCGCGTTTCTTCTATTAATATTTTATATTCGCGGTAACTTTGATTATATTCTATTCTCCGTTGTTCTCTTATATCTCCCGAGGCGCGTTGATAGCGGCGCCTTAGGTTACGCGTTTCTGCCCGCTTGGTGGTTAGTTCCCGGGTCCACCAGTGTACGCTGTCTTTAAATGTTTTCTTTTGCGGCATGAAATACGACGACGCATCTACTACCTCGTCGTTTAATTTTTTCGCGAGTGTTTCTACTTCGTCTTCCTCTCGGCAGTTAAATAGCTCATTTTCGAGCGCAGGGATACTTTTGCCAAATTTTTCTTTAAACCGCTCCCAATTTGCTTTTTTATTACGGAACCGCGGAAATATAGTTAGCTGCTCGTTTGCGCTTGTTTTGGTTTCAACGTCCCATGTTATTAATTTATGGTCAGAGAGCGTTTCCTCGTCCGACCTTAATTTCCAATTACAAATCGTTTCTAACATTTCGTGCGAGACTGCAGTAATATCTATAAAACTGCTGCCTCTATGCGTCTCAAACGTAGGTGAATCATTAGTGTTTATCACACTAAGGTCCCATCCCGTAAAAAGATCAGCAACCTGCGAGCCTCTATCGTCTTCGATAGGGCTGCCCCATAATGACGACTTAGCATTAAAGTCTCCCGCGATAATTAAATTTCTATTTCTACCGATTTTACGAAGGATTCCTTCAATTTGATTTATTAAGTCCTCTGTTTGAGGATTCTCCCGCCGGGAATAGATCGGCGGAAGGTAAGTGCTTATCACGTAAAACGTATGCAATCCCGTTTTTATTTCTGCGGTGGTTATGAACTCATTCGACAGATTGTTTAGGATTATTCCGGCGCACGTCCCATTATTTATTATTATTCCGCTACGCGAGTTAAAGTTCGGGCCTTTGGAGCTGTGTTTTTAAAAACGTTGATACTTTAACAAAATTTATTTAATATAATTTGTACATAATAACTTTATAAAAAATTAATTAATTGTACTGGGTGAGTAGTCTAGGTAGACAACAATGCAAAAGTTGTAATACGCAGACTGACTCGGTTGAGTAGCTCAAACAACGAAGTATGGAGTTTGAAGACTGACTGCCGGTCCTTGAGCTCTCGGGCTTTTTATAACAACCTGCCCCCCACACGGCTTGTGGGAACTTGCAGATCTCATGTCTGCTTTACACTTTGTTACAATGTATCAATCTTAATTCTAAGTAACTGCGGTATGTTGACCGCCTGTGACCTGCCACCTGCAGTATCACTGCCCTCACGGATGCAAAGTTGCATTCCGTTCTCATGAACTGTCGATAACCTCTCTGGGTTATCCTTGTGTTACAATGTTGCATTGAACTTATACTTTATTTAACAATTTCTAATAATTCCTATTAGATTCAATATTTCAATATATATAGGTAATTGGGGGATACATAACTCCTCCCACCGTAAATGAAAAATTAAGGTTTTCCTTAATTTTTAAATACATAAAATACATTATTCAATTTCATTTAAAATTCATTATTTCTAAAGGTATACTTGTCGTTTCTTTATTTTCTTTTGTTTCCTTAAATCTAGAACTGTTTCCTTCATTCCTATATCTAAGGTACATTTTGTATAATACATACATGATTACAAAAATTATTAAAATGATTAATACAATTGTCCACACACTTATATTATTATAATGTAACTTTGGCGTTTTGAGTTCATTTAATTGTTCTTTATAACTTTCCACTAATTTCACGGCGTGGTTGAGGTCGTCTAAGTCTAGATGCTCTAGCTTCATAGGTTTCTTGATTATTTCTTCGTCTTCTTGTTGTATTTTGAATTGTAGTTCCGGTAGGTTTGCAAGTTTCTTTGTTGTTATGGGATCTTGATAAACTCTGATTACTTCTCCTTTCAATTTCACATAACAGTCTTCTTTGAGGGTAATTAGTTTGCTTCCGATTAATGCTTGGTTATTTTCATCTTGGTTGCAGTGGATGGTTGCTATTACTTCTGTTGGGAAAATGGCTATCCATTTGTTATCTGTAACTTTTTGAATTTTCATATTAGTTATTTGCACTTGTTTAGTTTCACAGTTTTCGTAATGATTTGAGAATTTTAATAGTTGTACTTCACAAGGACTGTCTTCTTGAATGGTTGTTGTCGTCATCGATTGACATAAATATTGGTTTGGTGTTACTTCAGTACATTTTTCGTTTGTATAACCATATCTCAGTTCATTTAGGGATAGGAATTTGGTTTTGGGTATGATTACTTGGTATGTGCTAGTAACCTTTGTTGGAAAAGCAAATAAATGATAATATTGATAATTGTTACTTTCTACTATCGGGATTTCTATTAAAAATATTATTTCGTTATTCTTAATGTAGCCTTTTACTATAGCTATCTTTTCAAATATTAGAATGTTCGATTCTGTTACATCAAAAGGTAATTTACTGTTAATTATAAGTGATCTAATTCTTATTAATTCGTTTAATAAATCGGTTGGTTCAATAATGCTAGAGTGTAGGGTATTTAATTTTGTAAATGTTAATTGGGTTTTGCATACTGCCTAATTTAATTGGTAGTATACTGGGGTTGTGTTTTATTTGTATATTATTACTTGGTTGTCCGTTCTACCTGGGTGGAGGTTGACGGTAAGGGTGATGATTGACCATCTGAAATTACAGGGTGTCTTAGGTTTTTTAAATGAATGTACTTTGTTATTTTACCGTTGTCTACTACTGCTATGTTTTTATCTGATATTTTCTTAATTTTAAATGGTCCTAAATTTCTGGGTGCTGTTTTATGTCGCTTGCTTTGAAAATTTTTCTCATACACGGTTTGTCCTATTGAAAATTTATTTGAGTCGGTATTTTTATTTCGGGTTGTGGTGATACGTTCTTTATCGTTTTCTAATTTATCTTTTACTTTGTCATAAGTTATTTTTAGTTTTTGTTTGTGATCTTTTGCATATTGTTGATATACTTCTTTATTTTAGTGTATGTCATAGGGATTTCGTGAATCTGAATGTCCTAAGGTTAACTCTAAGGGTGTAAAATTTGTTGATGAGTGAATAGTGTTATTATAGGCGATTAGTGCGTATGACATTAAATTGGTTATATGTTCCTTTTTATAATTTATTCTTAATAATCAAATTTGTTCTAACAGGGTTAAATGTAATCGTTCAATTAGTCCGTTTGATTCAGGGTGGTTTTCCGTTATGAAATGAATTTTTATTTTGTGAAGTTCTAGAGTGTTTTGTATGGTCTCATTTTTAAATTCGCTACCATTGTCTAAAGTGATTGATTCGGGTGTTCCGTAAAATGTGAAATATTGTAAAAATCCTTGGGTCACGTCAATGCTATTTTTGGATGTGATTGGTATTGCTTGGCCTATTTTTGTGAATGCGTCTATAATTGTTAGATAGTTTTGCGCTTCTACTACTAGAGTATCGGCATGTAGTTTTTGAAATGGTTTGTCGGGTGTTTTGGTTAACATTAAGGGTATCTTTGGGGGTTTCCTATCGTATTTCGCTCTGTCACATAATTCGCATTGGTTAATGAAATCTGTGGTCAAGTCCTTCATGTCTTTAAAATAATAACGTCTTATGAGTTGTTTTATTGTTTCGTTAATTCCACGATGGTTGGTTTTTCCTTCGTGTTGATTTCTAATTACATCGTTTATTTCGTCAGGGTCGTCTAGTGTTATTAGTTTTCTAGTACATCTGATTAGTTCAGGTCCAGAGTTGTTGAATAGTTTAATGTATAATTCTGAAAATTTTTGGTATAAATGTTCGGTGTTGAAATAAAAATGAAATCGTTTTTTCTCGGGGGTGTATTCCTTTAAAATTTTAATTATTTGTTCCTCATTGTCATCTTTAGTTATTTGAATATGGTATATTTTTTTATTGTCTACTTTTGTATATTTTACTGGGTTGGGGTTATTTAAAACTTCGGTTATTATAAATTGGTTGGGTTTCATATCGATTGCCTCGTTTAAAATTTTAATCGCGTTTTTTGGTTCTTCGTTTTGTGTCGAATGTATTGTGTCGATCTCGTCTGGATCTTCCCTTATTTCTGCTTCGTCTACGTTTCCTATAATGGATTCCGTTTCCAATGCATTGAGTTGGATTCGGCTTAAAGCGTCTACCTTGTTGTTATAAATTCCCTTTTTATATATAATTTCGTAATCATACTCTTCGAGTCTGATTCTCCATCTTTGTAATTTTGAATTTGGTTCTTTCAGTTTGCATAACCATACTAGTGGTCTATGATCGGTATATATGTAAAATTTTCTTCCGTATAAGTAAGGTCTAAAATATTTTGTTGCCCAAATTATGGCTAATAATTCTTTTCTATAGTGCTATATTTTGTTCGGTTTCATTTAGGGTTCTGGATGCGTAGCTGATAGGTTTATCGCTACCTACTTTTCCTTGGCTCAATACTGCGCCTAATGCTACATTCGATGCGTCTGTCGTCAGTATAAATGGTTTTGTAAAGTCTGGGTATTCTAATACAGGGTGATTCGTTAATATGTTTTTAATTTTGTCTACAGCTTTAATAAATTCTGGGGTGTGTTCAATTTTGTTTCCTTTTTAAACAATTTGTCAGGGTTTGGTTATCTGAGCGTAACCTTTAATGAATTTGCGGTAGTAACCACTAAGTCCTAGAAATCCTTTAATTTCTTTGTTTGTTTTTGGTAATGGGTAATTTAGAACTGCATTTGTTTTGTCTGGATTTGGCATTACTCCTTGGGGTGTTATTACATGTCCTAAAAATGATACTTCTTTTGTAAAATTCACTTTTGTCTAATTGTACTTTAAAATGTGCTTGTCTAAGTCTTTCGAATACTTCTTTCAATCTTTCTATGTGTTCTACCAATGATGTGGAATAGACTATGATGTCGTCAAGGTATACAAGGCATTTCTCATTGTGTATTCCTCGTAGTATATTGTCCATGACTCTCTGGAAAGTAGCGGGTGCGTTCTTTAGTCCAAATGGCATTCGTTTGTATTCGTAATGTCCTCTAGGTGTGCTGAAGGCTGTTTTTGATATGTCTTTTTCTTCCATCTCTACCTGATGGTATCCTGATGCTAGGTCTAATGTTGTAAAATATTGGCATTTGCCTAATTTGTCTAAAATTTCGGTTATATTTGGTAGTGGATATTTGTCATCTACCGTTTTTCATTTAACTTTCTATAATCTATTACCATTCTGTACTTTCTCTTTCCGGTTGCGTCTAATTTCTTAGGTACTATTAACACGGGCTGCTCCATGGTGAATTGGAGTGCTGGATTATGTCTTGGTCTAATAGGTCTGCTACTTGTCTGTCAGCTTCTTCTTGGCTTGCATGAGGTAGTCTATATGCTTTTGTAAAGATTGGTTTATTGTCTGTTAACTCGATATTATATTTTACTGTGTTGGTGAATGTTAATGGTATTCCTTCGCAATGGAATATGTCGCGGTATTCGAAACATAAGTTTTTAATTGCTCTTTCTTCTTCTTGATTGATATCGGTGTTAAAGCGGATGTTAGTTAAATTTTCTCTTAACATTTCGTCATGTTCTATTGGGTTGTAATTATTTTCTAAATTCTCGTCTATTTCCATTTCGTTAAAATTTAGTTCTTCTACGTTAATTGGGTCTGTCAATGATAATTCTACGGATAGTCGTTTGAATTTAATATTGTTGTGGTTGCATAATTATCTTTTATTTGCACTAAGGCGGTTGGGGTTTCTACTCCTTGCTGAAATGTCATATGATTTATTATTCCTAAATTTTTGTTAGATTTTACTGGGATTTTTATTTTTCTTTCCGTTCGGGGTTCTATAGTGTATTTTTGTTCAACTTGTGTGTTTTGAAATTTAATTGGGATTTTTCCGTATTTTGTCCTTAATAAGCGATTTTTAATGTCAATGTTGGCTCCTAATTTTCTTAGAAGGTCCATTCCGATTAATCCGTCATATTTATCGTTAAATTCAAATACACAAAATTTATGTTTCATTTTAACATTAAATGTTCTCGGTAAGGGTATATTTGCTACGAATTGGTGTAGTGTCGTTTGATGAGCTGTTTTAATTTTAAATGGTTCTCTTTCTACATAATCTAAATAATGTTTTTGTACGGTTCTGGGGCTAATTAATGTTTTTGATGATCCAGTGTCGATTAATAGTTTGAATTTGGCGTGGGGTATTTCTATGTATGGTAATACTAAGTGATTTATGTTATTTAAGTTTATTAAGTTTGGTTGTCTATGAATGGGTCCATTTGAAAATTTGAATTCGAGTTTTCTTCGTCGTACTCCTCGTAAGTTTCGTATTGTTCGTCACGTTCATTAGTTTCTGCATGGTTTGATTCATTGTTCGTAGGTGTCTCAATGTAATTATTCTGGTCAGTGTCAAATTTTTCTATTTCTTGATGAAATAATTCTTCCGATGTAAAATTACGTTTCTGATGAGGGTTTGGTCGGATATGTGTTATTTTTGTGTTTTGTCTGGTGTTACCAGATGAGGTATCCATTGGTGTTGGTTTGTAATAATTGTTAGGGTTGTTATGAGTATTAGTCATTGGTGTATTTCTATTAGGGTTTGCGTTGAATGCTGGTCTTTGTTGGTTTAGGTTTTGATTAAATCTTGGTTGGAATGCTGGATTCGTAAAAGTTGGGTTAAATGTTGGTTTTGAAAAATGTTTAAATTGATTATTAAAATTGGTATTGTTAAAACTTGGGTTGTTACTTCGCGGTTGATTTGTTTGTGCGTTAAAGGGTGTGAATTTTTGTTGAGGGATTGTTTGTCTTGTGGCTTGTATGGTTTTTACTGGTGAGTAACTTTTATTCGCGTTGGGATTGTATAGTCTGTTGCGGTAATACATTACATTTTCTTCTTCTATTACTAGGTTCATAGCTTCTTCTAGATTTTGGGGTCGTTGGAATCTGATTTTATCCGATAGTCGTTCTGGTAAAGCGTTTATATACGTGTCTAGTGCCATTTCGTCATACATTTTGGTTTTTAAATGTCTAACGTTTTGATCGGTTTCTTCGATTTTTAATTTTGTTAAAATTAAACTTCTCACGTCTTGGCATTTCATTCCGAATTGGTAGGGGGATTGATTGTGTTCCATTCTAAGGTTTATTAGGTCTCGTACCAGGCATTTTATAATACGTTGGTCTCCAAAATATGCAATTAGTAGCTGTTTAAACTCCTGCCATTCCTGTAAATCGTCCCTACTGGCGATTAAGGTTAGTGCCCTTCCGGTTAATTTACTTATTACCAAGCGTATAAGCAATGAATTTCTTGCGTCATCTCCGGGTTTGTAGAAGATTTTAGCAACATTTCGGCTGCTCCAATGAAATTTGAGAGATGGGCTTCCGTGCCATCAAATATCTGGATTGTCTCCAAATAGAGTCGCAAGTCTGTGTTACTCATGTTGGTTAAGGGTTGTTTTCGATTTTGGGAAATTTCAAAAAAAAAATTTTATTATTATTATTTTTTTTTTTTGAATTGAGGTTTATTTCGCTATTTATATTGTTACTTTTGCTTCGGATTTATTAATTTTTCGTTTGGGTTGTAAAATTTCAAATTTTTGTAGAAATTGGGGTTGGTTTTGTTATTTGTAGCGTTAATTATGCTTGGGATGTATTAATTTTTTTTTTGGATTGAATAATTTTGAATCTTGTAAAAATTAGGGTTGATTTAGCTATTTGAAACGTTAACTTTGGTTTTGGTTTGTTAATTTTTCCTTTAGATTAGGTAATTTCAAATTTTGAAAGATTGAGGTTTATTTTGCTATTTTCGGCGTTATTTTTAGTTTGGAATTGTTAATTTTCAGATTGGGTGGATAAAAATTTGGTAAAGGTTGAAGTTTATTTTGTTATTTTTCAGCGTTATTTTTAGTTAGGATTTGTTAATTTTTCAGTTTAGATTGTGGAAATAAAAATTTACACAGTGCGGATGTACTTGTGAGATTTATACTCAATGCCGTAGTCTTGGATTTGCTTGTTTTTATGCAGCTTTTAATTTGTCTTATATTCTAAATATAACTTGAGGTTAATTGCTCCTGTACTCTATTGTCGCAATTTAAATACTTAAGTTGTAGTCTTTGTTATTTAATCACTTACGTTGAGGTAATTGCACTTACAGGTGTTATTTTCAGTTTATAGGAATTACTAATTTACTTGCTAATGCTTTCGCATAAAGTGTTACGTCTAGTTTTATTCTTAGATATCTCGGTGTTCACGACTTGAAATTGAACTCTTTGTTACGTGCGTTTTCAGGTTTACAATTATGAGCGTTTGATAACGTTTAGCGTTATTCTGTATTCGTATTGGAATAATGCACTTTATAAATGCTGATTAATTAATTGAAAGACGTTTAGATTTTATACCGTGTTTGTTGCAATTGTACACGCTTTTATGGATTAATTACTTGTAGGTATTAAATGCAAGAACTGCGTTGCTTTATTATGTCGTGATAGTTTATTACTTATGATGCAAATTGAAATTATACTTTAGTACTGTGCAAAAGATCCTGAAAGCTATTTCTTTAAGGTAATAATGATATTGCGTTCGCAGACTTCGCTTATCTTAGGTGAGGTTTTGGGTTACGGTAGTTTTAAATTACCGTAGTTTCAATTATTGCAGAGTGTTTTTTGCTGTGATTTATTCAGTATTATAGGGGTCAATGGTTTAATAACCGTTCCCTACTGCTTGTTCGAATTAGCTTTGAACTTAAGTTTGCGTTCTGTGTTTTTATTTTACCGGATTAAAAACGTGCTTTTGAATCGCGCTGGTTAATGTTTCTTATTTTGGTGTTAGTGAATGTGCGCCTGTTTATTTTTTGGATTATTTTTGAGTTCGTTCTATTTAATTGTGGTAAGAATCTCTTAAATATCAAGTTTCATTTGCTTTTTTAAAAGAAAGTCTCTTTTTAAAATTCAAGTCTCATTTGCTTTCTAAAGAAAAAAAATATCTCGATTCGTCTCATAAAATGTTTTACAGTCTCGTTTTGAAAATAATTCACTTTGTAACTATTTTCAAGAAAATATTCATAAAATAAATTCATAAAACAATAATAATAAAATAATAATACTAGCATATATCAATTATAGTTTTTGGTTTAAAAAAAGGTATGGAAATGAACTTACATTAATTTCATCTGTTTCTTTGGTGGGTTCGATCGATTCTGTATCTTGTCCACCTTGGTTTGTTTGTTGGCCTTAGACGATTTTTGTTCTTTGTCCAACTTGGTTTGTTGCTGGATTTAGACGATTTGTGTTCTTCCTCCAACTTGGTTTGGGTTCTGCCAAAATTTCGAATTAAAATTCTTGGTCACCAATCTTCCGATTTTTGGATTCTCAGTGCCCTTTTGACATCCGTTACGACTGCGCCAGTTAAAGTTCGGGCCTTTGGAGCTGTGTTTTTAAAAACGTTGATACTTTAACAAAATTTATTTAATATAATTTGTACATAATAACTTTATAAAAAATTAATTAATTGTACTGGGTGAGTAGTCTAGGTAGACAACAATGCAAAAGTTGTAATACGCAGACTGACTCGGTTGAGTAGCTCAAACAACGAAGTATGGAGTTTTAAGACTGACTGCCGGTCCTTGAGCTCTCGGGCTTTTTATAACAACCTGCCCCTCACACGGCTTGTGGGAACTTGCAGATCTCATGTCTGCTTTACACTTTGTTACAATGTATCAATCTTAATTCTAAGTAACTGCGGTATGTTGACCGCCTGTGACCTGCCACCTGCAGTATCACTGCCCTCACGGATGCAAAGTTGCATTCCGTTCTCATGAACTGTCGATAACCTCTCTGGGTTATCCTTGTGTTACAATGTTGCATTGAACTTATACTTTATTTAACAATTTCTAATAATTCCTATTAGATTCAATATATCAATATATATAGGTAATTGGGGGATACATAACTCGCGGTCGTTCGCTGTTTGCGTTTAAAACTGTAACCCCCTTCCCAAAACCTGTTATTTTGTGGCTATACAGTTGCGGTTCCTGTATAAGCCCGATGTCGATATTATTTTCGGAGAATAACTTTACAAAGTTATTTGTTGCCCCTTTACCTTTCCCGAGATTTAGTTGCGCGAATTTAATCTTCTTGCTTCTTATGGACTTTGTTTTATCTTCACAGTCCATAATCGATGTTTCGTGTGATTGCGTTCTTCAGACGCTGCATCGTGGGGCATCTACTCGACTTGGCGTCGTGGCGCGTATCGACCTTCGCACCACCGCCAGTTCTGTCGTTTGCCCTAGCGCAAACCACACAGCAGGGGATTGCCCTCCGGCAATTCTTGAACTCGTGTCCGACGTCGGCACAGTTACCGCACCACTGTACCTTCTCCCTGCACTCCATCGATCTATGGCCGTACTCGTAGCACCTGTAGCGCTGGGTCATCGAGAAGTGGTCCCGGGCCCAGACTCTTCGCCACCTGAGGTTTATAGCGTCTGCTAATATGCGTCTCCGAAGTGTGGGGGTCACTTCGAAGACTACGTTGACGAAGGGATCCCTAGGGCCCTTTCCACCAAACCTAAATTTCTCCCTCAGGTAGTCTTCGATCTTCAAATCGCCGAAGCGGGGATTCTGGCTCGCGATCAACCAAACCAGTTCTTCTGCCTTCATCCCCGCTTCGACCCCCGGAAGAATGACCCGTGGACCCTTCTTCTCGATGGTCTTCGCCACGAGCTCTTTGCAGTAACCGCCGACCTTCGACTGCAATTTCTTCGCGTCTTCTCGTCTTGCGCACTCAACTACTACACCACCTCTACGAGTCCTACAAGCTCCGACTACGACAAACCCATCACGAGCGGGATCGATCTTTTTCTTCAGGGTCGACATGACGTCCTCTTTCTCCCCTGGCCTGGCGTCGACCCTAACAGCAAAAGTAGGCGTTACACCTGCAGCAGGTGCAGCATACGACACCTTCCGCGGCATCGGCACCTCCTGACCCCGGGAACTCTGCTGCCCTGAAACAGGAGCAAGCACCGCTGGATTTCCCCCGACAACACCAGCTCTCCCAGGATCAAGAGCTCCAGCTCATCGAGGTCGCTAGCATCAACGCTAACGTTGCTGCTAGTCGACATCGTGCGCTGGGCTTTCGAAGTAGAAGGCAATTCTGGCGCCGCAACCACCACGGGTGGCCCCGACTCCCCCGACACGACCGCCGCAGACACAGGCTCCTCTACCTCTTGTACCTCCTCCTGAATTCCTAACATACAATCCTTTAACACTACCTTCAGCTGTTTCCCCCCAACAGCGCCCTCAGCTTCCGACCTATCAGACTCCGACCGATCTTCCCTCTTCCTCCTGGGCAACGGCTCCTCGTCGCGGTGGACCACCATGCTGACAAAACTAACAAAGAATGACGCCTAAAACGCAGCTCAAAAACGACTTGACCGTTACGACGCTAAAAGAACGACGCTAGAAGAGCGCAAAACGTTGGTCCAATAAAAATGTTTTGTTTAAAGGTGAACCGTAAGCAACCTTGTATTTATTTAAACTTCGAACCGCCCAATTAAATATCAAATTTTAACAAAAATACAACAAGCACTAAGCGTCAAAATGACAACTAGAACCAAATAAATTCCCTAACGCAATTCGATTCAAAATGTACCGCGAAAAACACTATTTATTTATTTTAAATTTTTTAAACCGCCAAATCAAATTTAAATAAACTAATTACTTCAAAATATCAAATTATCTAATTATAAAGAACAACACTTTAGTTTTAAATGTGTAATTAACAAAATAAGCCTGAGCGTAATCGGAATGCGGTCACCGGAAATGATCTTTCACTTAATCACTTAGTAACTGTAACTGTTACTCCGCTAAATTACACCAAAATCGATTTTAAAGAAACTTATAAGTACGCGTGTACTTAAATTACGGAAAATTTATATTAAAATTGTTTTAAAATTTACAGTTTTTGAGTTATTTATTTGATTTAAAAGGCTTAGATTTTTGTTTTCACACACTTTTTGGTTGTTTTACCCGGTTTTTTACTCGGTTTACGCGGTTTTTATTTTAAATTTATTATTAAAAATGCCTTTTTTAAGTTATTTCGAAATTATTTTTGAATATTAGTTTAGTAGACCTTTGTTTTATTAACCCGAAATTTATTTAGTTTATTTTAAAACGCGGATTTGGTTTAAATTACAAAGAAAACGCGATTTATTTAGTTTTTATTTAGTTTAAATTCTGTTTTAAAATTTTTATTTTACTGCCCTGTATTTAAAATTTGATGCCACACAATTATAAAAATAAAACACAATAAAAAACAAAGCTTCAAATAAAATAAATTAAAAATAAATAATAAAAACCCTAGATAAAAACTTACTTCTTAGTTGCTGAAGCGGAGCTCTGCTAAACACGTCCGCTCGCTTCAAACGGTAACTAGAAAGTAAAGTTTCAAGACACCTGAATTATTTTCCATATTATTATTGGTGCCAAATTTGGGGCTTGGCCTTACAATTTAATCATATCGTTTATTGTTTTTCATATGAGACTAAAGATTTATTAAGAAATTGAAAATATATAGTGGGTGGCAAATAAATAATTTTTAGCGAATGTTTTCATTTTATTAACTTGCTTTAATACAGTTTTGTTTTTCTGTAAAGAAATTTTGATACACTCAAAACAGAAATTGCTACAAATTAATAATGGATAATATAGCCTTCTATTACGTATTCAAAATCCCTTACATCTATTTATTAAAGTAAGACCTGTAACTTCAAGGGGAGCAATTACCGAGTTAAAGCTTAAAAAGAAAAAAGAAAAAGACTCTGTACTAGAGTTCACGTGCACGGGAAAGTTATACTATATATTGTCTATAAGCGCCACCTGGTTTTTAAATCGTAGCAATCTTTGTGGAAATAGGAAATGGAAACTATTAGCCGCCTGATCCTCAGGCTACATCATCTGAGTACACAAGAGTCTTGTTTGCCGCTACACCGGCCGCACAACATTAGTCGGGAGTATGAGACCTGAATACCTAAAACTAACACTTAAGTTCGCTATAAAACTATATATAATATTCGTTTTTTTTCATAACACATGAATGCATACAAATTTGTAGTGCTAAAACGTGTATGCTGTGAAATAAATAAGATTTGATTGTTGTTTTATGTTTAGAAGTTCCAGATATATAAAACTTTATTTTTAAACATTATATATTTAATAAATTACTTATAATAGAAGGTAGTACTGATATTTACATTTGCTACTGTTATATTTGTTTTTTGATTGCAATATAGGTAATTACTCCTAAAGTAATTAATAAGTTGTAATGTAGCTTGGGCTCAGTGGCAGGTACATTATCATCGCCATTTTCTTCACTTTTGTTATCTGGGACGTATTTATTATCTTTTATTGCGAAGTCTTCAGCATCATCGCCATCTTTGAGATAACAATATTTGCAGCAAAAACAGGATCGACTCATAAATGATTCAAACAAGGGAATTATAGCGCTAGCGTGTTATTTAATAAATCATCAGGTTAGTACAAAAAAATTTATAAAATTTAGTTAAATGAGCTTTTACAGTAAAAAATTTCAATATAATATTAAATTAGGGTGATCGAATTAAAATAGTAAAGCACATAATTTATTTTTTACAAACAGTAACAAAGATCGTGACTTTGCATCCATTCGTACTGAATTCAGAAAAGTTTACCGATAGAGACTCGGCGTATTAAATTTATTTGTATAAATTTACACGGGTAAAAAACACATTAACTATGGGATCGGACCGATACACCCCACAGCCACAAAAGATAATCCGTTACATGTACAAGCCTGGGAAATAATGACCGTTCACGCGGGTAGAACGATATTGAACTCGACAATCAAACACCTTAAGAAGCACCCTCCGTGAGAACGAAGACATTGGGTAATAACCCTGTGGTGTTGAAGCTTATAAAACCTTCGGGTAATAATAAGGGATCAGTTCGGATCAGATTCTCAGACACACTCCAGCAACCTCCCAAAACTCGATCGCGGCGCAGGCTATAGGTACAAGTTAGGGGACAGTATTTAAACATCGAGACCGTCAGTGATCGGGCATGTCCTCAAAAGCTAATTACGCGGAAATCAGAAACTGGTCTCGTAGAGAAATGACCACTGTTAGAGAGCTTTTGTCAACTACAATAGTTTGGATTTTATCTGTGAGGAGTTCTGCCCGTGAAGTGGATGAAGTTTAGAAGGAATGAAACTAAAGCAACTGTAATTTAATTAAATTACAACCATTGCATGCTGTTTGTTGTGTTTTAACATTGAAATTGGTTGTTAATATTCATACCTGTGTCGAACTTAACCTTGCAAAGAATTATTAATGTTGGTCATGCTTTCGTACATTTACAAAGTATTGCATCAGATTTGTATACCTAAAAGTTCGTTAGTATAGAAGAAAGTTAGCCAGGAAAAATTACATTGATTAAATTTCGACGAAGTTGTGTTATTAATAACCTTAAGTTTCGTAGTTAAAAAGGCATTTGGCGAAATTAGAATATTTTATAATTTTTTTTGCGCTTGTTGTTACTATTTACTGTATTGAAAATCATATTTGTAATATAGGCTAGATATACACGGAATCGAGTTCTTCTCTGTTTATTTTAAAATTAATAGAAGGTAAGATAGTTGTAATCGAGGTTTCATCAACTTCTACCGGTTCAAATAGGTACAGATGCAGCCACGTTTAGCGTGGGCTTATTTGAATTTGGAGTTTTATCCAGGTGGGTTGAAACTCAAACCTTTATATAGATAAGGAGTCCACGTTCTTTCAACGTAAAGTGTAGATATCAAGTTGATAAGTAATATTTTGTATACCCCTAAGAATTTTACATTTGCGTTCATATAATATATCTCGCACCAATGAAAATTAATCGGTGCACTGTTTTACTGTTACGTCACTCAGCCTTTGTGAAGTAAAATTAATTCAGAAGCATAACGTTAATTCGGCATGAAACAAAATGTTCCTTTCAGTATGCCAAATACATTTTCAGTTACTATACTTGTTTTTATATGAGCTCTGTTGAAATTGTTCTGGACTAAATTTAATAGATCTTCATATGTAAGTGGAATCCACCACTGCATCGGCGGATAAGCGAGGTCTCCAACAATCACACCATTAAGATGTCTTCAATCATTTTCCATTTTCCTGAATAAAGTAGTACGAAGTACCCGTGCACCATGAGCACTACCGGCCAGTTGACCTTAATATACTTGAATTTATGATCAGGATCACAAACTGCCATGTAGAGTTGATTGCATGTTCACCATGGCAATCTACATACGCGGGTTGGTCAATTGTAGGAGTGCCTATAGGTATAGATATTCCATCCACTGCACCACATACTCTGGACAACCATCGATTACATGAAATATTTGCATAACCACCAACTAATTCCATCAAACTTTATCTCATTAACAGCCTTAACAACCATACTCCATCGATATCGCAAACACCATGGTACTCCATTTCTTAACTTGTGCAGGGTAATTAATACTTTTTCCGAAGGCATTCCGTACCGTCGAATTGTTTTGTTTGCAAACATTAGTTCAATATCTCAAAGCAGATTTTTAAATTGGTGTCTGCTCAGACCAAACCTGTAACGCATCTGCGTTACTTTAGACTTCAACCAGATAGGAAAGGCAAAATTTAGTTTGAAAGGACAGAATAAATAGAACAATAAACGTTAATTAAGCATGACATTTCAAAATTTTCTGCTTATAAAAGTAATTCAGATAATAAGACATAATATTATTTTTTTAACTACATTGTAAACTTAATAATCAAGGACGGTGACTTATTTTAAAACCGCAAATGACAACAAATTTATGTATGTTTTTCTCATAGAAAAATAAATTATAAATATACAGTTGGCGTACAGTAACCTTGTATTCAGCATATTATAGAATATGTTATATCGTGAGAACGAAATTGGTAGATAGTGAAAGTGAGATATCACAACTAAGTTTTACAAGTAGCAAGCTACGTTCAAAACAGAGAATCCGACGTGTAGCCACGACAACGTGTGGGTTGTGCGTGGTTTGTAATAGACCTAGCTGTGTTGTGTATGTTACTTTATGATTAATGTAGTGGTTGTGATACGGGAGTGCTGATACTAGAGGGTGAGAGGTGTGAGAACATCGGCAGCGGAAGAACGTAGCTTCCCACAAATACATACCCAGCACATGGTATAAACGTTGTAGCTGAACCCAGCAAGATTGTTCTAATTTAAAAATTTATATATGCTTTTGATTGATATAATCTTATTACTTATTAGTTTGTACATGTGTGTGTGTGTGTGTGTGTGTGTGTGTGTGTGTGTGTGTGTGTGTGTGTGTGTGTGTGTGTGTTTGAATCATTATATTAAACATATGATAACTGTGTTAAGAATTTAGATAGTAATTTTGTGATATATTTGCCTGTTTGTTTTTGTATAATAATATAGGAATATATTTGTATTAAAAACAGTTGTATTGGCGTTTTTCACCACTGTGAAGGTGACAGTTCTAGTTTTGTTATAATAAATTATTTTGCTATGACCTACAGTCATGAAGAATATTTTAGTATTTGATTTTGGAAACCTTTTTTTAACCAGCAGTTTTCAAGTGGGAACGTCAGGGTTCTTATTATAACGTTTCTTTTATGTTTGGTTTAACAATAGTGTACTTGTGAATTTTCCATGTGAATTTTACGCCAAAATTACTTTACTGATCTCGGGTTTTAGTATCTTCTTGTTATTCTTTCCGGTACTTCTCCCTAGAAACCCCCGTACCTCGAGATTGGGTAGCGTCCAAATTAATTCACAACTAAAATATAGTTCACGCATCACAGCCTTCTGAGACCCTCTTCAAATATCTACACCACCCGTCTCACTGAGCTAGTCTGCAACCATTTTTGTTAGTACAGTTTTTGGTACTTTCTAAAAAATAATCTTTAACGGGGTACTTCGCTGAGTTATTCTGTGGATTGCCGGCTAGATTTTCTGGTTCCAAAACTGCACGCAACAAAGTGTAGAATAGATTTTATTTATTGTATAACTTTGGGGTTTGTGTTGCAGACCGCAGATCGTTGATTGGAGGAAAGTTTGAACCTAACAAGCTGAAAAACTGCCGAATGCATAAATGCTGTTGAGTCGCGAGTGCACCATGTTTCATGTCGTTGAATCACCGAGTAAAAAATTGTGATCAAATCCAGCTTTAGGCAATACTTCTCTACAGAAGTTAAACCGCTTAGCCCAGTTAATTTTACTTGTTTTGATACTTAAACAAATTAGCTCTATTTCTTGAACAGGTTCTTAAAGTTATCTGAACGAGATTAGTAAACCACCACGGGACGCATAATTTTTTCACATAAAATAACGATGTCAAACAGTAGTTTTAAAAACCATAATTAAAGTAAAATACTTCCTTTTTTATTGTGGTATATTAGATACCCGAAACGTAAACATCAAGCTAAGCCTGCTAAACAGGCTGTTTAGGAGTTTCCATTCTGTACTTAACTAACAAAACTGAATAAGTACGAGACACTATGGGGATTTCTGCACAGCTACTCTAAACTTCGAAGTTCTTGTTTTACTTAGTCGCTCAGCGCATCATTTTATATCTTTTCGCAGTTTGACTTTCTTGTAGAAAATACTTAATCTAAACCGCATTCATACAATTTTCACAAAAGCGCAGTTTTGAGGTCCGGCTCTCTAGGGGTGTTTTTGAATTGACATATAATTACCATGTTTAGGGCTTGTTACGCGTGTATACAAATGTTTCCGCACGTGTGCGTAAAATTATAACAACGAATACGCTTGAGTGGGTTGGAGTTCACAAGCTTGTGCACAGAAAGCCGATTTTCATATAGATTTATTTTAGAAAAGAACAAAGACGACAAATTCTTGAAAATAAATCACTCTAAAAGAACAATAAATCTATTGCTCCGGTTTCCTGATACGGAAAAACACAAACGAAATATATTTTATATATCTCCAATACAAGTAACCGGACATGTTAGCATGTATGTTTGGAATAGAATACTAAATGGCTGTCTATATAAATCTTGCGTCATCTTTATAATTTTAATATTTTTATCTATACATTTGGGAATTTATTTTGGACATTGAGATACGCCTAGGGAATTTGCCTAATTTGTTAAACGCATTATCGCACATCGCTACGTGTTTCATTTTTATAATTTAATTTAAGACAAAAGAAAATTAATACAGTTAACGAAGATTGTAATAATTTACGGAGGCAGATGGGAGCTCTGAAATTTACGGGCAAAGTTATTATAAGCAAGTAATTTTTAGCAACCTACAAATTGTAATCGGAGTTCAGAGGTTTATTTTTATTTTTATCACATGAAAGACAAAAATAGGATGATTATGAATTAAAGAAGAAAGCAACAAAATAATACTTATTGATAATAAAAAATAATAACAACAAACTAATAACCACTTAATCGTAAGTTATTCATCGCGTATTTAAATGGTAACACTGAACCGGAAAATAGTGTAACAGTAACTAAGAAGTATATAGAATTCTCTAGAAATTATGCTTATTTGATTTTTATTAAAGCGACCTCATATATGGTTAGGAATAAGAAAGGATTATTCATAGATATCATTGCAATCACATCAGTCTAGCGATAAGAAACATGATTAATATTGTAATATAATAAGGCTGTTCTCAAAAGTTTCATTGCTCGCTTTCTAGATTCCTTTGTATTTTTTTGAACAAAAGATTATTGTATATATAGATAAACCTCGTTGAGATAGATCAAAATTGGTTTGAACTCGGTCCTAATAAACGTTTGGTGTACAGACAAATTCGTTTAGGTACTATAAATGTAAGATAAATAAATTACAAGTAGGATTAGTGCTATAATAGTGTTTAATTCTGTGTATTTAGAAGATTAATTGGTGCCTACAAATAGTGATTAAGGTAGTTTTAATGTAAACAAGACTCTGTAAATACTTGTGATTGTGAAGAATAATTATTAGACCTATATTTATTAAAAATGGAGCACAAAGGTCAATTAAAGGATTCGTTACAAAACGTTAAATCGTATCCTCGTAATGTAACTTTCGTAAGTAAAGTAATAATGCAACATTTTAATTTTTATGAAATAAGATATAAAAGTTGAATGGTTGTTACGGTATTCCGTGCAGACATGGAAGAACGCAGTAAATCCAGTAAAAAAAATGCCTGCACCGAATACCGCAACAAAACAAGGACAGAATGGTAGAATCGAAATTCAAAAGAATTAAATTTCGGGCTAGCTCAAAATGGTCGTAGAGTGGGGTGGGAAATACAGAAAGAACAAAGTGGAAACCTCAGTAAAAACGCCCATATTACCAACATACAATACCGAAAGAATATTTACAAAAATCAAAAACACACATTTACGTAATCGTGTTATAACATTTAAAAATATAGAGAATAAAATCTTATAATCTAAATTACAATCACATATCTATATGCCAGTATAATGTTTCCAGCTTTTGCGTGTAGCGGCAAATATCTGGGTTTATTATAAGAATTTCAAAGAAATGTTATATACAAAAGTTGTGTAACCTTATATTTGCAATAATGTCAAAATAAAAAAAACAATAGAGCATCAAATTTTTGAGATATAGCAAATACACTCAAAATTTTAAATGTAACATACCCATTGTTGTTACATATTCTTAAAGTGCTTAAAATTTTCTTTCCAACGATATATCACTCAATAATAATTAGACACAGAAATCAATTATTAAATAGCGCATAACACGTACCTAATTGAAATAGGCATGCAAAACAGCGGGCGGCAAAACAATTGCTAGCGCTCACCTAAACGCAGAAATGGATAATAATAACAACAACAAAGAAATACTAAATTACAAAATTAATTTAAAATGTTAAAGGTTATGTTCCACATGACCTGCGTTATTTGCAAGACATCGCTAAGATCTAATTATTAAATTTCTTCGTGCTTTTTGCAACATACATGGTGCTATTTAACCACACGCTCTTCGAATGCAATCTTTAAGGATATCAAAACTCTCTGGGCGCGTTACATAAACATGTTGTTTGAAATATCCCCAAACAAAGAAATCTAAAACAGAATGTAACGTTCTGTATAATTCAACGTTTAGTATTATATAGTTCACTTTAGCAAGCATATTAAACATGCCGATTTGTGATAAAGGACAGTCAAGTAAACTGTACACTCTTTCAAAATGGCGAGGCAGGCTAGAAAGTGACAGGGGAGAATTGTCAAATTTTAAAAAGTGTCGAGTCGCGTTTTACGTTTGGGTGTGTTTTAATTAATCTTTTGCAGGTCCACTCTAACATCCGATTTTATGTACCGTCATTATTATACCTATAAGATACCAATTCATAGTGGGAGTTTATTTGGATGAAAGAAAAGTGACCTCAGATTACATTTGCCGTACGCTGTAATTAACCAATTTAGTTGGGAACCTGATGCATTAACACACACCTATGGTAAAGTTAGTTGGGAAGTTGCATTATCCCGACACCCACTCTCCTCGCTGTGTCTATAGTGATCTGCTTCATCCCACAAACCCTTCAAGGTAAGCGTTGCACTGTAGTAGTTACTGAGTGACCAAACTAGTTCGCACGCTGCTATTGAGACATTTTACCCTGAACTATAGAATGTTCTTTTGCATCTACCGTCAGTGAAGCTAAAAGTAGATAGAGTATTTCGCCCCGTATTTACCCTACTTTCACTGTAGTCAACCGTGTAAAACAGAAAGCCGCCTGTGTGCGCATTGTATATCTATTAGTCCGTAAAATTTTAAAGCTGCGATACTTTTCCAAATTGTACAACTTGTTTCATAACGTAAGACTGTACCAGTTGTAACGCCTAGATAGTCAAGTAGACTTCCTTCTACCGCCCCATTATTACCGGAGGTTTGCATGCACCCGGTGTAACACACGTGATATTTCGGGCTATAGTCTACACTCTTTTGGTCGTCAAACCTAAGAACCCGTACGCCGTGAGGCCCAGGTGCATTCAACCTACCCCACCTTAGAGATAATTGTACTCACAAGTATATCTTTAGTAGCCCTGGCCAGTGCGAACTACCACCTAGTTGTTACTTTTGGTTAGTTATCATAATTAATTTGATCGTAGTTGTGGCGTAGTCAATATACGCCGTACCTACATTTGCTTATATACACCTTTGTTTATGTTACTTACTGTACTTAATTGATGTGTTCTTTTCAGCCATGCGTTTGTAAATAGAGTTAAGAGTAAAATCCAGGTGCATTATTCTGTTGTAGTAATTTGCGTGAGTAGGGTGAATCAGTACATTCTACACCGTGAGTTTTCCTTATTTTCATATTTTCTTATTATAACAAGTGCAGGGGCGTTTGCTCGACCAGTAACGAGATCCCCGATTATACCTAACACAGTGACATTACTGGTGGTGCCAACCCAATTTTGCCGTCATTCCAATTTTTGGCATACTACCAAGTTTACGCCCCACTATAATTGTCATCTTAGGGCATTTAGCAATCCCGACCTACGACTTTTATCATACCCACCCTCACCGGCTAGAATTAGGCCGCGCACGGATTCCGATCCGTCCCTTGGTGTCGTAGTGCTAAATTGGCCAGTAACAAGAAAGATTTGGTGATCTTGCTGGCCAGTTTATGGAACCTCCATGTACGATCCATTTTGCACCAATCATGAAGATCAACAATGTGGAATTAAATTACTAAGGAACAACTGTCAAAAAGCGCTATCAATTGTTTCACCGTCCACTGTTTTGAATGATTATTTCAAATAGACGCCTGATGTTAAGCGCGACTTAATAATCGATTTTTGCGTTTAATTGATTGGATAATTATTATTGAGTGATATATCGTTGGAAAGAAAATTTTAAGCACTTTTAGAATATGCAATAATAATGCGTAAGTTCCTTTTTAAAATGTTGAATCGATTTGCTGTATCTCAAAAAATTGATGCTTCATTGTTTTTTTTTATTTTGACATATTATTGCAAATAAAAAGTTACACAATTTTTGTATATAACATTTCTCTGAAATTCTTACAATAGCCGAGATACACGCTGTGACACAAGAAAACAGACACACTGTATGTACACGAAGAAATAATACATAAGATTTATAGTAATTCTACCTACAAAAAAAGAAGTATACATAATCTATACATGCTACTTTGTGAACTGCACCTTCTCAAAAAATAGCCTAACATTAAAATTTCTATAACATAACCCTAACGTAAATGGACCAAATGTTCACTAACTCTAATTTAAAATTTGTTGACATTAACAAGAATATACAAAGAAAAGATAACAGTAACAAATGCTCGAACGTGATCTTTGGTTTAATTGTATAATCGTTCGTGCATTGTGAACGTGGATTCGGTAACGTACAGTCTGCAATTTATTTCAAAATTAACCAAAAAAAGTGCATATCTTCCAAAACCGCAACACAAGTAAAGCAAGCAGGAAAGAACTGTACCATAGACCAAGTTGTCTACCTCTCTGGTACCAACTTACAGGATTTGGTACGTGTGGGCTGCTTTGGTCGATAGATTCGACACCGACTCAACTAATTTAACTAAGTTAGCACAGAAAGCATATGGCGACTTACAACAGCTGTTTTCGCTAAAAGGGTGTTGTATTCAATGTACAGCTTTCAAAGCACGGTCTGTATTTATAAATGTAAAAAATTCTTAGACAGCACCTGCAAAGGTAGATTCCAGCTGTAACAGCTTGCAAACAAACAGATAACGGCTACCAAGAATTGTTAACAAAGGCGAACAATCTTATTAGTTTGCACACCTAATGTTCCCTATCGTTTCCTAACTGACCTACTCTAATTTCAATCTTCCTTCCTATAGCTACTACAACTAAAATAAACAAAACACTAAACAAAATGAATAAAGTTACAAAAATCCTAAAACATAAATACACAAATACAAGTAAAAATATAAAAATATAAATAAAACACTAAAGCATATAAAGATGCATAGAATTGCAAAAGCATGATATAAATCTTCGGGTGCATTCGCATAAGTATTGTGTGGACTAGTGCCATCACACTAAAACCTGTTCATTTAAAATTAACTGCAAAATTTACTTATAATGCAAATCAATGTTAAGGCAAGTACAGCCTACAGCCACCACAACATTTGTAAATACTTCGAGTATAAATTTTCCAGATGAAATATATATATATATATATATATATATATATATATATGTATGTATATATATATATATATTGTTGTGACATTGTAGCAATACCCCTATGCGCCCTTTTTGTGAATTAAAAAGTTAAAAATTTTTAAACTGTCAATTTTTAATTTTAATGTATAATTTTAATCGCGTTGGCTAGCTCAATTTTAAATTACGCACGGAGCTTGCGACATTACGACAAATAAAGAATTTAAACTTTATCTTCTACCTCTCCTTCCAGTTTTCAATCTTTAAACCAAAACACCATTAAGCACAAATTATTATAATGGTTTCAAAAATATTTATAGCGTATGAAAAGTTTAAAGAATTCTCTAACTAGAATTTTCTTCTAATAATTGAATAAAAAATTTTATAATTATCATTCCCTAAGATGATCAAAAAGCCAGCAAAATCACTATTACTATTATTATTATTAACTGAAGTCTGACGAACGTTCATTGAACCTCTTTAAATATTTACGTAATTTACAAAGTTTACTCAAAAAAACAAACCTTGCCGACCTCTCACATAAATTATCATGAAAGCAATTTTTAAAGTAATTAAATTAGAAATATTCACTGCAATGTTGATTTTTAAATCATATAGTTTAGCAATGTACAACAAAATATTCACAAATAAAATAATAAAACATTCAGATTGGCTAACCAGTTGTTTTCAACTCGAATCAGTCCCTGGTCCAACTGTTTTCGGTATTGTCTGCATCCCTCATAACATAGCCTTAAATCACACTAGCGTCCTCCCTTAAACTCCTTGACAATTCATCGTTGAAGTAAATGCTTGTTGCAATTCCTCATTTGTTCCAGTAATCATTTATAATCGCTTCCAGTATTTATTTAAACTTGTTTCCCAGTAATGATTTAGACTTGTCTTTCAGTATTTATTTAGATTTGTGCCCCAGTAATTGTTTAGACTTGTCTCCAGTAATCATTTAGACTTGTTTTCCAGTACTTATTTAGAATCCTTTTTATTAAGGTTAATATTAGAATTTAAATTAAAACAACTTTTAGTTACTTACGCCTTTTAAAGGATAAAACGACAAACCCAATAATTTTGCATAATTGCAATGGTATTGTTTCACTTCACAATTAATCACTTTACGTAAATATCTTTATTTTCAGAGACGTGAACTAAGCCTTACTTCATGGCGAAATTATTTGTTTACAAATCTGGTCATATTTAAATGCACCGTCTATCTATTGACAAGCGCAAAGTTCGTTTTATGTATAAAACTTTCATACCAGGTTTTCGGATATTCCATATTATTATTATTGTATGTTAACATCAACGCGTTACTTTTGTCACGTACCATTTCTAGTTAATAGCATTGATTTGCTTGGATTTTTATACTTCTAGATCAGTAAACCATTGTTTGTTCAAATAAATTTGGTGAACTTTGATTTTAATTACTATGCCTTGCTTGTTTCCTATAAATCAGCTGTCGCTTTTAATTTTCTAGTCACGTAGACTTAATACAATGTATGCATTAAATTATATGCGTTTGCTATCTTACGCATTTTTAAATCTACTTGTTTTAATTAGGATCCTTCACTTAATATTGATTCGTTATCCATGCATGTCGCGTTTTAGCTTGCAATTATGTTGCTTAACGACTTGCGATTTTTTTTATTCAAATAAATCTTCCAAATATTTTTCTTTAATATACAGGGCGTTGTAATTTACTTTCCAGTCTAATTATCGTATTTCTTGTTTTCTTCAAAAACTGTCTCGTTTTCTGAGCCCTCATGTAATTTATATGAAGTGCGCTATACTATTGGTCCTAACTACCCCTAAATGACCTTATTAACACATCATTATATATATATATATATATATATATATATATAGAATGCTGTGAATCCTCTCATATCTGCAGGAACTGGCCCTTTCAAAAAAAAAACATTCGAGCCCCACAGATTGTTTGTCAAGAATGCTGTGAAACCTTTTAAATTAACTGGTCCGTTGACTTTCTTCTGTTTATCGCCTCTTTACTCTTTTCCGCCTCGGCTGCTCACCTAGTTAAAACTTCATCCTCATTCATAAAAAAAAACACATTCCTACCACAAACACCAACGTTAACTCTATTTACATCAATATTCACAATACATTAAAATTTCAAACTTAAAATTCAGCATAAATTTCAGTATCAGAAAATTTCAAGATTAAATTTGTTATCATTTTAATGTGCATCCAGAATTAAAGTCCTTGTAGGATGCCTACTAATTAATATAACAATATATGCAGACCTGAGTCTGAGTACAAAGGAGCATCTCCCACCCTTTACGTTAATTAACCAGGTTCGTCTAATTGAGCTCAAAGACATACCCAAATTTTCATCATAATCAAGAACATAAATACTAAATACCCCTTTCTACTTAAACAAGAAAATTTCACCTTAAAATTAAAAATTTGTTGTTAGTACAAATTCACTACTGTCCATTTTAAGTAAATAAATTATAAAGTTATTCAACACACACCAAAACATCAAAAATCGAACAACAAAGCATAAGTTACCTGAAGGTTAATGCACTCGTGGCTCCAATGTACATCGTCCTCTGTTAATCACACCATTCCAACTGGGTTATGTTTAGGTCCTCGGATTACTGGTCGCCTTTAAAATTTTCTACACCACCATTCATCTAAAGTTGTTTCAGTGCTTTTCCGGAACTCATCTGTGTATATCTGTATCTTGTTTTGTGGATCCAGTCACGTTTACGCATCATTTAATTATTAACACCCCCGAAAATAGCAAAGAAATTCATACTTCTTTCACGCTATACGCCAAAACTGCCTACTTTTGTGTATTCGTTTGTCGTTGCAAATTTGAATAATTGGTACAGTGATACTAGACTTTATTACCTTGCATCTTCTTTTCTAAGTGCACTAAATTACTTTCATTGTAGCACGTAAAGAGCAAACTGTTTTAAAGTATTAAATAATCACCAAAATATACGAGCAAACTGTTTAAATTATTGAATCAAGATCGAAAATCTAAGAGAGCGAACCTCATATTAACACGGGTATATATACTAGCTAGCCTATACGTCGCTTTTGTCCCCAAAACGGACAGTTTCTAGAATTTCGCATCCTATGTTCCCATCTCGACCGCCCGGCACGCGGTTCTTATTAAATTTGCACTCGCACCAGTTAAATCTCAGAAATTTCCACACGGCTCGCAGCGTCTGAGAATAACTAATTAATTTTTATATAGAAATGTTATTTTTACCTCTCATGTTTGCCTCTTATTTTCAACCAATCGCAACCCAGTGACGTTGCTCAAATCACGCCTTTTACTATATGTGTCTCTGTCTTGCGCATATTATCCGTCTCTATCTACCCTGTTGTAAGTGGTACAAATCGATATTCTTTAGTATAGGTTATTTTCAATCCACGTGGACAGTTAAATAACCCACCTTATTAGCATTTCCCGTAAATATTAAGCGACGGTTTCTCCAACATTCTCTGTAACCATTTGTTATCTGCAAAATTTACGCAGAACGAGACTTTTAAAAATACGCAGGTGTTCAATCGTCCTACTTCTAACTAACACTTCTACGATTTGAATATTATTGGGTTTTTACAAGCTTTTATACATATTATATGTTACTAATGGTTCAATTAACTCCAATTAAAATAATACCCTTTAATTTTTAGTGAATCCTAATCAAATATTCAATTATTATCTGTACATTTTGTTTAATACTCGTTACCCAAACTTGAATCAATTAATATAAATTTTGCACGTAATTTCCATTTGTTTCTTTACTCGGAATAATTAAATTACACGTTGAGCATTTTAATACTGCTTCTTTTTATAGCAAGCGTCTTGTAAATAATTTAACTCCCTTATTTTTAATGAAACGAATGAATTTTTATGCTTCACGGTTTTAATAACGCGTACCTTTTCCCAAAGCTTCTACACGGTAATTAAAATTATTTGATGTAATTATTTAATTTTCTACCCTGATCTAAATTTGAGTAATATATATATATATACACTAATTGACTTTGTTTGATCTTGGGATATATTTCATTCGAAATAAGTGAGTGGTTTTAGTTTAAAACATTTATTATCCTTGACGTTTCGGAAAATTTGTTTCCTTAATCATAAGTTAATATGTTTTTTTTATAGAAAACCTGTTTTGACATGTAACGTCATTTCATTAAAAGTTGTTGTTTTTTTTTATTTATCAACAACAACTTTCAATGAAATTACGTTACATGTCAAAACTGGTTTTGTATAAAAACATATTAACTTATGATTAAGGAAACAAATTTTCCGAAACGTCAAGTATAATGTTTTAAACTAAAACCACTCACTTATTTCGAACGAAATATATCTTAAGATTCAAACAAAGTCAATTAGTGTATAACAAATACGTTCGTTATTGAAAACAAGATCAACTATATATATATATATATATATATATATATATATTACTCATATTTAGACCAGGGTCGAAAATTAAATAATCACATCAAATAATTTTCATCACCGTGTAGAAGCTTTGGGAAGAGGTACGCTTTATTAAAACCGTGAAGCATAAAAGGTCAGTCGTTTCATTAAACATAAGAGATTTAAATCATGTACAAGACGCTTTATATCAAAAGAAACAGTATAAAAAAAATGCTCTACGTGTAATTTAATTATTCCTAATAAAGAAACAAATGGAAATTACGTGCAAAATTTATATTAATTAACCCTATTTTAAGTAACCGGTAGTAAAACAAAGTGTACACATAATAATTCATATTTAACTTGTATTCGCTAAAATGAAAGGATAGAAGTCAATTTTAATTGGAGTTAATTAAACCATTATTAATAATAAGCATAAAAGTCTGTGAAAATCCAAGATTATAATACCAGAAAATAAAGCTCTGAGAATTAATATTATTTTGAACACCTGCGTAGTTTAAATATCACGTACGGCGAAAATTGTGTAGATAACAAATGGTTTCAGAGAATCTTGGAGAAACCGGGGCTTAATATTCACGGGAAGGTGCGATACGGGTTATTTAACCCAGATAGTCCACATGGACTGAAAATAATCGATAATAAAGAATATCAATTTGCACCAATACGAACAGGTTAGAAAAGGAAAGAGAAAATGCGTCAAGCAAAGACACATATAGTAAAAGGCGTGATTTAAGCAACGTCACGAGGGTTACAATTGGTTGAAAATAGGATGCAAATATCAGAGGTAGAAACAACGATTTCTGTACAAAATTAATTAGTTTTCTCGGACATGTTTGCGTGCCGTGTGAGAATTTCTGAGATTTTCAACTGGCGAGTGCAAAATTGTAAAACCGACGCACAGGCTACGGACTGGGAACCTAGGCATGCGAAATTCTTTAGAATTACCGTTTTGAGGACTCGACCGACAGACAGGCTAACGGCTATATATACCCAGGGAATATAAACAAGCTCTCTTACATCCGCGACTTGATTCAAGATGTTAAACAGTGCATTTTAGTTTGATAAAATAATTTAAAGTTTGCTCGTATATTTTAGTGATTCAAAATAGTTTGTTATTTACGTGCTAACATGAATGTGCTTCAGTGCACTTAGATACAAGGTAATAAAATTTAGTATCACTGTACCAATTAGCAAAATTTACAACGACAAATGTATACACAAAAGTAGGCAGTTTGGCGTATATTGGTGAAAGAAGTATGAATTTCTTTGTTATTTTCGGGGTGTTAATAATTAAATGGTTCAAAACGTGTCTGGATCCACAAAACCAGGGTCAGATATACACAGATGAGTTCCGGAAAGCCCAGAAACAACTTTAAATAAATGGTGATGGAAAAATTTTAAAAGCGTTGAGAATTAGAAGCCGTAAATATAATCCTGTTGGAATGGTGTGATTAACTAAAGGGACGATGTACATTGAAGCTACGAGGACAGTAACCTTCAGGTAAATTATACTATTTTGTTTGACATTTTTGTGTGTGTTGAATAACTTTATAATTGATTTACTCAAAATGGACAGTAGTGAAATTGTACTAGCAATAAAATTTTAATTTTAAGGTGAAATTTGCTTGTTTAAGTAGAAAGGGTATTTAGTATTGATGTTCTGGATTATGATGAAAATTTAGGGTGTCTTTGAGCTCAATTAGACGAACCTAGTTAATTAACGTAAAGGGGTGGTAGATGCTCCCTTTGTACTCTGCATATATTGTTATAGTAATTAGTAGGCATCCTACAAGGACTTTAATTCTGGATGCACATTAAAATGATAATAAATTTAATTTTGAAATTTTCCGATATTAAAATTTATGCTGAATATTAATTTTGAAATTTTAATGTATTGTGAATATTGATGTAAATAGAGTTGACGTTGATGTTTGTGGTAGGAATGTGTTTGTTTTTTATGTATGAGGATGAAAGTTATCTAGAGGAGCAGCCGAGGCAGACCAGGTAATTCAAGAGGTATCACAGCAATATATATAAAGTAAGATGTATCTGTAAACAAACTCTTATGAAAATAATAAGAGCCATTGACAAATACAAATCGGGCTGGTAGTTATATAGCCATTAACAAAACCTTAGCTTTATTACTTCATAGGGAAGGAAATATCCACTGACCAATGGTTTCGGCTAGTTAGCCTCATCAGAGTGGAATAGTTCCCAAGAACCTTATGAAGTAATCGAAGCTATTATAATGATATAATTTCGAAACAATCACTGTACTATGGCAAAAGTAAATAAAACCGCCATCAGGTGATAAAAACCAACACTACTAAAGTGTGGAAGTACAGAATTGAACCGAAACTACATAATAAATTTTATAAATGACTATAAAAGTACATCTGGCCTTTGAGATTTGCGGAATGTTACAGCAAAATTTATTTGCAAACGTAACAAACCTTCTCGTGGCGACACATCTTACTTTATATACAATTTTCTTATTGCGGACTGCAAATAACTTGTGTTTGTTCATTTGAATTGCCTTTGGGGCATGAACCCGGGCGTCGCCACGAGAAGGTTTGTTACGTTTGCAAATAAATTTTGCTGTAACATTCCGCAAATCTCAAACGCCAGACGTACTTTTATAGTCATTTATAAAATTTATTATGTAGTTTCGGTTCAATTCTGTACTTCCACACTTTAGTAGTGTTGGTTTTTATCACCTGATGGCGGTTTTATTTACTTTTGCCATAGTACAGTGATTGTTTCGAAATTATATCATTATAATAGCTTCGATTACTTCATAAGGTTCTTGGGAACTATTCCACTCTGATGAGGCTAACTAGCCGAAACCATTGGTCAGTGGATGTTTCCTCCCCTATGAAGTAATAAAGCTAAGGTTTTGTTAATGGCTATATAACTACCAGCCCGATTTGTATTTGTCAATGGGTCTTATTATTTTCATAAGAGTTTGTTTACAGATACATCTTACTTTATATAGAATTTTCTTATTGCGGACTGCAAATAACTTGTCTTTATATATATATATATATATATATATATATATATATATACAGATGGGCAAAAAGGCTTGTACAGCTCAGTTCGAGAATTGGAAAACTCTACCCAGTTTAATAAAAATGGAGTTCGACTCGAAAAATATTTTTGTCTATCTAGATTTTTAACAGGGTATGAATACGAGCTTCTTACTAAAGCTCGGGTTCGTACTTAGCAATGATTAACTAGTGAAAAACAAGTTGATGTGAATCGGTATTTCAGTAACTTCCTGTATAATAAACGAACTGTAATCTATCTAATTAGCGTATTTGACTGAATTGAGCCGGAATGTTCTGCAATTGAATGCTTAATCAGTTTAATGCAGTGTTCCATATCGACGATGAATAACTAACCAGATCGATACATTTAAAATAAGGCTTCTATTTACAAGTACGGAGCTGTTTCACATTGAAAGCGTTTAGTTTGCTCCTTTTCAGCATACATAATTACTTCTTTTGTGTAAAGTACTTTTTAACACAAAATCCTAGTCGATGTACGCTTGAACGAGTTTAATCTCTTTTTTGACGAGCTAAATGAACAACCGAATGAATATTCTCCTACTGGATTATAACAAAAGTGTGTGACGCTACATTAGACAGCAAACAATGATTTTCCTTCAGATATGAAATTAACTTGGCCCTTATATTATTCTTATATTAAATGTATTATCTAGTGTTTGAGTTTGATATTTTTATTATCAAAATGCCAAACAAAAAAATAAGGACTCTAAAGTCCGATTAATGTGCAGGCAAAAAACATATTTGTAGAAACGAATTGCCTGTTTTGTGAGAGCTTAAAAAGATTTTACTACAAAAATGCACTGATAGCGAGAAGGGCGAAATGCGCGTGTGTGTGTGTGTGGTGTGTGTGTGTGTGTGCGTGTAGGTGGGTGAGTGGGTGTGTGTACGTGTGTGGGTGGGTGTATATGCGTGTGTGTGCGTGTGTATACGTGTGTGTGTGCATGGTGTGTTGTGCGTGTGTGTGTTTAAATCTTACTTGAAAAGTTTATTGCATTCTACTGTCATTTATTGAGTGGCTAAATTGCAAGAAATAAAACTATTACCATAATCCCGTCAAATCCTTCAGACTTCGAATTTATTTTCAAGTTTCTCAGATACCCGAAACCAAAAAGGTAAGCAAGTTATACTTGCCTTTGTCTGCTGATAAATATGAAACATTACGTGAAACTATCAGTTCTTAACAAATTTCAGAATCCGCTTTTGAAGAATGTGTTTCTTGTCCGTCAAACAAATTTTCAACCAAAACGTGCACACTAGTATAACGCATTAAATTTTTAAACGTAACCAGATTCCTGGAGAAACTCTGATTTTATTTCAGAAATAAAACGATTATTGTTAGAATGTAAATTTGATTCGTTCTTCGATGAGGCGTTTAGGGATAAACTAATTTATGGCCTACTAAATGAGGCGATGACAAGGATACTTTCAGGATGAAAATCTTACTTTTGACGCAATTTGTAAATTAGTGTTAGATATGAAAGTCGTTTTAAAAAAATTCGGTCCAAATAAAGCAAACAATCAATGAACCCGAAAACAAAGTTTGTGTTATGAGGTGGTCAGATAAACACACTTTTCGAAAATTACGATCTAAGTCTAGGCAACTGCTGCGCGCTGCTGCGGTAGGTGATTCTGCGTACAATCCTCTTCGTCGAAATCGTAGCTCATCAAAGCATCGTGCGGCTAATCAACGAAAGTCGTATTCAGTGCAGAAGAACCGGTGTCACTTTTGCGTGAAGAGGCATCAAATAAATGATAGTCCAGCCAAGAAATGGAAATGTTCTTCCTGTCACAAAATAGGTCATACCTAACAATACTGTAAATCGTGTGAAATCTTTTGATATTCTTCAGACACGGTCAATATTTCACTTATGACTAACGATATAATGATACTATTTTTAGTAGATACGAGGTGCTCAATTACTATTATAGACGTTATTTTTAGGGTTCCGTACCTTATAAGGTATAACGGAATCTTTATAAGATCTCTCTCGTGTCCGTCCATCCGTCTGTTACAGAGGTTTTTCTCGAAAACTATGTAACGTAGGAATTTGAAATAGAAGAAAAATATTTTTAGATTAAAATGGTGGGGGTTAATTCGGTAAAAAAATTTTCTAATAAATATATCGTGTGAGGTATCATTTAAAAGAGAATTCTAAAAGATTTCTAAAAATTTTTTATAATTTTCGGTCCAGTAGTCTTTGTGATATAGCCCAAAATGTGCCAAAAATGACCGTCTCCCACCCTGTTCTCCTACATTTTCAAAGCTAAAATTTTGATTTTAATAGGGATCGTAGCTATTGAGTCATAGATTATCGGAAAATTGCAGGTTTTTTGACAGTGTAATAGTTGCTGGAAAAAAATTTTAAACACAGTAATAGAAAATGTATTTACTAATAATGTACCAGTACAATGTGGTACAATATATTCATTTTTCAGTTATCACAATTAAATTTGGATAAGATTTAAATATACATAAAAAATATAAACAGCTTAATTTGGTTTATTGATTGCTTACTGTAGTATTGGTACGGAACTTTATTAGTGCGAGCTCTGCTCGCTCTTAGCTAACTATGTTTTTAAACGGTTTTCTTATGTAAAGCTTCCCCTTATAGAGAGCAATTCAAAATTGCAAGCAATGAATGTCTAGCATTCTACGGCATTATTCATTTCAATATTAAAGAAATAAATGGTAACGGGTTTGGTAAAGTTTACCATTGATTATAACAGATAGATTATTATAGTCATTATAATTTGAATAACGGCCGCTATACTTGCGGCCACGTCCCCAATGCTCCACCCGGAGGTACTACATTGATGATTATTATAGTCAGTTCATTTACATTTCCAATGCTCCACCCGAAGGTACTACATTGGCCAAGAGGCGAGTTTTTTGTTGCCTGGAAATTTAGAATTTTGCCGAACCCTTGCCGTTCCAGGCAAGGTAGGGATCTTTAACGTGCGTGACAACACTCACACACGGGACCTCCATTTAACCTCTCATCCGAACGAGGACGTAATTTTTGTGAAAAATGCTCACCTGTCATTTTTCAAGCAGTCGGCCGTGTCGGGGTTTGAACCCGGGACCTTGGGATCCGATTATTATAGTCAGCAATATTGGGTAGGAACATCGCTTAAAGACGGCAAAGCCTAATCGTGATGGCTTCCCGACGAAAAGTGATGAGATCACCGTTTGACCGACTATTTTACCAATGATGCAATTGATGTTTCGTGTATTAAGTTTACGGTATTTTTATAATCTTGTAACCTGAGACAACCGTAGGAAAGAATTGATGTAAAATGTGCACATGTTTGCTACCACGAACCGATCCTACCTCTAGAATACAAATAGAATTGATTGAAAAGACCTGTACCTGATAGTCCGAAGTAGATCGCTTCGCTTACTTATTTTACCTTATTATTGGTATTTATTGTTAATATTTGTATTTTAAAATTTTTTGGAAATTTAATATACCAGTTGAGTTGGAGGCAGTTTGTGTTCTATTTATTGAATGGCCGCGTTAGTGGTTTCTTTTATTTAGGTGGAGATTCTGCGACTATTGGATGGAAATGACAACGATTTCAGCAGCAAGATAAAGCTGTTGCTTAACGTAAAGGATATCTTTTATAAGACTTCTTACATCTTCGTTAAGGTAATAGCACAGAATTTGTTAACGTTAGCAACATAATGGCTCGACCCACTTCTAATATCACAGCAATATATCGACGTGATGATGAAGTTACGAGCGGTTAATAAACGCCAAATTCTATGGAAAAAAAACATCGAAAACAGAAGAAAAACGAAGATATTTAACTTTTTTCATCCCGAATAAACTTAGATTCCCAATTTTAAATTAATTAATTTCAACCGTGTGTGTAATAATTACTCTTAAGTGATACCTTAAAACATGTTTTTATTTTAAAATGTAAATACACAAATCATTCATTTCATCCGCGAATAAATAATTATTCTGTAAATACTAAAAATAACTTCGATTTTAAACTATTTTCTTTAAGATATGCGAGGCTGAAATTCATACCTTGCAGTAATAGATCGCTTACAGGATTTTATCGTAACAAAGACTTTGCGTTTAAAGACCACAATTGATACATTTAAGGATTATTTAGATTACATCAGGAAATCTCGAGGAAGTGATTTGCATAATTCTTACAGATTTTAGAATTTTTAAGAAATTTCTGGTTCCAAATTTTTAGATCTCCAATCTTCATACGTCGAAGAATCAGATCAAAGTATTTTTACAGATTAAAGTAGCGGGTAACCTTGCACCAAAATAACATTATTTATATTGGAACAATAAATCGTTGTTACACTCCATAATATAATTATTTATCAATGATCGAATGTCTCATTACTTATATTCAAAACTTCAATGTTAAATCTTAAATGCTGAATGAATGAATAAATCAATTTAATTATTTCCGCCTTTATGTAATATGATTCTAAATACGTCATCTTTTCGGTTACCTCCTAGAAGTATGAGTCATCTGCATGATGTTACAATTTATCGCAACTTTGCGTTCTCATCACTTTAATGGCTCGTCAGTTTAAATTTATTACAATCATAAAAAGTTTTTCATCCTTTATCAACGAATTAAACGAATTGTGGTTTATCGCTCTTTCCTTCGATTTTACGAACTTTTGTATAGCCATTAAAACTACCTATCTTATCAGGTTTTATAGCTTTCCCGGTATTATCATATCAAAATAATTAGCTTGGTAACTTTTCCAGTTTCGTGCGGTCTGTTATTGTATTTTCGTCTTTCTTCTATTAAATTCAGGATATCCTGTTTAATCCATGGTATCTTATTTTCTTTTGTGTATACCCCAGAATATCGCTGTCCGCCATGTGTAAGCTGGATTTAATGTTATTCCACTCTGGTTCTACTTCTTTAGTATCAGAAAATTTCGCGGCATCTTTCAGCTATTCATTTGATCTTTTTCAAATCTTTCGTGGATATCTTCATCTTTTAGTTTCTCAAAGTCAAAGTCCATTTTTCTGTTCCTTTTTCTCAAATTTCAAATTTAAGTGCGGCCTTCATATATACGATACTGTGGTCAGTGTCTATGGCTGCTTCTAGGTAGCTTCTGCATTCTTTTACTCGATTCCTAAACCGTTATCTAACAAGAATATGTGCACACGCGTACACGCGCACACGCACACACGCACACACGCACACACGCACACACGCACACACGCACACACACACACGTACACACGCACTCACGCACACACGCACACACGCACACACGTACACACGTACACACGTACACACGCACACACGCACACACGCACACACGCACACACGCCACACGACACACGCACACACGCACACGCACACACGACACACGCACACACGCACACGCACACACGCATCACGCACAACGCACACACGCACACACGCACACACGCACACACGCACACACGCACACACGCACACACGCACACACGCACACACGCACACACGCACACACGCACACATGCATTTGATATCTTTCTATATCTTCTGGCATGTTGCACGTTTATCGTTTTCTAGCACGATGTTAAAATAATTTGTTTGTGATAGTTAAATTGTTTTTGTAACAAAATTCTATCGCTTCTACCGCTTTCTCACTGGAGCTAGAGGTGGGCATGTATACTTGTATTATTGCTGCATTTACCGGTTTAGATTCTGTTACTTTAATCGCGTCAGCCACGTTGGGCGCCAAATTTATGCTACGTTGGCTCGTAGCCGAGCGTAACACCAAGAAAATCAAAGAAAAGACCGGGCTCAATCGGAGATTAGGGGGGGTTGTAGACAGCAGACCAACATATAACGTACGTGGCTGTAAGGACTTAGTAACAATACCTGCAATAAAAAAGTCAGAATAGCAAACCTTGCAACGTGCATTTTTAATAATTTAACATTTTACGCTATCCTCTATTCATAAATAAATTTCTACAAATTACTTTTTATATTTTATATTTATTAACTCGATTAACGTAACACGTTGTATTATAATATGTGGATATACAAGTCTAGATAAGAGACGCTCAGATGTTATGCGTATAGCAACGAGTTTAAATAAACAGATTAGAGTGAAGAGTGGTAGTTTTGTGCTTGGTTCCTATGCATTAATTACGTTGAAAAATACTGTTTCTTTCTTTGCTTTTGACAAAAGTGAGAATTAATGCGGGACTGTTTCTTTTTTTGCCTTCATGAACAAACACGACGCGATTTTAGTTGTATATTAACTGTAGCTGTGTGTATGCTATATATGTAACGTGTTTTAGTTGACCACAAGTGTTGTGGTAAGGTCATTGACGGACGGTTTTCGTGATGCGCGTTGCTCTACTAATTGTTTTTTTTTGTTGCTTTTCTGTTGTAAATACAAGTGATAGAACTTGTCGTGCGTTTTACGGAACATTACTTTAGTGATACACGTGCTTTACTCATTGTGTTTTTCTGTTGGTGCTTCGTCTTTTTATACTTAAACTGTGTGTGAACGACAAAGATATGGTAAAGCAACGGATAGATATTTACAATAATAACAAGTAGAAAATAGTTCAACTTACAAAAGTCCTTCAGCAACGCTTCCTTGCAACTGAAGTGTGGGATTCAACGTTGTCCTGCACTAACGAAGCACTTCACCCTTGACTGTGAGGTGTTGATGGAACTTATCACACGTTACACTAATCACACCTACGTATTTCACTGGTGTTAGCAGCAGACATTATCCCGCGTCGGAAAAAATGTAGCCTTGATAAATTTCTTGGTAATTCTATTTCCTAAGACAATAATTTCGAAATCTTCTGTAGCACCAGTTTAATTTCAACTGGGATCAAATGTATACTATTTTCATAAACCTCTAAAAAGCAGTGAGAAACTTCAACCAATACCTTTGTAAACCGGTAAGCTGTTATATTTCGCAAATAACGAAAATCGCGCAGGCACTGATCTATTTTAGATTCTTTGGTGTTTAGAAAAATGCAGAAACTACAGTATCCACTGTATTTAGATAATCCAAAGTAGGCACTAATCTGATAAGACAAAGGGACACTAGACTAGATCGCACACACATTAATCCTAAAGAAAGAATCGATCAGTTTTGCAAGTTCTTCGACTCCTATTTCACAAGACAAACAACTAAAACCACACATTAGTAAAATACGCGTTTACAAGCTTTACCGCTTTTATTTCTAACAGAAAGTCAACTAAAAACATGCCGTGAGATCGCACACACAGTTTAAGTATAAAAAGATGAAGCACCAACAGAAAAACACAATGAGTAAAGCACGTGTATCACTAAAGTAATGTTCCGTAAAACGCACGACAAGTTCTATCACTTGTATTTACAACAGAAAAGCAACCAAAAAAAACAATTAGTAGAGCAACGCGCATCACGAAAACCGTCCGCCAATGACCTTACCACAACACTTGTGGTCAACTAAAACACGTTACATATATAGCATACACACGGCTACAGTTAATATACAACTAAAATCGCGTCGTGCTTGTTCATGAAGGCAAAAAAAGAAACAGTCCCGCATTAATTCTCACTTTTGTCAAAAGCAAAGAAAAAACAGTATTTTTCAACGTAATTAATGCATAGGAACCAAGCACAAAACTACCACTCTTTACTCTAATCTGTTTATTTAAACTCGTTGCTATACCCATAACATCTGAGCGTCTCTTATCTAGACTTGTATATCCACAACGTGTTACGTTAATCGAGTTAATAAATATAAAATATAAAAAGTAATTTGTAGAAATTTATTTATGAATAGAGGATAGCGTAAAATGTTAAATTATTAAAAATGCACGTTACAACCTGCAATAAATAAATAAAAAAAAAATTAGTCCTGCAAACCTGAAATAAAGATAAAGCATAGCATGCTGATCGAGCATAGATTTTCAGTACTTTGTAGAATGTAAAAAAAAAAACCTGTTTGGATAATCTATATAATATAACAAAGTAACAGCAATACAAAAAAATTTAGTACAAAGTGAGGTAATATTGGGGAGTAGCCGAAACGTTTCCTCACCCACCAATTAAACATAAATCAGACAAAATTTTAACAAAAGATAAATAGGTAAGCACAATTGATATGAGTCATTCAGTATTGTTGCTATTACAACCTCTTATCGTCTCTTATCTAGACTTGTATATCCACATATTATAATACGACGCATTCGCCAACGAGTTAATAAATATAAAATATAGAAATAGTAGTTACAGAAATGTATTTACGAATTGGGTAGTGTAAAATGTTAAGCCATAGAAATGCACGTTACAATTCTAATCTAACCAAGAGTACTCTTTCGTTCTTCTGTAGGTAGTTTTTACACAGTGCCCTATCTTTTTTCTCATAACTATCCCCACACTCGAATTTCCTTCATTTGATCCTGTATAAATTACCCTAAAATCTCCGCTTCAAAAATCACCCGCCTCTGGCCACCGAGCTTCGCTGATCCCTACTATGTCTAATGCTAACCTATCCATATCAATTTTCAAGTTCCTTAGCTCACCTGCTTTCTTCATACTTCTGACATTCCTTGCTCCGACTCGCAGAATGTTCCCGACTCTTTTTGTAAACTTTCCGATCATATCTCCGAAGAAGTCTCCCTCCGGAGATCCGAATGGGGGACTATTTTAATTTCGGAATTTTTACCCGGAGTATGCCGCTATCTTAAATAACAATTTAGGTGCGCTGTGTACTTGGGAGGTAATGTGGTGGTTTCCCGTTGTCTTCCACATCGCAGTAGTGTGTCTTAGAATGCCGTACCGACCCCTATGGTATCTGCCACTCTAAGTACCGAAAGAGCTGCTGCCCCCTTTCGGGAACAAATACGTTCACATAAATATATGCGTAACACTCGTATAATACACAATATTTAAGTCACACAAATCAATTGTTTGTGCAGTGCAATCAAGTAACAGCACCCCAAGATCGATCAGCGACTTTCAACGTAAGTTTACCTAATCAAATCGAAAAGTTAGCACTTCATACGTAGTTATTTTGTTTCCTAATCATGGTTTTTGCTTGATCAGTAACTATGCTTATAACTTTGAACCTTTGCCTACGCAGATCACATGGATTACACAAACTTTACATATGATTTCACAGATTACGCAAGATTTCACAGAGTTTATACACGAGATTACACGCTGCGATTTATCCCTCGAACTAATCTGTATTATTTTGGCGTCTAGTATCTCTGCTCTAGAGATTGCCCATTCTTGGTGAAACATCCTGTATATTAGGTTTTACAAAAAACTGTACAACGATTTTGCATAGCAAGTTTAGTCTCAATTCAATAAAACAATTACTAGTAAAAACCCATTTAGCTTCAATTTCAGTTTCAGTTTCCAATATGAATATGATATTTACGATCAAGATGTCCTTTTTACATTTGGAAAAAAAACAAAAAGTGTTTAAGATATTTTAAAGCTTAAACAATCTAGCCATTGTTAATGTCGCATATTACTTTTACGTGAATATTTGTATTTACACCCGTTAATGTCTACCTGCTAGAAAAATGGGTATCATTTGCTAACAGACACTAACATTCCCTCTTGTACTATTACACATTTAAAAAGTAATATTCTATATGATAACGGATCCAGAAGGAATGTAACTTCATACTAATTGGGAGATACTTTCATGAGTTGTTAGTGAATCTAACGTTATCAAATGTCAATTAACAACACCGCTGAGACCTCCATCACGCATGATGGGATGTATAAAGCATCATGTACAAATCCGCTTTCATTACGGCAATTAGTATTTCCCTTAATTGGAGCTTGATTTCCCTATTTACTAACGGTAACCGTCTTCAGGCGAAACAAGTAGAATTTGGAAAGTGACAGTTACAGGAGATCTATACAACAAAGTGTATGGAGTGATGTTAGATAAAAGAAAAGTTCTCGCTAAAGGATTCAAAAAGGATTGTGTAATTTTATCGAAGCTTAAACGCTGTTAATCTAAACAGTTAGTAGTAGCCATGCAAGGTATACAATTTGTAACGGGCATTTTTGTAATTTAACATTTTACGCTATCCTCAATTCATAAATACATTTCTACAAATTACTATTTTTATATTTGATACTTATTAACTCCGTAGGCGAGTGCATCGTATTATATTTTGTTGCTTATGTGAATATACGAGTCTAGATAAGAGACGATAAAAAGTTGTAATGGAACGAGTTGAATAAACAGATTGGGAGTCGGAGTTCGTTCTTGGTTCCTACATATTAATTACGTGGAAAAAGACTGTTTCTTTTTGCCTTGACAAGAGTGAGAATTAATGCGGGGGCAATTTTGAATTGTTCCTGAACAAGCGCGGCACGATTTTTAGTTGTCTTTCTTGTGAAATAAAGGTTGTATATTAACTGTATGATTATGTTTATTGCTTACGCGTGCCTTACTAATTGTTGTTGAGTTGCTTTTCTGTTGTAAATAAAAGTGATAGAACTTGTCGTGCGTTTTACGGAACATTGACTTAGTTATACGCGTTGCTTTACTAATTGTGTTTTTTTGTTGATTTGTCTTTTTATATTTGAACTGTGTGTGCGATCTAGTTTTTGTGGTCCTTTTGTTATCAGAGTAGTGCATACTTTGGATTATCCAAATACAGTTTTAAGCTTGAGTGCTTCAAAAACAAATGATGATACAGTTGTAGCAGGTTTAGTAGGAAAAAAGTTGCTTCTTATAAACAGGAATCTCATTCACATGTAAAGACAGTTGACACTGTAGTTTCTGAATTTTCTAACCCCAACGAATCTAAAATAGATCGTTGTTTGCGCAAATTTTCGTTATTCGAAAGCATTAGATTTTTTTTTGTTACCATAGGTAGCAAATAAACACCTCGCGTTACTGTTAGTTTAATGCATTACATCGTGCCTTGAAAGCGTGATTCTAAATTATTATTACCAGTTTTTTTTACGATTTGTGGAAATATAGTTAACAGGAATTTATCAATGCTACATAGTTCCATCAGTATGATAATGTCTGCTGCTAACGCCAGTGAAATACATAGGTGTGATTAGTGTAAAGTGTAAGAAATTCCAACACCCTCACAGTCAAGGGTGAAGTGTTTCGTTAGTGCAGGACATCGTGAATCTCACACTTCCGTTGCAAGGAAGCGTTGCTGAAGGACTTTTGTAAGTTGAACTATTTCCTACTTGTTATTACTTTAAATATCTATCCGTTGCTTTACCATATCTTTGTCGTTCTGATACCTTTTACAATAGACTTGCCTGCTATTAAGAAAAAAAAAGAAAGAAAAAAAAAGGAAATCAATCCTACTGGATTACTCATATCTATTGTGTCTTACCTATTTATCTTTTGTTAACATTTTGTTTGATTTATGTTTAATTGGTGTGTGAGGAAACGTTTCTGTTACTCCCCAATATTACCTCACTTTGTAATAAAAATTTTTATAATGCTTTTATCGTGATTATATTATATAGTTTATCTAAACAGTTTTATTTACATTCTACAAAGTACTGAATAACTTAGACTTTTCATTGCTGCTATGCTTTTTCTTTATTTTAGGTTTGCTTAACTATGACTATTTTTCTTGCAGGTATTATCACTAACTCCTTACAGCCGCGTACATTGTATGTTTGTCTGCTTTCTACAACCCCCCTAATCTCCGATTGAGCCTGGTCATGACTTTGATTTTCTTTATGTTACGCACGGCTACGAGCCAACGTAACACAACTCTGCCCCGAATAACATAACATAACTTTTTTTTTTCTTAATAGCAGGCAAGTCTATTGTAAAAGGTATCAGAACGACAAAGATATGGTAAAGCAACGGATAGATATTTAAAGTAATAACAAGTAGGAAATAGTTCAACTTACAAAAGTCCTTCAGCAACGCTTCCTTGCAACGGAAGTGTGAGATTCACGATGTCCTGCACTAACGAAGCACTTCACCCTTGACTGTGAGGGTGTTGGAATTTCTTACACTTTACACTAATCACACCTATGTATTTCACTGGCGTTAGCAGCAGACATTATCATACTTATGGAACTATGTAGCATTGATAAATTCTTGTTAACTCTATTTCCTGAGACAATAATTTCGAAATCTTTTGTAACACAAATCGTAAAAAAAAACTGGTAATAATAATTTAGAATCACGCTTTCAAGGCACGATGTAATGCATTAAACTAACAGTAACGCGAGGTGTTTATTTGCTACCTATGGTAACAAAGAAAAATCTAATGCTTTCGAATAACGAAAATTTGCGCAAACAACGATCTATTTTAGATTCGTTGGGGTTAGAAAATTCAGAAACTACAGTATCAACTGTCTTTACATGTGAATGAGAATCCTGTTTATAAGAAGCAACTTTTTTCCTACTAAACCTGCTACAACTGTATCATCATTTGTTTTTGAAGCACTCAAGCTTAAAACTGTATTTGGATAATCCAAAGTATGCACTACTCTGATAACAAAAGGACCACAAAAACTAGATCGCACACACAGTTCAAATATAAAAAGACAAATCAACAAAAAAACACAATTAGTAAAGCAACGCGTATAACTAAGTCAATGTTCCGTAAAACGCACGACAAGTTCTATCACTTTTATTTACAACAGAAAAGCAACTCAACAACAATTAGTAAGGCACGCGTAAGCAATAAACATAATCATACAGTTAATATACAACCTTTATTTCACAAGAAAGACATCTAAAAATCGTGCCGCGCTTGTTCAGGAACAATTCAAAATTGCCCCCGCATTAATTCTCACTCTTGTCAAGGCAAAAAGGAACAGTCTTTTTCCACGTAATTAATATGTAGGAACCAAGAACGAACTCCGACTCCCAATCTGTTTATTCAACTCGTTCCATTACAACCTTTTATCGTCTCTTATCTAGACTCGTATATTCACATAAGCAACAAAATATAATACGATGCACTCGCCTACGGAGTTAATAAGTATCAAATATAAAAATAGTAATTTGTAGAAATGTATTTATGAATTGAGGATAGCGTAAAATGTTAAATTACAAAAATGCCCGTTACAATTTATTATAGCCTGATTGCATACTTTGCATCACATAACCATTTATCTTCTCAATTGTTCATATGTGTACTGAATTTCAATAAAAGCGAATGTTTCAGAGGACGCAACCCTGAAATTAAGAAGATGACGTTACACATAGGTAAATTTTTATTTCTGCCAAGTGTTTACTAAAACACTGCACTTAGGGCTAACAGTTTATAACAGTTGTACTGTCCTTCTTATACACGAAACAATTCCAGTATCCAATTGTCTTTATTGTGTCAATTATGCCGTTTTCAAGGACGAACTTTTGTTTATTATCGAGCTCATAAATTTTACAAACGAATGAAAGACGAGTTTTAATTAAAACTTTCCAATTCTAAATTCCTAATTGATTGTGTGCATGGTCGAAAATGTACAGGATAACAATCACTATTAAATGTAGAAGTTTAGCGGACGTGAAGAATATTTTTTGATTGCCCGAAAAACCAGTTCACAGACTGGTCCTTCTATACCATGTAACATTTTTTGAAAACCCCTAGTCTGTTTGTAATATAAGGGTCTGTCCATGTACTATAATAGTACTGACGCTTGCTTATAGAATAAATACAAGTAAGGTTTGATAGTATGCAATATATAACGCTCTAGTGTTATAATCCATATTTCTAGTAATCTCTAAGAACCTTCCTTAACATACATTTCTTGTCGTCTGATAAGCCAGACGAGACGCAACAAAAGTCAGTCGTGTTCAAGTATAAAACGAGTTAATATGGAATTCGTTTTCTGGATTGGTAATTATGTCTTGAAAAGTTTCAAAGCTGGTGAATTAAATCCCAACAATATGAGGACACGGTAAAATTTAAATTTTTTTGTTTAAATATTATGAGTAATTTCTAAAGATTTATTTATTGGTTTAGGTTTCAGAATAAGATCTGTGTGTAAAGGTCAATTTCATTTAATTTGAAGGGTTTCTAGCAAACCTACGCACCAGATTTTCGTTCATAGTACGCTAAAGTGTCACTAAGAAAAGTTGTTCAGAATGAAAAGTTATTGCGTTATGCAAATTTTAAGAATGATCAGCCTACTTTGATAATAAATGTAGAAAATAGGAGAAAAACATTTTTTATTATTTACGATTACATTATAAATCTTAGATCAGAAAACAGGGTGATTACTAACTACAATTATTCTATTTGGCTTCCTCCAAGATCTGCACCTTTTTCTTTTCTAACTTTAAAATTCTCATACACTTTCGCTGTGGTCATTGGGTTAATTTCATCTACAGCATCACTAATTTTTGATTTAATAAGGCGATGTTATCATGAAGATCATATGAATAAACATTTTGTTTCAAATAACCACATAAGTAAAAACCATTAGGCTTAAATCCGGCGATCTTGCTGGCCAACGTATTGGACCATGTCGTCTAATCCACGTTTCAGAAAAGTACTGATTAAAAAAATTTGTAATCAAACCAGTTGAATGAGCTGGGCATCTGTCTTGTTGTAAATGAAAATCTTCTAAATTCACGTCTTCCATGGCAGGTAAAAAAAAGTTTTCGATCACATCCAAATAGGAATGTTGGTTTAAATTAGTGTCAAATAAATATAGGCCAATAATTTTATTTCCAAGAAGTCTTTGCTACAAACAAAATTATTGTTGTTTAACTTATTTTACATTTACAGAATTAAACTTATTCTTTTGAGGACCTTTTACCTTGTTATAAATTATTTCCTCGCTGGTAAGATTTATTTTGGCCAAAAAAATCCTTGACGCATAAACTATTGAACAGAGTATATCGAACTCTTGAACATAAATTCCTGGTAAAAAAATCCCTCACACAAGAAAAAAATTATTAGGATTATCTTAAATTAGATCTAAATACTCTAATATCAGTTAAAAATAAATTTAACAGTGATACTTGCAGAATCTACAAAACGCTTCTCGTAATTAAAAATCTTCTTATTTTAAATTGATCTCCAAATAGACTTACAAGTTTTTCCAAATTAAAATTCCTGATTTCCAACAGCAATTATCAAAAAACATTTTTTGGGTTAAATCTTCTTTTTAATTATTTAATACATCTTTAAAAATGGCTCCATATTTAAGAATTTTTGTCTTTTCTTCGCAATTAATAATTCCAGTTTTGTATTTAATTTGGGTTTAAAAATATCACTTCAATATTCATTGCAACCTCACAACTATGCTTTACTGCACACTTCTATAAAGCAACGGCTAGCGTTTTAAAATAACATTTCTTGATTTACTTTACGCGTCGACTACATCGGATCAAATTTAATGAATAAATTCTCTTCGAAACGATAAGTGCTCCTTTATATATAAAGGAGCGCCTTTATATATAAATTGTCTTTTTTCTAGAATTTTACTAGTATAATCTCGAACATTATGATGTATGGTTTCCCAGAATACCCAATTAGTTTATAAAATTTCGACATTTTATTACCTTTCTATCTGATTTCAGCTACTCGTGACGCTCGCTTTTGTCCTTGTTTATCATATACTATTATTGTTGCGTATCGCTTCTTTCCAATAGTGATTGCGAAGATCATAAATTATTTCTTATCAGTTGTTCCAGGGATTTTACGAGTTATTTTCAATGTTTAAGCTGCTTCCCAAAACTAACGTTTATTTCGTAATGATATTATGCGAATTTGACGTACTTCTAAATCCCGATGACTCATCGTTCTAGAAAATTCTTTATTTATAATGAATGGCAATATCCACGGGTTAATTAATTTAAACTTTGATTGTTTTTTAATGCAAAAGGGTTTGCGCTTTATAGGAAATATTTGCATTCAGTATACAAAATTATTTATTAATTTTGGGGGTTTTTAAATACACGTGAGTATAGTTTCTCAAACTAAATGCGTAAAGCTGTACTCTTTTATGCTATTTACAGCAAATCAAATGCATTTTTCGGTGTCTTACAATTTACATATCCAATTTACGTTACTTGCTATTTATTTACAATACGCTTATATCATACTGGGTGATTATTTATACACGCGCAATTTGCGTTTTTGCATTGTACAGCAATGAATAAAGGTACGCTTGTATTATACAGGGCGTACCCATGAATTTTCGGAAAATTCCACTTTTTCCGGATTCTATTATATTTTAATGGGATTTATTTTTAGAATTAGGGTTTCAATGACCTCTCGTGACCTTTTAGCACGTCATTTTTCCCCCAAATCAAAATATAAATTTCGAAATATCCGTTATTTTTCTGCATATATGAGTAATTTTACTATTTTTATTTTTAACTACTTGTTATCTATAACTTATAGAATAAGTTTTATAGTACACACGCATAATCTTTTCATACATAAGAAAGTCGTAATCGCCTAGTGTAAGTATCGAATTTGTTTTGATAGTGTTTTTATCATTTGCATGAATTGGTTTATACGGCGACAATTTGCTAGCCAACGTGGTCAATTGAAAGTAGTACGTTTAATATAAGAATTTGAGCTTCCCAATTTAACATTTGCGTTACTTTTCCTATATTAACGCAATTTGCAGTTTAAATAAATGCGTTTTTCACATTAATAACTTTCGATGATAAATAAATAAAAATATGCATAGCATGTTGCTAAATTTTTCCAATATAAAGCGAGTTTTCAAACTGCATGCTTTTCGAAACCAACATGTTAATAACTACAAGCATTAAATTCAATCTATAAGACGAGACAGGGAATTAAAACATTAAATCAATTACTCCGTAAAACTCATCTATATGTTTAGCAGCTCTCAAGCTTAAAGCAACCCTAAATTATAAATGAAAAATTAATTTCTTAGCCCTATACAAACTTCATTCTTTCTACAAAGGATAAATTTCTAGTTAGAGCATGGGATTTTAATAACCTCCAAAATTAATGTACACACCATTAAAGTTAATTATAGGTCTCAAACCTTTATATTCACAAAAGCAGTGCTTTATTTAGTTTTAGATTAAGCTTCATATCGAAAGATTTTTATCACTCATAACAACCTCGCTCGAAAAGTACTATCTTCAATTTACAGATTCTTTGTTGCAATGAACTGAAATAGGAACAGAGAAGGGAACCAAGAGTTTTTGAACGCTTAGAGAAAATGGCGGAAATTTTTGCGTCCGTGGATTAAAACGTGTTTGCTCAAAAGATCAATACGAAATTTTATGACTTAATAAATAAGTTAATTTTTCAGTAAAAGGAATTTATACACTTTGCTTCTTTGTAGGAGGTCTAACTAATACGTACTTTACATTGTTTTGGAAGCGACTGCACGCTAAATGGTTTCCACCGCTCCTTGTGATGCTATATAAAGTTACAACACTAGTATAATTAATTCCTGCAAGCATAAGGCGCAAAAAAGGTAGGATATTATACTATACTAGACTTTGAGGAAAATTAAATATGACGAAGTGAATGATTGTTGACCAGAATGGTCAAATTATATATACATACTCGAATGGGAGAAACTGGAACTATTAACATTGCATAAATTGCTTATTAATTTCTCTAGAGTATTGTTGATACTACAAATATGGAAGAAAAATATTAAAAATAAGTTACTGCATTTAAAGTAAATTGTAATCTATCAATACATTGAAATTTCTTAAAATCAAATAGGTATTTAATTTAAATTTTAAACAAGCATCTTTAGAGAATTCTTCAGACTGACGTGCGTGACAATCCGAATCCACCACCATCTCCCACTGGAAAGACACCGGATTAAGGTAAATAGCGACCAATAAGGAATAAGTCACGCTTTTGTCAACTTCACTTCAAGGTGCCTGTAATAAGTTGTTACGAGAATTGAGAAGATTGTAAAAAAAAAGATTGTAATCATAATATAAATCAGTTAGGGAATGATAGGGAAAGCTAGGGATAAATTTACATTAGTTAGCTAGATTTGGATAGTTTTAAGACGACCCTTCAGGTCGCACTGGTAAGCAGAGCCGGCGTCTGCTATCCGGTATTACGGATCCCTCCCCCTGTCATTTTTGCTTGTATCTTGTTGATCGGGTACACTCCAAAGTCAGCGCTAGGGATACCATTATTTACAACCCTGTTTTTAGTTTTTGTTTTTAGTTTTTGTTTCAGTTTGTCAGATTTTTATGTTTGTTAGATTGTTAGGCCTTGTTAGGTTTGTTAAATTTTTAGGTTTGTTAGGTTTTTATTTAGGGTGGATTAACTATGAAGTTGGAATGAATTAGAAGCACGATTATTTTCTCGTTTAAACCCAATGTAGTACCTCCGGGTGGAGCATTGGGGACGTGGCCGCAAGTATAGCGGCCCTTATTCAAATTATACTAAGTTGTTACTTTTTTTCGTGGCAGCCACGTTGGGCGCCAAAATTATGTTACGTTGGCTCGTAGCCGTGCGTAACACAAAGAAAATCCAAGAAATGACCGGGCTCAATCGGAGAGTAGGGGGGGTCGTAGAAAGCAGACTGACATATAATGTACGCGACGGTAAGGAGTTAGTGACAATACCTGCAAGAAAAATAGTTAAGCAAACCTGAAAAAAAAAGAATAAGCATAGCAGCAATGAAAAGTCTAAGTTATTCAGTACTTTGTAGAATGTAAAAAAAAGAAACTGTTTGGATAATCTATATAATATAACAACGGTAAAAGCAATACAGAAAAATGTTTAGTCAAAGTGAGGTACTATTGGGGAGTAGCAGAAACGTTTCCTCACACACCAATTAAACATAAATCAGACAAAATGTTAACAAAAGATAAATAGGTAAGTCACATTTGATATGAGTAATTAAGTAGTATTGATTTTTTTTTCTTTCTTTTTTTTTTTTAATCGCAGGCAAGTCTATTGTAAAAGGTATCAGAACGACAAAGATATGGTAAAGCAACGGATAGATATTTAAAGTAATAACCAGTAGGAAATAGTTCAACTTACAAAAGTCCTTCAGTAACGCTTCCTTGCAACTGAAGTGTGGGATTCAACGATGTCCTGCACTAACGAAGCACTTCACCCTTGACTGTGAGGGTATTGATGGAATTTCTTACACTTTACACCTACACCTACACACCTACGTATTTCACTAGTGTTAGCAGCAGACATTATCATACTGATGGAACTATGTAGCATTGATAATTTCTTGTTAATTCTAGTTCTTGAGACAATAATTTCGAAATATTTTGTAACACAAATCAAAAGAAAGTGGTAATAAAAATTTAAAATCACGGGCCTTCAAGGCACGATGTAATGCATTAAACTAACAGTAACGTGAGGTGTTCTATTTGCTACCTATGGCAACAAAGAAAAATCTAATGCTATTGAATAACGAAATTTCGCAAACAATGATATATTTTAGATTCTTTGGGGTTAGAAAATTCAGAAACTACAGTACCAACTGTATTTGGATAATCCAAAGTATGCACTAATCTGATAAAAAAAGGACCACACGCAGTTCAAATATAAAAAGATAAATCAACAAAAAACACAATTAGTCAAGCAACGCGTATCACTAAAATAATGTTCCGTAAAACAAGCATGTGCGGTAGAGTCAACAAGTTCTATCACTTTTTTTTCCCACCAGAAGATCAACAAAAAAATAAGTAAAACACGCGTAAGCAATAAAACCGTCCGTCAAATGTTCCTTAAAACATTTATCTCACAAGAAAAACAACTAAAACCAATTAGTAAAGCAACAAGGAAACAGTATTTTTAACGTAATATCGGAACAAAACACAAACTACAACTCTTCATCTGTTTATATAAACTCGTCGCTATTACAACCGCTTATCGCCTATTATCTAGACTTGTATATTCACATAAGGAACTAAATTTATACGACGGCCAGACAAGAACGATGCAATCTATAATTAATTACAAGCTGTTTAACCTTCCGATAAGTTGAAAAGTAATTTACGAATAATCCAATTTACAATTCCTCCTTGCAATTTATTTATTAATGAAAATCAATCTTCAAACTATCTACTTTTAAAGTAATACCCACGAGTTAAATTGCATACAAATCTTAATTATTCTGAAGTATTTCCTTTATACAAACAGCGATCCCAAAGAAACGATGTATTTTTAAGTAGGTTAACAGAAAGGGAGCGTAAAATGTTACACTATAAAAAAATGCCCGTTACAAAGTGTCTAATTGACTGCCCAGAACGGAACCGCATCTCCATTTTAATTAAATAGTCAATTTTTATTAGCAGACGATTATCAGGGACCGTCGCTAGCTAACCGTACAATTCCCAACAAGATGTCACATAAATGTTGAGAAAAAAGCGTATAACTTAAACCTAAAGTTATAGTGAAGTGACATATACAACTTTGTTACGTTATTTCGTGGCAGCCACGTTGGGCGCCAAAGTTATGTTACGTTGGCTCGTAGCCGTGCGTAACACAAAGAAAATCCAAGAAATGACCGGGCTCAATCGGAGAGTCGGGGGGGTTGTAGAAAGCAGACTGACATATAATGTATGCGGCGGTAAGGAGTTAGTGACCATACCTGCAAGAAAAATAGTTAAGCAAACCTGAAAAAAAAAGAATAAGCATAGCAGCAATGAAAAGTCTAAATTATTCAGTACTTTGTAGAATGTAAAAAAAGAAACTGTTTGGATAATCTATATAATATAACAACGGTAAAAGCAATAAAGAAAAATGTTTAGTGCAAAGTGAGGTAATATTGGTGAGTAGCAGAAACGTTTCCTCACACACCAATTAAACATAAATCAGACAAAATGTTAACAAAAAAATAAATAGGTAAGTCACAATTGATAGGAGTAATTCAGTAGTATTGATTGTTTTTTTTCTTTCTTTTTTCTTTTTTAATAGCAGGCAAGTCTATTGTAAAAGGTATCAGAACGACGAAGACATGGCAAAACAACGGATAGATATTTAAAGTAATAACAAGTAGGAAATAGTTTAACTTACAAAAAGTCCTTCAGTAACGCTTCCTGGCAATTGAAGTGTGGGATTCACGATGTCCTGCACTAACGAAGCACTTCACCGTTGACTGTGAGGGTGTTGATGGAATTTCTTACACTTTACACTAATCACACCTACGTATTTCACTAGTGTTAGCAGCAGACATTATCACGCGTCGGAACTATGTAGCCTTGATAAATTTCTTGGTAAGTCTATTTCCTAGGACAATAATTTCGAAATATTCTGTAGCACTAGTTTAATTTCAACTGGGATCAAATGTATGTTATTTTCGTAAACATCCCAAAAAGCAGTAATCTGTTATATTTCGCAAATAACGAAATTTGCGCAAGCAATGATCTATTTTAGATTCTTTGTTGTTAGAAAATTCAGAAACTATAGTATCACTGTATTTAAATAATCCAAAGTATGCGCTACTCTGAGAAGAAAAGGACCGCGAAACTAGATCGCACACACAGTTTAAATATCAAAAGACAAAACAACTAAAAAAACCATAATGGGTAAAACACGTGTATCACTAAAGCAAGTCCGTCAAATGTTCCTTAAAACATTTATCTCACAAGAAAAACAACTAAAAACAATTAGTAAGGCACGCGTAAGCAATAAAACCGTCCGTCAAATGTTCGGTAAAGCACACGTGTCTCGAGTTTAACAAGCTCTACTACTTTTATTTTCAACAGAAAATCAACTAAAAACACGGCGTGCTTGTTCATGAACAATACGAGAATTGATACCGCAGTAATTCTCACTATTCTCAAAGCAGAAAGAAGCAGTATTTTTAACGTACTTAATATATCGGAACACAGAACAGAACTCCTCTCCTCGTCTGTTTATATCAACTCGTCGCTATTACAACCACTTATCGCCTATTATCTAAACTTGTATATCCACATAAGGAACAAAATTTATATGAACGGCAAGACAAGAACGATGCAATCCATTCATTATAATACGACGCATTCGCCCAAGGAGTTAATAAATATAAAATATAAAATAGTAGTTACAGAAATGTATTTACTATTTGGGAAAAAGCGTAAAATGTTAAGCTATTAAAAATGCACGTTACAGATTCCCCCCTAGCAAAATAAAGACGTCGGGGTAAAAAAAAACGACAGACAAGGAACCAAACCAAAAAAAAATTTTTTATCCGGTCCGAAGGACCAACACCAGTATAAGAAAATGAACATTTTTTTTTCAAAAGAAGACAAAGTCATCTATCGTAACCAACAACGACAGAACAGGTAAAGAAAGCATCAAGTAAACACCCAATGAGGATTAAAGGTCTTAGCTACTTTCAAAAACGTCAAAAGACGGATGTTCCCAAAAGGGACCTTTCTGTTCTCCACCTCAAAGAAAAGTTTTGGCTTCCCGCGGAGAAACTAAGAAGAAAGGGAAAAAAAGCGAGGAAGAAAACTCGTAGCAAACCAACTAGACGACACAACTGTCAACCTCAAGTGTGCAGCAAAGAAAGAACCAAGACAAAGCAAAGGACAAAGGCAAGCTAGTACACAATCTAGAATACTTCCGACTGAGGTAACACAGATTCGTATGAAACGATTACTCAAGCAAAGTATGGCTAACAGACCTACAAAAGCGACCAAGTCGAAATACCTAAAGGAAAAGAAAATAGATCTGAAGCCTACCTCAAGGAATGGATGTAGAAAGCGACTATAATAGTCAAATAGTGAACAAATGGTAGAACTAGCCAAAAGAAAAAGTCACGGGATGGGCTAGCTACAAAATATAAATAGGAATACGAAATGGGCGCCAGTGTTTTCGGACACAAGCTTATCAGAGAAAACACAAGACCAATAAGCCAAAAAAATTACAAGTCATTAGGGGTCAAAATAGAATCGGCCGTAGGGAGCCCTCTAGGATCCGGAGGTTCAGGATCAATGTCTGGAGGGTCTAAAATTTTATCGGGTTTGAGATTCTTAATATGCCAAGTACCCAGATCGTTACCAGAATCATCCACTAAGATATAGGTCCAAGGAGAAAGTTTAGTTCTAATAGTAAAGGGACCCACATATTTGGGAGCAAGTTTAGCATTGAAGTAGCGAGTAGCATCCGAAAGAACATAATTGCGTTTCCAAACGCGATCGCCAGGAGATAAAGTTAAGGGACGACGACGAAGATCGTAGTGTTTAGCATTTTTCTTGTATGCTAAGGAAAGGCGTTTCGAAATTTCTTCACGAAGTGACTCAAATTTGACTAAGTCAGTAGGAGGAATAAGACGTTCGGGATCCATAAGAACATCATCAGGATCAAGAGGTTTTCCAAAATGATCGCCGTAGAGAACATGCTCACGACCATATAGAGCAAAATACGGGGAGTAACCAATAACCTCATGTTTAAGCGTTCGAATAGCACAACCAATTTTTGCTAAATTAACGTCCCACCTACGTTGATTATCAGAAACGTAAGAAGAAATCACTTGTTTCTACAGCTACTATTAATCCGACTACTACTGATACTGAGGATGATCTTACTTCTGCTGAATCTTCTGATGAATTACCTATACCTATATCTATTTCTAAATCAATTGCTACGTCTGGTTATGGACAGCTGGTGTCTAAATGGGACTTAAAATTTTCGGGTGATGACCGTATGTCTTTAAATGCACTTCTCTTACGCGTGGACGAATTATGCTCGGCACACAACGTTTCTGCTTCTCAACTATTTTCTTCGGCATCAGACTTACTTTCGGGAAAAGCTACGAGCCAACGTAACATAACTTCGGGCCAAACGTTGGGCGCCAAAATTTATGTTACGTTATTTCGTGGCAGCCACGTTGGGCGCCAAAGTTATGTTACGTTGGCTCGTAGCCGTGCGTAACACAAAAAAAATCCAAGAAATGACCGGGCTCAATCGGAAAGTAGGGGGGATTGTAGAAAGCAGACTGACATATAATGTATGCGGCGGTAAGGAGTTAGTGACCATACCTGCAAGAAAAATAGTTAAGCAAACCTGAAAAAAAAGAATAAGCATAGCAGCAATAAAAAGTCTAAATTATTCAGTACTTTGTAGAATGTAAAAAAAGAAACTGTGGATAATCTATATAATATAACAACGGTAAAAGCAATACAGAACAATGTTTAGTACAAAGTGAAATGAAGTTACAGAAATGTATTTACTAATTGGGAAAAAGCGTAAAATGTTAAGCTATTAAAAATGCACGTTAGAACTTGTTAATGTTATTCGCTAGTGTTTGCTTTATCGATTATTTTACCAAATAAATATTTCAATCAAAACCCAGGACTGTATGTATCCATAATAAATAAGACGAAGAAAACTTAATATTGGTACTTACTCAAGTCACAAGTGCTACAGCTTGCTTTTTCAACTCGTTCCCGAAAACAAGAAAGGATAATAGGATTGTATGGATTTGAGCCTAATTTTATTGCACACCACTAAGTTCCCGAATGTAACTTACAACCGCCCGAATGGCATCAAGTTTTCTTTTTTATCCGCGGAGCTGACATTCAATTTCAACGACAACGAGCATCTGCCTTTTGGCTTATCAATTAACATATAATAAATTCTCGAACGGCACTGTTAACAAACTCTGCTTACAAATCATTATCCGTGTAAATTGAATACAATAACTTTGATGTTGTTTATAATGTAAATAAGTGATGGCGTAATCATCCCTCTACCCTGAAGCATATTCAGAATGACAAAACTGCAACAATTTAAATGTTAATCCCTCCAAAGCCATTTTGACAGAAAAAACAAAATTGTTTTATTCAAACGAAAACTTTCAAATAATAACTTGGTCGCCCTAAGTTAAACTCAAATATTAAATCTAACTCATTGTGTAGGAAGAGGACACAGACGTACCACGACTTTCTTATACGTCCCAGTCTTTGTCCTTACATTAACTACTCTCACAATTCCATCATTTCCTGGAAACATTTCGTCAATGATTCCTAGAGGGCAATGAAGGGGTGGGGAATTATGTTGTTTGATTAGTACTAAGGTACCTTTATCCACAACAGCACCTGAATCTTTTCATTTTTGACGTTACTGCAATTACGTCAAGTTTTCGGTGTGCCACCTCTTTTTTTAAACATTTGAACTAAATGATCCAACAATGTTTTCCTTGAGAACAGACTTTTTGGGGAACTTGAAACCTCGGACGCAGACAACGAAGTTAAGGAGTTAGTGTGAGAGAATGAGTCGGTTTTTTTTGACCAGGAATCATTATTTAAAACTAACAGATTAATAGGTTCAATTTTTTTAAAATTTTCACTTAAACAAAATGGCAGTATTTTAGTATTTTCTATACAATATAGGTTAATTGCGAGATTGTTAAGCTTCTCAATTTTTTTTATGTCATTTAATGCGATTGGAAACTGAATTGAATTGTAGCGTAATACTGTATCAAAATGTGGATAGCTAGATATTCTCTGACTATTTTGTTTAGCAGGATATAAAGCGGAAACCAAGCTCCAAAGAATGCAATGTTGATCGTTATTTATTACATTTACCACAGCTTTTTTTTTATAAAGTTCGGAACCGGTACAAACGTTGAACACCCTCCTTTAAGTGGATCATGATTGTTTATATTTACCTTCAAGTGTAAAACTTCTTGGATTGCCCAACCAGAATCTTTCTCGCAAAATTCTTGTAATCGCTTCGAAATCTTGTTCAATACGTTCTCCTTATACCACAGCTTGAGATTGGTATTTATATCGATGTGACGATTTGCACTAGGAAACGTTTTCAAATCTATTTCGCCAGTTGTAGGCTTAACAAAGTTAGCGGCAAATATTACATTAACTTTCAACATTGACTTTTTTAAGCAAGCAACAATTTTGCGTTTAAAACTAGCGAACGCCTTGTCTAAGAACACTAGAGGATTTTTATAACTTAAATTGGTAATAAGTCCCGTAATTATTCGACTTCCAAAACATGATTGTACATCATGCCAAATCAGATTTTTTCGAATATGATCTCTAGAAAGCGTTGCATCAATACCTTTACCTTTATATTCCAAAGAGCATTTCAAGTGCCTCAATCGTACAAGGTAGCTTTTAAGATGTGCCAAATTAGATTCCAGCCTACTAGGATTTTCTTGTCGATTGTCTTCATTTACCTTATTTCTAATAGCAAGCTTCAATGTACTAATATTTGCTTTGATAATTATAATGTGTTTCGTTATGGCATCGACTGATTTGATTAGATTCACGCATTTTACAGTTAATCTTAAAATAGCGCTGCTAATCTCGGCCACGGTTTCAGAATTCATGATTCTATACAAATCAATACACTACTTAATATATGTATAGCTTTATTTACTATTTATACAAAAATATAATCTGACGTAAGCAAAACAACTGTAAAAAGAATTAGCATACAACTCATTTTTCATTCAGCTGCGTTTACGACAAAAAATTTCTTGTTTGCAGTGTAGTAATAAAAATGTTTTATACGACCTTTGATTTATGATGTGTGTACAGAAAATACACTATCATTACAGCGCTATTTTTTATGGTTACATATGAAATCTTTTAATAAAAGACAAAGCAAATTTGAAAAAATGTCTCAGATTAAACCGTCAATGTTGTTTAATAATTTACACGCACTCATGATTCTTTTTAAAAACCCAGTATTAAAAAAACATTCTGCAGTTTTATCATATAGCAGTACCTTTAAAGAATTTCTTATGCGACATAAATCGTGTAAACACACAATTACCTATATATGCATATAAATTGTGTCAGTGGTAATCTAAAACTTATTCTATATATATTACTAGTTAAGGACCATTTGCATTGCATTATTTTTAACGAAATTAATCTAAAGAAAAATATAATAATTTACACGCACTCATGGTTTTTTTAAAAACCCAATATTAAAAAAAACATTTTGCAGTACATTGATAGAATTAAAGAATTTCTTATTCAGCATGATTCGCGTAAACATACACACACACACACAAATTACTATATACCTATATATGCATATAGTCAATTTTTGTTAACTTTTATTGAAAATAAGTTATGCTAGCAGTAATATAAAACGAAATTAATCTAATTTAGGTTTTTTATTATGTGCCTTCGTTGCAATTTCTTTTTCAGACAATGAATCTAATTCATTCTTTCTGCTTAGGTATAATTATATTCGCTTACATACTGTTTTATTCATTAGAATAGATTACAGAGCTGAATTTTTTCAGAAAACGATGCAAATTTTTAATTTTTTCTAACAGGTCAGTTTATTATTTAATATAAATACTTCACGTAGATTTTACCAACAATATTCAATCAGATCTCTTGTATAATTATTAGTTACTATTACTGGCAACTTTTAAAAATGAGTAACTTATAATCAATCAAAAATTGTAATAGTACCAACGTAAAAGTTCTAGAGCAATTTATATTACATTCTGACGAAGACTTGATTAAAAAAGTTTTTGGTTCTTCTTCGCCTCAAATCGACACTGCTGCTATTTTTGATAGTGACGTAATAGATATATCACGGTAAGTGCTTTTTCACATTTATACATGTGTTTTAAAACACTACTAATTTATAAGTTATATTAGATCAAAAAACCATTCTGGAAATTCTGAGGCTATCGTCGGATCGTTGACACACTCTGATCCTCTCAAAAACATCAGGTAGTATACAAAAGAAAAGGTGAACCTACAATAATCTTTTATGTTATGCTCACAAATCAGGCAAAAACATGTTGGCTATGAAAAAGTTATGTACAGAATCTAATATGGCTGTTTGCTGTGAAGATGACAAATCCTACGAAGATGACACAGTAGAGTTGCTTAACGCATTTAAAAAGCGTGGAGAGAAGCTACTGCGTCGTATAGATTTGAAACTAGAAATAATAAAGCAAAAAAGAGAGGAACTAGCAGCGAGGGAGCAGCAGATACTTCAAGAACGGGAGTTAATAAATACTTTTTCATTTATAAATACATCGAAATATTCAACAATTTGGAAAATAAAAAAGTATTTTATAAAAGTTTCTCTTTTGAAACAAGACTTTCTCTAAACAAGGTAGTAAACTCAAAGTAAAACGCACATAAATCAGAACTCACTTTAATTAAATACATCATTCTTTATACAAGCGACTTAGATGTGTTATAATAATTTAAACAGTAAATAACAAGATGTATATTATTATAGTAATAAACTAATTTCTTAGATTAGTGACATATTATTCTGAAAATTCTATGTTGACAGTTAGACCGATCGGTCCCTTACTAGTTATGTATACGTCTTTGTTCGAGCCAATACTTTCATTTAATTGTTTCACTCCATGTGCTTGAAGGTATTCAAAATATCTCAATGGCAATATACTCTTGAACTCTTCTGTTTCCACTAATACTCTTTCTCCATATTTTGTCTTGATTGTTTCCACTTTTAAAACTTTAAACCTCTTATTCACTACAAGATTTTTTGAATTTACATAAGGTTTGCGATATGTGGTTTTATTAAGAGTATTAAAATCCATATTGCTTTTCTTCGACTAATTAAATTAATATTAGGAGCAATCTCCTTATATAGCAGATTACCACCATCTGCGTACTTTGCCAACCCACTTTTCAACCTATCACAAGGGTGAACACATTTTGAATTGAAACCGGCCCATGTGTATTTGCAGCTTCTAAACATAAATAAAAAACATAAATCAGAATCCACTTTAATTAAACACAATTAACATGAATGCGATATTTTGCATCTGGCATACTTTATAACTTCTCGCTAGAAAACCAAATTCAAAAACATCTACACACATTTTCTTTGCACTTACATTTTTCAACATACGTGTGTTTTGAAGTATGTATGTTCCATTGAAAGTAATATAAAGCCAATCCTAATTCAAAACGTGCCCACAAGTATTTTACATTTGAAAGTATATAAGAATTCATGTTTTCACATTTTACATTAAAAGTATATAACGCCGATCCTAATTCAAAACGGTGCACGTGTAACTTCTCGCTAGAAAACCGAATTCAAAACAGCTACACACATTTTTTCTCTGCACTTACATTTTTCAACATACGTGTGTTTTGAAGTATGTTTCATTCAAAGTAATATAAAGCCGATCCTAATTCAAAACGTTCCCACAAGTATTTTACATTGAAAGTATATAAGAATTCATGTTTTCACAACTATTTTACATTGAAATGTTTTCACAACTATTTTACATTGAAATGTTTTCACAACTATTTTACATTGAAATTATATAGGTTGATCCTAATTCAAAACGGTGCACGTGTATTTTACATATGGAAAATACGTCTGAACACGTTTTGAATTAGGACCGGCCTACCCTCTACTCCGATCGACTCCCCGAAGTAATTTCGACAGTCTGCTAAGACGAAGTGATCTTGATCCGATTGACTCCTCGAGGTGATTTCGACAAAGTCTACTAGGGCGAAGTGGTCTTGGTCCGGTCGACTCCCCGAAGTGATTTTGACAAAATCTACTAGGGTGAGATTGTCTTGATCCGGTCGACTCCCGAAGTGATTTCGACAAAGTCTACGAGGGCAAAGTAGTCTTGATCCGGTTGACTCCCCAAAGTGATTTCGACAAAGTCTACTAGGGCGAGGTGGTCTTCATCCGATCGACTTTACGAGGTAATTTTGACAAAGTTTACTAGAGCGAAGTGATCTTGATCCGATTGACTCCCCGAAATGATTTCGACAAAGTCTACTAAGGCAAAGTGGTCTTGATCCGATCGACTCCACGAGGTGATTTCGACAAAGTCTAATAGAGCGAAGTGATCTTGATTCAATCGACTCCCCGAAGTGATTTCGACAAAGTGTACTAGGGCAAAGTGATCTTAGTTTGATCGACTCTCTGAAGTGATTTTGAGAAAGTCTACTAGGGCGAAGTGATCTTGATCCGGTCGACTCCCCGAGATGATTTCGACAAAGTCTACTAGGGCAAAGTGGTCTTTATCCGATCGTTCCACGAGGTGATTTCGACAAAGTCCACTAGAGCGAAGTGATCTTGACTCCCTTAACTTCTCAAAGTCGTTTTAATGAATTCTGCTAGGGCGAAGTGAAGACGGGATGTAGAGAGGGCAGGGCGTAGAGGGAGCGGGGCGTAGAGAAGACGGGGCGCAGTGAGGGCGGGGCGTATAGAGGGCGGGGCGTATAGAGGGCAGGGCGTATACAGGGCAGGGCGTATAGAAGGCTGGGCGGAAAGATGGTAGGGCGTAAAAGAGTGGGCCACAAAGCGAGTAGAGGCGCTCAAAGTAGTCCCGTAGGGACTACAAACCGCTTCTAGTACTTACTATAAATTGTTAGTTGGTACATGTTACGTTAATACTCGCTACGAGATCTACGCGGTTGATCTAGGAAAAGAAAAAAGATATTCAAGTAGTGATTCAAATGACTATATCCAATGAACAATTGTGGGTGAATCGGTGCTTAACCGCTTTACTTGGCGGAGCGCTATTTAATGAGAAACTAATTGTATATTAAATTACGGTATTCACATACCATGCTCAAACAAAAAGTTCCAGGAAGGGTTAATTAGTTCGCTGCAGTTTAATATAAAACAAGTTTTGCGAAATGTTGGAAGTTTGAAAATTATTATCAACTAGTAGGGTTGATAAATACATAAATTTTGTATTCATTCCCTTGTTTAAATAGCATGAAAATCTCTAATATAAGCAATATGATTGAAACTATTATATTCGAATGGGAATCAATAAACAACGGGACAAACTAGGTATTTAATTATCTACATCACATGTAGCATCTTGCTTAAAGCTGGTCTAAACACTCAAGACTACTAATAAAAAATCTTCTCGTGTAACAAGTTTTTAAAAAAATTTCCATATTGGTAAGCGTTTACAGCAATTACCGCTTCGTACTGTTGTAGTCATACAACCTCTCAAAACTTAATTATCTACTTTAATTTAGCTAGTGCACTAGAGGATTCAGGAAAGCACTAACGCTTCTAAACTCCTTTGTAATTAAATTTAGAGCTCCATTAGAATTTGCAATGCGACGAGATTTGCATTTTATTTGAAATCCTGTATTTACTTAGGTAGGAGGGCAATGGTAACAAAAGGATCAATCGAGTGTGGTAGCAAGTTTTTTAATATAACCTTTCGGTACTCTCCATTAAAACAATTGATGAATGTAATAATCTGTGTTTTAGAAAAGTTCTGAAGCGGTTATGCATCTTTAGAATGGATGTATGTCAAAAACTGAAACTTCGGTAATGTACATTACACAAATGAACTTATGTTTTGAATAGGTTAAAATTAAATGTTGCGCATCTATACCTGTAAAAAATCAAGGCCCACAAATTGGGCGTCATAAATGTCGCGAGTCTCCCTCTTGAACAGGTAGGTTAATTCTTGCCTCACACTTTGGGCGTCATAAATGTAGGGCATCTATACCTGTAAAAAATCAAGCCCCACAATGTTGCGAAGATTGCCTCTTATAGTGCCCCAATGCTCGGGTCGATTAATTAAATTCTGTGAAATTACTTTTTGAGAACTCCTCCAATCATCACCTAAATAAATTTTGTTTCTAATCTTTGGATCATGATTTGTTCTAGTTGGGTATCCTCTGAAGATGCTCTTAAAATTGACACCACACGGCTAGCTCTGCTCACAGCTTCTCCAGGGATGCTCACCACGGCTGCCCATTTGCTCTACAATTCATAACTACTTTTCTATTTAAGAATACAAAAAAATTTTAATAATCCTTCTAACCAAAAATACAATCCTTTTTATTCTGAGAAACCACACAATCTCACTATTTACAAAATTGATCCACAATAAATATTGCTTACTCCTCCTCAATATTAAAATATCATTAACTACATACAACAAAGATTTCTTCTCATTCTAAAGTAGATGGGCCTATCCCAAAACCTTACTTTATTTTCCCCTGGTCTATGATGAGCTCAGTATAAACCCTTTTTGTATTAGCATGCCAAATTTTAGCACTGAAAATTTTAAATAAAAGACCCATTTACCTCTTACATCTGTGAAATATTCATAATTATATCATATACATCTATTTACATCCTCAGATTTTAAGTATTTCTTTTTCAAAGGTAAATCAATTAATTTTCTGTTCATAAATTCATCACAATATATAACCCAAAATCACTAATAGTTTAAAACAACAAATAAGCACCACCACAATAGTTTCAAAAAAAATTCATTACCTGGAGAGTATTTTTCCTCCAGATCATCACCTCTAAAGATGCTCTCCTCTACCGACTGCTCGTACCTGGATCACTCCACATTGTTGCCTTTCAATAGTAACAGCAATTATCCCTCGAACTCGCTAGTTCTCCAAAATACCATATTTTAAAATCGCTCAGGACTGCCGTTACAGATCCATAACCAATCACTTCTTTCAAGCAAGTGCAACAAACACCCTCATCCAATTTACAAATAAGTTGCTACTTACTGTTCATTCTCTTTCAATTAGATCAAAATAATATTATACGGTTTACTGCGTTTTAAAATCGCACCAACTTGTGCATTTAAACACTTGTAAATATTTCGGACTTCGCTAGTGGCGCAGTTTGAAGCTAGGATGAAGTATTCAGCAGAATCGAAAACTAAGAGAGCGCCTACCATCTCCAGCGCGTTTATATAACCAAAACCCCTCTCAAGTTGCCCGTATTTTTCACAAACATTCTTCGAAACTTTTCTCCAACGGCTGTTCAATTCCTAAAATTTACGTGCACAATAATACAACCGTCGTCGGAAACCTAGAATTTTGAAACGCAAACACTACCTTACTGCGAAAAAGTCGTTAACTTTGCCAACAGTCTTAATTTTTTCTGAATTCTTAACACTCCAATCACCCCCCAAACAACTAAAATCACGCTTCTACTCTCATCATACCATCATCTAGCCTTGTTTTCCATATCTTCCTAACTTTTCTGTCATTTCTTCGTTTCTGGTTCCCTTCTCTGCCCCACGTTTTCTATCCTTTGCATAGTCCACATCACACTGTTCAGAGTTGTCTCTCCCTACTTTTCTGTGCGCCTTGAAAATTAATATCTTCTGCGAACACGCTGCCTCCTTGTCCCACTTATTGCCTTTAAAAATATCCTCGTTTTACAGACGTTTGAAAGTCCCAACCACTGACCATATGATATCTTCCCTCTGTGCATATTACATGCTAAATATCGTCTCCCGCTTGATTTTATCGATCTGTTTTCTACATGTAACCATTCGTTGCTCTTATAGACCTGTGTTTTCAGTTAACGATTTATACCTAGAAATATATTCTCAAGTTTAAAAACTTTATTGGAATTATTTATCTACTGCACGTTCGTTTCTTGAAATTCATAACCGTTGTAGCTTGTTTTCGAATGTTCAACCTTGTACAGTTACACAAATGTTTTAGCGTATGCTACCCTTAAGAGAATATTGATTTTTACATTACACAATATGAAAAGCTATTATAATAATCTCTGTACACGATTTTTGCCCTTGCTCTCGATCTTATTAGTAATTAATTATTATCCAAGTTTTAAATTGAAGTATAAAAATTGAACCTACGTTATCTTACTTAATCTTATCCCAATTTAATGATATTGACATGTTTTAAATTTTAAATTAATTTATACATGCAGGGTACCTACAAATAAAAAAATGCTTGACTTATGTACACCTACCTAAGCTTATAAATATATATATATATATATATATATATATATATATATTGACGTGATAATAAGATCACGAGAGGTCATTAAACGCCAAATTCTATAAAAAATTACCACCCAAAAAGAAGAAAACGGGAAAAATTAAAATGTCCCAATATATAACTTTTTTATCCTGTTTCATTAGCACATAAAGTCCTTATTAAATCTCGTGTATTGCGTTTACTGTAACGTTTGGAAAGATGATAAACTTAAAAAGCCCAAAATTTAAGCCGTGTGTGTAAATAATTTTTGAGAGATACCTTAAAACCAGCTTTTATTTTAAAATGTAAATACACAGGTCATTAATTTATAAATAATTATGCGATAAATATGAAAAGTAGCTTCAATGGTAAGCTATCGTCTTTAAAATATGCACGTTATTTATTGAAAACGTAATTCGCTATATCACTGAAAATTAAATTCCATTTAAAATCATTAAGAATGTAATTGCCAGCTTTAATTCATTATGTAATTGACTTCCGTGTATAGAGATATCAAAATTAAAATAATCAATCGTAGTAATAAGAAGATTTCATTGTGTCCTCGAAAAAGCAAAACATGACATCCTACAGACTGAAAACGAGTTGCATGTACATTTAAAATAGTAGATACATTTTCTGTGTGCAGATATATCATTTGATAACATTCATTCTTCTTAAAAATAACACTTTAACATTTAAAATAAAACGTGTAATTTCCAGAATTTCCGTTGTTAATAAACGAATACGTCACTTTATTCAAAGAAATGAGCGACTATTAAAAAGCCATAAAAGGATAAGCACAATTAAATAGCGTTAGGTATTATAAATTAGGAGACCGCGCTTATTAGCTTCATGCACTAGAAAAGAATAGACGACGCTTGGGGAGAATCATAAAGCATATCAACCGTGACAGCTTTACACTAATTAGATCATTTAACGCGACATCCCTGTAAATATTACATCAGTCAAAATGACTAATCCTTGGAAATGGATCTAGAATCAAATGGAAAGGTGACGTAGGTAGAATTTTTGTATATAAACAGGAACTGAGTTAAAACGGATTATTGAGATTTCACTCGCGATTTAGTCAGCATTCGATATTCAGATTGAATTCTTTCTAGGACATTGAAAATGTAAACTTCAAGCGAAGTTGCAAGCTTTAAATTATAACATGTTTTGAGTAATGTAAAATTTATTTTAACGTCAATTTGAGATGGAACCAAGAAGAATTTAATGCTGTTAATTACAATGGAAAGGAGATTTTGAAATGCACTATTTTATTAAAATCGCAAGTATAAATTTTGCTTCTTTGTAACTTGCAAAAATATTTAAATATTTGTAACATAAGCTAAAATAAGTTTTTAATCTGATAAAAATTATTTTTTTGTAAGACAATAATTTCCAACAAAATTTTTGAGGTCAGAGCTCAAAGCATTTTAACCTTCACTAAATTATCTGCGCAGCGTCATTGACCAATTACACTCACGAACGGGATAATAAAAGATAGGTAAATTTTTCACATATAAATTAAAAAGGATTTTGTACCTGTTAACAAAGACTAGGTAATTTTCTGTATGAATTTAAGCCGTAAACTATTTCTTTTTTATTATAAGAGATTCTTTTGTATGAAGGATAAATGGTTTTGAATGCATTGATGTATCTTGAGATTTCTGTTTCATTTTATTGTCGTAAATTCCACAACATAATTTCTGTTGAGCTAACCAGGCAAAAGAAAAGTACACGGTAAGATAATAATTTATTATATTAGCGATATATATATATATATATATATATATATATATATATAGATAAGTTGATATTTTTATTTCTTGGGATATTTTTCGTTTGGATTTTTTTATTAAATATTCATTTGCTGATTTCTAACGTTTCGATTTATTTAAAATCTTTTTCAAAGAGCTAAAAGTATAAAGATAATAACAGTATTTAAATTATAAAGTATTAGGTATACACAGCTTGAATAGAAAATATTTGACATTGACATTGACATAAAAACAAATGTGTAAATAAGGTAATTTGTAGAAACTGTAAAAGTAGTAGGTTTGTTAATTATGGATGTAATGTTTTGATTGTGTGGGGTATATAGTATGGTGTGGTGTGTTGATTTAAATATATTTTGAAATGTAGAGGTAAATTAGTAAATTGGTTTTATGGATGGTTGTCTATTTTGGTGATGTTATATAGTTGTGAGTAAACTGTACTGAGGTTATTGATGACCTGTTTGTTGTTGATGCAATTATTGTCTTGTATTATGTGGTAAGATTCTAAAAACAAACGTCTTTTGTGGTTATTGTTTTCTGTTAACATGGTAATTTCATTAAAATTGGCTGTATGTTTGGTAGAATGTAGATGAGAAGCAAGAGCACAATATGTTTTTCCAGTTTTTGTATCGCTACGATGTTGGGTAATTCGATTTCTTAACCATTGTGAGGTCTGTCCTATGTATGTTTTTTTGCAACTGCATGTGATTTTGTAAACTAGGTTGCTGCGTTGAAGTGGATTAGTGGGGTCTTTTAATTTTGTGAATAAATTTCGAATCGATTTTTCATATGTGTAAGCTATACAGATGTTAGGTTTTTTTAATATTTTAGAAATTAATGGTGTTAAATTTTTTATGTATGGTAATTGTGTGTATTTTGTGTTGGCAATTTCGTTTTGTTAAATAGGAGTTTTTATTGTGTTTGTATATAAAAGTTTGTTTAATAGTGATTTTGGATAGCCATTGTTATGAAGTATATTAAAAAATCTTGTTTATTTTTGTATAAGAATTTTGGTTCACATATATTTTCGTTGCTGGCTAGCTCAACAAAAATTATGGTGTGGAATTTACGAAAATAAAATGAAACACAGAAATCTTGAGATACTTCTATGCATTCAAAGACAATTTTTCTTCATACAAAAGAATATAGAACAGTTTATAGCTTAAGTGCATGCATCAAATTGTTCCTAAATTATTACTAAAATAACCCTTACCTAATCTTTATTAACAGGTACAAAATCCTCTTCAATTTATAAGTGGATAATTTGCCTATCTTTTATTACCCCGTTCGTGGGTGTGATTGGCCAATGACGATTTGTAGATAATTTATTAAAGATCAAGATGCTTCAAATTTTGATCTCAAAATTTGATGGAAAATATCGTTCATAAAAATAAAAGTTTCTTATAATATTAGGAACTTATTCTAACAAATATGTAAATGTTCTTATCAATTACTAACAAAAAACCAAAATTTATATTTGCGATGGTAAAATAACGCTTATCAAAATATTATTTCCATTATTATTAAATATTTTCTGTTTTCATTTTCAATCTCCATTTAGAATGTGAATTTACAAAAGTGAATTTTTTTATTAATTAAACTCATCAGTAGCTTTGGTATCCAAGAACGTTCAATTTTCATAATATTTTACAAAACAATGATGCTTCATCAAATAATTGTATCTGAGAACTTTTCCTCTTATTGTACTACCGAAAGGTATTAAAAGTATTTCTTATCTATTTTGTTGCATTTTAATGTTCGCCCGAGTTCCTCGAAACGACGTTTATTCAATAAATAAACATTACTTAGTAAAAATGAAGTAGTCGAGAATTCTAGAATTAATGTATATTTTGAAAATCATTAAAATGAAATTAAGTGCATAATAAAGACTCACAAATGCATTCCCTATGCTTTGCAAATGCATTCGCTTATACGACGATTGAAGCGAATATTCTTATGACAATGAAATGAATGGCTTTCTATTTGTTTTAGAATAAAAACTCGTTTTCAGTAATCATTTATACACGGAAAAATTAACCGCAATTGCTTTTATGAAAATATATTAAAGCTCGCGATTGGTTTCTTTCTGAAAAAAATTGATTCAAAATGGGGCTTTCAAGTTTACATTTGTTTCACCATTTTTTTCACGTTCTGCGCGGGTTTTAATTATATAAAGGCTTCGTTTATGTTTTGTAATAACTTGAGCGCAATGAGTGACTTTGTATCTTAATGATAATGAAATACACTTATATTATACAGGGTGGGAAACAATAAATATTGAGGGATTTTCATATTTTTTTTGGTGGGTTTTGTATAGAATTTGGGTGTTCAATGACCTCTCGTGATCACTTTATCACATCACATCTTATATATATATATATATATATATATATATATATTATATATTGTTGTGAAATGCGCCTCTGGTCACAGGAACTGGTACTTTCTACTGATCATTCGAGCCCCACGAATTGGGCGCCAAGATTCTGTGTGTCCACGTATTAAGAATCGAGCCTCGCGAATTGGGCGTCAAGATTCTGTGTTTCCCTATAAGAATCGAGCCTCACGAATTGGGCGTCAAGATTCTGTGAAACCTACAAAAAACTCACCAGAGTAAAAATAACACTCGAGCCCGAACGTTGGGCCGTTCAGATTGCTGTGATTCTCTTCTGATAATCGCCTCTTTACTCTCTCCGCCTCGGCTGCTCACCTAGTTAAAAACTTTCATCCTCATTCATAAAAAAAACAAACACATTCCTACCACAAACATCAACGTTAACTCTAATTACATCAATATTCATAATACATTAAAATTTCAAAATTAAATTTTAGCATAAATTTCAGCATCATAAAACTTCAAGTTAAAATTTGTCATCCAGAATTAGAGTCCTTGTAGGATGCATACTAATTAAGTTAACAATATGTGCAGACCTAAGTCTGAATAAAAGGGAGCATCTCCCACCTTTACGTTAATTTAACAGGTTAGTCTAATTGAGCACAAAGACAGACCCAAATTTTCATCATAATCAAAAACATAAACCTGATAAATACTCCTTTCTACTTATACAAGAAAATTTTACCTTAAAATTAAAAATTTGTTGTTTATACAAATTTACTACTGTCCATTTTTATCAAACAAATTATATTCAACACACACCAAAACATCTAAGATCGAACAAAATGCATAATTTACCTGAAGGTTACTGCACTCGTGGCTCCAATGTACATCGTCCTTGCTAATTCCACCATTCCAGCTGGTTTATGTTTACGGCTTCAGATTCTGACCGCTTTTAAAATTTTTGTACACCACCATTCATCTAACAAGGTTTCAGGGCTTTTCAGGAATTCATCTACGTATATCTAAATTTTGTTTTGTGGATCCAATCACGTTTACAAATAACATTTGATTATTAACACCTCCGAAAAATAGCATTGAAATTCATAATTCTTTCACGCTATACCCAAAACTGCCTACTTCTATTTATTTATTTATCGTTACTAATTTGGATAATTGGTACAGTAATACTCGCAAATATAACTAGACTTTATTACCTTGTATCTTCTCTAAGTGCACTAATAACTTTTATTGTAGCACGTAATCACCACGCATTCTACTTAAAGTATCGAATAATCAAAAAAATAAAGCGCAAAACGGTTTAAAGTATTGAATAAAATCAAAAATCTAAGAGAGCGAAACTCTTATTAGCCCGGGTTTATATAATGGCCCGCTAGCAAGTCGAATTTGTCCCGCAACGGACAATTTTTAGAATTTCGCATTCTATTTTCCCTTCCGGCGGCTCGGCACAGCGATTCTACTAAAAATTTGCACACGTCCCAGTTGAAAATCTAAGAAATTTCCACACGGCTCGCAACACGTCCGAGAACAACTAATTAATTTTACACACCAACTGATATGCTTTCCCCTCAAATGTTTGCATCTTATTTCAACCAATCGTAGACCTAGTGACGCTTCACAAATCACGCCTTTATTAACAGTACCTCTGCTTTACGCGTTTTATCCATCCCTTTCTACCCTGGTCTGAGTGGTACAAATCAATATTCCAGTCTATCTGCTATTTAAATCCACGTGGATTCCTACGTGAGTAAAATAACCCCTCATCTAGCATTTCCTGCTAAAACATCCGACCGTTTCCAATATACGTAGAAGCTGCATGTTTATCTATTCAAACTTATTAGAACGTGACATTTAAAAGTTTGCAGGTGTGCTACTAATGAACGTTTTAATATAATTCTCCGAGCTTTTAGCTGTTTGTTACCAACCTTGGATTTTCAGGGCTTTTATGCCGATTATATATTACTAATGGTTCAATTAACTCCAATTAAAATAATAATGAATGGCATTGGTTTCTACCCTTTAATTTTTAGCGAATACCAATTAAATATTAATTATTATTTGTACATTTTGTTTAATACCCGTTACTTAAAAATTGAATTAATTAATATAAATTTCGCACGTAATTTCAATTTGTTTCTTTATACAGGGTTATTAAAATTATTTGATGTCGTTAATTAATTTTCTACCCTGGTCTAAATTTGAGTAATATATATATATATATATATATATATATATATGTGTGTGTGTGTGTGTGTGTGTGTATGTGTGTGTGTGTGTGTGTATGTGTGTATGTGCGTGAGTTATACAGGGTGACATTAGTTTTATGTCATTAATTTAGAGGGGTTGTAGAACCCAATAAGACAAACAAAAACTGTTAATCAACTTGTGGTCTAAAATAAATAGTTAAGCAAAGTTTAACTACGTCACTAATCAAATACACAATAGTATCATTCTTTAGAGTTCACCAACAAAGTTGTGACAAAATGCAAACATAAATTATTGAAATATGGTATCTGTGAGCTGTAAAACGAAATAACCCAATGCACTTTAGCTGCTACTATAGTCAGTTTAATATTTTTTAAAGCATACTGTAGTTCTGATGATAATCACAAAAAAATAACATTTCTTTATGCGGATTTGGTCGGTTTTATTAGGTTTCTGACTCAGAAGTTTGAATATTCTAGCAATTCAGCAACAATCCACTTATGTGGATTGTACTTTTTCACTGAACGTGTTAAATGTTTTGCAAGCTTGTTTCTCCTGGTTGCATCTCTTACTGGTGGAGGATGATGCAATTCCATCGCCTGTTTTAGTAATACACTTAAACGTAGTGTTGTGAGTTATGTGTAATTATAGATTTTAGGTAATAAGAGGTACGAATGTAGCTTAGTGCAATCGTGAAGTTTGAACACTTGTGAAGTCAATTCAAGTGCATGATTGATTCAGGATAACACTAGCATAGGTGAGTTATTTTTTTTTATAAACATGTAATAAAACAGCAGTTCTGAAAAAACTTTTACCGATATAGACCTAGGTCAAGCATTTAAAAATCGGTCAAAGGATAAAATTTTTTACAAGTTTTTTGTTTAGCATATCAATCTCTACAACCTCCTCAATTTACTAATGCCACTCTGTATATATAGTATATGTATGTATACTTTGTCAATTTTCCGGGTATTATTCCGCATAGCTGGCTGGTTCTGAAGTGAACCTCTGTCAATTTTGCGACGTTTCGGCAAACTCGCATCTGCCACTTTCAGGCTCTGTAGGTTGAGCAATGAATGAAGAAGTGTTCCTTTATCCCACGATATATACTAGTTAGAGGACATCCTACGTTACACTTGCTCGATTTTTGGTGCGGCTGTTTCAACAAAATATTTCTTTCTGATTATTTAACGATGCATAGATTAGTAGTTGTAGGTTTACATGCAGAGAAACCATTGAAATAGAAAAACGCCCACACAGTCTCAACGGACGGAATGATCTATGGGAATCATTCTGTCCGTTGAGACTGTGTGGGCGTTTTTCTATTTCAACGGCTTCTCGGATTATTCTCGAGGTGTAGTGTTCAATTTTAGCTGCTAGTATACTTGAAGTCGATGTTGTGACCTGTAGTGCTGTGCTAGCGATGGGGTATTTTGTTCTTCTTTATTGCGCTTTTATATTCTTCCTTCCAAAGACTAATTCTTGAGTTTGTCTACCCAACATAAAATTTACAGCTTGAGCATGATATTTCATAGACTCCTTGGTGTTCTATCGGATTCTAGTCTATGAAATCCTTTAGGATTGCACTGATTTTTCTATGAGTGTTCAATGTTGAAGCTATTTTATGTTTTTGTAGAACTCTGCCAATTCTGTTTAATTTTACCATTGCACCGGCACGAATACCTGTAGAGAATATCATATGATTCTGTCTGTTGTCCCTTTATTGAATGGTAAGTATGGTGTAGTTAGTGGTGACTCCGGCTCTGCTTTGGTTTCGTGACTGTTAATGACCTCTGAATAGTTTAGTGTGCGCATCCACTTTTCAGGAGTGTTTCTCGTATCTTTCGTATTTCCTTTTGTTTATTTGCGTCGTATTCTAGTCTTTAGGACCGTGTAACTTAGGTTTTCACAACAGAATAGGGTTGTGGCGGGTAATGATGTGACTTGGCGTTTAAGTATCTGTCACTGTGAGTTTGCTTTCTGTAGATCGTATGGCTAAGTTGTTTGTTGTCGTTTGGCTTCACTAGTACATCTAGAAACGGTAATTGATTTTTCTCTTCTACTCCATAGTAAATTTTATTTTTGGATGCATATCGTTGAGGTGTTTTAAGAAACCATTGAGTTGTTCTCTTCTTTGTGTTCAGATCACAAATATGTGTCAATTCATCTTAGCCACAATTTGGGTTTACAGATAGCAGCTTCTATAGCACGCACCACAATATCTTCCATGAATAAATTATCAATCACTGGTGAAAATGGTGATCCCATTGGTGCTCCTTCAACTTGTATGTAGTGTACTTTGTTGAAGGTCAAAAATGTGTTGCCGAGACAATTCTGCGTTAAGTCGATGATGTGGTCTTCAATATTGTACATTTCTTTGAAAAACATCAGTGTGTCCTCTATTGGTACGTTGGTAAACAATGATATCACAGCAACGCTCACTAATAGATATTGTGCTTGAACTCTTTCGGTGCAGTAGTTGAATAAAATGTTCAGCATTCTTAACGTATAATGCTGCCATTTCAGAAAGTAGCTGTAGGTGTTTGGCTAAGTACTTTGCTAGTGGCTGTAAGGCTGATGCTCGTGAACTCACGATTGGTCATAGTGGTACGCCCTCATTGTGGATTTTGGAAAAACCATTGTTACGTGCCAAAGTGGCCCTTAAACATGTTATTAGGTTAATTTTGATGTGCGGAGGTTTCGCGCCACAATTTCAAAAGACTCGGGGCGCGCATTTCCGTCACGTCAATAGTGGGTTGGACGAATACTTCGCGCCGACGTGAAAAAGACAAAGAGTGGGGGCAAAGTGGTGAGAGGTTTCCGTTAGACGCTCTTCAACGTGGCTTTTTAGCCCGTACCTTCGAGTGGAGTGGACGCTTTGAGGTATCGTATCGTGCTTATCTTTACCTATGTAGATTTCCTTGCTTGCTTATCTTTTGTTTGTCGCACCTTATACCATGTTCCCGTCATTCCCTGTATAGGTAGGAATAAATCTGCAGCCACCTAGGGTGAACCGTACGACTCGAGAATGAGCCGGAAGCCCATGTCCCGCCAGCAGCTCCGGAGGAATCACCATCTTTAATCCCTCCGGGATAGATCCCTGATGGACTGGGGAGAAGCCAACTATAACCCAATTCCGTCAAATGCCGGATTTCTGAGTGAGTACTCTTTTTGTTAAATTGTTCGCTATTATCCTTTATTGTTTTATATTTATATCAATCTCCGATTATTGCGCAATATAAATTGTGCATTGGTGAGCGCGTCCAAAATCTGTATAAGATTAGCGCTACCAACTACCGGTGGTGGCTAGTAAACCCCGCTTCCGGTGTTGTATTTATCGAACTTTTAATTGTAACTATCGTTTTTAAATGTAAGAATTTGGCGCCCAACGTGGGGCTCCATCCCGGAAGGATTAAAGATGGTGATTCCTCCGGAGCTGCTGGAGGAACATGGGCTTCCGGCTCATTCTCGGGTCGTACGGTTCGCCCTAGGTGGCTGCACATTTATTCCTAGCTATGCAGGGAATGTCGGGAACATGGTATAAGGTGCGACAAACAAAAGATAAGCAAGCAAAGAAATCTACATAGGTAAAGATAAGCACGATACGACACCTCAAAGCGTCCACTCCACTCGAAGGTACGGGCTAAAAAGTCACGTTGAAGAGCGTCTAACGGAAACCTCTCACCACTTTGCCCCCACTCTTTGTCTTTTTCACGTCGGCGCGAAGTATTCGTCTAACCCACTATTGACGTGACGGAAATGCGCGCCCCGAGTCTTTTGAAATTGTGGCGCGAAACCTCCGCACATCAAAATTAACCTAATAACATGTTTAAGGGCCACTTTGGCACGTAACACCATATAGTTTTGGACACCTTGATGATTTTTCTCGCGAAATTAGCTTGTTCCTTTATGTCCGTAGGAATTTTCTTGATTTCATTCTTGTGGTCTTATGTATTAATTATATTACTCTTATGTTACCTTTATCCGCTGGTACAATAATTATATCTTCTTTATGTCGTATACTTTTCAACGGAAGCTATTATTCCTTTGTAAAGTTGTTCTTTGGAGGATGGGAAGCTGTAAAGATATTGAAAACTTCTTGGCGTATTAATGCACCTGTAACGTTGTTGAGCTTGTGAATTGCTCCTTCTATGCCACATAGTATAATCCTCTACAGGCATTTGTGCCGGTGCAATGGCAAAATTAAACTCTAAAAGGTATAATAACTCAAAGCCTCCCCGTATAACTATGTTTAATTTGATTCAATAAATAATAAAATGATGCTAATAGCTACTAATTTCAATTTCAATACCTAACACAGGTATCATATTCAGACTTATAATTTAACAATAATTACTGTAAAAATTAAATATTAGTGTGTAAACATTTTTCTGAACTGCGTGGTGAACTTACCATGGAGAAAAAATTATATTATAAATTGCAAAATTAACGTATCACTAGCATAATAAAACTAAGTAACGGCATAACAAGTACTGTATTTTAAATTTCAATATTAGTATCGACTTATTTAACTACTCTACCGTCAAAAATTAGACAAATAATTAAATTAAACGTACATCCAACGGTGCTGCCAATTAAAAGAAGAATTTTTCAAAATTTTAATACAATGACATATGTTGCGCGTTTATTTTTGTTATCATAATATGATACTTTTGGTCACTTTCAACTATTTCTAAAATTTAGAAACTACCATAATATTTACTCTAAGGTTGATCTATATATTCATGCCATACATCAAATTGTCTGTCTTTTTTAAAAGTACTAATTTTAAGAGTTTTTAATAAACCGTAGCTTTATTTCAAAGAAATTAATTTAGAATTTTTGAATAGTTACATAAACTGAAGAAAAGAATACGTCATTTCTTCAAAAAATGTTCTCAAAACTATTAAATCAAGAAATTAATTAAGTTGTATGAATAAACGCACCAATTCGAAGAAGCGCCACTACCTGGAGGCTATAAAATAGATAAGATGGCTCTAATTATGGTAGTGAAGTCTCGTAAGAGAGAGAGAGAGAGAGAGAGAGAGAGAGAGAGAGAGAGAGAGAGCAAGAGAGAGAACGACGACTGATTTTTAACGCATTAACAAAGAATGAAAAACCTTCTACGACCGCAATAACTTTATGCTAACAAATAAGGAAGCGAAATCGCGGTGGAATATTGCATCGTGTGGGAACTTAATCTATAAGAAAATCGAACGATGACGCATTTAGATTATTAATTATATAAACAGGAATTTTATGAGAGGATTCATTCATTTCTTCGACAACAACATACAAATTTATAATTCAGTAATTCATTTATTAATTCTGTCGACGTGACAGATATAACATAGAAATTGGATAATAAGTTATAAAAACTAATTATTTTTAAAAATACAACAATTAATCGTCAATAATATGAGTGCAAAGTTACACGTTAATTTTAATTTATTTAATAAATGTACTTTGCAAACTAACTGATACTTCTACGTCTGAAGATTGATTAAAGATGGAGGTTTAAAATAAAACCAAAAAGATTTGTATGCAGTTAATTCCAGTGGAGAGCGGAATTTAAATAGTAATTATAAGCGAGGACAGATAGCCAAAAGAAGAATTTGAAGATTCAAACCGCAAGTACAAATTTGTTTCTACCTAGAAGCTCAATTGGTATATTACTAAGTAGATTAAGCGAGAATAAATTTTTTTAGTTTTATGTATAAAGTTTATTTGAAATGGGTTAATTTGGTTTCAGCAACCTTGGTGTAAGAGCTCGAGGGATTTTGACCCTTGCAAAGATTTCTGTACAACGTCGTTGATCAACTATGGTAAACCAGGTAATAATATTAATAATAAAAATTATTTGAATTATCCAAATCAATTTTAATGGAAATATTTTTTGCAAATGCAAAATAGTTTAAATATACTATTTTAGACAAGTAGAGTAACAGAACTTTTTAATTTTTTACAGCAATTGTAGTTAATTATTTACTTATTCACTGATTTTTGCGACAAGAACTTATAAAAATAATTTATTATTTACAAATTTTTTTATTCCTACATTCCTCTGAAATTGATAATCACTTAGCAAATTTTCTAATAACTATAAGTTTTGTATGCCCGTCTTTGTGCTAAAGTTGAGAGGCGCGTATCGATCGCTTTTTGGGATTTGCGTCGGAAGGTTTCGGAGTAGGGGGCGCGGGCGGGTGGTGGTTAGGTGGAGAATCTTTGCGTGCGTTGCATAGGCCGGTTTTTATAGCGGGAAACCGATAACTAAGGGAGAAATAACGATTTTCCGGGAAAATATTAATTTGAAGCGACGTATTCGTTAACGTGTTAAAAAAGCTTGGATCCCTCCAAAATTTCCGATCTAAAAAACCGAACGAGGCGTGCAACGAGGTTGGCAACTGTTCCGTTGACGTTAGTACGAGAGAGAAGAAAGATCGAGTTAGTTTCTAAAATTCGTATTCGGGCGTTAAAAAATTTCTAATATATGCCAGACAACGCTATTCGTATTCTACAAACTGAATTATTAACAGTTTGCAAGCTGGTAGTATAGTATTTTCTTTAAACAGGTATTAAAATTTGTATAATTACCTCCAGAAACATCAAACACAGGTAGCGAAAGCCGACGGAAGCGAACAAATATGTACCTTCAAAATCTATGAGGACACAATTTTTTTAAAGTTTGTTAAATTTAAAATTATAAATTATCCAATATTACGTATTAGTTCCGATAATTGATCATTATTATAAAATTACATGGCTTTTTAATATACACCGGCTATTTGTTTCAAAACCAATTAGTTTTTAAGTTTGGCGATTCTATTCGATGATATCCGAGCATTTATAATAGACCGTGATTTGGTCAGAAATCAGTGGGATTCGTGTGTTGGCCGTTTAATTGCAAGTATACTACTTACCGTTTTCCAAACAGTGTCGCTTCCGTAGCGCTGTGCTAGGGTGTCTGGCTACCATTCGTAAATTGAATGGTTCAATGCCCAGTTCAATTTACTTTTTTTTATTTTACTCAACTTCATAAACAACCGTCAGCATTTATTAAATTTAATTAATTTAACAATATGCATTATAAGAATCGAATCGCATGCTAAAGCTACTTATAACAGTATCCGTTTCCTGGAATTCTCCAAGTTGTTTGGAAGTGTTGGCTTATGCATTAAGTAATATGGTATTAACGTTTTCTACTAAAAACACGAAGCGCGTTCGTGCGAGAGAAAGACGCTCGAGTTGGTTTCCAAAATTCTTATTACGCCTATAAAAATTTCTAATATATATGAATATACGCTGTCCGTATCCTAAAACCTGAATTGTTAACAGTTTGCAAACTGGTGCTATAGTATTTCCTTAAAACTTCGATTAAATTTTGTCTAATTCATACGGGTAACGTCAACAACAGATTGATGTTAGGCGCATATACAGACTTTACTCAAACAATAGAATACAATGTTTTTCTTTATGTACCATAGAACATTTGCTATATATAGAAAGCTCGAGTAATTAAATATCTAATTTAAATAATACCCGCTTTAAAAAATAAACATAGTCCATAACATTAACGTGGCTTTATCGTTATTTATTTAACCGGGTTTTATCATAATTCTGCAGCGAATTAAACATCATAAATTACTGTTAATAACCTAAACCGCTGATTTTCAAAATTGTTCATGAACCAATGTAAAGCATCTAAAACGTACATGGAAATTATCATTGCGACTAAAAACATGTCTTCCATTCAGTTTGCACGTATGTATTATGTTTTAAACAATGTTACATTTATTACGTTCATTTATTTACAATTTATTTTAACGACCATATCCAATACGTTGTAAACGCGGGGCAGCATGGTGTAGTTTTGTAAAACTATGACACACTAGGTTACCTAGATTTCCTTATAAAATACCAATTACGTGCTACAAACACAAATTTTAAGAGTAAAGTCTACATTCGTTAACGCTTATGTACACTCATTTCTACAATTTATTGGAGATCTGTTAAACGCACATTACGGCATGCAAGACGCATTTTTCGGTTAAATCTATAACGGTACAATTTGTTACATTAGCTTCAGCTGCAGGTTGTGTTTAAGATAAGTTCCTATTAACGAACACGTTATTAAAAATATGCTCATATGTAAAACTAACTACATTAACAATTATTAAATATTGTTCAATTTCGATTGCCTGTGCTGCTATTTAAAGGTATCTAAATTTATAACCGTCATACTATTAAACAGAATACATTAATTATTCCTTATTTTCATTCAAAAACGTATTATTAACATAGTATTTTTAACATGTAAACGTTTTTATTTCTTATTTCCATTTCTAATACAAGGCAATACTTATAAACTATTATATACCGACAGCATGAAATTGCTTCGTACAATAAAATTGAGGAGGTGAAACCAGTAATTGCCTAAATTAGCTGCAGATATATTTCAAATAACATTCATTGCATGTCAATTAAAATAAGACGATCAGCTGCATTCGTTACCTTTAACAGGCACTGTTCAGTAACATGGATTGATTTCTTCAAAAACAATTGCTTAAGGTTTCTCAAGCACTTCTATAACTTATTACTTTTTAAATTAACCTCAAATATCAAACATATAAAATAAGCCTGTTTATTAATTTTGAAAAAAAGAAAATTAAGACAAAGTGATCTTGACCCGATCGACTGGCTGTAAGTGTTTTCGACAATGTCTCCTAGGGCGAAGTGATCTTTATCGGATCGACTACTCCGACTGATTTTGACAAAGTGTACCAGGGCAAAGTGATCTTGATTTTTTCCAAGTGCTTTCATGTGGTTCCAGGTGGGTCCCGGTGGGTACCCGTGGGGTCCTGTGGGGCCATGTGGGGCCCCGTGGGGCCCCGTGGGGCCCGGTGGGTCACGGTGGGTCCCCGACGTTTCCCAAACGTTTCCGATGGTTCTCGGTGGTTTATGATCGTTCCCGGTGGTTTCCAGCAAAAAAGGCAGGCGTTATGAGAGCGTGGCGCTATGAGGGCTGGGATTTTAAGGGCGGTCGACAAAGCGGTCGTGGTGCAAAGAGGGTGGCACGCAAAGAGGGCGGTACGCAAAGAGGGTGGCACGCAAAGAGGGCGGTACGAAAAGAGGGCGGGACGCATAGAGGGCGGGGTGTAAAAAGGGCGGGGCGCAAAGAGGGCGTGGCGCAAGGAGGGCGCAGCGCAAGGAGGGCGCAGCGCAAGGAGGGCGGGGTGCAAAGAGGGCGGGGCGCTCAAAGTAGTCCCGTAGGGACTACAAACCGCTTCTAGTTAACTATAAGCATCAAAATGACGCATTACATAAATATCTTTCGTCTTACAATATTTTTACATTTTAATTTAAACCAAACTAAACAAGCATTAATGACAATAGTTTTACAATGCAAAATACTGCAACTCTTTATTACAACAGTTTTCACCGTATTAAAATAAATAATGCTATTTAGGTTATGATCATTCGGCAGAATGTAATAACAGTCCAATGACGCGACGTAACGTGTGACATTACATTTCATAAAATCCCGACTGCAGAGCTTTCTGAAATTGCATTCTGCCAAGCTGTTTCCGCATTTTCGGTCATTGATGTGAATTGAGGCTAGTTGATATGAATCTCCATATTCAAAGGACACTGTACTTTCGTGCTTTTGGATTAAACAACATAGCATGTTTGTTCTATATATGGCATTCAAAGCAGCAGCACTACATCAAAGATTTTATCATATGTCGGATAGGAACTTCCGAAACTATTATATTTTGATTATTGGAATTCTGCACTGCATTCAACTCTTGCCAATTTTAAAGTGCTATGTTGCAGTTGTTACAATGAAAACTTCGTGCAGTTTATACAAGGAATAACGATATTCTACTATTCGCTTCCGTAATAAAATTTCATACAAGTTTTTAACCTATTGGGATTCAGTCTTTGTCTACTTTCGTTGCAGAAATACTTCTGGTTGAAGCTACAAATAGCAACTGAGTATTTAATTGTAGAATTAAATAACAGGTTTAATAACTGAATACTTTTCATGAAAAATATTTAAAAAAAAGATTTATAGTTGTGAAGAGCATGGTGGGATTTGGTTATGTATACATTATGACAATATGTCATCATTAGGTTTTCAGTCCTGAAACTGGTTGAACGCGTACTGCATTGCTTCTGACTAAGAAATTTTTACGTCCAACACCTTTTACAATCTGCGTGTAGTGGTGTAATCTAGGTCTATTTCTACCTCTCCTTTTTCCTTTTCTGATTCTAATATATCATGCGCTATTATCTAATGACTTAGAACGTGTCCTATCATCCTATCGCTCCTATTTTTTTACCGTTCATTTACTCGTTCTTTCCCTATTATTTCTAATACTTCTGTGTTTTTAATTTTGCCTGTCCGTAATATATTCTATTTATCATACATCTGAAGTATAGCATTTCAAAGGCTTCTATCTTAATCTTGTCCGCTTCCTCTACTGTCCACGTTTCACAACTGTCCTTCACACATATGCCTTCAGCAATCTTTTCCTTCTTTCCATATATGTCGCCTTCGAACAATATTGCCTTTTCTTGTTATATGCAGCACGATCTTGTGCTAATGTTTGTTTTATTTCTTTCGCACTTTTTCGATCTTACGTTATTTGGTTTACAAGTTAACAAAAATGCTAATCTCTTGTAAATTCGTATTTCATATTTATATTCTGGTTTTTGATTATTTTTCCCTTTTTTACATACCAGTACTTTAGTTTTATTTTTATAGATTTTCATACCGTATCTCTCTATTGTTACTGTTTCCATTCTATTAAGAACTGCTTCTAACTCTTCCTTACTAGATGCTAATATTGTTATATCATCTGCAAATCGGAGCATAAAAATTGCTTGTTTCTGCATAATAATCCTAAGTGTCTTCTACATTTGACAGTATTCATTGCCTCTTCAATATACAAGTTAAAAATTAATGGTTATTAGCGCACATATTCGTCTCGCTCCTTCCCAATATTTACTTCTTTATGTTCCTGCTCTAATTCTATTGCCACTGTTTACTCTTTTAAAGCATTGTACTATTTGTCTATCCCTAAAACTCATTCCTATTTTTTTGAGTATTTCGAACATTTTTTTCATTTTACATTTTGAATGCTTTTTTTAGATATATACAAACTCTATACATACGCCTTCTCCTTTTCATATTGTTAAAACCTAAAATCATCTTCTGTATTCCCCTATTTCGCCTAAACCTAAATTGATCTTCTGGTATTTCTTAAGCCCATTTTTCCATCCGTCTTTGTGCAATTCCAGTTAATATTTTTAACACGCGTGATGTTAAACTTATTGTTCAAAAATTTTCACATGTATTCTCACCTCTATTTTTTTTAGTATAGTAACTACGGTGTTACGTTTGAAATGTTTGGGTATTCCTCCTGTCTCATTCATATAGCTGACAAGTTTGAAGAGGTGTTTTGTTACTGCTTGTTCAGCGACTTTTATAGTTTCTGCTTGTACTTTATCTGTATCTGGTGCTTTATTAATTTTCAGAGTATTTAATGCCAGTTTAAACTCATCTCTAAGTAGAGAATATCCCAAGTCATCCGTTTACATGTTTGTTTCCTATTCTAATGCTCCTAGTTCATGTTCTGTATATAAATTCCCTATATGTTCCTGCCATCTATCCACTTTATCTACATTTTGTATAATGATGTTTCCTTACGCGCCTCCTATGTTTTAACTATACAACTTTATGTCCATAAAGTTCATTTTAATTAGTTTGTATGCTTCGTCTTTTTTTCCTATTTGTATCTTATTTTGTACCTCTTTGCACTTTCAGCAATCCATTGTTCTTTAGCTTTCTTGCATTTGCAAATAGTTTTCCACTTAATGACTTTGTGTCTCTGTTTGCCTGCTTTGTCTGATTTGTTTTTGTATTTTGGCTTCTTTCTCGTAATTTCTGAATATCCTACGTCAACTGTGGTTTCTTATTTTCTTTCTGATTATAGTCCAGAATATATTTGGCCGCTGTGTCTAAACTATATTTATTGTTGTTTCATTCTGCTCCTACTTCCCTAGTATCAGAAAAATTTCCCGATATCTTTTAACAATTCCTTTGACCTTTTTCAAAATCTTTGAAGGTATTTGTATCTTTTATTTACTCAAAATCAAAGTGTCTCCTTCGTGTTTTTTTCAAATTTTTAATTTAAGAGCGGGTTTCATGATTACTATGTTGTGGTCAATGTTTATATCTGCTTTTGGGTGGCTTCTACAGCCTTTTACTCGATTCCTAAACCGTTATCTAATATAAATGTAATCTATTTAGTATCTCCCTGTCTTCTGCTATTTCCCACGTAAATTGTGTTCCAGCATGATGTTGAAATAATGTAGTTATAATGGTTAAATTGTTTTTGTTACAAAAGTCTAACAACTAATTTCCCTGTTGTTTCTCGTACCTAAACCAAATACACTTCCAACCGCCCCTACCCTATCCTCACCTACCACTGCATAAAAATCTCTCGTAATTATTAAATTTTCATGGCCTTTTACGAATTTAAGTGTCTTTGATATCTTTGTAGATCGCTTCTGGCTTTTCCTCACCGTAGCTAGAGATGTGCATGTAAACTTGAATTATTACCTTGTTTCCAGGTTTAAATTCTAATCTAACTATCAGTACTCCTTCGTCTTTTTGTAAGTAATTTCCTCACAATGTGCTATAATTTGTCTCAAAACTATCCCCATACCCAAATTTTCTTCCTCCGATTCTGTATGAATTACCTTAAACTCTGTGCTCCAAAATTTCCCGCCCCTGTCCACCAAACTTCATTAATCACTACACTGTCTAATGCTAACCTATCTATTTCAATTTTCAAATTTTCTAGGTTAACTACTTACTTCATACTTCTAACATTCTACGCCCCGACTCGCAAGAAGTCCCTGTTTCTTTTTTTCTTCGTATTGAGCTTGTCGTTCACATTCTCCGAAGTTCCCCACCCGAAGATCTGAATGGAGAACTATTTTAACTCTAGAATTTTTTACTCCAGAGGAGGTCATCATTTTTGGTGCGCTTTGTACTAGGAACATAATCTCAGTAGTGTGTTTTAGAATGGTAAAGCAGCCACTTATGATCTAAAAGAACTGTTGCCCTGTTTTGAGAATCTGTCTTAATCTTAGTTTTAGTTCGGCTCTTTAGTAGTACATTAACTTCAACAATACCTTCAGATATGAATTACACGGATTTTCTGACGCGTCCAGTTTTCGGTTTGCAGCTGTAGTTTATACACGCATTGTAACTTCAAACAGTATTTCGGTTTCTTTGGTGTACGCAAAGAGTAAAGTTGCTCCACTGAAAACTTTAAGCTTACCTTGCTTGAAATTGCTGGGAGTTGTTCTCTTAGCAAATTTAATTTCTTTCGTTAGAAAAACTGAAACCTCTAACAGGTTAAGTTGTTTGTGTTTGGAGACGTGCCCGACTAACAATATACTAACCAGAAATAATTATCTAAATATGTAGTGACACTGGGTCCGGGTGGTTAATACTTTACGATCAACTCCCAATGTATCCTCAAAGGGCTAGGCAAAGTTGTTAATTTCCGTAGTTATATGATCTTGGGGATCTTCCGGACTAGCTTGGGACTCTATCTCCCTCGGTTATTTGAAAAGACTATCAGGGGGTCCTTATTCTACGGACATTTTTCGGCGCCACTACTTTCTTAATTTATCTTACAAGACAATACTATAGCGCAAAAGTAGAAACTCTATGGTGTATAACGTATCTTTAGGAATTTGCAAATGGAGTTGCTTTTTCCTGGTTTTCAAATTAATGAATTAAAAACTCATACTATTGTTTTTAACACGGCGCGAGATTATGTAACGCACCGGCAGATGGTAACCCTTATCTTGCATACAGATTTTAGCGCGCCCATCTGTCAATGACGTCACACAATATGCCAATTTAAACGCGCAACTGACGAAATATATATCAAATTCGCAAACAGATCGTGAAAAGTTAATACTCACATGAATAGGTCCAGCTTCCTACAGAGTTGCTAAGAGCCCTCTTCAAGATAGTTTACGGATGGTGCGCCTAGCGTCCTTCTGGATGGCTTTCTACAGGGTTGCTGGGACCCCCTTCCGGGTCATTTACATATGGAGCGCATAACGTCCTTCGATAGGGCTCCGACTAGCTTCGACGGTCGTGGGTTGCTCCCAGGTCGTATCCAAATTCCTATATGTAGCGGGACGATAAGGAACAGGTTTTATCTGGAACGACAAACAAAGATAAGCAAAGGAAATCTACATAATAAAAATAAAGATACGATACCAGACACGACTGCTGCACTCCAAGTTCAAAGGCAAAAAGCTACGTTCCAGCGTCTCCCGGAAACTTTCCCACTTTTTCTCCCACCACTCACGTCAGCGCGATCTGGCGCAAACGCACTGTGACGTGACGGAAATACACGCCAAGTCTTTTGAATTTATGACGCGAACTCACGCACAGCAAGACTAAACTAAAAAATGTTTAGTGCCAAATCTTTGGCACGTAACAAAGCATTCAGTTCTTATAATCATTTAATAGATACCTGTAATCAGTTCTATTATCTCTGAAGCGGTCTGTACAACCATAACTACATAGTTTAAAACTCCTCTTTTTATGTCAATTTATATGTTCATAAATCTGAATAAATAATTTTTAAATCAACTCAAAGCATCTATTTTCTGAAAAGAGTTATATATACAAAATCAAATGAAGGTTAATCCTCTTTAACTGTTCTGGCAAATATTAATTTTAATTCTTATTTCATAACAAAGGCATTTTAGGTTATCGAAAGGTGGTCAGATCTGAGGCCCTGCGATTTACATTTATGACCACAAGGTCATTATATATTGTAATAATTAAATTTCTAAGGATTAATTTCAATTATACTTGACTCTTAAACCAACTTTTCAAATAGCATAACATAAGATCTTCTACTAATTAATATTCAATAAAATTTTTAGATCAGTAAAATTTAAACAAAATGCATGTAATATCCCAACAGTACGAGATTCTATGAAATGTTTTTATACGACTCGCCGTACATTACTGGCGTGGTCACCTGGCTTTTCCATGACGTAATCGATCGAACACATGGACAAAATCCTATATGGAGCCTCTCCCCTGCATCGTTGTTTATGACTTTGGAACGTGTCGTAGCTTTAATATCTTGGGTTCAAGGGTCAGCTTCGGTAGTTAAATACATCTTGGTTAAGAAAAACGTATTGCTGCCTTTCACAGTGCCATCATATGTAAGGATAATAAAAACTGCTTATTGTTGAATTAATTTTTGTTTTAGTGAAACTCATACTTAAACGTGGTTACATAGTTGCGCTACAAATAATTAATATTTTATTAAATTTTACGTATAGAAATTATACGAACCATTGGTTAAGTGGTTTCTATTAATTATACCGGTGAATCAGGAGGATTGCTAGGCGCAGACTTGCCGCCAGCGCGCTTAACAAATACATGCTTACGGACTGGTATTTGGACTACAAGTGGTGGATTTTCCATGCAGCCGGCAGTGCTCAAACGAACAACAACCTGTGGCATGCTACATACCGGTCGATGCGCATTGAACTTATGACTTTATTTACTTTGTTACAATAATTTTCTATTTTTGATCTGTCGAATGTAGCGAAATTTATTTTATGAATTTTATACAAGGTTAGGGTGTTGAATAAAATTTTATAATGCGAAATAATTCATTGGTAGGACAAATTGTAAACTAAAATTAATCGATTCCGTGCAATATTGCTTTACTAAGGGCTGTAGACAATTAAACTGTTTCAAAACATTTTTGACTAAAAATTTTTTCGAAAGCGTTTACGCTGGAACAGATTCTCAGATAGTACTTGCCTGGTCGAATGCGTCTCCGAGTTGTTGGAAGACGTTTATTGCTAACAGAGTGAATCACATTTAAGAGCTTGTTACTGCGTCTTCTTGGTATTATGTTCCGTCTCAACTGAACCACGCTGACGTGGCTTCAAGGGGTATGTTTCCATGAGATTTACTTTCCCACGATATATGGTGGAATGGTCTTAAATTTTTGTATACGCCTAACAAAATGGAGACTGATTTTTTTACTACAAATATTACACTTAATAGAGATATAGTAGGGGACAAAGAATACTACTATAGTAAGCCTGCTTATTGTAAAAGGCGATTAAAAGGTGCAGCAAGGGGCAGCAGCCTTGCTGCTAAAAGATATTGGAGGAGAGTCGGTTGGTCTCGGGCGATCCTCCATAATTTACAAGATTGTTGGTGGTTGGCCGTGACAGATACGGTTTTCTGCTAAAATCTTTAAAAACTGTGTTGTGGAAAGAAGAAGAAAGAAGAAACCTACCACAATATTTTCCAAGTATGCGTGGCCTAAAACACAAACTATGTATGATGGTGAGCTCACAAATAAAATTCTTGCCCGGAGGTAAAATACCCCCTCATTCAGATCTCCGGAAGGAGGTACTTGAGGCTGGTCATCGTAAGAATTTAAAACAACGGTTCGATTTAGTGATAGGGACTTGGAATGTAAGGTCATTACTTAAGAGTAGATAAGTTAACGAATTTATTAGTCGAAACAAGAAAAGGAAGCTGGACATTTTAAGTATTAGTAAGGTGATATAGCCAGATAGTAATAACTTTTGGAAAGATAATTATAGAATAGTTAAAACTTTTTCAACTAATGGACTGGCAGGGATAGGAATAGTGTTAGGTAAAAGATTAGGACATAAAGATAAAGGGTACTTACAATTTAGTGATAGACTTATGGTTAGATTGAGTACGAAACCCACAGACACTGTTTTGGTGCAGGTTTATATGCCAACAACTCAGTACGAAAATGAAAAAGTAGAAAATACATACGAGGAAATAAATAGTATAGTGATAAAAGTAAAGGGAGACGAGAATTTAGTAGTTATTGGCGATTTTAATGAGTCAGTGGGAGACGGTAGTGAGGGAAAAATGGTAGGAAAATTTGGGTATGGTAGACGAAGTGATAGAGGAGAAAGATTAGTTGAGTTTTGCCAGGAGCATAGATTAGTAACTGTAAGCACACTATTCGAACAACATGTTAGAAAAAGATATACCTGGAAAGCGCCAGGTGATAGGGCTAGATACCAAATAGATTATATTTTAGTTAATCCAAGATTTAGAAACCAAGTTAAAGCTGTCGTTGTTATCCAGAGGCAGACATAGATAGCGATCATAACTTAGTTTAAATGAGGTGTAATGTAAAATTCAAAAAAGAGGGATGAGGTCTAGATAAACTTAATGATAGTGAGGTAAAGGAGGAATATAAACAAGCATTAGATAAAAAGATCAAAGAGATAGTTATAAGAGGGAATGTAGAAAATAGATGGAAAGAAATACAAAGGGCTGTACATGATATAGCAACACAGACTATAGGTAAGAAAAAAGTAGAAGCGAGAAAACCTTGGATAGCAAAGGAGATATTAGATTTAATAGAGAATAGAAGAAAGCTTAAACCTTTCAGAGAATTGGATTGTGAAAATAAGCAAAAATATAATAGAGTTAGAACTAAGATAGTACATGAGTGTAGAAGAGTTAGAAATAAATGGATGGAAGAGAATTGTAAGGGAATACAAAGAATACAAAGTATTTCGGGGAAAATGGGACAAAATATGTAGGTATTAAAGAAGAGAATAATGAGTTTCTAATAAATAAAGTTGAGCTAGCAGATAGATGAAAAAAGTATTTAGAAGTTTTATTTAAGAGAGGCGATATGAATGAGTTAGAGAACAACCAAGAAGAGGATGTAGAAATAGGGTTCTCAATATTAAAAGAATTAATAAAATATGCAAGTCAGAAAACTTTAGACAGATTATATGAACTAGTAAAAGTTATATATATAGCACAGATGAGGTCCCAAAAGATTTCGAAAAAAAATTTTATTATCCCAATCCCAAAAAAGTCAGGAGCTGATAGGTGTGAGAATTTTAGAACGGTTAGTTTAAATTCCCACGCTTCCAAAATACTATCAATAATAATTAAAAAATAGGGTAGAAGCTTTGACTGAGAATTATTTAGGCGAAGACCAATATGGTTTTCGCAAAGACATAGGGACTAGAGAATCTATAATAATGATTAGGGTAATTATCGAAAAAAGGTTACAAAAATAAAACGACTCGTTTTGCGTTTGTAGATTTAGAAAAAGCATTTAACAGGGTTAATTGGATTGTTAGGTTCAGGGTTTTGCGAAAAAATAGGAATCTCACATAGAGATAGAAAAATTATTTACAGTCTATATAAAAACCAAAGCGTAGTATTTGATGAAATAGAAAAGGAAGCTAAGATTAGAAATTGTGTTAGACAGGGCTGTATACTATCTCTCGTTATTTTTTATGTTTATATTGAAGAAGCTTTAAACTTAGCTAGAGAGAGAAAAGAGATATATATTAGTGTACAGGAACAAAAAATTGACATGTAACGTTTTGCAGATGATATAGCCATTATAGCAGAGTTTAGTAAAGAGTTATGAGAGGTTTAAATATTTTAGATGAGATACTACAAAGTAACTATAGAATGAGAATTAACTCAGGAAAGACAAAAATAATGACAAGTGAGACCGCCTAGTTCTAAACCAAAATTAAAAATAAGTAATACCGAGTTAGAGGAGGTAGATGAATTTTGCTATTTAGATAGTATAATTACAAAGGACGGACATAGCAAAAGGGATATAGTAGCTAGAATAGCTCAAGCTAGAAAATTGTTTTTAAAAAAGAAAGACTTGCTAATAGCTAATAGTATTAGTTTAGATAATAGAAAAAGTTTCTTAAAGTACGTATGGGGCGTTCTATTATAGGGTAGTAAAACTTGGACAATTAAAGAGGTAGATAAGAAAAGGATAGAAGCTTTTGAGACTTGCTGTTACAGGAGAATGTTAAAGATTACTTGGACAGACAGAGTAACAAATGAGGAAGTTTATAGAAGGATAGGTGAGGAACCCTGTATGTGGAAACAATTAAAGGTCAGGAGAGATAGAATGATAAGGCACCGGTTAAGGCATGAGGGACTATTTAGTAAGGTCTTAGATTGTAGACTACCAAATAAAAATTGAAGCTTTTTTTTCCTTATCGAAAATCTTTAAATTTTAGTTTACTCTCTTCCTGCCTCTACCAATTTCCGCAAAAATTCTCAAAAGATACACGAAACTATTACTGCCACCGAATTACAGCGTACTTTAATGTGTCTCGTTAAGCATGTACAATCATTTGTTTTTTAGAAATTATTACGAAGATTAACATTAATCAATTGTTGTCTAAACCATTCAGATTTCTTTGCTCATTTCTTGATTCCGACGGGTTTTTAAAAGTAGGAGGTCGACTGCAAAATTCAGACTTGCCTTATAAGTCAAAACATCCGTCACTATTGCCTAACTCGCATGAACTTCTAACTTTAATTATAGAATTTACGCATTTCAAATATTTACATCCAGGCTTCAAGACTTTACATTATTTACTAAGACAACAGTTTGGGATATTATTAACTGAAAGCGTATAAAAAAGACACGTTCTAATTGTTTCAAATGCTTTCGAATGTTTCCAAAAACGTATTTACCGCCCCTAGTGGGCGATTTATCGTATTTTCTCGTCAGTGTACTCAAACCTTTTTCTCACATCACCATTGATTTTTGTGGCCCCCTTTTTTGTAACTCCACTTTGCTCACGTAGCTCCAAAGTTACCAAGCCCTTAAATTCATCAATTCCTGAGCCTAATGGATCTGAGGTTCCTATCAATCGCCTTACCAGATGGCAACTTATCCAGCTACTTCAACATTCCTTCTGGAAGAGATATTCTTTTGAATATTTAAATTCTCTGCAACAACAGCAAAGATGGGATAAGTCTGCTCCCGCATTAAAGTTAAGGTCGTTAGTGCTACTAAAACACGATATCCCTTCCTCCTTTCCTCGACCGCTTGGATGTGTGACAGAAGTACATCCCGGTGACGATGGACATATTCAGGTGGCTACCATAAAAACCGCTATAGGTACCTTTCGGCGGCCAGTCGTTAAACTGTGACCCTTACCCAATTCTTAGTCCATCTTATTTTCCCTTTATTTTCTCATTCGAATTATTTTTGTTTTTTACTTTTCGTTTTTAATGTTCCTTGCTATAGAGTTAGGGAAACACCGGTATGTTGATGTATTAAAAACATCTTTTATTGCATTTTCAGTTATGCCCACAGCTTTTGTGATAGCCATTTTAATTATCCGTAGGCATTCGTAATGAAGAGTCGCTTTTCGTTCTTCTTATAATAAATCGTGTGCTTGTGTGTGTAGTTGTGTTTTATTACAGACGTATTATTTCGTATTTAAAATTCAGTTTAGTTTCTAGTTAATGAGCATTAGTGTAAATTTCCAATCTTTTCCATTCTTTTCATATGCAAAAATAACCTTAAGCATACTGATATTGTGAGTTTAATGCTCCTTTTCATTTCACCTTACCGTCAATCACGTACCGTTACCGTTGGTCCTACTGCTTCAGAGCTATTCGAAGGAAAGTCAAATATTATAATTTATATTACACATCATTTACGTCTGGTAACTGGATTGTATTAACATTCTCTGCTTAATTGTACTAGATCTGGATGTTTTGTTCCCCAATTCAGATAGACTAAACACATGTTTTTATGGGTTTTTTTACTGCGCCTAGCAATGTGTATTAAATCCGAAGCACCAGTTTTGCTACAGGAACCTTCACGACTAAACAGAACACAAGAAAAACAAACAAAGTATTATCTGATTGTAACCAGAAATCCAGTTATTGTTGCTATACGTGAGATACGTATCCCACAATCCATATATGTACAATTAAATAGAAATTATTAAAAACTTAAGTTAAATGCAACATTGTAAATTCAAGGATAAATAAGAACAGGTTATTGAAAGATCACAAGCAAGTTGTGAGAACGGATGTGAATACATTTCCAGACGTAAGTGATACTGCACGTGCAGGTCACGGACGGTTTAGCAACCGCAATTATTAGAAATTAAAATTGTTACATTGTATAATGAATAGAATAAAGAAATAAGCAGACATGAGCTCTGCAAGTTTCCACAGACATTTGAGGGGCAAGGACAACATAAATAGAATCCCCAGATTAGTCAGTCAGCCTTGAGTATTTCAGCTTTTACATTGTTGTTTGCTTAGGCTATTCGCCCACATTTTCAATTCAATTGATTTCGACTTAGTATAATTTTATCAAGTTTGTCAAAATTCCAATTGTAATTTCTGTTTAATAAATAAATTGTTACAAAAAGTTTTGGAAAAAGACTTCTTAAAAAGGCAGCTCCCAAGACCCGAAACGTAACTGGCGCAGTCGGTAGGATCCAGAAGAGCACTACGAATCCAAAAATTGGAGAACTGGTGACCAAGAATTTCAATTTTTAATCTGGAAGAACCCAAACAAATTTGGACGAGGTACAAGAATTGGCCTAGCCCAAAGAAACAAACTTGGACAAGGTATAAAAATCGACCGAGCCCAAAAGGAAAACAAATGAGAATGACGATGAAAATTATGTAAGTTCGTTTATCTTAAACCAATTTATTCTTGTTTTACAAATTTGTTGATGCTAGCTGGTAAGGAAAATTTTTTATGTATGTACAGATTTTTCTAGTTATTATTATCGCAATTTACCATTTATGAAAAGAATTTACTCATTTACTACCAGAACCTATTTTTAAATAGGAGAATTTATTTAAACAAGAGAACCAAAAAGACGCATTTATATGGGCAAATTAGAACAAATTATTAGAAATTATTATTAATGCAAAGGAAACGATTTTAAAGTATAAAATAGAACGCAATTAATTTTTACAATTTTATGTACAGCAACTATTATTACCGAAAACTTAATGTAAAAATAAAACACAATTCTTATAGCACTTAATTATAGAAACGATTATTCAAAACTTAACCTTCTTCAAATTCTATAATTAAAAACTTTAGTGTACAATTGTAAAAGCATTTTGTAATTACTATTGAAAAGATTTACTCAGCAAAGCGTGCAAATTTATAACGCGATTCTTATACAAATTATTATCGAAATTCATAATTGAATAAAACCTATTCAGAAAAATCCAACTTTATAAAGTTATAATGGGATATTTTCAATACGAACGCATTCAATTATACAGAAATATGTATGCAAATTTACTGCAACTTATCACCAAGCCTGAGACAACACCATTCAAGAAACTTAAAACTTTATAATTAGATAATTTCATTGTATGAATTATAAAGAAAACATTGATGCAATTATTGTAACAAAACGATTGACTGAAAACTTGTAACTCTATAATTGGACATTCAACGTAACGAGATTGTGCAATTATAAAAGAAGCATTCTATGCATTTATCAAAGCAACACCTATGGAGACGAGATAATTATAGCGGACACTTAACTACTCAACAAGACTGAAATAAAAACGAAACTGGCGCAAAAACGTACAAATTATAACGCAATTATTGCAAAAATTATTAACCAAATGAAAACCCTTCAGAAAATTAAAACTCGCGACGACTAACATCCACAAAGTATAAAAATATACGAATTCAAGGCTGCAGCAATTAACTAGACATTACCAAGTAGAAATTCCGCAATTTAATAATAACACCGTATAACTACGTATAAAATATAAGTAAATTAATTCTCAAAACAATCCAATACAATCCAAACTGAAAAATAACAAACCAAACCGAAAAATAAATCCCAATTTATACAAAAACTTAATATTAATTAAAACCGAAAGCAGCCCTTAACGACCATGAGCTCAGATATAAAGATTTATCTCGAATGCATCCCCCAATATAACGGGGACAAAGCTCTACTAGCAAATTTCATTACCGCGTGCGAAATATTTTTAAAAACCTTTTACAAACCAGGAGATAACGAACTAAATGTTCTACTTTTACGCCTAATTATAAGTAAATTGACCGGAAGGGCACTAACGCTATTAGCCAGCCGAAATGAACTTGAACAATGGGAAGATTTTAAACGCATATTAATAACATATTTTGGTGACGAACGATACATCAAATGTCTAATCCCCGATCCAATAAACCTAAGAATGGAAAGTTATCAATCCCCATATCAATTCAGAATGAAATGTCAAGACGTACGCAGTTTAATTCTAACAAAACTAAAAATCGCAGAACCTGACCAAAATATCCGCTTACTAAAGACAAAAGTGTATGAGGAAATGGCATGGGATACCTACATAAACGCACTACCCGAACGATTAGCCGACGAAATAAGATTCCAACATCCCCAAAATTTAGAAGGAACAACGGATATGATCATAGAAGAAAAAAACATAATGTATTATCGAAATAGACTATATAACCCTAACGCAAATAAAAGCTATTCACCAATAAAAACCATACAAACCGCAAGACAAATATCCACACAACCGAAATTTACCCCATTTAACGCACAAATGAATCAACCGCAAATCAACAACCCAAATTTCAATAATCAATTTAAACAATCTCCGAGACCAACATTCAACTCAAATTTTACAAAAACCCAGATTTCCACCAAGATTTAATCAAAACGTAAACCAACGAAGGCAACCATTTGGCGCAAACCTCAACCGAAATACACCGATGATAAATAACAATAATAACCCTAACAATTATTACAAACCAACTCCTATAGACGCTTTATCTGGTAATACCAGACAAAACACAAAAATATCGCAAATCCGACCAAGCCATAATCAAAAACGAAACTTCACTTCCGAAGAACTATTCCACCAAGAAGTGGAAGAATTTAACAATAACCAGAATAATTACACACACTCCAATAGAGACAATGGATCAAATTATTTAGAAACTTACAAACATAACGACCCATGTGAAAATTACGAAGAGGACGACGAGAAAAACGCGTTCTCAAATATTCCGATAGACCGATTTATAAACGACCAAACATAATCAATTCAAATAATATCAATCGACAAATTTTGTCATATATAGAAATACCCCACGCAGAACTTAAATTATTAATCCATACCGGATCTTCAAAAAACACCAATTAGCCCCCGAACCGTAAAAAACACTATTTAGATTTTGTAGAAAGAGAATCCTTTAAAATTAAAACAGCCCATCAAACGACATTACATTAATTCATAGCTAATATACCCTTACCAAAAACTTTCAACGTAAAAATGAAACATAAATTTTGCATTTTTGAATTTAACAATAAATACGACGGACTAATAAGAATGGACCTTCTAAGAAAATTAGAAGCAAGCATCGATATAGAAAATCGTTTATTAAGAACAAAACACGGACAAATCCTCATTAAATTCCAAAATACCCAAACCGATGAAAAATACACCAAAGAACCCCGTAAAAGAGAAACAAATCAAAATTCCAGTCAATTCAAAAAACGACGTAAGCATTGTAAATCACATGACATTCCAACCCGGAGTAGAAACACCCACAGCATTAGTACAAATAAAAGACAATTATGCCACTACAACAATTCTAAACTCAAATAACTACCCCGTAGAACTATCGCTAACAAACCCAATTAACGTAGAAGAATTGAACTTTAACGAAATCGCAATAGACGAAAATTTAGAAAACGGTTACAACTCTGTAGAAAACGACAGGATGTAAAGAAAAAATCTAATTAACATTCGTTTCAATAACGACATTAACAAAGAGAGAGAGAGAAATTAAAGACATGTTTTGAATACCGCAATATATTCCATTGCGAAAGAATACCCTTAACCTTCACAAACACAGTCAAACACAATATAGAATTAACAGGTAACAAGTCAAAATTTACGAAGGCATACAGACTACCTCAGGCAAGCCAGGAAAAAGCAAATAGACAAGTAACGGTTCTATTAGAACAGGATATAATCCAACACTCCAACTCACCATGGAGCAGCTCCGTATTAATAGTACCAAAAAAATTACACGCCTCAGGCAGGCGACAATATCGAATGGTTATAGACTAACGAAAGTTAAACGAGAAAACGGTAGACGACAAATATCCACTACCCAATATCACCGAGATTTTAGACAAATTAGAAAAGTGTTAATATTTTTCAACATTAGACCTTGCGTCAGGATATCACCAAGTAAAGATGGACGAGAAGGACGCAGCGAAAATTGCATTTAGTACACCTATAGGACACTACGAATATAATCGAATGCCATTTGGACTGAAGAACTCACTCGCCACTTTTCAACGAGCCATGGCAAATATTTTAAGAGGAATACACAACGAAAACTGTCTTGTGTACCTAGATGACATAATAATGTATTCAACATCACTGATAGAACACATAGAAAGATTAAGAGAAGTTTTTGAAAAACTAAGAAAAGCACATTTTAAAGTTTAACTAGACAAAGGCGAATTTTTACAGAAAGAAGTATCATTTTTAGGACATATAATAACCCCTCAAAGAGTTATGCCAAACCTAGACAAGACAAACGCAGTACTAAATTACCCCTTACCCAAAACTAACAAAGAAATCAAAGGATTTTTAGGACTCAGTGGTTATTACCACAAATTCATTAAAGGTTACGCACAGATACCAAAACCCCTGACAAATTGTTTAAAAAAGGGACTCAAAATTTAACACACCCCAGAATTTATTAAGGCCGTAGAAAACTTAAATGCATACTCACGAATCACCTTGTATTAGAATACCCAGACTTTTCGAAACCATTTATATTGACAACCGACGCATCAAACGTAGCACTAGGCGCAGTATTGAGCCAAGGAAGAGTAGGTAGCGATAAACCAATCAGCTACGCATCTAGAACCCTAAACGAGACTGAACAGAAACACAGCACGATCGAGAAAGAATTATTAGCTATAATTTGGGCAAAGAAATATTTCAAACCACACCTTTATGGATGAAAATTCTATATATATATATACCGACCATAGGCCATTAGTATGACTGTGCAAACTCAAAGAACCAAACTCAAAATTACAAAGATGGGGAATCAGACTAGAGGAGTACGATTACAAAATTATATACAAAAAAGGAATTTACAACAATAACGCAGACACCCTACGCAGAATACAGCTCAACGCAATAGAAACGGAATCAATTATAGGCAGCGTAGACGAAACAGAAATAAGAGAAGACCCAGATGAAATGGAAACCATACACTCGACACAGAACGAAGAGCCAAAAACCGCAATTAAAATTTTAAACGAAGCAATAGATATAAAACCAAATCAATTCATAATTACCGAAGTTTTAACCAACCCCAATCCTGTAAAATACACAAAAATAGACAATAAAAAATATACCAAATTCAAATAACTAAGGACGAGGAACAAATAATTAAAATTCTGAAAGAATATAACGCCGAGAAAAAACGATTTTACTTTTATTTCAACACCGAACATTTATTTAAACGATTTTCAGAATTATATATTAAATTATTTAATAACTCTGGCCCTGAGCTTATTAGATGCAGAAGAAAATTAATAACCTTAGACGACCCTGACGAGATAAACGACGTAATTAGAAATCAACACGAAGGCAAAACTAACTATCAGGGAATCAATGAGACACTAAAGCAACTTATAAGACGCTATTACTTTAAAGATATGAAAGAGTTAACCACAGATTTGATCAACCAATGCGAACTATGCGATAAAGCAAAATACGACAGAACTCCCACAAAAATACCCTTAATGCTAACCAAAACACCCGACAAACTTCTCCAAAAATTACATACAGACACTCTAGTAGTAGAAGCACAAAACTTTTTAATTATTCTAGGTGCATTCACTAAAATAGGTTAGGCCATACCATTACTTCTAAAAATAGCATTGACGTAACCCAAAGATTCTTACAATATTTTACATTTTATGGCACACCCCAAACAATAACTTTAGATAATGGTTGTGAATTCAGAAATGAAACGATACAAAACACCCTAGAATTCCACAAGATAAAAATTCATTTTATAACCGAAAACCACCCTGAATCAAACAGACTAATTAAAAGATTACAGCCAACCCTATTAGAGCAAATAAGACTATTAAGATTAACTTACAAGAAGGAGCACATCACCAATTTAATATCATACGCACTAATAGAAACTAAAAATAACTTACGATAAGGTAAAAGATAAATTAGACAATCACAAAGAACGTATTACCCCAACCCGCAATAAGAATACAAACATAAATAAATTTTTAATAGGACAAACCGTATACGAAAAAACGGCACCCAGGAATTTAGACCCGTTTAAAATCAATAAAATATCAGATAGAAGTATAGCCGTAGTAGACAACGGAAAAATAGCCAAATACATTCATTTGAAAAACCTAAGACACCATGTAATTTCAGATGGACAGTCATCAGCCTTACCGTCAACCTCCACCCAGGCAGAACGGACAACGACATATTAGATGAAGACATAAAAAACAACCCCAGTATTACCAGTAAAATTGGGAAGTATGCAAAATACAAAAGATTACTGGACATTCGCACAAAAATTTGATTTAACGGAATTAAAACAAGAGTTTCACATAATCAAAGACAATTATTACAGGCTGAAACAATCAATGGACTCGGCCAAATTCGGAAAAGAATATGCAATAGAAATGATGAATTACAACAGCATAATAGAAAACATTTTAAGAAACATAGAAGATAAGATTAATAGATTAATACCAACGGAACAAATTACAAGACGAAAAAGAGAACTAATTAGCGGACTAGGTAACATTATAAAAACTATCACAGGCAATTTAGATAACCAAGATGCAGAACGATATGACAACGCCATACAGCAGTTAATTAAAAACTAAAACGATATAAAAACCATTGTTAGAAATCAAATATCTCTAACCCAATCAACTATAATAAAATTCAACGATACATTAAGAAAGCAAGTAAAAAAATCAAGACACTATAGCCAATAGAATACAAACCTTTGAAACTAACATGCAAACCTCAATGTTAGAAATGCAAGACTTAATTAGATTCAATACAATATTCACTCAAATAATATCAACCCTTACTGAAATCCAACAAATTTTAGCCACATTTGAAAACGCTGTAACATTTGCAAAATTAAGTACACTACACTCTAGTATTATAGAACCAACTGTTTTCTTAAAAGATTTATTAAGAATTAGATCATCTATAACTAATAGTAAACTACCCTTCGAAGTAATAGAATCAAACATACTCATATTTGAAAAAATAGCTATAGTGAAAGGTTATGTAAAGAATAACGAAATCACATTTTTAATAGAAATCCCCATAGTAGAAAGTAACATTTATAATTATTATTATTATTTATTTGCTTTTCCCATGAAAATTACTAGCATGTATCAAGTTATCATCCCTGACACCAAGTTTCTTTCCTTAAATGAACTCAGATATGGCTACACAAACGAAAAATGTAACGAAGTAACACGAAATCAATATTTATGCCAATCATTAACAACAACGATTATCCTAGAAGACAGCCCTTGCAAAGTACAATTATTAAGATTTTCAAACCATTACCACAACTGTGAAGTAAAACCCGTACAAATCACCTATGAAAATTGAGAAAGTTACGGAAAACAAATGGATTGACGTATTTCCAACAAAAGTAATACCAACCGTCTACTGCAATCAAGACGAGAACAATTTAGCATTAACCGGAAGCAAAGTGATCATCCTTAAAGAAGACTGTTATCTAAAATTGAAGAAAGAAATCATCAGAGTATATCAAAACCCCGCAGTAACCAAGAAATTCGGCAATTTACCAGAACTACAATTCAAAGTAACACAACCCGAAGACGACGAACTAATTAAGAAACCCATTCAACTAGAACACCTAGACTTAGACGATCTCAACCACGCCATGAAACTAATGGACAATAACCAAGAACACATAAGTGAGTTGAAAGTGCCAAAATTACACTATGATAATATAAGCGTTTGGACAATTTTATTAATCGTTTTAATCAATTTATTAATCATGTATGTATTATACAAAATTTATCTTAGATATAAAAATAAAGAAAGAAATTTTAGTCATAAGGAAATAAAGGTAAATAAAGAAGTAATAAATGTACCCTTAGAGACAATGAATTTTAAAAATTAAGTAAAACCCTTAATTTTTTATTTACGTCGGGAGGAGTTACTTATTCCCCAATCCATATATGTACAATTAAATAGAAATTATTAGGAAATTAGTAAGAAACTTAAGTTAGATGCAACTATGTAAATTCAAGGATAAATAAGAAAAGGTTATTGATAGTTCACAAGCGAGTTGTGGAAACGGATGTGAATACATTGTATTCCAGGCGTAAACGATACTGCAGGTGAGGTCACAGACGGTTAAGAAACCGCAATTATTAGAAATTAGGATTGTTACATTGAATAATGACTAGAATAAAAAAATAAGCAGACATGAGCTCTGCGAGTTCCCACAGACATATGAGAGGCAGGGACAACATAAATACCCCGGGAGCCCCAGATCAGTCAGTCAGTCTTGAGTATTTTAGCATTTACATTGTTGTTTGCTTAAGCTACTCACCCTCATTTAAATTCAATTAATAGTAAGTTTGGACTTGTATAATTTTATCAAGTTTGTCAAAATTACAATTGTAATTTCTGTTTAATAAATAAATTGTTACAAAAAGTTTTGAAAAAAGACTTTTTAAAAAGGCAGCTTCCAAGGCCCGAAACGTAACTCGTGTTGTGTTTAAACTAACGAACCTCGTCCTTATCTTAGACACTCTGTTTATTTGTAACGTTTAAGTAGGCGATGATCGGCGTAACTGTTTTAACTCCTTCTGTTAACACGATAATTTTAAAAATAAAGTAAATAATAAGTTCGTAATTGGCACATTTTTATTATTACAGAGCAACACATTTAAAATTACACAAATACGAAATTAAGAAAACACAAAATTGTCTAAGTTCAAACGCACTTAATAAAAGTCAAGGAATGTAACCGATCGTATACCAAACATGCAAATTATGACGATATAACTATAAAGGGCAGCCCTCGGCATTACAAGGTAAGAATGTATAACGGTATCATGCATAGCATGACTGGAGCTTTCTTTTATTGCGCTAAAAAATAGTTTCAAAATTGGACATCGGTGCCACAGTACTGAAATGCTACGGCAGGCGAACGACTTGCTGAGCATGTACTGTACATAATACTGCTAAAGAGCTCAGTATAAAATTGAACTATTTCTTTCGTTCTTTCTATGTAATATAAATTACTTGATGATTTAACTTTAATTGAAATGGTGAAATTTCTACATTTCTCTTTATCGAAAACCACCACTGATATTATGTGTTTTTTAATTCGTCATAATTTGTGTCTGAATTGTATTGGAAAAGTAGAAGAACTAAATTGTGTCTACTTTGACGCAACGCAACGGTATTAAATTTGGTCTTGGATATTGGTCATATTTACTTCTATAGTGGAGCCGATAAAAGCTCTCTACTGAAGTTGCAAATACTTTGATATGCTTCAAATTTATTTTAACTTTTTTTTACGTTTTCTGATGAATGCTTTGAGGCTACAGAAATAACATTATAAGTAGATTATAATTTCTAATTATGGCATCAAGCACTAGTTCATTCAGAATGTGTCAACTAGCCGCATCGGGAGCAATATTTTTAATTGCGGACATGCTTATATATCATACACGAGCGCCTAATACTTCTACATTTGCTAACGCCCCTGCAAAAGTCTAAACATTTCGAAATCCATACCGTTAGGAACCAATTCAACAGAAATATCAAGTACACATTAGTTAGCAATAACGTCCAACTCTGACGTTTTTGTCAGTTACAAATCGCAAATAACAAACTGCACTTGACAAAACATAAAAAGGGCAGAATTTAGTGTATGAACCTTCATATCATTTTCAGACAATGGCTGACACCCAAGCATTCTCAAACGTCACTGCAGACACTTCAAAACATTCTTGTTTAAAAGGAGGCACGCAACAAATTGAATTCAGAAGAATAGACCTAGGAGTAAAAAGTTGACGATATTGTTTGGGAAAACTTTCACACAAATAGTGTTTTCTGAAACGAAAGAAATCGTTCTGAAACGGTTGCTATTAGAAGTAGAATTTGATTTTGCTCTAATTTTCTGCATTCTTTCGATACGCTGGATTGATTCTTAGAGAAAGCTTTATCAAATTGCTGTTACGAAATTGGTGCAAACAATATTGAAAGCAGGTATAAATTTTAAATTTCAATCAGAATGTCGGCAATGTTTGTTCCCTCTCCACATTTATGCACTTATAAAAAAACCAATTTCTCTAAAGCCTATAGAAACTTCATTTACAGGGAAAGCTTCCATTTCTACAGCTCTTTCTCAATTCCTTTTTTCCAAATCAAAGTTGGAAGAAGTTCATATACGGTGCAAATGATTCTTTAAAAGACACTAATTTCTTTGGTTAGCGACTGTCAATTTAGTATCACCCCTTGAAATTAAAGATGCATATGTTCACTTACACTTACAATACCTAAACGAATGACATAGCAAATAGTTAATCATTGCGAAGTGCTAATAAAATATGCATTCTTAGTCAACCCGTAAATCCGTATCAAACAATGAGATGAAATACGACTATCCAATATTTAAGCAGTTCTGTAATCGACAATTAGTCTCAAAACAAGTTGCAGCCTAATCATTTTTGTTTGGAATCGGTACAGTTTACCTTTTGAAATAATAGGTTATTCCTTACAACAGGTAATATTTCTCTAATATTTCATCATTTCCGTGAAATTGTTACGTGCTGAATTGACTTTACGTTACTTACTTATTTTTACTTTACAGGGACCGGAATGACGTAACAGTTAATTGGTGCACCGCTTAGCTTTTAGTGGTACGTTGTGGGTTCTATGAGAGCAACTATTCCTAGGGGTATACAAGCTGTCCACTTCTACTAAATACCTTTTTGCTTACCTTGAAATTTCCTTAAACTCTCTTGTCTATATTTGGTCTTTGAGTGCCAATCCACCTGAAACAGTTATAAATAAAACCTATCCGGAAGATGGACGTTCCAAGTAACAGTTTAGCGGTTATCACTGCTACTGGAGATTGATGGAGCTTCGCTATACATCCTTTTCATCCACTAGTTTACTATAAACAAAAATAGAGAAAACCGCGTCGTGTATACCTAGCCTATATTGTAGAACATGATTATAATAATTAATAACAAATATGCGTGTAGCTAGAGAACAAATTAATATTAGCAATGATTGAAATTCAATTAATTTCATTTTTACGTGCTGTTGTGTGGAGACAATTGCGAGCCTCTGTATATGAGAAATCAGTTTGCACAATACGCTTTCAATAAGCAGGCATCAACGTTAACAATCCCTAATAATAATAAGCACAACACATTATTACCATCAAACATGGTCATTAATTACTACAAAACCGCATGTATGTTTATAGACGAATAACAAAAATTTAATCGATTTATAGTTTTCCGTTCTCCTCAAAGATCCACCGACTTCCAGTGCAGAAACCGTGGCAGATAAAAATCTAACTTATAGTGGTTGCACAAAAGCACCTACGGGTGTATTTTTTACAACTACGAGTATATCAAATTCGCATGTTCGTACTCGCGTTCAAAAATCAGTTTTCACTAAGTTCCGAGGTTTGAATACTATCACGTTAACTACCTGGGTCTCAATCTCGTCTCTCACCGCGATGGTGATAGGCTTGTCAATTCAAAGCTTTGCTGAATGATGTCTAGTATCGAGCACCTGATGAAGAATAAATCCATTTTTTAATATCCGTCGGTTATTAAGTTTTCCGTCCTAGAGTCATTATCTGTTATGTTCGTTCTAACAGATTGCGAATCTAAACAATCCTAAATTCAAGGTCAATGTCGTTCTGTCTGTGTAAACCGTTATTTCGTTCCTACGATTTTACTTTCAATACCGAAATCTGCTCCATACGTTCGTTTATTACTCATTTATTTTATGGCTTGTTTTATAAGTCTGTGGTTTTTGGAATGTATCTCCCACAGGTAATGGTCTTGAACTCGTATGAATTTGTACAAATAACTTTAATATGAACGGTTAATCCCCAGTTTCTACCTGTAGCTTTTCTTAATTCAATAGTTAGTGTTATAAAGTACCGATATTTATTAGTGTATGTATTGTAACGAATACGATTACCTGCTTCATTAATGTGCGCTTTTGTTCTAAATATTTATTTAATAAAAATTTTTATTATACAGAAAATATCAAATTCCTATTTTAGCAATATAATATCTATTTGTTACTGTCTATGGACTCGAAGTAAAATTTAGGTTTTCTTTTATCTGTGTATGTGTTGATGCAGCAATCCAATTTTGCGCGTGCTTGAATAATAAAATTGCCTAGTGGTTAAGGTTCGCCATTGAACGTCCGAACGTGATCGGATAAACAAGTTTATCAAGACGTGGGCCAGCAGGTTTTAAAAACATGCCGTCCCAAAGGCGGGTGAAATGGTGTCAACGTATACCATTACACCGGTTTATAGTTTAATCGACCAATTGTTGCTGTAAAATAAACATGATCTACGGTAGGTGAATAAATTTCAATTTTACATCCAAATCATTTTCTCGTTTCCTTTTCAGCGCAAGTTTTAGTCTAAGTGTTATAGAATATTGAAGCACTAAATTTTATATATCTAATCGTTATGGAACACTGAAGCACAATTTTTTGTTATGCAGTATCGAAAGTTTAAATTCTCAAGTATTGCTATGGAGTATAGTGGAATTTTCCGTAAATTTTGTTTTGTATAGAGGTCAAGCTGTAAAGCCGTGCACATGTGAACCGTGCACATCTGTTGTCGTAACTACCCACGATGGGTGACGAAAGCAAATGTCTAGCGGAGCATTTGTGGTAAGTCTTCTCCAATTCTAAGTCAATTTTCGTTTCACGGAACCATTACTGGAAATGTAATAATAATTTTTGTAAATTTTGTATAGTGATTTAAATTGGTACACGTAATTTTTGTTCAAAATTTAATAGTTGGATATAGCATAAATGTTCTTATGAACACAATGACATTTCTATAAGATAACTTTATTTGAATTTACAAGGTTACACTAAAATGTACTCGAAACTAAGCACGTGACACGTTAATATTTGTTTGTCATATTATAAAATTTAATTTTTTTACAGTACTATTGAAGTACAGATTAGTTCAAATTATAAGTATTTTTGACCTTTGATTCAAGAAATTAAATTAACTAAAAATGTAGTTCTGCAGTTTAAGAAAAGTCAGTGTATTTAATCAATTATATGTAAGCCAAAACAGGATCCTATTTCAGTATCAAACACAAGTTGTAGAATATTAACAAAAACACTTTAATTCTCCTAAAGAACTATAATAAATTTACTCTTGCAAAATTCATACAAATAATACCTTATTAAAAGTAGATATCTAAAAAGCTTCAGTACGTAAAAAAAATTGTACAAATGATGTATATATTTTTTTGTAAATCAATGGAAAGTGCAATAAGTTGTTTTAAAGATTTATTTCATTGAAGTCAACAATAATTTTTCTATAAAAGCAAGCAACCATATTTATAAAATTTTTGTAGTGAAGAAGGATAGATTATTGGTATTGTGTTTAAAAAAGTTTTGATGTATAATCTTGGCTAGTTAATCTTTTTGAAAAATTTTTTTGATAAAGTGACTAGGCTCTAATGTAGCCCTAGTTCTAAAATGTCAAAAAGTGATTAAATTTTCAGATAGTACAAGATCGTCGTTCCAATTCCAGTTTGCAGAGTCACAAGTAAGTATTATATTTCTATGTTTTGCTCGTTAAGGATATTTTTTCTTTTCCAAGATTTCCGTATCTTATCTTCGGATTGTTTCTCATTATAACTATTATTAAAATACGGTGGCGTCCATTAAAAATTCTTTTATTATCGTATACCATCCTACGACCCTGGCTCATAGCTCTGCCCTAAGTTGTGGAAGCTTAGCTGGCTGGAAGATCTCTTTAGAGGGTCCTATTATACTCAAGGCCATTTTCCATCCTCCTTACCCTGGGCTTAAACCTTAGACAGGAACCCCTCATAATTTAATGAGGCTCTGCCGCCCATAAGGTGGAGTAAAGACACTATATATATATATATATATATATATATATAAAAAAAATTGTGCAACAGCAGTATTTAATATACTGGGCGCTTTCCTATTTTAATTCTTCATCCTAATTTATTATTATATTAAACTAGCAAGATTATTAGACGTAAACTGCCAAAATTTCTAAATTTTTCAAGCTGCCTTCGTGCTAATAGCTCGTTTAACTAACTTAAATTAATAAATTCCTTTCTACTACTTAATGTTTCCTAAAATAACATGCCAGCGTTACAAAATATGAACGAGTTATTAAAGAAATATTGCATATTCAGCTGCATGTGTACAATTCTGAAATTCCTGACTGCAATATTGAGAGAATTTTGCAATTTCCTATAACATTTGTAATATTTAGTATTAATTTTGTAACATAACACTTTGCTATCGTAAATAGAAATTGCTGTTACAATTTGCAATAGAATTGTATGTTAAGAATTTGATATTCTTTAGCTTCAATGTTGGCACACGCTAACTGCGTGTTATATAGTTACCCGTACTCGAATTGCTTACCTGTTCCCTAGCGTCACGAGTCAGTCTAAAAAATGTTGTTTGACCCGTCGGACGATGTATGCAAGCTCTCGGTAAAACGTTGCATAATAAAGTAGCTCTTGTTAGTAAATGTTAATCGCGATATGTATTTTGCAATGTATGCAACCAACCCATACTCCTAAACTGACCAATAAGCACACAGCATGCACGCATAAAACACCCCTCAACCAATAATGGACTCGTCCGATACCCCTCGAATACAAAATAGAATCGTCCGAATGTGCAGTACTAACAAACCTCGGTGTAAAAGGAAGTTCATCCGCTAGAGCAAGTCACTTCTTGTTGTTCTCTCTTTAAGAAAGCAATCAAACTCTTTGGAGGAACTTAAAAATAGTGTAAGATGGAAATCACTAGGCGCTGCGTGCACTAAAAGTTTTCCTTTAGATTATCTTGTTGTGAACAGTAGATCTAATGAGATAAAGTGGAATGAACAAACATGACACCATGGACAGGATCACGCCATAACACAGCTTGAATCCGCTGCTCCATTTCTAAGGTTACACCCATCAGGACCACCTCTTAAAGCTTGTGGCGACAACAAACACGTCAGAATGAGAAACATCCCATATCAACCCGCCTTAGTTTCTACCAACCAAGGAAGCCACCATAAGCTAGCATCAGTACTCTAGTCACTAGATACTGAAGCTATGGAAATCTGACTATAATCTCCACCACAATGTGTCGCATTTCAATCAACGTAATCTGGGTCAGGATTATTTACAACCATGGACGTCTCCAAACACAGATCTTTGCCGTGAAGACACTTCAACATAGAAACTCATTCCGCAATTTTATAAACTAAAGTGTGTTCAGTCCTAGAGCTGAAGGCATTTTCAGTTTTAGTACGTACAAAAAGACTTGTAAATTTTTCGCGTGCGTGACATGCCTTTAACATTAATGTATGATAAATTCATATCAACATCTCTTCGAAGCATTAACAGACCACCAGAACACTACATATGTAATTGCTTTAAACTAGACATCACTTACCACCAAAGCACTACTAATTAATGGGTTGATTTTCAAGTTTAAAATACCTTTAGTTGTTTTATTTTTAACAACTCAGGATGAAATTATATGTTGTTTTACATTCTACAACATTAAACGGGAATAAGACATAGGTAAAGTACGATAAATGATTAGTAAAGGAATCGCTAGGTAAAACTCCACTACACCACAGGTCTACTATGCACTATTGCACACGTCCTTCAAAATAGCTGAATGCGTCGGAAATGCCACCATAAATGCGCTTTCAACAACTTTAAAACTCCACTGCTTGTTCGTACGCCTGATGGTCAGAAACCGCCATGTCGTTTCACGACCTATGAGAATTGACTTAACCACACAATTACACAATACTAAAGGGTTGTTCCCCCTAAAATACTGCCGGTGAACACCCAGACTACGTTTAATATGCGTAATACCCCAAAAATATTTATAAAATAATCCCCTAAAATTAACTATTAACTAAAGTAATTTATGGAGCGCTTTTTAACGTATAACAACCCGTAGTAACCTTTGTGGTAACAGGAAACGGAATGAGTTGCCACCCGATTATTTGGCTACGTCATTCACGTGCGTGTGTCTTATTTGCCGCCACATGACCGCAAAAAATTAGTCGGAGGGTTTGGGATATAATACTTCAAACTAACACTGAATTCCCACCATGCATATAAAGGCATATATTTTTATTTAAAATACCTTTAAGGTATTCTTTTAACTTAAAGTAAAGTACTGGCTTACTGGCAATGTAAAAATTAAAAATGCTGAAGCGATAAAAATTTTACCTTAACGATAAATTTTTTATCCTACCCTACCAAAATTTCAAGCTACCTGCAGGTTAGGCTCTTTATTTACACATAATTCCTAACTTTAATCATAAATACCAAAGTTTCGGAACATTTAATTAGGTAAGATAAACCCTCAAAGATATTTTCAAATAGAAAGATAGATACAAAATTTATGATTTGTGGCTTCAATTAGATAAGGTAAGATTCTAGTTTTATGGGTCAATTTCAATACACCAAGAGTCTGGAAGATAAGAGAGATTTTCCATAGAGGGAAAAGCTAATAATGATAAGGTAGTATTGTTTAGTTTGTCTACATCAGAGGTGGTAATAATGAATAAAAAACAGACAAGTATAGGGACAGACGAAAAAATATTTAAGAATCAGGACAGCAAGGATAGTTTTATTTTCTGTGAAGCGATAAGGATAATAAGTATAGAAATAGAAGGAGGAAAGACAAGAATGCAGTCTATTAAAATTGTAAGAAGAAGGACATGGAAGATCAAGAAAAGAGTTAGATTTAAATAGGTAGAGTTAATTATGAATAAGTAGTTATAAATAGAAATAAATAGAGATAGGTATGAATAGATAGTGTAAGGGAAGATAAGCTAAACAAATAAAAACAGGTCTACATAAGTAGAAATAACGTAAATAAATAGAAATAAGGGAAGTTAGGTATAGATGTATATAAATAAATTGAATAAAGAGATAGCGATAGACAGAAATAAATGTAAATAAATAGTGATAGGCGAAGAAATAGTGATAGATAGAAATAGGTAGAGTTAGGTGTTAATAGATAGATATAGATAAATAGAAATAGGTAGAAATAGGTTAAATAAATAGTGATAGTGTGACAGCCCGTTTTCGCATGTTATGCTGTCACTAAGCTAGTATATGTAATTAGTATTTTGGGATGATAGTTTGGTTGCTTATAATGTTTAAGGTGTAGGTTTACATTCATTAATAAATATTACATTTCGGTAGAGATCATTATTTCATTTATTTAATAGTTAATTCTTAATAAGATTGTTTTGTAAATATTTTACTAATCATTAAAAGGATATACTTTCTTTTCTAAATTGTACAGATGTGCTAACATTGACAAATATGTTGGTTACAGAAATTCTTCGTAGAAGGTTTTCGTTATAATTAAATAGTTTAAATTCTTAAAATTGTTATCCAAGCGTTGTTTCTATTGTACAAATATATATTCGTGTTTCGATGTATAAAATTGTGAATTGGTTGTAATTTTGAAAGGCATTGGTAGATCTAGAAAGATTTCAGTGATTAAGTGTTGAATGGTTTAATTTTATACTCACGATTTAGAATAGATATAATTTTGAATTAATTCTAAGCTTCTTAATTATCCAATTATTGTTTACGTCTAGAGTAATTCAATTTCAAGGAATGTTTTGATATTAGTAAAGGTTAATGTCGATTTATCAGATAGCCAAACATGCGCAGTTGTGTTCCTGTCTCATCATTTGAATATTCTTAACAGGGACGTACTGTTTCACAAAGTTACTTACATTTTCAGATAGATTTATATATTTGTTTAGTCTTTTGAGGTTTATTCCATTAAATTCTTCATTGATATATATTGTTTTCCAAGGGTACATGCTTGTGTGATTCTTAAAACCATATTTACAGAACTTCGAGCGTTACTTTGTTAAGTTCTGCACGCCGATGTAGCTGATTATCTATCATTCAGTTTTTTGTAGATTAAAGTCTTTATAATTGACAACAACAGAGCATCTTCCTCTTTTCAAATCAGCTCTTCAGACAGTTTAGACAAAGTGGAATAATAGGCAAATTTCTGAAACTTTAAAAGTATTTTAAATGTTATACTTAACCAGCTTAGTAGTTGGAATTTGTTTCAGAAAAGCCATTATACCGATTGTTATATTCGGTTAATCAGCAGTGTGCTGGAAATTGTTATTCACTTTGGTCTACACGTGCAAGCACTGTAAGTATTACCACGTTTTTTATTACCTTAAAACTAATTACCTTTCATAGGTACCCTTTTTTTTGTATTCTTTCGTTAATTTTTGTATTAGTACATTTTGACTTGTACTTTATCTCAGCGTATTTGAATTTAGATCGATCTTTCACACTTTACATTACGTTATTTTTGGAGGATCTTTGTTTTGGATTTTTACACTTTTTGGATGCGTTACTTACAACACACGATACACCCTTTAGTGTCATCTTGTGCGTTGACTGTTGGGAATTGGATTCCATTCGAGAGGTTGGATCTAGGAAAGAGTATGACGATGAAAATGAATATCACTTCTTGTTTCTCCACCTTCCTATGCTCCAGAGACAACTCGAGGTATTATATCAACGACCAGGGTTATGCCTGTGGGATAAGATACTAATGGTACCTTTTCTACGGTTGAGTGTCGTTCCTTCAAAAAAAGAGAATATTTGTGTCAATTATCTATTGTCCGCCATTTGTGTTACATGTGTACTTATTTATTTAAATTTTAGCATCATATGTTGAACCAGCTGCATGCATTTGGATCACATTACCGTATTGTCAATTAGCCTTGAATAAGAAAAAAAAAGGATGAAGTAATATTGGATCAGTTAGAACAAGTGAATAGATGATTATTTGGATTACTTCACGTGTGTCTTATTTCCTGATATTAATAGTTACAGTTTGCCGATGAACCCTCGCTGAACAAGATGTCTCACCTGCTCTCGCTTTTGGACTAGGAACCATTAGGTAATACAGCTAGCACTGGCCAGGGTTAAGTACACCAAGTTGATCTCTTTCATTAGCTTAAGGTGATACCTTGTGATATTGTTCAGAAGTGTTAACATTAGTGTTTATAAAATTATATACATTTAAATGATCAGGTAATTACCATTATAGAATTACCGTCATAATAAGTTGGATGTATAGTTATAGGTAGATGTAGCTAATTAGATAAGGGGATGTGAATAGTATGTAGGGATAATAGTCGGTATAATGCTTTGTATTTGAATCCAAAATAAGTCAAATAGTTGTTTAAATTTGTATTCAAATAGGGGGAATATACTATGTAGGTCAAAGGACAACGTATGTAAATAGGCCAAGAGGATATTTTTATAGCGACCCTGTAGATAGAAAATAATGATTTATTTATCACGCTTCAAATCACTAATTTGCATACTTTAGTATAGGACAAGGCAGACAGATTGCATACAGAAATTTTTAGTGTTAAATGACATATTTTTATGTAGCTTCAAAGTAAGAATTTGTATACATTAATTTAAGGCAAACACAAGTAGAATCGAGACAAGGTTGACTATTGTATACAACCATATATAATACTAAAGCTTTGCGGTAGGTAAAATTCAATAATTTGTATAAGTTAATGTAAGACAAGGTTGACTATTGCAGGCAAACATGTGTAATATTAAAGCTTCGTGGTATATAAAAATCAATAATTGATGCAACGGATATTTGTTTAGCGTCGTAAACTAAAAAGTACGTTAGTGTAATTTGTAGAAGACTACAAAATAACATAACCAAACGGTCGAGGAGTTCAGGGAATGAAAGCTGCAAGTAAATAAATATTTCTTTGGAAGCTAGAAGACGAGGCGATAACATTTCAACATATTGTACAACGAAAAAGCCAGGTTAAACAAACAATATGTTATTTTTGATGCAAAAATCAATAATTTTAAGGGACATAGAGTCGTTAGAAGGCAACTAAGGGAGACAAAGAATAAATCAACTGGTAGAAGGACAAACAATTTTAAGCGCGTGACCGACGAGTATATTTTAAAGAACAAATGGGTAAAACAAAGATGCAAGATGTTTGTCGACAATATCGATTTTCAAGGCGCACATTTAGCGAGAGAACGGTAACCGTATATAGCAGGGGCTCGATGAAAGTGGGGAAACACGAGTGAGACAGAAAATAGTGGTTATGAACGCATAACTGGAAGAAGAATAGAGACGCGGACACTATGGGCGTGTTTTGTAGGCCGTTAGATATATGGAGATGAATAAATTTCTGGGTACGCGTCGACGGTTGCAACCGGTAGACAGTTTTTCATGGTAAAGCCGTGGTGAAATGAGTGAAATTCTCGGTTTTACAAGTTCGTTGTGTTTTGAGTGGAGGAATTTGCAGAATTGTTTGTAGCAAGTACAACAATTCTGCGAAAACTGTAAAAATACGTGATTAGAATTATGTGATAAAAATTTTATGAACTAAAAATTTATTTGATTACCGTACATAAAAGACAATTTTCTATTATTATTTAAGTAGGTAAAAACAGGAATAATAATTTTTGATGTAAAGAGTAAACAGGTCTTTAGAGTAATTTGACCATGCAATATTTTATGCATATCAGGGGAAAATGTTTATACTGAGCCCACCATAGACCAAGAAAAAATAATTTTAGGGTTTCACGATAGGCCCATCTGCCTTGAAGTAAAAATGTTGAAGTGTAATAACTCACAAACAATTTAGATTAAAGTAAAGGGTGAAATGTTTTATTGTTAATATAAAAGTGTGAATATTGAGATTATCTGAATAATCATTTATATCATATGAATAAAAGGGTGTATGTTTGTCTAAGGATTTTATTTTATTTTTGTATTTTGTTGTGTGTAAAGGTATTGAAAGAATGTGTAGTTGGGGTAAGTATATCCTAGGAGGTAGTGCACAGAGCTAGCCGAGGAAGATCAAATTGGGAAAGCAGTTTGAAGCAATTTGGTGGAGTTGGATTGGAGCCCAGACAGGTTTCTAGAAATATTTGGGGCACGATTTTTAGGGATTAGTTTCAGGATAATCCTTCAGTAATAATGGCTTCTCAAATAGTGGGGCACAAATGCTCGATTATCACACAGAAATATATATATATATATATATATATATATATATATATATAGAGATATATATATATATATATATATATATAAAATAAAAAGATTCTAAAGGAAGCAGAATGATCTTTTATCCTGAAAAGGAATTTTTTCTCATGCACCAGAAAGTGAGTTACGTTGAGTGTCACCTGTTCGTAGAAACGGCATGAAGGACTAGGCAGGAATGTGGATGAAGACCCACCCCTGCTTTGATAAAGAAGCGATGTGCCCTTGCATTTAATTTTCCAATGCTCCACCCTATGACAATAGAAATAAAAGGATGCAAATAAGTAGAACACCCTAAATAAAAAACGCCTTTGAGGTGGTGTAACATTTAGATTTTCCTGCAAATTTATTTGTTGACGTTACCGCTATGAATCTATTATTTTAGTCTATACTCAACACCGTTTATATTATTGATTCATTCGATTTTGCATATTAATAACCAACAAACTTCAAGGCACACTACAATTACAATCTACTACGTATCACGTCGTCATTACTGATAACATGTATACAAACCTATTCGCGTGCTCCTACTTCTTTGTAATATCTAAGATTTTCAAGTTGTTCCGACGATTCGTGACAGATAGTCACTTTTCGTTTCTTGGTTGAACTGAAAGGTCACTTAGTGTGTTTAAAAAAAACCACTCCAGATGGTGAGGGAAATTAAGTTTTCCTGGCAGAGACGCCGTAATAAAGGCACAGTATTTTAAAAGTTGTCTGTGACAACTTGTATATAAGTGTAGTGTACAAACTCATCTTGGCGACGGTTTGTTTGAATGTGTAATCATATTAAAATTAATTATGAAATTTATTACAGTGCAACTCCGATGTAACTCCGATGCAACTTTAGGTTATTTTGATCATATTCAATTTGGTTTGGTTCAAGCAAATTTTATGGAGCTTGTTTGAAATATAAATGCGTAAGCAATTTTGTTGGACATATATGTTGGATTTCCGCTATGCAGCTACACCTGGCGTGTTTAGTTGATGAACGACATGTCATTTGAAGGTTATAGGTCATTGCTGCCATGGGTAAGACTGTTTAAGTTTCTAACATAAGGCTGCCGTTGCAAAGTTCATTACGTATCTATGCACGTAATGAATTCCTTTTTTTGAAAGCTTATAACTACCTTATGTTGTTGTATCCAATTCATTAAGGGTCGTCACGAATAATTTTGTTAATTAATTTCCTAAAAGCTTATTCTTATAAAATGTAATGTTACATTGAGTACAACAATTTTTGTAATTAATGGTGTGTTCAACCTTAGAAATTGTACCTCACCGGTGGTATATAGACGATAGTAAAATATGCAGACAAATAATCGTGATTTGTTTGCTACATGCTTAATAGTTATCTTGTTTACCACAATTTAAAAATACCAACATGCTGATTTAATAGGGCCTAAGTCCTGTATAATGAAGTTTGAACTTAGATTAATTAATTAATTGATAATATTTGCCAAAAGTTAAATAAATTTTTTAAAGAACTGTAAAGTCTTAGTAGCGCTACCCCAGACTATTAATTATGAAAAATAATGTCCTAAAGTTAAATATCCAATTCAAGAAACTACATTTATAAGAATTTTATTTTTTATTAAGTACACTTATAATTTAAAATATTCATTACTTATCTTAAAAGAGAATATAGAGTTATTTTTGACTTCAGTTCATTACTCAGTAATCATTAAACTTCTCCAAAGTTTGTTATGTAATTAAAAGGTTAAACTTACACAAATGTGTACCACGATACAGTGAAAACTAATTGAAACTAAAACAAAGATTTCATGCTTATACTGGTTCGTAAGATATAGAGGGTATCTATGTTGGTAGTATTTATGTTTCAGAGCCGCCCTAGTCATCGTTAGTTCAGTGAAGAAGACGACCATATATAAGTAACATATTTGTGACAATCAAACTTTGTATTTAAAGTGGTTAGCGATAATCTAGGTTTCCAAATTTTTCCTTTAAGCAAATTGAATTAATCAGTTGCTTTATAAAAAATTTAGGTGGCGTCCATTATCTTGTTTTTTCCAACTTTAATAAACCCACTGACCCAATCTCATGCGCCCGTGGGTCAAAAACTCAGTTAGCTAAAAGTCTTAAGAGTTTTCTTTTACTAAAAGCCAATTTCCATCCTAACCTTATCCTGGGCTTGTTGCAGTTACATAAGAATTCTCGATAGGAAAGTAAAAATCTACCATTTAATTTATTTTATTGTGGATTAGATTTAATATACATCACAGTGGGGGAAGCGAACTAAATCTAGAAAAGCTCTTATGTTTGGAGCGTAGCACTATCGTGTGTAAAACATGAACATTAGGCAAGAAAAAATTAGAATATTAGAAGCTTTCAAAATGTGGTGTTGTATAAAAACTTTCAAAATCATCTGGACGAATAGAGTTCGTAACAATACGGCCCTAGAATATGGCTCAGCAACAAGTGTAATTAAAATAAGGCGTGAAAGGATGACAGTTCCTATTTTGGGGCATAAAGAAATTGTAAGAAAATCATTAGGAAGCAAAGCAGAAGGTAAAGTACATAAATGAGGTCAATAGTCCAAGCGTACAGACAAGATTCAAAAGGACTAGATACAAATGTTTACAGGGCGCCGAAAGATTAGGTCAAAATAATAAATAGTAAACAAGTAGCGTCAAACTAACTGTGAAACTGTGACTAATGGAAGGAGAGAGCAGTTGAGCGATAAGTAATACTGCCTCTTATGACAGCAATGACTTGAGATAGACGCGCTTTTGATAGGTAAAACTTTAGACCGATTCATAACGACAAAGCGCTAGATATACTCACCGTTTTCTCCAAATCAAACCCTATTTTATTTAAAAGTACCTTAAGTAGTTCTTAAACATGTTGAGAAATTAAATTAAATACTGCCTGCTTATTTAATTGAGAAATAGATGGAATGTTAGAGAATTATTTAAGGGTTTCATAACAAAGCACTACCGCTTATTGTCATTATACGTCAGAGCTGCTGTATCCCCACTAGTACTATACCAGCTTTACCTTGCAAACAAACCATCAAAAATTACCTAAATCAGTTTATCACATACAAGCTCCTTTCGAGCAACAACTTCAAAGACCTCTTGTGAGTTGAGTCTAATGTAAACTCTTCATGCCTATAAGCATCTACAGTCATTACCGCCACTTCCCTAGTAACCACCTAATCCCTCAAAACTTAATTATTTAGTTTAATCTACCTATTACGGTGGAGTACTATGTAGGCACATGCTCTTTCAAACTTTCCCTTACTATGATTAAACTCACATACTTCATTAAATACGGGATTATGTTTTGTTCTAAATAGACGTATTTACTCAAAGGTAAAGATTTAGGATGTAGAATAAACATCTTCCAGGAAAACTTACATGTTACTTAAAACAACTTCATAGCTACCCTTTAAATAAAAATGAGTGGAACAAAATTTTATGCAGGGCAATTTCAAATAATAGTATTTGAATCGAGTTGTCTTTAAAATTCGTTTGAATTTAATTGATAGGGGTTTGGATTAAATGAGTTTTCCAGATGCGGCTTGGGATAAATGAATTTGCATTAATAATTTAAAAACGGGCTTTATTCATATGCGTCCTCTAATTAAAGCGTCCATTTAATAAAAACAAATTTGTGGAAGTGGCAGATATCTCAAATTTATTGCGAAGGGTATTATGTATTTTTCTAAACTTATCGTTGTAGGTTGAATTATGTAATTGCACGCCTATGATATATAGAGCCGTATAGATCATCAGCGCAATACTATATAGCAATTTTTGTTGAGTAAGAAACAGAATAATGACCGTTAAGTTGCCTTTCCTTGCCACGGGTCTTTTTGATTCTGAAGCCATGAGAGCACTAAAAATTATCATTTGGAACCCTAAATGCTCCGTATATATGTACGTTTTCGTTTGTGAAGAAACTGGAAGGCGACCGTTAAATGGTCTACCTCACTGAGAGCATCGTGTAACGGTTTTCGTTATTATGAAAACGCTTTTTGTTATCTTGCCCTAAAGGAGAAGATAGAACAACGGTTCGGAAGTTTAAAGGTACGTAAAAGTTTTACGCATATGAGAGGGAACTATATAAACCCGCTGTGCCGACGGCTGGCTTGGCTATTAACCCATGGGAGATTATGAGAAGGGCACGGTCGAAATATTCTTTGTTAAACGAAAAACAAAGTAAAATAGAGTTGGATATGACAGTATCTAGCAAGTATTAAAAAAAAATTAATTTTAGGGTTGATACAGAGACCTTATCGAAGAGATAATTTTAAAATTTTTAATTTACTCTATTTGGTAAATTGAACATATTAAAATCAGAAGGTTTCTTATTATATACTAAATAATTGGTATTCAACGATAATTATAAAAAGAAATAAATAATTTCACGTTTTAATCATATAAAAAATTATTGGTTGAACAAAATTTCGTTTCTTAGCATCTAGATGAGCATCAGATCTGATAATCTACAAATTCAATCAAAAACTGTAATTCGCAATCTTATAGTTATTAGTGAGAACATCAAATATACCAAAGTTAGAGCAAATATTACTTTCAAGAAAATATTTTAAATGAAAAGTATTAAATAATCAACAAAAAATAATAATATCGACTCAGTTGGGTACCGGGTCTTACAGGCTGGAACGATGTAGGCTTTCACGATTCGAAACTTCGCCGTTTGTGGGGAAAGGGGTTGTAAGATAAAAAATCCGTTTTGGGATTAGGCAAAAATAACTCACCCTTAACCAGCTTAGCCGATAGCTATAATCCTTAGATTGGTTAGGCCCAAGTTACAACTGGTTGCTTGCAGTAATAAGAGCGATGACTCAAGACTGATGTGGTAGTACGTGATGGGTGAGCTCTAGGATAACGTCGGACTTAGAGATGTTTGGACGTTAACGATGTTGGTTGGATTGAGGGTACATGTACACTAGTGGGTATTTGTTGGTTCGACGGCATTTATTGGCTTTGCAGAATATGGTTGGCCATACAAGATTTTTTGGCCCTACAAAACTTTGTTGACCCTACAGGATTTTGTTGACCATACCATTTCTCAACCTGCCTGACTCGAAAAAGATTTGGTATACGGATTCAGAAAATGACTTATAAGGACAGTTCAACCGGGGGAAATCGTATCAGAACAAATGTATAACGCGCACGCGCCGTGTGAATAAATCAAATTGAAATTGTTGAGATATGCTGTAAACAATAAGGTGTCCACACGGACTTTTGAAAGATTATATTGATATTTAAGACTTTACAAACCAGGTTGCAAAACAGCTGAATTTTTATCTACTTGATTGTGGTTACACAATGTAGAACTTAACCGTGTAATTTAACCAAACTGGAAAATAACAAGTCGAATGCTGTTTTCCACATGGCACCAAGAATTTATTAAGAATTCGAATTCTTGGCGAATTTTTTCATTTTTTTTTTTGCCTTAATACCTCTATGTAGTTTCGAAATGCAGTTTTTATTGTTCCAATAGCTATAGCTGTACATTATATGCAATTTTGTTGTTAAGAACTGAGGATCAAATGCTGAGACAGCTTTCCACTATTGTTATTCTTATTTTATTTTGATTACTATAAAAGTAATAGCAATGACTTGGAACACTAAAGAACAATAAAAAAAATCACTATCTATATACATTTCCTTTGTATAGGAAATCTAAATTCAGCTATTAAACTGCCCTCTCCGTCACCTACTATCAAGGTTATAGCACTAACCTTGATAGTACTAATGATACTAAGGGAAAAACGATGACGTACCATCTGGCATCCGCTAGTAAGAAAATCAGAAATTTTCTGATATCAACGTTCAAATTATACGTGAAATATAGGGAATATAGGGAATATGTGGAATAAGGGAATGCAAAGTTGTGCCAAAGTGCCTAAGATGTCAAGATCTTGGGCACATAACTAAGCACTGTCCGAAACAGCATGACACCTGCAGTCACTGCAGAGAAGAAGACGCTAAACACAAACATATTGGAAAGGGAGAGTCCTACTGATAACCAGCACCACCTCCGTGGAGGTAGTCCTGTACGCCCTCGCCGCCTTCAGAAGATAAAATAATGTTATACTTTGCAATGTAAAAATTGTATTCTATTAGTTTATTAAACTGTAAATCTGATAAAATAAATTATTAAACTTTTGTGTGCTTAATTTCTTTGTGTTAATACCTCTAAGTGTTTGGTTAAAGCATATGTCTTGGGTAGCGAATAAAAAACGTTTTAAAAATGGAGTTAAATATAGATGAGCAAAAATTTAGAGGTTTGGACCTTTAACAGGTGTAACTTTGTAAGGGGTGGCCCCATTTTAAATCTGTTTGCATATTTGGATTCTGTGTAAAATTCTAGACTAATTTGATGTATCGCCTGACTAAAAAATTGATAAGGACGGTCAGAAATCGTCACCGGTAAAAAATCTTAAAATGAGGGTAGCTCCCTCGGGGATGATGCAATCTAAAAAATTCCTAGAAATTCAGGTAGCTGAGAAAAATCTGATATCAATTGATGCCAAACATGGTACATTTATCTCGTGGGTGGAAATATGGAGAAAGATTTATCTCACAGAGGGTATATGTGTAAAACGGTAAGGGGTGGCCCTATTTTAAATCTGTTTGCATATTTGGATTCTGCGTAAAATTCTAGACTAATTTGATGTGTCGCGTGGCTAAAAGATTTATAAGAACGGTTAGAAATCGCTACCAGCAAAAAGTCTTAAAATGAGGGTAGTTCCCTGGGGGATACTGCAATCTAAAAAATTCGTAGAAAATCAGGTAGCTGAGAAAAATCTAACATGAATTGACACCAAACAAAATAATTTATCTTAAAAGACGAAAATGGTTAGTCGAAGAAAACTATTTATTTCTTGCAAACTTTATTTTTGGTATTTATGTCTATGGAAGGCTAATAAAAATTTGATGTCTTTATATTCAATATAACATTGTAGATTTACGTTAATTAGATTGTGTCGACTTAGTGCCCTACAAAATTAAAGTTTCGTGTGATTTAAAATTTAGAGTTAAAGGCTTTTTGTCAACCTACAGTGTATTAGTGCTCTTAAAATCAAGTATTGAGGACATACTTTTTTTTGTTGCTTGGCAAATTACTTTTAATTCGTATCTAGTAGAATCTTTTGAACTTTTTTAAATAGTATATTTATATGTTATTTGAATTGTTAATAAATCTAAAATTTGATCGTAGCAATATAAAGAGAGTTTTATAAAGCATTTGACAAATCTGTAAAAAGAAATTCATAAAACGATATAAAATTAAACACATTAATCACATAGCTTTAATGTATAACGCACGTATTATTTTGAAAGACATTTAATTCATCATCATTAGGTCTTCAGTCCTAGAACTGGTTAGACGCGTACCATCATTGTTTTCTTTCCTGAACTAACCTACAGATTTCCCTGAAATTTGCACAGTCTGCATCTATCACTATCTGATCTAGGTCTACATCTACCTTTTTTTTCCTATCTCTGCTTGTAGTATATCCCATACTATTTCCCAAAAATGCGTTAGAATGTATTCCGCCCCTCTATTTCTCTTATCTTTTTTCCCAGATATCCTTGTTTCCCTACTATTTCTATAACCTATTTGTTATTATCTTTGTATGTCCATGCTATCGTCCTCATACATTTGAAGCATAGCATTTCAAAAGGCTGCTACCGTTTTTCTGTCTGCGTTTCAGACTGCCCGTATTTCATAGGCATACTGTGCTGTGCTCCACACACGTGCTTTTAACAATTTTCTTCTTGTTCTATGTTTGTTGTCTTTCCTCATAGGCGCTGTTCTTTCTTGTTAGATGCAGTTCGGTCACTTGCTATTTCTCATACCTTCAGTGGTTGTGAAGGGAGGTAAGCAGCCTGTGGCTGCCAAGTTCCTCCAACACTTAACCATTTACCGATTTAATATATTTTCCAATATATCTTTTCGCACAGTCAACATTAGTTGCAGATATTTCACAACCAACACCTGTAGTTGTTTATAATAGTCATCAGATTTATCTGCGCTTATTTTTTCGTCATTAGGTTTTCCGTCTCAAAACTGGTTGGACACGTACCTGCACTTAGTTATATTCTGAGCTAGCCTACATAGTTCCCTGAAATTCTCACACAGCATGTGTATACAGCTCGTTCCCCTTCTATTGTTTTCTAATTTTATGCCCTATTTTACCGAGATTCAGTGAATTCATTTAATTACTTGAACTTTATATTCAACTAGCTACGTTTTGAAAATAATTAAACCTCATAACGAGAGTGATATTTGTTTTGTAAAATAGACACGTTCAGTTATAAAAACAAGTTTCATTTGAAACTAATTCAAGCTATTTGTTTATAAATTATTACAGATAAAAAACACTGCATTTGCTCTCGTAGAAGAGTATCTTAAAGGTACTGGAACATCATCAGAACTATCACGTATTATTTTTTGGATATTTGGTATTTTTGCATTAAGACACAAATTGCTGCCTCACACGTGTTGTATGTAAAAAGTTTTCCAATAAGAGGTGTTATTTTGATATTCAAAGAAAAATGCTATTTTTTAATATAAATGATCGGATTTTTATTTCATTATAAAGAAAAAAGTATGCCGTTAATAGTGAAAAATAACATCAGGCAAATGACCACCACGACCACGCTTACAGGACAATATCCTTTTCACGAAATTTTCCATAACCAAATCGCAAAGTGGCTGTCCTATGTCCTCGATAGCCTCACCAATTCCATCGAATCGACGCTGGGCTGTTGGCGTAGACCTTCTCTTTCACGTGGCCCCAAAGAAAGAAGTCGCAAGGTGTTAACTTATAAGATCTCGGTGGCTAATTGTGATCACCTCTTCGAGAGATAACACGGTCCCGAAACTTTTCCCGTAAAAGATCAATGGTTTCGTTGCTTGTGTGGCACGTAGCGCCGTCTTGTTGAAAGTAAACGTTGTCCAGATCAATACCATCCAATTCCGGCCATAAAAAAATCGTTAATCATCTCTCGATAGCGCAATCCATTTACCGTAACTGTTGCTCCAGCTTCATTTTCGAAATAGTAAGGTCCAATGACTCCGCCGGACCATAAACCGCACCAAACAGTCACACGTTGAGGATAGACAGGCTGTTCAACAATAACTCTTGGGTTTTCTAAACCCCCGATGCGACAATTTTGTTGTTGACAAAGCTACCGAGGTGGAAATGGGTCTCATCACTCAAGATGATTTTTCGATGGAATTCCGGATCATTTTCATGCATTTCAACGACCCAATCAGCAAAGACACGACGTTGTTGATGATCGGCCGACTTGAGTTCTTGTGTTAACTGGATTTTGTAAGCCTTAAGACCCAAATCTTTATGCAAAATACGGTGTAATGAAGTTTGTGGAATGCCTACTTCCAAAGAACGACGAGGAATGGACAAACCTGGGTTTTCTTTAACACTTTCGGCTACAGCAGCGATATTATTGGCTGTTCTTGAGCGATGTGCACGGGTTTTATACTTCAAATCACTAACTTGCCCGAACAGCTCGAATTTTTCCACCAATTTCTGTATTGCGGTCCGACAAGGTGCTTCACGACGACCCAAAAATGTTAGAGTCTGACGAACCGTCTCTGCCAAATTTTCACCATCCTTATAGTGAATTTTAATAATTTCAATGCGTTGTTGAAGCGTGTATCGTTCCATTTTTATTAATGGCGTAGTTTCTACTTGTCAAATGTCAAAAAATGACAGCTTCAAAAGTGACATCTACCGAAATAGCGGGCTATTCAAAATAACAGCTCTTATTGGAAAACCCTTTATAATATGCTTTAATTCAGGAATTGTGTCTAGAAATATTGTTAAGGTCAAGTTTTTATGCTATTGAAACGCCATTTAATCCTAAGGTAGCTAAGCCTTCTTTAGGAGTAATAGTCTCGTTAATAATTTTAAAAGAGGCTTAGTGACGCCTGTCATATTTGTATTTGTTGGGACGCCCCTGCAAGTCTCGTCAACCGCACAGCTAAACTTAGAGTTTAGAATCAAATTGGAGATCTACAAATATCACTTTTTATAAACGAATAACGCACTTCTGTAATTAGATCTTTGCGAGAGACATTTTATTGAGCTTAGCTAATTATGTAGGCTACCTAAAATATTCACCATTCAGGGAACATACGTAAACGAAAAGTTTATCTACGTTATAGTAAAAAATATGTTACAGTCTTTTGAATGTTGTAACAAACTGCATCTTTTTGTACCCTAAAACGTACTGTATCGAAAACTCCATTTGCAATAACGACAGTTATTTATTTTCAAACTGATTATACAATCTTTTTTAAATACTCCTAGCTATAGAGAAATTTGGTAAGAGTTCCCCTATAATCAACCAAACTTAGTTTGGTTAATGGGATCTCAATGTCTGTCCGCCGCCGTCGTCCGTCTCAGGGTTCCCGTGATTTTATAATATATATAATATATGAATCTTATTCAGTTTTTTACGCCAATTACGAATATGCTATACACTATTCGATATCTCATTTACTTTTCGAGTTATTCGACTTAAAAATCGAAATTTTACAGCCAACGAAAGTTTTTGTTAATAAAAATAATTATAACTTAAATTCAATTTTTATTGTAAATGTTAACTATATTTAATAATAGAATATTCGTAAGTTTGGTTGTGAGCCGTACATGCGGCACAAATTTTTTTATTTTTAGTTAATCGCTAACAGTACACGTAGTATCTTCTAAACTACAAACACTAACTATTAATTTATATAATCACTACGGTAATTTATATCGCATAAAGTAATTTATATCGGCAGTCATTTATATCAAATCTTTCAAACCTATAAACTAGAATATATTTTAATCACGGTTTAAACCAGAAATCATATTACAGTTTTAATTAGGATTGACTCACAATCTTCATGACGGCAATTTATATACATTTCAATGGTACTAGCTAATTCCCGAACATACCAAAAACTATGAAAATTACATCTCAAATGTACCTATTGTAATTGTTAAAAGGAAACGTCTTGTACTTCTCAATTGAAAGATCTCGCGCTACAGGGCGTTTCAATCACCTTTTGTGTACAAACACTTTACCTACGTTCTAATAAATTATTCGGGTCAGAGGCAGACCAATAAGCGTTACACTACACTACTAGTAATCTTCGTCAATTTCCGATAGAGAAAATGTATCAGCCAAACCGTGGAAATAAACGTCATTTATAATGTTTCGAAAAAAATGCTAAGTTTTCAAGTTTTCAAATGCAGAACGCTTACAGATTATTGTTTCCACAACTCTGTAGCCACAATGATGGTAAATTCTGGTGTTAATTTAATTACAGCTATGCGCTCAGGAGGTATTGTGTCAGTCATGTTGAGTTGTCGTTCTTGTCACTTGTATATGCGTTTGGGTTTTTAGTACATTTCAACAACTTAGTGTTTGTATATTATATTTGAAGTTGCTGATCGCGAAATAACTATGGTGTCGTGTGCCGTTTGCGCTTGTAGCAGTAGAGATGTCACAAGTAAGAAAGCATTATCAAGGACGGATTTTACGCAATTGTTATTACCATTATCACCACCGCTAGAATTAATCGAATACGATCCTGGCAAATCACTCATTAAGACTTCCATAATTGGAAGTCACCTTCAACGACCGCAACTTATATTAAAGGCTCAGTAAAGAAAAGAGGTCAAAGTGTCGACTAAAGTATGAAAGGTGTGCAGGTTTGTCATATGGAAATATTTTTTTGAAGAATTGATATTTCTGGAAATAGATATTGCACGATTCATGTTGTTCTTAGTTAATTGAAAATCAAAATTGCGATTAAGAGAATTAATTACTGTATCTACTCTTGCTGTTAAAGTATTGGGGTTAAAATGCTGACTGGCTTCAAACCAAAGCCTTCTACCCTTATTCTATGGGTGTATGTAGTTTATACTCCTATCTTGCTAAATGACAGGCGCAAGGGTAATAAACGAGGATTTCCTGTTGATGTAAGAAGCCCGAGGTTAGTTTAGATGGAGAACGGCACATGAGTGATTTGCTCTGGGTAGATCATGAGCTTGGGTCGGAGTTGAATTACGACCAAAAATAAAGTGAATATGGCGCCACTGAATTTTTGAATATAATAAGTGACTAACCTTAGTGTCTTTGTATAAGGCGAATGAGGAAAACATATGCCCAATATCGCTGTACAAATATATTGCATGAATATAACACTTACAAAATTCTTACCTTCCTGCTCAATATTGCTGAAAAAGATGCACCGCTACTCCTGTAATTAAACCAAACCAATACTAGCACAATTTGTGCGTTCTGGTAATTATCTCAAAAAATTTTATAAATATTAAGAACCAAATCTCATTCATTCCAAATAATAATCATAGACGTGACCAAAATAAGTTTATATTCTCTTAATTATCAGTTAGCAAATATATATATATATATATATATATATATATATATATATATATATATATGTACAATAATTTTCTCAACATGAGTACGTCATAAAAAATTAGATTTAGTGCTATTATTTTAATTTAGCAATCATGCTTCTTATTGATATATAAACATGAATTTGAAAAATGACTAATGATATACTAACAAGATATTAATTAGTCTTAGATAGTACTACGATACACTTCACACTCAAATATTAACTCTACTTGACTTTCTTTTGCATATATGAGATTCAGTTAAGCATATTTAATCTAATGAGTGACCAGCGAATTTTGAACTTTAAAATATTATAATTACTAGCTATTGTTGTCTACAATGAAATAATGTAGTTTTCTGAACCTGAATAATAATTATTTTCCTACGTCTTAAAGATTTCAATTTGTTACTTCTAAAAGTTAACCCTTAATGCACGCTGCTCTCTATAATTTTTTTATCTGTACTTATCAAAAATGAAATGGAGTCTATAAGGTTCTTTTCACTGTCACAATGATATTATAAGGTCAAACAGCATAGCAAAGCTTGAAAATTTCCTAGTCGATAAAACAAAAAAACACTTACTTGTTGGTAATCCAGATGTTGTCACAACTTAAACGTCTGTATAGAATAAGCACATACCAGATGATTTATCTCTCTATGAAATATCTGCGATGCACATATACCATATCCGGAACGTTTTATGAAACTTGAAGTTTTTAATAACATCGTGAATCATGTTGTAATTTTCCAAAACCACATAATTTCAATAATTATGTTAAATTCAACAAATTTCCACGTGTATCCACGTTACCTAATTGCACTATAAAATGTAATTAACAATGGCCATGAGATTGGTTAATACTCACTGTAATTCTGATGCCTGTATTTTTAACATCTTGTTTAATACATTTAACTCTTGGAAAAGCGTCGACAGGAATGTACTAACCTGGCGTTTTTGTTACTTTTCTTCATTCTTTTTCCTCACACGGCACCAAGCATACTTGTTTAGGGCCATGCTGCTTATCAAAACCGACTTTCTGGACCAACAGCCCAGGTGAAAGTACACGTATTCAATCGCTTCACAACCGTTATAACGATTGTTCTACTTATCGAAGCAGGGAGGTCTTACAATAACACTTCTAAATGTTATTTTTGTCAACGCACAACTTGAAATGATGCTTCCAGTTTTGAAGTTTAAGTTAAATTAAAACAAATAAATACAAGAGGTTAACAGAATCGTAAGAATTATTAATACTTAAAAATGTGCAGAGATATAAGGCATGAACTAACCTTCTATCAAAATAATTGTAATCTAAAATTATATTTTTATATTTCTTTATCCTCGTAACTATCAGCTATAAATTAAACCTCCCAATTTTCTAAACCTTAATCTGATATCACAAGGTCGAGAATTTCTTCTTTTTCTTTTAAGCCCAAGGTAATGTCGGATGGAGAATGGCTTGAGACAAAGAAAAACTCTTAAGATATAATCGGCTAGTCGAGTGTTAGCTCTGGGTAGATCATGAGCTTGGGTCATGGGTGAATAAAAGACCAAAAATATATTTAATGAGCGCCACCGTATTTTTGAATACAATAACCAACAAAATTTAACTGTGCTTGTATAAGGGGAATGCGGAAACCTTATCTTAACACCACTAACATAGCCATAAAACCTGAATTTCACTCTTTAGGACACACTTACCAAGACCTCAACCACCAGATGTCATACAGATGTCTCAGCTTTACCTGTGAACAAACAAAAGCACAATATGGACACCATTTGTGTCCTCAAAAACATTTGCCAAAAATAGAATAATAGAATTTAGGCATTTAAAATATACTGAGGGAATTTATTTTCACTACACACCCTTTCTATTCTGGGAGGACTTGCAATTTTTTAAATGTTAAATAATAAAACATCTTTCAAAAACAAAAAGGATTCTATTTGGATAAATTTCTGATTATGTACATATGACTGCAATATTAAAGTTTATTTCTTTATCGAATTTTTTTATAATAACGCTAATGAAGTTTTACATTCAAAATTAAGATCTATGAGTAGGTCATTTCTATAAGTTTTAATTAGATAGACATATAATTTATTAATTGTTCATAACACATAAGTTTCTTTTAATCAGCGAAGTACTTCCTTGATTATTACAACAAAAATTAATTATCAAAGTGCAGACTTGGTAAAATGTAATTATTCTAATTTAATTGTAATCTACAATGAATACGCGAATTTTATATGTCAATGAAAGTGCTTTTACATGACCTGAAAGTCTTCAAGCATAATGTAAATTAAATCAAGACAGCATATGGCGTCTAGATAGGAAAACGGAATCTAGATTTTTTTTTGTCTGACATAGGTTGTCATTCAGAACTTTATAAAATACACTGTTTGCGTACATGTGCAAACAATCTGACAAGCAAACAACATATTCGTTAATTTACTGATTTCTCAAAAAAACTACTTTCTCTTTACATAACTCAAGCAATTAATGTTGGATAATTCATAATAATTTACTATAATTTCAAAGTTATCAAAAGTTAAAAACACTCACGTGCATCAAAAATGTACCACAAGTGCAGGACCTTGACCTCGGCTGTCGGAGATTTCCATCATAATATCCTTGTGTGATATTAGTCATCGGTAAGGTTGAAATATCGGGAACACATGTGGAATCGGCGTTTACTTTACTGCATGTTATATTGAATAGAACGAAACCATAAATTCTTGCTTTAAATTACTGCCTTTAATTTTGTTTTAATTTATTATCGGAAATGTTATTCAAGATATGTCCTCAAAATATTGCACTAAGATGAAAAATATTAGTATAATCTATTGTATTAATATATACGAACTGTCTAAAATGATGTCCAAAGGGGTTCCATATTCTCAGGCCTGTTGGGATCAACTAAACTATTCGGAGCGAGGCTTATCGAAAATCATGCTCACGCAACTGCCGTTAGGCTCGACCTCCAGACACCAAGAATTTTCAAAGCTCTACTTTTTTCTAACTTTGTTAGAAGCCATGTGTTTCAACAGGGCCATTTCGACTTCACCTCGTCTGCAAAAGCGGCTTGCACTTTCGAACGTTGAGAATGAAGTGCCGACTGACAACTTGACAGGGCTTGGTAACGAACTTTAGAGTATATACATACAAGAATCTATGCGTTATTATGAATATTATATATTAATTTTTATTGGATGATAATTCTCAAATTAAATGTTTTAAATTATAGCTGTTTTATTTTTATTTTATTGAACTAAATGTAACTAGAAAAAAAATACGTTACATAATAGCACAAATATTCATCAAAATACTGCCAGAAAATAAACTTGTTACAACATATTACTTACAACAGTTAATTAAAACTTGCTAATTGCTTATAAAATTCATATTCAGCAACTTCTGAAGGGTCGTGACTTCTTACTGGGACTGTATTAAATTCAGGTTGGTCTCCAATGCAGGTTTACGTCTTAATCAATTTGCTAATCAAATTAGATATACGATCCGTTCTTTCGACAAACATTTTTACGATACGATTTCTCTTTTATAATAGCATTTTGTAAACATGCTTTCATGTGATTGAATTCGTACACAATTTTGTAATTCCATCCAAACAAATTAATAGAAGTAAAATAATCGAGTACAGCATCTTTTTACTTTATTACTCAGAATCTTTAGTTACAATTATCGAAAATAAATAAGCAGTCCTGAGTAGTTGAATGTGCTAAGAACGAAGGACAACTGCCGAGTGAATCAGGCTAGTTGAATTGTCACCTCCTTCACTCAAAATGTACTATTTGAACATTTTTATAGGCTATGTTAAAAAACCTGCATTTAAATGAGCTTTTTTATACAAGCGAGCTTTTATGTTTATTCCTAGATGTGGCTTATTGTGCAAGCTTTTTTCAAGAATCTGCAACATCGAACCAGATGCTTCTCTAAACATGTTCTCACGTATAAAGTTTTATTTACCTCAAAGTGCACCAGACGGAAGTAAAAATTCGAAATGTCAATTTAAAGTATTAGTGATACCGCACGTCTTCAACTAATCTTACATGAGCCTCACGCGTAATTTTATGTTACAAAATATTAAATTTTGTAACTTGTAACCTATTAAATTCCTCAAAAAGAAAATAATATGTCTGCTCTACCATACAGGCGGCACAGCCTTGATAGATTACGAGGGGTTCCTGTTTGACGGTCAAGCCCAGGGTAAAAAGGATGTTGAATGGCTTTGAGAAAAAAGATTCCCTCTAAAGAGATCTTCCAGCCAGCTAAGCTTCTTCAACTTAGGGCAGAACTATGAGCTAGGGTCGTAGGATGGTATACGATAAAACAAAAGAAATTTTATTGGACGCCACCGTATCTTAATGAGTGTTTGATAAGAAACTATCCGAAGATCAGATACGGAAATGTTCGAAGGAAAAAAATTTAAGACGAGCAACATAAAAAAAATACTTACTTTGGTCTCTGCAATCTGGAATAGGAACGACGATCTCGTGCTATCTGAAAATTTAACCACGCCTAAACATGTTCAAACTAGGGCTTCGTTAGAGCCTTGTCACTTTATCACAAAAAAATTATAAATAAATCCACTAGTCAAAATTATACTTTTAAAAAAAGCTTTTAACTTTAACACCAATAATACCTTTCTTCAATACTAAAATTTCATATTTATAAACTGTTTGCTTCTGTAGGACAATTACTGCTGACTTCAAAGAAAGAAAATTTTATGACAACTTAATATTTTTTCTATTGATTTTTTAAAACAATATGTATATATACATCGTTTATACAAACTTATCTATAGGGAGACTTTCGAAACAGTTCCGTTATTTCTATTTAATATTAATCTCTAAGCATTCTTGGAATGTTTTTTCTTTAATTGCATAAATTACTTCAATTCTCTTTAAGAAATATATGACTTTATTTTATGTTACAGTGACTTCATGCTACTTGAATAGGATCCTGTTCAGTGTACAAGAAAAAAATTACATATTCAAAAAAAATTCGCAGGTTATGGCTCTATATTTTTAATAGCTATCTTTAATAAAATCAAAGGTCAAAGAAAAATATTTATTGTCGATATTGAATTATACTTTAGGTGTATTATCACAATGTGTTATACACAATAATTCGGCAAACAATTCTTATCATATCACATGTTTAGTAAAGCAAACCTTTTAATACAAATTTGTAACTTCAAACATAATCTTACACAAATACCTTGAAAATATTAAGGTCAATTATGCCTTATCCAAATACTAAATTTTCAAACCAAATTTTACGTGAAACAAATTAATTGATCTATGAATTTTCGCAAAATTTCGAGAATTAATTTTTACACAAACTTATGTATAGCTTATATAACTTATGTCTTCATGTTCAATAATTGGTATTTTAATTTTTAAAACTCTAAACCAAAAAAAAACTGGCACTGAAATCAAACGAGAGAATAGAATTTAGAGGTAAGCTTGCGAAATATTTTCTTACCGTAAAAATATATTTACAACCATTTTAGGTCGATGCTATCACCAAAACTAAACTCATGGTACACGTTGGCTCCACTTGACTAATTGTTCGGGCGGCATGTTTAGTTAAAAACCTGCAGGCCTTGGATAATACTGTTATTCGGATTACATCTGATATCAAAATGGCTTATTCCACAAGGCACTATTAGCTATACAAGCATGCGCCAAGAAGGGGATATTGAATCAAAATACAAACAACTAGAAGTTCACTTAAAGTTTACTTTTGCTATTCTAATGTAGAAAGGCGTACTATGTATGAATTCATAATAAAAGGTTTCAATAGAAATTTAATATTTATTGACTAGGTGTATTGAACAAAATTGTATATTTGAATAACGGAAAATCGTAATTGTTACAAACTTCTACATAAAACTCTGCAATTTTTTTTATTTATCTAATCGCCCCTTGATACTTAGTTTTATTAAACAGATTGTATAGTTATAAAATTCTGAAAATGCAAAAAAAAATTCAGAATCAAAGCTTTACGTGAACTGGTAGAAATTTGTTGAAGCAATTACACTAAAATAAAATGGATTTTTAGAGAATGAACAGGCGACCGGCATTTTTACTACTATAGGGTATTAACGGACATTATAATTTAATTAAGAGCCACTATGCTTACGGCCACATGCCCAATGCTCCACCCGAAGGTACTACATTGGGTTTAAACATGGAAATATAAAAGTGCTCCTAATTATTCTAACTTCAAAATTAACACATCCTAAATAAAAATCTAACAATTGAAACGAAAACTTAAAATACGGTTTGATTGATGGTATCCCTAGCGTTGATTTGGAGTGTGCCCGATCAACAAGACACAAACAAAATGAATGGGGAGGGATTCGTAATAACGGATAGCAGCCGCCAGCTCTGCTTACCGGTGCGACCTGAAGAGTCGACTTAAAACTATCCAAATCTAGCTAGCTAATTTAAAATGTATTCAAATTCTCTAAGAATACGCCAAATATTAATAGTGAATCCAGCTATTTTACCTTCTCTATATTACAAACTTGTCTTTCCTGGTCTAAGTAATTTGTTAGCCTAAGTCCGTCCCTAGCTTTCCCTATCATTCCTTAACTGATTTTATTGTAATTACAATCGTCTCAGATAATCTTCCTTCCTATATATAAGCTGCCACCAAAAATGGCGGCAGAACTTCAAACAAATAATTTCAAGCCACAAACAATAAAAGCAGGCAAAACTATAAATATAAAAATAAACATAAATATTTATGTAAATATATAAATAAACATCTATAAATATTAAGCGTTGAGCAGTGCATAAAATTGCAAAAAACATTACCCAAATTATCAGGTGAACTCGCATAAGCATTATACCGGCTAATTCTATTACGCACAAAACGTGCTCGTTAAATTATTTCAAATCTACTAATTATCATAAATCAATGCTTATGCGAGCACAACCGCCTCAATTTTGTTCTTACCTCGTTAATATATTTCTAAAGCATTCGAAGATCTGGTCGTCTGTATACATTTAAACTTACTGTTAGGGAAAAATGGATATGCACTGCTAAAGTTCCGGTGGGTATGCATTAATCGTCCTGGGGAGTCACAATCACTATCACTTCACTTTTAAGTCCTGGAGGGATGTGGGGTTTACTCTATTTTATTTTATTATTTTATTCCTTTGTTTATTTCATTGATTTACTTTAATGAGGGTTTTTGATTTATATGTTCTTATTTATTTATTTGCCCGGATTAAGTTGTAAGTTTTTTATTAATTCCCGATTTCCGCGCGTATAGAGTTAGATAGTGGTTATAGTGATTGTATTAGTGGTGCGGTGGTTGTCGTGCATATGGACTTTTATAAATATTATGATAATTTTTTTTTGTTTTTTTTTTAGTTTTTGTTTTATTTTTTTTTAGTTATTGTTTAAATTTTTTTTTTATTTTTTTTTTGTCTTTTTAATTATTTAAATACAGGTTTTGATTACCAAACTCATATCATTTAACGCCAGGTCAAAGTCTAAAATTTCCAATCCCCCCCCCTTCCGATTTACGTGCGGTTATCGCCGTCTAATCTCGCGACCCTTCCCGCAAACTCTATAAAGGCTGTCCAGAACGCCTTCTGGTTAACCACATACCCAACTTTTTCTAGGCTTTGCCTAGGCCATGCCAGACCTAGGATAGCTAATTTGCTATCAGCTAACCCTCGATTTGCCGCCTTAAGCGGGCAGTCGAAGAGCGCGTGCTCTGCACTTTAAGCGCCCCCGCCGCATTCCAGCGGTCGTTGTAGGTTAAACAGAATCTTTGTAAATACGCTTTTAGGGCGCCGTGTCCTGTTATCAGTTGCACCATTTTATGATCGAGTTCTACCTCGGTATTACCTCTAGCTTCTAAGCTCGGTATGAATTTGTGGGTCAACCTGCCCGTGGCAGCGTTGTCCCACCTCTCTTCCTATTGTCTGATTGACTTTTCGCGCAGCTTTCTTTTAATTAGAAACCTCGGTATCGACGATATGATATCCGAAAGTCGCCCGTCGCGGCCTCTTTAGCTAATTCATCAGCCCTATCGTACCCTACGTTACCATCGTGCGACCTAACCAACAGAACTTTAAACGTCGATACTCGAGCGCCGTATGCGCTATCCTCCGGACGTCCGCCTGGAGGTTTGTTAAGATGTTCATGTTTGTCAAAGCCATCAGCGCTGATTTGCTGTCGCTGATTATATAATATTCATCTCTGCCCGTGTGGTTTATGACGTAATCAATTGCCTCTCGTATGGCTACCAATTCGCACTGGAAGATAGTGCTCCAGTTTGCAAGTTTGGTTTGATACCGAAACATCTCCCTTTCCTGCTTAAACACAACAAACGCCGCGCCTACTTGTCCGTCATCCATACATGAACCGCCTGTATAAATTCTGATACCTGTCGCGTCCCCATCGCCTTCGACAAACTCGATTCCTCTAATATCGATCGGGTGCCCTAACTCTGATACGACAATCTTTTTCTCTACCTCCCTATTGCCAAGATGAATATCTTCGATAATTTCGCGTTTTCAAAAGTTCGTATAAAATAGATCCACCTTCAGTTAGACGGGTAAATATATTCCTTTTTTGTAAAAACACTCACCTGGTGGTTGAGAGTTTTTACAGTGGAGGAACCGGTGAGAAAGAAAAATATCAATACATACATGAACCAAAACCTATTAGTCACTGTATCAAAATAATTTATGACAGAACATGTAATATGTCAATCATATACGAATTATTAAAACTGTGAAAGCCGTGGAAACAACATCAAGACAACCGTTTACAGGGCGTTACTTTATAGGAACTGTAGAAAAATGGACTATAACAGTAACGGAAAAGCACCTCAATGGTTTGTGCCATACAGGCTGACAGACAACTGAAAGTAAAACAGATGAGAACCGGTAAAGATTTCATTACAATATGTGACCAAGATCCGTCTTTCCTGCAAACGATTATGACAGGCAATGAAACATCATGCTATCAGTAGGATCTGGAATCTACGCATCAACCAATGGAAACGTGTTTGAAAAATTATCCATTACTCAAGAAATTATATTCATAAGTCCATCGTTTCCTAAAATTTCTTTTCTGTTAGTTTCAAGACGGAAACCTTATGTCTGTGTTGGGGGATCTTGGTAGCTACAAGCTGCTTAACCCCCTTCACTTACTGAATATTGGTGAAATAATGCATCTATTTATAAAAGAATAAAAGGTGAACTCAGCTGTATCTAGGCTGTAGGTATGTCAGGGAACCGTGTGAACTAGAAATCAGTGGAGGTACGCGTCCAACCAGTTCCAAGACTGAAAACCTAATGGCTTAAACCTGATGAGTACTAGAAACAAATGAAGACGTTGGTTTTGCAATATTTTAAACTATTCTTGTTTGTGCGACAGGATTTATTGGAAAACTGTTAATTCAGCAGATGTACTAGTGTTGGGAGATCTTGGTAGCCACAGGCTCCGTACCGTAACTCTCTTCACATACCACTGAATATCGGTGAAAAGTTTACAAAACAATAGAGGGGGCACCGAACTGTATCTAACAACAAAGAGCAGCGGCTATGTTCGAATACAACAAACATAGAACAAGAAGAAAATTGTTGAAAGCATATGTGTGGAGCACAGCACTGTACGCCTATGAAATAGAGACAGTAGGAGAAGCAGACAGAAAAAAGAATGTTATGCTTCAGATGTATGATGATGATAGCATAGGCAGACAAAGTTAATAACAAAGAGGTTATAGAAATGATAGAGGAATAAAGATATAGGTGAAAAATAAAAAGAAAACAGGAGAAATAGAAGAGCAGGATACGTTTTAGGGCATTTTTAGGAGATAGTGCGGCTATATTACAAGCAGATACAAGAAAAAAAAAGTAGATGTAGACTTAGATCAGACTATTGCACGCAGATTGTGAAAGATTCAGACTGTGGTAATTTCAGAGAAATGTGTAGGTTAACTCAGAACAGGAAACAATGGAAGTACGCGTCTAACCAGTTCCAAGACTGAAAACTTAATGATGCTGAATTTTCTGAAACTATACGAACGTTATTAAAAGGTGCTATATTTGCAAGGCTATTGTTTTGAAGAAAATAAGATAATTTGTAAAAACCTTTTTTTTGTTTTTTAATACCATTCACCGAATTTTTTATGCATACGTCGTAAGAAAGATGTATAGAGTTTTCACTTTCCTACTGCAAATCTCCAAGGGTCTTAATTTAATGAACAAAAGTAACCAAAAATATGTTTTCCTCAACATAATAAATGCGTAACGTAAAACAGAATCGTTTCAATTCATGCTTTCTAACTCAAACGTTTGAGACTTTTAATTAAATCTGTAACTCCATAAATTGCTTTTTCCTTATATAAAGCTTCAAGTGCTTTGTAAATATCTAATACAGAGTTTGAACTGAAGATAAAAAAACTTGTTTCAACAATAAAGTCCCAGTAAGAAGTCACGACCCTCCAGAAGTTGCTAAATAAGCATTTTATAAGCAATCAGCAAGTTTTAATTAACTGTTGTTAGTAACATGCAGTGGTTTGAAGCTAAATAACTTGAAATATTAAACATGCTTTTTCTATAGCAGATGTTAAGGCGTGCTTTTGTTCTTCTTATATCAGCCAGTCAGCAATACTTTAACAGCAACAGTAGATAACAGTAATTAATTCTTTTAATCTCGATTTTGCTTTTCAATTTTAACCAAGAACAACATGAATCGTGCAATTTATATTTCCAGTAATATTAATTCTTCGAAAAAATATTTCCATATGACAAACGTGCAGACCTTGCATATTTTCGTTGACACTTTAACCTTTTTTCCTTACTGAGTCTTCAATTTAAGATGCGGTCGTTGAAGGTAGCTTCCAACCATGGACGTAGTATATTTTATTTATTTTATTTATTTATTTGTTCCGTTTCAGTTGTCTGCTACCTGAAATTTAAGCAGATCTGGCTTCCCCACAGAAAGTAACAGTCAGTAAGGTGCGCGCATGTGTGTGTGTTATGTGAGTGATGATGATGTCCGTGTTACGTTCCCCCTCTAGGACCAGGACCATCGGCAGCCGGATATCCCAGTCGTCAAGGAAGAACGCTCAACATACATTGCTTTGTCAGTCCGGACCATCGGAAGCCGGAAATCCAGATGTTGAAAAGGCAGTGTAAGTTGTTACATACCAAAATAGCATGTAGCATGTTTTAGTTGTAATTTATAAGGTAATTCACGCATTTTTTTAAATTAATAACATTAATGCGGAGTGCGCGCGTGGCGTAGAAAGACGCCATTAAGTTACGAGCCCTCGACGAAACAACATCTATCTGTGTCGTGTGTCTTTTCTTTTTTAGGATGTAGGTTCCTTTTTTTATCTTGCCTTGTGTCGTTCCTCTACCTGGTGTTATTTCATTCCCTACGTGCATAGAAGACACAGGAAGAACGGATATAATCTGAGTCAGCGAGGCGTGAATTGAACCCATCCTGCAAAACATTGTGGGACCCTGAGAATCTAAGTACTTTGTTTTGATTTAAATTGTGCTTGCAAATTGACTTAAAAAGCGGTTGCATCACTTTTAAAATGTGTGCGGTATAAGTTACAATTGAAGGGATTTATATCGCGATTATAACAATTGTGTAGTATAACGGTTGCCAGAGTGTAACAAAGTGTGTGAATAGGTTGAGTTTGTAAAATGTGTGAGTGTGTGTGTGTGTATGTGCACAGACTTGAGGGCGTGTATTATTAGTGTGTTATGTATGTGTGTGTGTGTGTGTGTGTGTGTGGGTGTGTGGGCGAGGGTTGTGTGTATGTGTGTAAGTGTGTGAATGATGTTCTGTGGTTGTACAGTGTTTGAGAGGTGTTTTGTGTGCTTATGTGTGTATGTGTGTGTGTGTGTGTGTGTGTGTGTAGTGTTTTTGAAATGTTAATTTGTGTTTATGTTTGCCCAGGTTACCAAAAGTTTGGATTGAATTGGTATAATTTTGTACATGTTTGAACTTATACTATTACATAAAAAATTAGGTTCTTTCAGAGGAAAGGAATTGTTTGCTGTATTGTTTGCCTCAGTTATGTGTAAGTTTAGTTCTTAAAATTTAGCGTTAGCAAAAAAGAAAAGAAATTCCTTATTCTACTACTTAAGATTAAATTATACTACTACTTAAAATTAACTTATACTACTACTGTTAGTTATTATTTGTTAGAGACGGGGTTGCTAATATGTAATGGTAGCGACGAGCAACCATACTTACATTGTTCAAGAAAGAAGGGGCTGCCTGCGCGAAGAACCGAGGAGTTGCGGTTTGACCATGCTCGGATTAGCACGTTCGTTATGGTAACGGCGGGTCGTGGTTGTATTGCTCTCACATTGAATTTTGTAATATAATTTTATTTATCGATGCACATGTGTTATTTGCACGGTAATGTTATATTCAGTTTATTCTTTTTTTAATAAAAATACAGTTCACTATAATAGATTTATCGTAAAGCTTTTTTATTTAATTAAGCACAACTCAAATATGGTTAATACGAGCCTATGGAGTCGCTAAGTTAAGTGATAAAATTCGTGTTTATCATGTAGAAGCATGCAAATTCTACATATTACGGGGTTGGATTGTTTCAAAATCAGGTTGATGCTTTGATCTTGTTGCTTCTGGTCGTCAAAAGCGGAGCTCTTGGAATTCCAGGAGATCGGTCTCCGGGGCAGAGCCTCGATCCGAGGAGAAGTGATACTTTTATGTCTTGTCCGGGTAGTTTTGTTTGTGTCTTTTATCCGTTAAGATAACGTTGGTGGATGAGTGCCGTGATTTTTGTGTGAGTGCATTTAAGTGTGGAAAAAAGTTTTCGTTCCAAATCATCTGGTATAAGGTCTTGTTTAATAATGTTTGTCTATGTGCGTAGAGGTACGGTTGTAAGTCATTACACTCGAATACTACATGTTCTGGTGTTCCTATTTCTCCGCGCGTGCATATGTTGTTGTCAACTAATTTCATGCGTTCTCTGTATGTTGGATAGGGTCCATGGCCAGTTAGGTAATGAATAAATCCTCGACTGAGCACCAGGTATTTGGCCTTTAGGCGGTCTTTGATGTTTGGGATCATTGCGTATACCATTCTACGAATTGTGCTTTGATCCCTTCTTTTCTGCCATTCTGCAAGTATGTAGTTCTTTATTCCGTCTTTGTCGCGGGCAGTTGCTTGTGTTTAAGATGCGTTGTAGTTGTTGGTTGTCATTGTGTATAAGATTGTACATTGTAGCTCGCTGTTTCACTACTAGGTTAAAGGTCATAGTTTCCACCAGTGCATGAAGTGCATCATGTGCGGTAGTCCCATAAGGATCCGTCAGTCGCTTTAAAACACTTCGTTGTGTACTGTTAATTTTTTATCTAGGTTTGATTGTGTTAAGGCGATGTCCCCATGCGCTCGCGGCGTATGATACCATAGCACCGAGCATATTGTTGAGATTCAGCCTTATGCAATTAAGTGGCATCTTATAAGTCCTTTGGGCCAGCGTTGCGATGTTCTGCATTGCAGTAGTTGCACTTGCACAGACGGTGTTTAGATGTGTAGAGTAATTCTGTTTTTCGTCTAATGTTAAGCCCAGATATTTTGTGTTTTGTGTTGTATTTATATTTACACCATCTAGTTTGATGGCGGGGTCCCTTGCCAAGGCTCCCTTCATCCCAAGATATGTCGTTTTTTGTGGTGTTATAATCATTTTGCTGGTTTTGCACCAACTTTGTGTTTGGGTTAGGGCGATGTTAGCTTTACGTTCGATTTCCCTTCTGGAATTGCCTTCAACCACTAGCAAGTTGTCATCGGCGTATGCAATCGTCGACAACACTTCGTCAACGGTGTCCAGCTTTTCCAGGAGTTCATCCATTACAATATTCCAAAATAGGGGCCCGCATATGGACCCCTGCGGGCAACCTTTGTTTATATGTTTGGTAATGCTATCCGTGCCTTGTAGGGTTACGTACCTGTCCCTGCAGTAGCTCTTGAAAGAATGGTATAGTTGTGATGGACAGTTCATGGTCGTAAGTCTTGTAAAAAGTGAAGGCCACCAAAGGTTATTGAATGCGCCTTCTATGTCTACTAATATTAATAGGACTTATTTTTTGTGTGATTGCTTGATGGTTTGTATTGCTTGGTTTATGGCGTCCTCGGTCGATTTGTTTTCTGTGAAGCCGTATTGTTTTGGGTGTACTCCTGTGGTTTGCCTATAGTTCTGCATTCGTTTACATAGTAGTTTTCATACGTTTTTCCTAGCGTGTTCAAAAGGCATATGCATCGGTAAGAGCCTGGTTGGTTTGTTACGGGCCCATTCGGCACTACGACACCACGGAATCTCCAGCAAACTAGCTCCAGCCGGCGAGGGGTGGGTATAGCAAAAGTCGTAGGTTGGGGTTGCCAATTTCCCTAGAGTGTAAATTATAGTGGGACGAAAATTCGGTATTATATCAAAATCGGTGGGCACCACCAGTAACATTAAATGCTAGATGAAAAGAAAGAATTTCGTCACTGGTCGAAACCTCTCCACAAGCTCTATACTCAAAGTGCAAAGAAGACTGATCCATCCTAACACTTTAAATTTACAAATAAGGCACGTCGAAAATGTTTAACTTAACTCTATTCACAACTCTTTATCTGAAAGAAATACATATGTACATTAACGGAAATATGAAATTAAACAAGACATACTGAAGTACGCCATCAATCAATCAGCATAATAATTCGAAATAATAAGCAGGAAAAATACTTATTCTACTTTGAATAATAATGTTTTCGTACTGGCCAGTGTCAATGTAATTTCATAAATGTAAAATCTATATATATATATATATATATATATATATATTAAGGGGTAGGGTTGAGTGCACATGGGACCCACGCCGGTCCTGATTCACTAATCTGGAGGCAAAAATGCATGAACTATAACGCAAAATTTTAATACCCCGCGTGATACACCTTGTGCATACAGCTACTAGTTTAATAGTTTGAACAGCAACTGTAAATTTTATCTAAACAAAGTCAGGGCTACAAATGCCTTGGTACAATTTTTAATCAGAACAACCTGTCTTAAATGTAATAGTAATTTGAAAAATTATTGCTACGTTAATATTTAAAGATGACAGTGTAGTTCATGCAGCTGGTTGCGGCACAAGTTGAATGAATGTAAAACAGAACGCACTGATTTAATTTTTATAACACTGACGCAGGTGCGAGAAATATCTTATGCTTCTGGGGTGCACGTGTATTTAATAGTAACGTACGGAACTGGTTTCGTCGCTCAGTAAATTCTAATATAATAACTTCGTTTACCTTACGAGGTGGATCAGGCCACTAAATAGTGCAAGGGGATGTCGGACTTTGCCAACTTCAAACCTACTTCGATGTGTGATAACTATGCTTTTATATTCCCAAATGAATTAAATTCTTACGGCTCACGGCACCTGTAATTGGAGCCTCTTCTAATCATTCAAACTACTATTTCCCAAATATGATTGGTATAAATATTCTTCATAAACAGACAAACGACATTGAATGATTTTGACCTACAACAGATTAGATTATCACACCCGGACCATATTACGACAAACATTCGAAAGTTCGGCACTTTGCACTATCAGTTTACTTTTTCACGAAATATTTAATTACTCACTACAATCATAAAATTTGTAAAACTTGCTATAAAAGCGTTAAAACTCAGGAAACGAAATGTACGACCCTCTTGGCCAGAGACTACATCACGAATACCTTGCGTGCTATCCGGTACCTGTAACGTGTCGCGGTCTATCTATTACGATCTAAATATCTACTCGCTAATATTAAATACCAAATAAGTACAGGGGCTGATTTAGAGAATTTTATACATACTAAACTACTAAATTACGCTAAAACCAAACGGAGCGTTACAGTTTAGGGGTCTTTACCTTTCCTTTTGGGGATAATCACGACATTCGCTTGTTTCCAGCTGTTCGGAAAAACAGCTTGTCGTATGCATTCATTGTACAGTGCTGTTAGCGTCGGTGTTAATTTATCTTGTAGCGCTATACCAATCTCCGCAAGAATTCTATCCGGTCCGAGTGCTTTCCTGCTCTTCGATTGGCATAGTGCATATCTCACTTCGTCTTCTGTGAAAGGATCTAAGTTGTCATCTTGTCTGTTCCATGGTCGATTGCCTACGTGGTTTCTGTCGATTACTCCTTGTCGTCTGAGTCGTTGTTCGTTAGTGTCGTCTTGAACGTTGTCATCAGACAAAAGTGTTTGTAATAGCAGTGTCACAGTTTCACCCCAGTCTTTTATGTATGTACCATCTTGTTTTATTAAAGTCGAATAAGTCATCGGTGGTTTGATTTTACCTTGAGCAATTTTATAGGGTATCCCCAGACGTCAGTTTGTAAGTGTCTTTCCACGAATAATTCCTCTTCATGTCAGTCAGTTCTTTTTGGTATATGTCTTTTAATTGTGGGTAATTTTTTAGGTAGTATGCTCTCTCGTCCGGTGTTAGGGAGTTTTGGTAGCTTTTTCCCGCTCGCTGTGTTTCTTTTTTAGGTTTTGTAAGCGTCTTGTTCATCGAATTGTCTATGTGTGTCGTGTTTTCTGTTGTTTTGGAAACACC